>OX438933.1:8065000-13065000 GCA_949316025.1 Lapara coniferarum
TGCAATTTCCTCTATATTCGCCGTCGATTCTAATTGGAATGTTATTATTTTAAATGGATATTCCGTATGATGGATAGAATGGCCTTACCACTTCATTATAAAGAGGGTTTTCATAAGAAGGGTGGCTCGAAGGCATCCTTAGTCCACCCACTTTTCTTGTCACATGATTTTTTAATGACAGCGAATGTGGCAAATAATTTTGTTCGGCGTGGGAGTCCTCACCTATGGTTGTGTAAAAATATCTGTATAAAAGTATTTTTCATTTATGAATTGAAGTGTAAAAGTGGACGTTAATTGGTTAACGACTAGTTGGGAATGGAACGGTCTGCCGAGACAATGTCCGGAGGTTCAAAATCCAAGGCACACACCTCTGACTTTTCAGAGTTATGTGTGTATTGTTTATCAGTTGTCGTTCGCTTTAGTGGTGAAGGAAAACATCGTGAGGAAACCTGCATACCTAAGAAGTTCTTTATATGAATTTCGAAGATATGTGAAGTCTACCAACCCGCACCAAGCCAGTGTAGTGGACTAAGGCCTTAACCCTCTCAGTAGTAGAGGAGGCCCGTGCCCTGCAGTGGCTGTTATTTTTATTTATTTATGAATTAGTTAACTATTAGGTATTATTGTCTTAGCATCACGCAAAAACGAGAGCTTTAAATATTTTTGAGCTGTTTGTCATTTAAAAAAAAATCTTTCACACACAAAATTACTTCTACGGCCATGTCAATGTAAAAGACTATGTCTTGAATAGTGTTAATCGGATTTGTAAAAACCTATACATGCATAGTATATTTTTTTAATTGATTATATTAATTAAAAATAAACGCAAAAAGCTGTTAAACCTGACAACTGCAAATATCTTACTACATTTTATTAGCTGTTCCATAGGTTTTTGTTCTTACACGGTAAATATGTTAGTCTAATGAACCATTTTAATATGAGTTTATGAACGCATGAATATCTATATGTAATTATACGAGAAATTCTTTCAACAAATTGGATCACTTCTTGCTACATTCCAGCTCAATAGGAAGCCGTGCGTAGTGCGTACGTACTTGTAGGTGAGAAAAACATAGAACTGTCACTTCTGCGTGTTCTTACTCGCACAACTGGACGAGTTTCTTGGGATAAGAAGTCTTGTATATTTCACATTGTAGTATTACATCGACTGTAGATTGTATACGTGTTTATAAAAATGCACTTTTTGTGTAATGGCCACCAAATGTACCCAAATTATACCCAAACACTACCGCGAATGGATTTTGTGGAATATCAACAACCCTGAGCCTTCGATACCAACGTGGCGTTCTTCTCGTCTACAACTAATCTCCAATTATAATTCGTCAACGAATAGTAGGGAACATTTGCCACAAGTTCCAAGATCCAAAGTGTGCGAAGCTGGGAGCTTCTTAATATTATAATCTTATTCTAAACGCAGAATACATTAAGGAACAGTCAGCCCAACTTGTTACCCGGGCCTGAAACTCCGAAGATGGCTGATCTTGCTATAGTTTGATGTGTATACGTTTACCTACACGCTTCATTTAGGAATATTTGTGCCGATATTTGTGTGGAATGTGTTACAAATCATTTGATATTCGGCTTTTGTATGTTTGATTTTGTAAATTGAATCACAAAATTGTATTTGATCGCAGGAACATTTTAAAGTATGAGTAGATCTGTAAATACATACAAAAATAATGTTATTTCTATCGTTTTTACCTATGTGTGTCTGTAAATATACTCAGGCGGTTTAGAGATAATAAATCCTATTAATATTATAAACGCGAAAGTTTGTAAGTATGGATGTATGGATGTTTGTTACTCTTTCACGCAAAAACTACTGAACGGATTTCGATGAAATTTGGCACACGGGTAGATCATGACCTGGATTAACACATAGACAACATTTTGTCCCGGAAAAATTAAACAACGGGACTTTTATCCCGGAAAAACTTTATAACGCGGGCGGAGCCGCGGGCAAAATCTAGTATAATAAAATAAATCCCACAAGAATATTATCAACCTATTGTATTCGCATCTCTTTTTCGCTGCACTAATTAATAAGATGCTCACAACCAATGTTAACATGAAAGATCACAGTAATATTTTGTTTTATTTGTAGATTGTTGTTTTTATTCTAACACCGAAAGTAAGCAAAATTATGCCGCATATACAGTAAACACTTTAGACAGATACAGTGTGGCCAGCGAATTTATTATTACAACTTTTAAGGTGATTGATCTGAGACGTGACCTATAAACGCATTCCTCTTACTATCTATCAAGATCGTTAGCATACGAATCTCTCTAATCACTGAGCGTGGAAACTAAAACTGGATTCGTGACCATGCATATAGATAGTAAATAAGCAATGATGCTCGAGCTATATGATCGAGATATAGGAATGGATTTTTTTTTGCTAATGGCCCTACTGCCAGTAGCCTGACGCGAGTCGGCTTTTCTGGCCACATCGGTCTTTAGGGTGAACGCAGAAGGCGCTCGCAACCCTTTGAATTAAGTGACCATGCTGAGGGCAATCCACTAACGGGTTACGAACCTCGGCTCAGGACGGCCACTGAGAGAGGATGAGACATCAACGATTAGGGAAGATAGGAATTGATGTTGCTGTGAAATCTATCCCCAACCAACTGCACTTGTAATGTTTTTGTCTGGGTGTCCAGAATTTCTGGTGTCGTTAGGTTATCGATCATCGAGGATTTATACTGCACCGCGTACGCATATTTAATAATCCTTATATATTATTCATACCATATAAAAATTCCCCCGCTACGTCTGTCAGTTGCCTGAACGAAATAAATCTCAAAAAACTACTGAACGGATTTCGATGACATTTGGTATGGAGAGTTTGAGACCCGGGGAAGGACACTATTTTTAATCCCAGGATAACTTGTTCATAAAGAGGGAATTCGCGATCAAAGGTAATAAATAAATAAATATTAATATTCTCGTTATATAGTAAACAGTATATTATGCATAACACAGGACTACGTCGCGTAGTCGTCGCAGCGATAATTCGAATAGGAAATGTGTAAGGCAAAGTACGTTTTACGCTTCATACAGTGTGTTCGGATGTAGTTTTCTTATTCTTTCAATATCATATGTGGAAATCTGTTGGGGAAATGACGTACGGGAGAAATCTATGTTAAATAAATTGTCACACGAAAATCGTCACATTTTCTGTCACTTTAGACCGTCACGGCGCCGTCTTCAAAGATCATTATTTCGAAGTGAATCTTGTCTTGTCATCGCTATGTAGAAATTAGGTGAAACTGTACAGAGCCATCTATTTTCGACAAGCGTACACAGTTATAAGCGTAAGCGTACATAATATTATTATTTGCTACACTTATCGAAATTCATTTCAATAAATAGTGAAAGTGAGAGATTATTTTTTTATTGTTTTGAAAAATCATCACGTGATTGTGATTTTGGCATTATTTTCATGTAAACTTCCCTTTTGATTGTAAACATTAGTAAATATATATTAAGTTATTGGAATTAACCATCATTTAAAAATATGACTGTCAAATTAGCAGACAAAACTCTTTAACGCCGGCGGAGCCGCGGGCAAAAGCTAGTTGAAAAATAAACACACAAATGAAAAGTGTGTATGAAACACTATAGCTAACTCATAGTTATAGCGTTCATACACTTTTTTTTAATTTCCAGGGTTAAATCTACCAAATAATAATAATATTATTAATAAAAATATCGTAATTATTATTAACAATAAGTACATTACTACGTACTATTGTATACTATGTGCATGTTTCTCTTGCACGAGAACGAGCATAAATCAATAGAAATATTCCACATTTGCGACGGCCTGCGATCTCTTCACTTTGTATTTGTAAATATGAATTGAAAAACATGGAAACTAGTACGCGTAACATCATAATTTGCATAAATGTTGCATAGACAACACTGTTTATGGTTTATCGGGTAGAAAGGAATTTGTTAAAATGTACTTCAAGTGATAGGACTTGCACCTACTTTTTGCATTACGGCAAAGCAGTTATGATAAAAGATACTATGTTTATATTATTTCACTTGAAATAATTGCATGTCTCGTGCAGTTTCCCACTGCTGATTGCTCGCAGAAATAGACAATAGTGTTACGGATTCTCGCATAAAAGCATGCCATTTAGGGCCTGTTCCACTGGTTTCAAGTAAATTGTATTTGGCAATTATCGTATTAAACAGCTAATGTAGATAGATTTTATTTGGGAGCATAGATTACTGTCACTTTTCTATTTGGTCGGATTATACATCGTAGTGAGCAGCATTTATCAGCAAGTGGTGATTCAGCCCCAGTATAACACTACCAATTAAGTAGACAAGTATTTTGATAATATTCACAGAAAACATCAAACCAATATAGTTAAGTACGACTATTCGAATTAATATGTACATGTTAAGATACATTGTAGGCAGATTACTTCGCTGATCTGTTTGTTCATCCCCGTACATAGCGTCTAAGGGCACACGCACTAGACAAATACAAAGTTAATAAACCCAACAGTGGTTTAGGGTACAATGCTACTGTATAATTAAATGTGGGACGCTTTAACGTTTAATTTTGAACATTATTGATGTTGAATAGATCTAGATTTCTACATTCATATTATTATTAAAACATAGATTCGTAAGTTACAAAATACTTGTTTCTTGGTTATTAAACGTTTTAACGACAACTTTCGTGGTGCAGCGGATAATAAAGCGGTAGTAAAATGGGGCCTTAAGGTCCGAGGGTCTATGAATCGTGGAGTCAATAGTCGAACAAAATTTATCATATTATGTTCTACTTGCTATAGTATCATTTCGTCCGAACTATGCAATCATACTATTGTTGGGTGTATATAAATTAGATGGAACAAATTAACTTGCTCGCTATGCATCATATCATATTTGTTATGAATCATACATGAGTAATAATTAAATCCTACTAATATTATAAAGGCGAAAGTTTGTAAGTATGTATGGATGTCTGGATGTCTGGATGTCTGGATGTATGGATGTTTGTTACTCTTTCACGGAAAAACCACTGAACGGGTTTCGATGAAATTTAGCACACGAGTAGATCATGTCCTGAATTAACACATAGGCTACTTTTTATCCCGGGAAAATATAAAGCGGGACTTTTATCCCGGAAAAACTTTTTAAAACGGGCGGAGCCGCGGGCAAAAGCTAGTATTATATAAATTATAATCAAAAAGATACTTCAGATCCCGTTTCCATCCAAAGGAAAGCGGAAAGGTAAACATTTACATTGCAGCAGTTGCTAATTAAATTTAATATGTACCTACATAACATTACACTTAATAATATTAATAGCAAAGATGTTCAGTAGTTGGTAAGTTTATCGAATGTTAGCTATGCTGAGTACCTGTGCATTATCTATATCTGCCGCAAGCGACATCGAATTCTTCCAGCAGAAACCACCCTTTATGATTCGCATCTCCGAGCAAATTTAATACGGACAAAAGAAGTAATAAAACAACGTATCACGGTGATAGCTGACAACGAACAAAGACTTTAATATTCAAAAATACATCCATAAAGTTCCAGAGTCATCGAACATAGTTTCTGCCACATATTCTTGGAATGTGAATGTAGGTATAGTAACGGATCGGTCGGTAAAATTAACATGGCTTTCGCTTTTGCATCTTCTGCGGCTGCATTTCAAGTACACTCTTGCTTTATATAATTCGTTGTGCCCTCCAAAATTAGCAGAGTCTCCGCTGCAAATGCCCATTCGTGGTAATTCTCGCGCCCCTCCAACTTTGGCACGTTAGTCAGTTAGAAGCCATTTCTGTTAATCAGATTATAAAATACAATACCTATACTTATGCTAGTTAAACTAGCTAAATGTTCACTGAAAATAATCTCTAATGAGCATATCTGGGCTCATAACCTATAGTTCTGACAATCCTATCTGGCCGGTATGAATTAAATTTTTTCGCGACGCGATTACTCCGTGAGAACGTCTACCAAAAAAGTACAAAATTCAACTATATAATTGCAAATGCTGCCCACTGCTGAGCACGGGCCTCCTCTACTACTGAGGGGGTTTTAGGCTATAGTCTACCACGCTGGCCTAGTGCGGGTTGATAGACTTCACATACCTTCGAAATTCTTATAAGAAACTTCTTAGGTATGCAGGTTTCCTCACGATGTTTTCCTTCACCGTTAAAGCGAACGATAAATTGATAAACAATACACACGTTACTTTGAAAAGTCAGAGGTGTGTGCCTTGGGTTTCGAACCTCCGGACATTGTTTCGTCAGACCGTGCCATTCCCAACTAGGCTATCGTACGCTTAACTATAATTATTTGCAAATATTTAATAAAATTTCAATAAAAAAAAACGAATTTTATGAGAAAACTGTAGTTCATAAAATTTAAAAGCATATTCTGAACATCTACTTACTTTATAATTAAGGAAAAGTGCAAATTCTGCAAGAAAACTGACCTATGAAAAGGCACTCGTATTTTCTTTTCGCCCTGTATGTGATTGATAATCAACTACCACATACGCTATGCTTAAAACTAATTTCGACACAGTATCGAGCTTTAAATTACATAATATTTTAGTTAAATTATTAATATAAACAAAATTAATTAATTTTAAGTTTACCGTCCACAATTAAATCAGGCACATTAGCAAACCAATTAAATTTATTTCTTCAATCATTACTTCTGTGAATCTTTAGAAATTATAAAAATCAAAGAGTATTGACTGTATCTCTCACTCTCCTGTAAAAACTGTATTATCAGAGATGAATAAGATTGATGTTTCGTAACGATTATTTTAGCGCGGTTTCTATGGTTATTCTGAAAAAAGGAACCACATAAAACAATCGTTTGCTTATTAGATGTTACCATTAGTAAATAACATATTTCTAATGGGAAGTTTAGAAACGCGGACATGATAATTGTACCATCCGAGTACGGGGTAGTTTCTGTTCTTAAATAAACATTCATCGGTGGGCACGTCGCATAAAAAATACTTATTTATATATTGATCCATACTATTTTAGTGAAAAATAATACATCGGTATTATCTGTGTCCAAACGAATACTATTTAAAGATATATTTTGAGTTTGAATAGGATCTAACATTGAAATGTACACTTTGTACTTATGTAGAAACTTAACTCCGGGACTAATAATCCTGAAAATTCTTACACTAATAGGAAGCCACATCGAGTGTTTCATTACTTGTATTCGTACATATCACTTTTTAACAAACCTTTGGCGGGTTTAACCAACACAATTGGTAACTAGAATATCCCAGCAGTACATAAACGGGGATCGATCAGCTAATAACAGTAGTACATGACAAGGTACAACACAATCATAGCACGTGTGCCCTTTCCCATAGGATTTCGCGACATGTAAATGCATTTCTGTCTTGGAAAGCTCTTAGCGCGCGTATCGGCACGTTGTGTGCATACGCTTTTTGTATGCTAAAGTTTTTAAGAGGCCGTATCTAAAATTTCGATTATTTCAATCAACTTTTCATTGTGATTTTTTAAAAAATAAACTGATCTGATTAATTTATAATACATCATCGGAAAGACTATTTCAACACTAATGGAATAAACGAGCCCGATTTTTCATATCTTTCTTTAATTTCAATCTAGCCTCCAAGTTCTAACGTCTCTCTTAATCATCACTATTTGAACACGAAGGATTTTGAGTCTTTTCATGAGACATAGGCATAGGTGTAAAAATAATTTGCATGTCAAAAAGAATATTTTCATAATCCAAAACGGTTTTTGTTAAAAATTTATGTCGTTGTGTTAAGTCTAACAACGTCTAAGTTTGTCATAATATTTTATTATAACATTTTTTTCGACTTAATAATCCAAAAGTCAAATGAAACAAATTTATCTAAATACATAATTATCCATATGCAAAGACTGTTTAAGAAAAGTATGAGAATAAAATTGGAACATCTTTTTGCGTAGACAGTGTATAACCAATTCTTGATGCTGAATATAAGTAAGGCATGCAATTCATCATAGCGTTCCCTTGGACATCATTCACCGGGCTACACAAATTTCCACCTACTTTAGCTTTGTAGCGATTGACATAAATTATGAAATAGATTTTCAGTCTTAGATAAAAGCTACGATAAAGAACAACAAAGAAAATTAAAAATAATAAAACAGATCAATTCTTAGACATTTATATTCAGCCAGGCTATAATTTGATAAAGCTTTTATGATGAAAAATTTCTCCTTAATAAAAACTATCAAACTGTCATCAAAAGTATTAGTATCATGTTAATAGGAGTTTAGGCGAGCGGAAACCAATAATGTGCGAATCGAAATCCCTGTTCGAAATCAAAAGGTCACAAGTTAAGTAATTAACAAAAGCGACGACGTATTGTGTTGTAATAAAAGCGGAAAACAAATTCCCTGTTGAAATTATAAAAAATGTTATTATAACTACTAACGGACTAGGAGAGGCGACCTTTGTGCCAAAACCTCGCGTGCCGCCGTGCTTACACGCTCGTGTTAATTAAAAAAAAAACTTCTTTCCCGAACGCGATAAAACAACGAAAGAGACTGTAAACACATTTGACACGTGTAGGACAGATATACGTACAAGTGTGCGGATAAGAGGTTTCCGGCATATACGACCGCTTGAGGATTTTTTTAAGTGCCTCCGACTGATTACATCGTCGCTCATTGGACGAATTAACGAAGACTAAGGGCAGATGCGCTGAGTTTTTATCACTTGCTACTGGCCACTTTGTTGGGAAGATAATGTTGTATCTGCTACGACATGTTTTGTCAGAGAGCATTGGTTTTGAAGATTATAGACCTGCGCACAACTATTAATTTGCCTACAATGTAGTTAAGAAACGTGAAGAAATCTTGTTGAATCCTCATAAATGTATGCTGTCTCAACAAGGAAGGCCAATTGCTAGACTTGAGATATGGTTTATGTAAAAAAAGATTAGACTCGAATACCCAATAAAAAAAATCACCTAAAAATGCATTGACACACAAATAAAAATAATAAAACTCTCTGCAAAAATTCAAAGGCTCGTGTACGTTTTATTTATGGTAAAATATTATTAATAAGTGCATACTATGTAGGCATTCACAATTTGTATAATGGTAATTGCAAATTTTTTTTACGCAAAATTGTCTATTCTATTGAGCAAATTTTAATTATCTTAACAAATTCGACTACTTTACAAGTATGTGTGTGTATATGTGTTAATATTATTATAGTGAATCTATTTGGATAAATTTTTATTTCATTCTTATACAGGAACTTCAAAAGTTGACCTTGCTCGTGTTTAGGATAATTAAAATAGCAAAAAGGATGATATTATACTTATGAAAAATGCTCACTTCCTTAATTAAGTGATCTTTTTGCGAATGCTGTACCTCCATTGTATGGTTGTGTGAATTTTATACACAAAGATCAAACTCATACCTGACGTAAGGTTGTACATATGAAAATTTGTCTCGTGGCAACCTTAGGTTTTTGACCATTTAAGCTAATGTAGTGGAATACTGGTGGTAGGACTCTCATATGTAAGAGTCCGTCTGGGTGGGTACCACCGCAATGTTTATCTCTACCGCCAAGCAGCAGTGTGCACGCACTGTTGTGTTTCGGTTTGAAGGGCATTGTAGCCCGTGTAACTACAGGACATAATGAGACTTAACATCTTATTTCTCAGGATGACGAGCGCAGTGGAATGCCACACAGTACTTTGTAAATCAAGGTTCTGGATGGTATTTCTACTGTTTATGGGTGGTCGTATCGCTTACCATCAGGTGAACGGCATGCTCGTCTCGTCATTCAATGCTAAAAAAAAAAATCATTGTCATTAAAATTTATTATTAATATTTTGCTAGTTTGTTATCTTATGTTCAATCGTGCTATTTTTTACACAATAAATTGATTTCTTGTAATAAGTACAGTACATCAGTTACATTGTCTGATTGCTCCGTAATTCCTTCGTGTTGACTGTTGAGTTAATAGTGTATGTTCAACTAAATTGTACGCTACAAGGAAGTTGTAACTAAATTCCCTTGAAAGTTCCCTTGCACCGTTCCCGTTAGTTCTCTGGGATATATGTTTAAGTCAGAGGCACCATTGGCCCTCATCATGGTCTACATTTTTTTATTTACTTAATGAACCATAAAACTCAGGGCTTTACTTCTGTAAGTCGCAAAAAGCGTTTAATTATTAATTAACTTTACATTACCGTCTTGAACCTTTATGCATCTTTTTGTATTTTGTTAGTAATTACAATAAATAATTATATGCAATATCAATTTTTCAAATTGATATATTATCAATTTTTTTTACAACAATTACTAAATATCTTGTTATTTTACATATAGAAATATAAAACCATTTTACATACAAGAAATCATACGTATTATGCTTGGAAAACTAAGCGTAAAATCTTTCTTTAATATGATTAAAAAAGTGTTGCACCGACTTCACTGGTATAAGGTCAAGTGGAAACATATTTTTATCAGACTCAAATAAATTCATGCATTTTGATGACTGTAACGGAGATGCTATCAGAGATTACTTCGCCGCAGTTATTATCAACTGTATAAAGTTATCTGTAGCCGGTTTCGTCTACTTTCCCCTTGTGCGTATTAACATTGAGTTCTTAAAAAAATAGTTGGAATTAACTTTGAAGACAGATTTACCGTTTGTGTTGTTAAATATTTGCAAATAATTTTTAACATGGATCTTATTACTTGTTACGAAATTTAAAAGACGAGAATACATAATATCCGAAAAAAAGTAACTTAACAAAGAGAGACGGCAGAAAACCAGTTTACTCTAGGATTCGGTGCTTATGATGATGTAGATACGGAACTCAAAAAATAATCTGTGAGAGTGAAGTGAAATCTACTTAGTTATCAGTTCGCCCAAATACTAGCTTTGCCGCGTTTGGCTAAACTTAATATTTTGTCTATAATCACGCTCCTAGGTCCTATTGGAGCGTCATCTATCGGCGCGAACTGAACATCAACCGCATTATTACAAAACGGGATCTATTTAGATCAAAAACTTGACACATGTTGAAAATTAATGAGATTAAATATCACTATAGTTATAAATCGTATTACGTTCTGTGATATTATAATATGTATAATTATTTATACTCTATAAAATTTGTCGGTGTAAAATCCTATGGCACAAGTCGTTTTCGGTGATTAATGGCGTCAGTGTTTTAACGTAAAAAATAGTGTTTTGTTTGTAGATAATGAGCGTTAACTTGATAAATAATTAATGGGTCCGACGCAAAGATGTTCCGTCCGATATGGAACCGTTTTGATAAATTAATAAGGAAAAGTTTTGTTACTATTTACTAAGCGTTAGACAAAATAGTTGTTCCGAATTTGAATTGACTGGGGAATATAATGTCGGTTCATTGTTTTACTGTTAACATATTTTTATTATTATCTTAGGTACTAATATTATCTTATCCACTTAATATAATTAATATTAATATTATCAAACCTTAGGGTTTGTCAATATGTTTGGATATTATTTAGAAGGATACCCAAAACACAAATACATAATTTCTTAAGTTCGAACTCCATCAGACAACCTTCCGTCACAATATGAGATGGCCAATGTGACATTGTCGTATCATTTTTAGATGTAGTCAGTAAAAACAATTGTTATGCAGAAACAGCAAAAAATTACACATATTGAATTACAACATTCAGACAGGGCAAATTCAAAGATATAATGAATTTATATAGATAACAGGTGATTAATCTGTTGTTCTTTGACTAATTCAAACAGATCTGCTTCGTAGCGAACACATTAGAGCTGTAAGTGAAATTGTGATCATAAACCACACCATTAATAAATAGTTAAGTATATTCATAACAAGATATGAGTATAAAATGTGATTAATAGCTCGACTGATAGCTCATATGTAATTAATAGTGGCTCGTGGGTGATCGCTGTCAATATCAAAATGCCTTGTAGATTCATCTTTATTATTAACCTTTTGTTTAATATGACAGATTGTAAACGGACTTTCGATAAGTATTTTCGGCAGACGTTTGGACCATGTTATGGTCTATACTTATAGCCATAAAATATAATAAAAAATGTCTGGAAGTAGAGTGTCAATTTTGCAAGACATTTTATTATTATATTTTTGTTATGATATTTTAGTTTCTAGAATGTTGATATTTGTTTTGTTTTTCTATATTGCTTATGTTTGCTTCGTTAACTTAAGAAACTATTTGTTTCATAATTATGTAGTTTTTTCCGGCAACAAGTTTACAGCGTCTGCGCAACACCTTAAAATTAATTTAATAAAAAGGCGACGCATGTAATATAATGATATTTTTTTACATACGCGTTCAAAGAAAGGATTGAAAATAGATGGTAAGTATTATACCAATATTTTAATATTAATAAAGTTCCTCTTAGTTTCTTATACTCTTGAGACGGAAAACTTTGGTACAGATGGAGTATTAACAAAATATTTCCATGTATCCTAATGTGGTGCCGTAGCTCCATATTTTATCTTCAAAATATTATACACTCAAATGTTTATAATATCTTTGTATATTTGAATGTTTGTTAGAAGTAAACGCAAAAACCGCTAAACGAATTTGAAGTAATCCCGGTAATTTGCTTTTCTGGGGAACATTTGATTTTTTTGTGTGAAGTTTTAAATATATTGCATTGGCATCGTTCAGATGGCGCTATATATCGCTACAGTAATTCAGGGACTTTTGTAGCAGGTAAACTTACACGCGTGCGAAGTCGCAATCAACACCTGCTTCTATAAAATATGTACAAATTACACCAATAGTATGTATTATTTATTAAATTCAATGATTTTTTTAAACTTAGTAAATTAAGTTTGTTTCCTAAATAAGGCGGGCTAGTAGGTAGAGTTCGTAATCCTGCCTCGGCTAGTCTAAGGTGAGTCTTGTGGAGTAGCCACGTTGGCTTTGTTTGAGACGACTTAGGACAAGATGTAAAGCTGTTCGTATCGGTTCACGAACATTCATTAGCACTCTTTAAACAACGTGGACATAAATAAAATCAAAAAATTATCTTTACATTAATACATGATTTATAGTTAAAGCAATGTTGATAATAACATTTCGTCAAACCTTTACGAAGAAGCAATTATATCTAGGTTCCACGGCGCCAGTCAGTTATCTCAAAAATCAATTTATCTAACATTAGTTTTCCTAATTTATAACTTTATCTAACCATCAGCTTACATTTGCCGCTCTACATCAAAAATCAATAGATAAAGCAAATCATATCGTAGTATTCATAAATTATAACTAACAACAAACGAGGTCCATTATCAACAAAAATAGCGCTCGATGAGCGTCGGAGCACGCACTGCGAAGACACGATAAACGGTCGCCGGCCAATTCAGCCCGTGTCTATTCTACAGGCGAATTCAATTAACTGTACAAGGCACGGGAGTAATAAATTCTCTAAACAATCAGAATTCGAGCCCTGGTAATATGTCCGTCCGGCTGCATACGCATTGCGGCCTTGGCTGTTTAATCAACGAATAAACACTGTGTACTGGCGGCGTCCGCCGCGCCGTCCCGCGTCCCGTGTGGACTGTGGACACATGTACGTACCGCACGCGTTTTTTCCCCCATCTGTAAAAAGGTTTATGTGTCCATTGTTGCCGGGAAAGATTACTTTTTGGGAGAGCCGGTTAATTAATGCGAATTACAAATGGTTTGTTATGGCCGCTGCGTGTTTTTGTGAATACATATTCTATGCTTTTTTTTCGAGCATAATTATTTTCGTACAACAAAAGTCGCTCGCTGTCTACATGTTACAGCAATGGATGCCTGTGTTGTTAGTATTAAATAAAACAATGTTTTAGACTGAAACAATATTATCTATGTTATAGGTACGTTAGACTTTGTAAGTATCGACTTGGTGGTTGCGGTTTCGTATTAAATTCATTTAACATAAAGCGAATTTCCACAAAAACGAAAGCTCGTGTGGCGCGCATCTCTAGACTGTGCCCCCGAGCAATACATTACCACACAGAGCCCTTTATCTGTACCTCCTTGAATACATAGCACAGCAAATTGTAACAAAAGGATTATTCACGTAAGAGGATTAAACACTCTCTCCTAATTTATATATGTGACGGGTGTACCACCAAGTTACATATATTTTTAAACAAACTTCTTCATCAGTTTTTGTAGAGCTTTCTATGGAAATAGCTTTGTATGGCGAGCGGTGTTTACACGTCGTCGGGCGTGTAAAACGTGTATTGTTCCCGATCCGCCTCTCCCCCCGTGAACTGCAGCATCATCTCCTTCATTATTTCACGTCGAACCTATTTCTAGGAAAAACATCCTGACTCGCTAATTTAGGCGTAATTAAGTACACGAGTGGTAGGCGAGACGCCTCCGCCGCGACAGGCGTATCGCTCCACCGATTTCGTTATCTGATCCATCGTAAAAATTAATTACGTACACATGTTCATAAATATCTAAACTGTTCGCATTTACGGGTAACGTTAGGCGCAGCACGGCGCACGGAGCGGCGCGGCTCGGCGTGCGGCGCGGACCGGAGCCCCGTCAAACACGCGACTGCTCACGCACCCACGGTTGCGCTCGCGTAATTAGTAAGCTCAGCAAAAACTAAACATGTCAACCACTACTTTATTTAGTGTGAGTTTTTGTGTTACTTCCTGCCGCGAGACCGAGACGCCTGGGCGCTTAACTATATTCCAAAAATGCGAAATTGGCTCAAATTGCTTGTTATTAACGATGACAGATGTGTTGGCGCCGGCCTCTCGGCGCGCCCGTGTCATACTCGACTCTAGGATCCGTTGTGAAGGGCACATTTGGGCCGGCTCGCCACACCGAGCGCCGACCATCTTCCGACTGCGCTGATCGGATGTGTTGATACTAGACCTATGGATATGCAATTAGTGACACAAACCTTTTTTTTGTACGAGCTCAAGAAAAATGAGATGTCGAGATATTTCATAATAACAATGTTGGATTGGGCGTTTACAACTGTTAATATTGTGGTTACTGCTGTACAGGTTTATAATACACGAATTAATTCTCGTTCGTGATGGTTAATTTCATTAAAAATACCTACCTAAATGAAGTGTTACTCTATATTTTAAACATTTTCATTATTATTTATGAGTAAGCTCGTTTAAGAATTATATATTTGGTCGGGGTTCAGTGTCATAATTAAATTCGTTACGCTTCGTAAACTTTGGGATCGATAGGTACTTTAATTTTAATTTATTAAACGTGTTTTATACTAGTGTAGTTGTGTAGATACATACTCTGGTTAACGTCGTCGTTCTTAGTGGAATAAGAGAGCAAAATTTCGTGTCTACTCGAATTCCGTACGGTCCGTTGAATACCTAATTTGTGACTTTAGTGTTCTTTAAACTATAGATAGTTTATTTTATCCGTTATTGTTGCCGTAAGGGTTTCGAGTAAAAATTAAGTATATTGTATCGATACTCTCTGTAGTTTTTGTTGCGTAGGATTTATAATACAGTAAAGGAATAAAATTCCGACTTTTTGTAGCGGGGGTCCAAGTTTAGGGCTCGTGTAACATAAAACCGATCCTATTTTGATAGGAATGGATTTGCAATTTTGAGATACGAACTTTGGTTTTGAGTTACTTAAATGGCATAAATTTTTAAGATAAGCTATGACTGATGACTCGAGGTCCTTTTGAAGATATTTTCAACCAAGCTCTAATCTATAACAAGGTATTTGATCATTAACCCGTCAGTTTTGGAATCTAACAACCTCACATTATCTTCTATTAGGTTTTGAAATATGTCGAAACAAAGGTTGCAGTTTCTACGCATGTATAGGCGTAATACATTCGCTTTTTCAATACTATGGGTTTGAAGAGGCATTGCAGTTGTTATAAGCATCGTTTGGTCTACAATCAGCACTAACAAGCCCTAGCTCAAAGGCTTCATACACATAATAACTAGCCATTTGCCGAAGAATTTTAAAATATTATCTATGTGTGAAAATATTTTAGGTATTTTAAACTGTTACAATTACAGCATTGCCACACGTCCAGTAATTGCAAACAGAACCATCGGTATGTTAAAACACGTTTTCTGTACTGGGTTTTGTAAGCTGTAATTCTCCACTTGACTATTGTTCGCTTACAAGATTTTTTCCCTTCAATATAATTTGCACAAATGTTTTGCATTTCATTCTATTGTTATTATTTTGTGCGAAATAAAAATACATATCATTGTTATGAATTCACTTGGTACAAGTGAATTATCTTGTTTACGAATGAATACATCGTGAACAAAGCTCGTGTGACCAGTATTATTCTTTTTAACGACTTGCGCAAGTAAATGGTACGTTTAATTATTTCATACGTGATCACTCTTGTCAAAATTGCATGCTTTCCGAAATTCAAAGTATTTTTAAAGTTGTGCCGTATATGAACATAATATTTTCAGAAGCAGAGGAAAAATAGTGGTTGAAATGAAGGTATATATGCCGTAATTAGTACATGTTCTGGAGTTTTTTAATCCATGGAAAATAGGATTACCTACCAAAGAAAAAATACATCATAGCGGACTCCGTATCTTTATATAAAGTGTAACAAAAGAATGTCACTACGTATAATGTCTGTGTATAATAAACATTACACACATGTTTTATATATACGTATGTTGATCGATATATAAACACACTCACGCCTTTTATCCCCGAAGGGGTAGGTAGAGGCGCAACTAGTGCACCCACTTTTCGCCGTTGGTATTCCGTATCATGAAGTGACAGGGGCGAGCCTATCGCCATATCGGGCACAAATTCCAGACTCCGGGCTGACACTCAATAGAAAAATCCAATATTTATCACTTTGCCCGATCCGGGGATCGAACCCGAGACCTCAGCATTGCAGTCGTACCGTAATACAACTACACCACCGAGGCAGTTGTTTGATTCTCGTGCATATTCCGTCCATGATGATAGGGGGCGAGCCTATCGCCATATCGGGCACAAATACCATACTCCGTGCTAATACTGAATAGGAAAATCCAATATCGCTTTGCCCGACTCGGAGATCGAACCCGAGACCTCAGCATTGCAGTCGTGGCGTAATACAACTAAACTACCGAAGCAGTCGTTTGTTCGTTATGTCTCTTTTAAATATTACTTAGGTACATAAAAAACATTTGATGAAATTCAAACTGCCTGGAGTAAGGGCAGTTTGCAGTCTATATTGTCTAGAACTTTACACAGTTCGATCTTGGACCGATTACCTACTTACTAAGATATGCAATTCAATGTCTTTAGAAAAATAGTTTTAAAGTACTTATTATTGAATTCGCAACGAGAACAAAGTTACAAAGCTTCTTAGCTTAGTCCAATTTTATATAATGTTACTTAATTATTTTTTTAACTGTACATTTTATGACAGAATTTCGAAGAGTCAGGAAAGTTGGACTCAGTCCAGTCACCAGTGTGCTATGTGGCAAAAAAATGCAACTAATAAGTCGATGTCGTTTAATTTGAATGTTTGTGAATGATCGAGACACCAATACGTCAGTCACGTGTTCGTCTCTCAACCAATCCCAATAAAGCGAAACGAAGTCGTGTCGTGTTTTTTTACCACATCTTAAGCACACAGAAATTGTCTATATGCGTTAGTGAAACAAAATTTTAATTACCAATCTTACGATGATAATCTTCGAAGCGCGCAGTAAAATCATCATCTCTGTCGAGGATTTGGCATTACCTACATTGGAGGCATAGTACTTAAAGAAATATACTGCTATAAATCATAATAATATGCAGATACGAAACATGTAACATATAAATTAGTATGAAATCAGTACAGTTAGTGGACCTTAACATTATAATCACTGTTATTAACATCAAAATTTAGCGGTTATTTAACTATTCGTTTTGCAAGCATTATTTATAGATAGTAATATACAGTTCGATATAGCTACATGCTTTACACGTTAGATTTACTTCTGCCAACCCCTTCGGAGTTTAGGGAGAAGAATTAAAAATATATTTACCAATCCCAACTCATTAACATTTTTAAACACTAGATAATTATTATTGGTTACGTTCTTCAAAAATAATACTGTACATCATGATATTATATACTTAATTAGAATCCTTTTCAAAATTTCTTGTAGTTATAAACATTTGTCAACAAGTTTTAAGGCCGATATTTTTTACAATCAATTACTCGCTGCCGTACCTCATACATAATTATATAATGTGGTATGTATTTATGTGCAACTCTACACGACTATCATTTTATCACGAATCTAGGTAATAACAGACAGTACGATGCAGTTATAAAGAAAAACAAAATGAAGTAAAATACATATTACGGAACTCGTCCTTAAGGTAACAAGACTTTACACATTAAAAATTATCACGTTTAAAACAAAACAATGCCCAAATTAGTTTATAATTAAAAAAACTTGCAATTTGTGACTTGCCCTTCTAAGTTTTTATACTACTGCAAGCAACAGTTAATATTAATCTTTACGTCATAGGGCTCTACATTTTGATCTAAGTTGCAGTGCACATGGTAATAAGCCTGTATCTAATATAATGTACATAATACATATTAATACTCGTTAGATATAATATTTTTAATGAGTCATAATCGAACTCGCTTCGCCCCGTTTAATGGCTAGCTTACTCGACTGTTACTCAAGTGTTACAAGACGCACTTAAAACTTGGTATTTAGCTCTATATTTAATTATAATATGATATATATAGTTTTACTATAAGCGCTATCTAGAATCTGGTCTATTCTACAACTTTAATTACTCTACGATAAAGACCAACAACTGAATTATGTTAATTTTTTTAATGTTTTGCTCAGATAATTTAAAATCAATTATTTATAGAAAACACAAGCAAGTTCAAGTCACTTCCGTATGTTACAACAGCTCTGTATTTTTGTAAAATTGATATATCATTCACAACCCTAAAAACTACCAAATAAATATGATTTAATCTTGGTATAGGTTTCTCTACACTGTATTCGTAAATAATGTATTCGATTGCAGTTATTTATTACATACCACAGTGCAAAATTTCAACGCATCCACAATGGCGCCACCTAGCAAAAGTATCCTAAAACATTAACCGACAAATGGTTCCGCGAATTTCCGCTTTCCCCGTACAATGACACCGCGTCTAACCGACCGACACCGGAGGGTTTCAAATTTACTCGTGATTTGTAACCCAGCTGTAAGTGAGATCTTTTGTGTTTTTCTGTTAGTATAATGAATGTCACTTAAGCATTCTACAGAAAAGTAGAGTGTAGAGAACTGTTAGCGATTATGATAATGATTAGATACCTACATAATATTGTAGCTACAAATACAATACTACTTCGTACCATTTGTTGATGATATTACATGTATAATTCATGTATGTAATTTGTAAAAAGATACACGTACGTATATTTGTAATTCAAGAGAAATGGTTTTTGTGGAAGTTAACGTAAGCGCCAGGCGCATGGTGGCGCTCTCGCCTCTCATATCTCTCAATCTATAAACAAACGTGCCGTTAAAACTGAAATCCATTCGGCGACATAAAGCCCTTTGAATACCTATCGACGCCGGTGGTGTTGTCTATAAAGTCGATTCCTAACTCTGCGCCATGTCGCGTCGTTCGTAAATCTGACGAGGTGAAACAACTTGTCCTCGGCCGAGCCATTTTTTGCCACTAGAGATTTGTTTGGTCGCGGTGCAGGGCTGGCGGACTGTCTCGACGGAAACCCATAAACATGATCAAGTCGGGCCGACTGTGCCGCTTTTTTCCTCCGCCCCACCCGGACGTGGGTGGAGACTGGCGTGTGGGAAGCAACCGCCGCGGGAGGGGATAGCGCTCGCCTATCGGCACTCTCGGCGCGTCGAAAAGGACAGAGTATCGGCGACATGATTGGAGGAGGTGCCGCGACTCCTCCCAGTGGGCGGGGTGAAATAGGCCGTCTCCTACGTTGGAGGGGCGTCGGGCGTTGAACGCACGCCAGTCGGTGTTGAACCTCGAACGCGTGAAGAAGGTATAGGCCGGTCGCACAGAGCACGAGGGTCGGCATGCGAAGCGCGCGCAGGAATGGCAGCGCGACGCGCACCCGCCGCGCCTGTAACAAACTGTGATAACTAGTAGATTTAACTTAATGCTAATAGTAGAAATATTCGTAGGAAACAAATTCGTCCGTGTTATATAGACTTGGAGAGACAGTGTTTTGTGTGAAGCCGCCCATATGATCGTCCCTATGGCAGCGTACGCGCAATTCGGCTATTCATACCCGCCCGCCTCGCAGGTCAGTACATTATTTTTTAATATACAATATATCACTCTGGCTAACATAACCTTGCTTCACACATTTATTATTAAATCAACATTTACAAGGCACACAAGGCTAGTTGTCTCTTAGTATTTTATGTTATAATAGGTTTCTTTTATTACAATATTTTTAAGAAAATCGTACCACACCTATTGACGATAATGTAAAATTAATATCCATTTATGATATTTTTATGCTATTTGAAATTCTAATGCAGCTACGAATCATACAATCAATATACACATTTTTAATTAAAAACATTATTTTTGGTTAATAAACACAAATAAAAAAATATAACCTAAAATAAAGTTACACTTGGTTAGTATGGTTTCGTTTTAATAACTTTTATTCATCATAAACAGACCATCATGTTTACATAAAACACCTAGTTAATGATCCTGGATGATTTTTATCCTCATACTTTACTTTTTAGAGTGTATTTTGCGCAAGTGCATTTTTCAATTTAGGCCTATCTGGTATCTATTATTTTTATTATACATTAATACTTATTAATGTAAACTGTGTAGAAAGGGGTATATATTATACGTAATATTATATTAGTATGTTATTACCACAATGGACATTACAAACAAACAACATTATGTAACAGTGGTACCAACTTTGGGTGATAATAATATATTTAGTTTAAATAATAAACCTTATCATACAAATAATACGTCCATTACTGTACATATGTGCCATTTATATGTCTTTAATATTCAAATGATCACTTAAAAATATTATATTTAATAAAAAGTTATTACACTCATAGGTACACATCAACAAATCAACTTCAATATTACTTTAAAACGTTATTTCTGATATAAAACTTATTTACCTAATACCTGCAGTGCTCAACAATTATTGTTGACATTAGCATAAGTATTTGATTAATTCCTAACAAAACCTAAATGCGTTACGTACCCAACACGAGATAAATGTCTAGCTCCGCGCCGTCGACGCTCCCTGCAACAATCCAATATCCATTACTTAAAGCATTTTATGAACCAACAAAAGATTCCTTAACGGCATACTGGCTATCACTAATACCTGTTTAATATTAATTAGGCATCTACTCAATAAAATTGTTTTTTTTATAGCCATATAGTTATACCGCGGTCTATGAAACTCTTCTCTTAATATCAACATAAACTGCTAATTTGAAAGAGCTACGTAATTGTAAGCGGTGTTTGCAACATTTTCACCACGAGCTAATATTAAAAAGTTCAACAAACCAGTCAATAAATTACACATCAACAGTTATTAACAACTGACATTTGGTTCACCTGTTGACGCGCCGACGGACTGTTTTCACGACTTTCATAGGCTTAGTTAATGCACGTTATTTAAACTTGGGTATAAAATATAATTTCAGTGCTTCTTAATTTGTTAACCTTTTTATATACAGTTGCATTTAGTGAGCGTCATTGGCCAGTATTTTAAGTGTAGTTATTACTTTAAGCTTTATTTTAAATGAAGAGATATCATGCTTTCGACATAGTTCGTTAAATATCAACGTTTAACTTTTATTAACTTTAAATTTTATGTCAGGTGCGTACTTCGACAAGTTAATGTCTCGGTAATGAGTTTTATAATGGTGACTTGGACTTCATGAGGTTATCAAATAAGTTACAATTATAATTATAATAATTTTGTTTACAGTACAATAGTGATATGATGCTATAGTTGTCACATTATAGAGGTTTCTTTATGCAGTTTTCTGCAAGTACAAGTATGGACAGGTGTAAATGCGTGCTAATATTTTTGCAGTACTATAGGGTCTATATTTCAAAGCAGATGCAGGTGTACATGGAAATATTTACTGATATAACTTGTTTTAACTATTTCGCCATGTCTTTTCATTCTAAGCAGGTGCACTATGACACGTTTAATTCATCTTTAGAAGTATATTATTGCATTTAATACTCAAAATGTATAGAGAATTACCTTAGACATACTTACTAGTTCACGTTGATATATGATTCTTGTACTCGAATAAAATCCAATAATCATAAATTGAATCCGTATCCGGAAAGGTAAAGGGTTCGATTCCCAAATCAGGTATACCAAGTAGCTATTTTTTTAAACAAATATCCGCCATTGATTATAGTTGAATGATTATATGCTTTCGGTAGATTATAATAGTTATTATTTCGCTACAGCCGCTAATACCGGTATATGTAAACTATAGGTATATGCATAAAACAAACATAAGTATATCGCTCTACATACAACTTAGGCGTAAAGTTAGTACAATAGAATGCTTTCCTTACAGGTCGGTACCATGATAACCCGCACGAATACCCATACTTAATCCATTAACATTATTAAAAGTAGTTGTCGCATGTATTATTTATCACATAACACACCCAGACGTAGTTTTGCAATTATTGTTTGTGAAAACTTATATGTAGATATGTTCATTACATTCGTCACATTGTGTTACAGATAATAGCTAAAATGTTGGCCAAACGATAAAAAGTTATAAGTTATAATATGAAGGTTATAAGAAAAAATACGTTTGTTTTTTTTTTCGAAATGTTTTTTTTTTCAAACCAGTACCAAAGTTAGGACTAATGTAATTTATCCACCTGTAAATTGCAATAAATTTGTCTGTTAATTACAATTCGAAAGAATTACACGTGTGAGGTGATGGAGTTATTTTAATTAAAACACTCATTATCTCTCTTCAACACTGTGCTGATATATTGATTTTTCCCTGACAACAAACAAATTAATACACTTTAATCTCCGTTAGGCTAAGTGGTTGGTATTGTTACAATATATTATCATTATGCACTGTGCATTGTCTGTATTATGCTGAACAACATAACTCCTTTTTCATACTCTTAGCCAATCAAAATTGAAATGTCAAGTTTGGATATGGAACCCGCGGCGTCAGCGCGGGTTCAATTTTGGTATATTTGGTGTCAACCAAATATAAAAGTGTTCCAAGGACATAAACAACTTTCTATTGTCCTGGGTCAATTATCTGTGTGAATTCTGTTTGCCGTCCGCCTGCCGTCGCATCAACACTATACTTGAAACCGCAGAACCGGGATTCCGGGGAAGCTCCTGAAACAGGCAGGTCACCGCGCCGCAGTAAGTCTTTTTTTATTCCCGTGTCCCTTGTCTGTTGTTTCCGCATATACATAGAACACTACCAGTGCACAAAAGCCGCATATTTATACAGTCCACTATAACCGTCAAATTCAAAATGTGGGGATTTAATAACCACTAAGTTTAGCCACCAAATAGGGTTTTTAAGCACAATTTTACAGTATTCATCAAAACAATAATACCATGTTACAATAATTACTACGTTTCTGCCTAAACCTTTAGGTAGTGAAGCTTCGTCTAGGTGAACACGTTCGGTCCAACAACGTTTAAGTAATAATGTCCAATTTTCAAATACAATCAATGTCTACCATAAATGTATGGGCAAATATTGGGCCATTTAGTGGGTATCACTAGGTGTTAGGCCAAATGTGTTAAGGAATACCACAATTTATATAAATCTATTGTTATGCAGCAAAGGTCTTGTGGCCTATGTAGAGAGACATCATCTGATATTCAGTGAACAGTGTAGCTGTGCTCTTCAAAGTTATGCATGTTCATACTATGGATAAGAATGTTGACTGCCTCGGTGGCGTAGTGGTATTGCGTACCCATTACGAGTACGATTTGCGCGCTGAGGTCCTGGGTTCGAATCCCGGGTCGAGCCAAAAAAATTGTGACTGGGTTTTTCCATCTTAAAATTTACTCAGTCGCAGCTCGGAGTCAGGAAGTTGGCGGTGTGATACCCCCGTGCCTCGGAAAGCACGTAAAGCCGTTGGTCCTGCGCCTGATCTCTCTCCGGTCATGTCGGATTGCCGTCTCACCGGACTATGAGAGTGAAGGAATAGCGAGTGCACCTGTGTATTGCGCACACACTTGTGCACTATAATATCTCCTGCGTACCTGGCTGATCTCCGTTGAGATTGGCCGCCGTGGCCGAAACTGGCTAGGAGGATTTCAAGAATGTCGCGTATTACAAGAGCGTGCTCTTGTCTTTCAATAAAAAAAACATAATCACTTGGTTGTTGGACGTTCAAGGCAGTGTAATTTTTTAAAGTGGCTCCATTATTATGATAATTGGGTTGACAAATGATATATTTGTTAACAAGTATTGGGACCTACTTAGATATCGCCAAGAATGTGATACCTGAGTAGAGAAGGCAGAAGTGCTAAATAGCAAAATGTGGGCGTAATTATTGAACTATAGCTAGGACATACAGACTTGGTAGTATGTTAATTGTTATACATAGCACTCGCCACGCGGTGCCCTTTAAAGGGTAGACAGATAAACTCAACTATCTGAGTATAAACATATTCTTGAATAAATTTTACATAAAACACACTTCAAGCATTTTATTACTCCACAGGACCGTTTTATTAAAGAGATTGTCATTTGGAGCAAAGATTAAGACATTATCTCTCTAATCTGATGCTCTTGGAAATAGAAATGCCCTTTGAAACTTTGTATTTTTGTTTCATTTCATGATTCGTAGATAGTTTTTAAGAAGGCTGTTGCAAGGATATTGTCTATGTTATTAAAATAAATTGAAAAATAATGCATTGACATTTGGTTGAGCTAGTACTTACGTACATTTTATTTTACCCCTTTTTTGGTTTAAGGGGTGGGCAGAGGTGTAAAACCCTAACATTTTCGGGCTGTGTAAGTTATTCCGTAAAGAGTTTAAGTTCTTTTGGATAAAACCAAGATAATTGTAAATAATAATGTCCGGTAAAAGATATCAATACGTGCAAGCTAATGATGATGATGCGTTATGTCTATGTTTAAACTTATATATGCGTGTACATCTCATACTGTTATAATTATATCTTATTTAGAAATATCAAAGATATAATCATTAATACCGCTTGCTTATAACACATTTATTGCTATGTCACGAGGAGTTCACACGTTGTATGTGATGAGACAAAATACGTAGATTTAATTGTAACTACAAATTGTATTGTAATTAATGAACATAACATACTACGCATTACGTATTTGTGAAGGACGTAATTTTTGGAGTATTCTATTCTATTTTCAGTAACCATTCCTTTTTTCTTATGTTATCCACAATAGATACAGTACCTTTGCCACAAATTGTGTTCTGGACCTTTCAGATTCGATGTCCATGTGTGTGGAAATAAAATTATATACCTAGTTGAGATATCGAATCTTAATTTCACAGACCAAACACTACAAACCAATGCATCGTTTAATAATTACTTATTTACAAATTGTACAACTTTTCGTCAACTTAATATAATTGTGAGATAATCGTATTGTATAGACAGTGCTCCCAAAACCACAGAGAGCCGAAACCACTAAAGGTTTGAAACGGGTCGGATTATAAATAAATTAACGCTACAAGTAAAATACTTTATCCGATAATTGTTACGTTTAAAAACTTATTTCGGCTTACAATGTCACTAATGGCAATATTTGTATATGAGGTATTATTTACGAGAATTCGGTATGCCAAATAATTACTTTCCTCAATAATTGTTATATTGACAGCGGTATTTTAAATCATTTATGGAGTTATCTACTGAATCGGGGAGGTGAAAATATACTCACTTATGACTTATTGAAGCAAAATTATTGGAAATAACTTGTGTAGGAATAAAATCTTGTTTGTAATTGACGACAACCGACGTTTCTTTATAGTTAAAAAACTGCTTTTCACTGAAAACATTCCAATTATATAACTCAACGCAATCAGCCTTGTATACCTACTGTCCACTGCTGAGCACGGGCCAATTGATCCCATAATATACATATACATATACACTCACGCCTGTTATCCCCGAAGGGGTAGGCAGAGGCGCAACTAGTGCACCCACTTTTCGCCGTTATTCCGTCCCATGATGTGATAGGGGCGAGCCTATCGCCATATCGGGCACAAATTCCAGACTCCGAGCTGATACTGAATAGAAAAACCTCAATATCACTTTGCCCGACCCGGGGATCGAACCCGAGACCTCAGCATTGCAGTCGTACCATAATACAACTACGCCACCGAGGCAGTCCCATATCCCTTAATATGATGCAATGCAATCAGCCTTGTATTATTTACTGCCCACTGTCGAGCACGGGCCTCCTCCACTACTACTCTCTAAAATATTTCTGTGAAATTCAAATGGCATTATTATCTCAGGTTAGCTTTATTTTTGTCAATAAAATAAAGTGACAAATAAATATGGAAGATGAAGGTCACGAGTATAGATAAAAATCTAAAATTAAATAAAGCTCTATTATAATTTATGAGGAAAATTAAATCTAGCATGCGTTAAAATCAAGTTCAGCAACACGAATTTATTAGGTAATAATAAATTGCTCAACTTGACATAAATTATTTTGTACAATAAATAAATAAATAAAATAAAATACTTTATTCATCACGTAGGCGAACATGGTTGCACTTATGATAAGTCATACATTAAATTAATTGCAATAATTATTATTGATACAAAAGGTCACTTATATAACTACCGACAATTTTATTGAGATTAAAAAGAATGATGAAAATTAAAATTTAAAAAGCCAGCTCGGGCTGGCAGGAAAGGGGATATAAAGAAAAAAAAAAAAAAAAAAAAGATCATTATTATTACAAAAATTATGGGAGGAACGCGTCGCGATCCTCACCGGTGAGGACACTACAGGCCCTAGCCTAGCTAACCTACCAGCCTTTCACTAGCTACCTAAGCGATGACTACCCGAAGAAGAAAGGCAGAAAGAAACTCCGGGCTTACTTTTTTGTCATCATTTGTCCATTGAATCTTTACATTTTTTTTTTTTCAAGTCTTTTGCTTACAAAGTCAGATCAGTTACATAAGCTAATGCACACACATCACCGTAAAATAGGGATTAAAATCAATTGAAGGAATTTAACTAAGAGTAAACACTATCCCTAAGAAATTCATAACAAAATTAGAGAACACAATTAGGTAAATAATTATAATTAAACGGTGTACAGCGTGCAGACGCCTACATTTACAAACATAATCTTCGTTGATTTTTTTCAATATTTCGTGGATTTCAATCTATACGCACAATTTAAATAATTGATTTATAAATTAAAAGCAAACGCAACACAAAGATCGGTCGGTCGTCATTAACAAAATGATATGTCAAAACGAGGATAATTATAAAAATGTCATATAGAGATTTAATATTAATTACAATGTCAATATTAGGTATAATCAGTTTTAGATAGATAGATACATGATACATGTTAAGCAATTAGCTTCAATATGTATTAACATGGTTAGCCACGGTGTGCAGGACCAATTTTCCAAACTGACTGATCATCAAGATAATCCGATACATTATAATACCCCTTAGACGTTAACTCGCGCTTAACGTAACACTTGAATTTGTGTCCGGGTAGACTGATTATTTCGGAGGGAAGTTTATTATAAAATTTAATTCCATTTGCTAAATATGATTTACTCGTTTTACAGAGCCTAAAGTTTGGAACAACTAGTTTATTCTTATTTCTAGTGTTCAGACAGTGCAAGTCACTGTTTTTCTTTAAAGTACTAAGGTTTTTGCGTACATACATGATATTCTGAAAAATGTATTCGGCCGGCAAAGTCAGTATATTGACCTCCTTAAACAGTTCTCTAAGAGAATCGCGAGAGCGAAGGTTATAAATGGCACGAATTGCTCGCTTCTGTAAGATAAAAATGGTCTGCAGATCTGCAGCAGAACCCCACAGAAGAATGCAATACGACATAATACTGTGGAAGTAAGCAAAATATACCATTCTCGCCGTAGCCACGTCAGTTAAATTTCTAATTTTCCTAATAGCAAAGACGGCAGAACTCAATTTACTTGCAATTTTTTGAATATGGGGTCCCCATTGCAATTTATTATCGACTGAAACCCCGAGGAAGACCGTTGAGGGTACTAATTCTAGATTATTCCCGTCTAAATTAATATTTACTTCATTTTTATTTTTGAGTAACGAGAATCGAACACATTTAGTTTTTGCCGCATTTAACAGTAAATTATTAGCAGAAAACCAGTCGGAAATCGATTTAAGTACTTTATTTGGCTCTATAAGATTATCTTCCCTTCTATTTACCTTAAATATTAACGAAGTGTCGTCAGCAAATAACACAACATCAGCCCTCTTGTTAACCATATATGGAAGGTCATTTATATAGACTAAAAATAAAAAAGGACCCAAAATGGATCCTTGGGGAACCCCAATCCTAACTGAGGACCCTGCAGACAAGACGTTATCGATACATACTTGTTGTTTCCGATCTGATAAATATGAAGATATAAGATTTAGCGCGTTTCCCCTAATACCATAATAGCGAAGTTTTAAAATTAGGGTACCGTGATCTACGCAATCGAATGCCTTGGAAAGATCACAGAATACCCCTAGAGCATCCCGTGATCCCTCCCAGGCATCCAGCACAGCTTTAACTAAAGCACATCCAGCGTCTTGTGTAGACCTGCCTTTTGTGAATCCAAATTGCCTATCATGTAATATTCTATTTTTATTAAAGAACACCAGCATTTGATTAAGCAATATTTTTTCAAATACTTTACTTAAAGCTGGTAAAATAGAAATAGGCCTATAATTTGAAGGAGTGTTTGAGCAACCTGCTTTAAAAATTGGTACTACTTTACTTATCTTCATAAGATCAGGAAATATGCCGTCTCTAATACAGGAATTAAAGATATTAGCAAGGATTGGGGCGATGCTAACTATTACTGACTGCAACGCTTTAACAGACAGACCCCAAAGATCTTCAGTGCTTTTCATGTGTAGGCTCTTAAACACTTTTATGATATCATATTGTGTAACAAACTCAAATTTGAAATTAGGTATTGATAAATCTAAATTGCGTTTTAAAAATGATTCAGCTGCTCCTGGTGAGGATGGCAGACAATTTGTTGTCTCAAACGGTATATTAGTAAAATAATGTTCAAAGTAATTAGCCGTAATATTTGTATCTGAAACTAGTTCGTCATTAATGTTCAATACAATCTTGTCATTAGACTTAGTTTTGCCAGTTTCAGTATTAATAATTTTCCAAGTTGTTTTAATTTTATTGTCTGAGTTTCTAATGTTACAGAATAGAATGTTTATAATTAGTAACGTTATAACCAGTCAGGAACTTCGGGGTTATACCATTATCTTAAAAAAATATTCAAACGTTGTGCCAAAGGAAATAACTTTTAATTAAACAAGTAATAACATAACCATTAACACGCTAAAGCCGACATAACATAGTATGAGTCGACCATCGCCGCGTAAAATGTCGACCAATGACCGATATACAACCACACGGACACTGATACGTGAGTGATCACCACAAACGATAATATTGTGAACATCGAAAAACAATATTTACTAATTAAACTTATCTGCGAGTTATTGGGCACGATCGTCCACTTAGATAATTAGTATGAACCTCAGCTGGACAACGCTTTTTCATTAATACACGTTTGCCAGTCAAAAATTGATGGCGCCACACGATACGGCCAGGTAGAGGTGACCCTCTCGTTAAATTTTCATTTTTATTTACTAACACATTTGACAAAACCGTAATAAAACAAGGAGTTTAAGTAGGAGCGTTATTGGTCCAGCTGGGCTGGACCTTTGCTCTAGATGTTATCACTAGGGTCCCAGGTGAGGTCAAGCCGGTTTGCCAGCTGTTGCTCCATATCACATGTTATTACTTGGCCGACGTTTGCGACCGTTTCGCTAAACATTATTTCTATTTTATTTGAAACGGCACTGCGTGCGTGTACCTACTTCATGTTTTTAGTTATGTAATTTGCTTTAAAAATATTTGATGATAAAATAAAAATACTATGACATAATATTGTTTGTGGGTGTACTAGTTGCGCCTCTGCCTACCCCTTCGGGGATAACAGGCGTGAGTGTATATGTATATAATATTGTTTTGGGCTAATTGCTTATGTAGATGTTGAATAAATTAGGTTATGAATTAATGTCTCATAATCGGTAAAATTAGTTTGTATCTCTATAAAAATATGTCTTTAATTAACAATAAATAATAACATGCATCATTAGACATCAGTACAATAAATCTACTGAACATCAACAAAAAAACATTTAAAAGTCGATTATAAAACCTTATCTAAACAATCCATACATCATACTAGGAGTTCCGAGATCCCAAAGCAAAAAACAACGGAGAGCGTTAAGGAGCTAACTCGCCCAAAAAAAATGTTGGCTTCGCGCCTAATACGTTCATACTTCACACGTATTTTTCGCTAAGAATATTATGCCAAGATTTGTATAGGCCATGTACAATCCCTCAACAATTTTCCGTCTAATTGAACGTAAGCAATTGACCATTCAAAGTCGATTGCAATAGTTAATGGACTCTTGATACGGACCCCTTGAAATTCAACGTGCGTTTGTAGATTGTTTTCATTCTTGGAAACTTGGTGTTTGTTTCCATCAAGGAAATATGCCTTCATGTAAGTTCTAGTAATTAACACAATTTCAATACTTACAACATTTTCATAAGGTTTTATGTACATTGTTAGTTAAATCTAATATATAAAATTCTCGTGTAGCGGTGTTTGTTGCCAAACTCTTCCGAAATGGCGGGACCGATTTTCATGAAATTTTGTGTGCATACGGGTAGGTCTGAGAATTGGTCGACATCTATTTTTCATCCCCCTAAGTGATAAGGGTGGCCCACGAAAAAAAAAAATTTGAAACTACTGAACAGATTTCAATGAAATTTGGCATAGATGACCTGCATTAACACATAGGTTGATTTTTATTCCGGCAAAATACAAAGCAGGACTTTTATCCCGGAAAACCTTTTTAACGCGGGCGGAGCCGCGAGCAAACGCCAGTTATTCATAAAATACATAGTTTGGGATTTTTTCTATAATTCTTGTATTTAATAAATGATATACTGTTAACAAAAAAAAACAAATAAATGACATGTTTCTTATATGATAGATTCACTAGAGTAGAGTTATCCGGATTGAGGGTACCCACGGTATTTTAAGTTTCGTGGTTCGACTGAGACTTTGAATATTTCAAATTGTTATTAGTAACACTAAACTAGGGCCAGCATCCTGCATTACTCGAAGAAGAAAGAGTTTTAATCCGTCTCTGCTCCTCACTTAGGCTCTTATCTTAAGCTGTGACTCCGCAGGACGCGGCAGACGGCAGACGGCAACGGCAGACGACAACACCATGTGCCGCGACGGCTGACGGCACTACTATGTAGTATCAAATTGTAAGAGACCGATTCCGCACACGATGTTAACTGACGCGCGGCAAGTGACGTCCTGCAGGGCGTCATCTGCCGTCTGCCGCGTCCTGCGGAATCACAGCTTTAGATACTCTAAGTACAAAGTAGACGTCACGCATTGCTGCCTCCCCTTGATGTTTTTTCCTATACCGGCAATACAACAGTTTGCACCTACCATCGGTTGCGTATGATGAAATCACCATACTTGTGTAATTCCATACTTTACGGATGTATGTAAGTTCTGATGACCTAGTATGTATAACTGGATACTAATGTATATTTGACTCCATTGTATTTTGTAATAGTGACAAATGCATTTTATCGCAATAAATATTGCTAATGCTGCTTATTTGTATGTAAATATTTGATTTTAAATTTTTCATAATTGAAAAAGATACTGTGTGAATATTTTTTATTTTATCTACGATGTGGAAATTTTAGCTCCCGGCATATGTAGTGGTAATCAAATAACGAAAAAAAGACCCGAAACTAGACTTTGAATAAAAAAACGTAAAATTTTATCGAAACAAACTAAGAACAATTTCGTTGATATCAACACACTTATTTTTCATATTCGTACACAAATTAAGCATGCTCCTGTTCTTTCTGGCGATCATCCTTCACAAAAAGGTAAAATAAGATAAAAACCAAACTATATTTTTACTGATAAACATCAACAAACAATTAGCATGAAAACAACCATGATCCTACTAAGTAACATTAGCTACCTTTAACAGTAGAAATATGTGGAATTGCTTTGAGAAAGTGTCGTTGACTTGGCATGTAGATATGCATCACTGGCCAACGCAGCGAGCCCGCCGTACCAACGAATATATAGTGCGAATTTAGTATAAGAATTTATTCCTATAAAATGATATGGAATTATTTCTTATTCACGATATCGTTTTGCAGGTAATTACTTATTTAGCTGTTTGGATACAGATGCTTTTAAGCAGCCCTGTGAAATACTACCAGACATTACGTTTTTTTTATAGCATTGAACGACGAGGCGTACATGCCGTTCGCCTGATGGTAAGCGATACGATCACCCATAAACAGTAGCAACAACATCCAGCACCTTGAGTTACAAAGTTCTGTGTGGCATACCACTGCGCTCGTCATCCTGAGACATAAGATGTTAAGACTCATTATGTCAAGTAGTTACACTGGCTAAAATGTCCTTTAAACTGAAACACAATAGTGCATGCACACTGTTGCTTGGCGGTAGAAATAAACATCGCGGTGGTACCCACCCAGATGGACTCTTACATATGAGAGACCTACCACAAAGTTAAGAACTTTATACAGACGATAGATGTGAAATGGAGATAGTAAGTAAGGTATAACCTGTAATTTTTCCTACTTTGACTCGGCAAAGTGACGATTCTAAACTTAACTTGATGTTATATAGCGTGTTTCAAATACAATGTCGAACAAGAGACCTTGCATCGCCCAGACGCTAGAACGATGTCGGCCTAAACTATTCGACGTAAAAACCAGCGTGTTTAAAAGCGTAATATTGCATTAAGTTAGTTCATATATGTGGAAATATTAAAACTAAATTAAAGTCACTAATTTTTATCCTCTATAAACAACATAAATAATATAATTATTTCAAAATAAAATGTCCATATTATCTCCTGCATTTAGGTTCTACATTTTAAAAATTATCATCTGTTATCTCTAAGGGCTTATCAATGTAAAAATATTAGGTCAAAGAAATTTATATTAACCTAGAAATATTTTGTGTCTCGTTTTCAAATGAATAACTATTTAATCTAAGAATGGGACGAAACTGTCTGGTTCGAAGTAAATTACTACATTTTTTTAGTATGGAGGTATTTATGTAGTCTACCGTCATTTTGATCAAGTGGTAACGTATAAGTTAGGTCGTAGATTCGATATCCACTTTCTGTGAGAATTGGATCTTCTCAGGGGGGTTGACGACAAGATGGCCTAAGTTGGTGTGGCCAGTAAGAAAATTTTAAAACTATGTAATTTTTGCAATATGAGTGAAAAGTGCACTGCGTCGCTCTCAGTTTGGAAAGGGAAAGAACATAATTGTAAATGTCTTACAAATTGTTCCAACTTGTGCTCTAATTAAATTATACATGTTGTTCTAAGAGCGCATATAGAACATCTATAGGAGAACTCAGTTGTTTTGCATAGACAAATGTAAATGAACTATTAAATAGAACATGCCTGACATCCAAATTAATTGTGTTTCAAAACGAACTGGTTGGTATTAATTTGTTTTTTTTATTTATGTATTTCACACAAATATACATTGAAAATGAAAAATGAAATCCTCCTAGCCAGTTTCGGCCACGGCGCCCAATCACAACGGAGATCAGCCAGGTACGCAGGAGATATTATAGTGCACAAGTGTGTGCACAATACACAGGTGCACTCGCTATTCCTTCACTCTCATAGTCCGGTGAGACGGCAATCCGACATGACCGGAGAGAGATCAGGCGCAGGACCAACGGCTTTACGTGCTTTCCGAGGCACGGGGGTATCACACCGCCAACTTCCTGACTCCGAGCTGCGACTGAGTAAATTTTAAGATGGAAAAACCCAGTCACAATTTTTTTTTGGCTCGCTTGTACTCGTAATGCGTACGCTATACCACTACGCCACCGAGGCAGTCATTATACATTATTTAAACAACCTATGCATATTTACCTATTCTTTCTAATAAATATGGTTCAAAATTAATTGTTCTATCTTCAGCTTTTAAACTGCTGGTTGATTTATTTTATTCATTTCTATTTTTATTTTAGTTATTAGTTTATAATCATAATATATACTAGTACCTATATGTATTTTTATATATGTATTAGGATTTATTTAATATTTTATTTCTGATTACTTTTTTGTCATCTTGATGTACTCCGCTGTCTAAGTATGATTATAGTTTCTTTCCATACAAAGGTTGCCTGGAAGAGATCGTTTGTAGCGATAAGGCCGCCCATTGTACACCATAGACTTAAGGAAATTGTATCAACCTTATATTTTGTTATTTTTTTGCTTAAAAATGGTTACAATAAAGAGTATTTGTATTGCATTGTATTGTAAGTTTTCTCGTAAGTTTTAATTTTCGTAAGTTTTTCTTACCGGATTTCTGTATCTTATAAGAATCCTACTAATATGGAGAATGTGCAATTTTAAGCTTCAGTCATTTTACTTAGTGCACTACTTTATTGTACGTATGAGATGTTTAATTTTTGAATCAAATTCAATGAACTTTTGCGCGCGAATGTACTAAGTTCTAGATGAATAAACTGACTTTTGATATCGAAAAGTGCTTAGTGGTGCTGTAATTATAATTACAGGTATTCACATGGGTGCCAAGCAAAAGCTTGAGCTACAAATACAAATCGATAGACACCTCGTTTTTCAAAGTCGGTTCAATAGGAGCGACGCTAGAGTGCAACATCAAATTATTCATATATACAAGGAGTGTTAACCCTTCAAGCCCCGCTTATATATATAGATGTATGGGAAAACCCTATATATATGGACACCGGTGTCCGTCGCGGGGCTTGAGGAGTCAAAATCATTACCCTTCCTTGCTTCGCCGTAGTATGGTAAATATAAAATAATTTGTCCTATTCTTCGTAATTCATCAGAAAATATCAAAATCGATTTTGCTTTAATAGAGAAATTAGTTGTTTATTAGATAAATGCATAAATGTGGTCCACTGTCCAACAACACTAACATTTGATATGTAGAAAGTAGTGGAAATTCAATGACTTAAGTGATTTTTTTGCTACCATCGTTTCTTGGTTATCCTCGAGTCGAAAGTTATTCTAAAAAAGTGATGATATTTTAACATCTACCCACTTGACACTGGCAAAGTCACCGATGAAACGTGGAGCCACTTTTAAAAGAAGAAGAAGAAGTTAATCTTTGTATTATATGATGGCATACAATCATGAAAAATATCAAATTATATCTCCTAATCTACACATATTTATCAAACTTATTCCAATAATTTTGATTGGCTGCACAACGAAATTCTTTAAAATTAATTGCCCAATGACTTTCAACCATAATTAAATTCTTATTTGAGTGTAGGGACTAGAGACAACTCAAAAACATTAATACTTAATTCTTAAATGTTTCTAACTACGCTCGACCATTGTTTTACATATATAAAACTAGCTTTTTCCCGCGGCTTCGCACGCGTTTTTTAGTTTTTCCTGGATAAAAGTCCCGTTTTTTATTTTCCCGGCATAAAGTGTAGCTTATGTGTTAATCACACGATCTACCCGTGTGCCAAATTTCATCGAAATCCGTTCAGTGGTTTTTGCGTTAAAGAGTAACAAACATCCATACATCCAGACATCCATACATACTTACAAACTTTCGCCTTTATAATATTAGTAAGATTTAGTAACTACTTATAGGTAAAGGTTGAGTAAATAAAGCCTGTTCATAGTTTTACGTAGCAGTTGCTTTTCAGTATTCTGTGCTTTTATCTCATTGCAGATTAGTTAACTGATTTCATTTGTCAACTTTATTGTATAGTATTAACTTGTAGACTGCTTCGGTGGCGTAGTCGTATTGCGTGCGCGGTACGACACTGCTGTGAGGTCTCAGGTTCGAATCCCGAGTCGACAAAATGATATGTAAATTTTTTGCACAGTAAGCTCGCCCCTATCACATGGATGGAACACACAGGTAAAAAGTGAGTGCTCTGGTTGCATCCTACCTACCCCTTCGATAAAACCGTGATGTATGTATTTTCTAAACCTATAAATATCCAGTTAAACCCTTGTCTCTTCGGATAACGCAAGTATCAACTGCCATCGCAGCACTCCAATTTCCATGTATAGTCAGCCACATAATTAGCTGAACAATCGCAAAATTTCAAATCACTTATACGCGTTAAGTTTAATCGAAACTTTATTTTTTCTTTGTGTAAAGTACATTAAATCCCTTTTAATTTATGATTGTGTAGTAAAATTAAAATATGGTAAGAACACAAAAGTGTATAAGCGTTTTGAAGTTTTAATTTTGTTCAGCTCCTTATGTGGCTGACTGTACCTGGTTACAAAACATCACGCGTCGCCCTATTGATTAATTGCGGCTACAGTTTCATACATTAGTTTCTTCTTACAAATACCCGACACTTATTTGACATAATTAAATTTATTTATTACAATAAATGCACATTTGTTGTTCGGTTAACCGCGTTACTTTTGTTTGTCTAAGTTAAAATGTTCAGTTTTTTGTCCGTCTCGTGTGCGTACGTAATATGTATTGAATTATTTATTTGTACTCGTAGCCAACCTTCGCGTAAGTGAATGTACATGTTTTTTTACTGTTAAACTCTTTGCAGACGAAACGAATTGCTAATTGCGAGACGACGATTCTTGCATAAAATTACGCTGTCGTACATCAATATGACTTGATAAATTATGACTGACGAAACAAAAAAGTGTGTTCGGTTAGGTGTTCGCAGACATGAACGTTTGTTATTTGGCTCTGTCTCGTGTAACAATATACCTGGAGTTGACACGCAACCAAGTGCAGATTCAACATTTTCGCAACATAGAGCTGACCTCGCCCACGCCCGAGATCGCGACGCAACAACACAACACTGCACCACGCCGAGAGTAACACACTCAATAACATAACAATGACTGTCATTATTAATTCGCTCGAACTTCGCATGAACGCCAACATTGTGCATAAAGTGGATCCATTTATTTGGGAATCCGGCGGGAGGTCACGGCAAAAGTTCACAATAAAAGCCGGGTCCGGTAGCACAGTTTAATTGAGTCCTCCGACCTCATAATCCGAGCCTACCGCTCCGCCCGCTAAATGTTATTTATTAGCCAAACTGGGAACACCGCCGCCGGCCGCCGCCCGTCGGCCGCCCCACCTACGGCCAGTATAAATTTTAGCCTACGCACCCCAACGTACCCGCGAGCTACCGACGCCACTCGTGCGGCCGGAGCGACTGCTTCTCTTGCCCGCAGAATCATTACCAATGGTATTTTAGCCACGTATCGTGTGATATTCACTGGTAATGTCAGTAATGAGTATTACAAAAATATTTCGCACCTTTAGAACGAAAACGACATAATTAAAAAAAAACGGAAATTGAGTTATCTTCATAAAATGACTGAAAACTGGTCCTTTTTCATAATAACTATATTAAAAAAGGCCCTATATAACAGTTTGATCCTTTTCCCGCTTGAATATGGCTGTGTTTGAGCTATTGTTGTATTGAGAACTTCGTTTTAAGCCATTTTATAACGATAACTCCATTTTCAATTTTGTGTCGTTTTCGTCTAAAGGTGCGATTTATAAAAAAATCGTGAACTATCTGAAGGCTAACCGAAAATTGGTATATTTTTGAATGTTCACTGTTATTATCTATTTAACACTCTAACTAAAGTGTCTAATACTAATTTAGGCGAGAATTAAATATCATCTTTCACCACATTAGCTGTTTTTCTTGACGCAATACGTTAGTAATTAATTTGCGGCGATTATAGCACTTGCTTATACGCTTGTTAATAAACTTGTCGATAATTTAAGATGGAACACGGTTCTTAAATTGCGACGTCGCGGCCGATTGCCCTTTGTATACGCTTATATTGTGTTTGTCGGCAGCAATTATTCGACTATTTCCCATTCAATTTGTAGGCTATGTACAACGCGCACGAAGAACACCCACGGCTGCACATTCGCGTGAGTTACTTTTTATTACTTATTTGTGTGGGTTTTAACAGTAAATGTCTGCTAGCGCGTCTTAGTTAGCCAGAGATATGTATGAAAAACAACGTATAGCATATTAACGAACTACAGGCAAAGCACATTCTTTATGCTGTTATACATCACTTGCAGCCGTTATCGGAGGCCAGTGTTATGATATATATAGATAGAGACAGAAAATATCAGCTTGTGTTCAGAGATAGGCCTGTTCGGAGTTATCACTCGCGGTGATGCCCCGCACAACATTTTTCTAACTGACTTACATTTCAAATAAAGAATTTCCTCATAAACAGGGAACTATTCCGTTGCCAATGTAAGCTGAAGTAATGTAATGTTAGTTGATTAGTGAACCGGTTTCGTACTTTTTACACAACTAACGCGACAGCACTTGTTAAAATGATTTTAACACTTTACATTCGCAGATACATTAATGTCACGGAACGTACGTGAAAACACAAAATGTGACATTTCAGCGACAAATTATTTCCGGTCAGCGACGTCATTGTAGTCAGTAAGCACATACAATGGTTGCTCGAATGATCAAATTTATGGACTCTGGCGCTTGCATATTTGAATATATTATGTGTATAAAAGTCCCTAATTAGGTATCAAAATCATATCCGACATGACATCCGCTAATTAAACTTATAAATTGGACTTAACGTAATAAGGGGGTGAGTCTATTAAGAATGAGGATTTCATAAAAAAAAACATACATACTCACGCCTTCTATCCATGAAGGGGTAGGTAGAGTCGCAATTAGTGCTCCCACTTTTCGTCTTGCGTATTCCGTCCCATGATGTGATAGGGGGCGAGACTATCGCCATATTGGGCACAAATTCCAGACTCCAGCTGATACTGAGGAAAAGAACTCAATATCACTTTGCCCGACCCGGGAATCGAACCCAAGACCATTGCAGTCGTACCGTTATACAACTACGCCACCGGGGCAGTCAATAAAAAAAACATTTAAATTTCGAAACACAGACTTTAGCCAATGTAAATGTAATAGTACTGATCCGACTTATTTCAAAATGTAAACATCAAAATCTTTAAAGTAGACCTATGTACAGCAGAGGACATCATGTGCATGATGGTGATGAAACATCAAAATAATGAATATACCACTTGAAATCGCAGTCTTAGACCTCAGTCAAACTAGTATATTATTCCAACAGCAAGTATTCATTGAGTCTTCTACGAGTTACTTTTGATTAAACTCAATAATTTTTACTAAGAACTGATCGTCTACTGTTCTCACATAATGGTTTATACAATTTCCAATAACACTTTATACCGTGAATCCGTTTGAAACGTTTTTACGCTATTAACAAGATTTCATAAAAAAACGCATTTAATGAAAATGCAGAACGTGTGATGTTTGTAAACGTTACTCTAACTTGTAGTGTAACATTAACATAGTTTCACGCGCTGATGGTTACGGACGTTGCAGAATTAATGCTCAATGGTCGCTATGGAACATGTGGCGAATCCGTCGCAGACAAGAGCCGTAAATGAATTACGCATTCAGCATTAACTACTGGGTATTTGGTTATTGGAATTATCGATGCAATCTGCTCGATAATTGAATGGAAGCGCGTTAAATAACCATTAATAGTTGTTGCGGCGGCGATTCATATTTATCAACGTGACGTGCCGCGCTCTGGGCCCGAGGTGAGGTGGCCGCCCGGCCCGCCTCGGCCCCATCGCGCCCCTGTCACGTCCCCGTCACGTCGTCGTCACGTCGCCGACATGCCGCCGCGTGATCACAACGCACACTCAACTCGTATTTCGTGACGACGTGCGTCACGCACGCGCCTCATTTCAATTTTAGTACAAGGATTGAGCCGTTTTATCGCGCCACACTGGTATCATTGTTTTAGCGAACGCTCATATCCCCAACGACACTGCTCGACATTCCGACGCCTCGCCTGATACTAGACATTAATACCCTCATGACATATTCTATATTACTTTGTAGACATTACGATGCTGCGCTCCTTGCGCTCGCTCGGCACCTACATAATGTTATTTTGTTAGTGCTATGTAATGTACACTTGACGACACATTATCGTGATGTAGAAAGTGTTTATGTTTTAAAGGAATATTTCTAAGCATCTGCTACTTTAGAGCGGACTTGTTCGTCGGCGCGGCGCTGTGCTTTGTACTGAATTTGCACTTTATTTCCAAGAGGTTCATAAACTCGGCTATGTACGGCCAGTTAGGCTAACTGACGCACTGAGGTCTTTGACGCGTGGCAATTCTTCCGGCGCAACACCGTGCTACAAAGCGCCACATAATGTTAGCGCAGAACGACGCACAGAGATTTATGTTTATGATACGCATAATGGTGGCGTCAAATGAAAGTCGGAGCGAAGAAAAGTCCCTTTCATGCCGCGTCTCTACTCGACAATGCTCGCCATGATGTGCCCCTTTACTGACACGTGAGTGACCATTCGCGCATATAAGTATATCCAAACTATTATCGTATTACGTAGCTTCATACGTGTTAGATTGCGAAATAAGTAATAATAATTGCATTCTTATTACACGCGTTTATTAAAGTTTATTAAAAGTGTGCAAATTGTATTATTTTTGGCGCAGTATTATTGGGCGAATGTGCGTTCCGACTGCGCCCGCGTCCCTGGCCGCTCCCTGGGCACTCGGCCGGCTTCCCGCGCACATTACTCACACTGCCGTTCATCAAGCGCCTCAAAACGAACAAGAGTGGCGTTTACAGCCCAATCATTATAATGATCGGTTATCGATTTGTATGGCGTGCTCGTCTAAGGACCAAAATTTTGTGCGCCCGATTACGCTGATGCCTTGCGGCTATTCCGTAATCTATTCCTACCGTCCACACGATATCGCCGACTTATCTCCGTCGCTCGGCCGCTTATAATTTTGGAAAATTCATATAATAACATCTGATAACAATCTAATTATTATAATGTCCTCTTTAACATATCCCATTGACCGGACCGAAATTGGAGCGAGAGCGGAGCCTTCGAGACGGGATAATGCGTTTGCTAATGTAATGGAAATTATGAGATCATCTTTATTATGCTTTAACTGTGCTTTTAAAATAAACACATTACTTGGGTTTACGTCCGGCGGCCAGGTTTATAGCCGCGTATTCCGGAGACTACGCCATTCAAATGCAACGAACAGGTAGCTTTGTTCGATCACAATTATTCTAAATGAGTATAATGAGCATTTTTAAGTTAAGTGACCATTAAATTTTAATGGAAGCTACTGTGAAAGCCGCATTAGTCGCCCTATCAAAGCCACTCCACCGGGTTTGCTTCACAATCCGCATAGCCATGGTGAAACTAACAAAATATTCATTAAAACAATTTTTACATACCGTAGGTACGTTAAAATGCAAGATTATAGCTCTAGAAACTCTAAATTAACTACCTATACTAAAATCAGCATTGCTCTACATCAATAACATCATACGACATCGTTAGATTCTAACATCTTGTGTCTCGTAACATTGTGCGAATATTTTATCTTAAAATAGATTTAGTATGTTAATTTACGTTGTCACTAATTATGTGTATAGTTTCATTTTAATCTATAATTGAATCTTACGCAAATTTTATAAAGTTTTTATGATTTTATATTAAATGCTATCAGCTAGGATTATGGACTCCTCGTAATAAAATCGTATCAGATAAAACTTATGCAGATTGTGTAAAAAAATAAAATTAATATTTATATCCATGAAGAACATTTCAATATTACCAGTCAGAGATTCTCAAACTTAAGGCATATTTCACAATTTCTGAGTACTTGCTCAGTAGCATTTGCTACTCGTGACATAAAATAAAAGATAAATCCTACTAATATTATAAAGGCGAAAGTTTGTAAGAATGTATGGATGTTTGGATGTTTAGATGTTTGGATGTTTGGATGTAAGGATGTTTGTTCCTCTTTCACGCAAAAACTACTGAACGGATTTCGATGAAATTTGGCACACGGGTAGATCATGTCCTGGATTAACACATAGGCTACTTTTTATCCTGGGAAAATATAAAGCGGGACTTTTATCCCGGAAAAACTTTTTAATGCGGGCGGAGCCGCGGGCAAAAGCTAGTATATGTATAAGCCGACCAAATACAAAGGTCGCATTCTAATCTATGCTCCCAAATGAAAGTTAATAAAATGAGTAGTATCTACTGATACGATACGATAACTGTCAAATATTTACATTAACCTAGGGAAAGTTTAGTCAGGCCCTTAGTATTGTGGTGAAGCTACATATGAAAATGTCCTAAACTGTGATTCCGCAGAAAGCGGCAGACGGCAACAGCATGTGTCGTGACGGCAGACGGCACTACTATGCACTATTAAATTGTATGAGATCGATTCCCCACACGACGGCATATGACGCGCGGCAGGACGTCACTTGCCGCGTGTCAGTTACCGTCGTGTGGGGAATCGGTATCATACAAATTAATACTGCACAATAGTGCCGTCTGCCGCATTCTGCGGAAACACAGCTTTAAGTAGGTACCTAATGGCTGATTTCACCGCTTGCTGGTAAACGCAATTTATCGCATAATTGTATAAGCTAACCAAATATAAAAGTGACTCTCTACTTAGATTAGAAACTTATTATACAAAAATCCTTGTTGACGAGACTAGTAAGATAAAGTCTGAAGAAAATTATATCGTCACAGTAACCGTAGCAAAATAATTTTGGAATATAATTTACCTATTAATTGTCATTACAGAAGTGTGTCGTCATTTATCATTTCAATTAAAAGAATTAGCAAAAATTACAAACAAGATATTGAAAAACATGAAACGTCTTGTTTGTAAAGCACCACTATATCCTATTAAAAACTACAAAATCAAATCAGATGAGTCGCACATAACATTTACTAAATTTTATCAATTCTACACGATATCTCACTCGCACACAACTGTGTCTACTACTGACACTTTGAAATCACGGGCCATGTCCGAGTCTCATCAAATATTGACGGTGGCCTGAAAGCTTGAGGCCCTTCTCGGTTCTACTGGACGACGGACGTCTGCGCCTCTATTTACTAGGTGCATATTGAATGACTTACGCCCCAGTAAAATTACATTTGTCTATGTACTTCAGTGTCCGAAAGGGTAGTCTAGAAACTATCTGAGAGTTTATCCCTGTTGGGTTATTAATGTTCTTGTATTGACGGTTATTTTATTATTGATGTTCAGCATTATTTTGAGAGAGTAAATATATCTACATTAATATTATAAAGAGGAAAGATTTATATTTTGGTGTGTTTATAACGAATGAAGTCAAAAACTACAAGAACGATTTAAAAAAAATTTGAACAACATAAAGCTACATGAGCGAGTAACATAGGATACTTTTATTCCGGGAAATATAGAACAGGACTCTTATCCCGGGAAAACTCATTCATGCGGCCAGACTCGCGAGCAAAGTCTAATTCTAGATGATAATCGTGATCAAACATTTGTCTAGCATTACATCTTAGTGTCACTTTCTCCGCGTCAAGTCACTTTCTCTGCGTCAACAAAAAAAAAAAAAAAAAAACCTAATTAGTATTTTTTTGTGTGTATCAATGATAAGCCGATGTAAGATTGGTGATCATACATCTAAATAGACTAATCGTGAACCTGGCTTAATCTAAAAAAAAGTAGTCTGTGGTGCCTTATTTCGCCGAGTACGTTGCTTGTTTAGAGATGAGAATAAGAGTGCCTTGGCGGCGTAGTTGTGTGGTACGACTGCAATGCTGAGGTCTGGTGTTCGATCCCCGGTTCCGGGTAAGGTGATGTTGGGTTTTTCTATTCAGTATTAGCCCGGAGTCTGGAATTTGTGCCCGATATAGCGACAGCCTGGCATATCATATCATGGCACGAAATATACACGGCAAAAAGTGGGTGCTCGTAGTTGCGCCTCTGCCCACCCCTTCGGGAATACAAAGCCTGAGTGTGTGTGTGAGAGAATAAAACGTTCTAACAATATAAGCTCCAGTAGAGATAATTCAGGAAATAAAGACTAAAATCCTTGGCGCTGTCAGATATAAACGATTCGAAAATTTTTGTATGGAAGCACCCAAAGGACTCTAACGCTTCATTTATATGAGATCAATCTGTTGGCAAAAATAGTCTATTACACACTGTGACCCAAAAGCATGCATCCCTAATCTATTAAAATTTTCCATACGCAATATCGATTTGCATCATTTTTTTGGCTACCTTTGAATAATAAGCGTAACGACCGCCCATAAAGAGTAAAATAAGATCCACAATTTGGAATCATAAAGCATTGTAGGACATCACATTCGATCTCATTCTGAGATAATGTATTTAGTCGTTACATTATTTAATATTCATTAATTACACTGGATGCAATGGTCTTTAAGAAAAAAAAAACTACGCTTCTTTGTATCATGAAAAAAATATTGATATTCTAAAATGAGACTTAAATCAACAATCAAAACATCAAGATATTTGTTAGGCCGTCAAGAACTTACATCAATCAATATTGATTCAGTTTTGCTACATAATAATGACCAGTCCCCAACTAAACAACTGCACTACCTTGTTAACTGTATCGGCTTGACTGTCCATTAGCCCACGTCAAGCCAGTTTACATTACTTATTTATTATTAAACCTTTGGACTTGTGTTTTAGTTGGTCAAGTCGCCCTTCTCTCGTTGCTGATCTGGTTCCATTATATTTCTCCCTCTTGCGAAGATATATGTACAAGAAATGTGTATGTAAGCTGTTTATACAATAAGAAGTAGCAATTTTAATCGAGCCGTTTAGATGCTTGAGGTGGATCTGTTTAGCAAAGACTCAGCGAAATCATAGGCATTTCATAGAACTATCTCATTATGAAACCGATTGTTTGATCGTTTAATGAATTGTTTGAAGTACTTTAATTGTCTTTAGTAGATTTCTTGTGGGTAATTATGGAAATGAAAGCGATCGGTATTGTATTGTGGATGATTTTATTGTAATTGGAATTAGTCAGTCCATTCCGTGACGTCTGCGTGTAAACTGTAATTTACAATATTAAATCGTTTATTGATTGTATCGTTTAAGTATTAAAAAGTTTATTATTAGTTTATATTTAGTTTAAAATAAAATGAAAATAGTGTTTATTTTCCTTTGTTTGCTGACCTCATTAGTCTCATAAGTCACATGACAGTCTAGACACCAATGAGACAATTATCATTTTTAATCTGATTATTTCTTTTTTAACACAGGAGATATCCAAGATTAATAAATTACTTTAAAAAAACAACACTATAAGATTTTTATTGAAAATAAATAATTTAATGATATTAGACTTTAACATGTAACTCTCCTAATGGTTGCCGTCATTACTACTCATAGAGAATGATGATATGTGGCACACTTGGCAAAGACAAATCACCTTGTAACATAAATCCCAAAATTTATCCTAGCTGTGTAAAAAACACACACACACACACACACACACACACACACACACACACACACACACACACACACACACACAATAGTGATTGCAAATTTCTGCTTGACGGCAATAATAAATAAAAGCAGTAAATTTCCCACTCAAACGCTATTACCAAAGGTGAATAAGATTATAGAATCACTACAATAATCTTCTTACGAATTAATTGAAAATAAGTTGAAATATTACTTCCAACAGAAAGAAATTAATGGATGCACGTTGTTGTAACAATTAAATACCTACTTACACTTATCAGTTGTATAATTAACACAAAAACAAACCAATATAGTGTGTAGTTAACCACGCCGCGCCCAACTGGCATCTGTATCATTCATCTCGTATGTTGCCCACTATGGACGGGCACCTAATCAACAAACGTCAGTGCTGTTTGCACGGCCCTCTTCAAAACATCTGATATCACTCACACATAGCATTAATCCGAGTCCCTCTCTTTGCTCAACACTCTTCATTTGACAGATTGGACTAAATTACTAAAGGTTTTTTTTTATTTAATTTAAGGGTAACAACGATCGTAGGAGCATTTCGCTCGTTGAGTGTTTGCACACCGAGATCTGAGATAGCTTCCCGTCCAAGTAGTTTTTATTGGAAGTTTTGTTGACCGAGCCAGTGAAGCGTTTTTCGAGCTTCGCCCCTTTGTACACAATGACATAATATCGCTTATATATTTGATTTGATAGACCCTCGAGGCAGGAGAAGGCTTGTTATTGTTCCGGCGCCCGCCCTCAACTTTTTATTAGCTTGCCGTTACTGTTGCTTAACGTGCTCTTCGTGTTGTTCAATTGACTTAATATTGCGCTGATCAGCTGTTGGTGTTACGTTATATAAAGGGATGTGGGTGATTTTTGAGTGACTGTTACTCAAATAAGATTTTCTTGTAGATACCGTTCCGTGACGCTGTGTTTATTCAAAGTCTTAACTAATCGGAAACAACATAAAATTAATTACTCTCTACGAGTATAAACTAGCAAATTATTAAGCAAGTCTTTGTTTTAAGCACTAAGCCGCTAACATAATATCTTTAACTGGCTTTAATTACCAGCATATATTATACACAGTTATACGTTTATATTAAGAACGCATGCAGTTTTATATTACCTACATAGATGAGGCAGAAAGGTAAACCCTGGCGCCTTCTAGCCAATAAAACGAAATAGCTGCCACAAACGAACGTATAAATTAATACATGCATAGTTGATAGCACTGTAATTCATTTGGCCGACGAAGCTGGCTTCAGTTGTACCTTTTTAGCGGCTATTTAATGCTCTATACGTATATAGAGGGTAATAATATCACTCAAATACAATCACGCCATTATTAGGTGCAATACTGCTAGTGCTTGCAGGCCTTCATATTTTATTCGTAGAATTTAAAACTTACCATGTGCCATATCAGATATACCTCAGCTTTATCACAGGAGTAGAATCACGACTTTTTTTTTCGTGTTTCCTTTTTTGAATATGGAACTCATGCAAAATTTCAAACTTCTAAACTGATTTATGGTGGACGCTGTCAGTTTGTTTTTTTTTTTTTTTTTTTTTTTTTTATTAATAATATTCGGAAAACAAACAGTATTATTTCTTATGATAAACAAACAGTATTATAGTTGTCTAGTTACCATTTACAAGTTTTCGTATATTACTTATAATAATGCTTGTTTAATTATACTTATATATCTATTAAACAGTCAGTACATTAAATGCCAAGGATTAACAGAGTAAGACTACAATAATAAATATAACAAGAAATAAGACTAAAACAGTCAATGAACCGTTTCAAACCAGTCATTAGCTATAGTGTGTTTAAAAATGTTTGAACTTCAATTAAATATTAACTTATATCAAGTAAGTAAAATGTTAGTACCTGTAAATTTCTCGTTATATTGAGACAAAGTCCAGAGGTTATTGAAAAAGTGAACATGATATTATATATTATTATGCAAAATATATTTCTTTTAGTATAGTGAAATTCTTAAACTTACTTGCATATATTATATAGTAAAAATCTCATCATAGTAAAAGATTGAATTAGAAAAGTGGTATCAATTCTAGTGGTATCAAAATCAATTATCAACTTATCTCTACCTTCTGCCCCAGAGTTTGACCTCGTGGGAATCTGTCTCCAGAAACCTAAGTTCCAATAAAATAAACATAGCCGTATAAAGTTAACAGAAAAATGGTCCGGTCTACTACTTTCCAAATGTAAAGAAACTCTACATTTGTAAAATATCGATGGTGTAAAACATTACTGTACCCGGAAAATCTAATCATCAGTTTAAAAAAACCCAATCGATAATTTCTCCCCGTGCCAACCCTACCGAAGTCGTTATTGAGCGGCAACTGATTGATATCAAAATCACAATTTCATAGCTAATATCGTTGTCGCTATCCGTAATGACACGAAGAGTGGTGCCGGCGCGTTATCACTGCCTAACACTAATTACAGAAATGCACGCGAGCGTTCGAGATACAGATAGTGTTTGTTACACGACAGCCTATAGCGGCCGCTCTTTGTAATTGTAGCCTAAACTCATCGCAATATCGAATTCGGCAGACGACGCGACGTCGACCGGCTTCAAAAAATTCGCCAGTTAGACAAAGGATGATTCGTTTTGGAATGGTATTTAGTTTGAACGTTTCACGTAATAATAATAATAACACGGTATGGATCATAGTTTGTTTTTAATTGAATTATAATTTATCGTTTCTATTTTCAACAATTTCGTTTGATACCTATGATCTATGCTATCTAGTACAGATTTAATCAAAAGAAGTTCTATCGAAAGCGATTCAGATTTTGGGAATGCTCAAAAAAAAATATTTTTAAGTAGTTTTTAGATTTAAATATTTGTTGTGGTGCGAGTAAAAGACTTAGAAATCGCAGACATACACCAAAATCTTATTTGTGGATAAAAAAATTATCTGAGACATATGATTGTGCATAATAAATAACGAAACATTACACCGCGGTGATGTAAACAACTTGAAGTGCTTATCGAGATCACTCCTGTGCACTCTCGCGGAATAAAAAAAGCAAATATGATTATTGCACATTTGCATAATGTCTGAGAAAATTATTACTTACGACAGTTTTGGGTCAGTGGATCAGTGACTAATTTATCCCGCCATCTAAGTCACCTTGTACGTTTATAGTATACTAGCTTTTGCCCGCGGCTCCGCCCGCGTTAAAAAGTTTTTCCGGGATAAAAGTCCCGCTTCATGTTTTCCCGGGACAAAAAGTAGCCTATGTGTTAATCCAGGACATGATCTACCCGTATGCCAAATTTCATCAAAATCCATTCAGTAGTTTTTGCGTGAAAAAGGAACAAACATCCATACATCCAGACATTCTTACAAACTTTCGCCTTTATAATATTAGTAGGATTATTGCATGCGGCTTCGTTCGCATTAATGTCGGATCCTGACATAAAAACTCATTCCCGAGATAAGAAGCATCCTATGACAATTGTAGCTTCTGTTACTAAAGGAGGTTTTACTTTTCAAATTAGATTAGTGATTTCCGAGATTACAGTTACAAACAACTAAATTGTGTTTATTTATATTATCTTTTTTTTATTGCATCGAATGACGAGATGAGCATGCCGTTCACCTGATGGTAAGCGATACGACCGCCCATAAACAGTAATAACACCATCCAGCACATTGAGTTACTAAGTACTGTGTGGCATTCCACTGCGCTCGTCATCCTGAGACATAAGATGTTAAATCTCATTATGTCCTGTAGTTACACTGGCTACAATGTCCTTCAAACCGAAACACAACAGTGCATGCACACTGCTGCTTGGCGATAGAAATAGATATTGCGGTGGTACCCACCCAGACGGGCTCTTACATATGAGAGTCCCACCACCAGTAACTCTATTAAATTGTTCATAAACTACGTAAGACAAAGGCCGGCATTAATCAATGCTACTATATTATACTTTATATGAACAGGCCTAATAAACAGGTGACCCAGTATTCCGTTTGCATCTACAAATAAATTCAGTTTCAATCTTCTTTCACCTTTGTTCAGTTTTCAGGGTTGATTCTGTCGGATATTGATTTAAATATATTTCAATCCAGCGGCTTGTATCAACTGCATTTGTATGGCTTTGCTTATTTCTGTACTTACCATTGAAAAGTGTTGATCAAGGAAACTCTACGATAATTCCTCTTTGTTTACATTTTCAAGGTTCTTTCAGAACAATGTTTAGATGGGTAATATCCAATACCTATATTGGTTTAACTGTTATCTTTTCTTTACATCATTGCATTGCATATATCTAAAGGCAATCAAAATTTGTATATTTTCCTTTGGATAAAAGCAAGTGATTTGTCGATTGGAGTTGAAACACGATATTACGATAGGCTTTTGCATGGTGAGATGGATATACACTATGCATCACTCCTTATACCCCTTTGATGATTTGACTTTTTGATAAAACAATGATTTGACAATGTCACCATCTGGGCTTGACGGCCGCTACCGTCTGTGGAACGCTCTAGAATCAGAATTTGGAATCTGGTTTACATTTGATTACATAATTAGCCTGACAAAGGCTGATTACAGACATAAATTCAAATTAAACGAAATTCTGTGCAATATGCTTCAAATGTTGTGTTAGAGTACCGTATGGCAGGCGATTGGTAGGCAGATGGAAAAGATACAATGGTTGACAAGGGACTTCATGTAAGTGTTTTATATTCGTGGTTATAACATTGGTCTTGTGTTACCAATCATCCCCTTCTTATCACCCTGTGTAAGTATCACGCCCCTTTCCGTTTTGTGGTTGCCAATCAGTCTCCTTCATGTGTACAGTCAGCCACATAAGTAAACAAACTTAAAACTTCAAATCGCAACTACGTTTTTGCGAATTTTTGTTTTCTCTTAATAAAAATAAAGGAGAAGGGAAAAATAAGGGATTTACTTTGCGTCACACAAATAAAAAAGTGTGTCAATTAAACTTAACACAGCTGATTTGAAATTTTGAATTTGTTCAATCACTTGTGTGGCTGACTGTATTTATTATGGCAAGGCATTATTTTAGGCATGCTGATTATTTTTGTGCCCATCATCATTATGTATATTGTATAAGTTTATGTATTATTTATGATCATTAAACAGAATTTGAGTTTATTACGGTATTGTCTCTTCCACCCCTAAAAATGCATCTTAAGTATACTAAATTTTTATAAAAGGCTTGGATTTTCCATGATATAAAATACCCAATTTGATTTTATTACATACAAGAGCTACACACTCAAGGATAATATGCCTCGTAAACTAAATATATTCAATGATTTAAAATAAAATCAAACAAGCTTACACTGGCTTGGAGTCCGTTTTGAGGACCTCGCTCTGTTTAAAGAAAACAAGTTGACGCACTCAAACGGAGCGTTAGAGTTGAAGTGAGGTTCAGTGTGTACTCAGTATTTTATCCTATTATTTCTAAGTCAACTTCGTCCCAATGTTTGACCAAATCTGTTGGCGTTCCTCTCCCTTTAATTTTTCGCCGACAGAAGTGCACTCGAATATTATACGAATTAATATAACGTTGGCTAAGATTATACCCTGATGAGTATCATTCTTGAATGCTATGAGACAAATTGAGCACTTAATTAGTTCAATATCCAAATTTATTCCGTAATTTTATGAAACAGATATGCACACTCAGATATGTGAAGACTGCCAACCCGCACTAGGCCAGCGTGGTGGCCTATGACCTTAACCCACTCAGATGTAAAGGAGGCCCGTGCTCAGCAGTGGGCAGTAAATAATACAGGACTGGTATTCACATGCACACTCAAATTAATTCATGTTACTGTGACGAGAAATGCAATACAACATAGCCCAAATCTTAATCAAATAACAAACCATAATAACATTACTGACGAGTGACGATGTATTTGTGTGGTAACCAAACTTGGCCTAATAGATCGCAGAAGCTCATGCTCCAATACAATATCAACGCACGAAACAAGACGTTCCGATTAACAAATTGTGCCCATACCGTCGTTCCTTTGATCAACCGACCGCTAACACGGCTCTTATAATATGTTTAGTGATTTTTTCCACGAAGTAATTCGAGATTGTCTCCATCGGTACGAGATGATGGGCGCGTCACAAGATGCTTAGATTAAGCGGATGCCTCTGATATTATCTTACTGCTCTGCTGCCCTAGAAATGGAATTAATTTGCATTCATTTAAAAATAAACTCGTAAGAAAGCTTTTCACTCGTTACTTGGTTAAGCGGACGAAACGCTGAACCGACTCGCCTTTTAATTTGTAGCGGTACTTCGTAACGGAAAATAATGTTTTTGATTATTTTGTCGTATGTAGAGTCTAGTGAGTTATAGCGTGGTGTAAACAAAAAAAAGTCAATTGATGTATGTAACTATAAGTACTCATTAAAATTTATCGTTCACGTGATGGTATGGCGTGAGATAGATTGCAAAAAATGTCAAAAGTTAATATATAATTAACTACAAAAAATACTTCAACTAGATATCCAGTAGTTTTTATATTTAACAAATAAAAATGGCAATGAATTAGCATACAAGTTGTTACGGTGTAAGAATTGTGTTTCTCCATAGATTTTAGATATAAACATGTATGTTGCAGTTGCTCGTGGGCAGCAGCGGGGCGGGCGCCGGTGGCGCAGCCACCTCTCCGGACGGGGGCTCGAGCTCGGCGCCGCCGCTGTCGCCGGGCGGGTCCGGCGTGGCCGGCGGTGCGCTGTCCCCTGGCGCCGGCAGCCACGCCAGCACACCCGCCGCCTCCTGCTGCGACACGCCGCGGCCCATCATCACTGACCCCGTCTCGGGACAGACAGTGTGCTCTTGCCAGTATGACGGAGCCCGTTTGGCACTCACCTCCTATCCCCGCCTGTCCAGTGCCGCGGTCGGCGTATACGGAACACCTTATCCGTCAACAGACCAGAACCCCTATCCAAGTATCGGCGTGGACAGCTCAGCGTTTTATTCACCTTTGGTAAGTTTAGAGTAAAATATGAAGGCTTGGAAATCTATAAGTTAAAACTTATAACTTTTTAGGTAAAATCGTGATACAGTTTATTTCAGCGAGCATCAAATAAGCATTAAGTACGAACCGCTTGTTCCCTCCAAAAGCAGAACTTACAGCACGCTGCAAATTGGTACCAATAGGTCGTTTGCTGTTTGTCCGTATACGAAGTAAGGTTTATCGCTCTCGCCTGCGATACAACGTGTTTAGCTTTTCTGGCGTGGCGTGCGAGCCATCGGCGAACCGGTCTGGACGCGCTGAGCCAGAAAACCACCGACACCTCGCAGATCCCGCCGCCGCCCTGTCACGAAACATTAATATTTAAACTTTAAAATAAATTCAAAAAGCCACCGCCATTATTATAGTAATTACACTTTATCTGAGTTCAGTTCGACCCTGAAGGATATTTTACATTATTTCATGTGGTGAACGAATCCTCGTTTATGTATTTTCTTTCGACGGTTGCAAAATTATGACAGTTGGTGAATGTGGAATTATATTAAAAATGATTTCCAATTTGCGGTTGCTTAAAATCGTTGGCGACCAGTGTTCGGTTTAACGCCTTGTCTGAGCAAAGAGGACAAATGGGCGGTCTCGGCATGCGGCTGAGCTAATCCCCTCGCAGAACCTTAAGCGCCCAGGAATTACATACCTCCGGCTGGCTCCTGTTCGAACTGCAATCACTTCGCAAAGCTAAAGAAGGCATAATTTTGTTAAATATGTACTTGAGTTATTGGTTTCATGTTTTATTGGATTAATTCGACTCTCACAAGGCACACGTGATATCCAAATGTTTTGTGAAAGTAGATTAACGCCTTAATATTACAGCTTGAGCTGTCAATAAAACTTGTTGCGTTACGTCAATTCCATACCTAATATTACATTAGTAGAACGAACTGCTATTAGGATGGTTGTAAGATATCTGTAATAATAACTCACAAACGTTCGTGTGACAACTACAGATGCATCCCGCATTGGCAACATCGAGATCTCTATCTATGTTTATATTTAATGAACTTTGCAAACCTACGCTCTGTGACCCTATGCATGGTTAATAACAGGTGTTTAAATGTATGTATGCTGTCATTGTGCGCCCTGTGCTCATACCTAACTCACGACAAGCCCGGCCGGTTCCTTGCAAGCGACAATTTAGCGAACAATGACGACGCTCCACCACAAATACACTGTTGTGCTGTCTGCGTTTGACTGTGTAAGTCTTCATCACGCCCCATTCGATATTAACTCTTTAGTTTAGGGATATAAAGTTTATTTCTGCTCGTCCTATTCCGTGAGTATTGCCGGGAAAATATTCAACTGCCATTTTTGTACAAGCGCGACTCCGGTGGCGCCGTGCGTTTAAGTTGCGAGTTACTAACAATACAGCCAACGCCATCTTTTATCTATTGTGAGCCTTTGATAATCAATAAAAGGGTTCGCTTGGTGTAACCGCGTTTTAATGACGTCACTCGTGCTCAACTACTTCGTGATTAATGACTGTGGCGTGGGGAGTCTGTTACCTCTTACTGCGTGAGTTTTGAGACTAGTACGTACTTACTCAATATATTGACAGTTTGAACTAGTTTATGTCTTAGTCTAGTCTATATTGACACAGTCTAGTACAAGCGCATAGTATTTATATTGTAAATATGCAATATCAACAACAAGAGTTGGAACGCTTTCTGCAATAAAATTTTATGATATTAATGAATACAAAGTACACAAAACTACCGCTGTAATAAAATCAGTAAGCATTTGTCAAAATTACTAAAAATACACATTCAAAAGATTAAAGCTGATTCAGATATTCGGAACATGAAACATTTTATTAATGGATTGGTGGAAAATCATGAAAGGGGCAATAAAATCAATCGTCGACGTGGCCCGAGACTCACTGCAGCATGTGTCCCAATGCATACATTTCTCACAATTTTATTGCGAACGGAAACCTGTGAACCCTTTCCATACTGCGTTATTGCCCATTGATAGACATACGACTCAACGTCCTAAATTAACAACCAAGAAAACGGGCTCTTTGGTCTTGTGACAGCGTATTTAGTGGTAAATTCAAAGTTTGGGTTAGATTCTCAGTTTTTCGATTTGGAAAAAACGCGATTGAGTTGCTTGATATTGTTTCTGTCTTATAACAATAAGTTCTGCTGTATCACATCATGGGATAGATGTACCCAAGCTCGGTGAAGAATATATGCATCCATACTCTAGGGCTCAATATTATAGACTAGGACCTATTCGTCTGGGTTTAAGCACTTTACCTTCTGTATGTCTAAGAAAACCGCTCCGCTCGAAACGCAATGTTTTAAACGAGACTTTACTAAAAAGACTATTCTCATTTCGAAAAACTTCTACGCTTTATTATCACGATCAAATTAAAAATTCGATAAGAAAACGGCTGAAACAAGAAAAAAGCGAGCAACTGCTCCGGTGGACTATAAAAACGTAACAAAACGCCAATTTAAATACATCACTAATCTTAAGTCAAAGAGAATAAGTTTAGAAAAAGGAGACCAGAGATTCAATTAAAAAGGGCGTTGGAGCGAGAGGCAAGATGCGCGTGGGACCGCGATGCGAGCGAGAGAGAAAAAATAAATAAAACTGAAGAGAAATCAGGCGAATTGAGAATAGCCATTAAGGTGTTAATTAGGGTCTTATTAAGCCGTCTCCTCCCCGTGGGTGGTCTGGTAGTACGCGCTTTGTTCATTAATCACTACAGATTCAGTTTCGACCTAATTATCAAATCTGTATCTGGAGTATTAACAATGGCTGGTGAAATTTTGATGTGTTATCTTTATTATGTCTCGTCGTGTGTGTCGTTTACGGCTTAGTAGACATTGTAATGACCCGTAGCAATTAGCTTCAATGGCATTTCGTTAACACCGCCACGGATTTTTATATCAGCTTTTTGAATTCTATGATTACAAATTAAGCATCAAAACCTTTAGGCTTTATTTGAAATATTTGACCTAGAACTGTTGTTAAAATATAAATGTTTATGAGCAATTTTATGAGCTATGAATTTGGCGAAAGATTAAAATCTTAGTTCTAGGACAGGTCAAATATTTCAAAGACATTTAATTCAATAAATCAATGATATGCGACTTATCCAATCACTCGCCATAGTTCTGAATGTTTAATGGAAATGCAATTATTTTATTTTAGTTGTTGTAAATTGTTGTGGCATTATTCAGTGGACCTTTGGATTGTTCTGTCAAAATACTGTCAACTTGTGGCACGAAAATCACTCAAATATATTTAAATCTGGGGGAAACCACTTAGAACATTAATTTAACAAGGAGATAGGATGACCAGGCGAACCCTTCATTCGTCATAAATACACATCTGGTCATAAACTTTTATTGAAACCTATGTGACTTGCGATCGCTGTCATTACATTCTACGATAATGACATTAAGCGGTGCTTCACAGAAATTGTGATTTTTGCTGTGTAAAAAGCGACCTTATATTTAGCCCTTCACGTGAGGATTGTGATATTTGTTAAATGTGTGCTATCCGTGCCTATCCTGCTCCCGTCACAAATGACACTTTTTTCATAGATTATTGCAGTATGTTGAAACGAGCATGCCGTTCGCCTGATGGTAAACGATATACGACCGTCCATGAATACTAGCAACACCGCACAGAACTTTGAATTACAAAGTACTGCGTAGCACTCCACTCCGCTCCCCACCCCAAAACATAAGACATTAAGCCTCTTAAAGCCCAGTATTTATGCTGGCTACAATGGCTTTCAAACCGGAACACAACAGTGTATGCACACTGCTACTTGGCGGTAGAAATAGACATTGCGTTGGTACCTACGCAGACAGTCCCTCGCACTTGAGAGACCTCCCACCAGTTAAAATCCCACCAGATTTCCTGTGATTTTGACAGTTTCTGCAAATAAGTAATTTTAAATTAATCTGTCAACTAATTATTTTTTTGTAAATTTATACAGACTAAGTATGTTATTGAAATAGTAAAAACGATGAAATGTCCTACTTTGTTTTTTTTTAAGGTTATAAAGAGGCTATATAAAGTTAGCATCTTACAAATTACAACTCAGCAAGTGACACGACCAACCATAGAAAAAATTCGATTAATTACAAAATGGCAGAGCGTTTGGAATTCAATTTGAAATGATATGTGCAAGTTTTACTAGGATTATTTACGGGACAATGCCATCATAGTCCCGTAAATAAACTGGAATAACTGCGCTTCCTTCAGTCACACTACTTTATAAAAGTTATGAAAGACGAGATTTAATAAATTTGGCTCTTGTTTTCAAAGCTTTTGAACTATATGTACCTAGTTATGTATTTGAAATGTTTATGATCATCATAAATCCTATTACAATATGCAAACTTAGTAAATATTCTGCTGTTTAGTAACTTGTGTTAATTTATATTTATTTTATTTTACACATACTGATATACAACAAAGACATTCAACAGTATGGAGTAATAGACCGGACATCATGCCCAAATTTTTCGTCCAAAAGTTATTTACTACCAATTGATAATAAGTGGTGTCTTATCTGACACATCCATGTCTTTTTTTTTGTTTACGCTGAGAAAGTGAATTACTACTACCGCCCAGTGTTCAAGAGGAACGGCTGAGCGATTATGTTGGGTTCACCGTGCCTTACGACCCGACGTTGAGCCGCCCGGAGAGATGGAAAACGGGCGACCGCCGGGCCGAGTCCCTAACCTATGTACACCGCACGGCATACCAACTAAAACTCCGCGGTGGCCATCTTCGGCGCATTAGGGACGGCTGCGGGCTTCCTCCGACTCACGTCTAAGTTGTCGTCCGCAACCGCCCCTGCGCGTACCGCTATTGCGGTCCATGACACATCCATGTGACAAGACGTCTCGGTATGCGCAAATTTTGTAGAGAAGGATATTTTGGAAGGAAATATGCCAATTTGCGTATTATGATCATGTCAAAGTATGTTCTAATGCAATTTACGTGTTTTGGTATTTCTCGATAGATTGAGTTACTAACGAATAGGCTCATAATTTTTATTTCAAAATTTGCCCAATATCCGCTCTATGTATATAATCTTAGAACTCTTTGATACAAACCTAAAGCTGTGATTCCGCAGAACGCGGCAGACGGCAGACGACAAAACATGTGCCGGCAGGACGTCCCTTGCCGCACGTCATTTGCCGTCGTGTGCGGAATCTGCCTCATACAATTTAATACTGCATAGTAGTGCTGTCTGCCATCGCGGCATATGTCGTCTGCCGTTGCCGTCTGCCGCGTCCTGCGGAATCACAGCTTAACAGAGATTGTTATATGTGCTGGATAACATGTCTACGCGCCATTGAATAGGAAAACATAATATAAGCTTCAATATCAAATAGGTTAATCATTGATGAAATCATCTGACGAAATCTTATCGTATTATTAAATACGTTATTCTTCGGCCAAGAATAATCGTGTATTATGAGCGTGTTTATTTCTTTACGTCATAACATTTTATCTGTGACGCCACATATCTTACGTCAATTGTTTTACAAGATTTTGAAATAGTCTTATTGTACCTGGTATAATTACTTGGCATTGGTGAAACCACTGATAAATATTGAATCGGTGGAAGCCATACATTAAAAGAAGAAGAAGATAAAGTCTTGGAAATACGAGCTCAGTCCAGTTGATATTTATATTTGTGGTTAACTGACAATGTTATGACAGGAACTTTTACGTATAATCCTACTAATATTATAAACGCGAAAGTTTGCAAAATGTATGGATGTTTGTTACTCTTTCACGCAAAAACTGCTGAACAGATTTCGATGGCACATTGGTATAGATCATGTCCTGGATTAACACATATGCTACTTTTTATTCCGGGAAAATATAAAGCGGGACTTTTATCCCGGAAAAACTCATTCACGCGGGTGGAGCCGCGGGCAAAAGCTAGTTTCATATAAATGAAAGGCAGAAGCAAGTCAAACATCTAATGATATCTTGAATTATCGAAGTGGACTTGGTAAATTATTGTTAGTTGCTAAGCTATAATGGGCAGTAATAACACAGGTTATAACGTCTTTCCCAGTGCAGCACAGGTATAAACCTGTGCTACTGCGACTTTGCGTTGTAAATGGAGTATTCAGTGGTTAATCTATACTAATATTATAAAGCTGAAGAGTTTGTTTGTTTGAACGCGCTAATCTCAGGAACTACTGAACCGATTTTGAAAATTCTTTCACTAATAGGAAGCTACTTTACTCTTGAGTGCTATAGACTACTTTTTATCCCGGAAAAACTTTTTCACGCGCGGAGCCGCGAGCATAATTAATAATTAGGCCGAACCCAAATCCAATTTAATTTTTAATAACTTACCTATTAGTTTATACTCAGTACTCATCAATCAATAAATATATTTCTTAACTTATTCAAAATCAATTAAACAAAAATAAAATACTTTCACACATACATATTTACAACATTAATAACACCTATAGTAGGATAAAAACGGCGTAAACTTGCTTCCTGCTATAGCTTATTTTAATTAATTAAATTGCACTGAGACGATAATTAGTAAGTATTGGACATATTTAATTTAAACAAGTTCATTAAACTGGTATCTAATTAGTTGCTCTCTGAATAGACCACCAAAAGCGCTCGATAACTGCGGATAGCTCTTGTAACAAGTTTGAAAACTTTAAATATTATGACAAAATAAATAATAGTTTAAAAAACACGGTTTTACAGAAACTCCATCTAAAAATAATAATAGATATAAATTAAGAATAGCTGACATAAGAAAAAAATATTTTATTGTAAAAAAATCGTGGGGTGCATGGTATAAATAGCTATAAACATTTTATTGACAGATATGAGTAGAAGGATTATCATTTTGATAATATCTTAAAAACATACATACATACTAACATATATACTAATAACATACGTATGAAGCTAATAAAAGCGTGTTAAAGCATTTGTAATTAGAAGAAGATTCTCTAAAACTAAGCATAAATCATATCATACTGGTAATATAATATTATTTTATTCATTTGGAATAAAAAAAACAACTACACGATATGATTCCCCAATATTTTTTCAAACCCAAATTGCTCTCGTAGTGCTTGATAGTCACAAAGGCATAATATTTATTTTAGTTCAGATAGAGTGTTGTTTCTATAATGCGAAAGATCTGTACCAGAGTAGAGTCCCACTTTATACCTATATTTTTGCTTAAAATAGCCCATATTATAAGGCTAGGACATAGACTATTTGTGTGTAAAATGTTATCTAATTCCGCTTAGTTGTTTTTGTATTTACCTACTCCTAACAACTACCCATTTTAACAAACTTCTGCATTTACGTTTCTCTCTTCGTAAAACTACATACATACATACACTACTCACGCCTTTTTATCCCCGAAGGGGTAGGCAGAGGCGCAACTAGTGCACCCACTTTTCGCCGTTCCGTCCCATGATGAGATAGAGGGCGAGCCTATCGCCATATCGGGCACAAATTCCAGACTCCGAGCTGATACTGAATAGAAAAACTCAATATCACTTTGCCCGACCCCAGAATCGAACCCGAGACCTCAGCATTGCAGTCGTACCATAATACAACTACGCCACCGTCTCGTAAAACTATTTAATTTTTATGCCTATATTCCATTATTTCTATTCGAGACAAGTTTAAACTAAACTTTAGATTCTAAAGTATACTTTATCGATAGTCACATCACCTTTTGTGCTCGGAAAGCTGTTTCTCATTTACTAAGCTCGTCTCAACACCCCACTAATGAGCCCAAACCGATCTTCATTGAACCCACCCATTATCCACATACTTAGTTTGTTTATATTATAAATATGATAACTAAACTCTATTACCGCCATCAGTGTTTCGACGATTAATTAGGAGCCGACCTTGCTTTCTAAATAATAGCTTCAGACAGTTTTGTTTTCCTCGTAATAATTGAAGGAAATAGTCTAAACCATGAAGATACATTGAAACTGACACGTCAATGAAATTTGGCATCTAAGATGATGTGCATAAAGTTGAAAGTTTCCATCACGCCGAAGCGCTTCTAGCCGCCTGTGTGTGAGTAGGTAGGTGTATCTCGAAACGGATAAGTTATCTTCAGATTGCGTACGTAGATTGATAATAATTCAAAACATAATGGCCGGTTTTATTTTCATTCGCAGATTACAACCGTAGTTGACCGTAAAGAGGTTTATTAAAGTGCTCGTACAAACTGTTTGGTTATAAAAAATATATAATTAAGTAATTTAAAGGTATTTTTGCATCTCCATAAAGTTCCCAGTGGATTTGTAAATCAGAACCAGTGGTACATTCGCTTAATCGCTTTTTGTTGTGTTTGGACTTAATTATGGAAAGCGAATTCGTCGTGTTTCAATACCAAGGGTTTTTTTTTTTTTTTTTTTTTAATCTTTATTTATTTCGGGGTTTTTATCCATCAAGGATATGCCAACCCCATAGTACCTTATAACCTAGTTACAACTTATAATATTTTAATTTATAAACACAAAAAAAATTACATAAAAAATGAGCCCCGACCGTAGCTACTGGATAACTGTTATTATTTTACAAAGTTTCCTGGCAACATCTGATTTTGGGTTTGATAAAATACTTTGGAGTAAACCGACGTCTAGCATATTTAAGTCAAACTCATCCAGTAACGAGTCTCGTTCATTTTTGGTCCGTTCACACTCCATCAGCAAATGTTGGATATCTTCTGGGATATTACATACAACACAATTTGGAGAGCTCACCTTTTTAATTAAGAATGCAAACTTTGCTGATGGATAGTGTCCTGAACGAAGTCTTAATGCTAACTTAATGTAGTTCCTCGACAGTATGTCATCAAACCAAAGTACCCGCGGCGGAGCACTTTGTATAGATCTATACCATATGCCTTTATTAGTTGAAAGGTTTTCAAAATGGTCTTTCCACTTGTCGTAGCATATAATTTTATACTTGTACATAATTTCCCAATAATCTGGAGTATAATTAAATATAATACCATCTAAAGCTGCTAATTTCGCTATTTGATCAGCCTCTTCATTTCCTCTTAAACCACTGTGTGCTGGAACCCATTGCAACTTAATGCTTTTACCCTTTTTGGTTAGGGATGCTATGCATTTTAATATTTCGTAAGCTAGCGATGTACCTCTGCGGCCAGAGGCGCAACGAGCTATGTTCTGTAAGGCACTCTTGCTATCTGAAAGTATTACTATTTTTCTCCAGTTTTGACTGTTGACATAAGAGATGGCCTGAAAAATTGCAATGAGTTCCAAAGACATGATGGATACATCCCCAACAACTTTAAAACCGACTCTATATGGCAAATGTGGGATAAACACTCCAGCTCCGGAACCCTGCGGACCTTTAGACCCGTCCGTGAAAATTTTATACCAGCCATTGTAGACCTCGTCTAATTCTGACAGCACGTCTCCAATTAAAATATTAGGATGGATATTAGCTTTCGGGAGTTTAATACATTCAAGGTCATAGTTAATTATATTACTAATATCTATGGATGAAACCCAAGTATATAAAGAAAACATGTTGAGAACTTCATGACTATTTACTTTAGTGTGTCTTATCTCATTGAAAGACTTGACAAGTAATGGCTTTCTCTTTCTCTCCCAGAATCTGTTACTACACAGCTGACTTAGATTGGAGATCAGCGAAATGTTGACATTATTAAGCCAAGATGTCATTTTTAGAGTGTATTTATACGCCAAGTATTGTCTTCTTAGAAATAGAGGGACAATGTTCAACTCACTTTCCATAACATGTATGGGAGTTGTTTTAATAAAACCACCTATTAATCGTAAAGCTTGATTTTGAAGTCTATCTAATTTTAAAGAGTGAACTGCAGCACAGGAATCTAAAAGAAAACAGCCATAGTCCATACGACTTCTAATTAATGAAATATATAACCTTCTCATGTGTTTTGTATGTACCCCCCAAGAGCTTCCTACTAGCATTTTTAAAATATTTACATATTTTGAACATCTTTCAACAATCGCATCTATTTGATCACCCCATCTAAGACCCCGATCTAGACACATACCAAGGTATTTAGTTGATTCTGAGAAAGGAAGACAATGTCCATAAGCTTTTATCGTAATAGGGAGCCTCTTTCGTCCTCTACTAAATACGCAAAAAGACGATTTACTAGGAGACAATTCTAAACCAAGCTCATTTAAGAGAAGAATAACCGAATTAATAGAATTTTGAATTAAGGTCTCTGCTTTTTTAATGTCACTATCATTGACATACATCACAAAGTCATCAGCATATTGAGTCATCTCTATTTTAAAAGTTAATTTACATAATTTGTGTGTTATTAAGTTGAAGATTAAAGGAGATAAAGGATCACCCTGCGCTAAGCCCTTATTTGTCCATCTAATAAGCGCCTCTTCTCTATTGGTATCATCATAAATTTTCAGTTGCCTCTCGCTCAAAAACGACCAAATATAATTACATATTTTTGAACCTAACCCGAGGCTATCTAATATATGAGTTGCTGCATCAATTGAGACATTATTGTAGGCGTTGCTTACATCAAGAAAACACACTAAGGTGGGTATGTTTTTAGAAAAACCAATTTGTATGTAGGAAACTAAGCGGGTCAAGGCGTCAATACACGAGAAAGATTTTCTAAAGCCTACAGTTCTGGGGGATAAAATCTTTTCCTTTTCAATATACCATTCTAATCGTTTCATTATCATTAAATGAAAAATTTTGCACAAACAGGACAGGAGAGAGATAGGTCGTAGCTTCGATTCCGCGCTATTACTACCCACTTTTGGAATTGGAATTATTCTAATAATACGCCACTGCACTGGCATCACACCATATTTAAAAATGCTATTATATATGCCAAGTAGAAGATTTTTATACCTATCCGGTAGATAATACACCATAGAGTAGGAGATGCCGTCTACCCCAGGAGCGGAATCCTTTTTTTTTATACAGCTTACTAGTTCCGGAATAGTAAAATTAGAATCCAATGTATCATTTTTCGAAGCAAAACTAGGCCTGGGTCCTTGAACGTAATCAGGAGCCAGTGAACGTAATAATTCATTTTGACTATGGACGGAAGGAGGTTTTTTTTTCACTTTGATACCCTTAATCCACCGCAAACGGTGCCACATTTCATGCGCTGAAGTTAACTCATTAATAGAATCGCAAAATGTATACCAGCTTTTAGTTTTAGCTTGGGAAATTAACTTATGTGATTCTTTCGTCTTTTGTTCCAAAATGCTCAGATTTTGAGGGGTAGGGTTACGACGAAAACGGGATAGTGCTAAGCGACGTTCTGCAACTATTTTTGACAGCTCCACACTCCAATAAGGTTTTGGTTTAAAGGAACTAGTTGGCTTATAACAGTATTTTATAGTTGGAATACATTTATCAGCAGCATCGTTAATTTTATCTAAAAATAAATCGTAAGTTTGCTGTACATCTTCACTAATGCCTATATTATAATTATTTGTAAGCCATTGACTGTACTGATCCCAGCGCGCTTTTTTAAAATTTCTTTTCTTACAAAAATTATAACTGTTTGGTATATTAAGAGCCACTTTAATAGTTAAATGATCACTACCTAAGTTTTCATTACAAACCTGCCATGATGTTAAAATACCTATATCAGATGAAGCAAAAGTTATATCAGGAGAGGATTCTTGTATAACTCCATTGACTAGTTTAACTCTAGTGGCCATACCATTATTGAGGCAAACGAAGGAGTTTTCTAAACATGTATCCCAAATTTGAGTACCTCTTGCGTCAGTCTTGTAAGACCAGTTGCTATGGTGGCCATTGAAATCACCGGCTATTAATGTCTTTTCGGAAAATGATGAAAAGATGGAATCCCAGTCTGAGGACCGAGTATGTATAGAAGATGGACAATAAACACCCATCACATGTTCTAAATCTTTGCAGTTGCCTAATTTAACACAGACAATCTCTACTCCTGAGTTTTGAATAGACATAGGATATAAATGAGCTTGGATAGAATTATGCACAAGGATTGCGACCCCTCCATAACCATCATACCTATCCGAACGAAAAATTTGATAACCGCTAATTCTAAGATCAATTTCACTGTTTAACCAAGTCTCAGATATAATAGCAATGTGGATCTTTTCCTGAATTAAGAGTTGTTCACAAATAACTACTTTGTTTTTTAGACTTTGAGCGTTCCATTGTAATATATTAATCTGTATATTTTGTGACTTATCCATTATTTAAATTTAATAATGTTTCTATAAATCCTCCTTTTAGGAAAATATCAACAACAATTTTTTTACACTCCTCATAAAACAGCTTAAAAACTAATAATATTTTATCTTCGAACTTAGAATTTGAAAATATAATGTTTTTAAATTTCAGCCAAAAGTTTGCAAAATTTAATTTATCTAACAATTTCTCTCTGCCGCTGTAATTTTTCCCTTTATCCACTTTTATTCCTTCTCCACTCCCTGTCGGTCTAGATATTGTCGCTTCTTTCTCTCTTCCTTGAGTAACACAATCCCTGTAGGTCTGCGACTTCGATTCTTGTGACATTAAACATCCTTCACCCCGTTCTCGTTGATCCTGTTTATCCATCCTACGTTTTTCATGTAAAATAGGACTTTTGTAAACTTCGGGTATTACAACTGAAGAAGCAAATTCATTATGAAGAGTTTCAGATGATTCGATGTATTCCTTACGCTTCTCAATGAATAATTGTAATGCTATGCGGTAAGGTACTTGTTCTTCACTCATAATTTTCCTTATTGCTTTTTCTTTTAAAAAGACAGGACAATTTTTGTCCAATACAAAGTGCGACCCTTTACAATTGAGACATGTTAGGGATATAACATCACAGTTCTCGTGGTTACCCCCACATTTCGGACATAATTTCTTTTTTAATGGGCAGAACTTTAATACATGGCCAAACTTCCAACACCCTGAGCATTGACTTACAGGGAATATGTAACTGTTAACTTTAAAACGACATCCGTAACCATAAACATATGATGGTAATTTATTACCCTCAAAACAAATTCGTACTGCTTCACTGTCTACCCATTTACCATCTGAAGATAATTTTTTTAATCTTTTAACAGATATCATTTTCGTGTCACACTCCAAGACCTCTTCTAAAATATCTTTTTCACTCAATTCGAGGTCAACACCCTTAACAGTTCCATAACATACAGATAATTCGTCTATCAATTGGGTTCTAAAGCCCATTTCCTTTAATTTGTGACAGTCTAACAATTTTTTTGCTTCATCTTTATTTTCAAACTGAATAAGAACTTTATTGAAACTCTTGTATTTAATCCTAGTAATTCCTTTTATATTTTCACTCCTTAGTAATTTTGCCATTGCCATTTGTTTAGGAAGACATTCAGTAGACGTGACACAAACTTCCTTCACCTTATCACCGAGGTCAACATTTTTATTTTGAACTACCCTCATTTGATTTTGTTCATCTGCATTTTTTCCTATAATACGACGTTTCGCCCTTCTTCTTTCAACAGTAATAAATTCATCTTCTTCAATATTGTCATCCTCTCTCGTCTTTCTCTTCTCCACATTATTCCTCTTGACTTCTTCACTTGCACTTTCTTTTAAAAAAACTTCCCTATCATAACCTCCCACAGCACGCTCACAATTCATCAAAAACTCTGAGTCACTTATGTCCTCATCATCGTCACCACTATCCATCTTTCCTTCCTCTTTTTAGTAGCACAAATGAGCAAACAATAGAAAGACACAACAAAGTACACACGCGTAAGTCACACGTCCGATGCGGCCGACGTGCCACTGACCATACCAAGGGTCAAACTATATACACACAATAAATAGCAACTCGTATCAAAGTTTAATAAGCACTTGAAATGTTTTCCTATCCATTTGAGGTTGATAATATTGTGCAGGCTTCATATATCACATGTGTACGTTTTTTTCTATTTGCAATGGCCTCCCATACATGTTACCACACGGCCGCGCCGTACATAATATGAACCGCCATTGATGATGCAACAGAACCGATGAAACGTGGGTGGGCTTATCAATAGGTACATCGACGATTTGACATAAATGCGTTATACTTAGATTACCTATGTGACAATCGATAAAATGTTGTAAAGCGCCGCTTCGCAGTGATTGACACCGCGCGTGTTTGCACAGCGATATCCTGATGCAGATACACCTTCTGTATCGGCCGCCTTATCTAGCGGACACATAAGCGTTTAAACGATACCGTTCCAAAAGATGGTCGGGCTCCGGCTAGAATTACATAGCCGATAAATATGACACGGCCCAAACAATGACCGTTACCCAACCCCGCATGCCGCAACCCTCGTCTCACCTCGGACGCGTTAATTGCTCCGCAAATATACTCATCTTGGCACTAAGCGTTTACTTGCCGACTTTAATGACTGGGCAAACAGAGTCCGCGAGGCGGTCGCGCGGTCAGCCGCGCACAGCCGTTCCGCCGCTAATAAATCTTCGGCTTTTCCCCGATTTCCCGACGTCCCGCAGCGGCCGCCGCCCCACATCCACTCCCGCACTCTTATAAATTACCTACACGCTTATACTATAAATCAAACAATCGTCGGGCTAAATGCATTTACTATTGTTTGAATACACGTCTAACATGGGCGTCGTGACCGGCGGTGGCCGGCGGTGGTCGGAGTTGCGTGCCGTGTGCATGCGAGTGCGAGTACATCACACGGCAATCATTTTCGCTTGCGCCGAGCCGTGGCCACCAGACGTTAGTCAGCATCGTCCGACGGCACAGGAAATTTGTTACGTCCCTTTGTTAGGTCCGGAACTGTAGGATATTGCGACTGTTCCGTGTGGAGGCACTCGCGATTAATCTTGGGCGAAAAGTTTGGCCGTTTCCTCGGCCAAAGGAAATCGTCTAATGCGCGATAATTGAAAGTTTTATGTGTTGACGAGGGAGCGGTAATAATTGCCCAATAAACAATAGCACGACGCACCGTTTATTAAGCGCTCTGTGACCACTTAACAACATAAAGGTGCTTATTCTGACCGTTATCTCGACCGGAAGTTGAAAAAACTCGATCCTCGCGTAATTTTTGTCCGCGCCACTAACCTCGCCCATCGTGTTAAGCATTAGTTAAATAAAAAACAAGGTGTCGATTAAGCCAGAGATAGCTTTTAACTACCTACGTTATTATTTAATTTGAATTTGTTTTAGGCCGCCGTGGTTTCGTGTTCTAACCCGCATTAGCATAAAAAAAATGCAGGCGTCGCGCAGTACACAAGCGAATTATTCAAATCGCCCGTGTTTTTCTACTTCCTCATTATCTACAAATATAATAAGATTATTACGAAAGTAAATAATTATAAATATTCTGTGCCTTTAATTGGAAGGGTAATTAAATTTTAATTTATAATATCGTATTTTAATGTATCTTCTCTAACTTAACATCGAATAAGTTATGCTTGAGAAATTCCTGGTGTGAACCACTTAATTTCACTCCCACAAATACGATTTCACTATTCGACAAAATGCGATTACTTTATACATGAAAAATAAATGTAGACACAAATCCCAAGCTTACACAAAAGATGTTACAATTGGCTTGAAATGGCAAAATTTGAACGCCTTTACAATATTGTGACACATGACAGTAAATCGCACGCCGTGATAGAGCAGTTAGACCACCGGGACACTGCACTAATTCAAATGGGAATAAATGATACGTCACCGGCAACAATAGCCCAATGAAGATGTCGGTTCGTGCGCACGACACTCTGCCTACGATGTATATTCAGCGAAAAATAATCGCTGAGGAACGCTTTACAGTTGGTAAATTTGGAGTGAGTTTTTTGCGAGTTATTGTAGCTATTCGGACAGATGTCACAGACAGGGAATCCGCGACAACAAAGGCGCCCCGGGGGCGCTTTGTGCGCCGCACCCCGGCCGCTCCGCCGCCGCCCCGCCGACCATTAACGCTGACACCTCTAACGTTTATTTCTGTATCAAAATAATACGCATAATTTATTCAATTTATTTATAGCTATATTCAGCGTATAATAGTTATTGCTCTAAATGGTTTTAAATGTCCTTATTTTATAAGTAATTTATACGGAGCGGAGTGATGTTTTACCCCCTGACACTGGTTATTAGCAACACATCAGATATACGCGCTCTACCGGAAATACTTATGAGCCCTTGAAGCCGATGAATGTTCACTTTTTAATGTTTATGTCGGCTTTATTAGTAAAGTTTTATATAATGTTACATAGTTACAGCTGTCATGTATGCAAATGCATGGCCTATTTTGTTCAGTGTTAGTTGTAGAGTAACCGAGAGTTTTAGTAGAACACGGTTTGTGTCTGCATAGCGGTGCACCGGGTAGAGCACGCGGCAAGCGGTAGCGGACGCTGCCACGGTAGCGGCGACGTCGTCGGTGCGACTGAATCAATCACGAAGTTTCAATAATAATTGATCGCCGTCGGCGGCGGTGCTCCACGGTCTCCCCCGACCTAATTACCTCTCTCGCCCTCCACACGCTCACGGCTCATTAAGAACCGTCTGTTGTTTGTTCTCCTAATTAAAGCGGAGCTTTATCGTTCTCGGGGCCCTGTCTAATTGATATCATTGCGAGCGTTTACGATCATTGAATTACGTCGGCCGCGATCGGTTACCGCCGGGTTCCGCAGTTAAACGTGACCGCACATTGTTTGTGTCTGAGCTCCAATTGACTTGTTTAATCCCGGTTTATTGTTTATTTATTTATGGTGGGCTGACTGAACGACGCGAAATGTCGCGACATCTTTACGCGCCTCCGCATCTATAGAGTGGAGAATTGTAACGTCTAGGCACTTTTGAATTACACTTAAGGTTTGTAAAGTTTTAGTTGTTTCCATGTTTGTTTCGCGAGGCGAATGTATTAAGTTGGAAAGTTATGAGAGTCGATACCGCGTTTGGAATAATGCTGTGATAACGGAGAACAACTCAATCGAAAAGTGCTACAGATTGGCTAACCAATACGAGCCGAATGAAGTGGTTGTAAAAAGAAATGTGTCTGATCGCAAACAGCGTGTCACGTGTAATAAAATAATATCAACCCGATACCGGACCAAATAACGCATACGTTCCTCCAACTGGAAAATAACCAATTCCGTTTAAATCACAATCTAGCAGTTCTTTGATACCCGTGAAATTGCCGTAACGAAATAAATGTTAAATAAAACGTAAAATAAAATTATTGTGCCTCCACAAACAAATAATTGGACGGGATGGTAGGTACGTACCTAAACCGCCCGCGCCCGTCGCCGCTCGTTTTATGGCTTATTTGGGGGAAAGCTTTATTGAACTTAGCCAAGTTGTTTTTATTGTCGAACGAATACGGGCCTTAACTCGAATCGTGTAGATTTAAAGTCGTGTACACGCCACCGATTGCGTCACCGCCGTGCGCCATGAAATGACTTTTTCGTTTGTATTCGGTCTTTATCCACTTAGAGTCATTCTTTTTTCCACTCTCCACAATTCATTTTTAGATTTTGCTATTATGTTCCCGCAGATGTTATTATTTTATGGCATGAATATATTTTCAGCTCTTAATAGATTACAATGTCTACTTTTGTTATGGAATGTAGTTTTCAAAGACTCATACAAACTTCTCCTTTTATTATAAATTTAAATCGGCTTTCGGTAACTGAAAGATACGAATTCATTGTTTGTGTCTTAAAGATATCATCACATAATTAATGCGCATTAAGAATTATTAACCGCTAACATATAAAGTTAATGCTTATTCTGTGTTCATTTATACATTATTCTTTATATGGTGATTTCGTTTTAGGGAAGTTTAATTTTAAATACATCCAATTAAAGGCCATAAATTCTTCCAACAGTCATTTATACCATTATTAACTGTTGCACCTTACAAAAAAATGTTGTTATAAATTCTAATGGAATTAAATCATGCTCGACTAACTACAACTAATAAAGGAAGACTGCCTAAAAGCTTAACTGAATATTAAGTCTATCCAGAATATAATCAGTAGTTTTTCAACCTCGTCATCGTCTTTCTTTTTTATTAACTCCCGACAAAAAAGAGGGGAGTTATAAGTTTTCACAAGTATATTCAATATAAGTAACTGCTGTATAAACACATTTTCTTTTGAAGGATGCGTACACATACAGTTTTTTAATAGACAGCGACAGTCGCGAATAAAAGTTTATGAGGCGGAAAATGTAACCGCTGAACACAGCGAGTAAGGCGGCGTTCAATTGGTGCACAGTAGCCAGCAAGCTGAGTCGCAGAATGATGAAGTGGAGTCAATTTGGTAAAGCGGCAGCCCGACGCGGCGACGCGGCGCCCCGGGCGGACGGGAGTCGGGCCGCGCCGCGCAGCCGGGACGCCAGCGCCTAGTCTGCCTGCCAGCCCGCCTAACGCACCCCGCGCCAATTTATGAACCGTCAAATAACTTATCACCAGTTTAATGCAATGAAATAAACCAGCGTTATTTATCACACACCGCACATATCACTCGAATGTGAACTCTGCCTTTTTTCCATTTCTAGGGTCGCTAGTTGGCTTTTATTTATGGATCTAGCGGCGCGTGTGAGTAACGTTAATAGTGGGGCCGGCCCCTTTTGCTACTGTTTATATTTATTTGGGGTTCGTGTAATGAGTCTATCTGGCGCGTTGACTCGCGAACTCTGTGGAGAATTGATTAAAATGTTGTTAGATTCAGTCTTACGGAATAAGGGGGATGAATTGGTGTGGATAAGATTTTTGAGAGCTTATAAATGAGATTTGTAGTGTGGGTGCAGTGTGAGAAATAATGTAGGATAAACAGTGTTGTTGTTATACACGTGATTTGTTTATTCTTGAATAGTGTTTGGTAAAAAATCTTAATAGCATTCACAAATAGTGAAGTATGGCAACATTAGGCTAGTAATAAATGCTTAAAGGCAATCTCATATCAAGCAATGATGACATTAAACGAAGCACTTGGCTTTTCAAATCACTTTGCGAATGGGCCCTCAGCACACAACGCACATGTAAATATCAACTGACAAGGAAATTAAATTGACTATAAACCGAATCATATTCAATTTGATCTAAGTGAACAACGCATAAAACTTTTATTGACATACCGTGGCCCATAATACTCATCTATGCAAACATTTAACGACTGCGAACTTGACTTTAGTATAAAATGAAAATAAAATGGAATATAGTTATTTGGGAGATGGATAAAGTAATCCAACGCATATTTACTTTTCGTTTTTGTTTGTTATTTCAGTAATATTAAACTGCTTGATTTGAGAATTATTAGGAGTTGTTTATTATCTTATAACATAGTAAAAGAGGGTTTAAACACATGTGCAAAAAGTGCACCTGCGGCTCGGTAAGCTGCCATTCATTGAGTCAATTGTAATTTCGGGCGCCGGGCGCCAACTCAAAAACACATCCTGTGTTGACAGTTATTTCGAATCGAAGGTTAAATTATAGACATTTCGATTAAACAAAATATACATACTCTCGACTGCCTCGATGGCGTAGTTGTATTACGGTACGACTGCAATGCTGAGGTCTTGGGTTCGATCCTCGGGTCCGGCAAAGTGATATTGGATTTTTCTGTTCAGTATTCAGCCTGAAGTCTGGATTTTGTGCCCGATATGGCGATAGGCTCGCGCTCTATCACGGGATGGAATACGCAAAGTAGGTGCATTAGTTGCGCCTCTGCCTACCCCTTCGGGGATAATTGACATACATATACAATCAGCCTTAATAAAGGTGAGTGTATATGTAGTATATGTATATATAAACATGCTATCTTACTATTTAATTATGTAGACTAATTAAATATTAGTACTTAGAAGTACGTAAAAGTAAAAAATATTTTCGCCATTATAGTACCTACTCTCTTAGATATCCTCACATCAGATTGCGTAGATCAGAAAGAGATTTGCTAAATAAGAATGCGTATCATTAATGTATGTAGTCACGTGTGTCGATCTCGCTAATGCGTGGGGCGACACACCATCACTCATAGTTAACGCGCCCACAACCTCTGAGGGAACCACTGTCACGGGCAGGAAAAGAGCCCATTTTATCTCAGCCACCACAAAAGAGTTAGCACAGGGAATTTGTCATTGCCTTATATTCGGGGGACGTCGAAAAAATGTTATGTTTACTTACAATGATAGATATTAATGACCCGACAATCACTTACAGCTAATGTTGCCCTCACTTTGCTCTTGTGGTAATGGAAATGATTGTAATGAATACGGTTGGCTGTTCTTAAGTAGATGTAAGAGCAGTGTTGTCAGTTTCCACTGAACTGGTACTACAGGCGCAAATGGTCGCGAAGTTAGTTCGAGGACCAGCTAATACCTTTACCTTTTCCTGACTGCCTCGGTGGCGTAGTTGTGCTGCGTACGCGTTACGAGTACGGTTTGCGCGCAGAGGTCCTGGGTTTGAATCCCGGGTCGGGCCCAAAACGTTGTGCCTGATTTTTCCATCTTAAAAATATTACTCAGTCGCAGTTCGGAGTCAGGAAGTTGGCGATGTGGTACCCCCGTGCCTCGGAAAGCACGTAAAGCCGTTGGTCCTGCGCCTGATCTATTTCCGGTCATGTCGGATTGCCGTCTCACCGGACTATGAGAGTGAAGGATTAGCGAGTGCACCTGTGTATTGCGCACACACTTGTGCACTATAATATTTCCTGCGTACCTGGCTGATCTCCGTGGAGATTGCCGCCGTGGCCGAAACTGACTAGGAGAATTTAAATTTTAAATACCTCTAATTTTATTACTTTAACGCCGTTATTAGGTTATTTCATTTAGTAGCGTCAGCATCTGCATATTGTTAAGGAACTGGAACTCAAAAGAAACCTCATGAAAGCGTCGTAGTTTTTTTTATGATTATAACGATATTTTGTGGAGGTTTTAAATTTCTGCACAATCAGGCACATCTTCCAGTGATGAAGCTCTGAATATACAGTTCCAAGCATAACTAACTAACCCTTTAATCTATATAATTATGGGTGCGATATTCAGAAGTACCTGTCGATGGTAAAGACATCTGCAGACTATTGTGAAGCTACTTTTTAATTATTTATGATAAATTTGATGTTTCTAATAAAACACTTTAAATGACGTACTATTTTCAATCTTTTAAAGTTGAGTAATTATTTTTCTAGTACCCTGGCTTATTGCATAAATCGGCTTGTCCACTTGTATACAAGTTTTGAAATAACTATACCACAGAAACCTGTAAGCATTGCATGTTACATAAATGTTTACACGTTGTATCGTTTAAGCATTAGTAATTATAATTTAATGAGTTATTGTTGGCCTGAAATCACGCGTGACAATAATGAGATACTTCCAGGGAACTGTGCATTTTCCCGGGACAAAAACTGTCCTGTTATTTTGTCATACTGCCATACTAATTACTAGATAATTATCTTACACAATTTTACGAAGATATCTTGGTGTAGATGATTTTAGCGTGTTCGCGTATAAGTTTTATTAAGGGAAGAGGGTTGCGATAGACTTGAAATATGATTTTTATTTAAAAAAGATTATGGTCTTTACTTAAATGATTTATTAAATAGCATAATAACTTTTTACAAAAAAAAAGTGTAGCTTACGATGACTGTCTGCCCCATAGAGGATAGATATAACTGCCCTAAGCATACAGCTGAATAATTTAGGTATAACAAGATTAAATGATGTCAATGTCAATGTCATAATTTTACAATTTCCAATAGCAAACTAACTATCTATGGTAATTCGTTTCCTGTACCTATTTACGTAAATTAGAAATATTATAATCTTCTTGACGTAAATACTAAAACGTGTATCCATACACGTCCGTGCAGTGTTCTGTCAGTGCCGAAGATGTGCTGTCCATAATGACCGCTGAACCTACTGACGGAAATGAGTGAATGAGTTAATATAAATTGTATGCACTGATATTTTTTATCTCTGACACTGCGTATTCACTAGACCGCCCGGACACTTTACGGATGTGTGTGAATGAACCTTAATTGATGTTTCTTAATTAGCAGATAACTAGAAGATTGCTTTTAATGTAATGCGTACCCGTTTAAGAATCTATGAATAAATTGTTACTTGTTAGATATCCATTCGTTAATTATTATATGGCAACTTTGAGAACTTATTTATGCACTTAGCGTAGATTGAAATGTTGCTTTTATGCGCGGTTTATCTGAAAAATGATTTATTACGCTTAATTTAGTAGGTATGTATATTATAATACCTTATTTGCAATAATCAAATCTTCTCTTGTATGATTAAGTTATATCGTCTTAACTACTAGTAACAAGCCATGATAATGCTTTGCTCAGTCTTTGGTCACGGCCATTTTAGCTAGATATTAATGTTTTCTTTAAATCTGTAGAATAAAGAAATAACAATTCCTAGGTACCATTGATTAGGCCACTACAGTAAAAACCGCTGTAAGCTAATTGATTAACTCTTGTACATCAATCTTTAAGACGGTAGTCAGCTGAATGACAATTGCTCGAGCAAATTACTTAGACACAATTTGTTCCAATCAACCGTAAATATAGTTAGTCACAACTAAGCCCACCTTGACACCAATAATTATCCCATTATCTAATAATGTTACAGGTTATTTTTTGTTTCCCCTGGAGCTGTTGGTTTTATTACTCCCGCGTACGCCCTGTGTTTGTTTAGTCTATTGTTTGTTTTTTGTTGCACGACGCTTGTCTTGACGCTCGCGTTCTATGTCGCAAGCAACCCATATCTTTATGGTTTCTAACCGAAGTCAATAAGAGTATAAAATATGTAAAACGGAAATCGAGAAAAACTGTACAGAAAGTGACACATTTTCTTACTTTAAGCAGGGGTAAAATGAGCTGCTCTTTTTATTCAGTTATCTGGCTTTGCAACCAGTGCCATACGTATCATAATGCTTTTCATTTTATTATCGGAGGAGTGTGCGACACGGACTCCCTCGGCTCATGGTTCACACTTTTAATTTAGCCGCTCGTAACGTATGCGAATGAGGATAGGGGATATCACCCTGGAGTCCCCGGGCCTCGACCCGAGCCGCGAGCCACTCACTGCCTCACTGTTAAACAACTATCACGCGGCGCACCCTTCCTGTTAAGCCTTAATAGCTTTCCCCTTTGCATCCATACATTATGCAAATACGATAGTGATATGTCAGTCTGTACACTTGGGACTTTTATTGTTGTTCGTGAGTTTATTCCCTTATATTGAGTTAACTCTTATTAAATTCAAGCCGACGCATTTGTTGGACGATTGACTATGGCATTATGCGTCCGGACTTATCCGATTACATGCGCGTTATTTAACTATAAGCGCTTTCATGTTCTAATGAGGTGTTGATTGGTAAATTTTTGTCTGTATTAAATTTTGTGTGATTTTTAGGGAGACGGTGGGGTGTTTCGTTTTGTTACACGTTTACCTACATAACAGAAGGCTAACAAAACTATGGACAGAAATACTCCTGAGTCTAAGATGATGCAAAATTGCCTTGATTCTTCATATTCCACGTATTAATGATTATACCACTATGGTATTATAACATTTGCATAGTAATCATAAATAGCAGGATACCTCATCTTTCCGTTCCTAATCACTGCAAAATCCATAGCTCTAATCTCTGATGGCTCGCTGCATGCAATATAAATGTCAAATGAAAACGCTATTCCGGTACATAATTAGGGCTTTCAATCATTCAGTAATTGCTTTAGAACAGTACTACGAACATTTCCAGCATGCTTGATGCTCAAATGTTTGGAATATTAAATAGTTATTTGTACAGATAGATATGGATCCTTGTAAGGCCAAATCTAGTTTCGTAAGGAAGCGAAAGGAATAACTTTTACACAGTTTAATGATCTAATATTAATTAATATTTTTTTAGTTATAATTGTATGTATAGTCAGCCACATAAGTAGATGAACAAAGTAAAAAATAAAACCGCCTATATCATTTTTGGTCTTTGTGTGAAGTAAAGTAAATCTTTTTTTATTTTATTTTTGTGAGGAGAAAACGAAAATTGGTAAGAACACAAAAGTGTAGAGACGGTATTGGATTTGTTCAACAATTATGTAACTGACTGTACATAAATGCTAGCTGAAGTAAACTGTATCAAGTAAGTAAAACAAACTCGTCGTCAGTGGACGAGGGGTTTTTGTTTATTGTGTCGTGCGGTGTTTCAGAGTAACCCTTACGCGCTGAAGGAGGGTGGCGGCGAGATGTCTGCGTGGACGTCGGCTGGCCTCCAACCCTCCGGCGGCTACTACCCTTATGACCCGACGCTAGCCGCCTACGGGTAAGTCCCCAGGGTCCAGGAGACCTCAGCAGTGCACCGCCCGTGCCACTTTAGATAAAGCCCGCGCCCGGATTAACATAACACTTCCCTATCGAAACCTATCTCTCTAATAGATTGCAATGCGAAAGGCTCATGTTTGTATTTGGCGACTCACATTGACTTTAATAAATTTTGTTGTGTTGCGCACATGTTTTCCCCTTCCTTGATGTTTCGTTTCGTACTGCGTTACCGAGTGATATTTTTCAACAAAATAATGAATAAATTATCATATAATTATTGTAACGATTCAATATTTTTTTCGTCGATCAAATAAAATGTTTTATTGTGACGATATTTAAGCTGAATGTTTCTATTAACTGGGTGAAATTGTCGTAAAATAGTTTTCATTACGATCTGTCAATGCGTCACGCTATGAGTCGTTTTAAATAAAACCGCGCGTGGTTCATATTTCATTTTTGAGTAATCCTCTCGTTAAAATTGTTTAAAAATTATTTACATGCTTGTAGGAAGTTAACATTCAAATTGTTTGCTAACGAGTGACAATCGGCGAGATTGTCGGGTACGATTGCCAGGTTGTTTATATTTTTTTAATATCCAGTAATACATCAAGTTATTGTTGAAATATTTCGTCTACGTTGGTTTGTTTGGGTTACCTATAGACTAACAAAGTAATTATTTTTATAATTGAGTGCTACCAGGTAATTTGTGGTATTTTCATGACCTTAAAAGCATGCACCATTGTACACAATTATAAATTATCAGGCATGCACTTAAAAAAAATGAAAATACCTGAATAAGTATCACCCTATTTCGTAACATCGTTAACTCCATAAACCCCAAAATTAATACTTTCTAATCCACTAAGATAAATCTAACGCTTGTTTAGCATATTTTTACAAAACCTCGTGAATGTATACATGGTTTTAATAGTTCCCTGCATCTAGATAACCTTGGAATGTCTATGTAGGAGGTATTGTAGTGCTGCGGCTAAATTCTAAGAATATGTAATATTCATAGAGGTTTAGACAGCATGTAATAATGAGTGGAAACATATATTTAGATTTAAAGAATTTGTAAAACATACCGATCAATTTTTGCTACCTAAGAAAAGCAGCAAATTATTTTCTCTCCTAGTATTGCTTATGTCCGTGAGCAAAGTTAAAAATGTTCCTTTTACCTCGACAATTTTCGCAGTTTTTTTTATCACGTTCGGTATGAAGTAAAGGCTAATGTTAGGCCTCCTTGTTTAGAGAGGTAGATAGAGTTACAACCCGTCGATTAATGGTCTTCGAATTTTTTTTGAGCTCAGGGTGACCTGATAGAAGGCGAGCATATTATCTCAATAAGGTGTAAGCTCCCATTTCAGGGAAACGTTTTTTCAAATCATAAACTTAGTGTGCCTGTGGATCTTGCGCAGGACCACTTCCACTTTGATCTTCCACTGAGACCTAGGATCTGACTAATTCGAATATACAGCGACTAGATTATAAGTGATTTTGGTAACCCAACATTTAAAAAAATCCAAGTTCGCTCACGATAAAGGCTTGCACACACCTAGCCGTGAGTTAGTGCGTGTCGCCCGCGAGGGACAAATGACCGCGTAACCACTCCCGGTCGTACTCCGTTCCTCTCTAACATGTATAAAGCCACGTGTGTGACAGAGACGAATGAGGTCACATCCATTCGCGCTAGGCCTTGATTAATTCACAGTTTTTCTTTGAAACGCGATCGTTGGACGCGTTGCGTTGACGTTTTCGGCAAACTTATCAACCCGTCTGACATGCTGTCAGCCACGGCCAGGGGTGGCCAACCATCCGATCGATTATGTCGAGACAATTATTGTTTTCGAATGTAGCGACCACGAAGAATATATTGTAATCGTTTAAAACAATATTTCACGTTGATAATTACCAGATATCCTGTGTTCGAATTCAGTTCAGGATGATATTAATTGAGGTGTAATTTGTGAAGCGGTGTTAACATTTCCTACGAGGTTACGGGATGTTAGATTTTTTATATTTTCTTTACATCACACTCAGATAGGCCAGGTAGAGATCTCAAGTAGTGCACTTACGGTTCGCGGAACTCATTTCCGTCTTTTATGATAAGGGGATCCTGTCAATACACCGAGCATAAGAGTGATGTACCTTCTCACACAAGCTGTCACTCAAACAAATTTTGTTTACCTACCTTATATTCTTAAGTAGACTAGACGACAAATACTATGAAATTCGAGACGAACATAAAAATTGCCTCAATTAGACTTCCGTACATTTATCAACAAGATACAGTATGCGGGACGATGGTTAAATATAGCAATATGTATACTGCAAGCGGAGCGTTTATAAATCGGCAGCGGCCGTCATAACAATGTCATAACAATGTATTACGCGCGCGCATCAATTAAATATACGTTTCACGGCGCAATTGAAATTTATCCAACCATGAATCACGTTGAAACTGTCCCAAAATAAAAACAAATCATGATACATCAAAGCGGAGTTATGCTGACAATTCGGTCGCGCCCGTCTTAATATATAGCATGCGGTGCGTTATAATCTAAAAATAATTAGAGGCGACATTAGTTTTTATGCGTAAAAAAGTGACGGCGGGACGGCGCACGGAAATACCCCGTGATATATAGCTATCCCGATGGGCGCGTACAATTGTTCGCTCGCATAGGATGATCAATAATACAAAACAATAAACTTGAGAGCCGTATTAATAATTTACAAGTCCAGGTCCGATAAGTGGCCGTCGCCGTTACCGCGCTGCTCTGCGCCGCGTCGCACCGACTCGCACGTTCAACAACTTGTCGCGTAACAACCAAACGGACAATATAAATTTATTTGCAAGTGTAATTACGCGTGGCTGCCAACAAAATTATTGTATATTCATTTGGAAAGAAAAACTTCATGAGTGGCTCATAAAACGTTCCGGCCGCGCAATAAGTCCGGCGGAGAGAATAAATAGCCTCTGTGAGGAAGGAGTACGGTGAAAAGCGCACATAAGCAACAAAACTTGGCGGCGAGTGTTGGCGCACTCGAGTTAAGTACCGTTGGCGTATTATTTGGAACAGCCTGTAATCTGCCACGCCTGCCGCCCGCCGCCGCCGCAGACGCCCGCCGCCCGCCGCCCGCCGTGCGCCGAAATGAAAAATTACTCAGCTATTTTCAACACAAGTCTCGAGCACAGAAAACGTACAAAAATTAGAGAAAAGAGAGAAGGGAGCACTTGTACCGCACCATTGAGATCAAAATACGCAGGAAATTACCGCGCCGCAAGCGCGCCACCGTGATTTCTAAGGGAATTATTTGTGTGCCAACGTTTTGGGTTGTTACTTTTAAATAAACCGAATAAGGAGCGCTTGTTACCGAGACGCGCCATTCAAACCTTACTTATGCGCGTTTTTGACGCTCATTTGTTAAACACCCTTCGAGGATGTTACGTACGACGCGCCGCGCTGCGTACGTAAATATAAACCACGTAGCTATTGGCGATGCTTAGTGCCGGTTAATGCGATAGTATAGTACGTAAATATTCAATTCGCGAGGCAGACAATCGATAGACAGTACGCGTCAATACACATTTCTTGGTTCGTGATGTAAGTAAATTTGTAGCTAATAAATCAAGATAATAATCAGCGCAAACGCTGCTAGATAAAAGATATTCAATCGCTTATGGTGTTGTTACTTTATCCGGATTTTTATTGGTAAATTTAATTAACCTTTTTATATCTTTGGCCTTTTAATATGATTTAGTTTGTAGTATATTTAGAAGAAATGGCAATAGTAAAATTGCTTGTCAGCAGAAATACAAAATAACAATCAGTGAACAATAACAATGCACGAAGCAGTGTAGAAATGAACTTCAAAGCCATAAATCATAATGCGATAATTTTATGTGAAGAAGCTTTGGCCGTCTGCAGCAATTATCACCTCTAATTGATCTTGAATCTGAACTGATTACTCCCGTCATTTGTTAGGTGAAATGATAAAGTGTTCATATTCAATCACCATGAATTTTATAAGTAATAATCACTATGTAATTCTGAAAGCATGAAGATTTAAATAAAAATCATATTTATTCGTATGTATTTTGAAATGTTATTGCTAATGAATATTTTATAATTAAAAATATGAAATAAAAAAATTAAATTAAAATGAATATGAAAACAATTTCACCGTTATTAACATTAAGTATATGTGAAATAAATGCAACGGCTACTTACCTAAAACGCCTACCGCACTTCGGTTCCGAATCTTAATTCTATTACGAGCGCCTCCCCTCTTTCCAGTAGGGGGTTATTACTTACTTATGTACACGCACTCGTACATACTGACGACTAGAGATGGTCGCGGTAAAAATATAGGTATTATCGATAAAATATATGTACTTGATAATTGTATAGATAATGTAACACTTGATGGCGTGCCCAACTAATTTTCCTACTCGTTGCAGTACTTGGACTGCAGTACGTGTTAAACTTACGCGTGTGTTATAGTTTTGTAAATATTCAAAAATGCCTAAGAGTACACACACAACGATCCGTCTTGTGGTGGTAGGACTCTCATATGTAAGAGTCCATCTAGGTGGGTACCACCGCAATGTTTATTTCTACCGCCAAGCAGCATTGTGGATTCACTGTTGTGTTTCGGTTTGAAGGGCATTGTAGCCAGTGTAACTACAGGACATAATGAGACTTAACATCTTATGTCTCAGGATGACGTGCGCAGTGGAATGTCACACAGCACTTTGTAAGTAACTCAAGGTGCTGAATGGTGTTGCTACTGTTTATGTGTGGTCGTATCGCTTACCATCAGGCTAACAGCGTACTCATCTCGTCATTCGATGCAATAATAAAAAAAATGTTAACCGGCGAAATCCCCGCTCCAAAATTGGTAGCGGGCGTCATCGTAGATTAAATTATTTATAAGTATTGGAGAATATTTTAAAAATTATTCTTTTGTTTTTTCAATATGAATGGCCGCAATAAAGTTGGGTAATATCAAATGTTACAAAATTCCAAAGTGAAAAAAATTTAAATATCAATCAATAGCCTAATCAGAACCCAATGATAAGTGATAGTACAAATTAGGCAAACAGTATCGACCATTCCCCGTATTATTAATACCCTGGTTCTTAAATCTTTGTCGAAGTTCCGTCTTAATGAAAAATAAATGTTTTGAGACTTACCAATGTTTACCAGTCAAATCCTTATAGGAAAGATAAATATTATAGCTGTCATTCATCATAATTATTAGAAATATGTGTTGTTATATTAGACGACAATTAGTTCGTGCCAATGCCTGTTTGCCATAACATAATATAGACAAACAAACGACTAGCCTTCATAGTATCGCTCAAAACGACGGATCAAGCTAATTATTAGATTTTACACTAATCTAAGCGCCTAAAACGATATCGAAATTTAGAAAAAGGAAATACAACATTCAGACGTCTAGATTTGTGTTGTGCTGTTTAAATTATTTATTTCTCAAAGCTTTGCACTATTAAGTCGTTATTAAAGAAATTTTATTGCTTTTATAGATATTTTTTATTTCTTCGCCATAAATTACAATCTAGTCAGTAATGAAACTTTAAAGGCTACAAATTTAGAACTTTATTTTTAACGTAATAATTTTATCACAACTAAGAATAAAGTCCTAGGTATTTTCTTAGAGTATGGTAAAAACATTTTGTTCATAAACATAGCAAGATCATTACTACTTGATCGCTGTAATTATGCACTGCACTTTACTACACTAGTTCTAGAAAAGGTGTAAAGCATTAAATATAATAGTCAACTATGTTAAGTATACACTTAGCGTAAAAATTTAATAAAATATTATTGTCAGAATAACTAGCAACGATATATAATTAAATACCCGTCTGTGCTTACGAGACTTGTCGACGTTCTCATACAAATTTCAAAGTATCGATATTTTCGATAGCGACTGGCACTTCACTCGGGCGTTCGGGGTGGGCGTCCCGCAATTCCCCCAAGCGGGCAGATCGTAAACCTCCGATACCACGAATTGAATACTCCAAGCTCAAATATGTAGCAACTGTTGGAACTGTACCGGGGCCGGCTTTTCACTACGCTCGTCATTTATCAAAATCTTATTGTATGAGGAAATATTCACAAGCCACAATGTTTTTTATTATAATATTATTTGGAATGATATTCTTCTTGCTGATGAGTAGATTTATGCAATAAGGCAAAATTTCCCCACATCTGTTAGTCACTTTAACAGCATATTGTCTGTATGGACTGTTAAGGTTTTTGAGTGTCCCACCATGCCATACAAGGTAATTATCTTCTTTAACTAGGCGTTCTTTCATGGGACGCGCGATTACTTAACATTTACGTTAATCTTAATGACCGATTAACTAATGCCCGTTAAATATCAAATTGGTGAAATTGGATCTTAGTCTCTCTTTTCGATTTTTTATAAAATTGTTAAAAGCGCCAAGGAATGGTAAAATTTTGTGTAGGTATATACTAAAGATAAATTTATTCGTTCAAAAACCTTTTGGAGTTCTAAACATAAAATATATTGCGTGCCTAAACCCGCAATCAAATAAACATTGTTTACACAAACAAATCTTTTCAAGCACATTTGAAATAAACGGAGCGCAGGAAACGCCAAACAAAATTAATCTGGTCATACGTCTCCTGTGCACCACACACACATAGAAGCGTTATTAAAGGGACATCAACGCCGACTTGGTTACACATTTTGTCTCCAAATTAACAGAGATATGAAGTATTTCCGCCCGTGAGAGTATTAACTCCCGCCGAATGCATATGTTCTCATAGGGCGGCCTCTAAGTGGACTGTCTAAATTAATTAACTCGGCTTATGAAGGAAACGGGTCCGTGCAGCTGCTTCAGGGCTGAAAACCGGCCCACAGCCGTCGTATCAATAAAACATAAAAGCAATAAAGCGCTGTGTTTTTCCTAAGCGACGCCGCTGTCGTCACTAACCGCCGTACATTTCTGAAGAGGTTATTCATGTTCGAACTAATGCGGCCCGGTTTCAGAGGCTTTGCGGACGCGCCTTCGACATATGAGCTAGTTGTGTATTACAACTTTGCTTGAAAACTTTGTTTGTAAAAACGTCGTCGCGGGTTTTTTTAAAGCGGTTGTTGGGGTGGGCACGCTGTCAGCTCGTGATGTGCGGCGGGACACGTCTGGACACGGCGGTCGTGCGGCGTCTCGACGGCACATCACCAAGAACGGCGATGGCGTCGCGATCGATTGCTGCTGAGTACGCCCAGCTACCTACGCCTGCGCTGCACCGCCCTGCAATTGCAATCGAGATGCAACGGACCGCCCTTTCACTTAGCCACAGTTTCCCAAAGACGTTTTGGTGTTCTGCTCTAAAGTTTCTGTTGTAATTTTTATAGGTTTTTATAAACGTCCCCCGAGTAAATAAACTGTTTTCATTACCGTCGTCATCATTTTTGGTCAGTAAAAAAATATTTAACGCAACGCTTGTCCGGCTAGGCCTAAAAAACTTTATTCAAAGAAACTGTTACGCAACTACAAACCATATGAATTGTTTTAGTCTTGCTTCTACTTAATACCTGACATTCAAATCATAAAATACCTACAAACGCCAAACGAGAAAATTTGCTCGTCCCCTGAGCAACTGCCACTTTTAGACTATTTTCACGTGCGAAACCTATTTATTGGGCCCTTTAGACCGCGCCTTTGTCATGTCGACGAGAAAATCGAAATCAGGTACGAGCGGCGGTGTCACCGCCACTCCGGAGGGAGGCGGAATGTTTCGCCACAATTACGATCAGAATGCGGATGCAAATGGGACCGCGGGCCCTAAAAACTGTACCGAACGTCGCTCGGTACGTCGATAACTTTATTTTTGCTGTCGTTACGAGAAATCTATTGCCCCAAATAAAACGCCTATCTGTTGCAAATTTAAAAGGCACTTTATTGCGCGCTGTAAACGTTCCGACGTGTGTATGGACGACACGGAACACTAAAATATATTCGTTAATGTACATACACGCAATAATATACGAGATTTATCTTTTGTTGTGCAGATGAAAACCATCTTAAAACAATTTGTATAATTATGAAACGAGAATATTGCTATTTGGTTTTCCTTAAGGGAAATATGAGAAAAATATGACTCGGTAATAACAGTTCGATCGTTGCATACGCGAAAGTTTTATGATTTAGCTTTGGTCGGAAGCGCTAATCTAGGCAGGTGTAACTATATGCCTTATTGTCGACAGATACGGAGCGGGATACGACCTAGCTGCGAGGAGGAAAAATGCGACGCGAGAATCCACGGCGACGCTGAAAGCGTGGCTTAACGAACACAAGAAGAACCCGTACCCGACGAAGGGCGAGAAGATAATGCTGGCGATCATCACCAAGATGACGCTGACGCAGGTGTCGACGTGGTTCGCGAACGCGCGCCGCCGCCTCAAGAAGGAGAACAAGATGACGTGGGAGCCGAAGAACAAGACCGACGACGACGACGACACGATGCTCTCCGACGACGACAAGGACAAGGACGAGCACGACGACAAAATTAAAACCCACAAAGGTTGGTTGAGTTCATGTTCACGCAACATCCCGTAGTCAACCTGGAACGCGTCACGCGCAATCGTTAACCATTTAAATACCAGCGTTGACTGCCGGTTGTTGCTCACGTACTGTAACGTAGCCTACTGTACGAGTGTACCAGTGTGTCCACTGTCCACCTCTGCTGTGCGAATGAGGCTATAAACTATCCAATTATCGGTGTTTATTGTGTGCAACTGCGAACGACGATAATTTAATGTTGTTTCTCTTGTTCTGTTTAATTGTGAATAGTGCGTGTGATTTTCGTGTATGTATTGCGTCGGCGTTGTTAACCGTTTAAAATAGCTTTAATTTTGTCGGTGTATAAATCGTCGAGTGAATTGGCATAACGTGGCTGAGGGTCGAAGGGTGTGCGGCATCGAGAGGAGGTGAGGGTGTGCGCACTCGGCGCTACGGTGAGCGGGTGGAAGGGCGTGCGGCGCGGGGGAGGGCGCGGCGCGGCGGCGGGCCGGGACGGGGGGACGGGGGCAGGAGGGGGAGGAGAGGGTCTCAGGCGTGTAACTGTGCGTAACCGCTTCTCGCTCCCGGATTTCCTATTCGTAGTAAAGTGGGCGGCGCCCGGGCCCAAATTTCATATAACGCGTTTTCCGTTCGTCGGTACAACGAGGCGACGTTCGGAGGTCGCGTTCGGCTTGTCTGACGATCTGCCCTACTTCATGTTCTTGCCAAAGGATTTGTCGAGTTCGTGGATCGTTTCTTTTATGAGGATATTCCGTCGCAACGTAAGTAAGTACGGTTTTGGGGATTTATAATGTGTTCCAATTGAACGTGGAACCTTTTTCCGATACGGTATTTGTTGTCCGTTTCTCGGGACGCTTTTAAGGTACCTACTTCATTGTGTTTGTTCAGAAAGTGATTATATTTACATGTGAATTAATGTAATTCTCTGTCAGCAGTAATAAAATCCAGATGGTATAAGGCGCGGAACGTGAGAGCGTGCGCCGAGGGCGGCCTTTAGTCTCGCTTGTCAATCACATAAATTATAAGTGAGCATTGTTACAATAAAGATGACGCCGAGTACGAGTGTTTTCATTGCGAACTTCACGCCGCTAATGGAGGCAGGAGAGAGGGCGTCACGGCCGGCGCCCGGCATACGTTCTGGTAATGAAGCCCACTATTGTTGGGACAGAAGTGTACTTAATTCGCGGTTCGAATGCCGTCGCGCTCGCCGAGTGGCGCGAGCTGTGAACACTGAGCACCACGCGGGGGCATAAAATGCCGTTAATAAACGCACTGTTGAGATGTGTATGGGAACCGACGTTGGCAGGGGACGACCGCGAATGTCTCGCTAATGGAACCGACCGTCGCATTTCACATTTCTTTTCCAGCTTTTCACCATTTATTCCCGATGATGCAATTTATCTTGCAATTATCTAGTTGAAACATTGTTTATGTGTTAATCCGGGACGTTTAGATATTGTATATTTTATTTAACTTCTTATGTAAACTGTTTTATTTCTGTCGTCGGACAATTATTTTCTTTAGAAGCTGAATTAATTGGGTGTTGACATCTAATAAGAGAAAGAAATTACGGGGCGTAACGCCAATTTTTTTTATCACAGTCATAAAATTCTCAAAATTTGTAATTGCACCATCTAAAACGAAATTCAAACTCATACTATAATATAAATCCTCCCACAGAATATTCTGAATTACTACCAAACATAACAGCAAAATTTATGGATTCATAAAAATAATAAACAGGAACATAATTTAAATTAAAAGCCTATTCTAGTACGAACATCTGGGCTTAAGTCCACGGCATAAAAGAATCGCGGGAAGATATTGCACGGGCGTTGTTACGGCACGCGCCTACGGCTTTGTCACGGGGGAGTTAGGGTTGCTACACTAAAGAAATTCGTCACGCGTCCAATTTTAAAACATTGTTCAGTTTTAATGGCCTTGTTGATGCGTTAGTCATTTAGCAGTAGTGTTCGAAATACTCTTTTAATTTGTTCTGGCGACGTTAAATTCAAACAGATTTTTTTAATAATTTTTTTTTTATAAATAAATATGGAGCAAATATTAAAATATTGTATATGTATTAAAATTTACTAAATAATTATGCAAAATATAATTTTTTCACAATTATATATTTTTTTTTTATTTATTTAACATGCTCAAGAAAATTACAAGTGTTTGTTAGTAGATAACATCTAAAAACCACTAAGGTTTGTACTAATGCTATCAGGGTTGACATAGTAATAAATAGTGTTAGTAATATACAATGGTCAAATAATAAGTGATAATATAATTATTGCAATAGTGTTATTAGGAGTTTCAAGTATTTGCATTCAATTATTTGTCGTTATTTAAGTTATCCAAAAAGTATGACTTAAGTTTGTGTTTGATGTTATTTGGAGTCAAGCTATCGCGTAATACGGTGGGTAGTTTGTTAATTAAACGAGGTACAAGGTAGGAGGCGGTGCGCTCGCCGTATGTATTGTTCGCACGCGGCGATACTAACCTGCCCCCTTATTCTCTATGACACGCGTTATTTTCACCGTTCGTAACAAGCGCGTAACGTAACCCGTCGCGTTTATCACTATGGAAATTGGCATACAGAATACCATTTTACGCCCATTACACGAAGTGAACGTGACGCGGCCGCGTTACGAGTTAACAATGTCATAGAGAATCATGCCTCTGTTATGAGCAATGGCTCGTGTATATACGGGATGTTCAATTTCTTTTTTATGGTCATTATTAAAAAAATATTTAATGAGCAGAGTATACTCGACGTTAACATGAACAGGCAAGATTCGACAATGACTAAATAGTTTTCTGCACTCGTCTTTAAACTGGTCTCTAATTTTATCGGAAACTATATTTTTCAATATTTTTATTTGTAAATGATAAATTTGATTCAGATAAGTTTTATAAGTACGGCCATAGCAACTTAGACCGTAATTAACATAGGATTCCGCCAATGAATTGAGCAACATCAATTATATATAGTTTCCTCCTTAACACTTGATAACATAGTGTTAATAATTATCAGTATCATTGCCATAATGACTTATTAGAATTAAATACGTGTAAGACAAATTATAATTGTTGGGCTTTAAAGTAGGTATTGACATAGGGATCAAATTTGCATTCAATGGCATTTAGATCATTGACAGAGTCCGCAAAGTTTTCAAAACAAGCGACATGTTATGATGTTCAACCATTCAGAATATTCTAGTGAAACGAAGCCACAAATAAATATGCATATACTTCAAGATTTAGTGAGTCTATGTCCGACCAAAAGAAACTAAATAATCTCTCAGGTAGCTTCATGGTTTTGTGAGACGTTAATTAGATTGGTTATTCGCTTCTTTACATTTGAATGCACACCATCAATAACCATTACACTAATTAGAAAAGTTTTAATTTATATGTATCTTAGTTTAAAAATTATAATAAGTGTTTTACTCTCTTTATAATATAATATTATAAAACCAGCCCTGTATTATATACTGTCCCACTGCTGGGCACGGGCCTCCTCTGCTACTGAGAGGGTTCAGGCCATAGTCCACCACCCTGGCCTAGTGCGGGTTGGTAGACTTCACACGCCTTCGAAATTCTTATAAAGAGCTTCTTAGGTATGCAGGTTTCCTCACGATGTTTTCCTTCACCGTTAAAGCGAACGATAATTGATAAACAATACACACGTAATTTTGAAGTCAGAGGTGTGTGCCTTGGGTTTTGAATCTCCGGATATTGTCTCTGCAGACCGTTCCATTCCCAACTAGGCTATCGTCCAACTCAACTCAATACTCTACTTTACTTAATGCAAATAAACAACCCAAATCTCTGGCAGTTCATTTAGTTCCCGTAATAAGCAACTGACTAAAACATAATCATTATTTTAAATAATAATCTACTATTATCTGTTAAATATGAATTATATTAGTTATGGCTTCATTCATCGCTTATATTTTAAATAATTTCTACCACGATCTATTGCTAATGATGGTGCGTAGCAATGGACCATTAAAAGAATATCCTATGAATATACATACATACACACTCACGCCTGTAATCCCCGAAGGGGTAGGCAGAGGCGCAACTAGTGCACCCACTTTTCGCCGTTATTCCGTCCCATGATGTGATAGGGGGCGAGCCTATCGCCATATCGGGCACAAATTCCAGACTCCGAGCTGATACTGAATAGAAAAACTCAATATCACTTTGCCCGACCCGGGAATCGAACCCGAGACCCCAGCTTCGCAGTCGTACTGTAATACAACTACGCCACCGAGGCAGTCTCTATGAATATATAGGGTAGAAACTAGACCAGCAGTCGGCATCAGGCGGACCGCGGTCCGCATACCACCCGCGGGTGGTCGATTCTTGAACCGCCGAATATTATTGAATACAACTACCTATTAAATTTAAATTACATTTTTATATAACTAACTTTACATTCATTTAGTATAATGAGTATTTTTATTGACTCGGTACAAATTTTCAACAGAATCCGGACCCCGTTAGTAATTACTTGCCAACTCCTGAACTAGGCTACTAATGGTACCTAAAATGACTGAATATACAGCGACTCTTGTAGCAAGTCCCTCACAAATATGTAACGAATCTATCCACAGACTTGAATTCTGCGTTTGAGTCAGGTAAAACTTATTCTAACCTTCTTGTGGCCCAAATCATAATAGAGATAGACTACGTAATACATAAATTGAACACGTATCTTAACTCATAACTACATAGATTATGCTTTAACCTTACCAACGTGTAAAAGAAACCGTGCACAAGAGTTTTTAAAGTCTATAAATAAGTAGACTGCCTCGGTGGCGTAGTTGTATTATGGTACGACTGCAATGCTGAGGTCTCGGGTTCGATTCCCGGGTCGGGCAAAGTGATATTGAGTTTTTCTATTCAGTATCAGCTCGGAGCCTGAAATTTTTGCCCGATATGGCGATGGGATCGACACCTATCACATCATGGGCGAATAGCGAATAACGGCGAACAGTGGGTGCACTAGTTGCGCCTCTGCCTACCCCTTCAGGGATAAAAGGCGTGTGTGTGTTAATAAATAGCATTTCAACGTTGAAAAGACTTCACACTAAAATCAAGTCACATATTAAGCAGATCGTTAATAAATAAATAAATAAATAAGCCTTTATTTCTACTACATTTTTTTTCTTCAGTGTAGGCCTCCCCCATCGATTTCCACAGGTTCCTATTTCTTGCTTTCATCATCCAGTCCGGTCCTGCTAACTTCGAGAAAATATCGTCCCACTTCTTCATTGGTCGACGCCTACCTCTGGTATTTATATTTGGTATTTATAATACCAGAGGTAGATGCAGATCGTTAGCACTTTCTTTAATATATTTGGGGCTGTTTTACAAGCTTCAAGTAAACGTTCTTTAACAGTTATCGTATTAAACCTTAGACTATTTAACCAATGGACACGATATGGCAACAATGGCCAAACAATTTATTCTGCCAATCCTGATGGGGAGCGAGGTAGACGCGGATAGCACACATTTAGCAAAAATAATCCACACGTGCAGCGCTGAATATAAGGTCGCTTTTTACACAATAACACACAATTTCTGTGAAGCACCGCTTAATGTGACTATCGTAGAATGTAATGATAGTGATCGCAAGTCACATAGGTTTTAATAAAAGTTTATGGCCAGCTGCGCATGTATGACCAACGAAGGGTTCGCCTGGTCATCCCATCTCCTTTGCATTGCTAGATAGGTACTGAAAGTATGAAACAGCTAATGTAGATAGTACTAATTTTATTACCATTTATTTAGGAGCATAAATTAGATTATGTATTTAATATTTGGTCGGCTTATACAATTATGTGAGGAGTAGCATTTATCAGCTAGTGGTGAAATCGATTTAAATACTAGAATTATTCAAATGAAACAACGGCCTCTAATTGGTCATACATTTAAAATTCTCTCTCTTACACACACACGCACACGCGCGCGCGCGCCTTTTATCCCCGAAGGGGTAGGCTGAGGCGCAACTAGTGAACCAACTTATCACCGATGGCTTTCCGTCCCATGATGTGATAAGGGGAGAGTCTATGGTGATAGGTGATATCGGGCACAAATTTCAGACTCCGAGCTGATACTGTATATTAAAACCCAATATCACTTTGTACGACTCGGGAATCGAACCCGAGACCTTAGTATTGCATTTGTACCTTAATGCAACTACCTACACCACCGAGACACTCAACGTCAAAGTTTGGATTCAACTATAATTCATTACTAGTGGTAGGACTCTCTTACGTAAGAGTCCGTCTGGGTGGGTACCACAATGTCTATTTCTACCGCCAAGCAGCAGTATGCATACACTGTTGTGTTTCTCTTTGAAGGGCATTGTAGCCAGTGCAACTACAGGATATAATGAGACTTAACATCTTATGTCTCAGGATGACGATTGCAGTGGAATGCCACACAGTACTTTGTAACTCAAGGTGCTGGATGGTGTTTCTACTGTTTATGGGTGGTCGTAACGCTTACTATCAGGCGAACGGCATGCCCGTCTCGTCATTCGATGCCATAAACAAAAATAATATTATTTCTTATTGTTCCATCACGTTTTTTTAATTAAATGTACTTCCAAATCAGAATTGACGACGATCCTTAGAAAGTCATGCTTATAAAGGCGTTTGATGGATTCTAGTATCGAGGTATGTGTTTTTAGAGTTCCGTACCTCAAAAGAAGAAATGGAACCCTTATAGGATCACTTTGTTGTGTGTCCGTCCGTCTGTCAAGACCCTTTTTCTCAGAAATGTGATGAGGTATTAAGCTGAAATTTATATCAAATACTCAGGTCTACTGACCCTTAAAACTGTGAAAAAATCAAACTTCTAATCCAACGAAATCAAAAGATACAGCCGTTTATGCCGGAAATTTCCGCAAATTTTCGAAATTCGCAAGGAATCAAATCCTACAAGGTACTTCGCGTGAATTCAGAATCTTGAAATTTGGTAGAAAGCAACGTCTTATAGCACAGATAAAGGAAAAATTGCGGAAACCGTACATTTAACGGAACCCTCGGTGCGCGAGTCCGACTCGCACTTGGCCGGGTTTTTTTAAGTATCTAGATGTTTTCATGAGGAAATATTTATACGGGCTAACAAATATTACCTCACAATATTACTTAGTTTATTACAAAACTATAGTATGATTAATTTATGTATAAATAAATTTAATAGAATATAGAAGTTATAACTAACGACTAATGCTTTGAGTTGGACTCTACATTCACGACGTGGACAGCTCCCATTCAAACCCCGCTAATATATATAAACCCTATATACTTGGATGCCGGCGTCCGTCGTGGGGCTTGACGAGTCAAATCATAATTTATCCTGCATTGGAATTCAGCTGAATGAAAAGCCAAATTATTGTTATTACTCATAATATACATTTTTCCTATGTTTATGTTGCTGATTGAAAATCTCCCGTAATTCCTTTAACGTCACAACACATCTTTAGAGTGGGGTTAGAAAAATGTGTGTTTTGTTGGTTTATACATAATAATTACGTACATAAAGCAAACCGTACATTTCACAACTATATTAAGCTTCTCAGTGTTCTCTCAATGACTTAATAATCGTATATTTGCATCCATTGTATCCCACGCTTTCTCCGCCATTTATCTAATTTCCAAGCAATTCAAACAGCAACGCCTCCCAATAAACTCGCCAAAACAAAACCGCACCGCATCTAAACTAACAAACCATAACATTTCTCGCGCATAATTCTTTAGCCAAACTTCAATGTTAGCGGCAGGCGATATATCATTTGAAGTCACGCCAGCAAAGTCAATATAAAAGCATTCGCACGCGATCGGCCGGCGCTCAGCGACGCGCGCCGTCGCCAAACAAACATCCCAAGCTATACCGCGTTAAGCCACTCATGAATAAAAGCTTCATTTCTGGACCCCCACAATAAATGTTAATTTTTGTCGCAAGCACACGCATCGCTAACATAATATTAATCCGGTGCGCGTTAATGGAAAACTAGTAGAAGTAATACAAATAACTGAGTTGGGGACGACAGGAGTGCTGCAATAAATTCACTGCTTTAAAGTGCAGACGACATTGCCTCTTTTATAGATGGTGGTATCTTCTTCTTTTATTGGCCTGATAATTCTACATACTCATCGATAAAGCATTAATATACCCGAGTTAGTAGCTACAAAGAGAATAAAAAGGCGAGTCGAAAAATCCGAATTCTTAAACACCGCTACGGGCGCTTGACGTCCATCTGACAGTTAGAGTGAAAGATCGAATAAAACTAAAGGAAAGGGTTACCCGAAACACGGGGTAAATTACTTAAAGTGGAAACACTGCGGGGAGACTAGGGTTTTAAAGCGCCCAGAGCGGCCGAGACGCATTTTTATTATGTTTCACTTTGCCCCAGCCTTTGCCGAGCGAGGTACTATGGAGGGAAAACACTCTTTGTATGAAGTGTGAATCGTGTTGCGATTTCCACGGTGAGTTCCCTATTGTATGAACTCTGTTGGTACATGAGTATGTACTTTGCACTTTAATGGATCCATAACTAGTGTGCTGCCGTACAGATGGGGTCACAATCCCAGTCTGTTCTGAATAATTCAAGTATTGTTTCACAATTTTAAATACAACATAAAATGTTTCATAATACAAAAATTCCAGTTTTGATTACATCAAATTGAATAGAATACAACAAAACTGTAACATAATTACATAAACGCACAAAAATCAACATACAGTTTTATCCACCCCTTAATTCGTGTACAAATTAACGCAACAGGCACATTAAACATATTGCCAAAATAAAATATTACGAAATCGTCCATTCTTGTGCTATCTCACGCCGTTGTGGGTCTTTAATAGATTAATACAATGAAAATTAAAACAATTTGCCGGATAAATATCTTCGCGCGGAGTATCGGTGGCATCCCTATTTATCCTTAGTGAAGGGCAACGCGGATAACCCCTCTTAAAAGCTAGGAGCAGTCAGCATTAAATGGAATAAGAGAATGAAGTCGAGCGGTCGCGCCCTTCCCCGCCCGCCCGCGCCTCAGCCCCGCACGCTCGCGGCTCTCTGAATTTCATTAGAGGCCCCGATGCCGCCCCGCGCCCGCCAAAAGCCACTTTACAACGGAAAATGGCATTATGATAATTCTTAGCGCCTTATAAAATTCGCTGAATAAACATTTTTGTGTAATTGTACAATAACGTAAAATTTTCGGAGGAAAACTGTGGTGAGATTAATTTCAATGCAGTTTAAAATAAAAATTCGAAGGGGTCGGGTAATACGGAATTATAATGTTCATCGTTAAATGTTCTTTGTGGGTTACGTATGAGACCGTTTTTATTGGAAATATAGTAAAAAATGTAAAAAGAGCTTGACCATTAATTGTGGCAGGCGCAGCGCGGCGAGCGGCGCGCGATGCTCATTTCGCGGGGTAGAGTGCGGCGGCGCGGTGCCGCGGGGTGCGATACGAAATGCGAAATAAATGCTCGGCTTAAATACGGAAGGGATCGACGAGCTGCGCGCCCGCGGCGGGGGGCTCGCGCCCTAAAGTGGTATTTTCACTTCGCTAATCGGATAACCACTTAACGAATGGGTCACTGCACGCCAAACGTATTTTCACACGACTTTCCCGAAGGGAGCGCGGAGATTCTCCTTCTTACGAGCTAAAACTTACGTCCCGCTTGTAACGGTCACGTCAACAATTCAATCCGTGTTGTATTGATTTTTTCGGAACACATTATAAGCCCTCTTTATTGCCGTCCCATTATTGACGTCGCTGCGGCTATTGCGACTAATCTCATTGCAATGACGTGCGCTCACGCGTTTATTGCTTGCTCGGACGTAAAATATGATCGATGAATACGATTATCTTTACAGATGACGAGCGGAAGGGCGACGAGCTGTTGCAGGGGATGCATCATCAGCTCTTGGGCTACGGAATAAAAGAAGAATCGAAAAGGGGTGCATCCGACTGCGGAGTCCCGATTCCGGCCTCGAAGCCTAAGATATGGTCACTGGCGGACACGGCGGCTTGTAAGACGCCGCCGCCGGCCGCACAGCCGTGGCCACAGCACTCGTACGGCCCACCTGAACGGACGGCGCCTGCCGATGGCGGTTCCAATGGGTTCGCGTTGCCCGCCACGGCAGCTGCGAGCCCGGCCAGCGGCTCGTACGGCCGCTACGGTGGCTTCCCCGGTGGGCAGTACGGCGGCCAGCACCCGTGCGTGCACCCGGCTGCTTTCCCTGACGTGCAGACGGACACGCCACCACAGACACCACCGAACATGAAGGTACCGAGCGTGGCCAACCCGCTCGGCAGCGGTGGCGGCTCCGGCTACTGCTTCCCCCGGCATCAGCAGTCGCCGCAGCGTGACCCCTACCACAACGCCCACCACGCCGCCAACAATCACCAGCCCAACCAACCTCATCACAACGAAGGATCTGCGGCCTTCAAGCCCTTCTATAAAAGGTGATTATGTTTTCCATACTGGTTCAGACTCGTGAAACGTAAAGCCCGCAAGGCCGTAGTACTATAGAGACGGGTAAGTCGATAGAAATGTTGCGTACGCCACGTGAATAGAGTGAATGTTTCCTATTCCAGTTCCATACAACACCCCAACGGTTTCGTGTCTGCTGTGTGAAAGCGTTCCGCGCAACACTAGCGGTGAGTTACTGATTGATTCACATTGACCGCTTGAATACGAACGCGATGTAACGCACACATGTAAATGAGGGACGCGCTCGTAAATGGATGATCGTAGTAAAGATATCGAGAAAGCCATAAACATGGTTGCGGTTTGGTAGCGGAGGTTCGCGCCGCGCCGGGGTGTCATGTCGGTAATTGAAAACAATGGAGCTGAGTCGAAGCGGAAGGGCGACGCGTCGTGCGACTCGAGGGCGGCGAGATTGCAATCTTGCGTCATTTGTCATTGTCAAGCGACGCGTTCCATACGCCTACGCACACAAACCGCTGACCTGCCCAAATTAGCTCTCCACAAGTGCGATATCCTCTACCTCGACGACGAGAACTATAATAAAGTCTATAAATCTGGACCACTTAACATCCTAACTTTACAAATAAAATTAATCTTTAGGTGACACGTTGCGATTATTTCCTATCTAAATCGAATAGGGTGCGATCTCGTAAACTATAACATAAGGACATAACTAAGCGGTATTGGAACCTGAGCTATATTAGCATACAAACGCTTATATAATTATTGCATTTGTATTGATAGAGAATTATGGATAGCAATTCGATAAATTCGCGGAGTCTCACGTTTCTAAGAGTCATCAAAGATATTCTAAGAAGAAGCGGTGGCACGTTGGTCTCATTACAATAAATCGTATCGGCGACGCCGCCGCACAGGACGGCATCGCCAAGAATTTTGTTTTAGCCAAAGGCTCACAAATTCACTACTATAACCTTTTGTATTATTTTTGTTTTCACGCCTTTTTGTCCCTCGAATTTCTTGACGCGAAAATAACTCCTTATCGCGGCATTCCTTTAATGTGGCCCAAAAAGAATGAATTTAAATCGTTAGTTTTTGTTTGGGACTTAAATAACGTGGCTGCATCGTTCTAGATTATTCTACTAAATGATATCGCTACCAATATCGGCGTGCGATCCCATTAAATCCTTGCGGAATGTGTTATCGTATTGGTAAAGCTGACGATATTCCTTATTTTACACGCTATGCATCTACAAAGAGGAAGTGTAGTGGTCGTGAAGAGCCCTTGCGTCGTGTCGCTCGTAACGCACGACGATCATCCAATGACCCGGACTAATTTAAATAATACAAAACTGGATTTGTTCGAAAGACAAAAAACCCTAATAGAAGTGGGTACAATGAGTATTGTCTGTGGAGCGCGGGCAGGTCGGCGCACGGCAGCCGGGCGGTCCTGCGCAGGAGCGATAACGCGACGCACCACGAGCGTGCGTGGGCGCGGAATCTCAATGGGTCCTCTTCATTCACAACTCTACCTCCACATTAAAAGCAGCTTTACTTTTTTCAACGCTCTAATCTTCCCTCTTATCTGTCGATCCTGAGTCGGGGTCCTTCTTGGTTCATTCAGATGCGGGTCGGCCGGACAACTCGTTTGACTTCTTTTTTCATTGACGCCGTACAAGCTTTAGATGACCGCGGCCGAGGTCGAATTTTTATTTCTTTCACATTTCGGTTTTCCGGTCCGTCCGATTCGTTAATAAATTCTCAGATAATGAGACTGAACGTTTCGTCACCTCATTTCGATTGGTTTAGATTTTTTCGTTTTTCGGTTTATATGTGTGAACACGGCGCGGGCGGCGGGTTCGCACCGGCCGCGACGTTGCCGCGATAGAATCGGGCCAGCTATCACGATGAACCTTCTTTTTTGTTAATTTAAATACCGCTATTCTTTTTAAAGGGATATTTTTATTGTTTTAAACAAAAGGAATGGACACAGGTGCCACGCGGGCGCATTAAAACTTGATGTGATTCTAACCATGTGTACTGTTTTGTTGCAGGTAAAGTACGTGAGAGTTGGGTCGCCAGCCGCCGCAAGCCCTTCTGCCGCACGAGACTTTAGAGACTGTCGTTTTCGCAGTGACACAGTGTTTCAGTTCTTATGATCATTCGTTCTTATGATCGACAACGCATTGTAGAATAGGACTCTGCTGAATACACAATTAAATCGTTAGACCCTTGTAAAAATTATTCATTTGGTACATATTATGTACGTTTATTTGTATATCGCATAGTGTAATTTCTAAATTGCTAAACTATAGTGCACAGATTATTATGATGTATAAAGAGATTGTTTAAGTTCTTAGATATTGTTAAATGCGAGTGCGCGGAATGTTCGCCATTGATCGTCGTCTATCCAATTATTGTCAAATGAAATATTGTACGGAATCAACGTTGCTCAGTATTTTAATAGATTTAAGAATATTATGGAGTAAAATCCAAATTATTTATAGACACAAAAAGCGCAATTATGTATAAAATATTTTGACCACGATCGGTTACTGTGTAGTTAATTGTGAGTTGAGTTGGATTCGTGGATTACATTGTCCGTCGTACGTCATGGGATCTTATTTAATGATATGTTGTTTATTTAGTTCTTCCATAAATATTTTATTTGATTTCTTCGGAGCAGTAAGTTATTGATTAGTTCAGGTGCCAGAGTTAACTTTGTTTAGACTCTAAGTGAATTGTACAATGTACATTGGTTGCGACTTGCGTGTAATGCGGAAGTGACTTCGGTTCGCCCGTGTGCGGTCCGGACCTGCAAAACAATATAACATTCATTAATTTTGTTAATATCTATAGTTTAATCAAATAACGTCGATTCGATTAATGTTGTTGTCCTTGTATATAAAAGATGTTTTGTAGATTTTCTATTTTTAGTTTCGTCCTCAAGTGTACAAAGTAATTAGAGCTGTTGCACCATTCGATGTTGTTGACGGACACTTCGGAGAGAACTTTATAAATATTGTTTAAAAGTATTATTAGAATACATTGTATATAAATATATTTCCGATTATCATTATTTTTAAATCGGTCGCAGTCACTTTCGATGATCGCATCCAGTTATAAATGCTTCATAAAATATTTATCTAATTTTAGTCACTTGGGTATATAGTGTGGAATATTAAAAATAATTGTAAAGAACACAAAAATTGTAAAAAATTCACATATTGTACTGATGGTATCTATTTGTATAGCAGTATGTGAAGTAACTGATTTTTTTACATTGATGCTGGCAGTAAGTATTAGTAACGACATAAAGAAGAATCTTTACTAGATTGTAAAATGCAATCGGAATAGAATTGAGTTAAATAACAACCTGTCCTTATCACCGAGTAGGCAATCGAATCCGTTTTGTATTCTATAGCAGTAACTGTTTTGATGTATTTTACATGCATCCCTTTGTAAATTTAATACTGTCAATTTATACTTGTGTTTTCATTAATACTTATACTTACTGTCACAGCTAGGGTTGTTAAGAAGGCTCAACAATCAAATACATCGACTAGATTATTTTCAGTACACGCGTAAAAGTAGGTCACAAGAACGCAGGCAGCTTGGAGGCTCACTGTATCGGAATTTCATAAAAACAATGTGACCAAATCGAATACATTCGCTTAATATTAAATGTTCTATATAGATATTTATAGAATATATACCTATAAAATATTATTATTATTATGATTAAAATTATGTAACGATTGTAATTAAATCTTTATTTCAACCGTGCAAGTTTTATTTTACAATACCCTGTTTAAGAGAAAGGACTTGGCAAGGATTTATGTGATTGGGGGTTTTTGATACATCATTACGCTATACAGACGAGGCATGGACTATAGCGATGAAGAGCTCATCTGCATTTACTACAAACGTAGACTATGCTTAAACACAAATAAACTATACTAAGTAATTCATTTTATAATTTAAAATTTAAAACAGATTTTTAACAAATATAAAAATACATAGTTTATTCAAACACAAACGATTGTGATTATTCCGCTCACAAAAACATAAAACCGGTAAGAAATGAGAAATTAAGTAAAGTCGAGATTAACCGAGCCATTGAAACTCGAATAAAATAGGAAAAAAGGAGGTATAATGGACTGGTAAAAGTCGTCGCACCGCCTCTACCCGGTCTCCCCTTCTGGTAACTCTTAAACAATACTTAAAGGCTAATAAAAGTACCTCTTGTTTCAAGTTTTAAGAGGTATTGAGAATTATAGGGTTGCTGTATTCGGCTCTAAAACGATTCCTTTAAATTTGATGTGGGGTGAGTGTTAACTCCCAACTTAGTGAAAATTAATAATATTTTTTATATCTAAATGGATAAGGTCTAATTTCTTTTACATGTTATGAGAAGATTAATGGAAAGTATAGGATGCATCTGTGTAGACACCCCTGCCCCTTCACTTGCCGCCACCCTTCGTTGACAGTCGTCGAAAATATGGTGAAAGATTTACTCAACTTTCCGTCCTATTATTAAGAACAAGGAGTTTAATTTTTAATAAGCTTAATTACTATAATAAAGCAAATAAACACAAATAGCATAAATGATAGTGATTCAAACAATATTTTATAAATATTGTCGCTTTCAAGGCAAATTAAAGAAAATAACTGTCCTATAAATGAGGGTCGTTATTCCATCAAAGACGCAATTTATAAAAAAAAGGAAACACGATTAAGTAAAATGAATAATTGAAATACTTAAATATAAAATATGTAGCGTTAACAACTAATGTGTATAGGTAACCTTCTTAATTAGTCAAATGAATGATATGCTCCTTATGGTAGAGAACATAGCGATGAGACAGTAAAGTTTTCAAAGCTATAATCAAACAATATATTGAAGTATTGCCTAAAAATATAATAGTTTATAACATGAAACTCAGATGATAATATACTCACGCAATTGATAATGAAGATGTAACATTGTACCCAGTTTATAGTAACTTATTTGTCAAATCACAAATACTTGACTATACAAATACAAAAGCGTACCCAATGAACATTAAGTAGAATATTTATAGGCATTTGAAAGCCAATTAGAATAGGCATTCTATCCGCAATATCCGATACACATAGATCATAAAATTTGCTCATTTAGCGACAAACAAAACATAACGATTGCTTTACTTAATCAAATCCGTTACTATGGCAATTGGATCTGCAATAAAACCGCTAGTACTCATAAAACGGCCGTAAACATTGACAACACAAATAGAGACTAATAATCTACGGGGCCAATCAGAACAGGACCCAACGTATATTTTATAAACCTACCTTTATAGTCGCCGGAGAGCGTTGCACGAGATTGCCGCAATAAAATTGTTTACTGGACTCCAATTTTAATTAATTATCATTTTCATTTCCAATGACATACGTGTATTCTACAAACGCACTTTTGTTGCGTATTTTCCGAACAAATACTTGAGTTCGCGATAGGAATGCTTATTTAGGATTTTATCGTACTTTGTCGATTTGTTTCCTGCGGTGTGTATGGGCTCGAAGCCTGTACGGTGACTAAATAAGATCTTTGAGTAGTTTAAATGTTGAATAATTTTATTTTATCGGTATTATTATAGAGGGTTTCAAATTCTGTGGAATTTACAGTAGCAGGAAGGTTAAAATTACTAAGTTATGTGAAGTAAACACCACAAGGTGATAACATATTCACACTTTAGTGCTACAGTTGACATAAAAGTTTAACAATATCACCTATGCAGTCAGGAAGTTGGCTTCTAGCCGCTCAAAAAGATTTCAAGCTACCGCGATAGATGGCACACCTGGGCAGTTTCAGATCCGTATTTTAACTCATAACTCTACGATATAAATTATACGCCTTCAGCAATATTCAAAAGGTTAAAACAATACGAAGTTCGACTCGCAACCGCTTTCTCCTTAAAAACCAGTTATTACCCGTGAACTTTACCGCTGACACGTATCGTTGACCGTTGACGCCACAAATAGGTATCCGTCCTTGACATGTTCGTAATGAAATTGGTTTTTAAACCTGATTTATCATCAGTATAAGCTCACAATGAAAATTTATGAGCACTGTAATGTACTTGTTTAACTAAACTGTGTATTAAATATTATTGCCGATACAACGCAATTGACCACCTAGAAATTGTGCGGGCAGCTGCAACCCACCCGAGCTTCCTCTATTCGCCAATCGATTCCCAACGTGCATATTTTATCATCCGAACGCGTTTACGTTCGTAACACGTATAAATATTTGAATGTCGTCTTGGGCTAACCGCAGGCGAGGAACTCGTCCAGTTTGCGGTCCGCGCGCGGTCGGAACTCGACGTCGGCGGTGCACCGCCAACCGCACCCAGTGCGGTCCGCTCACAGTAATTCAAATAAATATTTAGATTTTCAACGTCGTTTACTGCCTCGTGAATGTTATTCCGCTATTGTTCGCCGAGAATGGCTCTTATTGCGAATGCGACTCGAGCGCTCGTCTTTTTTTAAGCTTGTAAAATTTATTGGCTATAGATAGGTACACGTCAAATTGAATTGAACAGTAATCGAGGATGAAATAAATCCTAAATCACCGCTATAGCGATATTGCAGTCCGTGCACCGATGTCTGCAAATGAGATAATGATCGCCAAGTACAGGTGGGAGACAACTCACCTGCCCTCGACACGAGGCGGCGCGAGCTGTCCGACTAATCACTTCAGATTTCCGCGAGCAGGCACAAATTTATTCATAACCTCACATTTATCACCGCGGGCGTCGGCGAATAGTTTTTCGCACGTATAAGAAAATTGCCGATCCCAAATTCTATCACGTCGGCCGGGGAGGGCGTGAGCCGTTAGAATTTCGTGCACCTTGCCGAAACCAATAAATCAAACTATTGCGTAATATTGGCTCTGTATGCATGGAGATCTCTGCGGACCTTTAGTTTTATTTATTGCGGCACTAAACAGATTTTTATGAAGGATTTATGAGGCACGGGGTGGATTAGACCGTTTCGAGATTTTATCTTGATTCAGGCCGTTCGAAGATTTGCTAAAACGGTGGCGGACAGTGGTTCGTCGCGCAATGTATTTTTATTTGGCCGACAGTATCTTTTGTTTTGCTTATATTATGAGTATTGTGAGGGCGTTCATGAATTGTCCACCTGCGATGTTATCAATCAACTAACGCATTGGATATATTTATCTAGCCTAGTAAACGGCACCACAATTACAAAACATAAAGTATTCTCGATATATTACGGATGTTTATGGCGCGATATGTAGTTAATTATTTATTGTGACATAATGTGTTAGACGTCATGTTATTAAGTGAAATGGCCATCAATAAATCACTATGACTTCGATAAATAGGTTTGGCCGTTGGTTGACGCCGATAACAAACTGGTGGCTACCAGATGTGAGCCGGCCGCGTATCGGCGCATCGATCGCTCCCTCCGAGATGTGATAGTCCACATTCCACCATCCCGACATCGGAGATAACTGAAAACATTACGTTTAATAATTTATCTACAGCAATTCGTCTACGGGCGGCTCTTTGTGACTACCATTGGCAGTACACGGCGGGGTACAAGGCGACTTGAATGCCGCTGCATAACCAACTTAGAGATATTGCCCTTACAAATATTAATCCCACAACGCGAGATAAGCCAATGGAATAGATAACTAGATTAGCTCAGTCTATACATTATATTAGACTGCCTTCGGTGGCGTAGTGGTATTATGGTACGACTGCAATGCTGAGGTCTCGGGTTCGATCCCCGGGTCGGGCAAAGTGATATTGAGTTTTTTTCTATTCAGTATCAGCTCGGAGTCTGGAATTTGTGCCCAATATGGCGATAGGCTCGCCCCCTATCACATCATGGGACGGAATAATGGCGAAAAGTGGGTGCACTAGTTGCGCCTCTGCCTACCCCTTCGGGGATAAAAAGGCGTGAGTGTATATGTATATGTATGTATACATTATATTCTATGGAATGATTACTCTTGTAAAAGAGGTGCATTTCAATCATTATTAGTAGCTAACTTTACTACTTAAATCCCTATTATTAATTTCATCACAAGTCAAATATTTCCAAATCCGAACCGAATCGCGGAAGACGCCGCTGAATTATATTAATATTTCTACTGGAATCAAACGCGAAAGTGGAAAATACTTTCACGGCGCAAACGTATAATCTCGTGGAGAATCAATGAAGCATTCCTGCACGGAGGGTACGGCTGCGTCGAACTTTGAAGTTCTCTAAATGATTTCACCACTGTCGTGATTATGTAATGGTTGAAAATATGTGACGTGCGGTGAAAACTGAACAGATGGACTTATTGTCACGGCTGGTTTAAAACTTATTAGTGGTTGAGGCAATTTGTTTGTATTAAATAGTTTGGATGATATCTGATTAATTATATAGGCCAAAGAATTAGTTGTCATGCTTTGCGAAAGGACTTATAATAACTCTCTAGTGGCTTATGTTTTATATTCCATTCTTGTATTAAGAACACTGTGTGCAATAAATTGCTCCAAAAACAACACACACACACAAACACACACAAACTCAACTGCAACTAGTGCATCCAATTTTGCCGTGCTTATTTCGTCCCATGATGTAATAGAGGGCGAGCCTATCGCCATCATCGTCATCATCATCATCAGCCCCATGACGTCCACTGCTGAACAGTGCCGGATTAAGACAACTTGATGCCCTAAGCAATTCACGCCTGTGGGCCCCCTACCATATGTAAACTAACATCAGTCTTTAATCGCGCGGATGTTCAAACAGCTTTACTTTTATGTGCTAGCATTTTTTGTGCTGTTTCTGGTGCCCCCCAAGACGTGATGCCCTAAGCAATTGCTTAATTTGCTTATGGGCTAATCCGGCACTGCTGCTGAACATAGGCCTCCCATAAAGATTTCTAGTGAGAGCTGTCAAAAGCGACCTGCATCCAGCATGGCGTGATACCTTAATCAAGTCGTCTGTCTACCTTGCAGGTGAACGACCAACATGCACTTGGTACGTGGCCTCCGCTCGTGAACTTGTTTGCCCCATCTGCCGCCCATGGCACAAATTCCAGACTCCGTACTGATATTGAAAAGAAAATCCCAATATCACATTGCCTCACCCGTTGATCGAAGTCGAGACCTGAGCATTGCAGTCGTACCGTAATACAACTACGCCACTGAGACAGTCGCTACAATGGTGCGCACGGCTGCAAAAACAAGACAAACACAATCAATACTAAATTGTATACAAACACAATATATAGTACAGTGCAGTGTCCATCATGGTCGCGTAGTCCATCAATTACACTTACGACAAAAGTATACCGTAGTGAGGGTGTCACTCCTAATCGACACAATTTTCTTTCCCTCTTCATCTAACGTAAAATATCATCAATTTCTAGCTCGCTCCTCACTAGTACGAAGCAGCTGTAAACCGATAATCCGCGCCAAACTTAACTAGCAGTGCGAGAATAATAATAACCAAATCGCACCACGAAGTAATCTCAAAGATAATAAACAACACGATATGATAAAAAAGCGTGCTGATTTAGTTTTCACATTAACAAAAGCGGACAAGACGTTATAAAACATCATAAATCGGTTCCCGGGGCGTGAGCCGCACACGGCTGTACAGGGCCGCGCATGGCCGAGTACGGCCGCGTACGGACGCGTACGTTACTCGTGGTCAGATACATGCGTGGATATTTTATCGGAGTGAGCAATACAACAGCGGGAAACACGTTGCGTCCGATGAATTACGGTGTTGCGGAGCTGTCAATTTCGCGGCATAAAATTCCTCGGCGGACATGACAAAGGCAGCTGTCAACAGACTGAAGGGTCGCGGATCCCCCGAGGCTAAGCCCTCGTCGGTCGGCGGAGACACGCACGCCATCCGAGCCTCGCCTAATCCGCACCTACTCCACACATAAACCCATCTAATTGTTAATAAAAGGAGGTATTCGGAAGCGTGCGGTTACATCACTTCGATGGACTCTCTAATTGATTTTTACTGCTCTTCTAATTTGATGCGACTTTATGGGGTTAATTGAAGCTAAATATTGTTTAGCGCTAATTATGTGCAGGGCGCTTTCGTTGATTATTTAGGACCGCCACGAGGGACGCAATTTGTCCAGATCAGATCAAACGACTGCGATAACTCTATTATTTAATGCTGTCCGTCTTTGTCTATTAACTGATGTAGTAGAGTAATTATTATCAAAATATTTAATAAGTAAATATAGTGGCAATAAATAACTATGAACAATGATCGTGAACGATGATCGATACGGTGCTAAGTCATAAGCTTTAGAATAAGTGAAGTGAGATCATAACAATGGGACACCATTCGTTGTTCACCAGCGGGGTGACATTAGAAATATTCCAATATTCATTCTATATTGAACTCATCTTAATAACTTGAACAATATTTTTTGTGAAACATCTTATTTTCATAGTGAATAAGAATTTGTTGGGACTCCTTGAACGTGTACAACATAATGTTATTATAATTTATGTCATACTAAGCAGGTGAAGATATACGAGCGAGTCATTCATTTTATTAAACATGTTTGCTAAGTCGATTTTGTTATTTTTTTGTCGCTCGGCCGTGGGCATCTATCACGCAGCGTGCGGCCGCTTTCTCGCTTACCACTTTATTATAGCACCAATGATTTCCGGACGCCGCACCAGCAAGCACTCACCGTGCCTACCATATACCACCGAGTACTTTATTTGCATATGCCAAGACCTATTGATTTTTTTGTGACACTACCATGAATATACACCTAACGTCACTCGTACCATTTAGACCCGCTTTATGAATTAATCTCTGAATTATTTCAATTGGTGTGAAAAAAATACACGAATTTCGCCGAGAATAGACAACGAGAGACAACAAAAGCTTCAGCGCCACTCACAGAAATATATTTTGCGATATAATAAGAGAAACATTCGCGCAAAACGCGAACATCGGGAACCATCCATTATGAAATGTCGCCAACAGGCCGACCACCTCTCACAAAAGCACTTTGTATTAAGTCAACAAATTCAAAAACCATTCAAAGGACATTTGTTTCCATGAATAATATGTAAATACTTTATTATATACATGAGTGGCCAATCGTGACTCCACCTTTGTTTTTCTCTGGTTTACAATTATTGAAATGAATATGTCGTCCATTTGGTTGCGAGCATTTCTGGTGTTCTTCATTTTATACCGTTTTCAAAATTAAGCACGTTTTGTAAAAAGTCTTACGAGAGTTGTTTGATAATGTACCCAATTATCTTAATATAATTATGAAATAATTGTATCAAGTACTATAATAAAACAAGTTATTTACATTGAAATAAAACTATTTTTCGGATTTTATCGCCGTTTTTAAAATACATTTTCTCCCGACGTTTCGTTTCACTTGTAAAACACATCCACTTTGAAACAAATATTAATATGAAAATATATGGTCGTAACATTAGTGTGATTAGTCATCTACAAATTATATTTCATGTTGGAATTCATTGCATTGCTTGGCTTGTCTGAGTGGCGTCAACGCAAGCAATACGGGAACGCGCACTTGTACAATTCGTCCCGAGAGTTTTTACAGATTTTAATTTTTCTTTTGTCTTTATGGATCACGAAATGTTTTGTGTACTCTTGTGCCCCGGGAGGGCCAGCCCGGGGCCCGGACCCCCCGCCGCGGTTTCCTTCCTACATCGTCCCACTACAAAAACTCTTGTTATAAAAATGCACGAAGAACAAAAACGCTTACGTCGGGTGACAAGTGGCCTTTGTTTATAATATTTGTTGATTTGTTCAACTTGTTTATGAATGTTCATAACACCTGATGACTGTGCCCTTTTGCAGCTTACTGCTAAGCTGACTTGGCTGCGTGTAAACAAAATTGTGATCCGATAGCTCTGTGGTAGGTGTATGGGTGGTTCCTTACGAGCTACGTGGCGATGGCGAGTGCTGCGAGCCCGCGACACTCGCTGACGCTAATGTTAATTCCCGCAGTCTTCATTCGACTTTCGACAATGCTCGCTTCTAAAGAATAAGGACCACACAATTTGTGTAAAACCACACAAACCCGAGAAAGCAATACATAATTTATACACTAATGGAACGATTTTCAAAATATTACATCCGCAAATAATTTGGTCAAATTAAATACAACTGCCACATTATATACGCTTGTCTAAATAAATGTTAACGATAAAATCATAAAAAACGGTGTCTAGCACCACAACGTGGGTAGATAGGTGTTGTTTTTTGTGTCGCGGACATCGCATACTGGCGGCAATATTTTATGTTCGCGTTCAAATTAAAATATGTAACAAAATGCTGATAGTGTCACAGTAACAGCGCGAACAAGTTGTAAAACTCGTACTTTCAGCGAGCGCTGACATGACACGCTGGGATAACTTTATTAGCCGACACCTCAATATAAAACAGCGTCATTATCGAGATATCATACTAATATGGAATGTTAAATTTATCAAATATACGGTATTTGGATGAAAACGTACAAGTTGACAACACATGTAGCCACTATCTACGCGAACGGATCGGACGCCCTGCGGCGCGGGCCCCGAGTTGCCTGCATTACTCACAGTGACCTAATGGGCGGGGATAAATCATGTGTATATCTAAAAAAACAACATACAAAACAACCCAGAAACGGACCAATGTTGAATAAACAAAATTCATGGAAATGGGGACAAATCTGACAATGCCCGGTGCTGGTGGTCCGCGGGTTCACCCTGTGATCCATTTGCGAATCCCCGAATAATGATGTCATATTTTTATCGGCGCCGGTGAAAGCCACACAGTTATAAGTAAAACGATGATTTCCCACTTTCTTTACTCACGGTTGTTACTTTATGTTTTTGTGGTAAAAATGTTTCATATTTTCATTTTTTACACTGAATCATAATAATAGACTGCGTTGACTTGTTCACTAACGATATTTGTGTAATAATACAAAATTCTTAAATACCTTTTTACAGTCGATTGTAATCATCAATCGGATTGTAACGAGGCAGATAGTTTCATTCTTGTAATAAATACAAAAATATGTATGTAGGAAAGTCAAGCTGTAGTATTCCCTTAATAAATTGATTGACTAGACCGGGATGGTACCATTCCCTAGGAGGGAACCGCGTGAGAAGATAATTTCGCTCTTGAGTCAGTTGAGTCATTGTCATTGTTGAGGGCCCAGTAATTCTCAAATCAGTATTGAGAGGACCGTACTTGGCAATATACTGATCTTACCATTAGGTCATGCACTTGATACTTTGGCAAATGTCTATTATTAAAAAGAAACAAGCCAACCGATAACAAATTCATACGGCAAATCATATCGCTTATGCAAACCAAAGATAAAACCGGCGGAGTCATTAAACGAAATAAAGATACGTATACCCTAATGCGATTAAACCAAAAGTGCAACAAATTAAATTCTCCCACGCAAAACGTCCCTCGAATAAAGAAAGACATTACGCCGATGCCCAAATAGAAGTAATTCATAAAACTGAGCAGGCCCTTTGATATGAAAATACGGCTAATCCGTGGCACGCGCGCCGATCTCCGGGAGGTGACCTACGATTGTTTGTTTGCCTTACTGCCTTGTTATTTATTTATCATAACTCCGGACTTTTCAATACTCTCGTCCAAATTTATTAATGCTACACGCATACAACATTATAAATTATAATATATCCCGAGATTAATGAGCATAAGTGTGTTATAATCATTATAAGGCATTTTTGAAAAATGTGTTCCTTGAGTATTTGGGATTCTTGCATTCATGCGGTCAGTTGCTGAGAACCAGTCGGCATGGAGAGAAAATATTTTTATAATCTGTGAAATATTATGTTTGTCTTACCTTTTTCTGGTACTTGAGGGATGCTATGCTATTAACAACTTTTTGTACTCATTAATCGAACAGGTGTGTAGGTTTCGGTTGACAATTCTAGCACATTCGAAAATGTTAATATGTTACACGATCACACGCCAGTTTTATATGAAACGCTTACATTAACACAATAAGCATATTTAAATAGTTAAACAGCTTTTCTTGGCTTAAAACTTTCCAGCTAACTGTAACAACTATTTGTATATTTTTAATTCCACTCGTGTTATCAATCTCCAGCATCCGCTAAATTAATATCTGGTGATTGCGATCAGTAAGTTAGACCCCTAAATTCATAAGTGACGGAGCGTAAGGTCGAAGCGGATTACTGCACCCCATTTTAATGAATACGTTTTATTTGTTTGAGTCTGGAGATCCGTTGATTTTAGATTGAGTGATTTGATATCTTACGTCTTTATTAATTTAAAGTTGTTTGTTGCGAGCTTGTTTGTGTAAAGCAAAATCGCAGTTTGATGATGGATTTAGTATAAATGAGATTGCTTAAGTGTCTCGTTCTTAACTTACTCACCAAAGGTATGTTGAGTGGATGCTGTGTCATTAAAATGTTATGAGAATAATACAAATGGAAACACCACGTACAGATGGAACATTTTTGGTTTTAAATTCTGTACAATTGTAGTATGTCCATAATCAAAGCTGGCGCGTATACACATTCAAAAGTTGTACGTGTAGAGCCTGTGAATAAACATACGTCAGTTGTTATGACGATGCATTGTTCACGCATTTAGATACATGTCTGTTATGTTCACGCATCAATAAGGTCAAAATTTAGCGTGATATTTTGTTTGCATCTATGAGTTCCTTTGTTGTCCTTTTATAGGACGCTGTATAAAATTGTACTGCACCCTTATTCTCTGCATTAGTGGTAACTTGTAACGCGGCCAAGTTACGTTAACTTCGTGTAATTAGCGTTAAACGGCCTGTATGCCAATTTTTTTATGGCATCAAATGACGAGACGGGCTTGCCGTTCGCCTGATGGTAAGCGATACAACCCATAAACAGTAGAAACACCATCCAGCACCTCGAGTTACAAAGTACTGCGTGGCATTGCGGTCATCATCCTGAGACATAAGATGTTATTAATATGTCTCATTATGTCCAGTAGTTACACTGGTTATAACGACCTTCAAACCAAAACGCAACAGTGCACGCATACTGCTGCTTGGCGGTATAGACAATGTCTATAGTGATAAACGCGATTAGTTACGTTAAGCGCTTGTTACGGGCGGTGAAAATAACATGTGTCATAGTCCATAGAAAATCAGTGCCTGATGTGAGTACCTTGAACGTTCCTAACCGACCTTGTAGTCAGTTGCTTGTAATATTTTCTATTCGCGATTTATTACATACATAATCTGAAGTCACACATTTCCTACAATGACTTATGGCCGTAGCAAAGATGCTCTTCTACAAGCGTTAACGCCAATAAAATAGAAAAAAAAATGGTATTTCGTATCCTTGCCCTAGACATCTCGATAAGATATGTCATTCGCAATTTTTTTACTACCCGTCACTGCAACTCCTGTAAGCCAGGATCGGCAGTGGCACGCATTTTATGACACCGAGCGGTGAAGCTCGGCGAGTCTCTTCCCGCACTAATTAATCTTAGCCCACAACGAAGTTAGTCAAATAGAAGAATAGGGAGGAGTAAGAAATATACTTACCACATTGTCGTTAACACTTGTAGTAGAACTACAGCTCCTAGTGATTCTACGTTCATGTTTGTTTAATGACATTCTTTTAAGCCGAGGACAATAAAGTCAGTTAGCCAATCGATTATAGTCTTTAAATCAAAACGAAAACGCGTCATTAATATATGAATCATTCGTTAGACAACAATCGTAACAGTGAAAAGGACGGGCTATTTTTTTAAAAGGGTATTATTAAAAGCCATTTGGGTAACAGTATTATGAAAAATAATAAACAGACCGTGTGTTTGTTCGTTTTAACATTTTCAAATAAGTACCCGGTGATTGAGCGCTGCGGTGGCGATGAAGTTTTTATTAATTTTAAATCGATTTCGATTGTTTATTTATTTTTTGTTTCGGATGAAACGTTTCTTGTTTAATTCTGTATTAGCTTATTTAATTTTTATATTATTATACTGTAAACGTTTCTTGTTTAATTCTGTATTAGCTTACATAATTTTTATATGTATGTAAATTATAGTATTTGGATCTCTTGACATTTAAAAAAAGATCTACAGGTTAGTTTAAAAAAGTGAAACGTGGGTATCGGGAATTGAGCCCTCGTGTTATAAGGAATAACCTTGCAACCGACTCAGGATTATAGGCGCTACCTATTCATAAGCTTAGGGTTCAAGACAAACAGACACCATTAAAAGCATAGTTACAGTGCCGGATTAGCCCATAAGCAAATTAAGCAATTGCTTAGGGCATCACGTCTTGGGGGGCACCATAAACAGCACAAAAAAATGCTAGCAAATGAAAGTAAAGCTGTTTGAAAATCCGCGCGATTAAAGACTGATGTTAGTTTAGTTATGGTAGGGGGGCCCCACAGGCGTGAATTACTTAGGGCATCAAGTTGTCTTAATCCGGAACTGCATAGTTACAGTTGTAAATTGTATTGATCAACAAAATAAATAAAATCTTAAGACACGTAGAGTAAAATCATCGATGTTGGTTGACGACAATAATCATTAATTCAGAGTAATGAGAGTTGAAGCGACATGGGGTGTTCAAGTCAGTTCTGGTAAACATGACGCGAGCCCACTATCGCGCCACGATCAGTGATCAATGATGTATCGAGATATGTATTAAATTAAGCGCGTACGACGAACACGGAACTTTGCTCACTAGATGAGTCTGTAAAAAAAGGCCACGAACAAAGAAAGTGATAATATCATTCATATAAAATCGGTAAAATACAAAAATATATATAAATATTCTACCGACTTTACGTTTATTTATTTCTAAATAAATAAATATAAAATCAGTAGAATACTTAAAAAAGAAATAAATTATATTACAAAAACACAACACGACTTTATTGAAGATAATAATTTGATGGAAGAATAAAATTATGACAATCCTGGAAGAGTAGGGCCTAAATTGTATTATTAATTAATTTATTTATTTTAAGGAAAACTTACCTAGAACTAGCATTTAAAATACCTAATAAAAGATGTAAACAAAGAAACGTCAATTACAAGTTTCTACAATTAAATCCAGTAAAATAAAAACAAATGCATAGTCGGCGATCTAACCGACATAAAATTTTAGATGCTTAAGTATTTAACTTACAAAAAAAAAATTAAGAATCACGCACGCCAAAAAATACATTAGTTAACTTATTCCTAAGAAAAATTTAATAGTCACCGGTTACACAATAAGTCATTGTTTAATTTAATTAATAGTAAAATACCGCTCTCAACAAAATAAGAAGATCCAGCGGTTGTATCAAAGTGCATTCTCGGGTGGGTGTCCTTGATTCTGCTACTCATCGATCATCCGAGACGCGCCTATTCATACACTAAAACAAACCTCATGTATTCATTATGTACCTACAGATTGTCAGAATGTGAACGATAATGAGCTAATGTCGAACTCTAGAGTGACAGCACATCGGAATGTTTAACTTGGGAGGCCAGCGATTGTGGTTTTTAAACATTTTTCTGTCGAGTTTCAAATCTATACGTATATGTAAATTTGTTCTCATTATGAGCTTATTTTTGTCGTACTAAAAATGTGCGAAGTAAAATTTTATATTATATTGTATGTCATTTTACGCCCGTAAGTGAGAACTCTACATTTGGATTGTAAGCACAGTTGTAATTGAAATAATTGATAGGTCTAATAAGTACGAGACAATACTTATTTGTAATACATTACTTATCATAGAGTAACAAGACGACTATTTAAATATGTATCTAATAAAGTCATAATATTGTTAATAATTAATTCGAATGAGATAAATATGAAATGTAAAGTGATAACAAATTAAATGATAGATTTTATAAATCCCAAAAAGAAAAAACGTATTAGAAATTAATAATTGATCAAAACTGTTTTCAATATTCAACTACAAAAACTTTAAATATTACTTAAGATAAATTTTTGTTCTTTAAACTCGATTTAAACTTGGAACGTATTTAAAAATATAGTCTAATCAAACCTGAACGATACCTGCAACAATTTTTATACCTTACTATTAAATTAACGATAAACACAAGTTTGTATATTTAAACAATTTGAAAATTATTCCCAGTTTCGTGGTAACAGACGCTTTCATTGGATGAAACGCCTATAAGCTCTCGAAAGGCAATATCGTATCCCGGGCGTATCCATATATCTTTAGAGTAGGCGTACGGCGCGTGCGCATCCCTACTGTACATTTTTCATGCCTTTAAGTTAATATTATTTATATTTCTATTCAGTATTACTTTAAGTACGATAATTAGATACATTTCAATTTAGTTACTGTAAATAACTATGCAAATATACGTTGTTATTGAGGTGTATTGTTTTTTGCTTTTTGCCGAGGTACCTATATTTTTTTTGTCGAAAGGTTATTTGCACAGGTTGCATACCTTTTCGAGTTATTTCTGTACGTGAGAATTTAAGTAATAGTTTTCTATTATTATACGTACTAGATTCTTAATATAGGGTTTATGTAGAGAATCTAAGAATGTTTAAAATCTGGCCATTAACGGAAGTAAATGATGACATGATACGTGGTGATTACAAAATCTTAGAGTTAAAATCACACCTTCAACTGATTGTGGATCATACTTGAAGATTAAAAATATAAGTAATGTCGCAGAACTTCATAAAAAGCAGTCAAATTTTTATACAAGAAAAAACGTAAGATCTATAATATACTTACTGCTATTTCAGTAGCCTGAAGCTTGGGTCTAGTCAGTTTTACATACGTCATGCATACAGACTAGAAACAGAGAATTGTTATAAAATAAGAGAGCGTGATCAATAATCGACAGACAGGATGATAAAGAAACTGCTTAGTATAGGTGCTGAGTTAAAAGAATACAGTGCGTGGCCATTGTATTTTACCAGCAACACACACACACTCACACCTTTTATGCCCGAAGGGGTAGGCAGAGGCGCAACTAGTGCACCCACTTTTCGCCGTTATTCCGTCCCATGATGTGATAGGGGGCTAGCCTATCGCCATATCGGGCACAAATTCCAGACTCCGAGCTGATACTGAATAGAAAACCTCAACATCACTTTGCCCGACCCGAGAATCGAACCCGAGACATTCATTCAGCATTGCAGTCGTACCATAATACAACTACGCCACCGAGGCAGTCGGCAGTTTACCAGCAACTCTATCTTAAGCTAATATTATAATAGTCAGTTATTGTTCTGACTATTATTATTTCGTTTTAGTAGTTTTAGGTTTCATTCTAAGACATAAAATAAAAAAATCGGGGGTTATGTTATATTATTATACTGTAATATTTATGGCATTTTTTGTTACAAAACCCAAAGTAGACATCTCACTTTTCCAACGTTCAAAAAAGACAATTGTCATGTGGTATAAAGCATGGCACACAATAGCTAGGACACGTAAATAGAACGGCCCAATTGAATTAATAATGATGTGTCCAGTGTACAGTGTCCAGGGAGCGCCTCGCAGACACCCAGCGCGCCGTGTCGAGGCGACCAACACCGAACCTTGCGATTATTTTGCTTCACTCCATTGTCCCTTACGTCTTTACGGGCAATATTTTATAAACCGACCCTCATTTCACGGAATCCAACCATATTATGGCAGACAACACTCGGACATGTAAGCAAACATCTTAATGTTTACTAATGAAACATTTCTAAATACATTGATTGATGACGCTTTCCTCGCACGGGTTTTGTGTAGCGCTGCATTATTCTATTCATAAGTCGCGCGACGGGAAGCTTGACGTCAGCGTTGGTGGCTTCGCCATTGTTACGGCGAACACAATTCGGCAAACATTTTTGCTGTTTTTTTCTTCGTTTCGAGTGCATCATTTAAATTTCATGCGTATTTTAGACGTCGCATATTGGTTTCCATTAGGAGTGAATGATTAAGAGGCTGAGTAGCTCAAGGATGTGTCGGAGGGAGGAGATCTCTAGGGGCCGTGAGTGTCAGAGGCCGAATGCGATGCAATGCTTGCAATTAACTCGTATGTGGAGCATTATGTCGTCGCAGCGAGCACCCTCCGTGCGAGACATGTGTACGCGCCGCGCCGAACACCGAGCAGACGCCCTAATTGTAACTAATGTTTGATTAGATATCCATCAATTTAATAACGCTCTATATCTGGCTACATTATTCACGTGGCCGTTTCAAAATGAATTCAAATTTAAACTCTAGCATGCTAACACTTAAAAGCTAGTTCTGAAACAAGTGTAGGTACCAACTGGCTTTATGTTGTACAGAATGAATAAATTTGGTTACGAAACCGACTCGACTAACATAATACGATTTAAGAACAAAACTGCGCATCGACTATGGTGATTGTTAATATAAAAGTTAATCATGTTAGAGCGATAGGGTGGGCCGGGTGTTGCGATACCATTGTCCCAGGTTCGAGCCCCGAGCACGCTTACACCCCCCCTCGCGCGGCTAGGATTCGTTGCTTATTTAATGCAACGATGCACACGTAAACATCTAAATAACTTTTGTGTGACACTTCTCCCCTACCCTCTAATTTTACTAAGTAGCCGTATCTTTACAAATGTATTGGGGACGAAACATTCAAACCAAATGTGTTTTGAGAGCAAATTTTAGTTTGTCTCCGAGTGTTTGTTGGGGTGTAATGAAATATTTTTTGTTTACAGCCGAGTTTGACAAATATTTTAAAAAACTTTGGTTGATAAAGCTTTGCTGTACGTTACTGTTGTTACAGTATTTTTTTAAATATATTAATATCTTTGTGGGTATGTTTTCTTGCCCAAAATTAATTTATAATGGACTTGTTCTAGAATAAATAACATATTCCTTATTTGTACCTCCATTTTATGTTCTGGTGCGCTAAATCGCATGTTAAAGTGGGCACGTACGATGCGATTTGGTACAGCCGAACCATTAAAACGGTATGCCATCGAACCATATCGCATCGTGTGGGGCAAGGTTCGATGGACATTATTATTATTATTGTTGGTACGGCTGGTTCGATGGCTTGTCCATCAAACTTGGTTGGATACAACTGGACGTCGCATGGTACGGTTCGATCGAGTGGCGTGAAGACTGTACCGCGTGACGAATTGGTCGCATGATACCAAATCTAATCGTCTATTAGTAGTATTAGTAAAGTAAGAGTGAGTATTATGCTATCTGAGTGATCCACTCGCGCGATGAGCAGGCCGCCGATGGTGTCTGTGCTAAGCCCGCACGGCGCACCCCACGGCCCCTGCCATTCTCCTGTCACGGCTTACGCAAACCGAATGACAGCCTTCCAATAATTCGTTACGAAAATGTGTTAATCGCACACTTTCACGGTCCGCGAGTCCAAATTAGATTAGCGCGATGACAATAGTGACATCTGTAGTTGAATGAGACTCGTCATATTTTGACAGGTATCGTCACGTTGCAGTACCCTCGTCTACCCACATACGCGTGTTCCCGAGCCCCGGCGCTCTCTATGCTCCCATGGCTCTCTGTCAGCCTTTTTTCCTCACAAAAGTCGTGATTTCACGCGGCGCGAACATTCATCCGATTGTCGTGAATTTCGTTATCTTGTATTAGCCAGCGTGTGAGGTAATATTGAAAAAATAATACGTTTGGGATTTGACGGCTCCCCATGTGCGCACGGCAGCTTCCTTCTCACTGCAACGATTCTATAAATGAAACGAGATGATAAATTTATTTAATGTATACAAATGTTTGGACATTTTTATTTTGCTGTCGTTTAGATGTAGGTAACATAATTTAGTTTACCATATGTTAAGTCGAATAGGAAGTGGAAAAAATACTTTACGACTTATGAGAGAATCTATGACAGACAGAGCGTTTTCCGTGTTGGGGCCCAGGGAGACATCGATAAACAATCGTTTTTATGTACACATGCAAATGTTAACAAATTGACTCGACGACGAGATACGGCGCGGAAGTACCTAATTCAATTAGAGCATGTTGAGCATATTTATAGTGAATAATGGAAACGCTGATTGCGAAAGTTAAACGCGTCTACAAATTGAAAACGACTATCAAACGCACGTACCGATCCACTCTTTACGCCATCAAACAGCCGATATTGCCGAAATAAAAATTTGCCGCCTCATTAAACAGGGATTTAATTCGGGGTTTCCGTCTAATTGATCCCTGGCCCGGGTAATTATTCACAGGGGGTATATAAAGTAATTATTGCCGGGTAGCCCTTTTTCCTTGTCGCCATGGTTCACCCCTCCCCCGAGCTAATCACCGCCCGCGCCCGCGCCCCTCCCGCGCCCGGTGCCAATGACGGCTCGCAACTGCGTCTTGGATCGCGATGACAGGATTTTAATATATTTTGTTGTATGTAAATTTTGGTGCAGATGTTGCTATCGAGTGACGGATGTTTACACCACGGCTTGGTTAAAATTGTTTAAGTTCTACGTTTGTAACATTTGCGCCATAATTATTACTCAAAGGCAAGAACCACTCGTCTAGTATTCAACCATTTCATCCTACGCATATTGACCCAAATTCATCTATGTACTTTAGCATTTAAATTGTAGAAACATTGCATATCAGATACGCCTCCTATTGCTTTAATTATGTTTCCATTGGAAATAATATTATTAACACATAAAATACATTTTTATACACCGTCAAAATAACATGATCAATTGAATAGGTACTCTTTATTAGCACTTTGTTTAGATAACGGCCGAAATATTAAATATAGTTACATGTGAACAGAGAGTGCTAAACAATTACAAACCATAAATAAACATTAGCCACCCTTAAAAAAACTTATGTAGGGCGTTAAAGATATTTATATTCGTTAAGGCCAAGTTGTTCGTCTTCATAAGTCTTGACGTTTCATTTCTGTCTAGGCAGCCGACAAGTGCTAACCCTCCGTCGACACCCCCCCTTTCCCTCCTGCCCCACTTCACCCCCTCCCGAAGGGCTCCCCTTGTTATGCATAAAATTTTGTCTTATTACTTCCAACTTTGCTATTATATTTGACGAGACGAAGTTGGCAAGTTATTTTGTTATTAAAATTTTTGGTCGAAGACAGCGTCGGCGAGATAAATCTAGTTCGAATGTAAATGGGAACGCTTAAATTATAAAGCAAGAACTTATTTGATTTAACAAACCTTAGGATCTGCGGATTAATGTCGGAAATTGGAAGGCGGCAGTTTACGTGATTCGCGCTTTGTCGCGGAGCCGCGCAGTTGAAATGAGGACGAAATAGGATTCGCTGGAATCGGTATAAGTATGTACTTGTGCCGTCTGCTGTCGGGTTACGACGCACAACTTGCCCGAGACGCTTTGTTCCAATTTGTAGCGTGTTTTTTCTTGAAACGGCATGGATGCCTCACCTCTGCAGGAAAATATGCAAACTTTGTTACATTTCCTTTTTATAGATATGTTTATCGTCAGCTTCGTTTTTGGAATATGTCTCATAGCGTTATTAAGAAATACAATTACCACTGCATTTTCTGATAATGTTTCACTTTGCATAATTGTTTGCATACTATTATTTTCGCGTATCATCGTGGTTAATATAACGTGAAGGTTTAATGTAATATACATTACTACATTTTGCTCGCAGTGTTGCCCGCTTAAGAATACTTAACAGAATTAAAGTTCTCCTTACTGGGATAACCAAATGTTGATTTACCGCGTGGTTAAATTCATACAAATATATCGACAGATTGTGCGCTTATTTTTAACTTTTAACAATCATCGTCTATCTGCAAAAATAAACTCGGATTTATGTATCCTACGAAAAGATTTCGATACTTATTATAAGACAACACAATATAATAATAATACAAACGCTATATTTGCAGCACATACAATGAGACATTTACTAATTACTCAGGTGACTTCGCACAATGTCATTATTTGTACATAGTATAGTTGACTATATTACTAAAAAACTGCAAGATTAACGAATGTAATTAATAATGCAGTATCATTGTTGGAAATAATGGAACTTGACATCTAATATCTCAGGATTATGAGCGAGGTGTCACGCAGTGCAGTGTAATTCAAAGTTACCATCAGGCATCTTCGTAACACCAACGAGTGAACCACTTGCCCGCCTCATTATTTTATCATAAATCTGTTTTTTTTACTTTATCTTTCCATGGTTTATGCTGAAAGAATTTAGCATTCTCCAGCAAAGTTTAAAACGAACTAAATGTGAATCAACTTTTATCAAAAGGAACTTTAATTATAATTTCAGACTGAAATAATTTTTGAAACTGAAATAATAATTTTTTGTAAGTCAACTTTTTAAGTAAGTTCAGTATTTAATTATAATATCGTAGGATATGATTCGATATATATGACATAAAATTATCTAAGTGAACCCCTGTAAATGTACCACTAAATTGTCTTTGTCTGCCGTCAGGCAACAAGATCCAAGTAGGTACTGTCATGTTTTGCAATAAGGATAATTTTTCGTTCTGAATGACGAAACGAGCATGCCGTTTGCCTGATGGTACGTAGGACCACCCATAAACAGTATTAACAACATACAGAATTATTAAGTACAAAGTACTGCGTAGCATTCTACTGCGCTCGTCACACTGAGAAATTAGATGTTAAATCTCATAATGCTCAGTAATTCTCTGGCTACAATGTCCTTTGAACCGGAACACAACAATGCAAACACACTGCTGCCTGACGGTGGCAATAGACATTGCGGTGGTATCTACCCAGACGGCTCCTCGTATACGAGAGACCAACCACCAGTAAAATTGAAGTCAGTATAATAATTAGTAATTACATGACATAAGACATCGAAGTCTTAGATGAACGATGTAGGCCAGTGTGATGCCTGAGCTTTATAAATAACTTTCTGGGCGGTGTTGTTGCAGTTTATCGATAGTTGATGCGCCTTCACTAAATCTGCTATTCTATACTCAATCCGTTGTGTACGAAGTATGTCAAAATCTATATAGTACTAGTTTCTAATCACCTATTGACTTTGTACGTTTCTTCAATTGATTGTAATATACATACTATCATACCTGTTGGATAACATGATTCCAATAGACACCTAGATTCCAAGTGACTTCTTGGAATCTTGATGACTATTCATCATTCATGAAAAATAGTCATTTATAATAAGATAAACAGATTAGTAATTGGTCGACGTGGTTACCAAAAAACAACTAAAACACGTAGAATAGTGAACTCAAAACATTGAGTTGCAATTTTCGAACATAATCTTGAAATATAAGATGGTGTCACGTTAATATTTCCTACAGCTTCAAACTGGAATACAACGGTGTCATGCACTGTTGCTTGATAGCAGTAATAGGTATTGCATCTACCCAGGCCACTCATACAAACCCGTAGTATAGAAATGTTTTGAATATATATAGAACTCTTTCGATTCAGCGCAGCCGACGGATAGCGTGTCCCAAAACCATGAACCCTCAAAAACCCAGCTAATGAATAATAAATAGCTTCAAAACTATGTCATTATTATGTGTTAACGTTTTGGAATTTTAAGTTATATTTATGGTTATCTATTAGATTAGCGTTATCCATTATGAACGCGAATTCCACTTGAATAATAGCTTCTTTCAAATTGATACAACATTTTGTTCAACAGTCTATAACCAAGGTTTTAACGAAGTTCTTCACATTACCATATATTTTACTGGTTGATTATTGAATGTGTTTTCTTTTGATTGTGAATATTAAAAAAAAATAATACTGCATTAAAACCTGCCTGCTGTCTAAGAGAATAGATTTCTTCCGAGTTGCATATTGAAACGAAATGGTGGTTATTGGTTGTAGTTAGGTATACAGCCCCCAAAATAAGGTAGGTATATTTTATAATAAATAATAATAATACCAGTGTGTACCCTGTATTTCATACTGTCCCACTGCTAGGCACGGGCCTTCACTACTACTGAGAAGGTTTAGGCCTTAGTCCACCAAGCTGGCCTAGTGCGGGTTGGTAGACTTCACATACCTTCGAAATTCTTATATAGAACTTTCTTAGGTATGTAGGTTTCCTCACGATATTTTCCTTCACCGTTAAACAGAACGATAATTGATAAACAATACACACGTAACTTTGAAAAGTCAGAGGTGTGTGACTTGGGTTTTGAACCTCCGGACATTGTCTCGGCAGACCGTTCCATTCCCAACTAGGCTATCATCCACTTACATTTTATATTCTATCTTTATAAATAGTGTATTAGTACCTATATATTTTTATTTTATTTGAATCTAGGAAGGGTAGGTGAATAGATCGTTATTTTAAGGCATTGGGTTTATATGATTTTACTGTTGGTAGGTCTCTCATATGTAAGAGTCCGTCTGGGTGGGTATCACCGCAATGTCTATTTCTACCGCAAAGCATCAGTATGCATGCACTGTTGTGTTTCTGTTTGCAGGATATTGTAGCCAGTGTGACTACTGAACATAATGAGACTTAACATCTTATGTCTCAGGATGACGAGCGCAGTGTTATGCCACACAGTACTTTGTAACTCAAGTTGCCGAATTGTGTTGCTACTGTTTATGGGTAGTCGTATCGCTTACCACCAGGCGAACGACATGCTCGTCTCGTCATTGTATACCAAAGAAAATAGATACATACATTTGTTGTCGAAAATAATTATGCCATCACAAGATAAGATAACTGTTAGGATAATCGAAACCGCGTTGCGCTTGAGGCTAACGCTTACTAAGTGCAGGATGATAGTATGGTACATCACGTAGTTTCATGCATATTATTCGCAGAAACATCTCAGCGTAAGTTGGGAGCACTATCTTAAGTAAATCCGTGGAAACATACACAGTAGCGAGTACCACAAGCGTGCGGTGCGACGGCGGAGTGGCGGCGCGGCGGGCGCTCGCAACATCTGTTCCTTTGTCGCGACAAATTAACACCGACTCGAGCAAACGGAGGCAATGCGACGACCCATTTCCATTGCGGAACGAGCCCTAAAGCTTCCCTTAAGCGCGACGCCAGCTGCGCACAGCACTAAATTCCACGTTACAATGCTTTGTTTTAAAATTTGTAATCATTCTCACATTTTACGACGGTGAACGGTCCGTTTCGGAAAATTTGATACGACTATAAACCCTGTAATTGTGTTAGCATTCCAGTTAATTAAAAGTTATGAATTTAAAGGCGTATAGCTTTAGTGCTCTTTGACGGTCCGCCCGCGCCGCGCTGCTCCGGCGCGGACCGCGGTTGAACGGAACGGAAACGGCGACGCTTCCACCTGACGAGCGCGTTTCGCCGCCTAATGCCTATGTGCCAGTTAGACATCATGTACGCGCTGTTAATGAGGTGATAAAAAATTACATTACGCATATATTTGTTCATCGTCAGCCGTTATTAAGATGTAATATTAACGTTAATGAAAGCTTTTTCCTCGTCCACGATCCAAAGAACGGGCACGGCCATAAAATTATAAAAGCATGAACTATTATTTATCGAGTACAAAACACAATGGTTTTCACTACGCATCTGCTTACGCTATAAAAGTATATTATGTCAATAAATTTAAAAAAATAGTGTCGAGTCAAAACATTGCTTTCCCACAGCGATTAAGCAGTCACGGGTTACAAAGGGCATCTGAAACACTATAGGACGGTGAATTATGAAAACAAATACGCATTACGCGTATGTACGAAATCTCGTACAACTAATGACGTTAAAAGCGAGGGGTAACAGTAACATTGTTAACAGTCATAGTTCGGGTGTGTGCGCGCCAAAACTTGGCTACGGAGACCATAAATACCGCGGCAGGGGGTCTTTAGGGCCCGAGTCCCGCCGGCCCAGAGCGCCCGGCGCGGCGCGACCGCCAGTGCCAGCGACAATAACCGCGGCGTATGCGCGTGTTAACATTAGCCCCGTACTTAATTCCTTGTAGTCCTAAACTCACTTAAGAGGGTAAGACTCCATGACACCGTGTTAATTAAATAATTACTTTAAATAATAACTCTTCTGGCTCAGAGCTTGTACGAGTAAATACACTCGCCGGCTCGCTTTAGTGTGTGTAAACATTCGCGAACATCGCGCTTCCATTATGCTCTCTGATTGATACCGGGCGGAAATATTCTAAGTAATATTTTTAGTTTAGTACAATCAACATACTATATTGCGATGTTATTAGGAGTGATGATTAGGTTATACAATGATCTTGATAGATCTTTGCAATAACTTGCGTTGTATCATAAACTTTGTATCAACAATATTTTGCAGTGGACAAAATATATTTATGCCAAAAATAACATTCAAACATTTTACCAACACGTTTGTTTCATTTAAATAAATACCAAACTAGGTTCTGGTTGCGAGAATCGGAGAATTGATTCCGGAGCTTAGGGCGGTATTAATAAATCAATCTCAAGTTTGAGTTAGTGCCCTTAGTGCATTCAATCAAATTAGATCGGTATATAGCATTTGCTCGCGGCTCCGCTCGTGTAAAGATAAAAGTCTCGCCTTATTTTCCCAGGATCACAAACTATCTCTATACCAAATTTCATCGAAATCAGTTCTGCCCTCGTAATTCTTAATGCAGTACTTCCAAAATGGCGGTTTCGAGAAAAACGCGGTTAATTTTTTTTTTAAATCTCTACTCATTTACAAGTCTCTCTAAACCAAGTTCCAAGTAATTTTAATGATTTTTTTAAACCAAAGCCGTTTTGCTAAAAAAAATGCAAAAATGTCGATTACTGCATTCTTTATTACGATGGCAGAGTTCAGTCGTTCCAAAGATTACTACCTACAAACAATCGTACAAACTTTACATCTTTATAACATAAGTATAAATTATTTTCCTGCGGTAAAATAGAGCCATTTTAAGTTAGACCATACATTGGTGTAAGCTGCATTAATGTCCATGCAGTAGTTTTTGCGTGATACGAAACATACAGACAAAAATTCTAAAAACTGTTTTGGCTGCTGTTGGTTTAGTAAAAACAGACATCGGCGTGTTACATTTTTTGTATGTATATATATGGATATTGGGTAATGAGGTCTGTTAACAGGCGGCTTTAATGTACTAGTCCAAAGGAAGTCCTAGGACCTATTCACCAGCCTGTAGTCGGCTTAACATTCGCATAACATTTTTATTATATGCGTATATGGCGATGTGATAGCCCCATCTCCTAGGATCGTACAATTGCCCATACAAAAACTCGGGCGGCGTAAGTCGTATAGTTACAATTTTAAAATGATTTCACAAATTGTTCGCACCGTTCGATGGGGATAAATATATAATAATATAAATATATTATTTTTTCTAAAATGTGCAGTGATGCCTTGTTTGAACACACGAACGTTTTATAAATGCGTCATTTTTTCCGTTATTAAGTTTGTATTTGGAATTTGCACGATTTGAATTGTGGTTTGCTTTGTTTCCTGCACTGCGAATAAATATATTTGTATAACCAATCTCTTTGTACAGTATAATTTGTTAGTAAATTTTAAATAAAAGATGACTTATAGTTAATTACAAGTTAAATAATGTGAAATTGATGCACATAATATAAGTGTAATTATATTTTTTATTTTAATTGCACCTTAATTTATCAAGAACTGATAGCATAATAAACTTGTTAATACATTACTAGCATCTTATTTTGTAAAATCATCTGTCCAGTGCCAATACACAACCATAAAACTTCAAACATTTTCCTCAGCCAGTTAACGTAAATAAACCCACTGTTTTCCTACAAATATCAATTAGTACACTCAAATAGCCCTTTATCTCCTCGAAACGTTTACTCTACAATTGTGCGACAATAAAAAAGATTCGCCTTTAATTAAAAATCTGAAAGTTGATACAGAGTAGTAGGACGATGACATTTTATATGAAAACAGTATAATTTGAATGGTTCGCTCACACCGAGCTGAGTCAACTGTTATTTGTTCATTAAGGCGGGGCGTACCTTCACTACATAAAGCCTACCCTCGAGCACCTACTCTATTGACTTTCTTCCGTCGCTTTCTTATCGAGTTATGATAAATGGGTCCCCCGATAAAATGAAGTAAACCTTATACCGCATAATTTAAGTTTATTTTCGTACACAAGAAACTCGTGGGCATAATTCGTTTCATAGCATCGACGTTACTTCTTAAATAATAAAGGCTCTTTGTAAAACTTTCCCTTCTTGAGCGTTCTAAAGCTTTTTGGTATCCAGTAATTAATATTCATGGCGTCTCTTGCCAGAGGGGTGGTGTAATTAATAAACTTATATGATACTTTTGTTTACAGTGTCATTGCTGAAACGCAGGGAAGGTTCCGAGTGCTCCAGCTTGTTACCATGTTTGCTAACGTTTCCTTTTCTCATCCACTTTATTGCGCGTCAATAAAGGCGGCTGTTATAGACTGTGAGCCAAAGGTTGGTTGTATTGGGACAATTCAAGAGCTTCTATGGCCAGTAGGTGACTTTTATTTGCTGTGCCGGTACTTATGAGTAATATAACTGCAGTATAATATTGATCTGATTTTTAAATTAAGAATTATATTTTTGTTGTCAGTTTAACCCTTAACTACCCAGTATGCTTTTGTAACGTACCTGACCAGTAGTGTCCGGCGGACACACTACAGAGATAAAATAGAAAAACCGTGGTAAAATCCGAAAACTAATTTTATTTCGATGTCTTACATTCGCGTAAATATAAGAAATCATTATTTATTTATTTTACCTTTTTTATTACTTTTTTCAAACAGATATTACACAACATAATATTTTTACCGAGTGTTCAGAGCATACATTTCATATGAGAATACTGTTAAAAAGATTTGTATATTTTCGATCGATAAATATTTTGAAAACGGTTATTGCTTTTTGCTCAGAAGATTGAGCAGCTCCTTGATCTGTGGTAGCATCAGATGATCCCATCATGTCTTGGATTATATGAGTACGATTAATCTTTTACACATACAAACCCAATTTATTTTTTAGAAAAGCCGAAGGTATTAGATGCGATGATACATTGAAAATTTTTAGATATAGAAACCCTATTTTGTCCTCATAGTATTTAACTACTATGAGACCATTTTGTGTCTAGGATTTCCTACTACGAGGCATGTAAAATAATTACCAAAAATAACGTTTCTGCTACTTCGAACGTACGATTCAAATGACTAGTTGACCATATTGTACGCAATATTTTGTCATTCTTTTCCCAGATATTCGTATCAAAAAAAAAGGGTATAAGTGTTTCTTTTAGTCACAGATCTCCTAAATTTTAAATCGTACATCAGCTGAAAATCGTCCAGGATTTTTGGGCAGATACTGTTTGAGTTATACCCTACTTTCAAAAGATATATGCTCATCGATTGTAACATTTAGCCCATGCAAATAAAACTATTTTAGGTTTAGGCACACATAGTTTAACAACTTTCTAATGGGTGCAAGTAGATTTCTTGACTTTTTGAGAGATTTTGTATCAAGGGCACGTTGAATTTCTCCCAATCTCAGTGTTGATTTCTTAGAACAAAAACGAGTATGACTGGCTTATCACAAAAATATCTAAGCACTGTGACTGTAACCAAATAGTCAAAATTACAAGTACAAAGACTGCTATTATAACACAAAGAATGCACTGTGAGTTGATTTATTACCTACTTGATACGATATTGTTTTAAATAAACGTAAATAAACAATCTACCTTGGTACTTAAATCAAACAAAATATATTTGTGTCCGTTGGACACTTGTGGGTTGTTGCGTTACAGTTTTGCTTTACTTGTAATTAATATTACACTATTTATGTTACAAATATTTTTATTGCACAATTAGATTCGGTAAACTTCGGAGGTAGATTAGATAAAGCGGTTTTTCGTAAAAATAAATACTTTAGGTTTTATGAATAACCGAACGCAAAAATGTGTCCGACAGACACTTGTGGGTTGTTTAGGGTTAATATAGCATGCTTACTTGTGCAGTAGCATAAGTAAAATTATAACAAATATAGATGCGCCACTGCGCTGGGCTTAAAGCTAGGATATTGCCAAACATCCTCTTTTTAATTCAATATTAGATAATCATTATTTCGTTCTGGAAAATAGGCTACGGACTAAAGTCTATTAAACTCTATCTTAATAACATTGTTTTGATGATTATGTGGTTCAAACCATAAATCCTTAAAGCTTCTCTGGATCATAAAAAAAAAGAAAACAGAAAATTTTAATTGTTTTTTTTTTTTAGTTTACTTATAACATATTAAAGGGCAAAAATATGTAATAACACTCAAAAGATTAATATAATATAATATTTTCTCAAAACAGTCTAATATTTTTACGCGACATTATAACGAACCGTAGGTACGCCCAACACGCCGAGCGTGAGTATTCGTAAGGTTGGCCTGATCCCTGGTCTTTATGTTTTGTATTAAATTAAGCCATAATATCAAAACATAATAAGTATATTACGTAATTTACAGAATAACTAATTAGTAGCATACCATAGTCGCTTAATTGTTAGTAATCGTGTTACAGAGGGGACTGAGCTAAACTGGTAGGTTGGCGCGTCCACCAGTAAGTACTTTGTACTTCTATATAAAAACGGTACTTTGAAAATAAACAAAGTACATAATATACATGTAAAAATAAGACATTTGACTGATATATGGTACCTACAATAAAAATCAGAGTGGTCAGACCAGCCTGACGTACACATAATCATCGTAGATCCAAGCCTTAAGGGAGAGTAAAAGGGATTTATTAATAATGCAAGCGGGTATTTATGAGGCGTAACAGCAAGTTTCACGGTGTTATATTGTAAGACAGAGGTAATACCCCGGTCGAGTCGGGTCATTCATGTTGGCAAATATATTTAAGGTAGGTACGCCTAAAAAGGCCGGTTCTAAATAAGGTCCATTTTTTCAAACTTCCCGCACTTAATACTTAAAGCAAAGTTGACATCGCGCAGTCCTTAACCAGTAACCAATCAGAACAGCGCACCGACGTTAATTTTTGTGCTGGCCATTTTGTCAGTGGCTCTGCGTGTAACCTCAGGGGTGGTCGACGTCACTCACTTTATAAAATATTCTGACTAAATTTTCGTGGTTTTAGTCATAAAGCCCGGTCGTTATGTAATGATTCTACTATTGTAATGTTAAAATATTTTAAGAACGTTGATTGACGGGGTAAGTTACCAAATTTACAGCTTTATTATCTCAATTTTGTTCGGTTTTCTTAGAACATATCTAAGTGCCCAACAAGAACCACTTTGTTGTCTCCAAATAAGGGCCAGACGTTATTAGGGATGCTAATTTGTAAAACAATAATATTTATTACAAAATCAACGGCACAACGAAAAGAAAAAATATATATAACACAATACACAGTTTAGATGCATAAGAGGCATGATCAATTACTTTAATAACTTATATTTATCTTTAATCTTTGGCTACCATGGTTGCTATGTTTATTTATTTTTTCAAAAACATAATACGGTCCTAACGTTGATTAAAAAAGTGTAATACCTAATAAGGTCCAAGGACTAAGACTGATTAGTAACATTTGTTGATTTTCTTTGCTAGAGTTAATACAAAATTACATCAAGCTACAATTTTTTACATTCATAATAATACGTTACGTATAATTTATATATATTTTCTGAGACTTTATAAGGGCCTCGTCACTTATTTATGTGAATTACCGTTTCATTGCTCGGAAACCACGATATTAATAGTAGTTTAAAGCCATTGCTTTCTATAGATGTAATTCTTCTGGGATACGATGCGAAGCCTGAACTTAATTCTTACAGTTCAATTATGGACCTTATTTAGAGCGCTAGTGTCCAATGAGAGAAAGCTCATGCTTTTAAAAATTTTTTTTTAGTAAGTAACTCGTCATTGTTTTTGTAAAATATTATCTCTGCAAAAAGCAGTTTATTCGATCATGATGTTTTACAAACCAACAAACTTGCCAAAATTGATTTATAGGGATTTTCAAAATCCCGGTCCTTATGAGATGCCATTACCTTATGTCTTTACCATTGTTAAATGTTTTATTTTACCTATTAGTCCTTCATAAAACATTTCAGCTATAACATAACATTTCTAATTATTGTCATACATTCGTTTAATCTGCAAACAGCAGAATCCACGGAATGGCCGTCAGAAATGGACGACTTTATAAATTAATGCATTATATCAACAAATGACAAGTATCGTTTAATTTAATTTGAAGGCTCGAGTAATTTGACAAAACTTGTGTAATAAAATTATCGAGCAATGACCGCGGCTGATAACGAGCTCGGACGGGCCAGTGCGACCGGACACAGCTCGCCATGTACATGCACGTAAAGTAAGATAATCCATAAAACTCACAAAAGGTGCCGAGGTGTCTTCACGACCTACGGCCCAGTCGCGCACACGCTAAACCCGACACTAATCCGCATTTTGAACGCATTACAACCCTTACCTACAATCGGCTCGTAAACAATTAATAATGTTACAAACTTCGTGTATATAAAGTTTAATACAAATATGAATACAATTAAACTTGTCAATGTCACGCACGACTATTGCAGTTGTATAAGAAAAAATACGATTGTAATTTACATTGCTTATTCATCAGTGAAACTCAATCCCCTCAAAGCACTTAAGCACTTAGCGCAAACATATCGATTCTCAATACGCGACGCCAACGCCCCGGGGACACGGTGACAATGTAAAAACGCGACAGAGCCGCACACCGCGTGATTCCCTTATTTGTACTCTTGTGTGGCGTGCGATTAACGAACGGCAAACGCGAGTTAAACTAGGGTTAAGAGTGCGGAGGGACCGCCCTGACCTCATAATATTATAACGTGTAAGGTAAGGAGTAAAAGAGTCGACGTTATCTCCTACACAAGCCCGATTGCTGACCACTTTAATGGGAAAAGCATGTTAGAATTAAACTAAACAAAGACGACGCATCAATTAGGGGCTCCTCTCGGATTTTTTTTCTCTCTTTTTCAAAAAAGGGCTCAACTTTTAAAGCTTGTACGTTGGCCAAGTCGCGTCCGAGGATGTTCGTTATTTTTTACTGCCTTATTTGATTAGATCAATCTCAATGATTCTTGTATGAATTTCAATTAAGCCGATAAATGAGTGCAAACATGAGTCTTGTTTGTACTTTTTTAACAATGAAGCGCAGTGAATTGTGGCATTGCGAAAGTAATTAAAATAAAAATAGCGTCGTGTTATCGTCGTTCGACGTTTAGAATTATTTAAAGTAAAAATATAAAAATTAACCGGACTTCGAAAAAGCGTCGAAAGGTGCAGTTCCGCAGGTGCGAACTATTTGTTTTATCTAGTTACACGTATTAATGTACGAAACTCCAATGGCAATATCTACCTCACTGTTTACTAAAAATAGATTTCAACAAGTTTTTATAATTAGAAAGTGTTCAATTTGCATGGGCTACAAGAGAATCGCCTTATTCTGCATTTAATCTACAGTAAATAAATTAGAATACGCCACGAAACAACCTGATAAAATTACGGCAAACGAGTCGATATGCATGTTAAAGATGCGTGTTGCTTTATCAATGGAACTCTAAAAATGAAATGCAATAAAACTGATTCGATAACTGTGTTGTAATTAAGACGAGGGAAATATATTACGGAAAGCATTGACGGATCGTAAATGCGAAGGATTGAAACCAGCAAACTGCAAGGCACGGTTTACGACGCCGGCCGAACCGCTCTTTTATTGTTGTTGTAAAATTCACGATCCATTATTAATTATTACAGGCATCATTAATCTACTAATCTATTTAAGGACGCGCGATAAGAATCTCATTTAAAGTATTGAATGAAGAGTGTTCGTAGTGGACTCGAGATAGGCTTAAATTAGCGTTGGCGGTCAGGTGAGATGACCGTTTTACTTGTTACTCGATTCTAAGCTCTGTAAGCTGCGCGATTAGATAAAGTTTATTTTTTTCGTGGTGTGTGGTTACGTCGTTTCGTGCTGGGTGGGATGGTGGCTGATTTATTACAGGTCGGCGTTTAAACGACAAATGCATCGAAACAGATAGGGCCGACATATCTGACATTGGACGACCGATGTTGACCACTGTAACCGGCGCGCACATCGCGTTACAAACTTACAACTTATCCCAAGATTTTTCAATCTGCAGCAATATACTTACTTGGAAATTTTGTTTGTTTTATAATTAAACATAAATTATATTTTAACATTACAGCTTTATTATATTTATTCAGTTTTATATTAAAAGGATATTGCTTACTTTTGGAAATTAAATATGTGTTTGATACAAATAATGAACCGTTGTGAAATGCCTACATCATAATTATTAATAAATTCATCAACACGAAAAGAATTAAGTTAGTCACCGCATGGAACATGAGTTCTCTATTCCATGAACACACAAATTATTATATCTATACTAATATTATAAAGCCGAAGAGTTTGTTTGTTTGAACGCGCTAATCTCAGGAACTACTGAACCGATTATGAAAATTCTTTCACTAATAGGAAGCTACATAACTCTTGAGTGCTATAGGCTTTTTGTCGCGGGAAAATATTATTGTCCCGGAAAACCTTTTTCACGCGGGTGGAGCCGCGAGCACTACTAGTAATTATATGAATTGTGTGCATCGAAGGAATGTGTGTCGAGCTAATGAAGCAAAATCGCAACGATTAGCAATAAATCATTAAATACTAAAAAGAGATGAAGCCAGACGAGGACGCCGATAACACATTTTTCAAACATTAAATATGTTTGAATATACGTATATTACAATTTGCATGTATAATTAATAAATACAAAACTATTTGAACTCTTAACCTTCTAGGATTTTAAATGTTCTGATTTATCTCGATTAGACTTATATTAAAAAAATCTCGTGTGTACCGGTCTCGCCCAAAGACCGGATGAGGGTTTCTTTGGTACATAATCTTTACAACAAAACTGTGATCGGATCACACACTAACGAACCTACAGGCACACATAAATAGATTTAAGTAGCACTGATTATAATAAAATGTATCGTGCACTATCAATATTGTAACAGCGGTATTTGTTATAAATAACAACGTTATTGAGCTCTGTTAGATAACATCCCAATGAATGGAAAGTGTCTCGACGTTTAAAATATTACAGGACCTTACGCACTGTCCATCTTGACGTACAGCATGCTGGACGTCACGGTGCTGGACGTAGCATACGCACCATCGTGCAGCTAGACGGTGTTGCCAGGTATTCAGTTACCTATATATTTTATCTTTAGTCTTTGGTCAATGGTATTTATACATTTTAATACATCATACAGATATGAATGCAGATATTTATACAGATATTTACAATTCGTGAATAATTTATAAATATTTATATATATTTTCGGTTACGGACTAAAAGTTTATTTATGGTCTATCGGTACGATGTTCAGAGTGGTGGGGTCACTCGTTGAATATATAATATTATTAAATCAAAAGTGTATTTTAAAAAATGCATGTTCTAAGCTACCCTGGTGTTATAAAAGGGGTAAGTGATACACGAATTATAAGTGATACATTGAGGGCATAGACAATCCGACAATATGTGATATGAAACGAGCAAGCCTTTGGCCACATTGCTCACGAATCAAATAAAGATAAGTCAAATGAAAAACCTTTAAGCTTTGTTCGTCAATAAGCCTCATGAAAACCAATAAATTACAGAGCTAGATCTGATAATTATTATTTATAGATATATAAATACAAGTAAAAAATACATATGAAAAATTTTTGACTTTGATATTAATTAACATTTTTATCACCATAATTGCTGTCATCATCGTGATCATCATCAGTCACATGACGTCCAGTGCTCAACATGGGCCTCCCCCAAAGATTTTCAGATGGACCTGTCAAAAGCGGTCTGTATCTAGCGTGTTCCTGCGGCCTTTACCAAGTCATCGGTCCACCTTGCAGGTGGACGGCCGACGCTGCGCTTGTCAGTACGTGGCCCCCACTCGAGAACTTTTTTGTCCCATCTGCCGTCAGTTCTTCTAACTATGTGCCCTGCCCCCTGCCACTTTAGCTTGCTAATCCGCTAGGCTGTGTGAGTAACTTTCTTTCTTCTACGGATCTCCTCATTTCTGACTCGATCGCGTAGAGAAACGCCTAGCATAGCCCTCTCCATAGCTCGCTGAGTGACAATGAGGTCTGTAGACTTTAGTAATTTAGTATTATTACCCTAGCATATACGATATCAAATCTCTTGCAATACATGACTAACGACCTACAAATAGTTTTATTACCAAGTAAAGAAGTACAATACCAAAGTTATCTCAAATCTTATTGATCATTCGAAATTAATTCCCTCTGCAGAATCAAATATCTTTGAACATCGCGCCGTATAAACGCACGTAGCCAACCGCATCCGAGTCAGCGAGACTGAAACTATTGTGTTGTGAACTACTACAGAGTATTGTACGGATGAGATTGCTGTTCACCTCTGCATGTACCTGGGAGTCGCAGGGAGGGGGCGCGGAACGGCGCCCGGGCGGTGGGGGAGCTGCATTACTTGCTTCGCTATTCCGCGCCACCACATAGTTTTGTTCGCAAGCTCTCATCGACTCTCGGGCTCACAGCTTAAGGCAAAGCCATCGCTAATTGGACATATTCAAGTGTTTGTTACCGGCCACTAGAATTTAACAATAGGTTACAGGGAGCTTGTTACGGCGGCGCGCCGGCGGACTCCTTTGTGCGCCGAAAATGAGTATTCACGAGCTTTCCTTACAAATCTATTAATTAAATAACGAGGGGTTTTTGATATTTATTACAATGTGAATTTTAATATAAGTACATTGTGTCGGTGTTGCAGGCACAAATATTCTTCAAAGAGACTAATTGGCAAACAATAATGAGCTGTTAAGACTTGTTAAGTATTTGTTTTTTGTTCCAACTTTCCATTTAATAGTTGAAACATAAACTACGCAATAAGAAAATAAAGCAGGAGTTAATGTAAAACGATTGGAAATATTTTTACCACGTCCTAGTCTTCTTCACACGACGCTTATCTGTTGCAAAAAGGAGTTGGCAACATTTTAGAGACCGTCTACTGTAACCTTTAAGGGATTCCATCCCAAGCAAATATTTTAGAAAAACTTATATAGGATGCCGCGAGCTGGGATTCGAACCCCAGTTTACCGCTTTCGAGACCTCGCAGTTTACAACTTTAGCCAGCCACTAGCGGAAAATGAAAAAAAAATATAAACATAAAAATAACATCTTCCATATACTTTTCTGTTCCATTACTATTATTACTATTTTGAATATATCCTACTAATATTATAAATGCGAAAGTTTGTAAGACTGGATGTATGGATGGATGTTTGTTACTCTTTCACGGAAAACTACTAAATAGATTTCGATGAAATTGGGCACAATGGTAGCTCATCAACACATAGGCTATTTTTTATCTCGAAAAAATATAAAGCGAGACTTTTGTCCCGGATTTTTTTTTCTCGCGAGTCGTTACGGCTAAACCACTAACCGATTTCGATGAAATTTGGTAGGGTGATAGACCCTGGGAAGGATATAGCCACTTTTTATCCCGGGAAAATATAAACCGGGACTTTAATCCCGGAAAATCGTCTTCTGTTAGTGGAACCGCAAGAAAATAAGCATGGAGATAGTTTGAGATCCAGAGAAGGAGAGAGGCTACTTTTATTCCGGAAAAACATACACCGGGAATTGTATCCCAAACTTTTCAAATCTCGCCGTTGGAGCCGTAACGACCAAACCAATGAATCTATTTCAATGAAATTTAGTAAGGAGATAGTTTAAGACCCTGGGTAGGACCTAGGCTATTTCTTATCCCGGGAAAATATAAACCGGGACTTTTATACCGGAAAAACTTTTAACGCGGGCGGAGCCGTGGGCAAAAGCAATGAATCTATTTCAATGAAATTTAGTAAGGAGATAGTTTAAGACCCTGGGAAGGACCTAGGCTATTTCTTATCCCAGGAAAATATAAACCGAGATTTTTATAGTAAAAGTGTAAATTTTTGAAACGAATACATACAAATTTATAGTTATCATACGTACTGTACAATTGCCATAAAATAACCACTACCTCTGAATAACATTTGCCAATAAAAAAGTACTGCCTACCACCATCTCAGTCATATCAGCAGCTCAATAGTTTTTTAAGCATCTATTGTAATTTAAATAAAACCTCAGATTTGGAAGTAGCTGAATGTATTTTTTTTAAGTTTATACACGCGGCCATCTTAAGTTAAAAGGTTAATGTGTTTAGCACGGAACTTTCATAACATAGAGCCCTTGAATAAATCAATAATTATAATTGAATACACTTGCTCACGCCTTCCACTCCCAATGGGGTAGACAGAAGCGCAACTAGCGCACACACTTTTTACTTTGTGTATTCCGTTCCACAGTATTATAGTAGTGGGAGGTTATCGCCACATCGGGCACAACTCAAGATGACGGGCTAACATTGCACAAAATTACAATAACCTTTCACCGAGACCCTAAATCGAGACATCAGCACCGTAATCTACGACAAAACATTTAAGTCATCAAGACGGTCATTTAATAGAACATACATATACACTCACGCCTGTTATCCCCGAAGGGGTAGGCAGAGGCGCAACTAGTGCACCCACTTTTCGCCATTATTCCGCCCCATGATGTGATAGGGGGCGAGCCTATCGCCATATCGAGCATAGATTCCAGACTCCGAGCTGATACTGAATAGAAAAACTCAATATCGCTTTGCCCGATCCGGGGATTGAACCCGAGACCTCAGCTTTGCAGTTGTACTGTAATACAACTACGCCACCGAGGCAGTCATTTAATAGAAGTGGTCTAAAAATATCATAGATCACTTAACAGTATTCTATGAAGTAACTTGCCCTTAAACCCAACATAAGGGAACTTCATACGCTCAGGTTCTTGTTAAACGCCGCCGCCCTGCAGCCTCCAGCTTAAAGCAATTTGCAAGAGTTCTTAGCATCGCCTAGCTGTTTGTTCCGCAGTTTTATTAAAAGCACTCGCCATTTGCGCAAATGCAAATTCTTTGTGATATTAAAATTACTCGTTAAACTCATTGCTACTGGTCGCTTTGGAGCTAATTAGATAATATAATCGGCCAATCGTATGAGAGCGTTGTCCATTTATCTCTATTATCTTTTTTGTTAGCTTCGAAACCATGTTTGCGTTGCGTTGAATTAATAATCACTTCACGTAATAGTATATTTACGTTTGGTTCTACAAATTTGGTTAGTTTATTTACTTATTTAAAGGATTGCTTGAAGGACACCATTACGAAAACTGATTTAATTGATTTTATTGAATTTATGCAGCGATGGAAAATTAAAACCATGAATAACTTATTGCAACGCTTCCTGTTGTCGCAATCTATTATTGTCATGTCTGCAAAACGAACCGATATGGTATTTCCGATAATATTGAATACTTATCGAGTTACACAAGTGCTTATTATTTTGTACCCCGAATCCAGAGTCATTACGAGAAGTAACTTGCTTACACGATTAGTTATCGTGTAACAATAATTTTTCACACGGACATTTCCCACAATACTTACGTAACAAAATAACTAAAAGTTGCTATCTACGACACCTTTTATAGATATTGCGATGATTGCAGAAACTACTAGCAAAGTTCAAAACTTAAAACCGAAACATGCTTACAGTTAAGAACTAATCCGCAACCACTTGGAGTGGAAGACAAGTGTGAAACCGATAGTTCATGGTTGATGGAGTGGCAATTAAGGACGCGATAGATTATAAACGCTATACTCAAGATGCTTAGGTTGTGTTTCGGTTAATATGTGTAAGTTGGCGCCACATGCGGGCAAGACACGCCGGGAGAACTTTTCAGATTCGCAATCACGCCGCGTGAAAGTTTGAAGTAAGTATTAAGTTTAACGTGGTACGGTGTGAGGTGGTTTCACGTTGTTAATACGGGGAACTGGGGACGTTTTGTTCAACTTGACAACACATCATTTTTATAAGGAATTATACATATATTAATTCGTATTCAAAAATAGAACTCGTTATTAAACAGTTTGTTCTTGTGAATTTACACCAAGATGTAGCTGCTTTAATAACGAAAAGTTATTACTAGAACTGAAACAAAATATTAACTAATTAATAATAATGTACGATGTAAAAGATCGAAATCTAATTTAAATTAAAAAAATTAACAAGCCACTGCACATGAATGATAGAAAACTAATAAAGGCCGATATTTCTTCATAGACCCGACGGCGTTCAATGATATTCCGCAGTCACATATCTTTTCATCAACAATAATAATGACTTCTAAGTGCGTATTCTATTCTAATAGTCTCCACGTCATTAATATTAAATTATGATGTCTTATTCCGTATGGCATGAAAGTGTGCAGTGAGCACTTTAAATCACACATTGTTACCTACTGGCTTTTAAGACGAATTGTTTTGTATGATTCATAATCTAAACATAGAAGAGGAAGTGTTTATGGCTCATGATTCATCAACTCAAGTAGGACTAGTATACCAAAAGGCGGTAGAAAACGTCGACCTTAATGCCTTAAAGAATTATAAACTAGTGAATGATCAGAGAAATATCCGATTTACTTGTAACAATAATGCAAGAACAGTAGAAAAATTGGTTATACAAACCTAAGTGTTCGCAATAGGTACAGCAAAACAAGCAAACCACAATTCGTGAATGCGCAAATTTCAAATACAACCTTATTCCGGAAATTTTACACATTTATAAAATGTTCAAGTGTTTAAAGAAGGCATTTCTCATGGGCACATATAACAAAAAATTATATCGTTATAAAGTTTTTTTAATACTGGTTATAGCATTGCCAATTATATAGTCAAATTATATCATTTTAAGAACATGGCCCGAGAAAAAGATAAGAGGATATAAAAAGATAAGAGGATAATAAAATACGTAATTATAATATTATGTACAAAAATACATCGATAAAATTTCAAAATTACATATTTTAAATATCAAAATTAAATATCAAAGTTAAGTGCATTTATTTCGTTGTAAATTCTAATGGAAATTGAGGGCTCCGATGCAGTTTAAGATTCAATGCTTGGCCCATCTTAGCGAAGATAGAAAAATGATTCTCTTTGAATTTAAACAATACACTATACAATTAAATGCGAAGGATGCTTGAATGCCCTCTGCCTGCCGTAGCCTCAAGCATAGAACCAGCTAATGGTCCAATTATGCACTGGAATTGGTTGTACTTCTAAGCATATCTGTACCTTGTTTCATTAAGATAGATTTCCTTTTCTAAAGAACTGAACCAAAGGTAAATCGCATTAATATTTCTAGAACAGTCTTAATTTCGTAAATTATAAATAATTTATTTAACTGTTAAAACATTAGACAGTAAAACAAAATATTATGATAAGTTTAAAGGAATTTGTGAATTTTACGCAATAGTGTTAGTATTATTTAATATATTCTGATGTAAAATTTCTCCAATAAAAAATACCCTGTAAGTCATAAAAAAACACATTAATTTAAAATGTAAGAAAATACTGTAATCCTATAAGTATTACAAAATCAATCAAGGCCCCATAACTTGAAGCACGTCTGCGACAACCATTTAATAAATCAAGTTGCAAAATGTTATTGTTTTAACAATCAGATCGCGTCCATTTCAGTTTGTTTCTGGGATGGCGTGCCGGCTTTGTCTCGATTAACTTGGGTTTGTTCGTTCCGTGTCTATCTAAACTTTCCTTCTGCCGGTGCATGAACAATATGAACGTTGTTCTCTTATTACACAAAGTTTATTTCTTGTTTCAATTGTGGAAGTGAACAATTTCGCGGATTGGAGACGATGCTGTCTATATAGCGGTGTTGTAGATACGTTACATAGATTTTATTGTGATTTTGACTATACTGTCTTTTGATGTCTCTATGGTTGATTTTAGATCTTATAGTAAGAAAGTTATTATGTGGTAATTATATAAAATGTAAAATAAACCTTTAACATACATATATATATACATACATATACACTCACGCCTGTTGTCCCCGAAGAGGTAGGCAGAGGCGCAACTAGTGCACCCACTTTTCGCCGTCATTCCGTCCCATGATGTGATAGAGGGCGAGCCTATCGCCATATCGGGCACAAATTCCAGACTCCGGGCTGATACTGAATAGAAAAACTCAATATCACTTTGCCCGACCCGGGGATCGAACCCGAGACCTCAGCTTTGCAGTCGTACTGTAATACAACTACGCCACCGAGGCAATCAACCTTTAACATCTATAGTAATATATTTAACAAAGCATAAATAACACGAAACGAATCTTTTGATGGTTCTCTCTGATATACCGACAATAATGACTTTACTCATTTTCACAGAGCAATAAAATGGATGTAACCCCAAAATGAATCTTAAAATCAAGGCGAAGTATTCAGCATTTGATACAAGTGAGCTGCACTGAAACAAAAACAGCAACAAGGCAACTCTCGGCTGATTGCGGATTTTATTACACTATGTTAAACCAAAACTTGTCCCAGGCAATGTAGTAAAAACTATTTTATGTGTACAGATATAATATTCCTAGGACTGCCTCGGTGGCGTAGTTGTATTGCGTATGCGTTACGAGTACGATTGCGCGCTGGGGTCCTGGGTTCGAATCCTGAGTCGGGACAAAAAACATAGTGGCTGGGTTTTTCCATCTTAAAAATTACGCAGTTGCAGCTTGGAATCAGGAAGTTGGCATGGCGGTGTGATCCCCCGTGCCTCGGAAAGCACGTAAAGCCGTTGGTCCTGCACCTGATCTCTCTCCGGTCATGTCGGATTGCCGTCTCACCGGACTATGAGAGTGAAGGAATAGCGAGTGCACCTGTGTATTGCGCACACACTTGTGCACCATAATATTCCTACGTGCCTGGCTGATCTCGGTTCAGATTGGCCGCCGAGGCCGAAACTAGCTACGAGGATTCAAATCAATAACATTTCATAAATTAGTGTCTGTACTTTTGTGACATCATCATGAATTACGTTATTACTTGTTCACATTTGCTGGATATCAAAATTAAATCATGTAGAGCTTCTTATTATAAAATCGAACACGCTAACTTGTAATAATAATACATATTTTTTTCCATAGTCATTTTTAACTTATTATCATAATTAGCATTTTCAGTCCTTACATAGAAACAATAAAAATTAATACTGAACAAAAAAAAATATAGTATTTTTTTTGGTAGCTACACAAGTAGGAAGTAATAATATGGGATCAGCTTAGGGGAACACAGGAAAAATGCAGAATGTATGTCAATAAGTTTGTGGGTGATACGCAGACTAAAGTTATAACTCTTTACTAAGCATTTTTTATTCATAGTAATACATCACTATATGCTAAGTGGTACGATTTGTAGCTTGCGTTGAAGGTACTTATACCTGTCTAGCCTAATAATTGCGATTGTTAACGCGATATACAGTATACTTGTTTTATCGTACGCTTAAAAAGTTCGCCTATAATAATATTGACTAAAATGTTTGAAATCGCGATTAACAATAAAATATAGTTACTGATGTCATAAAAAATAACTTTAGGCACTTCAGTGATAAAACACTGATTAAAGTAATATTAAAAATAGCAACATGTTCTGTTTGTCACATCTGGGACGATTTCACCGCTTTCTTATAAATACTTTTGTATTTATAAGATAAGCGACTGATCTACGCTCTCAAAGAAATGGTAGTAAAATGAGTATGGGAGACCGGGGATAGTTAACCAAATTTCTGTTTGGACGATTATTTTTTTTTTGTTTTAGTAATCAATGTCAAGAAATCCTATAGGTTTGATAGGTACACTAATAAGCTTTCGAAATAAATACAAAAAACATCGCCACTATTTATAACATAGTGTACAATAGCCATTTTGTGGAACAAGAAAATCATGTCAACCTCCCCCTTGCCAGGGGTTTGTTTGTTAATACACTAAAATGATCAACAATAACTAAACTCTTACTTTAAATTGCTTGAAAGTAAATAGCATCGAGTATAAAGGCTTATACAAATAATATTGAAAGATAAATAATTACTCATAGGTATCATTTTTCGATAAGTCGTTTTATTTTTCGGATTACGTGCGCCCGCGATGCCGCGTTTGCGCTGAAGATTCGTTAACAGTTGGCGGTTTTTCGTGTATATCAAGACGACGCAACTCATTAAAGTAGCCCTAGTTTTTTACTCTTATTTATCCTGACCCCATCGCCAACCATCCCCGGTCTCCCCATTATCTAAATTAGCTGTTTAGTTCCGTAACTGTTAAATGAAATTTACTTGTAACCTGTGAAATAAAACCTTAGTGTGTTTGTTTCATAACAAAAATATAAGGTTAGAAGATTTTTTACATACGTAAACTCGTCATGTCTACCGCCCGTTTTACACCGGTTTCATTCGTTATCTTCATAATACATAATTTTCCAAAAAAAATTGTCAAAAATAATTAATATCAAGCCCCGTTACAGCCGGTCTAGAAATACACGCGTTTTTGAACAAATCAACCTGTATGCAGGCGGTCCTTTGTACTCGAACTAGTTATTAAGTTATTATGCAACGTAAGGAATTTTAAGCTGAACTACTGCTGGCTGGTGAATGTTTATTAGGGGCTGCAAATCTTACTTAATTAATAGGTTCAGAGGACCTGTTTCGAAATCAGCAGATATGTATAAAATAAACGCGTCTTTTGTTTTCATAGGCGTCAATAGCAAAGCTTAGATTTTAAGCATTTGGAAAAGCAATCTACGGAAGAAAGTAACTGAAAAGCACGAAATAAGACAAATATGTCCTGGGTAACTTAACCATAGTCACAGCCCTATTTTTTGCCCTAGATATATCAAGTTCACCTGCAGTACAAATGTTAGTTCGGCTAAATATGAATGCTCTAGTTTGTCTCAACCTTTGAAAAAAAACGTAGTATGTCTCTTAAACCTTTTACTTTAGAATTTGTATGATCTACGGCTAAAGATGTGAAGCCCAGCGCACCTTAGAACCATTAATCCGGGAATTTAGATTGATCGACGCACCTGCTTACCCTTTCGGCGAAGACGAATACCCACGTGCCAAATTAATTTGAAAGATGAAACATAAAGACTATCGACACAAAAATATCTGAGTGGTTTCGGAAACAAGATTGTGTTGAATCGATAAAAAAAAGAATGTGACATTTGTGAGGCAGACAGGCTCGGGACTCAGATTAAACATAAGAATGAATATGCATAAGATACCCACGTAAATGTTCTTACACAAAAAATATAAAAGGAAATTAACAAAAAACAACTTGAAAACAATAATATGCTCATGTTTAAATGTATACTCTTTAAGGAATTATTTGTGTTTATTTAAAAATAAACTAAAACATTTTATAAACATGAATACTCAGTTTAATTACATCATACAATTAGAAAATATTATTCCATTTCAATATCACTGTAATTAAGTTTCCACTCGTACGCGGGTACTGTTTTTAGTACTTAGATGCCTTTTAAAACAAGTATTTTAATGTATTCGCAATTAAATAATTAATTAATTAATTATACTCAATGCTCTAGATTTATTTTTAGATTTTACGTATCTTTTCCGCGGCTAGTGATATTAATTTTGATAGCTGCTATTTATAAATCAAACAAAGTAAATAACTGAAACATAAGTTATTTGTTATTACCATTTCTAATCTCGCGGTATGCCTAGCAAGAATGTTTTCGTAATAGTATTCGTTCAATGAGAGTTTTCTTTGTTGTGTGGACTATAAAAGGCCGATGATGATTATATGATAATAGATGATTATATGATGTTGTTGTGTTGTGTTCACACTCCCATACAACTAACAAAAATTTTACAACATGAACTTTGGGTGAGTATAAGCTTCGAATTGTAAATCTTGTAGCCATGTAAACGCTAAACTTAAAATGTATGGAAATCGGCAGAACTTATTCTTTTTTGGCGTAAAGTATTCAAATGATTATAGACACACACATTCATGCCTCTTTATCTCCGAAGGGGTAGATAGACACACACATTCATGCCTCTTTATCTCCGAAGGGGTAGACAGAGGTACAACTAGTGAACCCACGTTTCGCCGTGCGTATTCCGTCCTATGATGTGATAGGTGGCGAGCGTAAATCAGGAACAAATTCCAAACTACGGACTGATACTGAATAGAAAAACCCAATTTCATTTTGCTCGACCCGGGGTTTGAACTCGGGACCTCAGTATTGTAATCGGACCGTAACAACTACGCCACCGAAGCAGTATATATGCATACTTAAAGTGAATTTATTGAATACGAATACTGTCTCTTCTAGGCTCCGGCAAAATACTATTACGTTTACTGTCAGCATGGTAAGTTTAGACCTCGCTATTGTCTTCATAAGGAACTACGTCTGTTATTCTTCGCATAAAACTAACACATTTACTTTCCAACAATCTTACCTCAATACGAAACTATACAATATGATAATTATAAGTACTATAAATTAATTAATAAAATACTAAACATTATTACACATAAGTATCACTAGCCGATCTAATTAAGTAACAGGCGAAAGCGTGGAAGTAATAGATGCCACATTTCATTCCATTTCAAAGCGCAATATAAATCCAATTTTAAAAAATTAAACTTCCATTTGACGTCGTGTGTGTGACGAATGAAAATCGAGCAAAAGGGGTCGTCTACCCCTTGCTTTAAAGCCGACGCATTAGTGCAACAATCTGTGTTCAAAATTATGGTGACAGACACTTTTTATAGCGGCCTCGTAATATTATATTATGAAAGTAAATTAATTTATCGCCCACGTTAATAAACGAAGGCATAATTTTTAAATTGGTTAAGTTACGTGTTGAATAAATACGAGAGTGGAAATATCTATTAGGAGTTTATTAGACGCTGTCTGCAACCACATAAACATTTAACTTTAGTGTATTGTATTATTACAGAACTTCGACATGCAATTATGGTATGGCTTCGATAAAGGTCATCTTTACTATCTTGATGTAGGAACGAGAATGTTTGACCATTTTATCAGAAATTACGCGAAAAGTATTTTTTCTTATCACATTCGTATTTTACGGAATTGTAGACATTTGTCACGACAGGCTTTTACGAGGAGAACATGTAAAAATGCATACAATATACTCTGCGGCGTCGGGACTGATCTACAATATAAAAGATATAATACAGCAACTGCTTATGCTTGTAAGAGTATTGCGAAAATATTTGAAAGGATGGAAGCTTGTCAACATTCGCTACTTGCATGTTTTTGCAATATGCAAGCGCAACGGTGTCGAGAAAGGATAAAGGAAATTTACAGTGTGTAATCTGCCTTCGTCTCTTCAACATAATGCACTGTCACAGTAGCACTTTGTTTTTCTTTATTTTAAGCAATGTATTTTGTGCCTGCTGTTTACGTAATAAAATTTTAGTATCTTCAAAATAGATACATTATATTTTAATAAATGTACTTATGTATTATTTTTATTTCGATGTCTGCCTTATACTGCTGACATTTTTCCATTTAAAAATTCTGGCATAATAAACTGAATTATCGTGTAAATTACACTTAAGTACTTTCAGTATGACCTTTATGTAATTATAACATTAGCGCCACATCAGATCATTAGCAAGTTGTAACCTTGCATGAAACAGTAATAAAATAAACAAGCTTTATCAACAACCGAAACCACCCCGCGGAAAACCATCACAATAAACAACCGCGATGGTAAATAAAAATTCATTCCTAATTCTCACACGAGCGTAAACCAATTCGATCGAAGTAATTTACGAGCTAAATCTAAAAATATGCCTTTTCTATGGCGTCGCAGCCGTCGTCACAGATGGGTTCACAATATTAGCAGGCCCCTCGGAGGGGACCGCCACTTATTTTATAAACTTTGAATAAGATTTTAAAAAGCTGACTGGGAGTTATAGGAAGATTTTCGGTGGAAAATATCGGGCCGATTGTTTTGGCAAGTTTGGAAATTTTGTTCCCCCTCCTTACACATGAGCGGGTTGGTGCTGGGATTTGTTGTTTTATGCACTTAAATCAAGTTTTATTAAGTGAACTTTGCTATATTGTTTTGTAAGTAGTGTGATTGAACAAACATTTCAAATTTATTATCCCCTTGCGATATTTCAAATGATTCAAACTAATATATCGACGGCTCCGAAGAACAAAGTCGTATAATTATGCAAAATGTTAGCTTTTCAGTAGAGCGCTTTGAAAGTAGTTAGTTTGTATTCATGTGCGAATTAGTGCTATTTTCACACATTAAGTTCAAAGTTGTTACTGAATCCTATAGAATGTAATGTTTTGTTCACTATAACTTGTGATTTTCACAATTAACTTAGTCTTTCAAAGCGCTCTACTGAAAAGCTTCATTTTGCATATACGACTTTGTTCTTCGGAGCCGTCGATATATATAGTGCCAGTACTACCAATTTTAAGATACTTGGTTGCTGACAGAAAGGACATGTCCAAAAACGAGATTAAAATTCTAACCAAAATACTTTATATATATTTGGATACTCCAAAAACTAGGCCATTGCAATAAATTGTATATTTAAAGTCCTCCGATTTTGAGATTTGTTTAATTTTAGTTTACTTATAAACTACACTTAATATCAACGTTTTTTAGAAAGTTTGTTATAAATGGAAGGGCCTAAAAGTAGTTTTAATGGATCCATATCTATATTTTTGCCTCTTTTATATCCATAAAGATTGAGCCTGGTTAGATTTCCTGAACCAGCACCCATATAAAAAGTGGACATCTTTGTCCATCTAATAAGTTCCAAACCATTCCTAAAATTCTTTACAAGTGACTTATTCAAACCTTAGACTTGATTCCCTCTTTCATAACGTACTATGTTCTTCTCTTACTTTGGGTTTCCCAAACAAAGTAAAATACGATTTAAAAACATCAATATGGACAGGATCAACCTCCTTGCGATCAAGTCGGCTCGAATACTTTTTATTTCGTTTTGGTGGCATATTTCCCTTGATACAATAAGGATCAGTTTGCGCAAGCGGGTAATTCGACGTCGTTACTTTACGTGACCCCCAAATGTTTTCAGCTACGTGTTTCTACTATTGCCTGAGGACACCCTCATCGTAGCTACTGAGAAGTATCACTATGATTTTATATCCCGTAGATAGCATCGGTTTTAGAATTACCAGTTTGTTTTTCGTCTCTAGTTATGTTATATACAAATGTGGTAAATTACACACACACACACATACACTCACGCCTGTTATCCCCGAAGGGGTAGGCAGAGGCGTAACTAGTGCACCCACTTTTCGCCGACATTCCGTCCCATGATGTGATATGGGCGAGCCTATCGCCATATCGGGCACAAATTCCAGACTCTGGACTGATACTGAATAGAAAAACTTAATCACTTTGCCCGACCCGGGGATCGAACCCGAGACCTCAGCTTTGCAGTCGTACTGTAATACAACTACGCCACCGAGGCAGTCCAGGCAGTGTGGTAAATCAATGTGTGTATAAAAAGTTTGTTAATTGTTGTAGACGGCTTATAGTTTAGGCACTTTAAAATAATTATGGTAAATATTTGACCATTCAGATTCTGCGACAAAAACTCTTCGCCCCAGTTTCACGAATTTCAAATAAATTTGTATTAAACAACTAATGTTGACAGTACTCATGGAGTGTGTCTCGTATTTGGTCGGTTTATACATTTATGTGACGAGTAGTATTTATCAGTCAGCGGTGAAATCGGTCCGAACACTATTAGTGCTTGAAATTATTCTTAGAAATTGTAACATTAAATTTAAAACGGGTATGTTTATTACTTTACTTTTATCAAAGTGGTATAATTTCTTAACGAAACATCAATTAAAATTCACATTAGGTTCAAGTTGACGAGACGAGCATGCCGTTCGCCTGATGGTAAGCGATACGACCGCCCATAAACAGTAACAACACCATCCAGCACTTTGAGTTACCAAGTAGGTACTGTGTGGCATTCCACTTCGCTCGTCACCTTGAGAAATACGATGTTAAGTCTCATTATACCCAGTAGTTACACTGGCTACAATGTCCTTCAAACCAAACACAACAGTGCATGCACACTGCTGCTTGGCGGTAGAAATAGACATTGCGGTGGTACCAACCCAGACGGACGTAATTTTTCAACTTCATTAAAAGTAAATTTATTATAATCGACAACCAACAGTTTTTACTGTTTCTAAGTACAAAAACTAATTTAATATTAATTCGCAATAACCTTATTGCTTAAGATAGCTGTTTTTAATGCGTTGGACAATTTGTAATACTAATGTGTTGTGACACCGCATCTACATAATTTCCGGGCTGCAATACTGCAATGTATATTGTGTCTATTCAAATGGTGCAGTTATTACAATTGTAGTGGGTGTCTATAATTATAAGCTACATTAACAATTGAATGCAGCACTCTGGAGTTTTTATCTAATAATCTGTCATATTATCACGTATCGTAAAGTGGTGTGAAACCATTGTAAAATGACACCTGTGCGCGTTTCGTGCTCGGTCAGTCTTCAACAGGTCTACTTGTTAAAACGTGTGACGATGCGCGTGGAAAATACATTGAAAACAAGTGGCAAAATTTACAAGTCCTTTAATGAGCTGTAGGAAGGTCTACGAGTTTCCGATGTCTAAGCGTGGAGCGCATCGTTATTCGACATGCGTACGTCGCGGGACTCCATCCCGCGCCCTTTGCGCCGATGCTCTTTGTCATTATCATCGCTTTTTGCCTCACATAACTGGCCGCAACTTCGTGAGATGTCGGCGTATTGTGCCCGAGTGGCACCTACACACCATTTTTATATACTAACACGTAAGAAATACCTTTTCAGCGAACTTCAATGGCCAACGATTCTAGAAATAGCGTTTATTTGTGCGTTACGAATGGTTGATGCTCTTCATTTTCAATGTAATTGTATTTTAGCATGAATTTGGATTTAATTAATCGTCGGGGATGAATAAAATATCAGTTATTTTTGCTATACGCAGTTTAAATGTCCATGTTTGGCGCGAACTTGTCTGTTGAGCGTGCGAGGCGTGACTATCAACATAATAAACTCATAAACTCATAAATTATAGGTAGTTTTACTTTCACAATTTTGTAAATTAATAAGCAAATAATCGTTTTCGTCAGTATTATCATAAAATTTTGATAAAATTTATGGGTTTTAATGCTAAAGTTCACTAGTAGTGTATGCTCGCTAGTAGTGCATATGCTCGTGAAGTAAAAGTTAACAAAGATTTTTGTTTGTTTTTTCTTTAATAAAGTAAAAGCAGATAAATGTTTAGTATCGAGTGTGACCCTCTCTAGCTGAAATCACAGCTTGAATTCGTCTGGGTATGCTAGCGAGGATATCCCGGATACTTGCTTGCGGAATACGTTCCCACTCCGCGGTAATCACATTCTTCAGCTCTCTGATGGTTTGCGGAACCGGTTGTACTGATCTCACGCGTCGTTTCAGAACGTCCCAGACATGCTCTATAGGATTGAGGTCGGGACTTCGAGCTGGCCAATCCAAACGACGAATGCCGACCTCTTGCACATACGCTTCCACATCGCCAGACCGGTGGGCGCGAGCGTTGTCGTCCATAAAAATTGAGTCTTCACCTAAAGCGGCCAATGCGGGTTGTGCATGAGGAATAAGAACTTCCGTTATGTATCGATGTCCAGTCAGTGAGCCGTTTTCAATGAAGACTAACTCTGTACAATCCATTGAATTTATTCCTGCCCAAAACATAACAGAGCCCCCACCATAAGGTGTGATTTCTTCAAAACAAGCCTCTGCAAAGCGTTCTCCTCGTCTTCGTAGCACTCGCCGACGTCGATCTTCACCGAACAGAGATATCCTGGCTTCATCGGAGAACAATACCCTATTCCAGTTTTCTTGAGTCCATGACTCACAATTTCGAGCAAACCTAAGCCTGGCAACTCTGTGCCCACGGAGTAACTTAGGGCCGCGGGCCGGGCGATGACTGGGTATATTGGCCGCGAGCAGCCTCCTCCTAACCGTCCATAGACTAATATGCACATTTCTTACTTCTTCGAGGTTGTTCTTAAGGTCCACATACGAAGACTTGCGATTTCTCAATGCGCGACTCACAAGAAAACGATCATCCCGTGGTTGGGTACATGGTTTTCTTCCAGAACCAGGCCTTCTCTCGACGGAACCGGTGTCTCGATACCGCTGCTAGGTCCTTTGAACCGTCGAGCGACTCACACTTAGCCTCTGAGCCACGAAGCATTGGCTGCAGCCCTCTTCGAGCAGCGCAATAATTTTTGTAGCTTTTACCACTTTCTCTAACATTATTGAGACAGCTAAACAGCAATAAATGAAGCTTTGACAATTAAGAATATGAAATAAATTCATAAAAATTGACTAAAAGTTATGAAAACCGATATTATCTTTTGGAACTTCGCACCAAAAATGTAGGATAAAAAGTGGTTTTCTGTAAAAACGAGCATCAAACGAAAATTTTAATTTAGAACGTACTGTTTTAAACACCACGGCATTTTTAAAACCGGCCAGTAACATGTACAAGTGATTGAAATCATTTTGGTACCGTATTTTTATAAAAAAGAATTAAAATCCAAACCGCCCGTTTTTTTTGCAAATGAGTGTATTAAAATAAATTGTATGATATGTCACGTTATTGAGCCGCACATTCATACTCGCGGTAACATGTCCACTTCCTTTTATGCATGCATAATATACAGGGAAACTACCATTCATAACAAGAAAGTACCCCTTGCGTCTTAGAATTGTGCATGCTGTCTCGTCTGAACCCACAACGGGATAAGCAGAGACGTAGCCAAAGCACCTAGTTTTCATACAATTTTGAGATATTTTCTGATAGGCTTTTTGTTTAATATTGCATTAAGTATACGATCAGTATGTTGATTTATTTCTAGGTATGCATTTATTTCAAACGGGGAATAAATTGATTGAGTATACAATATTTTATTGAACTCCAATAATCACTACTCAGAAATGGGGTTAGGATTTTAAAGAGGAAATTTATCTCTTTCGCACGCATTTTTTATTATAAGTTGACTTGCATGATCAGCAAATAGGTTTAATGTAGTTTTAATTTTTATGTGCTATACTTTCTTTTGTTGGTCTTCTTGACACTTTTGGTCGAATTTTAAATTAAAAAATTCCTAAAGATATTGTACTATTCAGGGCAAATAGGCGCAAATAATCACGAAAATCACCTGATGATAAGATGATAAGTGAACACCATCGAATTAGTAATCATAAAGCTAGTGGTATTTGAAAGCAGAAAGAAAGATCGCGTTGGTAAGGGAGTTTCCCCGCTTCTTCTTCACAGCGATAAACGTTATAAAGCAGTGGTAGATTCATGACGATTTAAAAGTGCGTTAAAAGACTAAATAAATAAATTTTAGATTGACTGCCTCGGTGGCGTAGTTGTATTACAGTACGACTGCAAAGCTGAGGTCTCGGGTTCGATCCCCGGGTCGGGCAAAGTGATATTGAGTTTTTCTATTCAGTATCAGTCCAGAGTCTGGAATTTGTGCCCGATATGGCGATAGGCTCGCCTCCTATCACATCATGAGACGGAATAACGGCGAAAAGTGGGTGCACTAGTTACGCCTCTGCCTACCCCTTCGGGGATAACAGGCGTGAGTGTATATATGTATTTTAAAAAAAATATGTGGGAATGTGAAGTTGATCTCTACCTATTCTGATGTTCTCTAAAAGTAAGTTTTCTTGGTTTTCGATTTATGTATAACAAGTTAGCCGTTCTGCGATATACCTACAATCGCTGGTCGAACCTGAATCCCACTGGCTTGAGTCAGGATTCAAGCCACTTCTCCAGGGTAAAGTGACATGGTTTGGAAGGTTTGCAAACCCAGCAATAGGATCCTTCGAGGCGTGGAAGATGTTGATGAAAACTGCAATTCTTCGTAATTCGGACCATTCATGCCGTTCATTAAAACTACACAGCGTGTCACTCCTAATAACTACACAAGTAACGTTCTCCGCAACACGTACGATTGTGTTACTACATACATACATACATATACACTCACGCCTGTTATCCCCGAAGGGGTAGGCAGAGGCGCAAACTAGTGCACCCACTTTTCGCCATTATTCCGTCCCATAATGTAATAGGGGCGAGCCTATCGCCATATCGGGCACAAATTCCAAACTCCGATCTGATAATGAATAGAAAAACTCAATATCACTTTGCCCGACCCGGGGATCGAACCCGAGATCTCAGCTTTGCAGTCGTACTGTAATACAACTACGCCACCGAGGCAGTCACAGTCTTGTGTTACTATACAGTGGAATCTCTAAATCCGATTTATCTGAGAACCCCTAAGCGGCGGCGAGCTGCGAGCATAATATATACTAATAGAGAGTCCGACTGACTAGAACTATTACTGAATACCGCAAGATATATGCAGCCATAGTCGTCAGTGGAATCAGCCCTACATAGCAAACACGGGGTAATCTTGGAACTTGAACATGCATTGCGCTGTGCCGCCCAGTCCTAACTTCTAAGCAAAAACCACGCATAACTCATCAAACAAACGCAATACCAACTCCAATAAGTGGCCACGGGAGAGAATCTATCACCCGACTCCAACACCTTTCATAGGTATTACGTAGTTGAAGCATCCGAATTACACGAACACCCGTATTCAGAAACAATACTATGAGGACGCACACTGCGTTCGAACGCAGTGTCAATGACAATTTTCTTTGGCTTTGTTCAGCTTAGTTTATCTGAGAGCTGAGTGAATAAGTTCGATGTCTTTAGCCAATCACAGTGCCTCTATGCCTACACACTGCGTAGGCTCACATGCCGAAAGCACTGAGAAACATATTATCACAACAATGCTATGTACTTAGCTCGAATTGATAGGATTAGGCCTAAAAACCAATCTTTCACTTATCGTTGATGTCTCATCTTCCCTCAGTGACCATCCTGAGCCGAGGCTCGTAACTCGTTAGTGGGTTACTTAATTTAAAGGTTTGCGAGCGCCTTCTGCACTCACCCAAAAGTCCAGTGTGATTGTATAAGCCGACTCTCGTCAGGCTAACAATCGGATAGTCAGTAACAAAAAAAACTTAGCTAAGTAACGTTTGTGGAGATGGATCTCATTTTGGTTTTCAACATGACTACCATGGAACCGATACTCGTCGACGTGATGAGACGGGTATAATTGCGGTGGAACAAGACCCATATTAGGTGGCTATGGGACAACGTCTAGTTGAGTCACTTTTCTGGATGATTTTAGCTATCAATGTGTGTAAGACATGTACCTACTTACGAAATAAATAAGCTTAAAAATCAACGTTGATATAAAAGCGTTATGCCATTACAAACGGCTTCTAACGCTGCGCAGGAGCAGGGATACTCGCTACTCTATCATTTAATAAATTGTGAGATTTGGTGTTTTCTTTCATTTGGGGTTTTGTCACTTGTGAGACGTCCTCCTATAAGATGCACACATGACCGACAACAGGTCACAGGAACTCGCTGGATGCAGGTCGCTTCTGGCAAGTTGGTGTGTAAATCTTTGGGGAAGGTCTAAGTTCAGCAGTGTACTTCTAAAAGCTGAAGAAGATCTATTATTGAATTGTTTATTCTGGCATTGTAATTTATTTATTAAAAAAAACACACCAGTAGCACATGCATTCGCGTGATTACAGGATTACATTATTAAAAAATTGTAAATTCTGATGCACCTGCTTATCAAAGGTGTGCACAGCATTCACAGATTACTACATTAAACAATTTTGTATATACTACAGTATTTTATATAAAGTAAAATGGCTAATGATTTTTGTTTGCATGAAATGACAGCATTCGTAGAGGAGCGGCTGATCATACACTTCGTAGTTGTTAATTTATACATTTAATACTTTCAATCACTCAGAATAAATAGGTAGTAGCATTATTTTGTTGCATAAACTGTTTAAAATATGATACCTATTGTGATCTAAATAAGCTTGTAATTAAATCAAACGCGGTTCACAGGTTGTACCTATACAACATTTTTAAAACATATAGCAACCTTGATTACAGTCATATATCAACTTCACATCTTTTCGATTTTGAAAATCAAACGCTTTACATTGCACAAAACACCAACAAATGCGAATTCGTTAAAGGTGAATTTAAAAAATGACTTTATTTTTATTGAGATTCATAATAATGCAGTAAAATTTGCATACCTCAAAATTAATATCAAAGCATTGTAAACGTTGTTTAGATTATAGAGCATAATTCATAATATTTAGTGTGTACTAAAGCACGCATCGAGGTACACGTGAAAAGATAATATAATTTTTATGTTTCCTTCACTGTTACGTACTATTTTATAGTGAACAGTAACAATAAATTACACTTTGATTTATTATTCACTATTACAAAAATAAAATTATCGCACGCGTTTCGTACACATTAAAGTGGAAGTAAGGAGGTTTTTTATCGCTGTTTTATTATACGTAATTGTTAATTAATTTGGGAACTGTTTCATATGTCTGAGTGAGTCGTCTCGCATCTGGTATGTTATTGCCATGATTTGAGCAGATGTCGTTAATTGATTTATTTTGAAATGTTATGTTTGCGATGATTATCATCGGAAATATCGTTTCCTTTGCCGAATGCAAATGCGCCAAGCAAAACATGCATTTGGCCATGACGGAAATAAACATTTATGAATACATAGCATCAATCCTTTTTATCTTTTCAGGGGAAAGCAGAGGGTATAAAACTCACACATTTTGCTTGCTCTGTTATGTCCATTGTAAAAGGGGCCGGGCGTATTGCTAAATAGTGGAAACATTTTCAAATTTCGGGCTGATACTGAGCCGAAAATCCCATCACTGCCCGACCCGGAATTCGAACCCGAAACCTCACCACGATATTCGTATCGCACATGCAATACACCTACGTTACCGAGGCAGTTATAGCTAAAAGCAAATTAATTTTCAATAACTATATCTTTTATAAAGGTCAGCCGTGAATTGTTGCTTATTCAAAGCTAAACGTTGTTTGTTCAATAATATCGATTAAATCTTATTCATGAATTTATACTAATCGCAACGCAATAACTATTGGCAAATAATTTCACTTGATTACAAATTCCAATAATTCAATGCAAAACCATTCGATGCCTTCGATATAGACAAGCAATTACAATAATTAAAAAGGTAAAAGCGATACATCATTTCACATGAAGGCGATAGTTGTGAACTGTACTGTCGTATTCCCAACGGCGTGACACGTTTATTCACATGAAAGGCTTCGCGGGAAAGGAGTAAAATGAAAAGTAGACATGGGTCCGATAAATAATTGAAGGCTTTGATATAGCACCGGGAATATCCGCGGAACTGAGGACCTGGGGAGCCATCTCTCAACCCACCCTCCTGTACTACTGAATTATTCCGCAATAACACACTTGTTATAGACGTTTCTCGACGAGTGATACTTTTATGATTTACTTCAACTTTTATTGGCACTTAAAGGAAGTATACGATTTATTTCCCGTTCAATATAAGGTGTGGAGTATATCATTTTTTCAGAGGAAATCTCTTAGGGCGTTAGCGTTTGGGCGTCACGCGCAATTTATTTATATTTGAGCCGTTTCTGTTTCGTGCTTTAGATGTATTGCTGTGTTGTGCTTGTGTTTGATAATCCGTGTCATAAATCTGTTTCAATTTAAGTAGTTTTTAGATACCTTTTTTTCAAGTCATCGGTAAACAGTAATCTTAATTCGATCTTGTGTTATTACAGATGAAATAACATGTTTTTTCTGCCTAATAATAACTGTTAAATTGGATGTACACATCTTTATTAATCACACAAACCAAGAGTAGTACAGTCAGCAGCATAATGATTTTATATTTTTAGAATCCTGAAAAAGAAACAGTCGATGGCGGGACTCGAACCCACGACCTCCGGCGTACCGTGCCGGTGCTCTTCCAATTGAGCTACTCCGACCCCGCCATCGATTTCCAATTTCAGGACCCGTATTTAATTCTCTTAAAGGAGATGACGATTGATGATTTAATTCTCTTAAATGATGATGAGATGAGGAATGATATAAAATCATTATCCAGGCACTACATGGCCATTGACATGTATTAAAAATCGTAATATAAAAACCAGCAGCATAAGTCAGAACAAATTCAAAATTTCGAATTGCCTACATCCTTTGTGTTCTTACTAATCTTTTCTTTCTCTTGACAAAAATAAAACAAAAGATATTTGCTGCATTGTAACTTAACGCGTGTAGAGGAATTTGAAATTTTGATTTTGTTGAACTACTTACGCTGCTGACCGTACATCAGATTTTCACAAGTGTCCGTCTGCCTAGTGTGGATAGGACTTTTAAAATCAATAGAACAGATATAATATTTCTTATATTTTATGAGGTATTGTGAGCGAATATATCCTGGTTCATAACATGGTCTACCGTCCATGTAAAAATGTTTGTTTTGCAAAAACAGACTACGCTTTTTACTTGTTCTTTTATAATTTAATTTTTATAACATGTTTAATGTAGTGATATGATGCAATAAAAAAAGGATTTTCTTTATATTTATTTATGAAACGATTTTATGAAGATACTAGCTTTGGCTCGGCTCCGCTCGCGTTTAAAAGTTTTTCCGGGATAAAAGTCCCGTTTTATATTTTCCCGGGATAACAAGGAGCCTATGTCCTTTCTCAGGCCCTAGACTATCTGTACCAAATTTCATTTAAATCGTTTCCGTAGTTTTGGCGTGAAATCTTAACAGACAGACAGAGTTACTTTCGCATTTATAATATTAGTAAGGATTAAAATTAAGGAGTATTTCAATGGTCCCGTTGCCTTATACATATATTTTAATAGTACGCCTAGCAGATGGTTGTTCGGAACTCTTTGTTACCATTACGATTGCCTTGAATTATACAGGATGAACACGATGGTTTACATAATATAAAGTGTGGTAAAATATTTATCTATATAGAAATTACATCGCGTGACGAACGCATCAATAACTTTAGAGTTATGACTATGAGAGCTTGTGCACGCTGCTTTATATCCATTGCAAACAACTGAAAACTATTTTATCACATTAAAATGTAAAGAGGTTTACAACAACTCAAGAAAAGCAAGAAAAGAATAAACGAGTATTTAATTTTTCGCAAATTCATTTACTATCTTAATTAAGATAGTATCAAACAAGTTTCTAGAAGTTATGGCATAGCATTTACTATTCACAGGTATGTTAAAATATTTTCCATAACTGCCATAATTTGTAACCACACCGGAAATCATACAACGGCCAACGTTCCGTGACAATTGATGGGTCAGTAAAACTATTTGAATACAATTCCATTATTGTTCTTAAAACATGGTAAAATAAAACATTTTATATTAAAATTATGTTTATATATTCTAAAATTTATTTTTTACAATCTTATCGTGCATGTGAATAAATATTTGGTATATTAAGTATTTAACCATAAGTTTTCGAATAGAGCAAGTGATTCTCATCGCCACCTGCGTGATTCAAGATGGAAAATTGGGCGAACTTTCTGGAATACGAATTCCGTAAAGTATTGAGTACCAATTAATAGTCATGCAAATATTTCGTTGTTTCAAAAAGTTAAATGAAAGTAAGAGGATAGTCTGTAAAATTGATCTGCCGTGAACATAACTGGTCACTAATAAAATAAAAATATCGACTATTCATTTGTACCAATTCTTCCCTTACCTATGTAGTTATGAAACTTTAGTGCATTACATATACTTATATTGGTCACTAAACCATCTTATATTTCAAAAAAATATAATCAGTAAGGACTGGTATATTTTTCGGATTTCTTTAATCATTATTATTGTTTATGTATCGACCGTAACTGAGAGGCTACTGCGAAAAACGAAATCCGTAGTTTCGGGTGACGGATCGCACGTTTTCTTACTACGAAGTGTTACGGATCCTTCTTTATGAAGAGTTGTTGCGTGACGAAAGTGTTGAGCGAAGTCGGAAGCGTCGCTAACTGCGTGAAACCTTCGTTCAACGGTGACGGATCCGAAGTAATTTGGTAGTAAGGGTTAAATCCGAAGTTCGTCGTTTCTTCGTTTCGGACCGACGTTTCGGATTTCGTTTTTCGCAGTAGCCACTCTGGAACCATATAATCAATCCGTTTCCAAAATCTTCCAATCACTCCACAGTTCTTTTTTACTTGACAGCGGCTTAGATGTGCCCTGGCATTGCCGACGTTCATAGTCGACGGTGACCTATTACCAGTGGGCTATTACCTCGTCTGCCATCGGAGGCAACAAAAAACACCTGAGATTTCACATTGTGGGGTCTTATATTACACAGATTCAGTCCTAAGATCGAACATCCTTGTATACTAATACAATGGGTTAATATCAGCGCGTGCCGTGCGTTCGTGTCCAACGACTCTTATCATTCACGGATCCGATCAAATATTCTACGGGAACATTAAACCGCTGTACACTGTGCTTTATTGACGTCACTTCCGCGGCAATAAAATCGACATGTCTCGAAAATGCATAATTTGTACGACAGTCACGCGCATTACGCTACTAAACGGTGTCTTTGAGAACACATTTCACACTAAATTCTCCGGGGGCTGCCTTTCGATTATAGATAAAGCTTTGTTTTATGCGTTCGAATTATCATCGTCAACTGGTTGTTTATGGGTGCGCGGGTATTAATATATCTTTATATCGATGTTGCACGCATCGGATCAACCCCCTGTATCGATTCTAATAACGGCGGCTCCAGAGCCTTTGTGCAACACATTTTGTCTCAAACACATGCGCGATGCCATCAAACGGGTTATTATTGCTTAGGTATAAAAGTCCCGAGACGTTTTTTTTCTTGAAGCGGTATCTTTTGTGACACAAATAGTCCTGGCAAATCCATTAATTAGTGAGAAATACGACACGCCCGCAGCCTTCGGAGCTCAATTATAGCCAGCCCTTTGACGCTTGATTAATTCCGACACAAAAGTGACCTATTACACCTTATCGGTTACGATCTAATCTATTTAAAGAGCCGCGCTTCCCATATGCCGAATCGTATAAAAGCTTCAAATTCCCCAAATACCGTCCGAGAAAAACAATGACCAAGGAGCTAAAAGACGGAACGGAGGCAGCGTCACGTAATAACTTGAGCTTCCGGTGCGTTTATCAAAAAATTTATTCGGACATTCCTAGCGCGCCGCGCCGCTGCGCTTGCCGGCCGGGATGCGTTGGCATTTAATTTATCTATAACGCTGCGAATGCCGGAGACGGCGGCGTAGCCGTTATTGCCGCGCCCGGGGTTCCCTCACCAGCGGCTGGCCACGCACTTCCGCTATGTCGATGATTTATCGCCGCTCACGGCATTCGCGCACTTTAACTGTGTTGTCCGACCTATTGTCCGAAGATCGTGGAATATGGTAGGATCATTGCTGAGTTATGAACGGGGACCGACGCGGACATTTTTGATTCCTCGTTTTAGCGCAAGGGGTCAATGCGTTGCTTTGTCCGAGCTTAATCTGTTCGCTTAGATGCGACGTTGATTTGTTATGTCGACTCACCTTATTTATTGCCGGTCTATTGTAAAGGTTTTTTTACATTTAAATTGTGATTGAATGGTTTGATTGTAAACTGTTACCGCCGGAAATATTTGCAGATATTTTTTTAATGTTCTTGGTGACTTATATTAACGGCTCTCAAAGAATAATGTGCTAGTGACATATTGCATCAATGTATCCTTTGTAAAAAAATAAATAACGGTAGTATTTGTGCCATTTGTGTTGCTAATAAATAGTCGCGTTCCAAACTATGAAGGTAATCATCTTTCATCTCTGCATAATGGCAATGAAAATAAAATTTGTACGATATCCTTTTAATATGTTGAGTACACTCGCGTGCCATCATCGACAAGTTTTCATGAACATAGCTCAAAATATAGAATGTGCCCAGGTGTACGAATGAGATACTAGAAACATACTTTTTATCTAAATGACATGACAAGCAATTTGTTCGCCTAACGGTAAGTGGAATGGTCTTCAATACAACACCTACCTATATACCACCCAAGATGTAAATTATATATCAATGTAACTGCACTGCATTTAGGTACCTGTCACTTTGAAACACAATATCACAATAGTGCTTGCATGAAAGTGTTAACCAACAAAAAAATTACGATACTACCCACCCAGCCGGATTCCCGAAATAATAGATATTCTAATTTGGCCTCTGGGGTAGTTTTAATCTAAATTGACTTTTTCCGCATATTTCAAATCTGTCCAAAACTTTTTGACAACTATGTTGCATAGCTTATCCCCCGCGTTCTCACGACACACTCTTATGTTGTCAACGGAGTCATCACTCCGTCATCGCCGCGCTTCCCAATAGTAAACACATGAATTTCTTTGAACTGGCTGCCTAACAAAATTATAACACTTCATATTTTGCAACACTTTGTTGTAGCCGCTGGTTTCAAAAGACGTCGTATGTCGACGAGACAATTTGTCTATTTTAAATTTAGAACATTTTATGGTTCAGTTTATCGACAAACTAACTTCAAAAAAATAGTTACAGCACATATTTTATAACTTTGCCACGTAATTAGCAAGTGTAGATATAAATAGAGGTGTTGAATTTTCGCTTCCCGTAAAGTTTTACATAACAAAGCGCTTATTAATTAATTCTCATTACAAGAACATTGTTTAGTGACCAAATAAAAAAAAATATATGTTTAGCTTCTATTTTTAAAATCACGTAAATGTATTAGTAACCTGATCGTAAAAATATTCACTGGTCATGATAAAGTGTAATCTACAATACTCGAATGCTCGGAGATATTCAGAAGATACAGAGTTTAATGATAAGTAATACAAACTGGGCAAACGTAGTGTAGGACGCCCTCCGGCCAGGTGGGATGACGATCTGCGGAAGACTGCAGGCAGATGCTGGATGCGGCAAGCTGAAGACAGGGCGCTATGGCGCTCATTAGGGGAGGCCTATGTCCAGCAGTGGACTGATAAAGGCTGATGATGATGATGAATACAAATTTTAAGATTTATTATACTTTAAAATCTTATATTCCACGGGCTCCCCTTCTATCATCATAGGACAGAATACGCACGACAAAAAGTAGTCGCACTAGTTGCGCCTCCTTTCGGAGGTAAAAAGGCGTTAGAGTGTGTGAGTATAAAATCCCATTGATCGAAAGACGCGATAATGTCTTTATAATTACCATATGCAATTTTATTACTTAGTAATAAGTAGTAATACACAATACAAACATGCATGACAATTGAAAGCACATACATTTCTCGTTGTCCTCTGTGCACATTAAGAAGAGTCATCATGCGCAGTCATGCAAGCCACAATATATCCCATATAACTATGTTCATTTCTCGTTAGGCTGCAATAAAAGGCAGACGCAAAAACGTCGAAGCATTTCGAGTGCCAATTATACAGCCCCAAACATCCTGTAAGCCGAGATTATCGTATCGTAACAAGCATCGGAAACCTGCTCACTTCTCTCACACTGAATAAATTAAATAAAAACCCAATATAAAATAAATTAGAAATTGTTAAAACGTCTGTTGGATTATACTCGCGCTCATTAACTTTCCGCGCGCTCTGTATACACAGTAGGTACTAATACAATTAAATTTGGAATTGTTCTAACTTTATTCGGAAAGCAAAGTTGTTACATCTGCTTTACGCGTAAATTGAATTCGCAATTATTCAGCGTGAGCTAGATTTTTAGCTTTACCAATTAACATTGGATTGCTGTGGGTTACAAACATTGTTAAAGTGCTGTATATTTTTTTGGATTTACTTAATGTATACAAAACAAAATAACATTTTCTCGTCCACAAACAGCATTGCGGCGAAATGTATAATACCTAACAATGTCACTTATTCAATTTATTCACCGGTCATTCAAGTGTCACTTGCATTTGGCAAATATTTGATCCAACTGGGATTTACGATCCCAAGGGATCGAATAGAGAAGAGATTCTGAGGGATCAACTTTGCGTCCAAGTAAGAAATAGTTGTCGAAAACAAAATTATAATTAAGATTTTTGTAAACCTTAATAAAATAATTATTATTTATAACTTCTCATACTAGCTCAAATCGACGGCTCCGAAGAACAAAGTCGTATATGCAAAATGAAGCTTTTCAGTAGAGCGCTTTGAAAGACTAAGGTAATTGTGAAAATCACAAGTTATAGTGAACAAAACATTATATTCTATAGGGCTCAGTAACAACTTTGAACTTAATGTGTGAAAATAGCACTAATTCGCACATGAATACAAACTAACGACTTTCAAAGCGCTCTACTGAAAAGCTAACATTTTGCATATACGACTTTGTTCTTCGGAGCCGTCGAAATATTTTTTATGTTACATTACCTTCCTTATTAATATAGGAACATAAATAACTGTGAATAATTCGTAATTATATTTTGTTAAATATCATTATAATTAACATAGTATTATAAAGATCACTTAGATAACGCCTAAAGTAACTGAAACTAATGTATTTTTTATTTTAATTACCATCGTGGAAGTATAGTAGTCGCGATGATTCTATGTTTCTTTTATTGAGCAAATAAAAAATCTAGTAATTACTATTGTTAGTTATAGCATTAGGGTAATTAAACAAAAACTAGCATTTGTATGCTATTCAGCGTGTATGTTCCAGTGGAACGTGAATATCTATTTTATCATGACGTTCCCGGCGTATTATAAGTAGGTCAAGCTGTATTTATAAAACTTCTGATTGAAACAAACTCATAAACCAAAAAAATATAAATACATGTACAGTCTGCCACATAAATGGCTGAACAAATTCAAAATTTCAATTCGCCTCTACGCATCAAGTTTAATTGAAATGTTTTTTTTCTTTGTGTGAAGTAGAGTTAATCCCGTTTGTTTCATTTTCGTGACGAGAAAAATAAAATTGATAAGACCACAAACGTGTAGAGGCGATTTGCAGTTTTGAATTTTTTCATCTACTTATGTGGCTGATTGTATCTGTTATAATTCTTTTTTAAACTTTTTTTTTAACATTCATTAATATCTAACAACAAAAACGCGACAGTTCAGTTATAATTTCAAGTTATAAATATTATTTGTGTCGGGTTGATGATCGGTTTTTTGCTGTACAGTGGGACTGGCAGTTTGTGTGTGTTCCTGAATGTTGTGATGACGCGAGGATGCTGAGTAAGACAATGATCAAACAAATAGGGGTTTGTCACGCGACGCCCGCCTAATCGGGGATCGACCATGTTCCCGAGCGCTACCCAACGACGCTTATTTATGCCTCACCGATATCCTGTGACAGTTTTTATTACCAAACGATGCCCGTTATAATTCATACATTATATACACTGCCTTGGTGGCGTAGTGGTATTACAGTACGACTGCAAAGCTGAGGTCTCGGGTTCGATCCCCGGGTCGGGCAAAGTGATATTGAGTTTTTCTATTCAGTATCAGCCCGGAGTCTGGAATTTGTGCTCGATATGGCGATAGGCTCGCCCCCTATCACATCATGGGACGGAATGTCGGCGAAAAGTGGGTGCACTAGTTGCGCCTCTGCCTACCCCTTCGGGGGTAACAAGCGTGAGTGTATATGTATGTATTATATACACTGTTGTCGAAAGGATATTTTAATGTTCACGGAACTTCCGCGAGTGTGCCTCACGTGTAGGGGAGACCGGGGATGGTTGGCGATAGGGGCAGGAGGAATAACAGTCAATAACTCGAGCTATTTTAAAGTGTTGCGTCGTCTTTATATACACGAAAAACCGTTAACTGTTTACGAATCTTCACCGTAAACGTGGCACCGCGGGCACACGTAGTCCAGGAGAAAAAACGATTTATCGAAAAATGATACCAATGAGTAATTATTTACCTCTTAATATTACTTGTATTGAAGCCTTTATACTTAATGTTAATTACTTTCGAGCAATTTAAAGTAAGAGTTTGGTTATTGATGATTATTTTAGTGTATATTTTTAAATATTTTGCCACGGTTTTGAGGTACTTACACGTGGTTGAAAATTAAAAAGTTGTTTGGGGCTGGTAGACAAATTTTATATTGGGGCTAGTTGACTACCTAGAAAATGTACCACGTCGTAATCCAAATATTCTTCACATGGAATAAAGTGATTTTTTTTTTGTCAATTTTAACAAAAATTTGTTATTCCAAAACCATGTGAATTTACAAGAGGATAACTAATCGAAACAGTCAACCCTCTGCTTGTGGCAAGATTTTTGTTTCCGCCCTTATAATGAAAATCGTACAAAAAGTGACAAATTATATGTTTATTATGTAAATGTTGATGATATTTTGTCTCAATAAGACACATTCATAATAGTAAATAAGTACTTGTAGTGTTTTCTTTTATTTTATTGCCGTATTTTATACCAATTACTTCGTAGGTCAATTTACCCCTAATGAATAGTCCACCGACCCCAGGCATAGGGTAGGTTGACTTAAATTTCTCGTTCCACAAAATGGCTTTTGTACACTTTGTTATAAACAATTGCGTGGTTTTTGGTGTTTCTTTCGAAAGCTTATTAGTGCACCTATGGAACCTATAGGTTTTTTTAACATTATATACTATAATCATAAAGATATAGGCGTCCAAGCTGAAATTTGGTCAACTATCCCCGGTCTCCCCTACTAACTGATATTCTAAAACAAGTTATTCGTGTAGATAACTCCGATTGTTGCCTAAAGTGGTTTTTACGAGGTCCATTATTGTTGTTAAACGTATCTTACGTTTTAATCTCGAATAATTAAATATAATTATTTTAAATTTCATTTTAAGTGATGATTTCGAAAAGGTATTTGAATTTTAACAAAAAAATACGACGTATTTTTGAATGAATGTTACAAACATATCCACCCACGGACTATGCTGAGACAATGTAAATAATGTTCGAAATATACATATGGATGAATAAAGTAGATCACATTTCCACCTTAGAAAACATTTTGTATTCATCGAACCGAACGTGTCTATTGAAATTTTTTGTATTTGTCAACACGTGGATTTATTAAATAAAAACGTTAAATCGAAAACGAATGGTGTATCTACGAATAAAATTGCTGTTTACGGCAGGAAGTCTATCTCAATGTAAATTACAAAAAGTCAAACAGAAAATTAAAAACGCAATGTTAAAGGCGAGCACGACAGAAAATCTCCTTGTTTTCATGACACGGCATTCAGCGGTAATGATAACATTATAATTAGTCGAGAGACTCGTCACTAAAAAGCTTATCATATACTAAATGTACCCATCCACGGATACTATAAGTATAACAAAATAATAAAGATAACGTAAAATAAATATAATAAAAAAGGAACAATAACATCTCAATTTCAAGACGAGTTTTACGTTAGCCGCGTTATTCGGACTACTCAAGAACTTAATAAGCAAAGTTGTACAAAAACCTTATAATGAATCATAAAAGTATATGTCAGTAGTGAATCTCCCGAGGTGGTTCGTGCTCTTAATGCGTGATTACGTCTCGTTCCTCCCACCGCTGCACCGACACGAGCGGTTATCATTGGCTCTCAGCGCGCCGACGCCGCCTCCACTCCTGCGCACATTCTGCTTCAAAACAACTCCATCTACTCAATAAACAAGTCTTGAAGTCCATTGTCTCCGCACCATTATGCCGTCACGTCGATACGTTACGCGTCCCCATCATAGATTTGCTCGGTAAATAAATAACAAAAAATATCTGAGAGCCGCGATGTTTCCACCAGTCAGTTTCACTCCTTCAATAAATTATGGCGCTCTCGAACTCGAATAGTGGATTCAACAATGGATCCGCTACACGAGTGATGTACACTTTAATCGCCTTAGTTAAACATCTGCGGTTAATGAGTTAAATACTTAAGTTAATTAGCGTCGTAAGTGAGCAGTAGTGCAGCGGCACGGTGCGGCAGTGCGGCGGCGGCTCTAGTCGGACAGAGGTCGTCTCGGTCACGGGGGTTGGGAATAAATCTGGTAGGTCGGTGTGTAGCGTGTTGCATGTGGCGCTAATAAGGTGCCGTGAACGAAGGAGCTGCCTAGTGCCAGTGGCAACAGCATGGGGGAGGGGATTAGCAGGCGCAGCGGGCGCGGGCGCGTGAATAAAACCAGCGCTCGCCGCCGACGCCCGCGTCGCCCGCGGCAAAAAGTCGAAGACGGAACGAGGCGACAACCACCGCCTCGCCTCCATACCGCCACGGATAAAATCGACATAGAATTAAAGAAAAATACAAAAATCATTCATTGTTCCCATAAAATGAATGTGCTTGGAATTGAATGTGAAGCTTTTTGTGAAAATATTCACATACTTTTAAATGGGATCTCGTGTGGCGCCTCCTAATGATTCGTTCTTTTTGCGTGGGCGCGCGGCGGCCCGCCACCGCCGACAACTCTAGGCTTTTGGTGTGTCGGCGCATGTCACCGCATTAAACTTTTTGTTTCACGGTTTCCGATGTAAATTAAACATTTTAGGCGGCATTGTTTTCAAAAACCAAAAAAGAAACTAAAATAAGTTTTTCATTGCAATCGACGGTTTTTGTTTAATTTATTATCCATACCACATTGTTTACTGTTGGCCATCACAAATAATTGGCTCTACCATTTCAGAAGTATATAGATTACTCTTGGTTATTTATAGTAGTTAAAAACTCAAATTCATTGTTAAAGAAATATGTACCTAGTTATCAATAATGTCAATATAGATTAGTGTTTAAATTAATTACTGTTATGTCGCTTTCTATGATACGTCAATTAATTAATTTAGGATGCACTAAACAATGGCTGAATTAATCTCTCTTCATAAATAGTTATAATTGTTGCCTTAGCCAGAAAAGCTCAATGGTATACATTTTAACAATTTCTATCTAAATTAAGACAAGCCTAACATCATATTAACATTTGGTATTATATTTTGTAATTATTACAATTATAGTTTTATGGGAATATCCATATTATATTATATACCAGCCCTGTATTATTATACTGTCCACTGTTGAGCACGGGCCTCCTTTACGGAGGGGGTTTAGGCCTTAGTCCACCACGCTGGCCAAGTGCGGGTTGGTAGACTTCACACACCTTCGAAATTCTTATAAGGAACTTCTTAGGTATGCAGGTTTCCTCATGATGTTTTCCTTCACCGGTAAAGCGAATGATAATTGATAAACAATACACACGTAACTTCGAAAAGTCAGAGGTGTGTGCCTTGGGTTTGAACCTCCGGACATTGTCTCCGCAGACCGTTCCATTCCCAACTAGGCTATCGTCCATTTCCATCCATATCCATATTATCTGTATTAAAATCATCAGATCATTGACGGGCTGGTACTAGTATCCAGAGAAGACGAACTGACGGTCTTCCTAGTGGCCACTGTCCACGAACATCATCCTTACACATTATTATAAAAAGGTCCCCCGTCGCGTCTGAACGCGATAAACTCAAAAACTACGGAACGGATTTCGATGATATTTCGTATTGATAGTACGAAACCCTGAGAAGGCCACAGATATAACTAATTTACGCGGGCGAAATACCGAGCAAAAACGAGTCATACAGTATCCCAGCAAACTTGTATCTCCTTTATCTCGTAAGTAAACTACGATACAAATTTCCTCAGCAATGAGAAACTCCCGTCAATCTTACCGAATTGTCGGCCTTGTAACGTCTAACTTGCCTCTTTATTTAATGTGCATAAACGTTCATTTGTTTGTGTTCTGCCCGATGGAGTTGGCGACGCGGTTCTGTTACGAAAATGGGAATAAATAATAAAAGCGAGCCGTGCAGTCGTGACATCTACTCTTTCGCTAATGGAGTGTTGGAGCTAAGTTTGTATTGTGCATTGTAATCAAGATCGTTCGTTAGTTTGTCTTCTTACCGATCATAGGCACATGAACTGAGTGCAGCGTTAACGTTTAACGTATTGCTGAAGTGGGGTCATAGGAAGTTTCGGAAATCGTTCGTTGATTTTTCCGCTTTATAAATGACGAGTGTTTGGTGATTATTTTGATTAATTAAAGTACACTGCAATGACACTAAATATGAATTAGTTAATTAATTTTAATGCATTTTCACGTACCAACCTTAGTTAACACGATTTCTGAATATATTACTTTAAACGATATCTTGTAAACTTGGACGAAGTTACCGTTTCCCTAATCGTTTATCTTAAAACGTTGCCTCAAGATACTCATCTAAATAACCCAATCTATAAGAGACTTTTAAATTAGGAACATTATTTCAACATTAACTGTAACGGAAGTGGTAAAAGAGCTGAAGCTAGTTTCGTTTACGGCACGAATGAGTCGGCATGACGGAATCGGGACCATTGTAGACAACAAGAAACTGTTTTAGGCATCGTGCACACTGTCAACTTGTTGCTGAGAAACACTTCACTCCTATGGTACTGGCAATTGCAGAAGTTTTTTGCAACTGTCAGTATCACAATGAAAATTCTTTGTCAGTGTGAAACTAGGATAAAAATAGTAAGGGCCGATTTCACCGCTTGCTAATAAACGCAGTTTGTCTCATAAATGTATTAATCAATTAGCCTACCGTCGTCCAATGCTGAACGTAGGTCTCCCCAAGTGAGCGTCAACCATCCCGGTCTTGAACAGCCCGCACCCATCCGCCACCCGCCGCATAATATATAATCCGACTAAATACAAAAGTAGCAGTCTAATCAATGCTCCTAGATCGACCCTAATACTATTATAAAACCATTATAAAACGTAAAAGTATAATGATGCATCAATGAATTGCAGAATTGCCCATACTTGCTGCGTCGAATAGACATACTGGCTGTAGTAAGCAACTTGTCCGAGCTAAGACATTCTTCACACTCGTCTAACCACTGATGACGAAGTAAATGTTTTCCTTAAGTAAAGACACTGTGCATTCTTTTGCACGGTTAGGGAAGTGGATCGAAATAATAGCTGCTTCGTGGATAATAAATAATTTTATGTTTCTTATTACTCGGTCACACATTTACCAGCACATAGCAAAGATAGTTTTTTTAGAGTCTAACTTGTCATATCACAAAAAATTAACACCTTTAAGACATATAATATTGCCAACTTTGTCTACTATATTCAATACCTTCTGATATGCGTTTTATCCGTAACAGACAAACTTGCAGTCTAGAACGAAGCTTCTAAATTAATTTAATAAGGAGAACGATACTCTTTCATTTAACTTAATCTGTATACCTTCCTATCTATTTATAGGAAATGGTCAATCTATTGTTGCACCTATAACGTTTTACGTAGGCCACACAGGAGTAGGGTTATCTTAAATTGATGGAGTTAATCTTAAAGCGATGCTTTGTTGTTGTTCGCTGGTTGCATGGAGTATTGTAGCCTGCCTGACATGGGTCTCTGAACGCTCTTGCGATTGGATAAATAATAAATAGCTTATTTGTATTAAATTATTATTCAAAGCGAAATTCTAATAACTTATTGAAAGTAGGTAAACTAGGTATAAAAAATATTGAGCTAAAGTCCAGATAAAAACTAATAGTGTAACCTTCAGACTATTTCAAATTTTCAAACATAAATACAGCTCTCATTTATTCTATTGATCCCTCTTTAATTGCTAATTTGTATTCGTTTGTGCGTCGTCCATAATATTTCTATTTGGTAGTCTTAAATACCTTATTTTCCAGGGGCATTATGTTCCGATGTCATTTCGTTCGCGTGACCCGACAAAGTAAGTCAAAGCAAAAGTTTGACTTGTTACCCTAATTTCATTTCAATGTATTTTTTTGTTCGTGGCTTTATGTGAGTCGTGTTTTTGATTTATTCCATTCAGTTAACCTGAGCAAGAATACTGCGCACATTTTCCTTTAGTAATAACATTTTAACGTTCCTACTACTGTTACTTTCTTAAATGCATTAAGGATTTGAAGACCAAATAAATTACTTACCACTGGATTCTTGAATTATACCATTTAAGAATTCGTTGGGTGTTTGTTACTAAGTCACGTTATGCTTATTAAAAGCTAATTAACTCTTGGAGTATTACGAAGGTTTTCACCAGTTTCCGTGACAAGTGGACCTTTTAAATGTGGACTTAAGAGACAAATTAACACCATAACACCTACAATTAACTCTTCCATCTTTTTTTCAGTAGCTGAACTTATAATAATAATAATAATAGCCTTTTATTCCTAAACATAGGGTTACAAGAGGTCCCTAAGTTCGGTGTGCCGTTTGGCATAGGCCTCCTCCAATTCCTTCCAATGGATCCTGTCCCTTGCTACTCTCAACCAGAATGGTCCCGCTGTTTGTTTCAACTTATCATGTGATCAATATAATCATACCAGACAACAGTCACGTTATTAATGGGGCATAAATAACTATTAATCATCGCAAATTACTGGTTACGATCAATACGTTAATAACACAAACATTCGTGTAAATAGGTACCTACCTACAACACGGACCACCGAAACTGGCAGTAAAATATCTTACCGTTGCCATTTTATTACACTGGCAACCTCGCAGTTTAATATGCGTTCAAAAAATGCCAACAAAAAATAGGCGCCACTAAAGGGAATCTTGCGTCGATGTCCAGCAATCGCATCCTTATTATAAAGTGTTGTGTATTTTTTACTTGTACCTTTTGGAGGAGCGGGTTTTGTGTTAAAATACACACCTAAGTATCATTAGCTATAAACACAGTTCTTTGTGTCTTCCTTTGGAAAAAATAAGGGCAATAAAGTGGGAAGATTGGGGCACTGAGCGGATATAGACCAAGTGTGGAGATGGCTCTAGGTAAGTGTCATTGTGGGGTAGTTTGTTTTAAAATTTTCTTCCTCATAATTTTGCGCAAACTTAAACATAAAACTTTAGAGAAAATCAATTGTTGTATTATTCATAACATATAAGTATAAACTTAAATACACAGGTAATAAATGAGAGGTAGAGTTATGTCTGGAGAATCAAGTGCTAATACGGCAGCCTATTCCTCACAACGTTGCCATATAAATCCTTTGAGCGACAAAAGAGAAGCGCCTACGCAAGTCTCCAGAATCAGTGACTCGCCCCGCGCCGCCGCCGCACCGCCCCGCGCCCGCCGCGGCCCCGGTATACTGTGGCGCCTTATTATGTTACCTTTGTTTTCAAATTTAATTGGCTCCTCAAAGATAAGTTATCTTGATAATAAACGACGACCAATAAACCGGAGGTCGGCTACAACTGACTGTACTTCAAGATAAGATTGTGCGTGAGTGACGTCTAGTAATAGGTGCGTTACTTGTAGAAATACGACCGAATATGTTAAGAGCTACTTATACAACTGTAGGTACTTAAAAACAAAATCTATACTTATCTATAATCACATAAGAACTTAAAGAAACCAAACAATTTGAAATCATTTGAATTAATTAATAGAAAATTGGCGAAGATCTTAAAGACCGAGATTCTGATAGCAATTTATTTTGTAAACATATGTATATTTTGCATATATTTTGAAAATTTGTATTTTTTACTCACCACTAAATTAAGTTCAACGGAAATTGCAATTTTTTAATGTGTATATTACAATTTATATATCATTAGGGGTATAATTGGCTGAAATAATTTTCCTTGATTAAATTCTAGGCTATCTTCATGCTTATTGGAACGGATAATGTGAAAAATTTTCTAAGTAGCATAATTTCAATACATTCACCTTGTCACTTCATTTTGATTGTGTAAGAAATAAAAAATTTAAATTTAAATAACCCCGACACATAAAACTTCTAAAAAGTAAAAGACCTATGACGCCGTTGCCGAGAGTAGTTTAAGAGCTACGATGCCACAGACAAACATACAGATACACAGACATACAGATACACAGACACACAGACACACAGATACACAACCTAAACTTATAACACCCCTCTATCTGTCGGGGGTTATTAATTGAAATTATCACACTATAGTACAGAGTTTGCAGGGGCGGTTGCGGACGACAACTTAGACGTGAGTCGGAGGAAGCCCGCAGCCGTCCCTAATGCGCCGAAGATGGCCATGATAAAAAAAATAAAAATAGTACAGAGTTTAGTTTAAATAAGTGACAGTACTTACTACGTCGCGTCGTCGTCACTCGACTGTATCACTTCTTATAATATTGTAAATGCGAAAGTTTGACAAGTTTGGATGTTTGTTTGAAGTAAACGGAGAAACAACTAAACGGATTTCGAAGAAATTTAGCACATGGGTAGGTCACGCCGTGGATTAACACATAGGGTAATTATTTTAATTTAGGGTAATTTGCTTCTGCGAGAAATAATGGATTTTTAGCCTGATTCTTAAGTAAATGGCGCTAGCGTCGTGTTGTGTGTTTAGCTGTTATTCCGCAGGACGCGGCAGACGGCAGACGGTACAATTTAATAGTGCACAGTAGTGCCGTCTGCCGTCGCGTCACATGCTGTTGCCGTCTGCCGCGTTCTACGGAATCCCAGCTTTAGGAACTTTTGTGGCGGGAAAGGCTTTTCAAGGAGGCGACGCCACGAGCAACGCCTAGTAATAAATAAATTATTCGTTAGATATTCGTGAGTTATACATAAATTATATGGCAATTACATTCTTACACTGCCTCTGACTGCCTCGGTGGCGCAGTTGTATTGCGTACGCATTACGAGTACGATTTGCGCGCTGAGGTCCTGGGTTCGAATCCCGGGTCGAGCCAAAAAAAATTGTGACTGGGTTTTTCCATCTTAAAATTTACTCAGTCGCAGCTCGGAGTCAGGAAGTTGGCGGTGTGATACCCCCGTGCCTCGGAAAGCACGTAAAGCCGTTGGTCCTGCGCCTGATCTCTCTCCGGTCATGTCGGATTGCCTGTTGAAGGTTTTATATGTTCTTGTATCAATTTAGCTGGCTGATATTAATCTGTCATATAGAGGTTTCCATAGCGATGGAAAATAACACTGCGCGGATAACAGGTTATGGGCCCAGGCTCGCAAGTAAGTAAGCAAGTATCAGCTTATGATAAAATCGTTCAAAATGTATCAAAACTACATTGAGAATTTGAACGGCGTAAATTATGATACTTGGAAAGTGCAAGTACAGGCAGTACTCACGAAGAATCAAGTATGGAAATATGTTAATGGATCGTTTCCTAAGCCGGACACCGTAGTAGAAGCGAGCGCATGGTCTGACAAAGATGACATGGCAAAAGCTGATTTAATCATGGCAATGTGTCCAGGTGAGCTGAAACACATTAGAGGGTGCGACACTTCGCACGATATGTGGAGGAAGCTGGAGAAAATTTATGCATCTAAAGGACCGGTAAGAAAGGCAAGTCTTTTAAAGAAATTAACATTGAGCCGCATGAAGGAAGGGGATGATGTACAAAGTCATTTGAATAATTTCTTCGAAGCCGCAAATATGTTAAGCGATATGGGTGTAGAAATACACGATGACATGCTGTCAATATTATTGCTATATAGCTTACCAGAAAGTTACGAAAACTTTAGATGTGCTATGGAGAGCAGAGACGAGCTGCCGAACGTTGAAGTACTGAAAATTAAAATATTGGAGAAGGCCAGCACAAGTGCCAATGAAACTCACAATATTGAAGGAGCCATGTATGCGAAAAGAAAGGGATTTAAAAAGGACTCAAAAACTAAGCATCAAAATGCAAAAAGTAGTAAATTTATGTACAAATGCTTCAAATGTCATGAGTTTGGACATAAAGCTTCAGAGTGCAAGATGAAGCGAAACAATGATGACGCAAGATACGCCACGGATTTAGGCAAAGAGGACAGTACTTTTGATATTCTTTTTAGTTGTACAAATTTTTCGAAATGTTTACAATTTAAGAAGAATGACTGGATACTCGATAGTGGCTGTACTTCGCATTTGTGTAACGATTTAGATAAATTTACTGATAATTTTTGTATTTTACAGGATAAGTTAAACCTAGCATCAAATCTGTCGACGGATATAAAGGGCAAAGGTGACGTAAGGTTGTCAGCATCATCAGGCAGGAAGCTAACTTTTAAAAATACCTTGTTTGTACCAGATCTTAGGAGCAATTTGCTATCGGTAGCGAGAATCGCGGATAACGGGTATGAAATTCAATTTACTAAAGATATGGCCTGTATAAATGATGTGAGTTCAGGTAATACTGTGATGATAGCCAAACGTGTAGGAAATCTTTATCTTTTTAAAGGCTTGGATGAACAATTGTGTTCTTTTGTTGATTCAACCGATATAGTGACTTGGCATCAGCGTATGGGTCATTTGAATGGTAAAGATCTCTTAAAACTTTTAAACCATTGCGGATATAATACGAAAGATACAGATTTGAGAAAACTATCCAACTGTGATGTATGTGCTAGGGGAAAAATGAGTTCGTTACCATTTTCGAGATCGGGTGGACCGTGTAATGAGTTGTTACGAATTGTACATTCCGATGTGGTAGGTCCTTTCAAAACGCCTTCGATTGGCGGAGCAAAATACTTCGTAACATTTATTGATGACAGTTCTCGATGGTGTGAAGTATATTTACTCGGACGGAAGAGTGCGGTTTTTAAAGCATTCAAGCTCTACAAAAATTATGCTGAAAGATTGACAGGTAAGAAAATAAAATTCCTTCAATCTGATAATGGTGGTGAATTTTGTAGTCGTGAATTTGATGAATTTTTAAAGAACGAAGGTATCCAAAGAAGGTTGTCGATTCCAAGGACTCCTGAAATGAATGGAGTCAGTGAACGCAAAAATAGAACTTTAATTGAAATGGCTAGGTGCATGTTATTATCTTCCGGTTTATCCGTAGGTTTTTGGGCGGACGCTGTTGTAACTGCGTGTTATGTACGTAACCGTTGTCCAACTAGTAGCCTAGGCGGTGGAATTCCATTTGAAAAGTGGACAGGCACTTCTGTGAACTTGTCAAACATACAAAGTTTTGGGACGAAAGCTTATGTTTTGGATAAGACACCAGGAAAGGATAAATTTGATGCACGTGCCAGAGAGGGAGTATTAGTAGGTTACCCTCGATCAACTAAAGGATATCGGATTTGGATACCATCTGAACATAAAGTCGTTGAAGTTCGTGATGTTAAATTTGTTTTAGATGAGACAACAATGAAAAATCATGAGAAGATTGATTTAGAAGTTGGAGACATGCATTGTAGCGAAAAGAATCCAGTTGTTGCAGATGTTTATATACCCAACCAAGTCATATTTGAAACCCCTTCAGGTGCTGGAGACCAAATGAATGAGAACGATCGTATAGTCACCACACCACATACAGCAGAATCCGACTGCAATGGTAGTGGAGATGCTCATGGTGGAAATATACATTCGGAAGAGGTCGAGCAAGTAGAGGAAGATAATAGAAGACGAGTTATTTTAAAAAGAGGTCCAGGCAGGCCAAAGTTGGTAAAAGGAGAAACTGGACGTCCCAAGAAGGTATATAATATGGTAGAGGTAGAGGTACCAGCTCAAGAATTAGAACAACTTGGACAAAGCTCATTAAGACAATTTGAAGAGACAGACCGACAAATCAACAACGAAGAAATGCAAGAAAATGAAAATCAGAATGAAGATGATGAAGAATTTTTCTCTGCAATGGCTGAAATGTCAATTGAGCAAGCTTTATCAAGCGACGATCATGAAGAATGGCGGGAAGCAATTCTGTCAGAAGTCACAAGCTTAGTAAAGAACGAGACGTGGGAAATTGTTAAGAAGCCAAGGGATCGGAAAGTTGTAGGTTGTCGTTATGTCTTGACGACGAAATTAAACGTCGATATGACCACTAAGAAAAAGGCTAGATTAGTAGCAAGAGGATTTAGCCAACGTTATGGTATAGATTACCATCGAACGTTTGCGCCAGTAGCGCGACTTGAAACTATTAGACTACTAATTGCACTAGCTGTAGAACTGAATCTGGAAGTCCATCAATTGGATATTAATACTGCGTATTTAAATGGCCGACTCGATGAAGAGGTATACATGCAGATACCGACAATATTAGAAGAAACTTTGATTACGCTAATCCAGAGGGAGAATGCAAGTTCCGCAGTTAGGAAGCGTGCTGAAAAAATGTTAGTCGACCTTAAGGCTGGAGGCAACGCCTGTTTATTGAAACGTTCGTTGTATGGCTTGAAGCAAGCGGGACGGCAGTGGTATATCAGACTAGATGAGAAATTGCGCCGAATGGACTTCAAACCAACTGTAAACGAGCCGTGTCTTTATTACCAGCGGAAGGAAGATGGAACCATTTTGATAGTAGTTATATATGTTGACGATATTTTAGTCGCTTCAGATAATCTTATTTTGATACAGGAATTTAAGAAAGATTTAGCTGCTGAATTTGAGCTGAAGGACTTTGGACCAGCGAAATACTGTTTAGGTATAGAAATAGAGAAAAAGAATGGTGAAATAAGTCTGTCACAGCGAAAATATATTCAAGATACTTTGAATAGATATGGTATGGCGGACTGCAACACTGTATCCACACCCTTCGAAGTGGGTTTGAATTTTGCAGTACCAAAGGATCATCGTGAAAATGATAAAGTAAAAGAACCGTGGCCATATCGCGAGCTCATAGGAACACTCATGTACCTTAGCGTAGGCACAAGACCCGATATTTCTAATACGGTTTCTAAGTTAGCTCAGTTCACGACCTGTCCAAGTCATACACATTGGATTTCGGCTAAGAGGGTTCTTCGATATTTAAAGAAGACAATTGACTACCGATTAACATTTCGTAAGACAGGGAAATCATTAATAGGATATTCAGATGCCGATTGGGGTAATTGTTTGATCGATAGGAGATCATACTCAGGCTACGCGTTTATGTTAGGAGGAGCGGCTATTGCTTGGCGATCTCAAAAGCAAAGAACTGTAGCCACATCTTCAACTGAGGCTGAGTACATTAGTGTTAGCGAGGCAGTGAAAGAAGCTCTGTACCTTAGCAGTTTATTGAATGAGATAGGATTAGATAGCTTATCGAAAACTGTCGTTTATGCTGACAACCAGGGAGCTATATATCTCGCAAATGATCCTGTGTATCATGCTCGTAGCAAACATATAGATATAAAATATCATTTCATCAGAGATGTATTAAAAGACAACGCTATAGTGATGAAATATGTGTCGACAGATCTGATGGTAGCTGATATCCTCACAAAGGCTTTGCCTGTTTGTAAGCATTATAAATGCATGGTAGGTTTGGGGATGGTGTAGCTAAATTGAGGGGGCGTGTTGAAGGTTTTATATGTTCTTGTATCAATTTAGCTGGCTGATATTAATCTGTCATATAGAGGTTTCCATAGCGATGGAAAATAACACTGCGCGGATAACATTGCCGTCTCACCGGACTATGAGAGTGAAGGAATAGCGAGTGCACCTGTGTATTGCGCACACACTTGTGCACTATAATATCTCCTGCGTACCTGGCTAATCTCCGTTGAGATTGGCCGCCGTGGCCGAAACTGGCTAGGAGGATTTTTTTTTTTTTATGGTACGACTGCGCTGCTGAGGTCTCGGGTTCGATCCCCGGGTCGGGCAAAGTGATATTGAGTTTTCTATTCAGTATCAGCTCGGAGTCTGGAATAGTGCCTGATATGGCGATAGGTTCGCCCCCTATCGCATCATAGGACGGAATAACGGTGAAAAGTGGGTGCACTAGTTGCGCCTTTGCCTACCCCTTCGGGGATAAAAGGCGTGTGTGTGTGTGTGTGTGTGTTATATTCTTACACGATTGGTAATTGGACCACCTGAATTGTCGTCACTATTTTTATAATACACGGTAGAGTCTAGGATTCAAATTTAAGTGTATACTTGATGGCCAGTTTTTACTTTTCATATTTCGTTTAGGTTTCTGTGGCTATATTAAACCTTATTTTAAAAGCAGTAAAAACTAGGATACTGTTTAAGTAACCTTCACTGCTGAATTATTGTGATTTGGCATATTCCTGTTATGCTCGGTGCAACTTTTTTAATTCTTCTATGTTCATAAAAAATACTATGGAATTGGTGCTAGGTCTCTCATAAGTAAGAGTCCGTCTGGGTGGGTACCTCTGCAATATCTATTACTACCGCCTAGCAGCAGTGTGCACATACTGCTGCGTTTCGGTTTGAAGGACATTGTAGCCAGTGTAACTACTGGACATAATGGGACTTAACAACTTATGTCTCAGGATGACGAGCGCAGTGAAAAGCCACACCGTACTTTGTAACTCAAGGTGCTGGATGGTGTTGCTACTCTTTATGGATGCTCGTATCACTTACCATCAGGCGAACGGCATGCTCATCTCGTCATTGAATGCCATAAAAAAAATACAAAGGTCATGACTATAAAAAAGGTTAAACATCACTATGAAATTAATCATTCAAATAAAAGTCCTTTAGTTCTCACAATTATTAACAACAGTTGCCTATCTAAACATCGATATCATTCATAAATATTGAGCAATTTTGGCAGACATTCGCATTAATAATATTACTAAGATAAGACTACCAAATGGAAATTTTTACAATATATTATGTTTGTACATCTAATTTTGACATTGGACAGGCGATAATAGTCTGTTTGACCTTTCTTTGTGCATTGTATCGAAGTAAATCGGTAATTCCAATACATAATGAATATTCATCAATGTGTCATTTAATTTTGTTGAAACACTTTTGAAATACACGATGAAAACTAATTAAATCCATGCAAAGCATTGTCTACCAAAATGTCCAGCAAAGTCATTGTTGTCGAACAAAACGTTACCAAGTGAGGTTTATTTGAAAAATAAACGAATATATTTTTGTAATAATTAAATTAATGTAGGTATACATTTCAGTTTTTACTTGTGAACTGTATTACAAGTACTGTTGAATTCATGATAGAGGCGCATACAATTATGCAAGTGTTATTATTACTTTTGCTTTCATAATTAGCAAATTAGTAGAAAACATAACACTACTCAACTCAGTGTCAGCCCGGAGTTTGTAAATGTGTACGGTAAAGGACATCACGTGTTTTATTTCTACCGCCAAGCAGCAGTGTGCATGCATTGTTGTATTTCGGTTTGAAGGACATTGTAGCGAGTGTAACTACAGGACATACTGAGACTTAACATCTTATGTCTCTGGACGACGAGCGCAGTGGAATGCCACATAGTAGTTTGTAACTCAAGGTGCTGGATGGTATTTCTATTTTCTACTGTTTATGGATTCGTGTCGCTTACCGGCAGGCGAAAGGCAAGCACGTCTCGTCTTTCAATGCCATAAAAAAAATAAAGGGCAATAGGCCGGCCCCCATAACATGGGACCTAACATAGCTGGCGAAATTTGGTTTTGATGTACCACTGCCTACCCCTGAAAATGGAAGCAGGCGTGATACTAGGTACGTATGTAACATAAAAAAGTTGTCTCTAGCTAACAGTCCAGCTGTTATAATCAATATTCATTGTAATTGCAGCTATAATACATATTTTGTTTGGCATACCTCGCGCAACATCATTATATCACTAGTGTGATGTCTGAAAAACCTGTCACGAATACATTAAATATATCAACTCGTTTATGCAAACAATTTAAACACACGGAAGCCTTTTAATATTTGTATAATACTAGAATAATCACTCTTTTTGACTCACAGTGTTATCTGAAATCTGTACCCACTCGTAAAAACTCAGAGCGAATAGACAAACAGAGAAGTGATAAAACACACCCGAAAAAAAAAACTTTTCAAAAAATCGCCGATCTCACAATTTATTGCCGCTTTTAGCAAAAGGTTTGTTGTTTACAAGACATCTTTTATTTAAATCTTAATTTACGATTTCTCGTCCAATAACATAAAGATAAGTCGGATTTCGAAGGTTGATAGTTGGTACAAAAAAGTTTATACACACAAGGAAAAAATGTTTACCGCATCGGAAATTATACTAACACTAGCTTTTGCCCACGGCTTCGCCCGCGTTAATAAGTTTTTCCGGGCTAAAAGTACATACATAAAAACCTTCCCGTGGAATCACTCTATCCAACACATTTATTTGTATAAAGATTAATATTACGACGTTGATACAACTCTTGACAAATAATGCATTAATTTCGACCAAATTTGATTACCATAAAAACGGTTCTAGAGAGTTAATTTTAAAAGATAGACATATACTGTCGCGGACTTTTTTTTAGATCATTTCAAGAGGAAAAATTCTTTCATACATATATTTTTGGTATCTTGAACCGTTTTCGCAGCGCACGCAATGGAAGCCCTCAAGGATGAAAAATTTTCCCCGCATTTTTCACATTTTCCATTATTTCTTCGCTCCTAATAGTTGCATCGTGATGTTATATAGCCTATAGCCTTCCTCGATAAATGGTCTATTCAACACAAAAAGAATTTTTCAATTTGCACCAGTAGTTCCTGAGATTAGCGCGTTCAAACAAACAAACAAACAAACAAACAAACAAACAAACAAACTCTTCAGCTTTATAATATTAGTATAGATTATAGCTGCTGATTAGTCATAATATTCATGTATTTGAAACAGGTTTATATTTTTAATGTCCATAGTATGTATATTACTTTATTACGTTGTATTCTTTGTTATGCTCATAGAAATAATTGTCGGCGTCGCGTTAATTAAATTCACTGATAAGAAGTTTTTCATATGTCTTGTATAATAAGTTCGTCTGAACATACAAATGTTTTGCGGCAATCTATATCAACTTTAGTTAATGAATTTCGTTATTAGTACACTCTATTTCATTGCAATTTATTTATAGCAAGCTCAGATGACCTCTATTTTATTCGTTTTGTGATTATTAGTTGTGACAATTTAAGCTGGCCGGTATGACAATTTATTGACACTTCATAGAATTCTATGTGTACGGAAGAAAACAAAAAATCGGTTGCCTCAAATAACCGATTCTAAAGTGATATCGATTTCTTGTTCAGACAGTTTATAATCGATAGTCAACAGGGTAATTTCTTTTTTATTAAATCATACATAATGAATGTTTATATTGCGTAGTCAGGGATTTTAGTCGATTTTTTTTTATCTCGGGATCAAATTTTCACCTTTATCCTTTATTTAAACTTACATCTATATTAATATTATAAAAGGGAAAGAATTGTATTTTTGTATGTTTGTAACGAATAAGCTCAAAAACTATTGAACCCTTAGAATAATTATTCTATGTTTGAACCTATTTTAAAAAATATTTTATCAACATAAAGCTACACTATCAGCGAGTTACATAGGCTACTTTTTATCCCAGAAAAATATAAAGCGTGAGTTTTATCCCGGAAAAACTAAGTAACAGCTTAGCCGAATCAAAAATATCAGCATAAACCAAAAAATACTGAAATTATGTGACTAATACACGGACCATTGATGAATCAATGACAATGGACGTGACATGCAAACATTTGAAGTTTAAATTGTATTGACATAATTTATTTTTCATTGATTTTATCAACCAGCCCTTTTAGGCCAATTAGTATGTAATAAATCTTAGTAGAGTTCGGTGCGACAGTCTTAATGCGTAGGTACTTATATTAAAATTTACTAAAACTACCTTAGAAATGCTATAGGTATTAATTGTGACTGCCTCGGCGGTGTAGTTATAATACGGTACGAGTGCAATGCTGAGGTCTCGAGTTCGATCGCCGGATCGAGCAAAGTGATAGTGGGTTTTTGTAATCAGTGTCAATCTGGAGTCTGGAATTTGTGCCCGATATTGCCGATAGGCTCACCCTCTATCACATTATGGGATGGAATACGCACGGTGAAAAGTGTGAGCACTAATTGTGCCTCTGCTTACCCCTTCGGAGATAAAAATCGTAAGTATGTATGTGTACATCAACAGATTGGATACGGCAATATGTAAAACGTATTCATATTAATAATAAAAACACAGACAGAAATATTATTACAATTGAAACCGATACTAGATACAGGAAAAGATATAATCTTGAATTCAAAACAGTGTCATTTATCGTGAAGTAATAATAAGCTTGTAAGGTTGGTTATATTTTCAAATGTATGATAACTAGACCGTATTAAAACTCGCAGGACCTGTTTGACCATTTCTAAATAAATGCTACTTCTTAACTTGACTCGTCAAGCCCCGCGACGGACGCCGGCGTCCATATACATAGGGTTTCCCTACACTATTTATATATATACATAAGCGGGGTTTGACGGGCTACATATATAAGACGGGATAAGATGGTCACGGGATACCATTAGTAGATTATTTAGTGTCCTATTTGACAAAATAGGACACTAAATAATCTAGTAATGGTAATCTACATTGATTGTTTTGTATCTTGACTGGGAAATATCAGCTAACACTTAGTTATATAGACGTAATAAAATGACATATAGATATCGAGGGGTGAAAAACTATTTGTCTTAGCCACATTTTTTGCGATATATACACACACTCACGCCTTTTATCCCCAAAGGGGTAGACAGAAGCGCAACTAATGCACCCACTTTTCGCCGTTATTCCGTTCCATGTGATAACGTGTCCCTACTGCCATATCGGGCACAAATTCCAGACTCCGGGCTGATAGTGATTAGAAAAACTCAATACCACTTTGCCCGACCCGGGGATCGAACTCGAGACCTCAGCATTGCAGTCGTACCGTAATACAACTACGCCACTACAACTACGATTAACTTTCAACTGATTATTGATTAAAATAAATATTTCCACATACAATAATTATTTTGTTTGCATAAAAGATCATACTGGTGGTAGGTCTCTCATATGTAAGATTCCGTCTGGGTGGGTACCACCGCAATGTTTATTTCTACCGCCAAGCAGCAGTGTGCATGCACTGTTGTGTTTCGGTTTGAAGGGCATTGTAGCCAGTGTAACTACAGGACATAATGAGACTTAACATCTTACGTCTCAGGATGACGAGCGCAGTGGAGTGCCATACGGTGCTTTGTAGCTCAAGGTCCTGAATGGTGTTTCTATTGTTAATGGGTGGTCGTATCGCTTACCATCAGGTGAACGGCATGCTCGTCTCGTCATTCGATGACATAAAAAAAATATATGCAAAATATATTCAATTACTTTTAAGAAATCACTGTGGGATGCTGGTGCAGCATGGTGATCTATATACACTTACAACAATAACTTGCTGAAATTCAAGACACAAAATCTCTGTAACTCGTTCGACAGACAGACTCTCAATATCAATCCTTTCTTCACTACATAGTATAAAACAAAGTCGCTTCCCGCTGTCTTTTCCTATGTATGCTTAGATCATTAAAACTACGCAACGGATTTTGTTGCGGTTTTTTTAATAGAGTGATTCAACGGGAAGGTTTTTATGTACTTTTAGCCCCGAAAAACTAATTAACGCGGGCGAAGCCGCGAGCAGAAGTCTAGTTGTATATAATTGACTTTTTGGCTATTATTAAGGGACCACCATTTATCATATTTACCTACTCTGCTGAACAAGCTAGCAACCTGATGATTATTGAAGTTGAACATGATCTCATGGCTTTTAAGCCAATGTTCACTTAAGCATAATATATCAATATTAGTATTGTAGACTGTCTCGGCGGCGTAGTTGTATTACAGTACGACTGCAAAGCTGAGGTCTCGGGTTCGATCCCCGGGTCGGGCAAAGTGATATTGAGTTTTTCTATTCAGTATCAGCTTGGAGTCTGGAATTTGTGCCCGATATGGTGATAGGCTCGCCCCCTATCACATCATGGGACGGACTAACGGCGAAAAGTGGGTGCACTAGTTGCGCCTCTGCCTACCCCTTCGGGGATAACAGGCGTGAGAGTATGTATGTACTATTGTTCATGAACAACTCCAATTCTAATTCATTATTTCCAAGGCCTTGAATATTTTGATGCACCAGGTTAAAACATGTTTGTTGGAATGGACATTTCCTTCATTATTTAAATTTACATTCAAATTACTCTGTGTGACTCTATTGTCTTAACATTTAGGTAATTTAAATGATTGAATGTCATTTTTTTTTCAGATTACTGTAACCTGAGTCATTATTACTAATTAACTGCTCAATAGAAGCAGTAATACAATTAGCCAAATTCTTGGCTGTTATAAAAAAGCTATCAGCTATCTATCTCTTATAATATTATATTGGCAGATAATATTTATCTCTAGTCATAACCATAACCAGACCTGTATTATTTACTGCACACTGCTGAGCACGGGTGTCACAACTGAGAGGGTTAAGGCCTTAGTCCACCACGCTGGCCTGGTGCTGGTTGGCAGTCTTCACATACCTTCAAAATTCTTTTAGAAAACTTCTCAGGTATGCAGGTTTCCTCACGATGTTTTCCTTCACCGTTAAAGCGAGCGATAATTCACAAAGAATACACATATATTTTTTTAGAAAAGTCAGAGGTATGTGCCCTTGGGTTTTGAACCTGCGGACATTCGTCTCGGCAGTCCGTTCCACTTCCAACTAGTCTATCGCCCACTTCACCTCTAGTCAATGTATAATTTTTACTAATGTATTTGTTAGTGTCAATAATATTAATATTTTTGAAGTTATACTTCTTTAGGCGCGTTAGGGCGCGTTATGAAAAATTGATGGGAGTGAAATTTCACGATGCGCGCGCATGTGTGACACAAAATTTTCTCACGGGAGAAGTTGCCCACTAAACCGCTCATTAAGGGCATCATATCATAAAGGCCAGATTTGTTATTAGATTTCAAAAAAGTGACCGCCATTTTGAATTTCTTTGTTTTAAGGCCAACCGACATCAAAATCGATATCTGGGCATGGCTTTAGGTACAAAGGGCAGATTTAATGTTAGATTTCAAAAAAGTGGCCACTATTTTGAATTTCTTTGTTTGAAGGCCAATCAACCTCAAAATTGATATCTGAGCATGGATTTAGGCCCATAGGGCAGATTCATTGTAAAAATGAAAAAAGTTGCAGCCATTTGGTATTTCTTTGTTTTTAGCACAATTGACGTCAAAATATACTTGGGCATGCCATTGATAGTAAAAGACAGATCTAATATTAGACTTAAGAAAAGAGGTCGCTATTTTGAACTTCTAGAAGTAGAAGAAAAAGTATAACTTCTCACGCGCATACATACGTATTACGTACACGCACCGTTAGCACGATAGTGAGCATTGTCAAATTTAGCTTATAATATCCAATTTGGTTTTCTTCCGCTGGCAAGCTTTGACTATAAAGGAATGTAAATATAACAATCTCTTGCGCCGGTAGTGTATTAAAAAAATCACGATATCAAACAAGTTGTTTTTTTTATTTACATTACTCTATTACCCACAAATAAAATTAATTTTGTCTCAACTGTCAAGTTATTTAATAATATACCCTGTGGTCCGAGGGCATTTAGAGAATTCCGCCACAGTATCACCTGTCTGTCGTAAGAGGCGACTAAATGGGGTTTAAAAGAGTCGCGGAGTGGGCAGTGGGGTGCTGCTACTCGAACTTATGCGACTCCGAGGTGGACGGTATTACAGGTGATCGGTCTCCTGGAGTCGTAGACGCCAAAGGCGTGCTTTGGAGTTTAAGGGCTTCTTAGCCCCTCATTTAGAGAAGGGCCGTAATGCGACATTGCCAGGGGCGGTTCCGTCCAGCTATCTTCATGCAATAAGATACCCCAGGGCCGTCCCGTATGCGCCGAAGAAGGTCACCGCGGGTTTTGGTTGGTATGCTGATGTAGGGTGTACATAGGGATTCGATTCAATGCTCGCTCGGATGATGTATACTCCCAAGTGTCGACATTGGGCCGTAAGATCGGTGAAACCACCATAACCATTCCACTAACCCCTCAGTGGTAGCGATAACGAGTTTTTCCCCGCGAGAAAAAAAAAAGTTATTTAGTAATATTATTGATAGTGCTCGCTGCTCCGCCCGCGTGAAAATGTTTTTTCGGGACAAAATATTTTCCCGGGATAAAAAGTAACCTAGAGCACTCAGGAGGTATGTAGCTTCCAATTAGTGAAAGAATTTTCAAAATCGGTTCAGCAGTTCCTGAGATTAGCGCGTTCAAACAAACAAACTCTTCAGCTTTATAATATTAGTATAGATCTGCGTAACTAGTATAAGGCATACAATTATTCAATACTGTATATCCTAAGTCCATAAATACCAGTTTTCCCTTGTCCTTTCCTATTTCATCGCAAAACATAATAACAGTCGTGTTGTATGGCAATTTATTTATTTTAATTTTAGTTTGATCTTTGCCTCCATTTGATCGCGCCAAATGGAGACGACCGCGATCAGTCCTGACCGATCCAGAGGACGAAATCACTCTAGCTTTACGCGAAAAGAACGAGCATCTAAAGCTCTTACACTCCACAAGACCGCTGTACCGTCCTCGCCGTCGAGGACGTCGTCGCGTCCCCCATAACCCCGCCCTCTCTTAGCAGTTCCGGCCCGCGTGCCGAAGACTACAATCAACACGTTAAATAGGATTAGGCTAAAAACCATATTCCCCAAACGTTGATGTCTTATCCTCTCAGTGGCCGTCCTGAGCCGAGGTTCGTGACCCGTTAGTGGGTCGCCCTCAGCGTGGTCGCTTAATTTAATGGGTTGCGAGCGCCTTCTGCGCTCACCCACAAGACCGGTGTGCTTGTATAAGCCGACTCTCGTCAGGCTAACAAGAGTATAGTCAGGGACAAAAAAAAAAAAAAAAATTGGTCTTTGTCTTGGTTTAGGTTAAGGGAGCTGTTGAACTTGTTACTAGTAGGTACTCTAGGTGCTAGATGGTGTTGGTACTGTTTATGGGTGGTCGAGTCGCTTATCACCAGGCGAACGGCATGCTCGTCTTATCATTCAATACAATAAAAAAATCTAGGCAGCCTAAGATCGCCGGTATTGCCGAAGGATGTCTTTGAAACCATCTTCTGATTTAATCCACTGCAAAGTCTATTTTATCGTTATATGACAAAACATACAATACAAGCAGTTTGGGGTAATAAGAAACAACTACCAGTGTTAACTGTCGTACCATCAATAGAGTAATTTACTATTTCTGCCATACATTCTAAAAATGCATAAATAAATTACCTACTTATAACCTTACGCGATCAAAATATTTTATTTTTGATTCGTCAAAATAAGTGACATTTTCTTATTTTATCAATGAATTAATTTTTTTTTAATTCTGTTCTACAAAAAGCGAAACAGTAGTCGCCATCATCGTGACACCACTTAACAAGATGTTTACAATACATTTTTTTGGTTTGATTAGCGATTTTAAAAATAGTTCTTTATTGTAAACAAGTAAATTGTTTTATTTATAAATATATCATACTATTGAAGAAGGTTTTGCGAAAGCAGAAATCACAAATCAATATCACAAATATTGTTGATAATTCACAAATGACACCTGAAAACTGTTGTATAATATCGAGTGTAGTCACGAATTGAGATCTAAGGGTTGCGAGCGCCTTCTGCACTCACCCAAAAGACCGGTGTTCTTTCATAAGCCGATCCTCGTCAGGCTAGAAAGAGTAATGTCAGGGACAAAAAAAAAATACGAATTGATACAGCATGGCGGCTAGCGCTTTCGCGCCAACATTTATAACACAAAATATAGGTAAATGCAATTAATTTATGTCGATTTCCCAAAATCAAAATAAAATTTCTGGTGGCTTATTTATAGTAAAAGTTCAAAATTTGACACATTTTGAAAAGTGGTAAAACATCTTATTGCACTAAGACCGGAACCTACATTAATGTATTAAGAGCAGACATCCTGGATAGTAGCAGCTACTCTTTAGAACAGCTCAGGCTTACCGTGAGAGTGTTGTTATTTCCATTCAAAATTTGGTTTACTACATTAACATTCAATGAAGTTCATATGATAGTACCTATTATGAAATAACGTTTCGTTACCTATTTTAAAATATGATTCAATGTGAACACGAGTTTATGCACTTGGAAATTTTCAGTCTCACAGTGTTATTGACAAATTGATTTTTTATACAACGATTTATTTTGGTCTTGACGTTACGCGGTTAACTAATTATTTGATGTTATTCCGGGCTTGCAATTTTACTATAAATTTATGCATGGACACATATAGTATGCAAATGGTTTAATTTACTGCGCAAAACATGTATTTGTGTCAAAACATGGCAAAATCCTTAATGTGTATAACATTATTGGGTTTGGGCGAAAATAATTTGAACGGCCATTGATAAGCTTTATTTTTAGATAATGAATACAAATCACACATTTATGGAATCAATTTAGATAGTAAGCTGTTAAGCGGCTATAAAATCATAGTAATGAGCTAATTGCTGCATTTCATAAATTTAAAACTGTGATAGTAAAGGTTAAAAATAAATTAGCACATTATGAACTAGGCTCAATATACAGTAAAGTAAAAATTTTTTTTAAAGATAATGTATTACATGATCAGAAATACACAACAATGATGATGTATTCCTAGCCAATTTCGGCCACGGCGACTTAATTCATTGGACAGGCATTTTGAACTCCGACTAAGGCTGGGTATCGAATTGTCGATCTTCTGCCCTTTGATGCGCTCTTGCGTGACTTATTTAACCAATGTTATTTATGAAAGTGCGAGCGCATTTTGGCCACGACAATACCCCACTGACGTAATTATAGTTTATAGCCAATATACACAACAATAATAAACTAAAGAACACTATATAGGATATTTTTGTGGGACACGAAATAGTTAAAAACTAAGAAAGTATTAAGATCTAACTTAAGATGGGGGAATAAAGTGACAACCATTAATTACTTTGCGCACTTAAGATGTCGAGAGAACATTATGTGATTCAGGGCACGGAACGGAATATTTGATGAAACTTGAAAGACGTGAGATAATTATAACAAATGATACGAAAACCAAAATCAAAAGACAACATTGCAGATATTGTCTTTGACTTTTTACTACATACAAGAAATAATACCTACGGTTAATGTACTCTCGATTGAAAAAGTTTACTGTTTAATATTATTTTAGAAATTTGCTAACCACAAACTACACACTACCTACAGCTGAGCAAGGGCCTCCTCTACAACTAAGAGGGTTTAGTTCACATACCTTCAAAATTCTTTTAGAGAAGTCCTTATGTATGCAGGTTTCCTCACGATGTTTTCTTTCACCGTTAAAGCGAGCGCAAAGAATACACACATAACTTCTTAGAAAAGTCAGAGGTGCATGCCCTTGGGTTTTGAACCTGCGTCCACATGCATCTTGGAAATCCTTATACTACCAACTAGGCTATCGTCGCTTCTAGCATTTACTAAGTTAATACATAAATACAGTATGAAACGGACAAGTAACTCATTAAAACTCGACATAGCTTGTTTATGCCGATAAAACAAATATAATATATCCAACAGCTCATTAAGATTTTATTATATTCTGCACCTGTTATATAATTTAATTTGTTAAATACACTTAAAATAAATCAAAGTTAATAGTTAACGTAAACCGTTTCGTAGATGGTTATAAAATGTAAATTTTTTCTAATGTATCATAAGGTTATAATCTGAATTTCTACTTTAGTGTTTGGCCAGTGACCATAACTAATATACGCTTATATAATAAAATTACTGTCAACTTGTTGCAGATATGTGATACAAAATGGCGGTAAGAAGCTGTCATTATTTAGATTCCATATAATTACTAAAAAAAACTGTATTATATACTGTCCCACTGCTGGGCACGGGCCTCGTCTACTACTGAGAGGGTTTAGGCCTTAGTCCACCACGCTGGCCTAGTGCGGGTTGGTAGACTTCACACGCCTTCGAAACTCTTAGAAAGAACTTCTCAGGTATGCAGGTTTCCTCACGATGTTTTCCTTCACCGTTAATGCGAACGATAATTGATAAACATTACACACGTAACTTCAAAAAGTCAGAGGTGTGTGCCTTGGATTTTGAACCTCTGGAGTACTCTGTACATTGTCTCGGCAGACTGTTCCATTCCCAACTAGACTATCGTCCACTATAATGCTTTCTTGCAACTCTCAATTTAAGGTGGCTAGTGCAACAAGTTGATAGCGTTTGTACATACCCTTAAAAACCCTTGAAGAAAAGCTTAACTCGTTTGTTACACATCAATTTTCATAAATAATAATTCACCAACAAATAGAAGCAGGTCGATAGAACACCTCAATGTGCATCAAATTAATCCCCATGTTTGTTGCCCGAACTTGGATAGTTTAAAAGTTATTTAGGTTATTGTAATATTTTATGAAAGTCGACATTGACACAGCTACACTATTAGGTCTGCAGTCATAATATTATTACTCAAATCAGAGTAATAGCCTTATGAATAACCATAATTCCAAAACTAAAAGAGGGTGGAGAGGAGACGAGGAGAGAGGAGAGAGGAGAGAGGAGAGAGGAGAGAGGAGAGAGGAGAGAGGAGAGAGGAGAGTAGAGAGGAGAGAGGAGAGTAGAGAGGAGAGAGGAGAGGATCCCATCCTCAGATTTTGACTTGGTGACAATGGGTCCTCCTCAGGAGTATAGGATTTCGAATAAAAGAGATTTCGAAAATCAGTCCACACTTGGCGGAGAAATCGGTGAACATACATAAAAAATACATGCAGTCGAATATAGAACCTCCTCCTTGTTTGAAAAAAAAAATTGGATGCAAAACATACATAGTGATATTGTCATTTTATGTATAATAATTACTAACATTTTTCTACATAACTGTGCCATATAATTTCTTTATTAACACTTTTTTTTATTAAATGAACTAAGTGTAGTTACATTATGGTTAGTAAAAGCATGACAAATGCGCCGGGCGATCGAGTTGGCACGACCGGTTGCACAAAATCTACTGGTTGAAGCCAATATTTTTACCATACCAACACAATTGCGCTTTCTTGCGAGAATAAAAATAATATCGACGTATTATTGCAACCAGAATCGAGAGAAACTTACGTTATAATGGGATTTTAGTCGTTAGTTTTAATCTAAGCTTATGATTAATTAATTAACTTTCTACTAAGGTTAATCCATAACAGATATAGAATCAGTCCGCATTGTAGGCGTGGATAACATCTCAATCTCAATAGTCCGTATTATGAAAATATCTTGTGATTATTCTGCATTTATCAGTTAGCTCGCGGCTCCGTCCGCATGAAATTTTTTTTCCGGGATAAAAGTCCCGCTTTATATACCTATTCCCGGGTAAAAAGTAGCCTACTTAAGAAAGGGCATTCTTTCTTGGGTCTCAATATATCTCAATAGCAAATTTCATCGAAATCCGTTCAGTAGTTTCGGAGTGTAGTAACAAACAAACAGAAAAACAGACAGAAAAGAATTATAAAAATTGCTGATTTGATCTGAATTGGCGCTTTTTTATCTCACCATATAAAGAAATATTAGGCATATGTCTTCTTCTACGACGAAGTTGAGGCTATAATAAGTGCACACTAGTATGTGACTAGTGACTGATTTTATTAAGGTTTCAATCATAATATGATAAAACTCTGAAGGGAACAATTTCTAAAGTTCCTTTCAACAACGATAAGTGAATACACGTATAAAACGCATTTGTGCAAAAATATATGTATCCGTTCTTTCTTAGCTGTCATCGATATCCTGTCCACTGCTGTGGACCATTGCAGTGGCTCTTTAATCTACTAAGAGGGTTTCGGCCTTAGACCCCACGCCGGCCTTGTACGGGTTGGCAGACCGTACATACCTTTGAAATTCTTAAGGAGCATTCTCAGGCATTTAGATTTCTCGCCATGTTTTCCTTCGCCGTTAAAGCGAACGATTATGATTATTGATAAATAATACAATGTAACTTTGAAAGGTAAGAGGTGTTGATACTATACTAATAAATCATATTAGATGCAGAAACGACCGTGAATAAATGCGTCAGGTCGTCAAATGAGGTCAGCTTCTTGAGGTCAACTTTACGTTTCTGTAACAATCGAACTGAACTGAAATTGGTTGGCAATTTTCGGCGCGCATTCGGTTGTAACACAAAAAGAGGTGAGGGCATACTGACCCAAATGCATTAAAATATCACCAAATTTCAAATCATTTACAAGTAAATTGTTTTGATACTAAAATGTCGTAATGTTTGAATGAATGTTTACTTTTTTATAATGACACTGGTAGTCTTATGGTGGACAAATACGGAAATACCAAAAATTATGGTATCTTATTTAGTTGGTAGTGGGAGATCAATATTAAATTATCGTTACATTAAGCAATAGGACGGCATTTCAGTTACCAGTGAGCACAATAATGTCCTTTTGATGTAAGCACAGGGGCCAAACATTAAGGAAGACAAGAAAAACGACATCAGAATTAAAATAATTCCAATTTCAGTAGCAGAACGAAGTGTGTTACCCTATATTAAAATCTCAAATGGTTTTTTATTCTTTGCAGCTATCGTTTGTGACAAGAACTATCATAACCTCATTTTAACTGCGAATACTAATTGGATGTTCTCCAGCATGCTCATAACACCTTAATGCCTACTTTGACCATCACGCAAACACAATAACCAAGGCAATTTTTATTATATACTAGCTTTTGCCCGCGGCACCTCCCGCTTTAAAAAGTTTTTCCGGGACAAAAGTCCCGCTTTATATTTTCCCGGGATAAAAAGTAGCCTATGTGTTAATCCAGGACATGATCTACCCGTGTGCCGAATTTCATCGAAATCCGTTCAGTAGTTTTTGCGTGAAAGAGGAACAAACATCCTTACATCCAAACATCCATACATTCTTACAAACTTTCGCCTTTATAATATTAGTAGGATATTCATGTCTATGAAAATGAAAAATATTATCTAGATATTATGTACTATTTCTATGTTATAATTGACAAAGTCTGTGTAGATGTCGGGATGTTTATTACAAGTAAAAGCCGAAACCAAAATGTAACGATACACAGACATTTAAAATCTTAGTAAACTAAATAATATATGAGTCTTCTTTTTATCCTCTGAAAGTTCTCAGTGGGATTTTTAGTCCAAAAAGGACTTCCATGCCTATACAGCCAACGTTAATAGTAAAAGAAAATTTTAAATGTGAGGAATTTAGATTTAAAAAACATGCCGTTGTGGTAAGAAATACCGTTTCGTGATTTCTAGATTATAAACAAAACTCCTAGAACCGATAACTTTTAACTCATGTATTTCGAATAATGTTAAAGTAGGTACAGGTGTGGCTCCACCTCATTTGTTTCCTTTGTCTTATGAATATTCCAAGAAAGAAAGTACAAATTTATTACTCTACGATTAAACGTAACGATGAGAAACTATCTTATCACAGTGAAGGGTACATTTTTAATCATCGCACCTGCCATTGGCATTTGTTGCCAAAACACAAAAGAGACAACTTATTAAAGGTTATAATCGAAAAGGTACGTAAGGTAAGTAGGTAAAGGTACGCGCTGCGCTGGATGAACACCTTCATTTGTTATGTACCAATGTCTCATAGAAAATTGGTGTAGAACATGTATGCTGTTGGATTTTGTAGAGTTAGTGACATTCCAAGAGTCCCATGATTCCCCTGGCCCTTCTTCTTCCCTAATTCTATACTATTATTGGCAGGCAATGCACCTACAGTTTATCTGGCTATATCAGCAGTCCCAGGTAGTGATGACTTATAACCATACCCACCTGCTCATTTGCCTTCCTTCTTAAAACATGTTTCTACTCCGCAATATGTTGTAGGTCTTTATTACCTTTTTAACCCCCGACAAAAAAGAGGGGTGTTATAAGTTTAGGGTGTGTATCTGTGTATCTGTGTATCTGTATGTCTGTCTGTGGCATCGTAGCTCTCAAACGAATGGACCGATTTGGACGCGGTTTTTTTTGTTTGAAAGCTGATGTGACTGCGATGGTTCTTAGCTATAATTTATGAAGATCTGTTCAGGCGTTTGAAGATTATCAGCTCATTTCCAACATAAAAAATCCGATTGACTTTAAATTTGGAGGACTGTGACTTTCAATATATTTGTAAACATGAACTGATGCTGCGGCATCAAGTAGTCTGCGGGATACCCAACTCCTTAGCACCTTATAGCAGATATAGTGTGTTTGGGCTCATAAGGATGGGTTCAACGAGTAGGTGATAGATAGTTGATTATCAAGGCCCCATGATGGAGAATAAAGTAATTTAAAAAGTTTGAAATAAAAATTAAATTAAAATTTAAAGATTTGGAGATTTTTTGTATCGGGGGTTTTTTAAATTTTAATTTAATTTTTATTATCATAATTGATCTACTTAGATTGGCAATAAATGTAAGTATTTTCGTTAAAATTTTGTTTGACATACATACGGAGTAGAGCCTAAATTAATTATTAAATTTGAAGGATAGTAATTCATAAGCTAAATGAGTTCGATTAGAATACATAATACACACACTCACGCCTTTTATCCCCGAAGGGGTAGGCAGAGGCGCAACTAGTGCACCCACTTTTTGCCGTGCGTATTCCATTCCATGCTGTGATAGGGGCGAGCCTATCGCCATATCGGGCACAAATACCAGACTCCGGGCTGATACTGAATTTATAAAACCCAATATCACTTTGCCTGACCCGGGAATCGGACCAAAGACCTCAGCATTGCAGTCATACCGTATTACAACTACGCCACCGAGGCAGTGAAAATACATAATAATCATTAATAATTGATTAGCGATTAGATTAAATGAGTTATTCAAATTGTTTTTTATTATTTATTAAAAGGAGAGTACACTATATTTATCGCTGCTAATAAGAATAAATTTAATAAACTATTAGTATCGAATAGGTGAAAAGAGATTTTGTCAAGAACTACACTGATAAGAACGTCTATGCCAAATGTAAATCAAAAACGATGTGTTCTGCGTAGATCTTCGTACTAATACCTGTTGTGTATAAACCATTTCGAAAAGTAGATTTATGGATTCTACATTTAATATGTACAGTATACTATAGTAAAATAAGATTACGATGTCAGTGATTCTTGTTATATGCAGTTACAGACTTTTCAAACAGGCTTTTAAATTGAGATTTTTACAGCATCATCTACAACGAAATTTTGAAATAAAGATCTCAACAAACACCTACACAAAATACGAATAAATTAGAACTAATAATATTTTTAAACGAACCAAATCGGCGTGCAGCGGTTAATTATAAATTACTAAACAACCAAACCGCAGTGTTGAAAGGTGTAAATTTAAGTGAATAAACATTAACACTTTTGTTTGATGGCTGTTGTTGGATTGGCCCCGTACGCTCGGGTCACCGGCGCGACCCAAAACTAACAAAATACTCATTTAAATTGCCAACTACGAAATTATGAATATTTGCGAATATTAATATTGGATTTTAACGGGTTTTGTTTGTTGAGTACTGAATGTTTTCAGTAGTGTTCAATCCTACTAATATTATAAAGGCAAAAGTTTGTAAGAATGTATGGATGTTTGGATGTTTGGATGTATGGATGTAAGGAAGTTTGTTCCTCTTTCACGCAAAAACTACTGAACGGATTTCGATGAAATTTGTAGATCATGTCCTGGATTAACACATAGGCTACTTTTTATCCCGGGAAAATATAAACCGGGACTTTTATCCCGGAAAAACTTTTTAAAGCGGGCGGAGCCGCGGGCAAAAGCTAGTCATTCATAAAATTGTCTAAATGAGTTAACTTCAAATCGTTATACACTTTTGTGTTCTTACTAATCTTTCTCTTCACAATAACAAAATAAAAGGGGCTTTACTTACACAAAAATAAATTTAAAATTTAAATAAACTTAATTTGGTTAGGCGATTTGTAATTCTGAATTTATTCACTTAATTATCTGGCTGACTGTATATTCGATTGATTAGTGCTTAGAACAAGTGTTTGGGTATTTGAGGTAATATATTATGATACAAATAAAAATAAATCATAATAAATTACATTTTAACAACTGAAATTATTTTCAGTTTTATTCAAAAGTATTTTACCAGAATAAATGAGTGTATATGACGTGTTTATACATGATAGTATCATTTTCAAATCCAACCAGTGGTTTAAGCATCATTCGCTAATTAAAACATAAATATCTACACAAAATTTCATAACATGTACTAGATGCAACTTACGTTCTATAATAACTCAAACATAATTTAAAATTTGGGAGCGATTTCACTGCTTCCTCATAATGCTACTCGTCACTTAAACGTATAACCGACCAAATAAAAAAATCACACTCTTATCTATGCTCAAAATGTAACATGATTACTATCAGCATTAATTGTTTAATACGATAACTGACTGCCTCGCTGGCGTAGTTGTATTACAGTACGACTGCAAAGCTGCGGTCTCGGGTTCGATCCCCGGGTCGGGGAAAGTGATATTGAATTTTTCTATTCAGTATCAGCTCGGAGTCTGGAATTTGTGCCCGATATGGCGATAGGCTCGCCCCCTATCACATCATGGGACGGAATAACGGCGAAAAGTGGGTGCACTAGTTGCGCCTCTGCCTACCCCTTCGGGGATAACAGGCGTGAGTGTATATGTATATAATATGTATGTACGATAACTGTCAATTAAATTTTACTTGAAACCTGTGACAGTGGCCGTAGGTAGGTATACAAAAATGTCAAGAATAACGAGATTGAAACACTTCGCTTATCTGGCTTCTCGGCGCCTCAAGAAGCCTGCCTCAACCGAGACTGTATTGGCAACATGCTACAACATATTACCACACATAAGCTATATATAAGACTAGTAGTGATCGCGTCTCCGCCCGCGTGTAAAAGTTTTTCCGGGATAAAAATATTTTCCCGGGATAAAAAGTAGCCTATAGCACTCAGGAGTAAAGTAGCATTAGTGAAAGAATTTTCATAATCGGTTCAGTAGTTCCTGAGATTAGCGCGTTCAAACAAACAAACAAACTCTTCAGCTTTATAATATTAGTATAGATTGACACGTGTTTAATTTATATAAATCACACTCAACATTTAGGTAAGTGGGTCATTGACTTATTAACCCATTGTTTAGACATTTATTTAATGCTAATATTACCTATATCTAAGTAATGTTAAGCATTTGTATGAATTTGGTAACTGTATGCCGTGCGGTGTACATAGGTTAGGGACTCGGCCCGGCGGTCGCCCGACGTTTTCCATCTCTCCAGGCGGCTCAACGTCGGGTCGTAAGGCACGGTGAACCCAACATAACCGCTCAGTCGTTCCCCTTGAACACTGGGCGGTAGTAATAATTCACTTTCTCCGCGTAAACAAAAAAAATGAATTTGGTAACTAGAGTACATAAGTAATTTTATATTGCACTAGGTGATGCTCGCGGCGCTGCCCTCTTGAAAAAGATTTTTCAGGATAAAAAAAAAAAGTAGCCTATAGCACTTAGAAGTAATGTAGCTTCCTATTAGTGAAAGAATTTTCATTGAACTATCTCCATACCAAATTTCATCGGAATCCGTTGGGTAGTTTTACTTTACGTTTTACGCGACATTCTTTGCCGACTCATGCCAGTAGCAAGCAGCCACTGTCTGCTTGTACGTCTGTCTTTAACCACGATATTGCTATAGCAAAATGAGCTCTATATATTCAGCGGTTATTTTTAAATTCAATCATAGTGTATCGATGGTTAAGGGAGTCGGATAAGTGAATTTGAGACATTTGAGTAATATAGAGTTCATATTTGCTTTTAGTAAATAATTGTTTAAGTCATAATATAAATGCAACCTAAATGTTGATGCACACTTATTTCCGGCATAGGCGAGTCGCAACGCTCGTCAAAAATGAGTATTAAAATGGTCTTAATATTGAACAGTGCATTGTAAATAAGATATTTGGCTATATTACCACACTAGCGGCCCCGACAGGTCCTGCTCTAAAAAGGAAATGAAATCCTAGAACCCGAGTACAGTGCCACCTACCGGATCCAATTGTTAATCGAAACTATTCTCGAATCCACCTGAAAACACAAAATTAGGAGGAGTTCAATGACATAAGCGTTTAATATGGTGGTTAAGTATTCTTAAATTTTCTAGTCTTCCCCGCGATTTTCTTGCAAAAAAACCTCCCTACCAACAAATGAGTCCTCATTTAACGAAATTTTAAAACCCCTAAACATCCCCCCTCCCTCTAAAAAAAATCCCTGACCAATTTTTTTCCCCTAAATTTGGGGGAAAACCCCTAAGTCGGTTACACTGATTCTCTTTGACGTTTTATGTCACGTCACATGGGAACGCGGTCGAACAGGATAAAAAGTATTCTATGTCCGTCTCCTGGTTCTAAGCTACCTCCCCACCAATTTTCAGCCAAATCAGTTCAGCCGTTCTTGAGTTATAAATAGTGTAACTAACACGACTTTCAATTATATATATAGATAAGTAAAGCAATTTTTCGCAACGGAGCTGATGCAGGTGGCCATAAGTTTTTAAATACTTGATTCAAGACTCTACATCGAAACGGCTCCGAGGAGGGTTAATGCAGTTACTTTTGAGTCTTGACTGCCTATTTATGTTGTTATGTGGGAAATATGTAGCGGTGTCATACAAAATAACAAGTATCTTTCAAAGTGTAGGGGAGACCGGGGATAGTTGACCAAATTTCAGCTTGGACGCTTATAACTTTTTGTTTCAGTATGCAATGTCAAAAAATCCTATAAGTTCGATAGGTAAACTAATGAGCTTTCGAAGAAAATATTAAAAACCTCGCAATTGTTAATAACATAGTGTATAAAAGCCATATTGTGGAACAAGAAAATCAAGTCAACCTACCCCATGCCTGGGGTTGGTGGACTATTCACTTGGGGTAAATTGAACTACGAAGTTAGTGATATAAAATACGGCAATATAATAAAAGAAAACACAACAAATACTTATTTACTATTATGAATGTACCTTATTAAGATAAAATGTCAGTAACATTTACATAATTTACACATCATTTGACACCTTTTGTACGATATTCGTTATTGGGGCGGAAACAAAAATCCTACCAGCAGCAGAGGGTTTACTGTTTCGATTAGTTATTCTTTTGTAAATCCACATGGTTTTAAAATAACAAACTTTTCATAAATTTGACGAAAAGCTCACTTTATTCCATGTGAAGAATATTTCGATTATTACGTAGTAGGTACATTTTGTAGGTAGTCAACTAGCCCCAATACAAAGTTTGTCTACCAGCCCCAACCAACTTTTTTAGATTTCAAACACATGCGAGTACCTCAAAACTGTATCGAAATATAAAAAAAAAATACACTAAAATAATCATCAATAACCAAACTCTTACTTTAAATTGCTGGAAAGTACATAGCATCGAGTATAAAGGCTTCAATACAAATAATATTAAGAGGTAAATAAATACTCATAGGTATCATTTTTCGATAAATCGTTTTATCTCGCGGATTACGTGCGCCTGCGTTGCCGCATTTGCGATGAAGATTCGTTAACAGGTAACGGTTTTTCGTGTATGTCAGGACAACGCAACACTTTAAAATAGCTCGAGTTGTTGACGGTTATTCATCCTGCCCCTATCGCCAATCATCCCCGGTCTCCCCTACTAAAAACCGATAATCTAGAGTCAGTTCTATATAGATTTTACTGTGTACAATATGTAATATTTAATGAATACTACATTATCATCAGGATAAATCGATCATCATAATAGATAAAAAATAACCATTCGTGATATAAATTCACCTACCTATATAATAATCTATTGTAACGATTGTAACCTTAATAAATTACCGCTAGTTCATGTAAACGTAATTCAATCTACTGCATTAAAATTATAGAATTAAATCAATACGTTTTCCACGAATGCTACGAATAGATTGCTGTACATTTAAAACGTGGTACGGAACCGTGGGAAGCTGCAAAACAAACAAGTTTAGAGACAGACAGCGGATCGTTTAATCAGTCTGTGCTACAGACACGACCGGGGAAGGAGTAGGGGGTGTACCATCTACTAAATGACCATCCCTCCACTCTGTTAACCCGTGCCGCCGTATCCACAAACAGTATACTCGGTGAGTGTGGCAAACAACAAAGCGTATGTCGCTATTAGAACTGGAAAATTATTATTTCCACACTCAATCGACGCTATCGCAATAGCTCGACTTATTCTAGCTAGATTACGAAATGCATAGAAACTACAACGATGATGTTAGTAATGACTTATGATATTATTTATGATGAATTATAGTTTGTATAAATCTTATTAGAAGTGTTTAATACCGATGTAAAATAATTGCATAAACACCGTTTTGTAAGCCTTTAACGAATTAAGCTACATCGACGATATAGCCTTCAAATACGTATGATACGATATTTCTCGTCAAATTAATTCTACTAACTACTTGAGACATAAGGAAGAGAAGAATTGTATAACGATTGGTCTTGCTAAGATAATGACGTTTTATGCAACCATTGGGGTATATTACACAGTCAATAATATCGTGATCCTGGAATCGCGATATTTTCACAAGATCGCAAATACTATACCTATAACCAGCGATATTATCACGATACTGCGATACGCATCAATATTATCGTGATAATACGAGTATCGCGTGATATTATTGACTGTGTAATATACCCCATAGAAATATATTTTTTATTAGGTGAAACGCTTCAGATGTAATGCTATACAACCTCTATGCCAAATTTGCAAACACACATAATGTTCGGCCTACGACAAACTCGATTTATTATAATCAATTCAAATTATTGACATAACTAAAAAACTATATTTCAGCACACCCAAAGTTCGCCTGGTTTTACCACAAATAATATTAATGTTTTAACTACATTAAAACATCACATAAATGTAAACCATTAGTATAGTAAAGTTCACTCCACGTGTCATCTATAACCGTTCCAATGTCTATGTCCGTTAGCCTCCCATATTGTTTCCACGCGCTCGCCTGCCGGGGCCGGGCGGAAACACTCCGCCCGCCCGGATTCATTTCTGGTTTTCGCTACTCTTTTGTCTTAAATTGTTTTTGCAACTTGTCCTCTCCCTCTACCAAGAAAATGTTTACCCACTTATCTCACGGGTACACGCTGAATCAAATAAGTCGTAATGAGAATGATAAAAGGCTTACTCAATAAATAATTAATTAATGAAAATAAATAGCATTCGTTTAATTATTGTTCTGTTGATCCCTTGTAGATTGTAACAGTTCACATGTTGACTTTGTTTATTTATGTTTGACATTTAAATGTATTAAATCACCTTCTTTTTTACAATGTTTCTATTTTTGTATTAAGTCTTATAAATAATTATTCAATAAAGCGTCAAACTCTGGAGCATTAAAAGGTATTTTTTTATAACATTCTGCTGCAGAAAAGACTTGCACTTTCTCTATTAACTTAGATTGGGAAAAGGGCAGGTAGCCGGGAAAAACACGTACCTACTACTTTTGAAGATATACTGCAATCCAAATAATATGTTGACCAAATGGAAATGTTATATTTTATTGAAATTCGTAATATTACCCAGTTATACAATTCCATTTGTGCTACATCCTCTCACTTCTACGAAAAACAGAAACAAAAAGAAAAGTTATGTACGACAACTTTGTACATAGGCCACGACATTGTTAGGTATTATTGCTTACGTTTACTTAAATTGAAGCCGTAATTCAGAACTTATATGACACATCAAAGCTGTGCGTTGCGTCGCCAATATACCTCAATATTGCACCTTTTAACGTATGTTAGCTGTTGGGGGTCCCCTTACAGTAGGGGACGCTGGGTGAAAACTTTAGAAACGAGATGTATTCCCCAAATGTTATCATTGTAAAATTCATTTTAAGAAATATATTTAAAAATTAATCAGTGATGAATAATGAATGACATAAACAGAATTTTTAACTAGAGAGGACTACATAGCTTTACACTTGGGATATAAAGTTCTACACTACGCTCATCTTGTGACATAAAGTTTAGTCGGACAATGCCCACTAACTAAGGACTTATTACACGACGTCATAGTCAAAACTATTCGTCAAATATAATATAAGCCAACCAAATATAAAATTCATAAATATTATGCTCAGAAATAAATCGTGATCATAACATGAACACAATTAATATTAGCTGCCTAATATATTAACTTACTGATAGCATTTACTTGCGTATTGTCGAACTGTGAAACAGATTTCTTGGTAAAATCATTCAGAATGAAACATAATAGTTATATCAGAATTTGTTCAGTAATATAAATGGGCAAATTAGTGATATCTACTCAATATAACTATCATAGTCTCTATCTATATATTATTCTTTAAGCAACAATGTATCTAAGGCCTGTATTCATAGTGCTCAAATTTTAATTTTTTTTTGATGTGTTAAACTGCTTAGTGTAGAATAATACTAGCTGCCCCGATAGACGTTATCCTGTCCAAAATTAAATAAAATACAAGGATTAGTATTAGGATTATTCAAGTAGGATTTTTTTACACATAGGAATAGCGAATTTAGTTATATTTCTGATATGGTCCAACAGATGTCACTAAAAATAAATAAACTGTTATTTATTCATTTTCTAGTTGAATTTTCTATAAAAGCGTGTTTTTATTTTAAAATATTAAAGTGTCATCGGTTTTTGATAAGTATGCCAAATTTCGATTTAATTCGACGTTTTAAAGGGGGTCAAAATTATGTTCAAAGTTTCCGTTACATATATACGTCTGATGTTAATAAAAGGGTTTAAAAATCACAGAACATGAGCGTTGTTGGCGCGTAAATATACGCCGTGTTAGTGGTCGTTGCATATCATAGATAGTTATCAAAAACCGCTATTGATGCAATAGCTAAATAGCAGCTTTCGTAATTCTGAAAACTGTATTTTTGACAACTAGCTATTGGCGAATAAAGCGAAATTACTGGTTAGACTTTATAGCGTGCTCAAACGCATTAGTTTCTAGTTTCTACCATTTAAATATCTCAAAAATCAAGTCTAGCTAGTCTTAAGCCTGAAGTAAGTTTGAAGGATAGTTTTCTTTTATAAAAATATAATAATAAGTATCCAATCAGATAAACCCAATAAATAACCATGAAACACACAGTTAATAATATCAATCAAAACATCAATATATAAACTGAAAAATAGCTAGTTTTAGAAACCGCTATTGATCATTATACCAATAAAGTGTTTCGATATTGCCATATCACATAACGACTCACCTTTACGCCGTCTACACAGGCCCTTATTCGGGGTAGATTTACTATTTGGGTGATTTTTTTACTATTATACCACATTTCAGCAGCTCTTTATTCAAAGTAACATGTATTTTAACAAATTAAATAGGCGAGACCTGGTTTAAAAGCTTTATTAACCTTATGAATAAACCATTTATGTACTTGAGTGCAAAAGTGAAGAATCCATAACCGATGTACTCGTAAACGTTTTAGACATGCCAACATACAGAATCATAAAAAAATAGAGTTTAAAAACACACACTCCTCAAAATTTCTCGAATTTGTGCTTTACGAATGATAGGTATTATCGAAATGTTATCAATTGAAACGTAACCGTCACAAGATCAAACCGATATTTTCGTCTTTGCACGACTACTACTTCTTAAAAGAAAATTATTAATATATGAATGATTTTTTTTTATTTAGTTGATTTTCTCAGACACAGTCCTAAATTTATTGTTTAATCCTATACACAGGCATAGCATTATAGATAGGCATGAGAATAGGATAATATCAAGTTTTGGCTCTATCGACCCAAAATTGAATCCTATCATGTAAAGGCACATAATATCGTAACAAAATGTCAGTTTAACTTGTCGATACTTTAATCATAATCAGTTTAACTAGATCCTTTTCACGCGAATAGACCTAGTTAAATTGTATATCATAATAATAAAAAAAAAATTGAAATCTAAATATAATAATAAATAATAAGCACGTAAAACCGTTGGTCCTGCGCCTGATCTCTCTCCGGTTATGTCAGATTGTCGTCTCACCGGACTATGAGAGTGAAGGAATAGCGAGTGCACCTGTGTATTGCGCACACAGTTGTGCACTATAACATCTCCTGCGTACCTGGCTGATCTCCGTTGAGATTAGCCGCCGTGGCCGAAACTGGCTAGGAGGTTTTTCATCATAACAATAGGTAAACAAAACTGTCTTCCAAAAAGCATCCGACAAGATTAATCGTCCCGATAAACACTTCGGCCGACGTAATATGGACCTAAAGTTACTAGGGGCAACTTTTATGTATATGCTGCTGTATTTTTTTTTCGAATATATTGCCAGGCTTCCCGATGTTTGGAGACTAGGCAATCAAGCCGGCACTGCTCGTCCGTAAATAAAACCTATTCACCGGAAGCGGGCGTACTAGCTCGGGCAACATCGTTCATAATTTTTTAAATCCAACAAGTATAACGATTACCTGCCAGTTGTTAAGAGTGAAAATTTCAAATACAGATACTTATGTATTATTATTTATATTAATTACCTTTATTATTTTTAGTATTCAATTAATAATTAGTTTGCATAAACTTTTTTACTTATCGCTGAAACTAAAAGTGATAACAATCAATTAACGAAATGGTGGACTTTATCAATCATACAAAAATGAATAACGCTTCAAAAAATCATGCAATAAAATGCATTTCAAATTGGAAAATATGAAATAAAATCAAACGCACATACCTGTGAGTGAAGTCAGTCGGTAATTATAGTACCTAGTTGCTGCCTTGTCATGAAGATTGTACAATCGTAATCTGTTTCTTGTAATCGTTGCAGTTACAAAATATTGTAAAAAGAGCGTACCTAAAACTACTTACCAACTAAAGTGTCAACGGAATCATTTACATGGATAAGTTATCTACTTGTAGATGGTGGTCAAGAGTTTAAAGAATCTATTAACTATCCAAAGGGATAAAGGTCGTAGAAACACGCTGGATGCAGGCACGCTGGATGCAAGCCGCTTTTGACAGGTCCGCCTGGAAAGCTTTAGGGGAGGCCTATGTGGATGATGATGATTCTAAGGGACCATATTCTACGTCACTAGGTAATGAATTACTTGGTTCCATTTACAACTACACCATTTGGCCAAAAAGCTTCTTCTAAACAATATCGTAAATTATTTAAGTTGTATATTGTTTTATGTGAAAACAATAAAAAACCATATTATATGACACATTACATTAAAAAATACATTTCGCTAGTAGTTTGTTAAACGCAGAATAATTAAATTTTAAACAATTAGATACATTCGTCTAAAAGTAATATCGCATCACAGAAGGAGCGCATTGATTTTCATTTGGTTCTCAATAAACCAAAACGACCAAACATACTTCGGATTCCAATAACACGAGGAGACGACTCAAAGCCACTCATATACGTGGGGCACAAATCAAAAGCGCGAATTAGTTTGAGGTATCCAAGTCTCCACACAGGGGTACCCAGTATATTTACCGGCAATAATACGGCTGGAATACCCCGCCCCCACCGCACCCCCCATTCAAACAACCGTACACCCACGGACTCTCGGTCTTCTCATTTCGTATGCAATTTTATTCATTATTTGTAATCTACTTCAATCGAATAGGGTCTCAATATAAATCACTTTTAGGATTTGCTCGGTAGGATGTATGTAGATTGACGCTTTTAGTGTGGTATTTAAATGTGATGCGTTTGTGACGGTGCCGAGCGCTAATAAAGGCCCGACTTCGGTATGTATGAGATAGACGTCAGAAACTCATTTGACTAAAACAAATATACCACACTCTCTTTTTATATTCTTGTGCGCATTTCAAGACGTCGCTTTATTTCTATAGGTTGTCGAGGGCGTCAATTCAAATGATCTTGGCATGTGGTCGCTGCAATCACCTTTTGAGCGCTTCAGCATGTGTTTGTATACCAAGGATTTATTATGGCCGCGTGATGCGATTTTTCTGCAATGATTTCTCTGAGCGCGTCGTGACAGATTAATGCATCCTGGAAGTTAGTTTACCGGAATAATTCACATTGTCTGCTAATGACGCATTTACTATTGATATTTTAATTAGCTAAATCAAAAAGAAATATTGACTTAGAAAATGAATATTTATTTTTACAAGTCATTTCCGATAACCAAAAGTAAATTAATAAATTCAAAAATTTAATGTAAGTTTATTCATTATTTTAATTTTTATTGTTTTCTTATAATAATTACTTTTAACTTTTATCAAAAAGTTTTCATTAAACAGGTTCAACCTTTTTCGTGAGAAAATTGTCACACATGCGCGCGTATCGTAAAATTTCACTCTCACCACTTTTTCATAACGCGCCTAAAGAAGTATAACTTCAAAAAGGGAATTTACAAAGTTTTTGTTTAATTTATTAATAAATTTTGCCGAACCATTGAACTTATAAATAAGATACCTTAGAGGCTACTGCGAAAAACGAAATCTGAAACGTCGGTCCGAAACGAAGAAACGACGAACTTCGGATTTAACCTTACTACCAAATTACTTCGGATCCGTCACCGTTACTTTCGGATCCAATTATTATTTTATTATTTTTATTGATTATTATTTTTTTTTATTATGATCCGAACGAAGAAACGACGTATTTTATGTCAAATTGGTTTTCAAAGTAGGGCCAACGAAAGTAAAAATGTCATTAGTGTCAAAATCCGAACATCGGATACGTCTTCGAATCCGTCGTCGGATCCGTAACACTTCGTAGTAAGAAAACGTGCGATCCGTCACCCGAAACTACGGATTTCGTTTTTCGCAGTAGCCTCTCTTACCTCCATGGTTATACAAAACCCTCAATAGGTACGCTAGTCCAGCTCACACTTAGCCGGCTTTTTTTTTATAATATAAAGACGAGATTCCCTGTAAACTTTTTTGTTTCTAGTAATTCACAGTGACTTCAAATTTGGAATATGTGTCCAAAAGGAGATGTCCGCTTTTTGTACGGGTGCTGAGTCTCAAAATCTAAACAGGCTCAAACTTTAGGGATATTAAAGGGGTAACATACGGAACTTAGATCAATTAAAAAAATTTTTTTTGATCCCTCCATTCATAACCAACTTTTTTGAAAACATTCATATTTAATGTAGTTTTCAAGCCAAACAAAATTACGTGTATCTCAAAATCGGAGGCCTTTAAAATTAAACGATTTATTGCAAAAGCCTAGTTTTCAGGAGTTCTATTCAAATATATATAAACTGTCTTGTTTAGATTTTCAGGCCCATTTTTGGACATGTCCTTTTATTCAAATCTATTTAGTTTAATAGTCCTACTAATATTATAAACGTGAAAGTTTGAAAGAATGTATGGATGTTTGTTACTCTTTCACGCAAAAATTACTGTACACATTTCGATGAAATTTGGCACACGGGTAGATCATGTTCTAGATTAACACATAGGCTAGGATTAACACACAGGCTACTTTTTATCCTGGGAAAATATAAAGCGGGACTTTTATCCCACAAAACTATTAAACGCGGACGGAGCCGCGGGCAAAAGCTGGTTTATAATATTGTAACAAAGACAAACATCATCAGAATTTGCATATATAAAATTTTATTTTCAATTAAATATTATGTTACCTCCACATGTGGAACTGACATGACATATAACTTTAACTTGCTCATGGAATTATTCGTTCCATGGACTTGCTTTAAATCACGTTATACTTCCGCTATTGTTACTTTTTACGCTACTGACGTTACTTTGACTCCATATAAATGTTCCAACTAAACACATTACGGTTGCTTTTATGTGTAAATTACGAATAGATAGATGTATCATATAAGGTACATAAAAAACCTAGTTGAATAAGTTTTATAATTGGTACGTAACCAGGCATAAAGCTGACTTCAAATCTCTTCATAACTTATTAAAGATATTATTAAATTTAATAAATATCCACTCTACCTTTGTAACACTAATAAATTGAATATAAAAACGTGCTATAATCCAAAACATTGTTAATTTTATATACTAAATATTCTATAAAACGCTTACATTATGCTTGTCTATTTTATGTTCAAAAATAATTATGAAGCACTTCGGCTGGTTTACCGACGAATTTACGGACAAAATTATTAATGTAGCCGACTGGCATAAACATTCGTGACTCTTATACACCGTTTCTCGCAGTTCACAAACTGCGCTACATATTGACGGACAAACAACAAAAGTCAAGTATAATGTACTAGCTTTTGCCCGCGGCTCCACCCGCGTGAATGAGTTTTTCCGGGATAAAAGTCCCGCTTTATATTTTCCCGGGATAAAAAGCAGCCTATGTGTTAATCCAGGATATGATCTACCCGTGTGCCAAATTTCATCGCAATCCGTTCAGTAGTTTTTGCGTGAAAGAGTAACAAACATCCATACATCCAAACATCCATACATTCTTACAAACTTTCGCCTTTATAATATTAGTAGGATGTTTGATGGGCCATCGATGAATCTTGTTGGAATGCCCTACATACTGACTATTTAAATCGTTTAAATACTAGCACTACTGCTACATTGAGAAAGCTAGCTGTAATAGTTGCTTTTACTGGTGGTAGGTGTCTTAATATGTAACAGTGCGTCTGGGTGGGTACCACCGCAATGTCTATTTCTACCGCCAAGCAGCAGTGTGAATGCACTATTGTGTTTCGGTTTGAAGGACATTGTAGCCAGTTTAACTACGGGACATAGTGAGATATAACATCTTATGTCTTAGGATGACGAGCGCAATGGAATGCCACACGGTAGGTACTTTATAACTCAGGTGCTGGATGGTGTTGCTACTGTTTATGGGTGGTTGTATCGCTTATCATCACGCAAATGACGTACTCGTCTCGTCAATTAATACGAAAAAAAAACTCTTTCAGATAATACAGTTATTTAAAATAAATTTTAAGTTTCTGGCAATTATTTCCTTTTCATCAGATATATAGTAGTATTTATCTGATGAAAAATAAGATGTAGATCGTAACAAAAATCATTCTGAAGCTATATCTTGCGAAAGTTGACTTCTGTGTTAAAGTAAACAAACAACCAAGTGTTAGATGTTATGTAAATAAAAAAGTTTAGGTCTTTACGATCAGCATTTTAATCTATATAAAGCGGTGAAGCTTTAGAGACTGAATTTGTTTGAATAGGATAATCTCTAGAACTAGTGAACTTTTTGTAAAAGTTTTTTCACTAACAAAAACTGACAGTACTTGACTAATATAGACTGTATTTTCTCTTCAAGTACCTACTTTGTCCTGGAAAAAAACAGGCAGACAAAATCATGAGTAGGTAATATGTATAGTCGTGTTCATCACTTCCCAGTATTTTGATATTTATAGGAAACGTTACGCAAAACTGTGTGAAGTCAGCCGCACTTATCTGTAACATGATCTTATCTTATTGCATGGTACATAATCGGAATATTTTTTATCTTATGCATTGTGGATGAATCAAGATCGATAAATACATACGCGGATTTACTGTTGTTGCATTAAACATGCTCCTTGACTATCATTTTCCGTCGTACAGCTTTTCCAATATTTCGGCATCAAAATCATTTAAAAATATATAATTTTTAACAACGTATTGTTACTATTAACTACCAAACTATCCGTTTTTTCCTGCTACTAGTTTTAAGGATGTTTTAACTAGTAATCCAAATAGAACAGTAGCGGCAATCTAATAAAATAATTATTGAATAATATATTGAACCAAAAATATACAGTTGTACATGACTTTATTTACTGATTGCAGCCAATACGGTTCTCCTTTCTTCTTCCACGTCTTGGGAGTCGGTTTTCTCAACTCTTTTAAACGTTCTTCTGTATCATAGCGATTGAATGTCGTAACTTTGGCTATTCTGGTGTGTTGGTTTCTCGGCTATTCATATATTCTCTAGTATGTCTGACGAAAAAAATCTACGGTATTGCTATATTATAATGCAGAAGATATATTAGATAGAATAGGAACAAGGATAAGTTAGAACCGTTAAAAAAAAATTAGTTGTTTGATAACAGTGATCTATCCGTATGATAAGTAATAAAGTATAAGTTTGAGAGAAGGATCTACTCTTATACAATATTGGAGGTTAAATGGCTTTTGAGTAGTTTATGCGTCTCACACAAGATTCGAACACAATCAATGAAAAGTTATTTTCGTGAAATTAACAACAAAAGATGTGAAAATTTTTGGATGTTTGTTAGAAGGAAACGCGGAAACATTGGATTTTGATGAAGTGATGACATACGGGTACATCATTTTCTGTAGTAACTACTACTATTACTTTTTATCACCTGCTCTCAAGGGTAAAAATATTTTTTTACGTCACAGTGTTTTAGAGACTTTTGTAACGGGAGAAGCTTTTTTTTGTGGCATTGAATGATGAGACGAGCATGCCGTTCGCCTGATGGTAAGCGATACGACGATTTAAACAGTAGCACACCATACAGCGCCTTGAGTTACAAAGTACTGTGTGGCATTCCACTGCGCTCGTCATCCTGAGATATAAGATGTTAAGTCTCATTATGTCCTATAGTTACACTGGCTAAAATGCCCTTCAAACCGAAACACAACAGTGTATGCACACTGCTGCTTGGAGGTAGAAATAGACATTGCGGTGGTACCCACCCAGACGGACTCTTACATATGAAAGACCTACCACCAGTAAAGCTTTTCACGCGTGTAAAGTAAATACCTAGTAAATTATAAATGTTTGTGTATCATAATATACTGTCACTATCGGGAAGGTGCCTTTTTTGCTAATAAAAGGATTTTATCCCAGGGTAAAAAGTCAAAACCGAGATGGTAGAGACTTTTGCTTTGATATTTTTATGAAGAATTCTCCTGTTATGTTGTAATTTGTGCAGAATAAGTACTTTCTTTACATGTTTCCTTCAAGGGCAAAATGAGCGCTCATTTTAGGTCTACGTATAGACTCATACCTGATTATCTTCCGGGATCGAACCGACTACCTACTAGAGGTCGCCGAGACTGATCTCAGCAGTGCATTTCACTCATGTTGATTATTGTTACATTATTTGACTGCCTCGGTGGCGTAGTTTTTTTGCGTACGCGTTACGAGTACGATTTGCGCGCTGAGGTCCTGGGTTCGTATCCCGAACCAAAAAAAAACATTATGGCCGGGTTTTTCCATCTTTAAATAACTCAGTCGGAACTCGGAGTCAGGAAGTTGTCGGTGTGCTACCCCTATGCCTCGGAAATCACGTAAAGTCGTTGGTCCTGCTTCTGATCTCTAACAGGTCTTGTGACATGTCGGATTGCCGTCTCACCGGACTATGAAATTGAAGGAATAGCGAGTGCACCTGCGTATTGCGCACACACTTGTGTACTATAATATCTCCTGGGTACTGGGTACTCAGATGGGTGGCGGTGGTCGAAACTGGCTAGGAGGATTACGTACAAATTATTTGATACACTCGGTAGATTAGTAGTATTACGGTACGACTGCAATGCTGAGGTCTCAGGTTCGATCCCCGGGGCGGTCAAAGTGATATTGGGTTTTTCTACCCAGTATCAGGGCGGAGTCTGGAATTAGTGTCCGATATGACAATAGGCTCGCCCCTATCACATCAAGAGATTGATGCGCACGATGAAAAGTGGGTGCAGTAGTTGCGCCTTTGTGTACTTCTTTGGGGATAAAAGGCGTGTATATGTATGTATTTCACACATATTTATATGAGTCATACATTATACAAGGAAATAAAATAATTTCAAAACAATTTAAAGTAGAAAAAGTAACACACTTACGACCTTATTTATAAACAGTTTATGTTTAGTGATAAATATTTAGGGTACCAACCTACTACTTACGACCTAACTATTTTATGAACAAAGTAAAATCACTTTCAAGTATTTAATGATCATTTTAAAGGGTAATAACGTGATCAGAATTATTTATTATTAAAAGGGTACCTGCATATTAATTAAATAAACGACTTTAAAATTGCTCTTTGAATTGGGAGAATTATTGATTAATGGGAAGATAAAATTATTAATTGGCACCAGAAATTGTGACAATATTATTATGAATTTATATTTAAATAATCTTATGGTCCCGAAATGCCGGCTCTCCTCACAATCGCCTTTAGAAATTGTAATGTTCACATTGAACCTAAAGTAGGCGAATCCTTTTATTGTGTTGCAAGGGAGAAAACAAGTTTCAAGGGAGAATTTTAATACAAAAACCGTTTGACTAGTAACAACAGGTATTGTTAAATCCATTTGAGCCAAGTAAAATTAAGATACATTAAAAAAAAAACAAAACAATGTTAGTGAAATACGAAGCTGCCATACGCCTGTGGCTTAATGTTATATCCTCTGGATTATATTTTGTTGGGAAATTTTCATGCATATTATGTAGAAGTGAGGCCAGCGAGCATCGTATGTGAAGTGTAATGAGCAAAGGATTAAGGTCAGGGCTTAGTAATGGCCGGCACGGGCCAGGGCCGGCAGCAGGCGCATCGCGACGTGCTGTATCCCCGAGTGCCTTGCGTTGAATGAGTTTGGGCCGGCGTCGCGCGCCGATCGTCCCAATTGGTCGGCCAACAGCGGACCGCCCAGAGGTGGGGGCAACGCACACAATCTCACACTCACCTAAGATAATTTATTTTATGTTATACCGTTTGAATATTTTATATCTGTGTGAGTTTTTTCGGTCGGTATGCGTTCAGTGTGAAATATTCGCGCGATAAGAAAGAAGGGGGAACAGATCGATCGTGGACGTTGCGCTTTTTATTTTGTTACTTGCTGGTTATTATCATAGTTTAATTGTAAACATGTTTTAGTAACAATATTAAACGTATAAAATATTATGTAAATTCTCCCAAAAACACAGTACATTAAAAGTGTAGGTATTGATTGAACATAATTGATATGATACATACGATATTACAATTTATGAAATAATGTATGTAGGACATAATTCCAATGCTGGGATAGGTTAGAACAAATAATTAATAATATAACTACTTAACATAACCATTATACATTACATTAAAAAAATCAAAGTCAATTAAAAGGCTAAAACATGCATAAATTATTACAACTGCTGTGTAAATGCATATTATCGAAGAGATTTCACTAAGTTTATTTTCAACAAAGTAAGCAGATGTTCGTGACCTTTTGAAACAATTTCATAAGAATCGAAACACGTTTAATTAAAACATAATTGCAACGCAACTTCTTTTATATTTTTATGTAAGTCACAAGAGTTAAAATGTTTATTGAGACTTCGCTGCGAATGCTGGAGAGCTACATTATGTAGATAGTTCTGTGTACAGGTCTATACGCAATACAATCGAGAGAAACACATTCAAAAGATCGTTTAATACTGTCACCGCTAACATGTTTCCACCGCTAAAGCGACCTCTGTAATATAAGCCGTCGAGCACTCCACAGCCCGCAAACGTCGACTCTACAGGCTACTCCCTATAACTAGGCGGCTACCGCTGACTGTCGCTTCACATGGTCGGAAAATAAAAATTACAAATGTCGTGGTTACCTTTAATCAAATGCAAAGCTATCATTAAGTGGACGCTTCGACAAACTCGCTGGTCGTGCGCATCGTCACTGTTAATTATCACAATATATATGTATAAAATAAAATAAAAGAGACCGCGCCGTACCAATGCTAACATAAAAAATACGAGAAAAGAAAGAGAAGCTTTAAAAAAGAAAGGAGTGCATCTACCCCCACCTCCGGCGGCCCCCACCGCATCGGGCCGCCCCTGCGGCGGGCGCCACCCACCACACCGCAAAAATCGAGAGCGGCGACGACGGCGCGGGGTCAAACGGCGACGCGAGCGTGAAAAGAAGAAGCAGTGTGCGAGCGGCACGCACACAGGCGCAAGTGTGCGTGTGCGCGCCGAGAGGGACGGGCGACGAGAGAACGGGACGGCGGCGCCAATTACTATCACCTGGCGGGCAGCTACCGCATTACCCACTGCCGCCGCGCGCGCGACCACGCGCCCGGTGCACCGCGCCTCGCTCCGCTCCTGTGCCACCCGACGCCGAGCCTGCACCGCAATCGATACTCGCAGCACCGTCGACTGCGACTGCCGGCACCGCGTGCGCCCGCTCCACGCCGCTCGCCGCTCGGCTCGGCATGCTCCGCGACCGGGCTCGCCCCGCCGCCGCCGTCGCCGCCCGGCTCTAGTGGCACCGCCAGTGGCGCGACACAACATGCGACTGTGAAGTGTGTGCGGACAGTGACACGGACATTACGCGTAACGTGATTTATTTACTAGTTTACCGACAAGTTACTAAGTGAAACGATGACTTCCCAATTCGCCTTCAGGGGATCTCCGCCCAATCAGGTAATAAATTTTACACAACAACACACCGTATGCGTATAATTTCTCTATCAACAAATTGTATACAATTGCAGAGCGATTTGTATTAAACTTTGTTACATTTTTAACTAAAATGTAATTCTATTGGCATGAAACTAGCGTGTGTGTTCAAGTGAATATAAAAAAAAATCTAGATTCATTTAAATATATGAGATACTGGACTCAAAATCGTTGGTTAGCTTATCCTAATAATCAAAGTATTTTATAATGTTAAAGAATCCGAATGTTGACAGTTATAAACTTTGTTAAAATGATTAAAAATTTGTACGCAATCACCTGTACAGAGGTATTTCTGCTTTTCATTATTGTAATATTTTATTCTCAAGATCTACTAGACCCGTAACTCTACATTTGTTGTTAACTCACTTATTCATTCGATAACATATTTATAAGTTGAAAACCGTTAAATTGTTGTGTATAGAAAGCTCGAACAAATCAGTAACTGATTCGATTAGGCTCATACACGTGTTGCTAGGTGTAAATGCTACTCTACACTCATTGCTTGACATAATATCCTACGTTTTGTAAACTTATTTCTCCTGCAATATCGTCTATATATATATAATCTACTACAACTTTTTTTAGTATATTACTTGTACAAACAAAATAAATACACTTTGTAAAAATATTACTGCTCTACATTATCGAACATTATAAATTATATACACTAACAGGACTAACACACATTTGAATTGTAAAATTATGATGTGGAAATAAAGAGGCTTAATAATAAAACACTATCGAACCAAATAATTTAACACACTTGTTAAATACTTTGAGAATATTATTGTTTTAAACGAAACAAAAACAACCTCTGGACAATATGAAACTTATAGCTAGATAACAAATAGTGACTTTAATTTTGATGATACAATATGTTTTTAAAACTACAACTTTTGCATTTTTAAATCGTAGAAAAACATAAGCTGCGTTTCAAATCTCAATCTGAACGCCTTTTAAAAAAGGCTATGTATTTAATAACACACCAGCTCTAAATCAAACATATACGGTATGCTGCAAATATTTAAATAAATTTATGTGTTCATATTAAACTCTAATAATATTTTTCATTAATTTTTCTACTCACAATATCGGTCAACATAAATTCAATGAATGATATCACAGACACAAAAATAAATTACATTTGGACAGATTACAAGAACAATAACATATGCAAGTGACCTGAAGGAAGACCTTATGGCCGTTAACTTTATAAAAAGGCTAGTTTGTTTTTTACGATACGGCGCATAACAAATCGTGTTCCACAGGAATTGTCTCAGAATAAATAATCTCTCGATACGTCGCTGGGAACAAGAAAGAGATTTATTTTTATCCATACATTTTTATTATAAAACTTCATTTGTTCCGTTATACATGCGATTTAGAATCGTTCTCGAAGTTTATATTTATATTGTAAATAAAACCATTAAAAATTAATAGCATTCAAATATAAAAGTACAAGCTTGCAAACATTTGGTACGCAATAAATGCACATGAAACACAGGAACACATGTCGAACAGAGCTACTGAAGCATTTTATAATGAGGCATAGAAAGTGTTATAAATATTATCACGTGCTACAGTATAAAAATAGAATTTCCTCACAGGTCCCTAAGCGTAGTTGCATTTTTCTGGGATAAAAAGTAGACTTCTCATGTCTTCCTTATAGCTATGTTAAGGTTTTATACTAAAAATCTACGTTCATAATATTTTCTAAATTATAATGTAAACATACAAGTAAACTAATAATTTGTGGTGCTCATAAAAATAGGCAATCACAATATACATGTAAATAGTATGATAAAACATCATTGTACTAATAAAATTATGAGGGGTAGGTAGGTGAAAATAAGAAGATTTAAAATCATGACAAAATAATTACTATGCGCTATAAGATTAGACACAAAATGCAATAATTAAGGCGACTCTATCAACAGACTGTTAGTGTGTGTTAATTATTACCATACCATACCAGCCCTGTATTGTATACTCCTCACTGCTAAGCATGGGTCTCCTCTACAACCGAGAGGATAAGGGACTGCCGAGACGAAACATTATTATGTATTTAATATACATTTATTAATTTACTATGTAAAACAACGGAAAATCCAATAGAAACTCTACTTTAAATGATGAACAAACATGTTAACTATTTTCACTACTACGAATAGACATTCAAATACACCCAGTAGAATTCCATTATTGTAGTATTATCGTGCATCAGGTTCGGTATCGGATGATCCTGTTGCTTTATAGGCAGGAGTAACTGTCCCACTGGTATCAGAAATTGCGACTAAAGTTCTTTCTCAGTTTTCATTTTCCAAGATAATCTTGTCTGTCCAGCATCAAATTATTTCTTGATTCCTAAGAGTGCGGTGCTCTCGTGTAGGAATTCAATAGTATATTTTGCAAGTTAATAAATAAATGCTCTAGAAAATTAAAACAAAACTATTTTTTGTGCATTTATATTGTGCACTGTACCTACCTACCTACTATATAGGTACGTATGAACTGATTTTGAAAAGAGCAACACTAGAGTTTCATGCATGTTCTTCTGTTGTAGAAACTGCTTTCCGAACTGGTGGTAGAGTAAATATTTACTGAATCTAAATATTTTTTAACATTTTTTGATTCGAATAAATTATTTCATTTTCGTATAATTTGTATGTAAAGAAAAAATTGTTTTCTTGGAAATTAATCTTTTGGGTTTCGCCAAGAATAAGTTTATTGTAGTCCTTATATTAAATCATAAGAAAATATGATGTCGTGCGCAGTAGAATGCCACACAGTACTTTGTAGTTCAAGGTGCTGAATGGTGTTGCCACTGTTTACGGGTGGTCGTATCGCTTACCATCAGGCGAACGGCATGCTGGTCTCGTCATTCAATGCCATAAAAATATATCTTGTATAATAGTATTTAGGGTCTGTTTTCCCAATTCTGAGTATATGCTATCACATCAGTGTATAAGCGGACGAAATACAAAAGTCACACTCTAATCTATGCTGCTAAATAAATACTAATCAAATGAGCACTATTTACATTATCAGTTTAATATCACAACTATAGAATCAAAATATGTACCTGAACATTTTGAAAGCATAATCGTAAACTTACACTACAACCATATTATTCAGAATATAATCACTAATTATAGTTACAAAAATTGTGTTTATATGCTTGTAATGTAATAATCAATCTTGACAATAAACAAGTTATCTAAGATGGAGACTATAAGCAGCTTTTCTAGCCTTAAACATATCTATCTTTTATTAGTGAATAATCACGGAGTATAAACTCCGTCCAACTATTTATTTAACTTTTGACATATGTATGCCTATGAAATTTTATAATTATTGACAAGAAACGGAAAACAAAATAATTGACTACTTTATGGACGCCATTTTTCTTTTCCATAGTGAAGCGACTTGCTCTTCAACTCCGATATTAATTATCGATCGGTATTCATTAAGCCCACTGATTGTGTAAAAAAGCTAATTCAAAACTTATTCATTGAAAAATAAAATTTATAATAAAAGTTAACATTAAATATTTTCTTTTTATATAATTATGCGAAAGTATATAATAACCAATAAAAAGATTTATTAAAGTTAAATATTAACTAAAGTTATATTGGATATATAATATATACTTACACAATAAATTTATAAACAGAAAATTTACACATTTAAACGCTTAGGCATGTTTATAAAACAATACAAAATGTTGAGCAAAAATAACATTTCGATGTGTTTAATGGATAAAAACTTCTGCATAAATTAAATCGATTGTTACAAGAAATCGCATCGGTAACGCACTAGCACATCCCCTATTGATTAGAAACCGAACTGTCAAAAGTTAAATAAATGATTGGACGGAGTATAAGTGACAAAATAAGCATTTAAATAGAAATATGTATTTAATTAGTTAGCGTGGAAGTTATTTTTAGCCACTTTATCTAATTGTAATTAATATTGTATCCATTTTGAATAAAATTAATTAATTATCTTTATTTTTGCTCGAACATAGCCATACAATATGGAAAAATAGCAAAAATGGATAGTAAAATTAACAGTATATCCTGTAATTCAAATACCCAAATAGGAACATAATAATATAATATTTAACTAAATCCCTAAAAATTCAGACAGTTAAAAACTACAACATAATTAAAACATTATTTCGGTAATGATTCTTAAATTAATTCAATTGTGTAATTAATTACAAAATAAAGAATACTTTCACATGAAATTATTCCATTATGTGTAAATCTATAAAGAATAAAAGTTAAGGTTTTGAAAATCTTCTGCGACAAGACTACGTGAAATCATTAAAGAAGAAAAACTTCTTACTGAAATCATGGTCTGAAAAGCTTTTTAACAAAAAATAAACAAACTTCAAAATCACTACAAACCAGAAAATAATTAAAATTTATATTCGCTTAGTATAAACGTATATTTCGAGTCGATGCCTTATTTAAATTGCCAGCTAAGCTAAAGAAATACACGAACAAATAATACGAAAACATTGTTCAATTTAAATTAGGCATTGACTTCAAATATACACATATACTACGCGAATATAAATTTTAATAATTTTTTGGTTTGTAGTGGCTTTGAAGTCGGTTTATTTTTTGTTAAAAAGTTTTTGTTTATTGTTTTTTTTTTGTTATTTAATTATAAAATGGTGTAGGCAATACGATATATATACGATTTCAGCATTCACGAGTTATCTGCTATTAGTTATTGAAAAGTCCCATTGTGTATCTCCGAAGATCTACATCAGATCTTCATAAATTATATACTAACGTTTCCTGAAAAATATACATTTGAATACCGACAAAACCACATCGAAATCGGATCAGTAGTTTTTGAGAAACTCGCGGCCATACAAATTTACGTACATACATACATGTGGATTGAATACAGAACCTCCTTTTTTGAAGTCGGTTAATAAGTGTGGTGATCTCTAGAATTTAATACAGTTAGGGACTCATGCCGTTGTATTCGAAGAGTGCCAAGTTAAGTAATAACTTATTATTATGGCTGTTGTGACTTCTGACATTAATATTTTCTTGTTTCATGCTTTTCTATACTTTTTTTCGTTGTTGAGTATTATTTATTTTTACTTTTTATATTGTTTTTTGGGTCGTAGGTAGTGATTTTTTTTAAGGTACAATTTAATTAAAATCTACTGGATTAGATTAATTGATTTTTTTAATTCATGAACTTATTATCATACGTAATTACACCTTATTTACATGAATAGTATGTATACAGAAACTAGAAATACAGATATATTAAAAATATCTCCTAGAGACAAACTAAGCTACATAATTACATGTAACCATAATACCGTATAAAATCAAACCTTAATCTTTGCCAGCCTAATAAATACATGACAAACATCAAACCTCAACAAATTATGTTGAAGTCCAGTCGATTTGAATCATTTGAGTAATTAAAAGTTTTAAAAATACGGCTCCAACGTCTTATGCATTAAAAACCTTCATCGGTCTATTGAGATGAGTTTCATCACAAACAAAGTACCAAAACAAGATCAACAAGTGTCACGCGTACTGATAATTATTAATTAAACCACATTCCTCGAGTGTGGCTGTTTCCTCCACTCCAAACTCCATGGCGAATAAACCAAACTTCGATAGGTTCATCATTCAAACGGTATTCACAATCTCGAGTGTATTGTGATTCATTAATGAATAAAATTATTAGATCGACAGTCCGCCCTTATTTGTTATTGATAACAGTTTATTAAACTTTCACGCTTGTATTAATATTCGACTGAACAGTTATCTGACAATTCAGTTAACAAGGGAAGCCATAATTAAAATTGTGAATCCTAAGTAGGTAGGTATGGCAAAGTTAATAAAGATAACATTATGGTTTGATTTAGTCGATGAGCGAGCGTGTGTCGACTGTGGTACAGTTTCGCTATCTCGTTGATAAGAAAGTTTCGCTCTCTGTGAGCAGTGCCGGATTAGCCCATAAGCAAATTAAGCAATTGCTTAGGGCATCACGTCTTAGGGGGCACCAGAAACAGCACAAAAAAAATTCTAGCACATGAAAGTAAAGCTGTTTGAAAATCCGCGCGATTAAAGGCTGATGTTAGTTTACTTATGGTAGGGCCCCATAGGCGTGAATTACTTAGGGCATCAAGTTGTCTTAATCCGGCACTGTCTGTGAGGGGTGTAGGCTATCCTCATCATTCCTCATTTACCAAGGCCGTTCCCTCTATTCTGCCAGACGTTACATTCCAAAGTATGCGGTCAACACTCTTTATTCCTTCTTTGCAATTGCAATTACGATGCCTTATTTTTCATTCCATAATACGAAACTGCTATAAAACTTCAGCTTTAAATACACTTAGGTACTTAATAAGAATTCAAAGTTTTTTTTTATACCAGCAAGGTCCCATTGCTTTCATGGTACGTTTTTATTTAAATAGCAATTAAGTACAAGAATGGGCTGTAAACGTTTATGCTGCGTTGTGTCGTACGTTTTAAGAGCCCAGTCTCGCTAAATCTCGGGTGGCATCACTTTACGAATTAATACATTTATACAATACATGCCAACATAACGCGTTGCTATTGTAATAATATGAGTTAACTTTCGATAATAACGCATGAAGTTAATGTGACCAACAAAAAGCATTATTTGGGAATACGTGTGAATAAATGCTACGCATCTCATATCCAACGCCGTGACTTACGGAGATCTTATAAAATTCGCAAACGATTTTTGAGCATCTCTCAAACTCGAGGGTCGGAATTGAATCGCATTAGGAGGCCGTTTTTATTTTATATCAAGCATCAAACGGGGAATTTCCTTAGCAAAAGGGTTATTGTTAGCGATCATAAATAATGGTATCATTTCTACGTATTCTGATTTCACGCTTATATCGCTTTTATGCAGATTGTTACAACTTGCTACTCTACAGCAAACATTTTAGTTTTACACACGGCCAATTTGTGTAAACTGAATTCTCCGCTTAACTCACTTTATAAACATCTATTTCATCTCCCATACGCTCCGTATGTACATTTCCATTTAGTAAACAAGCTGGAACAAAAGACGACAAAGTTGTTTTTATTTAGGTCATGCGATTCTCGTCAGGCTCGCGTTTCGAGTGTCGAGTTCCAGATTAATATTTTGTAAGCGCGTCGCAGAGTCGCGCGCTAAGGCCGTGTACACATGTAGGCGTTTACCTGGCATGTAGTAAACATTTTCGTTTATAATTGGTATAACATCGCGTGGCTAAGGCAACTGTGAGATAAGGCGAGGCGTGGCATACACGACTGCTGTACAATGCACTGTTGTTTCTGCGTCCATAATTGTGTATTGCGGTTTACAACGGAAGGTAATTGAAGCTAGTTTTGAAAGGGCGAGGCGGAGGCGTGATCAGTTCAAGCGAGGCGCGTCGGAGGGCACTGGCGTGTGCAGTGGAGGTGGTGTGCGCCGAGTTGCGACACTGGCGACACTGGTAACCACTAGTGTGTAGCGACATGAAAACTGAAGAACAAAACCAACTCCATTCATTTAACTTCATAATGAGCCATGAACAATGTCCGTCATTTTTGCAGTTTGCATTCGACCGGTGCCCACTGACCTCTTTTTATTCCGAATCGTAATTTAACGTACCCACTGCGACTTTAATAAAGCGTACCTAATAAAAAGCCACGATTAAGTAAATGTACGTTCTGTGTGCTATTGTTCTTCGTAATGAGCCAATGTTTTATATTATTCGCGTATATATTTTTACATTTGTTGGTAACTTGATATCTGAGTCAAAACTTTACTAATTAGTGGATGTTTGGTTGAATTTTGTAAGGTTTTGACGCTTGTGATATTAATTGTTTCACCACTTTTATCATACGTCAATAAACAGATTAATAGTTTTATCAAGAATAAGTATATAACCTTTTAACAAAAAAGAAACCGCTTACATAATAAAAAAAAAAACGAAAAAAAAATAACAACATTACTGATAACTAATTTTGAAGTCAGTGACTAATTTCACTTAATTATTATTACCGTATGTTTTTTTTTTATCTAAGTTAGCAGTTTTATGGGATCCCATCATCAGATTCGGACTGGATGACAATGGCGGGACTCAGGAGTATACGTTTTCGAATAAAAAGTAGTTAAGAAATTCGGTCTACAATTGGCGGAGAAATCAGTGAACATACATAAAAAATACGTACAGTGGAACATAGAACCTCCTCGTTTTTTTGAAGTCGGTAAAAAATATAAGTAATTATTTATATGCATAAATAAGGTCATCAAACTCAGAAATAACACTCATTTTCTGGCAATTTAGCAATCGAAACAACATCACTTTCCTAAATATATTGAATACTAGATTTTGCCCGCGGCTCCGCTCGCATTAAAAAGTTTTTCCGGGATAAAGGTCCCGCTTTTTATTTTCCCGGGATAAAATGTAGCCTATGTGTTAATCCATGGCATGATCTACCCGTGTTCCAAATTTCATTGAAATCTGTTCAGCAGTTTTTGCGTGAAAGAGTAACAAACATCCAGACATCCATACATACTTACAAACTTTCGCCTTTATAATATTAGTAGGATGTACATTGGATAAAAAATAATTAGATAATTTATGTGGTTAAACATCATATGAGCAAACTTTCGTAAGTAATCATGTAACGCGCTAAACAATAAAATAAACCGTCGACTTTTTTGCAACAATTACTTACGAATGTGCATCTGTTATCGATTTTTTTATGATTAGTAACGTTGACATAAAGTGGACGATAGCCTAGTTGGGCGTGGAACGCTCAGCCGAGACAATGTCCGGCGGTTCAAAACCCACGGCACACACCTCTGACTTTTCGAAATTATGTGTGTGTTGTTTATCAAATATCGTTCGCTTTTACGGTGAAGGAAAACATCGTGAGGAAACCTACAGCCTGCCTACCTGAGAATTCTCCATAAGAATTTCGAGGATATGTGAAGTTTGCCAATCCGCACTAGACACGGCCAGCGTGTAGACTATGGCCTAAAACCCTCTCAGTAATAGAGGAGGCCCGTGCTCAGCAGTGGGCAGTATATGATACAGGGCTGGTATTATTATTTAACGTTGACATAATATTGTGCACCTTAGTGAGACGCGTGGAATCTGTTATAATTAATGCGTCGAAAACACGAAAATCTTTATCAAAATTCATCGAAGTTGCTGCATGCAAATTTGATTCTTATTTCTTTTTTTACTGTATAATGACAAACTTGATTACTTAAGCTCTACTTCGCTCTAAATATTTCTTTAATTTGCTGATTCATTTTAAAAATCTATTTGAAAGTGAAGATGCTATTATATGAAATCCATTACATCATTCGATTCAAACGACTGAGGTCCAAATTCACAGTTTTTTTTATCTAACGCGCGTTAGTTAATCGGGCACTAAAATTAACGCGAATGTTAAAGTATCGCGCGCTTCATGAAAGAACGCTTACGCGGACACTAAAAAAACTTTAACAGTCCGTTAAGACAGTTATCAGGCTGTTAAAGTAACAAACAGAGCATGGAGAAATTAGGTCCTAATCTGTTAAATAACAATCTCTTAATATTGATGAGAATATATTGTCTACGAACCGAAATTTAATTCCCTTTAGCCCCCGCTTCCCATACGGTAATCTTCTAATCATTCAAGAGGTAGGCGCAGACACAGGCTTTTGTTCGTTGAGAAGCGAGGGATTTGTTCCCCACGCTTGAACCGATACAAGGACCTTTTTTTCGGATAGGTTACCGTAAACCTGACACCCTATCGGGCTGAAAGGCATCGTGATCAGCTCACTCGCCCCCGAGAGATAGGTTCAATGAGATGCCTGATTCTCCGAAATTTTAACTAATTTCTCCGAAATGAAGCCGGCGTTCACGCGGTTAGTAAATTTGTTGTTTCGTTACGGCACCGACGAATTTTATTGTGATAGTGTTTCCCATACTAAAGCGCAGGCGCAACCGGATTTCAACTCGTGTGTGAGCGCGTGTTTGTGTGTGTGAGTGTTTATGTGTGTGTGTGTGTGTCGCGTACCGGCGCGACATCGCTAGCTTATTGCAGCGGACCGAACTCAACGTTTCGAGAATTCCGTCGTACACACTTCGCAATACAAACTTTAGGCTCACACAATAAAGCACAATTTCGACTTACATTATCAAAGCCAGTCGGACGGAACTACAAGATTCGGAACGACATTTTGGTGATAATAATTTTTTTTCGCGTTAAAATACTGTAATTAAACTCATATATTAGTGACGTGTTGCAATCGTAATCACTTAACAGTAATTTTACAAGAAAAGAAACAATTTTTCGCTCGATCAATATCGTCTGATACACTGTATACCTACATGTGTATCATTCCATATTTAATTGTATGGTAGGAAGACTGCCTCGTCGACTCGCCGCGTCTACGTCGGAATAAATTACACACTCATCGTATTATTATGTTAAAATATCAGAGGAAAATATGACTAATCATAAACAGTTTTGTCTACACGTTCTGATTTTTATAGAAACATTATGCGCAATTGTTTTTTGTTATGTAGGTATTATGTTTGTTAATACTATTTTGCTAAAGTTTTTCTTTTATTGGAACAAGACATTATTTGAATAACTCCGGCATTGGTCGAATACGTAGCGTAACTAAAACATAAGTTATACGGAACTCTGTCCATTAAAGTGGTATAAAATGGAAATAACAATTTAAACCGAAAAATTTAAACAACAAAATAATTTAAATATTAAAATATAATAAACCCGAAACATTTGTATTACACGAGCAACACGAATCGCGCAAAGCTTAGACTGTGGCCATAGATCTTTCATCGGGCCCTAATCATGCCGGGCGTGAATCGTGGAACTTTATTATCAACCAACATTGTGAACTTAAAATACACTTGTATGACAATTACCGACGCTGTTTCACCCACGTTCGTGCGATGTATGAGGTGCTCACATTTCATTAGTTCACACCTCGTCGGCTCTGAGTCGCGGCCTCCTTACAAATGGGACACACGGCCGCCCGATGGAAGTACGCCGGTCTAGTCGGCCAACTTTGTTGGCTGTTTTGACTAAAATATTGCGCGTCTGTAAAATACAATATGAATTGTTTTTAACTATCAGATAAATAATTTTAAAGTTGGTATGTAAGAGAAAATATTCACTATCAGCAAATATGGTCAAATTTGTTGGCATTCCGGCATTACTAATAACAATAGAACAGCCAACGTGACCAAACACATAAAGAGATCAAAATATGTTAGTAATTTTAACAAGGTGTATTAACCAACTCACAATATGCACTAGTACAATTAACAGAATATTACACAAGTGAGCTGAACGCGATCGTAAATTAAGTCCCAGGCATACAATTATATCTTTTGAATGTTACAATTTCTGCACTGTTTTCCATATTCATTACGTTCTAGCTCATATACCTCAAAGTGTTTTATTTTAGTCTAAAATGTGTTTACCAATTAATTTAAAAACTCTACATTGCATTTTTCTATTTTTATCCTTAACAAATCCATTCAGTTTCACTTTCCACATATGTATATTTTTATGGAGATAAGAATCTGCATTTGCAATGACCATTTAGTTCGCTTTCACTGAATTTGACATCTGAATGCGTAGAAAGTTGTTCTAACTGAAGCAAGCTGACTTATCGTAATGAATTTAATAATTAAAATGCAATGGAATTTATTCATATAATAATTTTTAACAATGTAAGTTTTAATTGTATTATACAGTAAAATCTCTACTCCCCTACAAGTTTAGTAATTAAAATACTCTTTCAAGATAAATAAAATCAACTTGTAATGTAAGCTAATTATAAAAGAATAGAAAAATATGTGTTAAACTAGTTTAATGACGGCCAAAATATTATTTATGCTCAACAAGCATGGGCATGAAAATAAAATGCTAATTAATAAACAATGGAATTATGTTAATAAAATGCATACCATTACACAGTCTCATGGAATCAGATGTCAGAGACATGATGTATGTGCCATGTTTACACCTTTGCACAAAAGTATAACTTTATGATATATAAGTTGATTAGAATTAAATTCTCAATTAATTTAAAATTTAAAAGAAATGATTTATAATAGTGAATGCGAGGTGTCAATGATATAAAATATGAACTTGTCATAGAATATATTGGAAAAAACATTTTACATGAATGTAAAGCTATAAACGCCCGTTATAAACGAGGATAGTAATATAATTATACAGTTATTGGTTGTTAGATTAATAGATCAGACCTTCAGACCTCCAATACCACTTTTAATTTACCTTTCTTATAAAGACTTGTAATAGTGAACACATATCGAAACGGTATAAAATGTAACGTCAAAATAGCTTGATCTCCCTCCATTTTTAAGAATTCCGTTCAACTTCTTTAACGGTCTTATTAATAGTTCTATACAATTACTTTTAAATCGTAGTATCATTTACAAATATATTAGAACAGATTATAGTTTAAGAAAAAAATATTCAAAACAACACGCCAAAGCTTGGTTTACGTTAGGTCTTGTGCGTTATATAATTGGTGAGACATTTTTATTAAACTAAAATAAAAATTCCATCCTTAAATTTTAAGAATGTAACATAATTTTGTTTTTAATTATATTATATTTTATTTTAACTTTCTATAAATATGAACCCCAGAACAAAAGAAACAAAGAAGAAATCATAGAACTAGAAGATAATTATCTATTCATATATAGAATTAGCATAAAAACTTGAAAACAAATACACGAGTCGGGAAAGGTCAAGTTCATCAAAATCAATGTGTGAATGACTTGTAGTTTGTAAGTGTAACATTGGGTTAAAGTTTGGCAATTGCGAGCTAATTTCAAATTCTTTTTGATCGTTTATTCCAATTTCCAGTTTTATCGATTGATAGTAAAAATGTATGTATCAAGATTTGTAGATAATATATTTTATTCCTTTGGCAAATAGTGTCGGGAAATCCTGACTAAGTTAGTAAAGGATTTCTAACTGAACAAAGTTTAAAAATTAAGTAAAGCTTCCGCCAAGGGTACCTGCTTTTAGTAACTCTATATTATGTCAATGATCAATTTTGTCTAAAACAGTAAAAATGTAAGAAGAAAAGCTTTGATTTATTATTCCAAAAAGGATTTTTTTATGCATCAAAATGTAAACAATTTTTAAGATAGCCTCATCTAGTCGTACATTGGCTTATTCCTTATTATAATATATTATGACAGTTGATTAGCGCATAGATTTTTTATCGAATATATGAGTCACATCCGAGACAGTACAAAATGCCTATGAAGAGTTTGTAGACTCCCGTACACATGACTTCGTCAAGAAAGGCATTGAAAAATTACCATTGAGCTGGCAGAGATGCATCGATAACATGCGTGTATATTTTGATTTATAGAAATAAAAAAATTACTAACTTTCTATATACTATATGACAACTTTATAAATAAAATCCTAATACAATTAATTCCGCTACTATCTACAACATTGCGACCACAAAAAAACCTAACATAACGAACAAAATCGATTCAATTAATATTCAATCCGGCAATATTTGATCACAGACTGAACATAGCCAGCGCAGAGTTATTTTGGTAAACAGTTGTCGATTAGCGGGTAACGACAGGGTGTGGGCAATAAAGGCTCAACCGGGAACGGCGCGGGATGTTTTGAATCGCCACCGCTTTAATGGCGTCTGTATTAACCGATAATTCAAATTTCGATATCCCCGGCCAGTTCTAAATTCAACCTGACACAACATTCAGTGCAGTACTGGTTTAGTGGCTGTTTGAGGCTTAAAGGTAAATAAATGTCTTATAATATGGCAACACTGATGCTTATCCAAATATCACTCTAATTTCGAAATTGTTTTAAATTAATTTCAAATATGTGAATAAATGCATTTTTTAAATTAAGGTCTTAAAAAGAAGAAAGAAATAGCTCTTAAATAGAAAATATAAAGCCATAGTAGGAAAAGTATCTTTCGAAGAAATAACTAACATTGCTGTCATAGTACATTATCCATAACCTATATCTATGCAATACGGATTCCATAGTCTTCTCTATCCATATACTTCACTTACTTTAGTAGCGTTATTAGTGAGTTTCATTAAAGTATATAGTTAGAAACTAACTTTTAAGAATAGATGTTTAAATACAATGTCGCCCTCATTAATTTTTCCCATGTTCTTAAAAATATAACTGTATAATTTTCACTTCGCCTAAATTTAGCATACTTAACTAGAAGGCAAAAAACATTTAAAAATATGAAAATTCCGCAAACGCAATCCAATAATTTGTCTATTAAAGTAACTTGCTACATTTTGCAACCACATTTTTATCACAGAAGAACTGTCTAAATGCATAAAAGTAACATGTAATAGCACTATATTATTGTCCTTTATTTTCTTTCGTAATATCAAGCGAGTTTATACTTTTGACTCGACAATTATTACAAAGTGTAGTTTTGCTTACGGGCGGATGGTGTCGTATGCCATCATAACAAAAACAATCACTATCGAATGAACGCCATGATTTGTTTAGCTTTGTTTTTGGAGCAGCTATGTATGTAAAGACTTCATTTTCAATATATCTATGACTCCTGAAACATTGTTTTTAAATGTTTTTATCTTCATTGAATTATGAATTTAATTCCAAATTCACAAATCCCAGTTTATCTAGCGGCACCATTATGTAATAGCGTAGGTAGAGCATAGCAAATTAAAACTATGTACTTATAGTTTACATTTTAATTACAACAATAAAATGTTATTAATTAAAACTTAAAATTCACATGTAATCATACTTTTTAATAATACAAAAACATATCACAGACAAAACACACAATTACAGTAACTACGAACCTTGATTATTGTATCAAATGAGCGAGTGGTCGGTTTAAGGATTTAACACTACAATGATTGCATTAATCTAATTTGAGCATTGTAGGAATGTTCGCGATCACGTCACAAGGGTATTAAGCACAATAATGGACCAGTTATTAATAGTCTAACACTCGGGGCACTAGCACATGTTTATTCCGCAATAGAGAACAATAAATCTCGGCGAACAATCTGAAACAACTTCATTAGCAGTCAGCGTTTCGTTTACACCACAGTGTGTGATCGGCGCGGACTCGTCGTCTACCCGATAGCAAATTACCATTCGCGGTCTAATATCGTGTAAATGATATAGAAAGTAAATGCGCAAACTCGCCGCTGTCCAACGTGCAGGTTTGTGGGAGCGCTGGAGTGTGGCGGCGAGCTCTCCGGTTGCTCCCTAAAGTTCCAATTTTATGAATGAGTTGCTTGAATGAAACGCAATAATAATACGGTATCGGATGCGAGCCGACGCGGAAAGCGCTCCATGGACTTGTACGTGTCCGAATCGCCTTTTAAAAGGGCATATTTGGTTTGACATTAAACATTTCCCCTGACCATATAACACATAATAATGTTGTAGATCAATTTACAGCGCACCGTCGTAAGTTATTATGTTGTTCAATTTCAGTGGAGTTTTGTGTTTTTTGTACGAAACGGTTCGTAAAATTCATCGTCGAATCACATCACATTTTCACCGTATGTCGAGTCGCTAGTTAAATTCAAGCACACTTCAACAGATCAGACGATATTACTTTTGGACTGATTTCATTAATTGTCATTGTGTCTGCCTGTTGGAGTATAAGAGATGGAATATAATTAAATGGTAAGCGAAACATCGAAGTGAACATGGGAATCGTAGACTTACACTACAGCATAACGTATAAAGTTGTACGTCAACATTTAGAGAAGTGTAATTTGCTGTTTAGCGTTACAAAAATTCAAGCGGAGTATCTTTTACCCACATTACTAGCTGATCAACGGTTGATAAGGCAGCTCTGTTATAAATCGTCGACACTTTTATTTCTTTTTATGTTGGCAGCCGAAATGTTTTAACTTATAAGAAACAAGTATAGAATGTGTTCGCAAAAAGTTTGCTGACTTATAATAAATCAGTACCAGTTTGTTTAAAACATCTATCAAAGAAAAATCATGTATCTTTGTAACATGCTTTGTAAATAACGTACACCATTCGCACTAGATATTTGAATACGTCTAAACTGCATCAGATAAGTAAAAATGAAATCAATTTATCATTCATGCAACGCTAATATGTATTACCAAGCTATCTTTATCAATCACATTCTAACTAGGCATACTATATAAAAACATTGTTTCTTCACTGAATTAGAATTACTATAAATTCGTTAATGAAGAGTTTTACTTAAATAATCGGAATAAACGAGAAATTATATTGCTATAAAAATATGTTACCAAAATTAAAAAATAACTGAATGATATTATTATAATCATCATTTATTAAGTATAATTATAATTGTACCACATGTTATCGGAACACACTGTATTCGCCGTCTGATCGCCAACACGCTCCGTTGGGGACGAGTTTTATGATATTAATATACATTTACGATTATTATACACCATTATTACGTATTTATCTTTGTATTCACTCTTTATAATATTAGAATAACAGGCGGTATCTTTTTAATATTTATACTCCCCTAATAATATCCTAATTAGGGGAGGTGTGAATTTCTTTAAAAGCTTCAAGATCGAGGGTGGGCCAATTTTGTGTTATCTTTGAGGATATCTCCACAGGATGCGGGGATAGACATCCACTGATCCACCGTGTAATTGTCCAATTAAACTCAAAATTTTATGTAAATCGTTTGCTAACGGAATACGCAGCTTTGAGTTTTTCAAATCACGATATATCGCAAGGTGTTTGTATAATTGTCGATTTCTCTTGATTCAATAATGTGTCTAATAGCCTTTATCCGTCTCTTCAAGTGTTATCTTGGGTCCTATCTTCGTTTTTTGAATTGATCCTTGGTGTATGACAATGCGTAATTAAAGAGAAACAATATTTTTTGTTAATCCTTTTTAGCTACAAATTAAATAATTCAAGAATGCCTAAAATGTACGTACACACATAAAAGATTATAATATACATCCTTACTTCTCACCAAGCACTCAAATCTACGACATCACGATACATAAACAATGCTAACAAATTCAAAATTCAGCATTAATTATAGATAATTAACGGCTTAAGAATTTGTAAAAATGTGATGCATTTTATTGTTGTAGACTACTATACAATGGTATAATAAAAACTCCTTGTACATATCGTTAAATCGATTCCGTACGTGTCTATTGGGATTTTTAGATTTTATCACAAGAGAGTTATCAATAAAAAGCTGCTGTTAATTAAATAAAGCAGTACGCAAGCGGCACGTTAGTAATTAAGACCGGATCACACGATACGTTACCTATTGTCTAAAACAGATTACTGATAATGTAGGCATCAACGTTAATGTAGGAAATATCATTTTTTATTGTATTAAGTTGTAATCAACAATAAAGCCATTTCCACACGCTTTGGTAATATGCAAATATTTTTTTTGTGTAATTTAGTTTTTCTTGATTTAGACTAGATAGCAATAAATGAGTGCATTGATTCAATCTCGGGTATTATTGAAATAGTTGAATACATTTAGCTTCTACAGACCTGTTGTTTATAGCAAGTTGGTCAATGTTGTAGAGTAGTTTATTAGTTTACCTTTCCGGTAGTTAAAGTTCGACATAGCCGGCAATTACTTTAATAGTAACACCGAACTCATCTGTCCTGTATCTTTACTACCTTCATTATCTATTGATTTAATTAGCACTCTTTTAGAGTTCGCTGAACACAAAACATATTATACCAAATTAAGTGGTTATTAACCAACTTTAATACCAAAAGTTTTCATTTCAAACGCGTAAAGATCTCAAACACAAAGCCATTTACTTAAACAACTTAACTACCAAAGCTGAACTGAAGTCTCCATAGTCGTGAAATGTATTATAGGAACAAAGTTCCTTATCGCGCGTTGTGAAAGGGAGCTAGACGGAAAAAATTCTCACGAAAAGTTGAGCGACACTTTTTTTAAATTTCGAATGTCACTTTTACGGCCAGTTCTTTATTGTTACTGGCTGGTTTCACAGGGCAAGTATAAAAGTGTAAAAGTATAAAACTACTCTAAAAAGACAATTTAAATGCTTTTTAGAGTAGTTTTGGAACGAATAAAATATGTATGAAATTTAAATAAAAAAAGACAATTTAAATGCTTTTTAGGGTAGTTTTTTTTTCGTTAGTTGTATGTTAATTTTAATGCCCATGCTTGCTTAGGTGATGATCGTGATTCGATGACATATCTATTGTGTAGGTAGAAGTAAATGTTGTCTTTGCTGTGGTAACGTTTTAATGAAATATACAATTATTATTATAACTTAAAAGAAATAAAATTTTATTACAATATCTTCACTAATTAATCGAAAAGAACTTCCGTTACATCCGGGTGTCCCTTGACACCTCTCAATTTTTATTTCAGTTTAACTCTAATAGGCATGGATGACGCGTTAGTACAACTTAACTTAACTTTAAACGTCTCTCGTTAGCGGCTTCTTGTAGTAGGTACTAGAGCGGCATCAGGGTAGCGAAACTTATACGCCCATTATGGTGTTTTCCCAAAACCAAAGTGCCGATGTTTTTGAACACAAAATGATGTTTTTTATTAACAGAAATTATATACGAATTTATATAAATTATAACGTATTCGACGCATTTTATACTTGTTCATTACACAAATTCTTTCTTTCTTTCTTTTTTTTTTTATCAGAAAACCTACTCCATGTAAGCCAAAGAATACAAGAACAACATAGTAAATTTTTCAGGCTTGTCTGAGAGAGTTGCGGTACTTCAATTGGAGTTCAATAAAAAAATAATAACAATTATTCAAGTGTATGCGCCGACTGAAAAAGCCTCTAAGGACGAAATCGATAAATTCTACGAGACCTTACAAGAAGCGCAAACAAAGGCGGAAAACAACGTATTAGTTATCGGAGATTTTAACGCCAAAGTGGGCCTAGCTAAAACAAATGAAGACACGATTCTAGGAAAATTTGGTTATGGGAAACGGAACGAACGAGGAGAAAAGCTAATAGAATTTGCTTTTGAACATAAACTATCGGTTATGAATACACATTTCAAAATGAGACCTAATCGTAAATGGACATGGATTTCACCAAATGGAAAAATAAAGAATGAAGTGGATTACATCTTGTCTAACCAGCCCAAAAAAATTAAGAATTTAGATATACTGCACGGTATAGGATTCTGCACCGATCACAGATTAGTTAGAGCCACTTATCTCTTACAAAACAGCAAGAAATGCAGACAGGCATTCAAGTCATCAACAAATACATTAAGAACAGAAGAAGAAATAACAATATACAATAGGAGTTTAAAAAACAACATAAATGAATTGAAAACTTTAGAAGCCAACGATGATGTCCAGACTCTATATAACGAAATAGAACATATTATTAAAAAAAGTATTTCAAAGAAACAAAATGAAGAAAAACGAAAAGAAGATCACAAAATACTAACAAAACCTACACTGGAATTAATGTCAAGACGCTTAGAACTTTTGAAAACAAAACAAAAAACAAAGGAAATAAAAGAAGACTTAAAGAAGCTCTTCAAAAAAACCAACAAGGCCATCAAACAGGACTATTTGGACTACAGAAAACAGATAATAGAAACAAACCTAAAACACTTTAAGAGCACAAAAAGAGCATATAAACAGCTTGTTACACATAGAAATTGGATACAAAGTCTAAAAACAAATACAGGAACAAACACAAGGGAAGCTATTATAGATTGTGCTACAGAATTTTACAAAGAACTTTATAAAAATAACGCTGGAACCTGTGCAAATAAAAACGAACATTTAAGAAACTATAGCGAAATGGAAGATGAACCGGCAGAGGTAGACGCGACGGAGGTAGCAAGGCATATCAAGAAACTTAAATTAGAAAAAAGCCCAGGACCAGACTGTATACCAAACGAGGCTTTAAAAATTGGAAATGCTTTGCTATCACATGCACTAGCCTACTTATTCAACAAAGTCATAAACACGGGACAAGCACCCGAACAATGGAAGAAGTCAGATATAATACTCCTTTATAAAAAAGGAGATCCTCAAGATATTGGTAACTACCGCCCCATCAGCCTTCTCCCTAGCACTTACAAACTTTTTTCCTCCATAATACTAAACAGAATTAGTCCCAAGATCGACCAACTTCAACCCATAGAACAAGCAGGCTTCCGGTCAGGTTTTTCAACAATAGACCATATTCATGTAATGCAGCAAACAATGGAAAAATACAAAGAATTTAACAAACCATTATATTTAGCGTTCGTCGATTACGCTAAAGCATTTGATACGATATCACACGATGCTATATGGGAGGCACTGAACAAATGTCACATCCACGAAAAGTACTGTAACATCTTGAAAAACATATACGAAAATAGCACGAGTTGCGTAAAACTAGAGAAAAGAGGGCCGGAAATACCAATTCAACGAGGAGTGAGACAGGGAGACCCTCTGTCCCCTAAGATTTTCATAGCAGTGTTGCAAAACATCTTTGAGGATCTGAAATGGGAAAACGAAGGAATCAAAATCGGCAACCGATATCTAAGTCATCTCAGGTTTGCAGATGATATAGTCCTCTTCGCAGAATGCAGCAGTAAACTAGAGAAAATGATAAACCAATTAAATAAACATAGTAAAGAGGTAGGGCTATTGATGAATAAAGATAAAACAAAATGTATATCTCGGAAAAGAAATATCGTTTGAAGACAGAAACGAAGAAGAAGAGGTGCAACGCCAAATAAACATGAGCTGGAAGAAATACTGGTCACTCAAAGAAATTACGAAAGGTGACTATCCCCTCCACCTAAAGAAAACAGTGATGGATACGTGCATTCTACCGACTCTCACGTATGGTTGCCAGACAAGGACCTACAATGCTAAAATAAAAACAAAGTTAGTTAGTTGCCAAAAAGCAATGGAAAGAAGCCTTTTAAAAATAAGGAAAATACACAAAATAAGAAGTAAATCTATACGAAAGAAAACAAAACTAATTGACGTCCTACACTATAGTCTAAGTTTAAAGTGGCGATGGGCCGGCCATGTAGCACGCTGTAATGATAAGCGATGGACAATAGAAGTGACGAGATGGAAAGGACCTAGTGGAAAAAGGCGAAAAGGACGACCTACCAAGCGATGGAGTGACGACGTCATAGCTACGGCGGGCAAGGAGTGGGCTAAACTTGCACAAGATAGAGAAAACTGGATTAAACTGGAGGAGGCCTATACCCAAATAGGGGTTCCTATCGAAGAAAAATGAAGCAACTATGGCAAAGGAATAACAGTACAGCTATAACAATAGTTATAAGAAAAAAATAGTTTATATGCTATTCATTAATGTTACACTTAGAAAATAGGAAATAAAAAGCTTTATTATTATTATTATTATTTGTTTTTAACTTTCTACAAGTCACGGTATCAGTACCGGTAAAGAATGAAACATACGGGCCTAGGCCAAGTATGAGTCATTTACTGTGTTAAAGTATCTAAACGGTTTGCAAAAACTTCCTAACAATCCTGCAAGTGTTTAATATTACGCATTTCAGTAAGGTGATGTATGTAAATGTTGGTAATTGTAGGGATTGCAAAGAGTCATGGAGTTGTACGGGAATAACGCCGGTGGTAGAAAGGACAATTGGGATTATCACCACTTTATCTAGGTGCCACATACGAGCGATTTCCTCCTTTAGCTCTATGTATTTTGTTAGTTTTTCTGCTATTGTGCTCTGTAGGTTATGTGTGTTTGGGACGGCTATATCAATTAGTAGAGCTGATTTCTTGAGTTTATCTATAAGAATTATATCTGGTCTATTATAGTGGATGGTTCGGTCTGTAAGTACTGCCCGGTCAAAGTAAAGTTTGTGACAGTTACTTTCTAATATCGTGTCAGGTGTGTATTTATAGTATGGGGTGGATGAAGTAATAAGGCTGTATTTGAGAGCTAGTTTCTGATGTATGATATGTGCTACCTGATCGTGTCTATGCTTGTAGTTATTATTATTATTATTATTATTATCATTACACAAATGTTGCTAACAAATTATAATTACACTTTGTACAACGAATGCATTTTGATTTTTGTTGTAAAGCTTGATACACGTAACTGATTTATCGCTTTTTCTATAAAGCGCTCTTCATTTTAACAAGTATAACGGACCACTGTTCATCGGTGACTTAAATTTATTCAAAACCCGTTAGTTGTGAAACAAATTATTTTATTATAGATGCTTATCGGGCGCAATTAACCCGATGTTTAGTCGCGAAAAATGTATTGAAATATTTGCACACATTTTCTCAAGGCGTAAAGGCAAAGCCGCCATCCCGTGACGCCTTATCTTCCATATATATCAAATTGTGATGCTCTTTCTTTGTTCAGATTATATGTAAAAGGGATTAGAGGCAAAATTTATATTTCTTTTTAGTTGTTAACTGTTTTAACTTAGCATATTTGTGCAATTGGTTTTGCTGTTGTTACTGTTTATGTAAATTTTGTTAGAGTTTCACATTGTTTTGTTTTAAAATGTGCAGTGATATATTTAATATAATTTGTTTTAGACAAAAATATGATATGGAAATTAATAAAGTAGGTAGCTACTGTATATTTAATGTTTTTAACATACTTGACTGCCTGGTGACATGGTTTGATAGAGTTGCTTGCTATTACCAAGAAATTAGACAGTTCACATATTTTGTTATGGGCTGTGTTTTACAAATTTTACTGCTTTAATTCGTCACTGCTAGCGGTCGACGACACCGAACACTTGAAACAATTGTTCATAAAAAAAACATGATCAACTAAGTATGATAATTTATTTGGCACTTTATTTATAAACACAATTCACGATTGATTATTCGAGTTAAAAACATTTTTGATGTCCGATAAGTCGTACCTAGAAACAAAAGACACAGCAGCACACAGATAACTAAACAAGCAGGTAATTAGTAACATATGCTTTGAATTCATGTTTGTACATTACCGCCTATAGATATAATCTAACGTATTGGAAAATAGGTATAGATAACATTGAAATTATTGTAGCGCGTTATTATAGTATTGAATAGCCAATTTTATGTGATACATTTCCGGTAACAGCCATTCAGCTGAGCCTGACAACACGTGACCGCAATAGGTTTAGTGCGATCTGCAAATGATGGACCTAATGCAATCCATACTAATTTACGGGTTACACAATAAATTGTTGGGTAGACGATGAATACGCGCACGATTGGGTAAGACGGTCTAATTGACTCGTAAAGAGCCGCTTCGGACGCCGGCGTCCGAGTATATAAGGTTTCCCCATACATCTATATATAAGCGGGGTTTGACGGGTTAAACACAACATTCGCAACAATTTCCCAACTATCGTATGTGACGTTATCGTTAATTTAATACTCTAATAACGTCTCCGGGCGGTTAGATAAAATTCCCGTACCTGGACAAGGCCTTCGCCTCACCGACGGTTAGCTAAGCGACATGTCATCGATATTTTTTTGCCCGGCTGATGTCTTTAACGAAATTCATGTCATTGGGTCCGATTTCTCTAAGATTAACGTTTTTTACATTATTTAACAAATAGATCAGACCCTTACACGCTCGAATATTCAGTTACATGGTTTAACACTTAAAAGGTCTTAACGACTCTAACACATCCTGCGGGTTACGATAAAAAAGACGACAAAAAGGGAATACTTCTCGTGTTTGTTTTTTAAAAGATGTCTGCTCGAGATAAGGTGCAGCGGCACTTTAATCCTCGTACCGTCCGATATTTGAAAAGGATATGATGACAACTTTTTTGTACTCTTTATCTAATAAGCACACATAACCAATACTTAGTTAAAGACGCGGGTACTTATTTCCAAAGTTTGTCCAACTTGAGAAAATAAATAAAATCAACGTGTCAAACTTAGTATAGTTGTCATGTAGCTTTTAATCAATAAGCTTTGAGACGGGCCGCCGCAAAGCCCTAGGATGGCGTACAGTTTTGTTAATCATTAGAGAAATTTCCAATTTACAAACCAACGTTTCATTTTAAACAGAATCAATCTGACAATTCAGCGATAACAAATATTGTCGTGTTGGGAACTGTTCGCCGTGCAAGTGTAAATTAAGTAGTCACTAAGCAAGTATCAAGCTGTGTCAGATGTTTAGATTATAACTTGGAACTGTCCCGGCAGTCGTGAACGGAACTTAATAAGCAACTTAGCGGCGTGTCGCGTACATACTCGCGCTAGTGTTGTCGCCTGGACGTATGTGTCACTTCATTAAATCTGAATATGTCGTATTCTTGACAAATAGGTACCTACTAAAGTTGTTTTCTTTAAGATCATATTTATTTCAGAGAACCTTAACGTTCACACACAACTGCAACTCAGCAACAATATCAAACGGAATGCATATTCTGTTTCTTACTAAACTGTAACACCGTCGCGGTTATTTGCGTGCAACAGATGTAAACCTATACCGAGTACTTATTACGTTTCTGATTATGTTTATTCATATTTCTCACAACCTCTCTACATTTTTATCTGTATCGTTTACACAAATGCAATACAACAGTGACATAGATAAAGTTGAGCTCGTTGTGCTCGGTTAGTACAAACTTGCAAACATAATGCACTTTAGTTTACATCGAACGGGCGCGGGCTATGGCCGACCAGCGAGTAAGCAGAACATGTTGTATGTACTGTAGTAATTATGTCGTATCATCCAACAGAAACTCGTATCGTTTGAACGGATTGAATCCCTTTTAAGCATCAGCGTCGATTTCAGCCGCATCCCCCTTCGTAACGATATAATCTCTATTGCCATAGCAGTAAGGTCCAATGAGCGACGACACACGCACTGCCTAACCCCCGCCCCGCGGGTGTGTGTTACCGAGCAAGGATCAAATAACTATGCAGGGTATGTAATGTAGGTAATGCAGGGATTCCGCATTTAACGGCTTCAGGATTACCTCAATAATTCCCTCGGCACAACAAATGTTTTTAGCCTATAGAGTCAGGGCGGCCATGTTGAGGTACTAGAACGCCGCGCTGGTTACAGCTACTCGTGTTGGAAGCCATACCTCTGGCAGACGGCAGAGCCAGCTTAGTTCTCATTCAAGCGCGGTGGACTTACGGTAGGCAACACTACTTATATAACCAAACGACGAGACGCAACTACTGCTTCCGTAAACACAATCACTTTAAAAAAAATCTATAGACTGTCATTCAAACCATTTTTATAATTTAATTGGATAATATTATATTTCCGGTGTCCTCAAACCATGAACGGGCTGAATGCTGTTTTGCTTATGATTTTCATTCAAAAAATGACACAAAGTTGTATCGTGTGACATTTCTCGGTGTCTAATCCCATTCAGAGCACAATGCGCGCCGGACGGTTGGGACCATATTTCATTTCAATGACAAATGTTTAGAAAATTATTTATTCTCGTTAAAATCTGCAGTCCTCAATTAAAAGGCCGATCTCGAAACGATTCTTTCGCTTTATGATCACAACGAGCGGATGTTTATTCTGCGACCGCGATATTGATTCAGGTAGTCCCGAGAATAAATCTATTACGACATTATGTCCGCCCTGCCCAAATCCCTTTGTCATTAATTATCAAATCTTCAATCGCATTATAGCAGAACTGTTACGAATGCGTTGTAATTTTTTTCTAATGAGTATTTAAAGGGTTCGGGAGCGTTTCGAATCAGCGCGCAGCAAGTCGCCGACGCGGCGCAGTGCGACGCTGACGACGCAACAGGCACGCCCAAGGTCGTCCTGCTGTTCACCCCTTTTCACACAATCGTTAAACGATCATTTATTATCCATCAATTCAGTTATATTATGCTAATGTCATTTTAATATCTACCATTCGGATTCTTTATGAATTAATGTTTAAATTATCGATGTAAACCGTCCACGTGAACACATCACGCAAGGCTTGTGTTTCGTTTATTGCTCTGCGAAAGTTATGCTTCGCGCACGGGGGCCTCCTATAACTCATTGTATCTGCACCAGCGAATGAAAAACGCGCCATAAAGGCATTTCAAAATTTACAACTTACAGAGCACCATATCGACAGCCTCCAACAGTCCGCCGCCGTCGCAGGCGGGAATGAGCGCGGGTGCGGGCGGCGCGAGCGGCGCGCCCCGGCCCAGCTCGCCTGCCGCTGCCCCCTCGCGCTGCTGCGACACTGGCCGACCCATATTCCAGGACCCGATCACAGGACAAACTGTTTGCTCGTGTCAATACGAGTTCCTCAACTACCAGAGGCTCGCGTCCGGCGTGCCTCTGTCTATGTACAGCGCGCCGTACTCGGACGCGGCTGCAGCCACCGCTGCTGGCATGGCGGCGTACTTCCCCGCATTAGCTGCTGATCAGCCCCCATTCTACTCAAACGCAGTAAGTATTTAGGGAGCGCCAACGTGACCGACTTTAACGAATCCCACGTCCGAATTATTGACAGCCAATGTTACCCTCTAGACTGTTGCGGTAGCTTTCAATTCGTGAACGGTAATGAACAACAAACATTATTTAGTATCTGTACGGTATTGCTTCGAGTAGTTGTTGAACCTGAAGGTTGACGAGTTGGAAACTTTCATAGGAATGAACCGACGCCGAACTATTTCGCAGTTGCTGAGGTGGAATATATCTTCCCCAAAACTAATTAGACCGCATCACTATTAATTCACTGTTTCTTACAAATAGTAGGTACAAATAGCATGTTGTGACCGAGTTGCAAGTTTTCCGCAGCCAATTTCTGCGGTTGAGAAGCTAATCTGACACTATCCGTGTGGCAATGTAACAGCTGGATTGGTGATATATTGAATTTCTAATAAAAATAGGAATCAGTTAAAATTTTGTGCAACAATGACGCAGAAATCATGTTTAAAATATTATATAATTTTTTTTAAACATCGGTAAAACATAACAAACCGGACATAAAAATTTGTGTCGCCAATGTGTCCTATGATTATAAAATAACAAATGAAGTAAATCCAATGAGGAAGTATGGAAAATGTATCTTTTACCGTGCCATTACTTCGATAGTTAAAGTGCGTAAACGTAGCGGTGTAATAATATATATAGTTGAGTACAAAACTAACGTACTTGAGGTATATCAGTGACATATAATTAGCTAATTTAAACGGTTTCGTTATAATGAATGAGTCGTATAATTTAATTTTAGTGCAATAAAATTTACGGGCTGAGGAAAGCTCTCCATGAGTGTTTGTCGTTTATGGAGCTTGGAACATAGAGCCACGTACCTACATATTTTAAAACAAGTTTTGTTGACAGGTTTCTGTGCTATCTCAGTGTATAGTAAGCGGTTAGGTAATTCAATATTTTAATGTTATAGTAATAATGACATTAAGGGATTCCTTCTTATTAGATACAGTCCATTTCTGTCACCTACAGCTTGCATAACGAAACAGCTGTATAATTTCCTCAATGTACTGATAACCTAGCATACGGTAGTATTATATAAATATTCATTCATATACAACACAATGCCACATGAATATAATTAACATGTCACAGTGATTCTATTTGAAACATTGAACTACTAAATTCTAATCTTTTAAATAAGATTCACAAAAGCTTTCAAACCACATCGCTTGCGTCTATCATCTGAATAAGATTATGCGTCTCTACAACGCTGTGATGCGTACTTTATTACGTAGTTTTTTCTGAGAACTCATTTACAAAAGGTATTACGTTAAAATAATTAGGAGCCCATGTCAAAATAGTACTTACCTCAGAAAGTTGGATGTGGACTCCACGGTGTTAAGTAGCCCTCACAATAAGGTTTACCATATAAGTAATACATATAATTTAGAATGATAATCCGTTGATGTATGTCCTTTTGTCCATCGAACCAAAAAAACCCGCTCTCCTCCCGGGTCCGATTTAATAACTTAATATGTTTAACAATCCCTTTCTCAGGATTAAAATATGTCTTTGAAATTCCATTTAGTGGGTACACAGTAGGATTATATTTTATTTATTCGTACATCGTTATTGATTGACCAAATATTGGTCCCGTTGCTTAGTTTAATTATCGAATGCAAAGTGGTATAACGCCAGCGGACTCGCGACCGGCAAAAACAACGTGTCGTTGTTTTAAATAAAAAGTGTAAAATAAAAACGAATGCGCTCTTCACACATTAAAACTAATATGAAAGCACGAGATCATAAAAAGCACTCCCTGTGTTAGAGCAAGGCAAAGCACGCCGCGCGCCGCACGCCGCCCCGCGCCGCGCCGCGCCTCGCCGCGCCGACCATGTGTGTGGGTAGACACTTTGAATGATAATGATCATAACAACATAAAAGTAGCCACAGTACGTAATATATGACACGTAGTAAAACTTTTGGAGGAAGGTGTTAAAAGGTGGGCCGTGAACGTGTCCCGGCAGATGATTCAATCATTCATGAAGATATGATCATACATCATCAGTGGCGAAAGTGTTAACTCGACCCGGTCGACGCGTCGCCCTCAATGGGATCCTGCCATCGCCTTTTTTCTTATTTGACGCTTTTTATTTTGTCTATAATATTTCATTCTAACTCTTGGTGGTAAATCCACGCGCTCGAAACTAGCTTTTGTAACGCCAATGTCCTTTGTTTGGTTTTAAATTTCAGTTGTCAGATTAAACCGTATCTGTGTGTCGACGCTTTGTTGACCTTTGAATAGTGCCTGTAAACAAACACAACCCGGGCCTCACCGGACTAATGGAAAATGTTGACTTTCAAAATTCATTCAACGATCACGCGGTTTAATCCCATCCATTCGCACATGTGGCCCCGTCCGCGGCGCAGGAAACGGACGTTATTATATTAAAAAACAATAATTTATAGTTCTTGCGAAGCATTCCGAAATAAATCATCACCTCGCACTACTGCTCTTAATAGTTTTGTGGTTGATGTTCCTCTTAATTTATGATGATTATAACGTCGACGAGATTTTGACTAATTGATGAATCTTTAAAATCAACTTTACATCTGCGACTTACGTACTTAATTTAAAGATTGATATTTATTGCACCCTGTTATGTATATTCATTAAAACTAACGTTTAGTGTGTCCGTTACGAAATTATATTGCAAACATAAATGTTGGTCACGCTCAAGATCGTGTCGTGGTAGATGGAACGTTGTCAATGTTTCAATTCTTTGTAAGCACGGTTTTTTTACATCAATGTAAGCAAGCAACGAAAGAGAACGCTTATATAGTTTTTGCTTTACCCGATGACGTTTAAAAAAGTTGGCGTTTACGTGTCTGCGGAGCGGTCCGATGGATTAAACTTATTTCTTCCATAAAATATAATTATACCTAGTTTAACATGTAAATGTGAATGGATAGTTACGCTGAATAAAGATCACGATTCCATTTTTTGTTCTGGTCTATCAACAATACCATTAATCACAACAGTTTTATTGTCAAACGAACTAATCTCGATTACCTTAACGTAGAATTCTTTCGGAGTTAGGTAATAACACAACATTGTAAGTAGGTATTTCTTTATTAACGCTCTTAACAATAGGCGATAAGTCATTATTATAGTCGTTCACAACAACATGCAAATACCTTCAAGAATGAATTACAAAACGATAGTTGAACATTATACACACCTACGTACTTAATGATTTGTCACATGTACCGGTGTGTTGGAGGCAATTACACGTAAAACTTATTTAAGCATAAATTTACGTTTTTTATATTAAGCACAGAGCGTGACAAATGATCTATAAGTGAATATCATTACGGCGGCCATTAAAACACTTCGGCTTGGAAATTCGCGTTGCCGTTTAGTCCGATTATTCGAAATAACAGAAAACTGTAGTCATATCAGAAAGGTCGAAGCAACAAAGAGCTGAGCGCGACTGGATTACGCTGTCGTACTTGAGTAAAATTTATTATCGGATTTTCGTTTCGGCCACCAATGAAGTTGTTGGACAACAAAATCTTTTGATAGATTTATCCTGGCTGACCGCATTAAGACTCGATCCTGAGTTATTTTTAATGCGTAGCTATAAATTTATGGACCCTTGGCAACAGACAGACTTTTTACGCGATTTTTCTTTATAACAAAACTTTTAATAACGCATTTGTTTTGCACTAACTATGGAATAACACAATTAAAATACGACGTGTAATTCATTTAGTAATCTTGTAGACATAAATAGAGCATGCCCGTATAATAGGTACGAGGAACAAAAAATGTAACATTTGTTAACCGAAAGATGATGGATGCACTCGGTCCGTATCTTAGGCCATTAAATAATAATAGTTAAGACCGAAACGTTGAAGCGATCGATCAAGAAATCAATCCGTCGAGGATCATTTTGGTAATGGATTACGTTAAAGCTACCGGAAACGTGACAGAGGTTATAATAGTTCGTTTTAATAAGATTATAAGGGTTTTATTCGCTGCCAACAATTCACGTGTGTCTACAGGGAATGCATTAATTTATGATGTTTTGAAAGGTATGTTAGTATTGTTTGTTTGTTGTGACAGGCGGCTAGCATCGAGCTGAAAGAGAACCTCGCGGCCAGCGCGGCCAGTTGGCCTTATCCCGCTGTTTATCATCCTTACGATGCAGCATTCGCGGGATATCCTTTTAATGGGTAAGTTTTCAATTATATTTGATTTCGTAATTGAGCTAAGGTTTTTGCGTGTTGTGATCGTTTATCGCTGTTTGAAGCTTTTTATTGTCACAATTATTTTTATGTTTAGCGACAAAAAAGCATTCATTATTTTTCATTGAATTCTAAGAGTAACTTTGGGTATCGTTTTTATCTTTATAATATGGAATGCATGATCTTCGTGGAGAAGGAGCCAATATTGCTTAGGCGTTATCTAAAAATGTATCTCTGAAGATGTATCATATTCAAAATATGTTAAGCATCAAATTACAGGAAAATAAAAGGAAACAAATTGGCAAGTAGCAAAATAAATTAATAAATTTCCCCCACCAAATTAAATCACCGTGTAGTTAGTTACTAATTCTTGACCTATTTTGGGAAACGGGCTCGTGTCACGTCAAGCAATGGCCATTCCGATTTAGAATCGCATCGTACTGAGCTGTCCACTATAAAATTCACGCTACTCGCGAGGATTTTCCACTGACAGCATTGAGGGGATTCGAGCTAGGCATAATTAATTTTTAAGTAATTTGCGATGCTGGCCAGCTCCGGAATTCAGGTAGCACACACGTCTCTGATGACTGCAATATCGACAGAGTAGACGTGGAAATCTCTAAAAATGGAACAAATCGCCATCAAGGGGAGGCCTGACCCTGTCGATTGTCAGTCCACGTTTTTGAGCTGTTCGTTTTGTAGGCTAAGCTTCAGTGTCTTTATGTGATAGACATGGAACTCTTTTCATGTTTGTATCGGCGCAGCTTTCGCTTTCCAGAATTGTTTGTTAAAATAAGAATTCTGTCATGCGGCTGGGTAAAGGTGTTGCGCTGACTTCCACGTTTCTAATACTATTATTATTTAAAACCTAACCTAAATGCAATAATGTAGTCTAACTGCAAATTGATGCACTTCCCATTCGTTAATTTTAATTTGCTAGATGAGCTCCTCATAGGGATTCCATAGTAACTATTATCGCACTATCTTTTTATGCAGATAATAACTGTGTCCAAACTAGGGCTTCCAATCGCGCAGCCTATCTGCAATCTCGGGACTTGCAGGACCGAAAATATTCAATCCCGCGGGATCTCGGTATTTGCGGGATCCCGCACACAAGGAAGATATAAGGAAAAACAATGAAATAATCAACATACTATACCATACCCTACCAGCACTGTACAATATACAGCCCACTGCTGAGCACGGGCCTCCGCTACAATTTAGAGAGTTAAGGCCTTAGTCCGCAGGCCTAGTGCGGGTTGGCAGACTTCACATACCTTCGAAATTCAGAGAACTTCTCAGGTATGCAGGTTTCCTCACGATGTTTTCCTTCATCGTTAAAGCGAGCGATAATTCACAAAGAATACACACATACATTTTCTGAAATGTCAGAGGTATGTGCCCTTGGGTTTTGAACCTGCGGACTTTCGTCTCGGAGTCCGTTCCACTCCCAACTAAGCTATCACTGCTATCAACATAGCTTTACTTTTATAATTTCAGTTTTATTATTAGCACATACCTACCAAACATGTAGCCCAAATAAATGGGTCGCGTTATGTGATCACCCTGTATATATCCAAATACGAACAGGACGGCATAACTGTGTCGCCTGGCGAAGGATTATTTCATCTCTTGTCAGTCGATGTCTAGGTGCAAAGGAGCCACTTTACTGTGTCCGCATAAAAAAATAGACATTGAATACAGAAGAAATAAACAATTAACGTAGGGTCGTTGTGGCAACAGTGAGTCACCGATTTTTCAGAGACACATATATCCAAAACTATACAGGCTATTGATTTCAAAATTTTATTAATGAAAGTTAGTCTATTTAGCTATATTTTACTCGAAGAAATTATTTACAAGTATGTGATATACAACTACAATAGAAACAAAACCATTTTCAACTGAATGTTCACAAAACTAATTAAGATTACTAGGATCTGCATTCAGTTGAACATGCTTGCCAAGACAACATAACATGTCCAATGTATCGTTTCAAATATGCCAAATCAGTCCCGCAATCCCGCACGATCCCGTGCCGATAATCCCGCAACACGCGACAGTGGAAATGATGTGACATCCCGGGATACCGGGATCTCGGTATTGCGGGACTGCAAGCCCTACTCCAAACACTATAGTATGCCGGTTTGGAGGTTTTGTAGCTATTATAACTGAGCGTTATTTGATTTATTGTATGTAATTCATTGTTCCTTTTTATAATCAATCGTACCCTTGTGGTTTAGTTAAGTAATCTAATATCTTTAAAACATTAAAGTTTAATAAACCACCACATAAAGTAAAATAGGTGCACAAAACCTTATGTAGTTGTTAAGTGAACCAGGAGTATGTAACAAGATATTTTACAGTAGGGAGGCGATCGGCGAATCCGCCCAGTAAGGCACACCCCACGCAAATCTCATTTAACTAACCTTGTTGATACTTGCGTACATCTTGTTACGGCTTGGAAGACCACTGTTTGCCTCGCAGATAACGTGCTTTAAATAAGTATAGTAAGTAAATGGAATATTATAAATAATCATTTAAAGGAATTGATAGGGATAAATAAGTTACTTAGTGAGATTAGTATTAGTAGTCTAAAGCGGCGAAATGTATGAGAACTATAGATGAAGATGCAAAAGAGGTGTCAAGGTCACAGCATAGACTCTGCGTACCCTTATGGGATAAAGGCGTGAGTGTGTTTATGTGTAAGATTAGAGCTGTACGTGAGAAATTTGATAAATTAGATACGCACACGTCAAAAGCCTGTGCCCGTAGCAGTGGCTAATATCGAAAATATTTTAAAAATTAACTCAAGCTTGGTGGGTGGTATTGATTAGGATCCTTTTTGTAGTCTTCAATATATTATAATATATTATTTGCATTGATCGTTTAGGTATGCCTACGTTTTTTTGGTGGAATCTATTAAGCCGTTCTCATACGAAAGACTAGGAAATAGTAGATTTTCTGACATCATTATGTTTTTGCATATAATTATTAAATCTGTATGATGCCTGTTGAATTAACACGTTGGTATCGGAAACAAACCCTTGTGGCATATGTTAGGGTTTCACGATGAGGCTGTTGCCAAGTTTATAGTTGTTCTCTTGATACTCGAATATTTATTTATATTAATATTGCAAATAACAGTATGTGGTAGGTGATGGCAATATCTACCATTGATGCTCCATTCATACGATTTTTAGTTCTAAAAACCTACTTTATACCCAGTGTTTTAAATTCAGGAAATCTGGTAAAATTTGAAAATCGAATAGATTCGTTTAACAGGTTACGTTTACTGGTGGTAGGACTCTCATATGTAAGAGTCTGTCTGGGTGGGTACCACCGCAATGTCTATTTCTACAACCAAGCAGCAGTGTGCATGCACTGTAGTATTTCGGTTTGAAGGGCATTGTAGCCAGTGTAACTACAAGACATAATGAGACTTAACATCTTATATCTCAGGATGACGAGCGCAGAGGAAATCCACATAGTACTTTGTATCTCAAGAAGCTGGCTGGTGTTTCTAATGTTTATGGCTGGTCGTATCGCTTACCATTACGCGAACGGCATGCTCGTCTCCTCATTCGATCCAATAAAAAAAGATAATGGAATAAAAAATAAAGAAGACGAGAGACAGAGACTACGAGGTAAAGAACGTCGTCATTATGCCAGGCTAAAATCAATCCATAATTCGTATCCAACTACCAATAAAATAAAGCTTATATAGCCAATACTAGGTGACTTACCCCAAAATTTAAATTAACCACCAAAAAGCGGCGCCTTTGATGTATTAAAAATACAAATCATTTTTCGTCTCTTTGATGTGTATTATCATAATCGAAGTAAACGTACCTATGTAGATATGATTTGATACTCGACACGCTTATGTACACTGATAGCGGCGAACATAAAGGTTACAGAACATGAGTTTATTAGATAATTATGAATGTTGTATCGGATTATCGGAAAGTACGTCCGTATTGCGTTCTCTAAGGATTCAGCCGCTGTATGCAAGTATCGGCGACCTCGATTACTGAGAACGATTTTACCGAATACAATTTGCCGTTTTACTATTCGCGCATAAATTGAACAGTAATGGGCCAATGTTCAAACTTCAAACACCGACCCGAGCGTCCAGCTATATGAATACTTTATTATTTGGGAACAAGTTGCGTTTCGATTTTATACAACGCGTATTGCTATTTAGATATGCATTCTACTGTTCTATGTTTGATAACTTCATGGGCGTAACTTTAGCTTTCACATGGGGCGGGGGGGGGGGGGGGGTCCTACGATAAAAAAAATAGTGGCGTGGGTTCTTGCGTTGCATGACACCGTATTTTCAAAGCTAAGGGGAGATCCATCCCCAAAATGTCAGCGGTCAGTGGCGTAGTGTGGTTTATTGTAGGCCTCAGTGGGGGGTCTGGACCCCCTGAACTCTCTCCTTATTAATAATACCAGTATTATATACTGTTCATTGCTGAGCACGGGCCTCCTCTACTACTGAGAGGGTTTCGGCTTTAGTCCACCACGATGGCCTAGTGCGGGTTGGCAGACTTCACACACCCTCGAAGTTCTTATGGAGAGTTCTCAGGTATGTAGGTTTCCTCGCGATGTTTTCCTTCACCGTTAAAGTGAACGATAATTGATAAACAGTACACACGTAACTTTGAAAAGTCAGAGGTGTGTGCGTTAGGTTTCGAACCTGCGGACATTGTGTCGGTAGACCGTTCCATTCCCAACTAGGCTATCGTCCACTTTACATTTCCCCCCTTATATACGCCAATGGATAACGTGGCACATGTGTGTCTCTTAAAACGATGTCTACATACCAGCACAATTATTGTTAGGGACAAAAAGGTGTGCATACATGTAGAAGTAAACGTAAGTCTGCTTACCGTTTTTGTTCTAGAAACACTTCATTAACGTCACGCTTAGTTTTTATCGTGGGTAACAGCCGGCTCCTCTATTGACGCTATAAGTTGAATGCGAAAGCTATCTTTGCTATGACAGCGTTCACATGTTTTTTGCTGCGTTTTCAACGCTCCGCAATGGTGTTGTTATAATTATCATTGGTTTCATGTCAATGTGTATAGCGTACACATTTTTTTCTGGTACGACATACACTTATAATTTACATTATGGAATAACAATTTGAGATTTTTGTAATTTATTCGCTAACGTCTATGAATGACGCGCGTTGGACATAAACACTAAACTGTAACTATTTAACACAACTTTAGTGACTTAATTCATTCAAGAATAGATAATACATTTTAAATTTGTTTGCGGCCCTGCATTATCGAAATATCCTTTATATTTAATCACTAATCGTTCAAATACTTTGAATAAATTTTCTCTGTATATGTTTTGAAACGATTAATATTCACTATACACTCGTGATTTTATTTAATATTCACGCATCTATTTTATACACAAACACTATATTAATTGGTCATGTCTAAGAACAACATTGTTATCGTTATCGGCGAACCGAAAGTGATTCAGGTTCATTAATTCACGCTTATAACACCCTGTATTTTCATTTCAATCCGTTCCACCCACCACCGCAACCCGCAAAAGATCCGAAACGCGACGATTAAAATAAATATGAAATACATGCGATAATATCCGAAAATTGTTTAATTTAATTAACTATAGTGATGCAATTACATAAATTGGTGCTACGTATTCCGGTCAGCAGTGATAAGGCGGCTTCTATCAACCACCTATTGTTATCTTTAAAGCAACTACTCGTAATATTGAATTAAGTAGTGTATATGGTATTAACGGATTACCATCAGCGGATATTCTGTGCCGTATGACTCGATTAATCCCTTTTTAATTGCAATGCAGTCTTATGCGGTAACTTGACGCAAAATGAATATAGATGATACGTAAACTTCAAACGTTTCCTTATGGTCCGTTTATATTGGTTTATATGAATAAGCGATGACAATTGCGTATTCTGTGCTTGTTCTCGATTGGAATAATTATATATCAGAATTAGACGTCGCGGGCGCATTATAGATATTAATTTAGTAAAATGTTTGGCCACTGTCGTACCGCATGTTGCGTTTTACTTTTACTAGTGGAACATCCACTATGTATAATGAACACACAAACACACGCACATTCACGCCCTTTATCTCCGAAGGGGTAGGCAGGGGCGTAACTAGTGCACCCACGTTTCACCGAGCGAATTCCATCCCATGATGTGATAGGGGGCGAGCCTATCTCCATATCGGGCACAAATTCCATACTCCGGGCTGATACTAAATAGAAAAACCCAATATCACTTTGCCCGATCCGGGGATCGAACCCGAGACCTTACCTTAGCAGTCGTAAACACCTAAGCCACTGAGGCAGTCACCGAGGTTTATTTACATGTATAATGAACAAACTTTAAATATAGCTTTTATAAGCTTACGGTTAAGGTTTGTAATGATACTCGTCAGATCTATTAAAGTTTTGAATTTAATTATTTTTATCCATGGGTCCTTAAAAAAACTTAATATACTAGGAAAAACTTTTTCGTGCAGCGCAATGATCATAACTCTATCGCGTCGACTTCTTTAATGACCCCATAATTTAACACTACCATTCGATATGACTTTTCACTATCCTATTATCAAATTGCATGTTTCATAAACTACCCACGTTCCAGCTTATTCTCAATATAAACGAATCCATAACTATTATTATGTCATAAGCTTTTGTATTTTTTACAAACTTGACAAAAAGCACGTCGGGCCATTAGGCGCCTGAGTCTCGAAAACATTTAATGTGGTGAATCTGTTACAATACATTTTATAGCGCCGTCTAAACTGAATCGAATATGAGCCAGGACTTTATTACTTAGTGCTGGGAAATTGACATGTTCATTGATGTTACCGATTCATAATTAATTTATGTAAAAGTTAAAATCGATATTTTTTCCGAAGTCCAGACTAATAGTATTCAATTCGATTCTAAATCGCAACAACTCGATACAGATTGATGTTTAACATGTCTCTGTTGAATATTGGAATAACATTGTAATCAGTACGTTGGGAACACAAAATATAAAACATACATTTCACGAGGCCCATTCATCATTCGAACCTACTACATTTAGAGTCGATTTCGCAACAGCAATGCATAAATCATGCTGTCAGCTGTGAAACAACAAGCGTTAAATAACACAATTAAAATGTTGTAAAACTTTGAGGGGCGTCTTCATACTAATAACAATGTAATAGAGGGTTCTGGGACGGCGCGGGCAGGTGTGGGCTCAGACAGCGGTCCTGTGATACATATCTCCTTAATCACGCGTCAACAATCCGTAATGATATGCACTAAACAAACACGAAAATGGACCGTAATTACATGTAATTAAACGTGCCACGCTAGCATTGGATTAACCTCGGTTTAACGTCGAATTTGTAATTAAAACGCGAAGTGGCTAGATAGTGAAAATTTCAAGTGACGGTTAAAATGTAACACCCTTATTTACTAGAATATAATTGGGTCGTTTTATCGTAAAAAGCACTATAATATATGAGTTAAAGCCGTACTAATGCAAATGTGTAAGTTTGTTAAGGAGTTTATTAGAATTAAATTTGGCACAGACAGTTCAAGTCCATGAATAATGCGGACGAAGCCTCTATCAAAACTACTTTTTGATGTGTTTATTAAATAATGATACTAATAAAATAATACCACCTCTGTATCAAATACTGTCCCACTGATGGGCACGGGCCTCCTCTACTACTGAGAGGGTTAAGGCCTTAGTCCACCACGCAGGCATAGTGTAGGTTGGTAGACTTCACATACCTTCGAAATTCTTATAAAGAACTTCTTATGTATCAGGTATGCAGCTTTCCTCACGATATTTTCTTTCGCCGTTAAAGCGAACGATAATTGATCAACAATACACACGTAAAAAGTCAAAGGTGTGTGTGTGTCTTGGGTTTTGAACCTCCAGACTGGGCGACGGTTCCATTCCCAACTAGGCTATCGTCCACTCCACACTGTATTGAATATGAGTCCGTATTTAATAAAGACGTCAAAAAGTTCAATTTAAGAGACTATACGTATGGGTAGGGTATGTGTAATTTGACTGTTTTGTTTCATATAAGTATTTACCTCATATAGCTAACACTGAAAAAATAATTAAGGTACGTTAAAGAATCAACAGGTTATAATACTTTGAATATCGGTATAAGGGTTAGTGTTAAGGATCGTTCCTTTCTCGTGAAAAGAGGCATAATACACACAAGTGACGTTATCGGGAATTACAATAGGTGTGAAAAAATGAGATCGAGCGATATCCCCACTACGCGCCGACTCCTGCACACTGCAATATTTGATATGTCAATTATTGCCTCAATTCTTAACCAATTTTAATGAAGTTTTCATATAACAGCTTCTTTTTCGTATTATATCTTGTTAAATGTAAAATAATGTCCAAAATGAAATATAGCAAAATACCCTAATAGGCGAGCAAAATTAAAACGCTGAAAGCTAAATACGCGATAAAGTCTCGCTTTAACTACCACTCAGATTCACACCAGTATTACCTAAAATAAAAATCCAGGGAAGCTTCATAAATTGTTTTTCCGCTAACAACAAAGCGCTTTTCGAGTTCTTGCCGACAATTAGCCTGGGGGCAGATTGTCACGCAATGAAGAGTGACGACTGACGTGTAGCCGTCCCGCGATGACTGGAACAAACAGACCCTCTTAGCGGCTCCCAAACCTCCCCTCTCCCCCTTTTAAGTCAGTTTAGGTAACCTTGGGGAGTGCTCATAGTTAATTCATCTTATAGGTGCCACGGGGATGGACAGCGATGGAAATGACGTTAAATTTAGCTCGGTTCGGCGATGATTCGTATGTGATATGGATAAAGGGAAATCTTATAAATAATTTATTTGTTTAGTAGTTATAATAAGGAGACAATAAAAATAACGTTGTATGTTTATTTGTTACTAGCTTTTGCCCGCGGCTCCGCGCGCGTGAACGAGTTTTCCCGGGACAAAAGTCCTACCTACTTTATATTTTCCCAGGATAAAAAGCAGCCTATTAATCCGGAACATAATCTACCCGTGTGCCAAATTTTATTGAAATCCGTTCAGTAGTTTTTGGGTGAAAGAGTAACAAACATCCATACATCCACACATCCATACATTCTTACAACCTTTATAATATTAAGTAGGATTTTTACGCTGGTGACTAAGAAAACTTGATCACGATTTTTTTCTGTGTGTTTATTTGACGCTTGTAATATGCAGAGTGTTCCTATTTATCATGAAAAAAATATAAAGATAAAGCGTTCATAAAGCCCATGGGGGTAGAATAGGTAGTATTTTAATTTGTTTGGGTTAAAAGAATTATTTAGTTGATTTTATAAAAGCATAATTGTACAATTATTATAACTACATCCTACTAATATTATAAAGGCGAAAGTTTGTAAGAATGTATGGATGTTTGGATGTATGGATGTTTGGATGTTTGGATGTATGGATGTTTGGATGTATGGATGTTTGTTCCTCTTTCACGCAAAAACTACTAAACGGATTTCGATGAAATTTGGTACACGGGTAGATCATGTCCTGGATTAACACATAGGCTACATTTTATCCCGGGAAAACATAAAGCGGGACTTTTATCCCGGAAAAACTTTTTAACGCGGACGGAGCCGCGGGCAAAGGCTAGTATCCATAGTTTATACATTCGTATTTGCGAATATTGGGAACGCATGAACTCATCAAAACAAAATAAGATGTCCGCTTTTTGTATAAAAATAAAAATAAATAAAATTTATCGGTCAAATCCTACTTAATATTATAAAGGCGAAAGTTTGTAAGAATGTATGGATGTTTGAATGTTAGGATGTTTGGATGTAAGGATGTTTGTTCCTCTTTCACGCAAAAACTACTGAACGGATTTCGATGAAATTTGGCACACGGGTAAATCATGTCCTGGATTAACACATAGGCTACTTTTTATCCCGGGAAAATATAAAGCGGAACTTTTATCCCGGAAAAACTTTTTAAAGCGGGCGGAGCCGCGGGCAAAAGCTAGTAGGCTTATAAAAATGCACTTATGACAGGTCATGACATGAAGGTAGACACAATAACAAAGGTACATAATAAACCAATGAAGTAATTTAAAGTTAAATATCGAACAACCAGCACGGGCTGATAGGTACAGAGGACACGGACATTAGGGACGGGAATAGGGCTAGGGAAAGGAGAAGTGGAGCTGATATAAAAGAAAGGGAAGGAGTATCTTTACATTACGAGGAAAGGAAAAGTATGGGTGCGGGGCCTCAAAATTTAACCAGGCTCCAACTTTAGAGATATGAGAGGTGCAAAATATGAATCTTGGATCCATTGAAAAAAATATTTATAACTAACTTTTTTAAATATGGTCATATTAAGTGTCGTTTTTAAGCAAAATAAAACTACATAAATCTCAAAATCTGAGGTCTTTAATAATAAACGACTTAGTGTAAAAGGCTATATTGTAGAAATTCTATCCAAATATATGTATTATATAAACTGTCTTGGTTAGAGTCGTTTTTGGGCATGTCCTTTGTATAATATAACTAGCGGCCCCGACAGACGTTGTCCTGCCCTAAAAAGGAAATGAAATCCTAGAACCCGAGTACAGCGCCACCTACCGGATCTAAGTGTTAATCGAAACTATTCTCAAACCCACCTGAGGACACAAAAAAATCATTAAAATCGGTCCAGCCGCTTAGGAGGAATTCAGTGACATACACGTTTAATATGGCGGTTAAGTATTCTTAAATTTTCAAATTTTCCGCGTAATTTTCTTGCAAAAAACCTCCCTGCCACCAAATGAGTCCTTATTTAACGAAATTTTAAAATCCCTAAACACCCCCACCCCCCCGTTAATAATACCTAACCATATTTTTTTCCGGAAAAAAATCCCGAATAAAATTCCCGGTGTCTGTTTTCCGGGGTAATAGTAGCCTATGGGCGGTATTAATAGGTCAATCTCAAGTTTGAGTTACATCTCAAGTAGACATAATGTATTGAACTGTTCATACATTATGTCTACTTGAGATGTAACTCAAACTTGAGATTGATTTCCTTTGGATCACAAACTATCTCCATACTTATTTTCATACGGTTCCACTGGCAAAAAACTATTTTCCGAGATTAAGGTCCCGGTTTATATTTTCCCGGGATATGAAGTAGCCTAGATTCTTCCCAGGGTTTAAAACTATCTCCCTGCCAAATTGCATCGCTATCGGTTCAGTGGTTTAGTCGTGGCGGCTCCACTCGCGAGAAATTAAAATCCGGGCTATAATTCCCGGTTTATTTTTTTCCGGGATAAGAGTAATTATGTCCTCAACTGGATCTCGAAATATCTCTATACTTGTTTTCTTGCGGTTCCACTGGCAGAAAACAATTATCCGGGATAAAAGTCCCAGCTTATATTTTCCCGGGATAAAAAGTATCCTATGTCCGTCTCCTGGTTCTAAGCTACCTCTCCACCAATTTTCAGGTAAATCCGTTCAGCCATTCTTGAGTTATAAATGGTGTAACTAACACCACTTTCTTTTATATATATATATATATATAGAATAGATAATTATGAACAGAGACAGTCGCATTGTATCTGTGCCCAGAGCAGGTAAGCATATACGACGTCATCACTTGTGCAATCTAGATGAATAATATGTCCATGCACAGGCTAACCAATTAAAAGATTACAAATAACTTTTAAAAGGAGATATTAATATTTAGGTACATACTTTAAGAGTAATATTTACATACTACAGGACTTTAAGAGTAATTTATAGACTGCCTCAGTGACGTAGTTGTGTTATAGTACGATTGCAATGCTGAGGTCTCGGGTTCGATTCCTGGGTCGGGCAAAGTGATATTGAGTTTTTCTATTCAGTATCAGCTCGGAGTCTGGAATTTGTGCCCGGTATGGCGATAGGCTCGCCCCCTATCACATCATGGGACGGAATAACGGCGAAAAGTGGGTGCACTAGATGCGCCTCTGCCTACCCCTTCGGGGATAAAAAGCGTGATGTGCGTGTGTGTGTGTGTTATAGACTTTTCATACAGGAGATTGATTTACGTAATTTGGGTCGCAGCAACAGTTCTTTTGTATCTAACTCTGTATGTTGTTGATACCATTTGTACTGCCATTATTTCCACATTAGGTTATTTCGTGCTTGACCCGCATATCATAGTTAATTAACCCCAATAAAATTTGGACATTTTATTACAATCATCAAACTAAAAATTCAATAATAAATAGAAATAAATTGTTCTGATATTTGCTTCAGAGTTTTTATTGGTACGTACGTATAAGCGGAGAAAAAATTCTGAAGATTAACCAAAAGCTAGGATGAAATATCAACAATATTTTTTTATGTATTTAACGATAAAAACACACCCCTATCAGTACAATATTCCTTGATTTTATTTGTATATACAACGAATTGTAGTTTAGAGCCACCAATCATCATCAAATACTTAAAATAAATTTTCAAATATAATCAAATATGTTCTAAATTTCAAAGCCGGAGTCGGACATCGACTAACTAAAAGTAACCGAACCAACCTCTGACACTCTTACTATTTTTATTTTTTTCTATTTTTGTCTGTTAGATTGAGAGGTTAATTAATTTCCATACTGCCACATCAATATTTGGTGGTATCGCATCCATTCCTTCCTCTTCAAATAATACCGTGTGAAATTGAAAAAAAAAAATAGACGATTTAAAGCAATTTCAGGATAGTATTTTGAAAGAGCATATGCCGTTTTATAACAAAATTTTTAGCCGGCCAACTGCAAATGTTAAAAATAATCCAGATAATAAAAATTTATATAACCCCAACACCAAAAAAACTCTAAAAAGTAAAATAATAGGCAAAAAAAAAATTATTACAACGATTGTTTTGGCTAATTATATACCAATAACCCTATTTCTAACTAAAACAACATAAGTCAAGAACAGTTATTCAGGTTTTTAACCGACTTCAAAAAAGGAGGAGGTTATCAATTCGACGGTATGTTTTTTTTTTCTTTTTGTGGACCGATTTTCAAAGTTCTTTTTTTGTTCGAAAGGAGATACTTCTGAAATGGCCCCATAGTCTCCAAGTCAGGATCTGATGATTAGATCCTGGAGAAATCGAGGGCAACCCTAAAATTTTATAGGCCCATCGTTTTTTTTCGCAAATCTTATAAAGTAATTTATTGTTTAGTGTTTTCGCGTAAATAACATCACGCCTTTAACGTTTTCAGGGGTAGGCAGAGGCGTAACACGCGCGATAGTCGTACCGCGTGCGCAATAGGTTCCCTATTGGATTGCATAAATGTATTTGTAATAATATTGTTATGCATCTTAGCTTTAATCCTAAATATCAATGTGCATAATAACCGTTACGCATAGTTGTTTTAGCATAAAATAAAAAAGCATGAATACAAAAAGCACAACCAACAGAACGACTTACGACAAATAGCATAAATATCGAAAGTCAGAAAAATAAATAAGCATCATTCGTGTTTGGTTTTGTCAGAGTTGGAAACGCCCTAAAGTCGGTTCTAGCACTCGCCGGCCGGTGCCGCGGCACGCTCGCTTCGCTCGCTCGCCTCGTGCGGTGGTTCATGTGAACCTAACATGCTCGTCACTTCGCTCATCGCTAACCTCATTTATTCTAAACACATATTATGCAAAATGTGTATTAGTCTAATACAAATTAGTCAAGCTAAAATTATTCCAATAGCTTATTATGACCAAAATTAGTAGGCCAAAATATTACTATGCGATAGTACTATTATGCCAATACATATTATGGAAAGTCAAATATGCGAAAAAATAATAGTTTAAAAAAACTTAGGTGAATCAAAGGGATCCCTGCGCAATACAACTACGCCATCAAGGCGGTATATTTCTTACTAACACTAAAAAGCAACAAATAAAAACTTTTTAACAAAAAATTAAACCGCCTTCATAAACTACTAAAAACCAAAAAATAATTTAATAGTGAATAAATATACGATAGCATTAGTTATATACTGGTAACCAATTTTGGAGTCGGTGCCTAATTAAAATTACTAGCTAAGCTAGATAGATACATTAATAAATATGCGAAAACAATATTTAATTTTAAATAGGTACTGACTCCAAAATTGTTTTATCATTTATTTTTTTTATCGTAGGCTCGACAAAGTGGCTTCACTGCATCTGATGGTAAATGTAGAGAAGCCCAAAAAGTTATGTCGACCGGCAAGAGATAAACATCCCTGGTCGGTCGGCACAATTATGCCGGCCTGCTTAATTGCTTCTTCACGCTCCGCTTGAAGGACCCTAAGTCGTAGGAAGGAGGGAACACGTACGCTGGCAAACTGTTCCACAGCTTAATGGTTCGGCAGAAATATGAATTACTGAACCTGGTTACCAGTATATAAGTAATGCTATTGTATATTTATTCACTATTAAATTATTTTTTGGTTTTTAGTTTCTTTAGTCGTTTTTGAAGGCGGTTTATTTTTTTGTTTAAAAGTTTTTTTTATTAATAATCTGTGAAGGTATTTCGCTGTTTAATTTTTTTACCACTCAAATACTAAATCAAGCACAAAAATAAAACACTTTTTAAGGATTTCTGAAAATTCTAATTGTGTGACTTATGAGGTTTTGAAATGACCGATTCAATTAGTAATATCTAGGTTAGTTGTTTAATACAACTGTAAAATCTAGATACACGGCAGCGTGTCAGCCAAGCCAAAATAATATTTACCTGGTTTATTAAACAGGCTCTAATTGTATCCCACTGAATTTTAAGCATCTGATTTAAATGAATGCGGACGTAAAATTTAGAAAATTCTAAATTCATCACATAGAAAGTAGGATTTCTGGACAGGGACCAACATCACTCGTGTTGGACACTAATCATACAAAATGCAGACAGTTTTTGTTGAACGGAAACGAGGATTTTAGGATATTCTTGTCTACATTTTCAATACAGAAAGAATTGACAAGATGCCAATTTACTTAACATCACTCCTAACTGATGCGACAGTAAATAACGAACTGTGTTATTCGCATGAAAAAAACAACAAACAAGAAATGTAACAAAGTTCTTCTGTTTAGCTAATGATGACAAGGGAAACATTTTTGTTAAATTATAAGTCCCATATTCACTTAGAAAATATGCGTTAAAAAAATTGTGTCGTCGTTGTAGTCTTAAATTTGGGTCAAAATTTATCATTGCTAATGAGAGATTTAGTCATTAATGCGCAGTAAATTACGCCAATACCATTTTAGTTATAATAAAGGCAGATTTTTATTCAGATCATATAATAGTCTTGTAGGAGAAAATACAGCAAAAACCAAAAATTATTCGATTGCCCCAATTTTGTATTCCGACAGTTTACAATTTGTTTGATGTTTTATCTGAATATGATAAAATCAGCTTTAGAGGCGCAATTAATCTCATATCTACAACATGAAGAGGTCTATTTAAATTAATTATTATAATTGATTTACAAGTCACGTTAATAAACCTTTGCGAATTCGGCTATGGAAAGTCCCAAGTCCTATCTTTCCTTATATCAAAGCATTTTTTATTTGGGCACGGATCATTCCTTGCTAAGACAAGGCATAAGTTCGGCAGTGTTTGTTTGTCTTTTACAGAAACAATATATTATTCTGTTATTTATATGACGAATCTATTATCCTCTCTTGTAACTGCCCTACTTTTATCCATACTTATTTCCTTTAAACTAGTTTAAAAAACTAGCAGATTGATGACAACTTTACTTTTACAATTCTATAATAATTGAGAAATATTATTGATTTCTCGTTCATCTTTCAGCAGTTACGTGGGAAATAACTGACCTACATAGAAAGATCCAGACTTTGCGATTTTGTGACCTAATTGATGTTACGATGCATTTAGTGTATACACATTTAGTTCGAGAATAACATGCGGGAAGCAACCAAATTTAGTACTCAGGCAATTAATAGAAATCATTCCATAGTTTTGAAGGCCTCTTGAATAATTCGTTTGCAACTTTTCAAAAGATCTGCTATAAATTGTGTTTTTAAATCTCTCTCGAATGTAAGATAAAAATTACAAGACTCCGACATACTAATAGCGAATCTTTTTACCATTCTGGTCTAACATCAATTTTCATTAACTACACAATTAAAATGTATTTAATTATAGTTTTCACACTTATTTAAAATAATTTCAACTTAATTGCACGTGTATAAATACAATCATTTCAAACCGACGCAGCATGCTCAACATCGCAACGGTATTAACACCGGTGATCCTTAATTGGACCGAACATGACATTTGACTCAGTTGGAGATATAAATCGCGACGATCTTTTAAAATTACAAGAGAAACTGTCTACGAACATGTTATTTTAATGGGAATTTTAATATAGTTACTGAAGGTATTTTCATCTGTATTTGAGTGTTAGGTCAACTACAGTTGATGTAAAATGTTTACAAGCTTTCTCATCGATTCTTCTCTTAAAAGCATTTTTAATATGATCTATAGCACTCAAGCAAATGCAGCTTTCCAGTGGTGAAAGAATTTTCAAAGAAGTAGTTCTAAAGATTCAAGCATTCGAAACAAACAAAAACTCAAGAATTAAAATATAATATTAGGAAAATTCTAAATGTAGAGCTAAACACAAAGCCTATGTTATAAATATTAAGTCATCACCTCAATGCTGTATAATAGATTTATGGGATAACCTGTTTTCTGATATTTGTAATTTCTATTCCCTTAGTTTTGGTTATGCAAAGTTTCATGTAGTAAATATCCTTATTTTTTTTTCATCTCAGGGTCCTTAATAGAAATGTCGTTATTTCAAACGTAAACGCTAATCGAAAACAAGTAAATAATTATTGAAAAACGAATTAATTTAATTATGAGAACAATATTTTTATAGTAAAATACATTTAAGTGTTGCGATAATAAAATAAGTGTCGACAGGTTACCGAGGTCAATAGGGAGGGAAATACATAACGTTTTATGCATAACATTTTTTTTTACGTTTGTTTATCGTCTTTGTCGCTTACATTTAAAAATTGATGATTATTCTAATAAAAAAAATCCTCCTAGCCGGTTTATCGGCCACGGCGGCCAATCTAAACGGAGATCAGCCAGGTACGCAGGAGATATTATAGTGCACAAGTGTGTGCGCAATACACAGGTGCACTCGCTATTCCTTCACTCTCATAGTCCGGTGAGACGGCAATCCGACATGACCGGAGAGAGGTCAGGCGCAGGACCAACGGCTTTACGTGCTTACCGAGGCACGGGGGTATCACACCGCCAACTTCCTGACTCCGAGCTGCGACTGAGTAATTTTTAAGATGGAAAAACCCAGTCACAATGTTAATTCTAATACTCTAAATGCGAAAGTAATTCTGTCTGTTTGTACATCGAGTTTATCTAACACGCTTCTAAGGCAAAACCACTAAAGTAGTAAGCTTGATCAGAAACATAAGATCATCATCATCAGCCACATGACGTCTACTGCTGAACATAGGCCTCCCCCAAAGATTTTCAGACGGACCTGTCAAAAGTGGCCCGCATCCAGCGCGTTCCTGCGACCTTTATCAAGCCCATAAGTTTAGGTTACTTTCTTTAAATATTTGTCACAAAATGAATTCCACAAGCGAAGCCGCGAGCTATGTCTAGTAAAAATGTATTACTTATTGTATAATTAAAACTACATTTTCAACAGAAAGCCGATACTGTGAAAACTTGAGCGGATTATGTTTAGAGTTGGACTCTAGAATGTGAGCGGGGTCGTGACGTCTAACTTCAAGCAACTCTTGCCAAGATATGACTAAGTTTCATAATATTACAGCGAATATATTGGTACTGATATTGTATCCTTTTTAGATTGTATCAGAAAGTTTCGAGATATCTATACACAATTATATTGTAAGCGGATTCTAATAAATACAATTCTATAATTCCTGGTACGTATTTTACCAAAAATATTGCATGTTTCGTGTGCCTTAAAACTGTTAACACGGTCATAGTGGAGACAGGTTTATCTGAATGGAGATTATCCAATTTTCGCAACAAACCACTCCGGTTCCAGACATGATACCCACTAAACCCATACCCGCCGTGTTGAATACAAATCGTATTCAATACATATTGTTATACTAATAACAGACGGGCTTCCTTGGCACATTTTAGTAATCTGTCACCTTGCGGATTCATTGTAGTGTAAGAAATTTGTTAACCATCACGTTTGCCGCACCTATAACCGTTTATGGTACTCTGGTATCCGACAGGGCTCGTTCGAAAGCAATTTAATATTTAAGAAACAATTTTTCAACTCATAGCTGATTAATAGCTGTTTTTATGTAAATACCATCGGCTATAAAGTGTTAGTTTTGACAGTCTATTATTTATGGTTAACTTAAGCTACATATTTTATATTAATGTGATAAAGCGTGTTCTTACATAATCAGCGGGCGCGGCGGCACAAAATAATAACAAGTGAACAAAATTTAATAGGGTCCCTTATGAGTGGATGCGTCGCGCCGGTGACCAAAGTCGGTGAGAGCCCGTTAGACGCGCGGCGGTCGTCAGCCGATGCGCCGTGACTGGTGTAACAACCATCGGCGGCACTTCCGCTGTCCACACACATAATTACAAACGGAAAATTCAACTACACCATACAAAACTCAGTAGACGAATTTCGTCGAAGTGGTAATAGCGCAGAGCTCGCCACTGCCGCTCCGCCGCACCGCCTCTTCGCATGCACCGCACGTACCAATCTATTTGGCCCCCACCCGATATTGTGAGCACAAAGTAACGATTACTCATGCCCGCCGAAGTTTATTTACGACAGGAAGAAATTGCAATTGTATTCTCTTAATGGTTATAACTTCCCAATATGACGGCGCCCGTCGGTTTTTGTTTGTCCGAAATATTATCGGAATTACTCGATGCACAACGAGTTGAAATATAATAAGCTTGTAATGTATTCAAATATGCATTACACTTTTGGCGTATCGATGTGTTCAAGCTATTTTTAGAACAGAATTTTAGTTTACATTCATTTGCCTTATATTTTATTTTTAAATTTCGAATCATGCGCGGAATAAATTACTTGTATTTCATATTAAATTATTTTCAAGCACGACGAACTCCTTAGAGTACAGTTTAATATATTCTTCCACAAACTTAATCTTTTCTCGATTATTTATGATAATTTTAGTAGTACAGCTATCCTCGATCAATTTTCAAATCAGATTTATTTAAAGCCAGTATTGTCGTACAAATTATAATTCAACTCAAGCATCTTAAGGTACAATAGAACTACAAGATACTCGGATCAGATAACTGTGTCATACATCGCAAACCATGAAACACTCAGGCAATTTTTTAAACTTAATTTATGAATACATAGCTCAAACGAAAGCACAACAATATGAAAACGCCACACAACCGCTGATTAGTCCAATTGTATATTGTATAAAATATGACGCGTAGGGTAATAAGTAACATTAGTGGTCAGTAGTCAGCAGGTCAGTTTGACAACGCGGGAAGAGTCGTGCGTCACCGCGCGAATGCAGCACACACGTATCACTCGCCACTCGGCACCTAGTGTCACTCATGCACGTACCCTCACGTTTTCTGTGTGGCCGGCCATTCCGGACATGATGTCATCTTTCCACACTCGCACAACGCCGGCTTGTACTAACACCGTACCCGCTCCGCCTATGGATACAGCACACAGTTAATCGAGGATACGTGTACAGACAACAATTTACAGCACAAAGTGCCAGTCCTCCCGTGTATTACCAATCTATGGAACAATAAAGAGTACGCGCGAAGGCATATAAATGAGCGGTGCTGTATGCAGGGGACGCCGCGCGTGCCATTAGTAAGCCACACTCGGTTCGGAGTAATTGACCGACCGGCTAATTTCATTCTAGGCGCATTGGACGCTTCCTCTTTCCTTTTTCCTATCGGTCAACGTCAGCCGCGAGGCATTTTGTGGTCGATATTTATTCACTTACTAACACAAGATACTGATTGTGTCAATGCCATTGTTCATAATTTCTCCATTATTTAGACTAGGGAGTCGAATGTTGTTGTGTTTCAAAACATGCCCGTCAAATTACGTAGTATAAGTCAACTCACAAATTCCAGTCATCTAAAGCACCAGTTAAATTAAAACGCACAATAATTAAGCTGTTAGACCGACTTGTAAGCCCTAGTACAATGAGATTAGTGTCTGGATCGCTCCTTTACCACGAACCACTGTTTGTTGAATTGGTCGTGTATTGGCAAGCACACCTCTACTCTGGGCGTTGCTTACTAAACCGTTTAAGGTAACAGACCATACTGACATCGAGCTGATTACAGACACGGCGCCGCAATTAATACTAAGGAATTCATCTTGACTTTTCGTTCTGTAAAGATTTTAAAAATCTATGGATTTTTCTTCGATTCATAGTTTTTCGGGCTTTATAGTAAACCTAATATATAATGTAAATGTATGAATTCACGATAAGCTAAATGTAAATGGTAAACCAGCAATACTAAATTAATAATCAGTGTTACCGTTTCAGTAGATGAATTGGGATTAAAGTTGGGGATATGTTCTGTTATCCCATTGAGAATAGCACTCGCCGCAGCAAATAGACGTAGACAACACCATGATTAACTTTGTTCAGCTGAATGTTACCACTTAGAAATAGTTACCCAACGGACTGTTGAAGAAATATAAGGAGCTAATCATATTATATAGCCATCAAACCAATTCACTATAAAATGTTGCTACCTACAAAGAAGTATTCCGAAAAAGTTTGACACACAATAGACAGGCATAAATTTGTCTGAATAGAGTAAAAATGAAAATTAAAGCATCATCATTTCCAACTGTTTCGCATAACTGAAATAGATGTGTGGCAGAAAGCCTCAACAAAGGCAAATAGGTCGGAATGTACAATTCTAAACCGCTGACCGCCTTTAATTCTATTTTAAATCTCCCGCGAGGGCGGTTTGGGTTTATTTCGGCTTCAACACTTGACACCTTCGTTAAACGGACACAGTTGCCGTTTAAATAATATATAATTCTCTTATTTGTAGTTCACATATCACATTAGGGGTGACGGAATTGAGAATCATATTGTGGTGTTGCAAGCTAGAATTTATTCAGATAAATTAGGTCATGACCTCAGAATACAGCGTTTATATGTTAGCCAATTATTAAGTTCGCTGTATTATTATCTTCAGTTTGCTACTTTGTTGTAGAGAGATGCATAATTTCCTCAGCTGTCTTGGTGACCTAAGATATTGTAACGAATCTAAACGCGACCACCTTGGTTGTAGATTTATGATCTATGGTTCGTAGTGATTGACGTATATTATGTATGAGTCTCAATCACACACAGTTTAGAAATATGTTTATAGTTATAATACTTTCCTGTATTTTTAAAGCATTAAAAAAGGTTCAATGAAATGTTTGATGCTTATCAACAAATATTGTTTAAATTACGGTCATAATCAACTAAGTCACAAGCTTTTAATGCAAGATATTTTTGTATATCTAGTAATCTATGATTGATGACAAACGGAAACGGTTTAGGTTCAAATACTAGGTCGCTGGTTTTTCAAAGAATATCTTACTAATATTATAAACTAGCTTTTGTCCGCGGCTCCGCCCGCTTTAAAAAGTTTTTCCGGGATAAAAGTCCCGCTTTATATTTTCCCGGGATAAAAAGTAGCCTATGTGTTAATCCAGGACATGATCTACTCGTGTGCCAAATTTCATCGAAATCCGTTTAGTAGCTTTTGCGTGAAAGAGTAACAAACATCCATACATCCAAACATCCATACATCCATACATTCTTACAAACTTTCGCCTTTATAATATTAGTAGGATGTTTATGATTTTTTTTTTTAGTAATCGCTAAAACTGTGAAACTTACATGAGGGCGAAGTCGAGAACAACACCTACTCATTCATATGCAATCACAGATAAATTAGTATTCTTTTCATTATATTTGAGATAACACAATTAATTTATATACAAGCTTACGCCTACTATTTATAGGAGGAGTTATCCAAGTCGTATTTACATCGTTACTTTTCGTATTGAGTGGAGTTTCACTGATCCCCAATGCACACCGCGGCTTATACTCGTCTATAACCGCTAGCTTGGACCTTTACTATGTCAACTGATAGATATGGAGTCAATGTAATGATCACTTAAATAGAATTCGGTAATTAAATAAACTTTTACATGTTTTATCCATTAGGGTGTTGCAGGTGTTTGTAAGCGACGATAACTACTCACCATCGATGGGGTGGTCTGATTGTCTCGATTGTAAAAATTAAACATTCAGAATCGAATTATTTTCTTTTACACATTTGATTTTATTCTGTTATATTATTTTTGTTTATTCATAATCTATTAATTAACTAACACAAAATTAGCAACGAACATTTAAAACCACAACAAAATATCATTTTCGTAGCTTGTAGATCAGAGAAACAAACAAGCTCTGCTTTAACGCAAATATCATCGATATAAACGTATTAAACGTTCGTAAACGAAACGATGATGAAATGAATTGCACAATTCACATACAGTTGTTACGGCTGTTGGGAAACAATGCACGCCTGCCGCATAATATTCAATGTTCTCGTAGATATTAATAATATGTCAGTAATAAAATGAGACGTGACCCCCGATAATAAATGAACCGTACTCGCGACACTTAATTTTCACTAGTTTATACGTACTACATTACGCGTCTTGTGAGGTCCAGCGACTATCTGTTCGCCACTGGCGCCAGCGGGCCCAACGCAACGACAAATGACCAACTTACCACGCTCCTCGCGGATAAACATGCAACAAACTGTATTTTGTATTGATTATATTTCGTAAAAAGATTCCCGTGTAAAATTATTTAAAGACTAATTCCATAAACTTAGTGGAATTTAAATGAGCGCTAGAACTATTAATTTAAACATTTATTAGCGAAATTATAGCGTACTAGCTTTTGCTCGCGGCTCCGCCCGCGTTAATGTGTTTTTCCGGGATAAAGAGTAGCCTATGTGTTAATCCAGGACATGATCTACTCGTGTGCTAAATTTCATCGAAATCTGTTCAGTAGTTTTTGCGTGAAAGAGTTACAAACATCCATACATCCATACATTCTTACAAACTTTCGCGTTTATATTATTAGTAGGATTTTTTGTCAAATTAAGTATTTGAAAAAAAAACGCTATAATTTAAGGTTCTCTTTAAATAAAGAATTAGTATTCGGGAAAAATGTTAGACTTAGTCTAGCACTATCTCTAGACTAGCCGCTAGCGTATATATAACGTATATATTCATACTTCAAACCTCAAATAATCTGACACACTGTGCTTCAAATCATTACATCATCAATTAATCTTACATCACCACCACTTAGCTATCCACTGGCGGGCGCCAGTATCTAAGCATGCAAAAAAACGCGCCAACATTTCTATTTAGATTTTAAAAGAAGCACTTGCAATCAAATATTACTTTTTTATTCTTAGCTCGGCAAAGTGACTTCGCTGCAACTGATGTTAAGCGAAGTAAAGTCCAAAAAAAATGTCTACCGTTAAGGAACAAGATTATCCCTTACCGATCCGCACAATAACGCCGGCCTGCTAATTATTAATATTCGCGAAAACGTTGAAATAAAATGTTACAAATTCAATGAATTATTTCTATTTCTGCATCTGAGTTGTGTATTTATTATTGCCTTTTCATTTAGTGGGCTCGGCTCACGCTCAGCAAGCCCTCGGCGGTTGATTGACGTTTGATAAATAGCATCTGTTGACATCTCACTAGCAGTACTTGAACATCGATAAGTCTTGGGAGGCCGTAAGTAAATTATGAACAAAGCGTAAACACAGGGATTTATCGGACGTTGATAAAACTTAAACGAGAACTGAGTTTGTTTAATGAGCCATTTGGATGTATGAATTCCTTCTTAGACGCAAAAATAGATTATTATAATTAGTAATTTCGAGTTTTAATTAATTATTTCGTTCCATATAAAGGCAGTGAGGTAGATAACGTAGTCTCTATATTTTTGTGTTTTTTTAAGGCTGTTAAGCAACTAATTGATGTAGTCCAACATTCAAAAACATGCATTTTGTGCAGTTCTGTTTTCGAGTCGTTGATTTTTTAGCCTGCTATGGTGGTCACTCTTGATCCACGTGAAAATAAACTCATGGCACCCCTCACAACCTCCTATTACTTTTGATATGCAGGTGTCATACATACAACTAATCCTACTTAATATTATAAACGCGAAAATTTGCAAGTATGGATGTATGGATGTTTGTTACTCTTTCACGCAAAAACTACTGAACGGATTTCGATGAAATTTGGCACAAGGGTAGATTTTATTCAGGATTAACACATATGCTACTTTTATCCCGGGAAAATATAAAACGGGACTTTTAGCCCGGAAAAACTTTTTAACGCGGGTGGAGCCGCGGACAAAATCTAGTACAGAATATGATCATTTCTCCTTTCCAAAAAAAGCAAAAAGGTAAATACTTTCTAGCCGTGTATAGAAGTAGGATATCTATGCTCCGTTGGCCATCTTATGACGTTCACTACCACTATTACATTTCACACCACTCAACGCTGTCTAAATTGTAAATTACACTCAAAATGTTAGATTAGAATCTGTTGCGATTCGACGATGTAACCAGTAACTCGTATTGCCTCCTCCGTTTTCTACACAACTTGTTTTTACAACAGTGATTGATCACTTTAATAATTATAATACTGTGCAGTGGCGCAGTGGGAATGCTCTGCGTACGATTCTGATTAAAAATATTTTTTAAAACGTGAAACAAAGACTGATAAATGTAACGGTAAATGTAATGAATACTTTACGGACATTAATAAGGTTTTGATATGAGATTACGAACGACATCAATTTATTAATTACTGTTTCATGTTCAGACGTCTTGTGATTGTGCGCGGTGTGATAAAGCTACTTTATCTTGGTAGCTATCAACCGACTTATGATCGTGGAGTACATCTGTGTTAATCGTTACGCTTTTCGCATACAAAACCTCGTTTAAGATGTGTTTTGTAGAATTTTAGCTCACCTTTCATTATATGTTCAATATTTGAGCTTTGTTCACCCACCCATACGTAATTTTGGTTCCGTGTATTTTTAGATTTGCGTTTGACATTCACTGTATGATATTTACTGCCATTTATAAGGGTGCTGTCATATTACGACTTAAATCAAAATACGGTAATTTTAGCGTTCTTAGTGGAAGATGCACAGTCTAATAAGACCATGCTTCTTATAAGAATTATTCTAGAAGATAGCCAAATCAAGTTTCGAACCTGATTTAAAGTAAAAAATAGCTACTATAGAAGCTATTAATATCCATCTAAGTTTGAAGTTATGTCGGCAATATAGATAAGCGCGGTTAATATCTACTCATTTCTACATGTAACCCTACACTATTAAATTTGTTTATAATATCCGTTACCAGTAATGACATCCATTTTTGTCTATGTCCAAATAATTGTTATTAAACACCATCTTTTATTTTCTCGATGCGCCCGTAATTAAATAGCAGTGATATTATCGTGACAAAACATTCTACAGTTTGTTATAAATGCGGCCCAGCATTCATGTTTTCACAGTATCACTTGTTTTTTTTTGTCCGATGTTAATTACTCACCACGACAATATTATTGTTATAATGTATTCAATTGTAAAATTAATTAAAACAGATCTTTGCGAGTATGTCAATATATAACATTATCATATCATAAAGACCGTAAAAGACCGGGTCAAGTCATGAGTTTAACAGAAAAATAATTTGCCACTGATAACTGGCACAATTTATGTCTTATTACTTTTAATTTCGTCGGAACTTTGTGATATGGTTTATGTACGTGATTGTTTTTGTGTGATATTTTTTTCCCTACATGGAGTGACCTATTTACGTAGGTACTAGTTCTAAAATAAATCATTCTGCAATGGCTTAAGTCAAGGATTCAGACTCAATATTGGGATGGGATACAACACCATTTGCGGCAATTTCAAATACGAGATATTTCCAACACTAAAACACAAACAACAAAATCTGCGATTCAAACATTACCACCAACATTGAAAATACTTATTATATTGAATGTCTTGAAAATAAACTGTAATATAAGGGATAACTCAAGCCAAATATGATCTACATAATTTAAATCCAACTAATATTATAAACGCGTAAGTTTGTAAGTATGTATGGATGTCTGGATGTATGGATGTTTGTTACTCTTTCACGCAAAAACTACTGAACGGATTTCGATGAAATTTGGCACACGGATAGATCATATTCTGGATTAACACATAGGCTACATTTTATCCTGCGAAAATAAAAAAGCGGGACTTTTATCCAAGAAAAACTTTTTAACGCGGACGGAGCCGCGGGCGAAATCAAGTAAAAAAATAATTATATGCAAATCATCTGTATGTAATATCAATATCTCTAACTCAGTGTAAATTTTTTACACTGGCTAATCCATCCTCTGCATATTATACGTGTTTCGGCATAAATGCGCAGGCTTCTACGCCCTTTGCTACATAGTGAAAATTGATTTTCATAGACGCCTTATTTTTCTTATTAAATCAGTGAACTTTTAGATACAATTCGCTCCATGTCAGTGTTAATGCTAAGATGGTTGCTTACAGATCCCATCCATCCTAGCTTCGATAATTAAGCTCTGACCAAGGACAATAATAAGAATGGGATCATCATCAGAATCTGTATCATTTTAATTTTGTACTAGGAGTTTCTTGGGATCTACATCATATATGTCTTTCCGAAAATGGGACCCATTATCTCAAACGCTTTAATAACAAAAATATTTATGAAATAAGGAAAAAGTGGCATAGACCTTCTCTCTAGCTATCACAAGAATTAAACAAGGATGATTCAGTAACATTCTATAAGTGACCTAATGTAATTATACATTTTCACTTACAGCTTTGGTCTGTAAATTGGAAAAAATTATACATGTTGATCAACATTTTACAATATTGCATGTTATTTCCGATCTTTAAGGTCACGTAGTTGTCGTAAACGAAATATAATGTGTATTGTCTAATATCTATTTCCATTTTTCACCAATCTTTAAAAACATCAATTCAAAAATTCCCAAACGTCTAAACTCTTTTTTCACTACCAACTAGCCGTCACTAATATAATTTCAGTTTTTAAATTTATCAACTGCTTCCATTATACATAACATTAATAAAACTTGTAACTTCATCAATTTCATTAATATTACAATTAATCAAACAATTAGGGCCTGTTCAATAAATAACATTAATAATACAATTAACCAAACAATTAGGGCCTGTTTCAAGTACATTTTATTTGACAGTTGTCGTATTAAACAGTTAATGTAATCATATTACTCTACTGATTTTATTTGGCAGCATACATGCAATCTATATTGTACAGTTAGCCACATAAATACCTGAACAAAATCAAACCTTCAAATCGCCTTTACACTATTGTGTTCGTTACAAATATTATTTTTTCTTCACAAAAATAAAACAAAAGCTATTTACTTCACACAAAGAAAAAAAATATTTTAAATGAACAGAACACGTAGAGGCGATTTGAAATTTTGAATTTGTTCATCTACTTATGTGGCTGACTGTATAGAGTGACTTGTGTATTTGGTCGGCTTATCGCACTCTTAATAAAACACAAGTCAACGATTTTGGATAAGGTCATTGTTTTATTAAGAGTGCGTTATATTTAAAAATATAAATACTAATCATTTATTTGCACACACTGTGACAAGAAACACTCTATCCTAGGAGCACAGATTAGGGTGTGACTTTTATATTTGGTCGGCTTATACATTTATTTGACAAGAAGTAAGTTTCCATTACTCTAGTGTTGTGAATGCATGCGCTATTGATTCTGTAACTGTGCATGTTCAAATTAAATAAATAAAAAAGCAACGTTTATTAGCAAGTCGTGAAAGCAGCCCTAAAGCTGTGATTCCGCAGAACGCGGCAGACGGCAGACGGCAACAGCATACGTAGCGACGGCAGACGGCACTACTATGCAGTATGCAGGATGTCTCTTGCCGCACGTCAATTACCGTCGTGTGCGGAATCGGTGTCATAGAATTTGATACTGCATAATAGTGCCGTCTGCCGTCTCGGCACATGCCGTCTGTCGTTGCCGTCTGCCGTATGCCGTCTGCCGTTGCCGTCTGCCGCGTCCTGCGGAATCACAGCTTTACTCTCATAGATAGAACTACTTACAAACTATTAGTAAAGTTAAATTTCTAGGCAATAATTTTCATTTCATGCTTGTGGCATCAATGCTTTAAACTGCTGGCATTTAATATAGAGGGAATCCACTTCCATCAATGCATCTGGCTTTTGTTTAGAGATATTGAGAGATGGCGTTAGGTAATGAAATGCTTGAGATATGATATCGTGGTTCTTCGATTTGCGGCGAACAAGATATTCATACAAATGCTTATGGAGTATTATAGAAAAGGGAGCAATATTTCCGCCAAATATAGGGAGAGTTATTAGAATTTTAATTTCAACCAATATTATAAAAATAAATGTTTATAATAAGTGAATGCAGAAATCGCTGAATGGTTTTGGATGAAATTTGGAACACATAGACAGCCCTAGTTCAACAAATATTTAATCTATAATTAGAGCCTCAAGTATACTCTTGTTTACTAACAAAAATAATATAGCACAATGTATTATGCTAGAAACGAGATAATAGTGGAATCTTTATTATTCAGCCGGTAATTTAAGCATGACAGAGGTGAGAACATTTTAGAAAATTCTTATTTTATAACCTGTTCTTGTTTTTTTTATACGTTTCATGTGCTTTACTTTAATGGTAAACAAATAGTAGCAAAAACTACATAATATGCCACAACCGAGCGATTTCAGTAATTCACGCATGAGTAGTGGACGATAGCCTAGTTGGGAATGGAACGGTCTGCCGAGATAATGTCCGGAGGTTCAAAAACCAAGGCCCACACCTCTGACTTCTCGAAGTTACGTGTGTATTGTTTATCAATTATAATTTAATTGTGAAGAAAAACATCGTAAGGAAACCTACATATCTGAGAATTTTCCATAAGAATTTCGAGGTCAAGAAGTCTGCCAACCCGCACCAGGCCAGAGGCCCGTGCTCAGCAGTGGGCAAGTATATAATACAGGTCTGATTGCACGCATGAGTCGTACAAACATCTTCATATAATCATAGTTGTATTAGATAAGGTCAACACCTGTAGTTAGTTAGGGAAACGATTTCAATGAAACATATGACATAGTAGGTACTGTAAGATTTACATTATTTATGTCTATGATTAGTGTTAATTACTATACATTACGATTGTATTGACATTACAACATCTAGTCGCAATTGAATTAGATAAATGTGAACTAGTGTAATCATTTGTACAATAACTTTTAATTAGTATTAGGAATCTTGAAACAAATGTTGAGGAAGCCGACATAAAATGTTACCCCCGGAGTGAAAGCAAATATGGCGGCGTGTTGAAGCCACGGTGGTGAGTTCACGGTTCGCTGGGCTGGTGACGTGCGCCGCCCAGGACGGTCAACACGCCCTTCCTATAACTAACTTAACGATTGGACTTTATTAAAAAATGCCACAAAACAAACATTTCGGTTGTCCAGCGGGGTAGGCCTGCGCTTCGCCGTGCCACGCCGCGCCACGCCGTGGCTCGTGATTATTTACGTGTTACACCGTAAAGCGGGCTTCCCTCGCCGCAGTTGTTTCTATTAGGGGTTTTTGTGCATGAAGCTGACCAATTAGTCGCCGGATAGCATGTTCGGGTGGCAGCTATCGGCAAACATGAACGCGTGCGGTTGGCCGTTATAGCGCGTTGCAGGCTCGTAATGTGTTTTTGGCGTGCCGCGCCCGCCGCCTATCTACCCAATATTTAGGAGCTGTATCGTACCTTTTAAAACTGCGTCCATAACCCGAGATTGGTCGTTGCGTGCGCCCAGCCCTACGCCACTACGAATAATTAGCTTTATCTGATATCATTTTACGTAATGTAATTTATTTGTAGCGTGAAACGCGTTATGAACGTTGAAAACCTTATTTATACATTTCCTCTATATTTGTGTCATGAAGCTTAGTGGTCTAATTAAATCGTGTTCAGAATGTTTACGGTTAATGGAACTTTTAAAAATCTGAACATAACTTACAGCAATGGAGGTACACGGCTGCATATTTCTGCTTTAAGTACGATATCAATCATAAACTCATTAAGACGTAATGCTTAAAACGCTAAAGTATTCCAACAAGAGCATTCGGTTTTTATAAAGCTTGATATGTAAATACGTGCTTAAGTTTCTTAATACTTATCGGTAAGGCAGTGCCTGTGCCCACGCTTCGGCGCGATGATTCACGTCAACGCAGCTCATGCAGTACTCATTTTTCATATGAGCGACAACGGTTTATGCCACGATGTACTCTAGGTAATAAGGCTGACTCACAAAAACGTTTTAACACAAAAACTGTCACCGTAGATGCCCCTTAGATTACACAGTGGACGCATCACAATGTTTACCAAACCGATGGAGCGTTATGAAAAGGTGTACATCTATTACACGACTAAAATATCGCACCTTGTAACTCTATATGGGGCCGCGATGTCATTGGTAAATTCAAAGTGAACGAGTAACACTATATCAAAGTTTTCTCTACCTCTGTCAAATGCCGGCACGATCAGTCACACACGCGTATATTGTTACTGCCTTGTGTACATATCCGTTTCATTATGTTAAATTAATATGAGTTGATATCAACGGTTCACATATTTGTATATCGACAAAACGCTTTTTATAACGTTCTATTTGGTTTTATATTGTTTGGAGCATATTGCATCTACCTGTTCAAATATTTTGTGTCATAAACATATTTTGATAAGACAATACACTTACTTTACCTCGCTTATAATTATCAATACAATTTTAACTAATACTGTTATTATTTTCATTGATTTGCTTTTTCTATCTGACGCTAGGGCACCTTTGTGCTGAAGTTCATCTGCTGATGCAGTTTTTACTACAGCACTCAACACTATAGTCTAGGATGAGACCCACAAATCTTCTAAGTTTCTAAGTTTGCGAGTCCGCCGTTTTGCGTTGTCTGCAAAATTATCCTTCCCTATATGTATACCTCCAGAACTAACGAGTTCTTGTAGAATAACTTCGCGTTGCCGGCTGGCAAACGTATTGTTAAACAATAGGGAATATGCATTTTTTTATTTGTTAAATCCAGTTTTTACTTCGTTATAATAGCGTTAAAATATAAATATTAGTAGAAGTGTACTTACTCATTATTTTTTTAAATAATATATAAGATGTTGATAAAATTTGACATGTTCAAACGCCATCATTTTTCGCGCGCTTCGGATGACGTCACAGAGCACGGTCAGCGTTATTTATTGTATGCATAGAGAGCTATTATTATTATTATATAGAAGAAACTAAAAAACTATTTTACATTTCACACCAGATAGTGTTTTTTTCTGTTCTAAGAGATACGAAAATGCGCAATATATGGTATTATTTTATGAGAAGAGATAAACTATCTTCAATATAGCGTTTACGTTGTTGTAAGATCATTTTAATGTAGGTACATAGGTAAGTATATTACATTTTGACAGTTAACATGGTGTGAATTAGTCAGAAGTAACTTACAGATTTCAAGTAAGTTTTGTAGGTGTAAAAGAAGGAAGAAAACTCAGTAGAGCATAACACACAAAAAAGATTCGATTTGTCATCTACTTCGTTAGGTATCTATTTCTCCATCAAATACTTTAACACGATAGGTGATAGGCTCGCCCCCTGTCACATCATGGGACGTGCATGGCGAAAAGTGGGTGCAATAGTTGTGCCTCTGCCTACACCTTCGGGGATAAAAGGCGTGAGCGTATGTATGTAAGAAATAATTAAATACTATAATTACAAATATGTACAATATACACATACTATAACGCATCGGATTTTATTCGATTTCATTATTATTCTGCGTTTATTAAACCAACATTCAAATTATTATTTTTGTACGGTTTGTGGTTATTACAAATTGTTTTCTGTAAATTATATATTCATTAGCCGTATATACCTATATACTACAAACATTAGTATGTATTAATAAATCCTTCGGAATAAAATAAAACAGCATAATAATAATATGAGCGTGTAGTGTGCTGACAAAACCACTTTCTGTCACTGTTATTAATAATCACTTACTATTACTTACTTAGTATCACTATGTATCAAAATCGCACTAGGTAATAGAAAAAAACACTACAATAATATACCTAAGTAAAACAAATTTTCTCTCAAATACCACTAGCAAAGTATGAATATTAATCCCATAACACGCTCTTTGACGTCACATTTCCTTTCGACCAATGGTGATGCGTTTCGTAAATTTAAATTACGCGCGCATAATTTACGTTTTTTAAATAAAGTTTTATGCGATTACATACAAACTGAATAAGAAAATAATGGTATAGGTGTAATATTAGGACCACAAAGTATCAGGGATAAAATAATCAAGTAATTTTAAATCACTTGCATATTCCCTATTATCGTTCGCTTAAACGGTGAAGGAAAAACATCGTGAGGAAACCTAAATACCTGCAATTTCTCCATAGGAATTTCGAAGGTATATGAAGTCAGCCAACCCTCACTAGGCCAGCGAGGTAGTCTAGGTCCTAAACCCTCTCAGTAGAGAAGGTCCGTACTCAGCAGTAAGCAGTATATAATACAGAACGGGTATTATTATTCTATTAAACTTATATTTTGTGACTGACTTACTGCTACGGTTTTTGTGACCAAAGTCCTGAGTGAATTCGTCAAACTTTATTAGTAAGTCTGTCAAGACACTAACAGCATGATATTTAGTAGGCGTAATGCATGAAACAATAACAATAACTTAGTTTAATATATTAAAGGGATCTATTAAAGCTTCATCATCCTCTTTTAGAAATTAACGATGCATACTGTGAACATGTACTGAAATATCGTACAGTACTAAGAATAGAGTAAAACGATTTAAGTTCATTATGCCGCTAGGTAGAGGCGTTTCCGATGATAATCATCTGAGAAACTCCGTCTTGCATGTCTTAGGTATGCACGCTTGTATTGGAATCTATTTAACATTAATTCTGTCTTTTACGAGACACATATTTTTTTAGATAAAGCAGGCTCTCCTGCGAGGATTAAAAGCTACAAAATTTCAGATGCATATCCTCAAAGTAGACGCGCCATGAGTACAGTCGTATTAGCCCAGAATGTTCAGAACTCGTGGCCATTAACAGCATGGTAGGAGCTATTGAAATCGGGGTATTTTATATGCATAGATCCTTTTTATTATTATTATCCTTCGACACAAAAATAAGTATATATTTAAGCAATCAGCTAGTAGGATCGCGCTACTCATATATATAAAGACAGGGCAAGGTTAATATTTTCAGTGACTTGAAGTGCGGTTTACAGGTGTCAGTTGTTTTAAGTCCGCATATGCACCGAATACATCTTTTTTGTGCTTTAAAGATCGATTCTCCTTCACACGAGTTACCCCAGAAAATGACTCCATAGCGCAGTAGAGAGTCAACATACCCATGATAGGCAGTAACGACAGCGGCTTGGTTGACTATTTTATGAAGTTTGTAGAGAGCAAATGCAAATTTATTAAATTTTTTAGTTAGTATTGACGCATGGTCTTTCCAGGTCAATTTGTTATCTAGCAGATGGTCAGTTTTTTTCCCATATTTATACATCGTACTAAGCTCAACCACACAGTGTGTTTCTACTACTATCGTAGGGTGTATAAACAATTTGAAGTGGTAACGGAATATAGGTAACTGAAGATCTACATGCTGCAAACAAACAGACGAAGGGAATTAGTAAAATAAGTAAATATTCATTAATTTGGTCGTACAATTCCCTTTCAACTCCAAGTTAAACTTTGCCCGGTGTTTAGCATTTCTGATCGCATCTCATGCATAGTTTCAAAACGCGAAAGCAGTACTTACTAAATCGGGAATTTGCTTGTTTGCTGAATTTATACGCGAAGATCGAAGCTAAGAAATTAGATAAACACGCCTTTGGTGGAAAACTGTAGGAATTGTGGTAAGATAATTCGTTTTTATTCAATGTGGAATGTGACTTAAAACTAAACGTTTTCAATGGTTAATAAAGGCTTAGAGATGTTTTCTATATGCAAATTAATAGGAATTGCGATGAACGGCTGGCAGCTAGTAGTGCCGCAGATGGAACTTACTGGAATGCTTACGGCGCTGTAGGTGCACACTGCACAAAGCCCATAACAATGGCTTGCGATAGAAACGAGGAATCTATTAATCTGAAGTGCATCTACGTTTTCTCTATACTAGGACATCATAGGACATAGACTAACTATAGCCCGATTAATCAATAAAGACGTGTAATATCGAGGGTTTATATTCTATTAAAACTCAGTTACATTTTATAGCTTCTAGATAAAAATCGACTTTTGCATCAAATTATACCGTCAACGGGATCGACTGATACGGATTCAGATTCTGAATAAAATGCGCTCGCTTTTAGTGGCTTAAACGGATGTCTCCATGCCTAAATGCACGTTAAGCCGTTGATCTCGTTTGTCAAATTCAAGTTAAATCAGAGCTGCCGTACTGTTTGATACTTTGTCGTTTTGGTTAAACATATCTAGACGAGTCTAAAATTCACACATCTAGATAATGATACACCATAAAATCTCATCAAATCAAATGAAAACAAACTCAGATTCGTATTAATTCAATCTAAGTCAATTTATTAAAACTCATATGGGATTGAGGTAGCGTATCGTCCTATATAACCGCTCTGTGCCTCCTGACCAGTTCATTCTTTTACCTTTATTTCATTATTATGAGTCTCAATTCACGCCCGCCCCGTACCGCCCGGTTTTATGATCCGACCTGCCGTCCTACGTAATCTATTACCGTTTTCACGTTTGCAAATAGATGTGTGAGTGTGAATGGATTTTTTTTTCCATATTTGGCTTTAATGATGCGAAGTAAAAAAGTTTCTAACGGATACGTATTTATTATACATGATAATCGTGACTTATAATTAAACATAGATATCGCTTATATTTTACGCTGATTTTATTAGACAGTGAGCATTTCTGCGAAAAAAAATTAAGCTCCGGATGTAAAAACTCCGGAATAGACCGGTACAGCCCAATCAATCAAAACAGATGTGTCCGTGAAACAAAAATACATTTGAAGTGTTTTATCCGCAAATAAACGAGACAAGCGTATTGAAAATGTCAGTGACACATATTCGAAAAATAGTAAATATTTAGTTCAGTACAACGTCGAAAATTCGTCCGGCTTTAAAGAAGCAACCCTCCGAAGAATGAACTATTGAATTAACCCAACACCAGCGGATTACTTTAATAACAAGAACATAAATGTGAGCAATATTTTTGTGTTTATCTCATTTTTATGAGTTTAAGTCGGAAGCATGAGGTGGCGCGAGAGATAGGGATTTAATTGAAGCCGAGGTGGCGTACGTACGAGGGGTGGGCAGCCGCAACCCCCGGCGCGGGGCTCAGCGGAGGTGCAGCGGGGGGAGGCGAGTACCACACCGCGGGGGCTGCAAAATAATAAAAAAATGAAACCGCTCAGACCTATCCCCCGCGAGCTCGGATGCTGTGAAAGTGGCACGCCGTGGATAAATGAAGCTTTTTTTGTTTATGGAAAACGCCTAAGCTTGGCGTCGCTCCACTTTCGTATTGTCACTTGAATTCTATGGATGTTAGTTTATTCATAGGGCTCGCTCCGCGGCGAACGTCATTAAATTTATGTCGCTTTTAAGCGCCGTACTTCGTGCAAATTATCATATATGAACTATGAAGCTGCTTCACTGCGCGTTGTTTGTTTGACCTTTAAAACTTTCATACAAAATTAAATGATACCGTTTTTCACGGTACAGTAAACAAACTTATTAAGTGACTTGCCGGACTGTGTTAAATTGAAGAAACAATATAAAGGGGATTTCCTTTCATATTTGTTTAAGAATATCTACACGTTTGGGGGAGAGATGAATTGAGTCAACAACGAGCTTGACAATGGAGAGCGTGTTCGCTTACAGTTGTTATACGAATTGTAACTATTCTGGTTACGGTTTAAGACACAAAGTTGTTCGCGGTGAGGGATCGAGGGTCTCGTCGCGTCACTTCTGCCGTTTAAGTGACAGTTTTATTAATTTCCCATACTGCTCATCCCCGTTTTCCGCCCTAGTCTGTTCACAACGATACGTTGGCGACATATGGTACCAGTACAGACACAACCGCCTCTGGAAGATCTCAAAATCTAAATTCACATTAAAAATATATTCATACTAATATTACTATTAATTTACGTTTTACCGTGAATGCAAATTTGAGGTAAATATTAACCTGGTATTAGTAAGGTATCTAATATTATTTTACGACCACAAAAACATAACAATTAGCACATTGCTTTATATTCTGAAGTAGTGTTATTAACTGTAACAAAACGAAAATATTTTTTTACAAATAAATGCTCATGCGCAATGGGCATTCACAGAAATATATCATCAAAAAATGAGCTTTTGTTTGTAATGTTCGTAACAAAAACGACAGGTTATAAGTAAACGCTAACCTTTAGATCATTCTAAAGGCTGTGCAGAAGAAAAAAACAATAAAGCCACATTAAGCATTACACATTTTATAACAAGTCATAAGCTGAACTTCATTAATAGTGCACTATACAAAAGTCAAGGAAGTTTTCCTTTAGTTGTAATAACGCACTTTAATTAATTATACAAAAAAATATATTGTCCTTATATCTAGTAAAGTTAATAAGAACATAATTCTCGCGATATTTATTGTAACAATTAAATAAATCATGCAAAGATCTGTCCAAGTACATACAGACGACATTCTAACCTGTATTTCCTGCAGTATAAATTACGCCTCACCTATCAAAGATACCTTTGCGTCAGCTAATGCGTTTTTTTTTAAATTCGTGAATTATTCAAGTTTTTAAACAATAGTGTTCCGTGTTCCATAGCGGGTTAATATCTAATGTATCTATGCTTTATTTGTAAGCGGATATTTTCCTAGCATTACGGATTGTTGCTTAAGATTTAAAATTTATTTACGCTGTACTATGCGACTTTAGAGATTTTGCGTTTGAATTCCACGTAGACTTAATTAGTTATAATAACCGTTGGGTAATTAGTTGAAAGCAAAAAGTCTATATTGGATGATTTATTGTAAAGGAAAGGCGCAAATTGCTCTGTGAGTGATACCAGAAAGCTAAGCGGTTAATTAAAGTAACAAGCCTAATTAATTACTTATTATATCTAGCTGCAATATCTACATTACAATTATTAACTCTTGTTTAACGGCGAAAGGTAAGTTACTATCACAACTATGTCTACTTTGAGTGTTACTGAATATTATTTATATTACCAATAAATGTTTTAATTATTGATCAACTTAATTGTAGCTTTAACTATTAAAATATTCAACATATAACAAAAAAAGAAAGATTAATTCAAACGCTGATTAGTAACTACTACTGGTAAAGGTTTTGCCTCTCATCAAATGTTTGGACTGTCCTGTTATATGTATAAATATATTTATAACTGTGCAAACCTAATAAATCAGTATCAATGCTTCGAATAGCGAATCCATTAATTCCATAATGAAAAGTTCGCAGCGCATAATTGTCTTATTTATGAGGAATTCCATCGGGACAATATTGCAAATGATACTGATTTAAACAAAGGTATCAGGAACTAAGCTTAATGTGTTTGCGAAACGGTAATAAAGATAGGACCATTGGAATAGCAATGCGAAGTCCAACAAATGCGTACGTAGGGCTGTCTGAGATAAACTGGAGCTTAACGCTGGCGCAGCAGTTGATGGCTTATCTCGATTTCAATTATTATGCTGGCGCTTTCATTGGCCCGAAGTGCCGACCGCGAGTTCGGGGGGCGCACGTTACGGATTGGGGCGGTCTCGATCCCCGTTATCTGAAATCTCATCTAAATCACACTTTGCCATTTAGGCTCGATAATACCTTTAATTTTTTTGTTTTCCCATTCACTACTACGCCCAGTGTGATTTAATTTAGGAGTTTTGTAACTTTTTCTATTTCTCTAACGCTATTTATTGTCTTTTGTCAGATACGGCATGGACTTAAACGGTGCAAGAAGAAAAAATGCCACTAGAGAAACAACTAGTACACTAAAGGCATGGCTCAACGAGCACAAAAAGAACCCGTACCCGACGAAAGGCGAGAAGATAATGCTGGCGATCATCACCAAGATGACGCTGACGCAGGTGTCGACGTGGTTCGCGAACGCGCGCCGCCGCCTCAAGAAAGAGAACAAGATGACGTGGGAGCCGAGAAACAGGGTTGATGATGATGACAATAATAATGATGACGATGATCACAAGAGTAACGACGGGAAGGATGTTCTAGGTATGTAACATCGCGTTTCTATAAGATCTTTTTAACGTTAATGCGCAGCTTTACTTAAGTACTTAATAGACTTGGCCAGGAAGTTTTACTTCCTTTGGTTTGTCTCAAAGTTGTGTTTGAAACACAATAATGAAACAAATTAACTTAGTCCTTACCTTTGCGAAACTTAAGTTTCTGACTTTTTAAGTGCATTAAAACTAAGTTACGTCGGATGAATTGTAAAACCCTTTTATTTTAGATGGTAAAGACTCCGGTACCGGATCGAGCGAAGATGGTGAAAGGCCACAGCAAAGACTGGACTTGTTGGGGCAGAGAGCTGAATCTGAGTGGTCAGAATCACGCGCCGACAGTGGTCCAGAGTCACCGGAACCTTACGAGAGGCGTATTCACCCGGCATATCAGCATTTACCATCCCGCGCACCCCCTGGTAGCACGCCAGCGTCTGCAAAACCCAGAATATGGTCCCTCGCAGACATGGCTAGCAAAGAAGGGGAATCCCCAGCACCACCTCCGTCTGCATCGGCGTTTTATCAATCAGCAGCTGCGGCGGCGGCGGCTCGGCTCGCCCATCCCTACAGCCGGCCGGAGTTGTACCGCGGGCTATACCCACCGACGCACCCCGCCGACGTGGCGCTACTAGAGTACTCGCGCTCGCTGGCCCTGGCTGCGCCGGCGCCGGCGCCGCCCGCGCCCTCGCCGTCGTCGTCGTCAACCTCCTCGCTGGCCGAGCCGCCGCCACCACCCCGTGCCTGACCGCTGGCCCCCCGACCGCCGCTGGCGCACCGACAATAAACGCGTTCTCGCTCGACGAGTGCCGCGAGGGCCCCTTACGGTCTGTAAATAGCAATAGACTAAATAATGCAATTATATATGTATATGTATACATACGTATAAATACGTGATAATAATGATATGCACCGGTAGAGAAGTTTAGATATTGTGATAGTGGACACACGCGAGACCCCGTGCCGTGAGGTTGACAACTCGCAAACGACGTCGGCGCCCGCCGCCGACCGACCGACAATACTAGGTGCTAATACAAGTTGGACCTTGCGACATGTTGCTGTAGTTATTACTGGAGGTGGTTCATACGAAGTGATTTCATTCAAATATAGGTATTAATATGTGTTACGTTTCTTATAGACAACACTGTTCTAGACTATTATTTGTATGTAGTGTAAATTATTATAATTTTCAAATATTCTCTTTATAATTAGTGCCTAATTACGTCCAGTGTTTTGTTTGGTAGTTTGACGCGAATATCTAACTTTCTATTATAAATATTTATTAATACGAGGTCAGTAGTTATTGTACTGTAAGCCCTTATATTTTACATTTTATTTTGATATTCAGATTTATTCAGAATTGAGTACCTAGGGAAATCTGTATAGTTAATTTCTAGTCAGGAAACTATGATTGTCGTCTATGTTACATATTATAACTACACATACATAAATATGCTTTTCATTTGTATTATATTTTCGTTGTCATAAGTTATTCTTAATGATACTAATAGGGCTGGCTCAGTTGTGATTTCTATTCGTAATAAATTATGTTCTGTTCGTTAGTGATTTCATAGTAAATAAACAACCCCTAATAAAACACACAAGCTTAATAAAAATATGCTTGAATTGAAGAGACTTCAATGTCGTAGTCCGAATTAACACTATTGGCAAATAATCAGAATATGTAGAACTATAATAACTTATAAATAGGGACCAAGTAAATTTCCAAAATAACCATACTCCTAATTAATAAAACCTTCATCCGTACGCCTAATTTATAATTATTAATTAATCTATAGTTAACACCTATTTGTTGAATAGGATAAATACAATGGAAAATAAACATACGTCACATCCATTTAGGGTTTATTTTTATTGTAACTAATTTGGATAACGAAGGAATAAGACTTATTCTAATATGAGTTAGCCAGCCCTATCCTATATATTAATAGTTTACAGTTTGAAAAAAATATCTTTCACAATCTGTCATTATGATACGACCTTGTATAGTTAAAACAATTTAGTTACTATAGATTTGTTTCTGAACAATGTAAAATATTTTTTTCAATATTGTAGAGACTGAAAGTCCAAAATTGAGTCTATAGTTTTGTACATATATCACTGTTGTAAGTATATATTGTAATGATATCGCAAATATTTAAGAGAGGTACATGCAATAAATTCTTCTGTATTAGAAATCCTTTTGATGTAAATAATAAGGAAACATCTCCATGTAGTATTGTAAACAACGAAGTACTGTTCTGTATACACGCGAACGGCTTATGTTTCTAAAATACACTTGATAATCAAAGTTTGACTCGTCAAGCCCCGCTGCGGACGCCGGCGTCCGAGTATATAGGGTTTCCCCATACAACTATATAAGCTGGGTTTGACGGGTTAATAGAATGTACTGTTAAGTACGTTTAATCACTCTGTAGGTTATTTTTAAATAATCTATAAAAACAATATTCACTACGTGTTACTGAACTTAGCAAATGAATACCAGTCGATGTATGTTGTTATTTTGTTAACTTCAAGCGTCTTTTAACCGTTTTCCGGAAAGGTGTGTGAATAGATGCAATAAAATTTAATACAGAAATTATTACTTTTGTTTCCATTGATACCTCCAGTTTTTACCTTACACTTATTACTTAATAGCAAATAATTTACTGCCAATACTATTAAAATTTAACATGTAAATATACTTCATTATTACACAAAACTATTCAAGCAATACTCAACACAACGATACACATCCTTAAGTGCCTATATTTCATAAAGGTCACTAACACATAAATAAAACGGTGCACTAACAAGTACACACACAAATCTTAATAACTACCGGACGCATTCAACACTGGACAATACTTAAAATAACTTTCGGACAGTGCAGAATTATGTTAGCACCTAAGCCGCACAGCTCATTCATAATAAGCAACACGAGATACATTCGAGACATAGCAATTACACACGCCGTAACGTCTTTAAGCATGATCTCACTTTGATTTCAAATGTGTCAATAAATCCATCAGCTGGGCCCACAATGGCCGTATATATGCAGCGCCGGCTCGGCCGCCTAATTATACATCAAAGCACTTCGATGGTAAACACTTTATAACGAAAGTGCACAAATTTTCATGAACGTAATTGGGACGTGGTCTAACATAATACCCATAAATCATGTATGTTGCGCCTTTTGATGTGACCGTGTCCGGGGTGACGTCACATCGCCCTGTGATATGTCGTACATTCATTATTTGCTCACGTATGGTAGATGAAAGGCGACTACAATATAAATAAACACACCGTGTGAAGCACAACCTGTGGCGACGTCGAAACGACTCGTGATAGAATTATGTTGGCATTCCAAATATATCTATTCATATCGAATCCATATTACTACTTAAATTGAAATGGGTACTCCCACAGCTCTTTCCACACGTACTGACTGAGCGTTTAGGTGTTACTTCTTTCTCTAATGCAGCCAGACAGCCAGCTATGCTCTAAAACCCAATAAAAATCTAACTTGCTCAGTATTCTTCGGACGTGGTTCGGTGCTACCCAGAGCCTTACATGCCACCATAAACTTTATTTATTTTAATTTACATGTAGATACCACATTCTAATATTACCAAGCAAAATACTATGAAATTTAACAAAAGCAGCCTAATGTTTGATTAGTATATAATGAAACTATACCAATACAAAAATGCACTCAAACAGAACCACTTCAGAATATAAGCCCTTCCAATAACGGTGTTATGAGAGCTTAATGGCGACTAACGATCACAAAATATTTATTAGATCACTCGTCACAGTGACAAGAGTCAGACGGGACTTTCCCAAGGCTAATTAAAATTATTGCCCGTTGACTCATACCGAAACATATTTTATAATTCAATTACAAACTCTCACACAGCAATCACGCGTCATTGTCACCTCGATATGCGTTCTTTGTTGTTCGTTTACCAGTCTATATCGCTGTCATTCGGCCTCCATAATAAACTTATCGAAACGACTCATTATACAAAAGCAGATTCTAACGTCGCATCGCATCGCGCTAAGTGACTTGAGGATTTCATTCAAAATCGTGAGAGCGATATGTGCTGACCAACAAGAACGGTATGGAAAAAAGAACTGAGTTATTTTTACAAAAGGCGCTCTCAGACCAACGTGTTGTGTAAATAGTCCAACATGTTTCTATAACAAAGAAATCTTAATAGCCGATGACGGGCAAAAGTGAACACAACAATCTACGGGCTGATTGCTCATAATTTTGTGTGCACACTTGGACTTTGGTACTCGATCACACAGCTCACTCCTGGTTCACCTTTAGCGGCCACGAAGGCTCTCCAAAATTTGTAAGTTATGTTTCTGTTTATAGGATTAGCATAAAACATGGTTATCTATTGCATACCTGGTTACTAAAGCGTTGTTCGAATGTTCCGATACAGTCTCATTGTCCGACAGATGTTGCATTGAAATAAGGACTTTAGCATTCTTCGTTTATAGACGCATTTTCGCGTTACCGTTCAAGAGAATCCTTGGGCCAGGAATTCCGACTTCGTAGCGGGGACTGCTATGCCATCTAAAATATTGGACATCTCCATCTTGGTTGGTGTTTTGCTCTTTCTTTGGTCACAAACAATGAGTCGGGATCGTCAAGGGAATGTATGCATACTTTAAAATACGCTAAAACCTTTCTCCCACGTGGACTGCAACAATTTCATCCATTTGTTTGCTATATCGGAAACCGCCGATAAAAACAGTATATGGCAATGGGCATAACATTCTATTACTGAAAATAACCTATGAAATTCCATTACAATAGATTTAATCTTAAACGAATTAACGGATTAAGAATATAACATAAAATTCTGATTGCAATTAAAAATCAAGATTTTAGTATAATATATTCAAAACCGAAATTTAGCAAGTTTGTGAATTTTGATACAATAGATAAATAAATTAGGACCCATTATTCATATTACCATTCTGTTTAAAGTCGTCTTTTGCTTATATCTGAATCGTGATCCGCTAAGGTTGGCAAAAAGCAAGCGAACTCTATTAAAGATGCATAATTTAAAGTCTTATCATTCCAGATATAATCTTAATTTCACTTCTTGTTGGCTTCACATGAATGATATTTGACATTACAAACACTGTCGCTTTCTAACTTATAAACTATTGTAATTGTAATGAACGTAATATTCCTTACCATCCTAGTTCAGCTTTAACATCATCTACAACTATATTAACTATCAACATAAATACAATTACAGTTAGTTAAGCTGGTGTTCATGCGTCTAATCACTTGGCATTTAATTGATACACATTATGATCATTGAAGCTCGTTTCTTTTGAACGCTTATCTCAACCCTACAATGTGAGCTTAGCTCCCACCCAATTCTATGGAGCATCTGAATGATAGCTTGTATTATTTTTTGTGGGCATGCCATGTCATCGGAACGATTGTGGTCGGTTCCCTATGATTTATCGATGTCCATATTACAAATACGACACAACATTATGCGATTCTTTATTTCTTCTTTAAGCCATATTAGTATTCCGCCAACAATTCTGTCCAGCGTTGGTTTTGTCATACCGACTAAATGTTATTTTGTTGGAATTTCAAATAAACAATTGTTGTTTTTTTTCCATAGGCATTATTTATAATATAAATTAATGCGAGACTTCAATCAGCGCTGTCGATGTCTGTTGGCATATTTAGGGCTCTCATGAATTAAAACAAAGTAATTATGTTTTATTTGATTTGAAATACAACTTAATTTGTACGCAATAATTTAAACAATTAAGGGTTGACCGCATCGTTACAGACGCTTCTGTATTTTAAAGATATTAAACGTCTTTATGGGTGTTTGAAACAATCGAAATAAAAGGGTGTGTTAACCTTGATACGGCAATATTTGTTTTGTAAACACGTTGCCTCCTTTTGATGCTACACTTTCAACAGTTTCCTGGATTTCGCAGAAATTACAAATAAGATCTATTTTGGTAATGTACTTATTGACCATATTATTTGAGAACTGATTTCATGCTGATTTATATTGCATAGTATAATAATATTTATACACCATATCTAAAATTAACTGGTGTAATGATTTAAAATCATTAGTATTATTTTTTTAAATTAATATTTTCAATGACCCTTCTATTTTACAAACTTTTATTTTAAGAGTTCATGGTAAGATTGAGTTACTGTGTAGGAATGCTTGAAAATCATAATTCGCTTTCACTGTATATTATATTTATTTTATTTGACGTAGCACTAACTCAAAACCTTTAACTATTTGTATTTATGTAACATTATTACTAAATATTTTTAAAGAATTAAATACATTGCCATTAAATTTAGTCAATTATAATACGTGCCTTTAAAGTAATCTATCAGACCTATTGGCCACCACCTAAAATATTTAAAAAAAAATTAATATTAAATATCAATAAAAGACAAAAATGCCAAATCACAGCCAAGATATTGATAGGCAAAACCATTTAGAAGATCGTCAAAAGCAGAAGTTATCGTATTGAGCACAGCGGTAAGCTAAAGAACCTCTCCGTAGAACGTTAAACACAATAGATCGATAGGAGGTGTTAGAATCCTTACAAGTGGCTCGTAATAAATCTATTTCAGCACGCATGGGAATTAATTGGTTGGTGACACACTCCATTGCTACGGAGCCTTTATGTGGTCAAGCGGTAATTTGCTGCAGCCTCGCTCTTCCAATTGTTACTTATATACAGGTACGTGCAGGCTTTCGAATGAATCCGTGGATATTTTATAATCGAGATTGTTTGAGCGATAAGTTTTGAAAAGATTAGTTTAGCTTTAACGTATTCTTACTCGATTCTATCACGTATCGTATTCGTATCTGCAATATTATAAGTTTAAACGTAGTATAGTCATCATACTAAATAGTATAGTGTATGATAAATGATAGTTATGAGAAAATGATTCGTGTTTATTTATTTTATATCTGGTTGTCACCTGTCATAGTCTAGACTATATAGTTTCCTTGGTAAATATTATAAATATGTAAGTAATTATTGACAATGATTATAAATATAGGCCTCGAATTAAACACAAATCAATACATTCCACGTTACTCGTCAGTTGCGCGTAGTCAGTAATACTTGTTTTCTTCTACCCTAATGCAGACGGTGAACAGTTTTATGTGTTTTTTTATAGTCTACTTGAATTAAATAATTTTAGTACACACTATTTAAATTTTTTAGTTCGTTAGTTACATTTTGTGCGCTACGAATTTCACGCATAATTATATGTTAATATATGTACGCCGCGATAAACATACAACAAGAATATAATCTAGCAATTATGCTAAATCTTTAAACGGGTCCGCATAGAATCAGAGCGTGAAGTTCCAATTTCATTTAGCGGGGCACTTTGTGTTATTTGAAAGTGACCCTAAATCCCGCGTCCTCTGTGCAGATAACTCTTAATTTGCATATTAACGAGAAACTTTGCATCGGCAATAACGAAAAATTCCGGAGGTCGAGTGTGAACGGACAGGTGGTGTGGCCGACTAATGCCGGAATATTCTCAAATCCTTCGCCGTGCTTTCGGCGCCGCCAATTTCCAGCTTAACGGTATGTTGTTGCCCTTGATAGCATTCTCGTTTCAGAGAGATTCATTTCCGAGGATTCTTGCGTGTCGTTTTTATGCTTCTCGTTCCATCAGACGGACCGCGACCTCTGAGTTCATTGTTAATATTTGATTAGCTGCTACGGACGAGTGCGTCAATAATAAGCAATTTCACGGCGCGATGCATTTCTTTGTCATTAATATGTGTCTATAATTGGAAGAATCGTTTCAAGCGAGAGCCAGGTAATTACATAAACAAACAGTGAAACTAAATGAGAACCACCGCACGACATTAGAGACGGCTCATTAGATATTTAATTTGAGATGACAGCTCTATAAATAGCGGCGAGCCGTGCTCCTAAGTACATACACGGACTTTTTATTTTTAAGCTGTGTCGAAAGTCGAAACTAAAGGAAAGCGTATTTGTAGCGGAAAGGTGATGTTATGATAAAACATCTGTCCCGTGTGTGGGAGCCTCCGGCGGCTATTCCGACTAAATCGTTTACCACGTCGGCGACACCCCGTAAACGAGCTTAATGCGAACGTCGATGACAAATATAATCTGCGCTCTAAGGCGACTTGACTTGACACTGTTGTTATTCTGAGAAGCGGAAAGATTTATTTTTACTCAAAGAGCTAAATATTCAGGTGAAAGATATCTGTGAGGGCGTTGTTTGGCCGACTCGTTAAATCTGTCGACGGAGTGCCGTCTTCTGTGTAATCGCGCCAATGATACCGAAAAATCTGCCCGGATCTCGTTGCTTTGATATCGTCCTCAAAGAAGGAATAACATTTTATTAATATATTCGTGGGAGCAGTTCGATATTAATGTTATAATAAGTGGCACAAGATGGATACCGGGTGTAAATATTTAGTCCCGGATATAATATATTGGGCGGTCTGTGTCGTCGCGTTCTTTGGTCCGCCAAGCCCGCCTGCCCGCTGTCACGAGTATACCAGTAGATAGGTGATTACACGGCTCCCCGCTGAGAGCCTAGCAGTACTTCATTTTAGTTAACAGGTGCTGTAAAGCAATTAATACTACGTTCACTTACTTAGTCGTACACATAAAGAAATCTCGAATTCTATTATAATGATCTTGCTTACATTACCTCTTTATTATCACATTTTAGATTTTATTTTTAATATACAGCGTTAATTATGAACGAGTTCTTTATTATACTGAGTGAAGGCCCATTCAGAAAATATCTTAGAGGAAGTTAATCGCCATTGTTATTTTTTCATTTTGAATTTAGGGTTCCGTGATTGTATTCTTATTAAATTTGGAAATAATTTACTTACCATTAACGAGTGTAAATGGTAGAAATACGATGTACATTCTAGATCAATTAAAATTAAATGCCGATCATAAAATACTTACAGAATACAATTCGTGAAATTAAAATAAATTTGTAATTAAGAAGATAATGCAAAAGTTTTTAATTAATTTGTTTTGCCACACTCAAGTACACAATAGATACAATTAAATTTAATTCATATTAATTATTTAATAATAAATCTCATTGTTCAGCACATGAATTTATAAGACATTTTGAAGTAGGAATCATTTCAAATGCGGCCAAGTCGGACTTGACCGAACTTAGGCTCATTTAATTAGCATACATGTTAAATTGTTATGCTGGGTAAACGAATTTAAACATGTATATTTTTGATGTAGGTTAAATTACGTGTGTATGGTGTCTTGTTAGTTTTTATTTGCTATACAAAAATGTCTTCTCTAGCATTATTCCATTTTTTTACGGAAGTGCAGACCTCAATGTATAATGGTCGTAGACAACACACTAAATAATTGCTAATAGTTTTAAATAGAAATATTATAATTAATTTCTGGACTGGTGCGATGAGAGATTTTTATTCAAACCATTTTGATGTTATTGACATGTACCCATTACATTGAAAACAATGTAAATAATATCGAAACGTAAGGAAAAACTAACGGTCTACGCTTAATTATCCACTTTGGATCGAGAAATGAGTGTTCCGACGACAAGTTTAATATGTATTCCAACAAAGCCTAAACAATACGGGCTTTATTAAAATGCGTATTAAACATATCTTGGAACGAAGTAAAGGTCGTTCACATCGGTTCGGCTCTACAAAAGGTGGAGTGCGGCCGTGACCGTTTGCGTTGACTCTACATTTTTTAAAACTTTTATACCATTTACGAAATAATCGAACGTAAATGGCAATTCGATTGGTATGAGGGTTTGCGCCATACATTGGTAAAAGACGCGTTATTTTCAACTGATCTAGGCATGAAATTAAAGTCTCATTGTTTTGAGTGTTTCAAAAACAATGCGGTTCAGAATCTGCGTGAACACGGTTTTGCAGTTGGGTTTGTTTGGTCTAGGTTGGAATTTGGTCTAGGATAGGTTTTAAGGTTAGCCTAATATTTGCTAATTTTCATTCCACCTCAAAGTTCAGCAACGCACCCATAGATACTTTTTTTGATGTGTGGGTAGTGATCATCATATAGCATCTGATCGATAACCTACTGGTGCCCCAATCTTATGTACCTTGTTAAAAAGTGTATTTTTTTTTATTTTTACCATAGTTTCTATGACACTGATAGTGGATTCTATTTTTCTATTATTTCCATTGCCTGTGGATTAAGAGATCCTGGTTTCAAATGTTTACCTACGCTTTTTGTGAGATTTTCTAATATCATTTACCAAAATCGATATTCAGGATTTCATGTCAGGAAAACGAACATTCGTAAGACGTAATTAATAGCCACGATAGCCTAGTTTGGAATAGAATGGACTGTTGGGTCGAAGATCCAAAGGTTCGAAACCCGGGGACACCTGGGACTTTTTGAACTAATATATTGTGTATTATTTATTAATCATCGTTTGCTTTAAAGGTGAAAAAAAAATACCGTGAGGAAACCTACGTGAGAATACTCCATAAGATTATCTGAGGTCTGTAAAGTCTGCCAACCCGCACTAGGCCAGCGTGGTGGACTAAGACCTAAAATTTCTAAGCAGTAAAGGGGGCGCGTGCAGGGCAGTGCGGCAGTATAATAGGGCTAGTATTATTATTTCTCTTTATTTAAAATTTTTCTTTTTTTTTACATTTTTATATATATATAAAAAAAATCATTCATACATATAAAAATATTAAAAAGTGAATCACCCTCCGATGGCGAGGTTCAAGACCCAAGCCACCGGTGGTCAGGGATTCAAAGTGAGGAATCTCCTCATAATGCGTGCTGTGTGCTGTATTATTATTATTGTTAGAAGCTATGTTGTTTCTGTAACATATTCCGTGAAAAAATACTATTGTGGAGACCCTACATTGAACTGGAATATGGGTTAATAGAAGAAGCCGCAAGGGCGCAAGCCTAGTATTTGACGACCGAAGTACACCATGCTTCGTATTCACCGTGAACCGATGGAAATCCGCCCGCCCTCCACAACTATATATGGGCACCCGCGGGTGGCTCTTTCCGAGGCCCATGAAAGTAAAGAGCCTCAGATTTGTCTATAGCCACCTTAAACCCTAACCTCCGAATTCTGCTTACTGCGGTCTCCTGGAGGGATTTACCCGCTGCTGTCACAAGTGTGTCATCAGCGTAACATACGACACTTACTCTCCGAAGATTATCACCACGAAACACCCAGTCCAATGTTCCACAAGAGTGGGCCGAGGACCGACCTCTGCGGAATACCGCACGACACCGATCTCCGATGCTATTTATCAGCGCCCAGATACACTACGTACCTGTCTGACAGGTATGAGTGCACCTGACGCCGTAAATACGGTGGAAAATCGTGGTACTGCAGTGCAGCCTCGATGCAGGCCAAGGGCAGAGTGTTAAAAGCGTTTGTAATATCTAAAGACACTGCTATAACAACCATGTCCGGAGCCACTGCCTTCTCTGCTTGAGTTTTTCCCCGCAGAGTCACGTGGATTGTTGACTTCCGCGCCGGAACCCGAATTAGCAATCGAAGAGATTCGGGCCTGTTCTTTCTAAATTCTCGACGAGGCGATTATTGATTATGCGCTCAAAGAGCTTGCCTACCTAATCGAGTAACCCCAGTGACTCGACAGATAGCACCCAAACACGTCCTGGCACACCGTCGAGCCCAAGGGCAGATTTCTTGCACCGCACCCGTTGCACTGCAGCTTTTAACTTTGAGGGGGTACACCTATAACTTCATTCACCTCTGCTGATGTCCGTGACGATGTCGCCAGCAGAAATGGCGACATCGGTGGAGGAGTGAATGTTACCGTGGCCGGAAAGAGGGTGGCTACTACGTCCGCCAACAACTCAGGCCGAAGACTCTGAGTCAAGGGGGGCGTCGGCAGTTGGAGTTTACTCAAAGCTATCCGGTGAGGGCGCCCCCATGGATCTTTATCAAAAGTCCTCAAGAAATCCTGCGGGCCAAATGTTTCGCCCTCGCGATGGCCACTCGCAGCGCTCTTCTCGCCTCACTTTAGGTACCATGGAAAGAGCTGCTTTTGGTATTTGTGATTTGAAAGTCGTTGCTGGCGACGGCGATGTCTGGTAAGACGCCGGCATGCAGTCGTACATGTCGTATGCAGTTGTGTGACCTCCGTCGACGACCAGTAAACTTGGGGTTTCGGAGCGTGTCGTTTTACTCGGGGCATGGCCGCATCACGAATAGGCGTCATTGCCACCCGAAACCATTCCACCTCCGCCTCAACCTCTACCACGTCATCTGGCAAAGGTGTCCACACTTGAACCAGAGCGGCCACTTTTAAGGCTTCCACATCGAGGCGCATTAAAGCGTGCGCGGATCGCACCGTACCGGGACGTTCGGGTTCCCGGACTGAATAGTTGGGAATGAGAAGACATAATGTACAAGATCCGGAGCCCTTCGCAACTTTTTCGAAGGGCGAGGAGCCGGCAACAGCTCGTGTGACGACAGCCACCGAGCCATCGAGGTCACCAGCCCAGTCATTCCTGGATGGGACAAAGTATGGCTCAGAAACGACAGCCACGTTAATCACCCTCTGCGCCATGCTCTGGACTAGTAAGTCTTGAATTCTAGCGCAGTGATTGATGTTCGCCTGGAAAAATCGTTGTGCCATTTTTATTGATGAGCGGTTTCCATGACTTCTCCTTGCCGGACATTTTTCACCGGTTGCGATTTGGCTTCTACCTCCGTTCCAGGGCATAAGAGGTGACGACGACGCAGGCCTACCTGATTCCCTGCAGGTTTACCGGCATCTGCACATAATGTGCAATGCGACTTCGCGGAGCACTCCCTGGCTATGTTGACCATAACGGTAACATATACCGCTGTGGTCACACTCTGCAGTGCAGCGTGTCCGCACGTGACCTCCAAAACGATATCGGAAACACCGCATGGGGCTCGGTTCAAGGAGCTTTACCCACGCCGACGTCCAACTCCAAATGATTCCTGAGAGGGTTATGCACTCGTATAGGATTTTAAAATTTATTACCTTTTTTGCGAGTATATAAATGAACTGCTCTAAACAAAAATAACAAATATATTTATATCATGATATTTTTTTTTTTATTATTAATTGTATTTTTTACCTTGAACTGATTTTGAAAAGAGCAACACTAGAGTTTCTTGCCCGTTCTTCTCTAGTGAGAACTGCTTTCCGAACTGGTGGTAGAGTTAATATTGACTGAATCTAAATAATGTATAACATTTTATGGGTTCGAATAAATTTATTTCATTTCATTTCAAACCAACTAAGACACGTCCTGACTAAGACGTCCTGACTAAGACACGTCCTGACGGAACACGCACGGCGTAAACTGGGTGCACTAGTTGCGCCTGTGCCTACCCCTTCGTGTCCCCCCCCCCCTCCCGATATACTTTCAGGGACTTTTCTGACAAGCTTATTCTTATTATATGTGTACAAAAACGATCCAATAAAATCCAATTCAAACAATAGAATATTTCTAATCTACTTTTGCTGGTTATACAAATTATTAACTTATGCTACGGTCCGATACAATTTATATATATTCTTATTTCTATTAACAAGTATTTACATATTATCTTATGTATCTACTTACCACATCCTATTGCTATTTAGTTATACATGTGTCATGCCTCTCTGATAAGTTTTATACATTTGCTTAATATTATTGCTGTAGTTTATATAATCTATTACATAATACAACAATTGCTTATTTATCTGTATATCTTATTTACTAATTTACATGTATGAACACAGTAGTCCATAAATGTAAGGCTGTGATCTTTGCTATCAATTATTTCAGGTAGGCTACTCCTTTCTAGCTTCACCCCTGTTTTCTGTTCAAATTTATAACTGTCTAATTCGTGAATTGGGCACTCGAGCAAACTGTGTAATGCCGATTCCAGTTTATCTGGATCACATATGCATGATGGATTCTCCTTACACTTGAACCGGTTCAAGTATTCGGAGAATCCACCATGTCCCGTAAGCATCTGCGTAAGGTGTCCCTGGGGTTTTATTCGCTTGATGGTTTTATAAGCTTTAATGGCATCCGGAAAGAACGCTCTCGTTACGAAGGCTGTCCCGACTGTTATCTTCGGTTCCATTTTTCAAGAGTCCTCTCACGGATGTTTCTCTTGACGAATGAAATCGGCACCTGGTCGTAGTCCGGCCTCTTCCGGCTCGAGAGCGCTGCCTCCTTCGCTAAGCAATCTGCACGCTCATTTCCTGACAATCCCGCATGGGCTTTGATCCAAAACAAGGATACAGTCTTGTTTTGTATCAAAGCCTTATACAGGTTCCTTCTTACCTCTACTGCCAGTGGATGAGGGTTCCCTTGGCTCGTGACACTCTCCCGCGCTGCTCTGATTCGCTATACAAGCCAAAGGAACTCCCACCGTTTTTTAGTATCTCGCTCGTGGCTCTGCAGATAGCCAAGAGTTCCGCCTGGTTGACGGTGCAATACGCGGGTAGGCTAAGTTTGATGGCTTTGGTCTCGACTTCATTAGTCCACAAGGATAATGCCGCCCCGACCCTGCCGCCAATCTTGCTCCCCTCGGACGTCAGTGAATATCCTCTCCTCTTGCACGTTGTGTTCGTTCACCAGGATCTGGTCTAAAAGACACCGGAACTCCAGATTCATCTGCAGCGCCGGGTAGGAAGCCACCGCAAATCCCACTTCACGTTCAGTCTCCCGATCGCCCAGCACTAACCGGGATGGCCCTCTTCGTGCCTCGTACAGGGTGGCTGCTTCCTGTACTCATAGGTCGAGAGGTAGTATCCCAGCCAGTACTAACGCCGCGTTCAGGGAGACTGTGCGGTAAGATTTGCATAGCTTCTGAGCAAAGCCTCTTTGGACCGCGTTGAGGTATTTTTGCACCCCAAGTTTTCCCACCGCAGGTGCCCATGCCGCTGCTGTGTAGGTTATGATTGGCTCTATTGCCGCCGAGTAAATTAGCCTGATTATTTCTGGGTGCAGACCGCAGCTCACCCTGGCGGCTTTCAACAGCCTTTTATAGATGTTAGTGGCTTTTGCGCAGATGGAGATAGACAGAAAACTCACATTTAATACCCATGTTGCGACCCCTTCGTGGTTAAAGGGCGTGAGTGTGCATGTATGAATGTATGGAAGAATATGTGGGCTTGAATCGTCAAGCCCCGCTGCGGACGCCGGTGTCCGAGTATATGTATAGGGTTTCCCCATACATCTATAAGCGGGGTTTGACGGGTTAATTTATCTTTAAGTTTAATTGCATATTTCGCACAGGATTTAATGTTTAAGGAATGATATCATCCACTCATTCCCTATCTATGTAGGTCCTCGATATGAATGAATTTATAGCCTTATCAAATATTAGACATTAATTATAAGTTATTTGAGTGACGTAATGATCCTTTAAATTTGATTTTTAAATAATTATTTTCGGCTAAATTATTAACATCATTATTAATATCTTCATTCTTTCAACGTACTATTTACGCATGATTACTTTAATGGAGATATGTTATTGTGTCTTATTAATATATTTTCTAGGGTTTGAAGTTTTCTTGGTGACATTGATAATTTTCAATTGACCTTGCAAATCTATAGCGAAACGCCCTAAAGAGTATCTAAGGTATAGGTATCCTGCTTTTTCGTATGTACTTTAAAAAAACATTTATATCATACTCAAAACTTTTTTATTTTTGTCACAAATTACCAGGATTTTAAAATGCCGAAAGCCTTCACGCATTTGTCCTAAATGTAATACGACATCACCGCTTAAAATTAGAAACACAATACTTGCTTAAAAAATGTCACCAGATATTGAGCAACCCGAGTTTCTAACAGAGAACACATATTACGTTTTCGACCACCAACAAAAAATCTTTTTGTGCTTTTTTTTTAATCACAAACTAACAGGACCCAAAAAACTATTTTACGCTTTTAAGATTTTACCGTAGGGAATTATTAATTATGATTTGGATAAATTCTTTAATAGGAAGCTATGCAAGACACTCAAAGGCAGTTAAAGCAGCCAGCTAAAACTAATAACCTATTAAGCTATGGCTTCACAAATATAAGGTGATTACTGTATAGTATGAAAGTATTAAAAAAATAAATTTTTATTGGATTCTCGACATTGTGTAAACAACTTTCTAATAAGACTATTAATCAGCGTGTCAAAATCACCCTAAAATAAAAGGTCTTAATACGAACTATACCAGAAATTCATGTTCATTTCGCACATATCTTTCACTCATTAAAACAAATAAAAATAAGATTAAGATACAGCCGCGTATATAGCGTGATAATAGATGAATCTTAACTCCTCGCGGCCACATTATCCGTCTAACGGAACGCTGTAAAAAATGTCTCCGTAAGTAGGTAGTTAAGAATCCGCCGTACCATTTATTTACAAGAGTGAATCCGTCTTAGAAAAACTGGCGTTCATTATTAATGGTTTGTTTGAACGATGCGTCACAAGGTTCATTGTTGGCGGTTGCGAGCGCGGCGTCCGGATGCGTTTGCTGACACTAATTATTCCCATAGTGCTTGAATGATAGATTGCCCTGGACAAATCACTTCTAGCCACACTCGAGCAATAAAAAACTCGAGATTAGTCGTTTTTTCGTGACGGCCCACCGATTGTGTGGAACGTGGGCTGTACCGTTTGTCTAAAAAGGCAATATGTTATTGTAAAATGCCGAGATCTCGATGCTATCTCGCACTGTCCGATGGTAGAATTAATCCTATTCAGAATTATAAACGTCATGTTATTTTAGATGTGATACTATAACGACGGTGGGTGGAGAGGACAGAAAGTGAGTGTCTGCTTTGAATAAAGGAAAAAATATATTGGCGATTAGATCGTCGTCTGAATGGCGATTTATTTGTTTTAATATAGTAATTTTATTTGAAATTTTTGTTTATTAATGTTATGAATTCAAAGTGAAGTAGATAGTAAATTATAACCAAGTTTATAATTATTCGTCAATGAACTTTAAAGTATTCTGCTTTAAGAACTACCTATGACATCAGTATGTAACCCGTAGGTACCTAGTTCTCAAAAAATATACTCTAAACAATATAAGATAAGCAAAAAAATCGCTACAGGACGATTTGCCATTGATTCACAAAGCTCGAGCAGTGACGCAGTTACATTAGTTTGACGTTGGGCACAGGCAGCGAGATTTCGTAAACGATACCTACCACAAATTTGACCTATCAACCTCAAACAAAATAACGGAGATAACATAACAAATCGCTTCGGCAACTGCGATACTAACTGAAACGATAGCGTCGCGCGAGGCGGCGCGGCGGCAGGCGGCGGGCGGCAGGCGGCCGCACCGCACCCAGTGAAATATTATCTGCCATGTGACTTACGAGTACTGGCCTCCGAGCGAGCATAATGACATTTTAGTATTACAACATTTTATCTACATGAGATGAAAACTTCCAAGATAAGTTAAACGCCAAACGGTATATTGTTTCAGAAAGTTGACAGCCGGTGTAATTTGTTAATGTCACTAGTTGGACGACGGAGCGAGCAGCTAGCCCGTGGATGCTCCCGCGCACCGATCTCGCGGCGCCGCGCCGCGCCCGCGCCCTCGCGCCTTGCCTAAAAATACTCCCGGCCTATCTGTCGCATTTAAATAATGAGATTTATCATTTCTATGTGAACAAACGATTAAATTATTATCTAGCATCGTTCTATTTGTGACGCTAAGTGCGGCTACCGAATAAAATGGTGATAATAATTCACTTGTTTATTTAAAACCCATTTCATGTTAAGGTAATACCATTAAACTTACGTAAAGTTTTGTTCGAAGCATTTATAATGGTTAGTTGTTTCAGATAATTTGACAAACGCCACATTGGATTACCGCCTACTTAGGTTATCTGTCATAAATTACATTTATTACTGAGTGTAATAAATTTACATCAATCTCTCCAAATAACTCTCCAACACTTATGGAGGCCGATTGTCACGGAACTTTACATTCATATGAATCTATTCAATGATAGTTCTCGAACTAAAATGGCACAAGCGTAAAGATTCAAGTCAATACTATCACGTCATAGTTTGTCTTAGGTTAGTAATTAGTTTATTATACCTATATTTTTTTAATTATGTCAAATAAACGCCGTAAGGGTGACACGTAATCCTATAATACTATAAAGCTCAGCGCAGACCAATCGAGGAAATAGCAAAGCTTTTTTACCGAGAAATGACAGGTTCGAACCAATAAACTACAATTTCAATTGAAAATATTACAAAGGAAGTATATTCTAATGGAACTGGACAAGAAATATGGCCACGCAATTATTTTGTACAGACCATAATATTCGATGTTTCTGAAATAACATAATGCCGATTTCTTCATAATTATTCGGTAACGAAATGCATTACTAATTCATAAATTTTCTACCACATCTACGTACCGATGATTATCATGATAAATTCTAGGTTGTGGCTGCATATATGGCACTTATATCCAGCGGCTTTATATTTTCTTCTTCTTCTTCTTGAACTTTTGGATGTATATTGCTGAACACAGGCCTCCGCCAAAAACCAACCTGTTAGAAGCAGGCGGCATCCAGCTATCCGAATTTCTCTTTAATATTAATCTTATCCTACTCTTACTAATGTTATAAATGCGAACCTTTGTGAAAATGTTTGTATGTTTGTTAGAAGTAAACGCAGTAAAAACTAAATGGATTTGGCTGAAATTGGCACCTGGGTAGGTCATGTCTTGGATTAACATTTTTTATCCCGGTCTTTTGTTCTCATGGGAAATAATGGACATGTTTTATTTGAATCTTTCATTAGATAGAACTGACGTCGTTCTGTGTTTTAGGGAGTTTTGTAGGGTGTAAGGCTTTTCACGCCGGCAAGGGCGCAAGTAAAACCACGTAATGCATAAAATAGAGCGAAAATAATACATCATGTTGTGCTCAAGCTCTTACATCCTATTAGATTTTGATTCATTTCTTTACGTAAAGTTCTTACACAATTTTCATATTCGAATTATAAACACAAAACATTACGAACATCAATCATCATACAAGTTGATAAAACCAAATTAAATCAACTAAAAATACTAACCCAAGTAGGTATTAAGCGGGGCTCATATCGTTGATTTATTCTTAAAAAGATTATCCCCATTCACTAGCCCCTAATTCTCAGGGGCCACGATAGCTGTGTCGCGGGTGCTCTCATTTTCAAATAAGTAAATTAACGTGGAATTGAATTAAGTTTCGTCCCGAGTTGAGATTATAGCGATTTAGTGAGATTATGCGAATGTGTTAAACGTACCCGTCGGTTGTAAGGGCGGGGGTCAGATCCTTTTGTTTAATTATAGATAGTGCTCGGGTATAAAGCCACGAATCGTACTCAAGTATTATATTTATGTACAAAACGCTCCGTTTTTATGAGCCTATTGTGAACGGTGCTTTAATTTTTAAACGCGCAATATCGGCTTGTTGAGCGTTTCTCCCGCTGATAATTAATGTTACACGATTTAATTAAGTGTTGTCTTTTTATGTGGCTCAAGTAGTGTTTTGTGGGTAAGTCTTGTAATGTGGTAAGTCTGATTTAAGTTAGGTTTTTAGTTATGGGTTACGTGTATAATTTAAAGCATGATTGATTGCCATAAACGACCTACTAGTACCGACGTAAAAACCAAAATACCTCTACCAATTTACTACTACTTTGCCTACTTAAAATAGCTACTAATAAAAAATTTACATATTAGTTAAATGTATAAAACCATATGAAAATAACATCGAAAAATAACAATCGTATAAACTTCTCCAAAACAAAAACCCTCAACTCCAAAAACTATTTAGACAAAATTAAACTCATTGAGCGGTCGCCGTTCGAAGAGGCGAAGTAAAGCGTAAGTTTTAGAAAGCCATTTTTTCCTTTTAACGGGGGACCAAGGCTTGGCGTGTTTGGCCCTCGGTAGCTATCGTAAAGCCGCGTAGAGATCGTGGCCGATAATTGAAAAAACGTTACGACTGTTGAATCTTAACACCGATTTAAAACTGCGACGGATAAATTAAAAGAATCCTCGCGCTGGACGATTGTTTTTCTTTCTGAACCTTTGCCTTCGATTTAGCAGATAAGCATGTTCTGAGCGAACTTTATGTTGCGTTCTTACTTGTGTAACTTTGTGTAGGTGGCGCTTTGTCGCGTGGTTTTATCGCTTACTTTTAATTAAATACAAAATGTACTACGCTTAAGAGCTAAAAGGCTGCCCTGAAGTAAATTACATTATTTGGTGTAATGAAGGCAGGCCGATGATTAATTGATTTTTATCATTAAGTCAATTTAACAAGAATTTTGGGAGTTGTATAAGTTAATCGGAGAGTTTTAAATAATGATTTTGATAATTGTATGATATAAGGCACTTAGTTTAACATTACAATGATTTTATGGTAAATTGTACATTTTTATTTCTCATGTTTTGAAAAACAAACGGCGTGTTTGCTGTAAAATGTAGAACATTTTCAGCGTTTAATAAATTATATCTTTCATAGTACTTTGTTAAGTACCATGAAAGATATAATATCAACTTATCTAATAAGAATTTAATGAAGTAAATATGAGCATCTTTGAAATAGAAACACCTTAAAAAAGACAAACATAATTATCACTAAAAACAAATTTTAAACGTAAAAAAGCGACTCTAGGTACATAATCAGACAATTTTTCAGCAAATGTATGTTTCTTCGCAGGGGCTTAGTGGCGGAAAAGTATTTCGAATAGGTGCTATGAAATAATATTATAAACTAATTTAACTAAAAATGCATAGATTTTAAGAAAATTCAGTACACATATAGAAAAAGTTTTGAAGTAAAGCTTCTATTTGGCTATGAAAAGTGCATGGCATTTTTATTCCACAAAAAATAAACATATGAGTAGAGGATCTAATGAGATATTTTAAAATGTGAAGTTATTGCTTATGGAGAGCTTTTTTCAAATTAAGAAATTGTTCAGCGTTAAAGTTATTCCAGCTGCTTGTGGGCCGGTTCCACAAAAGCATCTGTAGGGAATTCAAGGCAAATAAACCATCTCCAGGTAAAACTTACAGGATATCTTAGATCCAGGATGAGTTCACATTAGGATTTCTATTCTTCAAAAAGTTCGTCCTGTGGATACGACCGCGAGCCACGCTTATTATAGGTAAATAGAGTATTTCCCGGCTAACAAAAACAAAGTAGAGCCGTAGAGGTAAATAATTTTCTAAGTTGTGTCGTTTTTGTTTATGTGCTATGAATCATAGAAAAGTTACTATGGTAGATAATCTACCATTGTTAATTTTTTTTTTTGTTAACTATTGACAATGTTTTCTTTATTGGTTCGTTATGGTTTAAAGAAGTCAAATAGAGTTTAAGTTTTTTATTCGATTTCAATTTATACACAGAACACTAGCCACTGAATGAATGATAATCTAATATGAAAATGTAAAAAGTGATTCAAATAGAGACACAAAATACCGAACGCCCAAAATATGCGTCACTCACACAAAGCCACCGGAGAGTTGTTTCAAAGTGCGCATGCAAATTCGATCACAAGCCTCCACCAAAAATCCCCACATTCCCAATAGCTTAATCGATTACGTTTTGATAAAACTACCGCTAACTTTTTAAGAACAACACACAGTAAATGGATTTGAAGCTCTATATCTAGGCATTTTCGCTTGTTTTTCGTTTTGAGATATTAACGATGTTTTTCTTCCATAGAGTTTGAGGCATGTATGACTCAAAACACCTAATAATAAAATTGCAGATAAATCACTGATGATTACTCAATATAATAAACTAGCTTTTGCCCGCGGCTCCGCCCGCGTTACTAAGTTTTTCCGGGGTAAAAGTACATATAAACCTTTCTCTTGAATCTCTTAAAAAACGCATCAAAATCCATTGCCTATTTTTAAAGATCTAAGCATACATAGAGACATAAGAACATACAGCGGGAAGCGACTTTGTTTTATACTATGCTAAGATTAAGATTCGTCCACCAGTGATAATTAATACACATCTTTGTCGTTATTGTGAGATTTACTTGTGGTGGGTGTCTAGAAGGTGAGGGGCTGTCTGGGTAGGTACCACTGCAATGTCTATTTTTACCGCCAAGCAGCAGTGTGTATGCACTGTAGTATTCCGGTTTGAAGGACATTCTAACCAGCATAAACTGCGTATTATGAGGCTGATCGTCTAATAATCTCAGGGTGACGACCGCAGTTGAGTGCCTCGCAGTACTTTGTAATTAAAAGTTCTGTGTGGTGTTACTACCTACTGTTTTTTTTATTGCCTCGTTTGAAGAAGGATAAGTCATAGCGCTGAGGAAACACCTTGGGAGGAAGCGCATTCCAGAGTGAACACGTTCGAGGTAAAAATGATCTCTGGCATATTTATAGGCGGTCGCATCGCTTACCATCAGGTGAGCGGCAAGCTCGTGTCATCATTCAGTAGCAATACATCCATATGGCTACATGCCTTCCTCTTACAGTCCATAATTATTGTTTTTCACTCCGAGATCAAGGTTGTGAATTTGTGGGGGCTAATTTTTGAACTACTATACCCAATTTGATTTTTTTTTTCACTAATAGGAAGCGATATTACTCCTGAGCGCTACTTTTTGCCATGGGAAAATATAAAGCGGGACCTTTCTCCCGGAAAAATAATAGTACGCGTAGGCAAACGCTAGTTTACTATAAGTTGTTGACTAAGAAGCAATTAGCACACATTAAGTATGTTAATGTACTGGTTACCACCAGAACTACCGTTCTCTCATATGTAAGAATCCGTTTGGGTGGTTACCGCCGCAATGTCTATTTCTACTGCCAAGCAGCAGTGTGCATGCACTGTTGTGTTTTGGTTTGAAGGACATTGTAGCCAGTGCAACTACGGGACATAATGAGACTTAACATTTTATGTCTCAGAATGACGAGCGCAGTGGAATGCCATACAGTACTTTGTAGCATACATGCTGGATGGTGCCGCTACTGTTTATGGGTGGTCGTATCGCTTACCATCAGGCGAACGGTATGCTCGTCTCGTCATTCAATGCCATAAAAAAAACATCAAAAACCTGAATATCAGATTTGTATTTATTTATAATTATGTTAACAATCTGTTTAGAAGTTGTCAGGGGGCGGAAGGAGCATTGAATAGTCACAAAGATGTGACCGGGTATCCTGACCGCGCCGGAAGGTAGAATAAGTGCCGTCCTTTGCCGTACGGGGAAATTAATGTATTGTCAAAGGGATTGAGACGACATACGCTTTGAATTTCCCCTAGACGCTATTTTACTTCAATGATGAATGTAATAGATCTATTGGCCATTTTTTACCAAATTTGAAATATTGGAAAACATACAAATACAATTTAATTAATTTAATTTGTGTGTCAATCTACAACATAAACTTATTCTAGCATACACCAATTAATGCGGGATTTTGAGAAAATTGCGTAGCACTGAGGGCTCTCAGATATTTTTATTTTATACCTTTGTGATATAATTTTGTAATATCCTTGATCGAGCTCATACAAATAGGATAACAAAAAGCTATTAAGATGTGCATACATATTTCATTTATTACTGATATACAAATAATACTATCTAATAGTAGTTGCCATAATACAATTGACTCTCGAAAATCTAACGCTTGGCAGACAACAAAACAGTACGTAAAAAACTAACAAGAAAATAAATAAATAATAAATTTCTTTTGCCTAAGAAAATAATTCTCCGATTTCTAAATCCAACAGCAGAATTTTCATTTTAAAAAATCTTACGTAATACTTAACGAGCTGAATAGTCAAAATTTGGTATTAACGTGTAATAAAAGGCGAGGGTGTACAGTTGGGACAATAATTCACAAAAATTGTGAGCAGTTAATGTCCTGGAGGGCCTGAGAACGACATAATCATCCGCAAAACTAAATTTAATGCTAATAGCACTTTTTAAAATAAAACCTCGACAGGGTTGGCCGCTTAGTGGCATTATTTTAAGTGATTTTAATTATGTTGAAAGCAGATGACATAGGGTTCCCTCCTCTTCATTGTCCGCGAATGGCGACCTCTCACCGCCATCTTCTGTGGACATGTATTGTTGATATTAGCTGTAATTATTTTCCTAGCTTCAAATACTGTTTTATTATATCGGTGAAATAATTATTTATGTAAATATTTATCACTAAAAATACATCAAAACCCATATTAGTATATTATGTATGTACATTACTATTTCATTAGCATTTATTTTTGTGTTAAGATACTATAATATTTTTTTGTCTATTGATCACCCTGTAGAACAGCTGACGCAAATAGTGATCAATAAAGAATATTTTAGTAATAATCTAGGTTCAGAATTCGGACTCTACGAAAAAAATACATTTAATTTTTACCAATTTTCTGTATTGGCATAAAAAGAAAATTAAGTTCTATATTTAAATTTAGGTATGTAATATGTATATCAATCTTTGAGTATTAGTTAATTAGTCTAAGATATCAACCCGTATTTACTACATGTACTAATTGATATAGCAAATGAATGTCATGCCTGGACTTTCATACCCTGCGGGGAATGTGATCACTACTCGGGATTTAGAACGTTATAAATATAAAATACCACGTATTTGAATATTACATCTGATCGCGTCCATATTTCAAACTTTAAGAATGATGTTTGAAACTATAAAACATTAAAGCACAAATCAACACTTCATAAAATAGAAATGACGCTACTTTGAAATTGTAACCTGGAATTTTCGCGTTAGCTATAAAAATTTAATAGAGTTTGTTGTCTGCGCTTTGATTAGACAATAAAAATATTGCTCTCGTTATATTGCTGACATTTTTCATAAATAATGACTAAGAAAGAGATCCACAAATAAACAAGATTATAATTTCCTTAGAATCAAAGTTCATGTGTTTTACTGTTGCGTCTCGATCATAACATTATTTTGCAGTTATGGTTACAGTTGGTGAGTGATCGCTCTCTATATTTCACTGAAAAGTGATAAACAAATATGTGAAAAAATAGGCAAGGAGATACCGTTCCTATAGTATCACGTTTGCGGATGAGCCGCTGAGGATTCAATAAGGAAACACAGTGTTGCAGAAGAAGCATCTATTGAATATTTGGTCTCAGAATATAATGTTGGTACTTCTGCAGGCCGTTGTTGTCCGTCTGCTAATATTTAGGGAAGACCTATTTTCTGCAGTGGACTTAAAGTGGCTAATGATGATCATGAGACCAAAATAAAAATGTTAAATACTATTTTTTATCTGTCATTAGAGGAGGCCGTTGCCCAATAGTGAGTCAGTATAAAATAGAAAGATGGTATTATATCAACCGATGCTAAAACTAACGTCGATATCAAATATACATTTAAAAACCTAAATATTAAAAAACTCAATGGTGTTCAAATTGACGCTTAATTAGAACCATCATACTTTATGCACGTCATTCAATTTATAAAAACAAAGTATTAACATATACCACTTTATAACGATATATTAAAGGGCGGGGGTGCACCTAACAGCGTCACGAAACGCGACACTGGCTCACTAGCGCCACGATGGTGCGTGCCTGTAAATCCGACGAAGCCAATAAATCACACGAAAGCAAACATTACCAGGGCTTTCTATGTATACAGTTACGCACGCTGCCCCACGTTTGTTGCGACTGTTTGCACAGCTAGTTACAAAACCAGAGTGATTCACAAATAAAGCAACCGCCACGGTATATGAGAGTCTGACAAACAAATGTCTGAAGTGGTGCAGATCTTTTTGCTAGCGATTTGAGCTGGGCTAAGACTTATTTTTGTGTTAGGCTTTAATTGTCCGTTTAATGAAAAATTTTAAGGACGTATTTAAGTAACAACAGCAAGCAAAAATATTGAGCAATTGAGACTTTATTTAGTTACGTATAGGCTATATTGTAACGTCGTATATCTGTTCTGCATGATTGGTTTTTTTTTCGCACCGAATGACGAGACCAGCATGCCATTCGCCTGATGGTAAGCGATACAACCACCCACAAACAGTAGAAACACCATCCAGCACCTTGAGCTACAATACTTTGTACATAGTACTCTATGTGGCAATGCACTGCGCTCGTCATCCTGAGACACAAAATGTTAAGTCTCATTATGTCCTGTAGTTACACTGGCTACAATGTCGTCTTCTTTACATATCGTGACTTAATAGACTAGCGAGCTGCCAGAGACTCAAAAGTAGTATTTATGGCCGAATAGCAAAGGCTGGTAATGGGTTGAGAAAGCGAAAATAGAATTTAGTATATGTACATTGTACATATTTGCCTACCCCTTACAGGGTTTTGAAACAAATATCTTATATCTATAGAGGTAATATTATTATGTAGGTACTACTTATGGCACTTTTTAAAGAAAGTCTTTATAATTAAGTATGAACTCATTCAGGAAATTTAACTACATAATATGGAATATTTTCAATGCATAAGCTCTTGCCTACTTAGCCAAAACTAGCTTTTGTCACTGCCCTCATGGAAGTCACGATGGAAAGCTAAATTTTTAGTGATCCACAGAGGAAATCCATTTAACGTAGACCTTCCTACTGTGTGATCTCACATACTATCAAGAGGCCAGGTTCTAGTACCTCCGATTTTACAAAGCGTTTTTAATCAAGCTTATCGTAGTAATTAATTCAAACTGTACGCTTTTAGACTATGAAAGTTCCGCCAAAGTGTTTCAATGGTTATTAGTTGAAAATTTGTTGGATTGGTTTGATTTTGTAGTAGATTGAACCTGATAGAAGATAAATATCTAATTTTGTTAGTACTTTCGTATTGCTGTAATTCAAAATCATTGTTTTTATATGAGATACCAAATTCAGTTCTTTGTCATTTTGGTAAATGTGAAATGGGAATAAATAGTGTAAAATGTAATATATTTGTAAGTATACTTTAATAGCTCAATATGTTTTATTTTTATTATGATGTATGGACAAGTTATTCAATCGTAAAAAATATTATCCATCAAATAAATTATAACTATACTCCATCGGTATAGGTTTATATTAACTAAATGTAAGGTATTTAACTAAATGTAAACAAATTATACTTTACCATTTCTCTTTACTTATCACTTCATTCTAAAACAAACGTCTTCATAACCTATACAACACTTTTCACTGTTATTCCCGTTTATTGAAGTCGTTTGGCTATTATAAAATTATAGTTATTCATTAATAATTAATAAGCGAGAACACAATTAATTCTCTTCAATTACAATACTTTTATAAAAGATCTCAACCTGTCAATTGTAAAAGAGCTAATACGAGAGGCATTAAACATTTCTCCAATGGATCGTAATAGATAACCCTACAAAATTGAAAAGTGCGACTATCACACAGCACGCCATTAAAACTGACCGCCATTCAATTTAATTTGTTAACTAGTCACCAATTTATCGATACATTTCGCATTGTAGAAATTTGTTTATTTATCAATTTTTTTGCTTTGTTTCTCATAATTAGTTATTGTTAGTTATTTGTTTTGTTTCTAAAGTGAATTTAATATAAATATACACAACAGTCTCTGTAAATACTTTCGTAAGAAAATGTTGCCTACCCAAGAACCATATGTCATTCTTTGTTTACATTTAGTTAAATACCTAAACCGATGGAGTATAGACTGATTTCCTGTTTCACATCGTTTGAATAAGTGATATTTGTTACATAAATGTATGAGCCGGTCAAAAGCAAAATGAACACACTAGCCTACTTTTTTATGGCAATAAATGACGAGACGAGCATGCCGTTCGCCTGATGGTAAGCGATACGACCACCCATAAACAGTAGCAACATCATCCAGCATGTATACTACAAAGTACCTACTGTGTGGCATTCCACTGCGCTCGTCATCCTGAGACATAAGATGTTAAGTCTCATTATGTCCTGTAGTTACACTGGCTACAATGTCCTTCAAACCGAAACACAACAGTGCATGCACACTGCTGCTTGGCGGTAGAAATAGACATTGCGGTGGTACCCACCCAGACGGACTCTTACACAACGGTTAAGACCTTAGTCCACCACGTTGGCCTAGTGCGGTTGGCAGACTTCACATACCTTCGAAATTCAAATAACTTTTCAGGTATGTAGGTTTCCTCGCGATGTTTTCCTTCACACGTTAAAGCGAGCGATAATTCACACATAATTTTTTAGAAAAGTCAGAGGTGTCTGCCCTTGGGTTTTGTACCTGCGGACATTCGTCTCGGCAATTCTAATACATATTATTTATTTTCTATTATTGTTTTTAATCTTTTTAATGTTCAGTATAAAGTTTCAATGTTTATTTTTCCACAAATAATTTAATGACGACGCCCCTACATCCCCAACTAAGTAACGATTTAAAATTATTGTTCAATATAAATATTTTCTGTCGCTTTAATAACGGGTTTATCACCTATCATACATAATAAAAGGGTACCATAGAACAATAATTAATTATTATTTATACCATAGAAATGATTACATTACAAAACTGTGCTGAAGAAATGAAACATATTAAATTTTTGTTTATTAGGTATAGAAACAGAATATATCGTGACGTATTACATTGTTTTATATTTATTGATATAGGTATAGTACAGATATAGTAAATCTAAAGTATGGTGCCAAATACCTACACAATTCAGCTTTGTGAAATTCGAAAGATAAAATAATTCATACTTAAAAAAATGTTAACAATTTTTAAAACTAGGTTCTTAATAAAAAATAAAGTGATCCAGTATTTAATATTACATTTTGGATATTATGTCTAATAATCATCTAACAATCATCAAAATAAATAAATAACAATGATTAAAAATGCGCATTCTCACGCCTTTTATCCCCGAAGGGGTAGGCAGAGGCGCAACTAGTGCACCCACTTTTCGCTGTACTTATTCCGTCCCATGTTGTGATAGGGGAAGAGCCTATCGCCATATCGGGTTTCATATTTATGATTTAAAAATTACGGAACGAAAACCAAACAATAAATAGCAGAACGTGCTACAGCTAGTAAGTATGTGTATCTTATTTTGTTTTAAACGGTTAATAACGTTAAGCGATAATTTAATGGATTACACGCCGTTAATTAATGTCGCCTATTTTCTTACTTAATACCCCCACTTGTTCGTTTATACATATGTATGTAGTCTTTATCAATACTGGCCGATAAAGCGACTATTTAACTATACGCCAAATGTATTGAAATATGGATAGAATGGGCGAATATATGCTTCCAAAATTAATGAATCCGGTAAATATAAAATGCATTGAATACGTTTTTTATAGGTAATTATAATAACAAAGTGGTAATATACTATACCGGTGGTAGTCTCTCGTATGCGAGGGATCTTCGAGGTAGGTACAACCGCAATGTCTATCTACCGCCAAGCAGCAGTTTGCAAGCATGTATGTTTCGATTTGAAAGACATTGTAGCCTTGTAGCCAGCGTAGGGTCATTCAGCCCAAAAGTACGCACTTTTTTTTCTATCGTCTGCACACTCAAAAACATAGGGTCCTGATAAACGTTTTAACACGTTATTTAAAGTAAATTTATTCTAATTTCATTTTTTAATGAGTTGTTGTACATTGCTTCATCGGTTTTTTTGCAATACATGTTTAAGTGCAGCGGGAGAAATTCGTACTCTTGACCCATCATGTGGGTAAAACTACGCAGAGATGCGGTTAATATTTCGCATACTGGGTAAGCTTCGCACACAAGTAAACTATAGGCATATAATTACAAATTGTATAAGTACACATGGAATCATATGGAATATATTTTTACAGACAGAATTAGTAACTTAAATGAATACTATAATAATCATGTAAACTTAATATAATTAACGGTCTTTTGTAAACTGATGCACCGACTATCGATAAATTTTTTCCCAGCACAAAATAGTTGATAACTAATCAACAAAATCACGTTGATCGCCGTTTTTCGCTAAACAAGTGAGGCTTGGTAAAATAGCTTGTGGGCTCTGACATCATCCCTGACGCACCCCTAATTTAGCCAAAAAATGTCTGAGCCCCCTCAATAGGTTCCGAGATATCGACCATGTTGCCCCGAATGACCCTAATTAGTGGACATAATACTGCCCACTTATTATATATTAGTATTAGACTTAACATCTTATGTCTCAGGGCGTCGAACGCAGTGGAGTGCCACACAGTACCTTGTAGTTCAGAGTTCTGTGCAGGGTTGCTACTGTTTATGGGCGGTCGTGCTTACCATCAGGCGAACGGCATGCTCATCTTGTCATTTAAATGCAATAATAAATATATAGGTGTACATGTGATCCGATAAAAGTAGCTGGAAGTCATTGAATGAAAACCGCTTCATCGAAATTTTTCGCTACATCTCGGTTTTTGGGGGAGACCTGTGCTCTCCAGTGGGCATATTACTGTCTCACTAATATAAAGGAAAACACAAATAAAACTTGACGCTTCGGTACCTTCGCTTGTTGCCTACAAAACAAACATGCCCTCAAAAAATAAACTTAGCTACAGTACTATACTCCGAAAACATTAAAAAACTATTGAATATTGCTCTGAAAAATAATATTTGGAAAATCCAAAAATTATAGAGATGATAACTTAGTTGAATTATAATATGAGTATATTCATTCGGGTCCACTATTTAGAGGTAATTTATTAGAGTTCCAACAAACTATAACTACTAACTACTTTATGTGTATAACTTATAAGCCCACCATTTCATACTATTTCATCTACTAATATTATAAACGCGAAAGTTTGTAAGATTGTATATTATATGGATCTATGTTTGTTACTCTTTCACGCAAAAACTACTAAACGGATTTAGATTGAATTTGGCACACGGGTAGATCATAATATCCTGGATTAACACATAGGCTAATTTTTATCCCAGGAAAATGTAAAGAGAGGCTTTTATCTCGGAAAATCTTTTTAACGCGTGCGGAGCCGCGGGCACAAGAGGGTATATTTATAATTTATAAAATAAATTTGCAGCTCCACATTAGTAAAATCGTTTAAATTAGGACTCTACTATTTTTCATATAATATCCTAGAGAGGTTATATTTTTATTATTTCATAGTTTAAATCAACGTTCTAAATACCTACGCTCATTATATTATTTTATAAAGAGATATTATTATCGAGGCTACTCTTGTAGTAGGCTTTTAAAATGCGAGCAAAACCCTCAAAGGTTAAAATTTACATAATATTATTATTACAATTATCCAGCATTTGACAAAGAGCCTAAATATTTTTCATTAGGTACCTATTCAAAATATTTTTGTACAAAACATACAAATTAAGCAAAGTTGGGCTTATTTTCACTTGTGTAGTATTCTTTAAGTTTCCGAACTCATAACAGAGCACGAGAAAAACATTTCTCAAGTTACACAATGTAGCGAGTATCCATTATGATTTGAAAAGGACTTTTTGAAAAGCAATATCCGCCAATGTTTACCCAATGTGTTTAATGACGGGGGATGACCTCCGCCAGCGACGTCCTGATCCGCCGGTTTTGATAAATCACACGAATACAAACATGATTTCGGGGTTCGTTTGTCGTGTAAGCCCACACCGGAATCAACCCCGGACACATCTTAAAACGTGCCGCTTACCTTCACTCGACTATTTGTACCAACAAAACGTGATGATTGTGAAGAGTTCTGTCGCACGGTTTGTTCAACAAAAAATTACATATTTTCACTATCTATTTTTGGGAAACTGAAATACATTTGTATTTGACATTGAAATTTAAATATGACTAATGTTGCTCAAACGCACATTCAGTTTATTGACAAAAATATCTTACTCTGAGAGAAATGCAGTGGCTGAAATCGTTAGTTGCTCATTATCACCGCGACAATGGGAGGCGGTGCGCAGTTAGGCATTAGAAAGGCCAAGCTTTCGCTAATGACATCCCGGCGCGCCTTATGTATGCCGACATAGTGCATTTTACCGAATAACTCTTTGTTCGAGAAGCGACGCGCTCAATTTTTTCTTTTCAACCGTTCCGCGGGGATAATTTGATAGAACTTTTCAACAATCGACATCGCACAAAAGCGGATGGCTATGAATCAATGCCGTCGCGTTAGGAAGTGTCGTCGAGGAAATTAAGTATTTGTGATTGTAGTTAATATATTTTTTTACGCTTAACTGAAATGAACTACAGTTTGAGTGGTGTAATAACGTGACGGCTTGGAGGAAAACTAACTAGATTAGTGAGGGAAGTCGAGTCGTGCAGCGCCATCTGTGCGTGGCGGGCGCGCAGCAGCGCAGGCCAGCCGCGGCGGCCCCGCGCTATGCCCGCGCCACTCGGTGCATTTATCTGTACCGCGCCGGTGGGACGTGTTAAATGCAACGACCGACAAAACCGCTCCGCGTCAATATTTACACAAAATCCCATAATTTCGACCGCCACGCACACAATAGATTTATAAGATAAACACAGAGTAAAATGTCTGTAAATAGGATTGACAACATTTTAATATATGGTCTCGTGTTTGCTTTGGTTCGGTTCGTCTCTGTTATGCCTACATGAGTTAATGCTGTACCGTGAAATCATTGTTTTTTGTAGACGCTCCGGAGATTAAATATGAATAAAAGGACAAAGCACTGAGAACATATTGTATTTTTTTAGCAAAGTTGACTCGGTGAGCTTGTGGGATTTTAGCATCGCGGCTTTTCATGCTTCGTTAAGTATTTTGGACGTGTGGGAATTTGGATTTTGCTTTATTTTAACATTTGCGTGAAATGAAGTCCGCGGAAAACTTTTATACCGTTAAAATCTTTCATGTAGAGACCACTTAATTACAATTGAAGCGTGACATTTACTGAAAGAAGACAGATAATACAGCCCTTTAATATCACATCATATTTAAAAATTGTATGAGCAATGTGCTAATGCGATGTGACAGAATAATTCGTCGCTTCCTCTCGTCTAAAATCTGTCATCAAATTTGCAAAATGGTCTCGGATGGAATGACGTGGAGAGGTTTATAACTGATATCGTTATTGTCAAAGGCTACACCTGAACAAACTCGACCGTCTCGCGCCATCAAAGAGCGGATTTTAACAGTTTGTGTTTACGGATTAGGCTATTCACAAACACAGTTGAAAGCAGGTAATCTTCTATTGGATATGCGGACGGCCGGATGTCAATCGTGTTTCCCTCATACACGTATTTTGCGATGGGTTAATACATTTCAAAACTGCTAATCGGTTTGGGCAGGTGATATTGAAGTATCAAATTGCCGAAAATGATTGTAGATAAGTGTACTTTTGGGGTTAAGATGCGTAAAGAAGCACATTCGATTATGCAGAATAAATAAAACACAAAAACGAAATATAAAGATCGGGTTCATCAACATTTTCGATGTACAAATTCAGTATCAGCGAAAATTTAGTATAAAATGTCAAAATCAAGCTTCTTTGATTTGATTGAAGGCTTTTAATTTAATAATTGTAGGAATAAATTAATCAAACCAACAGTGAATTGTAAAATGTGTTAAAAAGTAGGAACAGAATATCCGTTATATTAAATATATTTCCTACGTGTTGCTATCGATTTATTAATCTCTCATACATCATTATATTAAGAAAATTTGATTCGATGTTCGTGGCTGCGGTTGTTAAATATTCAACAATAACTATTTATAATTTAATTTGTTAGACAAATTCCAGACAATTGCGAATATAAATATAACTTACTAGATTTTGCCCGCGGCTGCCCCCGCATTAATAAGTTTTTCCGGGATAAAAGGCCCGCTTTTTACTTTCCCGGGATAAAATGTAGCCTATGTGTTAATCCAGGACGTGATCTACCTGTGCGCCAAATTTCATCGAAATCCGTTCAGTAGTTTTTGCGTGAAAGAGTATCAAACATCCATACATCCAGACATACTTACAAACTTTCGCATTCATAATATTAGTAGGATAGTATATAGTATAAGCAAAGTAAAGCGTTTTGTAATAGAAACAAAAATATTTTTAGTCTATTATAATATTCTTTCTTACGCTCATAATGTATTTGTAATAATAGTTATCATTTTTGAGGATTATATTTGATTACATTATTAAGTTTTGTTATGACAACCAGCATTCATGCAATTTAATTGAACATTCAAAGACTAACTTATTGGAATGGTGATGGAGATGATTGCCAAAATTTAATTTATTATACTTAGCTATTTGTTATTTCACTTACGTATGGATTTATATAGTAAATACTTGTGTCTATAATATTGTCAGATCATCATTATTATAAAACATATTCCAAAAAATTACAAACCTTATTAATTAACGCTTTATAGTACAATCTGTAAAACATAAGTTGAAAAGACTCGTTAATTTGTAGCGAAATGTTTATAATATAAGACCATATGATTGTAACCGCTCCGCGATGAATTAAAGAGCAATTACAGAAGCGCACATTAAACGCACTGTGGCTGATTAATGACGACAGCAAAAGAAATAAAATAACTGGTAACAATAATTCATGTCGCTCTGTTTGTACAAGTCCGCGGTACAACAATACACCATGGAGGCAAAGGGATGATATTTAATTCAAAATCAATGCCAACTCCATTGTATGCACGGCGCGTCTGCTGGGAGGGGGGACTTTATGTCTTTTGCTTATACTAATAACACCACCCCTAAAAGGGTGGTTCCTTTCAAATAGGGTACATCTAAACTTTGTATGTTAATATAAACACTCGTGTAGGCTTCGTCGCGAACATCACAAAATTCAATGTTCCAAAAAGCATTATTATTACTTAAGCATCTCTCGAGAACCGGATTTGTTTCGTAAGGGTTGGTTCTTTGTGTTTACACTCAAATATGTATTTGTATGTAGGATTGTTGAGCATATTTTCTATACTCTATATAACAAGTAGTCTACATACAAAATTAAATTACATAGAATATTTTTTTCTACGCATAATATCAAAGCCGCGAAACTTGTGTAGCAAATAAATTATTTTGAAAAGTGGTGGAGATACGCCGGCCAAATAAAACATGAACCGAAGACGTCAAACTTTAACACAAAAGTGCAACGGGCTTTCATGAAAATATTCCCTGTTAGAGGCTCAAACCGGAACCGGGGGGTTCGTCTACACCGAATACAAAAATCTTTCTCGTTTCATGTAAATATAGAGTGGAACAAACTTTGTACCAGACCGAATTCGTAGTCAGACTCGTAGGAGAGTGTTGCGAGCAAGATTCACCGTTCACTTACACGTGTAGAGGCGCGCCGACGGTGCGGAGGGCGCCGGCGGGAGCGCGCGCGGGGTGAGGGGGGAGGGGAGTTAGCGGCGGAGTACGTCGCGACGCTGGGCGGACACATGTACCACGTAGCCTCCTCCTCCTTCCGCACTCTTATCATAAGGATGTGGTACCGAGCAGTCACCGTAGCGTCTCAGGTCACCCGCGAACTTCGGCACCCACTTAAATTTGTATGCACATTATACATGAGGCGACGTGTCAACCGATCATCTTTATATGGCCGCCACTTCATCACAAGACACTCTGTAAACACCGTTAAGCCATAGGCCCGATTTGTTATCAACTCCCGAACTCCATTACACAAAAATTTTGAATAAAATAAAATAACATTTTAGAACAAATTAATCACTTTAAGACGAGATCTGCGTGAATTTATTTTACCTATAATTCAGAACAAACACGCTAACACCACATTATAACTTTATTTGATTACTTTATATTTTCTTTTATATGTAATAATATAGGTTAACTAATATTAACACGCCATTTTATTACTTAATTACAAGCATTTACCTTATTAAGAATTAGTTACTTGTGCAACATAAAACTATAACTGCAAATCTCCTAGCATAAACTTATCATAAATTTAATAAAATACAGCTATTATCATAACAGTATATTTAAGAACTGTATATTTGACTGCCTCGGTGGCGTAGTTGTATTACAGTACGAATGATGCGGTCTCGGGTTCGATCCCCGGGTTGGGCAAAGTGATACTGAGTTTTTCTATTCAGTAGCAGCTTGGAGTCTGGAATTTGTGCCCGATATGGCGATAGGCTTGCCCCCTATCACATCATGGGACGGAATAACGGCAAAAAGTGGGTGCACTAGTTGTGCCTCTGCCTACCCCTTCGAGGATAACAGGCGTGAGTGTATATGAATATCCGCCCGCGAATTGTCGATATAATAATGAGCGTCACAACGGCCGAAAAGTGTAGCAACAACGCCTAGAACAATAAATTAAGAAGCACTGCCTACATGGCGATTGGCGCCACTTTATATGTTATTTTGAGACGTGAAGTCCCATAATGCCCAGTAATCATATTGTCTTTTTTTTTATAATGGCCATCTTCGGCGCATTAGGGACGGCTGCGGGCTTCCTCCGACTCACGTCTAAGTTGTCGTCCGCAACCGCCCCTGCGCGTACCGCTGTTGCGGTCCTTCTCCTGTTGTTGCGGGGGCTCAGAAGCCCCCGTACATCGAAGGACGCCCTTGGCGTCCGAGGCAGCGTGAGACACGCTGCCGTCCATCACGGGGGTCACAGAAGTTGTCTAGACTAATAGGTGGGCGGCTCCTCCCGCCCACCCGTGACCCCCGGATCATATTGTCTACGAGGTTCTTTGAACCGAAAAGCAGTATATACTGCAAATTAGTGGCAGAAACAGGCCAGACTATCTATCTATATAGACTAGCATCCAATTTTCCTACTACATAAACAAATGTAAAAATATATTATAAAAATATTCGAAAATGCGACAATACACTATTTGTAGACTTGGCTTGTTTCAAAATTTCAAGTAAGTTTGACAGAACTATCGTGTTATACAACTTATGTAAATAGTACTTATTTTATTACTACTTATTTGGGAGCATTAATTAGAGTGTGACTTTTGAATTTCATCGGCTTACACCTACATTTATGTGACGAGCTGCATTTACAACGATCGGTTAAACCGGCTATTAACGTGCCATTTATCTGTAAACTGGCGAAAACGTAAATTTAATTAACTATGTCTATAACCAAAATACATAGCCATACACTTAACCGTACCTAAACGTTCTGCGAGTACAATTTAGCATTACCAATTCGCGGCTCATTGAATTCAAATTGGGCACGGCTTTGTGAAATCCCTTTCTCCCTTTTTCATTTTTACGACCGTTGCTTTGCCAGGCTACTAATGAACTTTGTTTATTCCACTCGCCCTTGCATTGAAATTATGTTCTGAATATTTCAGTTAATTAGTAGTTCTTTCGATGTTTACATTTCATTCATTCGTTTGGTTCTTAGGTGCAATTTAAACGTATAAAGTTGAATGATATGACTGAATTTGAAATTGAGATTGGGTATTTATTTAATTTTTTTCAAATTAGTATCATTTCGATAACGGTGTACAAATTTTATTTTAAAAGCCACAAAACTTGTTTTTTAGGTATTTTAAAATGAAAAAATAATGACTAGTACTCACGTTTTTTCCTACTTTATCAGTAGGTACTATGCGTCGAGGATGAAGATATCAACCAGTAATGTTTACGTACTGTGTAATATTCATAATATCTACACTAGATAGTGCAAATTTTATATAACCAAATACGTGTTATTCTCAGATTTGTACACGTGTAAATATTTTATAACACGTTAATTTACACACCATAATGTCAAATACGCACTAAAAATCACATTTTCTGTTACTTTACCGTGTGAGCCCTAAATTTACCTGCAACTTAGGCATGCTGAATAAGAAGCCTAGATTGGACAAGTGGCCGGTGTCGCAACAGCTAGATTAGTTTACTTTACCTACTTCTTTAGCCTTGTGTCGTTTGAGGTTGTCTCGTGAGACTTTGCAGTTGACGATAGCTTAATTTTCAATCTATAATGATACATTACTAAACTGAAATCTTAAACTTAAAAATAAAGTTTATGCAATACGTGATGTCTATTTATATAAATAAGAAGAAGATGACAGGAATCTTATCTTACTTCTTACTAATATTATAAATACGAAAGTTTGTGAGAATGTTTGGAGGTTTGTTAAAGAAGGGTAATACATAATGAATGAAAAATGAAAATCCTCCTAGCCAGTTTCGGCCACGGCGGCCAATCTCAACGGAGATCAGCCAGGTACGCAGGAGATAATATAGTGCACAAGTGTGTGCGCAATACACAGGTGCACTCGCTATTCCTTCACTCTCATAGTCCGGTGAGACGGCAATCCGACATGACCGGAGAGAGATCAGGCGCAGGACCAACGGCTTTACGTGCTTTCCGAGGCACGGGGGTATCACACCGCCAACTTCCTGACTCCGAGCTGCGACTGAGTAAATTTTAAGATGGAAAAACCCAGTCACAATTTTTTTGGCTCGACCCGGGATTCGAACCCAGGACCTCAGCGCGCAAATCGTACTCGTAATGCCTACGCAATACCACTACGCCACCGAGGCAGTCATACATAATAATAATATAATAATATATCATCTAATAATCTAATATATAAAATTCTCGTGTCGCGGTGTTTGTCGCCAAACTCCTCCGAAACGGCAGAACCGATTTTGATGAAATTTTATATTCACACTTGGTAGGTCTGAGAATAGGTTCTTATCTATTTTTCATCCCCCTAAGTGGTAAGGGTGGCCCACCCCAATTTTTTTTAAACTACTGAACGAATTTCGATTAAATTTGGCATACAGATAGATCATGTCCTGGATTAATACATAGGCTACTTTTTATTCCAGATCGGAAAACTTTATAACGCGTACGGAGCCGCGGGCAAAGCTAGTAATATATAATCTATATACATTAATAAAATAAAATAATTAATGTATATTATAATCTTTAATTTACGTCAAACTGAAAATTCCTCTATATAAGACCAGTAACAGACAAGTCTGCTTCTGAAATAGACTTCTCAGAATATAATCAGGATTTCTGTAGAATAAAATTGTAATGAAGACCCAATGAAAGTGCATTAAGAAATGTGTTGAAAATAAGCTATTGAAATCGCGCTGCCATGAAGTTAAATCAAAATTGGCAGGTTAAATTCTTCTGAGGGTGTATTTTCGTTTGTCTAGGTAAATTAAAAAAGCCACGAACTTGGGTATTTATTAGCATCTATTTTAATTGTCCACGTATTAATACCAGTCATAAAACTACCCTTTTCATCCCAACATGTAGAACCAATTACTGTAGGAATCGTTTCATTGCATGTCACATTCATAATGGAGTATACAATCATATTGATGTATTCAGCAAAAAGAAAACAACTTATATTAATTCCTTAAAGCCAGTTAAGTAGTCATCTCCATAGATTTTTGTACATTTATTTTCTGGTAACAGTTATTTTTATGCTACTTGTAATAAGGTTCACTCCACAAACCTGTATTATTTAATGGTGAAACCTTTATTGGCTTTATGTATTACTTTATTTTAATTAGACACAATGTTGTATTGTATGCTGTATGTTTTCCTATGAGAATAAGTAAGTAAATAAATTATCTTTGAGAAGTTTAATAAATATCACCCTGTTCATGAGGTACTATTAGAACATAATAATAAATTTATTTTATCATTGTGTACTGTAATAATTGTGATTCCTTGCAACACCAATGACAAAAATATTAATAAGTAGGTATCGTATATTTTCCGCTCCTTAGTGCTCAAGGTCAGCCCGAAGTCTGGGATGCCAGGTCAACAGTCAACACCTATACCCTCAACCGTTTTTTTTTATTAGGGCACGGCAAAGTCACCTCTTGGTAAGCGCGATGCCGTCCAGATCGAGTATCGAATGGCAGCAGATGGTTATCTCATGCCGATCGACACAATCATGCCGGCCTACTAAGCTGCTTCTTCACGCTACGGCGGAAGGAGTGACGACGCTACTATTATCTCATGGGACTCAACGTAGCAGGTGAAATAAGGACGTGATAATAACTCTGCCTGAAAAGAAAAATACATGATGCTACTTAACACATACACTTTCAAATTTAAACGCCAACAATAGTATAATTAAAAAACATCACACAAATATGATTGTCAAGCATGGAGTGCGTGACGAATGGACTTGCGTTGTTGGCGACACGTTTCCACGCTAAGGGGAACTTTTAATATTTTGTAGTCTGTTTCTAATTGCCTTGCCAACAATTTTATAATTTAAAAATCAGGATTGATATTGTTAAAGGGTGTAGGGTCCTCCTACTTTTATCGTGCTTTCATTTCCAAACTTGGACGATTTATATTCCTGGCAAATAATGTTTTTAATTATTGCATAGTAACAATGTATTTGGTAAATCAAAAATGCCAAAAGTAATATATTTTATTAAAAAATAATTGCTACTTACTTTTATCTAGAACGTTATACTTAATTATAAATTAATTGACCATTATAAATTCTGACGTCTTTATCTTCGAAGGGCTTGATGGTGGCGAAACTATTGCATCTATTTTTAGCTAAGCTTATAATCGTTAGTCTGTAGGGTGCGAACCTAACTAAGTACTAACGTCCTTTCAATCAAATCATGGGATTTTCCCGATTTCTACCTAGGATCCAAACTCGGCATCATACAGCTACATCGTAAATCAGACTAAACCAAAACATATATAATACCTGTAAAGTGTCAAAAAATACCTATGAAGTCGTCTTTATATTTTATTAATTATTTATAGAGCTAGAAATGTTATAGACCTTGTTACGAATTACAAATTAAATCTCAATTAATGGGAAAATAGTAAAAAGCCTTTGTACTTCCTAAGGTGTTCATTACCCACTTACTGCTGCTATAAAAAACCGCGATTTATATCATCTAATCATTTATTTATAACAGTTGCATAAAACCACATCATCATAATCATCGTCATGAAGTCCACTGCTGAGCATATAATACCACATAACACAACAATTACTAAAAAAAATTTTTATCTACATCCAACCACAAAACAAATACTTGAACTATACGAAGACGGTGGTTCCGTTTGAGTATAACTGCGACTGCGGGCAAAGTTCGCGATCGCAAGGTAAGCACTCCTTATCGATTTGGTCACTGTATTTCCTGCTTGAAAGTTTACATTTATAACGCGGTTCAAAGACAATCAACAACTTTGTTTTATTTTTCACCAGGAACTTGCTGTCTGAGTGGTTCACTCATGTTCCTCTATAACTTCTTATTTTGTTTTTCAAGAATTAAACGTAGCAAACGTATTTAGATGTGATTTATGGTAATTTAAAATTTGGATGAGGCATTTGCTGTTGGTTGATCAATATTGATGTGGCGCAGGAGTTTTTCGACTCTAGTAATCACGAGTAATATAGCGTTAGAAGGCTTTTTAATTTTGTGTCGATACAAAACTAAATTTTAGTAGTAAAGCCACGTAGTCGAAATATTTATGGGCGGACATGACCGTGATATCACTGTCATATAGAATACCACAAATGACACCCTATTGCTGCGTTTCGTACCGTGAATGAGAATTACGAAAATTCAATCCAGACGTCTCACCCTACTGAATACTTATAATTACCCCAGCATGTTGGAAAAGCCATTAGGTACGATAGTTACCTACTCTATACTAATGATACGAAGACGCAGGGAAAAGCTTGTATAAAATTAGGTACTTATTGACAACTTTAAATTAATCAATTTCTTTAACTTAGTCCCTCTCGAGTCTCGTCAACGTGTCAATATCAGTTTAAGAGCCTATGTCAGGAACTTTAAGGACTTTCAAATTCAAATTTCTCGTAAACTACTAAGATCAGAAGTTAGATTTTTGGATATGTGTAAATTGAACGTATAACTCAATAATATGTCAAAGCCAAAACACAATTGCTATAAATTTTCTCGATCGAAAAAAAAAATCAAAGTTACCTCTGATATTTTCTTTAAACACGCTTTATCTCTAAATGGTGGAATATGTACATTCGTAACTTTATTTAAGTACAATACAACAATTTCTTCAAAGTTTTATCAATACACAATTAAAACGAATTAAATAGTATAATCACAATTAAAAGAAAATTGTTTTGGCGCTTACGCCATTTCATTTCGGCATACGCGTGCGCCTCCCGTCACTTTCTCTCATCCGCGACGTCCAAATACGCCATCGCTGTTATGGGAGTGGCCCGTGCCGGCTTCAGTCGTCCGGAATCTTTACTGACGACGGACGTACGCTCGAAATTTTCGGACGCCTTCAAAGTTCGAATTGGCCGTCTAGTGTAGGGATTGGTCCGCGCTACCGCGCGGCAAATTTGAAGGTGCCCTGGAAATTCTGTTTTATAGTGTATCCAGCTCACGTCCGTGTATCAATATAAAATTATAGGCTCTATTAGGTCTATAAGATAGGCAGCAAGCGTAATTATTACATCCTTTCACCTTTGTAAATTGTTTCTAGTCGGAGACCTGCTTTAGTTATATTTAGTGATCGGTACGCTGAGGTGCCGGGTTCGTATCCCTGATTGAAAAACAATAGTCACTGCTTTTTTTTGTTATTTATTCTGCCTCAGTGGTGTAGTTGTATTACGTTATGACTGCAATGCTGAGGTCTCGGGTTCGATCCCCGAGTCGGGCAGAGTGATATTGGATTTTTTTCTTTTCAGCCCGAAGTTTGGATTTTGAGCCCGAAATGGTGATAGGCTTGCCCCCTATCACATCATAGGACGGAATACGCACGACGGAAAGTGAGTGCACTAGTTGCGCCTCTGCCTACCCCTTCGGGGATAAAAGACGTGAGAGTATATTATGTATGTATTATTTATATTGGGTAATTCATAGCTAGGGACGCCCTGGAATGCCGGCCCAATTTTGCGTAAGTGACGCTTGCACATACATTTAAAAAAATCGTATTTTGCATGTAAAGCCTGTTCAAATTTTTACACCATAAAATTATTTTAGTATGATTTTTTGTAGTACTCATTTATTTATACATTATGAATCAATAATAACTAAAATGTTAAGAGCTAATGTTAGAATTGGTATACACGGCGGCCATTTTGAATTTCTTTGTTTTAAGGCCAATCGACCTCAAAATCGATATCTGGGCAGGCCTTTAGGTATAAAAGACGGATCCAATGTTAGACTTGAAAAAAGTGGCCGCCATTTTGAATTTCCTTGTTGTAAGGCTAATCGACCTCAAAATCGATATCTGTGCAGGCCTTTAAGTACAAAAGACGGATCCAATTTTAGAATTGAAAAAAGTGGCCGCCATTTTGAATTTCTTTGTTTTAAGGCCAATCGAACTCAAAATCGATATCTTGGCAAGCCTGTAGGTAAAAAAGACGGATCCAATGTTAGAATTAAAAAAAGTGACCGCCATTTTGAATTCCTTTGTTTTAAGGCCATTCGACCTCAAAATCGATATCTGGGCAGGCCTTTAGGTATAAAAGACGGATCCAATGTTAGACTTGAAAAAAGTGGCCGCCATTTTGAATTTCGTTGTTTTAAGGCTAATCGACCTCAAAATCTATATCTGGGCAAGCCTGTAGGTACAAAAGACGGATCCAATGTTAGAAATGAAAAAAGTGACCGCCATTTTGAATTTCTTTGTTTTAAGACCAATCGACCTCAAAATCGATATCTGGGCAGGCCTTTAGGTATAAAAGATGGATCTAATGTTAGACTTGAAAAAAGTGGCCGCCATTTTGAATTTCCTTGTTTTAAGGCTTATCGACCTCAAAATCTATATCTGGGCAAGCCTGTAGGTACAAAAGACGAATCCAATGTTAGAATTGAAAAAAATGACCGCCATTTTATATTCCTTTGTTTTAAGGCCATTCGATCTCAAAATCGACATCCGGGCAGGCCTGTAGGTACAAAAGACGGATCCAATGTCAGATCTGAAAAAATTGGCCGCCATTTTGAATTTCTTTATTTTAAGGCCAATTGACCTCAAAATCGGTATCTGAGTACCACTTTAGTTACTAAAGGCAGATCCACCGTCGGAACTGAAAAAAGTGGCCGCCATTTTGAATTACTTTGTTTTAAGGTTAATCGACCGCAAAATCGATATCTGGGTGTAACATTATTAACAAAAGAGTGATCCAATGTCAGAATTGAAAAAAGTAGCCACCATTTTGAAGTTTTTTGTATTAAGGCCAATCGAACTCAAAATCGATATCTGGGCATTGTTTTGTGCACAAAAGGCAGATGTAATGTTAGAATTTTAAATAAAGGCCGCCATTTAGATTTATTTTTCTTTAAAGGCTTTAAAATCAAAATCCGCTGGACATGACTGGCCACAAACTCTAATAGGTATAAAGGAGACGGCCTAAATTGGGCTTGACCTTACACTTTGGAAGCATGTATCAATATTCTTCTATTTTTATGTCTTCCATTTAAAAATATCCCACCAAAAACATAAATGTAAAAAAGGATAGCCAAGTTCAATACCAAAATTATGCTTAGCTGTGGGCTTCGCCGCAAAAAGAACGGAGATCTAAATGTGTGCCAAGTTTTATGCAAAATCTAAATATGTATTTATAGGAACAAAATAACATTATGAACAAGTATTAAATTCTATTTGTTTGCTTTATTGAATACCTATAATAGTTGCTGGTATTTACAAATGTGAGATCTTTTACATTTATGTTTTTGGTGGAATATCATTACTTTTTGTAAAGAAAACTAGGTAGGTATTGAGTTGTGTGGTGCCGCGCGCCGCCGATGACACACCGTTGGCCGGCTGTTTAGCGCGTATTACAAGTGTTTTTTTATGGGGACACCACAAATGTTTTGGCTTAACTTTATCTTTATATTTCTGTTATAAAGCAAATATAATAAAACATATATTGGGATTGTTTCAAATATTTGCTTGTAACGGTTCCAACGCTACCATTAAAAATATATTTTTTTTATGTGGACCCCTGTATTTTTAACTTTTTTTATTTTTAGATTTTTTCTTACGCTTACACATAATTACCGAGCTGGATTCCAAATTTCATCCTTCTAGGTCATCTGGAAGTAGGTTAGGTTTAGATACTATAAGTCTGTCAGTCAGTACAAAAATTTACGATTTTGACCTTCATATCTTTATAACCGTTTGAGCTAGCTTCATGAAATTTGGGCTTCTAGATGTCCTTATAGATATAATTAAACTCACACAGTTTTATGTGTTTACTTTAAATAAGTTTTGAGTTATAGAAAGGTGAAAAGTGGCACCAAGTGGTTCGTGTAATATTACACACGGCGCTGGCACCAACTTAGAGCGTTGGTTACATACTCAAAGAATACCAAGCATGTATAACAAGAATAATATTGACATAATAGTATTAATAATTCTTTGCGGGAGACCTATGTGCAATAGTAGCCTTTTAAAGGCTGAAAAAGAATAAGAATTAAAAACTATAGGTATTTTAGAAATTAAACTAAAAAGACATTTTCACTTTTTGGGATATTTAATATTGGTCGATATTATTTAATTTTACTGGCAACTTTGTTCAGCGCTCCCGACGTAATGTCAAATTGAAATACATTATTGACTCACTAACACTATAGCTTCACACCTCGCGTCGTGGCTCGTATTGTGTTCGGCGTACCACTCGCGCGAGAGTGTAAATGAGCCATTATATATTTATATCAGTCCTCGTCGATTCCATGTGATATTTTCAATTCTGGTTATTGTCTAAGCTAGCTCTGTTCACTATTCAATAGGGCAATCCAATGGTTAGGTACTGTGAACATCTTATGTCATCAGGTAAAAAAAAGTTATTCACCGAAAAATGATTTAGAAGCTCTACTCTACAGCGGTTCTTTCTTTACTCCCATTGGACAGACAGGTTTTTCTTTCTCATTTGGAAATAGTTCTAATATAACTATAAAATAATGCATAAATTATCTCTGTAACACTAAGCCCAAAGTTCTATGAAGTTTTTCCCGTCTCCTTTTAAAATATGGCCATCATTATTTTTCATTCAGTTCAATAAGGATATCGGAGCTCTGTTATATTGCAAAACAAAAACAAATGCCTTAGAATTGAAGAAGTAGCTGTTGCAGTAAACATCAGTCTATTCTTCTGTACAAAATATCAAAAATATTTAAAAAATTGTAAGTAATTAACATTTCAAATTTTCTATAAGCATAAGTACCCGCGTAGTAAGAATGACCTTGCTATATTTTTCTTACCCCACATTACATACAGTTCAAATTAAAAATTATAAAAATTGTCTAGATAGGTAGCGGCCGCCTTCAACATTTGTAACATTTATATCCTATATAGTGACTATTCAACCATAATAATGTAATCAATCTTCATATCAAGCTATGTAATTTTATTGCATTGCATAAATTTCGAACATCCTTTACATACAAAATTCGATTTTTAAATTGCATGGTGGCACTAGAGTGAAGCATCATTTACGTAAAATAGACCTGACATTCCAGGGAAGAAGTTTCATCGTGAATGACTTGTCGAAACTACCTTGATGTCGCAACTCACAGTTGTATTACGTGCCCGGTACGGCCTCCACGCTCAGGTCTCGGGTTCGAATCCCGCGTCGGGCAAATACTATTTTTTTCTGTCCAGTATCAACTCGGTCTGTTGAATTGGGCCCGGTATGTGGCAATAAGCTCGTCTCCTATTTGATAAGACCTAAAATAGCCAACGAAATGTGAGGAGAAAAGGTGTGATGCTATGTTTGACTGCCTCCAAGGCGTAGTTGCACACACGATACGCCTATTGTGCTGAGGTCCCGGGTTCGAATCCCGAGTCGGGCCGAAAAATAGTGACGCCATTTATTGTATTATTATTTATTTTATGTCCACCAAAGTTAGGAAAGTCCACAAGAATAAATCAAAGCAAAGCAAAATATAATTTAAAACATATTATAGAAGTTTCATACTGCTTTGCTTTTTACCTATATACAGACCTACGTAGGGGTAAGACTCGTACCTACCACCACACCAAATTTTATCTTGTCAACAAAAGTCAACTATAAGTGAATAATACTTTCGATGAGTTTAGATAACTTACAATGTCATTTTACATAATGTTCAAGTAATTAGGTAGATAATAGTGACATAATAATGGTTCTATAAACGAATTAAAATAAATTCTATGTTTTATAAGTTATAAATTTATTAGAAATTATAATAGCTATAATATTTACAACACAGACATGCATTTGCAATGACGATCTTTTCGCGGGCTTGAGTGCAACGACCTGTCGCAACGACGCGATGCGACGAGGGCCGAGGCGCGCGATCTATCTCAGCGGGGCCGTGCGGCGCCTCGCATTTGAAATACGCTAAGTCACGCCCATCACGATTCCATGTGTTTTTCACATAGGCTCTTAAGCAAAAATATTTGCTTAGGTACTTTATCGTTAACTTTAAACTACGACCATCTCGTTTTTATCTTAAAGATCCTCTGTGCAGTTATTAATTCTAGTCTTGTAGGTAGGTGGTATGTGTGTCCGACCAAAGGTCAATTTCTGGCCGAAGCCGAAACCGATTAATATGCTCCCCGCTCTTACCACACACACACACACACACACACACACTCGGCCGAAGTCGAAGTCGAAGTCAAAGGCAGCCATTAAGAAATTTTGTATAAAATTAGCTACAAGCTGCAATCAAATGCTGTCTAGTTGATTTAAATATTATAAAAATTAATTTGCAAATAGTTAAAAAAATTACATTTTGAAGTAATGTGAATGGATAGTATTTATTTCGTTCGGTTTTAGTGCTTGCAGACTGCAGGAACCTCGGACTCAAGGACCGAAGTTTCACCGCAGATGTTTTTCTTTACCAAAGGTAGCCAAAGGCGAAGCAGAAGCTTCAGTCGGACACTCGTAGGTATTTTATTTAGACGTAACTTTTAGTAAAACTTGACTGTCTCGGTGGCGTAGTTGTATTATGATACGACTGCAATGCTGAGGTCTCGGGCTCGATCCCCGGGTCGGGCAAAGTGATATTGAGTTTTTCTATTCAGTATCAGCTCGGAGTCTGGAATTTGTGCCCGATTTGGCGATAGTCCCGCTCCCTATCACATCATGGGACGGAATAACGGCGAAAAGTGGGTGCACTAGTTGCTCCTGTGCCTACCCCTTCGCGGATAAAAGGCGTGAGTGTGTGTGTGTTTTAGTAAAATATTATATTATTACTTTAGGAACCGGATTGATCAATAATATCTTGTTTACATAGGTACTAGTATTTTCAATGACTGTGAAATGAAGAGCGGTACCTCATTGGGATAATCTGGTTGAAATACCCAACTGTGGACACAGGCCAGCGCTAAATTCGGTCATCGCGTCCAATATATAAGAACAAATTAATTTGGAAAAGCATCGCCATCCGAGGGATAAACAAACGTACAACAGTTAATCAACATCGCTCGACTACCTAATGGAAAATGATAATGCAACGAGCGCACGACACACTGTGTACATTCGCCTTTAATGTAGTATGATTAAACATGAACCGAGGACTTTATCAAATTTTGGCACGCGTTTGTTCGACGGGATGGGGCGATAGGTGTTTGCCGACCGCGCATGCATTGCTGGTGCAGATAGAGCTGTCAATATTAGCGACCCTGAGGAATTGCTTGATAAACACGTCGCCAGATCTCATTTTTAGATATTATGATCAATTTGTGTTTTTTGTCCATGTGAGATTTTAGCATGTATGGAACCGGTGTTTGGATTTTTTAGATTTACGTGTATTCCGATAATTTATAATTGCGCTATAGTTCAGACCGGTCAATTTTAAAACTTCAGAACATTATTTTAATTATAAATGGAGAAACATTTCCACAATCTTAATTTAATGTACCTACATGCGTAATTTAGGCTCCGACTAAACGACATACATACAATGCTTAATGTACCTACAATTCGTTTACTTAATACGGATAACAATATATTTGCCTAAAAATCTATATGTACCTACTCTTTTCTTTAAACCTATGCTGTAACTATCTAGCCTATAGGTAATCCGACAGGTCTTCAATAATTAAACTTTTATTGATCTAGTAAATCTATACTAATATTATAAAGCTTAAGAGTTTGTTTGTTTGAACGCGCTAATCTCAGGAACTACTGGCTCGAATTGAAAAATTCTTTTTATGTTGAATAGACCATTTATCGAGGAAGGCTTTAGGCTATATAACATCACGATGCAACTATTCGGAGCGAAGAAATAATGGAAAATGTGAAAAAAGCGGGGAAAATTATTCATCCTTGAGGGCTTCCATTGCGTGCGCTGCGAAAACGGTTCAAGATATCTAAAATGTATGTATGAAAGAATTATTCCTCTTGAAATTATCTAAAAAAAAATCCGCAACAGTATATGTCTATCTTTTAAGATTAACTTACTAGAACCGTTTTTATGGTAATGAAATTTGGTCGAAATTAATGCATTATTTGTTAAGAGTTGTATCAACGTCATAGTCATAGAGTGATTCAACGGGAAGGTTTTTATGTACTTTTAGCCCGGAAAAACTTATTAACGCGGGCGAAGCCGTGGGCAAAAGCTAGTGTATAATATAATAATAATAATAATATCAGCTCTGTATTAATATACTGCCCACTGCTGAGCACGGGCCTCCTCTACTGAGGTTTAGGCCTCAGTCCACCGCATTGGCCTAGTGCGGGTTGGTAGACTTCACATACTTTCGAAATTCTTATAAGGAACTTCTCAGGTATGCAGGTTTCCTCACGACGTTTTCCTTCACCGTTAAAGCGAACGATAATTCATAAACAATACACACGTAACTTCGAAAAGTCAGAGGTGTGTGCCTTGGGTTTCGAACCTCCGGACATTGTCTCGGCAGACCGTTCCATTCCCAACTAGGCTATCGTCCACCTAGTAAATGTGTTACCTACGAATAGATGTGTGGAAGCTTATGTTCCATTATGTTATGGAGCAGTTTGCCAGCATACGTGTTCCCTCCTTCCTACAAGTTAGGGTCATTCAAGCGGAGCGAATAAGCAATTATGCAGGCCGGCCTAACTGTGCCGATTGACCAGGGATGTTTATCTCCTGTCGTATTTTTTTGCCACGTTGTCGAGCCATCGATTAAAAAATAGTTCACGAGTAGGTAAGTAGTCTTTACCTAGTCGTAACCATGGCGAACGGAAGGTAGTTATTCATAGTTATTAATATAAAGGTATGAATAAAAAAATTGCATGGGTTATATGCATAAAAAACTATAGATACCTAGTTATTAATAGTTACCTAATAGGTATATATTGTCTCAACACCCAGCAGGATATGACTTATACTTTTATTTTCATATTAAGTACTTAATTATATATTTTCAGAAGAAACCAAATAAATATAAACCTTTACATGAACAGAGCTGATTGTGATCATCACGCTAGAGTGATTGCTGTGACGACTGACTGGCAGTGAGTATTGGATAAAGCTTGAAAAATAATTTTACGCAGGAATGGGCGTTATCACGTTTATAGTTATATCAAGTTTTAACCCGGTGCATTTCTCCTCTGTAATAACTTTTTTATATTTCGCATTCTAAAATCTTCGAATTTGTGTCTCCGATTCAGCCGATTCTAATAGACTTTTTTTAGTGGATGCAAAAGAAAAATAGGAAAATCAATCATGTAAGTTGGAGACCATGGAAGCTGTTAGATAAGTTAAGCTTGCATAGCTCAGAAAAGTACACATAATGGTACGTAGTTTAATTTAAGTTTTGCTCACATAGTTGGCGGTCTGGACTGTATGAAAAAATATCTTAGCTTTGCGAGCTAAGCTCAACTGACTTAGCTTAGCTCTTGCTCTTCAACTGGCTTAAGGATACGAAGTTAATCATAACCACCGCCAATTACAATCATTCATCGGAATTGAAAAACTAACTAATCATAATTATTAAAAATATTCCATAGAAAATAGACAATAATTGGACGAGCAATATTTTTTTAATGAATGTTTAATTTAGTTTATTATAATTATTTTACTCTATGTATTATTGTGTTACTGTAAGATTTATCCTACTCTACAAGTAGCTACTTTTTCAATATCACTTTAAACCTATAAGTTCACCTTAAAATCACCGTGTCCTATGCTCTACTTCCCAACCGTTGGATGCACCTTTGTTGTTTGACCATATTATTACAGAGTGGGATACGGTAAGCGTATTATCCCGGCCTTATGCACCGTCGAGCGTTAAGACGGTATCACACGCGAACTCACTTCAGGGACAGGGGACTGAATCTGGACAGGTTAGTGAGATTAATGAAAATGGATTCCGCCAACGGTGATAGTGTGACTTGACTAATTAGTAAAATATGATAATATTTTCAGTAGCTTGTTTATGGTCTTGTAGAGACAAGTGTCTTATGATATCTTATTCTACATACCTAGGTATACGGATAGTATTGAGTAGATAGTACCTAAGTGAAACATTTTATTAATAACTATTCGATTTCTAGGAGAGCCTACATCTCGTATAAATACATCTACCCAAAACTAAAACTAACATCTACCTACTTACTTTGATAAGTTCACAGATTTGTATAAAAAAATCCGTGACATAATATATTAAGTACGTAGATTTATCGGATTTGTCATTTAACGTCAATTAAGTATAGTTAAGCTCCTAACCCCATAGATGTCTTAGCTTTATCAAGAACTCGGAGCAGAGAGAGCCTAATCAACACTATCAAGAAATTTAAGTGTCGTTTGATACGTTTTAATTACACGATAACGAAGTGCGGTTTCGTAGGTCGGCGTCGGGCCTCGGAGGCGCATGGGCCACGATATGCGGTGGGGTTACTCCGCCATCCGTCAGCCTGTCGCGTTCGGCCCACTACACGGCTCTGCACTTTACTTCACGCCAACCATAGATGTGTCTGTGTCGATGAGGGCCTAACTTGCTACTTGTTAATAGTTATGAAGGGGCCACGCCGAGTGGCTAACGTAACACCAATTATAAGGCTCATCATGACAAATAGAGAACATTTTCTAACGTATATTGTCGATATGATTTTGAATTTAGAACTGCGATATGTAGTTATTTTTCTTATATAATGTAAATAATATAAACTTATCAGTTACCATCAATTATAATATTATTTATTTATTAATTATTTCAATGATAATATTATTTATCATGTGGCTGAGGTTGTTTAGTACATACTTAATTAGGTAATGTCCTTTGTTTTTTTTATTTATGATCAGGTAACCGACTGTTGTGTCGCAACTAAGTACACTTGTATAGAAAATTTGCGTATCCCCACAGATTAAAGAGACTACCTTATCTCGCCGACTTTGCACCCATGCCATTTAGGTGACACTTGAGTTTTGTTCCACTAAACTGTTCCAAAACATAGCTACAACCGGATAGTCAATATCTAATGTTTGTGTAATTGTCATGATTTTTGGTATGGAGTTTGTAGATCCTAAGATCGTTGGATAGTAGTTAGGTAGGTAGACATATAGGCAAATTGTATTCTACGTTAACGGGACGTAGGCACCTACTATTAGACTGGTGAAACCAGCATAACAGCGCGTTTCTTGCAAGCAAAAAAATGGTTGTTCTCAAAAAGTGACACCAATACTGACAGTTTTGCTGGAATGTTTGATTGCAGTTGAAATCTTCCATCAATCCAAATATTTAGTAAAGCTAATTTTGTGTAGATTCGTTCGATTTAGATGTAGTTTTGTAGCTAAGTTTGAACTTATATTTTTTACGATTACTCTGTAGGTATCTATGTTCAATAACTAAGTATTACTTCACTATCCCAAAATTTAAGTGTAAATATGGAATTTACAATTTTATTAACCCATAACTGTGTAAAATTTGCTCTGCCGGGCCTGTTTTTTCTTTTTCTCTGATTTCAGATTCTTGCTAAATAAACTTATTGTAAAAAAGTAACTACTGTTTAATTAACGATTTATAACAAAATCATTATTTAATGAAAAAAATGCTTTATATCCATGTTCGAGCCGATGACATAGTATGTGTCGGATCAATACAACGTTCGAAGAAAATATCCCTTAACTCTTGAGAAAATCAAGCCCTTGTTGAAACTAACAATTTTTTAATATTTAACTACAATTATTTACCTACAGGAAAATAAAATACGTAAGTACCTACCTGGCAATTCATCATTTTTTATTATTTGCAATAAAATGTACATCAGTAGGTTAGATCAATGATTATGCAATTTAATGGATTTAAACAAATCCAATGTTGCTAGTTAGCAGCAAGATACAACGGCGGGGTCAGTGATCGTTTCTCCAGTCGGCAATTCCTGTATAATTCTAGTGACCGAACTTTCCACTGTGATTGACATTGTTTATCTGCTACTTACGATATATATTCGCAGCTAATAGGAGTTATAATGTGGTATTAGGATGAAAAGTCTATCAGTCAATTTCTTCATGAACAGAAAAAGTAAGAGTACCTAACAATCTAAAATAAAAACTATAAACATTGCCAGAACAAAAACGCCACAAAAGTAAAAGACGTAAGAGATGCTAAGTTGCATCAATAACTTGGGCAAAAGTGTTACATTTATTCCTTGCATTTATTATTCCTGTCAATGAAGAAGCTGTCAGTATGAAGATATCGATCCGCTGTTAATAAATTAAAAACACAGCTCCCTTTATTCTTTAACATGCGTAAGCCATTACTTCAGTGTGAGCGGTTAATCCCTGAATGTCATTTTTCTACGAGTAGATCGCGAGTACCATTAGCCATGTTCCCTAGGGATCTTAAATATATAGGGGGTTTGCAGCTGTAATCCACCCTAACAGGACTAACAGGGTGTGAATGAATCTTAGTCAATTTTAAAATAAATTTGTTTTCTACATTTAATTTAGATACACAGAGGAATTTCAGAGAGTATTGTCTATAGGTATCTTATCATAAAAGCAACGAATCAGACCAATAAAACCCTTTTTTTGAGCTTATGGTGTAATAATTACTTTCCGTTTAATACTTATTAATGTAAAATAATAAGTAATGGTTTTGATTTAAATAATTAATTGAGGGTTCATTAAGATCACATGTATTAAAGTTAGTCATAAAGTTTTATAGAAAAGTGCATCAAGTATTCAAGACAACATAAAAATTTAAAACACATACTCAATGTAGATAACCTTTATTCAATTATAATAAGCCTTTTTTTGTAACAAAATCTGTTTCACAGACATTTATATCTTACGTACATAATATTGATTGATTTACTTAATTGAACATAACAGACATAAATCTTTAATAATATGACGTTCATTAACGCGTTCATTGTATACTTTTTGGGCATTGTAAGACGTGATAAGACTCCCAAAATGTAAAAAAATTGATACAAGATAAATTTGATTTCCTAAATTTAAATTTTAAAGATATGCTCTAAAGGTATAATTTTGTAAATAATGACATAAGTTATAGATACGACAGTTGGCCTGTGCAATACTAATCAAGTATCCTATTTTTTCCACCCCTGTGTCCCACTTACCCCGTTTTATTGTAAACTAGCTTTTGCCCACGGCTTCGCCCGCGTTAATAAGTTTTTCCGGGCTAAAAGTACATAAAAACCTTCCCGTTGAATCACTCTATCCAACACATTTATTTGGATAAAGATTAATATTATGACGTTGATACAACTCTTAACAAATAATGCATTAATTTCGACCGAATTTGATTACCATAAAAACGGTTCTAGTGAGTTAATCTTAAAAGATAGACATATACTGTCGCGGACATTTTTTTAGATCATTTCAAGAGGAATAATTCTTTCATACATATATTTTTGGTATCTTGAACAGTTTTCGCAGCGTACGCGATGGAAGCCCTCAAGGATGAATAATTTTCCCCGTTTTTTTTTCACATTTTCCATTATTTCTTCACTCCTAATAGTTGCATCGTGATGTTACATAGCCTAAAGCCTTCCTCGATGAATGGTCTATTCAACACAAAATGAATTTTTCAATTCGAACCAGTAGTTCCTGAGATTAACGCGTTCAAACAAACAAACAAACTCTTCAGCTTTATAATATTAGTATAGATTAGGTTCTATATAACCTCCCTAATTAGTTTCTAGTTCTACCGCCTACTCTATCATATTTGTCTAATTACAATCAGCCACATAAGTAGTTTATTTCCTACTCTTGCGCCATTTCTGCTACGACTTCTTTTCGAGAATATTCTAGAGTATGTATTCTTATCTATACAATAATAGATACCTACTTATAATATGCACGCATAAAGGTGGGCATGTGCATACCTTTGATATTTTTTTAATTGTATTATTCGTGTTCTAAATATAAGATTAATTTTGTATTTGTTCATGTCGTAATATCTAAATCAGGTATTCCGTTTCTAAAAGGCACTTGGAAATCAGGATAAAGATAAATCAGGAGGAAATCAGGATATTATGATTTCTACTTATGCGTGATTTCGCCAACTTCAACAAAGAGAGGGATCCTTATTCGTATTTTTATATGTCGATTTTTAGCTCGTAACATTTAAGCCTTACCGCCGTTTACGAGTATTAAGTATTTTGAAAGAAAAGCGAACATGAATGGGTCGAATATTATAATCGAATAAGTTTCTTCTCGAAATTGACGTACGTAATATTGTACCTGATAACAATGAATAATAGATCAAATAAAAATAGTTTCTATAAGTAACATGAAAAATAACCATACATTACTTTCAGTAACAATATTATATTTAACTAGCTTTTGCCCGCGGCTCCGCCCGCTTTAAAAAGTTTTTCCGGGATAAAAGTCCCGCTTTATATTTTTCCGGGATAAAAAGTAGCCTATGTGTTAATCCAGGACATGATCTACCCGTGTGCTAAATTTCATCGAAATCCGTTCAGTAGTTTTTGCGTGAAAGAGGAACAAACATCCTTACATCCAAACATCCAAACATCTAAACATCCAAACATCCATACATTCTTACAAACTTTCGCCTTTATAATATTAGTAGGATGTAGGTTAACCTTTTTATGGCATCAAATGACGAGACGAGCATGCCGTTTGCGTGATGGTAAGCGATACGACCACCCATAAACAGTAGCAACATCATCCAGCACCTTGAGTTACAAGTTAAAGTACTGTGTGATATTTTACTGCGCTCCTCATCCTGAGAAAGTCTCATTATGTCCAGTAGTTAGGTACATTGGCTACAATGTCCTTCAAACCGAAACATAACAGTGCACGCACACTGCTGCTTCGCGGTAAAAATAGACATTGCGGTGGTACCCACCCAGACGGACTCTTACATATGAGAGTCCTACCACCAGTGTGTGTGTGTTGTGTGTCTTGTTAATTCATTTGCGAATTACATTTCAGTCTGCGCGCAAAGTTATGCAACTGTTCATCCCCACCATCTCTGGCGAGGTTTCAAGTATATTCCGACAACTTTACAAAATAATACCTTAATTTGCCAGCTGCTATCAAATTTCTTATGATATTGCATTCATATGTGTACTATAATGTTTGCGCACTTTAAGCAGTTTATAGCATAAATACATACATATACACTCACGCCTGTTATGCCCGAAGGGGTAGGCAAAGGCGCAACTAGTGCACCCACTTTTCGCCATTATTCCGTCCCATGATGTGATAGGGGGCGAGCCTATCGCCATATCGGGCACAAATTCCAGACTCCGAGCTGATACTGAATAGAAAAACTCAATGTCACTTTGCCCGACCCGGGGATCGAACCCGAGACCTCAGCTTTTGCAGTCGTACTGTAATACAACTACGCCACCGAGGCAGTTTATAGCATAAAATGTGTAGAAAATTCCAAATTCAATTGATTTGCAATACTTACATACAAATGTATAAAAATAAAACACAGTTTGCATTGTAAAGCACAAACGAGGGTGTTAAATGATTCCAAAGAAAGATTTACCATGATTGAGAGTGGCTTTTAAATTTCGTTTTACCGCTAAGAACATTTTATAACTCCTGTCGTTACTTCCTAGAATAATCCTTTTCGTTTACTAATATAATTTTTCTTATTACATGGTCGCGTTGAAATTTCCTTCGGGTCCTTCTGAAGTAGGTATTAGAATATAGAGACTAGTGTGTATTTAAAAGTATAGAATATTTAATATTAATAAAGGAGTTCGTAATTATAATTGCTATTATCCTTTCCCTAGTTAAACTACCTATTGTTGCCTATATCGTCCCAATTCCTGCGTGGTATTAACTGTTTCACAGAAACAAGTCAGGCGGCAAATTTTGAGATTGCCGGCGATGCAGGTCATGTATTTCATAAACCCATTTGCCGAAGCGTTCTATTCAAAAGTTCAAAACATACGAACAATGACTTATTAAGTCACAAAATCAACATGTATGCATAAAACACATCCACAATTATGTTTACTGATGCCGTTGATAATAATATATCGTCGGGGATAGTACAATACCGTGTAAGTGATAAAAAAGTCCAATTGAGATTGATCCTTACTACACTAAACTTAGCATTGATAATGCAAACCTTGATTTTAATACTTAATAATGACGATATAATATACATTAAATTTGGCGATGTTAAAATTCAGTAAACAGTAATTACAGAACACCTGATTGGATATAATAAATTATACACTAAAACCTTCCCTGAAAACTATACATTTGAACATCGAAAACCACATCCAAATCGGATCAGTTGTTTTTGAGAAACGCGCGGCCATACAAATTTACATACATACATACGGATCGAATACAGAACCTCCTTTTTGAAGTCGGTTAAAAATTGTATTAATATTTGACAATCATTACCATATCTGTTGGATATATCTAATCGGATTAAGACTTCGGATCACATAACTTTTCGCTCTGCATTTAGGTACTTTTCCTCTACGCCTTGTCACATGTGTCCTAGGTAGGGTTGCCATCCGTCCGGATTTCCCCGGATTTATCCTAGTTTGAAGGGCGTCCGGGGGCCGTCCGGCAGGGGTTTTAAAAATTGTCCGGGCAAAACCCGGACACTTTTTTTGTCCGGGCAAATCCATTTTTTATAGATAAGCGACAAATTGAAATAAATCTTAGTTAAAAATTCATGGAATTCCCCGCATGGAACGGCAAAATATTTTTTCAGAGGTGTCCGGGGACAGACCCATATTTCGCCCAAATGTCCGGGAATTTTGCCGTGTTTATCCGGCGTCGGCAATTTAGATGATGGCAACCCTAGTCCTAGGCAGCTTTGTCTACGGCGCGTTGCGACTAACTTCAGAGCGGTGGTCTGACGTAGTGTTTACATTTACTTTAGCGGCAGTTACAGTAAGCGTGAATTTTTACAGAAGCTGTGCGGGGACAAGACTTAAAAAGCGATGTTTGCCACAAAACACTATCGGTGCTAAACAACACATTTATTAACACTTTATATATTTTTATTTTATAAACATTGTTTACATAGTATTACAATCGTATATTAAGTGTGCCATAATTTTTTACATAAATAAATGTAAGACACCTTGGTGCCGTTTGCCAGGCTACACTTAAACTAAAGTAATATTAAATATGGTAAGTCAAAACATTTAAATATAAATATTGCACTTACATGAACATGATAATTGACAGTGTTTCGTCGTCACTAAATATAAAATAACAAATAATAAATATGAGAAGGCACGAGCTGTATTGCATTATAAAGCGCTGATCAAATATATTTTTAGGTGTAAACGTGGGTATATTATCTTATTTATTACATTGCACATAAATACCTACTTAAAACAAATAATCGTTAGGTTTTTCTTTCTAACACTTCATTATTTTATGAACAGTTGAAACCTGAACACGTCTCGCAATGCTTGTCGGGTTACCTGGCTACTAAAAATAGAAAATGAATGAATTAATAAATCCAATTGCCAAGAATGGAGCCAGTTTTCCCCGAAGCTTCTTTAAAGGGCCTTAAAATAGATCAATATTAATTGTACAAATATATCATGAATTTCATCGCCACAATTCTAGTAACAATTAAATGATTGACGTACGGACCGACATGGAAACACTAATAGGGGCCAAACTGACGACCGAGTTGCACTCACTATTGTCCAGCATTGAAAATATTTCATTTTTTCTATATACTCAAATGTTTATACTATATGATACTTGATATAAAATTACGAGACCCATGTTTTTTTTTTCATAGTTCAGATATTTTCAACTTTGAATTTCCTTTGAAGGGTTGCGAGCGCTTTCTGAGTTCACCCTAAAGACCGGTGGCCAGAAAAGCCGACTCGCATCAGGATACTGGCGGTAGGGTAATTAAAAAAAAAATGATATTTGTTAGATTCTAAAACGTCTTAAGCACCAAATGATGTCATATATACGGCTCAAGACGTAATAGCCTTTGCTTTGCAATACAAAAAAGCTGACAAGTGATAGCTCAACCACAAAAGCTTCTGTAAACTGTCACCGAGTTGGCGATTTACGATATACCCACTACTCAATAGTTACGTATCTATACGTAGAGTACTATATGTAGCGATGTCAATTCATAATAATAATAATTTAACACACACATACACTCACGCCTGTTATCCCCGAAGGGGTAAGCAGAGGTGTAACTAGTGCACCCACTTTTCGCCGGTATTCCGTCCCATGATGTGATAGGGGGCAAGCCTATCGCCATATCGGGCACAAATTCCAGACTCCAGGCTGATACTGAATAGAAAAACTCAATATCACTTTGCCCGACTCGGGGATCGAACCCGAGACCTCAGCTTTGCAGTCGTACTGTAATACAACTACGCCACCGAGGCAGTCATTTAACTAATAATAATTTAACTTCGAAAATAAAGCGCTACACTTTATTCTTTGTAAATACATGAACATTATGTCAGGCCGAACTGTTTCAAAGCATCTCATTATCAGAATTTTTACACGCCAATATAAATAATGTCTGAATTAAAATAAAACCTACCAAATATTAACGAATTATGCTCTTGTCTTAGTGTATAGTGAGCAAAATGAGTGGTTTCGAAAGGATCACGAATTGGGTACTAAAACTTAATATGAATAATATTTGTACCCCCCCTGCTTAAAGTACTATACGAGCAAAATATTGACATTTATATGTTGGTGCGTAGTTTATTAACAGGAAAACGGCTTTCAGTCTAAACGAACTATAAATATTTAGCGGAAAGTAAATCTTTACAACAGATGCTAGTGGGTGAAAATCTCATCAAAATCGGTTCAACCGTACAAATAAATGGACAGAATAAAATCTCAAAATTAGCTTCTTAACAGAAGTGCCGAACAAATAATTATAATCTGTACAAATATTATATTTGTGCAGAAGTAGTAATTTTGAAGTTACTAAGGCCCTATTTAGATGAAGCAATTTCGTGCCGTACACGTGCGATTCTTTGAAGGGTATAAAAAACAGGCAATACTCGCCTGGTTTAAGCAATAAAATAAATACTCCCCCGAGAAAAATGCCATCTTGTAGTCGTAGTGGCCGAAAAAAATTCGCGAGAGATTCTTGTACGACTAATGACATAATCGCTTGCAAGTTTTAAGCAGACTGCCAAAAAAAGGAAGTGGTTCTCAAGCCGTGTGTTTGTATATTTTTAGTTCTCTCCTGCCTCAGACCCGTACGATGCAATTATAATACTAATGATTATTACTAGCAAAAATTGCTCCGTCTTAACGAGACTTAATCTTCTTTAATTTCATTAACATAATAGTATCTTGATAAGTAAACACAATATTTAAAATAAAATTATCTAAACCTTTTTATTAGTAGTACAAATAATTGACCCTGATATTTTTTTTAAAAACCAAATCCGAAAGCAAGTTTTATATCCATATTCCATACTTATATACCTACCCTCTATTTCTATGTAAAATTATAAAACTAATTATATATTATTAGCGCCTGTAGCTTCCATATTAAATAAATAAAATCACATATTATCAAAAGTATGTCATATACAGGTTGGAGTATTGAGATGGGGCGGTGAGCAAACATAACCACTGTAGCTTCAGGAAAGAAAACAAGTATTTTTTTATGGCATCGAATGACGAGACGAGCATGCCGTTCACCTGATGGTAAGCGATACGACCACCCACAAACAGTAGAAACACCATCCAGCACCTTGAGCTACAAAGTACTGTGTGATATTTTATTGCACTTGTCATCCTGAGACATAAGATGTTAAGTCTCATTATGTCCTGTAGTTACACTGGCTACAATGCCCTTCAAACCGAAACACAACAGTGCATACACACTGCTGCTTGGCGATAAACATTGCGGTGGTACCCACCCAGACGGACTCTTACATATGAGACCACCATCCTACCGTACCGTAAAGTAAAAGTAGTCTTAATCATCATAATTTGTTTTATATTTTGCGTAAACTATCCCTTTAAGTATTCATATTTATTGCCTCATCTCAAAAATCCACCCTGTATGTCACTAATTTACAAGAATTTCGCGGAATGTGGAATGTAAACAAAATATACATCATTCATGTCGAGACCTACATCGGTTATTATGATGATTCTTGAAAAATACATAATATTTTATATTACAAACTTGGCAACAGTCACTAATGCCTGTTAATAAGACCGCACTTAAAATTATAATAAAGCCTCACACTTTGTACGATCGGCAGAAAAATCAGTTCCGTAATTTCTGAAAATATTGTCACGAAAATAGCAACACGATTTTCTTTATGGCAACATTCTGAATTTTAACTATGCAGATTGTATTTATAAGTCCAAGGAAACAAATATTGAAAAATAGCTTCTTTGTTGGAATATTAAGAAGCATTTACAATGCTCTTAACAACAACAAAAAAAATTAACGTTCAATTTTGTTCCCATCCCAAAGATCTATCGACGGCCATTTTCCACTGCTTGTATCTCATATCACGCTCGTCGTCGGTGATTCTGGGTACATACGTGTTACCTACGGTCACAGGTATCGCGACTCCCTGTTTGCTTGTCTCTACCCCCCAATATGCGACCATGGCTGCCCCAAACGCAGTGCTTTCAGCAAATCCTGCCCTAATAACGTTGATTCCTATCAAGTCGGACTGCATCTGCATGAGTAGAGCGTTGGCTGTCATTCCACCGTCCACCTGTGAAAGAATTAAAAGCATTTTTATTGTGAAATGTTAAATGAAATATATACCATGCCAATGTGTATTATTTTGCAGTTGCGGTGAAATTATAAAAATATACAACAAGGTATCAATATCCAGCTTTCAGCAATGTGTAATAAAAAAAAGTACAGAAAAAGCAGCCACAAAATTATTTTTAAATCAATGCCATCTACCGGTAGTTTAAACTAATTAAATTATGGAATGTTAGTTTCTTAAAAGTGTGAGGGATGTTTAATAAACCCGTCGTTATGAAATATTTTACGTCGACAGAACAGAGATGGCGTTGAAGTCATTCGCATTGCAAAATCAATAATACACAAATAATTGATATTAGTACTATCTTCATAATTTTTTGCAACCACTGAAATAAAAATAAAATGTTGAATCTGACCATTTGCATTCGCTGAGCAGGCCAACATACCTTAAGTAACTGTAGTGGTATACCACAGTCCTCATTCATAGCATCCAATATATCCCTTACTTGGAAGCATACCGCTTCTAATGCTGCCTTTACAATGTGATTTGAGTTCGTGTCTTCTGTTATGCCACAGATCACACTAAAAAATGCCAATAATGTAACATTAGGGACAGGCAATAATATTACCACACGCAAGCAGCATTTACAGATAGCATCAATGAAATATACCAAAAAAATACAAAAATAAAAAAAAAATACACAGTACACAAATATATTTTTTTGCTTACCCTCTCGCGTCCTGTCGCCAATAAGGCGCATACAGACCACTGAAAGCCGGTACAAATACGACACTACCGTTATCTTTAGCATTCTCGGCAATATTTTGGGATTCTTTCGCATTATCCAACAAACCTATATTGTCTTTCAACCAACCTAAAGCAGCACCAGCAACAGCCACCTGAAAAAAAATGTTAAAGCGTTTTGTCTGTTTTGGTAAAGTGACCGTAGCAATATATTAAAAAGTGATTATTTTAAATAAATTTGAATTCTTTCTGCTCAACCTTTATTCCTAATAAAATATTTAGTTCAATATGACATTACTTTGATTTATAGTAATGTATCCAGCACATAATCACCTATACACAATTAAGAGAATGTGAAACTAACCGAACCCTCCAGTGCATAGTTTGGTGGGTTATTGCTCCCCAGTTGGTAAGCAACCGTTGTTAATAGACCTCTGCTGGAATTCACACGTATGTCCCCTGTGTTGTACAGCACAAAGCATCCAGTACCATAAGTTGCCTTTGCTTGGCCTTTCTGTAGACACATTTGCCCTACTAAAGCTGCTTGTTGGTCTCCAAGGCAACCAGAAATTGGAACCCCTTTTAGGGGGCCGTCTGAAAAGTAGCCATATATCTGTAAGGAAATTAAATAAAAGTTACACTTTTATTTGAAAAATTAATAATGTAACAAAATATTTCAACAAGCCAAGCCCATTATTTGAATCAAGTACAGATAATCTCTAGAGAAATCATAAAGCCCATTGGAATGTAAATAATATTGTACAATTCAGTAGAATATTAATCAATACATGTCACTAGAATGGAACTATTAAGCTGCAGTAATTAACTGTATCATCCCACCTCAGAACTAGACTTGATTTCAGGCAGCACAGATTTGGGCACTTCAAAAAACCTCATTAGAAGTGGGTCCCAGTTCAAATTCTCTATGTTCATCAACATAGTTCTTGATGCATTAGTTACATCTGTTATGTGTTTACCGCCATTCGGACCGCCTACAATGTAAAAATTAACATTTTAAGCCAAACATGAAGAAATAATCAGTTAGGCTAACAAACTATGCCAGTCAGTGGATACATCTTTCTTGCTAGTTCCATTTCGCTTGGGTTTCTGTTCAATTAACTACAGGAGCAATGAAGACACTTCGCTGTCCAGAATAAAAATAATAACTTAATTTTGGAAAAATGTTGTAAGGTATAATTGGACAATAACTTAGTTGCGAAAGGAACGGTCTGCAGAGACAATGTCCAGACGTTCAAAACCCAAGGCACACACCTCTGACTTTTCGAAGGCCCATGTGTATTGTGCATCAATTATCGTTAGCCTTAACGGTGCAGGAAAACATCGTGAGGAAACCTACATACCTGAGAATTCTCTATAAGAATCTCGAGGGTATGTGAATTCTGCAAACCCGCACTAGGCCAGCGTGGTGGACTAAGGCCTAATCCCTCTCAGTAGTAGAGGAAGCACTGGCTTCCTCTACTACCCTTATATTATATACTGCCCCCTGCTGATTACTGAATCAGCAGGGGGCAGTATATAATATAAGGCTGATAGCATTATAGCATTGCATTATAACTTACCTGTCAAATTCCAAATAATCCAGGTATCAACAGTACCAAAACGGCAACTTCCTTTTTTCATAGCAACTTTCACCGAGTTTACATTATCACTTAGCCACCGCAACTTTACAGCACTGAAGTATGGCGACAGAGGAAGACCGCATAAAGGCTGTCAAAAATGGATAGTCAAATAATTTAAACTTAAAAAAAAACAACACATTAACATTATAATAATTGCATGGTTTAATTATTTTGGTGCCTAATTTAATTTAGCTTAGTTGGAACTGACATCAAAATTAATAAACCATAGACAGGGGAATTTTTCACGTGGGCGTGGATAGCGACATCTGAAACTATGAGGAATAGCAAAAAATGCTCAAAGGAGTCTCAAGGCCAATTTTTATGAAAACTAAAACTGCTTCATTACATTATTAAAATTCAATCATCGTAGCCAAGTATTTAACTAGTTGATTTTGACAAAAACACAAACTCATTGTATGATTATACCATTTTTTGTCTCGATAATAAGGATCAAATCAACCGTACAACAATCTTTTTATAAGTAATTGGTATGCATAATGTACAATACCTAATATGTTTTCAACATTATAAATTATTCCTTTAAGACAGAATCAGGCCAATAGCTTAAAGATATAAGATAGAAACAGGCAACAAACATACAAAGGTTATCTGCCATAAATAGTTAGCTATTAAACCATTTGCGCATATCATATCAACGTTATTAAACTAATCTAAGTGGATCATAACACAATGTGGAAGATAAAAAGATAAAACTGTTCAGGTACTTACTGATGGTGGTAAATACTAAGTAATTGATGTATTTTACACTGCTGTATTAAGCACAACTATTATAGTGATACATAGAAGTTGCCTCATATTGCAGGAAAATATACTACATGATTTTATTCCAACTAAGAAATTATGCTCTTTTATCTATACAGCTATCAAAGATATTCATAAATTACGAAGCCCGTAATTGCAAAAAGATGGATTTACCCCATAGATGGAATTGGGCCACCTCACCTCATACAGAACTCAGAGTCAAAATTTGTGTCGATCTGTGTTATTATACTTTATTTTAAAACTAGTAGTGCTGGCAGCTCCGCTCGCGTGAAGAAGTTTTCCAGGACAAAAATATTTTCCCAGGATAAAAAGTAGCCTATAGCACTTAGGAGTTATGTAGCTTCCTACTAGTGAAAGAATTTTCAAAATCGGTTTAGTAGTTCCTGAGATTAGCGCGTTCAAACAAACAAACTCTTCAGCTTTATAATATTAGTATAGATACACTTGTTGCTCAGACTTTTCCATTAAACCAGATACAATACAGATGATGTAAATAGGTTAGAAATTTATTTGCAATTTATTTTCACCTTCCTACACCTATTGTAGGATTGCCAGCATCCACAGAACAAAAAATACAAATAGAAAACCTTATGATGGTGAAGACAAGTTTAAAAATGATGTTTTACCTTCAGGTAATTCTTGTTCCTTGTCTTATTAGGAACTGTGTCTAGAAGTTTATCAATTGTGGAGGAGGTTCTCATGTCCAACCACACAATAGCATTGTGCAGGGGTTTGCCAGTGCTTTGGTCCCATACAATTGTTGTTTCCCTCTGATTGGTCACTCCCACTGCTATTACATCCTGGAAATCAATTCAGAAATCAATTTATTTTATGCACCTTTTAATTACATCAGTGTCAGCCTTAACCAGTGCACGGCCCCTTCTATACTGCGAACTTCCAGGCGCTAACCTGGTTTGCTCCCCACCAAATTAAATACTCCTATTTTCATACTGATATACCAATTATGTTAATAGGACCATAATAATGCCACCAGTTGTCATTTTTTATAGTATAGATTGCAGCCTGATTTACTATTGAAAAATCACTCTTGGTATATTGGCAGGTCCCAATGAAAGGCTAGTCAAAATCTATTCCACGCTTAACAAGTTTGAATGAAATTTTACTGATAGACTGTAATATTGTCTTGGAACCACATTTATGTTACATTGCATCTAGACTTTGTCATCTTTAAGGTATTCACTAATACTTGTGTAGTTTCTATTGAACAAAATTATGGGACTTTTACATGGAATAACCCTACCCAGGACAGGGACAAACAAACCTATTCTTGATAATTTATTGGAAGGTGAGGACAGCCTGGAAATATGAACTGTCAATTTAATAAAGTGCTGTACCAACCACTTGCCAAGTGTCAACACAAACACACACACACAACTGCAATAAATTAGTGACTCTGACAATCATTGGCAATGCCCACTAATAAATAGTTAGTACCTATCATTTTAAGTGAGTGCTATTATGCGATATTTGCACAAGGTAAATGCGCAAGATCTCGAATCTGTGGATACAACGTAATATTTACCACACCATAGCACATGCTTTATTCAAAACTGTGTCATGAAAATCAAATAATTACTCTGAGTACAAATGCAATGAAAAAACCAACCTTCGGGTTCCCTCCTAAAGCAATCAATTTCTCCACAGCCATGTTTATGCAAGTTGTAACGACCTCCAGAATAGCGTACGGATCCTGTTCCACCCATCCTTCTTGAGGAAAGTGTTGTTCAAGTTCTTTCTGATGATATGTAACCACTTCCAGAGAATTCGCTTTGAATAATATAAATCGCGCACTTGATGTGCCCTCGTCAATGGCACCCACCAAAGGACCAAATTTGCCGTACTCCGACATCTTATTGTATCAGGTTATTTGGACGGCAAGAAGTATTCGTATAATATGGGCGCACTTTAAACAACGAGTAGAATAATGTATAGAAACGAATAAATTAAATTGGTCAATGTTCATACGGAAATCACTGCGGAACTGAAACCACTAGTGTTGGGTAAGACATACAAGAAGCGGTACATTTGTCACGTACATGGCATCAAATTGTAATAGCGGCTCAGCAATCAACATTTTATATTGTACTGCTTTAAATTTTATGTCGCGATAGTCGCGAAATTGCGTTACTCACTCTCTTTCTCAGTAAAACCATAGGACAGAGAGGGAACGAGACGCATACTACAAATTACAATAGTACCTACGTCATTCTTCAATGAACATAGGTCATATTAATTGTACTCGTTACTTCAATTAATGTATCGCCGAGCTTCAGTACGCCTCACCTCATTTGAAGTGGGACCTTGTACTGGTTTAGTGTAAAAAGAGGCCACTCGTTACAAACTCTTTTTTATGTCGTGTCCTATCCAACACTAGTACGTTCCAAATAGGCCTGTTGATAAAGAATCGATAAATCGATATTATTATTTAAAAATATCAATATTTATTACTAATATTTTCGGGGCGATATATCGGTAGTTCGATATTGGTTTGAAATTGGTAACCACGTTTTCTCTGTAGACTTGGATAGTCCCGATTACCGGAACCAATATTTATTTTTTGTAATAAATAAATACATGAATAGTGCAGTGCTTTATCGTAGAATAGATGTTTTTATTTTATACTTCATGATTTAATATTTTTCTCAAGAATTTTAAATTCATTTTCTGAAAAAAATGCGTATTAAAAAGCATAGTCATCGGACACAAAACTTGACTCTGGGCTAATATTGGGTAGAAATTACCTAATAGAAATACAATACGATCCGAACCATGCCTTGTTACTATAGTCCATACTACTTTTTTAATCATAAAATAAACTGCAACATAATATTTGATATACCTACAGATTAATTTTTTATGCAATAATTAAGCATGGATCATATCCACATATATTATTATTCACAAATAAGAATATTATAAGTCGCGGCACGAAACTCTAGCGCTGAGCGAAACGTGGAGGGGATAGCTGCGCATGGGTACCGTCGCGCACGCAATACAAATTAGTAATTTAATTGCTTAATTAAAAACAGCAAAATAATGTTTTAATGTAAAGTCAAATAGTAAGTCTAGCGGTGAACAAAATGTGGAACTTAACTGCGTATGGGTACTGTCACGCACGCAAATATTACTTAAGTAATATTACTTCATGTTTGAATGAATGAATTTGTTTCAGGGAATTAATGAAATCATTCGATTCCCTTTTCAGAAAACAATGCACGTCAAACACCATTTTCCGTGCCTGTCTTTTCAAAACAGTATTCCTTCTCGGCCTCGGCATTTTCACTGTTTAAAAACTGTTCAAACTTAATCAAACAGTGAATAAACTAACAAACACAACAAACAAATCAACAAAACAAACTTAACAAAAAACAACAACAAAAATTAACGATGACAACAAAACAATTCAGAACGCGACTGTACACTGGAAGTGCGCGGAGCGTCGTATCGGCACGGGGGACGGAGTACGACTGGAGAGCCAATCGGCGCAACGCACGCTCGCCCTTCACTCCCGGTACCCCGCCAAGACACCTTATTTTTTACTTCTGCGCAATAACGGTCAGCGCTAGAGTTTCGTGCCGCGACCAATACGTGCATTATTTTTTTGTTAATCGCCCTACTGCCAGTAGCTTGACACGAGTCGGTTTTTCTGGCCACACCGGTCTTTAGGGTGAACGCAAAAGGCGCTTGCAACCCTTTGAATTAAGTGACCATGCTGAGGGCAACCCACTAACGGGTTACGCGTGCCGTTGTGCCACACCCTGTCGAATGCTTTATCAATATCGAAGAAAAGAGCACCGGTAGGCATGACGATTCGAAAGTTGTCGTGAACGTGCTCCGTGATGCGGAGCACCTGATTCACGCAACTGTGTCTAGCGCGGAAACCAAACTGTTCCGGAGGGATCAGGTTGTAGTTGTGGGCGACTATTTTGACTCGTCAAGCCCCGCTACGGACGCCGGCATCCTAGTATACTATAGGGTTTCCCAATACATTTATATAAGCGGGGTTTGACGGGTTAAGGCGGTTGAGGACGATCCGCTCGCAAAGTTTGCCTAGCGTACTGAGCAGGCTGATTGGTCTATATATAAGACGACGGTTCCGATGCGGGTTTTCCCCGGCTTATGAATACCTATCACAACTGCCACTTTCCAGACCTCTGGGAAGAGGCAGTTTCGAAAAGCGGCGTTGTAAATGGCAGTTAGAATTTTGACTAGATGCTCCGGGAGCATCTTAAGCATGCGGGTGGGGATCTGGTCGCCCCCGGGGGCTTTACGGCAATATATAGTAATAAATAAAAATGACCTGACAACATAATGGCTACACTACTAGAAAGAGATAGCAAGGTCCTTCGAGGGTACACTCTTCGGAACAGAATAGAGATTGTTCTAAGCATTCCATTTGGCTTGAATGAAATGTATATATCGCCGCTCGATATTTTTCTATTTTTTATCGCCAATTGTTTAATATAACAACACCGTAAACTTACTCTACTGTACTTTATTTACTCTTTATTATGTTTTTCCTCTTTTAGTTTGCTTATTTGTATATTATCCTAAAACAAAATGTAATTTTGAATAAAAAAAATCATACTATAATCAGATACCTATAGTGCGTTTCATTTTAATTACCGATGGCGTGATGTTGGCACAATTTATATGCAGTGCTGCTATATCACACAAACTGTGTTACCTTGAAATAAAGGAAATTTTGTTTTTTTTTATTAACAAAACACTAATATTGTCACATCGAATTTTAAAACTGCATACATACATTATGAACCCACTATTCGAATAATTTATTATTACCCTATTTGGTACCGCAAGTTTGACAGCTGACATTTGTTTTTTTTTTATCCTAAAACCTTATTGCGTAAGTTGGAACGACGATTTTCACAATTATGACAGGAGCTGTCATGACCCAAATGGGCCAATCGGGCCTGAACTATTAACTGCTGACTTGTCATATATGCTTTTTAATAACTACTCACCTCCATGATTCATTACAACTAATGTCTTTCCATTATGATAAATAAATATTCGTCTTTTTTTATTTATTAATGTATCATACAAAATCTACAAATATAGTTAATAATGGTTTTGAAGATAAACATACAAAAGTTTATTTAGCTGCATCTACATACCCATCAATTATGTTTATAGTGTTTGATTTACGTCCGTAAATTGCACATTGATTTCGTTTCATAACTATTCATTCCTGACATAACTATTTGTTGTCCTACACCGTACATCTTAGAAAAAAAGTAGTATTTGTTGGAAACTACAAAGCTGGTTAATTATTACGTACTTACGGCAGATTTCAATATTTTTATTAAAGAAATATTTTAAAAATGGGTTCATAGTTTATGCTTACCTATATATTTTAAAATTTGATTTGAAAATATTTGTGTTTTGTTACTAGACAAAACATAAAAAAAAACGTGTACTTAAGTACGCGCGTGAGAAATTAAAGAATAATAAATATACATGACATAATTTGTACTAAATATTATAAGATTATTAATTTAAAATATCTATTATTGATTATTTAATATTTTAAAAGTAAATAAATAAATGTAATAATTAATTTAGAAAAAGACAACCAATAATGTCACTTAAGACGAGGCTGTACGGGCTTGAACCCTTTGCCTTCCCTATAAGGGGAAAATTATAAAAAAAAAACCATGAGAATTTAGGTGTTACACATGCGCGCGCATCGTAAAATTTCACACTCATCATTTTGTCATAACGCGCCTAAAGTATAACTTCAAAAATCCTTTATTTCAGTATAACACATTTTGTGTGATGTCGCAGCACCCTGTGCCAACATCACGCCATCGGAACTTAAGTTTAAACGCACTCTACTAACTACTTACATATCGCTGCTTTGCATGAATAAGCACTAGATATATTATAATCTTCTTGATAAGCACACAATCCAAAATTTTTGAATATCCTTATTTAACACCATACAATCCTTAATAGTCTATATTTCATCTAAAATAAAACTCACAGCCATATCGGCAAAAACGGCGCAGTGGCATGACAATAATGTCCAAAGAGTATAATATAATCACTACGTTATAATCTACAAGACCGCTGTACCGTCCTCGCCGTCGAGGACCTCGTCGCGTTCCCCATAACCCTGCCCTCTCTTAGCAGTTCCGGCCCGCGTGCCGAAGACTACTACGTACGCATAAATAGGATTAGGTTAAAAACCATCTTCCCCAAACGTTGATGTCTTATCCTCTCAGTGGCCGTCCTGAGCCGAGGTTCGTGACCCGTTAGTGGGTCGCCCTCAGCGTGGTCACTTAATTTAATGGGTTGCGAGCGCCTTCTGCGCTCACCCACAAGACCGGTGTGCTTGTATAAGCCGACTCTCGTCAGGCTAACAAGAGTATAGTCAGGGACACAAAAAAAAAACGTTATAATAATGTCTTTACATCATCGGTTCATTTTCGGTTATTAATTAATTATGACATTAAATGCCGAGCACATAACAATCAGTATATCAGCAAAACATGGATGAATGCCATTTTGATTAATACATTCTTTGATTATATTATATTTTCATTCTTCAATAAGTAAAGTATAAAGTTGCAACAAACAAAAATTTTTTAAATTTTCAAATGATTGCGTTATTTCAAATGGTTATTCATGCAAAGCAGCGATATAGATAATATGATTTCTTGTCGAACTGTATATTTGACTTTGATTTGGTGAAGAATTGAGTGTATACTATGGAGCTGAGAAGTAAGGAGGACCATCTCAGTGTAGTAAAAAGTGTCGAATGTAAACAAATTAAGGTCGCGCTATGGTAGCAAGTGGAAGAATTTTAAATAGAGCGCAACATATTATTAGAGTAGGATACTAAATTAAAAAAAGCTATTAAATTAAAATTGCTTCTATATTTTTTCTTTTTGTATTAACAACAATAAAGTCATTAAAATAACAAAGCTTTATCAACAAAATTTTATAAAAAATAAAAAACTGTGCACGTTATTTCAGGAGTTTCATAGATTATTTACTAAATTACAGTTGAGTACGTAAATAGTTGAAAATTTAAACACTGCCTATTTCTTAACTACAGAAGCCTAGAGAAATATTAAATTTTTCAATCCAGCACACTTCTCTCTGTTTAAAACTGCTAAGTTCATATTATCATTTCCACTTTCAACGCTAGCGCTATTTCAGTGAGTGTTCGAACAATAATTTGCTGTTTACAAGTCTACACTTTTTCGACTAATCCCCCATACAAGACGGTTCTCCTTACTTCTACCCTCCATAGTTTATACCAGGCCCGTTTAACTCAGCTTAAAAAAGTAGCACAATAGCGTTACGCAGCTATCGCACCTTTCATGATTTTTCCATACATTATATGAATGGTGAACTAGTTGCATCTCTTTCTACACTTGGTCTTTTCTTAGTGTGTGTGTAGTAATATCGAAAAGTCTTTTGTCTCTCTGATTTCTGGCAGTCTGTGATGTTTTATAGTATCGAAAAGTCTCTTGTCTCTCTGATTTCTGGCAGTCTGTGGTTTTGAAACAGCACGTAACGCCATTTTGTGTTGTGATTTAACATAGGGTGCGTTCCACTAAGCGTTCACAACGCCCAAAATACTCTTTTGGCCGTTCCACATGGCGACTACGATCGTTGTGGTCGCGGCGAATACGTCATTAATGACGTCATAACTCACGCTCACGAGAAGCCCACAACGACCCATCTCTGTAGGTGGGTCGAAGTGAGCGTTGAGAAAAATAGCAAAGTTGTCAGAACTAAAAAGTCGAAGATTTCTATTTTCACGATTATAATTTTCTAAAATTGTATTCCATTCTTCATCTGAACTGGATGAACTAGTACTTTCGACACTATTATTGCATGCACGCATCATCAAATAACCTAGTGTTGTCGCTAAAGACATTTTGAATCTATTTGAATGTAAAATAATTGAATACTTCATTGAAATTACATATAAAAATTTAATTATATATTTATTTTTCGACATAAACCAACTTCATTTATAATTATTAAAATTTACACTTAAAACTTAGTAATGGTAGCCTAACGTGGCTAACGTATTAAAGCTTTTGCTTTATTTTTTCTAGCTCGCCATTGGTATTATTTCCTCAACGCCCAAAACGCTCCACAATCCATTCCACTTGGGTTTACGATAACAACGCTCAGGATTAAGTGGAACGAGAAAATTCGTGGTCGTGAGCGTGATCGCCGTGAGTGCTTAGTGGAACGTAGCCATAGTGGTTATATTCTCTGATTGTGAATTTGTGATCAATCGCTGCTCTGAAATCTGAATCATCGCGTTGTCGCGTTGTAATTGTGTGCTGCATTTCGCTATTTTGGATTTAAAGGCGGTTTTATTTGGCATCTAATTAATCTACTTTATTGTGTGCATATGTTTTTGTAAACAACTTTTAAGCAATCTTTGTGTACCGCGGTACTCGAGAACGTGGCATTAAACATTTTTGTGCTCCCTACATAAACAAATCAAGAAGGTAAGTGTGGTTGAGGTTATGTCCATTTTTACAAAAGTATTCTGCCACTCAACGCGATCGCATACGTTTTTGTACTAAACATTTTATTCCCGAACATATTGACGAAAAACTATAATTAACACCTAATGCAATTCCCTTATTAAACCTAGAAAGTTCAAATAAACAAAGAAACAGATTTGAAACTAGAAATTACACCTTCTAGTACTGAACCCTATATTAATTATAAAGCAGTTCGCCCTTCTGACGTTAATGAAAATCGTTCAATAGATCTAAGTTCTGAATTGACTAGCACCATAATATCAACTCAACTCTCTCCTAATACACCACACAATAGATAATTTCTTGCAACATGTATTGCCCCATTCACATCAACCACCACTGCTTTATGTAATAAACAAAAATTATAAACCTTTGGCAATGCCATGTAAATCTCGAATTAATTCTCTCCTAAGCAATATACTTTGCCTGCCTTGGATAAACCCATAATAGACAGGCAACGCACATTGATGTTTGATGAGATGACCATTAAAAGCACTTATATTTCAATTTCTTTACTGCGGTTATTGAGCGTTTTGATGATTTTGGTTCTGCTAAACATGCAAACAACAGCATGTTACAATGTAGCAAATAAAACCTTAGATTTATGTTAAGGAGTTTGTTTTCTGCTTAGAAAATTCCAATTGCATTTTATATTGCTCGAGATAAGAGTTAAAACATTTGATTTAAAGAATGTTATTAATGAAATAGGATTTGCAGTTTTTAAATCTGGATTTATAGTAAAAGCTACACTCTAGTGTACATACAGTACTATCAGTGACCAAGGTTCTGCCAATATTGCTGCTATTAGGTCATTAATATCGGATTCTTATGCTACATCATCTGTACATCTTTCATCATGCTGTTACATGTAACAGCAAATGTTACTGTTACAAATGATATCTGCTATAAAATCGCCCCCAACCAATTATACCATATTTATGATGTACTTTATTTATTGAAATATTTTCACAATAATTTTCAGAAAAAGAATCTTCTTGGCAACCAAAGTGCAAAGTGAGAGTATAATGAGACTCTACAAAGTAGATGACTTTGGTGGCAGAACAAAAAGCACTAAACTGACTGAGGAACATATTATAAATATGATAAAATGAAGGTAAATATATATATATATATACACACTATTATATTATAGTTCTCTTTATAAACTCTTGACTGACTGACAAAAGATGTGCAATGGGAACATATTTGATTCCATATGTAAACAGATTTCAATAATATTTACTAAGATTTTGGATGTCGAAAAGGTGTAAATGTGTAATGTAACTGTAAATCCAGAGTGAATCAACCATCCAAGGTTTGAGAGATTAACATACCTACATCCAAAATATCATTAAAATTGGCTTAACAGTTCGAGAAACCAATTAGCCCTCGCATGCCGGGAGCTTGGATCCACGCTCAAAAAAGGTGTTCAAACTCTGCCAGTAGCGTGGATCCACGCTCGGGCCGATTTCTGCAAAATGTATGAAAACTGAACATCTACAGGTTGTTTCTTTTTAGCTTATTTTTTGTTTCCATTGGATGCAAATCATAATCATAATATTAGAATTAAGAAAAGCGGCCGCCATTTTGAACTTCTTTGTTTTGAGGCCGATTGACCTCAAAATCGATACCTGGACATGGCTTTAAGTACAAAAGACGGATCCAATGTTAGAATTGAAAAAAGTGGCCACCATTTTGAATTTCTTTGTTTAAAGGCCAATCGACCACTAAATCGATATCTGGGCAGGCCTGTAGGTACAAAAGACGGATCCAATGTTAGAATTGAAAAAAGTGGCCGCCATTTTGAATTTCTTTGTTTTAAGGCCAATCGGCCTCAAAATCGATATCTGGACAGGCCTTTAGGTACAAAAGACGGGTCCAATGTAAGAATTGAAAAAAGTGGCCACCATTTTGAATTTCTTTGTTTTAAGGCCAATCAACCTCAAAATCGATATCTGGGCAAGCCTATAGGTACAAAAAACGGATCCAATGTTAGAATTTAAAAAAGTGGGCGCCGTTTTGAATTTCTTCGGGTTAAGGCCATTCGACCTCAAAATCGATATCTGGGCAGGCCTTTAGGCACCAAATACGGATCCAATGTTAGAATTGAAAAAGTGGCCGCCATTTTGAATTTCTTTGTTTTAAGGCCAATCGACCTCAAAATCGATATCTGGGCAGGCCTTTAGGCACTAAAGACGGATCCAATGTTAGAATAAAAAAAAGTGGCCTTCATTTTGAATTTCTTTGTTTTAAGGCCAATCGACCTCAAAATCGATATCTGGGCAAGCCCGTAGGTACAAAAAACGGATCCAATGTTAGAATTGAAAAAAGTGGGCGCCATTTTGAATTTCTTCGGGTTAAGGCCATTCGACCTCAAAATCGATATCTGGGCAGGCCTTTAGGCACCAAGACGGATCCAATGTTAGAATTGAAAAAGTGGCCGCCATTTTGAATTTCTTTATTTTAGGGCCAATCGACCTCAAAATCGATACTTGCATGCCATTGGCAGTAAAAGTTATATTTAATGTTAGACTTATGAAAAGTGGTCCCCATTTGAACTTCTTTGTTTTAAGACTGATTGGATTTAATATAGATATTTAGGCTTGTCTTTAGCCAAATAGAATAAATCGAGGTTGGAATTTTAAGAACTGCATTCCATGTTGAATGTTCTTGTTTTAAGGGCTATTGGTTTTAAAATCAAAATCCGCTGGACATGGCCACAAACAATAGTAGGTAGTAGGTTTTAATTATAGAACACTAGCTTTTGCCCGCGGCTCCGCCCGCATTAAAAAGTTTTTCCGGGATAAAAGTCCCGGTTTATATTTTCCCGGGATAAAAAGTAGCCTATGTGTTAATCCAGGACATGATCTACCCGTGTGCCAAATTTCATCGAAATCCGTTCAGTAGTTTTTGCGTGAAAGAGGAACAAACATCCTTACATCCATACATCCAAACATCCAAACATCCAAACATCCAAACATCCATACATTCTTACAAACTTTCGCCTTTATAATATTAGTAGGATTTGAATAATGTGGCCACCAACAAAGCTTATTCAATTCTCTTCAATAACGATATCACACCTTTGTTATGTTGCAAAATAAAGAATTGAAGAAGAAAGGAGTGGCCCTTGGCAGCAAACAGCAAATAAAGTAAATTCTGCTGTGAAAGCGTCGCGTAGTAGAAATTATCTTACTATATTTTTCTTCCCCCATATCGTTATGCCCTGTTGGGTGGCCATTCAATTACTGTATCTTTTTTTTAATTTACCCCCTTCACCAGACTTAAAAGGTTGAGACCTTATTAATTTTTTAAAGAATTAAATTTTGATGTGATTGCGTGTTTAAATTAGTAAAATTACTACCTCGATTTATTCTATTTGGCTAAAGACAAGCCCAAATATCGATCTTAAATCCAATCAGTCTTAAAACAGAAGTTCAAAATGGCGACCACTTTTCTTGAGTCTAACATTAGATCTGTTTTTTTACTATTGATGGTATGCCTAAGTATCCATTTTGACGTCAATTGTCCTTAAAACAAAGAAATTCGAAATGGTGGCCACTTTTTCAATTCTAACATTGGATCCGTCTTTTGTACCTAAAGACCTGTCCAGATATCGATTTTGAGGTCGATTGGCCTTAAAACAAAGAAATTCAAAATGGCGGCCACTTTTTCAATTCTAACATTGGATCCGTCTTTTGTACCTACCGGCCTGCCGAGATATCGATTTTGAGGTCGATAGTCTTTAAAACGAAGAAATTCATAATGGCGGCTATTTTTCTCAAATCAAGCCTTGGATCCGTCGTTTGTAACCAAAGATATGCCCATATTTCGATTTGAGGTCAATCGGCCTCAAAACAAAGAAATTCAAAATGGCGGCCGCCTATGCTAAATCTTACAATGTTTCTGAATATTTTAGTGACCATTGATCCATGATAAATAAGTAAAAAAATAATTTCAAAATTCGTACAGAATTAATTTTATGGTGTATAAATTGGAACATACTTTACACCTAAAATCCTATTTTTTCAAATGTATGGGCGGCACGCAAGCGTCTTTTACGCAAACTGAGCCCGGCATTCCAGGGGTTAAATACCCAAGTAAATACAACACCTTTCAGGAATTTCTAAAAACAACATTCTTGTCTTATTGAAAATAACACTTCACAATTAACAATCTCAAACAAATGTGTAACTAAAGAACAAATTATTGATCAAAAACTCAGAAACCATAAAATGAATTTTGGAGAAAATATTTCGTATTGATGAATGATTTTTGATATGACGCTAGCAGTGGTATGAAGCATAGTATAGCATAGCTTCTCTAATTGAAATCTTCATTACTCCTGAGTGCTATAGGCTTTTTATTATACCGAAATTTTTTTTTTATTCCAGAAAAACTTTTTCACGCGGGCGGTACATGATAAACTCAGTACCAAATTACCTTTTATTTGTGAAAGTACTGCTTGTTTAATATAGATCCCACCAAAAACATAAATGTAAAAAAGGAGAGCCAAGTTCAATACAAAAATTATGCTTGGCTGTGGGCTTCGCCGCAAGAAGAATGGAGATCTAAATGAGTTCCAAGTTTTATGCAAAATCCAAATATGTATTTCTAGGAACAAAATAACATTATGAACAAGTATTAAACTCAATTTCTTTGCTTTATTGGATACCTATCACAATTGCTGTTATTTAAAAATGTGAGATCTTAAAGTAAGTTACATTTGACTTAGCCAGTTTTCATTACATCAGTAATTTATAAAGTTATTCAACATACTATATATATTTAATTCTGATAAAAACTGGCCAAGTCAAATCTAACCTACTTTAAGATCTCACATTTTTAAATAACAGCAATTGTTATAGGTATCCAATAAAGCAAAGAAATAGAGTTTAATACTTGTTCATAATGTTATTTTGTTCCTATAAATACATATTTGGATTTTGCATAAAACTTGGCACTCATTTAGATCTCCATTCTTTTTCCCACAGCCAAGCATAATTTTTAATTAAGATGAACTTGGCTCTCCTTTTTTACATTTATGTTTTTGGTGGGATATCATTACTTTTTGTAAAGAAAACTTGGCAGGTATTGAGTTATGTGGAGCCGTGCGCCGTCGACGACACACCGTCGCGTTGGCCGGTTGTTTAGCGCGTATTACAAGTTTTTTGTATGGGGACACCACTTATTTTTTGACTTAACTTTATTTTTATATTTCTGTTACATAACAAATATAACAATACATATTATATTGGGATATTTTCAAATATCTGCTTGTATGGGTTCCAACGCTACAATTATTTTTTATTTTTTTTGTATGGGGACCCCCCCACTTTTAACTTTTTTTTATTTTTAAATTTTTTCCTACGCTTGCACGCAATTACCGAGCTGGATTCCAAATTTCATCCTTCTAGGTCATCTGGAAGTAGGTTAGGTTTAGGTACTATATGTCAGTCAGTCAGTCTTAAAATTTACGACTTTTGAACCTTCATATCTTTATAACCGTTTGAGCTAGCTTTATGAAATTTGGGCTTCTAGATGTCCTTATGGATATAATTAAACGTACGTAGTTTTATGTGTTTGCGTTAAATAGGTTTTAAGATATAGAAGGGTGCAAAGTGGCACCAAGTGGTCCGTGTAATATTACACTAGGCGCTGGCTAGCCAGTCCCTTTGGTTGGACTTGGCTTGACACGCTGCCGCGTGTCTAGATTTGTTTGGGCCATTTCATGAAATACTCTTAAGCTCATAACAGATTATAACTATAATCTTACTAAGACTTAAAATAGTTTATTTATTATAATAAACTAATATATAATTTCAGGTCTGATTTGCAGCCCGAGTTTTTAGCAGGCAAGTGGCTTCATCACTAGAAGTTCACATGAAGTCTCTGCTGTTTTTCCAGGATCATGATTACTTAAGTGTAAATTAAAACGTTGATAATGGTTTATTCACAGCAGAAATTATGCTTTTTATAAATAATTTGTTTGACAGTTTAAATGGATTTGGCCATTATGGTAACAAGTTAAAACATGCTCTTTCGTGTAATCCATTTCATGTAATAATAGTTCATACACTGAAAATCTTCATAATAATGAAACTAACTTCACAGAGTCTTAACACTTCAATGAAACTAACCTCACGAAAATATATTCGAACATAAGGCTATACCATATATTGCTGGTGCAGTTTGTCGTTTTTTTTTTGTCCAATTTGAACTGCAAAGATTATGATAATTGTACAAATGCATTATTATCTCAGACTGAGTCATTTCACGAATTAATACATTTAAAAGAGTATAGCTCTAATATAGATAAGTTATATTATCCTTCTAGTAATTTTAGTAGAACGTTCTGGCAAAGTATTTATATTATTGATAAGATGATGCGATCTATTTGCAATGTTTACGTTTATTCAGATTTAATAGGAACTTTACAAGAAAAAAAAATTACAATGGTATAATTGTAATATACATAAAACAGCTCTCATTAAAGCTTTTTGGCTATATACAATTAGAGTTCCAAGTTAAGCTATGGTGTATTTTAATAATCAAATAAACAATATGATTTGAGGCCTCAAGACATAAAAATGCAAAATCCGAGAAAAAGTCACAAAAGGATTGACTTATAGTTTAGAATGAAGGTGAAGTACCTAGTCTCTTTTTAATTTATTTAATAGTAGTGTGTTATTGCTTCATACTATTTTGTCTACAACTATTATGATTGATGCAAGTAAAATTGTTCTTATTTAAAGTGTAATAGCCATATTTTTGTGGTTTTAGTTATCATACATACTAAATAGTAGCTCAACTGTGGCTCCTTGTATTGTATAAAAAATCATAGTTGTAGTCTTCTTTATTATGAACCTTTTGTTTACTTTAAGCATAAATTATTTAAAATCCATGATTTAAGATATGGCGATAGACACCCCCCTCACATCATGGGACCGAAACGCATGGAAAAAAGTGGGTGCACTAGTTGCGCCTCTGCCTACCCTTTCAGGGGTAATGGATTTCTAACACTGATTCTTGCAAATTCATAAATAAGTAATAACTAAAATGAACCTACTAGATAATTGTTGATTTAGTAGTCATATTATTACAAAATAATAGTATTTATTTGAGTGCTCAGCAGTGAGCAGTATATAACACAGGGCTGGTATGGTGTGGTTCCACAATTGTTCATATTTAATTGATATACCAATGTGCAGAAACAGTAATTTTACCTTTTATTTAAATGTTGTGTTTTCGTTATAGTGTACCCAACATTTTCTGATTTTTGTAGCCTTTTTACTTCCATAATATTGCAAAATATAACATTATACACATAATGCTTTTCGGGAGGCGATAATTTGTGAATGTATAATTATTTCTAAGTTTAGTTAAGCATCTTATGTTTTTAAATTAAGGGCGCTTTTACAATTTTGCGCAGCGCAGTTTTTTTTTGCTATTGCTATATGCCGTGTATTGGGTGCGACTTCGGCGCAACCAAGATAGATATATATATACCACCTTTATTTTGTGAAATAAAAATAATATCATCAATTTAAATTGTATTACGTGCGAGTACCACCTTAATTTTGTGAAATAAAAATAATAACATCAATTTAAATTGTATTACGTGCGAGTATATTGCGTGTGGCATGTGTGCGTGTGTGTCGTTTCAACCAAATGTATACTATATTTATTATTATACTAGCTTTTGACCGCGGCTCCGCCCGCTTTAAGAAGATTTCCGGGATAAAAGTCCCGCTTTATATTTTCCCGGGATAAAAAGTAGCCTATGTGTTAATCCAGGATATGATCTACCCGTGTGCCAAATTTAATCGAAATCCGTTCAGTAGTTTTTGCGTGAAAGCAGAACAACTATCCATACATCTAAACATCCATACATTCTTACAAACTTTCGCCTTTGTAATATTAGTAGGATTTCATAAAATGAAAATTATTAAATTATTAGTCGCAGTTTAAGGAAGTGTTAAGTTTTATTTCGGTATGAATATTTTGTCAATGTGATGTAAAGCTCCAGACCGAAGCCGTTTTGACCGAAAACTAAAGTGTAAAAAAATTGTTTTTACCGTTTATATATCAATTATATTTTTTTTTTCTGTGCTACTATATAAGAACATGGTGTCAATAGTGACAGAATATTGTTTTTGATGGCTTATATTTAACAAAATTTGCAAATTGGAGCTTCCAAGTAAGGTGTCTTGTGTATTTCACTAAAACACACACGAGAGAATGAGGATTTTTAAATAAAAAAGTAGATTACCAAAAAATGGCTCTATTATTATTTAAGAAGATGAAATGAAGAATATTTTTGGTATAATAGTTATCATATGCATGAAGCCAATGCATCACGTTTGAACGACAAAAACCTTACAAACAGACATCATTCTGTGAAAGCGCCCTTAACCTTTGTACAAATAAATAGTTTTTTTTTTGTTTCCAGAATTGGACGTATTTTTAATAGTTTTTAATACTTATTGTGTTGTCATTAATGTTTATCCACCATTTTCTGATTATTGGTAACATTTTAACTTGCAAATATGCCATTACATAATACTGCAAAATATAACATTTTATGCATGGAATGCTTTTTGCCAGACAGCAATTACTCAATGTGTATTTGATTATTCTTATGTTTAGAGCATGTTATGGTAAATTGTATTTTTGAGTGTATTCAAAATTCATATTTCTCTTATTCACATTCATATTTTTTATATTTCTATTAATTAAGAGCAAAAATTGCAATATTGTTTTTTTATTTCATATTATATTTGTAAACATGTAGAGTAGAATATTATATAGAGTATCTAATTTTTTTTGTAGCATTATTATAATACTAAATTGTTCTGATTAAAATTATCTTGTTAATATAGGCGAATGCACGCTATACACAGTTTATTTACTTATTAACTATTTATTTAGTTTTATAGAAGATTGAACGATTATTTTGTTGCGTTTGCTATTAATTCATATCGACCGAAATTTACAATAAATTTAAATGTAGGCGAATGTCACTGTGAATTTATCATTCATTATTATCAGAATTTTGTTCTTTATAGTACATAATTAATCCGCTTCACTTGAACGTTATCCTATTGTTACGGAGATGTGCGTGCACGAGCTTATATAACCATTAGTGAATTTGTTTACGAGAGACTGGAAAAAAATTGATGACGAAAAAACTAAGCCCGGAGATTCTTTCTGCCTTTCTTCTACGGGTCGTCATCCTTAGGGTAGCTACCGAAAGACTGATAGGCTAGCTAGGTTAGGGCCTATATCGTTTAAACCGGTGGGCACAGGGCACCGCGTTCTTGATATTATTTTATTACCAGACTGCCTTTTTTCCCTGTCCTGCCAACTTGAACTGGCTTTTTTCAGGTTATTAACATTGTGCTTTGCTTTTTTATAGTTACTAACATTGTGTTTTGCTTTTCTTTTCGTGGTTATTTAAATAACTCTCATTTTGAATATCAATACCTATTTATATATATTTTATATGCCAGCCATAGCTGTCTCCTTTCATATTTTTGTGCTTTTCGTGTAATGTAATTCGCAATTTAGAATTTATTTTATGGTTTCATTGTAATAGTAAAGAAATTTATTTTGTTGTTACGAAAATGCACTATTTGAAGTAATTATAGAACTGCGAAAATTAAATTTGAATTTCGCGGGCTTACGGTTGATTCGAAAATTATTGTAAATAGGACGTGAAAATAAAATTACAAGAAATACGACAAAAATAAATTATTTAACTCTACTATTTAGTTTTATTTTATTTAAAGAAATCTAGAATTAAAGTAACATTCAAGCTGCGCTTTCGCCGTATGCTCATTGTAGGAAACCGGTAATTATCGGTTTTAGTATGAACCCGACCTTAAAGTCATCCCTATTTTTTTTAATGATCGGTAGTGTCAGATATTTACCGATTACCGCAACGGCACATCCCTAGGGCGGCGGCCATATTTTCTTTTATACATAACCTCCGTGCGAAAGAGAATGGAGCACTTGAAAGTTCAATTCACAAAGGAAAGAAAGAAAGGTCCAACTACGGATATGAATGAAATGTATAACAGACTATAGATATAAAATTTATGCATGTAGGTGTTTCCTTATCGTGTTAAAACATATGTATGAAGTTAACCGTCTCTCTTGTTTATTTGTCTCTGGTTTATACTGTACTGGCACTAACAACTATAAACACTAAAGTATAGTCACTTCAATCCGTCTACAACTGCACTATATTGATACCATACCCACCCTATAAATTATCTACGCCAGCGCCACTCTGGACGGTTTTTGAATTGTCATTTAGGTACAGCTTACGGCTGGACACTTTTTCAACTTGTTCCCCATAGGTTCCCCATATAAGACAGTTTTCCTTGCCTCTACCCTCCATACAAAAATAAAATAGGAACACACTAAAATCTAAATACAATTTTTTATTGCAATCGGCATGTTGCCACACAGAAAATACTTCAGCGGCTAACTGTCTTCTAACAAACGTCTAAATAATTTCGCATTTATACTATTTGTAAAATTAATAACTAAATGTACACAATAATTTAATGTACCTATAATGTCTACATTTTTTACGCCAAACTTGCAATATCGCCATACTTGAAAAACCATCCAAATTGTTGTCGAATTGTATTCATAGATGGCAGTACAAGGTTCATACTGGAAAGTTGAGCATTCATAATATTATACAATTTCCATCTACGATTATAAATTTTAAATATTTTTATAAAATACAGGTGATTAGATTAATTTATACGTAGGTATCCAAGTAGGGTACTTTTTATGTTTGCACTAGTATTTAATGGCATTAAATACGACAATAAACCAACTCCGCTTAGTTTTTTAAGAACAATTATTATTATGATAAAAACTAACTCATTTATTAATTTACCCTAGAAACGTTTTTAAGTAGGTATATTTCCATCGTCATCATAATTTTAAGCAATAATTTATTATTAACTTGTAATAATTATTATTTATTAAGCAATTGTTTTTTAAATATGCGGTAGTGTAGTATCATCAAATATTGTATTGTTCTGTTGCGTAACGCTCCCATTTTGAACCGCTGGCTGCTAGATTGTTCATTAATAGTAATCAGATGCCAAGATGCCACGCGACACGAAAGTAAACCTAATATGAATGACAATAAGCAATAAATTTCTATTGTAAGCATTAATGATTTCTGATTAAGACCGTTTCGAGTAAGAGCAGTAACTCGCGAACTCAATTGATTGAGGTTTGATAAACAAGAATGTCTAGTTAACATTTAAAGCCGCCAGGAAACTGCTGTAGTGTATCATTTGATACGTATGTAATAGTAGTGTATTTTATATAATGTTAGTGATGTTTTTGTGGGTGTTGTGTAATTCGGAGTCCCTGACGAAATCAATAAGTTTACATGTGCGGGAATTTCGTAACTTTCGACTGGTATAGTTACTATAATTGTATTTCCGAGGGAGTTTTGGCGGGAAATTGGAAGTGAGGTGCTTTTTTATAGCATAGAATGACGAGACGAGCATGCCGTTCGCCTGATGGTAAGCGATACGACCATCCATAAACAGTAGAATTGCCATCCAGCACCTTGAGTTACAAAGTACTGTGCGACATTCCACTGCGCTCGTCATCCTGAGACATAAGATGTTAAGTCTCATTTAGTCCTGTAGTTACACTGGCTATAATGCCCTTCAAACAGAAACACAACAGCACATGAACACTGCTGCTTGGCGGTAGAAATAGACATTGCCGTGGTACCCACCCAGACGGACTCCTACATTTATGAGAGTCCTACCACCAGTGCTCTTGTTTTAATTCATTCTTTTGTGATACTTGGTGTTTTATTGCATAATTATGGTGGTATATTATCCAATATAGTTCTATTAAAGGGTTTCAATGAAGTGAATCGAAATAACTGTGCTAATCAAGCGTTTTTTTTTTGTTGCGGCCAAAACTACTCGATGAAGTCTTGTTAAGGAAGTCACTGCTTTACTTCGAATTTCGACATAGTAGTTAGTACTTAGGATAAAAAGAAACAAGAATTGTATTTTATGAAAGACGGGCTCAATGGACTAATATCCAGAGCCGTAGGTAATATTTAAATAAAAAAATATGTATTTCCGAGTTTTCGTGGGAACTTGGAAGTGTCTGGTGTCATGAGGTGCTCTTGTTTCAATTCATTATTTTGGTGATACTTGTTATATTGCATAATTATGGTGGTATTAGCTTTTGCCCGCGTTAAAAGTTTTCCGGGATAAAGTCCTGGTTTATATTTTCCCGGGATAAAAGTACCCTAGGTCCTTCCCAGGGTCTAAAACTATCTCCCTATCAAATTTCATCGAAATCAGTCATTGGTTTAGCCGTAATGACTCCCGAGTAAAAAAATCCGGGATAAAAGTCCCGCTTTATATTTTCCCAGGATAAAAAGAAAGCTATGTATCAATTCAGGACATGATCTGTCTGTGTGCCAAATTTCATCGAAATCCGTTCAGTAGTTTTTGCGTGAAAGAGTAACAAACATCCATACATCCATTCTTACAAACTTTTGGATTTATAATATTAGTAGGATATTATCCAATACAGTTCTATTAATTATTATTCTATGAAGAGGGTTGAAATAACTGTGCGAATCAAAGACATGACGAAAAGGATAAAGCAGTATTCCTCGAAATACTGACTAAGGGCCAGTTTTACAACTTCTGAGTAAATGCTCGTCACAGAAAATATGCATTAGCAGACCAAATACAAGAGTCACACAGTAATTTTTGTTCCCAAATACTTAAATATCTATCTACTAGAAGTCCGCTGACGGCTTCGCCTGCGTTAATAAGTTTTTCCGGGCTAAAAGTACATAAAAACCTTCCCGTTGAATCACTCTATGACTATGACGTTGATACAACTCTTAACAAATAATGCATTAATTTCGACCAAATTTGATTACCATAAAAACGGTTCTAGTGAGTTAATCTTAAAAGATAGACAGATACTGTCGCGGACATTTTTTTAGATCATTTCAAGAGGAATAATTCTTTCATACATATATTTTTAGTATCTTTAACCGTTTTCGCAGCGCACGCAATGGAAGCCCTGAAGGATGAATCATTTTCCCCGTTTTTTTACATTTTCCATTATTTCTTCGCTCCTAATAGTTGCATCGTGATGTTATATAGCCTAAAGCCTTCCTTGATAAATGGTCTATTCAACACAAAAATAATTTTTCAATTCGAACCAGAAGTTCCTGAGATTAGCGCGTTCAAACAAACAAATAAACTCTTCAGCTTTATAATATTAGTATAGACTAGTAGTGCTCGCGGCTCCGCCCGCGTGAGAAAGTTTTTCTGGGATAAAAATATTTTCCCGGGATAAAAAGTAGCCTATAGCAATCAGGAGTAAAGTAGCTTCCTATTAGTGAAAGAATTTTTAAAATCGGTTCAGTAGTTCCTGAGATTAGCGCGTTCAAACAAACAAACTCTTCAGCTTTATAATATTAGTATAGATTTGTACCTACTATACCGAACTGTCACATAAAATTTATTTGAAACTTGTGAAACAGGCCCTTAATCTACAAAAATGTTTATCTGTTATTGGAACTCTGTCAATTATTATTGGTTTAGATTTTTTTTTACACTGAACATAAACAATACTTACCTTTGAAATTAATTAAGTTTGTCTTGTTGGTCAATGCTATTTATTGATTTCTACTTCTTTGTTTTCTGAACTTTATTTTCATTATATTTATTTATTTAAATAATAGTCTCCAACAGTAATTATACACATTCTTGGTTTCAAAACAAAGTGATAGGTATATGAATCCTACTAATATTATAAAGGCGAAAGTTTGTGAGTATGTCTGGATGTATGGATGTTTGTTACTCTTTCACGCAAAAATTACTGAACAGATTTCGATGAAATTTGGCACACGGGTAGATCATGTCCTGGATTAACACATAGGCTACTTTTTATTCCGGGAAAATATAAACCGGGACTTTTATCCCGGAAAAACTTTTTAATGCGGGCGGAGCCGCGGGCAAAAGCTAGTCCAATATAAATCAAATTCTGATGTACAGTCAGCCACATACGTAGCTGAAAAATTCAAACCTTCAAATCACGATTATTTTCTTTATGTGAAGTAAAGTAAATCCCTTTATTTTATTGTTGTGAAGAGATAAAGATTTTTTGGAAGATACAAAAGTGTTTTGAAAATGTTCAGTTACGTCTGTGACTGACTGTACCCATGCAGCAATTAAATAAGTTTACAAAAGTAATTAGTAGGTATTATGGGTTCATAGTGGTTGCACAAATCTAACATTTCCATAAGTTGCATAGTGGAGAAACATTTGGCCAAGTAAAAAAAGGCTTCTGAGCCTTTACAGACTTGGAAAATGCTTATACATTCACATGTATATACTACATTCATACAAAACATCACGCCTCTTTCCCTTTTCAAAGGTAGGGAGAGGTGTATCAAAAACCACATTTTGCAAGATATGTTAGGTCTCATGTAATAGGAGGCTGACCTATTGCCATATTATCGTTTACGTTTACAGACTCCGATCTGATACTGAGTAATAAAACCCAATATCACTTTGCCCGATCCGGGGATCGAACCCGAGACCTCAGCACTGCAGTCGTACCATATTACATCTACGCACGCATCTACGCCACCGAGGCAGTCAGTCATTAAGTAAAAGGTTTATGATCGTTGTCCTTACATAATATGGGACTCAGGGCAGCCTAATAATGGCATTTAAGTCTTTGTAATGTCAACTCTAAAGCTTGTATCGGACGGGGACCTCCGAAGAAAACAAAAAGATTATCTTCGAAAATGGCACGTCAGGAGTATCCTTAACTGGCGAAAATGTATTAGGAGAACTATAAATGTGGAAGAGGTGAAAGTTGTCAAGATCGTAGAATGGGGGGCGCAAAAATCTCCCCCTACGACGGCGTGGGTGTGTATGTACCTATATGTTTTTTTTTATTTTAGAACATTTATTGAGATTAATTCATTTTGAGTACCTATTCATTTTATCAACGAAAATCTGCATTAATTTCAGCTAAAATGTATGTAACACAAAGTTTTTTCATTTTGAAGCGATACGAAGTTCGTCGGGCCAGATAGTTATTTATAATTTTTGAAATATGAACATCATTCTTAAATATGTCTGTAGTTTGTATGGGTCATCGCCTACTTTTCAATGTAAAATCAATATTTGTTTAGTTGTAATACAACATCGTCGTCATTATAAATTGACTTTCCATTGTTTCCGCTTTCTCAATTATAATTAACTAGCTTTTGCCCACGGCTTCGCCCGCGTTAATAAGTTTTTCCGGGCTAAAAGTACATAAACACCTTCCCGTTGAATCACTCTATCCAACACATTTATTTGGATAAAGATTAATATTATGACGTTGATACAACTCTTAACAAATAATGCATTAATTTCGACCAAATTTGATTACCATAAAACGGTTCTAGTGAGTTAATCTTAAAAGATACACATATACTGTCGCGGAAATTTTTTTAGATCATTTCAAGAGGAATAATTCTTTCGTATTTTTGGTATCTTGAACAGTTTTCGCAGCGCACACAATGGAAGCCCTCAAGGATGAATAATTTTCCCCGTTTTTTTTCCCATTTCCCATTATTTCTTCGCTCCTAATAGTTGCATCGTGATGTTATATAGCCTAAAGCCTTCCTCGATAAATGGTCTATTCAACACAAAAAGAATTTTTCAATTCGAACCAGTAGTTCCTGAGATTAGCGCGTTCAAACAAACAAACTCTTCAGCTTTATTATATTAGTATAAATATAGACTACACATAGCGTCACCCGCGGGCTTAGCTACAGTATTTTTCCAGTGGGGGCCTTAGACTAAAAATTAAATTACTACTGCGTACTGTGTAGGTACTAGAAGGTTTGATAAATATGGACCTTTTAAAAATCTATGGTAGGTAATAGCAGGATGCTTCAAAATCCTGTGGATGGGCACCAGGAAATTTTAAGATGGACACAACCGAACCGCCCTCCCCTCCTATATACGCCTGTGGTGTAACCTATTTTCTAGTTTTGAATTCCACGGAAGGAATTTGACACAGGAAGTGTTGCTAGAGGTACAGGAATTTTAATACTTATTTATCAGGCAAATGTCTTTTTAAAGTTCTATCAATATACAGACACCGGGGATTGCTGTTTTACAATAATTAACGTTTTTACATACAACTGCAATGTGTATGCCCTTGTAGCGTTTACCTATCATTGACGTTAAATAAGTTTTAAAAACAATTAACTAGCTTTGACTACTTTACCCACAAAGCGTATATTAATTAAGTTATATAATACGACAAAACACCAACGAGATTATTAATATTTATGATTGAAAGCTGTTTATCCGTTGATGCAAAATCGATTAGTTAGTTCTACGATCACCATTGAAGATAATTACTATGTTTTATTTATAGTATCGACCCTGAAAATTACATTCTTGCCTGTAGCTATTAAAATTGTCTTAATTTGACTTTGATTATACTTAATTATGGTGTATGTGCCAATCCGCACGAGGCCAGCGTGGTATGCCTAATCCCTCCCAATAGGAGACAATACCCGTGCCCAGAAATGACAGTATATATTATACACCACACATGGGGGCACCAAGAGTAACTTTCTAAGGGGGATCCAGTGTCCTAGACAAAAAAAAATTAACTCCTGTGTACTTGTGGTTTTGATAATTTTGATTAATTAAAAAATTGTAGTAATAGTGGAATGCTTCAAAATCTTGTGGGCTCCAGGCAATGCTGCGGTGGGCACGGACTATCTGCACCCCCCCTAATTATTTCTATGATGCCACACTCTAAACATTTATTTCAAGACAAAACATTCGGTCTTGAATAACTTGCTGAGCGAATTTCATGTCTTTTCTAATTTACCAATTTTAGTTTATCTTTTTAATAGAAACACGATAAAATTATCTTAACTGAATATCCATAAAGCGCACTATACAACGCTGTGTGCATAGTCATGAGTTTATAAACGCTTAGCAACGAATGATTTTGAAAAATAGACACTGACTCCAAAATTCGTTACAAGTATATAAGTAATGCTATCGTATATTTATTCACTACTAAATTATTTTTAGGTTTTTAGTTAGTTTTAAATTATTTTCTGTATATAACAGTAACTCGGGTATAAATAAATCTATACATAGTTTCAAACACAGAGTCAATGATAGAGTCTTAAACGGTATCATCAATCTATCGACACCAATTTAACTTTTATATCATAAGATCTGTTACATCTGTGTTATTACTAGTTATTGCTATACAATAGCTTGCAAATCAATCTATTGTATAAGTACACTTTTTAAAATAATCGCAGATTTTCTACGGCTTTTCCAACCGCAATATAAAATACCTACCGTTATGTGTATAGTTTATTTTTTTTATTATATCTTTTTAAAATTTTTAAATCTCAATATGAACAGTAAAATAATCTTATTAGAAATCATCCCTATCCAACGATTAGAACTATATCTACCAGTCGTTTCGATCGTACAAAACTAAATGTATGATTCCGTTATGAATTTTCCCCTTATTTTATAGCTAATTAGGTCGTCATTATACCAGGTCGTGTGACTAAAGTTAAAAAATATATTGCAATAAGTTGTTATAAGACAAAACTCGAAAAAGTATTTAATATAACTTAAGCAGTGTTATTCACAGTTGTGTTCCGGCTGCCGAACAGTCAAGTTATCGACTCCTGCGCATCAAACATTATGTTCACCACACTCGTCGCGGCACTACTCGTGATTTTCATCGCATATATAATCAAGAGTACGATCAAGCCCAGAAATTTCCCACCCGGTAAGTTCGTAATAATTTTATTAAAATAATAATAGTTTTAACAATTCTCAATTTTACCAAAATACTATGACTTTACAATTATCTTTACTATCTCATTAATCCAACCCGTGATTTTTTTTTATGAAAAGCACAAGGGCTTGCAGCGGTTCAATTTAAAAAAACTAGAAATATGAAAAATGCACGCGTTAAAATATTTTAGTGCGCAAACATAACATGAATTGTGCACGGAATAATTATTTAATGTATGCATTAACATACTTTTATTTTCGATTGTCAATTGCTCACCATTACGTATTTAATTTTTATTGCCATTAATTTTAGTTATAATATATACCAATCATATATTACACGATGCATAGCTTATTAAAATCTGGACGTTATTGCAAATTATTTAATTAATTGATCCCACGATTATAATTCTTATAGTAATTCGTATCCAAGTTTCAATTCGTGTTCGTAGCAAAGTTTACCATTCAAATACTGTTTATTTGTAATATAAAAATTTTTAAAGCACGTAAAGCCGTTGGTCCTGCGCCTGATCTCTCTCCGGTCATGTCGGATTGCCGTCTCATCGGACTATGAGAGTGAAGGAATAGCGAGTGCACCTGTGTATTGCGCACACGCTTGTGCACTATAATATCTCCTGCGTACCTGGCTGATCTCCGTTGAGATTAGCCGCCGTGGCCGAAACAGGCTAGGAGGATTTCATTTCATTTGTAATATAATTTATTTATCAAAATTGAGGCGTAACATGCACTCAGCTCACATGGTCTCGCTTACAGCCGCGAGTGGCGAGTGATCTCCTGCCCCGGACGCTCGGCCTTTGTTGAGATGTATTAAATATGTATCTCGCTCGCAATATTAATATATAATTTAAAAAATGTTTAAATTGCGCATTAATGCATTTGGTGCTTGTTATCTCATAGCAAATATATTGTATTTATTCGGCACACCGATATAATGTCCGTATGTCACCTTGGGTCCCTCATTGAAAATCAGTGCTGCGGTATTGCTCAGACTGGACAGCAGCAAGAAGCTGAACTAGGGTTCCCGTTGTTGGCTTATATAAAATTTTGTAATTATTATATTCTTTATTATTAAGTGTAAGTTGTTCCAACAATAAAACAATCTTTCTTCTTTCTTTCTTTCTATCCATAGTCTTGTTCTTGTACAAATAGCTTTTGATAATAAAACTGTTTTTTTTTACTAGTCGATAGGTAATTAATGGAGTTTAAATAAGTCTTCTATTAATATGACCTCTATTTTGCCTACCGATTTTAGAGTATACATAAGTATAGAGCGCGTCTAGCCCTGTATGAACTGTAAGCACAAGTATGAACAGTGCAACATTTCAAGGTTACTTCAAATTAGACGCAGTGCAAAGCGCGCCGTCGTGGTTTTGAAGAACAATATTTGATAAAATATTTTGTAACAATGATGAAATGTGCTATGCCATGCTGTTAAAATTATTCAAGGAAACAATACAAAAGAATAACAATATTTCCTTGCACCAGTAAGTAGTATTTTTAGTTATATAAACGATTATCAACAAAATTCTGTAGGGGCTGGCCGGATGGCGGGAGTGAGGCATGCGCCGGGGTCCGCCACACGTCCCCTCCTAACCCGCTCTCTCCGTAATGAGCCAGTGTTGGGGTAGTATCGTCATGCATGTGCGTCATTTCAAGGCGTCTGTTGCGATTACCTACGTTTTTTTTGCAGCCATTTAACATATCAAGCGAGTCAGTCGTAATAAATAAAATATGTTGGTATTTTTGTGTTGGTATCTGTTTCTAAATGTTAGTTGATCTCAGTAATATCGAGAAAAAAAAAAGACAACAGTACAATAAATTTAAAAAAATTAAGGGGCATTAAAGCATGTAAATATACATTAAATAACTTAAATATACAATAAAATTACATTTTGTACATACAATAAAAAAAGAAACAAAAAAGTTCGTTGAAGAACTGAAAAAATATAAACAAGATTTTAATTGGAATATTTTAATTTTTTTGAATAATCTTAGTTGACGGTGATCAACGAAAAAAAATCTTTACTTTGACACCATACTCGATGTAGTTTGTAAACATTTTTTTGAGATTATTTTTTGCCGCCAGAAATCCCTAATTTAGTTTTTTTTTATGAAGCCAATGTCACTCTCGCGACTAAAATGAATCTATTGATACCACTCACAAAAAATACGACAAGCCGTTTAGGCTCTAGGACGTGCCACGGAAATATACGTACATACATACATATATACCGGGTGGAAGGGAAACGCTCTCGGAAACGAATACAGGTGATAGTATTGGTGATTCCTGACGTGATGGTACTAAACAAATCGCGATCGCATGGTTACCATTTAAGTAGGATTTTTTCAAATTTCTGTACAGCTTCACGTATGGATAGATAAATCAAACTATTATTCTGAAAAACATAGTAAAAAAGGTCAATATTTCAAAAAAATCGTAATGAAACACGTACATCAGCTGACGGGGTAACGACCACGGGCCGGTGCTGGAGCAGCGCGGCGGCCGTCCAGTTTTTTGTACGCTTTACATTGCGCGCGCATGAATTACGGAAATACTAAAATCGTAAGTATTATCGCTTAGCTTTGCAAATGAATATAGTTTTTCGTTAATGTTATGGTTCTTCTCTCTTACCGTTCTGGTATAGAGAGCGTTTCCCTTCCACCCGGTATAGTACTTCTGCTTATGATCGGCACAATGAGGAATAGGCGATGCGCGCGCTCTATAGGGTCATTCGGGGCAACAGCACGCAGTGGGTAAAATTTCGCATGGTCAATATCTCAGAACCTATTGAGGGGGCTCAGACACTTTGTCAGCTAAACTAGGCGCGCGTCAGGGATGATGTCAGAGCCCACAAGCTATTTTACCAAGCCTCACTTGTTTAGCGATAAACGGCGATCAACGTGATTTTGTTGATTAGTTATCAACTATTTTGTGCTGGGAAAAAGTTTATGGATAGACGGTGCAACAGTTTACAAAAGATCGTTGATTATGTTAAGTTTACATGATTATTGTAGCATTTATTTTAGTTATTAATTCTGTCCTAAAACACAACTGCATCTCAACTGACGTGTGTTTGTTTAAAATATTTCCTGTTGGGTAATAGTACGGGATTAAAAGTACGCACGCTGTTATAACTTCATTACAATGAAAAGTAACATCATAAGTTCCTAAAATGATCATTAAATTACAAAAATAACTGAAGTCTATTATAAGTACAGTCCAATTAATTATGTTTTTGGTGCCTACAATAGGAGTAGATTTAATGTTTATTCTTACAATATTTGTACCAAGAATAAAGGAAGTTAAAAAATATATTCCATATCATTCCATGTGTACTTATACAATTTGTAACTATATGCCTGTAGTTTACATGCGTGCGAAGCTTACCCAGTATGCGAACTATTAACCGCATCTCTGCGTTGTTTTACCCATATGATGGGTCAAGAGTTCGAATTTCCCCCGCTGTGCTTAAACATGTATTGAAAAAAAAAAACGATGAAGCAATGTACAAAAACTCATAAAATAATGAAAGTAGAATAAATTTACTTTAAATAAAGTGTTAAAATGTTTATCAGGGACCTATATTTTTGAGTGTGTAGACATAGAAAAAAAGGCGTACTTTTGAGCTGAATGAGCCTACGTTTTATATACTCTAAGCTGCCGACCTTTATGACAGAATTTCAGAAGCACTGAGTAATGTGTTATACATACATACATATACACTTACTCCTTTTATCCCCGAAGGGGTAGGCAGAGACGCAGCTAGTCCACCCACTTTACGCCATTATTTATTAATGTGTTTTGTTTTTTATTTATTGCATTTTAGGGTTCCGTACCTCGAAAATAAAAACGGAACCCTTATAGGATCACTGTGTTGTCCGCGCGTATGTCCGTTTTTGTCAGGAACGTATGGAGGTGTGTAAAAAACATATTGCTAAGCCAACGTAATCTAAAGATACAGCCGTTTATGCCAAAACTCATAAGGGAATAAAAATTTGGTACAAAGGAACGTTTTATAGCACAAATAAAGGAAGAATTGCGGAAACCGTAAATTTTTAGTTACATCATAAAAATACATTTTTTTTAATAATTTTAAAAATTCCTACCCATTTCCTCACGAATGCGTAGAGATATTAAATTTAAATTCATATCAAATACTTCGGTCTATAATACCTTTAAGCTCTACTTATATACCTACAGGTTTGTACGGAACCCCCGGCGTGCGAGTCTGATTCACACTTGGCCGGTTTTTTACTTATTATTTATGTGCCAGTAATCAATCGCTGCATAAGGACGAATCGATTAGTATATGATTAATGGGTTTAAAGCTTATGAAGCAATTACCTCTTTTGTTTATGAGTTAATAAATCTCAGCCTTAAGTTTATTAATAAATAGCCTTACTGAATAATGGTGATTGTTAGTTTAAATCTCGTTTTTATTTTGACATATTTATAATAATACGTATTATTAATCGACACCCATGACCAGTAAAAATATTGTCCCGTTGTCAATAAATAAGGAATTCAATTGAAATAATGTTAAAGAACATAATTTTATAACATGCACCGGATGTCATTTTATTTTTTTATGATTCGTTTATTTCTTAGAATCGGTTAATCATTCAAATTACGCGATATGTAACCTCGACGCATACACTTTTACTCTTATGCAGTAGTTCCACCTGTCCATAGCAATCGTCAGGAGCTAGATATATATTATATTAGATATATACTAGATAAATCGGCGGTTTCTTCGTTTACTTGTAACAAACACACAAACATACAAACAGCCAAGATTTTCAGAAACGTTTCCAATAATAATATTAGAGCGATTAGATCTTTTCACATATAAAAAAAACAACCGTGTGTTAAATGTACATAAATAACTCGCGTGGACCAAATACCTACATATATACATATATTTTCACAATGAACTAACCACTCCACACACCACATTCCGCTCTGAGCAGCCGTCTCGGACGGACCTATTGTTTGTTGTAGCGCTCGCTACAACTTTCATTGTTCCGCCCGAGTACCTGCTCGGTGCGTTCGGCAGCGACCTCGCTGCAGCCAAGGCCAAACAGGTAGCAAAGGGGCAACCCTTTGCTATTTTGTTAGCCTATTTCGGGCCAAGCCGCGTCCTTTTCAGGACAGGGTTTAGCCCAATTTGTTTCTTATCGACGTTTGGCCCCTTCAGGGTATTGGCTCGGCGGAAACCTAACGGTGCTAACAAGTCGAGTCGCGGCCCCGGCCACGCGCTGCGCCCCTTCAGGGCAAGGCAAAGCCGACGGGTACGGATCCGGAGGCTGCGGAGGCACACCGCAGTCTCCCCCGTATATCACCTTCCCAACCCTACCCTTTCCTTAAAATCCATCCCGTGTATCGGTTGAGCGTGCGGCCTCCGGCCAATACCGTTTACGGTACACGGACTGTTAGGAACCCTTTTGCACAATAAGACTGGCAAAAGGGATACAAGCTTAGGGCACACCTATTTTTAAGTACACCCCCCTCGCCTATACCCGGCGGGGAGGGACACGCACTCACTCACCCCCGGGCGTTCCTACCCGGGGACTTAGTTCAACGCGTCCCATACCGCGTCGCGATCCGCGCTCGTTTCGTTTTGTGTGAACCCGCCTGGTTTCTTTGTGTGTTCTTTACAGGCGGTGCACACCCGGGGTTAGTGAACACACACGCGGCCCCTAAATAATTATTATCATAGGCTCGGACTCAGCCGCCAATATGGCTGATTCTGGGCCTATGAATTTGGCTCCCGAGCGGCCTGTCGTCGCCGCTCCAAACGATCCCGCGCCCATTTCTATCAGCACCCCCCTCGCCGCGCCCATTATTTCCAGAGAGGAAATAATGAACATGGTGAGGGAGATGTTCCGGACGGACAACTCGGTCCGTCAGGAAATTATTTCCATGGCTAGGGAAGCCAGGGGGCCGTCTGAGTCCTCAGACACCTCGGAGTCGTCCGAGGCTACGACCTCGACGGAGACCACCGAAACCTCGGGCGGCTCCGCGGAGTCTGAAGAGGAAATGGACACGTCCCCCAGCCAACCCGAAGCCACCGCTAATAACCCGAAAAAACGGCCGATCTCGGCCTCTTCCTCCGCCTGCGAATCCGGGGAGGAGTCGTCCTCGTCGGAACGCGACGAGGACGGCTTCACTACGGTGAAGAACAGCCGGAGGAAGAAGCAGAGAAGTGTTGCTGCTCCCGCACCAACCTCCCCATCCGCGCCTTCTGCGCCTACCGCGCCTTCAGCGCCAACCGCGTCCGCGTCTGCGTCGACGCCGCCACCGCCGCCGACTCAACCAAAGGGGCCTAAAAAACCCCCGAGGTTAAATCTCCAACTCCCCTCAAATATGACCATGCGGGACATATTTGAGGAACTGCGCAAACAGCGCATATCTATCGCTTCCAACTCGTGGAATAAAATCCACAAACTTCTTGCCCTGCAACCCGCCTCAATCGCGGACCACAGGGCGCTGACTAAATTCTTAGACGCCAAACATTGGCACTATTTTACGTATTCTCTTCCGGACGAGCGGCGCTTCCGCTACGTCATTCGCGGTATCCCCGTCCAAATGTCGACTCTCGAGGTCAAAGAAGGCCTCGAAGAGAAAGGCATAGTCGCCCTAGAAGTGCACAGGATGCACAGACAGTCCCGCGCCTCCCGGCCGGGAATTCAATATGAAATGGTCCTTGCCATTCTTCAGTCCCCTTCCGACGTCAAACGTCTGTTTGAGATTAAAGATATCTCGGGGCTAGGCGGCTTCACCGTCGAAGCCCCACACAAATCGACCCAGATAGGGCAGTGTCACAACTGCCAGAAATACGGCCACAATTCTCGTGGCTGTCGCCTCCCCGCCAGGTGCGTCAAGTGCCTCGGCGAACACGGCACATCCGAGTGCCCCCGTCCCAAGGACCGCTCTCAGTGCACGGAGCCGCCTTCGTGCACCAACTGCCGGCAAACCGGCCATCCAGCGAATTATCGCGGATGCCCTCGCGCCCCCAAAAGAGTTACCAAAGCTCCTAAAGCTGCGGCTCCCTCGGCCCCTCAGGCCACCACATTCAAACTGGCACCTGCGCCAGTGCGCAACCCGTGGTTTCCTCCCACGGCTAGCGCTGAACCCATTTCACAGGCCCCCAGCGGAGTCACTCCCGCTGCCCCGGCCTCTACTCGACCCTCTCCTCCCCCAGCTGTGGCTCCTTCTTCAAAGGCAGCCTAGCCCAAACCCAAACCCAAACCCACCACCCCTCCCACCCCTTCTCAGTCGGCGACGGTGGCGGCGAAGGCAAGCGACGCCTCTTCCTCAGTCGCCTCACTGTTAGGCTCCCCAGAGATAATGATTCTCCACGGGAAACTTTTTGAGCGTTCCCGTCTACTCACCCGTACGGGAGTAGAAGACCCCCTTTTAATCGCTGAGATCGCTCTGATCCAGCAGCAAATCTTTGAGGCTACAGTTAACGCTGTGCGTCTCCCCTCTTTAATTTCATAAATGGCTACCAACGCCAGACAACTCCCCCAGCGGACAAAACCTCGCTCCCTCAGAGTGGGGTTTTTCAATTGTAACGGCATTCGGGACCAAAAAGCCGAAATTTCTTCTTTTGTCCGCGACAACAAAATTGACGTTTTCCTCATCCAGGAAACGTTCCTCAAGCCCTCTCACCGCGATCCCAACATCCCAAACTTCAAACTGGTGCGAAATGATCGTACCAGTGGGCGTTTAGGAGGCACTCTCATTTATTACAAAAGGTCCCTTCATTGCATACCTTTAGAATCACCGATAAGCTTGAGCAACATTGAGGCTTCGGTCTGCAGGCTAGCCATGACCGGACACCCGCCGATCACCATCATATCGGCCTATCTCTCGCCCACTAAGGAGCTTCACTCCAACGAACTTGAAACCCTATTTGACCTGGGGGATTCCGTCATTTTGGCGGGAGACCTCAATGCCAAGAACACTCTCTGGAACTGCAACTCGACCAACGAGCGAGGTGCAGTCCTAGAGAGTTGTCTTAACACAATCAATCTAAGCCTATTGGTTCCTTCAGAACCTACCCACTATAGTTACAACGACGACCACCGACCGGACATACTCGACGTGGCACTTGTACGGAACGTAAGCCTTAGCGTGCGTTCCATGCAAGTGTTACAAGAGTTAGACTCTGACCACAGACCTGTGATCCTCGATCTAGTCCCCGAAAACAGTCCAACAGACACAGGTCCTAATATTCCGATGAAGGTGAAAACGAATTGGCGTCTTTTAGGCACCAAGCTCGCGAACACCTCATCCACTGATCTTTCCGCGATCCCGACCAACATCGTGACTCCTGAGGAAACGACCAGCGCGATACGCGTCTTCACCGACCACCTTCAGAACGTTTTGAGCGAAAGCTCCGAGAGGGTGCCAGAGACTGTTCACAGTCACTGGCAACTTCCCGAAGACGTTCGGTGGTGGGTGAGGTTGCGTAACGCTACGCTCAAAGCCTGCGCGACGAGACCCGTCCCGAAACGACGACATCTTGCGCGCTACCTCCAACGTGAGGTTAAGCGTCGCATAAAAGAGGTCGTCGATTCGAGGTGGGACACTCGCCTTGCCGATATCGATCCGACACATACGGCCTTTTGGCAACTGGTTCGTTCCTTCAAGAGAAACGATGTGGCCTCCATGCCTCCGCTCAATCGTCCGAATCAACGCCCGGCGTTTGATGACGACGAGAAAGCGGAACTACTGGCCGGCAGCCTGGAGTCTCAATGCTCGCTCACCTCTGTACCCGTAGATGACGACATTCTTGTTGCGGTTGACACTTTCGTCGAAGATAGGAACGCGGTCCGGCCACCGCCAGTCTCTATACCGCGACCGTTATACGACAACGACGACCCGGACGTCGACCCGCCGCCCGATCCCCTTGCGCCGGTGACGATCGAAGAAGTCACCACTCTGATCAAGGCACTCAAACGTAGGAAAGCCCCCGGGGGCGATCTAATCCCTACTCGTATGATTAAGATGCTCCCGGAGCATCTAGTTCAAATCTTAACATCCATTTATGACGCCGCGTTTCGTAACTGCATCTTCCCAGAGGTCTGGAAAGAGGCAGTTGTGATAGGAATCCACAAGCCGGGGAAACCCGCTTTCGAACCCTCCTCTTATAGGCCCATCAGTCTGCTCAGTACTCTGGGCAAAATCTACGAGCGGATCGTCCTCGACCGCCTTAAAATAGTAGCTTTCAATCAAAATTTGATCCCTCCAGAACAGTTTGGCTTTCGCGCTAGACACAGTTGTGTCAATCAGGTGCTCCGCATCACGGAGTACGTTCACGAACAATTCCGTAAAGGAATGCCTACCGGTGCTATTTTCTTCGATATCGAAAAAGCATTCGACAGGGTGTGGCACAACGGTTTGCTTTTCAAGCTGTACACTCTCAACGTGCCCACACAACTCGTGCACATCATACGAGATTTCCTGTCGAATCGCGGTTTCAGATATCGCGTGGAGGGAACTCTCTTCCCGACACACCATCACGGCCGGAGTCCCGCAAGGCTCCGCCCTGTCCCCTTTTCTATTCTCGCTGTACACAAGCGACATCCCTAGACCACAAAACGCCCATCTGGCACTATTCGCGGATGATACCGCAATCTACGCTTCACGTATAGACCCCGACAAAGTGGTGCGCACTTTGCAAACCGCCGCCGACGAACTCGGTGAGTGGTTCCGCAAATGGCGAATCACCGTCAATCCCACCAAAAGTCAGGCCATCCTTTTCACTCGGAAAAGGAAAGTCCATGTCCCTCACTTTTCAGTCCGCATGTCCGACCAGGTTATTCCCTGGAAGGGCCAAGCCAAATATTTAGGAGTAACCCTTGATCAGAGGTTGACCTTCATCCCACACGTAAATGCGGTACGCGCGCGAGCCGCATTCGCGATGAGCCAGCTTCACTGGCTCCTAAACAAAAATAGTAAGATGTCAATCCGCAACAAGATTAGGATCTTTAAAACATGCATCCGTCCGATAATGACATACGCGTCGCCCGTATTCGCTCATTTACCGCCCCGTCGCCTTCAGCGAATGCAGGTGCTTCAAAATCGATTCTTACGACATGCACTTGGTGCCCCGTGGTACGTTCGCAATCGCAACCTCCACGTGGACACCAATATGCCGACCATCAGGCACTTTATGCAGTGCGCCAGCAGACGCTATTTCGACAGGGCGGTAAACCACCCGAACACGCTTATCCGTTTAGCGTCGATTTATACTCCATTTGATCGCGCCAAATGGAGACGACCGCGTTCAGTCCTGTCAGATCCAGAGGACGAAATCACTCTGGCTTTACGCGAAAAGAACGAGCATCTAAAGCTCATACACTCAACAAGACCGCTGTACCGTCCTCGCCGTCGAGGACCTCGTCGCGTTCCCCAACCCCCTGCCCTCTCTTAGCAGTTCCGGCCCGCGTGCCGAAGACTACGATCAACACGTTAAATAGGATTAGGTTAAAAACCATCTTCCCCAAACGCTGATGTCTTATCCTCTCAGTGGCCGCCCTGAGCCGAGGTCGTGACCCATTAGTGGGTCGCCCTCAGCGTGGTCGCTTAAATTTAAGGGTTGCGAGCGCCTTCTGCGCTCACCCACAAGACCGGTGTTCTTGTATAAGCCGACCCTCGTCAGGCTAACAAGAGTTTAGTCAGGGACAAAAAAATGAACTAACCTTTTCTGTCATGTAATCATTGATATGTAAAAATGAAATGAATGAAATCGTCCTAGCCAGTTTCGGCCACGGCGGCTAATCTCAACGGAGATCAGCCAGGTACGCAGGAGATATTATAGTGCACAAGTGTGTGCGCAATACACAGGTGCACTCGCTATTCCTTCACTCTCATAGTCCGGTGAGACGGCAATCCGACATGACCGGAGAGAGATCAGGCGCAGGACCAACGGCTTTACGTGCTTTAATAATAATGCTCTAATAATAATATCTCGAAGCTATCATAATGGTGTGCTACAAATATAATAAATGTTTACCAGTTTGGTAGGTACATGATGTTCTGATACATCAATACTATTATCTATTATGTTGTGGTTATCCTTATTAAAATAATAAGTGCTGCTCGCGGTTTGAGTCGCGTGAAAAGCGTTTTCCGCTACCAAAGTTCACAATACGACGCTAGCGTCATCTACAATCTAAATAAATCTATATTTACATCTAAAGAATTAGGTAAAAAATATCCATTGTCTCCCATGGGAGCAGATTTACGTGATAAGTACCTATATGTTAATCCAGGGCGTGACCTACCTGTGTGCCAAATTTTATCCAAATCCGTTTAGTTGTTTCTGCGTTTACTTCTGACAAACATCCAGAGATTTTCACAAACTTCCGAATTTACAATAGTAAGATAAGATTGTAATTGGCATCATGATATGGCGCTGCGTTTCTGCCCTACATTCGCACCTTTACTGCAAAATTTCGTCTGCATTTTTAAACTCGAAAACTTGTAAAGTTACTTCAACTAGTCATATTGCAAAAATATTACGTAAACACTGAAAGTAGGTGATTTTATATTTTAAAAGCCTCAAACAACATTTTTATTTTGCCATATTTATTTGCACAAGTGTGTGCGCAATACACAGGTGCACTCGCTATTCCTTCACTCTCATAGTCCGGTGAGACGGCAATCCGGCATGACCGGAGAAAGATCAGGCGCAGGACTAACGGCTTTACGTGCTTTATGTAAAAATACATGTAATACAGAACAAAATATGAAGACATTCATAAAAATGTATGTGTTCTCATATTTAATTACAATAAGCGATTCGGGTCACGGTATTTCCAAAGTTAGGGACTTCCTACATCCTAAAATCGCTTAAAAGGCATTAATTCAAAGCCCGAGCTGAAAGTTTGAACTTCAAAAGAAGCTTTTCGCATGATATACTTAGAAGACGACCACTTCGAATATGCGGTGCGCAATATTTAAACACGAATTTATTATTTTATTTTATACGAAATATTTGAAAATCTGATTAAATGTTTGCTTTAGCATGAAATTTGTTTTAAATAATTTAATAATTATATGTCATGCTCATGTAAGTGGACGATAGCCCACTTAGGAATGGAACGGTCTGCCGAGACAATTTCCGGAGGTTCAAAACCCAAGTCACACCTCTGACTTTTCAAAGTTACGTGTGTATTGTTTATCAATTATCGTTCGCTTAAACGGCGAAGGAAAACATCGTGAGGAAACCTGCATACCTAAGAAGTTCTTTATAAGAATTTCGAAGGTATATGAAGTCTACCAACCCGCACTGGGCCAGCGTGGTGGACTAAGGTCTAAACCCTCTTAGTTAGTAGAGGAGGCACGTGCCCAGTAGTGGGACAGTATTTGATACAGGGCTGGTAATATTATAAATATAATAATGTCATGCTCGGTCTATAACAACATTGTCACTGCATCCAAAAAATATTATGTTATACTTTAGGGACCCTTATAACGATAGTCTAATGTCGGAAATACAGCAGTTATTATCTAAAGGATAGGATGCGGCGAGAGGATACAAAAACTCTACAGTAACTCTCTTATCTTTATTTCGTAACTGTACGAAATGATAACAAAATATAGGGACATACCCAAAGTCGAAGCATGTTGTTCAAGTTTTTAATCTATACTAATACTATAAAGCTGAAGAGTTTGTTTGTTTGTTCGGTTGTTTGTTTGTTTGAACGCGCTAATCTCAGGAACTACAACTACTACTACTCGGGCGGAGCCGCGAGCACTACTAGTTAATACTAAAGATGTATGTTGAATACCTACAGGGGTACAAGGAGATAAAACAGCTATATTATGTAGATTAAAATCAGCACATTATCAAACATTAACTACTGGTGGTACTAGTATTACTGGTGGTAGGTCTCAAATATGTAAGAGTCCGTCAGGATGGGTACCACCGCAACGTCTATTTCTACCGCCAAGCAGCAGTGCGCATGCACTGTTGTGTTTCGGTGTGAAGGACATTGTAGCCAGTGTAACTACTGGACATAATGAGGCTTATCATCTTATGTCTCAGGATGACGGGCGCAGTGAAATGCCACACAGTAATTTGTAACTCAGTTTGTTATATGGTATTGCTACTATTTATGGGTGGTCGTAACGCTTACCATCGGGCGAACGTCATACTCGTCTCATCATTCAATGCCATAAAAAAAAACTTACTGCGTCATACTCGAGGCTGTAGAAGCGCTCAATGCATATAAGTACATAATTATTCAGCGGCACATGACTAATAACAATAGTTGATATCATCATCTTCCTGGCCTGGTCCCAAATTACTTGGGGTCGGCGCAACATGTTTTTCTCATCCATTCTCCTCTATCTTTCGTCATCAATTCATTCACGCCCTTTTCTTTCATATTATCTTACACAATCAATCCACCTCTTCCTTGGTCGTCCTCGTCCTCGCCATCCATCGACACTCAAATTCATCACTCGTTCGGTTACATGCCTTTCATCCTCTCATCATCGTAATAATAATAGTTGATAATGTCACGTTAAAAGTGATATTACTGTTAAAATTAAAATTACATACATATACATATACACTCACGCCTTTTATCCCCGAAGGGGTAGGCAGAGGCGCAACTAGTGCACCCATTTTTCCGTCCCATAATGTGATAGGGGGCGAGCCTATCGCCATATCCGGCACAAATTCCAGATTCCGAGCTGATACTGAATAGAAAAACTCAATACCACTTTGCCCAACCCGGGGATCGAACCCGAGACCTTAGCATTGCTGTCGTACCATAATACAACTACGCCACCGAGGCAGTCTAAAATTAAATTATTAGCAAATTATTATTATGAGGTACAATATAGCATGTAATGAAGTAATCGTAGGGCTCTACACTGTTCCACTGCTGGATACGGTCCTTTCCTACTAAGTACTGTCTTATGCCTTAGCTAGACACACCTACGAAATTCTAATGTATAGGTCTAATATCACAATTGACTTTTAAAGCGGACATCGGTCTGCCCACCTCTTAATTTATTTACCCATAGCTGATCTTAAGGAACGATTTACTAAAACTCTTTCAAGCAAACCAAATTTAAAAGGGCATGCGCCCGTGACAATCTATTCTATAAGTACTATAATAATCATTATCATAATCAACCATTACAATTAACTTAGTTGAACTGTATAGTTGCGCCCTAAGTTTAAACGCAAAACATTCTGTATTTCATATCTGACCTATATTACTTTAGAGACGTGTTCACATTGGAGGTGTTACAACAGAAAAAAAATGCAGTTTCCCTTTCAGCCATAAGCGTGCCGTTCATTTATTTCCCGGAATTTGATGCCCCTTGTCACTATCAAGGTTAGGATTCAAGTTCACCGGTGTTTGCGGTCCAGATACAAAATGTCGATAGTTCCAATTGAATGAAGTTATCTATAACAAAGCTTACTGGGCAATAGATACTGCGAATGAAACCTTTTTCGGAAACTTAGAATTTATTTAACAAGGTTGGTTTTTTGTATGACACTGAAAGAAATACTATAATGCTAGGTACGTTTAATAGTTACCTATAAACAGCAGCAACGGTATCTTGCACTGCGAAACATAGCGCTGTATGATACCCACTTACTATTTCCAGCAATGATGAGATTTGCGTCTACCTACCTTTTGAAACTTGTGCAGTAGTGGCCCTATATCTAAATATTGCTCCAATGTGCTAATTTTATGCATTCTTGTGATCAGACTAGCATGCGACTCGCCTAATAGTAAATGATACGACCTCCCATAATCATTAGAACCACCATAGGGCCATATAGAACTTTCAATTTCAATATAAAGTAATACCTGACACATCACTGCGCTCGTTTCCCTAAAATATAGGATGATACGTTTCATGATAGAAACCGAGCACGTAGTAAACTTTGCTATCTGGTGGTGCAATCTGAATCTTGCAGCCTATCGATGAAGAAAGAATGCATTTAATTTGCTGATAATGTATTGCTGTGTATCTTGATGCACCAAAACTTAAAAAAAAGCAAACCAAATGGTGTAAAATTCTATTAAGTTTCCAAGAATGTCATGTGTTGCTTCCTAGCCGATTTCGGCCACAGCGACCAATCTCAACGGAGATCAGCCAGATACGCAGGAGATATTATACGTAGTGTGTGCGCAATACACAGGTACACTTGCTATTCTTTCACTCTCATAGTCCAGTGAGACGGCAATCCGACATGACCGGAGAGATATCGGGTGCAGCATCAACGGCCTTACGGCTTTCGGAATTCCGAGGCACATGGGTATCGCACCACCAACTTCCTGACTCCGACCTGCGACTGAGTAATTTTTACGATGAAACCAGTCACAATGTTTTTGGCTTAATTTGGGATTCGAACCCAGAACCTCAGCGCGCAAATCATACTCGTACCGCGTACGCAATAATATAGAATAATAAAGAATAATAATAAATAATAAAGAATAGTACTTAAGTAAGTAGGTACCTACTTACATTTTGTCGTTATGTGAAAATCGGCAAAAATAATAAAAGCTGTATAAAACACTGAACAGGGATTTCCTCCGTGGTATAAAACATATATGAGTTCCAAAGCATTTAGAAATGTCGCATTACGTAATTTATAAGAATAATGAAGTTTTGAAGATAATATTAAAAAAAAATGGATGCGTGTACTTATGTACGCGAGTGAGAAGTTATACTTTTTTAGCATCATTAAATAATTTAATAATATACAGTATTAATTATGTTAAATAATAATATTTTAATTTATATCAATAAATAATACATACGGATAGTTAACCTCAATTATATTGGAGCCCCGCTCTGTGGATTGGGGGCGTTTGGAGAACTCCACCACGGTATCCCCTGCCTGTCGTAAAAGGCGACTAATAGGGGCCACCGGGGGTCACGGGTGGGCGGAAGGGGCCGTCCACATATTAGTCTAGCCAACTTTTGTGACCCCCGTGATGGACGGCAGCGTGGCGGTTAGGCCTCACGCTGCCGTTGACGCCGAGGGCGTCCTTCGGTGTGCGGGGGCTTCTGAGCCCCCCCCAGCAACAGAAGACGGACCGCAATAGCGGTACGCGCAGGGGCGGTTGCGGACGACAACTTAGACGTGAGTCGGAGGAAGCCCGCAGCCGTCCCTAATGCGCCGAAGATGGCCACCGCGGAGTTTTGGTTGGTATGCCGTGTGGTGTACATAGGTTAGGGACTCGGCCCGGTGCGGCGGTCGTCCGACGTTTTCCATCTCTCGGGCGGCTCAACGTCGGGTCGTAAGGCACGGTGAACCCAACATAACCGCTCAGTCATTCCCCTTGAACACTGGGCGGTAGTAATAATTCACTTTCTCCGCGTAAAAAATAAAAAAATAAAATTGGAGCACTTGAAAAAGTCTAAAAGCACAATTTTCATTAATTTTTCCGAATAGTAAATAATATTAATCAAATGATTTAACTTAAATCACTAAGTACTGAAGATAATTTATTAGCCCATATATAATTCGCACTTGTATAAAACAAAAATACGTGTTGTGAATGTAGAAACTAGAAACATGTGGATAAATGCCTATTTTATAAATAAAAACAGTGATCAGAGGCAACGAGCTTATCAACATGCGCGACTAACATAGATTCTATTTCTATTTAGTTGCTAGCATTTTTTTTCGAGACTTAATGAGCGGTTTAGCGGGCAGCTTCAACCTGTTACTTTGTGTTAACTACAATGATGCGCGCGCATCTTAAAATTTCACTCTCATCATTAATTTTATGAAGTATAACTTTAAAATCATAATTGTATTTATGGGAATATAACCTCTTTCAATAACATCAAAATAACTAGCTCCCTTCTTAAAAAAACATATTCTGGCTACGCTGGGTATCAATTATATTCGGCCGGAAGCCATATTTTATAATACAGGGCATCATTTTACAGAGCCAGGTATAAAATCCGTTCTGGAGTTTTGGAGATGGACGCTAACAAACAAACAGACGGAAAATATTTCCACAAATCGCTGATTGTGTTCTATTACACTTCTTTAGTGGCAACCTTTTCTTTCATTGTACAGACACTGGGTTTCTGCTAGTTATTGGATGTTTATCTTGATTTGTTTTAGGTCCGAGATGGTACCCGTTCATCGGATGCAGCAATGTTGTCCAAAGTATGACTAAGAAGCACGGCTCGCAATTTAAAGCACTTTTGGAATTATCAAAGGAGTATTCAACAAATGTCCTAGGTTTGAAACTTGGGGGGGAAGTTGTGGTGGCCATTTACGGAGAGCGGAATGTCCGTCAGACATTTACAGAAAAGGAATTTGAAGGACGGCCTGATAACTTTTTTATACGATTGCGATGTCTCGGGAAAAGATTAGGTATTGCCATTCTTTTTTATTTAATAATATTTTACGATTTCATGCATGTTTCATACATTTCTCTGTACCTGCGTTCAACAGTTTATCGGCAGTAACAACCATCGTCGCGATATTAGCCCTAATTTAAATAATTGATACTGTTATCATTTCACTCTTAACTTACTCCGTTTACTCGCTGGTTGCCAATTAACAACACCTTTTTTATCCAGTAAATGTATGTTTTATTCGTTAATATATGCGTTCCATTTAGATAAATATTTCTAACTTTCAGGTATAACATTTACCGATGGTCCTATATGGCGAATACAGAGACAATTTACTGTGAAACAACTACGAAATGTCGGTTTTGGGAAGACGCCGATGGAAAAAGAGATACAGAGAGAACTACAAAACATGATTAGTTATATAGATGAAAATCGCCACGTGCCTATTTCTCCTAAAAGTATATTCTCTGTTCCCGTCATGAATGTGCTGTGGAAATACGTGGCAGGTAAGTCTATAATACTTGATTATACGCAGTTTATTGAATCGTATCAACTTAAATTTGCGACTTATAAGTAAAAATATGACTTTGATTGAGGCTGTTTTACGCCTCTGATCCAAGGCAATTAATTAAATAGTAGTTCTAGTCTTCCAATTGTAATTATAATGTCAGTATAAAATAAATATTTTCTGGCTAAATTCGATGGGCCGTTTGTTTGATGTCTCCCTGAAAGATCCAATCTCAGGCTAAACATGTTATCATGTTATATATCACCAACATATATCATGTTTTTATATATAAAAATGTTATTTGATAAGCACCTAAATGTACATAAGACATAACTCTATAAGAATATCTCTATAATGAGAATATAACTCTACATTTTTATATTATGATTTTTATACATGTGAATGGCCATATAGTACGTGGATAATGATTTTATATTTTTGTGGAATCTTGAAAAAGAAACAGTCGAAGGTGGGACTCGAACCCACGACCTCCGGCGTACCGTGCCGGTGCTCTTCCAATTGAGCCAATCATCTCCTTTAAGAGAATTAAATAGGCATCTTGAAGTTGGCAATCTAAGGTGGAGGTGGCTCAATTGGAAGAGCACCGGCACGGTACGCCGGAGGTCGTGGGTTCGAGTCCCACCTTCGACTGTTTCTTTTTTAAGATTCCACAAAAATATAAAATCATTATAACTCTACATGTTATAATATGAACCAACATTTATCTTACTCTTGATAAAACAATGACCTAATGCAAAATTTGGGCTAGATGAGCTTTAGCAAAATATGGACCCTAAAAGGCAAGCTGTATCGACAAAAAAAAGTGTTTCTTTACAACATTGGGAATAGGGTCAAAATTGTTTGAATTTATGTTCGCTGTCCGCCCAATTTAAAAAAAAAATTGTACAGTAAGTTTTTGTGACGATCTCCACAAGTTAACGAATTTGGATTAGGTCATTGTTTTACTAAGAGTGCAATTATAGAACAGGTTTATGGCGTAAATATCTAAGATTAGGTAATCTTGGATATTTACTCCATAAACGCCATAAAATAGGTAGGTACTTTGGATAGTAATGATACATGCTTCAGTTCTAACAGATATAACGTTCTCAGCTATCATAGATAGATTTTTATCCCACTGGTAGTGCTCGCGGCTCCACCCGCGTGAAAAGTTTTTCCGGGACAAAAAAATTTTCCCGGGATAAAAAGTAGCCTATAGCACTCAGAAGTTATGTAGCTTCCTATTAGTGAAAGAATTTTCAAAATCAGTTCAGTAGTTCCTGAGATTAGCGCGTTCAAACAAACAAACTCTTCAGCTTTATAATATTACTAGCTTTTGCCCGCGGCTCCGCCCGCATTAAAAAGTTTTTCCGGGATAAAAGTCCCGGTTTATATTTGCCCGGGATAAAAAGTAGCCTATGTGTTAATCCAGGACATGATCTACCCGTGTGCCAAATTTCATCGAAATCCGTTCAGTAGTTTTTGCGTGAAAGAGGAACAAACATCCTTACATCCATACATCCAAACATCCTAACATCCAAACATCCATACATTCTTACAAACTTTCGCCTTTATAATATTAGTAGGACTAGTAGTGCTCGCGGCTCCGCCCGCGTGAAAAAGTTTTTCCGGGACCAAAAAATTTTCCCGTGATGAAAAGTAGCCTATAGCACTCAGGAGTTATGTAAAAAAACTCGATTAACACGCGATAATAGGGATACAAGAGCGTGTTTAGGAAACGCGCAATTAGGTAATAAAGTAATTATATCCGTCGATTATTACATAAACCTGTATCTAATTAAGTAACTGATACTTATCAGGTCCAAACAACAGGCACTCTGAAATCCTAGTGGTGGTAAAGCCACAGAGAGTTCATTAGTGACCAACAAGGAAACTGCACATAAAGAGTCACCTTAAATATTATGATTGAATTTATTCGGTTTTTCTTTAAGCAAATTTCTATATCATCGAAATAAATTGTTACCCATTCAAAGAACGATAGAACTACTTCGCAGAACTTGTAATCGGTATTTTGGGTAAATTTAAATTGGAATCGCGGAGAATTTGCGGCAATCCTATTATGATATTAACGGTTACAACATTGTTGAGACGCCGTTTGATACCTTAAAATCTTGTCATTGTTTCAAATGTTATTGGGTTACCGTGTAACTTTGTTTCATTGTTAATTAAAGTCACCTTTTGTGTTCCTGTTATATTAAGAGGCCGTCATTTTTATACTGAAAATAAAGAAATTGTCACGTTCATCCTTTAGGCGACTTTTATACCAATAAACGATAATTTTCGTTAGTTAGCTTCAAGCATGATTTTGATTGAAAACGGCAACAAGTTCGAGTCTCCATACAACATAATTTTTAAAACAGACGTTGGAACTTGGTGAATAGATTGAAATTAAATAAAGATATGAATTAACAAAAAATAAACCGACAATGTCGAAAGGTTCGAAACCCAAGGCACACACCTCTGACTTTTCATAGTTACGTGTGTATTGTTTATTAATTATCGTTCACTTAACGGTGAAGGAAAACATCATGAGGAAACCTACATACCTGAGAATTCTTTATAAGAATTTCAAGGGTGTGTGAAGTCTGCCAACCCGTACTAGGCCAGCGTGGTGGACTAAGGCCTTAAACCCTCTCAGTAGTAGAGGAGGCCCGTGCTCAGCAGTGATCAGTATATAATACAGGGCTGGTATTATTATTTTTATAAACCGACTTCAAAACCACTGCAAACCAAAACTGCAAATTATTTTTTGGTTTGCAGTGGTTTTGAAGTCAGTATATTTTTTGTTAAAAAGATTTTTATTTATTGCTTTTTTGTTCCTTAATTATAAAATAGTGTAAACAATACATCATAGGTATACGATTGTAGCATTCGCGAGTCATCTGGTGTTAGTTATTGAAGAGTTCCATTGTGTATATCCGAAGATCTTCATCAGATCTTCATAAATTATATACTAAAACCTTCCCTAAAAACTATACATGTGAACATCGAAAACCACATCCAAATCGGATCAGTAGTTTTTGAGAAACTCGCGGCCATACAAATTTACATAAATACATACGGATCGAATTCAGAACCTCCTTTTTGAAGTCGGTTAAAAATCTGGCTCGTTTATTCCATTAATGTTGAAACAGTCTTCCGACTTTCCGACGATGTATTATAAATTAATCAGATCAGTTTGTTTTTTAAAAAATTACGATGAAAAGTTGACTGAAATATTCGAAATTTTAGATGCGGCCTCTTAAACAGTAAGTACTGTGTGCTCTTTTTTTATACGAATTATGTATATTGATGTAATATGAAGAATATTTTTATAAATTGGCGGTGTGATATCCCCGTGCCTCGGAAAGCACGTAAAACCGTTGGTCCTGTGCCTGATCTCTCTCCGATCACGTCGAACTGCCGTCTGACCAGACTATGAGAGTGAAGGAGCAGCGAGTGCACCTGTGTATTGCACCCACACGAATTGTGCACTATAATATCTCCTGCGTAGCCGGCTAATCTCCATTGAGATTGGCCGCCGTGGCCAAATCTGGCTAGGAGGATTTCATTATTATTTTTTATAAATAACAACACACACACAACTTTTTTAAGCCACTACCGGAATGTAGATTACATACATAAATGTTTATTGAATGCTATTACATATTTTGACATATTTTTTATACGGCGCGGCACCGTCGTCGTGTCACTTGGTCAGACAGTTACTTAATGATTAATTTATTTCGTAAATGAGTACGTAATTTTCGTCGGTATTTTGCAATGTATGTCAGAATACCTGACCAGTACTGATAAAAGCGCAAAGTAAAGCGGCACTAAGCTATCATAATCATCATCATCATCCACACGACGTCCACTGCTGGACATAGGCCTCCCCTAACGATTTTCAGACGGGCCTGTCAAAAGCGACCTGTATCCAGCGTGTTCCTGCGACCTTTATCATTATGCTCAAAGAAAGAAGAAGAAAGAAAGAAAATCCTCCTAGCCAGTTTCGGCCACGGCGGCCAATCTCAACGGAGATCAGCCAGGTACGCAGGAGATATTATAGTGCACAAGTATGTGCGCAATACACAGGTGCACTCGCTATTCCTTCACTCTCATAGTCCGGTGAGACGGCAATCCGACATGACCGGAGAGAGATCAGGCGCAGGACCAACGGCTTTACGTGCTTTAATAATAATGCTCTAATAATAATATCTCGAAGCTATCATAATGGTGTGCTACAAATATAATAAATGTTTACCAGTTTGGTAGGTACATGATGTTCTGATACATCAATACTATTATCTATTATGTTGTGGTTATCCTTATTAAAATAATAAGTGCTGCTCGCGGTTTGAGTCGCGTGAAAAGCGTTTTCCGCTACCAAAGTTCACAATACGACGCTAGCGTCATCTACAATCTAAATAAATCTATATTTACATCTAAAGAATTAGGTAAAAAATATCCATTGTCTCCCATGGGAGCAGATTTACGTGATAAGTACCTATATGTTAATCCAGGGCGTGACCTACCTGTGTGCCAAATTTTATCCAAATCCGTTTAGTTGTTTCTGCGTTTACTTCTGACAAACATCCAGAGATTTTCACAAACTTCCGAATTTACAATAGTAAGATAAGATTGTAATTGGCATCATGATATGGCGCTGCGTTTCTGCCCTACATTCGCACCTTTACTGCAAAATTTCGTCTGCATTTTTAAACTCGAAAACTTGTAAAGTTACTTCAACTAGTCATATTGCAAAAATATTACGTAAACACTGAAAGTAGGTGATTTTATATTTTAAAAGCCTCAAGCAACATTTTTATTTTGCCATATTAAGTGAAATGCGTATAAATGTTACATAGTTGTATGTATTATAGACACTAATCTAAAATGTCTATGTTACCTATTGTATTAGTACTTGTTTTCATTAAAAACTGTAAAATAAAGAGATGAAATAAAGTTCGTTCTCCACGTAATAAGCTTTGTATTGGTTTGAAATACCCGGTAAGCAGCTTAAGCTGTCGGTGTACTTTTATAAAATGATTTCCGAGTATTATCTTTGCTATGAGCAGCTAATTAGTAATTTGTATTGTTATAAAAGGCAAATTGATGCCAGTTATTGAATGCGTTTCTTTTTTTCAATTTGTAGCAGCGATACATGTAAACCATATGTGGTTTTTCTTCACTGCTATTCTTTTTGTACACTTTGTTTTTGTTTTCTTGCCTTACTATTTGTGAAAACTGAGATAAAAAGTCTTATACCTAATTAAAATAGTGCAACACGTATTTTGAATTTAATTAACGAAGTGGCGATTCAGACTCTATAAACTTTCCATAAAATAATGTCACATAATAAAATATTGTTTAATGATATTTTTGGCCCACATGTTTCTAAGAAGAGAGAAATTAAGTCTTGTATCACTTACAGAAGACAAGTATGGCAATGGTGCTATTTCTCAGTGGATTGTTCAGAAATAGCTCTTAATTTAATCAAGCCCGCCCGTAGCACACACGGTATTTCGTCTTACCCTACTTAGCTCTACTTTTGTATATTTTTAGGTGAAAAGATACAACAAGAGAAACTGACTCGATTGTTAGAACTGTTCACGGTGCGTTCAAAAGCGTTCGCTGTAGCGGGTGGGCTGTTGAACCACATCCCGTGGTGCAGATTCGTAATCCCAGAAATAAGTGGTTACAAACTCATAGTCGATCTGAACCGGCAGATATCGGAAATTATTGAGGTAAGTTTTATTCATGTTAGTTTTACTCAAGCCTCAGACTAGACGGAGCAATTTTTGCCAGCAACAGTCTTTTGAATATCTGTGAAAAGCATTGAGGATTGGATGAAGGTTCCCTTGAACGCATCTTCTTTAATTGTCCAAGTATTCGTTTTCCTATTTATGACATTCTTCCTGCTGAATTTCCCCGGCTATAAACATTAATTCTCTACTAATTAGTGAGTTTCCCCAACATTTCAGATTACTTTCTAAATTTATTAAAAATAATAATCTTTATCTTTAATTTCTATGCCTTTATATTCGTTTTGCTATCTAGGCTGTACGCTCCTGCCATCTATGCTTATTGCTTGAGTCTAAATTTGCGTAGTGGTTACATTCTCTTTGCCATAACTAATGTCAAATGTTTTAGATATATTGCTCTTTGCTACCATTGTTTCCTGGTTATCCTCGGGTCGAACGTTATTCTCAAAAAGTTTTGAAAATTAAGATGAATATGTATAAAAATACTCTTATATCAACTCGGGCGAGATTTGCCCCTCGCCAGTGCGCATGTTCAGCTAGGGTATCTATTTTTAGCAATAATTATTGCTAGTAATAAATGATCCGTCCAAATGAGGATATAGTTTTAAAGTATCGTGTACCTGTTCTTTATGGTACAGTTGACGTGGATACTTTTATGGGCCGGCTTATTGGTCTAGAATTTGGTTTGCTTATCTAGGCAGTAAACCATGGGGTTATATTCCCAGGCCGGGGCAACTAAAATTATTATTAGTGTTATTCGTGAGACTAAAACTAACTTTCAACATCGTTATACTTTACTAATATTATAAACAAGAAAGATTTGCTGTTTGTAATGGACACCTAAACTCAAAAACGACTGAACCGATTTTGAAAAATTCTTTCCCTAATGGGAAGCTACATTACCCCTGACTATTTTTATCCTGGAAAAACTTATTCACGCGGGTGGAGTCGTGAGCAAAAGTCTAGTAACTTTGTTCTTGAAAATTTTGAGACCAGTCCAACATTATTCAAAAATAAAACCTGTCTTTGTACAGAATAAAAAGATTGCTTTAAAGTATAGCACTGTAAAAGTAGGAGCCGGAAATAGCAAAAATGGCTGTAGTACAGTAACGCGTTAAGCTTTCAGCTACGCTTGTCAAAAGAGGACAATGGTAAGCCGTCTCCAAAACTCAACGGCTGGCTTAAATCCTCTTGCAGTCCTAGTTGAGCCACATCCGCCAATTTCTATCGGTGCAGTGAATTGATAAGTACGCTGGCTTATTGGGAAATGTCGAGAGAACTCACGATCATCCTTGCCTTAACTCCATTAGATTGACACTGTGAGGCCTAGTTCTTATAGTAATAATTTTGCTAACTCTTGTCTATAGTTGTCTGAATATCGTAAATTACTTATGGGGATAATAGTTTCTTATGGAAATAAGCCTGCTCTTTGGGATTTGAATATAATTATCAGATATCTTATCATAGTATTGCCTTTACAGCGTGTAAACGGTAAATTATATGAGCATATTTATAATTTATTTTATGAGGGTTTTTAAAAAGTATGATGTTGGTAGAGTCTTGACAAAGATTGTAAGGTATCATCATCGCATAGGATACTCGAAATTCAGAAACCCAGATTTCTAGAATGGTATAATATTATCTCTTTAATCTCATTGACAGTTGCATGTTATTTGGTTCTATCTTTAATTCGTGTTATTTGGCCTACAACTATAACAAATTAAGCTCAGTCTACCTACATCAACTCCGATGAGCGAGAGTTCTTCTTCTTTATCTTTTGAACGAGAGGTCAAATTCATATATCAACTACATACAAAATGATGACATGGAGTGGTGTAACGTGACCACTAAGTTTGCCATGGCACTTTCTACAATTTTTGATATTCGCTTATATAACGCCAAAGGCTGGTCCTAATAAAACGAACAACTACCTCGTATACAGAGTAAATACAATAAAAATCATCTTGAATACAAGAATAAATTCATTATAATATACTAGACTTTATATAAAGTTACTATTTCCGCACAAATCAAATCGTCTTCATTCTAAATTGAATAATACGTAGCTCAAAATATTCTATCATGCCGTCACTGGGAATTTCCTAAATAGATCGTATTTTACTTAAAAGTAAACTTACTTGAACAAGTTCTCTTCTATAATAAGCTTCGACGGTTGAAAAGATGTCACATATTTTTGAAACGAGCGTCATGTTCTTCAATACAGACTGTATTAATATTTTCTCATATTTTAACATTGACGGTGGCTTTATTATTGACCTCGAACGACCAGGTCTATCGGAAAATGAAGCTGCACTTGTGCTCTGATGCGCTTATTATATTAAAAGTTCAAGTTCACTGGAGCTGTCTTATATAAAATGTATTTTTCATTTTGCTTTGAACGGAAATCGTCTTATTGGACGGAGGAAATCGACATGCGGAGCATGAAAGAGGTCGCGAGCGGCGGCATAAGTCTGTGCGCCATCTCAACTTACCTGCCCAGAATAAAACTGAGTTTTTTGAATCGTAAATAATAATTTATTAGACACTAGCTTTTGCCCGCGGCTCCGCCCGCTTTAAAAAGTTTTTCCGGGATAAAAGTCCCGCTTTATATTTTCCCGGGATAAAAAGTAGCCTATGTGTTAATCCAGGACATGGTCTACCCGTGTGCCAAATTTCATCGAAATGCGTTCAGTAGTTTTTGCGTGAAAGAGGAACAAACATCCTTACATCCAAACATCCAAACATCCAAACATCTAAACATCCAAACATCCATACATTCTTACAAACTTTCGCCTTTATAATATTAGTAGGATTGTATCTAATACTATCTATTGTTTGTCGCAGGAAATCGCTTGATCCAGACCGCTTACTACACATTGGTCTGGAAGTTTTTGAGAGAAATCTATGTTCAGCAGTGTGTTTCTTGTGGCTGATAATGATATTGTAATGGTTTGTGATGAACATTGCAATTGACCAAGTTTTGGCTGCACTGACACTTATGTCTAACATTTTACTTTGGGGGTTACATTTAGATTTATTATTAAGGTTGACGTCACAGATAGCTTGAGTGTCTTGGAAACTTCTCGTGGTAATATTAATTTAGAAGTGCATCTCTAATGCTAGGGGAATATCGGCAGAAGTTATCCATGGATTTATTGCGATTCGTGGCTTTAACGGAACATTTATCTTACAGGAAGCGATAGAGAAACACAAGAACAAAGAAATACAAGTAGACGACTTTATTTACATGTATTTAAAAGAAATGCAAGATAGTAAAGACGTTTTTACGTGTAAGTATTTTTGTAAATATTTGTTTCATTTCTGTTTTTCGACAAGCGTGCCTTATGCCAGATATCTCTGATCTATGGTGTACTGATTGAGTATTTTGGATTTAAATTTTATCACTATTACCATTGATGTATCAATGACTATTACACAGTTCACTAAACATTTGTGTTATCATGGTATCAGGTGAACAACGTAAATAAAATACTCTTTGCTTGGTCATTATAAAATAAGGAATTTAATTCGTATAATCCAAAGTAGATATTGGGAAAATATTACAATATTCCGTAAGACTGATAAACTTCGTAACACCAGGGCAGCCGCTCAGGTTTCAAACGGATTGAATTAAATAACATAACTGCAATGGGTTTATTCTAATTCCACTTTATATTTGCAGATGACCAATTGACAATTATATGCCTGGACATGATTATAGCGGGAGCACAAACAACGGGAAATTCACTTGAATTTGCAATTTTAGCTGCTCTAAGAAATAGAAATGTACAGGAACGAATGATTGAAGAGATTGATAAAAACATAGGCGATGAAGCACCAAGCTATGCAGATTCTGCTAAGTATGTAGTTAGTTACAAGTATATCATAATGTAGTTCCATAGAACAAGGTTCGTATATACCAATACAGATAAAATAGTTAGCAATTCTTCAGAAAAAAACTTCAAGACACTGGTCATGTTGTTATCGAATGCATCGTCATACATAGGTCATGTACATATGACATACAATAACTATTAACTAGGCATTATGAACTTAACATCTTATGTCTCAGGAAGACGCGTCTAGAACAATGCTACAAAGTGCTCCGTAGTTCAAAGTATTACTGGCAAAGCTTCGGCATTCAATTGGATAAAATATGTTATTTTTAGCTTAAGAAATATCAAGTGAATGATGGTATATTTGCTTCTCAGATTGGTTTACACTACAGCGTTTCTCCTAGAAGTACACAGATTTTATACAATCGCACCCGTCGCTGGACCTCGTCGGACCCTTGAAGACACTATTGTTGACGGCTATTTAATACCGAAAGACTCCACTGTGCTCATATCTGTCGGTGATATACACAGAGATCCGGAATTGTGGCAAGATCCGAACGAATTCAATCCAGAAAGATTTATCGACGAGCGAGGAACATTGAAAAATTCAGAACACATGTACCCGTTCGGATTAGGTGAGCGTCGATAAGGTTTATTTTTGCATCTGTATATTTTGTTTGTTGCATTACTGCGCTAGGCGACTGTTTACGTACTTTGCGAGATAACCTGATTATTTTTTAAAATTTTCGTGTGCTTTTCTGGGCTATGGAATATATCCTTATTTTTAAAAGTATTTATCCGCGAATGCCATTTCTATTCAGTATCAGCCTGGAGTCTAGAATTTGTGCCCGATATGGCAATAGGCTCACCTCCTATAACATCATGGGACGGAATAACGGCGAAAAGTGGGTGCACTAGTTGTGCCTCTGCCTACCCCTTCGGGGATAACAGGCGTGAGTGTATGTGTATGTGTGTGTGTGTGTGTGTGTGTGTGTGTGTGTGTGTGTGTGTGTGTGTGTGTGTGTGTGTCTGTGTGTGTGCCATATATTTTGATGATAATTTGTTACATATTTTAAAACGTTTTTTATTACCTGAACACCTGCATCGACTGCTTAATAAACATATTTCAAAAATCAAACCAAGGCTTCGTAGCGATTGAATATATTGTAGTTAAATTCTAATGGTTACTCCATGCCGCAAATGCCCTTACCAATTCGCTGTAAAATTTCAAATGAAGATGTTTTCATATTTGAAGGCTGAAATTGTTCCCATCACTTATACTTGTATTTTTTTTATATGCCTTTTTGTGTTTAATATGTTTTTATGAAAAATGCGTCACTGATTTATTACGCTAAGCAACATATGAGGAACGAGTTTCTTTGCATTTATACGAAAACTCAAGACTTCTTTTTTTAAAGTTCGTTTACATTTAATCACAGTTACAGTATATGTATGTATAGGTGCCATTTTGTTCGATGACTTTCTACCATCATGTAGGTATAGTGCGTTTCAAATTATTTGGCGTGAGGCAAAATCTGTCCTCAATAAAATTAAAAACAGAACTTCCTTTATTTCAAGGTGGGGTTTGTTCATTTTGTGTGATGTAACAGAACTGCATATACCTTGCTGCCAATATCACGCCATCGGAACTTAAAGTTGAAACGCACTCTAGTACCATAATCCCATTGCTGTAGAAATTTTGGGACTTCTGATCAAGAAAACGCGACAAGTAGTTTTCGCAGTCCTCTCTTGATGTTATCCTAACACCGCCTAAAGAATTCAGAAGACACTGAAATAGGTGGAAATCTGAACCCTATGCAAGTTCAGGGCTATAATATTATGGTTAATGTACTAATACCTCCTAGCCTAACTCTCTTAATATTTACTCAGTGGCTAAAATTGTGTGTGGTCTAACGTTATTGCAATGGTCTCGAACCTACCGATTTTTCGGTATTCGGTACCTGTAAAGTAAGTAAGTAATGTTAATAAAACATTTAACATGAATTACGTACTATGACTTTAATGGTACTTAAAACATTCCACGTTACGTCATACATAATATACTGTAATATAAATACAAAGAGATATAATGTATGGACCTACATCTAATGCATGTAAATATGTAGTTACTGAACGTTTCCGCAGCGTTCAGAGTCCTAGTCGAAACGCTCAGCCGTACGTCGTCTTCTTCGTCAAAACCATCTGAGTTTGGAGAAAATTTGTCGATACTGCTTCCGACAAACGAAAATGATCCCTTGCGTGAGTTTGGCCACAGCAGATGATAAACACCGACTGTGATTTACGCGCGCTTATAAGGATAGGTATTACGAACGGGGAGAAGCCGGAGCGTGGGAGGCATGGTATTGTCCGTATTGTAGTACGAATTTCTAGATGTAGTGTTGTGGTAAAATTTATTCTATTGTATTTTGTCCCTATATAATGGTGATGTGTGTGCATTAGCTTATATAACTCATCTGACTTTGTATGCAAAAGACTTGGAAAAAAAAATATAAAGATGAAATGGACAATTGATGACAAAAAAGTAAGCACCGAGTTTCTTTCTGCCTTTCTTCTTCGGGTAGTCGTCGCTTAGGTAGTTAGTGAAAGGCTGGTAGGTTAACTAGGCTAGGGCCTGTAGTGTCCTCACCGGTGAGGATCGCGACGCGTTCCTCCCACTATTTTTCATAAAATTAATTCATAGTTTTTTTCTTAAAATCCCTTTCATGCCAGCCTGAGCTTGGCTTCTTGATTTATTTTTCATATGGTCGTTCTTGATTTATTTAGTTATAGAAGTGATTTTTGTAATGATAATTATTATTAATTGAATGTATCTTGACTTATCATAAGTGCAACTATGTTCGCCTACGTGATGAATAATTCTTTTTTATTTATTTTATTTTATTTTGGCAACAAACAGTCATGCAAATATGTTTAGTACAGTTATAATTAGTTACTTATTCTAATATTAACCTAATGTTATAGACCTCTAGTGCCGAATAGAAGAATAATTTTACAATGATTAACTTTGTCTCCATGAACAATACAAAAATATCTTAGGGATATAAGAAACATATAATAAAAACATGCATACAAACAAAACAGAAGTGTTGCATTACGTAAAGGTTTCCAACAGTGTCAATGTTCACTAATGATTTGCTAAACATAACAAAAACAAAATAAAAAAATGACTATTACATTTTTTACCGAATTTTATTGTAGTATAAAGTATTTTATTTTATTTATTGGTGTGTCGGTTTTGTAAACAAAACACCGCAAGTCGTTCTAACCAGACGAATTATCAATAAAAATAGGTCTCTATAAGCAGTTGGTCGCTTAAACCGGAATCGTACTAAACGGATTATGTTTTACTAATACCTGACTATGGAACCAAACTTAAGTTTTCATCGTCGTCGATAAAAACGGTTAGTCGTCAAGCGAAGTCGTTATATCCGAATTCTACTGTACGTATTGTTGGAATTGGTGCCTAATTTAAATTGCCAGCTAAGCTAGCAAATACACGAACAAATGTAGTCTATGTATTAAACCTTCAAGCCCCGCTTATATATATAGATGTATGAGAAAACCCTATATATATATGGACACCGGTGTCCGTCGCGGGGCTTGAGGAGTCAATTTAAGACATAGTCCACCCGTGTATCAAATTTCATTCAAATACACTTCCGCTATTCACTTCTTACAAACATTCAAACATTATCACTCGTATCTTTCGTATTTGTAATATTATTATAAAGTTTTCTTTTAACATTATAACTTCTGACACTCAATGTTTGTTCCCAGGTCGTAGACGCTGCCCAGGCGACGCACTGGCGAAATCTGCAATATTCATATTATTTGTAGGCATCCTCCAAAAATTTAGGATCAGTCCCTGTAATGGTGTTTTACCAACGGACGAAGCGCAGATTGGAATTATAGCCAGTGCGAAACCATATAAGGCGATATTCACGCCTAGGAAATAAAGTTTGATGTTAAGTCTTGATATACTAGCAAATTATTTATGGTCATGGCCATCAATGGCAATGTTCTAAAAAAAGTATTCTAATAGATTTATTTTTCCAGTTATAATTATATTTACAACACATACCTATTAGACAAAACAGGTAATATACGATGTAAAGTTTTAGTGTGTAATAAAATAATTGCAATCCACGGAAAATATGTAAAAACCATTTCAAGCAAAAAAGGTTTGGTCTAGTTTCCAAAAGAGCTAATGTATTTTATAACAGAGAGAAAAAAATAATGATTAAGTCATTATTGCCAAACACTTCTACATAGCCAACAAAGATTACTGGTATGGTACTAACTTTTTAAATAATATATTATATCACTAGCAAACATTTTAGTGCCGCTTATGTTTGTAATTTTTTACCAGCGCCGCTTTACTCAGTGGTTAAAGGTATGGAGAGGATTCAGATAGTTGTGGTTTCCTATAATGCAATTTGCAACCGAGACGGGAAACAATGCTAATTGATTAATTAGGTGTAGTTTCATTCAAACTTCTTGGCGGTTGTGAAGTTAGCTGTAAGCGCAGGTCCGCACAGGTAATATCTATTTGATAAAATAATTAGTAAATCTATAAATGTTTATAAAAGTTAATAATGGTTTAGTACATAAACATGTTATAGATGATTTAGCTGCTAAATATCTAAAATATATCTTTAAATAGTTTGCTCAATCGACTTATTAGAGAATTCGTACCTGTAACAGTGTTACGAAAAGGTGGAATTTAAACTAATTTTCTCCAAAAGCGATGCACAATCAATTTGATTTTGTTAAATTAAAATTGAAACACACTTATAAGCTTAGAATAATAACACATTATAAGTATTTGTCCTCAGAATAAAGACTAAAGCATCCTTATTCTATGTATTTGTCATTGGGCATAAGTCTTTCGGACGGATTCTCATTTCCATACATTTTTTCTACTCTGTAGGCGTTAAATGCTTGCAGAAAACCATCTTGGGTACGGGCTCTGAGCCGCCATGAAGTTTAAACCGGATTGTAATGAAATGAAGTAGATTTATTCTAACCCATAAAATGTTATACATTATTTAGATTCATTCAATATTAACTATACCACCAGTTCGGAAAGCAGTTCTCACTAAAGAAGAATGGGCAAGAAACTCTAGTGTTGCTCCTTTCAAAATCAGTTCAAGGTATAAAATACACAATAAAAAAAAACACGATATAGTTATATTTGTTATTTTTGTACGTAAAGACATTTCCTCATAATTTTAATGTCATGTATTATTTTAGTTATAGATGTAACTTATGGTTTTTGTGCTCTTGAAACGATTATGATATTACTGGAAGTGTAGTTTTGTACCCTTTTATGGTTGGTAGGTGCTTTATAATGAAATGCTTAAATTATTTAATTATCTACTTTATTGTGTCTTTACATGAAATAAACAGTATAGTTGTGTTTTTAAACCGTTAGATAAATTTTTAGACAATTATTATAGAAATGAAGCTATGATATCTGTAAATACTAAATATTATGTACCTATTTTAATATAGAGGATAATCATTGAACTGAGGTAAATGTCTCCACAGGAGTTTTTCGCAGAGAATTTCTATGAATTCCTTATTTTACAGTTTACCGATAAAATACTATTGTGGCCTCATCGAACATACAGGTTTCGTTTTATATAATAACATTTTTGAAAGGTACCTACATCATCTCAGAATAAGTACTATAAGCATCTTTATTCTATGTATATCATGGTCGCTGGCAAAGAGAATATAGAGAAATAAAGAGAATATATAATATAACTTAGGTTAGAGTCGCTGGGTACATTCAAAGAGCATAGTACATCCATAAAGAATCAATAAAAGACATTTCTGGCGTTTTACGAGTTTTCATTTTTGGCATCTTTAATTGACATTATGAAAGTAATAAGACAACAGTTTTTTTAGTTGTTACACAATATCCTATTCCACACTATTTAGTTTTATTTTTAAATTATTTAAAAAGAAGATCAAAGACACTTTTTGATTTGAAGACCTATGATTTTGATACCCTTTGGAATATTATTCGAGGTCCTTTTAAGTGAAATGAAGTAACTTAGGATTTTATTGGCTACGTAAGTATATGGTACTGTTCCATTTACTTTAGTATTTTAAAGAATACTTAAATAGTATATAAAACCATGTGATACGGTTATCAATGTTGTCTTAGTTACAATAATAATTGTAAGTAAGCCTCTAGTAATGTATTTGTTATCATTTCCTGAATTTTAATGCAAATCTTTTCTAAGAAATGTAATACATGGACATTTATTAAAAATAAATGTAGCGGGAGACCGGTCGAATGTTTGTATTCTTCACTTTTCCCTTTTAACTAACCTCGATTTCGATCTATATGATATTGCTACTGTTTGTGGGCGGTCGTATCGCTGATCATTAGGCGAGTGGCATACTCATCTCGTCATTTAACTACGGTAAGGCATTTTTAGTGGACGATAGCCTAGTTGGGAATGGAACGGTCTTCCGAGGCAATGTGCGGTGGTTCAAAACCCAAGGCACACACCTCTGACTTTAGAAGTTACGTGTGTATTGTTTATCGATTATCGTTCACTTTAACGGTGAAGGAAAACATCGTGAGGAAACCTACATAACTGAGAATTCTCCATAAGAATTTCGAGGGTGTGTGAAGTCTGCCAACCCGCACTAGGCCAGCGTGGTGGACTAAGGCCTAACTCCTCTCGGTAGTAGAGGAGGCCCGTGCTCAGCAGTGGGCAGTATATAATACAGGGCTGATTCCATTGCATTGCATTGCAAGGCATTTTTATGAATTTCGGTAGACATGTTTTGACGCAAATACAGTTGAGCGCGGACTAGTAAACAGCGTTGAAACACGAATAATATTTACCATTTCGACAGACCTAATTCATATACCGGCGTGGTCTATTAAGATTTATGTCGTGTGATTTTAACACGAGCGAGGCATTATGCGCCTCCAACCGGAACGAGATATTCAAAAGTGGTGATGCATTTCTCGATACAAGATTTTAACCGGAGTATACCGGGTGGATGGGAAACGCTCTCTATACCGGAACGGTAAGAGAGAAGAACCATAACATTAACGAAAAACTATATTCATTTGCAAAGCTAAGCGATAATACTTACGATTTTAGTATTTCCGTAATTCATGCGCGCGCAATGTAAAGCGAACAAAGAACTGGGCGGCCGTCGCGCTGCGCCGGGACCGGCCCGCGGTCGTTAACCCGTCTGCTGATGTACGTGTTTCATTACGATTTTTTTGAAATATTGACATTTTTTACTATATTTTTCAGAATAATAGTTTGATTTATCTATCCATACGTGAAGCTGTACAGAAATTTGAGAAAATCCTACTAAAATTGTAACAATGCGATCGCGATTTTTTTAGTGCCATCACGTCAGGCATCACTAATACTATCACCTGTATTCGTTTCCGAGAGCGTTTCCCTTCCACCCGGTATAGTATAGTGAAGCCTAAGAAGAGATTAGTAAATAATCAATATTTTTATTTTACTCTGTGTGTGCATGCACTGATGTGTTCCGGTTTAAAGAACATTGTAGCCATCGCAATAACTGGGCATTGTAGAACTTAGCATCCTACGTCTCTAGAGTGACGAGCGCAGCGGAGTTCCACGCAGTACTTTGCGATTCCAAGTTATGCGCGGCGTTGGTACTGTATATGCGCAGTTGTATCGCTTACCATTAGGCAAATAGCATGTTCGTTTCGTCATTTAACTGAAATGAAAGCAAAAGAAGTGAAGAAAACCGTTTGTACCCCTTTTTTAGCACATGGTGCGCACGAAGGAGTGTGAGTTTTGCCGTAATTAAAGTTTATATTGAGAAGGAATGCAGAAAAATTATATTTAAGAATTACGGTCGAATTTCAACCAGTGGACGGCCGCTAGTATTAATTACTTCGTATGTTATCAAATTACTGCCTCGGTGTCGTAGTTGTATTACAGTAGGGGAGACCGGGGATAGTTGACCAAATTTTGGCTTGGACGCTTATAACTTTTTTGTTTTAGTATACAATGTCAAAAAATCCTATAAGTTCGATAGGTAAACTAATAAGCTTTCGAAGGAAATACCAAAAACCTCGCAATTGTTAATAACATAGTGTATAAAAGCTATTTTGTGGAACAAGAAAATCAAGTCAACCTACCCCATGCCTGGGGTTGGTGGACTATTCACTTGGGGTAAATTGACCTACGAAGTAAGTGGTATAAAATACGGCAATATAATAAAAGAAAACACAACAAATACTTATTTACTATTATTAATGTACCTTATTAAGATAAAATGTCAGTAACATTTACATAATTTACACACTTTTTGTACGATATTCGTTAGTGGGGCGGAAACAAAAATCCTACCAGCAGCATAGGGTTTACTATTTCGATTAGTTATGCTTTTGTAAATCCACATGGTTTTAAAATAACAAACTTTTGATAAATTTGACGAAAAGCTCACTTTATTCCATGTGAAGCATATTTCGCTAATTACGTAGTACATTTTGTAGGTAGTCAACTAGCCCCAATACAAAGTTTGTCTACCAGCCCCTACCAACTTTTTTAGATTTCAACCACATGTGAGTACCTCAAAACTGTCTCGAAATATAAAAAAATACACTAAAATAATCATCAAAAACCAAACTCTTATTTTAAATTGCTTGAAAGTACATAGCATCGAGTATAAAGGCTTCAATACAAATAATATTAAGAGGTAAATAATTACTCATAGGTATCATTTTCCGATAAATCGTTTTTTCTCCCGGATTACGTGCGCCTGCGCTGCCGCATTTGCGATGAAGATTCGTAAACAGTTAACGGTTTTTCGTGTATATCAGGACAACGCAACACTTTAAAATAGCTCTAGTCATTGGCGGTTATTCATCCTGCCCCTATCGCCAACCATCCCCGGTCTCCCCTACGACTGCAAAGCTGAGGTCTCGGGTTCGATCCCCGGGTCGGGCAAAGTGGTATTGAGTTTTTCTATTCAGTATCAGCTCGGAGTCTGGAATTTGTGCCCGATATGGCAATAGGCTCGCCCCCTATCACATCATGGGACGGAATAATGGCGAAAAGTGGGTGCACTAGTTGTGCCTCTGCCTACCCCTTCGGGGATAACAGGCGTGAGTGTATGTGTATGTATGTTATCAAATTACGTCATCAAAGTAGTGTGCCAGAATCGAGCAAAATTGCAATCCATAGCCTACCCCTATGAGATAGAAGCGTAATACTATACATGTATGTCATCAAATTAGATATTGTCGAATACGCGGTGTCCAATCAAAGTCGTGTATATATTTAATGCATAAATTACTATTATATGCCACAAAGTTGTTATAGTTAGTCCGCGTTGCAGCTCTGTGCGTGCCCAGCGGCCTCGTCACCATCCACTTCCAAACACCACGGACAAATGTACTTAGGTGTGAGCCTTTTTTTACTGGTGGTAGGTCTTTCCTATGTAAGAGACCGTCTGGGTGGGTACCACCGCAATGTCTATGTTCTACCCCCAAGTAGCAGTGTGCATTCACTGTTGTATTTCGGTTTGAAGGGCATTGTAGCCAGTGTAACTACTGGACATAATGAGACTTAACATCTTATGTCTCAGTATGACGAGCGCAGTGTAATGTACACAGTACTTTGTAACTCAAGATGCTGGATGATGTTGCTACTGTTTATGGGTGGTCGTATTGCTTACCATCAGGCAAACTGCATATACGTCCCGTCATTCAATGCCATAAAAAAAGCCTTTGTCGCGGGCCATACGATTGTTCGATGGTATTTCCGAGAACGTGGATAAGTTTATTTGCAACCTTCAGGAATTCATAGAAGTGGCCTACAGGTGTATTGAATAGCAAATACTTTGTACAACACCGTTTTAATATATCTAAAATGGTTTTGTATATTTATATAAATAGATAAATGTTACATTGTTTCCGTTCACAGGCTAATAAGTTATTATAACAAAAGTGTAAGTGTAAAAATATATTCCAATGCCGATAACCGTAAAAATGGACTCGACATCAAGCATGTCTTTATTTATGGATAGAAAGGTGAGTATTGTTTTTTTTCAATAACTGTATAAAGAAGGGGTTTGTCTATATTTTATGTTTGGTAGTGCGCCCATCATACAAGGAATGCCTTCTGGTGGTTTTCATTTATTTCCCGTAGCATTCTGTTATGTCATTTTGTAGACTTTATTCACGGAAAAAAAAATATTATCTTACTAGATTTTGCCCGCGGCTCCGCCTGCGTTAAAAAGTTTTTCCGGGATAAAAGTCCTGGTTTATATTTCCCCGGGATAAAAAGTAGCCTATGTGTTAGTCCAGGATATGATCTACCCGTGTGCCAAGTTTCATCGAAATCCGATCACTAGTTTTTGCGTGAAAGAGTAACAAACAGCCAGACATCCATACATCCTTACAAACTTTCACCTTTATAATATTAGTAGGATAGTAGGATTTGTAATTAACTGTGAGGCAGTTACGGATGCTAAGTATATTAGCATAGAATTACTTTAATTATACTTCGAGCTATTCGAAACAACTTTTCCGCTAGTGCACTTCTCATGTGCCCATAATTTACACATGTATAGCATAATATACAATTTTCGCGATAACTTCACATTTATATTTTCCTCTGCAGCAGCAATCTACCGAGTATCACCTCCATAAACACAATATGTAATAACTAAGTATAGAAATCGGCTATTGTCACATCTTTATTTCATAAAAAATATTCGCTTGGAATCAAGTCTGTAGGCAGGCGCAACTAGTGCACCCATTTTTCGCCGTGCGTATTCCGTCCCATGATGCGGTAGGGGGCGAGCCTATCGCCATGTTGGGCACAAATTTCCGACTCCGAGCTGATACAGATTTATTAGAAAAACCCAATATCATTCTGCCCGTCTCGGGGATCGAACCCGAGGCCTTAGCATTGCAGTCGTACCGTAATACGACTACGCCACCGAGGCAACAATAACTAACAATAAAGAAATTATCCATGTTTAGGGGCAACGACGACTGTATTTTTATGATTATTAATCTTATAATATTACACAAAAATCTGATGATGTTGTTGGGAAATCTTTAACTTCCATTACGTATAGCGAGCGCGTCCCCACTTTAACTTTCGCTGTTCGGCATCTTCGAGCTTCACGCTTAGGTTATTTAAAATATCTATCCGTTTCTAGCACAGCTAAACCTACGTGTCCGCTCTTACCGTCCATCCGTGATTACCCTACAACGCTGTAGGAAACACTAAAAGTAACTCTTACTTCACATAAACATAAAACACGGAACTATTGTATCTACAGATAAACACAATTAACGTATATTTTGCATTTAATTTTCTTTGAACAGGAAATATTTCTCTACCGTATAAATATATGACTATGCTTCGTTTCCCAAAGTAATTGCATACCGATATTTGTAATTTAACAATTTTTTAATCATACGCATCCGTGTCAATTAAAGGCCAAATCCCCCTCGATGTTGCACGTAATCCAATCATCGTATAATGATAGTCCTTGGTAAAAAAAATTACTCAGTCGCAGCTCGGATTCAGAAATTTTGCGGTGTGATAACTCCGTGCCTCGGAAAGCACGTTAAGCCGTTGGTCCTTTTTTTCAAATTCAAATCATTTATTCAGTAATTAGGCCCCTAAGGGCACTTTTACACGTAATTTTTCACTATGTTGTTTTACTAAAAGATTCTACCAGTGCTTCGGAAAAGCCCACTGACCTGAGAAGAAGCACCAAGAAACTCAGCGTAGATATTTTGTCATTTTTCTTAAATATATATATTTTACAATTTGCAAATCACAATATTACTTCAATTTTAAAGATGGATATTAAATGCGAAAATTAACGGAGAGTACCTAAGTGCAACAACCACCTACATGTTTAATTTTAAGTAAAAAAATAAAGTCAACCATCAAACAGAGCAGACCAGTTCACACAGGCAGCACCCGTTCACGAGTATGACGCATGTGCCAGCCATCGGCCTCATCAACCATGTTACTGGGAAGTGACCGACCCGCCGCCGCCGCAAGCACAGACATTTTTTACTCGCTGAGTAATCGCTTTAAGATCACGCGTCAGTCTGAGGAACTCAGGCGGATATGTCGGAGCCCGGGGGGTTACCGGTATGCTTTGCACGCCGGCGTACCGTCTAAAACCCCGCGCAACCTTCGCCGAGGCATCAGAAGCGGCCCCGGGGTACTATAAGGCATTACCTCAGATCGCTACCGGAACAGCCACTGCGGAATACTGTCTAAACAGTCCGAGGGTACATCGAACCCAACTGGCGTCCACAACAGCGGCGAGGTCTGCACCAATCCATTCCATTTCAGAGACATTTCTGATGTACATACAGCCCGAGTGTATGTCCAATGACCCTGATGGATTCCATTAGTCACCTTTTACGACAGGTAGGGTTGTAGGATAATCGTCGTCAATCGTCATACTTTTAAAGACTGAGATGATTATATATGATAAGCAGTCCATTAACGAGTGTTTTGCATCACTTTGTTGTTGTTTTTGATTCAACAAAAAAATATAAACTCTTCACCGTAGTACCTTAAGGTATGCATTTGAAGGATAAAGAACGATTTATTTAAATGATGTTTTTGTATCGACTGACGCTTAGGGTCTATTCACACGTAGTACAGCCACATCACATTGCAGTGACAAAACGGTCCGTACTTGCGTTATAGCTGCGATGTGGTCGATATCGTGCACAAGTTTGAATTCGACGGCAAAATGAAACTATTCGTTTTCATGCATATTATATTATTGTACATATCGACCACAGCGCAACCCATGAGCGTAGCTAGCCACGGGCTTAGGGTGGGGCAGCAGTATAAAATAATAATATTAACTAGCAAACTATGCCCGACGTCTTATCCCGTTTAATTTTTTTTTTTGTGTCGATTGACGACTGTCGAGTGTGAATTTTCTTACGGATATTAAAAATTATAGTTAGTACCTAGATAATTTAGTTATTTAGGTTATATTAGGTACCTTTTAGGTCAGAGCCAGTGTGGGGCAAGTGGCCCACCCTGCCCCACCGTGGCTACGCGCATGGTGCAACCATAACATAGCCACTGCTCGACGACTTTCTGACGCTGCGATGTGATGTGATTACGGTGCATGTAAATGGAGCCTTATTCGTACATACAAATAAAATAACTAATCACTACATTTTTTTTTATTGCTTTGGAATACACAAAGTTCTTTGACCAGATACAATCATAAAACATACATAAATACACACTCACGCCTTTTATCCCTGAAGGGGTAGGCAGAGGCGCAACTAATGCACCCACTTTTCGCTGTTTTACTGGTGGTAGGTCTTTCATATGTAAGAGTCCGTCTTGGTGGGTATCACCGCCATGTCTATTTCTACCGCCAAGCAGCAGTGTGCATGCACTGTTGTGTTTCGTTTTGTAGGACATTGTAGCTAGTGTAATCACAGGTGATAGGACATAATCAGACTTAACATATTTTTATGCTTCAGGATGACGAGCGCAGTAGAATGCCACACAGTACTTTGTAACTCAAGGTGTTGCATGGTGTTTCTGTTGTTTATGGGTGGTCGTATCGCTTGCCATCAGGCGAACGGCGTGCTCGTCTCGTCATTCAATGCCATAAAAAAACCCGTCCCATAATGTGATAAGGGGCGAGCCTATCGCCATACTGGGCACAAAATCCAGACTCCGGGATAATACTGAGTAGAAAAATCCAATAAATCATCGAACCCAAGACTTCAGCATTGCAGTCGTACCGTAATACAACTACACCACCGAGGCAATCATAAAAACATTGATAAATAACCGTAACGTGTAATATGAAAAGCAATAACATGTTTACAAAAATAATAAACACATTAACGTCATGTTTGGAAAAACGAATCACAAAAAACCAACCTTAAAAGGGTTAAGAGCCACAAGCCGCAAAATCACGTAAGGGGTAGATTGCATCCAGCAGCTAATTCTGGAAGTGTAAAAAAGTAGTCATTTTTCCATTACATGTATTTTTTAATTTTTTTTTTATGGCATCGAACGACGAGATGTGCGTGCCGTTCGCCTGATGGTAAGCGATACGACCACCCATAAACAGTAGAAACATCATCCACTCCATCCAGCACCTTGAGTTACAAAGTACTGTGTGGCATTCCATTGCGCTCGTCATCCTGGGACCTAAGCTGTTAAGTCTCATTATGTCCTGTAGTTACACTGGCTACAATGCCCTTCAAACCGAAACACAACAGTGCATGCACACTGCTGCTTGGTTGTAGAAATAGACATTGCGGTGGTACCCACCCAGACGGACTCTTACATATGAGAGTCCTACCACCTGGTATCAATCTATCCAATGTAATTTCTTGGTATTATTAAGTACTACATTACTGTCGTTCGTCAGTATGAAATAGATATCTATAACTGGGTAGTTGACTATTTTACTTTAACAAACGTGTTTGTCGTCTAAACTCAAAAGGAAAAATATTTTTAATGAATAGATAACACTAGGCCAGCGTGGTGGACTAAGGCCTAACCCCTTTCAGTAGTAGAGGAGGCCCGTGCTCAGCAGTGGGCAGTATATAATACAGGGCTGATTGCATTGAATTGCAATACACCATACCCATACATATACTTGGCAAGTATCTACATACGGCGCTAGAGAGGCGTGCTGTCGGCAGTGACCTGTCAGTAATTTGTTGGTAAATATTCATCTTGAAAAACATAACTAGATTTTTGCTCTGAGTTTTTCCGGGATAAAAATACTATTTTATATTTTCCCAGGATAAAAAACCTATGTTACTCGCTGATAATTGAGCTTTATATTCACAGAACAGAGAAAGACAGATTTATATTGGTGAAATATTTTTTTAATCGAACCAGTATTTTTTGAATTTATTCGTTACAAACATACCAAAACACAAAAATACAAACCTTTCCTCTTTTTAATATCAGTAATTATAGATAAATACAGACTATTATTATTTATTTTTTCCTGTGACTTATTACCTAGAGCTTTTTACTTTAAACATATTGTGTTTTTCAGGAAAATTACACATTTTAGGCATGCTGGACAGGCAATCTTCCATTTACCTTACGTGTACTAGAATGTCCACATCCTCTAAAATGTTTTGAACTCGATTTAACTACTGCTTCACTGTATACATGAGTAATACCACGAAGTAAAGATAAAAAGTAATACGAATACAGTATCTAGTAATTCAACGAAACGCTGATTAATTATGACTGATATTAGCTATTACTTTTCGAACATTCGATGTGTTTTATATTCAATAGGGTATTTGATTCATTGTTATTCTTTACTTTTTAACGGACTTCAAAAAAAGGAGGAGGCTTTCAATTTGATGTGTTGTTTTTTATGTTTTTTTATTTTTATCTCAGGACTCAGTCATTTATAGACCGATTTGGAAAATTCTCCTTTTTTATTACATGTCTACGCACGCGTACGTGACGTCATCGGGGATTACATGCGTGCGAGAGACAGTGATGCAGTGATCACCCCACTGTGCGCCCACTCTTGTACATTACGATATTTGAAATATGAATGACTGTCCCATTTCTTAACCAATTATAATGCAGTTTCCACGGAAGGGTTTCTTTTTAACCGACTTCAAAAAGGAGGTTCTTTATTCGATCCGTATGTATGTATGTATGTATGTAAATTTGTATGGCCGCGAGTTTCTCAAAAACTACTGATACGATTTGGATGTGGTTTTCGATGTTCAAATGTACAGTTTTCAGGGAAGGTTTTATATTTTAGTAGGTATATAATTTATGAAGATCTGATGAAGATTTTCGGAGATACACAATGGAACTCTTCAATAACTAACAGCAGATGACTCGCGAATGCTGCAATCGTATATCTATCATGTATTGTTTACACTATTTTATAATTAACTAACAAAAAATCAATAAATAAAAACTTTTTAACAAGAAATAAACCGACTTCAAAACCATTGCAAACCAAAAAATAATTTTACTTTATATTTGCTTAGTAGTTTGCTTAGTATATACGTATATTTGGAGTCGGTGCCTAATTTAAATAAAAATGTATTCAATATAATAATATTGTCTGTTATTTACACGGCTGCGCCGAAGCAAAATTAACAATATTTTATGTTATCAATATTTAATTAAATACTTACGTAAAAGTTTAAATAAATACCATGTAAAAAATAACTAACATTAAATTACGCATAATTATTTATTGAACATTAATCTTTTGTGTCTACAGGAAATTATTATATTAAAACCTAATATCACTGTCCGACTCCGGGTTTGAACCCAGGAATTTGGAGCAGTGTCGTACCTCGTACGCAACACTAATACGCCACAGAGGCCGCCTAAAAAAATAACATTTAATGAATCCGCAGTTAATTTTTCTAAGCTTAACTGGCCAATCTATAGTTAAAAATTTGTATATCGTTAGCATGTTAGTGAACGAATAAACTCCCAGTTATAAAAGTTAGTTTCGCCTACCCTAGTTTTTTAGGATGAGTGGTTAGTAACTTACGTCGTTAAAATTAGCCATGATTTAATTTTAATTCCAACAAGCTTATCTATAATATTTATTATACATAACTATATAGTTCATTAAAATAATTTATCCTGATTACTTACTAATATTCTATATTATACAAATTAACATATACATATATATTACATACATATACACTCACGCCTGTTATCCCCGAAGGGGTAGGCAGAGGCGCAATTAGTGCACCCACTTTTCGCCGTCATTCCGTCCCATGATGTGATAGGGGGCGAGCCTATCGCCATATCGGGCACAATTCCAGACTCCGGGCTGATACTGAATAGAAAAACTCAATATCACTTTGCCCGACCCGGGGATCGAACCCGAGACCTCAGCTTTGCAGTCGTACTGTAATACAACTACGCCACCAAGGCAGTCAAACAAAAATTATACAAATTAAGCACCAAATTAATGCGTGATCCGATTAAAATACCTTAACCTTGCTGAAATTGGACTTTTATTAGCTTTTAACAGTGTTCACCTTTTCAGGACCACAGCATCGACAGCCATTTCCGATGGAATAGCATAAAGAAATTCATTTACTTGGCGTGCACTTATTCTACGTGCCTATACAATTTCGACATATTTTCAAGGGTGTGCGAGACAGGTATTGCGTTGTACTTTTAGCGTTTAAAATTTATTTGCATTCAGAATTCATAGTAAGGAGTTGCAATTTCGATTATCGTGCGACTTCATAATTCATTGTGAAACTTGGATTCCTTTTGTTTTTTTATAATTTCACAGCGCCATTTTAGGATCGAGATGTGGTAGTGAAGAACTTAGCTTATTAGTGGGAGATTGTAATGTTTTAGCCGTATAGATTGTAACAATCATGAATGGTGTAGCTGTAGATGTACAGTCCGTCACATAAGCTGAACAAATTCAAATCGCGTCTATACTTTCGTGTTCTTACCAATTCTTGTTTTCTCTTCACAAAAATAAAATAAATGCGATCTACTTTACTTCCCATAAATAAATATATAATGTTTCAATTAAACTTAACGCGTGGAGGTGATTTGAAATTTTGAATTAGTTCAGCTACTTATGGCGCTGACTGTACTATTGTTTTAGACCCAAACATCTTGGCCAATGGTGAGTATCAACCTGCAATACGTAGTAAGACAGTAGCTGGTCCAATATACCTAAGTGTTTGCACTCCAATTCATTATCTGTACTTCGCTTAGTATTGTGTGCAATTCTCAGTCTACACTAGTTGTTAGATCAGACTATTGGCTTAAAATAAATATAAGTACATGCATCCAATACTGTTCAAAGTTTGGAACAATCTCTTGAGTAATGTTTACATAGGTAGTATAGACTAACTTTAATTTTTTTACTAAGGCAATCGTTAAATATCGAAAAAGTATTCTAGGTATGCGATTTACAGCTTCCTTTTGTTCTGTTTCGTCATACACTTACATCTGGTCTAATTCTTTCTAAGTAATTAAATAAGTATATTTTACAATTATTGAGTGTGAGGTCTAGTCTAGCGCCTAATAAGTTACCATTGAGTTTAGTGCTGAGTCTTCTAAGGCAGACAAGGAACATACTAGAGTTAAAGATTTGTGATTCCTTCATAAATATGTATTGTATCTTACCATAGCTATTTAGTTACATAAGTGTTTTATTAACACACAATATGATCAAAGAAATTTAAGGTGCATTTAACATAAAAATCCTGGTAGTTTAATTGTGAAATAAACTTCGCTGTATATAGGCTGCATGCCGATGTTGCACATCCGGTGGTATTAGTGAATAGCAATAGTATTGAGCTTTTAGATCTATCGCGTGTAGCTTTTGCTAAAATATTACGCCATTGGCTCGGCAACCGGGACTAATGGAAAAGTGGTGACTGCTAAATGCGTTTAGAATTTAGACTTAACTGTAGGTTTCATCGCGGCCAGTATTTGAAACAAGGATTAAAATATATGTAATTACTCGATAGAGACTGCCTCGGTGGCGTAGTTGTATTACAGTACGACTGCAAAGCTGAGGTCTCGGGTTCGATCCCCGGGTCGGGCAAAGTGATATTGAGTTTTTCTATTCGGTATCAGTCCGGAGTCTGGAATTTGTGCCCGATATGGCGATAGGCTCGCCCCCTATCACATCATGGGACGGAATGTCGGCGAAAAGTGGGTGCACTAGTTGCGCCTCTGCCTACCCCTTCGGGGATAACAGGCGTGAGTGTATATGTATATGTATATGTAATTACTCGATCATAGTTAACAGTCAATCGGCGTAGATAGAAGAATCGAAGCGCGCATATTCAATTCATCATCATTTGTTTATGTATGCGTGGTGGTAGTGCTCGGCTTTTAAGGGAAGTCGGTTGAATGAGCTGACGACGTTTTTTTTACCGCGTCCTTTACGCGACATCATAGCATCATCATCATCATTGGCCTAATACATCTATTGTAGATGATTTAAACAGCGTCAACTGCCGGCGGTTCCTCTGAGACACTTTCTCTGATGGCTGTAGAGACCAACCCGAGAAAGACAAAATCGGCCACACGACATATTAGCATCATATTAGCTGATTATATACGTTTGTATCGATATAAAAGGAAATAAAAACGCATTACAAACGCAAGTGAAACGCGCTTCACACAGCCGAAGCAGCAGGAAAGGGTAGCTGATTTGTCCTATAAATATTTCAAGTTATTTAGTTCCATATTTTCATTCATGTATTTTTTATGCACGAATATTCCTGTTTAACTATGTGTAGGTATTTTAATAAAATCCGTTAATTAAAGCTTTGGGGGAATACAAGATAGTGTAATGAAAAATTTAATGAAACTGAGTTAATTTGTACGACAAAGCCTGCATTTTGTATTATATTAAATATTTTGGTTTATAAACGAATTCTCTGTTAATATCATTTTTTTTTTTTTGAAATTTAACGTGTACAACAATATTTAATAATTTTGAGTGAAGTATTGGCTTACGTATTGAATAATGAAAAAAAAAATTGGGGTTGATATTATTACCTGGGGTCATTACGATGGCAAACGTAAAATGAAAAGTTACTCGAATTCACAACAAAAATCGATGGGGGATTAAAGTCATTCGATTTTTTCGATCCACTCGGTATCTCAGGCAGACACAAACGGCGGGTTAAACTTCTCATCGACGGCGTGGAACAAAAAAAAAAGATAAGAGCCGTATCAAATTACATTTATAATCGCATAGATAGGGTTGACGGCAGCAAAGCCGACAATTGTAAGCCAAATCCTTTCCGTATTATGTTTAAAAAAGTGCATTTAACCAACCGTCGTGGGAGTGGAAGAACAATAAGTAAATTTGAAGTAATCGTTGTTTTTCTTTAAATTCGGTTATTATCTAAGGTAACGAAAGTGATGAGATAAAAATAAATTTATTTGTCCTTCACCAAATATTATTATCATAAAGGCACCGAGTAAGTAAAGTACAATATCGGTAATTAAACCTTTTTCTATCTTGATATTGGCTCAATAACCAACTCAATAGATTTTAACGCAACTTTATCCAATTATAAATTTGAATTCAATGCCTTGCAGCGATTCGCACTCGAACTATTTGTTTAGTGGAATAATGGACTTTTTTTTACATTTCAGTAAGGATATTTGATTTCGTGTTATGTGAAGTAACAATAGGCATGCCGTATATGTGCATGGATAGTTTTATTAAGCAATATACAAGGAAATTAGATTGTAATAAATTTATGAACCCGCTTCTAAGAGGAATTACTTATGGTCTGTTACTACAAACTGCGTTATGGACGTTGATTGTGAGTACACTTTTCTATTAATGGACAATTTCGTTACATCCATACAGCTTAGCTTTATTCCACAACATCGCAGTCTTACCATTGCCCACGTAACTGTTTGTTGAACCTGTCAAAGAGGCATCGTCCTTTGAGCGTTCCAGTTCCTAAGAATGCTCATTTCTATTAAATATTTGTATTATATTAAAACTTTTGGAATTTATATGTCACTGGCTACTACGAATTCCTTTTTGCATCAGGTATTAGACGAAACATATAAAACCAAAATTAGAAATTATGAAAGGATTTTGCCACAGGAACGGCCATATAGAAATAAGGAGAAAACAGTGAATGTACTGTTTCTAGAACTGAATACGGCTTGTGAAGGGAAATGGAGCAGTAATGATTAGCTTTATGTCGCATTGAGTTTATATATGCTAGTCAATACCAATAACAACCATTCTAGGTGAACGCGCATCGACGCTCAGAGATCGTTTTGTATGGTTGCAGTTTATTTATGAGAAATGTTATTTTAAAGTTTTCAAAAACAACAAACAGATAAGGGCTGCTGTTATCAACACCACAAAATGTACTTGGTTAAGTAGAAAATGCCTTGGCAGCTGTTGATCTGGATATGTTAGTTTTTTACGAAATATTTATAACCTGGTCAATTTAAAATTATAAATGTATGCAGATTAAGTGGCATCCATCATCTAGATGACGTAACTCTAGAGTTACGAAATATTAACATTTACGCTTCGTAAATGATGAAGCTCATGCCGGAATTATCACATTCTAGCTATCGACATTTTACAAATTAATTCCCGTTGCATTGACGGCATTTTCACTCGGCGGTCGGGCGTCTGGAGTGAAATTTTTGAAGTTTACAGTGAATACCGAACATCCTGTCGATATATCTAGCAATTTTCAATCGAAAATCGGAGGTTCATTTTTATAGATAGAAATTCTGGAATAGATGGAATTATAATTAGGCGGCGTGAAGCAAGATGAAATGACGTATATGAAATTTCAAATATGGAATTGAATGGCATGTCTACATTGATGTAAAAAACCTTACCATTTATTCTAGTATAAGCCTTCTGCGGGCTCGGCGTATTGCCTTTTACAAATTACAATTACAAGTTCGTGTTGAATCTTTCAAAATTTTCAGCATGCAGGCTATTTAGCTGACTCAATCAGATATCTAGTGGCGAGTCTTCAAGAAGAACCATCCTGGACTAGATGTTACAAAACAATCGACAATAATTCAAGCTGCATACCAGCCAGGGATCTGATACTTCGATGTAGACAAAGCATAATAACCAAATTCGATACAACGTCGGCGCATTTTAATTACCTGTAAGTAGTATTAATGGCTGACATCAACACCTTTGCCTTTGTATGGATAGGCTTTGTTCTCTAATGGCAATTGGCATGTCCGCATTGGCGAATGCGCCACAATTGCGCAGTAGACTCACCAGTAGTGCTATTGCTTCTGTGACTGTTATTGTATTTTACTCTCATAATATGCAGTGCAACGTGTAATAAGCTTTAGTTATAATGTGCGATGAGCGAACAGCGCCTGTGCTTAAGGGAAGTATAGGCTGCACGCGGTAGTGACCATCTTTATACTTTTCTGTTAAATTCAGTTTAACAAACATACATACATATACACTCACGTCCTTTATCCCCGAAGGGGTAGGCAGAGGTGCAACTAGTGCACCCACTTTTCGCCGTTATTCCGTCCCATGATGTGATAGGGGGCGAGCCTATCGCCATATCGGGTACAAATTCCAGACTCCGGGCTGATACTGAATAGAAAAACTCAATATCACTTAGCCCGACCCAGGGATCGAACCTACGCCACCGAGGCAGTTTAACAAAATATAACTTAATATTGAAGGAAGTAATCTTTGGTCAACTAGCCATTTAGTATAGTACAGATAGCATTTTCAGACAAGTGTAAACATGGTTCGGTCGTCTGTCCATGTACGATAATCCTACTAATATTATAAAGGCGAAAGTTTGTAAGTATGTATGGATGTCTCGATGTATGGATGTTTGTTCCTCTTTCACGCAAAAGCTCACATTTTTGCGAGCTCACTGGAGTGAGCTCGCAAAAATGTTGTTATATGTTATTTGTTATACTTAGTTTAATTTATGTTAAGTGTATATTTGTTTTATCGTTTGTATATAGTTATAGTATATAGTTGTATATTGATCTTATTTTGTAATAGTCCCGCAAGTTCGAATTGGGTATATCCTGTCATGACTGTGTGTGTTGAATAAAAATAAATAAATAAATAATAAATAAAAACTATTGAACCGATTTTGATGCAATTTGGCACACGGGTAGATCATGTCTTGGTTTAACACATAGGCTAATTTTTATCCCGGGAAAACATATACCGGGACTTTTATCCCGGAAAAACTTTTTAATGCGGGCGGAGCCGCGGGCAAAAGCTAGTAATTAATAAATCTGCTCTTAAGCCTGAGCCCTGATGCATTGAAATGTTTTTTGTAAATTACATCTATGGGTGATGCGACTTGCGAGTGATTTGCAGTGTCCGCTCTGCACATAATTTATAATCACAGTTACAAGGGTGGCAATAACGGCGCGTATACTGCACTCTTTTGCTGTCTTTGGCTATATTCACACATAAGAAGAGATTCGTAGTTAATTTGCCTTCCCAAGGATGCGGCACTTTCAAGATTCATATCGACAATATAGATAACGTGCAGTTGTATCAGAATCACAATACCAACTTTTACAAATTGGTCTTTGTTTCAAGCCATTGTATTTCTAATTCATATTACTAGGCAAAAGATAAATATTATCTATAATTTCGAAGAACACAAGACACGCGTAGTCTAGCTAATGGTCTTAAATCAATACATCGAAGCCCTGGCTTATGAATACGTTGTTTTCCTACTATATATATTTTCTGGCTGCCTCGGTGGCGTAGTTTTATTATGGTACGACTGCAATGCTGAGGTCTCGGGTTCGATCCCCAGGTCGGGCAAAGTGATATTGAGTTTTTCTATTAAGTGTCAGCTCGGAGTATGGAATTTGTACCCGATATGGCGATAGGCTCGCCCCCTATCACATCATGGGACGGAATAATGGCGAAAAGTGGGTGCACTAGTTGCGCCTCTGCCTACCCCTTCGGGGATAAAAGACATGAGTGTATATGTAATATATATATATATGTATGTATATATATTTAATACATGTGTGTGTGTTGTTTTGAATTCTTTGGATAGCCCTGGATGTAAAATCTTATGCAATATTGGTGATGTAGCGGTGCATCAAAGCTTCGCATGGAATTGTAATAGCTGCAGCGGATTTCTGAATAAAACATATTTTGCGTTGGTTGCAGGAAATCATTTATGTACCTCGATAGAATACTGATAGAATACTGATAGCTCTTGTTTGGATATTTAATTTTTTCTTTGCGACTGTTCAAGATGATACGCTTATAAAGGTATTGGTTTACGTATTTTCGCAATAATTTGCTAGTGTTGTAAGTTAAAATAAACGTGTACGACATGTAGGAAATGTGATTCTGCAGTTATTGGTCATGTCATACTAGGAATTACAATTACGTGAATATAAAATGCACTCAAAATTATTCGAATAATAGTGACATTACAAGAGCCCGCAATAAAGCTTTCCACAATAATTATAGTCGCAATAATACAGAACTACGGATTAACGAATAATATTAAATAATTTATTGACCTGAATGACCAGTTGCATCGTGTGCAAATAAGCGGATTATTTAACGTAGTAATAAATAAAATTCCCAATGCTGACTCCATAATAGTGAGTGGCCTAGACTGAAACTTATTAAATGGGAAGCTGACACTTATATGGGTAGTAGTTATAATTAGTATTTTTTTGAAGAAAAGTAATAAATTAGTTAATCAGTTAGGTACTGCTGGTAGGTCTCTCGTATGCGATGGGCCGTAATTATTCAACTACCTTTCTATACTAATATTATAAAGCTGAAGAGTTTGTTTGTTTGTTTGTTTGTTTGAACGCGCTAATCTCAGGAACTACTGGTTCGAATTGAAAAATTATTTTTGTGTTGAATAGACCATTTATCGAGGAAGGCTTTAGGCTATATAACATCACGATGCAACTATTAGGAGCGAAGAAATAATGGAAAATGTGCAAAAAACGGGGAAAATTATTCATCCTTGAGGGCTTCCATTGCGTGCGCTGCGAAAACGGTTCAAGATACCAAATATATATATATATATGAAAGAATTATTCCTCTTGAAATGATCTAAAAAAATGTCCGCGACAGTATATGTCTATCTTTTAAGATTAAGTCACTAGAACCGTTTTTATGTTAATCAAATTTGGTCGAAATTAATGCATTATTTGTTAAGAGTTGTATCAACGTCATAATATTAATCTTTATCCAAATAAACGTATTGGATAGTGATTCAACGGGAAGGTTTTTATGTACTTTTAGCCCGGAAAAACATATTAACGCGGGCGAAGCCGTGGGCAAAAGCTAGTAACAGATATACGAGTGTCACGCGCATTTATCGGTCGTGACATCTCGATACAATTTCTCATTGCATCGTTGATATCCCGACCCGAAGATATCAAGCTGCATCTTAATTTTATTACATTACAGATTTTCAAAGTATCCTTCATCTGTAGAGTATTTTCAACATTGATCGCTATATTTTTCATATTAATATCAACTAAATATTATGCTGTGACAGCCTTCGTGGAAATATTGGATATAACGGCGCCACATTCTTACGTAAGTAAATATATTTGTTTTGATCTGCTGTTGAACTTGCATTTTAAAATGCAAAAGTTTTTTTGTACCGACCAGGCTGCCTCGTTGTAACGCCACGGTCTTTATTATACACGAAAAGAGATTGGACAACAAACGTCTTTTGGAATACTTTATGCTAAAATGATATTTATTCTGAAAATTATGTATAGCGTTCTATAGCTAATGACTATAGGGCTATTCACAAACGTAACTTGTTTTAAGTACGAAGCAAATAGCAATGCTGTGATAATATTATCTAAGTTTTTTGGAATGACAGCCTTCGAAGTGCATAGGCAAAGGGGCGCTGCATTGCTGGGGTGCAAATATTGACATCTAACGTTAGTTGATCTAGATTTTAATGTATTACTAAATACCGATTTTTTACGACAAACGATATAAAAACGGTTTCATAATTATAATCCAAGGACTAACTGCAATAATTACATTTTTAATATTATCTATCAATCATTAGAATTGTATCTCACAGACATTTTAATTTATCATCCCAATTAGGTAGAAATCAGTATATATATGTTACGTTGAAGGCCAGCATTTGCAGGCGACTGTAGTTAATAACGCGTGCCGCGTAACCTCTGTTCGTAATCAGCCGAACGTGTGGTAACTGGACAGTATGAATCTGCTTCGAAGCTAAACGTTCGCCTAAGTGCTTCGACTGTCGCAAATTGTATGGCACGTTGAACCACATAGTTGAATAACCCTGTTCAGCGTTAGTTCTTGATTGATTTACTTTCATGCATCTACCCCGGAGGCTTACGTGCGCTGTTGTGCGTCTGAGTTAAAATTGTTTAATAAGTTATTGTTATATTATTCCGTATGTTGATAAAAGGTTTGATAGTTTTAAAAAAAGAAGAAACGTTTTAATTAAATTATTTTAATTAAATAGCGAAGAATTTAAGATGCCCACATTAACTTTAGTGCGTATCGCCTGACATCGCTTTTTAGAGCGAAACTGTGTTAGATCTATTAATAAAGAACACCCAAAAAAGTTCTTACCTGAAAAAAGGCTTTTTTGTGTTGAGCTTAATTAAATCTGTTCTTTAGTTTTTTTCTATGGTGTTGAATGACGAGACGAGCATGCCGTTCGCCTGATGGTAAGCGATACAACCGCCCATAAACAGTAGCAACACCATACAGCACCTTGAGTTACAAAGTACTATGTGGCATTCAACTGCGCTCGTCGTCCTGAGACATAAAATGTTAAATCTCATTATGTTCAGTGGTTACACTGGCTACAATGTCCTTCAAACCAAAACGTAGCAGTGTATGCACACTGCTGTTTGGCGGTAGACATAGACATTGCGGTGGTTGTGGGTGGTGATGGTGTAGCATTTTAGGTAACAATAAAGCAAAAAATTAAACCTTTTTACAAGAAAAATGGCTTCGAAACCACTAAAACCAAAATATAATTAAATTCTATCCCATAAATCATGACACAAGCAATGAAATCTTATTTCTAAATCGTTTATTTATATTTATAAGCACATATTTTTTTAAATTGGTGCCTAATTAATAAGCATAATTGTTTTCGAAAATTGTTTGTACATATTCATTAACCTTCGCTGGCGATCGCATGAAAATTAAATTTATAATTGCTTCATTACAAATTAATGCAAATGATTAATTTACGAGAAAAATAAAACAATTGAATGAATAGTAGCCATTATTTTGGTAACTATTAGTTAAAAATTATAATTAATGTGTTATTTTATTTACGTCAATAAAACTAGGTACCTAACTACAAAATAATGCAATTGACTATAATACACGTCAAGAATAAAGCAATTAAACGAGTACCTAGTAGTAAATATTTTGTAACAATTAGTTATAATTAATGTTTATTTTATTTACGTCAATCCAAGAGGTGAATAAATTACCAACAAACAGGTAATAATTATAAAAAAATAACACAACATTAGAGTAAGGATTTTTTTTTTTAATTCATTATACATTGTAAACAACATATTAAATTATGTTTTTTTTATGGCATTGAATGACGAGACGAGCATGCCGTTTGCCTGATGGTAAGCAATACGACCACCCATAAACAGTAGCAACACCATCCAGCACCTTGAGTAACAAAATACTGTGGGGCATTACACTGCGTTCGTCATCCTGAGACATGAGATGTTAAGTCTCATTATGTCCAGTAGTTACGCTGGCTACAATGCCCTTCAAATCAAAACACAACAGTGCATGCACACTGCTGCTTGGCAGTAGAATATAGACATTGCGGTGGTACCCACCCAGACGGACTCTTACATAGGAGAGACCTACCACCACTTGTTATGTAGAAACTTCATTTCATGAAACCCGAGGGTAACAAACATACCTATCTTATTGTATGCATTGTAATTCCGGCGGTAATTCCACATATCATACTATAAGTACTTTTATCATGTTATTGTTAAGGCTTAGTTTCAATCATCAGGTAAATAATATTTACAGATTGTAAACCAACTAAAAGTTGCAGTCGTATGGATAAAACAGATTAATACTTTGACTTCCAAAATAGACTTTCAGAATATTGAGTATCATAAGAGCCTATTTCACTGCTTGCTGATAAAAGTTATTTGTCACATTAATGTAGGGCTGCCATCCGTCCGGATTTCCCCGGATTTGTCCTAGTTTGAAGGGCGTCCGGGGGCCGTCCGGCCGGGGTTTTAAAAATTGTCCGGGCAAAACCCGGACACTTTTGTTGTCAGGGGAAATCCATTTTTTATAGATGAGCGACAAATTGAAATAAATCTTAGTTAAAACTTCATGCATTTCCCCGCATTCAAGAAGGAATGGCAAAATATTTTTTCAGAGGTGTCCGGGGAAATGCCCATATTTCGCCCAAATGTCCGGGATTTTTGCCGTGTTTATCCGGCGTCGGCTCAGGAACTACAGGTTCGAATTGAAAAATTCTTTTTGTGTTGAATAGACCATTTATCGAGGAAGGCTTTAGGTTATATAACATCACGATGCAACTATGAGGAGCGAAGAAATAATGGGAAATGTGAAAAAAGCGGGGAAAATTATTCATCCTTGAGGGCTTCCATTGCGTGCGCTGCGAAAACGGTTCAAGATACCAAAAATATATATATGTATGAAAGAATTATTCCTCTTGAAATGATCCAACAAAATGTCCGCGACAGTATATGTCTATCTTTTAAGATTAACTCACTAGAACCGTTTTTATGGTAATCAAATTTGATCGAAATTAATGCAATATTTGTTAAGAGTTGTATCAACGTCATAATATTAATCTTTATCCAAATAAATGTGTTGGATAGAGTGATTCAACGGGAAGGTTTTTATGTACTTTTAGCCCGTAAAACTTATTAACGCGGGCGAAGCCGTGGGCAAAAGCTAGTCGTATAATATACATATAGGCAATGTTGCGCAAATAGTAAAAAAAAAGCTCTTGTCGCTACCTCGTCAATGATGTGAAATTACCAACGTAGTGGTGCTGCCACTAATTATGCCTTGTAATATTAGGATATTAGGTAAAAATTAGGTAACAAAAAAACAGATGAAGCAAAATGTAGATAAGTACTGAATTATATCGGCCATTTAATCCTTCCCATTTCTTTTTTATTTATTCACACATTTGTACTTGTACTACAAGTATATTGAAAAATTATTGAAATTAAACTATTATAACGGATTTTATCGCGGGTTTTTTATTTTATTTTCTCCCGACGTTTCGAAGGCTTTTCAGCACTTTTTGATTTCAATAGCCTCGCGAATCATCCTAGGCAGGAATCGGCAAGGATTTGTGGCTTGTCAAATCTAAGGTAATGGTTGGAGCCTTCTTCTGAGTGTTCAACTACTGCAGACTTCGTAGAGCGTCGGTGTTTAACATCAGCTTAAAGAGACTATCCCGCCCTCACACCCGCCACTGCAACTCCTGTAAGCCAGGATCGGCAATGGCATGCATTTTATGACACCGAGCGGTGAAGCTCGGCGAGTCTCAGGGAACACTAATATGTCTGTAACCCGCAACGAAATTAATCAAAAAGAAAGATAGGGAGGAGTTGGAAATATTAATTGTCCACTTCCCTCCATAGCAAAGCGGCAGACAAAAATAATGAACTAAGGAGGTATTCTAACCTCAAGTTTTGAGACGTTTACAACTAGAAAAGCCAGTTGTAAAGCACCACGGATAAAAATTCAATGAAAGGGTCCTATCATTTGAGCTGTCAAATTTGATTCCAATAATAGGTATGGCAAAAACGCCGGAAAGCACGGAAATTCCGTCTAGTCTCTACAAGGTCCATGTAGTATACAACCCCAGATGTTACTTGCATACTATCCAGCATGATGTTGCGCTCATCATGCCAAAGACCACACTCCCAAAGTACGTGATGCGCAGACTGTTCATACACGTAACCAGGTGTAGAGCATGGGCACACAGGAGAGTCAACCAGCCTAAATGAAAATAGTTTGCCCTTAAAACTACCGTGACCGGTAAGAAATTGCGATACACAATGATCTATTTCTAGCCAAGTTTTATTTAGGCGATCGCGAACGCATGGAAAGTATTTATATAAATGACGCCCTTTCGAGGATACGTCCCATCTATATTGCCATTCGTTTAAAAGCTCATTGTGTATATCAGTGTGCGGTTTAAATAATCTGTTGGTTCTTAAGAGCTCACGCGACGTTAGAAACCGTTTGTCCATATCCTCTCTAGTGGAGTAATACATAGCGGCACGACGCTGTACCTCCAAATCGACTGGGAGTACGCCCGCAAGGACAGGCAAAGCTTCCGTACTAACAGTTCTATACGCCTTACACAAGAATATCAACGCCAGACGTTGACTCTGGAGCAGTTTTCTGCGCACAGCACCGATAGTAGCCCTATCGGCCCATACAGGTGATCCGATTTAACATCAGCTGTATGTTCTTTTACGCGGGTCCCTATAAGTCTTTTTGTTTGTACAATACAAGAGAGGCCACAGTCGCAATCTATCTTGTATACGCCCGGTTCTTGTAGAGATATATGGCAAAAAATTATTAAAAATTATAAAATATATAAAATTAAAAATTATGTTCGGATGGTACTTAAAATAGGAAGACCTGAGCTATAAGTATCAGAACTTCAATCACAGGTTAGTTCGTCTGACTTTTCAATTACCTTTATAACATCGATTCAGGTGGCTAGGTACTGGTATTAACTATCATTCGATGTGCGAAACCACGTAATTCAGTTGGTACATGTGGTTTATGAATACCACTGGTTACATTAAACACGCAAATTAATCAACCATATTAGAAAGTTAATAACATTGGCATAAATTTAATACGTTATTTATTATGCAGTGGACGATAGCCTAATTGGGAATGGAACGGTCTGCCGAGACATTGTCCGGAGGTTCAGAACCCAAGGCACACACCTCTGACTTTTCGAAGTTACGTGTGAATTGTTTATCAATTATCGTTCGCTTTAACGGTGAAGGAAAACATCGTGAGGAAACCTGCATACCTAAGAAGTTCCTTATAAGAATTTCGAAGGTATGTGAAGTCTGCCAATCCGCACTAGGCCAGCGTGGTGGACTAAGGCCTAAACCCCCTCAGCTGAGGAGGCCCGTGCTCAGCAGTGGGCAGTATAATAATATAGGGCTGTTATTATTATTATCATTACGTTATTTATTTCCTCTATAATAATTGCAGATTTTATTGCGCATTGAAGGACAACTAACAAACTCAACTTGCATCCGCGGTTGTTTGAGATCTCAGGTCTAATTTAGTATGAAAGTGACCCACAAATGAAATAAGTTTGAGTTGCTCTTGAGAATGAGAATAGCATATTTATTTCTTCCTATTTGTTTTGAAGAATTTGTTTTGCAATATGAAATGAAATATGAAACGACGCTTTAATAAAAATATGTGAACTATTCATGGACAGTTTATACCTAATACTTATATGAAAAACATTGGGAAATACGTAATAATTTCATAATTGTCATGTGTTTTAATTGTATGTTATGAATCTGACATTAACTTTAGTACTGAATGAATGAGAAACTTCAAGTCTACGTTAAACAGCATACAATTTAAGGAGTCTAGTTTAACATTACCCGTAAGAAATACGTAACAGTAAGTTTCTTCATCGCCTGTAAAAGTAAAAATAACAGCTAATTAACAGTAACTTTGACTGTTCGTGAAGAAATGGATTGGCACTTCCAAAACAAGCATCTATCAAATTAATTCTAGGGAATATAGACACATCTCTCGTTTCACGTTGGTGAACGTCGTATCTAATTAACCATTATCTATTTCAGACTGTGTCAATGGATCACATCGTTTACACGTACGGTATTGGATTTCTCGGTCTTTACGATTTCGCGACGATGTCACCGTACACGATGATTGACAACGCCGTGGTGATATTCGCAATATTGTTCACTGCTATAGCGTTCATCAGATCGTGGATTGTCAGAATATTGTACATAGTGCTGACGAATTGCGTTGAAGTGGAGATTTCGGTGACGCCGCACTATCTTCTATTTGCAATTTTACCGTTGAGCACTGAGTTTCTTTACGCTCACAAACTTTACATATTTTATATTTATTCGAATGTCATGGTTGCTACGATGGCTTATCTTGTAAGTATTAAGGGTTATTATTTGTATTATCGATACCAATTTTAAGAAATTATAAATTTTAAAATGTACGTTTTAGTAGAAAATTGAAATTTCGCGTCTGGGAATTTATGATTAAAGACATTGTTTGGTAAAAGCCGCGTATAGTCCATACATTCCTGAACGTTATTTTAATATCCAATATCCATAATTAAATTTTGTTGCGTATTTTATGCTTGAAAATTATAATCATAATATTGCGAATATGAGGATAGCGAATAACAGCTATATCAATAAGGATCAAAATTCTTCATAGAAGATGGAAAAGCGTATTGTTTCTTCACGTCAGGCATCGTATTCATCAATATGCATTTGTTGCAGGCTATGTTGACGTTGACAATGTCGAAGTTACTTCATAATGAGTTTCGATCGATCAAAAATATTTACATAGTCGGCATACTGTGTTTTCTTGGGTTTAGCCTCTCCGTGCCGATAGTTGTGGTGAGTTAGTCGATTAGTTTAATTATCCTTCTTCCTAATGTTATAAATAGGAATGTTGATGACGAGTACATGAGAGGTAGCTTGCGTGTGCGTGACATCGCCGATATAATTCAGGAGAGTAGGCTGCGATGGTATGGTCATGTCAACAAAGGACCGCATGACTATATAGGGAACTTGGCACTTCAATTATTCCTCTGCGGTCAAAGATCCAGAGGCAGACTGAAGACGAGGTGGAAAGATGTAGTGCTAAGGGATATGAGAGAATATCAAGTGTCCGAAGACGACATTTTGGATATAGCAAAGTGAAGAAGAAAAACTAAGAAAGCTGACCCCACCCACCATATGGGACGTATAGCTTGAAAGAGAGAGAGAGAGGTGAAGATATTTGGGTGGTTGGGGGTTTATAAACTCGAAACTGGGGAATCGATTTGACTTAAACTTCCTACATTAATAAATCATGTCCTAGTTGAGCTTATCTGCTTTTTATACCAGACAATTACAGTAGGAATTTTATTCCCAAAAATCAAATCGAGCCGAATAGTGAAAAATCTTACAAAAAATAACACACGCGACTTTTGTGTCCAAGGGGTGAGCCGAGGCGGAACTTTATTCACCCACTTTTCGCTGTGCGTATTTCGTCCCATGATGTTATAGGAGGCGAACCTAACGCAATATCGGACACAATTTTCAGACTCCGGACTGATACTGAATAGAAAAACCCAATATCATTTCCCGACCCAGGATTTGTACCCGAGACCTTACCGATGTAGTGGTTCCACAATACAAATACCGCCCTGACGCAGTAAAAAAAAAGATTCTAAATATAAACATCATAACACTAAAAAAAAAAAAATGATGTCTGATGTTTTTTAGTCGGAATTTATTTGTAGCAGAGGTCATATATTCCATCTCCTTTAAATCGTGCGTTAAAGATGATGCACTCACTGAATCTATCATAAGTCACTATCATGCTTATTGTGAGATTTTACTGATGTAAGTGCATTGCATGTAAGTGTAACGATGATGTATCAGGATTTTTCTTGGAAGGACCTCATAGAAATAGATTTTCCATAAAATAATAATGATGACCACTTATCCTGTCTTGACATCGGTAATGTTCTATCGAAAGAACATATTATTATAGGAAAGAAAGTATTGTAGTTCCTATGTTTTTATAACCGGCACGCCATAATAACCCCACTGCATTGGATGGTAGACCAGGGTCCAGAATCCAGATAAGGTTTTGGCTTTTATGAATAAACTTCTTGAATTTTAATTTGGCTAGCAAATTGAAAACAACCAAATAAAGTGCATATTATTTTGCTCTTTCTTGAACGAGCAGATAATTTACCTACTACTAAAAAGTGCAATTAAATAGTTCTTCTTTTTAAATACTCATATTAACTTAAAGGCATTGCTGAACGTGAAACAGCGAGAGAAATGTACACAGAGATAAATGCGAATAAAAGAAACTGTACAGAATATTTCACAAAGTCATTTCCTTTAAACAACTCTACTGGCATAAAAGATTCCGTAGATGAACAAAAAATTCATCGCCCCAGTTTGTGAACTGAGATCGAACATCACACACGCACACATCTTGACAAGGTTACTTCGTATACAAAACGAGTGTTCCTCGTAATTTGGTTTATGGCGCGTATGTCCATATTTATGAATGACGTGCTGCGTTCCGTATATTTTTAATGAATATTACGATTGGTACGTATGTAATATGATGTGTTTGAATTCGCAGTCGATGACGACCATAGGTCGAGTGAGAGGATTAATATACGGATTAAATGTGGTCGTTTTATATCTGGGCGGGTTCAAAGTGGCCATTGTTATGTGGGTATACGGCGTGCAGAGGTTCTCAACCGATATACACTTTTGGCTCGGCTTCAAGCCAACGAAGTTTTGGACAATATGTTGGATGTTGTTGCCTATCCTGCTTTTGGTAAGTTAACGAAAGATTTGCTCATTTTTACTTTAAAACTTTACGTGGTATTGTGTTAATATAATTGTTACATAAGGTTTATTTTAGCTATGATTAAAATAATTACTAGTCGGTCGATGTGTCGCGTATACATTAATCCTCATTTACACGGATCAATTATTTCTAGAAATAATTGTACGCAATAATTGCTAGTGTTTATGAATATCTGTCAGAAGACTTGTATGTATGTTTTATGTCAACGTCGGCGAGAATCGCTTCGTCATTGTGCATGTTCAGACGTAGTAACCGGTTTAAGCAATATTTAATAAGGTAAAAAATATCCTATGTTTGACTTTGTACATTATTTTATACGTAATAGAAAATAATACAAAAAAGAAATTCTTATGTGTAATCAGCATCATCATTGGGTGACGAATAAAGCAGATATTCGTAGTTGAAATATTGTTGTGAGCAAAAGTGTGGTCGTGGTGGGGATATCGCGTTATCTCTTTTTCAGCATTCAACGTTATGGTCGGTTATTTGATAGCTACCCCTTCAACTATTAAAGCTTAATATAACTTATTCGTTATTGTTTTTTTATTGCGTAGATTTTGACAATTCTTTTTCCGTTAGATTTTGGACGACATATATTGAAAAAAATGATTTAAAAAAGTGGTCAGCTACCATCTTATTGGGCGATATAAAACTTATCTAACATTAAACGTCTCTGGACTCAAAGTAGTTACCTATTCGTCCCTCATCTGACGAATTACTCGCTTTATTTTTAGTTGCATTATTCATGCATAATGCACTTTTTTTGCTTTATAAGTTAAAAGGCGCTACAATAAATCAGTTTTCTTGAATGTTTTATATTGAAATTCCAAGAACTACTCAGTGCAATAGCATTTTGTATCTCAAGGAAATTTTATTGTTAGTTTTCTTATATTTATTTCATCGTGAAATGCAAGCTCTAATATGCTCATTTAGCTTTAAAGGATCTTGCAATAAAGAATTTCATATAATAGGTACTCCTTGTGGCGCGAAGGTAGACTTTGACTGAATCTGAAATGAGGCAGCGGATGCGGGTTCGATTCCTGCAACAAGGCAACCTGGGCCTGTTCAGAACGTAAATATTTATTTCGGTCTAGGTGGTCTCCGGAAATCTCTCGCTGGTAGTTACATCCATAACATTAATGGCGAGGGAAGAACAATACCAAAAGCAAGCCCACATTTTGATGGTGTTTTTAGTCTTACTGTATTTATTATTGCTGTTAGTAAAGGTTATAGATTTATGTGTACTCATTACTACTATAAAACTTATAGTGGATAAAGACTTCTTGCGGAGTTTAACATTTTTTTAGTATCGAAATGTACAGCACTATATTCATATATGTTGTATGTATTCATTTTTTTTTTCAGATATTTTTTATGAATAGAGTATATTCAATAACTCAACTGACAGATTTGAAGCAAATATTGGTGGCCACAGCATGGATTACATTTTCCGTGATTACTGTAGCCGTCTTTCACATAAAAACAATCGCTAGGTACATCGTAAGGAATGTAAGTATAATTGACTTACGATGTTTCTATTATTGACGGTCAAAGTTATTTGAACCATGTTTTGCGACGTTTTTTGTTTTGCAAATAATGTGTTTGATTTAGCTGCTATTTTTATAAGGGCACGGTAATGTGTCTCTACTGTACCTGATGGTGAGCAAAGTTACAGATAAAGGTCGATGGACGCGTGTTTATCCCTGCCCAGCCGACACCATTATGTCGGCCTGTTTGAACCGAATATACCTACACCTTTAAGTATCTAGCAATGCAAAGGAGATGGGATGACCAGGCGAAACCTTCATTGGTCATACCAGTGGCGTGCCTAGTGTTTTGGATGAGGGCAAGCCCAAGCAGACCTAAAAAAAAATCGCATTTCCGATTCATATAAAATGAGCACCTATAAAGAAAATCAATATCTAAAAATAAAATAAAAAACCACAATCCGTACCGGGATTCGAACCAGGACCTCGAAAGCTATATTCATACCGCGCATACAATACAACTATGCCATGAAAGCGTTTAGTTACTTTGTAAAAATTAGATACGAATTCAAAAACGATTTTGGGCCATTGCAACTTCTGAAAAGTTTTTGTCCTAAAGATAAACTAAGTACTTATTATACCTGTATCGTCTAATGCAAGAAGAAGTAAAAATACTACAATAAAAATTAAATAATTTTACCAGATTGTACCTACCTATTCCAAACACTTGTTTCGTTCGAAAAAATATGCAAGACTAACAATACAACTTGATACATAGTCGTATTTTACGTATTAGAGCTTCCAATAAGACAATTAATTATTAGTTTTGTATACTCATCTAAATACCTTTTATGTTTCTTCAAATACATTTCGCGCCTTTCGCAAACTCGTTGAAAGTTGTTGTTTTCCATCATAACCTAACAAATTTACCTTCTTCTTGCCGATCAAACCTTTCACACACTACAAACTATTACGTGGAATAATTTCACTCATATTTTAATATCTCAAAAACCACGTAATAAACACAAATACTTCAAAATGTATCATTCACACTCGTTTATCTAAATCACAACAAATAACTGGTGTTGCCAGGTCCGCGTCAAAATTATACCGTGAAATTAATGCTGAAAATGTGACGAAAACTTATTGATAAATAAAATTATAGTGTATCACCTTAAAAATTATAAATAGATATGTAATTATAATTATATTAATACTAAAATCCTTACATAGTCATGATAAATAAAAAAAATACGCATTTACATTAGGAATATTTTTTTCGGCGGTAGGTGTTAAAAAAGTAACGACGCATTTGTAATATTAAATTTAATAAAAAAATAGTTCTACAGGAAAATAACATTCAAGTTTTCCATTTTTAAGTGGGAAACAATATAATTAAGTAGTACTTGCGTTTTTAGCACCCTATGTGAGTAACTTTGTCATATTCACCACCTGCCAGCAAAGCACTTTCACTTTGACAACACTCATATTGGCCAACATTTTAAGATTCACCCAAAGTCATAATGGCACAGCTCGCAGACATCCAAAATGTGCAAACTAAACTGGAAGAAAGTTTCTCAAAGAGGATGAGTGAACTGGAAGCACAGTTGCAGAGTGGCGGCCCAGCAAAGGAAACAGTTTCGAGGGTGGCAGAAGAGTTCCGTACTTTTAGGGAGCTTATCTTCAACATACTGGGATTACTTCGCCAACAGATCGCTGAATGTGTTAATATGGTTGACTCCATTGAAACTAAACACAGACGGAAAGCACTCCTTTTCCTTGGGGTCACTGAGACCGAAAAGGAAGACTGCACTGCCGTTGTCACAACCATCATCCACAAGTCATTGGAGTTGAGCCACACCCCTGCTTCCTGCATCAAGGTGAGCCACCGGATAGGAGCTTCAAACAAAGATCATCCTCGGCCTATTCTTGTAAGGTTTACAGATGTCGGTACTCGATCTGCTATTTGGAGAGCTAAGTCCAAGTTAAAGGGTTCGTCAGTATCTCTGAAGGAGTTTCTAACGAGACCTCGACAAGTTATCTTCGCGAAGGCCCGGCAGTTCTTCGGCATGAAAGCGTGTTGGACCCAGGATGGGACTATCATCGTTAGAGTGTCCGACGGAAGTCGCGTCAAGGTCAATACTATGGAAGAGCTGACTTCACTGATGGCAAAAAATCCCAAGACGCAAGAAAATTCCTCTTCTGCTATAAAGAACGTGGCCGGCAGCTCTGGGATTTCTAGTGCTCTTCTAAAATCGCGTAAGAGATAATTTACGTTACATATACCGGTTCTCAGATGGTGTTTCGTTCTACTGTGGAATTAGTTAGAGCGTACTAATAATTCAGTTCTGCTATTGCTTTTATTTGTTTTACCCGTATCTCAAAACTGTAAACCGCATTTTTGTGTTTATGTCTAATATTATGAATGTCATTCTGACATTGACAGCTTGCGGCTACGACTGACAAGATTGGTCCGTTCGGAAACACTATTAAGTTATGTAGATTATTACTTCTTTCATTTCACTATTTAATATTCTCTCTGTTATGAATGTACTAGTACTTAATTCTATGGGTGTGATTCCTGGTTTTGCTTTTATTTAAGTGCTATAGATTTTAAATTGTGTATCACAGTAATAATCCTTATATATTTAAGCGCATCAGCTGGCGGGTGGTGCAGAGATCAGTGTTTGTGTGTTTTCAATCCCTGGTATTTTATAGTATATTCTAGTTAGGTATATATTTATATTTTATATATTTTATTATGTCCTCTGATGATAATTCCTATTATTCCGCCAATGAATCTGTTGACTATTGCAGTGACGATAGTTTTTGCTCTATTACGGAGGGTGTCAGTGATTTAGTACGGCAGGCATTTAATAAAAAATCTCGCCATCTATTTAACATAAGCCATATTAACGCTCAGAGCATCCCAAGTCATTACAGCGATTTTTTCGCTACCTTCAACGACGCTAACGTGCATGCTGTTCTCATTTCCGAGTCGTGGCTCAAACCGCATCTTCCCTCTGCGTCTTACCCTCTCTCCAATTTTGTTTTAATTCGAAACGATCGCCTCGATAAGAGAGGAGGTGGGGTGGCAATTTATCTCCGTAGTCACTTCACTTATAAAATTATTGCCACTTCTTCCCCTACCTATTCTGCTTCTGCAGAGTATATATTTCTTGAGGTTTGTGTCACGGGAGTCAATATTTTACTAGGCGTTGTTTATTGTCCCCCTTGCGTTGATAACTTCTCCAGTATCGAATTGGTACTGGAATCTTTAGGGTCCAAATATGCTCATGTCATCATCATGGGCGATTTTAACACCGATCTCCTCGCTCACCGCTCCCAACGTACCCTTAAACTCCTTGGTTTGGTCGAGTCAGTGAACTTGCATCTTTTACCACTGCAAGCTACTCATCACAACAAGGATGGAGACGATACCTGGCTTGACTTGATCCTAACTTCTGTCCCTTCCCTAGTTTCCCATTATGGCCAATATCCTGCCCCTGCATTTTCACATCACGACCTCATTTTTGCGTCATACTTCCTTCAGCCTCCTAAATCCAATCCTAAGGTTTTGCACATGCATTCTTTTACACTTATCAACGCAGTCAACTTACATAAGGATGTCAATGAACTAAAATGGGATCATATTATGGCTACAGCCCTAACGGTAGACCAAAAAGTCGACATTTTTAATAAGAATATTTTAAAAATCTATGATGTCCATGCTCCCATAAAAAACATCAAAGTAAAACGCCCCCCTGCCCCATGGATGACTAGAGGTGTTCGGATGGCCATGAGACGCAGGGATCGGGCCTTCTGTAAATTTAGAAGGAATCGGTCGGAAGACAACTGGTCCCTATATAAGTCTGCAAGGAATCGGTGTAATCAAATGATACGCAATGCTAAACGCCGCTATATTCACGATAATGTCTCCTCCTCCTCTCCTGCCAATATCTGGAAGTTCTTAAGAACACTAGGTATTGGTAAACAAAATAACCCGCAATTCCAGAGTGCGATTGGTTTGGACGACATCAATGAACATTTCACAACCTCCGTAGCACTTGATCGTCAAACTAAACGTAGTACTCTGGATTACTTGGCTGGGCTTCCACCAGCCAATATTGACCCATTCCAATTTTCTCCGGTGTCATTGGCAGAGATAAAAAAAATTATCCTATCCATTAAATCCAACGCCCTAGGTTGCGACAAAATCAGTCGCCGGATGATCATGGAAATCCTCGACTACCTTCTCCCACCCATCTCCCATATCATCAACTCATCTTTTGACACAGGCTTTTTTCCTTCTCTGTGGCGTAAAGCTTATGTTATCCCACTTCCAAAAGTTTCTAACCCTACCTGTGCTACCCATTTTCGTCCTATCTCTATCCTTCCCTTCCTATCCAAGGTACTTGAAGCCTGTGCCCACAAGCAGTTATCCAGGTTCGTTTACAATAACAACCTGCTGAGCCCACTACAATCTGGTTTTAGGCCAGGGCATAGCACCGTTACTGCTCTCCTTAAAGTGACTGGCGATATTAGGGCGGGTATGGATGAAACTAAAGTCACTGTGATGACTTTGGTTGATTTCTCGAACGCCTTTAATACCGTCAGTCACGATATCCTATTAGCCATCTTTTCCCATCTTCCGATCTCTCCCAATGCGCTGGATTGGTTCGCAACTTATCTTCGAGGGCGCCAACAGGCGGTACGCCTAGATGAGCTTTCGTCGAACTGGCGCGATGTCAGTTCTGGTGTCCCTCAAGGCGGTATTATTTCTCCTTTGTTGTTTTCAATTTTTATTAACCTCATTACTCCAAATCTTCAATGTGCGTATCATTTGTATGCTGATGACTTGCAACTTTATACACAGGCGGGTGTCGATTCTGTGGCAGCAGCTATTAAGATGGTGAATTTGGATCTGGCAGCCATAAAAATTTGGTCCGACAAATTCGGTTTAAAAGTAAACCCGACCAAATGCCAGGCCATTATTGTAGGGAGTCCAAGGCTACTAGGTAAACTAGATGTCACGACCTTACCCTTATTAGTATTTGATGGAGCTAATATCCCTTGGAGCCACTTTGTTAAAAACCTTGGACTGCTAATTGACTCCAACCTTAGCTGGCGACCTCAGGTGAATTACGTCTGCCAAAAGGTAACCGGTACTCTGCGTGCGCTTTATCGTCTGAAGAACTTCCTCCCGGTCAAAACCAAGACAATGCTTGTGCAATCCCTTATCCTTCCTTTAATCGACTATGCTGATGTGTGCTATTTTGACCTGAATGCAGATCTTCTTAACAAATTAGACCGACTTCTCAATAACTGCATTCGATTCGTCTTTAACCTTCGTAAATATGATCATGTCTCTGCTTGTCGTTCTGATCTCAAATGGTTGCCCATTCGTGAGCGGCGTAATTTGCGTGCTCTTACTACTCTCTTTTCTTTACTAATGTCTACTACGACGCCTTCCTACTTGACCGCATACTTTCAATACCTTAGCTCAAATCATGAGAAAAATCTACGTTCTTCAAATAATCTTTTACTACTTTGTCCCTCTCACACCTCTGACTTCGTTCATTCTTCTTTTCCTGTCCAAAGTGTCCTTCTCTGGAATGCACTCCCCTTGGGAATAACAACATCCACAAATCGTTATGCGTTCAAAAAGAAGGTTCGAGAACTACTGTCAGCAAAATTGGCGTGATTATCATCACTTATTTGGTATATATTGTATATAATTTATGTATATATTATTCATTATCTATTTATACGTATATTTATTAGTATTTTATTGTATTGTTTTATTAGTATTTTTCATTTTTATTTATAGGTTTATTCAGTAGGATGTATACTTTGAAGACATTTGTTTCCTCAATCCAAATTTAATTTTCAATTATTGACGCACCTACCCTCTTGTATCTCTGCACCACTTTAGGTTGACTGGTAGAGAATGCCTATGGCATTAAGTCCGCCTTTACTCCATGTAGGTATAAAGTGTAAATAAATAAATAAATAAATATAATGCAGAATAAAAGAAACCATATTAGAGGTAACTCTTTCAATTGGCAACCCGAGGCATTAAGCCTGGATTAATTTCCAGTACTGATTGCTATAGAAACTTACTATAGCTATACATTTGTGGTAGCAGTTGGTGCGTATTCTATCCATAAGTGTGAATGAGGCAGAAATATAGCCGCAAAAAGCCAGGTAAAACCCAACGAGAGAGAGAGTGATGAGTATATTTTGTTCGCACTTAGCTGTTTTGTATTAATAATATTAAATGCGTGTACGGCGCGGGTGTGGTGGTGTGTGTGTGGGTATATTGGTGTGTTCATAGGTGCGCTCGAGGCGAACTGGTTCAGCGAACCGTAGCGCGGGAATTTTAAGATTGTAAAGAAAATTATTTCGAAGAGTTTTGACCGTAAAATGTTGGTTATTTATCCACATTTGGTTTTAAGTACGTAGGTAAATTATTTTAGGGCAAGCCGGGCTTTTCGGCTTCTATGGAAGGAACGCCACTGGGTCATACATGCGCAGCTGGGCATAAACTTTTATTAAAACCTATGTGACTTGCGATCGCTATCATTACATTCTACGATAATGACATTAAGCGGTGCTCCACAGAAATTATGTGTTATTGTGTAAAAAGCGATCTTAGATTCCGCTCTGCACGTGTGGATTTGTTTTGTTAAATGTGTGCTATCCGTGTCTACCTCGCCCCTCATCAGGGTTGGCAGAAAACATTGTTTGCGCATTATTGCCATATCGTGTCCATTGGTTAAATAGTCTAAGACCTACACAGGCTAATTCCGGAACGCTATACACTTACGTTTATTTAATAGTTAAATAAACTGCTTTTTCGCCTGTTTTAATATGTCAAAGTAAATATTAACGAGTACTAATTAACGTATCACATGTTAAATCAAAAGTACCTACTCATTTTTCTGTCACGACTTTGTTCCATTTGTGTGACTTTTACATTTGGCCGTGTAATATTTTTTTGGCAATTAACTGTTATTCAGACGTGATCAAACCTCAATAAATTAAAATGAGAATGCATTTAGTCTTTCTTGGAATTGAGGTGCGGGTAATCAAGATAATGTTTTTAATGTATTTACCAAGTCATGGTATTACACCGAATTCGATTTCCATTTCATCGATGTTATTTGCGAAATTGTTGATAGCCCAATTAAACTTAATTCCATGTGTAAAGCTACCACCACAATATTACGTTTCAATTCGCAAAAAAAAATATCTATAATTGAACATGTACAGTCAGCAGCATAAATGTCTGTGCAAATTCAAAATTTCAAATTGCCTACATACTTATGTGTTCTTACTAATATTTTTTTTCTCTTCACAAAAATAGAATAAAAGAGATGCATTTTACTTCAAACGAAGAAAAAAATATTTTACCTTAACTTAACGCGTATATAGGCGATTTGAAATTTTACTGTACATAAACTTTTCCTGATTGGTGTCCTAGATTTTACATCCGTTTCTCAGTACAATTTCGAGACGTAGTGTTATTCCCGAATACCTTTGCAGTGCCTACACCATTCTTTGAACTAGTTTTCGCTTTCACTTTCGATACAGCTTAAACAGTTGCCAACTTACCGGCGATGCTTTCATCGTTTACGTTTGACAGCTACCGGCAATCAAAAACAAGTGCGCTCGGGAAATTGTGCACAAAATGTGTCGGTAATTAACTTCTACATAGTTAAAAGCATTAGCTGCACATATTTTATCGAAAGTCGACTGCCTCGGTGGCGTAGTTGTAGGTATTATGGTACGACTGCAATGCTGAGGTCTCGGGTTCGATCCCCGGGTCGGACTGAGTTTTTCTATTCAGTATCAGCTCGGAGTCTGGAATTTGTGTCCGATATGGCGATAGGCTCGCCCCCTATCGCATCATGGGACGGAAAAATAGAGAAAAGTGGTGCACTAGTTGCGCCTCTGCCCACCCCTTCGGGAATAAAAGGCGTGAGTGTGTGTGTGTGTGTGTGTGTTTATCGAAAGTAAATGTTGTATGCAGATTAGAGTTGCTTACAAATGGGGCTTATTTAAAACGAAAAGGCTTTCTAACACTAACTTAACTTTTTAATTGCCATGCACCTATTTCGAGCTGAACTATATTTCAGTTCGAGTCTGGAGTGCTTTGGCGTTGCACACAAAAAATGTTAATCGATATTGGCTTTAGATGAGCACGGTACCAGACTTTAGAGTCGGGAAAAAGTTTCTGAATTTATAAGGGATTTAAATTAAAAAAAATTATGAGAGTTGCTGTTATATGATTTCTTGATGGAGTTACTTTTAACCCAACGGCCAAAGAAGGAGGGTTATATTTTTCGAGTGTATGCATGTATGTATATTTATGTAGCGCGCCCTAGAGCATAAACGGCTTGTCGTATTTTTATGTGAGTGGTCTCAATAGATTCGTCTTAGCCGTAAAAGTGACACTGGGTACTTCAAAATTAAAGAAAAAAAAACTAAATTGAGGATTTTTGTCGGCAAAAAGTAATCTCAAATTAAAATTATTTTTTTGAAAATACATCCAGTGTGGTATCAAAATATAGTTTTTTTAACGGTGATTACGAATACATGTGTAACTTTATATTTACGTCATTTTATATTTTAACATTTTAACCTCACAGCAATTTGGTTATACAGGTGTATAAAATGGTTAAAAACATAAAATTCTCCAAAATCTGTGTTATTTATTCCATATATATTTTCCATATATATCACGTTTAATAAACAACAACCAAAATTCCTTAATTTTCGCTTAATGTGAACTACCTAGAACATCTAAGAGAATTAAGTTTGAGTGCAGTGCGCCAACTCAAACTATGAAAATGAAATTAACCATGCCGTCACAGTTACGGTGAACTTAAGATGTTGCGCCTCCGTCGTCTACATTTACTTAATACACTCGTTTAATTTAATATCAGTGTTATTATTAGGAGAATGCTATTATTAGAAGAAAATGTCATCATTCATTCTCTCTCCTCTATTGTCCATTGCTGCATACAAGCGTCATTTGGACACAGGACTTGGTCCTGCGATAATCTAATCCTCATGTTTCCTTGGACTTGAATTATGTCTTTCAATTAGTGGTCTGTCTACTTTTTGCTTGGCATGGCAAGACCGCCATGGTACAGAGTAATGTTATGTAGCCCACACATACGCCTTTTATCCCCCAAGGGTAGGGCAGAAGCGCAACTAGAACACCCACTTTTCGCAGTGCGTATTCCGTCCTTCATGAGACAGGGGGCGAGCCTCCCGCCATTTACGGCACAAATTCCAGACTCCGGGCTGATAATGTTATGTAAAATTATTAAAAATAATATTACAAATTCCAGAACTTAGTTGCTGCATTTAAGTCCAGCATAAAATATGGCCCTCCCGATCCTGAAGATCGCAAACGTAGAAGAAATTACAACGAGACAGTGAGATTAAGGCAATGTAAACACAACTGTAATATTTTAGACGTAAGCATCATTTTATGTATTTAAACATAATCCCAAGCAAATATTTTCTATTCTGCAGTTATTCAATTTGCCTTTTATATACAGGGTCATTCTAACATGATGTTACTAAACGAAACCATATATTCGTTTATACCTCTCCTAACACTGCCTCGGTGGCGTAGTTGTATTATGGTACGACTGCAATGCTGAGGTCTCGGGTTCGATCCCCGGGCCGGGCAAAGTGATATTGAGTTTTTCTATTCAGTATCAGCTCGGAGTCTGGAATTTGTGCCCGATATGGCGATAGGCTCGCCCCCTATCACATCATGGGACGGAATAATGGCGAAAAGTGGGTGCGCTAGTTGCGCCTCTGCCTACCCCTTCGGGGATAAAAGGCGTGAGTGTATATGTATATTATGTATGTACCTCTGCTAACATTGTGCCAAAAATGATCAATGAATAACGAATATTTTCGCCAATATCTCGGTTGTAGTATTCCAATTTTTTGATCATTTTGTAGTTTAGTGGGAATATGGTGTGTGCGTAAGTGTATTTCTGACTGAAAGTCTAATGTGTGCTGCTGCGACGAATTCTCCTAGAACAGTCATAGTGGCATTAGGGCGAGTAAACTTTAAATTAATTTTAATTGATATTTATTTTGTTTGAAAAAAAAAAGTGCAATTTTTTATTTCACATCTATGGTTAAAATAACTTAATGGAAAGTGTTATTTTCAACGAGATAAGTATGTGGTTTCATTTATTAACGCAATGTCAAAATAACCCTGTATAAAACCAAAAGAATATGAACTAAAATAGAGCTAGTACCAAAGTCACTTGTGTCGATGCCGGTTACGCCAAAACATATTGGTTTATTTTGTTTTGTACGTATTCACGGCCTGTCCAAAACCTCTTGTTCACGAGTGAGGTCACGCTAGCCAACGGTCTTAAAACAGTGCATGCGCAAAATTGATCAAAGCGAAGACGACTGAAAACGAAAAAGGCCACTGGCACTGACCTAGACACGAGAAAGTTAAATATACATCGCAATAAATGTATGTATTTTATCCCGAGGTTTCGACATGGGAGTACCAGAATTCTATACGGAATACGATAGATATATTCTTAAAGATCGTTTCAACTTCATGTATGCACCGTCTGAGACTTTATACATACAAAAAATTATATATATATATTATGTTGACCACACTCAGATATAAATTTTGCATACTAAATATTAAAAAATAATAGAGACTTACTGGTCTCAATATGAACCCTAAACATGTCTTTCTACTTGCTCTATAACTGCAACTCTACACTATTTCGGATTTTAGTATTTTTAGATTTTGAGCAACTGTCTACGTAGATATGACTAATGTTTTAAAGAATCAAAGATTTCCCCCAAAACAGATAAAATTCCACTACTACATTTTTTTTTTTTTTTTTATGGTGTGTTATATGCAACACATCATTTTAATAACAATCTAGCCTTATGACTAATAAGTTATTTAAATTTAACCTAAACTTCTAATGAGACTATGACTAAGAATATGTCCAATAACACTTTTCTTATTGTCTCTATTAAGGGGAAGACACATTGTTCGCGTGTTCTTTTTAACTAGCACTCACTGCACTATGTTGCACTAACTGTTCACTACACTAACTCGAAGGGTTTTGTCCTCTTCAGTCTTCTCACTAGGTCCGTGTTATCGAGGAGCTGGATTGCCTCGACGTTCACATGATGATGAAGTCTATGTTCATGAGCTTCGGCATATTTCTTTACAATATTCGTAACGAAGTCCACTTTAAGGTCCCGATGCAGATCTTCATTTCTCACGTACCAAGGGGCATTTGCAATACCCCTAAGAACTTTATTTTGAAAACGCTGTATTATTTGTACATTGCTTTGTTTGGTACAACCCCACAACTGTATACCATAAGTCCATACTGGCATTAGGACTTGTTTATACAAAAGTACTTTGTTGTGTACTGACAACGAAGAGTGTTTACCAAGAAGCCAATACATCTTTCTGTAGCGGATTTCCAATTCATCGCGTTTCTTTTTGACATGTGCCTTCCAGCGAAGCTTTGCGTCAAGAGTCATGCCTAGATATTTGGCTGTATTTTCATATGGTATGTTTTTACCGTTTATGTACACCGGCTGATAATTCGGCCTTTTGTTGGAGAAGTCTATATGAATAGATTTTGATTCATTTATCTTTAGACGCCACTTTTCAGTCCAGTTGGAGATGGTGTTAACGGCTGTTTGGACCTTACCCACTGCTTCTTCGTGAGTCGAACCTGTAGCTATAATTGCTGTGTCGTCTGCAAAGGTTGCAATGGTATGGTTTTCCATTTCAGGAATATCACTGGTGTATAATAAGTACAGGACCGGACCTAATACACTTCCCTGTGGTACTCCAGCTTCTATATGCTTAATTTCTGAATACGAATCTTCATGTTTTATACGAAACATTCTTTCAGAAATATAAGTTTCCAAAATTTCTGAAAATTGCTTTGGCAGCATTTTCCTTAGTTTGTACATGAGGCCGTGGTGCCATACTTTATCAAAAGCTTGTGCCACGTCTAGAAATACCGTTGAACAAACTTTTTTCTCTTCTAGAGCTTTTTCGATAATATTAGTTATCCGGTGTACTTGGTCTATTGTAGAATGTTTTTCCCTAAAGCCGAATTGATAATCGGGGATTAAATTCCGTTCTTCTATAACAGGTTTAAGCCTTTTCAAGAAAAGTTTTTCAAATAGTTTAGCCATTATTGGCAACAAGGAGATAGGCCTGTAGGATTTTACATCATGAGGAGGTTTACCGGGCTTAGGTATCATTATCACTTCAGCAAATTTCCATAAATCAGGCACATGTTTTAGTCTAAATGTGGCGTTTATAAGAGTAGTTAGTTTGACGACTGCTTTGCGCGGTAGGTTAACCAGAACTTCTCCTGTAATCAGGTCATAGCCAGGAGATTTCTTTTTTTTAATTTTTTTAATTTCACACATCACTTCTTTAGGAGTAACAAGACTTATTTCTTGATTGTCTTTTGATATTATATTGTCTAGGTCGAAGTCCAGTACAGTAACTTCATTTTGTTTAAAAATATGCTCCAGATGGTTTGCAAATATATTTGCCTTTTGTTCATTATTTATGGCCCAGCGTCCATTCGGTGTTTTGATGGGAGGGACCTGCATAATTGGTTTTTTAATATTTCTGGTAGCTTTCCACAGCGAATAGTCTGATGTACGGTTGTTAGTAAGTCCGCACAGGTTGTGTTGTGTTCATCGATTCATCTTTAAAACTTTTTATTTCTCTTCTTAATTTTTTTGTGAGTGTGTTAAAAATTTGTTTGTCTCGTGGAGACCTGGTTCTTTGCCATTGTTTTCTTTGTTTTCTTTTCTCAGTTATAAGTTTCCTGATTTCTGCTGGGTAATAGTTGCCTCTAACTCTTATTTTTAACTCCGGGGTGTTTCGCCAAGCACACTGTTGAATGTTAACGATAAACTGTCTCAGGTCGTGTTCGAGTTGCTCCGAAGTTTTTAGGGGAACCTTGAGGTCAATAACGGATTCCAAATCAAGCTTAAAGCTTTCCCAGTCTGTGAATTTATTTGTCAGTGCGAGATATTTGTCTTTTTGCAGGATTTGGTCGGATAGAGTTATAATGATCGGTGAAACCACTACTACATGGCAATAGAATTTTTTTACATATCGATGGTTTTTATCATTTTTTTCCTAATAAGTCCGTCTATCAAAATAATTATGTAACGTGTACTATGTGAATAGGAAATAAAATTAATTTGTTTTCAGGATGTCATGGAATGTAATCATATGCCAGTAATGTTTAAGAGCAGATCAACGTTATCGGCGTCAAGTTCCTCCTTATCGCTGACCAATATATACCAGGCTGGAACCAAAAGTAAATTAAAATCAACAAGCGGAGTACTTGAAATAGATTCTCATCATTGATATGTGCAATTATTACAGATAATATACTGTGAACAAGCTATAAGTACTTTTTTCATTCACGTTCAGTTAAATTCAAATCAATCAATTGTTTAAATAACTTATTTAAGAAATTAAAATTAGGAAGAACGTAATACAGGATTACGTTCTTCCTAATTTTAATTTCTTAAATAAGTTATTTAAACAATTTATCGGTAAAAATTTACGGATCAAATTTTGTTCAGCTGAATATACCGGAATCTAGTGACTCTACTTTTTGTTATGAATTAAGCTGTATGAACCGGGGAGTGTTAAGTGAGTTAGCCATTGCAGGAGGTAGTCCTTACGAATATTATAAATGCAAAAGTGACCGTCTGTCTGTCTGTCTGTCTGTCGGGCTGTCACGCCATAACTACTGAACTGTTACACTGTCCATAATAAGTGTAAAATAGGAAATGGAACTAATATTATAATAAAATGTAATATGTCACGAATGTGTACAAGAACGTTTAGTATCAGAATATTGCGATTTTACAAGACCGATCTAATGCCGTAGCTGAATAAAAAATGCTGCAGCTGAATCGAGAATTTTAAGAGGAATTTAAGCAAGGCCAAGAATGCTGTGCATTAAGAATTGGAATGTAGTATGTTAGAGGGTTTTACCTGTGCGAGTAATAATATATTATGCAAATCATGAACGTATGTAAAATCATTACAATTTTTATTTCATAATTTAAAAATATAGGTTACCATCTACGGGGTCGCAGGCAGTCTAGAATATCTAGCCTACGACTTTTTTAATATAAAACCATGAAACTATGGAGGTTCATAATCTACATTCTACATAAACGACAAAGAAAAGCATCAACTAATGTTTTTTCTATGAAAGTACAAGAATACTCAATGTAAAGAAGCCGGACCATACACATGGGCGAGGTCGTAAGATAAGTTGGTGTTTGATACATATTTCAAATACAGATAATTTGTAATACAATTTAGACGTTAGCTATTTCTACTCAAGTAATAAAGTGACTATTTGAAGATTACTTTATTAATTTTTATTTTATATTTTTTTAGAACTAAATAATAATAATAACATAAAAAAACGTGTAAGTAATTGGTACAATGTGAAAACTCTTGGAATATTTTTAACGCCGAGAGAATGAAAATTTGTCCGGCAATGAATAACATAACCGATGGGCAGCTATGTACGCCGTGAAGTCGTTGGATGCAGCTGGTAAAATTTCGCGGATTGCAAAAATCAATGAAAGGTCTCTGTCAATTGATATATTCATTAAAATTAAATTATGTGATAATTTTTCACATAATCCTACTAATAGTATAAGCGCGAAAGTTTGTAAGAATGTATGGATGTTTGTTACTCTTTCACGCAAAAACTACTGAACGGATTTCGACGAAATTTGGCACACGGTTAGATCATGTTTTGGATTAACATATAGGCTACTTTTTATCCTGGGAAAATATAAAGCGGGACTTTTATCCCGGAAAAACTTATTCACGCGGGCGGAGCCGCGGGCGAAAGCTGGTACACAATAAAATCTGCAATTTATAAATTTTCGGAATTGCATTTTCAGTTGCAAATTTTCCAATGAAACGGTAAAATTTTCTTTTCATCAACACTTGCCTTTAAACGGCCAGTGTTTGGAACTTCAAAATTATTTTAATATGAATTGGTCGTACAAAATATTGAAATATTTATGAATGGTATTTACAATTATCGTAATGTACTCTGCTTTAATAGTCCTCAAGAAATATGTGTGTTATTTCAATGATTCCAAGAACCGTCAATGAATTAACACGGTAGAGTTGCACTCAGTACAGTACGACGGTGTCAGGTGAAAAGAGGCGTTAACTTAAAAGCTTATGTCTGAAAATCTAAAGAATTGGTTTTCAGAGTGATTTACAAAGTATTGTTAAATTCTATCACAGTTATATATAATCTACATGATAATTGTTTTGCTTTAATGAATCTGTTATCCTTAATAATTCTTATTCTTATCGTACTTTTGAGAAACATTTCCACACTTTCTGCACAGAGTAGGGTAAATGCTGTCATAGTGCTTCAAAAGTTATAATGTATATTACATCTAAATATAATAAAGCTGAAGAGTTTGTTTGGTTGGTTGAACGCGCTAATTTATTTATTTATTTGCACTTCATACAAAACCTAATAATCAGCTAATCTCAAGAACTACTGAACTGATTTTGAAAATTCGTTCATTAATATTAAGTTAAATTACTCCTGAATGCTATAAGCTTTTTATCTCGGGAAAATATTTCTATCCCGGAAAAACTTAGCCACGCGAGCGAAGACGAGAGCAACACTATGTCTCATATTAAGTTTGCTTGTTACCTGCAAATCAGCAACTGATCAATAAATCACTGCATTATGTAAAATGGGCACTGTTTGTGCGAAACATGACATGGGATAATTGAAATTGTATCGGAATGGAAATGTAAGCCCTTACATAAATAACCTATGAAGCCACACTATTGTTGATTTATCTTACTTCTTACTATCTTACTAATATTATAAACTAGTAGTGCTCGCGGCTCCGCCCGCGTGAAAAAGTTTTTCCGGGTCAAAAATATTTTCCCGGGATAAAAAGTAGCCTATAGCACTCGGGAGTTATGTAGCTTCCTATTAGAGAAAGAATTTTCAAAATCGGTTCAGTAGTACCTGAGATTAGCGCGTTCAAACAAACAAACTCTTCAGCTTTATGATATTAGTATAGATATTAGTATAAATTAGTATTAGTATAGATGAGAAAGTTTGTGAAAATGTTTGGTTGTTTGTATGTTTGTTAGAAGTAAACTCAGAAACAACTTAACGGATTTAGATGACATTTCACACACGCTCAAATGACCATATAGGCTTCTTTTTATCCCGGGAAAATATAGAGCGGGACTATCCCGGAGCATCTTTTTTACACTAGCGGAGCCGCGGGCAAAAGCTAGTATTCTAATACATTTTATTGCCCATAATTGGCTTGCATGGGAAATAATCGTTATTTTAAATCTGATTCATTAAGTAGATGGCGCTAGCATCATACCGTTTTAGGGACTTATGTAATAGGAAAAGCTAGTGCAAATTAGAAAAGCCCTAGTGCAGATTAAAATACAAAACACTACTTACATTAATAAATTATTTCTTAAGATAATCCTACAATATCCATCAAATAACAAAAAATGTTTATAGAAAAGTCATCCGGATAACAATATAATTTTCAAAAGGACTTGTCCAAAAATGGGCCTAAAATTCTAACCAAGACAGTTTATATATATTTCGATAGGGCTCCTAAAAACTAGCCTTTTACACTAAATCGTTTAATCTTAAAGACCTCCGATTTTCATTTGAGATTCATGTCATTTTATTTTCCTTAAAAACTACACTTATTATGAACGTTTTTAAAAAAGAAACTTATAAATGGAGAGGTCTTAATTTTTTTTTAATGTATCCAAGATCCATATGTTGCCCTTTTAGTATCCCTAAAGTTTGAGCCTGTTTAGATTTTGACGCCCAGCACCCATACAAACAACAACTTCGTTCTGCTCCAAGGTATAACGCCCGAGGAATGGAACAGGAGTGTGGTGGTACTGTTCTTCAAAAAAGGTGATAACGCCTTATTGAAGAATTACAGGCCCATCTCACTCTTGAGCCATGTCTACAAGCTGTTCTCAAGAGTCATCACGAATCGTCACGTTCGTGGACTATGAGAAAGCCTTCGATTCGATCGAGACCTGGGCTGTGCTGCAGTCTCTACAGCGGTGCCACATTGATCATCGGTACATCGAAGTGTTGAGGCGCTTGTATAACAAAGCCACCATGTCGGTCCGAGTACAAGAACAGAGTTCGAACTTCGAAGGCTACTCCACTACATAGAAGCGTGAGACAGGCAGATGCTATCTCTCCGAAACTGTTCACTGCGGCGTTGGAAGATGTCTACAAGCTCTGGATTGGAGAGGACTTGGCATCAACATCAATGGCGAATACATCACTCACCTTCGTTTTGCCGATGATATATTTCTATTGGCAGAATCGCTGGAGGGTCTGAGCACAATGCTCAGTGACCTCAACCGAGTTTCTCAACTGGTGGGTCTCAGGATGAACATGGACAAGACCAGGATCATGTCGAATGTTCATGTTGTGCCTACCCCGGTTACCGTTGGGAGATCAATTCTCGAAGTTGTAGACGAGTACGTCTATTTAGGCCAAGTAGACCAACTAGGCAAGTCCAACTTTGAGAAAGAGGTCAACTGGCGAATCCAGCTCGGATGGGCAGCGTTCGAGAAACTAAGCAAGGTTTTCTCGTCCAAAATACCTCAGTGCCTGAAGACAAAGGTCTTCAATCAATGTGTGTTACCAGTGATGACATACGGCACTGAGACGTGGCCTCTGACTATGGGCCGCCTAAGACAGCTCACGGTCACTCAGCGAGCTATGGAAAGGGCTATGCTAGGTGTTTTTCTACGCGATCGAATCAGAAATGAGGAGATCCGTAGAAGAACGAAAGTCACTGACATATACCAACGGATAAGCAAGCTGAAGTGGCAATGGGCCGGGCACATAGTTCGAAGAACTGACGGCAGATGGGGCATAAAAGTCCTGGCAAACGCAGTGGCACACGCACGCACGTGGCAACGTACTGGCAAACGCAGCATTGGCCGTCCACCTGCAAGGTGGACCGATGACTTGGTAAAGGCCGCAGGAACGCGCTGGATGCGAGCCGCTTTTGACAGGTCCATCTGGAATTCTTTGGAGGAGGCCTATATTCAGCAGTGGACGTCAAATGGCTGATGATGATGATGATGATGACTCATACAAAAAGCGGACATCTCCTTTATGCCACAGTTTAAAGCTGCATTAGTCGTATGACATAACTAGCTTTTGCTCGCGGCTCCGCCCGCGTGAATAAGGTTTTCCGGGACAAAAGTCCCGCTTTTTATTTTCCCGAGAAACATAATAGCTTATGTGGTAATCCAGGACATGATCTATCCGTGTGCCAAATTTGATCGAAATCAGTTCAGTGATTTTTGAGATGTGTAGTAACAAACAAACAGAAAAACAGACAGAAAATAATTGCATAGGTAAATCGCTGATTTGTGTTCCTACTCTTATTTAGTCACCCTCTATCTTTTTATCAAACTTCTTTAGATTCACAGATACACCGGTTTTACTGATTTATTATATGCATAGATTACTGCGAGGTGATCTTGAAGAAATGAGAAAATCATGTCAAAATTCATATTTGCTATTCGGTTTTGTGCACTGAGCGTATTGGGCTCATGATTTTTATAGAATTACAGCCAGTTCTATTTTTACATTCATCATACAATTTCTATGGGAAATTATAACGATTTCGTTAAATGTACTACTTTTAATTACCTTATTTCAAAATGTAAACTGAATATCGGACATACTGACTGATACAATACAAGCGTTCGGTTAACAGTTCTGTACATAAGTCCTGACATGCTACTTAACATTCAATTAACAATTTGCAGTTGAATGTGGTGATATGGCGAGAGGGTCACACCTATCACAATATCTTGGGACGAAATATACATGGCGAAAAGTGGGAGCAACTAGTTACGCCTTTGCCTACCCTTCGGGGATATAAGTCGTGAGTGTGTGTGCTGACTAATAAAATAAAACTAATGTGTTCCGCGTTCCTCATCTGTAGTTTTACTGGTGTGTGGTTTCAGAATTGGCATGGACAGCGCCCTCGTTTACAGGTAAAATTATAGAACCCTTCGTGCTTGCAGAATACTTTAAGCTATCGGTCCCATTTGTTGATGAATCGCTCCAGCGTGAACTTGGACGGTTAAAATCTTTATGGTTGGCTTAAAAGATATCGTTACCGATTGGGTTCAGCTTAAAGTTCTATAGACCACCTTGGTACAATTTATATAAAGCTTTATTAAACAGCAAATGCCTAGCCAGTACTTCATACCCCTAATTCTGTACAGTTTTATCTGTGGTATAACATATCAAGCAATAAAAAGTCCTGGTTTACAAAAAACAATCATAACAAAAAAAAGTTCACTGAATTTCACGGCTTACATCGGAAAACGTGACTTTTTTGTCGTGTTATGACTATTTCAGTCTATATGCAACTTTGGTTTTTTGAATTCCCATAAAGTATAATTCTTGTATTAACAAGAACATTAATTTGAAAAAAAAAAAATGAAAAATGAAAAATGAAAAATAATTTATTTAAAACAGTAACAAGTTTACAATATAACACAATAGAAACCATAACAACTGCATTAGTATAAACTGTGTCGCAGTTATTAGGCCCACCACGAGACATGATTAAAAAATAAAATCGATCCTTGTAAAGTTCAGTTGAAATAATAGCCAAAAAATAAATAAATGACGACATAGATAAATAATAATACGTAAGAATATAAATATGTGTATATATACATATATATAAATATAAATTAGTTAAGTGCAATTACAGTTTATGAACACTCACAGATATCGTGTGTGTGTGTGTGTGTCTACGCTATTTATTTAAAAAAGGTATTGATTGTAGATTTATTACTTTATTTGATGACTCAAGTTCAATATTATTGATAGATTTACCGAGAGTCTATGACCGAGAGGAATCTATGACCGAGAGCATTGTCATCGTACGCGCTGTCTTACTATATCAGTGAGGCAACTTGCTTGAGTTATTCTCAGAACAGCGGGCCTGTTAGAACTTTGATAGTGGGTCGTCTAAGACTCCTTCTATAAGCCGGTTATTGTACTAGGTAACCTTGAACTACTGAATGGAGCGCATTTGTGAAGTACGATGGATGTGATATTAGGTAATTGGTAGGAAGATTGAATAGACATATTGAAATGAAGCTGTTCAATTTTGTTTTTACGTACCCCGTGTTGGTAATGTTTATTACGTACGAGTACATATTGATTTGTTGCTGTGAATTGAAGGTCATGGACGATGACGCTCGTCACTACGCAATGTCAATGTCAGTGATGTTGTAAACGTAATTTTCCTGCATTCTGATGGACTACGGGTTTCACAAAGTGGCACTTGGAATTATTAACGTTGTCGGTGCGATCCAGTGAAGACTGATAAAACCGCATGAGCTAATTGCTAAACCGTCGTCTTTTCGTACTTTAGAATCTCGAATGCAGTGCGCATCACGTGCGACTGAATTTGATAGTTGACCTGGCTGCCTGGTGATACTTGCCTCTCGCACCGCGTTTGCTATGGAGGGAACTAGACAATTAATATTTCGAACTCCTCCCTATCTATCTATTTGATTAATTTCGTTGCGGGATAAAGACAGACTAGTGTTCCCTGAAACTCGCCAAGCTTCACCGCTTGGTGTCATAAAATGCGTGCTATTACTGATCCTGACTTACAGGAGTTGTAGTGGCGGGTGTGAGGGCGGGTCTAGTTGGGCGTCTTTAGTTTCTAGCATATAATATGTTCCGTTTACTGCCTCACATAAAATTCCATATTCGTAAATGTTTGATAAATTATTGCAATTTGTAAAGAGGCTACTTGAAGGCGAAGCTTGTTTTAAAAATCACAGCTTTTGCGCGTAATAATGTTATAGGCCCTTCAGCTTTTTATTAGGAAAGTTATGGAATAAAGTTAGTGGTAGACAATTTTGTTTAACATGAGTGGCTCGGCTCGACCGATGATAACCGCTGTCTTACAGAAAACTGGAGCAGATTGGTATCGTAGGTCTTGCGTTTTGTATGGTCAATGGAAAAATTGGAGGTCTCACAATTTGTGAGACTTCCAATTTTTTTTTCATTCCATTTCCTCCCATCTTCTTCATGACTATTTCTCTAATTTTAGTTGATAGTGCACCCACGTATTCTCTAAAAGTGCGTTTTTTATGGGCGATGGTTTTCCCTGCACGTTCTGTTACTTACTTTGGTAAAAGATCTGGGAAGCATCTAATATAAACAAAAACTGTTTAGAGACATTTTAAAACTGAATAGCTTATGTTGCATCGTTGTTAAAAGTTTTATACAGCCGTAGTTTTTAATACTGCTTTTTGTGATTCAAGCAATTTAAATTACTGATTAAATATTTGTTTGCCAAGCCGATGTCTTAAATGGTTTGTTTATTTATATTTTGAGTGTTTAACGCTATAATAACACCGTTTGGTAGATTGTTTTATGTTTTCACAGTAAAGGTGATTTATTTTGACTCGGCATCGACAAACTATTGAAACGTGATATTGTATGTTTATAACGGCTGAGATCGGAAACCTTATTGGGATGGCGGATGCAATCAAAATATTAATTTGATCGATGCCTCAAGCGAACTGTGTCTGTGCCAGATGGCGGTAGTAGCCGTCGGAGTTTTACGAACATTGCTAGAAATTCATCCAATATAAACGAGAGATAGATTCTTAGCGGAGCGTCGAGTATATTTGCATAAAATTATTTGGCGGGTGGCGTTGAGGCGCAGCGCGCCCGTCTCCGCCTCGGATGAATGTTCCTTGGCACAATACTAACAATCAAACACAATGAGCTCGCTAAATTACCTGCACTTTTGAATGAATTCACGCTACGTCTACCACCGAGCTCAGGGTAAATAACCAGTGTTGCGTCACACAAACTTCTCGTATTGGTTTCTATTCTATTATTAACCATCGGCCCTCAAGTTTATGTTTATTTATTACCTTTCGCGTTTTCATTTTATTTTATTCCTCTTTCATTTAGTTGTGTCAACTTTTCATGTCATGGTTATTTGAGCTAAATTATTCAGTTTATATTTGTTTGCGCATAATATAATATTGCGCGAATGCCGGGCCTTAATATTCGACATTCCTGTGTTTATTTAGGTTTTAGCACATGGTGTAATGCATTCTTTTTTACATTTTTGGTTTATTGTATACTTTCTAATAGACCAATATATACGTAAAGGACACGGCCTGTATGACCTTTCCTTTCTGCCAAAGTAACACATCAAATGTGCACATTATTTAATGATAAAACTGCCATATTTTGCTAGATTACGTAAAACAGACAAGTGTTTAAAATTTATCTATATTTGTGTCCACAACGACATCATGTATGGGACGTTGTAATATGGCAACGATGACCAGCTCGTTTCTTGTATGAATGTTCATTTTATGGGTTTGGTGGTGTTTAAAGACCTGTGTTGTGGGGTGAAGTATTGGTGTAGCAGAGTTGAGATGGAGATTTTAGAGCATTTGTCGTTCAATAAGGCTCTCAGTGAGGATCTGAAGTCGACGTTGCTAGCAGAAGGAGGCGGCCGGGCTGCGGTCGATAGGCGTCTGGACGCAGGCGCGGGCCTAAAGCTACCGTAGGGGATGTGAATACCGAGCACGCCAGTCCGCCGGCAGCCTTATACGCGGCCGCTGGCAGCAGCGTCTGCCCGGCGCACGCGGACGCGCAAAACATGCATACGAGCCGTCCGCGCGGCGTGCATACCGTCGCTCTCGTGCTGGCGCTCGCGATCGCCTGGTTGCCGCATGCCGACCACGCCGCGTAAGTATATGTCGGATAAAAAAATAACATAAATACGGATCACCTTGCGTGACGATTGTCGGCTCCGCGCGCGCCTCTCACGCATCGACGAAGCCATAGCGTGCGTGTAAATCTCTCAAAGCCGAGAGTTCACATTGCTTGACGTGCGTCTGATTTGTTTATAACACGGCCTCGGTGCTAATATTAAATATACAAGCTAATAAGTTAAGTTCATGGCTTCTCAAGAACATATTTGATCGTGAGCGATTTTTTATTTTCTTTGGAGAAAATTCGCAATGGAAAATTATTTCGCAAATTTTTTCAACGGTTTTCTGTGAATAATCACGCAGTACCTCAATTACATAATTTTTTAAATTCAACGAAGCAACATCGGAAGTTATAAAAAAATATCGAAGAAATTGGGACCGCCATTAGGCCCAATGAAAACCATTTTTATCGAGGTCCTAATTTATCTACTCAATGTGCTCGTCGAATTAAACTTTGTTCAATTGCAAACGTTTCATTATGGGAACACTTGAATAAGTAAATAATTGTCATTTTTAAGAGAAAGCCAAATCGAGGGCAATGGAAACCTTAGACAAGGATCACACACGCCTAAAAAGGGAAAATAATGGGATGGGCTAGCTCGACGGAACACTTGCAAGGCGCACCTTTTTGGTTAGTCCTTTATTAAATAATAATGCGTAATTTCATGGCCATTTTGAATTTGGTATCTGAGCAATATTTTATGAAGTGATGAACCAGACTGTTTTAATTTAAAATATATATCGCCATTGATAACTTTACAAATTAATTTATTTAGAGACTTATGTATAACTTAAAAATGTATGTATACATTTGTATAATATTTACAAGTGTCAACGAATACACTAAAGACAGAATTTTAGTTTTGCTTGATCTTGATCTGTCGGCATTTTAGGCTTTTGGGTATTGACGTCACAGCTAACCGGGATGGGCCGCATCCGCGACTTCCCTGGATTCACGAAATTTTGTAATAAGTACCGTTATTCTAGCTTTAATGCGGCATTGGAAATACATTGTTTTATATTCTATTTGTGCTAATGTACCCACTTCGTTGATAGTGTAACAGTCCAATGTGTTCAAATAATCATTAAGGAAGCGTATAATTATATTACTCATTTAAATCAATGCACCAATAATTCACTCTTTCATTTAAGGCGCGATTCCATTAGGCAAGTCTTGCATGCAAGTATGACAACATTTATGTTTGAGTTGCTTACATTGGAAACATGCTCTCGAGAGTGTGCAAATTGCGTGGAAGTTTTACTTGAATACATACGGAAACGTTCAAAATTGAGTAGGAAATCATGTGTGGAAGATGTGTTGCTGTGGTCACACATAACCAATTGAATGAAAAAATCAAAAGACACCATGTCACTCGTTTGCAAATCGAAACATGCAACTTACCGGTGCCCGTTCAATTTGTGCGTCACTTGAACGAAAATTTACAATTTCAAACTCCCCACATGCAAGTTGTAGCCTGTAGTCAGGTTTGTTCAAGTTGCATGCAATTTGCAACTTGCCTAATGGATTCGCGCCTTATTCGTATTTTGGTTCAATTGCTAAGACGTAACTAGCTAACTTTCGCGGCTTTGCCCGCGTTAGCATATCGTTTTCGCAGGATACTAGTATCAGCATAAACCATTGAATCTATGTAACGCTTATAATTATTATACAGAAATACACAACACACTTCATCTTTAAGTAAGGGATGCAAAATGATTATGCATTAACAACAATAGCAACAATCATGATGATTGTTGCTATTATTTCCGATACGATGAGTGAAAATGACAGTTATTTACCTAAGAAAATGCAGCCAAAAGAAACTTCATTTACATTTTTGGGTACACAATACAAAAATAATTGGGATATTAAATTGCTCAAAATACAATTACATGGGAAAGCATATTGGATATCTGGTAGATCTCTTGATGACCTGATTAACAAAATACTCGTGCCAAAAATCTTAAAATATATATGTAATCTCATAGAATCTGTTGGAAGAATGTACAATTAGGTGCAATATACAGACTTTAATGAAAATATGTAGTTTCAAGAACCTAAAAAATATCCAATATTGAACTACTGAAATATTAATTTCTTATTAAATAATTAATAACAAGAAAAAATCATTCATACTAGTCATTTTCATATCAAGGCGCGCCTTATTCCTAATGAAAAACATGTTTTATAAATATATTGATCTCTTTAATCACACATACACTCACGCCTTTTATCCTCGAAGGGGGTAGGCGGGGGGATTCCCAACGAGTGCACGCAATTTTCACAGTTGTTCCGTCCAATGATCAGATAGGTCTGCTTATCCAGACAGTGCCCATGTTGGGCACAAATTTCAAAATCACAAACTCTTCAATCAATGTATAAATAATGTTTAAACAAACTAAGAATCAACCCGGCAGCAACTGGTACCACATATTATACTGGCATGTCTTCTATGAAGCATAATGCAATAAAAACTCAATACATAGTAATATTATAAATATTTACTGTATAGTCTGTCGATTAATTAATGTGTTTACGTGGGAGAATATTAAGGACTTTCAAAAACCCTCATGGCAACACCGTCAAAAGTGTAAAGTATCACTGACAAATCTTAATACTTGATCTGAAGATTCTTTATATTTAATATTTGGAAATTAAAAAATCAATATCAAAGACAGACGTATTTATTACAAATCATAGTCAAAATTTACAATTTTTACACTTTGACCACATTTTTTTCACAGTATTGTATAAATATATAAAAAAGTGTAAGTATCAAAATATTATAGTTGAATTACTGGCAGCGTAAGTACCGACTACAGATGAGAGTGTTGCCAGTATCTGATTTCAAAAGTTTACTTAAAATGCCATGTAAACACATTTAATCGACAGACTGTACAAATAACATAACTGTTTTTACTTTTTAGATATCATTTGTAATTCTTCTAAGCACTAGAACTTGAGACATCGACTCTTAGTGACGTGCCTTAATATTATATACATACCCCATCAATTAGGAAAGATCTTTAAACAAGGCACAACAACCATTAAGTATATGTCGCAAAGAGCATTACATTAAGTACCTACTACGGAAAGTATGTCGTTTGTGAATAATCATTACTCAAAATCGAAATTATAATGATTAAAACCCCTTACTTACATAAATAAGCATGCAATTATTTAAACTTAAATATAACTGCTCAAATACAGCAATAAATCATTTTACAAATTCAATGCGTTACAAAATTACGCTGATCAAGACACGTGGAACATAAAAATACACGAGAGGCAGTGGCAGCTCTTTAAATATCCTTTAACATTCATAGCTTAACACCCAACTACATAAATATTTCTCTAACACGCTTCGGGCTATCTATATTTGCCTCGGATATACTTGGCTTTTTCAAGTAAACATTTTTTATTCAAACCCATTTGAGAACATACTTCAATTTCAGTTCCGATGCAGTCAGTTTTTATTTTGTTGTAAATTTTTAAAGCTTGTTATAATATTTGACGTGTTTCGGCTCAGTTTCGTCGTAATACGCAATTCACAAGGTACGGTTTTTGGCAAACGGTGCTCGCGGGATGTATCCGAATGACATCTAATTTCGTTGAGGTTGTATCGCCGCTTTTATACGAGTGACGATCAGCTAAATCCGAGGCCAGTTAAGCACTTCTAGGCGGTTTTTGGTGGACCAAAAACTGTATACCTACACATAGATAAAAAATATTTATAACAGTTGCATAGAATGATAACAAAAAATATAGGAAGAGATTGTATTTTCTTCAGTTGTTTACTAACGTCGCGTGTGGGCGTTCAAGGTATTTTTCTTTGTATCTCTCCAGGGAGATTATACATTAAAGTTTTTAAATCTTGTCTAATCAAACATGATGTCTTATCGTAAAAGTAATCACGTACCTAACACAGTGCAGCTATTATACTCTACATACGGAGGGAGCGCGTAGCTATTGTACCATATCGATTAGTATCAATTTATAGCGACATTTTCCGAATGCATTGACTTTCATATTTATTTGCCGTTCATTGCATACACTAATGAAGCTACTGAAAACTCGAGTAAACTGAACCTTGACAATTACGTGAATATGAAAAGGAGAGTTGGAGTTCACCGGTTCATTGCGAGCACGGCATGTTTTCACTGCTAGTCCAGCACTATGGCATTTATAGGTTAGGGTCAACGCTTCAGGCATTTGCATTATTAGCGTTGAATAGCGTTCTAACTCAGCAACCTGGGTCTATTGTGCGTTAACTCGTTAACTGTAAACTGAAGCTTTGAACGAGCTTTCGGTCTAGTATGTAAATCGCTTTGGTATACGTTGCAGTTATGTTAGCAAATAAAAGAAGCATAACATTTATTTAATTCTATAGACATCATAATATTTGAATTTAGGATAAACAAACTATTCTACTTATATTAGAGATTTGATTTTTTTTTTAAATATTTAATTAAAACTTAAACGCAGTTCAATGGAAACACAGGTGAATAAAATAAGCATTATTTTTATTAATTGTATTTTAGTTAATTTGGGTGGCTCACAGCTAACTATAACAATAAACAAAAATAAGAACTAAATACAATAAATCAATCACGAGCCACCACAGATAGAACGATAGAGTGGATTGTTATAGAAAGATTTTATAACAATCCACTCAATTTCTAAATTTAATTTCAATTATGTTTACATTGTTGAATTCTATTTGCAGTCTGTAAATGAAACACCGATCACATTGAAATGGCTGAATATATAATTATATCAATTATATTATTATTATTCCTCGTTTTCACAAAAAGTAAACGCAATTAAAGTGCTAAATGCGTTAAATTCATTTAATCAGCCTCACTGTCCTGCTGTTGGGCAAATGTATCCTTCCATTTTAATTTAGGTACTTCGATCGCAATCCCGGTAGGTGCAGTAATGACGATAAATGTAATGACTGTCGTTTATACGGCGATGGTACACTTGCCTTTGATGAAATAAAAGTGTTCACTTAAATTACAGTACTCTTTTTATTCGATGTTTTGTTTTATTATGGAAATTCGCTTTTATGCAAAGATTGTTTTCAGATGTCAGTTTTTATGTCTTTTACAGTGTTTATTAACGCTTATTAAAATTATTTTTCATTCCTTACAAAGTTGAAAATGAGGCTATTCCATGTTATTAATATTAATATTTTCCGAAATGATTTCTGCTAAATTGTCTGCTACTACGCAAAGAGTTTCCATTTAATTACTTACCGTTAAGATATTTAAGCAAGTCGCATTATTTTTTATTAAAAGTGAAGGAAGACAATATTCTAAAAATGTCTCCTCTCTTTTACAATCCTACTGTGGTATTTAATAGCATAAAGCACTTTTTATGTTAGCACGCTAAAAATACTGCGCTTAGGAGCTGCTATTAATTTATTTATTACAAACCTTTACCCGCGGCTTCGCCCACTCGAAGGGTTTTTTCCTAGATAACAGTCCCGCTATACATTTTCCCAGACCGATTGGCAAATTTAAACCATTCTCGAATCCACCTGAAGAATCATAAAAAATATTATTAAAATCGGCTTAGCCGTTTAGGAGGGGTTCAGTAACATACACACGCACAGAATAATTATACATACGTAGCTTTATACATATATTATAATACACTAACTGGTAGGCCACAAATACAGCACTAAAACGGTGTTATAATAAAGTATTATTATTATTATTGTTAAAGTATCAATTGGTTTCAATAAACCTGTCATGGGCCACTTCTGTTAATTCGTGCAAGTGTCAAATCCATGTTTTCGGAAATTAAATGTTAATTATACTTTTTAGCAAGCTACAATGCAAAATATACACTCATTTGCAAAAAAAACGGGCGGTTTGGATTTTAATTCTTTTTTAAAAAAATACGGTACCAAAATGATTTCAATCATTTGTACATGTTACTGGCCGGTTTTAAAAATGCCGTGGTGTTTAAAACGGTACGTTGTAAATTAAAATTTTCGTTTGATGCTCGTTTTTACAGAAAACCACTTTTTATCCTACATTTTTGGTGCGAAGTTCCAAAAGATAATATCGGTTTTCATAACTTTTAGTAAATTTTTATGAGTTTATTTCATATTCTTAATTGTCAAAGCTTCATTTATTGCTGTTTAGCTGTCTCAATAATGTTAGAGAAAGTGGTAAAAGCTACCAAAATTATTGCGCTGCTCGAAGAGGGCTGCAGCCAATGCTTCGTGGCTCAGAGGCTAAGTGTGAGTCGCTCGACGGTTCAAAGGACCTGGCAGCGGTATCAAGACACCGGTTCCGTCGAGAGAAGGCCTGGTTCTGGAAGAAAACCATGTACCCAACCACGGGATGATCGTTTTCTTGTGAGTCGCGCATTGAGAAATCGCAAGTCTTCATATGTGGACCTTAAGAACAACCTCGAAGAAGTAAGAAATGTGCATATTAGTCTATGGACGGTCAGGAGGAGGCTGCTCGCGGCCAATATACGCAGTCATCGCCCGGCCCGCGGCCCTAAGTTACTCCGTGAGCACAGAGTTGCCAGGCTTAGGTATGCTCGAAATTGTGAGTCATGGACTCAAGAAGACTGGAATAGGGTATTGTTCTCCGATGAAGCCAGGATATCTCTGTTCGGTGAAGATCGACGTCGGCGAGTGCTACGAAGACGAGGAGAACGCTTTGCAGAGGCTTGTTTTGAAGAAATCACACCTTATCGTGGGGGCTCTATTATGGTTTGGGCAGGAATAAATTCAATGGATCGTACAGAGTTAGTCTTCATTGAAAACGGCTCACTGACTGGACATCGATACATAACGGAAGTTCTTATTCCTCATGCACAACCCGCATTGGCCGCTTTAGGCGAAGACTCAATTTTTATGGACGACAACGCTCGCGCCCACCGGTCGGGCGATGTGGAAGCGTATGTGCAAGAGGTCGGCATTCGTCGTTTGGATTGGCTAGCTCGAAGTCCCGACCTCAATCCTATAGAGCATGTCTGGGACGTTCTGAAACGACGCGTGAGATCAGTACAACCGGCTCCGCAAACCATCAGAGAGCTGAAGAATGTGATTACCGCGGAGTGGGAACGTATTCCGCAAGCAAGTATCCGGGATATCCTCGCTAGCATACCCAGACGAATTCAAGCTGTGATTTCAGCTAGAGGGGGTCACACTCGATACTAAACATTTATCTGATTTTACTTTATTAAAGAAAAAACAAGCAAAAATCTTTGTTAACTTTTACTTCACGAGCATATGCACTACTAGCGAGCATACACTACTAGTGAACTTTAGCATTAAAACCCATAAATTTTATCAAAATTTTATGATAATACTGACGAAAACGATTATTTGCTTATTAATTTACAAAATTGTGAAAGTGAAACTACCTATAATTATCAAACAAACTAATAGTAACATTTGAAATGGTTCATTGCTTAGGTGCCCGTTTTTTTTGCAAATGAGTTTATATAGATACAATAATATAGCGATCGTGGACAATTTTGCCGGTCTATCTTATCGCATTCGTGCCGCCATAGTCCGAACCGTAGTTAACATTTACAAAGATCAAAAAACTCTGAGGAGCACCGCTTAATGTCATTATCGTAGAATGTAATGACAGCGATCGCAGGTCACATATTAAGTTTTAATAAAAGTTTATGACCAGCTGCGCATGTATGACCAACAAAGTGTTCGCTTGGTCATCCCATCTCTTTTGCATTGCTAGATACTCAAAGTTTAAATGTGTTGAATTAATAATAACATTCAGTAGAGTGCAAAGCTGAGGTCTCGGGTTCGATCCCCGGGTCGGGCAAAGTGATATTGAGTTTTTCTATTCAGTATCAGCTCGGAGTCTGGAATTTGTGCCCGATATGGCGATAGGCTCGCCCCCTATCACATCATAGGACGGAATAATGGCGAAAAGTGGGTGCACTAGTTGCGCCTCTGCCTACCCCTTCGGGGATAATAGGCGTGAGCGTATATATATGTATGTATGTATTCAGTAGAGTTAGAAATACTAAAAGGTTAAATCGTGCATTTACTGCTTATAAGTTTGGTAGAACGCGCCGCGACAATTTGTCAATAGTGAGGTGAGCGAACAACTTGAAATGTTCTTTGCCGATACATGGGTGGGCAGGACGAATTTGTTCATTGCTTGTATTTAAGTTTTTAACAATATCCTATTATACTACTTAGCTTTTTCGACGATGCGAAGTACTTTTAGCAAACAACTGTTGTTTCGTGACTTCGGATATAAAAAATACGTTTAACAACATAACTAGACGTGTAATTTAATAAAGGTGTATCAATGGTACCCAAATATTAAAACTTAGCGATATGTTTATCAGTTGAATGTAACTCATAAACTTCATATCCTATTTACCTACTTAAAATTGATCAAATATTTTTCACCTCTGTAATCCGTTCAGTATAATCAAATAGATTCTCATTGAGATAAAATCTCGATCCGAGACACGTCTGCATATCATGAATCCAAAACGCTAGATTGAAGGGGCTTGAGACTTAAATTTATAAAAGATATGTTTTAGCACCGGGCTTGGCATTTATGCACTTAAATACATTTTCTTGATTCATTACTCAAGGTCTCATTCTGTTTTAGGCGCCTTTCAGACGCTGATAGCTCTTTGCCGACCGCTCTATATGATTTCGGCAGTTGCTGCAGCTGTTGAAACTACTGTCAGTTCTTAATAGTGTACTGTTGCAACAAGTTGACCGCATCTGCTGACACCCTAATATTCAATCTGACAACTACAATTAGACGGGACATACGTACGTAATTATGAAACCCCGTACGAATACGTGCAATGGTGAGGCAATTCTCGCTCACACTGAAGTTCATGCGAGTCTTTTGACAGATATTCAAAGAGGGAATATTGCTACCAATCATTGTATATAATAGCTAAAAGATTTCTCCGTCCAAATGACGCTTGAATGAAGTTGCATCATGCTAACGTTTGCGTGACCCCCTCATATTTTGATAAATATAATAACTTCATTTCAATTGAAAACCAGTGGCCGATGATATGCATAACCGCGTGAATTGTGATTGGATGTTTGGAACGCCAATGATTCGAAAAATTGTAATCCAGCAAATACGATTACAGCATGCAAATAATGTAAAATATTCGTCGAGCATATTGCGCTCCGCATTTTAACTAGTGATTCTGATACACGGTTTTCTGTCTGAGCTAACAATTATGGCCTTGTTAAGCTTTTTCTCAAAATTATAACTAACTGAGAGGGTTTAGGCCTTAGTCCACCACACTAGCTTAGTGCGCGTAGGCAGACTTTTTTGCATTGAATGACGAGACGGGTATGCCGTTCGCCTGATGGTAAACGATACGACCGCCCATAAGCGGAAGTAACACCACACAACACCTTGAATTACAAAGTACTGTGTGGCATTCCACTGCACTCGTCATCCTGAGACATGAGATGTTCATTATGTCCAGTAGTTTAACTGACTACAATTTCCTTCAAACCGAAACACAACAGTGCATTGTACACTGCCGTTTGGCGGTATGAATAGACTTCACATACCTACGAAATTCTTATAGAGAGCTTCTTAGGTATGGAAGTTTCATCACTATGTTTTCCTTTACTGTAAAAGTGATAATTCACAAATAATCCATACATAACTTTTTTTTATTCTTAGCTCGGCAAAGTGACTTCACTGCACCTGATGTTGAGTGAAGTCCAGAAAAAATATGACGACCGTCAAGGGACAAAATTATCCCCTAACGGTCGCCACAGTTATGCCGGCCTGCTAATTGCTTCTTCACGCTCCGCTTGAAGGACCCCACGTCATAAGACGAAGGGAACACGTGTGCCGGCAAACTGTTCCACAGCTTGATGGTACCATCTTCATGCCGTACCATCATTTATTTTTGCCATCATTTACTTTTGCCATACCGTAGTAATTTTAGTAAGCTGCGATAGTATGGTCATGTCAAGAGAAGGCCGCATGACTACATTGGGAACTTGGCGCTGCAATTATCCATCGCCGGTCAAAGATCCAGAGGCAGACCGAAGACAAGGTGGAAAGATGTAGTGCTAAGGGATATGAGAGAATATCAAGTTTCCGAAGACGACATCTTGGATAGAGCGAAGTGGAGAAGAAAAATTAGGAAAGCTGACCCCACCACCATATGGGATGTATAGCTTGGAAGAGAGAGAGAGAGAGAGAGAGAGAGAGAGAGAGAGAGAGAGAGAGAGAGAGAGAGAGAGAGAGAGAGAGAGAGAGAGAGAGATACCGTAGTAATTTTAGAGAAATCAAAGGTGCGTGCCCATGAATTTTGAAGCTGCAGAAATTCGTCTCGGCAGGCCGTCCCACTCCCAACTAGGCTATACAAACGGTTAACAAAATGACTTCATAACTACCAAGGAACATAAATAAAACAGATAAGTACTGATTGCAATACCAATCACTTAAACACTTAATTGGATTGCATCATACAAATCACTTTCATCTTTTTTCTGTGCTAGTACAGATTAGCTCATAGTTCGGATTGGAGAATATTGGAGTGCTCGCTACATACAAGCACTTATTAATAATTAAGTTAATGATCTCTATCCCGGTACTGTTTTCAATGTTTTAAAACGATGTTAAGGAAATTGAGCGAACGGTTCTTAAGAGGGAAATGAAAGTCGGGACGGCTACTTGAGGCTCTAGGGTGCTCGCCGTGGGCACCTCGATCGAGAGCTATTCGCTTTTACCCTCTCGTGGTAAAGATGGTCTCCTTACCCAAATGCAGGAGGGTAACGTTTTTTTATCATCTTATAACATCGCAGATCGCTTTTGACGAGTGCCATTAAGTGAACGAGTTAAGGATCACTTTGAGCCAAAGTTTATTCGTAAATTGTAGAATATTTCAACGGTAGGTATTTTACATTTTTATTGTATACCAACAGAAGTAACAAATATATCATAATATATACAAGTAATATTACGAAAATAATGTAGGCAGTGGTGATACAATTGGCGGTCTTATCGCTGAAGGCAATCTCTTACTACCATTGGATGGAGATAAGAGAAATGACAAAGGGCAGTCAGGGTAATCAAAATGTAATTTTTAGAGCTAGCGCAGGAGTGGAGATGGAATTCAATATTTCGCTTTGTATAGGTACTGCTTGGATTCTTGATACGTAAAATACGATTTGTGCAACCTATTGTTGCATCCTGCGCTTGCCTTGTTCGTGGAATGTTGCGCTATTTATTGCGTTCTCAAATCACATTATATTACAAATTCTATGAATTTCTACCTGTACATTCTCGTGCACCATAATAACGTAATTGAGACTATTTAGACAGAAAAAAATAGCGAAAACAACTTGTAAAGCTTAACTGTTTAAATTTAGATTTCACGGAATATTAATGTTATCGTATAAAATTCTAGTGAAAAACAGATTTACTATACTTTTGATATTTTCAGTGGAAATCAGAATATTATCTTTTTCTTTATATTTGAACAGACATAGTGGGCGTAAAAAAATATTTTAAAATAATAATGTTATTCCGAACCTGTTGTTTTGTTCCAATGAAGTACGGTGGTGGGTGGGCTTAGACTTGTTATTGTAGACAATCTAAGAACATACTTTTTATCTTAAATCTATTATAGGGCTTGCTTTAGTACCTACTACATTTTAAACTGCATTACTTTTAAAAACATTGCTACGAATCTAATGCAATAATTGGATTATAAAATTGAAGTTGCATGGCCGTAAAACCTGACTATCCTTTGCAGTGACACACACACACTGTAATTGTTTATTGACGATTCACCTACGGTCTTACATTTGCACTCATTCACTTACATTCTACGTTGACTCGTAAACATAACGTAGGTATAGTCGGAATTTTTGGTACTTAATGATATCAATTTTCATTCTGAATTCTGTTTAGAGGAAAAGCTAATTGACAAGATTAATGTCTTTTAAACACCTTTTAAAGAGGTGTGTGTTGAATTTGTTACTTATTATGTTTGGATGATTGAATAATAGAGTCGAAATATATAGTAATCAAAAAGGCTCCTTTCTATATAAGGCCTCATTTACGGAGACGCGGGGCGTCGCGTGTTACGTTGGGCGGGGCGGCACGCATTGAACTAACATATTATGATGTATTTTTAATACAGCAATCATTAACACAATATATTCCGTGGTATGAGTTCAAAATTCATACCACGGAAGGATCGGAATCGTAGGAATTTACTAGCAAGTGATTTTACACGCGTTTACTTGAAATACGGTGATATTAAATACGGCAACGACGCGTACCGCGCGGCCTTTGTCGCGGTGGCACACGCAGCGACAATTCTCCGTTCTAGTGACATTTGCGACAGTATCCGCGGCGTCGCCCATCCCGTCACTGCGGCCGACTTGGTGCCCGTTTATTCGTGCGATGATGCGGGCCGCTGCTTGCGCGACCGCTCTGTAAACGAAAAAATCGTCAAAGCTCCGCGAGACACCACGCTACACGCGACGCGCGAAACCCCGCGACTCTTTAACGAGGCCTAAGGTTTTATATCTATATGAGTAATTAAGATAAAGTTGGCAAATAAGGAAAACACGAAATAAACTTGGAAAGTTGTACATGAAATTAATTTGCTAGCGTAGCTATTGGGCGTGCGCTATATAAGATACTAGCTGTTGCCTGCGGCTCCGCCCGCGTTAAAAAGTTTTTCCGGGGAAAAGTCCCGCTTTATACTTTTCCAGAATAAAACGTAGCCTAAGTTACTCCTTATTACATCAACTACCTCCCAATAAAAGTCCCGTCAAAATCGGTCCAGCCATTTCAGAGATTAGCCAGAACAGACAGACAAAAATTGAAAAAAAAAAAAAAAAAAATTGGTGTATGTACCGTATATATATTCATTGGATAAAGATTGATATTATTACGTTGATACAACTCTTAACAAATAATGCGTTAATTTCGACCAAATTTGATTACCATAAAAACGGTTCCAGTGAGTTAATCTTAAAAGATAGACATATACTGTCGCGGACTTTTTTTTAAATTATTTCAAGAGGAATAATTCTTTCATACATATATTTTTGGTATCTTGAACCGTTTTCGCAGCGCACGCGATGGAAGCCCTCAAGGATGAAGAATTTTCTCAGATTTTTTCACATTTTCGATTATTTCTTCGCTCCTAATGGTTGCATCGTGATGTTATATAGCCTATAGCCTTCCTCGATAAATGGTCTATTCAACACAAAAATAATTTTTCAATTCGAACCAGTAGTTCCTGAGATTAGCGCGTCCAAACAAACAAACAAACAAACAAACAAACTCTTCAGCTTTATAATATTAGTATAGATAAAAAACGCAGTGCATTGCCGTGCGCTACTGTGATATTTAAAGTTTTAAGTGACGTTGCCTTTATTTATAGATAGGATAGGCGCATACTTAAAGGTTTTATAATTCATGAATTGTTTATTCGAATAAATAATTATTTTGTTATATGTTAACTATTGAAGATTATAATCTAGAATACAGTTTTGTATGCATCTTCGATAATTATGCCCTAAACCCTTGGTATGGAGTACATACTATAGAACCTAAATGGTATATTAAATGACTATATAACGTAATCATTCAGTGATATTTTCGTTGTAGTAATAATAGCGTCAAAACGTCATCCGATGAAACCGATCGCTGAGGCTCAAGCTCGGCTACTTCCTACCACGGTATCCGTAACGTTGCCGACGCAGCGAACGGGTCTGCTGTACCGGAAAACGCTATCAATTCTGTCAACATTGAATGTTTTGAACTTAGATAAAGTGTGCGAGCATTATGTTGATGCTAGTGTGTCGTGTGTGCTTTTGTGTTCATATAAAAAAATATTGTTTAACCATTTTTTCTCTTCGCAATAATAAAATAATAGGCATTTACTTTACGTCACATAAAGAAATATTTTGAAATTAAACTTAACGCTTAGGTACATAAGAAATAATGTTTTTTGATCCGTGTAAAGTTTTACGTGAGCCAAGTTAAAAAATATTTTAATAGCTGAGCTGGTGTCCTTTCTAAATAAATCTATGTTTATTATGTGTTTTTTTATGCTTTTTGTCTTAAAGAGCTTTCGAGTCGTACTAGAAAATATCAATCAAGAGCGCCTCGTTCAAATATGAAGCGCTCGTCAACAAGGCACACTAGATTGCTACCAGTACTATTAAAACTTGCAAGTGTATACGCAAGCTTTTTATAAGAGTAAACAAAGCACTCATATCACGCGTCGACTACTTATTGATAAGAGTAAATAAAGCACTCGTATCACGCGTTGACGACAAAATAAAATAAAATACTTTATTCATCACGTAGGCGAACATAGTTGCACTTATGATAAATGGAGACACATTTAATTAATTATTATTAGTCACTCATATAACTACAGATATTTTTATTAGGAGTAAAATGAATGATGAAAATTAAAAAGTAAGAAGCCAGCTCGGGCTGGCAAGAAAAGCAATATATAACAAGAGATAATTTTATTAACAAAAAAATAATAATAATAGTAATAATAATGGGAGGAACCCGTCGCGATCCTCACCGGTGAGGACACTACAGGCCCTAGCCTAGCCAACCTACCACTTATTAATAAGAGTAAGCAAAGCACTCATATCACGCGTCGACGACTTATTGATAAGAATAAACAAAGCACTCATATCACTCGTTGACGACTTATTGGTACGAGTAAACAAAACACTCATATCACGCGTCGACGACTTATTTATAAAAATAAACAAAGCACTCATATCACGGGTTGACGACTTATTGATACGAGTAAACAAAGTACTTTTTCCACGCGTCGGGAACTTATTGAAAAGAATAAACAAAGCACTCATATCACGCGTTGACGACTTATTGATACGAGTAAACAAAGCACTCATATCACGCGCCAGCGACTTATTGAAAAGAATAAACAAAGCACTCATATCACGGGTTGACAACTTATTGATACGAGTAAATAAAGCACTCATCACGCGTCGACGACTTGATAAGCTTAATTGCCAACAAATGTCGATCTACATCCTCCTAGCCAGTTTCGGCACGGCGTCCAATCTCAACGGAGACCAGCCACCTGGCTGAACCAGCGATATATATAGCCACTATAATATCTCCTGCGTAGGTGCACAAGTGTGTGCACAATACACAGGTGCAGTCGTTATTCCTTAACTCTCATAGTCCGGTGTGATGGCAATCCGATATGACCGGAGAGAGATCAGGCGCAGGGCCAACGGCTTTACGTGCTTTCTGAGGCACGGGGGTCTCACACCTCCAGTTTCCTGACTCTGAGCTGCGACTGAGTGATTTTTAATATGGAAAAACCCAGTCACAATGTTTTTGTCTCAATCCGGGATTAAAAGTTAGGACCTCAGCGTGCAAATCGTACTCGTAGCGCGTATGTAATACAACTACGCCCTCGAGGCAGTTAAATGTGTCGTTATAATTACACTATATCTAGACAGTGTGATTGCTGTTCGAAATTGGAAATATCCATATTATATTTTCTTATTATGAGTTATCTTATCAGAAAAATGAACTATTATCTGTATTTGGGTATTTTGTCATTGAGAATTTTAACTTAAAAAAGAATTCCTAAATGCATCATGCTGTATCTTGGCATTTATTTTTCAATCCCCGGGTCGGGCAAAGTGATATGGGTTTTTTTTATTCAGTATCAGCGCGAAGTCAGGGGTTTATGTTTCATATGGCGATAAGCTCGCCCCCTATCACACTATAGGACAAATATTTAAACAGATAAATTAACATGCCAATTCAATTAAAACTAATGAATCACATTTGAAATACTAATACACAGACACTCACGCCTTTTAGCCCCGAAGGGGTAAGCAGAGGTGCAACTGGTGCACCCACTTTTCGCCGTTATTCCGTCCATTGGTGTGATAAGGGGCAAGTCTATCGCCATATCGGGCACAAATTGCAGACTCTGAGTTAATACTAATAATAAGAAAAACTCAAAATCACTTTACCCTACCCGGGGATCGAATCCGAGACCTCAGCATTGCAGTCGTACCATAATGCAACTACGCTTCCGAGGCAGTCAATACACGTGATCCTCATTTATTTTAATGATACTTATTTAATAGGGTATAATTATTGTTATTTTATGTAATCACTATTGAAATCGATGTTAAATTACGTTATAGTTCTTTACTAAATTAATGTTAAATATTGCGGCATTACTTGTGGTAAAAATGTATCCCACCATACATGTTACATGTAAAATGTTTCCAAGACGAGATCATACTATGTCTCGCACTGACAAAAGTTACCCGGTCTCATGTAGTGCTAGCTCAAGGTTCTAACTCTACAAGCCCTAACTTCAGAAACTCTACACTTTAATCAAAATATGTGGCTTGACCGTTGACAGTCACATGAGCGTGAGGCTCAATTTATTCACTGTTCATTACTTTTCTGTTACACGATAGTTATTATAGTAACAAAGCGGCCGGATTAATATCATATCTCGAGTATTTTGTCAAGTATAATCCAACCCTAAGTTGTGAGCGTTAAAAAAAAGACGAATCACTTCGAGAAAAGGTAGGAAGTGCCTTAGCCCTTCGCTAAGCTCGTTTTGGTGGGGCATTACCGTGTCTCCAGATTATAATGTCTCCGTGAATTAATCATTTCAAACGAATTATTATTCACATGATCGTTAAATACGGTAACACATTCGTTTATTTTCAATATTTATTACACTGAATTAATTTACAAGTCTTAAGTAATGCTATTTACTAAACTTATTCTGAAAAAAATCTATGGGACTAATATGGAAGCATATACTTTATAATAAAAGAAGAATTTTCCAAATCGGTCAGTAAATGACGGGAGTTCAGAGGTAACAAACTTAAAAAAAATACACGTTGAACTGAGAACCTCCTCCTTTTTTGAAGTCGATTAAAAATATACTTAAATATAGTATAAATACTCACTTTAAGGTAAACCTTGTTTATTTAAGTTGCCATTCAAAGAATTCATTAAAAGCTAGGCATTGTTGAGACTACGAGATCACTCGTCGTCAAGGTCCGCAGTGCACGCTAGGCGTAGTTCAAGGCGTTTAGCATAAATGAAGAGAAAACGTAAGTCGTGTTAACGTATCTCAATTTTAATTTAATAGCTAATAAAGATGTGTGTGTGTGTGTGTGTGTGTGTGTTTATGGCCTTTGTGATTCCATTCTAAAACTTAAAATTTTCACTAATTATAAGTATTAATTTCGATGCAAATTTATATTGTAAAAATAGATTTTAACACACCGGATAACATGTCGAAATTTATAATTAACTAGCTTTTGCCCACGGCTTCGCCCGCGTTAATAAGTTTTTCCGGGCTAAAAGTACATACATAAAAACCTTCCCGTGGAATCACTCTATCCAACACATTTATTTGTATAAAGATTAATATTATGACGTTGATACAACTCTTGACAAATAATGCATTAATTTCGACCAAATTTGATTACCATAAAAACGGTTCTAGAGAGTTAATTTTAAAAGATAGACATATACTGTCGCGGACTTTTTTTTAGATCATTTCAAGAGGAATAATTCTTTCATACATATATTTTTGGTATCTTGAACCGTTTTCGCAGCGCACGCAATGGAAGCCCTCAAGGATGAAAAATTTTCCCCGCATTTTTCACATTTTCCATTATTTCTTCGCTCCTAATAGTTGCATCGTGATGTTATATAGCCTATAGCCTTCCTCGATAAATGGTCTATTCAACACAAAAAGAATTTTTCAATTCGCACCAGTAGTTCCTGAGATTAGCGCGTTCAAACAAACAAACAAACAAACAAACAAACAAACAAACAAACAAACTCTTCAGCTTTATAATATTAGTATAGATTTAGCATTTGCTTTAATTTTGTCCACGTAAAATAAATTTTGCAGACTACAGGTCTAGTGCATTTTTTATAAGTAGAGCAGTTGGGTTTGTGTACGAAACACACACGGCTATTCAGTAATTCATGCTTTTAATAGTGGTTCACGTAAATATTACGTTTCTTGAACAGCATATGTGTGTCCGGTGCAAACAGGCCGGCATAATTGTGTCGACTAACAAGTGATAATCATCGCTTGTCAGTCAACAGTCAACCTGGACATCACTCATCCTCCCATAAGGCGCAGTGGAGTCAATTTGCTGGGGCGTTAAAAAAACAATAGACACACTCAAACCTCTTAGCAACATTTTTATCCGACTACGACGAAGCAAGGAAGAGTGATGACTTAACACGCTATGTATGTACCCATTTTATGTTCCACGCTAGTGTCGCTCCTATTGAACCGATTTTGACAAACGAGGTGTCTTATCAATTTGTCTTTATTGTTCGATGGTTATAGGTTATACAGGATCATTTTTACATTGCGTTACTAAATGAAACCACATATTCTGCACCAAATACATTATAATATGATAAACTAAGTATGTTATTGTTATGGAGGAGCGAAGTCTTCTGACACAAGTATTCCTTTACTTAATAGAAGGCTTCAACCTCATTACTAAATAAGAAAAGTTTTGGTTACTGAATAAAATTTTTATTATTATTATTATTATTATATTCGTTTATGCCTCAGCTAACATTATCCTAAAAATAATCAATGAATAACGAATACTTTCGCCAAAACTCGCGTTTGTAGTATTCCAATTTTTTTTACATTTTGTAGTTTAGTGGGAATATGGTGCGTGCGTAAGTGTATTTGTGACTGAAAGTATTATGTTGCTGCTGCGACGAATTCTCCTAGAGCAGTCATAGTGGCATTAGGGCGTGTAAACTTAAAGTTACATTTTATTGATATTTATTTTGTTTGAAACTTACACTTTTTATTTTACATCTACGTTTAAAATAACTTAATGGAAAACTTTATTTTTAACGAGATAAGTATGTGGTTTCATTTATTAACGCAATGTCAAAATTACCTTGTATATTTTTTTTTCATAATAATTAATATGAAGTTCGTTTTAACGTCTCAATATAATTAACAGTCATTACTGTGTAAAATGGAACAATGGTGGGATTATAAAGTAACCTTCTCACAGGTGAATATCTTGGAATCTCTACCATACCATTTATATGTTATTTTTAGGTTTACTAAGGAGTTAAAGCTATTATTTTGCAAACACACACTTCAATTTAATAAAATGAGTTTTATTAAAATATTAGCATGTTATTGTATAGATTTATAGGCTAATCATAGTTAAAAAAAAATATGCGATGACGGTATTTTTACTATCGAAAAGTACATTTATGAGCGTTTTCCCGGTTTTGCTACATTTTTCCCGAAAAGAACTTATGAGCCGTTACCAAAAACCAAGAAAAAAAAAGACTAAGTCAATATTTTGAATTATATCAACGACATCGGTCGATGTCCCCAGTCACAAGTTCTAAGCTAAATATAGTTGACACACTTGCTCGAGGTTACGTGTGAAGCTAAAATGAGCATGAGAATAAATAGAGCGATGCGTGTGGTAGTGCACTGAGGGTTAAGTTGCCAATTACAAATTCCGAGACTATTACACTCTCAGGGAGGGAAAGGAAGGTTTAAAAACATTATTAGTGAAGGATGTTGGTATTAAACCAGTGGTAGCCTTATAAAACAATATAAAAACAAAAAAAATTAATAGTGTAAAAAGGATTACAGGACATAATGTGACTTAACATCTTACGTCTCAGGATGACGAGCGCAGTGGAGTGCACTATAGTACTTTGTAACTCAAGGTGCTGGATGGTGTTTCTACTGTTTATGGGTGGTCGTATCGCTTACCATCAGATGAACGGCATGCTCGTCTCGTCATACGATGCTATAAAAAAAAAAGATCATAGAGACTGTTTCAACATCGAATGGAAAAAATTATTCACTTTATTTATTATACAGCTTTGAAAGTACTTGTATAAGCAGACACCGATTACTGGAATATTATATCGTTCAGTGATTTAAATCTTTATATTACTCCTCGCCTTTTATGTCTATAATATCTTCGTTATTAAAAGTATATGGAATTGAAGATTAAATAAGCAATGTGAAATATTGACGTAACAAATATTACCTAATAATTTTTGATACAAATACATTTTACAGATTAATGACTTTATAAAATGAAAAAGCGTATTTACCTGTATGTTTCCCGTATGCTAAGAAAAATCTCAAACTAACAACATATTATTTTACAGCATTATCAAACCACTCTTACTTTTAAATACTTAAAAAAAATATGTGATATTCATTGTAACATTAATTATTGTAGTGTTAGGTCTTTCATATCTAAGAGTCCGTCTGGGTAGGAACCACTGCAACGTCTATTTTTACCGCCAAGCAGCAGTGTACATACACTGTTGTGTTCCGGTTTGAACCACATTGTAGCCAGTGTAACTACTGGACATAATGAGACTTAACATCTTACGCCTCAGGATGACGAGTGGAGTGGAATTCCACACAGTACTTTGTAGCTCAAGGTGCTGAATGGTGTTGCTACTGTTTATGGGTGGTCATATCGCTTACCATCAGATGAACGGCATGATCGTCTCGTCATTCAATGCCATAAAAAAAAACCTACTAGGAATTTTTAACGGAAAAATAATAGGAAATGAGAAAACAACAAATATTGTGTATTGATTGTAAAAAACTACATTTAAATTTAAATATAACACCGACTACATGTTTACTTATAAATGTCAAATGTCTATTTCTAGAAACCCCTTAAATCGGAGACATCTTCAATTCGGGTTGAGGGTATTTTTCCATTACGGCATATATCTAAGTCGAGATGCATCGCGATGCGGGTTGCGCCGCGCCAGACGTGTCATGTGCAGATTCTGTAGTTTACCCATTGATAGGTTTTTAATACATCAATGAGTTTACCTGAAAATATATATAATACAATCAGGCGACTGCTTTTAATGCACTAACATTGCTCGTTCTATACAAATTACAGGAAGTACTACTCGATATAGTATTGAGTTCTTCAAGCGGAATTTGAAGTACGGTGGAGGTGCTTTCAAATATTGGTTTCCCTCCTAGTCAGGGCCGGATTAGCCTAAGGGCAAATTAGGCAACTAGGGGCCCGGCATAGGCTAGGGGCCTTTCGTCTCGAAAGAAATGATGTGAAAATTATATTTGACGATTCGTATCGATACGTATCGATTCGTATTAATAAACCCGTTATACGATGACCATATTATTGCTTTGATGATCTTTTACATTACGTGATGTCAATACATTTTGGAACACTTTAAGTTATAAAAATACGTACATTTTTGCATAGGTACGCTTAATTAGTTTTTGGTAGTAAAAATGTATTTTAGTAAGTCTCGAAAGGCAAAAAGGGCCCTAGGGGTCAATGCCCAGGGGCCCGATATTCTTAATGCGGCCCTACTCCTAATAATCCTAATTATTAATGACTTCGTTTATGCAGGTTCCCGAATGTTGAAATAAACGCATTTAAGGCCACATAAAAGATTTGATGAAAGGCATTGAAACAGACCCAGGCCTATTTTTTAAACATGTATTTTTTTGGAATCCAATATTTCCTAAAAAAGGTTTATCTACATTCATTTTTATCAACAAGTAAATTTATGAACAACGTTTAATATGAAAAATATTTGTGCAGATAATGAGTTGCCCGTCCGTACAAAGTTAAATAGCGACTTTTTTATATTTTTATAGAATCCTGAAAAAGAAACAGTCGAAAGCGGGACTCGAACCCACGACCTCCGGCGAACCGTGCCGGAGGTCGTGGGTTCGAGTCCCGCTTTCGACTGTTTCTTTTTCAGGATTCTATAAAAATATAAAAAATCATTAACCAGGCACTACATGGCCATTCACATGTATAAAAAATCATAATATAAAATTAAATAGCGACGTTTACCAAATCAGATTTACTGAAATATCGGATGTCTTTATAACGATTAATAATCGAATTGGATTTAACATCCTTTAAAGCGTGCAAACCTGCCTGTGTTAGATTTTATTACATTTATGTATTAATATATATGTTATACAGCAATCGCTTATATAAGCAAATTACATTTAAAAGAATATAATTATGTATTAATACATCGAATCGCTATTGTACCATCAGGACACTAGCAAAATACTTAACATTTTAAAGGGTTAGTAAACTAAGGATCAAATAAAGTAAATTACTTAACCAGTGTCCTAGTACAGCTCAGCTCGGCGGCCCACGATAGAATGTTCGAATTTGCCGTCCTCCATCGAGCGACGGGTATTTATACCATATCAAACGTCAAAAACACTATCGTACTATTGACTTTTTAGATGGATACTTACAATTTAATACCTAAGTGAGTTTGTCTACAATTATTTTCACAAATAATCACGTGTTATGAAGAATAATCACTTCTATAATTTTTAATCTTATATTCTACGCTAATACCTGCATGATGTTGCTAGGCAGCGTAAATACCTACATAAATTTTGCAGTACTTCTTCCCTTTATGAGTTTTAATTGTACCAAATCTCAAGCTCCTCAGTACGCGCGATGTGCTTAGTAAGGGCTTTTCTAGTATTTGTTTTATTTAAAAGCCAATCTTAGGGCTAAATAAAAAAAAAGAATACTACCTTTGCAAAGCTAACGTAATACGGAGAATCCAGCCTTTTTAAAAGAACTAAGCCAGGAAAAGAAGAAATTGTCACAGTTGTTTGTTCAGTATGTTATTAATAAAACAATTTTTATTCATATTTCAATATTTCTGACAAGGTGCGAAACTGTTGCCCGAAGTAGTACGAAAATTTAGAGTGCAATCTGAAACACGAAGAACATTTATTATAAACGTTTAATGGGTAATTTAACTTTTGAGCAAATACGAGGTTTCCAATATTGGGCCAAATTAACAAAAAATAATTAGAAAATTGATGATTCGCATATGGTAGATGTAAGTTTTTTTCCTTTGTGGTTTTTACCAATGTTAATTAACATGCTCAGAGCAATCGTTGTTAGCAGAAAAAAATGCGTCCTTTTAATACACTACGTCAATGTAAGTCATAAAATATTACTTTTAAAAAAAGAAAACTAATTTTCCTCAGCTACGCATTTTAATTAGCGGCAAAAATTCCAAATTAACAAAATAACCAACCACCAAAGTATAGACATTATAATATTAACTAGACCTGTCTTAAAGCAAGGTTTAATCTTTCAAAGAACGAGATAAATGTTTTAATTATGCCTACAGTAAGATTTAATTAATACCTTTAGCAAATTTTGAAGTATTTAACGTGATGCATCTGCTAAGGCAGCTTTCCATTCATTTCTCCTTGTGTATTCCGTTGAAACTCGGCAGACTTACTTGTTATTAACTAAAAATACGGCTTGGTTTCTTATTCGTGAAAAATATCTTTTGAAACGGCATCTAGGAGCATCAACTTTGTACATTTTACGGTGTCTCGCGAATAGGCCATTCATCTTTAAAGGTAAACAGAAATGCGAAATGCATTTACTTATATTATCTTTTGACGCAACAGATATTCTGAATGTTATTTGAAAGACATCAATTATGAACTGCACTTGTGAATTTACAGAATATTGTTACGCTCGATAATTTTCGTATTTTGCATGGTTTTTCAAACTTTATATTTGCCCTTCCCTTTGTTCATTGCATTTTATAAAAACGTTATCAAGCGTGTTCATAATAATTAATAACTTTGTCAAGGGACAAGTATGTTAATAAAAAAACTAAATCACATACGTCGCTTTGACTAAAAATAACTGCCTCAGTGGCGTACTTGCATGACGGTACTACTGCTGACTCAGGTCTCGGGTTCGATTCCCGGGTCGGACAAAGTGATACTGGTCATTCACTTCTGGCTTACGTCAGGGGTACTTATAATGTTTTTTCGGTATCTCCTAATCCAAATTAAAGCACAGTGGCTAAATAATTTATAGTTTTTTTATGGCATTGAATGACGAGACGAGCATGTCGTTCGCCTGATGATAAGCGATACGACCACCCATAACACCATACAGCACCTTGAGTTACAAAGTACAGTGTGGCATTCCACTGCGCTCGTCAACCAGAGACATAAGATGTTAAGTCTCATTATGTCCCGTAGTTACACTGGCTACAATGTCCTTCAAACCGAAACACAATGCATGCACACTGCAGCTAAGCGGTCGAAATAGACACTGCGGTGGAACCCACCCAGACGAACTCTTACATATGAGAGACCTAGCACCAGTACCAGTTACCTATACCGGGTGGAAGGGAAACGCTCTCTATACCGGAACGGTAAGAGAGAAGAACCATAACATTAACGAAAAACTATATTCATTTGCAAAGCTAAGCGATAATACTTACGATTTTAGTGTTTCCGTAATTCATGCGCGCGCAATGTAAAGCGTACAAAGAACTGGGCGGCCGTCGCGCTGCGCCGGGACCGGCCCGCGGTCGTTAACCCGTCAGCTGATGTACGTGTTTCATTACGATTTTTTTGAAATATTGACCTTTTTTACTATGTTTTTCAGAATAATAGTTTGATTTATCTATCCATACGTGAAGCTGTACAGAAATTTGAGAAAATCCTACTAAAATTGTAACAATGCGATCGCGATTTTTTTAGTGCCATCACGTCAGGAATCACCAATACTATCACCTGTATTCGTTTCCGAGAGCGTTTCCCTTCCACCCGGTATATTCCTAATATTAATCATGTACCTATGTCAATAAATAAGCCTTGCCACCTGTATTGATGACAAGGTCATGTTTGATGAATCCAGGCCAAGCACGAAATTAAGCTTGGCCTAAATAGCATCTATTGCATTTGATTTTGATTTGGTGTAATATACAGCACCGATCACCTTTCACGTGCTTAGATCAATGAGATAACTACTTCGGTGTCATCCGTAACGTCTAACCAAGACAACACCTTGACGGCTCACTAAATGGAGATACGTAAAGGCATCTACGTATATTCTATGGGCATCTGTGCATGTTACACAGGTAGTCAATTAATATCTACGAATAGAATTGGCAACTAAAAAGATTACAGATAGATCCAATGTACCGTTTAAAACTGACTAATTGAGTTGTAATTTAATATTGTACCTACCTGATTTTTATTAAGGATACTTAGAAAAATGGACGTGTGCCAGAAATATTTACCCTTGGTGTTTTCTAAGGGAGCTATTAATAACCATTTGAGAAAATCTACCATTTTCTAATATAAGTAAAACAATTGGACCTACTTACGCAAACGGGAACCAACCCAAAAGCCCATAAATTTGACTTGGTCATAAAAGAATGGTCACCATTAATAGAAGATTTATTATTTTCATATAGAGTTAATTGTCCAAATAACTCTGTTGGTACTTTATAAAATGCCAATCATTTTATATCAACCAACTAGTTGTAAAACAAAAATATTCTAGTTTAAACATCAACTATTAGAAAATATTTTAGTGTGGGTTGGTTCCCGTTTGCATAAGTAGGTCCAATTATTAAATGTGAATATTCATATTTAATAATAAATAATGTAAGTAATTCTGAAATAAAAACTTCAAAATACCCACACCTCATTCATAAATTATGTGTATAATATTCTGTGTACCACAAAGATATTTTCAATGCCATAGTCGTTTTAATTTGAATAAACACAACTCAGATCTCAACATGATCTGCATTCATTGCAGTTTTTAAAATGATAGTTGAATTAGGTTTTTAGGAATAGTTATATACTATCATCATTTGGTAAAAAATTAAAATTAAAGAACGTATTCTTATTTAAGACATATGAATACATATTTTGCAATGATTTATATACGCAAACACGAGGTAGATATCGCACTACCGCGTCGAAACTGAGGCATTCAAATTCGGCCAATTGGTGTAATTTCATTTTACGCTATCTCTTTCCATCTTGTACTTTCTGTATGATCTGTTTCATGCACTAAACATTTCGTGAAACATTAACACATAAGTATGTACATGCATATCAGAACAGTTTTTAAACGTCGCGCAGTATTGATATGCGTCATCTTTATTAAAACATCATTGATAACTATGTCCACGATATAGGCACAGCTTAGTATAGACAGATTTATCCCGGAAGGGCTATCCCTTGCTATACAAAATGCGGGTGCCGTGGTTGCACTATGCCTATGCATAGTGCAACCAGGGCACCCGCATTTTGTCAAGTCAGCCTCGCATTGCGCCCCATGATATTCTGATAGGGGGCGAGCCTATCGTCGTACCGGGCATAAATACCAGATTCAAGATACTAAGTAGAAAATCCCAATATCCTATAAAATTAGACTTATTTTTTTTAGGGCATAAATACCAGATTCAAGATACTAAGTAAATTTTTTTTTTGTTTACGCGGAGAAAGTGAATTATTACTACCGCCCAGTGTTCAAGGGGAACGCCTGAGCGGTTATGTTGGGTTCACCGTGCCTTACGACCCGACGTTGAGCCGCGCGGAGAGATGGAAAACGTCGGGCGATCGCCGGGCCGAGTCCCTAACCTATGTACACCGCACGGCATACCAACCAAAACTCTGCGGTGGCCATCTTCGGCGCATTAGGGACGGCTGCGGACTTCCTCCGACTCACGTCTAAGTTGTCGTCCGCAACCGCCCCTGCACGTATCGCTATTGCGGTCCGTCTCCTGTTGTTGGGGGGGCTCAGAAGCCCCCGCACACCGAAGGACGCCCTCGGCCTCAACGGAAGCGTGAGGCCTAACCGCCACGCTGCCGTCCATCACGGGGGTCACAAAAGTATGCTAGACTAATAGGTGGACGGCCCCTTCCGCCCACCCGTGACCCCCTACTAAGTAGAAAATGCCAATCTCCTATAAAATTAGATCTATTTTTATAGACATAAAGTACCTATTTGATTTCTAATTTCTAGTAACGAATATTACTTAGTATACCGGCCATGGTTCTAATGACCTGGGCAACAAAATAAAGCAGATTCGCCATATAAAGTTTGATATCTACGAAGATAATATCTTGTATTTAATTTTCCTAAAGGTTCTCATAAGTACGTAGCACAGTAGGTGAGTTAATTAACGCCCGCATAACTTAGAGATTTTAATTAATGCTGTTATTAAATTCAGCGGTATTTCAGTCTAGCTTGTCTATATCCTTATATTGTCGACGCAGTCTCTATCGTTATTTATTTCTTAATAAAATAATTAAGGCGCAGTTTTTTTATTTGCTATTTTTTATTATGTCATTTCGTGTTTAACTTTACAGTGTCATTAAAATGTGCAATAATTAATTTGTACAAATATCCAATTATTTCAAATACGTTTAATAAGCATAATTGGTTTTATTCATAGAGAAATCGAGAAATTAATAGCAGTATGTATGTAATTATGTGGAAAACATTTATCGAAATATATTAGATTTCCTTAGTTTTATTGTGTGCACGGTACGACACCGCTGTTAGGTCCCAGGTTTGAATCCTAGGTCAGGTAAAGTGATACCGGTTTTTGTGCTAAATATCAGCCCGGAGTCAAGAATTTGTGTCTAATATGACGATAGGTTCACCGCCAATTACATCTTATGGCAAAGAGTGAGTGTCCTGGTTGCAACCACTGCCTACCCCTTCGGAAACGAAGGCGATACGTGTGTGTGTAATAAAAATCCTCTGTTTCCTCAATTTTAAAATTTCAGACAATGTTCTCTACCAACGTTAACTTTGAATTTTGCTTGTGAATATTTAGGCAAAATATTTTATTAATAATAATGACGGCAAATGAGCAAAGATTGCTTTTGCACCTTATATTTGACGACTGATATCACCACCATACGAGATGTTCTATTTAGGTCACAATTGTCCGGTGAGCGCTCGGATAGTATTCAACCCAATCAACGAATGTATCTCACGAGGCTAATCCAATGCATTTTGGCCACGTTTATTTTTCAAATTGAATGCGACAGTTTGCTTTCAAAATTAATTAGTAAAATGGCATATTGTCATCATTGTTCAGTAAATTGCAGAAGCGCCATCGGTTATTTGCCTCAAACTGGACGTTATTTAATGTAATATATGAAATATTCAATACGAGTACGGTATCTACGGAATCTCGGACCTGTCCTGCGTTTTTTAAATTAAACATGTTTTGTGCAGTCACTATCCGTGAACTACAATAAAGTGATATTATGTCACCTCTGTCACAGTATAAATATATCTATACAGTAGACTATCTTCATACAAACGATCGGAACGCGAGTGATGCCTACGTGCCTCGAGTTTGATATTGGGTTTTTAAATTCAGTATCAGCCCGGAGTCTGGAATTTGTGCCCGAAATGGCGATAGGCTCGCACCTTATCATATCATAGGACAAATACGCACGGCGAAAAGCGGGTGCGTTTATTTGCGCCTCTGCCTACCCCTTCGGGAATAAAAGGCGTCAGTGTATATGTATGTACAATCTCAAAACTAGAAAGAAACTCAATTATCTTAGAATAAATACTGCAGGCGGGCAGACCTATGGTGTGTTTACGTACCGCGCTGCTGTAGGTAATTATTTCAAGGACACGGCCGAGTAAGAGTACTTTTAGTTAGGTTTACTATGCCTCCGTGGTCTTGGCCGGTTAGGTTTGTGGTGCAGATGCCAGGTGGAGCATACACGGAGCAATACTCGGTATGGAGCAATCTTTTGTTTGGTCCCTATGATATGAGACTATCGCTATATCGAGCACGAATTTCAGAGTCCAGATTGGTACTGAGTAGAAAAACACAACATCAGCTTGCACGACCAGGGATTCCAACTCGAGACCTCAGAGCAGAAGTCGTATAGCGCACGTAATACACCATCCAAACATACCTACTGTTTTTAAAAAATCTTCTAATTTAAATTATAGCGGTGAATACCAGAATGTTAAAATTAGCAGTCGCAAATTTTTCAGCCATTTTGCATACCCATCCGCACCGTACTCGTGCATAAGTTTAGGCACTTTTTTTATGAATGAAAAGCAAGAATTCAATATAAATGCAGCCGGAGAAAAATATGTGTTTAAGCCATTGATGTATTAAAAAACCTACATCAATGGTTTCAGCTCTGAATCTTTTTGGACTGGGTACATCACGGTTCAAGAAGCAGGACAGAAGCGTTAGGATGTCTAGTCTCTATTTATTTAATAGATTTAGGTTTTACACTTATTGACTTTATTATTTAAAAACTGACAAGTCAATGAATAATCATTTCATCGCAGTATGCAGTATGGTGGATTATCCAGCTCATTTCCCATAATATGTTATTAATATTTATATTTATAACGATGAGAACGTATCGTTTCTGAATGGGCCTTGCGAACAATGGAGACAACAAAATGTTACAAACCTATTGTTAACTTGCATTGCGTCATATGCGTGGCAGTTTCATTTTTCAACAAAAAGAACGTCTATCAAGCAACGACCTATTAAAAGGTTGTCGCCAGCGATCAGTGACGCTTCTATACCAACGACCTTATTCACAAACAGTTTATCTACCTACCTACCTATTTTACTACCCACCTACCTATTTTAGCTATAGGATATTTTGTCTTCTTCCTTCAAACTCAATTGAAAATTCGTTCGAAGAAGACAAAACATTCGATAGCTAAAATATATGGAAAGTCGAAAATTTATAACTACCTTAGCAGCTGTAATGTGTGCATGGTCTATTGAAGAAAATGTTTGTTATTGTGGAAACAAAGTTGTTTACGTATTAGTGTGGCAAATGATACCAAATAATTACTGACGCGTACTCTAATCCTACAGGATAACAGAATAGCACAAAATCGTGTTAATGCTGTCCTTGAATTCAATTTGAATATTTTTTTAAGGGCACGGCAGTGACCCCCACTGCACCCCATGGTAACTTGAGTGCTTTGAGTATCTAGCAATGCAAAGGAGGTGGGATGACCAGGCGTACCCTTTGTTGGCCATACATGCGCAGCTGGGCATAAACTTTTATTAAAACCTATGTGACTTGCGATGATTGTCATTACATTCTACAATAATGACATTAAGTGGCGCTCCACATAAATTGTGATCTTGTTGTGTTTATGTTTATATTCAGAAAAATGTAGTCTAATTTCAAAATTTCGAAAATCCAACACCATAAAATGTTTTACATTGCTCATAGTACCAACGATAATTAACTAACGTCAATAATAGTTGCTGGTCAATACTGATTGAGCGGAATGTGAATTATTAATATCAAGCGTCAAACCGTATTTACAAATTAACCTGAACCAGCATTACAATGCTGGTTCAGGTTAATTTAGTCTATCTAACCATTCTAATGTATTCAATCTATAGAACACAAATCCCAATGTGTATTGCCAATCCAACACGAATTCTGGTCACTAATTCAAACACATGCATCGCGTAATTATTACATGGTTTATATTAATTAACGCTTAATATTGATATGTTGATTGTTAACTGGCAGCATAATATTGGGTCTGAAACGCCGACATGCCCATTGCACTGTAAGGGAATCGCATTAAGATATTAAAGCTCAGGAGCTAGAATAGCAAGTTGCATACAACATTGACTTAATTTAATCTAAATATTATACACACGGGTCGGGCAAAGTGATGAAATGAATTTTTCTATTCAGTATCAACCCGGAGCCTGGAATTTCTGCCCGATATGGCGATAGGCTCGTCCGCTATCACATCATGGGACGGAATAACGGCAAAAGTGAGTGCACTAGTTGCGCCTCTGCCTACCCCTCCGGGGATAACAGGCGTGAGTGTGTGTGTATAATACATACGCTACGCCTTCTTCTCTCGGGGTATATCACAACCAAATTTCGCCAGCTATGTTAGGTCCCATGTATTGGGGGGGGGGGGGGGCTTTTGCCCGTTACCAGAGACATTTCCAGACTCTGGACTAATACTGAGTAGAAAAACCCAACATCACTGCCCTACCCGGGGATCAAACCCGAGACCTCAGCACTGCAGTTGTACTGTAATACAACTACGCCACCGAGGCAGTCCCATATTATAGTGATGCATGAATATCTAAACTCATGCTTATTTCGGTATATTATCTTAAAGGTAAAAACCTATTGAACTAATTTATGACGGTGCTGAAATCAATGTTAATCAATTATATGCCAACAATAAACAGAAGTGGACGAGTGCCTATTTGGGAATGGAACGGTCTGCCGAGTCAATGTCCGGAGGTTCGAAACCCAAGGCACACACCTCTGACTTTTCAAAGTAACGTATGTATTGTTTATCAATTATCGTTCACTTTAACGGTGAAGGAAAACATCGTGAGGAAACCCACATACATGAGAATTCTTCATAAGAATTTCGAGGGTATGTGAAGTCTGCTAACCCGCACTAGGCCAGCGTGGTGGACTAAGGCCTTAAACCCTCTCAGTAGTAGAGGAGGCCCGTGCTCAGCAGTGATCAGTATATAATACAGGGCTGGTATTATTATTATATTATAACTAGGTGATGCTCGCGGCTCCGCCCGCGTGAAAAAGTTTTTCCTGGGTAAAAACATTTTCCCGGGATAAAAAGTAGCCTATAGCACTCATGAGTAATGTAGCTTCCTATTAGTGAAAGAATTTTCAAAATCAGTTCAGTGGTTCCTGAGGTTAGCGTTTTCAACCAAACAAACAAACTCCTCAGCTTTATAATATTAGTATAGATAACCAGAATTTCGTTACTTTCTTTACAAATGCATTTGGTCTAATATTTCACCACAGCTCATTAAATGTCAAGATTTTAATTGTAATCATATGTGCTTAATACGTATAGTATTTAAATTTAATAATAAAATAAAGTAGTAATTTTGTGCCCGTTAATACTATTTCAAATATCGAAAAGATATTACGTAAGAGAATAAAATAAGCATTTTTTTTTGTTTTCTCGGTGAAAGTGACTTGTTACTACCGCCCAGCCTTCAAGGGGGGAGACTGAGCGGTAATGTTGGGTTCACCGTGCCTTACGACCCGACGTTGAACCGCCCGGAGAGATGGAACCATCGGGCGACCCCCGGGCTGAGTCCCTAACCTATGTACAACGCACGGCATATCAACCAAAACTCCGCGGTGGCCATCTTCGGCGCATTAGAGAAGGCTACGGGCTTCCTCTGACGGAAGTGTCAAAGTTGTCGTCCGCAGCCGCCCCTGCGCGGTGCCGCTTAGTGCGACCCGTCTTCTGTTGTTGCGGAAGCCCTCACGCAGAGAAGGACTGCCTCCCTCCCGCCCTCGGCGTCAACGGCAGCGTGAGGTCTACCATCCGTGCTGCCGTCCATCACAGGGATCGCAAAAATGTGCTAATAAGAACACAAAATTAAAGACGGACAGCACCTTGCCGCCCGCCTGTGTTCCCCGGTAACCCCTATTAATCGCCTTTTACGACAGGCAGAGCCCAGGGGATAACGTGGTGGAATTCAACCAAATACCCCCAATCCACAGGACGGATACTAAAGTAAACTGCACTCAATGAAGATATTCTCATACATTTATGGATTCATTCCTCTACGTTCGACGGAATCAATTCTTCGGATAAAGTATTCCTCTATAGATATAATATTCAAGTTGAATTCTCGAGATCTTCGCCGAGAAATCCATCGTGCGCTTCATTGTCCGTGCCGGTACAATAGACCTCATCATCCACAATTAAATTATCTTCGATTGCACGATTTGTGTCCGCTGCACCAAAATATTTCTTTAAATTACTGATGCATATGATGTATAATGCGTATTTTATTTTCAATGCGGACTTGAATATGTATTTTACTTTCCGCGACCATTAATACCGCTAACGATTTGTTCGTGTAGGCTGCAATACATTATGTACGTTTTATTTCTAAAGTTCTCAATTAGCCGGGTATGTTGTTTGATTTTTATGAATGCACGTTGCATAATATACACTGAGATTTGAACACCAGTTAGTTTTTTTTTTTCATTTTGTTGAGATAACTCTTAAGCTGATTCTATAACAAAATCATTGGCTTGACGGGTTAACTTATTTCAATAGAATATATAATTAATTTGGTTTGAGCTCCTAGGCAATTCAAATATCACCGCTATCGTTAGCAGCTTTCGTTATAATAACTACTTTTTAACCCAGTAATTTGCTCCAGTGGAAAATGTTTGTTTTTTTTAAAGTAGATAATGTCATCGTGCTGCTGGCGCTATGAATCGCTGCAGTGGTTGAGGGATTTTTGTAGCGGGAAAGGCTTTTCACGCGGGTAAAGCCGCGAGCAACGACTAGTATATGATCAAGTTTTGTCACGAGAGTTACTTTTAATGGCAAGACACAAAGATGAAAACATAATGAATCAAGTCAAGTATTAATTTTTACATAATCGAAACTAGTAGGACTAGACGGGTAGGCCATATTTTTTTTGTTTTGGAGTTTGCAAACATCTTTCGTATAATATATATTTTAAAAGGCTACTTATGTGACACACACACTATGTATTTACTCACACAGTACACGTTTTAACGCAAATATTTTAAATTTCTAAATTCTCTACTCCTAAGAAATTTATTTACCGTTTCCCAGTTCTCATTGTGATTCTCTTCAAGCCCCGCTTATATTAGATGTATGGGAAAACCCTATATATATGGACACCGGTGTCCGTCGCGGGGCTTGAGGAGTCAAATAAAATTTGTTCAGTTATTCGTGAATTTTAGAAATGATGTTCCATAATAATTTGTATGCATATAACAGAAAGCGATTGTTCCACTTAATAAAACTGTACAGAATGCATACAATTTCCCGGCATTTAAAAAGCCATGTACGTTTCCGGAACCATTATAAACTTACAGCTCTCTTATTGTTCCTCCTACATACAAGTTATATTAAAATACTCGGTGAAATGTAAGAGGAATAGTCGAGTTCATTTGTTAATGTACGTGTGCGGAAACCGCAGCACTGTACGTATGATCTTGTTTAGTAACTTGTAAAAGCGGTAAACTGTTTTTTGGAGTATGGCTTTCATTTGCAACGTATACTGTGTTGTATACTATGCACTAAGTTTAATTAAAGGTAGCGTATGTTCTTTTTGAATCGTTTATTGATTGCTATATTGTTATTTTAGATTTACAGCAAAAAGTTAATTAATGTCTTAAATCATTTTGCCGCAACACGATCTATTCTGATTCCTCTCATTATAGCGGATTACGAAACGACCGTATTTTTATAACTCGATTTTTTGTTATATTTACATTATAATTTGCTATTTAAAACATCGTGACACAAATTATTTCAACCAGTGTTTCAATAATACTATTATGAATTTAACTTTACGAATCAAAACCCTCCAAGTCAACAACCAATAGATATTTCGGAAAGTTTTAATGAGACGAAATCGGAAGCCGGTAGTCGAGGACTCTCTCTAGTACTTTTAGAACTAACTACGTATTGTTTTCTGAAGCACTTGGTGTTAGTGACTAGTCCTTAACTCGAGGTAGCTTATAGAGAGCCGGTTGAAACGCTGCGCAGCTTGTTAAGAGGTTAACTTGAACGCTCTCAAGACTTATTAGAACATCGGAGCAGCTATCACCACAGAAGTGCATCAGTTGGTGCATGACTTGTACTAATAAAATACTTGCTGTTGTTTATAAGTTACGATGCGGCAGATTAAACGCGTAAATTAATGATACGTGACGCTTAGTAAGCAGGTCAGAAGAAACTACCGTCACTAATTCTTCTTCTTCAGCATTTAGAGGTCCTCTGCTGAACAAAGGCCTCCTCCAAAGATTTCCAGACCAATCGTCACAATTCATGGTGCTAACATTATTACGACCTTATCCATAAACAGTTTATAAACCTATTTAAGTTACAGAATGGTTTGTCGTCTTCCTTCAAACTCAATTCAAAATTAGTTTGAAAAAGACAAAACATTTGATAGCTGAAATAGGTTTATAAATTAATTATGAATAAGGAAGAGCTTAGGCTAGATTACTTATAACCCGTCTCTCTTCTCAATTTGTCACAATTCCACCACAAACTATAAGTTTTGTAGCTATGTCAATGTACATGGTGGCGATAAATTACCAGTTACCACTTAGTAGTTACCATCTTCTGTAAGAACTAACTTCCTAATTTATGCAACGTACATATCTTAAAATATTGCTTCATAGCAATGCATTTTAAGACCCCGCGCAGTTATTAAGACTTAGACGACCAGCGGGAAATATATAGAATGTACAGGAAAACTTTGCATAAATTTACATTAAAGATTGCGGTTATGAGGTAATTCTGTGCTACAATACTTAGCAAGTCAGTCTGCATTTTCTGTTCGACCCAAAAAGGTACATAGACCTTTACCACTATGTGTGATTTATAGCTTGACATGCTATACACAATCATGTTCACGTAAAATTGTCATGATTATACCTGTTATTTGGCCGGGATGTTCATGGGAATTGGGAGGAAGCCGCGAGTAAAAACCAAAATTCAATATTCCGTTGTCGCAACTTGTACCTTTCGAATAGGCAATTTAAAGTCGTCAATTATATTATAGAAATCGTATTGAATTAGCTTTAATATTGCAAAAAATATTATGTTATTACCTAAATTATTTATGAGGAAATAATTTAAGCCCTTTCAACAGAACTTTGAAATTCTGGTCTCTGCAAAGACTAGGAACGAATTTTGTGCAGCTTCTATTATAATTATTTGTTGTCTTCTATTATTTCTTCTCATTAATATTTCACGCCTTGCATTGTCCTAGTAGTAATGGTGAAGATCAATTGACTGTTAGTATCTTTCTAATTTTAGTAATATATACGGCCGAAGCAATTTATCGTCACTTTTCTACGGGTAATATTCGATTTACGACTTTGTTCCGAATTTGATTCGGATTCAGCTGAAGAGTTAAGTACCTCAATTTTAAGGTTCAATTGTTATAGATTTTAGTTTTCATAAAATTTGGTCTAAAATACCTTTATTTCTGCAGTAAGTTAAGTTATCCTTTTATAGAGATAGCTAATCTATGAGATTAGTACCCACATGACAATATTTTTTGTTATTTACCGAATTGTTACAAAATGGTTAATACTGAGGATAGGCTAACATCAGACTCGATCGTATATTTCTTGCTACTTCCAAACGAATTGGTTTCCGCCATCACTTTTGATTCATTTTTATTTACTTTCTTGTCTTTGTGCTTCATTTTTCACATTGTAGTTCCCACTGCGAAATCAATTACATCAGAACTGCAGTGTTTGTTTATCTAGCGATTCCACTTCCAACATATACTTTGATTTTGAACTTTTAGTTGCATTGGTTTCACTTTCATGTCGAGACACAATTTAAAAATTAAATTTTTAATTTCATCCTTTTTATTAAGGTCCTATTTCAATGATTGGATACATTGATGTAAGGGTTTTTTTACATCAATGACTGAATACAAATAAAAAATTACGTAATAAGTTTTTTGAATTGGATTGTCATTATAGTGTAAAAAAAATTCAATCATAGAAAATTTATCTGAGCAATGAATAGAAATGTAATTCATACAAAGAGTTTTAAGATTGTATAGAGCGGACATTGGCAAATTTTTTGAGTCTAATCGTCAGTAACTCAATTATTTACCGTGAAATAGCAAACTACCTAAAAAGGCCTTAGAATATACTTTGACTTGATCGTGATGCGCAAATTGGCACATTTCCATCTAAAATATTGCTTTCTTTACAAAACTTGGGCATACCAAGACATCTTTTCACATGGATGTGTCAGATAAGACAGCGACTTATTACCAATTGCTAATAACTTTTGGACGAAAAATTTGAGCCTGATGTCCGGTCTATAACTAACTATAATATTCAACGTCTTTGAGTTCATATCATTTTGCAATATGACAAAATATCACAATGAAATAATCAATTTGGTTCGTTACTATGACAATTTTTTTACACTTATAGTCGATAAAGTTTGTAGTTATAACTCTATTTTTTTTATATTGATCATAGCTTTGTCGTCATAATAATTGTTATTCGGCTAATTACTGTACATAATTTGATAAGTTTATATCATGTAACTTAGATCGGATTTCTTGTTTACTATTGAATATTTGAAGCATTATGTTATTGATCGATGCTGGAATCACACTCCGAACAATCATATTTCAATTGCTCTTAACTGTGCTGAATGGGAATATGCTTCACTGACATTAGCAAATGTGCTCCATAATCCTCTTAAAGGATTTCAATAATTAACTTAATTATCCGCTAATTAACAAGATCAGGTTTATACATCAATATTCCAGAACACTCATGTCAAGCCGAGGTGAAGCTGTCTGTCGATAATTATCTTAGGAGATATCCAATTAGGCTACTTTCATAATAATTATGTTCTGCATCGCAACTAATGCATCAATGTTCTATTGCGTATACCAGGCAAAACTATTTATAGTGATTTATTTATTGTCCTGTCCTGTTTGTAAATTGCTAATCCTACGCCTTTGGGCGCAGTACAATTGAAATTTTGTGAAACTGAAAACGTTTACAACTTTTTCGCAACAACAAAGGCATAAATGCAGCATCGTTCTTCATATGATGTTACAAAAGCCAATATCTTGAGAGATTATGAATGGTCATGATCAGTTCAGGCAGTGACTTTGAATTAAGCATTTACTTAAGTAGATTGGCAGTTGGTAGTCGAAATTAGGCGATTAATTTATATAATCAGTTGAAAACATTGATTATATAAAAAGTCCAAATTCAAAAAATCTAATACCACTTTGAATAATCTTTTATCGTTTAAACCGTGACACGAAACTCTACCGCAGCAGTTTTCTATTAGCAATACTAATTCGAAATCATAAGACCACGATAATGTGATTGATTACCTCTATTCTATTTTATACTTCTTTTTTATTCTTATGGTAAATATCCACTGATTGCATTTCTCAATCCTTTCCTTTTACAAAGTTTAATGTTTGTTAAAAGTAGTGTTGATGAAATATTACATTTGGTAGATGATTAATGTGTCATTTCTGAAGACTCTTTGAAAATAGTCATTACACTTCCTAACTATCTTAACTTTTGCTTTTTTTTTCTATTATCAACAAAACGAAATCATAAGAGCGCGATAATATTATTGATTACCCCTTTTCTATTTTGTTCACATTCTGATGATGAGTCCAATCATCTCTATAAATATCCACTGAGTGCATTTCTCAATACTTTTCTTTTAATTCAAGGCTCATTCTTGTTTGTTAGAAGTAGTGGCAAAGAAAGATTACTTTCTTTGCCACTAGATTAATAGGTGGTTAATTAGTCATTTCTGAACACTCAAATTTTAAAATAGTCATAACGACAATTCGTCACTATCTTAACTTTTGCTTTCTTTTTCTATAGACAATACTAAGTCGAAATCGTACCAGCGCAATAATGTGATTGATTAGCTCTACTTTATTTGAGTCTTATCCCGATGATGGTTCCATGTATTTATCCCCTAAATGCATTTTCACACACACACACACACACACACACACACACGCGCAACTAGTTCACCCACTTTTCGCCGTTATTCCGTCCCATGGTGTGATAGTGGACGAGCTTATAGCAATACCTGGCACAAATTTCAGACTCCGAGCTGATCCTGAATAGAACAACTCAATATCACTTTGCCCGACCCGGGAATCGCACCTCAGACTTCAGCATTGCAGTCGTACCATAATACAACTACGCCACCGAGGCAGTCGATGTATTTTCAATACTTTCTTTTGATTAAAGGCCCATTCTTTTAAAACTTAATATTATGTTTGAAGTATTAGCATTTTAAAGATATTTTATTACTTTGTAATTAATAATTAATGTAACCGGTAACGTCAATTTAAAGCTCTTATTTGCAGATATACATGACCGTCTTTCCTAACTCTCTTGAGTTGGACTCATGATAATAATATTATTTAAGATTACCTCAACTATTATCGCACACAATCTTCTTGAATATTACAGTGCAGTGTGAAGGTAAGACTAGCAAGTTATTGCAGAAATTTATTGCGCTAAAACTTCTATATGCGTTTCTACTTACGGCCACATTTCAATAGTTCTATACATATGCAACTTACCAGAAGAATTACAAGTTTCCTCAATCCAGACCTCGATTGATTTAATAAAAATAATAGTATAATATATTCTAAATATCGACATTTAAAAATTATTTAATCTTACCATCAAATGAGTGTGGTGACATTGAGGTTACTTATGGTACGCTGCCTTTAATTTATTGCATGCATCAAGACAAACGTAGCAATATTTCATTTGCTGATATTGTGCAATATGTAACTTAGAAGATGATTTAACAATTATAATATGTTCCTATATAGTTAATGAGATTCCTAATAACGTATAGTCAGATAAATATCTATATTTTACTGTTATCATTTGAATTCATTTAAAAAATTAAACGCAGACTACCTCAGTCATTTAACGACCCAGTGTTTAAATCAGTGTAGCCACTGTTCATTCGCTAATGTAGCTAACCGCAGTACGCTGATCTCGGTTGGAAGTTATTTACCGTGCCCCCAGCATTTGATAGCAAATTGAACACATCGATAACTCTGGCATTATTCTGATTTCCTCGTCATAATAAGTTTTCTAACTGCACTTTGTTTCGAAACTGTGACGGCGTTTCGCTTTTATAATTGATGTTTCGTACACATGAAAGTCCTACCCGAGTGTTGTCAAATATTTAATCACATATCTCAAGTTCTTGGATAACGGTGTCTGAATTTTAACAGGTTTGCAAAACTATTATGAATAAACTTATGCGTTTTATTTCATTCCGCAGTTTTTGTCGAATAATTTGTAGGCGTTGAATACATTTCGACGCCTACAAACACACACACACACACACACACACACACACGCCTGTTACCCCCGAAGGGGTAGGCAGAGACGCAACTAGTGCACCCACTTTTCGCCGTTATTTCATCCCATGATGTGATAGGGGGCACAAATCGATCCTATCGCCATATCGGGCACAAATTCCAGACTCCGGGCTGATACTGAATAGAAAAACTCAATATCACTTTGCCCGAACCGGGAATCGAACCCGAGACCTCAGCTTTGCAGTCGTACTGTAATACAACTACGCCACCGAGGCAGTCGCCTACAAAACAATAATAATAAACATATTGTCTAGGGTAATAATAAGTTTCGAATGTGTAAAACATAGGCTATTAAATACGTAGTCACCAGCATAAGCAGCTGAACAAATTCAAAATTTCAAATTGCCTACATACTTTTGTGTTATTACTAATCTTTCTTTTCTCTTCACAAAAATAAAATAAAAGAGATTTGCTTTACATCATACGAAGATTTTTTTTCAGTTTAACTTAACGCGTATAATATAGGCGATATGAAATTTTGATTTTGTACAGATATTTATGCTACTGACTGTACATTGCCAGAGTTCTATGCAATTGCGTAAGCTAAAAAAAATCTCTGAATAAAATTGTTTAATACTACTAACAGACGATTAGATTTGGTATCATGCGACCAATTCGTCACGCGGTACAGTCTTCACGCCACACGATCGAACCGTACCATGCGATGTCCAGTTGTATCCAACCAAGTTTGATGGACAAGCCATCGAACCAGCCGTACCAACAATAATAATAATGTCCATCGAACCGTGCCCCACACGATGCGATATGGTTCGATTGCATACCGTTTTAATGGTTCGGCTGTACCAAATCACATCGTATGTGCCCACTTTAAGAAACTGAGACCGGACTGCCTAAAAACAATAACAGAAAAATAAAAAAAAAGCTTGACCGCGTAAGGCCACAGTTATGGACAAAGAAAGTTTAAAACATACTTCGGTTGTTGGTTTTCCTCTTTCACAATACTTTATGAAGTGAAACCCTATAGCTAACCTTATACATTTTTATTATACGTAGGGCTTCTTTCACAGGGTACAAGCAAATGTAATTTGACAGGGACCGTACATTTTACTACCATTTATTTTTAAACATAGATGGAAGTGCGACTTTTGTATTTGGTCGGCTTATACATTTACGTGATGTGACGAGTAGTATTTAGCAGCAAGCGGTGAAATCGGCCCTTTAGTCACACTTTAATTTTTTTAAATAAGTTTTCGTATTATTATTGTCTCATCCAAATGCACAAAGTATTAAAATCGGTATTTTTTTTTTTATTTTTTTTATGGGAGTCTACCCACTTCGCTACTATTAAGGGATGACGTCATAGTCGCTCTACATTGTACATCCGGCCAGCACTGTCGCCGCTTCCTGCGTCCTTCACGCTTGCTCTATGTAGGCTGATATTATCGGTAGCTACATTTACATACATATAAGTGTAGACTGCCTCTGTGGCGTAGTTGTATTAAGGTATGACTGGAGCGCTGAGGTCTCGGGTTCGATTTCCATATCGGGCAAAATGATATTGGATTATTCTACTCTGTATCAGCTCGGCATCTGGAAATGTGGCCGATAAATGGCAATAGGCCTGCCCCTGTTCCATTAGACTAAACATAGCAGGCGAAATGTGGGTGTGATACACCTCTGTCTACCCCTGAAAAGAGAAAAAGGCGTAATGCTATGTATGTATGTATATATGTCTGTCTTAATATAGTTACGTCGTAGTAATTACCGGTAGTTAAGCCTCTTAAGACATTAAGTGGGATTGTTGATAAGATTTACTTATCATACAGATGCTAGTTAAACGGAATTAAAAATAATTTAAGAAAGAAAATTCGTATATCATACACATAATATTTTTCATAAGAAAAGTTCTCGAGTGGAGACCACGTACTGGCAAGCGCAGCGTCGGCCGTTCACTTGCAAGGTGGACCGATGACTTAGTAAAGGCCGCAGGAACGCGCTGGATGCGGGCCATTTTTGACAGGTCCATCTGGAAATCTTTGGGGGAGGCCTATGTTCAGCAGTGGACGTCATGTGGCTGATGATGATGATGATGACACATAATATTATATTTAAATATCATTATTGTGATACAAACTTATAAAATAAATAAAATTAAATGGCGCAAAGTGGGTGCATTAGTTGCACTATGTGTGTGCGCGTACTTTCATCAGTATTTGCATATGAGAAAAAAAACATATGGCTCCTACTACGGCAGTATGAAAGGTATATTTGATAACTTCAAGCTCAAGATGTTAGATCGCCAAATTATACTCAATTTCAAAAAATGAAGTGCTGTTATTTTTACTTGATACATAAAGCTTTAGACTATAGTATAAAGTGGTATACAAAGTCACAGGAAATTGAATTTACCAAATGCTAGGGAAAATAATGCAGTTAAGGGGCTCCCCTGAGCCAATGTCATGTTCGTTTGACTCCTCCTTACCTATTTGGCCTACACTCTCCAGATCTCTCTACATCTATTGTTAACGTTATTTGTACCGCCAACTAGTCAGAATGACGACTATATGCGCTAGAATTTTAGCGGCCTTACTCCTTGAATCTAAGTATGTTATATACGGTATATTTTTAAATACTATAATTATACACAATATATTAAGCGTGTAGGTTTCGTTAATAATCTAATATTATTCATTTTAATAATTGACATTATTGTTTAAAATATGATTAGATGTTCTTCTTCTTAAAAATCACGTTCTTTTCCCGTAATATATTTTTTGCTCAACTTATACGTTTAGGTATGCACGATTTTGTCACTTTATTTACGAAACTTATAAAAAATATTCTATTGTTAGAAACTGAAGCGATTTTGGTTTGAATAAAAAAAACATCTACCACTGATTTTACAGATATATTTTCACAAATATATAAGAGACTACGACTGAGCCAAGATTGAGACCGAAAGCGTGCGAATGGGGCTGCACATCCTTTTTTTTAACGCGGTCCTGTCGGCCAGTAGCCTGACGAGAGTCGGCTTTTCTGGCCACACCGGACTTTAGGGTGAACGCTTTAGGCGCTCGCAACCCTTTAATTTAAGTGACCATGCTGAGGGCAACCCACTAACGGGTTACAAACCTCGGCTCAGGACGGCCACTGGGAGAGGATGAGAGATCAACGATTAGTGAGGAAGATTGGTGTATCCGTTTTTTTCGTCGGCACGTGGGCCTGAACTGTTAGGAGGTAGGGCTGCACATCGTGTTGCACCTTTTTTATACACCCAACTGCCAGTTGGTCACAAAATATTATTATATGGTTGATTAGAAGCCACTTAAAAATTAAACCGGCTTAAAAACACTTCATAGCGAGAAATAATTACTTCTGTAATCAAATGCCTCGGTGGCGTAGTTGTATGACGGTACGATTGCAATGCTGAGATCTCAGGTTCGATCCCCGGGTCGGGCAAAGTGATATTCGATTTTTCTATTCAGTATTAACACAGACTCTAGAATTTGTGCCCGATATAACGATAGGCTTGCCCCTATCACATCATGGGTGGAATACGCACGGCGAAAAATGGGTGCATTAGTTGCGCCTCTGCCTACCCCTTATGGGATAAAAGCGTGAGTGTGTATGTGTCTAATAAAATTAAAATCAGGACAGTGTTTATCTAATTAAGAATATATACCAACTTCTTTATAGGTTCCGGACCTCAAGAGGAAAAAAAACCCTTATAGGATCATTTCTTGTTTGTCTGTCTGTCAAGACTCTTTTTCTGTTATAAATCTGTGTATTCGAAGTTAGGTAGAAAATCATTATAAAAAATGTCGTACTATTACATTCAAATATAGTAAATAATAACCAATTATAACATGACTACAATAAAATTAATCAAAAATGGTCATGCTTTACCTATATTCTAAGTGTATAGAATATGACCGTGGTATGATACTCCAAATGGCATTTTTCATTTCAACTGATACTCACCGGGCACTGAGGCACGGTTATAAATTAAAATGCATGCTTTATATTATGTTACTTCGCTCGCATAAATCACGTGGTGTTTGACGTACGATAATAATATTATAGTATATAGCAACATTGCGTGATTTCCACCACAAGATATCTGAAGGTTCTATTGAAAACCGCATCATGATCAATTGGAATCAAATAATGAAATTTCAAACATAAACCCAGAAATGCTGCCAATTTTTATTCTGAAATGCTGGAAGTGCAATCCACTATTAAAATAGTCGCGAAAGAAGGCGCACGTAAAATCTACTGCATAATAAATACGAATGCTGTGAAGTGACTGTCGCCAGTCGCTGTATTACAGTCTAATGTGTCACTATTTTGTTACAGGGGAACGGGCGGAGGAGGGATGTTCGGAGATGTCAATATTTCTGCGATTTTGGACTCTCTGAGCGTAAGCTATGACAAGCGAGTCAGGCCGAATTATGGGGGTTTGTACTTTAAATATTGCAGTTGTTTATATATTGCCTTCTATTCCCACTTTAGCCTATACGCATTTGTAATTAAGCAATACTTATCAGATGTGAAACTCTACAAAGCTGTCGATAAGTGAAGAATCTTGAAGTCAATAGACACTTCAATAATGATGATGCTAACACAACAGAAATATTGATTTATAGACTTTTGGATAACCTGCCACGACTATGAAGAATAGTAAAATAACATTGTATCTTCGTAGTCACTAGATGCAGGCGGCCAACAGCTAGGCTACTCTCGACGCCAATACCGATCGATTGGATATTGTCCAATTGGATTTGGTATTCTTGAAAATCACACCAGCGCCACATTGGACCAATATTAGGTGGCTATTTAATGAACTAAACTCAATTGGGATTGACATTGGAAAATTCGTTAGCGGTACTCTTGACGTGATTTTGACATTTCAAATTGATATTAGATTGCGGTGTGATTGCGTTGTCAAAGAAAAAATTTCAATCAAAAAATAGTATTTTTACTTTTATTGTATTAAATTTTCATTGGAAATTTTTAAGAATAATATATTGAAATGGTAACTTTGGTGTTCGCCTACAAGTTATTGCACAACACCCGATTACGGGAATTAAAAAGAAGGAAAAATGAGGGAAGAATGTCGAGGCCTTTCAAATCCTTAATATACCTATATATTTATACCTATAATACCTTATATTGTCCTTACCAGACGATGAATTTCGAGCAATTTCTCGAATAAAAAAAACCTTTATTTGAAAATTTGTACATAGAGTTGAAACCATATCTACCAGTCCCCAAAAGAAAAAGTGAAATATTACCTAAATTTAAAGCTAGTACTTCTAGATCTATCTTTATCATAATCATTAACGTAACCTAAATATTTCAAATCAATAATCTGAGTAAAAAATGTTTCTCAAGTACCATTTGCTAAATTAAAGTTCGTATTTTAACGTTTAGATATTAGTAGCGTTGTCCTTTTACACCACCGGGAGCTACCAGCGCCGTGTTGGAGGTACTAAGGGGCTCATTGTATCCCAATAGTCGGTATCTCGGTGTATAAAGCAGGTGACGGCATGCGCACTTTTTAAAAGCCCTTTTGCCATGCCCGGGTGGCTTTCCAAAAAATCTACTTAGGCTTCAATTTGCACGTAAGTTGGTCTAGATATTTTCATGTACATAAAAAACATTTTTAGGCTATATGGTACCGAATATCTTCGCCTTTCTAGGTGTAAAAATTCACGCATAACGAATTTTAACAACCAAATACAGCTTTTTCAGTATTTTGCGAATTTATTTACCTATTTTAGCCAAATAAAAACAAAATTAATTGGATGTCCGTTTCCAAAATAAAGTTATTTTCTAAAAATAAAATAAAAGACTTTATTCATCACGTAGGCGAACATAGTTGCACTTATGATATGTCAAGATACATTCAATTAATAATTGTTATTACAAATAGTCACTTATATAACTAAAGTCATTTTTAAAGGGAGCTAAATCAATGAAAACTAAATATAGAGCTAAAAAAAAGAGTATTTTTATTAAAATTAATGGGAGGAACGCGTTGCGATCCTCACCGGTGAGGACAATACAAACCCTAACCTAGCTAACCTACCAGCCTTTCACTAGCTATCTAAGCGATGACTACCCGAAGAAGAAAGGCAGAAAGAAACTCCGGGCTTAATTTTTTGTCATCAATTTCACGATACAGGCCTAGCCTAGTGTGAGACGTCTCTAACAAATCTAAACTGTTTAATAAGATGACGATGTAAATGAAAAATAAATAAATAAATTATTGTCTATTGAATATTTATACAAATATTGTTTTTGCTTTTTTTTACAAGTCTTTTGCATACAAAGTCAGATTAGTTATATAAGCAAATGCACACACATCGCCGTTAAATAAGGATAGAATCCAATTGAAGGAACTTTACAAACATAAAACACTATACCTTCATAATAAAATTAGAGACAACATCTTCTACGCTCGAAAATGGTTTTGTTATAAGTGAAAACAGAAACTTGTACAACTAATGCCAGTTATGATCCCAAACTCCTGTTACAAGACTCTAAATCTTAACCAAAGCGCCAAATGATTATAAACACAACAACGTTGGCGCTTAAGTAGGCATACCTTGATTATTAAGAAACTTTATGTGGAATGTGTGGAATAAATAATGATACATAAAATTGGGAGTAAAACAATAAAATCAAATATCACAAATAATTATTTTAGTTCCCGTAAATATTTGACGTTTTAAAAAGCAGTCCATGGCAAAGGACAAACAGCATACAGCCTCAATCTTTCAAATACATTCATTTTAATATATTTTTTAGAATGAGACGTGCGTGAAAATATTAAATATTGGAAGAGAAATGATTTTTTCTTATGGATAAAGGATTTCAACCGGTAATTGCTAAGATTTTTGTCTTTAATGTTTGTTTTACTGATTTCTTTGAAGGTTTGACGAACCTGTTACCCAATGACAATGCAATTCTAATTTTAATCCAATTACAATAAATTGCGTTTCAAGAATACGAAATCATGTGACGTACAAATTGAGTTTGGAATTGGATTGACATTGGTATTAGATTTATATTGTAGTCGGGAGTTACCCCACAGGTCGATCTAAAAATCTTGGAGAGAGGTCTATGTTCAGCAGTGAACATCATGTGTCCGATGCTGATAATGATGATAAAATATAATTAAATGAGCATAAAAATATAGGAAATATTCAGTGGATTATGATCGTTGAAACACAAAAGCCGGGTTAGAAAGAAGAGACAAAGCATTACTGAGGACGTTGACGACGAACGCGTTAAAATAATTATGTACTAATCATTGATGTATTAAAATTACCTACATCAATGGTACTAATCGAATAAAATGCTTAATTTATTAACACAAACAGCTTCAAGTAGTGTTTTCAACTAAAGAGGAATCTCACCAATCGAGGCTTAAAAACGTCTGAACGAGAAGTCTAATAACATGGTAGCTTCAGGTAATGTAACCGATGTAATATTTCAGGACCGCCTGTGGATGTGGGAGTCACCATGTACGTGCTCTCCATCAGCTCCTTATCTGAAGTGAAAATGGTATTTAATAATAAAAAAAATATTTTACATAGATGGTCATTTTTAGACAGAGAAATGACTATAACTACGTTTAGGTTAGCGTCTCTCGGTCGACCGAAGGACCTTAAGACTCGCAATTAATTACAAATTTTCTTGGTCCATGTTCGATCGAGAGCTTCCGGGCGTCACGTCACCGTCCTCTGGTTTGGTTTTCACTGCGCGAGGTGCGCGCGACTCACACTTGCGCTTGATTGCAGGTCCGCCAGTGGAGGTGGGCGTCACCATGTATGTGCTCTCTATCAGCTCCGTCTCCGAAGTGCTCATGGTACTCGCCACTGTCAGTTCACGCATATCTCGGTCGCTTCGGCAGCCACGCCGCTGCGACCGAGCAGCCCCAATCACGAGGCTGCGAGCATGTCGGCGTTGTGGAGCTGATCGCCCGGACGGCGACGCACCACTTTTAACACTTTCACTGCGTAGGCGCCTGAACCTAGTTTTACTACCAGTGCTATACGAGTCATATACTTCCCGTATGAAGAATACCAATCTTGCGGTACGATCTTTATTTTCCCGTATCAGGTCCTGACTTCTAATGTCTTTACAAGCGTGGAATATTACCATTTTTATTTATTTTTTATACTAATCGATAGACTATATCCCTGCGTATATACATCTGCCGTAGCACGGGGATCTACGTAATATAGTAAGAGTTATATTTTTTTTTCAAAATCGGTCCTTTTACGGGTAATTATTTCCCGTCCCGCATAAAACATATAAAATGCTAGGGATGAGGGTAAAGTTAATAATTAATACCAACTTTTGAATTGCACTTTGTTTATTGAACATAAAAAATAGTATCCCTATCGATTTCTATACGAAACATAATAAAAAATTAATAGATTCATTAACATGCATAATCATAATCAACAAAAGGTAAATGAAATTGAACAAGTATACACATTGTGCACACTGTTATTATTTATTACTTTTGTAATAAATTACATATATCACTTACAAACAAAAATAATAAAGGAGGTAAATATATATTTGATTTTACAAAAATATTAAAAATTAATCAAATTAGGTAGGTATTTTTCGAATATTTTCGTTTCTTACCTTATCAGTAGTTAAAAATTCACATGAGATCTTTACTTTATAAACCACTAGCTTTTGCCCACGGCTTCGCCCGCGTTAATAAGTTTTTCCGGGCTAAAAGTACATAAAAACCTTCCCGTTGAATCACTCTATCCAACACATTTATTTGGATAAAGATTAATATTATGACGTTGATACAACTCTTAACAAATAATGCATTAATTTCGACCAAATTTGATTACCATAAAAACGGTTGTAGTGAGTTAATCTTAAAAGATAGACATATACTGTCGCTGACATTTTTTTAGATCATTTCAAGAGGAATAATTCTTTCATACATATATTTTTGGTATCTTGAACCGTTTTCGCAGCGCACGCAATGGAAGTCCTCAAGGATGAATAATTTTCCCCGTTTTTTTTCACATTTCCTATTATTTCTTCGCTCCTAATAGTTGCATCGTGATGTTATATAGCCTAAAGCCTTCCTCGATAAATGGTCTATTCAACACAAAAATAATTTTTCAATTCGAACCAATAGTTCCTGAGATTAGCGCGTTCAAACAAACAAACAAACAAACTCTTCAGCTTTATAATATTAAGTATAAATAGTAAAGTAGGTATATAAAATTCAAAATGTTTGTAAGAATATTTTGAATTTTCATTGAATTTTCATTTTTTGAACAAGTATCGCGTAACAAAAGTCCCCAGAAACGTTTAATTATTTTTTATATAGGACCAACTTCGAACTATTTCAAAAAACATTTGTACCTCTGCATATAAGTTGTTCCAATTCTTTCTGAGGTTTCGAAGTTCGTCCCTTAGAAAAAGTTGTTTATACTGATAAGTAGGTATAATAAAACCATTATAATATATTTTGCCGGTATATAGCTATTATTTTTCAAACTAAACAACATTCCCTAAGGAACTCTTCTTCTTCAACTTCTCAAACGTTGTATAAATACGAGTTAATACTTATTCTAAGGTCGACATGTGTGAACTGCGCACAACACTATGGCAAACTAAAGCACCGCGCGCGCACACCTCGGTGCTATACGGGGTTTCGGCTACGACAAAATAGTTCCTGTACCGCACCAAACGTAAAAAAAATAACTTCTGTGCGGTACAACAAAATGCTTCCCGTATTATTTTTCTTTTGTAAGTGATACTAAATGAAGCGAGAATGTCGGATATATAGTTATCTTTTTTCTACCTTCACGGGATCCTAGAAAAATACCCCCCGCACCGAGTGCAAAACAAGGCTAGTCAGCTGCCGCACATTACAAGACTCCAATACGGCCAGATAGTTCCCGTAACGCAGGGAAAGTGTTAAATAATTTATTCACATACAAATTGCTTTAATTACTAAACGTCGGCAGTAGTGGTGCGCTTCTCTGGGCGTGTCTCAAAAATACATACTAAAATGTACTTCGCCATTTAGCATCCCTCCGAGCAAGACCTTTCGTTCTATTGTTGTTTTTAAGATTTTATTTAAGCTTTTTGTGTTCTTGGTAGGTATTTGTTGTGTCTGTGGGTTTCTTACTATTGTCTCTCAAATGGCGTCTAACAATTCAGATCTGCCACTCGCCTTAATATTTCTTACTTTAGTAGTCTTGCTATGAATGTATTTATTGTTTGTTACGTTGTCCAGTGAGTTCCGGTTGAACGTGGAATCTTCAAATATTTATTATTTTGGGTTTTATGTTTTGTTGAGTACAAAACCAGTTTCAACCCTTCAATTATGTTTAGTCGAGTTTATATATAATTAATAATTGTAACAAAATGGCAGTCTTGTAGTTGAAACCCTTTTTTCTTGGTACGTACTTCGACTATCGTAAATTACATATTTGTGGGTGTTGATTGTTTTGTGTATTTTGGACACCGGTATGCCTTGATAACGGTTCCAAAACGAAGAGGTGTTTAAACGTAGACCAGGGTATATGACCCCTAGTGGAAACCAAATCAAGGAGACTGTTAAAGTCACTTCAGGACGTGACCCTGATCGATCATTAATATAGTACCTAATTAGTCATAGAGCTCATTGCAAACACACATCATGATGTCAAACAATAAAATCGTTTTCAATGATAAATTATCGTTGCAAATTACGTTTGAGTTTGAAAGTATCTAATATAATAATAATGTTGTTATGATGCAATTTAAAATCTTATTTCTTTTTGCTATATTGCGATATTTGACATTATTTTTAAAGTCATGTGTGCTTGTATTGAAAATATATTTATGCGTCTGTTTTAAAGGAAACACTGTTGTTATTAAAATGATTTAATGGAAGGATATTTTACCAGAGCTTACAAAAGTACTGAAATATTTTTTTAAGCACTAAAGTAACAGAATAAATTGAGAAACATCAAAGCATTGATATGTAAATAAACCATCAAAGCGAATATGCACGATGGATTTTAAGTCACTGTTTTTCCAAAACGTACACACAGTGATTGATTATAATTATCGATAAAAGTTTTGTAGCATTTAGAAATCAAAATAAGAGTAAAAAATTAGAAGTATCTGCGGTCAGTTTTTTCAGTGATGTGAAATTACTTTATATTGGCGCTACATGCAGCGAAGAGCGCCCGCCCGCGTCCAGTACAGTCGGCGACATAAATAGCTGAACAAATTCAAAATTTCAAATTGCCTACATTTTCTGTTCTTACTAATATATTTTTTTCCTCACAACACACACGCACACACGCGCCTATCATCCCCGAAGGGGTAGGCAGAGGCGCAACTAGTGCACCCACTTTTCGCCGTTATTCCATCCCATGATGTGATAGGGGGCGAGCCTATCGCCATATCGGGCACAAATTCCAGACTCCGGGCTGATACTGAATTGAAAAACTCAATATCACTTGGCCCGACCCGGGGATCGAACCCGAGACCTCAGCTTTGCAGTCGTACTGTAATACAACTACGCCACCGAGGCAGTCAGTTTTTCCTCACAAAAAATAATAAATATAAAAGAGATTTACTTTGTTTCAAACGAAGAAAAATGTTTCAGTTTAACTTAACGCGTATGTAGGCGATATTAAATTTTGATTTAGTACAGATACTTATGCTGCTGACTGTACAATACGCGGGTGCGATGGCCGCAGGAAACCCGATCAGTAGGAACTCAGAGGAAGTTAATGAAACTGATTCACAATTTTCCCTTCATACTTTTTATGACTTAGTGCCTACTTAAATATTTACCTACGCTCAATTATAACTACTTACGCAGTAACTATATACTGGCTGTACTCATACTGAAACCTGGAGCGGAAGATGATTGCTCGCAGCATGTAAATGCGCCGACGCACGGCCAGTAGCTAATAAAAAAATAACAAATTTAAACGACTTTAACTTAAACATTGATTTATTCGAGTTTGTATTTATTTTAAAAATGATGTAAATTGCATATTTTTATATGCCATTGTTTGAGTACAGTTTCGGAAAAACAGTGCATTAAGTTACACCGCGTATACCTACGGTCGAATTTCTAATACTTTGGAAGTATACATTTTTCGCTTTGCCAATATAGGATTTACAATTAAATTTGAATTTAACCAAAGTATATTTCGTAATAGTATTATTTTTTGCCTACGTTAAATCAGAGGAGCAACTTTGTTTCCAACGCCAGCGCTGTCATACGCAAAAGCTAGTAATTATAAGTTTTTAGCTGAATATATTCATATAATGCCATCTCAAGTTTATTGATAGAGCTAGTTAGCAGGATTTTAAGATAAACTATTATACACCTAAGTACAGCAACAACAAATTCGAATGAAAACGCCTAAATAATAATTAAAACATTTATATTGTTTGTTGTCCAAAAACCGGCAAGTTGATATTTTTATTAAGCTGGAGAAGAATTCGCAATGGCATAATTTTAAAAGTGAATAATTCATTCGAATGCGTTATCTGATATATTTCTGTGACGCGCGACTCAGAAACAATGTGTGTTATCCGGTATTGGACATTTTGGATTCAAATACCAAATTTAATTTAATATAGCATTAAGCTATATTTACAATTTCAAATTCTTATGTATATAGATGTATGGAAAAACCCTATATATATGGACACCGGTGTCCGTCGCGGGGCTTGACAGACTTCGCAGAATATATTACACACGCGTCTTCATTCCGAATGACATTCATTGTTCGTATTATTAATCCTGTAGATATACGCTGCCACATCGTACAACATTAGCAAATGTTTCAGGATTTTACGCTGGATTTCTACTTCAGACAGTTTTGGACAGACCCGCGGCTCGCTTACAAAAAGAGAACGGGCGTTGAAACTCTCTCAGTCGGATCAGAATTTATTAGGAATATATGGGTACCAGATACCTTCTTTGTAAATGAAAAACAATCTTATTTTCACATCGCCACTACGAGCAACGAATTCATTCGTATTCATCATTCCGGATCTATTACACGAAGCATAAGGTGGGCAATTGTATTGACATGTCTTTATTACAGCATAAGAATATATTTGTGTCCTATGGAAATGGTATGTTATTAACTTTATTGCAGACTGACTATCACCGCGTCTTGCCCGATGGATTTGCAATATTTCCCTATGGATCGTCAATTATGCAACATCGAAATTGAGAGCTGTGAGTTATTTTCGTTATTACCTATTACAACCTTCATTTGGCTCTCACTCGTTACTACATTTAAAAATCAAATCTTACTTTGACTAACTCTTCTCGATTATCGCTTTATATGAAAAAAAAATGTAATGTTAAAAAACTTTCTGTTATAACTGAGCTGCAGACCCATGAAGCTTCCACATTTGGTAGTTTAAGTTTAACTCAAATTTGAAAATGCTTCGTAAAATTAAAACGACATACGTCCGACGTACTTAACGCTGCTGTTTTGAGAACACACTCACCTTTGGTAGATTGGTAGACCGACCAACTCATTCACCTCAACAAATATATTAAAAACCCAGTGCGATGGGTGCTTATATTATCGTTCCATATCTCTGCATGGTACAGTCGGCTACACCATGCGGGACATCCGTTACAAGTGGAACGAGGGGCCCAATTCAGTGGGCGTATCGAGCGAAGTGTCACTGCCGCAATTCAAGGTGCTGGGCCATCGTCAACGAGCTATGGAAATCTCTCTCACTACAGGTATCGAGCACCGAGACATTTCACTTAGAGCACTCGTACAGGACTCTAACCGATTGGTGGCTTCTTCAGTACTTCATGGATTTGATTGATAGACTCGCATGCATTCGCTTAAATTAACATTTCTATGATAACTTTCCTTTTTAACTGACCCTGGAAAGTTGTTTTGCTTCCTCATCAACCAAATAAAACTTCATTTGTACATAAATATATGTATACCGGGTGGAAGGGAAACGCTCTCTATACCGGAACGGTAAGAGAGAAGAACCATAACATTAACGAAAAACTATATTCATTTGCAAAGCTAAGCGATAAGACTTACGATTTTAGTATTTCCGTAATTCATGCGCGCGCAATGTAAAGCGTACAAAAAACTGGGCGGCTGCCGCGCTGCGCCGGCACCGGCCCGCGGTCGTTAACCCGTCAGCTGATGTACGTGTTTCATTACGATTTTTTTAAAATATTGACCTTTTTTACTATGTTTTTCAGAATAATAGTTTGATTTATCTATCCATACGTGAAGCTGTACAGTAATTTGAGAAAATCCTACTAAATTGTAATAATGCGATCGCGATTTTTTTAGTGCCATCACGTCAGGAATCACCAATACTATCACCTGTATTCGTTTCCGAGAGCGTTTCCCTTCCACCCGGTATTTAATCGATCTAGTAAATATTAGGTATATACATATTTTATAAAACATCTTCGAACTTTTAGCAATACTTTATTTCTTTTGCAGGAAACTATTCACGGTTGGCGTGCGAAATTCAGTTCGTCCGATCCATGGGCTACTACTTGATTCAAATTTACATACCATCCGGTCTTATCGTCATTATATCTTGGGTCTCGTTCTGGTTGAATCGCAATGCTACACCTGCTAGAGTGTCTTTGGGAGTAACTACTGTATTGACGATGACCACGCTCATGTCCTCCACTAACGCCGCTCTGCCCAAGATCTCGTATGTCAAGTCTATTGACGTTTACCTCGGCACCTGCTTCGTGATGGTCTTCGCCAGTTTACTAGGTAACAAAAAAGGAAGGACGCTTCGGCAATAAATTACAAGAGTCAGTGTCATCACTACGGGTTAAACAAATGGAAGATGATTATAATGCTAATAATGAGCATGTGCCTTCTCCACCGATGTTTATGCGGAGCATAGACAAATTTATTAAAGAGTTGTGCTACTTTACACAAACAAACACTTGACTTTATGTGTGTAGTATAAATGGTTCTCAGTTGAACTTGCTTCGCGATGTGTGCTTAGGCAATCTAACTTTTTTAATCAACGTTGCTTTTTTATTGCAGAGTATGCTACTGTTGGCTATATGGCAAAACGTATACAAATGAGGAAGCAAAGATTCACTGCTGTTCAGAAAATGGCTGCCGAGAAGAAAATGCAAATAGACGGCCCGCCTGGAACATCTGAGCCATTGCCACCACCACGAACCAGTACTCTTAACCGGCCTCCGCCACCAAGTAGATCTTCGGTAAGAATAAGAATATGCTTTCTTTATTGTCACATGTAATATAACCTTAATTTTGATACACTTAGACAAAGTTAGTACTTGCACTTGGTATAATTTAATATTATTAAGATAAGTCGCCTCTTCTGCGCTGAGAAAATAAGCACCAAAAATCTTACGAAATGAATCATTGGAGACTTCTTATCCATTGTTCTATTCCCCCCTACCGGAGCGCATAGCCTTCGTTAACCCGTTACTATTGTGATAAAATTTATTTCTGTAGACGAAATACAAGCTGATGTCCATTTATTAAACTAAAATACACTAAAAGATGAAACGGTTATTAAATTAGATTAAGTAATGAATCCATTGAATCTCCTTAATATTCTCTCTCTTTTTAGTGATACTCCCAATATATACATATTATATTATGATTTATTTTTCCATAAACAGGAAGTTCGGTTCAAAGTCCATGACCCCAAAGCATATTCTAAGGGTGGCACGTTAGAGAATACGATAAACGGAGCACGGGCTGCGCCCCCGCCGCCACTACCGCAACCTGACGAGGAAGCAGGACCCCCGCCGCATCTCCTTCACGCTTCAAAGGTACTTCCATCACGATGTATATATCAAACAAATGTTCTACTTTTAGAAAGCGATTGTTATTGTGCATAAGCGAACGTAGCTGCTGTGTTTTGCAATGCGATCTGCAAAGCGAACTCGACCTTATACACAACAACCTAAAATTTAATCGTCAAAGTGAAGCTTAATGATATTTCCAGGGCATCAACAAGCTCCTGGGCACCACGCCATCGGACATCGACAAGTACTCGCGCATCGTGTTTCCAGTTTGCTTCGTCTGCTTTAACCTAATGTACTGGATCATTTATCTGCACGTGTCTGACGTTGTTGCCGACGATCTGGTTCTACTTGGCGAAGAAAACTAAACGGGTCCATTATATCGTACTGGCGCTCACTCGATTTTATCAAGCATTAGTATCAGATTTTTCTTTATAGAATGGATACAATGTGCAATGACCATCAATTATTCCATATATCGTTTGATCTAATAGTTATTTATTTAAGTGGCACTCAAGACCTTTAATTATTTTAGGGAGTAAGAATAATAAAGTAGAATTCAACTGTATGTAAATCTTTATTCTCAGATGCAATTAGACAATTGATATTTGCAATTCTTAATTTTTTAATAGTACCAATTTTTGTAACGCACCGAAAAATATTTTATTTTTCCAAAATGTCGGAATGTGTTTTAATATCTACATTAAGAATAACATGAAGCTTAGCGGGATTTTAAATATGCATTTTATAGATGCAGTAATAGAACTTCGTTGTTGTCAATTCTATACATATAGTTTGTCTTCTAGCACTATTATCTATCATTGTTAGAACTTATTAACATAGAACATAAATATTTCAATAATGTTGAACTCATCACAAATTTAAATCAGAAAAGCAAATAAAAATTAGCCAACGGTGCCCTTAGAGAATTTTAAATATAAAACAATACCTAACAATTTAATAATTCATGCATAGATTAAATAACGTAGAAGTATGTAAAAAGAAAATAAAGCAGTCATCTGTATCAAAATAAGTTTTAATGATCGTTACATAAAGTTTAAAAATATTCATTATCATTCATCGACGTAGTTTTTTGATTAGATGCAGATATTAGATGACCATAGTCCCTAATATAATTAGTGCCTCTTCTTGCATTGATTGAGTCCGTGAGTAAATCAACACTTCATTACGTCAAGGCAATTTCTGAACATTGCAGTTTAGTATTACTTAGGTACCCAACGACGGAACGTTGAGGGAGCGTTGTAACTCCGTTGCAGTCATGGGTCTTAGCTGAAACAGTGTGTAAATAGTTATAAATAATATTTATACGATTAAGATGTACGTGATTGCCCTAGTATAATAAATATTATTATGTTCAATTACAAGTATACACTGGTAATAAATACACTTCAATATTAACTCTAGTGCACTGAACACTTTTTCTACGTAGTTTAATATTTACATGTATATCCTATACAAACATTATTATAATTGTCGGATGACTTTTCCGCCCGTTTGTTTTTCAGTATTAAAACCATTGTTTCAATTTATATTTTCTTTTCTGACGTAAAGCTTGAAGTGTTTAGATGATATGTTTTCTAGTCAGAGCTCATAGATGAAGATGTCTAGTCAGATATTGTCAATAATGTTGTTCTAATAAATTGACACATTTCTAAATGAGCCCAATAATTAAGTGGATGAGTGAGGTTATTTGACGAGTTTGTTATAAACCATTACTTGTGCTGTGACTTGTTTACGATTATAATCTGTTTTCAATAAATGAACAATAATTATTTATACATTAGTTTGTAAAATTTAATACAAGACTTAAATTATAATTAATAATTTATTATAATATATTATGTAGGTACATTTGATATTCTTGTCATGTTATCCTTTAAATGATTTAAAAGAAAGTTTAATTGCACTTCATTATCACTTTTTGTTTGTTTAAATTGATTCAGTGATTGTATAAACTCAATAGATTATTCCTATTTATTTCTGAATTTGCTCAATGTCATTTAAATTAACTTTTATATTCAATAAGGAAGTGCAAATAAGTAATTAAATCGTTTAGGAATTGTAATATATAGGTTAGATAGGTATATCATTACATTTATCATTATTTGCCTCCTGTTTTTGAATACATTTAAAATATATTACTAAAAAGATTGTTGTTTCCTGCATCGCTTAATTCCCTGTACTATTTTTTTCTGGTTCAAGGTTTAAGCGATACTTTAGTTTGGTTGGAAGAGGCATTTAAATTAAACCATTCCTACTGACAATTTGAAGACTGAGTCAGTTTATCAGTTTGTTATGTTCCTTATAACGTTTTATATATCTAATTAATGTAATGTACGTTGTATAATCTTGTGGCGAGTAGTTGTACTTCCAGTGCGAGATTTGTTATTGGAGAAAATTCTTACAGAATCTATTGAACCGTTAAGTTTCTATTATAATAATAATATTAATTTATTGTTACACATCAATCAGCCAAAATGATATATAATATAAATTAAACATTAATGATCTATGGATTATAAATGTAATTTATGAAATGGGAATAATTATATAGGTCGTGAAGTTTGCATTATATTGCACCTAGTTAGTAAGGAAGTAGCGTAGCTTGGCGTTTGGGGGACCGGGCGACGCGTGCGCCACTGACGCGATCTACAAAGCTACCTTCGATCTACCAAATTGGATGACGACGCTCTCTCCTTTGCTGAAGCAGTGCTACCCAAAGCGAATAATTCCTTCGACTAGTTCGATTGGAATATATTGTGAACGGCAATGTACCAAACACATCGCATCCATCGCCCGCAAACCTCATGCGCGAAACCAAATTCTAAATCACATTTAAATAAATTTAGAATAATTAAACAAATTATATTACGAAAGTAAAATCAATTTAGAGAAATTAAGATGATTTACTATTATAGGCGTCAAATAAACGACGAAATATACTATAACCTAATATCACGTAATCCTGATAATGTATGATAAAATGAGGTTAGTTATCATGTACTTGCAATTGATATGACCAACATACATTATGGCTCATGTGTTGCTCGACGTAAAGAGCAAAACACGTCATAACTTCAAATAGGTAGTTACGTACTAAGTGCAAAAATGCAACAAATATTGTGGTATTACATACTCCTTAAAATTGACGCATATTAAAACAATGTTTGGTACGAATATTGGACATCGTAGATAAGCGATTTATAATTTGTAAGTGGATTAAAACTTTTTAATAATAGGCCTGCAAGAGCAAAATAAATTCTAGACAATATTGTAAATGATCATTTACGTATCAATGAAACAATAAATGTACGTAAATGCTTCGGTTTGAAATTGTGATTAGTTAACTGAATATTAATTGTTGCTCATCAATTGGTAGTGAACGAGGAAACGTATTTTAGTGCCAAATTTGAGACTGTATTATGATTATCTTTAAAAAAATGTTGTGTTAAACCTTGACCGTTTGTAAAGTTTATGACAAATGAATTTAAAATGTATGTTTTTGAAAACATTTTGTCGTGTCTATAGTTAATTTAAGGCTAACCTCTTTATTTGTTAAACTGAAATTGATCTCGCTACTATTTATAACGTATTCGGATTAATTTTATAGTTTCAATTGTACGAATATTCTAAATATAGATACAATGTATGCGTATTGAAATTAAATAAAATAATATGAAAACTGTGTAATCCATTACAACCTTTAATTACGAGCCTAGATTTACGAATATTCAATTGAAAAACGATCTGATAAAAAAGAAAAGTTAAAACTGTGGCATAAAAATAATTTATTGGACGCTATTCAGATAAGAATTCAGAAAGGAAACAATAATCTGAAATCTGTGAAGGGTATTAATTTCCTGACCGAAGCACCACAAGTTCAGATTCCAGCTCGGCGACTTTAAATTCTGACTGATTCGAAGAGCCCGTTGAAATCCTAATTCGATTCGTATTGGTGTGCATTTTTTTCTGATCGCTCGAACATGATTACGGATTTTTCTAACGCCTCTCTATCGATAGTTCAGGGTTTTCTCCACATTTTCTCGACACGTAGTATTTTCGGTTTTTTCGTCATCGATTATACCGATATGCGGTGTTTGATGGGTACACAAAGCTATTATGAGTGGCATTTTTATATACGAGATACAAAATGATTAAAGATTTGCAGGTGATTTCTCATTAGATCTTTTATCGAACGAATAACTAAAATTTTCTACAGAAAGTCAAAATTACAAAATTATGCATCTTATAGAAATTAGCTCTGAGAGAAATAACAGCATCAGGTCCGCAGATGTTTGAAACTATGACTCAAAATTCTAATAAGTATAAATAATGCAATAAAAACAAATGAGTTAAATCATCAATAATGGAGTCATCTTGCAAGACAGTCAGTTGAATCATTTGACTGCAATTTAGTAAAACATTACAACAGACATTCTAAACCATCACGACTACCAACTATTTTTTTTGTGATTATAAACATTCCATAACCTAGTAGGAATTAAAACCTCCTAATTAAAAACCGAGCAGTAAATAAGCAAAAAGCTTTCATTTCAAACACAGAAATATTTAACACTTGTTGAATATAATTTTATGAAAATGCATTGAGTTGGACCAATATTGGAAATAGCTGAACCTATTTAGACAACAACGGACTGATCTACCGTGAAATTGTTCCAATAACAACATAAAACTAATTATAATGTTGTTTTATTATTTGAATTACGTCTCCAATAATTTGAAGAATAATTAAACTATAAATGAATATTTTAGCACGTGCGTCATTAAATTTGCGTGTTCAATATTTCCAGAGTGCGAACCACCGTCAATAGAATTTGGCTATGTTTTTATGAGATTTTGAAGTTAGGTACAACGCAAAATCCTACATTTTGTTCGCACAAAATGTTTTTCAAATTGTCACCGACACTAATTCAGTTATTGGTATCCTATAGCTCTCATACGAGTAGAATATTGATAGTACACACATTTTAACTTCGTTAATAATATTCGGTGTGAAATTCTGCCACGAGATAACTTCATTTTGCGGTTAGTTTTACACCATGGCCAATGTGTGGTTTGCAGCGTTTTTTACTAATTTCAATATATACGTGACACGTCTATGAAGTAGTAAGTAAAATTTTAAATATTTGTTACCAGTATGGAGACGTGTTTTCGTTACCATAAACTTACCAAGAATGTTGTATGTGTAAGTTGTTTGTTTAATATTATTGAAATGTTTAAAATGTAAGGTTCATTGTACTCTTCCAAACATCCACGAAGCAACACTTAAAATTAACGGTATTGGTGTGGGTTAATGATATTGCTCAAACTGAATAACTTTATAACAAGTAGTTACAATGTACGAAATTTAGTTCTGTGATCCAATAAATTATGTGATCTGTATTATTCGTTTCATTTTACATATTCGCATTTCAAATGTGTTACACATAAAAATTATAATTTATGATCAATGGACAAGTCGTCTTGGAATACACCTCGCAGCCAATTTGCTCCAAAAACAGTAGATGACCATATCGCAGCCTTTTTGGAGACGCAATTCCTTTCCCAATAAAAAAAACGGACAAGTGCGTGTTGGACTCTTGCACCCTTGGCTCCGAACAAACTTCTTAAGTAGGTACATTTACAAAGCATCTAATATTATTGATTTAATTAAAATATATATTAGGTGAAAGGAAAAACTTCATTTGGCCGTTCGATCCCCAGTGTTACTGCACCAACCGAAAATAATAAGTTTGTAGTAGTAAACTCACTTTTTTTGTTGGTAACGTACATATTTACAGTTTTCAGATAGTTTCCTTCACGTGTGCTGTAAGATCTTGCTTCTTGTCAAATTTTATGATTCTAGGTCAACGGGAAAGTAGGTACTCTATAGGTTTTGATTCTCTTGAGAAATCGCAATATACGGTCATATCTTTTGATTGCGTTGATTTACAAGTTTGAATTTTTTACAGCTGAAAGAGACCACAGATCCGAGTATTTTATATTATTATAACAACTTGATACCTTTACGGGTTACTGACAAAAAGGGTCTTGACGGACGGACAACAAAGTGATCTTATAAGGGATCCGTTTTTCCTTTCGAGGTTCGGAGTCCTAAAAAAGATTTCAACTATGCCAGTAATTTCTGATATTTTTTGAATCCAATACCAGTACATAATGGTACAAATTTAAAAAAGCAGCTGGCGTTTTACTACCGTAATTGTCGCAGTTCATTGTAACATTTACACCCGTTTTCATAAACAATATTATGAGGACACACAGTGAACCGCACGGATAGTGTCAGCAATTTCATAATATTCTTTGGCTTTGTTAAGCCATGTTTATCTGTCAGCCAAGAAGTAAAGCTGTATCTCAATATTCACCAATCGCAATGCCGATATACCTACGCGCCGCGAAGACTGCTATGCCAAGAGCACTGAGAAACAGATTACTTATCATAGCAATACTCCCTACTTAGGAATGTAACGTGAATACGGGGCTCACTTTATATTATTTACTTTATCGCGCATGTACAACTACATTCAAGTAATTTACATCTTTGCACGTCGATAAGAGTATGCTCTGGCATACCCCAGTGTACCGTGGCATGGTCACCACTATTGCGCGTTTTATATAGAGATGCCGAAGGTTCTCTAAGACCTCTGTAAGAACAATAAAATGAATTTTTTTAGGACATTCGAATTTTTAAATCCAGCTGCCAACGGTTACAATTTTCGACGTAGAAATAGTGTGATTAACCCGTCAAACTCCGCTTATATATAGATGTATGGGGAAACCCTATACACTCGGATGCCGGCGTCCGTAGCGGGGCTTGACAAGTCAAAAGATTTGATATTGGAAAATTTTATATTTCCTGCTAAAATGAAGACTTTTATATTGCAGTCACGGGCAGCAGTAGTAAATCGAAAAGTAAGTAAATATTACAATGTAAAATCCTTAAAAACTCCATACACGGTAATCTTTTTGTAGGGCTTATAAATATTGATTGCATTTTGGCGAAATTAGAATTATTTAAAACGCAATATGAAATTAATGTATCAGTAAGTAAGCATTGAAAGGTTTTTAAACAACTTCGAATATTACGGTATTATTTATATAAAAGAGCAGTTAAAATATTGTATATAAATATATACCTACAGTATGCTACATTGAACATTGGGAATGGCTATTCCAAGTATTAACCTATTGAATAAATGAAGTTACACTCCCTAGAAATTGGAATTATACTACCAGACTGATAAAATGTATATATTATTTTAAGATAAATTTAGTTCATAATCTTAAGAAGATATTTAATGCTGCCTGCAAGAAAATATGTAATCTAAAAGTTCATAACAATCTTCTAATCAAGTTTAAAAGTTAACCAATTTATGTGTGAGAATCTTCGATATCTTTTTCCCAATCCTCAGATTATCTCTCGTAGAATGAATCATGTTTAAGGATAACTGAAGCTGAATCGTTAAAAATGACATCGCCAGCTTTAATGTCTGCCACATAACGTAGAGTCGGAATTCTTAGCAGAGTGCGGTGTTATTTTATTCTCGGTCAGCCTGCCCTTGTTAGAAAGCGCAGACACGGCCTAGCATGAATTTAAAGGCATAAGGATGCCTTCCTAAAATATGTAATCTATGTCTTGGAAGGATTACAACTTTGAACTACCTGTATTTTAAAGTGGCATAAAACTGAGACAATTTAATCTTATCCCGTTCTCACGTTTCTTTTATCATAACGCGTGGTTTATAATTGAACCATGTGAAGAAGATTGAAAGAATCTAGAATCTTCTTTTCCCCCTGAAGTATACATTTACATTGCTCGTCCTTAAAAACATTAAAATGATCTCCTACCATCGAAATTAAATTTAAATCAGATACATACTGCGATGTGTCAACTGCTTTTGCTGTATATAATTTTCTACACCGCTTATTTATTCAGTACATTCGCGGTGTTGTTGATGCCGAATTCTTAAGACTAGAGAAACTCAATTTTCCGGCAGCGGGATCCGGGAAATAAACTTTATTAGCTATGTAGAGATGTGCCAGTTATTATTTTAGCCTAGAGGCCTTTTATTTTCAGTTATAGATAATTCCATCTCCAATGACGCGCCCCACCAATTTCAAAGCTGAGATTTTACGGGGTAACGGGACTTAGATTATTCACCGTAGTGTGCATGAGGATCCGGAATTAAAACACAAGCGTAAGGTTGCACACATGCTCTGTAAACGATTAGGGAATGTAGTGATGTGCGTTCGGGAATGGAATTATCCACACTTAGCGTTTCTGTAAGTTACTATATGGAATGAAAATGCTGATTGTAGCAGTAGTTAGTAGGTATTACTGAATCCACCATACCAGCCTTTTTTACATACTGCCCAGTGTGAGACAATATGATAGTTTATGTAGTATAAAAAAAAAAGTGGGAGATAGCGGGAATATACAATGACGGTTAATATCCAAATTAATTTCGTTTAAACTTCGAGGTATAACAGTGATCTCTATAGAGCATAGTGTGATATTCTAGATATTGTCGATAAGATTTTAGCGTATAGGTACATAGACATGATAATTGCGATAGTATTTAATGGTGTGCCGTTAATTTTAAAACTATCCGCGTGCTAATGAAGAACTTCGTCTACTGGTATACCAACATCATTAAAATCCATTCAACGATTTATGCGTTTATTTCAAACAAAGATACAAACATTTTCAGAAATTCTACATAATTCTAACAGGAAAAGAAACTCAAACTACTAGAAAGGAAACAAGCTGTCGTCGCGCGTCGACAATTTATTTAATCGTCCCTTTAAAAATGCGGAAGGCAATGTCGTTTCTTGATAGATGCCAGGGCATGTTCGTTTCGCTCGGTTTAGAGATTCATCTTCTCAAGTCTACGCCTTTTAAAAACTAGCTAGTTTGTTATAGTACGTAATTTGGATTTTTTTTATGGCATTGAATGACGAGATGGGCATGCCGTTCACCTGATGGTAAGCGATACGACCACCCATAAACAGTAGAAACACCATCCAGCACCCTGAGTTACAAAGTACTGTATGGCATTCCACAGCGCTCGTCATCCTGAGACGTAAGATGTTAAGTCTCGTTATGTCCTGTAGTTACACTGGCTACAATGCCCTTCAAACCGAAACACAACAGTGCATTCACATTGCTGCTTGGCGGTAGAATAGAACGAATAGTCTAATTTACTAATTATTTAACCATGTACTATGTCAACCAATGTATGTCGTAGCACTGTAGTGCTCCAAGCTGTAGTTTTTGCCGCCTAACATTTTTATACAGCAAAATTGTAACTGCAGTACGTATTGCCGGCAATATTGACGTTACAAATTCATATTTTTTTAAAAGAGAATGGCTGCAAATCCGTTGCATTTTATGCATAAAAAAAACAGATGGGAAGTGACGGCTTAAAACTATTGGACTGATATTGGAAAATTGATAAATGCCATTTAACATTGTACTATAAATTCCCAAACAGTTTGTATAAAATTATTTTATAAATGACACTAATTCACGGTGGCTTTGTTGCAAGTTTAACATCTTCACCCATGTCTCGATGAGGCCAAATTCGGTGCATTTTTAAATAATATTACCGGGTTCTAAATCTCAGAGGCGGACCGTCCCGACAATTGCAACGTTGGACTTTTACTGCAAGGTATAGAGACGACTTACGGTCGCAGGAACACGGTCGGTGGATGCAGGCTGATTTTGACAGGCAAATTAGATAATTCTAAATCATTTTATATAATATCAATGTTTGAAATAATATTTACAGTCGACTGACAATCACAACCAGTTTGTAAATAAAAATAACTTTAAATCCATAACATTTATTAGCTGCACACAAGTATCTACGTGAATCGAACTATATGGCAATCAAAACCAAATGTCTTATGTAGCTGCATTCTACATCTTTAATCTATATTACATAATAGTAATAAGTAACTTACTTGAACTGACTGCCTCGGTGGCGTAGTTGTATTATGGTACGACTGCAATGCTGAGGTCTCAGGTTCGATTCCCGGGTCGGGCAAAGTGATATTGAGTTTTTCTATTCAATATCAGCTCGGAGTCTGGCATTTGTGCCTGATATGGCGATAGGCTCGCCCGCTATCACATCATGGGACGGAATAATGGCGGAAAGTGGGTGCATTAGTTGCGCCTCTGCCTACCCCTTCGGGGATAAAAGGCGTGAGTGTATATGTATGTATATATATGTAACTTACTTGAAATAGGAACCCCCACGCCCGTCCTGACCTTTACATCGGCTAAGTTCAAAACACCGAGAAAACATAGCATGATGCTTTCAAGTGAAAGGCCGAAGCGGAATATAAAATTATTTCTGCAAAAATTCATTGCCAAGGTAAAATTATAAAAAGCAAGTTCCCTTTTACTAAGTCCAAGTTAATGCATTATAGAAAGCGAGAACTACTGTCATAAACAGAATTAATGTTCTCTTTCACTTTGAAAGGAAAATGCGTTAGTGGACTAGTGCAATTAAAATTAAAATATGAACGAGTATTCTTAGGTCAGGAGATAAAATGCATAATATTATAATTAATAATATATTCCACGCCTCTAAAACATGATAAATTAGTTGATTGTGTTGAGGGCACTAAAATTAATTTGGGTACCACAGTCATTGTCTAAGTGTTGCTGGATTTCTCGTGAGTAAAATCTCCCTTGTCTTCATTATCCTACTAATATTATAAAGGCGAAAGTTTGTAAGAATGTATGGATGTTTGGATGTATGGATGTAAGGATGTTTGTTCCTCTTTCACGCAAAAACTACTGAACGGATTTCGATGAAATTTGGCACACGGGTAGATCATGTCCTAGATTAACACATAGGCTACTCTTTATCCCGGGAAAATATAAACCGGGACTTTTATCCCGGAAAAACTTTTTAATGCGGGCGGAGCCGCGGACAAAAGCTAGTTTTATATACACTCATTTGCAAAAAAAACGGGCAGTTTGGATTTTAAATCTTTTTTAAAAAAATACGGTACCAAAATGATTTCAATCATTTGTACATGTTACTGGCCGGTTTTAAAAATGCCGTGGTGTTTAAAACAGTACGTTCTAAATTAAAATTTTCGTTTGATGCTCGTTTTTACAGAAAACCACTTTTTATCCTACATTTTTGGTGCGAAGTTCCAAAAGATAATATCGGTTTTCATAACTTTTAGTCAATTTTTATGAATTTATTTCATATTCTTAATTGTCAAAGCTTCATTTATTGCTGTTTAGCTGTCTCAATAATGTTAGAGAAAGTGGTAAAAGCTACCAAAATTATTGCGCTGCTCGAAGAGGGCTGCAGCCAATGCTTCGTGGCTCAGAGGCTAAGTGTGAGTCGCTCGACGGTTCAAAGGACTTGGCAGCGGTATCAAGACACCGGTTCCGTCGAGAGAAGGCCTGGTTCTGGAAGAAAACCATGTACCCAACCACGGGATGATCGTTTTCTTGTGAGTCGCGCATTGAGAAATCGCAAGTCTTCGTATGTGGACCTGAAGAACAACCTCGAAGAAGTAAGAAATGTGCATATTAGTCTATGGACGGTCAGGAGGAGGCTGCTCGCGGCCAATATACGCAGTCATCGCCCGGCTCGCGGCCCTAAGTTACTCCGTGAGCACAGAGTTGCCAGGCTTAGGTTTGCTCGAATTTGTGAGTCATGGACTCAAGAAGACTGGAATAGGGTATTATTCTCCGATGAAGCCAGGATATCTCTGTTCGGTAAAGATCGACGTCGGCGAGTGCTACGAAGACGAGGAGAACGCTTTGCAGAGGCTTGTTTTGAAGAAATTACACCTTATGGTGGGGGCTCTGTTATGTTTTGGGCAGGAATAAATTCAATGGATCGTACAGAGTTAGTCTTCATTGAAAACGGCTCACTGACTGGACATCGATACATAACGGAAGTTCTTATTCCTCATGCACAACCCGCATTGGCCGCTTTAGGCGAAGACTCAATTTTTATGGACGACAAGCTCGCGCCCACCGGTCTGGCGATGTGGAAGCGTATGTGCAAGAGGTCGGCATTCGTCGTTTGGATTGGCCAGCTCGAAGTCTCGACCTCAATCCTATAGAGCATGTCTGGGACGTTCTGAAACGACGCGTGAGATCAGTACAACCGGCTCCGCAAACCATCAGAGAGCTGAAGAATGTGATTACCGCGGAGTGGGAACGTATTCCGCAAGCAAGTATCCGGGATATCCTCGCTAGCATACTCAGACGAATTCAAGCTGTGATTTCAGCTAGACGGGGTCACACTCGATACTAAACATTTATCTGCTTTTACTTTATTAAAGAAAAAACAAACAAAAATCTTTGTTAACTTTTACTTCACGAGCATATGCACTACTAGCGAGCATACACTACTAGTGAACTTTAGCATTAAAACCCATAAATTTTATCAAAATTTTATGATAATACTGACGAAAACGATTATTTGCTTATTAATTTACAAAATTGTGAAAGTAAAACTACCTATAATTATCAAACAAACCAATAGTAACATTTGAAATGGTTCATTGCTTAGGTGCCCGTTTTTTTTGCAAATGAGTTTATTTCTAATGCCAATAAGACTTACTGTGTCCATTGTATTTCAATTTGAGATATTTTATTCTTTGAAATTATTGGGAATTGATGTCTCAATCCTACTAATATTATACTTATAATATTATAAACGCAAAAGTTTGTAAGTATGTATGGATGTTTGGATGTATGGATGTTTGGATGTATGGATGTTTGGATGTATGGATGTATGGATGTTTGGATGTTTGGATGTATGGATGTTTGGATGTTTGGATGTTTGTTACTCTTTCACGCAAAGACTACTAAACGGATTTCGCACATGGGTAGATCATGTCCTGGATTAACACATAGGCTACTTTTATCCCAGGAAAATAAAAAGCGGGACTTTTATCCTTGTATAAGTTTTTTTTATTCTTGTATAAGTTTCTATTCGAAAATCACACCTAAGGAGCCTGCGTGCAGGATTTAAGCTCGAAATGGCGATGATCCATTGGTAGCATCTGTTTAATCCTTTGTAGATTAAGCTGCAAGCTTACAGTATATTGATACGAGAATTATTCACACATCAAGTTAACAAATTTTAGACAAGCAGCCGAATAAATATTGTATACAGATCTATAATATATAGTTAGAATAAAAATTCAGAAGTGGTAGGAAATCATTAAAGAAGACACAGAATTATCTGCCATACAATGATTTAATAACAATGCAATAAAATAAGTCACCATACGTTAACAAATCAGATGTTCTCACAAGTCGCTTCGACCGTCGGCATACCTTTTCCACAATTAGAAAATACAAAAAGAATATCAGCAACACTACTTTGCTATCGACATAAGAATATAATTATGAATGACACAATTCAAAGACATTCTTATAGTCTGTTATTTAGGTACATCGTTCCATATTTAAACATTATCTACTCAAAGAAGTTCTATATAAAAAGAGTATGCTTGTAATATAATAAAGATCAAATAGATACACTTACGTCGCAGTTCCCTGTTATAATAGTATCAATTCTAAAGCTCGTAAGCTATTTACTTTGAAAGCGCTACTTATTTCTCAGATGGATTTCAGACTGACCCGGCAGGTAGGGGCATGCTCCAGGCGATCGCAGAATAAAAGTGAAAGGAACTAGTTCAAGGGCGAGTCTGAGAGCTGGAACATTGTATAGCTTACTCGTGTACTAAGGACAAGCAAGATGAAATCGTTTTAATACTTGTTCAAGTTGAAATGAAAATGCGATGGTTTTTTTTTTTGATTCACTAAACTAGGCCTTACACACAAATACAATTAAATGCAAACATAGAAAACATGGATCACAATGTTGTGTATGCCCTTCTAGAAGTGAATACAGCATGCATGGTTGTCGTCATAAGCGTAAGAGTTACGACTTCACTGATGAGTTTGATCTGGAAGGGGCTTTGATTTAGCATTCGTCATTCGAAATTAAAAGTTATAAATAATACCCATTAATTTACAAGAAGATACACTAACGTAATAAAATAGTATAATGGAGGTCCGAGGTAGTTAGAATGTTCATTCTAGAACCCTGACTTTTCATTAGTGTGATTAGTTTATTTATAAATTTGTTTAAGTAAGATTTACTTATTAATAAAAATTAAATATATAGGTTTCTTATTGCCCAAGAATGCAGTACACTACAATGAACTGCAAAGGAAAATCATAATTATAATAACTTCTCAGCAAAGTGACATGAATAGTCCTGATGCTAAAATGAGATACTTTGTGTCTTATGTAAGAGTAACTACGAAAGTCTTTTTTTCAAATACTCTGACGCCTAAAAGTTAGAACAAACATTTGACACAAATAATTATATCTCTTTATGAGTAAAACCCGCGTCCTTTCTCATTCAACAGCAACATTAACTGTATTTCAGAAGCTGCCAGGAATAAAAAATTGTCACATTTATGTTTTAAAAATAATATTTTTATGAAACTTCTGAATGAGCCATATTGACACGCAGTGACGTAGAGGTTGAAGAGTTTATTTCAATCGGTTACATACATTGGTACATTAATGTATTAAAAAGCCTTAAAACAAAATTCCATGTTCACGCGTCATAATAACCTTTAGTTTAAACATCGAAACGTTTTGCCGTCATTCTCGTCATCCGCTGATTCTAGGAAATAAAACGAAAAAAATGCACAGTGAAAAATAAAATTTTATCGCATTGATCAAAAAGTTTGACCCAGTTTTGAGGTGGAGTTTTGATTTCGCCGTTCAAAGTACCGGAATCGCAACTATCGGCGAACTACGTACGAGTACCTAAAAGGCTCACATCGCAAACTTCATCAGTAAAATAGCATAGGCCGGCTTTTCGATCGTGCTACTCGCCAATAAAGCGTTAAAGGGAAATAATTATGCCTTTTACAGGAACGAATTTCACTTCCATTTTGTAAGGTATTTGAATAAGTTCCTTTTTAGAAATGCAAAAATTTTATAAATGTGTAGTTTTGTTAATTCTTACTATCCTACTAATATTATAAACGCGAAAGTTTGTAAGTATGGATGTATGGATGTTTGTTGCTCTTTCATGCAAAAACTACTGAGGGGATTTCGATTAATTTTGGGACACGGGTAGATCATACACACATAGGCCAGTTACTTTTTATCCCGGGAAAATATAAAGCAGGACTTTTATCCGGGATTTTTTTTTAACTCGGGCGGAGCCGTGGAAAAAGTATAAAAAATAAAAACAAAACCTGGCATCGGATTGTTATCTATACAAAAATGGAAACTAGTCTTGTCTAGTATAATGTTATTAGCACGATGCAATAATATCTTGATTGCAGACGGTGCTGCATGTTGTTGAGCTCTAAAAATTTCGATTTCGTTTTACATGAAGACATTACAGCGGCTTTTGGTGATAATTCGGAACATGGTTTCGTCTTCCAGAAATCTCGCCCATAAGAACGCAATAACAATTCGTCACAGAGATAATGTTTATTATTTGACTGTAGTACTGCCCCGAATGATGTGGTCTTAAATCCATTTAGAATTTGAATCCAATAAGAAATTTTTGCTTGATACATACAAAACATTCAGCAAATGGATAAACAGACAATTCGACGTAGAGAACAAAATCTCATAAATTGCAGTCTAATATTTCATTGGTTATTCGTCACTTTGCCCAAATTTTTATAAATTTGATGTTTTTAAAAACATGCAAAGCTATGGTTCAATTTTATTATAGTATAGATAGGATATTTTAGTTTAAATTTATTAGTACACCATTTTTAAAGCTACTGTACTATTATTTTGAGTGGATAATTGAAGAAAATGTTATATAACAAGGCGTAATTATAATATTCTCAAACAAATTACTTTTAACAAAAGCCTTTTCAAATCTTTTCATAAAACTTTATGCAATAAAAAATTTGTTAACAGTGCCATCTGTACCATAATATTATAGTATGAGAACTTTATGATATCTAACATCCAAGGCTACCAACATTATAAAGTTAATGGCGGTACTAAACATTGTGGCACTGTGAATTTACATTATATGCATGATGAGACATAGTTTCATCTTGTACATTGTCTTTTAATACTAATTTTAAGTGATTCGTGCCAATAGCATCCACATTTGTTCGTAAGCTGCTAATTTCGGCAATGCATTATTTAAAAATACCGCCATTTAGTTAATGTTGACATTATTGAATGTTAGGTGTCACATGGTTCCTTATGTGTGGTATAGATGGCGCTATTGGTCAATAAATATAAGCATTTGTATGATGTTGCCCTAAAAGTTTTCAGTAACCTGCTAAAATTATTTGCATTGTTTTATGGGCACGATATTATTTATATAATAATAATACCAGCCCTGTATTATATACTGCTCACTGCTGAGCACGGGCCTCCTCTACTACTGAGAGGGTTTAAGGCCTTAGTCCACCACGCTGGCCTAGTGCGGGTTGGCAGACTTCACACACCCTCAAAATTCTTATGGAGAATTCTCAGGTATGTAGGTTTCCTCACGATGTTAAAGTGAACGATAATTGATAAACAATACACACATAACTTTGAAAAGTCAGAGGTGTGTACCTACCTTGGGTTTTGAACCTCCGGACATTGTCTCGGCAGACCGTTCCATTCCCAACTAGCTATCGTCCACTTAATATAAACTCGAGTAAGCCAGTTTGCCAAGCTGGTCTAATTTGGCATCTAAGGGAGTAATCCTTGCCGGTGAAACCAATCCATTGTCATGATGATATTTTACATGTTTCGGACTTTAAATCTGCTATGGAAATCTCCGTTTTTTTATTGTAGTTAATGTTTAGGATTAATCAGAAGTCGGCAAGGTGAAATAAAACACTCGACTCAGTCCCAAATAATACAATAATAGTTTAATGTCTTATGCAATTTGTATCGAATATGCTATGACATTTGTTGGAAAAATAAATAATTTTCACCTATATTTTTTCACTTCGGTCACAGCTCACAGCAAGATTTGTTGATATAATAGCTTCTCCGCCTACATTCAGATTATGCCGAAAAAATCTATACTATTTACATCTTGTAGGCCGTGTTCACATTGCAAATAACGATAAATATATTATCTTTCTTATTTGTCACAATAAACTAAAAAATATATTATTATATAATATGACAAATGTCCTCGCTATTTGTGTATCAGGTGATTGAAACATATTTCGACCCAGATTCTGATATTGCTACGGTGCAAGTATACAAAGGTGAAGATTATTTGTCCACTTCAGTGGCGAAGAAATTGGAAAGGAGTTTATAATAATATGTTTTTTTTATTATGTTTATGTAACTGTTTCCTAGGCACATAGGCTTTAAGAGGTAATACATGTTTTTTCTTATTTTTTAATTAATTAAAAATAACTGTAGTTGAAAGTATCCCAATATGAAAGAAGCATTTGTTACTAACTATTTCTTGATAAATGATAGATTAATTTCAATCAATACAGATACCTGCATGGAAAGTTCCGTCTCAGATATGAACTAAATTTGCAGTGTGAACAGACCATTTTATTATTTAAATAATACATCAAAATATTTACAATTACAATTCAAAATAGCGACATACAAATAATATTACGGTGTAAGTATGTAATACATGACAGTAGATAATGCCTAAGCTATCTACTAAGTAGAATGGGGTATACGGTGCTGAACTCTGTACATTCAACTATACTAATATAGCTGATAACAATAGATTAAGCACATTGATTATAATACATACACAGCCGGTCTCAAGAGAGACTAGCCCATCCATCCCGCCGCAGGAGGATGTAAAATTACAAAAAATCTATATAATATTTGTAATTTATAATCGTTTATACAAAAATAGAGTCCACGACAACCGCGAAAATGATCTTCAAGTTGAGATTGCTTTAGTATCGCGATGTTTTCTTGATGCTCCATTGCATAATATTCTCCAATAGGCGTATGCGTAAACGACAGTTTTGATTGAATTAATTAATTATTTGATTTGGGAATCGAAAATAATGGTGTAGGACGTAGATAACACCTGAAAATTAATGAGTCCATATCACATAGTTTAAATATCGAATATCTGTAAAGTGTTATCTGTAATGTATTGTGAGAACTGCTTGTAGGTTTTGGTAAAATCCCATTTAAGGGATTTGATTGGAGCTATCTTGACATGCAATGTTCTATTTGTGAGGTTGTCGTCCATAATAAGAATCCATGTTGCATTCGCGATATGTTACCCTGCCTTTTGTTTATTGCGATACTGTTTTTGTATTAAACGTGACAGACTATACGCATAAATCGTATTTACGAACGTAAATTGGTCTGAAATGTAATTGCTCATAGATTTCACATTCAAATCTCTAATGGTTAATAGCCCATAAGGAGTATAAGTTCATATATTTTAATTATTTCTTTAAATATATAATACCCAAATTCTTGAATATTGATATCGTTTTCATAATAAAATATCATGTAGAGTAAATTCATTCCTAAGAACGTCGCTGGGAGATTACAAAAAACATTCTGAGTACCTACGCTGTGTCTTTATTATAAGGACACTTTTCACAAAATGTCCCAGCTTTCTCAAAGGGCATCGAGCAGGCGCTATGAACTTGTTATTGAAAATCTCTACAGTTTCTTAGTAATTTGTTTCTCAACAATAAGTTGATAGCGTCGCGTTTACGTGACGCCAGATAGCTTTGTATAGAAGATTGTTTAGTTTTCACATTTTAACACCAAAGTAAAAGGTTAATCAGGAAACTTTCATTCTTTGATATTCGCGAATTAAATTCTGCATTAAAGTTATTGTCTCCATAAGGTATACCTAAGCACTGTGTATTTTTACAATATTATCCATAAGATTACCAAATACTTTAGTGTAGTCGTTTTGACGCGGAAACATTTCATTTAAGCATTATCATGTTATATTATTAAGGTAATAGCGTATGAAAGTTTCTCGCAACTATAAACCTACTAAAAATGTATGTCAATAAAAAGTTTGTTTCTAAAAAAAACTTTGTAAATTAAATTTTCGACACCAAAATTCTCATAAATGATTTTTATAATTTATTATATTATTGCTAGAATAACTTGTCCCTGAGTGTGGTCGTGTTGGTGAATTCACATTCTGTGAAACAGTAACAGTCGAATAGTATAATGTTATCTGAACTGCTGTTCTATCCATGCCTATCTGGAACTAAAACTATAGCTTCAAACACTTTTCACTACGAGAAAAGGTTTTAAGGAACGCAAATTACAAATTATCTCTGTTCACTATTTCTACTGAGAAGAAAAATAGACTTACAAGATAGTTACTGTGTACAGTACATAGATTTTTTATAGGATCAAGAATATTTTATAAAGTTTCTAGATAAATCATTTTGCCTAATATTTTTGGGGTTTATTGAATTATAATAATACTCCTATGTTTCTAATTGTTTCATAATGCAAAATGTGAACACCCAAAATGATTGATGCGATTTGTGATCAATGGTACCAAATAACTTTTTACAATATTGTATTGCATTCATAACAATTATATAACTAAATTTTATATAATGTATTTGTAATTATTATACTAAGTATCCATAAACGTATAATCTCTCGACAACACTCAAGGAAATCGCTTCAGCCATTTCGATCCCTGATTCATTGTATATTTTAAGGGTGTACATCTGAATTACTAACATTACAAGGCTTTTTATTAACGTATCACTATATATTTCAATTATTTGGTGTTACTATAGATAAAGTTGTATTAGGTAAATACTATTTAGAAAGGCGGTTTGCGACAGTGTGATCGATGATGTGAGTCCGAGGTTTGAGTAACAGGCGTACATTAATATTTACATACGTTACAAGAGATCAATTCCTTTCTTTATCATAATAAGTATGTACATACAAGATATTGAAGAATACTGGCACATATCAATAGAAATCAATATCTCTCGAACACCATTTTCCAAGCTGATATGATATGCTTAGCATTAATTAATGTGGTTAATTAAATTATATATAGCGCACATGCTTAAGTAATGCTAAATGTGTTGATAATAGCATAGCAAAGAGAATTGATGTTATTCCACATTAAATGATTTTATAAAACTTTATCCTTAATAATTTCTTGTATCTAGATACATATTACTTGTCCTGAGCTAATTTTTTTCTTTTAATCCTCTTTCATACCTTTACATATTTTTTTATTATACGTTTAAAGCTTATATTCATATATTGGAGTGAATAGGAAATTCAGATACACAATTAAAATTGGAGAGAAAAAATGGTCGTCGATTACATCAGTAACATTTCATAGAAGTTTTATTTTGTTGTTCGTACCCGCCTGTAACTACAACTAACAGAAAGCTACCGATACTGCCGTTGCATATAATGTATTGTTTATTGTTTTCATTCTATGTATATATCCTCAATGGGGTAAGCTGTTTCGATGAATTTTTGGTAGAACCTTTGAAATGCTCTCCTGAAAGAAACACGGTCACAAAATTACATTACAGATATTTATGGCTATCAAAAAATCGCTTTCATAAGATTGGAAAAGAAATTCCAACAATATAAATGATTGATCTAATAGGGACATTTTTGCTCAGCGAACAAAGTTTAAAATCGAATAACAAATGAGTCAATGGTATACCATACCCCACTGCTTCAGCTACAGGCCTCGTTGACTCCTGCCCTCTAAACACGTGGCAAGCGAATCTCTGCAGCGTCGGGTGTTTAGTTATGAAGCCCAAGTACCGGTGATCGCGCGGGTGGAAGGCACAGAATGATACATTCTTCAAAGAGTAGAAGTAGTCAATGCACGGTCCACTCCGATTTCTCTGCGGGATAATAAAAATGTTTTAATATATACATTCATTTTACTATAGGATGGTGGTAGGACTGGTAGGATGTGTCTTTTATTCAGGTGTTAAAACCAGACATAGTGAGGGCTTTTCGGGATCAGCTTGTGTATGTTCGGATCAGAGTTGCATAATTAATATTGTGTAGTGTATGTTTATTTATTATAATCTATACACAATACTTTTACGAAATAAGTGTGCCAGAATCGAGCAAAGTGGCAATCCATAGTCTCTGCTTACTCTATGGGATAGCGGCGTGATACTATGTATGTATTTATGTAACACTTTTACATATATTTTGGATACAATTTACATAATATGTAGTAGTTATTTCTTAGTTTGCCGAAACAATAGGTAATCATCGCAAAACCCAACTTCATAAGAGTCCTGTAAGTCACTAAGTAGTAAGCTCAACGCTGTAGTTACAGTAAATGTGACTGTATTGATTGAACAGAAATCAATACTTTGAAAACTGGTTTAGTTAATTTAGCAATAAAATATTTACAGAAACATCAAAAGGGTATTTAAAAGATGGAATATTAAATCAATTTCGCAGGCGAAGAGAAACCTTTATAAAATCGATCTAATTGGATTTGTTGTTTGAACAGAACAATGACGCCATAATTGATATTGGAAAACGGTTGACGTCCTAGATATGAAGCATATACTACTTTGGTATTCTTATATATCTTATAAGATATATAAGAATACCAAAGTAGTAGGTATGCAAGAAATTTAATTTATATTGTGTACTTAATTCAAACTGCCCGCAATAACTGTTTATGCCTATTTAAAACATGTAACACAATACTTACTCAAATAAATCAAAAATATTCTATTAAAAATGTGAATTAATCTTTTAAAAAATAAACTATTATTTATTAATTTTTTAGTTGGATTTTTTATAAAAGCGTGTTTTATAGTTTAAAATATTGAATTGTCATCGGTCCTTGATAAGTATGCCAAATTTCTATTTAATCCGACACATTGATGGGGGTCAAAATCATGTTCAAAGTTTTCGTTACATACATACGTCTAAAGCTAATAATAAAAGCGTGTTAAAATAGTTCATTTTAAGATTGACATAATAAATCAAGATATTTATGAGACGCAAAAGCTTCATAAATGTAATTTATTTTAATCGTAATCTTGTAGTTTATTTGCTCACAAATTATAAAACGAGTACATCAATGGCCAACATTCATATATATCTCATAGACTTTTGGCAATTTATAAAACATGATGCGTAGAAACTCGAATATTTCAAGAATATTGATTTTGTAAACAAATCTCTCGCTTCGGCGGTAACCATCGTTGGGCATCTGCTTTATGACGTGCACATAAACGTTTGATTGATTGTTTCACTGTTTACAGCTGTTCTGTATTTAGAGGACCAGGCAGTTTTGGATAAAGTTTCTGACATGCTTATAATTTGCACGTTCTTTGTTTACGATGGAAAATCATGGTTTGAGGTATAAAGTTATCGACATGTTTTTTGTACATAACGTTCATACAAGTGGTAGTTATTATTACATAATATGAAATTGGCGTTTTGTATGAAAGGAATATAAAGTCGATTTTTTGTTGTAAAATAGAATTAATTTATCAAAATATGCACCATTGTTATCTATGCATCTTTGACATCGCATAGGGAGTCCATTAATCCCTTTACTGATAAAAACCATGGGGCGAGAATCAATAAACTCTATGAAGGCGGTTTGGAGTGCCACATCGAAGTTGAATTTTTTCCATGTAAAAAGTTATCCAAATTACGGAAAAAATAGTAATCTGTTGGAGCAAGGTCCGGGGATTACGGTGGAAGTCGCAGACATTCTTATTGCAGCTACTCTAGTATAGCGGCCGTCTGTTGTGCAGTGTGTATCAAGCTTTTTTAATTTCCCGATTTTGCTTCCAGTGGATTAAAACAGTTTTATCAGTTCACTCACACCGAAGCTTTTTTTTTTTTTTTGTTGACGCGGAGAAAGTGACTTATTACTACCGCCCAGTGTTCAAGGGGAACGACTGAGCGGTTATGTTGAGTTCACCGTGCCTTACGACCCGACGTTGAGCCGCCCGGAAAGATGGAAAACGTCGGGCGACCGCCGGGCCGAGTCCCTAACCTATGTACACCGCACGGCATACCAACTAAAACTCCGCGATGGCCATCTTCGGCGCATTAGGGACGGCTGCGGGCTTCCTCCGACTCACGTCTAAGTTGTCGTCCGCAAACGCCCCTGCGCGTACCGCTGTTGCGGTCCTTCTCCTGTTGTTGCGGGGGCTCAGAAGCCCCCGTACACCGAAGGACGCCTTTAGCGTCCGAGGCAGCGTGAGGCACGCTGCCGTCCATCACGGGGGTCACAGAAGTTGGCTAGACTAATAGGTGGACGGCCCCTCCCGCCCACCCGTGACCCCCGTCACACCGAAGCCTGCAGCTAACTCTAAAGTGGTTTGCGATAGATCCGCTTCCATAATAGCTTTTAATTCCTCATTGTCTACCTTGGCCTCCGGCTGTCCACGCGGCTTGTTCTGAAGGTCAAAATATCCAGAACGAAAACATTGGAACCAAAAACGTACTGTGTTTTCTTTTGTGACAATAGCGCCATTATACACATCATTAATCCTTCGAGCTGTTTCTGCAGCACTGGCGTCCCGGTGGAACTCATACTCGTAAATATAGCGATATTTTATGTTTTCCATTGTGCGATATGAACGACGCTAAAAAACTAATTACGAAAAAAAAAATTAAAACAAAGCAAAAAACCCGAATGCGTCAAAATCTGCCTGTCATCTTTATAAAATTTATTGAAGAACTGAAAAGATAGAAACAAGATTTTTATTTGAATATTTTATTTTGGTTTTGAATAATCTTAGTTGACAGTGTTCACAAACGCTATCGGAGCCATAACACGTTCATTTATCATAATTTGGTTGGTGATATATAGGTAAAGCAACAAAACCTCGGAGGGAGCAGATGCCTCCGACTGCGTATTATATTTCAACTCAAAGTGGCTAGTGCGACAAGACGCCAATTTCATATTATGTAAGGACCTAATGTTAAAAGAATTTTTGTATATTATTGAATAATATATTTATGTGTACATAAAATTATTCCACAATTTTTGTACGTAAAAAGTATATAAGACGTTATTTGATTTTGCTCTTTCAACATAAAATGCAATGTTCACTATGTTCTCATATTCTACTTTAAAGTGACTAGATTTGTAGCGTTCAAAATAATAATATAATCCCATTTATAATCCCAATGATTTTAATAAAGTGTAGATATGCCATACCCCAACAATAAAGGATTTTAAACCTCCTAAATAAATAAAGAGAAAAGAAAGTGTTCCGCAAGCACATTCTTGATTTTAAGTATTTGAAAAAGTTGACGTATTTAAACCAGTATAAACAATAAAGACAGCTAGTACCTATTTGTCATTTAAGTGTAGTATGTAAAGGGTTTCTTTCGAGTCTTTCGTGTTGATGACATATCTACCTTTTTATTAGGTATATGGAATAACATTGTATAATCCATCGCGGATTTGAATACACGCTTTTTTTTTTTTTTTTTTAAAAGGCCATCTTCGGCGCATTAGGGACGGCTGCGGGCTTCCTCTGACTCACGTCTAAGTTGTCGTCCGCAACCGCCCCTGCACGTACCGCTGTTGCGGTCCTTTTCCTGTTGCGGGGGCTCAGAAGCCCCCGAAACACCGTACCGTGTCCGCCTTTTAGTGTCCGAGGCAGCGTGAGACACGCTGCCTCGGACATGTCCATCACGGGGGTCACAGAAGTTGGCTAGACTAATGGGTGGGCGGCACGTCCCGCCCACCCGTGACCCCCGGAGGCCCCTATTAGTCGCCTTTTACGACAGGCAGGGGATACCGTGGTGGAATTCTCCAAACGCCCCCAATCCACAGGGCGGGAGACGTCGGTCAGTCGTCCACCCGACGCCTCCTACGTCTCGTCTGGCGGCGGGAGGGATCACCACTACGCTGGCGATCCCTCTCGGCACTCTCCTTCCGCGAGAGGACCGCCTCGCAGAAGTGGGCCACCGCCTGCCAGGCCTCTCGGCCGCCGACCATGGAAGCGACCACGGCCGGCAGCGAGAGGTCTTCTCCGACGACTGTTCTGAGAGCGCTGCGCTCCTCATCCCAGGCTGGACAACACTCCAACGTATGTTGGGCCGTGTCCATTGGGCAGTTGTCACAATAGTGACACACGGCCGACTCCTCTATACCTACCACCCGAAACAGGAACTCACCGAAGCAGCCATGCCCGGTGAGCACCTGCGTCAGGCGGTATGTTGCCGCTCCGTGGCGCCTGTCCAGCCATTCGGCAAAGACAGGACGCACTGCCTCTACGACCCGGTGCCCCCACGACGGGGCCTCCAGCCTGAGACGCCACTCCTCCACGGCGGCTCGCCGTAAGGCGGCCCTCTTGGCCTCCACCTCCTTCAGGGCCGGACGCTCCCCGCGACTGAACGCCTCCTCCCGCCAATGGAATACATCGGCAAGGGATTTGGCGTCCAGGTCCCAGGGCAGAAATCCGGCCAATAGGCAAGCCGCCTCGAAAGAGACCGTGCGGTACGCCCTGACCGCCCGCTGCGCTAAAGCTCTCTGCGGGGCGCGCAGAAGGGCGACGCAGGGGCGGCCCAGGGAGTCAGCCCAAACGGGGCTGCCATAAAGGGCTATGGACCGCACGACTCCGTGATACAGCCTCCGGCAAGGGAAGCCAGGACCTTCCAGGTTGGGCAGCAGGCGGGAAAGAGCGCCCGCTGCCCGGGACAATTTCGTCCTCAACTCCTTAAAGTGGGTGCGGAATCGCCATCGGCTATCTAGGACTAAACCTAGATACCTCATGCTAGAGCCGATGGGGATCCGCACCCCCCCAACGACGATGCCGGCACCGGCCGGTGGCCCTCTCCGAGGTCCGTGAAAACACACGGCCTCGGTTTTCTCGAGGGCCACCTTTAACCCTAAACGTTGGATTCTGCCAACCACTTGGCCGGTGCCCGCCGCCGCCAGAGTTGCGGCGTCCCGGAAGGTCCCAGCAGTCGCTGTGACTAGCGTATCGTCGGCGTAACAAGTCACGCCGACGCCCCGGAGATTGGAACCACGGAGCACCCAGTCGTACCCGATGTTCCACAGGAGAGGGCCCAAAACCGAGCCCTGTGGAACACCGCACGACATCGCTCTTCGGTGCCACCCATCGGCGCCCGGATACACCACGTGCCTGTCAGACAGGTACGCGTGCACCAGACGCCGGAGATAGGGCGGCACCACGTGGTACCGCAGTGCCTCGTGGATGCAGGGCCAGGGCAGCGAGTTGAATGCGTTGGAAATGTCCAACGACACCGCTATCACTACACTGCCTCTGGCCACTGCATCCTCCGCCTGTGCCTTCACCCGCAGAATCGCGTGGACAGTGGAACGTCCCCTCCTAAATCCATACTGCTCGTCGGCCAGATTTGGTCCGACCCTTTCAAGGTGCTCGACGAGGCGGTTATGAATGATGCGCTCAAAGAGCTTTGCCACCTCGTCGAGCAACACGATGGGCCGGTAGGCCGACGGCGACTCTGCGGGTCGTCCTCCCTTCTTCAGCAGGACGAGCTTCCCGGTTTTCCAACGCACCGGGAAGACGCCCTGCTCCAGGCAGGCGGTGAATAAGGTGCGGAGCCTCGGGCCCAGGTACTCGAGGGCTAGCACCCAGGCTTTCCCGGGGATGCCATCGAGCCCTGGGGCCGTGTTTTTGCTCCGCAGCCGAAGCACTGCCGCCCGCATTTCAGCGGGCGAAACCTCCGAGATATCCCTTGCCGGATTCTCACTCGACGATGACGCCACATCCGGTGGCGCCATCGGTGGAGGAGTGAACTCCACGGTGGCCGGGAACAAGGCCGCGACGACGTTGGCCAGTAATTCTAGCCGGAGACTCTGCGACAGCGGGGGCGCCGCTGGGCGAAGCTTCTTCATCACCATCCGGTAAGGGCGCCCCCACGGGTCCCTGTCGAGAGTCCCCACGAACGCCTTACGTGCCGCGACCTTGGCCCCATGAATGGCCACCCGCAGCGCTCTCTTTGCCTCTTTGTAGAGGCCATAGAGCTGCCGCTCCTGGTCTGCGTGGTTTTCGTCTCGGAGCCGGCGACGACGATGCCTGGCGTATCGGCGGCGCGCAGCAACGCACAACGCGCGCAACTGCGCTAGCTCCGCCGACCACCAGTACACCTGTCGCACCGGCGAACGGCGGAGAGCTCGGGGCATGCCGGCGTCGCAGACATCCGACATTGCCACCCCGAACCACTCCGCCTCCTGCTCAACCCGTACCGGCCCGTCCGGCACGGGGAGCCACGACATGACCAGAGCGGCCAGCACTAGGGCCTCCCCATCGAGGCGACGAAGCGCCCACCGCGGGCCGTCCTGATTTGGGGCACTCGGTACACCACCGGACTGGACACTCGGGGACGCGGAGACGCCGAACCTGATGTAACGATGGTCCGACAACGTCTCCACGCCCACGAGGACTCTCCAGTCCCGGACACGGCGTGCGACGGCGGCACTCGCCAACGACAGGTCTATAATAGACCCGCCGTTGTGCCGCACGCACGTGTCCACCGACCCCCTGTTCAGGACGACCAGGCCGACAGAGATCGCCCATTCCTCCAGGACCCGACCACGACCGTTCGTCGCCGGCGAACCCCAAGCCACGGATTTGGCGTTGAAGTCGCCGGCGACGACCGCCGGGTGAGGTTGGCCTTGTTCCACCAAGGCCCCCAGCCGAACGAGGAAAGACTCAAATTCGGCGAGGGGTCTGTTGGGAGAAAAGTACACTCCTACTATCCAAATGTCTCCCAACAGAACCGCCACGCATCCCCTGTCCTTCGCTACTTTTTCGAAGGGTGGGGAGCCAGCGGCGCCCCGGCTGATGATGGCCACCAAGCCGTCAAGGTCCCCCGCCCAGTTATCCCGGGGGGGGGACAAAATACGGCTCAGCGACCACGGCCACTTGCACCGACCACTGCGCCAGGCTTTGGGACAACAGGTCCTGGGCACTGGCACAGTGGTTGATGTTCGCCTGGAGGAAATTTAGTTCCATTTATTGGGCGATCTCTACCACGTCCATCGCGGCCCCTTGCGGTGGGCTCGCTGCCTGCGGCTGGGTCGAAGCCCCAGCGGCAGCAGCACTTCGTACCCCGTCGCGACGCCTATCGCGACGGGAGGGGGCGGGGCATGCCTTCCCGCCCACCGGATGTTTGGCGGGCCTCCCTGCGGCCGCGCAGACTGCGCAGTTCGGCGCGGCCTCGCATCCGCGGGCTTTGTGGCCCGGTTTGCCGCAGCGATAACAAAGATCGCTGCGGTCCGGTCCTCCGGTGCAGGTGCTCTGCGTGTGACCGTGCTCAAGGCAACGGAAACACCGCATCGGGCGCGCCCCGAGCACGGTCACCCGGGCCACAGTCCACCCTACCATCAGGCGGCCCGCCTTTATTTTTTGTGCCGCCCTGGTCGGCACCTTGGCCCAAACTGCGCCCAGGCCGGAGCGGTCAGGCCGGATTTCTCCGACCTTCACGGAATCAGCTGCGCACTCGCCAGCAACGCTGAGAGCCGCTGCGACCGTCTCGGATGTTGCTGCCGGATCCAGCTCCGACAGCCGCAGCTCCGTGCATTTGGTGGGCCGGGAGATTTGGATATCCTCCGACCCGCCAAAGCATTCCCTCAGCCTTGCGGCGAGGGAATCCGCCTTCCGCTCCGACTCAGCCCCGGGCACCTCATATAGCATGGCACCCGTGGCTGCCACCTTGGGCCTCAGCCTGTCAATGCCAAGGCCGGCGAGGTCCACGCGGTGCTGAGCGTCCGTCAGCACCTTGGCGTACGTTAGGCCCTTGGCCACCGCCGCCGGCGTCAGCGACAGCACTATGGCCGCCGAGCGTGGCTGACGCAGTTTGGGCTCCTTGCGCCTCTGCCTCCTCTGCTGCGGCTTCGCCGCAGGCGTCGCAGCGGGGCTGGGCTTCCCCCGCTTCTTCTTCCCCACCACCACGGTCCATTCAGCGTCCATGGACGCTGGGGCCGGTGGCAGTGGGCGGGGCTCCCTCGGAGCGGCCTTTGCGACGGGGGGAGCAGGAGGACCACCTTTCCCCCTCCCCTTCTTGGGCACCCCAGACGGCCCAGCGACCGCCACGGCAGCAGAGGTGGAGGGCCCGGCCACGATGGCAGGAGCCTTAAGAGGAGGAGCAGACTGCACTGCTCCTTTCCCCTTCCCCCTCCCCTTCCCCTTAGAGGAAGGCTGGGGAGCTCCCCCAACGAAACCACCCTGGACGGGGAGTGGTATGTCCCCGGGGGTGGACCTTCTCTCATGGGCCAGTGGAGGCCTCTGGGCCGGCCCTGCGAGGACGGACTCCATCCTGGCCTGCCACTTGGCCTCCACTGCTGCCAGCTCCTCCAGACGGCGAAGGAGAGAAGCGTTTTCACGCTTCAGCTCCTTCACCGCCTCCTCCAATTTGGCACACTTATCTCGCCACTTTTTGGCCTCGCCTTTAGGGCGAGCACTCGGAGCCGGTTCCGCGGCGACAACCACCTCGGCGGCGGGCACCTTCGGCTTGGCGGCAGAGCGAAGGACCATTCCCTCCTCGCTCTCCTCTCTCCTCGCCCTTTGGCGGGCCTCCCTGCGCTGCAGGAGATCGCGCGCCTTACCCCTCTTTCTTTGGTCGACGGAATCGTCGACCAAAGATGGTCCTCCCCTGCCGCGTCCGGTTGTCGCTTGCGACTTCGGGACCGGCTCCTCAGTGTCGCTCCCGAGGGACGACCTGCTACTCATCTCTGAGCGTTTCCTCCAGAGCCTACGGCTCCGAACGGAGGAAACGCTCCCACTCGACTCAGAGTCGGCGTCTACGGACATCTTGCCCGCGCCGACTCTCTTCCCTCTATCAGTGGGCTTTCGCCCACCAATCTCCGCCTCTCCAGCCGGAACTGGAGTAGGCAACCTCGTCAATAAAATTTTTGGGTCATTTTTATTCATTTTGAATCCCACGAGTATGGGGGAAATAAGAGTCCACCCAGGCAGTGCCCCCTGTACCTGGGTAAGCCTAGCGTAACCCGCCAAGAGGGTCGGCCGGTACTCTGGCGGGGGTCGCACTAGTGACCGAACTACCCATCGGCCATGCATCCCCTCGCGGTGCGCCGCCGCTTGGGATTCGGGGAACTTTTTATAGAGGTTTTCTCCCTCGTGGTCCGGGCGATTAAGCCAAGACCCTCGGTCCAGCAGGAGCGCGAGACATGTCCACGGACCTCCATACTAGATTACGATCTGCAACGGTGACAGCGGAGAGGAAGGTTCCCCCCCGCTGCCTGCTCGGGGCGGTGTTAGCGCACACCGAGCCCGTCGACACTCCCGGATGAACCGGGAGCCGCCCGAATAAACGGGCCCACCATCTAAAAATGCGGCAGCCACCGCAAAAAGCGGCGACGACCGCCGAGACCACTGTTGTCAGGATATTGGCCGTAGCGCCGATCAACTCGACCGACGCTCCGTTGCCCAGGGTGCACCACGTGGAGGTTTCCTGACTTTGCACCCCTGAATACACGCTGACAGCTGTTAACGAATTTCAGAAATTACTCATTGTTTTCATATATTATCATAAATTTTACTCGGCGATAGGATTTGAACTCAGTTATTGACGTTAGGCTGCAGCAGCTCAAAAAACAAAGACAAATAGGCAACGCCCATGACTTTTTTTGTGCCGAACCCATATCTTCAAGAATTTTGAATTAATTTTATCGTCAAGAATTTTGAATTAATTATGCAACAACTTACGTCAGGCTTCGAACGGTCTACCATACGAAGACCCTGGTCTGAAACTTCTAGTATACAGGGTTGCATTGTCGGCTCAGCCACGTTTTCGCCAACAATCTTCTTCACGGCTTGACACACCACACCGGTTCCTTTGTGAGCTAACGTCTCTACCGACCCCATGTATCTGCAAACAATCCGTGAATGTATTTTGACTATAGTCTTTGTAAAGTCAGGGTAATGACGTAACTGTAGGTTAGAAATCCTACTAATATTATAAAGGCGAAACTTTGTAAGTATGGATGTATGGATGTTTGTTCCTCTTTCACGCAAAAACTACTTAACGGATTTCGATGAAATTTAGCACACGGGTAGATCATGTCCTGGATTAACAAATAAGCTCCTTTTTATTCTGGGAAAATATAAAGCGGGACTTTTATCCCGGAATAACTTTTTAATGCGGGCAGAGCCGCGGGCAAAAGCTAGTTAAAAATAAAAACAAAATAGACAGCAGCTATTATGTCACTGGACAATTAAGAACGTTTTTTTTTCAACTGCTGTTGGTTAATCATCGGTGTTATTAAACTGGACGCTATTCGAGTTCTCCAGGTGGTGCGAGCGCGTCCAGCTTAATAAGACCCTGGCAAAAAGACAAGTATAGTCTAAAAAACGGGGCTTTAGATTTTAACATCGGTATGGAAAAATTCTTAAGAAAATACCTTGTTTCTTTATGGAAATTACTAAGTTAACCTCCATATACGTTTTTAGTAAGTAGATCTCAGTGATTTCACAGTCAATAAATTACCATAATTCCAGAAGAATGGAGGTGTCCACCTTATAGAATGCTTATAGAATTATGAAGAAGAGACGATTGAATAGACAGGGCCACCAATAGCGAAAATCCAAGTAACTTATCGCCTCACACACGTTTCCAAGAGACAAATAAAATTTGCTTACCCTAATAAATATCGCTCGCGTTTAATTTTTGCATTAGCTGGATCGAAATCATTGTAATCCATGTCCACCGCGTACGCTGAAGGGAATATGCCTTGTTGACCGGTTCTTAAATTAACGCCTGCAATAAAATGTACGTAAAATAATTGTATTCTGCTGTGCTTAAGACCTAGAATGCCTTCTTCTATCAAAAGAACTTTCTTTTATGGCATTGAATGACGAGACGAGCAAGCCGTTTGCCTGATGGTAAGCGATACGACCATCCATAAACAATAGAAACACCATCCAGCACCATGAGTTACAAAGTACTGTGAGGCATTCTACTGCGCTCGTCATCTTGAGACATAAGATATTAAGTCTCATTATGTCCTGTAGTTACACTGGCTACAATGCCCTTCAAACCGAAACACAACAGTGCATGCACACTCCTGCTCGGCGGTAGGAATAGACATTGTGGTGGTAGCCACCCAGACGGACTCTTACATATGAGAGTCCTACCACCAGTAAAAAACTTACATCAATATCATACTAAATCGTTATACACAGACGCCTTTTAGATGATATTTGCCATTACCATAACCTATTTAAAATATTTACCTGAGATTTTCTTAATCTTCGAAACCAATTATAGTTATCTGTTGTAATTGAAAAGAAAAATGAAAATCCTCCTAGCCAGTTTCGGCCACGGCGGCCAATCTCAACGGAGATCAGCCAGGTACGCAGGACATATTATAGTGCACAAGTGTGTGCGCAATACACAGGTGCACTCGCTATTCCTTCACTCTCATAGTCCGGTGAGACGGCAATCCGACATGACCGGAGAGAGATCAGGCGCAGGACCAACGGCTTTACGTGCTTTCCGAGGCACGGGGGTATCACACCGCCAACTTCCTGACTCCGAGCTGCGACTGAGTAAATTTTAAGATGGAAAAACCCAGTCACAATATTTTTTGGCTCGACCCGGGATTCGAACCCAGGACCTCAGCGCGCAAATCGTACTCGTAATGCGTACGCAATACCACTACGCCACCGAGGCAGTTATCTGTTGTAATTAATAATCATAAGTATATTATAATATAATCCACTTTTATTGTAATAAAATTTTATGCGTTTTTTTTAAATCCGTAGCAATTCTCACGCAAGCCTCTGATTCTGATTCTACGAGTAAGACAAGGAAACTCGAACCTTCACACCACAAGTCATCGGCTTCCTTCTGCACGTATATCGGATCTCCAATCTCAACCTCGATCTCGTCGTGATGTCTCGGATTGAACTTGTGCAATCCTCTATGAGTCGCTTCTAACATCTCCAGCTGACTGTGGGGTACTGTAGTCATGTTACCCGCGAAGTTGATCCCACTGATACTGCAACTTGACGACGGGGATACTGAAAAGTATACATTACACCAGTGTAGGTACTGACGTTAATCAATTGCTTTGATACGCTCTTTTTAAAACCTTAATAAACATTACAATAAAGTTTAAAGTACAGTCACCAGCATAAGTAGCTGAACAAATTAAAAATTTAAATTTAAAAAATTATTTAAGTTTTTTTTTTATGTTTAAATAATTGTTAACAATTTTTAATGGATTTTTAATTTATAATTGATTTTGTTTGTAATTTATATATTTTTAGTTATTTATTATGATTTAATTGAGAATTTTATTTGACATCATATTTTAGTTTATTTTAATCTGATTTATATTTTTATTATTATTTTTATATCCATATGAATGTAATGCTGTATCCACTTATAATGATGTTACTTATAGTCCTTAGTTTTATATCATATTTTATTTTGATTGTAATATTTTTGTGAACTATCGCTAGTGGATCTAAATAAATAAATAAATAAAAATTTCAAATTGCCTACATACTTTTGTGTTCTTACTAATCTTTTTTTTGTCTTCACAAAAATAAAATGGAAAAGATTTGCTTCACTTCATACGAATATTTTTTTTATTCAGTTTAACTTGACGCGTGTATAGGTGATTTGAAATTTCGATTTTGTACAGATATTTACGCTGCTGACTGAACACAACTGACCATTTTGTTGTAACGGCGTCGGGGATAAGCTCTTAGGGCCAGTGTCAATGGGAGAGTGTGCTGTGCTGTGTCCACTATCGACGTCACCCAGGCTCTGTAGTCTCTCCGAGTCCGGACTCGAGTCTTCGTCGAGTAAGTATCCACATTTGAGCACTAACAATGGCCGCCCGTGGCATCCTGGCCTGACAAGGAGACCAGTCAACGATCCCAACTCATCCGCCAATGATGTTGGTTGACCGCAGGCTAATACTTTTGCTGCAATAACAATATTGCACTTTAGGATGGGACGATCTCGAATGAGAAATTATTTATATTATCGGCTAGTTTACTACCAACTCAAGCGACAAACCATCCATTATATTACGTCCTAGAATTAAAAAATCTTTTTGACAAAAAATAGCACCGACTTCAAAAACCACTATAAGGAAAAAATAACTTGTGCATTGCTAATGGGTTATAAGGAAATTTGAAGAATACTTATATTATATACACTACCTTTCGTGTGATTATATTTATTTACAACGAATAAAATAGTCAATCGTTATACTTGGTGTAAAATATAAGTGTAACTTTTGACATCTGTTCGGAAATATTACTAAAATGCATTGCATAAAGCAAATTAAAAAAAAATATCGTCATTAATTAACTTTTCACAGTTCGATATCACTGCTTGCTGATAAACTCTATACGAAAAATATAAGCCGACCTTACATGTGTAATTTGTGCTCTTAGATTAGAATGTGACGTTCTAATCTAAGAGCATAAATTACAGAGAAATTTATGTATTTGGTTGGCTTATACTGTTATGTTATAACTTATAAATATCGTATATCAGTAATTTTGAAATCAACCTTTATTCTGTTAAAATGTGACTTTGCACTTTAAAGTCCAGGGTTATTTTTTCAATCCAAATTTTTCGATTTTTTTACAACTTAATATGATATAAAGATATCCATAACATATTAAAATAAAATATATGGCGAACCAAAATGAAATTTTAGAATCATAATCCATTACATAATACTGGAAAAAGCATGAACATAGAAAATGAAAATAAGATTTGTTGTGCCACATACACTCACGTCTTTTATCCGCCAAGGGGTAGGTAGAGGCGCAACTAATGCACCCACTATTCGCCATGCGTATTCCGTCCCATGATGTTATTGCGAGCCTATTGCCATATCGGGCACAAATTCCAGACTCCGAGTTGATACTGAATTTAAAACCAATCACTTTGCCCGACCTTGGAATCTAACCCAGGACCTCAGCGTTGCACAGTCATACCGTAATACAACTACATTTATTGTGGCTTGACAAAATAAAAATAATAACAAGATTCTGTTGTACACACCTAATTATTAGTTAGTAATGGAAACCACTACAATTTTTGTTGTATCAGATATTTTAGGGCTTCCAGCCAGGCTAGGAAGCCCTATACTAGCATTTTGGGTCAAGTATGTATTATTATATACACGCATCAGATTTAGAAATGATGAGAATACTGTGATGAATAATGATGATCACAGTATTATATTCTGCACGGAATTTTTTTTCCATAATTTGTTAAATATTCGAAAATGTTCGTTAATTAATCTTAAGAAAGAGCTATCATTACTTGTATCTGTAAAGTCGATCTTTATTCTATTTGCCATATTTTTTGTCTTGATATATTTAAGCTTTGTAATTGTAACTTGTTAGCATTATTGAGATTTTTTATTCCAAAAAGTTAGACAATTTTTTTTTGAGGTGTTTTGAAATTTTGTTTAAGGTGCACATGAGAAATATTATTTTATACTATAATAAAAAAGAATAGTGCACCAAAGTATAAGATCAATATGTGTCACGGGTGTTTGATTTGGTTGCTTGTCAATCATACTATCAAATCGCTAATGCTAAGAACAAACAATTTTATTATAAATCATGTTAAATCACAATATTATGGTACCGTTTCGCACGAGCGCAATTGCAAACTTTATAAACAAACGCCAGCATAAATTATATCTTCTGACCTTTGGTACTGTACCAATAAAAATAAATATGTAATGTATGTATATTATGCATAAAATTAAATGTTCACTCACACTTTTTGTTTTTTGGTATTTCGGGAAGTTTTCTCCGTCTCCTCTCGCCACTTGTAAAATTTTGGTGGTGAGGGCTTCTTTGAGGATCTGTAGAGTCTGTTTGTGGGTGAGATGAGTCGACAGAATCCGCAGCGGCCGGCACCTCCGCGTCCCCGCACTCTCTGTCCTCCTCAGGCGACCCTTCACTCTTAGACGACGGCGAGTCATCCTCCAGTCCGACATTTGGCACTAAACTGAAAAACGACATGAATTTAAACTTGTGTCACCGAAAATCAACTGTTCAATATTACGCCTACGAAATCTAATCGCTCACGTGACAAATTAGCACCACTTGCGATGTGTATAATTTTATGAGAACGGGTGTGTCATTAGGGGTGAAATAGAAAGTTAATGTTTTACTTACGAATAAAACGGTGTCGGAGCCTTTATGTGTTGCGGTAATCTATCGAATACACGGCGAAATTCCTCAAACTCGCTATCGGCCATGTCGATACACCTAATTGTTGAATTGAGAGAGTGCCGCATGCGCGACTGAGCCCCGCAACACTATCGACCGTCTCCATTGTCTTTGCTTGAAGAGGGCGCATGAACAGGGAGAGTGCGCGCGCACCCTCCAACCCCTCCGAGCAAGCGCGATGTGTCACTCAGAACTACATTATAGCAACACGAATATGATGTGTCAGCGGGAAATTCCATTCAAACTGCGGTGGGGTTAAATATTGAAGGGATTGATATATCTATCTATATATATAAAAATGAATCCCTATTTTCCTTGGTCACGGCATCACGCGTGAACGGCTGGACTGATTTCGTTATTTCCTTTTTTGATGTGTTTGGTATTGTCAGGAGAAAGTTCTTATGAAAGAAAAAAATAAGAAAATTGCGCGGAAAATTAGAAAACTTAAGAATACTTAACCACCATATTAAACGTGCATGTCACTGAACTCCTAAACGGGTGGACCGATTTTAATGTAATTTTTTGTGCGTCTTCAGGTTGATTCCGGAATAGTTTAGATTACAATTCTATCCGTCAGGTAGCGCTGTACTCGGGTTCTAGTATTTAATTTCCTTTTTAGGGCAGGACAACGTCTGTCGGGGCCGCTAGTTTATTATAGTTATTAATAATGACAAATATATTTAACCTCTTTTTCGCAATTTCTTTGTTGTCTGGTCACAAAGCGCTATTGCAAACAAAATCTCAATTACAAAAGTATGTATGAAGTTTGAGAAACTTCATCATAATTGTTTTAGTACATAAACAAAGTTGTGCTTTGTTATTAGAGACCATTATAGAAGTTTATCGAAGTTGTATTTATCATATATTTATTAGGTAACGGACTCATTGATAGTCCACAAAATTTTATATTGTCCATTTATTCACTTAATGTAGCATATAAAAGAAGAAATAAACTAGCGTATTTCTGCTCTACAATATCAAAACAAAATAAAAAGTTATGGTGGGCTGTTTTAGGGAGTTGAGTGCTCAACATGGCCCGTAGGCCGTAATGAAGAAGTATGTAAGCTATCGACATTTCAGTATAATTAATTTCTTCATATGACTTCTAAATATAAATTAGGTGGCTCACAAAGACTACAACACATAATTCACAATATTACCTCGCATTACGTATCGAGATATATATTAACGCGTTCTGAAAAATATACAATTAAGTACATAGTATGTTCGGTAGCTTGACCGTGCGCGTAAGAAAACGCTTTAGATTCCCTTCAGCGAGCAGCAGGAAATGAGTTTCCTTTGTAAAGGAGAAAGCCTTAATCCTTTGAATTAAAATTCTAACCGATTATTTCGCTATACATTTGTTAAAATATATACTCCCGACGTTTCGAAAACTTTACCGCCTTCACGGTCATAGGGCAGACTATAAACGTCGTGTATAAAAATTAAACAAATATATCGCAGAAAAATCTGTTAAGCATTTTACTTCATTGTCGAACATTCGCATAAACATAATATGAAATCATGCCTTAATCCCTATAAAATCTAGGCATTCATGCTTCGAAAACTCTTAATGTACTGGTTTAATTTTGCCTGTACATTGGGGGATATCATTATCATCACCAGCCACAGGAAGTTTCTATAAAAAATTTCTACTATAAATTGAACACAGGGCTCCCCTAAATATTTCCAGACCTCTCAAATGTGGCCCTCATCCAACGTGTTCCTGCGAACTTTATCAAGTCATCTTTATACCTTGCAATTGGACATTCAATGCTGCACTTGCCGGTAGTTACTTGCCCTCTACTCAAATTATGGCACAGGCCCTGCTTCTGGTTACAAAGTTCACAGAACTAATGGCTGCTCAGGGATATAGGCATCATCATGTGTGCTTAATACATTATCTTCACCTCGGAGAGACAGTAAATTTAGCGCAGTCTAAACACATGAGGACTGATCTTGGAATAGTTAAATCTGCATTAAATTAAAAGGGTTGAAGTGAAAACGAAAAATATTATAGTCGAGACATATATAGACTCTCCTCTTAAAACATAAACCCAGTAATATCTAGTGATATCTGTGTGTGTCACAATAAAATCTCCTCTATGTTACTCGAGGACAGTAGAGCTTTCTGTTACAGAAAGAATTTATATGTTTCGGGTCCGTTGTTCCAAAAACTATTCACAAAGAACACATACAAACAGCATTTTCTTCTTTTTCTTCTTCTTTGCTCATTCGCACTTTATGTGGGGTCAGCTCCCATAATATATCTGCGCCAAGCTGTTCTGTCTCGGGTTGTTAGTTCGGGTATTTTATTTACTAAGAGTTTTGTTCCTACTGTTCCATCAAGTAGATGGAGATCGCCCTCGCCCTCTTTTGTTCTCTGGAAGACTCATCGCTTATTGACGATGTGATTATTGTATCTTAACATAACCTGACTACACCATCTCAGGCGTCCACTCACAAACTTTACCACTTTATTAACGCAAAATACAAACGGGCTGTATCGAGCAATTTGCACGGTAACCAAGTTGTTCATAATTCTATGTTAGTTAATACATAGTCATTTAATGAAAATCATGATAAAAATATCCATCTACGACGCAAGTCAACGCGCCGTAGGCAAAAAAAAAATTCACTTAGAACTCGGTGTCGTTTTCAATCCTAAAACGTTTGTGGACGTGAATTGAATTTTTAAACAAGTTGACATTAAAAGCATCTTTTATGTTTTGTTATAACAGTCTTCGTGTATTTTTCTACGATATACGTACATTTTTAATTATGAAGTCTCCTTATTTCTCAGAATGAATATTCTGACGATTAAGAAATGTTGAAGATAATTTAGTAATTCTAACTATTTTTATTATGTGGGCATATAACCATGTAAATAAATAATTTAAATTATAATTTGTTGTTTTTAATGTACGCATTTCTGCCAACCATTCTCCGTATTTCGATAAATGTTTACCTTCTATTAATCTTCTTAGTTTAGACTACTACTGACTACTGCTCGCAGCTCCACCCGCGTGAAAAAATTTTCCGGGATAAAAATATTTTCCCGGGATAAAAAGTACCCCATAGCACTCAGGAGTAATGTAGCTTCCTATCAGTGAAACAATTTACAAATTCGATCTAGTGGTTTTATGTTATCCATTACAAACAAACACACAATCAAATCTTTCCTCTTTATAATATTAGTATAGGCGTGGGGAGATGTGAGATTGATAAAAAATGATACAAAGACCAACAAAATCGTGAACAAGATGTTTGACAAAAATAGGCGTTATTACAATGCAAACAAAATGGAATCGGGATTACAAGTGTGCGGGTGTGCCGTCGGTATGGGGTCTTGCGTCAATACCCGCCAGAGGCTTACTTTGTTGACTCTACACTCTGGACGTGCCCAGGACGTGGCGCGCGGGATGAGTGGCTACCGAGCATCGCAAATAACTAATTCTGAATTGCGTCAACGTACTGTTGTATAATATTTTAATTTATTATAAATGATAATTATGTACGGTACTACAAAAAAATAAATAATTGAAATAATTCCAAAACTCTAAGATTTTAATTTTGTCGCAATAAAGGAAATGCGTAATATGTGTAATTTTTTATACCGCTTAAGAGGATTGAGTAGGCAATCAAACAACTTTTTCGGTGACCTGATTTGACTATTTTGCTTATCTATACGTATTTTGTAATATTATAACGCTGAAGAGTTTGTTTGTTTGGTTGAACGCGTTTATCTCAGGCACTCTGAACTAATTTTGATAATTATTTCACTAATACTCCAATAGTAATTCACTGATGTTTTTTTCTACAACTTATTATAAAAGAAAACAAATTTTAAACTATCCGATTTCGGGCAACATGAACGGGGCTTAATCAATGCTCATTGAGGTCCTCTATCGACTTGCTTTAGGTAAATATTCTAACGTGTTACATTCTGCAGATATTGTCGAACAATTTACCATATTTGAAGTCATTATTTGGTCATTATCAGTCGCAATTAGTCAGATTTGTCTTATCGCTTGTTATAACACCATGGCTGAGCGAAGAGTTACACAACACAGTGCACTCTAAAAAACCGCATCAAAATCCGTTGCGTAGTTTTAAAGATTTAAGCATACATAGGGACATGAGGACATAGGGACATAGGGACAGACAGCGGGAAGCGACTTTGTTTTATACTATGTAGTGATAATAATACAGGCCTGTATTATATACTGCCCCACTGCTGGGTTCGGACACCTCAACTGTTGAGAGGGTTTTAAGCCACCACTCTGGCCTAGTGCGGGTTGCTAGACTTCACATACCTTTTTATGCCATTGAATGACGAGACGAGCATGCCGTTCGCCTGATGGTAAGCGATACGAATACCCATAAACAGTAGCAACACCATCCACCTTCAAAATTCTTATAAAGAACTTCTCAGGTGTACAGGCTTCCTCGTGATGTTGTCCTTCACCGTTAAAGCAAGCGATAGTTCACAAAGACTACACACAGGACTTTAGAACAGTCAGAGGTGCGTGACCTTGGGTTTTGAACCTGTGGACATGTGTCTCGACAGACCGTTCTATTCTTAACTAGGCTATTGCCGCATGTACCTCAATTATATAAAACATTAATTTTACGATGGAAATAGACATTGTGATGCAACACAGAGACTCTCAAGAGACCTACCACCTAAGTTTATGTGCAGTTTTTCTATTGCGTTTTAAGTATTCGATGATTACTCTTAATAAATATATAGGAAACGCAGCAGGATAATATTATTATAATAGTAATAATGTCCTGCTGGTTTTCCTATGGTTTGAAACATACTTGAAAAAATTGTATGTTACGTTGACTTCATGGCGTGGGGTAGAGCCAGGCGGAAATATTACCCATGATTGTGAGGCAGTTAGGTATAAGATGTTTTTAAGAAGTGGCTAATTTACCATTATAAAACAATAAATAATTTTGTCTCAGCATTACATACCAATATATTGATTTGAACTATTTTAACCTAACAAGTAAATCCAATCAATATCGGGTAAGTAGAGCAAAGTCTTGATTTCATTAATATTTTCCAGGGATGATTACGATTCCAAAGTAGGGCAGCTGAGTATGTCAATCAATAAAGTATTTTATTAAATTATACACGCGTTGAGAGATTTTAATTGAAATTTGTCAGATCCCATACTGAAACTCAGTCACATTTGTATAATCCACGCGCAATAGGGAATATGCATATACAATATTTATCAATATTTTGTAACTAAAATGTTAAAAAAAGCCTAAAAGAAGGGCCACTACAACGTTTTTATTTTAAATAACATCGATTTTTAACAATTAAGAAATTATTATGGTACAAAGAAATTATTTAACAAACAGTACTGTCAGGGGCCTTTTTTTAGGTAACATTATACCTGTGCTAAAAGGCCCCCCTCTTCCATTACTAAATTAAATAAAAATTATAAAGAGAAGGAAAAAAAACTTACTTAAAAGTGTATTTGTGTAAGTGTAAATGTGTATTGAGTATGTGTGCGTGGATGTGTTTGAGCCTGAGTGAATGTGTGAATTGATTTTGTTTTTGTCATTAAACTAAGTCATACGATTTAGAATTAACTCAGTTTCATCATACATGAGCCAATCAATTAAGGATTTCTTACATTCTCTATTAGTTTTTTGGTATATCTCCAGTAATTTATTAATTTTGTTATATAGATAGCTGCTCAGTCCTAAGTACTGATGATGTGCAAAAGATGTTTTGAATTTCTTCGTAACAGTTACTTCATACTTTCTTCTTTTTCCAAGATTTGGGGATTCAAAAACTATACTTCAGTGCATTTTTAGAGTACAATTTAATATGAAGAGCTTTCTGACGCTTAATAAACCACATGCACTGTATAAGCAATCAGTAGGAAAGCGGTAAGATTTAAAAAACATTATTTTTAATGGCGAACGTTGAACCCTTTCTAGGACTAAAAAAATAATTACGAATTGAAAGTAATGTGAAAAGGAACGTGATTTAAAAAACAGAAATAATCGTCTTGTGACGTCACACATGCAAAATGTTTCTCTCTTCGCAGCTTGGAACCCCTTTGTTCTTAATTTCGGGTCAGAAGGTCCAGTTAAAAATATTTTATTGGGAAACTTCGTTGAAATCGATGGACACAGTGGCACAAAACATGAATCAATACGGCGTTTTCTCGGAACATTGGTGGCATCGTTGTGACTGATGTTGATGGATTGTTCATTTTTTATTAGTTCATAATAACATTTATGTACTTATTTATTCAAACAATATCTCGAAAGTCAAAACTTAGGCATCTAACCAAGAAGATTATAATATATCTAATTATTCAACTAAGGTATCAAAGAATGCCAGTGGCCAGCAAATATGCCTAATGCCAGTGAATGACAGCTTGCAGGTGTGACGTCACAGGGCGTGTAGCTCCGATTGCGCGCGAATTTTTTTGTGTCAGTTTGAAATCGCAATTTTTGGTAATAAATGATAGTATTTTAATTTTTTAATATACTCGTGATCTATTCTACATGAAATTCATTTAAATGAAAGCAAAATAAAAATGTTGCATCTTCCCCATTAGAATGGGATAGAACCTTATCGAAGTATATCAAAAATGTCAATTCATGAGTGAAGTAGTGTTCGTAAACTTTCAGAATTACATACATACACTCACTCACGCCTTTTAACCCCGAAGGGGTAGGCGAAACTAGTGCACCCACGTTTCGCCGTGCACATTCCGTCCCATGATGTGATAGGGGGCGAGCCTATCCCCATATCGGGCACAAATTCCAGACTCCGGGCTGATACTGAATAGAAAAATCAAATGTCACTTTGCCCGACCCGGGGATGGAACCCGATACCTCAGCATTGCAGTCGTACCATAATCAACTACGCCACCGAAGCAGTATATTTATATTAATAACATTTATAACAAACACTTTTTAGATTTCGATATATTTCTTGACAATAATATTAGATTTCGATATATTTCTTGACAATAATATTATCATTTAAAAAGCTCAATCATGAGAATATTGAAAACTTCACCACTTTAGACTCAAATACTTAGTCAACACAACTTAATTTTACTACTGTTACATCATAATATTAATTAATACTATAATAACACGTTTTTAAAAAGTTATATATTTTATTTTATTTTCATTTATTTGGAAAACTTACAGCTAGCACGTACAATATTAATATAAAAAAAAAAAGAAGGCCATTTACAAGTTTCCACAAGTAGGATACTAATATACGTCACTAATATGATTATTTAAACGAGTTAATTTATTAAAAATGCCTTGCTTATCTTTTAGAAAACTCAAATATTCTATAAACTAAAAAACCTGTCGCCCAGCAGCCGCTTAACATGCTTAGCAGTTGTGTTAAATAAGTCCAGATCAACATCGGTATCATTACTATTAAAACCTGAAACTACGTCGTTGAAATATCTGCTTGCCCTTAAAATGTATGCATTCTGCCTGTATTTCGTCCTCACCGATTGCACATATAAGAGACTAGGTTTACGAAATAAAGCTGTAGTTGTGCGTAAGCCAATCATTTCTAAAAGTTCCGGACAGTCAACAGTCCCGTTCGCCACATTCACTAGATAGCATAAGTCTGCTATATCCCTACGTTCTTTAAGCGGTAAGAAATGGAATTTCTTACACCTCTCATTATAATTGGTAAGATAAATTTTCGCTCTAAACTGTAAATGCCTTAAAAAACGTTCCTGGATTCTCTCAATCCTAGAAATGTAGCTATATGGCCAATTTGTCGTAAAACTAATTTGAGGATAACATTGTGGGTTAAGCATTTATTATTAATTGTGACATTGTTAGATTCAATACATATTGTGTAACTGTTTGTTATCATAAATATCCATTATAATAAATAAAGAAAACTACGCCACCGAGGCTGTTTTCTGTGGTATTACGTAATTATAGTTGTATGAAGATCCACAAAATCTTTTCATATTTATTTTATTTGTATATCTCAAACATTAGCGCGAGTTTGCCGACGCTAGCGAGCGGTGTCAGTTCCGAAAGGGGCTTTTTAACCGACTTTCAAACAAGGAGGAGGTTATATATTACGATTTTTATACATTGCACCTTTAGTATGAAAACGACACAATTCAAAAAGATAGAAAATTGTGTTATCGTCATAAAATTATGATGATGATGATGTCATAAAGTTACTTAAAACGAAGTACTCAATACAACAATAGTTCAAACACAGCCATATTCAAGCAGAAAAAGGACGAAACTGTTATATCGGTCCCTTTTTTATTATATTTTTATAAACAAGGGACTAGTTTTTAGTCATTTAAAAATTACAACTCAATTTTCTACTTTTTGAATTGTGTCGTTTTCGTTCTAAAGGTGCGACATGTGAAGGGCCATGTAGTGACTGGACAATGTTTTTGTTTTTATTTATCCTTTAAACAGATAAATAGGGAACTTGAAATTGAATAGGCGAAAGTGGGTCCAAATAGCTAAGTTGGGAGAGCACTGGCACGGTACACCGGAGGTCGCGGGTTTCTCAATTCGTGTGCTTGTATTATATTATATCAATGGTCGAATGCCTGTTCCGCGCGGATTTTACGAGCCAATAGCCACCAACATTCACACTTACATGCCTTTATTTTCAAAGGGGTAGACGTATCTAGTGCACCCACTTTTCGATAAACATAATCCGTCTCATGATGTAATAGAGAGTAAGCCTATCGCTATATCGAGCACAAATTCCAATCCTGTGTACTGAAGCGTATCGTCGGACTAGATTGTACGCAAATTGGGTGGTTTTGGAATATATCTCACGATATAATAGTATAGCGAATTCTATGTAAAAAAATTAATAAACTGCCTTAGTGGTGTTGATCCCGCTTCCTAATCCCGGTTTGTCAAAGTAATATTGAGTTTTTCTACGCTGTACCGGAGTCTAAAAATGGGTTTTATATATTTTATGGAGCGACTTAGTCGTAACCACGAAGAAAAGAAGAAGAGCGGAGGTGCCGCAAGGCATATAGGTCATGTCACCATCAATTAGGCCATGACGTCACAGTAGGCGGGGCCTAAAACCGTAGTTCTGAGTGAATCGTCAGTGCGTTCGGTTCGGCCTCATCTGACGTTTAAATACGTATTAAATTCTTTTAACCATGAAATGTGATATTGATGAGAGTAGAAGTTGCTCAGGATCAAAAATCAAACAAGATGGCATAACATTTTATGTGTAAGTCGTTTAAATTTATGTTTATTTGCATTTTGAAACATATTTTCTTGTTGCATTATCAAGAGACATCTATCGTCGAAAAGTTGCATTCTACATATTTCTCACCGATATCTTGATTTTAACATTATAAACGCATATTGCAATAATTTTTCGGCAGAAATAAGTTAACTTAGTTCATTTTGCCTCTAAATATATTCATTATTCAATCATTTATTATTTAGTTACAGGAAATGTGAAAAAATATATTAAACCATGTAGTGACATCTGTGGGTAAGTATTCAGAAATAACGGATAGCGAAAAACATGTGCGTCATGCGAGCGACACCCAACATCGAATATAATTCGACGCTTGAAAGGCAATAATATCTAAGCGACAAATATACCGAAAATGAGTTATATACATATTTGGAATCGCCAAATTTTTTTGCGTCGATTGATCCGGGTTTCGTAGCTCTAGGACAACTTTTTTTGGCGGTTAGATATTAGATAATTCCGGTAAATTTCACATCTTTTTTCTCATTTACCGACAAGAAATTTACGACTTTTCGGATTTATAGAAGTTGGTACACTTAAGGAAATTGATTTTGAACTTATCGTGTCTTACTTGAAATCGTGATATTACATGTTTTGCATTAATATATGTTTACTTGAAATAAAAATATGCTCACTCTTTAATTAGTTGTTTATTACCTACACAACAAAATTATAGCATTGGCGTAGATATATATTTGCCTGCACCCATACTCACCATATTGATGTGCTTAGATATTTTCAGCTTAATAAAATATTTTGTTAATAGTACATATATACAACTTTACATAAAACAAAATAAAATGAGATTAATCGGTTAGATAGTTTTACCTGAATAATATAAGTTCTATTTTTTATGCTTAGATATTTTTACTTGTCAACCTTTAACTTCAATGATGTCGCATAGTTAATTTTACCGGGTATGTTCAGGTGGTTATACTTATTGTTAGGAGATATTCACCTGTTCGTAATAAAGAAAATACACCCGCTTGCGATCCACCTAGTGTTTTAAAAGTGTCGTTGGCTATTCTCATCTAGCCATGTATTTTTCTTATATTCCATGGCCTCTTTTACATCGTCCCACATTCTTTCTCGTGTTTGCAAAGTACTATGAAAATCCTTTGTGGAAGACGTATGTCAAAATCGTAGAATGTGGTGCTCCATAGTCTCTGACTACCCGTATGGGACGAGGGCGTGAGGTTGTATGTGTGTGCTTTCAGCAAAAATAAAATTTGAGTGAAAATTACGAGTTTCCAACACAATGAATAAATGATAATATTATTGTTTTCTAGTTCTGCTTGAGGCGAGAACCTCCCTCTAACGAAATTTGTTAACTATTAACAAATTCTATATCAATATGCTACATTTTGGATGTAAGTATGTTTATGTAACAATAAAATTTGATTTTCATTAAAGTTTGCTGTTTATTAAATAGTTTAATGTTGGTGGGAATAACAATATTTACAATATTGCGCACATATTTATGTTTTTCTACATTCGTGCGACCCAGTAATTTAGCTATAGATATTTTTAATTGATTTTATTAATATGTTTAGTTATCCTTATACGATTCTTACCAACTGCGCATTTTTAAATATTTGATATTTCTTTAAATTTACTTGTTACGGTATCCATAAAATTATCCATTTAGATGATTTTACCTGTTTGTAAATTAAGATAATTTTTAACTAAGCGACGGTAACTTTTTAATTTATAATCGTCAAGGCTGTTGATTTAGGTCAAAAAATGTCAAAAATTAAGAAGTTTCTAAAACAGTTACAATTTTTTTTGTGCAGCAAATAGTTTCTTTATGATTTTTTTGTCAAAATCAAAACTTTAAAACGCTCTACTGAAATAATTTGCTAAATGTCGCTTAGATATGATTGCCATTCAACTATTATTCAATTATTTTTATTAATTTCGTTGTATTTGTAAGTTTTTTTCGTGTTATTGAGTTATTTGTTATCATTTTAGATTCCCTTTTTTTTTGTTTTTGCGGAGAAAGTAACTTATTACTACCGATGCTGTAAATACAGAAAATAGAAATGCATGAATACGTGTTATGAATAGACGCAACAACTGGACGCCAACAAAATATTCGAAAATATAAAAAAATGCTTGGAATATAGTAAAAACAACAATTTCGCTTTTCTTTAGAAAATATTCCTACCTGTCAAACATTTGATGTTCGTCCCTTCGTTTAGAAACCAATTAAATTTACAAGTTAAAATATCACTAAAAGTGGAGTTTTATTCTTCTTGTTTTGGTTTTGAATGTCAAACGTTGAATATTCGTCCCATCGTTTAGAAATAAATTAAATTTAAAAGAATACTTTAGTTCTTTTTATTTGTTTTTGACATTTGACATTGACAACCAACAATTTATGATCGCAACTATAATATTTTACGGACTTTGGCGGTAACCTGGGCGTAAAGGTTGCGTTGTTTCGGTTGAATATGATTTTTATGTGCATGATGCGGTTTGTTCAGTGGCCAATAAGGAATACATTCATTTTTATCATAATACTAGGTGTTTCTTGCGGCTTCATCCGCGTGTAAAGCCTTTCCGCTAAAAAAAGTCCCTATGAAGAGATTAAAAATATGCATTATTTCCATGGGGGTAAATTACCGGGATAACAAGTAGACTATGTGTTAATCTAAGACATGATCTACTAGCGTGCCATTTCATCTAAATCCGTTTTGTTGTTTCTATGTTTACTTCTAACACACATGTAAATATCCAAATATTTTTATGAACTTTCGCATTTATAATATTATCACAGGATACTGAAGTAGATATTAGTAAGATTATCGTAATTATTAATTTTAATCAATAAAGATTTTTTATCAAGAACTTTAACAACTTATTTTATTTTGTTTTGTTCCCTAATTTTCATGTATGTATGATAAAATAATTATAGACATATATAATTATTTTATCATATATGTGTCACCTATGTAATGTATATGCTGAAAAAACGGTTAAGCGCCAGTAGAATAATAAATAATGTGGTCCGCCATACTAAAGCACATAGAATCGTCTGGAACAAACACTTTTGCTTGTTACGCCGTAGGGTTGAAAAGACGAACTAAATTATTGACAAGTTAGCTCTGTTACGTTGCAATAATGCCATTCACCGCTAGATGGATTTTGATTGGGGGGAGGAGCTATCGTTATATTTCATCCCCCGACCCCCCGCATTTAGCGACGCTACGTTCTAAAGAGATTTTGGCTTGACACACCTCCGCTCTTCTTCTTTTCTTCGTGGTCGTAACACACGACGAAGCTCCTTAAAATAAGATATAAAAAAAATGGGTTCGGTAAATAGGTAATAGACCCATCCTTATTATACCGGGTGGAAGGGAAACGCTCTCTATACCGGTACGGTAAGAGAGAAGAACCATAACATTAACGAAAAACTATATTCATTTGCAAAGCTAAGCTATAATACTTACGATTTTAGTATTTCCGTAATTCATGCACGCGCAATGTAAAGCGTACAAAAAACTGGGCGGCCGCCGCGCTGCGCCGGCACCGGCCCGCAGTCGTTAACCCGTCAGCTGATGTACGTGTTTCATTACGATTTTTTTTAAATATCATTTATCTATCCATACGTGAAGCTGTACAGAAATTTGAGAAAATCCTACTAAAACTGTAACAATGCGAACGCGATTTTTTTAGTGCCATCACGTCAGGAATCACCAATACTATCACCTGTATTCGTTTCCGAGAGCGTTTCCCTTCCACCCGGTATGAGATCTAACGTAGCGAAACATGGGTGTGCTACCAATCTCTAAATCGAAGTAAGAAAAACGCATCTATGATGTTATATTGTATGTATTTAAAAATCGTTGGAAAAGACATACGTATAACGTAATATGAAAAAATACCCTAATCACCGTTTTTCGTATTATCTGGTGGACTAATGCAAATAAGATATTTAGTTTATAGGGCATTTGACTCGTGCTCTCCATAACGATAATATAAGACGACTTTGGCCTGGCGCTATTCCAAATTACTTACGACCCAACTTCTAACGTAATTTTCAAACTGAAGTTAAAGTATCGCCGCTTAAAGAGGCTTTATATGCGTTAACCCAGTACTTACTCCAGTACTTTTTCCTTATGCTTTCGTCAGAATAATGTACTGAGATGTTTCTACTTTTTCGCAATTGCCTTTCGAAGTACAAAGAGAGGTTTCTACATTTAGAAACTGCAATTATTTTACGCCTATTATGAAGATCTGCGTTGCGTCTGTTGGTGGTAGGTCTCTCATATGTAAGAGTCCGTCTGGGTGGGTACCACCGCAATGTCTATTTATACCGCCAAACAGTAGTGCAAGCACTGCTGTGTTTCGGTTTGACGGACATTGTAGCCAGTGTAACTACTGGACATAATGAGACTTAACACCTTACGTCTCAGGATGACGAGCGCAGTGGAATACCACTCAGTGCTTTTTAACTCAATGTGCTGGATGGTATTGCTACTATTTATGGGTGGTGGTATCGCTTACCATCAGGCGAATGGCAAGCTCGTCTCGTCATTCCATGCCATAAAAAAAGGAAATGAGATTTTTATTGATCTATTATTTTCGTGATTCACAAAAGCAATAGGGTGAAATATTTTAAACAATAAAACTATACACTTCAGTAGCTTTTTAGTCGTTTTTCTAGAAGTTTAAAACCTGTGCTCGCTGTGTGAAGAAAATATCTATTCACTGTAGATTTATACATGAATCATACAGTATAACGCTTGAAAATCACCCTTAAGTAAGTCACTGGCCAAGAAACACAGTTATTTTTTATTCAAAGACACAACAATTACTTTCATTTTTATATTTTAATTGTTTACGAATGAAAACAGCAGAAACAAAATGAATGAGACTCAAGCGCTAGTAAATTGAAATAAATGTGAAACGTTTGCGAATCAAAGATGCGCCCAACGGAGTCTCCAAGGAAATCGAATTAAAAGCTACGCTTGGCGGCAATGAGAGTTGTGTTCAAACTGTATTGAAAAATACGCCGTGATTTATTAGATTTGTGAATATAGCTGCTAACTAATTTATTTAGTTATGCTAGCAAAGTTTGTTAGTCGTGTATGTGTACTTTAAATTAGACTTCTATATAATCCTACTGAAAGTTTATGAAGTTGCTTGTTTGAAGTAAACGCGCAAGCCGAATGGATTTCAATGCATAGATAATGCAAATCTTTAGATAATTACGCATTTTTCCTCAGTAATCTACACAGTGGGACCTGTATATTGGCCAAGGATATCCACGTGGGCTTAGATGCGAGCAATAACGTAGGTTCCTATACAAGTGTATGCCATAGGTACATTTTATACTAGTTGAGAATTTACTAACCCAATCTGGTTTAGTATATATTAAATCTATATATATAAAAGAAAGTGGTGTTAGTTACACCACTTATAACTCAAGAATGGCGGAACGGATTTACCTACCTGAAAATTGGTGGAGAGGTAGCTTAGAACCAGGAGACGGACATAGGATACTTTTTATCCCGGGAAAATATAAACCGGGACTTTTATCCCGGATAATTGTTTTCTGCCAGTGGAACCGCAAGAAAACAAGTATAGAGATATTTCGAGATCCAGTTGAGGACATAATTACTCTTATCCAGGAAAAAGATAAACCGGGAATTATATCCCGGATTTTAATTTCTCGCGAGTGGAGCCGCCACGACTAAACCACTGAACCGATAGCGATGCAATTTGGCAGGGAGATAGTTTTAAACCCTGGGAAGAATCTAGGCTACTTCATATCCCGGGAAAATATAAACCGGGACCTTAATCTCGGAAAATAGTTTTTTGCCAGTGGAACCGTATGAAAATAAGTATGGAGATAGTTTGTGATCCAAAGGAGGACATAGGCTACTATTATCCCGGAAAACAGACACCGGGAATTTTATTGCCGATTTTTTTCTCGCGGTTTATTTTTTATTTTTAGGGATATGACCCTACATCTCTATCCTACTATCCTACTCCTACTAATATTATAAAGGCGAAAGTTTGAAAGTATGTATGGATGTCTGGATGTATGGATGTTTGTTCTTCTTTCACGCGAAAACTACTGAACGGATTTCGATAAAATTTGGCACACGGGTAGATCATGTCCTGAATTAACACATAGGCTACTTCTTATCCCGGAAAAATATAAACCGGGACTTTTATCCCGGAAAAACTTTTTAAAGCGGGCGGAGCCGCGGGCAAAAGCTATTTATTATAAAACAAAGTCCCCTATCGCATCTGTCTGTCTCTTGAACGCGATAAACTCAAACACTGCTTAACGGATTTTAATAAGTTTTTCATCAATGGATGTTGTGATTCAAGAGGAATAATTCATAAATATTTTGTACGACAGAAAAATAAATGTAGGTATACAGTATTATGCTTTGCTACCTGTGCTAAGCCAGGGCGGGCCGCTAGTATTTTAATAAAACCCATAAACGGAAAACACACACACAGTCAAACTCAGTCAGTTTGAGAAGAATAGTACACATCACCAATGAAGGATCTAAGTACATGAAATAATAAAATACAGGAAAATAACAAAAAGTTACTATACGTGCTTTTATAATCATATGTATGAGGTCAATGTCTATTTAGATCTCTAAACATTTTCAAAAGGGGTTGGAAATTAATTCTCCTGCTTAACGAGGCATGATTGACATTAGATAGTGGTGCGCTGGCCAGCTTTTGTGATAGTCACGTCACGGTGACATGCGCGCGGTATCTGACATCTCACTTATGAGATTTTAAAACAAATATTTTGAAATTGGAATGTTTTGCAACTTTAAATTGTAATCTGATATCATAGAAATTATTGCAATATGTTAAGTAACTAAAAGGTACTTTGTCCATATAATATTTTTTTTTATTACGATTTCCTGCCATTTCCAAAAATTACCAGCCGTTCGTCTCGGGGTGAAAATGACACCCATAACTTGTATTTATTGGCAGGTTACTCGATACTACGTTAAGCAATAAATATTTTTATCTCTAAAAACACAGACTTCACTTATAAAATCATCATATAAGCTATAATATTAGCTGAAGCAAAAAAGAAATAGCGCCCAATTTCATCGCCAGCGTTTGTTTCTGTCAATAATCCTGAACTACGCAACATCTCTGGATTTTCTTAAACGTTATACCACCGAGTAAATAAATGCCAGACTCCACTAGATAATGAATGATAGGGGATGCTCTTTTCACTAAACAATGGTAATAAATACAGCGAGTGAATGGTTTAACACCGTTAGAGCGGTCGAAGGACGTCCCTCCCGACTCACTCTAGCAGAAACCGCTGTGTGAGTGACCAATGTGCGCAGGTTTGATTTTAACGTTTACACCGACAAGTTCCATAAATCCTATGGTACAATGTTAGCGATTTATTTTTAAATATTAGATGTTTGGCTGATTTCTTTTTGGAATTGAAAACATGCATTAAATCTCCACGATCGAGCACAAGACTTAATGATATTTTGTTATTAGAGTCATATTTTTTAAATTAGATCGTATGATAAATTCAGTAACCCTACTAATATTATAAAAGCTAAAGTTTGTAAGTATGTATGGATGTTTGTTACTCTTTCACGCAAAAACTACTGAATGGATTTCGATGAAATTTGGCACACAGGTAGATCATGTCCTGGATTAGCCCATAGGCTACATTTTATCCCAGGAAAATAAAAAACGGGACTTTTATCCCGGAAAAGCTTATTAACGCGGGTGGAGCCGCGGGCAAAGTCTAGTATTATAATAAGACGACTGTCTATAAATAGTAGCAACATAAATTGAATTTCAAACAAAATAGCACTATGTAGCCCTCCATCACATTCAACACCATTTTATGATACTTTAAGTGTATTAAAGACCACAAATTAAGCTCTTTATGACGTTCTTTAAATTGTAATATAATATTGCTGGCATGATCGAAGCATATGGTAGATTACCGTAAGGGTGGTTGGCGGCAGAAATAGACAAGTTTGGTACCTATTCAGGCCTTTAACCACCTTGTTTATTGTTATTTTGTTATTAATAAAGATAACTTTGTAATATCAGTGACACCAAAATATCTCAATAGGTACCCATCTTCTCACTTGATATTACTTTTAAATAACAAACTTTTCATAAAAAAGGAAAAGATTTAACTGTTATGAAAGTACAGCATGTTTGTAATTTTGTGAATTTTATTTTGTTGGTTATATTATCTCAACAGGTTCTGATTTATAAAAGAGACATAATTACATTTTTATGTTACATGTGATCTTTAAACATAATAGAAAAACAACATGAACATAAATAATATTAAGAAAATAAAAGTGAGAATGCGCCTTTACGGTGTGAAAAGAGAACGATTCCAAGTTACTGTGAACACTTGATTCAGCCAATCAAATATACCCACCCTCCGGCAGACGCCCGCGCCTCTTCTCTTTATAAAGCGAACGGTGGCCGGATAAGGGCGCAGTGTGTTCCTGACTGCATTAGCGCATCCTGGAATATCATCCCATCTTCCTGAAATTACCAAACAAGTTTCACATCTGGGTATTTCAAAACCATTTTTCTGAGATTGAGTTTAGTCTTAAATTTTTCAGACGAAATGAGTGGTTCCGGTAAAGGTCTTCTCGGACTTTGGTTATACCGAAATGGTTCTGATTGGCAAGTGAAGAACGAGGCGCCTCATCATCCTAAGCTCGGGGAGTTGGCCGCGGCGCGCCAACAGGCCCAGGCTCATGCTGAAAGCGAAAGGATTTCAGTGATGTTTACATTGAAGAACCAAGTTGGTGGATTAGTTCGGGCTCTCAGTGTATTTCAAGATTTGGGCATCAATGTCCTTCATATCGAATCGCGAAAATCTATAACTGAAGTGGCTTCTGTAAGTTTGAAATGAGTTGAATTTTCTACAGGATATAGAGTTTTCAACTCATAAATTTGTTGTGACAGTGGTCACATTTAGTCGTTTTAACGTTTCTATAATTTGGCCAGTCTGACATCCTCGTGGACGTCGAATGTGATCCCCAAAGAATGGATCAACTGAAGAGGATGCTTAAGCGCGAAGTCCAGGATTTCGAAGTGGTTCCGCCGCAAACGGATGACGAGTTTCCACCTCCAACGCCACTTTCGGCTGCTGCCAGTTTCGGTACGTAAAGTATACATCTCATGTTATGTCAAAAATAAATGTTAGAGAAAAAATTATCTCTCTAAGAGCTGAGGACTACTTCTATTTGCCATAAGAAAGATAATTATTTACATGTTCAAATTCTCCACAAATTAGTTATATATATTCGGATTCTTTAATGTATTAATTATTAAACAAGTCCTACAATCTTTTGAGAATCTATGTGCGAATACCTACTTTCAAATAAAAATTCTCAGTCCGGGCTTCAGTGTAACAAATAATAACGTTTGACTCCAGAGAAATCTCTATGAAAATTAGGTTAGTTATGCTTTGGCACATTCTTAGAAAGCGGCAGATAATAACTAGATACTAGAAAACGTATTATGAAGTGTAGTTGGGAATATATAGTGTACAAAGATGCTACGACTTTATTTATTTATTAAGTTACTAGCTTTTTCCCGAGGCTCCACCCGCATTAATAAGTTTCTACGGGATAAAAGCCCTGCTTAATATTTATTTATCTCGTAGGGTTTAGAAAGCTTTTGCAATGTAAGCGCAATTTTTTTTAATTTACGACATCACAATAGAAACTTCTAAAATTATCAGTTTCTCTACTGTATTATGCATTTATTATACATACAAACGATCCTCTTGAATCACTCTATCTATTAAAAACGCATCAAAATTCGTTGCGTAGTTTTAAAGATCTAAGCATATATAGGGACAGACAGACGGGAAGCAACTTTGTTTTATACTCTGTAGTGATATAATTCACGACGTTATAAATGAGACATCTATAAACTTGCCGCAACGCTATATTAAAATGATAAATTTTTCAACACAAATCTTAACAATAAAATAACTTTTGAAAGAATTCACCGCAGAGCAATTAAAAAGTCAAGTTGGACCAGACATAATTATAATTTTTCACAATGTAACGTCACTTTTGTAAAGAAAACCCAATCCGTTCGCTTTCTATTAAAAGTTTTCAAGTAAAATCTTTGATTACTTTATATTTTATTGACAGAAGTAATAAAAAAAACGTTATCGCAAAGATTTGTATACATTTAATTAAAATATGTATTTAATACTTTGGTGCAACTTTCTTATTCCCGCTTCAGAATATTCGTTGTAATAATATCAGTTTCTAGGCAAATAACATTAATTTCCTCCATACAATTGCATTTATTACAGTTGATCTGATGTAGCGTATTCTAATCTAATTAGCATCGACGCAACATACAATCATATTAGCGTATTATAAAGTATATTGGGAACCAATTTACTTATGCTGTATATTGTTATTTTAATCGGTGATTTCAGTCAGATTCAGCATGGAAATAGTGATTTGATTTTTAAGTATTGCATAGCTTCTATCGCGGGCCTTGAACGTGGAGACAGAATCCAGAAATTCCGTAACGAAAAAATAACCTAACCCCTCACTCCGACCGGCACAGCGGTGATATTTTATTTTCAACTCTATCACAACCTTGTAGAGTGTAAAATTCCATAAGTAAATTTAATATCGCAGTCTTGTAATTTATTTTCAACTCTATCACAACCATGTAGAGTGTAAAATTGCATAAGTAAATTAAATATCGCAGTCTTGTAAGAATACAATATGTAAGAGGATATGAGCTGAATGATAAACGATAAAAGGTCGAAATTCCCGTGTATTTAAAAATTGTTCCAGTCAGTGAAACGTATCGAAATGTCAAACGTGATTCTAAGTTAGAATTTTTAAAAAGTTTTTATTTTCTATCTGTTCAAAGAGGTTATAAATATAAAATTGGCTTCTTAGAGTTTCGGCGTTAGGGCTCGAGTGAAATTTGGACAATAGAAAAAAAATAAAATAAATAAATAATTATAATTACATAAGTTTATAAAAAATGCTATGCAATAGCTTTACCGCGGCAGTCTCCGAGTGCCACACGTCTTTTTTTATTTTTTATAGTAGTACTCGCGGCCCCGCCCGCGTGAAAAAGTTTTTCCGGGACAAAAATATTTTCCCGGGATAAAAAGTAGCCTATAGCACTCAAGAGTTATGTAGCTTCCTATTAGTGAAAGAATTTTCAAAATCGGTTCATTAGTTCCTGAGATTAGCGCGTTCAAACAAACAAACTCTTCAGCTTTATAATATTAGTATAGATAAACGATTTGTCGCAATCTTAAGATGACTATTGATTGAAAGAATATTGATTTATACTTTTACTTTGCCTCATTACAGGCAGCTTCTTTATGACTTCCCTGAGAAAACTAAAATGTCGGAGTGTATGCGCAGTGGACTTCATATCTTAGATATTAATGACGGTGTTTTTAATAATGTGTTAGCGGCTGCTGTGTCTGAAGAGGATAGGGTTTTGGAAAAATCGATTGTAATGGGTATGAAAGGAAATGAGTAGACTTCAAACACAGTGGACGTATGGAGCGATATAGTCGTGAGCATACGACCTACCAACCGCCTCAAATCAGGATGTAAACAAAGCAATAATATGATTTGCCATGAAGTGGACAGATAACCTGATACAGGTAACAGGCACAAGGATGCAAGCCGCCTTCAACGTATCCATCAGATTTTTTTAGGGGAGACCGATGTTCAGCAGTAGGCTTCATGTAGCTGATGATGAATGATGATGCCACAATACAAACGTATTAAATAAGGCAAAAGAAACAGTAAATTATAAAAACTAAAAAATACGCTTTATAAAAATCCAAACTAAAAACAGAAAATAATTTTTAATATACTTGAATTGAATAGTGTAAATAAGAAAAAACATGTATTTTATTGTAAAAAAAAAGCGTGGGGTGCTTTTTAAGATATTATCAGAATGATAATCCTTCTACTCATATTATCTGTCAATAAATATTTATAACTATTGACGCCATGCACCCCACGCTTTTTTTTTTACAATGAAATACATGTTTTTCTTATTTACACTATTCTCAATTCAAGTTTATTATAAATTATTTTAAAAAAATTAGTTGGATTTTTATAAAGCGTGTTTTTAGTTTTTACAAACTTTTATTTATTTTTCCTTTTTTAGTTCACTAAAAAACAAGTAGGATTTTAAAAAATGCGAACTTATATAGTTTCGCTTGCTTGTAAACCATAGCGCGATCTAATTATATGCTGGAGCCATCTAAGGAAAATTTAAGTATTATTTATTTAGTTGGATTTCTATAAAAACGTATTTTTTTGTTTAAAATATTGTATTGCCATCAGTCCTTGCTAAGTATGCCAAATTTCGATTTAATCCAACGTCTTGAAGTGGGTCAAATCATGTTCAAAGTGTAAGTTACATACATACAGACATACATACATACGTCTGAAGCTAATGAAATCGAGTTAAAAAGACAGTTATTGTAAAAAGAACTAGGGCCGTACTCAAAATGCTTTTCTACAATCTTTAACGCTAACAGAAAACAACAATTGATCTGAATGGGAATGACATATGTATTGCCATAGAGTTATGAATATGTCATTCGCATATATTTTCTCGCATTCTGTTAGCGTTAAGAATTGTGGAAAGGCATATTGGCTGCCGCCACTGGACGTCAGTCTACAGCGAGAGTAAGCACTTCAGCTAATACGTGAATGTTGTGCCAGTCATGTCTGCCACCTGTCGTCCCCTGGTACTAGAATAGTTCGGCGAACCGTGAATGCAATAACTGCACCTCAGCCTACTCTTTCGGGGATTCAGGAGGTATGACGTCATTAATACTGTGTTTGTTTAATTACTTGCATTGCAAGGGAAATAGTGTGTCCAATGATATAATGCTTGTATGTTACATTGTTTTTCTAATGCTCTACAAAAAACGGTATAGTTATTGCGACTATACCTAACATTCAATAGAGAGGTGAATGAGAAATTTTGTTATAATAGCGGTGACAATATTGCCATATTGGGCACATTCAATCAACAATTTTCAGGACGGTTCCATGTGTTTGTCCAACGAACACACCCAAGGATATTTGCGTCAAACACAATTTACTAATTCCAAATTCAATTTTATCTCCATAGACTTCGGTGAGATGCCGTGGTTCCCACGGAAGATTTCAGACTTGGACCGAGCACAAAACGTTTTGATGTACGGATCGGAACTGGACGCCGATCATCCCGGCTTCAAAGATCCCATCTATCGCAAACGACGAGAGCAATTTGCCGCAATCGCCAACAACTACAAATAGTGAGTTTTTACTTGTTTGCTTTAGGTTTGATTTTTCAATCATCGGGTAATAGATGGGATAAAATACGTTGCAGGCATTTTGAAGCAGTTTTCTTTTTAATCAGATTACTATTTCATGGATTTTACGAAATGATTAAAAAATCGGCCCTTTGTAAAGTTCTTATTCCTATACTTAGTTAAGAAAAATATTCTCTCGGGAGTCAATATAATAATCAACCTGTTAATATGTCGATTCAAGGGAAAGAATAATAGAGGTAACGGAATTTTCTTTTATTTTTCATCCTTTACGTGCTATATTTATTTGCGTATTATGTTTACTATGTGGTAAAGAAATATCTATTAAGGTAGTTACAATGTAATGTTTGTTTTAGTGGCCAGCCAATTCCTAAAGTCCAATACACCGACACTGAGATTAAAACATGGTGAGTTTACAGCAGTTTTGAAAAACATTTCTTTTAAACATAAAATGTAGCTCATGCGAAATTAAAGTGCGGGCATCAGCGAAATCTCTAAATGTCTATTTCCTCCGAAAATATTGCTTTGCGAACGCAGTGTAAAATACTTAATCGGCAAAAAATAATGTGGATTATTTAACAAGTTTATAAATACGTATAGTCGGCCACATAAATTCAAAACTTCAAATCGCGTCAACACTTTCGTGTTCTTACCTATTTTTGTTTTAATCAAGAAAGAAAAATAAAGTTTCAATTAAATTTGTTCAGCTATTTATGTGACTGACTGTACGTACGTATGTATGTTAACCGTTACTTTTTTATTTTAGCATATAATCACTGACTCGTTTTTTGATAAAAAATCTATGCTGTTTTTTTATAACAACATATTTTTTATTGTTTTCAAAGCATTACTTTACCAATAAATGCTATTAATCAGTGTTAAACTAAACTTTGTGTAAGCACTTTCCAGATTAAAAACAGAAGAATCTAATTAATCACTGATTAAACTTGTTTATTGGTACCATCACTTGTTGATTCATTCATCAATCATTTAATATCGAACTGACATTCTATCTTACTGTTATTATATTATAAAACTCTGGCCCTTCTGAATTTCGCATGATTATTCCAATCAATGCCGATTATTATGTAAATTTAGGACCAATTTCACAGCTGGTAAACGGTATTTGTCACATAAACGTATAAACCCGAGCAAATACAAAGGGTAAAGGTAGAAAAGATTAGAATGTAACTTTTGTGTTTGGTTGGTTTATACATTAATATAAAAAAAAAGTTTATAAGGACGTTGTGATGTGGGCCCCTAGTGACCTAATAAAATATTGGTATGATGTTTGACCTACAGGGGAATCGTGTTCCGCGAACTGCATAAACTGTACCAGAAGCACGCCTGCCCTGAATACTTGGAGAACTGGCCCCAACTTGTCAAGTACTGCGGGTATAGGGAGAACAACTTACCACAGGTGATAGCTTCCTTTAACTGTAGGAAATATAGTTACTGTAACTTTGGCTGCAGGAAATCTAGCTATAGTAGTTTAAGAGCTCATTTTTCAATCGGATAAAAGTTTTCTGAATTACTTAAATGTCAGACAGTTTATCATTTTTATGTATAAAGCTAAATTTCTTGTTGTAAATTATTTCGTGCACAACTTATATCTATAACGAAAATTCTGCCCTAAAACAACATGGAACAACATTATAGTAAGATGGTTTAGAAATTGTCATCACAATTTACAATACTTTATCAATCATATAGACAAATAATAAAATGTATGTTATTCGTGCATTGATTAACTCATTCAATAACCGGTTTATAATAATAATATGTGATTTACTTGTAACCTCAAGTTTTGAATTATTGAATACAGAGTATGATTGTTTATTAACTTACTTATGTATTTGAAGATGCCACGTAAAATAAAAACTATAAAAACATTTATATTTTTAATTCTGACTGCCTCGGTGGCGTAGTTGTATTATGGTACGACTGCAATGCTGAGGTCTCGGGTTCGATCCCCGGGTCGGGCAAAGTGATATTGAGTTTTTTAATCAGTATCAGCTTGGAGTCTGCAATTTGTGCCCGATATGGCGATAGGCTCGCCCGCTATCACATCATGGGACGGAGTAATGGCGAAAAGTGGGTGCACTAGTTGCGCCTCTGCCTACCTCTTCGGGGATAAAAGGCGTGAGTGTATATTTAATATATCTATGTAATTTTAATTCTATAATAATATATGATCTTATATTTTCGTATAACACACGAAATAACACAATCATACATTAATATTAAATATACCACACTAAATACAAATTGCATGAAAGTAAAAATAAGCACGTTTATGGAAATACGCATTTATTAAAGATTTCAAACGTCTCGCAAAACGTTGCAATTTATGGCGCTCATATTTAATGTAACCATTGAAATTTATTCGAGCTTTACGATCATACGGGCCGAGCCTCCTGGCGCCCAGCCAACCGTTGGAAAAAAATGGTCAGCCAATTTATGGAAATAAGATAAATTTCAGCTGGAAGATGTCAGTGTCTTCTTAAAGCGTAAGACAGGATTCCAACTGCGACCTGTCGCTGGTTATCTGTCGCCGAGGGACTTTTTGTCGGGTCTCGCTTTCAGAGTGTTTCATTGCACTCAATACATTAGGCATTCGTCCGACCCCTTCTACACCCCAGAACCGTAAGTACAAAGTTTTAATTCTATTAATAAGTATTTCTGCCTCACTCTTTATTTATGACACGATTGTCTGTCTGATCTTAATTGTGTAAAAGTTTGTGAATATGTTTGTTTTAAGTGTAGACATAAAACGTTTTGTATATTTAGATAAAATTTGGCCGGCAGATAGATTAAGTTTTGTATTAAACCTCATAATAGTTCACAACTTATCCAGGAGATGTTCAAAGTGTGACTTTCGCATCAGGAAAACGGTATAAGAGCGGCACATCGAAAAAAATTGATTATGCAAAAGAGAAACGTTGCTAAGAATAGGAGTAACGACTAACGAAAACCATTAATTAAATTAATACATTAAATTTAAATATGATAATGAAACTAATTATAAACGCAGGGATTGCTGCCATGAACTTCTTGGACATATGCCTCTGCTTGCCAACGCAAGTTTTGCGCAGTTCTCTCAAGAACTTGGCTTGGCTTCGCTTGGAGCTTCCGACGAAGACGTCGATAAATTGGCTACGGTATGTACTCAAGTATATCCAAAGATTGTGCTCGAAGGTGTATATTAGTTCAAAGGAACATAATACCGAAGTTAGATACTGTTCTAAAACTTCTAAACACAGTTTAAACTTACGAGAGTGTAGCCTCGTGTAGTTGAACAGTCTCGGATGACTGCGTTAAATGTATACTAATTTATAGGGCGCGCGTGGGCTGCACACTCTACACTTGTATTCTATCTCAACTAATATACTTGCTATGAGTATCTATGTAGCATTTTCGATCCTGATTGCATTAAACGGCACCATCTATAAACAAAGTTAGCAATCCGTGTATAGCACAATATATAGTTAATAGAGGACACATTTTCTCCTCCTAAGTTGGCGGAGCGTATCCTCCGATAATAAGTTTCACTCCATAATCATTAATTTTATTGACAGAATACGAACATTATATTAATTTGTTATGATTGACCTCATTACAAATACAATACATACAAGATTTGGATTTATTACATTCTTAGGTTGACTTACATAAAGTCAACCTAACCTAACCATTTGAATATGATGAGGATATCGTTTAAATGTTAGCATTTCTATAGGTACCAATAAAGTACCGTAATGATGTATTTCTGCATCATTTATTTCAGCTTTACTTTTTTACCGTGGAATTTGGCCTGTGCCGCCAGCCTGATGGTTCATTCAGGGTGTACGGAGCTGGTCTTCTGTCTTCTGTAGCTGAGCTGCAGCATGCGCTAACCACTCCTGAGAAGATCAAACGCTTCGATCCGGATATCACCGTCAATGAAAAATGCATCATCACGTCCTATCAGAATGCTTATTATTACACTGAATCGTTCGAAGAAGCCAAGGAGAAAATGAGGTAGGAGCCAAGAAATACCTAACACTTTATCGTAATAGTTTTTAAGTCAATTGAACGATCTATTATCCGAGCGCCTGGAATTAATTATGTATAGTCAGACACAAAAGTAACTGAACAAATTAAAAACTTCTAAACGATTTTCCACATTAACTGCCTCGAAATATTTTTTCTTTATCTATATTAAAACCCCGTGAAGTTTATTTTAGTGAAGTAAAACTGACTGTTAATACAGACACAAAATATTAAAGACGATTTGAAATTGTGAAATTGTTCAGCTACTGATGAGGCTGACTGTACTGTTGAAGGATAAATATTAGACTTGAAGCTGGAATATTTTACCGCTGTCCTCAACCAAAAAAATTTAATCGCTTTTTTGATCCATCGCGAGAATGGACTAATCAGAACAAAGTTTTTTTAACATGTAATGCAATGCAATCAGCTCTGTATTGGTGCCCTGTATGGGTTAGTTCTTCACGTCCACCACGCTGGCCTACTGCGGATTGGCAGACTTCACATACCCTCGAAATTCTAATGGAGAATTCTCAGGTGTGTAGGTTTCCTCACGATGTTTTCTTTCCCCGTTAAAGCGAACGATAATTGATAAACAGTACAAGGTAACTTAACATGGTAACAAACTACTTATTGATTGGTATTCTGGGGATTTCAAATATTAAGATTCGGATAGTTTATTGAATACGGCCCTTAGTGAATAAGGAAAAGGGCCTACCTAGATTTTAGTTTGAATTTTTGACACTCAAGTTAGGTAAACCTATTCATTATATCTTTTTCGTCGTTTGAGCGATGAATGAAAGTAGGTATAAGACGTTATTTGCATAGCTTATAGGACTAGACCTACAGGCAATACTTTAAAAAGGAAATTTATGTCTACTTAAAACCATTTCTTAGTTTTGTTATTGCTACTGAAAGACGAGATGAGCATGGCGCTCGCCTAATCGTAAACGACACAAACACCCATATACATTAGTAAGAAAATACAGAATTATGTCAGAGTTAAGATTGAAATACTTAACCTCAGTCGCTATAGACACCTATCGCGAATATTACTTATTATAACTAAATATATTAATCTACTCTTTGATATTATGTCGACTTTAAAGACATTAAAAATATATAAAGATATTAAAGACCTTATTACATTCATTTTCTTCCATTTTCTAAGTAATGTCTTTGAAAAAGTATAACCGTATCATAATCTTAATTAAGGGCTACAAACGAAATATAATTTATAATATTATGACACATAATTTATTATTTACATTACACCTACTTTGATATTAATTGCTAATACATCTCTGACGCTGGCAAATAAATTGTTGACGCAAGTCATTTACATACATTAAAAACAGAGATAAGATCGATTTTCTAGCGCAAATATATGCTGGGATTCGTCGAAGAAAGGTTAAAGATTTTAATAAAATGGCGGTCCCAATGGATTCAGGAATCGAACGTACTGAATGCAAATAAAATGTGTATCAACTAGCTGTATTGAATATCAAGTAGCTTGTGAACCCAAAGAGAATTACAAGTAAGCAGTAAAGTACATAACAATTAACCCGCTGATCTCTATAATAGGCTGAAAATTGTTGCGAAGCGTCTTTTTGGTAAATTTACTTACAATTCGTTACGTTTATTTCTTGGCCAATACAAAACACACACACACAAATTTACGCCTTTATCTCCGAAGGAATAGGCAGAGGCGCAGCTACTATTTACTACAGTAGTACTTTTCGTCGTGCGTATTCCGTGATCTGTCCCATGATGTGATAGGGGGCGAGCCTATCGCCATATCGGACACAAATTTCAGACTCTGGTCTGATACTGTGTAGAAAAACTTAATATCACTACCCGACCCGGGGATCGAACCCGAGACTTCTGCACTGCAGTCGTACCATAATACAACTCCGCCACCGAGGCAGTCCAGTTTAATAATGTACAGCAATACGTTTAATTACACACAAAATGGGTTTAATGGATACTAATATTTTGATGTCTTAGCTGTGCCGTGTAAAATGGTTTTAATAAGATAGATAATGCGAGACTTATAATATGGAAGACGTAACATTTTGTGAAATATCGTGAGCGAAAGTTTTCTAACACCATGTATAATTTAATTATTAGTTACTATAATTTGGATAAAATTAAATCTGCATTCAATTAAATAAGGTTGCTACAAATGCCCATAGATAAAATCAACATTACCCAGAGTGGCACAGAATCACTTTTATAACAATAATACAATTACAGCATGCATTTTCAGGGCATTTGCGGAGAGCATTCAGCGGCCATTCGGAGTCCGTTACAACCCCTACACCCAGAGCGTTGAAGTACTTAGCAACGCACAGAAGATTACCGCCTTAGTATCGGAGTTAAGAGGCGACCTCTGCATAGTTTCTTCTGCGCTCAAGAAGATCTCAGCTCAGGATTCCACTGTTGATGTTGAGACGATTGCCAATATGTTGCACACTGGGCTTCAGGTGAGAACAAAAGGACTTCCTGGTACAAACAAAATTAAGAGCACATTTATATTTCCCAACAAAATAAAATATCGTGCTCATTTTTAATCTGAAAAATACTGAAAGCGAAACATTGCAGTCAGCCGTCTAGCTGAATAATACTGAAATGTAAAGTTAAACTGTGTGCGACGAATTGGCAACGTTTTCACGTTTTCATTATAGATATACGGCCGCAGTCATGACGTGTTTAATTCATCTTGGAATGACATAAAATATTTTTTTAAATAATCTGAATTACTTTCTGTATCGTTTACATCAATGTTATTACACAAAAAAAACAAGCTCTTAATATACGTCCCTCCATAGTACAGTTGGAAGTCATGTTTACATACCCATCACGCGGCATTTGTACTGTTTATGTTATTACAATCTGCAAACCTTTGATCCTCTGATCAAACGTTCTATTTAATGTATTTTTAAATATAAAACATAAATTTTTAGATAGCGTAGTCGAATGTGGATAAAGCGAACAATTTTAAGCGCTCAAAAAATTGGGCCAGCGATTCGCCGGGAGTGACTTATAGATTCTACATCCATTGGATTAGAGCGCTATATGTATCAACACGTGCTTTCGATTTAATTTGTAAAGCATTCGATTGTGAAAATAGAAACTCTAAATATTTATAAAATTGTGTTGAAACTCGCGGTAAAATGACGCAGATTTGACTGGTCTCCATGAGTTTGTGGTACCTTCCATATAATTAATAAACATTTGCAGAGCTAAAATAATACAATGTTTTTAGAGTAATTAGTGCTACCAGTCCGCCGAAATAAACAGAGCAATGTTAAACATTGTATATTTTGTGAATAATGGCACAAGGTGTATTAAACACAACTTTGTGTTCGTCTATGAAAACCATGGCCATTGCAAAATGAAAGCTAATTTACAGAATTAGCTACGTATTGAATTTAAAATTATCGCGAGCAAATCAAAGCAAACAGCAAGTTTGCCAAGCAAGACTTGTTCTATGAATTTGGTGGTATTCGGCTAACGCAGTTAGTAACATTTTTCTGGTATAATAATAGTAGCGAGTCAATAAACGCATTTCGAAACTATTAGAATCTTTTGAAGGTCCAACTGTTCTTTAGCAATTGAAATACATTGAGCATTCATACTAGCGTTCAAAGTACCACCAAATGCCATTACAGTTGAAATATTAACTTAGGAAATATGAATATTAATTGTGTTAGTAAAAAGGCTTGCAACGTTTAAATTTTCATGTTTCTATTTCGTTTAAAATCGTTTTGCGATATCTTGACGACTGCATTTTGTAATTTCCTGTGACCACTGAAATCTCATAAAATTTTTGAACATCTAAAATAAGTTGTCTGAGTAACACCTGGAAATTTAAACGTTATTAAAATTCGTTGGAATGTGGGAGTTTATTTTTGTCCGTGGAAGACTAATGGAAGTTATTATTTCAGGTTCACGAGAGAAGTCCACAGAGCGCATCTGGGGGCAGCACTCCCAATTCAGAACGTGGTGGGTCGCCCAGACCTGATTCTGCCAGATCTGATAATGAAACAGCCAAGAGCTATGCTGCCAACTAAAATTACTATGTGTCAAATCATAAATTCTATGGTTTTATAAATACTTCAATCATAGGCTCACACTATACCAACTGTTTCAATATAATCGTTCGTTCTTAATTATTCTGTAGTAAGATATTTCAAAATTATATTTAAATACTATCATGACTCTTTATCGTATATGAAAAAAATAATAAGGAAATGTATAATCAAGTCATGTAATGTATGTTGTATTTATTGTTAGAATGTTTAAAGTTTACGCAACATTTGTTATGTTGACGTCAAAAATGTTATCAACATTGAGTTTAGTCTACTGTTTGAAGTGTAATGAATGTATTATGAATAAAATTTAATGTGTAGCGAATTCCAGATGTTTCACTATGTTCAATATACTGTCTACGCTTTGCTCGTCATTCATAATTCACAATACGTGCCAGTTTTAATGAAATTTCATTTTTTAACGAAACTGGAAAATGGTTTATCTCGTTATTGAATAAAAAGTTCTGTAGGATTTACTTTTAATTGAAAACGGCGAGTTTGGAATGCGAAAATTTGTTGGGCTCAATTTCGACGGTTATGCGAATATTTAAAAATATATTATGATGATACGTAAATAAACCAGGTCTTTTCATTGGACCGATGAGGGAGTATCGACGAAGCTCATCTAACGCTTGCCGCACACGTTCGGTTTCCTAATTAGGTTTCCTGATCAGGAATTCAGATTCGGAATTCCGAGTGACTAGCGCAAACGTCCGGTTTTTTGTACCAACACGTTCGGTTTCCTAATTAGGTTTCCTGATCAGGAATTCAGATTCAGGAACGTGTGCGCGTTGTTGAACATTTTCCATGTAAGCGGAGCATTCAGGTTTCCGAATCTGAATTACTCATCAGGAAACCTAATCAGGAAACCGAACGTGTGCGGCAAGCGTAAGACTATCGGCTGATAGTCTTACATCACATTCTCTCTGTGATAGTTTAGAAGAGTTAATTTCTATTCTCATCTATACTAATATTATAAAGAGGAATAAAAACGAGGAAGGAAGGAGTTTGCAGGTTTGCGATGGATAAACTCCTGAGATCCTGAATTATTTAACAGATTATGAAAGTTCTTTCTCTAATAGGAAGTCTACGTTAGTCTTGCATGCATGGATTACGATACTCATTATAGGCTACTTTTTATACCGATCGACAGTTTATAGTCTCACTAGATAATTATAAACCAACGGTTCGTACAATTATCTGGTGTTATATCCATTTTATCTTGCTTGCAAATGGTACACACGTATTATAGGTATACATATAATGAGTTCTTTAACTAATAAAATAGACAGATATAAGGAAAGTCGGATAACTTATAATAGGTGTTCTCCACGGTCCATAAAAATATTCAACTAAGTACGAGAGAATCATGAATGATATTGCGATCTTTAAGTAAGAAATAGGGATCAGTAAATAGAGAACATTGTTTGAGCTTCCTGAAATCTTACTTGACATTCGATATACAACAGGAAGCTGTCATGTCACATCAATTATCGACGAGACGGAGATATTTCCTGGTGTTCACGTCGTAGTGCTGCTATATATATGTATAGCGTAGCTATATCTCGTCTAATGCGTACAATTAATATTATATTTGACTGCCTCGGTGGCGTAGTGGTATTGCGTACGCATTACGAGTACGATTTGCGCGCTGAGGTCCTGGGTTCGAATCCCGGGTCGAGCCATAAAAATTGTGACTGGGTTTTTCCATCTTAAAATTAACTCAGTCGCAGCTCGGAGTCAGGAAGTTGGCGGTGTGATACCCCCGTGCCTCGGAAAGCACGTAAAGCCGTTGGTCCTGCGCCTGATCTCTCTCCGGTCATGTCGGATTGCCGTCTCACCGGACTATGAGAGTGAAGGAATAGCGAGTGCACCTGTGTATTGCGCACACACTTGTGCACTATAATATCTCCTGCGTACCTGGCTGATCTCCGTTGAGATTGGCCGCCGTGGCCGAAACTGGCTAGGAGGATTTCATTCATTAGTATAGGCATTGATGTATTAAGGGGGTTTTTAATACATCAATGAGTATAGGCCATTAATGTATTAAAAAACCCTACATCAATGGTATAGGCAATAAAACTGTTGAAGTAACGTCATGCCTCGAATATTGATTTAAGAAGATGAACACAGGAGAGATGTTCATCTTCTTGGTTCCTATAGTGTTTTTATTATTTTATATTCTACATTATTAACAGCTCGAGTCGAAGAGGTAACCTTGAAATTTCATTTTGCAATTCATAGTATAGCAATAAAAATATGCTTCACCTAATCAATCTTACAAGTATGATTGAGATGCGAAGAGATATACCGGGTGGAAGGGAAACGCTCTCTATACCGGAACGGTAAGAGACAAGAACCATAACATTAACGAAAAACTATATTCATTTGCAAAGCTAAGCGATAATACTTACGATTTTAGTATTTCCGTAATTCATGCGCGCGCAATGTAAAGCGTACAAACTACAAAGCAAACGCCGACAAGGCAGCGCGGCGGCCACGCGGTCGTTAACTCGTCAGCTGATGTACGTGTTTCATTACGATTTTTATGAAATATTGACCTTTTTTACTATGTTTTTCAGAATAATAGTTTGATTTATCTATCCATACGTGAAGCTGTACAGAAATTTGAGAAAATCCTACTAAAATTGTAACAATGCGATCGCGATTTTTTTTGTGCCATCATGTCAGGAATCACCAATACTATCACCTGTATTCGTTTCCGAGAGCGTTTCCCTTCCACCCGGTATTGATAAATAATTAGTATAACTATACTTTGTTGCTATCCAAAAGTATGAACCTTTTACTGAACTAATACATGGCTTCGTACCTCCTATTATTATCCACTCAAGTGTAAACCACGATAGATCGATACTCCAATGTTCATCCGTGTTTAGACTAGTTCCTAAACTCGCTGGCGAGCGGCGGAATGTATGTTAAGGGGCCGTTTCTAAAATTTCGACTATTACAGTCAATTTTACATAGTGATTTAAAAAAAATAACTTATCCGATTAATTAATAATACATCATTGGAAATACTATTTTAACACTAATGGAATAAACGAGCCAAATTTTTCGTATATTTCTTTAATTTTGACTCGTCAATTTCCGCTACGGACGCCGGCGTCTGATTGTATAGGGCTTTTCCACACATCTATATATATAAGCGGGGTTTTGACGGGATAATATATCCACCAAGATCCAATGTCTGTTTCTGAAATTGTACGGAGACTCAAACTTGCTGTCGTTTTGAATCAAAATCGTGCTTGTAACTAACTAACTAAAATTACCGCTTATTGGTATAAAAGGATAAACGCGACAATTTCTTTATTTTCAATATAAAATCGTACAAAATTAAATTGTTAACGCAGTGAAATTTTCGACTTATACGTCCCTAACAAAAGCCGAATGTAAGTAAACTCAATGTTTATTACTGAAAATAAAAATACCAATATAAACCATATATCTTATACTGTACATAAAATTAAATTAATATCTTTACAAATAAATAATTAAACAGAGTCGTAAAAATACGCAAATCTTGCGATGTATAGGAGGTGCACTGCGCGGGCTAGCGAGCGAAATAGCTAGCCAATTATTATCGCGTTTATCCTTTAGGCGACTTTTGTTAGTCAGTTTCAATCACGATTTTGATTGAAAACGACAACAAGTTTGAGTCTCCGCACAACAAAATTTCTGAAACAGACGTTGGAAGTTGGAATTTGGTGGATAGATTGAAATTAAAGAAAGATATGAAAAATCTGGCTCATTTTCATTAGCGTTCAAATAGTCTTTTCGATGATGTAGTATAAATTAATCAGATCAGTTTAATAAAAAAAAAATCGATTGAAATTTTACTGAGATAGTCGAAACTTTAGGTACGGCCTCTTAACTAAAAAGCAATAAAACACGTCCCCGGTTTTCTGCCTTTACTCTCGTATACTCCCAAAACTAAAATTGCGACCGTATTTGACAACTTTCGGGCCACTTTTGCTGAAATATTATGTCGTCCTCGCCGCCTCGGCGAAATGATAAATATTTCTTAATTTTAGTAATAATTCTAACTAAAATTCTCGACGGCTGCGTCGTTACAAATATACCAACATTTTTGGAACAAGTCCAATACGATAGATGGAAATTTTACATAAACTACGACATCTGTGCTGAATGTGCTGGCTTAGCGAATAAATGTTAAAAATTAATTGATTCTCAGGTACATTAAGTGTTGGGTCCTTGGCAATGGTTGTTGAATTTAATTATAACTACAAGCGTATCTGTCAAAATCGTTTGAAAGTTGGCAAGTGACCGACAAGAGTGGCGTATAATTTTAGATTTTAACATTGAAAATTTAGATGTCACACGTGATTTTTGTTGCCGTTTTTATCTTGTTTAAGGCAGACTTTGCTTAGATCTATATTTGATCGTAATTGAGTCTTATTTTTCTTTGTCGTGAAATTGTGTCGATTAAAAGGTCAAGTATTAATTTAGAAACAATTTAATAAAATTCTTTTGATCTTTATGTCTAGTAGTTTTTAATACTTTCTTATAAAATTGATAAGAATTTTTTAAATATAAAATAGCATACCAATTATAATTTGATTTTATCATTATCTTGAAGAATTGAACAAAGTTTTTCAAACATTGAACAGTTATTATTACCTATGTATTATTTAAACTAAACATAATTGAAAATACATCAGTGTTTGGAATAATTAAAAGGATGAAATTTCTACTTTTGTATTTATACTTAATGAGCAAGAAAATAGGTCAGTAGAGCGCGCCGGGGATGGCAAAGCAGCCTCCATTTGCGACCGTAGTCCGAGCGTAACCAAATGTGGTTCAGCTAGATGGACTTTGAAAAGTTTTCCCTAGTTTCGTAACACAATTAACAAATGACAACAGTAGAGAACATGACGCGTTGCCTCCAGCGGGAAAGCCCAGCGGCAGTCGCGCTAAGATCCCGTCGCGTCGGCACGCCGGCACCGCCGCCGTCCTCGCGCCCACGCCGCAAATCAATATAGTCGTATTTACCTTGTTCCCGCACACGCTTTATTACAACTAAATATTTTATTAACGTTAAAAAGTTTTATTGCACCGTGCTTCAGCACATCGCCGTAATTCATCAAATCCTTGTTGTCTTTCAAATTGTTTGATCGCCTTCGACGCAACAAACTAGAAAAGTAAACAATCGACGCGAAAATAACACGCGTAACAGCTGTTTCATCGCGACAACAGCTGAGAGCTAATGAATATCTTTCTAGTGGTTAATTTTATTTTCAGCCCCGAGAGTTGTAAAAGTTTAATAAAATGCCAGTAACCAGGTGAATAGTTTTGGGTTTTTCACCGAATCGATGAAGTCGAGACCTGAACGTGGAGCTGGAGCGACGCGATGTTTTAAATATACGACTTGCGACTAAATGACGGGTGCGCATGGTTTTCACATCTGCCATAGATTCTGTGATAAATGTCCACTATTTGAGCGTGTATACGTGTGGTCTGGCGAAGGCCGCTAGTTACGCAGAGGCGACGCTGTCGCCGCGGGGAAGCTGGCGAGGTGCGCGGGCGCGTCGTCGGCTGTGACGCGTCCTGCCGCTGCCCGCTGCTCGGCGTGTCTCCCGTGCCTGCTCCGTCACCACTCAGTTTCAGTACAACCTTGCACGCGCTGAGGACATGTCCGTGTTATGGATTACCAATGCATTGTCGTGTACACGGTCATCAACATCGCGCCGCCGCGGCTCACGGCGCAGGCCTCCGAGTTCTCAAACGGATGTGTCACTTGGTTCAAAAATAAAATCAAAAGGTAATTTCGTTATAATTTCTCCGAAATAATTTGACGGACATCGAAAGAGATTTGTGAAGAGAGAACATTTTTATGACTTTAAATTGTATCCATTGCGGTAATAAATTCGTTCCAGAAAAACTAAATGCAGTTTTCAGACAAAACAAAAACATTGCAAATAGAACTATCATCCAATTATTATTTTCTGGTATTTTTATGCAAGCTTTTAGAGAATGTTCATAAAAAAATATTGTATTTTTCTGCAGGTTCATTGTTGCTTGTGCCTATTTTATTTTTTCCTTAACGTCACTTTCGAAGTGATAATTTCCCCACGATATTTCATTTTACCTAAAATATAAAATTAATTAGGAACTGCCTAGTCATAATATCTTAACTTTTGTTTACGAGCCAACTTTGACCGCGGTTTTAAACAAACTGGCAGCTGCATACGCTTTTCCGAGGCCAATAGAATAAATTTTTTGTCACGTTTTTATCGAATGATAATTTATTTTCTACTGATTTAAAATTAAAAAGTTGATTGTCCAGTAAAAAGTGCATGAAAATTTATATGTACTTTGAAATATTACGCATGTAAATATAAGTATCGTAAATGTATGTATGTAAATTGGCATCATTATTGGCCTACAAAGCCATGTATGCCATGTACAGGCCATGCTATCTAGCACTTCTAAGGTCCAAGACTAAAAAAAGTACAAATTTATTAGTATTTCCACTACATCAACTTTGAGTCGGATTTGCGTATTGCAGTTACATCCGCGGACTAAACTACGTAACCGGAGAACATTTTAAATCTAAATAAAACTAGTTTCTTTAGAAAATGTATAATTATTTACAGCGTGCCTGCCTCGGTGGCGTAGTACGACTGCAAAGCTGAGGTCTCGGGTTCGATCCCCGGGTCGGGCAAAGTGATATTGAGTTTTTCTATTCAGTATCATCGGGCACAAATTCCGGAGTCTGGAATTTGTGCCCGATGTGGCGATAGGCTCGCCCCCTATCACATCATGGGACGGAATGTCGGCGAAAAGTGGGTGCACTAGTTGCGCCTCTGCCTACCCCTTCGAGGATAACAGGCGTGAGTGTATATGTATGTATATGTATATGTATTTACAGCGTAAACTAGTGGTTTTATTGAGCAGTATAATAATCAAAGGAACACATAATTTGCTTCTATTCGTTCAACTTCATTTTTGTGATCGAGCTTTTGTTTTATTGTAACTGATTATAAATTAGGTGAAGAACACTTCGCGACTGTCCACACACAGTAACACTATTTAGGTTTTATTAAGTACTGCAGTCATTGATGTATAAAAAACTTTTATATATATTAATGACTGCAATGCACTTGTCATCTCAAAATTTCAAGTCTCACGATGTTCAATTACCGGCAATGTCCTTCAAAATAAAACATAACAACCTAAAATGCTTCAATTCGTATACCTGTAGTAGAGTTTCGCCTTCGCCGTTCCAAAATACAGTAAATTGATAATATGCTTACTAAAACTACCAGACTATTGGAAATGCGCCTTCTCTATTACTGAAAATATTTATAAACAATTTACACCCAAATTTCCAAAATATATACGTATTTATTCCATCTCTACGACTCATAAAGAATATTGCGGTACTATAGCCGTCTGACCGGGTACCTTATAATAACATTATGTAAAATCGATAACCTTTATGGGAAAGAAATTAGATACGTTTTGAGTAAGTATAGATACAACAAAACAGATCAATAAAATCCTAATGGATCTTCAAATGTTTTATTTTATAATTAAAACTGATATAATCATTTGCTCTACAAGCATACTGTAACATCATTATAACCATTCTTCGTATATGTTATCGCCTACTTTGAAATCCCAGAATAAAATCTCCACAATCGTCAAGCGTTTTTAGTAACCCATTCCTGAACCCATTAATTATCTCTATACAAGAAATCAAGGTAATTATTTCATTGTTGTCAGAAACAAGGAAAAAGCAAAAACAAGAATTATTTTTCCTTCTTTCAGAGTAAGTATTTACTTTTCCTCGCAACTCCACCCACCTAAGGTCTCATTTACGGAGACGCGGGGCGTCACGCGTTGAGTTAGGCGGCAAGACTCTTCACGCCTCGCATCTTAAGCTGGGTACTCACTGAGCAGTGTAGCATGTAATGTATCAGATACGGTATCAAGTGAGTACGTAGGCACGAACCCCCTGCGAGCCGCTCGCGCGTGGAGCGCTGCAAGCTTGCAGTGACCCGCCGAGTGGCGATATCACTGCAAACACAAAGGCGGCTCGCAGTGTGCTCGTAGTAGATAGAGCTAGATACGCAGTAGACCCCACGGTCTACTGCGTATCGGTTTGTCCACACAAACCGTACCCACTTGCAGGTTGATACAGTACGTGTTACGTTGCATGCAACACTGCTAAGTGAATACCCAGCTTTACAAACAAAATCGCACATTGTCATACTTTTGTGTTTACGCGTGTGATGACGCGGGCCGCTTCACGCGGCACAAACGCTCTGTAAACGGAAAAATCTTCCGACGCGCCGCGAGACTCCGAGTCACACGCGCCGCGTGACGCCCCGCGTCTCTAAAAACGAGGCCTAACACACCGTGTCAGAATATCCCATTTCTCTAATTTTATACTGACTCTAGGATAATGTATGCTCCCACTAGTAAAGGAATTGGAGAATCAGATCAGCAGTTCCGGAGATTACCTTGTACGCCTTAACTTAGCTAATAGTATGCTTATAGTAAAGATAGATAGCTTATAATATAAATTGACTTTGTCCATGTTTAATTTAATTAGGCTAATTTGTGGAACTGTTTTTGAAAATTCCAAGGAGAAACGTTACGCCTGAGTTTTTTTACTTAGCGAATGAAGCTATAAGCAGGTAGAACCACGGGCAAAAAGTAGTTCTTTTTTATAATAATCGTATAGATGACTAATTATAAAAATTACGGTGAGCATAAAATAATATATTGTAAACCAGGGGTGTCGAAACAATTTCACGCGTGCCAATAAAAAGAAAGAAAGAAATAATTTGTTCAGGCCGATACTAGTTATAATAAACAAATATATACCTAGTTGGGACCTAGAATGTATCGTCAGAATAGTCCCCCTGAATAGCTAAAAGCTAGGATGGCACGGTATTGAGACTTTGTTATTATTTCATAAATAGTAAAATACGTTATTAAATGTTCGTCATCCCTGTTGAAGACATTTTATTCCGTAAGTCTTAAGACCAATGCAAAAGAAATAAGTATTCAAAACTAGAAACCAATCCAAAATAATGGTGATAGTGAAATTTATTATCGTTCTCCGAGAAGACTAGGATCCGATTACTACTGCTTTAATAGAGGTCGGAAATTGCTGAATTCTAAACTAAATCTGCTGCTAGATTGATTGAATCTCCGAAAATCCTATCAGCTATTTCGGATTCAACTGGCGAAATGCGAAATGCGAAACTGCGACTAATGCATTACTAAATATTTCTTTGGTATTGTGTTTGTTTTAGGCAGCAGAGATCAGACACCTATTGGGCTATTTGGCTGTTACATATTTTAAAATTAATAGCATAATATCTGATTGAAATGGCAAGAAATTAGTCGACATTACAAGCAGAATTTTTTAAAAAGACAACAAAGTGAATACTTATCATTTTGTAAATCGATAGAATAGTTACAAAAGTCCGTTGGTTCAAAACTCAAGGCACACATCTCTCACTTTTCGAAGTTATGTGTGTATTGTTTATCAATTATCTTTGTCTTTAACGGTGATGGAAAACATAGTAAGGAAAGCTACACAACCAAGATCTCTTCATAAGAATATCTGAGGTATCTGAAGTCTGCTAACCCGCATTAGGACAGCGTGATGGTCTAAGGCCTACACCCTCTCAGAAGTACAGGAGGCCTAGTAGTAAGACAGTTACAGGGCTAGTATTATCATAACGGACGAACGAATTTACTGGTGGTTGGTCTTCCATATGTAAGAGTCCGTCTGGATGGGTACCACCGCAATGTCTATTTCTATCGCCAAGCAGCAGTGTGCATGCAATCTTGTGTTTCGGTTTGAAGGACATTGTAGCCAGTGTAACTACTGGACATAATGAGACTAACATCATAAGATGTTGGTCATAATATCTTATGATGTTAGGGCGGTATTAATAATGCAATCTCAAGTTTGAGTTATATCTCAAGTAGACATAATGTATGAATAGTTCAATACGCGCATTGGAATGCCACGCAGTATTTTGTAACTCAAGATGCTGGATGGTGTTGCTACTGTTTATGAGCGGTCGTATCGCTCACCATCAGATGAAGTACAAATAATTTCTTGTTTAAAACCTCTAGAAAAATAAACAGATCCTAGAGAAATAAGCGATTAGCTAGGTGAAATTTTCAAAGCATTTAAGAAATAATGTTTTATATTCGTTAAATGTACTCTATTAGAAGCGAGCGAATAGCTTAACGCTGGTTGTAGACCAAGAACTGAGCTTAGTGGGCTTAGCTTAGATCCCCTAACTAAGAAAATTATATATAGCTTAGTTTACATAGTTTGTGACATGCAGACATATATGAAAGAATATCTTAGCTATCCAATACGAGCTAAGTTAAAGGAAATGTCCAAAAACGGGCTTCAAATCCTAATCAAAATACTTTATATACATATATTTGGATAGTACTCCTCAATACTAGACTGCAGTAAATCTTATAATTTTACAGTCCTCTAATTTTGATATGTAATTTCATTTTTCTAATAAACTACGTTTTTAAAAAGGTAATATGTAAATGGAGGGCTCTAAAAATATATTTTTAATGGATCCATGATCCATATTTTTGTCCCTGTAAAATCCATAAAATTTGATCTTGGTGAGATTTTGAGGCCATACAAGAGAAGTACTCACGCAAAAAGCGGACATCTCCTTTACCTAAGTTTTCGGTCTGTCCGCCGCTTAAGGGCTACGTGACTTCGTACTTTCATTACGTTATCAACATGGGTATTTTGATTAATTTGTATATGAATAATTCTAATTAAAATACACAAACGTACCGATAATACAAAAAAGTAATTAAAACTATTACATTATTTAATGAATTTTTATTTTTAAATATGTATATGACAAAATGATTAGTGGTGGAATATCAAATAATATGTTAATGTAATTATTTTCCCTTTACACCTGTGTGTTTTATAGTCGCTAATAATTATTTAGCTTAGTTTTATGTCTGGCTGCTTGGCTGATGCGAGCACTCTGGACAATTCAGTCCGAGGCAAATCGTGTTACAAAAATAGTGGCTCCCGTTCAGGGGATCAAATTTGGTATATCACAGACTACGTCTAAAATATGCAGCCAATGAATTAAATACCTAAGCACTAACGCAATAACCAATACACTTAAAATATTCTGCACTATTGCCGACAAACGCGAGGGTTCGTTGTTTACTTGCAGTAGTAAAAAATCAATGTTTCAATATAAATAATGTCAAGTGGTCTGAAAGTTGTTTATCGTAGTCGATACCTACAAACTACGACGTAAGTTTTTTGCTGCAGACTGGCTAAGTTGTGGATACTGTTTTATTACCCAACTGACTAAGCTATTCATTCAGTCTGGTCTGTAAAAGGAAATGTTTCAATTATAAATTTTTATTTGCTCTTCTCCGCTTGTAATATCTTTCGTAGTATTAAAGTTAAGTTTATATTATGATATTATGGCGATCGGTTTGCCCCCTATCACATTGAAAAGTGGGTGCACTAGTTGCGCCTCTCCCTACCCCTTCGGGGATAAAAGGCGTGAGTATATATGTATATATTGTATGTATATTATTATGGTAAGAACTAAGACTTATTAACTTATATACTGCACTGGTTACGGTTAGATCTTAGATAGTATGCAGTTGGATATTTTGTTCCATTTAATATTATTTACATTTATTTTTCTGATTACTGGTTTAGAACGGATGGGTTAATAACCCTCTCCGTTTTAAAGGAGACCCGTGCTCTGCAGTGGGCAGTATAATATAATACAGAGCTGGTATGGTCATTATGGTATAATATAATGTTGAGTATGCTTCGCAGATTTTGATCGATAAGGGTTTAATATGAAGTGTCACTGGACACTTAAATCTTTGGTCTTTTAAGCTTTTCCGCATTCCGCATTTTCTAGGCTACATTATTTATTTCCTGAAGGAAAAGTAATTTATAATTATAGAGCTTATATTTTATTTACTCTTTCGACGCAAAATTACTTTTGATATATTCTCCATTAGATTTTGTATTTAAAATCTTATTTATACCACTGAAAAGTCCCTCCGACAAATTAAATACAAAATATATTAATTTGTGACTAAACGGCGTTTGAAAGAATTAATCCCTATCTGAGTCTCCTAGGGACGTATTATCTTTCCTTAGGCTCACTTACGTTGTACAAAATTGAGAGCTTTTTACCGGCTAAAGCTGTGCATCAGTATTATGTATTTTAAGTAGATTCTCAGTGCCCAGAGTTTTCAATCGGCAAGTTAGCATAATAAGCGTGCAGGCTTCAAATTGTGTTTAAGTTTTTTTTTATATGAAATTAATGTTTGTGTTCCAGTGAATAATAGCTTTAAAATGTTTTATAAGTAAAGCTTAAAAGCATTTACTCATAAAACTTTAACAGTGTATAAATGTATGCTAAAAAGCATATTTCTGTCTTAGAAAGACGTTCATTAAATTTTATTATGAACTACAAACTTTAATTAAAATAGGAGGCCGCGCTAACACTAAAATACTAAGAATTAATGAGTTCTTACTCAGAAATGGTGATAAAATACGGCACTTTATTTTACATGTTGGATTATGTTAGTGATTGGAATAGTGCGATATTTTATTTTATAAATAGGGATAGAAATAGACGATTTTCAAAATAAATAATTTTTTGAATTTATACTGTTTAATAACATATATAAACTCTGTTATAAGTTATACTAACGCAGGTACTGCTGCACATGGGCGTCCTGTACTATGTTGAAAAGGTATTGCGATTACATACCTATTCACAATAAGGGTACATTTCGTAACGAAGTTATCCGAAAGAGAACCAAAGTACCACTGGCATAGCACACATCATCAGTAAGCTGAAGTGGCAGAGGGCAGGTCATATCTTTTGTTTTATTATAGAATTGAATGACGAGGCGAGCATGCCGTTCGCCTAATGGTAAGCGATACGACCGTCCATAAACAGTAGCAATACCATCCAGCACCTTGAGTTATAAAGTACTGTGTGGCATTCCACTGCACTCGTCATCCTGAGACATAAGATGTTAAGTCTCATTATGTCCAGTAGACTGGCTACAATGTCCTTCAAAGCGAAACACATTAGTGCATGCACACTGCTGCTTGGCGGTAGAAATAGACATGGCGGTGGTACCCACCCAGACGGACGAATATATTATCTGTCGAAGAACTGATAACCGCTGGGGTGAACGAGTGGAGACCGCGAGTCGGCAAGCTTAGTGCAGGACGCCCTCCAGCCAGGTGAAGCGACGTTTTACGAATGGTCGCTGGCTAGAAGCGACAGGCTGAACACTGGGTAAATGGCGCGCATTGGAGGAAGTCTATGTCCAGCAGTGGGCTAAAATATAGGTTAATGATGATGATGATGATTCATAATAATTTTGCATTTGTAAATTGATTTTAGGTTTGACATTAAATTTTTTAGTCCAATTTATGGCAGTACCTACAGTAGATTTTAATGTTAATGATCATATCATAAAAGATATTAAGGGCCAGTTTCACCGGTTCCTGATAAAGTGGTGGATAACTATTTCATTTCACATATAACAATATCTAACAAACAAATCCGACACATCACTCGTGACTTTTTCTGCCAGATGTTTCTACTCAAGACCTGTGAAACCAAAAGTTTATTTTATATGACGGATAAGTTTGGAATACACTATCAGAGACTTTACCAGGACGTGATGAAATTAGACCTGAACTAAACAACCCGCACCCCTTCTAATCTCAATTATTTTCTTTTATAATAGGTAGCTCATACTAAACCCTTCTGGAATTGCGAATTAATTGCTTTGATAGCCTAAGCAATACAACAATAGCATATTACGCATTTTCAATGCAGAATCAAATTAAAGAAAACATACTATGTTGTCGTCTGACTTATATGTCGCTCACGTAAGTTCTTATTGTCTTTACAGAGCGGTAGCGGTGTATCTGCAATCACTGAAACTGACGCCAAGTAGTGGCATTATTCACGGAAACTTAGCATGTCTGTACTACAAACAGGGCTTTATCGACCTAGCAATAGAGACGTACAAGCGAGCAATAGAACTCCAACCAGATTTCCCAGATGCCTACTGTAATCTTGCAAATGCTCTTAAAGAAAAAGGTCTCGTTTCCGAAGCCGAAGAATGTTATAACAAAGCTTTACGTTTATGTCCCTCGCATGTTGATACACTCAATAATCTCGGAAATGTCAAAAGGGAACAGGGAAACATCGAGGAAGCGACTAAATTATATATGAAGGCTTTGGAAGTGTTTCCTAATTTTGCAGCGACTCACAGCAATTTGGCCTCTCTGCTACAGCAACAAGGTTCGTACCAGTTACATTATATGCCTCGTGTAGCTCAATTGATGATTTGGGAGGAATTAGCTTGTTTATTTAATTTACGAGTTGTGTTTTTATTACGTAGGTACCCATTTAATTTCATGTAATTATATAAAGAGGATTCCATAACAATTTTGTTTACAATAAAAATGCTATGTAGATTAATGTTTGTAATAAATTATTTTAGTAATGTTGTAAAGCTTAGTTTCCAACTTTTTTATGAATTGAATTAAATATGGTTGACGAATAAGATTACTTTAAGATTCATATGTTCGAACAGTTTGCGTTATTTTGTATAACACATGACGCATATAAACGTCACTATCCAATAAAATTATCTAGTTTTAGTATAACAGTCAATATACCTATTGAAATTACAGGCAAACTCGGTGAAGCATTGATGCATTACAGACAGGCTATAAATATTCAGCCGAAGTTTGCAGACGCTTACAGTAACATGGGAAACACTCTTAGAGAACTGCAAGATGTTACAGGGGCACTTGTATGCTTCAGGAAAGCAATTCAAATTAATCCATCGTTTGCCGACGCACACTGTAATTTAGCAAGCATCTATAAAGATATGGGCAACATCGATGATGCAATTGAATCATATAAACACGCTTTGCAGTTCAAACCCGACTTTCCTGACGCTTACTGCAATTTAGCGCATTGTTTGCAAATCATTTGCGACTGGGATGATTATTATGAACGAATGCATAATATTGTGTCTATAGTTGAAGAACAATTAAACACAGATAAGTTGTCGTCAGTGCATCCACATCATTCCATCCTATATCCATTATCTAACAAAGCAAGAAAAGAGATTGCTTCTCGACATGCTAATTTGTACACTGAAAAAGTAAATATCATGTTGAGTAGTATTACTTTTCATCATAGAAGGGAATTGAACGGAAGATTACGAATTGGCTACGTGAGTAGTGACTTTGGGAATCATCCAACTTCTCACTTAATGCAGTCCATACCTGGTTTGCACGATCGCTCGAAAGTTGAAATATTTTGTTATGCTTTAAATGTGGATGATGGAACAACATTCCGTAGTAAAATAGTAAAAGATTCTGAGAACTTTGTTGATTTGTCTTCTATTACGTGTAACGTGGCAGCTGCCAAAAAAATTCATAATGACGGTATAAACATTCTTATAAACATGAACGGGTATACAAAAGGTGCTCGAAATGAAATATTTGCAATGAAACCATCGCCTATACAAGTTATGTGGTTGGGCTACCCTGGTACAAGTGGTGCGAAATACATGGACTATGTGATTACTGACGAAGTCTCATCTCCGTTATCTGCGGCCCCGGATTTCAGCGAAAAATTTGCATATATGCCGTACACGTATTTTATTGGGGATCATAGGCAAATATTTCCGCATTTGAAAAAACAATATATAGTGATATTTAATAATAATAATAATAAAGAAAATAATGACCATAATGTGGCTCTACTAAATTCGTCGGAAAGCGTAAATATTGATAACTTGTTTCATGTAATTCATGAAAGTGATATTATTCATTTTGAAGAATTCGAGCCAATTGAAGTAAATGTAAGCAAAATAAACATTCCGAATTACGTAAATGAAACGACAATAAACCCTAAGCAAACGCAGGTAATATTAAGATTAACTTATTTCATATTTTTTGTAACTTTGTGTTCATTTGTGTTCTTGTTTCAGGTATTGGTTAGTGGTGTAACTATATATAATGGTATATCAATAAATTATAGTAATAAAAAGGTGGCTACTGGCGAAGAAATATTTGATAGTATTGTATTCACGTCGAGGAGGCAGTACGGTCTACCTGACGATGCTGTAGTGTTTTGTAATTTCAATCAATTATATAAAACAGATCCGAGAATTGTTGAGGCTTGGGTGAATATATTAAAATTAGTGCCTAATAGCATTTTATGGTTATTGAGTTTTCCAGCTGCCGGTGAGCCGAATATTCAAAAATACGCCCAAAGTTTAGGTAATATTTTGTTACTAAATACCGAAGCGTTTAAAAAAGATTTCATTCGTTTCTTTGATGTGAGCATTCTTTTACACTTAAATATTATTGTTTACAGGGTTATTGCCCGGACGTATTTTATTCACTAAAATTGCTTGCAAAGAAGAGCACGTGCGTCGAGGGCAACTAGCAGACGTTTGCTTAGACACTCCTTTGTGTAATGGTCACACAACTGCTATGGATGTCCTGTGGGCGGGTACTCCAGTCGTCACGTTACCCGGCGAAACTTTAGCTTCAAGGTACATCTTATGTTTTACAGCACTCACCCAGTAAGAACTCTTGAAGAAAATAAACAATTTGCAACAGACTTCATAGTGAAAAAACATATGTTAGTGGCTGCCGTTCGATATCATTAAATTTATTAATGCTTACTCGTTATTTTACAGAGTTGCCGCATCGCAACTAAAAACTCTTGGTTGCTCGGAGCTCGTTGCCAAAAATAGAAAAGATTATGAAGATATAGCTATAAAACTAGGCACGGATAAACAGTAGTAAGAATACATTTATATGTGTGTTGTTTATAATTAATTATATTGGAATTGTTTATTATAGCAATTTATAAACATTATCTAACAACGATCAATTTTTATGCCATAGTGAGTAGTTTATCGTCAAAAATATACTATTGATTTAAAATTTTGCTCTTCAAACGACTATTCATGTACTTTGTCCGAAGGTATATATATAATGATACAACGCTGCGTAATCTGTGATCCGTGATTGTAATTGATTAGTAATGAATCAACCTACACTTACTGCATTGACTGCATTTCTGTGAGTAATAATGGTGACACAAAATTCCTACAAGGAAAAGTCTTTGTGGCACCATTTAGTCCGTTTGGGAATTCCGGTAGAATAGAAAGTTTCTACTTAGATAAAATTTCGTTTTTAGTTGTCTTTCCTAGTGATTGATGGCTTATTCTACGGCAATATCGAACTCCCACTTCGACATTTACTTAATAACTTCGATGAAATTTCTTTATAACTAAGTTAGACTATGAGTTCAAAATTATGAATTTCGTGTGTGCCTCACTATGATAATATTATGATGGAATAACAGACAAGTTACTATAATAAGTTTATAAAAACATCGATAAACCGAGATATTTAGCATAAGAAACGAAATTTACTTTGAAACGATTACCAAATCAGGCGACTGAACTGTAATTTAATTGTTTATTTTCGTGATGAATGGGCAATAAAAGCTACTTTTAACTTCCGACCAGGGTTGGCAATGTTTAAAACATTTGTTTTAAACATACGTTTAAAATACTGATTAAAATACTACAAAAATACATATCACGTTTAAAACATAAATAAAAACAATTTGTTTTAAACATGTTAAAAACACATAAAAAAATACATTATACTTTTAGTTAGAAGAAATTAAGAAACTCATTTTATAGTATGTTTTTTACCAAAGAGTTCGATATTACTAGATGGGATTCCCCTCCAGGCTACTGGTGGTAGGACTCTCATAATATGTAAGAGTCCGTCTGGGTGGGTACCACGGCAATGTCTATTTTTACCGCCAAGCCGCAGTGTGCATGCACTGTTATATTTCGGTTTGAAGGGCATTGTAGCCAGTGCAAATACAGAACATAATGAGACTTAACATCTTATATGTCAGTATGACGAGCGCAGTGGAATGTCACACAGTACTTTGTAACTCACAAGTGCTGGATGGTGTTTCATGGGTGGTCGTATCGCTTACCATCAGGTGAACGCCATGCTCGTCTCATCATTCGTTGCAATAAAAAAAGGCTCAATGCCACAATAAATTGAGTTGAAGCTAAAAGTAGTAAATTTGATTATACTTGATTGCATCTTAACTTGGAAACTGTTGTTATAAATCTATACTAACATTATAAAGTTGAAGAGTTTGTTTGTTTGAACGTGCTAATCTCAGGAACTACTGAAGCGATTTTGAAAATTTTTCACCAATAGGAACTACATAACTCCTGAGTGCTATAGGCTACTTTTTGTCCCGGGAAAATATTTTTGTCCCGGAAAATTTTTTTCACGCGGGCGGAGCCGCGAGCACTACTAGTAAATAATAATTATAATTACAATAAATAAAGTACTTTTTGATTTTAATTATTTTGATTCATTTTATACCTGTGTACGTGTTTAAAACATTATTAAAACATGTGTTAAACAACGCAATTAAAACAGTAATGATCCGTTAATAAAAAACATGTTTTTTTTGTTTTTCAAATAAAACATTATGTTTTGTTATTTAAAAAAAAACATGTTTTTTTTCAACCCTGCTCCCGATACAAAAGAAGGCTGCTGTAAGTCTATCTATGTGCAGGTGTCTACGATAACATGGCTCCCAAACAAATGGATCGATTTTAAGTTTCTTTTTACACATATATGATTTTGAGGTGTTTTTTTGTTCGTCTTTTAACCTTACTTAATAAACTTACTTTTATTGGTGGTAGGTTTCTCATATGCGTGGGGCTACCAGGGTAGTTACCACCGCAAAGCCTATTTCTACCGCTAAGCAGCAGTATACATGCACTGTTGTGCATGGTGATATAGGTAGAACAACAAAATCTCGGAGGGAGCAGAGGCCCCCGACTGAGTTTGTGAACACTCCCTATCCAAACTCCAATATAAGATATGTTATCTATACATATGTTCGTAATTACCGTTAAAAATTCTCTGTTTTGATCCACACTCGATGTATTTTGAAAACATTATATTTTTTTAGATTACTTTTTGCTGCCAAGAGTCCTTAATATTTTTTTTATCAATTTTGATATACACAATGTCACTTTCACTACTAATACGAATCTATTGACACTAATCGCATAAAAATACCACAAGCCGTTTAGGCTCTAGGACGTCTCAAAGAATTATACATACATACATAATATATACACTCGAGAAACATAACCCTTTAAAACATTTCACGTTTCATACTTTCGTGATTTTACGTACTTATGTTACTTCTGTAAATATACTCTATATCTTTAGTCCTTGAGTTTAATTCACTCCGTTTTATATATCTTTCTGACGGATGATGTTTTTGATAATTTGTCTTAATTTTTTCAGTCGTAAATACATCCGAGCCAAAGTGTCAAGAGCTCGTTTAGACAGCACTTTATTTGATTGCGAACATTATGCCCGTGGACTGGAGAAACTTTACGACAAGATGTGGCAACGCTACGAAGGCGAACATAAAACGGATCATATAAAAATTTAATCATGTTTAATAGAATGTTAAGGTAACATTACATATCGTCGAAATTGAACTTTGTTTTAGAATCTGTTGTTTCATGCTGATTTCAGATAAGAATAAAATAAATTGGAAGTAGCCGTGTTATATTATTATTCAATGTATGCAAAATGATTATTCAGAATTAACAAAGAGATGATTTCACGGCTTGCTGATAAACGCTATTGGTCACATAAATCTATAAGCCAACCGAAACATAAATGTCACACTCTAATATAGAAAAATAGATTAGAATGTAACTTTTATATTTGGTCAGGTTATATATTTATGTGACGAATAGTGTCTATTAGCAAGCGGTGAAATCGATCCTAAAACTTTCTTATCAAATCTTATGATATTTGCAACGGTTGTCCGAAAATCATGACGCTGCTTCTAATCTGATATGTGCAGTGCTTATTTCAACTTTATGAGTGAATTAGTATTTAATATTATCCCGAAAACTATGCTGAGTTTCAGGAAATAGCTGTGTGAAAGAGATTGATATTCTTTTTGAGTCTGATTGATTTATACTTTGTCGAGGTCAGCTTTGTAGATCTTAGTCCATGTTTATGTTTTCTGGCCAGAAATGTAATGTAAAGCAAAGCGACTTATTTTATCAAGTTCTCTGCGCCGAGCGATGGTCTTTTGATTTATCTTTTATTATTTCAATGTTTCGTGTCAAAATCTGCTTACTTTTTTTACAGATTAGATCAATAACTTAAATTAAAAGGTATCGTGCAACAGGAGACATTCAGAGATATTTCTCCGTCCAGAAGCCGTTTACAGAAGATGCCTAAACCCTAAAAATATTTTTTAGATAATAGCATGTTAATTTTAACGGTGAACTATACATTCGTTCTATAAATAAAATCTTACGTATACAAGCGACTAGCGTTTTTGTTTAAATTCCCAACAGTATCTGTTATAAAGAGAAGATTTAACATAAATTAAACTAGGCAGCTATTTTGGAGCGAGCGTTATGTAGAGCCAGCGTATATGAACTGTGGTTTGAGAATTCCTGGGTTCGAATCCTGGGTAATACAGTGTAACATACATATTTTAAATAGTTTTCTCTGCTACTATTTGCTTTGGGCACGATCACTAAGAGAGGTTGTCATCAAACCAGAAGCCGGTATGGCGTCACGTATATAACACCAATTTTTACTCAATAATATGGTTTTAAACAGTTATGTAAGCAAAACCATATTCAGTATTATATTCTTAACATATTGCACTGTGAGCACAAAATAGGTAACACCTATTTGCCTAGATTATTATGGTTATAAATAAAATATTGACCCAGTTATGAAACCCTTCTCAGATCTAGCTGACGTCTTATTTTTTTTTATGGCATTGAATGACGAGACGAGCATGACGTTCACCTGATGGTAAGCAATACGACCGTCAATAAACAGTAGTAACACCATACTGTACCTTGAGTTACAAAGTACTGTGTAGCAATCCACTGCGCTCGTCATCCTAAGAAATAAGATGTTAAGTCTCACGGCTCTATATAGACTATAAAAAAATTCTCATACAGTATAATTGTGGATTTTAAATCTTTTATTTTCTATATTTTGTAACAACATATCTTGTGAATATTGATATATAAACAAAGTTAGTTAAAATAAATAATTTATTCTTCTTAATTCAAAATTTATGTCAGTATAATGAGGTACTACAGGCTACTGAGATTTTCGACCTTACATTGTATTGTATTGTATTCGATTTTGTCCCATGAAGAATTTTAGGCTTAACTGAATTTTGAAAAGTTGTTCTTATCAGACAATATAAAATTTTATAATAAAGAAACTGTTAAACATAATTGGATATTTTTATTATTTTCTAGTATTTGATTTCTAGCTTCTATAACAAACAATGAAGTATTCAAAAGCTACGATAAGTATAATATTATAACCTTAGATCTATCAATTTCTTATTAAATTCAATTAACTTTTTGACAAACAATGCTATTTATTTTAGAAAGACTCTTAATCACACTCTTTGTGTTTTTATCCCATTAACTTACTGCCACATCAAATAATTGACTATCTTCAGTAGATGGTGCTGGTGCCTTACACGTTTCGATATGGATTGGTACAATGACTTACTTTTGTAGCGGGAATGACTTCTAAAGCGGGCAAAGCCGCGAGCAAGATCTAATTTTTAATAATGTATGGCTATCCTCCTCCTGATAATAATATGATTGCAAAATCTTATCTTATCTTACTAATATAATAAAGTTTAATGTGAAAATGTTTGGAAGTTTGCATTTTTGTCAAAAGTAAGCGCAGAAAGTACTGAATGGATTTGAATGAAATTTGGCACACGACTAGATCACGACTAACACAATGGTTTTTTTGGGGAAAGGTTTTCTCGCGGACGAAGCTGCAAGGAACACTTAGTATGCGATTACGGAAATGAAAGTGTATGAAGGTGAAATTTTACATAGAGTTAGTCCAAGTCCCGAATTAACACATAAGTTCATTTTATCCTGCATAGGTGCATAGAGGGAATTTTATTTCGGAAATATTCTTGAGCCGAGTTCAAGAGCTAGTATAGCAATAATTATGTTACAGAATAGATAACGTTCAAAATAATTCCAAGTAAAAGCATATTACTCTGAATTTTCATACATTATCTTATAAACCTGTAGGTACGCTACTTAACCAGACACCCATTTGTCCATAACCTGATCAACCTATTTTTTCTGCATTAATTATTTCAGAAATGTATTACTTATGCATACTTCCGCTGGACGAATCTTCAATCAGGAATTGGTTCTGCATCCATTCGTATATCTAGATAGTTTTTTTTTAAGCACGTAACGTTAATCCTGCGTCTAATCTCTCTACGGTCATGTCGGATTGCCGTCTCACCGGCCTATGAGAGTGAAAAATAGCGAGTGCACCTGTGTATTGCGCATACACTTGTGTACTATAATATCTTCTGCGTACCTGGCTGATCACTGTTGAGATTGGCCGCCGTGGCAGAAATCGGCTAAGAAGGGATAATTATAAATAGTTTTGAGTTTATCCAGAGTTCGTAATATTATGTCAAATGTACACTTTCTGAAAATGACTTACGTGTAAAAAATAAATAGATAATAATTTAAACTGAAAGTAGAATACATACCTACTTATCACAAAAAGTTAAAGTTTCTTTAATAGTTCATAAATCAGTTTCGCACAATATAATCTCTTCTCGCTTCTATGTAGGCTATTCATAAATGCAGCACGTTGATACCATTGAATTAATTTGTTCCAAGCCTCCCTAAGATGCCTGCATAAAAGTTAAATACACAAGCTGGGATACATTTGGCTCATCTCCAGAGATAATAGACTTTAGTATCCCGCAAGAACGTCGTAAACAATAAATGTTACCAAATAGTGGAATAATACAACCGGATACTTAAAAAATTACTTTATATTTAAGTTTCTTTATTTTTACATTCATTTATGGGTACATGAATTAATAATTAATATAAGAATAATACAACTACACGAAACTCCCTAACAAAATAATATTCTGGAAATGAATATTACAAAACAAATAAAAATCAAATGGAATATTAGTTATGACTTAAAAACATTTGATCATGAAAACATCAAACGTTTCTTTGGAAAATGTGTATAATAATAGCAGGGACATGAATGTATTTCCTCATTATAGAGATATTTTTATACCAATCGATTAATATGTTTTCACAGCATCGTTTTATTACATTCTAAATTTGATCTATTTTAATCTATCAATATAAATGTCGTACCTATTATGTAACCTATTGGTGTAAACTCTCTACATATTTCTATGAGGCTGGATTTCAACACTGGCTGATACTATTAATAGTAATGCTATTTTAAAAAAAAAAACCATTCCAATTTCGAAAATGGAGTTGAGGTACTTCAACAATATTGTTGTCGATTTCATCAATGTGTTCAAGCTATAGTTTCTAGGATTTTTGAATCCCGAATATAGTTTTTATGATTTGAACACGTACACGAAATTGTTTTTTGGCTCTTCTCGGATTACGGAAAGCGTAATCTTATATTGGAAACTATCATTAAAGTTTTATTAAAAACGGACAGAACCATTTATTTTTATTTCATTAAAACTATTAAATGTTCATGAGCACGACGTTCGATTGCCATCTAGTCGCTGGATGTAAGTTGAACAGTTTAATTCATTTATAAAATTACGATCTGAGGTAACTACTCGGTTGTAAACACACAAAGTTACCATGATATAATTTACAGTCCATTTTTTTTTAAATCAATATTATTGAGCCATTTCTTTTTGCCAATTTATAGTTTACCATAATTTATATATTTCTACAAATTCTAATTTTATCCTTAAGTGCGTATCGAAGTAGTATTTCCATGTGGCTTAATATTATAGTGAGCAATATGATTAGCTTAGAACTATGCACATATATCAGTACCGGCACGTTATTATGCCCGTTTTGACAGATTACAATAGTGAGGTGAAACCTAATACCGAGTTGTGTCGTATAAGTATACATTCCATAAACTTCAGTATACCTCACTATTGAAAATAACGTATATTGTACAGAAATTTGCTTATTCAACGTAACTATGAATTAATAAGAAACTCGAAGGCCGGACAAACGGCAAATGACCAATATACCGTGCCGGTGCTATACTTATTATGAAAACGCTGGCTTAAGACATGGCCTTTTTTTATTGCATCGAATGACTGAGCGGTCATGCCGTTCGCCTGATTGTAAGTGATACGACCACCCATAAACAGTACTAACACCACACAGCACCTTGAGTTATAAAATACTGTGTGGCATTCCACTGCGCTCATCATCCTGAGACAAGATGTTAAGTCTCATTATAGTAGTTACACTTGGTAAGGAGGTATACATTTATTGCATTCTACTCCTCAAAGGGTTGCGAGCGCCTTCTGCGTTCACCCTAAAGACCGGTGTGGCCAGAAAAGCCGACTCGTGTCAGGCTACTGGCAGTAGGGCCATTAACAAAAAAAATATAAAAAAATCGACAGTTTGAGTGTAATGTTTTAAGCCATCGTCTTCCAAATACACATAGATTTTGGTGAAGTAATATTTTATTAGTGTCCGAAGGAATTAGGTGCTGGGCATTATAACGGGGTGCAGAAAATACCGGCCCTTAATAATTTAAGTTTTAAAACTTAACATTGGTAACTAAATTAATATATACCAAATGTATACCAAAATTATTTTTTGTGTAATAGTAAAACTTAATGTTTGATTATTTTTAAAATTTTCATTAACTAGACACATTCTCAATACACACTGTTTCATTCACTTTTCAGTTACAATACTTTGAGCTAAATGACAAATGTTTTGACCCAAATCATCCCAAGTCTATTTGAAAGTACTTACATTTTATTATAAAATATTTCATTATTCTTATAGGTGCTCGATGCTGTTTCCGGTGCACACTTTTATTTACCCAGAATATACTATTAATCAAATTAGAAATTTCAGATATTTCTAGTACCTACATAATCTTCTAACAAGAAAAAATTAGGAAAAGCATTTAGCTTGCCAAAATTATATAATAATAACTTGTTAGCAAATAACCCACACCCATTGCGTATCGTATGCCTTGCAAACAGGGACACGTTATTAGTAACCAAAGACTTAGTTGCGATTGTAGCATACCTTTGTGAGCATTAGAGTTATAGACATAACTAAAATTCAATATATATCACGTTGCTCGTTTCAAATTCCACACATGTAGGTATGCAATAAATGTGTATATTTAAAAAAAATACGTAGAAAACCTCCGAACTAAAAAATGCTCGGAGAAATAATTGTACTGATTTGTTCCTACTTTTTCTTATGAAAGACTCACGTGCTTTTATTGTAAAAATGCTGAATTAACCTTCTCAACTACAACTTATGCGCGCTTTACAAAATTATAGAAACACTTACATAAATGTCCGAGTATCGGGTTCAACATATAAACACCGACTCTGCAAAGACCTTTAGGAGAACTAATGTGATTTACACCTATAGCATGTTATGTAATTATTAGATGTACAGTGTGTGTAATTATGTTTAATTAGAATATAAACAGCGTGAAAATTGTTGTTCAATGATTCAGACAACCGCATCAAGGATTTTCAAACAGTAAATATTTTATGTTTCCTTACAATGTTACGTTCATTGTGAGAAGAACGGTATTTTCACGTAAAACCTATTTTAAATTGGCATGGATCCAAAAATCTAGGGTCATGACCTGCTCGACCCAAACATTCGATCGAAACCTATAGTTTGCCTGGAGTTTTTATAAACGCTTCTCATATATTGTAAAGACACCGTTTGAAATGAAAATAATTTAACTGAATTGTTAACATTCAATTTCAAATAAAATTGAATATTGTTTTCAATCAATTTTTGATTCTTGGGCTGGTTATTGGTAATACAGTTTAATTCCTATCCATTTGTCACGTCCCTTATATTCAGTGACACTTAATTATAGACGAGATCAAGACTAGTAAGTTTCTTCAATTAATGAAAAATAACATAAAACATCTAGTGTAAAGTAATGCATGGTTCATAAAAAATGCTCTGGCGATGGGATTGTACGTAGACAAATTTACATTAAATTACATTTTCGTTTTTTTAATTTGACAGATTTTATGTAAACGACTATACTTATTAATAAGCAACTAAGAGTAAGAATACTACACAATAATATATATATATATACATACATCGATGCTAGCAGTATTATCTACCGTAGAAGTAAATTAATATCATACAAATAACATAATCAACTCTGAGGTCATCGTGGACAATAATATATTATTATGTCGTAAAATATTGAAAGCCCACTAGATGTCTTACTATTTGCAAACATTTTTAGTACTTATTACTTAAAACAAAGTGTAGAAATGCAAAAAATGGCACAGTACATTCTTATACACTGTTTCTTATAAATTCTACTCCACTACGTATATATTTTTTACGTTATGAATACATATTTTTGTTACTTTTATGTGAACATAATAATAATATTATGTCATATCCTACATTTTCTGTTTAACTATTAATGAACTGTCTGGGATAATGAATTGTTTACAACCTCTTTATATCATAGTTTAAGGCAAACTAATGAGCTAGTCCGTACTATATTTTATGCTTTTAAAAAGGAATTTATGACTTACAGAATAATGAAAAAATCTCTACGCCACAAAACATATTATACCTAACCATCATTTATTTTTATAGTTGAATAAAATATCTAAATGGCTACTTCTTTTTTCTAACTGACAAAATTATCTGGTAGCGATAAATGTATGATTAAATAATTATGTGTGTACACAAATACATGATCATAAGTTTAATACACTAAGATACACGTACTTAGATCTATTTGTCCCGTACTTAGTAGCTAATCCCTAGACAAATATTTTAGAATTTCGTTTCGGAGAGACGAAGCTACTGCGACGCCATTGTAATAATATAATAATAAAAACATACTTAATTATGCAAAGCAATGTCATTTATTTACGAGTATTACATCTAAACACTTGATTTAAATGATAAATAAGATGCATCAAGTAATTTTATAAATACCACTGCAATATCAAGTATGTAACTATTATTTTTATCGTGCATTAAAATCTAAAATACATGACTTTAGGTATAAATAATATCTTTGATTTAGATATATCCAATTTCAGATCTATAATATTTGATACTATGCGTTTATGGATACGTTCCTCTGTTTATGAAAAAAATAATAGACTTCATCGTTATACTTTATTAAATGATTACTAGTTCTTTGTCTATTTCAATTCCATAATTATTCACTACTGTGATTTTATAAGGCTTTTTATTATCCATTGACTATAGATATTGCTTCTGTTTGTGCAAATATGTAAACATTTATGTACCTACATTTTATGAATAATTATACTACAATATAATGTATAAACTCTAATAAATAAAATAAAATATACCATCCGTACGGTACATACTATGTATACTTATATTAATTGAGGTATTCATCAAAAACAATTTCAAGAAATTAGAAATGGGATTTCAGTAATTTGTGTTTTGTGAATTGTTGGAAACGCCTACAGGTTGTCGTAGCTGAGGACAGGAGCCCTGCTTGTCAGATAACTGAGGGTTAACCCTTGTCGGCTGTGAAATGGGAAATCGTGTATATTTTGCACACCAGCCACATTGTCGTGCATCATTTCCCAATTCAACAGCACTTCTCTAATGCTCAATCGTTAGAACACTTTTCAACTACTGGAGCTGGAGATAGTATTAGCGAGCAAAAAAGCTAGTTCATCTAAATCAAACTAATTTAGGAAAGCATTGCATGGACTACTGTGCGGCTAGTAAAGAAATAGCGAATTTTCAAAGATGAAATCTATTTTCGAAATTTTATGATGGATAAAATAAGTGGTTTGACTAGAAAAAATGTCTTCACCTTTATTAATGCTCAGCAACCAATCTTATATCTGAACTATTATCATTTCGATTTAGATTCTCGTAAATACCAGAAGTCTCCTCTCAGCTCAATATTATCTAGATCTAGAAACTCAATTTGAAAAAGTTATAAAAAGGGCATTACTATTTGGTAGGCTACGTCGAACACGCTTGATGGCGTATTGCCAACGGCAGGGGACGATGTCGTAAGCACGAAGAATTCGTGAAGATTTATGACGACACTGAAGTAGTTGATGTTATAGACCATGAAATCTACACATTAACACATGCGCCAGCCGTCGACCGTACCGCTGAACCATCGTAGCTGCTATCAGAAAATATATTTTCTTGCTGTATAATTTTAAATCTGTATGAGGCCACTTTGTCTTAATCATAAGAACTTTTCATAGAAGTGCCAACATCACGACATTCACAGCACTTTACATCTCAGGTTATTTTAACTTCTGGAAAGACACGTCATGGTGAATGTTTCCAGGAACTATCAAACAAAGTGTACATTTATATTTGTTGGTATATTGCACTGGTTTCGCATAAATCATTTTGATAATACTAGCCATCGTGTTGAATATTACCATTACAGGACAAATATTAATACACACTTTACGTTTCTGTTTAATATAACATCCTAAGCAATGCGTAGGTATAAAGGACTGAAATTTATAAAGCTAAACTATTTACATAATGTTAATATTGAAACTACCTTCCAGATGCTTGATTTCATTCGAAAGGTGATTTATAAGAATATAAAAGTATATGAACAAAATGTGTCATCAGAATATTTAAAACGTATATCTAATACGACAAAAGTAGGTACATACATGCCGGAGGTTATTTAAATTGTTAATAATGTAACTTCGCGCATGCATGCATCTAGTGAGAACTGATCTATTCGTTGCCACTATGATGGTGGAAATAGGTTTATATTGTGCATAATATATCTATTGGATTATTTATACGTAGTTAATATAATGTTCCTAATTAGCATTGACAAACACAGTTGATTTCTGACTTTATCGTTAAAATCAATGTAGATTCTTATTATAGAGAAATTGGTGAAATGTATCAAGTGAAAACGTCACAAAATCAACGTGTATTTGTTGATGGAAAGCAAAGTTAATAATATTAAATATTGTTACAGATTAAAACGTAAAGCTACGATATTTTGACTAAAATAGGTTAAAATTGTTTGTACGTTTTGCGACTACTGCTTAAAATAAAATACCTAATGATTCTGTCATAACAATGTTAGCAAAGAATAAATAAATTACTAAGTTTATTACATTCAATTACAAAATTCTACTAAAACCAATTAATAAATCAAGCAGAGAAAGTTGAGCATCAGATTTAATTATAAAACTTCCATACCACTTACTTTGCCACGAAATATTAATTTGAAACTTTTAGGTAAGCATACAAAAACTCAGTTTCATAATGGTCTGATAACATATCCCGTGATACATCTTTTGTTATAGTTGTCCAAACAATGACATCACTGGACACTGACATAAAACAATTTTGCGAGATTTAAAAAAATAATTTAATTTAATTTGATATTTTAATCTATTCAGAACTTAAAAACTTTTAAGTCATCTATGATTAGGCCGACTTTGATAGAAACAATGCTTTCAAAGGGTTTCAAATTAATATTGATAGTAACGTGGGTAAGCACGTGGCGTGTATACAGCGCCCTCTATTTATCCTCTTCCAGAAGAACCAGATCGTCAGCCACGACGTCCGATACGTGCAGGTATATAATCCAATACATCAAGTTAAAACATACGAAGCACACTGGGAACACTATACGAGAATATTTATCGATGTCGGAAGGCGTCATACCCAGTAACTTGCTTATGTCCTGGAAAATAAACGTGATTTTGTTAATTATGACGATATAATAATTGTTAATAATTATAGCACGTGGATAATTCTGATGAATATGATAGTTTAAATCCATTTTACTGATATTACTCAACTGTGTATATTAATTAATTTTGGATATCGTTACTCACCTTATGTCCTCATATTAGATGATGTTCTTACAGCATTTGATTTCTAGATACCAAACTTTACACAAATGTGAGTGTATGTATTACGTTCGTAAATCACATACATATTAATACAAATTTTGTGCTATAAAATGATCATCTAAATGAGGCCTAATTACGTGACAGTTCCTTTTTTAATAAACAAAGCAATGTACACAATATGGATTTATATCTAAATAATCATCCAAATCATCCAACGTTTTGCAATAAATAATCCAATAATTACTAGACAGTTAACATCACCACTTAATTAAAGAAGACGCACGCAAATTTTATAAATATAATTTACAAAATATCGCACAGCATTTGCGCAAGCACACGCTCAGCTTAATGTTCAGAGTTTAATTTACCTTTCCGGGATGCAACAAGTGAGGTGGTGGCCCTGGATTTTCTTCATCTGCACCACCCCTGCCCCCATTGATTGTGTTTTCTAATGTACCGCCCTTTGAATGTGCCTTCGGATCGTGAACCTTGAAACGGACCTCCTGATTAAGAAAATGTCAATAAATTCATGAAGTAAAATGTAAAGATTGTTTGGATTACAAAATAAACGCACCGATGGTCTGCCTGGAGGACATCTGCTCAGAGTGCTCATTTTGGAAAGAGTGTGAGGATCTCCCACTGGCGGGCAATCAACTGGCATCTTCTTTTCGGACGCTATCTTCTGTATGGCGACAAATCTTTGTTTTCGCATTTGTATCCTTTTAGCCATGTAGCCTACGGTGGCGTACTCTGAAAAGACATGAGAAAGCTGTCTATATTTACGTTTAGTTTTAATTAGATAAACCATCAACATAAATATTATTCGCATTGACGCAAAATTACATAAAAAAGTTCGCTTTATGGCAAATAAAGTCGCTGTGCCATAGTATCATAAAATAGAATAGTATTATATACCTAGTAAACTGGCGAAAACCATCACGAAGCAGGTGCCGAGGTAAACGTCAATAGACTTGACATACGAGATCTTGGGCAGAGCAGCATTAGTGGAGGACATGAGGGTGGTCATCGTCAATACAGTGGTTACTCCCAAAGCTACGCGGGCTGGAGTAGCATTTCGATTCAGCCAAAATGATACCCATGATATGATAACGATGAGACCAGAAGGTATGTATATCTGAATTAGATAATATCCCATAGAACGGACAAATTGTATCTCACATGCCAATCTTGAATAGTTTCCTGGAAATGAAATTATTATTTATTATAGAATCTGAAATTCTTTTCTCTATGCACTACTAGTATCTACTACATGTTTATTACGTATTATTTTTACGTATTTAAGGGTTAGTAAAATATATACTTAAAATTATAAACTATTATAACCCCGACTGTTGTAAGATAATATATTTTTAACAAAGAAGTATTTCGTTAATTAATAAAGACATACTTAAAAAAAACACAGTCACACGTTTACATGACTATATCACACCACTCAGTGTTTAGTGCATAAATACAAAAGCAGGACGTGATAGATTCGTGGCTGTTTTTGTCCAGTGTTCCACGTTGTGGTGTCTTTTAAAATTTCACAAGTCGTTGTTACATTCCCCCGCGAACCCATGTACCTGTTGTAAGGGAGATCTCCATGGCTCGCTGGCGATGACCCAGCACTTTGAACTGTGGCAGTGACACCTCGCTGGAAACACCCACAGAGTTGGGCCCCTCGTTCCATTTGTATCGGATGTCCCGCATGGTGTAGCCGACTGTGCGCAGCGGACATTATAAATGAAACAACCCCAGGCCCATCGCAATGGGTTTTACAACACGAGTCATCATTCGGTCGGGGTAAGAGCGGGGGATTCGCGAGCTCAGATTCGCGCGTCTCGTCGTGCGGCTGTCGTGTCGTGTTAGCGTGTGTGCTAGTGTCACGGTATCGATCATCTGCACACGGGCTGAGGGAGACGGGGTCTGTGGCAGAGCGATGGACGGATAGTGCTGGGAGAGCGGCTAATGCAATTTGTTACCTGTCGTCAACGTAACAACAGTGGCGCGCTGACGGTGGCCAAGCACGCGGAACTGCGGCAGCTGCACCTCATTGCTCATGCCGACGCTGGCCAGTCCGTCCTTCCAATTGTACCGAATGTCTCTCATAGTGTATCCGACTCCGGAGACATGCCAAACACACAAAACGCTATCACTTACGCTGCGAAGCATCGCGTATCTCTCACGCGGCCGCGCCAATGTCAGGACGTGACTCGCGAGCTTGAATGGCCAGACGAAGAGAGACGACCCGCGGGGTGACAAACTCGTCCCGCATATCACTCGGATCGCCTCGCAACGGATGATAGAAAAATATAAGTCTACTAAAATCTACCTACTGAAAAGGCTGAAATAAAAATGATTTATCTACAAAAAATATCTTGATGCTACTTAATAGAATAATATCTGTTTATAAAAAGTGGGGTCAAAAGACTACGGACAGAGCGGTAAAGTCGGTATCTAAGAACAATCATGCTAGTGGGCGTCTGTATGCGGAATGCTGAATGTGGTAGATATGCGGTGGGGAGTAGAAGCGGCGATGGTGCGAGGTGTGTGGGTGTGTGCGGCGGAGTCGAGGCTCAGCCCTCGATGATAGGAACCGCGAGCGTCACCGTCCCCGCCTCCTTCGGCCCGCTCAGCATGTCGCAGCGTCGATGTCGCATTATCATTTCTTTCGCTTGATGCTCGTGAGAACAAAGGCTTACTATCGTTACGAGTCTGCCTTCTGCGGGTGCTGTATGCGAGAAGGAGACATCCCAACTTATGAAAACACGGGGGGGATCGCAGCACGTGTCGCCGGTTTGTTTAAACGCTTGTGCTCACAAGTTATTCCTGAGTAGCATCTGTGATACAAAAAGTGGTCACAACACAATATCTGTAAGCCTAGTGATATGCATTGTGGTATATAATCAAATCAATGATTGCTTATGGTGAGCACAAATACACGTATCAGTTTTTTCGTTTATTTTTCTATCATCTTAGAAGTGTTTCGCACGTCATGTCTGGATATGTTAGTAGTTTCACAAAATCTGATTAAGTATAATTATTCTGAGGACACACCGAAAGCGTGCTTAGGTTACTTACTCTGGTATTATATAATACATAGTATAGTATACATAGACGATACACTTAATAATTATTGTTTAGTAAAAAACATAAATTAAATATTATTAGCAATAATTGTGGTTAGTATAAACACGCACAATTTGGATACGTGAGTTTATTAAAACATTATAATATTAATAAATATTATGTTAAAGATACTTACAACTTTCAATTTCTATGTGACATAGTTGTCGATCCATCGGAAAGTATTGAAGATTCATTGGACATGATGCTGTTATAGTTAATCTGGAATTAATATTAGTATACAATTAATATTATTTAACGTAACGATTTAATAAATATAATTGATGAAAGATTGACAACTTGAGTTGATTTTAGTACCCGCTTACATTTCCATCATTTGATATATGTAAGCCTTAAATTATAAAAAGCGTAAATAGAAAAGTGAAAATCATAATTAAAAACAATAGAGAAGATGCATATGATAAGGTACCTAAGCTTAAATTATTTTTATTCAATTTTGTGAAGGAGGCGAATTTTGCTTTTATCTGTTTATGAAGAAGCGATGTCGAAACTATATTTTGACGACTAATTCAGTTTATAATAAATTTATCATTTAACTGTGACAAACATAATTTTTCGGAGAAATGCCTTTTTAACTACATACTTTTTGGCTTTTTTTTATTTGTAGGCTATTAATTGGTAACAATTAGGTACGACGAACGCACTATGAACGACGGCACAACAATTGTACAGGGCAAAACCTAAACCCATTTATATAGTCTATTTCTTCAAAATATAGAATGCTGCTTACAAAAACAGCCTGGTAGACCAGAATGCGTAACTAAAAATGCTAAAGTAGTTCAAATAATATAATAAATGCGTAAGCTTGTGAAAATGTTTGAATATTCGTATGTTTGTTAGAAGTGAACGCAGAAAAAACTAAACGGATTTGGATGAAATTTGGCACACGGGTAGATCATGTCATGGATTAATACATTGGCTACTTTATATCCCGGTAATTTGCTGCCATGGAAAATAATTGATATTTATAATCTGACTGCCTCGGTGGCGGTTGTATTACAGTACGGCTGCAAAGTTGAGGTCTCGGGTTCGATCCCCGGGTGGGGCAGTGATATTGAGTTTTGCTATTCAGTATCAGCCCGGAGTCTAGAATTTGTGCCCGATATGGGAATAGGTTCACCCCCTATCACAACATGAGACGGAATGACGGTGAAAAGAGGGTGCACTAGTTGCGCCTCTGCCTGCCCCTTCGGGGATAACAGGCGTGAGTGTATGTATGTATGTATTTATAATCTGATTCCTTAAGTATCACGCGGCAAAGGCATATCACGCGGACGAAACCGCAAGCAACAGTTAGTCTGATATAAATCTGGTAAGAGCTTCTCAATATATAAATGGTATGATATTTATTAGAAGTTGACAAGACCAGAAAAGCTGACCAGAGTGAGCTCCAAATATATAGATGACAGAATTTAAAGTTTGGGCATCCTTACTGTATTAAGTTTCACTGTGAAAATATTAAACTACATAGAAGATTTTCACCAAGCAATGTCAAGGCCACAAAATGAAAGAATTAAGAAAAAAATAGTAGTCATAGCTTTCAGTTATATCGATATACGATGCTCAAAGTTTTGTAAACAGTGAAAACCCTTTTCTGCACTAACTATACGAAACCTCAACAACAGTTAGGCTCATTAGAAAACGCTTGTTGTGAAGTCACAATATTGTTATGATTACGGGTTTTATTCAGGAGCTCTCTATGTTAAAAAAAGTTATGCTTCTCAATAGGTATTTTAAGATTATTTTTTATTTGCACAGTTTAATAAATTATAATTAATCGACTCAACATACGTTTTACGTATTATATACATAACACAGAGTAGGATATTATTTAAGTTCAAGTTATAATTCTCGAAATATTAATGTCTCAGAGAATAAATAATTTGGATTCAAAGTAACAACAAATTATTTTTTAGAAGCAAGCAAATTTGATTATGATAAAAGCGAGATTGCTGGTTTTGGATAAGTCTAAAGAGGAAACCAAAGCAAAAATGGAGTTGGAAAGTGTCCATAACATTTATTGTATGGTTTTAGTTGTAGTCTTGAACATAAAAATGCAGTTGTATATTAATGTAATGAATAATTACCTGATACTTCTAGTAATTGAGCCGGAGTAGTGAATACGGATAAATTCATTACTTGTCGTCGCTATGTGGAAATAGGATTGTTTTTCATTTACGAAGAATGTGTCAGGTACCCATATATTTTTTATAAATTCTGACCCAACGGAGAGCGTCTCTACACCCGTCCGTTTTTTGTATGCTAACCGTGGGTCCGTCCAAAATTGTCTAAAGTAAAAATCCAGCGTGAAGTCCTGAGAAGAATAGAAATGCGGAATTAATGAGTTGAACATAATGCCAAGCTGAATAAAATATTTGATTCAAAATTGTTCGTATTTTTAATGCAACTTTATTCATTGAAATTTAACTTACATTTGGACATAACTTCTACAAAGTCGTTATATCAAATTAATATACTTGGTAATATAAAAAAAAATATAATGTTGTAGGAGCTATGTTTGTATTTTAATTTTGTAAAACATTTTTTAATTCTTTGAACTACGTTTTAAGAAGTTTTAAAGAACTTATCTATCGTTACGTAAACATCTAACATCGGCATGCGTATTTGGAAAAGATTTCTGTCAACACAAAATCAGGGACAACATCGATTGCGACACTCAATAAAATAGTAAATTCGAAGACTGCGAACGTCCGAAGGTTGTTTTTTCGTTTATAGACGCAAAGTTATAGATCGACATAGGCACTTTACGACATCCAAGAACCAAATCCAGCGGTAAGCTTGAAACAATAAAAAAACAAACAAAATGTGCGGAAAGTTTAGACGTGATATAAATAAAGCCTTTAAACACTGGTGAGATCTAATAATGAACAGGAAGGTAGGTGCTGTGGTGGTTGTGAAGGGCGATATGAGTGAGCGGCGGCGTAGGCAGACACCCACGGCTCGATAAAGGCAATCCTGTCTTCACTGAAGCTAACAAGCCCGCGCGTTCATTTTACTTATCAGTAAATTTTGGAAAAGGTTTATGGAATGACTTAACGTTCATTAATGGTCTCGATTGGTGAGTTTGCGATTTGGTATATTGTCAGGCGACACCCCTCCCCCGGGCCATGGGTCACGTCTCATTGTGACCTTTCCAACTTTGATTTGGTTTCCACTTCGGGGTCATTCACCGAAACATACGCGTAGCAAGCTCACTCAGTATCTTTATAAACCGAGTGACGTTCTCCCGACCAGCAAAAAAGCATGGTAGTAAACAGTAAAATACAAGATAAAGGTCAGGAAGCATGGTTTGAAACAACTGATTTGGTACAGTCAGCTTGTATCGATATTCCAAGTCACTGGAGAGTACAATTAATACAGAGATATAACAATTTAGTTGGCACTATTCCAGTAAATACATATAATACGTACATACACGACAAACTACAAAATGAGTTACGATAAGATTAGTACAGTCGTCGCAAATCCACAGTGGTCACAATATTTCATATCATTTATTTATTCACTAAATAATTAAACTTTGCAGATATTACCGAGTGAATGTTATCATTACAAAGTAATGAGTTGATACTTGATAAATTGAGAACATTAACGTGTGTAACTATTTATAAGTGATGATTATCTGTTATTTTGTCTCTACATATATATTCACATTTTCCAAATTCGTCTAAAACTTATCAAACTAGTGCATGTTGCAATCTATTTAGTGAACGTATCAAATAATTAACAATAAACAGACGTCATCACTTCCAAACTATACGGCAGCAACTTTGGAATTACGAGTACTGCAAAAACACACAACTGGATAATTTCAGGGTAGTAATGTTTGCTTTTCTTATTATGACGTCAAGGATGAATTTTGAAAGAAACGTTAATATCACATGACACATAATAAGAAAGCAAGTGGGCTGATAAAGGGCGATCTGCTCCACCAAACGCGGACATGCTCGCAGCCTCGTGTCTGGGGCTGCTCGGTCGCAGCGGCGCGGCTGCCGAAGCGACCGAGACAAGCGTGAACTGACAGTGGCGAGTACCATGAGCACTTCGGAGACGGAGCTGATAGAGAGCACATACATGGTGACGCCCACCTCCACTGGCGGACCTGCAATCAAGCCCAAGTGTGAGTCGCGCGCGCGCCTCGCGCCGTGAAAACCAAACCAGAGGACGGTGACGTGCCCCATCGCCGGGCGAACGGGGCGGGCGTGCCGCGTGTCGAGCGGACAAGGAACGCGAGAGGCGCGGAGTGCGTGTGGCCAGCGGTGGCGAGCGGTACGCGCGGACGCGGTGCGGTGGCGGTGCGGCGGCGATGCGGCGGCGATTCGGCGGCGGTGCGGCGGCGGCGCGGCGACACAGCGGCACGGGGCACGACACTCCCGCGCCCGCGCGACCCACACGCCACACCATGCGAATGCGACCCTATCATGTGTCACGCCTATGTTACAATGCAATCGAACCGTGGACACGGGTGCTACGATGAACGGTATAATGCTGGTGATGTACTAAGGGACAAAAATCTTGCTATGTATGCGCTGGGTCTTTAATACATATTGCATTGAAAATAAGATACCATTTTCACTTCAGACAGAGAGCTGATGGAGAGCACGTACATGGTAACCCCCACTTCCACGGGTGGTCCTGAAATCGACATAATACACAACACATAACAAGTGTAAGGTTCTATTTATCATGTTGTTGTTCTTCTCATTTGTCTAGCTCAATATACGTGCTAAACAGGTTAGTATAAATAAAATCCCTCCTAGCTGAATTTCGGCCACGCGCCCAATCTCAAAGAGACGGCAAACCGACATGACCAGAGAATTATCAGGCGCAGGCTTTACATGATCTCCGAGGCACTGGAGTACAATACCGCCACTCGAGTAATTTTCATGACAGAAAGACTTAGTTACAATTTTTTGGCCCATCCCGGGTTTCGAATCCGACACCTAAGCGCGGTGGTCGTCCCACAGCTTATATCGCCCTAGTATACCAACAGAGAAGTAACATAGGCGATAAGTATTTGATAATACTTTACAATAGACAAGAAGCGGTTTATAAGTTATTTGTATGGTATATTTTAAATTAATAACCCAACCTACTCATCATACGCGCTCGACACATCAACTATCGCATTACATACGCCATTTCAATTAAATTTAATAAAATTATAAACAAAGCTGATCGTAATTTGATAGAATAATTAGTTCCGGGAAACATTGTGTTTATTATTTATTTTCTTAGAACCTTCCATTAGATTACCTTACTGTTGTATGCGAACGACATAGATTCCGGGAAAACTGTTAGTATTCAAAAATATTATTCTACTATAAAGTTTTCAATAACATGAAAATTACCTTCATAGTAAGCACTCAAACAAGCCATTATAAAAAGCTAGTTACATGACTAGGTAAGTATATTGTTTATAATTTCGATACTCTCTTTTAATTTTATGAAGTATTTATATATGATACATATTATTAGTACATAGTGTATGTAGTTCTTAAGGACAATTATCTCTGTTAGCTATATTAATCTTTTCCATTGGCATAATTTCAACTTTACCAGATCAGTAGCGGTATCGAGCTGCTAATATTTATTTTCTTCAAGTAAACTAAAAACTGTTTGCGTGCCACCTGATTAAGATGTTCGTTTTTTGTATGGGTGCTGCGTCCCAAAATTTAACCAGACTGAAACGTATCTTGTTTAGAATTTTAAGTACGTTTTTAGACATGTCCATTATGAATTAAAGAAAAATATCTGCTTCATTGTTATTGTAAGAAGAATAGTACTAAACTTTCGTATGCCTCTATCTCGGATTTGTATTCATGTTTGATTTTTTATTTAGAAGAAAAATAAACTGTGTTTCGTTACTTACCTCCGTAGTTCGGCCTTACTCTTTTGTCGTAACTAATACTAAATGAATCCAAAATGGCTGATATATTTACGTCACCGAACATGCCGCCCCCGCCCGCACCCCTGCAACAAAAACATGGCTTAGAACATATTATTCAATAAAAAAAACCTTCCCTGAAAAATATAAATTTCAATAACGAAAACCTCATCTAAACCAGATCAGTAGTTTTTGAGAAAATCGGGGCCATACAAATTAATTTTATACATACAAACGTACATATGGGTGGAATACAGAACCTCCTTTTTTGAAGTCAGTTAATAAAAAATACACCCAAGGACCAATTACAGTATTTTTAACCCCGGCGCGGCGTTAAAAATACTTTTATTTCCACCATTTTGTATAATACGCATTGTAAGTTCGACAAAATAAGCGTGCAGCGGTTTTATTTCTGCCTAACCCTAAAGATACACGCTTAGGTGAATAATTAGACTAGTATTCACAAACATTACTTCCAGGACGCACAATGCGCACGAAAGCACAGTGTCGTCAATTTCATAGTTTTTTTTAGTTTTATTCAGCTTTGTCTATCTCACAGCCAGCTAGAGTAGGAGGATTTAGCCAGCCTATATTTGTATCTCGATACTAGGTGGCCCGGCGAATTTCGTATTGGTACAGAATCAACTTTGTGATAACTTATTAATTGAATTAAATGCAGTATTTTTATAAAGATTAAATTAACACTCAAAATTAATTAGCTCAATAAATGTTCAAAAATCAAAATAAATCATACATGCATACAAAGAAACACAGAGAGGCAGAGACTACTGAGTGCAACATGCCACGATCTTGGCATACCTCTTTCGCCTCTACGGCACTCATAGGACGGTATTAATAAATGAATCTCAAGTTTGAGTTACATCTCAAGTAGACATAATGTATTGAACTCTTCATACATTATGTCTACTTGAGATGTAACTCAAACTTGAGATTCATTTATTAATACCGGCCATAGTACTCCCCATACAGAGCACCTCCTCAACCGTATCATACGCATGCACATACGTACGTACATAAATACGTTTCGTGTCTCGGCTTTCAACCGTCCTCTGCACGTGCTCAAACTATCTCAAGGTATTACTTCTTATTAATCATAGTCAACATATTTCGCGCTTCTTCTACCAAACCCGCATTCACTTACATACATATTAAGCATCGGCAACAGCACACCATCGTGAATAGCCATTCTGGCCTTTTTGGACACAGCGTGATACACAAATTTATTCACTTGGTCCACGTGTTTACCATCTATGCTAACCAGTAGCATTTTCCTCTCTTTCTATCATCAAATATAAAAATGGTTGAAAACTGAAAACTCGCAAAATGCTAACACATCGCGCAACAGTATGCAATGAAAAGAGATAATATGACATTATAATATACCTACTCTTTGCGACCGCAACATGGACTGCGCAACTGAAGCAGCTGTTAAAGTATAAAATATACGACGCCATATTTATACTTTAAAATCACAAATAAAATGTATGGAAAAACGAATTTTCTTCATAATTTTCTTGATCGTGAACTTTTCCCATATTTTATAGTTATTCTGCTATTAGGAATCCAAAATAACAAAGATCATGATAATCGGTTCAGCCGTTCCCGAGTTATATATGGTTTAACTAACGCAACTTTCTTTTATATGTATAGATTTGACTCTCACACCGACCGTATGCCTACTCACTACGAAGACTGACAACCCATAAGCACTGAGAATCATTAACACCCAGACATACAACTATTATCGTAGCATTGCTGCGTACCTACTTAGCTAAGTATCATTTATGAATGGCCTGAACGTTTCACAAAGCTAAATTAAAAGTCGCGATTATTATGAAAAAAATAAGCAACGCTTTAATCGGTCTACGAACAATAAAAAAATCTGTAGAGCACGAAACAACATTGCAATTTGAAATCATAGGCCGTAATAAGTATGGAGAAGCCCGTTGTCGTAGTAATCTTGCTTATGTAAGCACTACAAGCGGCATGCGGCCAGCTTTACCTTGGATTATTAGACTCTATTACTCCAGTCAGAAATGTTTTATGTTTCGTGAATTCCAGTTTTTACGGTTCCAGACCTCAAGAGCAAAAAAAAGTTTTTGTTTAGATATTTTATAGCGCGATTTATGTTTAAATTTTTTGTTATGAGAATGTTTCGAACTGATTTTTGGGGTTTAAATTGACCTTTCATAGAATCCGCTAAAATTGAAGCGGATTACATTTGTCATGAACTATAACACAGATTAGGTGAACATACATAATATGTGCGTACACATTTGTCATTTGAATTTCCATCGTCGATATTGTTATATACGTCGTACACTATCAAATCCTAAACCCTCCCTAGCTACGTCATGGTTAGCTAATAAAAATAAACAAACGGCTCACTCAAACCAAGTACCCTTATCTATAACTTAATGAGTTTGCGATCGTCGTCAATACAAACGACATACGAGCTAGCGTCTATATTTACGTAAATAGTAAACATCATAGCCATTACCCAATATTTTTACTTAGTTCAACAAACTCTACCGAGTCAACATCGAAGTAATTTCGTCTAAACATAAAGTTCGTACGAAATTTTCCTGAATAACAAAATTATGAGAAATAAGGAATAGCGTTTAAGATTGCTCTGTGGTTCTTTAAATTTATTTAGTTCGGAGAAAGTTTTGGGAATTTGTCGTGGGTCCCTGAAGAAGACCAAAAGCAGCATTGCCCCTTTCGTCAAGTTAAGATTTTTAGACATGTAATTAACGCAGCAACAACGGTGTATATTTTTATACTGTTTTCAGCATAATGTTACATAACAATTTACCTTTATACGAGTTCAAACGTAAAATTCCTATTGATATGGGGCCGTTCAAGTATTGCGTAAACAATATTTTAGTATTTTCACCCTAGAGTTTTATATATAATACCTAAAATATGAAGACGCATTATTTACTTTTTATCTTAAATCTCACACCTCACAAATTAATGTTAAACCACCTGAAATATATGGAAAAGCTATAAATTATAGAAAATTTACACAGTTCTAAAACACAAAATTACTTTTGCTAGGCGCTTCTCCCTGTTTATCCCCATACACTTGAAGTGAATTCCAAAATCATTTTGTATCAAAATATTATCCGTGCTTTTAGCAAGTCTGTTTATAGAAATTCAACTATGAGGAGAGATTTTTGAAAATACATGAATAATTTGATCATTTCATAACACTATACAAATATAACATTATACACATACACACACACACATAAACGCGCGCGCGCGCGATACCTATACTTTAGAATTTGTGTGGACATTACCGTTAAAGATAATTGTGTACCTATAATTTGGATAAATAAATAAATAAAATTATCCATTACGTAACATTATGATGACGTTTAAAAAAAATACGAAAAGTCAAATCCACCAAGTCAGCAATAAAGTTGTTAAAGCCGCGCACACAATATATTATAATTATGATTTCCAACTAGAAAATACGTTATTTTCGATGCAAATGAACTGCTGATTTAAATATTAATTTATTCTCGAAACCTGTTGATGCAGCGTTTGAGCAAAGGGCTTCAATACTTAATTGAAAAGTAGTTGAGTCCTCTCACCACGAGTGTCGTCCCAAACAAGTGGAGCATCAAAACTTTCTCACCGCCCTTTGACGAAATTAATCTCTTCAAATAATAACGTGAAGTTGGTCCGGTGCTTAACCGCATATGCTGTTATGAAGAAAAGTCTTATGGTTTTGGGGCTGTTTTTACCTCAATAGAGCTTTATTTAAATCTTTCATAATATTTATAACGCAATTAATAAGAATCTTCGAGTTAGCACATCTGATTGTTTAATTTTAAAGAAACGTTTACCGGCGCAGCGTCTACATTTATAAAATAGTAGAATATGCGCGAAGTTCCTGGATTAAAAATTCAATTGGTTATGTCAGCCTCACGCTCATTTCCCGAAAAATCTATTTAATAGCATTTTTCCTAAAAAAATGGTTTCATTTGAGAAATACGTAATATTTTTAATGGTAGGTATGTGAAAGAAAACGAAGGTAGTTGACATAATTTCTCGCATAGACTAACAAAAGTGGAGATGAACGGGCCACATGATCCGTGATCCTGCAGAAAAATGTAGCAAAATTGTTCTTGACTGGTATCCAAGAGATGGCAAGCGCAATAGAGGTCGCCAACATACGAGATGGGAGGACGACCTAAAACTCACGGCTGGACACCATGTAAAATGCATTAGAACCATTGATGTATTAAAAACCCAATACATCAATGATTAGAACATACTTGGACATGATCGTAATGCGCAAATTGGCACATTTCCTTCTAAAATCTTATTTTCTTTCATTGATGTACTGGGTTTTTTAATACATCAATGTTTTCTTTACAAAATTTTATTTACCGAGACGTCATACGGACGTGTTAGATAAGATAGTGACATATTACAAACTGGAATAACTTTTGCATGAAAAATTTGGTCCTAATCCCGGTCAATACTAATACACTGTTTAATGTCTTTGATTCCATCAAATAAGCGCAACTATTTACCAAAAATGGGAGTCGAATAACTATCTTGGTAGGCGCGTATAAATTATCTCTTAGATGCCGCAAACTTAGGCAATGTTCAGCGGCCCAATAACTCTCCAATTCCACCAATTAATAGCAATTTATAGGAAACCTCGGGTGTCAAGGTGAGTAATGCGGATATGCAATCTGGATCTTCACTAGGTACTTTTCTAGGTGACGTATATTTTTCGTGAATATATTTCGTGATAGACTTAGTATCCGACTAAATTCTATTATGATAAAAGGCCGGAATATTTTCAAATTAAGAGTAGTAAATTACTTTAAAGTAGTAATTAGGTAAGTATCATAAAATGCCATCCAAACCCAATCGGTTAGGATTTAATGTTAAACTATTTATTATAAAATAATTTAGGAATTTTGCGCTCCAAACTCCGGGAACTGACGCTGCGAACAAATTATTTCCAACCAAGGCTTATGCGCAAAGCAGTGGCTGGCAAAAAGCCATATTATATATGAACACGTAATACCTCAAATCAATAAAATATAATCCGATCTATGAAATGTATCTATCATGACTTGCAAAATGGAAACGTTTATGAGGTTAATTATTATTCTATTATGAGTAATTTCAGCTAGTTACTAAAGCTAATTGAGGTGCGCATAAAGAGAACTCAAGCAATTACACTATGTAGCGAAAAGTGTTAACATAATTACAGTATAGTGTACCGCTAAAATAAGTTATAATAATGGATATATTTTTTAAACTAGCTATTTATTATATATTAATTTCTTTTTGATATTAGCAAGTGATTTGCATAATCCGTATGGTATAAGAATTCATTAACCAATTTTGATCAAATACTATGGTGGAAAAATATTGTAACCTGTTTAAAGATAGTATGATGTACGTATGATTTAAATTGCTGCCATGAAAAATATTTAATCTTATTGAATAGTTGAACAGGCTAAATACTCATTTCTTAGGGCTATTGATATTTAAAAAAACACCTAGGCCGATTTCGCGGCTTACTGATAAACACTATTTGTCTCATAAATGTATAACCCAACCAAATACTAAAGTCACAGTCTAATGTATGCTACTAGATCAGTGTTTCATTATACATAGTTCTTACGCAGGCATACTCACGCCTTTTATCCCCGGAGAGGTAGGCAGAGGCGCAACTAGTGCACCCACTTTCCGCCGTGCGTAGTTACTGTTTTATTATTTTTTAAATTTTTACTATAGTCCTTAATGCTTACGTAAATACAATCTGACCCAAAATCAAATAAAATAGTTAAAAACTACATATTGAACATGTGGTGTACTGAAAACTTTCTTCCCTTTTTCTTCAGTAAAAATTGGAAGCTCACAATAAAAGCTTCACTCGGGCGTGGCCGCAAGCTAAACTTAGTATATTAATAATACAAACAACAATATCAGATATAATATATTCATATAATATAGATACAAAGCTTATAAATAAATGTAAACCAGGACAAACGTAACTTACATTTTTAAGGGACTTGATGCCTTTCATAGCTTTCTAAATATAGTCCGGATTGCGAGCTCGGGGAGGGCACCGCCCGGGACACGCCGAAAACTAAATACCCCCCGCCCTTTTACCTTGGCATCAGGGTCTCATTTCGCTCGCAGCCTTTCAGCGAGCTGTTTTAATATTCTGTTCACTGCCTTACAGGTATGTGATGGAAAATGCATATTTAAAATTTTGCAATTTAAGCAATGGATACGTTGGAGTTCTCAGAATACGTTATACGCGGAATTAAAGAGAATCGAACCCATAAGAGATGATTGTTCTTTTTTGTGCTCTTAACCGGTGTGTATGTATGTGTGTAAGTTTGTATGTCCGCGATTTTCCCAAAACTACTGTTCCGCTTTGAATAGATTTTATACAAATCATTTATTTGTTTTCGTTTTTAATTTAATTTGCCGTAAACACATTTACAAAAATATTTTTTCCTTCCGCATGGAACATAATTGCAAGTATATAGTAATTATAATTGTCACAATAGAGAGTGACTATCGCATAATAAGTAAAGTCATAAGTCTCATAATGCCTAGATATTACGCTGGCTACAATTTCATAAAATGGAACACATTTTCATAAATAATTTTTCATTCCACATTGAACATAATTGTAAGTATATACTATATAGTAATTATAATTGTCTCAATAGAGAGTGACTGTCGCATAATAAGTAAAGTCATAAGTCTCATAATGCCTAGATATTACGCTGGCTAAAACGTCCTTCAAACTGGAACACAACAATGCGTGCACACTACTCCTTGGCGGTAGAAATATATTTTGCGGTAAAACTTATCCAGACAGCCTCTCACATACGAGGGACCTACCTCCACTGGAAAAAATATTCCGGGTGTTTAGACATCAAAGTATTACTCAAGACACAATCGGTTAGCAAAAACAAAGAATTATAGTGGAAGAGCCACGCCGCATACATAATATTAAGAGGCCGTATACGAAATTTAGACTATTTCAGTCAACTTTTCATCGCGATTTTTTAAAAAATAACCTGATCTGATTAATTTATAATATGTCATCAGAAAGACTATTTCAACCCAAATTGACTAAACGAGCCAGATTTTTCATATCTTTCTTTAAATTCAATCAACAGACGTTGGAACTTGGTGGATTCAGAAATTTTTTTTGTACGGAGACTCAAACTTGTAGTAGTTTTCAGTCAAAATCATGCTTGAAACTAACTAACAAAAACTACTGTTTATTGGTATAAAAAGTCGCCTAAAGGATAAATGCGTTATCTTTATTATCAATATAAAAGGAGGCGCACTTATTTTCGCGGGCTAGCGCAAATTTTGATAGAAAACGACTACAAATTTGAGTCTCCGTACAAAAAAAACTGAAACAGACGTTGGAACTTGGTGGATAGATCGAGATTAAAGAAAGATATGAAAAATCTGGCTTGTTCAGTCCATTAGTGTTGAAATAGCCTTTCCGATGATGTATTATAAATTAACCAGAACAGGTTATTTTAAAAAAAGATCACGATGAAAAGTTGACTGAAATAGTCGAAATTCCGTATACGGCCTCTTACTCTACACAGAACTACGCAAGCTAGAGAAGGGTAGTATCACCGTCTCACAAAATGAAACAGAATGATACGTTTTATTTGTAGCCCAAATACTCCTCATCCTAACCCCTTTTCCTTTAAGCTCAGCAGGCCACACATAATTCTTTTGGAATTGTATTTGTCAAGCTGTGGACATGACTTAATATCAGGTGACCCAGTTTGTTTACCTATGCAATAGAAAAAAATATCTAGGCTAAGTGGTCAGAGGCTACAACAATACACATAGAAAAAGTATTGTATGCCGTCCTCAATGATCACAAGGCACGTTCACAGTACTCTCACCCATATAATTACATACAGTAGGTATGTTGTTAGACGTCAACAAAACGTCACACTTGACACCTGATTTTTTTACTTGCTGACGCGCGAGCAAGAAGCTTAAATGTGTAATGCGTCGTCATGGAGACTGACGATGTTTATTCACAGAAACTACATACGCGCAGCTTGTGAATGTGTTGTACGCGCCAGCTTCCAGTAATTAACCTGTAGTGTTGTAAGCATCTCGTTGATATTTCAAAAATATCGATATGACCTTAGCAATTGCAATCTGATAATTCGAAAGTGACCCTATTGGGATACTTCTTTTCTATTAGTCTGCGCTGAGTTGTGCGCATATCATATAAATTTCTAATTATAAAATCTTATAAATGATATAGTGGAAAGCACACTAAGTTAAAAAAAAGAGGAAACTGTAATGTATGGGTATTGGGTATTATATTGCGTTACATTTTTTGGAGGCTACGCATGCGCCCAATGTTTTCAGTTATAAGTAAAAATTTATTGCTCAATACGCGCCAACCACGAGTTGGAGGTTTGCCCAGAATTTTACAGTATATGGTCAGTTTTTATTTACGTTAGCTAATTAATTTACTAACATAAAATCTGCCTTATGTTAAAATAAATATCTCATTTACATCATGGCTGCGTTGTTTTATGTGAAGCAAGTAATGAGCATTTATTGAACGCGGAAATCCGAGAGTAGTCTTACTTCTGCCTATTTTTTCCGGGGTAAAAGCGTAAAATTATGGAAACGTAATTATTGGTCTTTACTATCTCCTCTATAAGACGCAACTGTGTGATTAAAGCATATGATTAACCGGAATTTCCCATAAATTGAATAGGGGTGATGAACCTTTCTAAGATGACGTGCCAATATAAAAAAAAATAATAGTTTAAAGAAACTAAAAACCACGTTTCATAGAAAATCCAAGTGAAAGTGGAAAATAAATTTAAATTAAGAATAGTGTAAGTAAGAAAAAAAGGTATTTTATTGTATAAAGCGTGGGGTGCATGGTGTCAATATTTATAAATATTTTATTGACAGATATGAGTAGAAGGATAATCATTTTGATTATATCTTAAAAAGCACCCGACGTTTATTTTACAATATTCTTATTTTATATTTATTAAAACGTATTTTCTATTTTTTAGTTGGATCTTCTATAAAGCATGTTTTTTTAGTTTCTTTTTAACTATAATTTAATTTTCAGTTTTAGTTCTAAATATTGAATTGTCATCGGTCCTTGATAAGTATGCCAAATTTCGTTTAATCCGACGTTTTGAAGAGGGCCTAAATCATGGTCAAAGTTACCGTTACATACATACATACAAATGAAGCTAATAAAAACGTGTTAAAAATATATTGTAACGTGGCATCCTAGGCCATTCCGACGCCTAGTATCTAGCGACCATTTTTTAGACCCAAGCTTACTTGTTGGTAAGCATTGTGTTAATATTATGGCTTTAAACAACCACGTGCTATATAAATTAACAACTCATATAATCTTTTTATTAGTAAATAAATTCTCAACTATTATTCGGGTGCCTGAATTATTTGGTCACATGCCACCGTTGGCATGCATGCTATTGGTTCGCCATCCCTGTACTAGGATAATATTATTATGTATGTAGAATTTGTACCACTACTCGCAGAAAATATTGCGTGTAGTATCGTAACGCTATAAGCGAATACTTACAATACTTAAGGCCTAAGCAATTCGTCAGTAAGCTTAGAATCCTAAGAATTTTTATAGAACATAGACTTAAAATCTATGTTATATTTTAGATTAGATATTATATATTATAGATATTATAGATTGTTAGTTTGGGTACTACAAGCAAACTGTAAGGTAAATTGTATAATGAATAAAGTATTTTTGTATTTTGTATTTTGTAATACGTTTAGAAATAACTTTATAACCCTTTTAAGCACACTGCTCTCAGGTAGGGGTGTAAAATTTTATATAATTAGGGTCTTACTAATAAATGTTGTATAGATCTATATCATAGTTATAGAGTCATGTCTCACTTCCTCAAACGTTAAATGTCATTCAGAAGAGCAAGACAAACCACTGTATATCTAAAACAGACGTATACGACGTTTATTAGTAAGACGGTTAAAGTTCATATAGACATGTAGCGCAGAAAAATCAAATGTATTTTTAGCATTTAATATTTTTTTGTAAGAGTATTTGTGACATACTGGCCAGTTGTGAAAACCTGTCGGTATCAAACTTGTAGTGGAAATGACAGTTGGGTGTATAAAAAGGTAAAATATCGTATTGCACACTTTTTCGGTCTCAGTCTTGACTAAGTCGTAGTCTCAGTTGCATTTGATTGACTCTTGTACCGGTCGGTTTAAAACTTGATATCTCTGTGAAAGTGTTTCTGTAAAATCTGTGGTAGATATTTTTATTAAGTCAAAATCGCTTCAGTTATTTAACAGTTTCTAACAGTTACAATGTGTTACAAATATATTAAATTCGATGGTAGTCGTCATCTGTTCGAATTGTGATTGGACGTGGTTGAAAAAATCATCGCTACTTACTCCCCTATCCTTCGAAGGTGCAACCAGGGCACCAACTTTTCGCCATACGTATTCCATCCCATGATGTGATAGAATTTGCCAGAAATAAGTAAATATTAGCTACAACATCCGTCCAAATTACCATATTAAAAGGCACGGGCTTACTCTATTCATAAAGATTCAGGTCTTTCATCTACACTGGTCTTATACAGAATGGAAGAACTCTCATTAGAAATAATTATACAAAGCTCTCACGAATGCAGGTCATCGCTCAGTATTTTTCTTTGTCAGTAGCAAGAAATAAGTGAATTTTAAAACAAATAAAGTAAAACCTAATCAAACAATACAATTGGGTTCCTTGTAAAATGGTATGCGATTAACATGCACAGTGACTACGATACGCTTCTGTCGGAAATGTAATTGAAATTATTGATTTTTGGCAACAAATAAAGTCAACACGCAAGCAAATTGCCTGCGGTGGGGCAACAGGCAATTTACATTAAAATAAAATTTAAGTGTCGCAGGTTACCAACGAGGGTTGAGCTTGATGGCTGAACACTTCGATACCACACCAATCGTTTTTGAACATCATACGTATTTAAATAACTGTAAATTACAAGTTTGATCTACAAATTTTATAACTCAAAGTTTCAACGTTTTGTTATTTGTGTAGCGAAGTAAAATTGAAAAGAATATCCAAATGTACTGTTTATTTGAAAGGTTAATATTTAATAATAAGCTCAGAAATAACATCGCTTGCATTGTGAAATTACTATTTAATTTAACTATTACATAAAAATAAATATCAATAACTTTATCATATGATAATATGAGGTCTAAATAACATGATCAAATAAATTTCCGAAGGATATTGGTGTAAGTCTTTACAGGATAACAAAAAACTAAAAATCAGTTGTCGGCATGAAGAATAAGAAGAACGTATCTATAATTGAAATTTACCGTAAAACATATTACAGAAGCAAAATCCTATTTCAAGGATAATTACCAACATTGAATTGCAAAACAAAGAATCGACCGAAATAATATAAAAGTTTCACAAAGAACTCATTAAAGAAATTATTGAAAGATAAAGACTCATTATTTAGTACAGCTCTATTGTTCAACTCATTCCACGTGGAAGAGAAAAGAGAACAATTCTGTAAGATTTTACTATGATTTTGACTTTCCAAGCCAGGTGGGGGTTCAAGTTATGCACGTAATGAAAGGACATTTTCAAAAAGGGGCCCGAAATTCTAACGAAGATAGTTTATAATATGTATATTTGGATAGAGCTCGTAAAAACTAGCATTAAACAAAAAATAGTTTATTGTTATAGACCTCAGATTTTGAGATTTATGTAATTTTATTTTGCTTAAAACTACACTTAATATGAACGTTTTTAGAAAAGTTAGTTATTAATGGAGGGATCTAAAAATATTATTAATGGATCCAAGCCATTATCCAAGCTCTATATTTTGCGCCTTTAATATCCTTAAAGTTTGATCTTAGTTAGATTTTGAGGCCCAGCACCCATACAAATACGGTCATTTCCTTTAAATGTGTGTGCACAATGTTGTATGTTTTGTTGGCTATCGACGTAGTGAAATGCAACCTTATTCTTTTTTTAAATATGAAGCATTATTGTTTATTTAAATGATTTTCATGATCATAATAGATGGTGAAAATGAGCATGGTCTATCATAAATAATCATTATACATAATCCACAATTATCGAAAAACTGTATTTCTTAGCGTTATGTTTCTTAAACCTTAGTGTTAATAGTCTTTTAGTTCTTTATAAATATTAGACTTTGGTATGAGAAATTTAAACAATTTAAAAAGAACGCTGTCTTTTAAGGAACGTATTATGTTCCTTAATGACTTACTATGACCATGACGAACAAAATATATTGATTTAGCCTGTACTTTTACATCGAGAACATGTAGCACATACGAAAATAGACAGGGTTTCCAAGGCCTACCTAAAGAAGCTCATTAGCCAGCCCGGCAAAAACCCTCTGTTTCATGAAAGCATTAGATGAAACGGTATCAAACGAATAAAATATTATATACTAGCCGCCCGACAGACGTTATCCTCCCCTAAAAAGGAAATAAAATCCTAGAACCCGAGTACATCCCCACCTACCGGATTCAATTGTTAATCTAAACCATTCTCGAATCCACCTTAAAGACACACAAAAATCATTAAAATCGGTCCAGCCGTTTAGGAGAAGTTCAGTGACATACACACGCACAGAAGAATTATATATATAAATATATTATCGCACCTTTAGGACGAAAACGACACAATTCAAAAAATAGAAAATTGAGTTGTCATTTTTAAATGACTAAAAACAAGTCCCTTATTTATAAAAATATAATAAAAAAGGGACCGATATAACAGTTTTGTTCTTTTCCTGCTTGGATATGGCTGTGTTTGAACTATTGTTATATTGAGTGCTTCGTTTGAAGTAATTTTATGAAGATAGCCAAATTTTCTATCTTTATGAATTGTGTCGTTTTCATCCTAAAGGTGCGTTATACATTACATAGCTAATATACCATGTACTGTTTTACACGGGCAAGGAACCCCATTGGACGTGTGCGTGGAATGTTGTTCGGATAGAATGACGACTGACGAGAGGTGATTAGCCCTCATGAGTTGACATTACATTGACGTGTTTGAAATCAGATATATATATAGACTCATCCCGGAACGCGACACATTTACGTAAGGCAATGTGTCGTGTTTTACCTTTGAGTATCTAGCAATGCAAATGAGATGGGATGACCAGGTGAACTTCGTGGGTCATACATGCGCAGCTGGTCATAAACCTTTATTAAAACCTATGTGCACAAATTCCAGACTCTGGAACTCTGTTCATACTCAATAGAAAAATCTAATACCACTTTGCCCGACTCGGGTACCTATCCAGACCGAGACCTCAGTATCTGAGTATTGCAGTCGTATCGTAAGACAACTACGCTACCGAGGCAGTCATTAGCATTATTATTAATAAGCTGCTTTTATCCAATAAATAAAATTGTGGTAATTTAAACACCTTATAGGTTTCTCTAACGGGTAGAGTAAGGGGGTCACGGGTGGGCGGAAGGGGCCGTCCACTTATTAGTCTAGCCAACTTTTGTGACCCCTGTGATGGACGGCAGCGTGGTGGTTAAGCCTCACGCTGCCTTTGACGCCGAGGGCGTCCTTCGGTGTGCGGGTGCTTCTGAGCCCCCCAAACAAAAGGAGACGGACCGCAACAGCGGTACGCGCAGGGGCGGTTGCGGACGACAACTTAGACGTGAGTCGGAGGAAGCCCGCAGCCGTCCCTAATGCGCCGAAGATGGCCACCGCGGAGTTTTGGTTGGTATGCCGTGCGGTGTACATAGGTTAGGGACTCGGCCTGGCGGTCGCCCGACGTTTTCCATCTCTCCGGGCGGCTCAACGTTGGGTCGTAAGGCACGGTGAACCCAACATAACCGCTCAGTCGTTCCCCTTGAACACTGGGCGGTAGTAATAATTCACTTTCTCCATGTAAACAAAAAAAAAAACGGGTAGAGTAAAAAGCAATTTAAGTACAACTTTATGTTAAAGTGTTTAACGTTCAAAACTAATTACGGTGCCGTCTCAAAAACACGACATCACCATTCGAAAACTGATTTCGTAAACAATTTCGCTTAGCAACAGCTTTTACTTTGATTTGAATACCTTAGATCGCTTCCCTAAACCATATCCATCTTATTATTACGCTTTCACTCGAAAAATTGGTTCAGCACTTAAGGTTGGGTTAAATAGGACTTCGCGTGTTACATTCGCGTGAGTAGATTACCTAAATCGAATGCAAATGCCTACAATGTAGAGGCCGAAAAGGGGCTTAAACGAAATAGTATACAAAATTTTAAGTTTTTCAAATATACAAAATCGTAAATACATTACGAAAAACCCGTGACTCATCCAAGTGAGCCATGTTTTGTGATATAATTTTTTTATAGAAATCTCACAGTAAAGCCAGAATTCATCTCATCTCTATGACTTTCATAATAATATTATATGAGAAATTGTTTAATTAATGTTTAATTTTTTTTAAGGTTCGCGCATCCTATGCTACGTCCACGACAGGCGGCAGCGTGTCGCATTGCAAAGGGATTCCTTATGTATCCACTTTGATGCAATTTTGATGACGCACAGGGGCGCGCCGCAAGGCAATAATGGAATCCGTCACTCATGGGTACTCCAAAGCAAGGGATAATACTGAAGAAGAGTTGTATGTATGTATCTCACACTGAGGCGGGCTGCCTTGTATCCCAGGACATCGCCGCAAAAATACGCCTAGCAAGCAATCCGCTAGCGCATTGTGATGCGGCTAAGGGCCATTTATTTTTTATACCGCACTATTAGAATTACAATGACCTAAGTGCAAATAGTATAAACTCGAGAAAAACACATTTAAATATTTCCGTTCACCTTTTTCTTAAATAAATATTGTTGACCGAAAAAAAAAAATTGTGGCATACACTAATTCTTGAATATATTTACTTTAATATTGATTAAACGTTTGCCATAAATTTATTGTTTTTTTTTTTAAATAATTTTTCCAAAATGCAAATGACCTACAGTTAGGCCGTTGTTCTACTAACGCAATTTAAATAGTGAAGAAATACAGAGGGACAATGACATACAGGTATAATATTAGTTGAATAAAAATTCATTCATAATTTTAATATATTCATTAGATGCCAAAAATGTAATATTATGTAAATCAAAAAGCAGCGTACGCGTATTAGATAAAAACAAAGATATACCAATCATTGTTATTCTGTCACGAAACTGTGTCAGTAGTGGTTTCTATCAAGGAAGCTAAATAAAACACAGAGGTTGGAAATATATTATTACGAACATCAATGATTACGAAACACTTTCAAATACTAGTTGACAAATGAGCTATTTAGCAATGTTATTGTACTTTCTAAGGCCACAGAACCACTAAACAAGAAAACAACTTTATTAATTTAGCACCCCGTGACTCCATTAAACCATGTATAATAGAGTCATCATTATACATTATTATCATTATATTACCTAAAATGTATAACAAGATATAAAAGGAATAATATTTTTCCATTAAGAATAAAAAGGTGTACCACTCTTAGTGTTTATGAAAACATTTCTAGCAATCTAATTTAACTGATGTATAAGTGGGTTTTATAGAGATTTTTAACATTTTTACTGAGTACTTTAAAGTTAATAAAAATAAATGGATTAAATTTTTAATAATTACGAGCTTGAATTGTCATTTTAACAATGCCGAGATTTGGACGCGATATTGACGTTGCTTCTATGACTAAAGCGATAACATCACTTCAAGAAAGCAGTATGTTTCTTTTTCTAACATTACTTCATTTTTCAACACAGTTCTAATCGATTACATAAGACTAGAGGAGTCACTAGAAGACAGCAATCTAGCAGAAATAGAACTGGGACATGGGGACTGGTACACATGCACAAGTGCACGTAGAGACCGCATTGTCACCCGCGCCCGCTCATTGCAAAACTGTTTACGCCAGGTTTTCTCGTTGGTATAACGACGATCAGTTCTCCAGAAGACTGCTATTGCGGATTCCACTGACAAGCGCTCATTGTGCTAACCAATTTACTTTTGCAAGGCAGCAAATATGGGAACATGAATGGTTGGAGCTTTTTTGTATGAGTGTAAACTCATTTTTTTTGTGATGTGATGTCGCATAATTGTGTGGGAACAGCAAAATAAACGTTGCATATGCATTTATGATTCCAAATGCGTATATCTACGAAAATAAGAGATTTGAATGATCTAATGTAATGTTACGGTAAGGTCTATCGGACAGAACAGAGGTTGTAATTTTAAACACAAGCACAATAACAGCTCAGCGAAAGATCGAGGAGTTCATGACACACCATGGGGTGCCATTCGCATGGCAAGTGGGTGTTGGATTCAAGCTGATACACAATGCTCGAGCTTATAAAAGTGTTGCCAAGGCTTGCGAATATTTCAGACATAAATAGAAAAACCTGTGGGAAGAGAGAGACGGATCAACAATGAAAAGACAGCTTATGAATATGCTAATAACCAAGCTAACGGTCAATTCTCAAAGTTATAGTCCATCTGTGTTCTAAATGGAGGACTACGTAGTAAATATTAGAGAAAGTTATAGGAGATTGTTCATGTTTAGTTTATTTATTTATATGATTTTTATGTATATAATATTATAATGTTTTGGTCTTGTTTCATTACCAAAGAAATCTAGACTTTAATTCAATAACGTCTCTCAAAGCAAGATACCAGAAAAAAAAGCTAACATTTTTTTAACCTTTGATATGTAACCCTAAAAATCCCACCAATGCATCAAACATAAAAAAGCTAATTCCGCCGCATAAGGGTTGGAAAGATATTATAAAATAAACTTGAGTGCGATATTCGATACAATAAAAGACACCAGGGTTGCTCCGGATTCGAATGTGTACTTTGACAGATCCAGAGGACGAAATCACTCTGGCCATTCGCGAAAAGATCGAGCATCAAAAGCTCACACACTCCACAAGACCGCTGTACCGTCCTCGCCGTCGAGGACCTCGTCGCGTTCCCCGTCACCCTGACCTCTCTTAGCAGTTCCGGCCCGCGTGCCGAAGACTACTAGGTACGATACCACTAAATAGGATTAGGTTACAAACCATCTTCCCCAAACGCTGATGTCTTATCCTCTCAGTGGCCGCCCTGAGGCGAGGTTCGTGACCCGTTAGTGGGTCGCCCTCAGCGTGGTCGCTTAATTTTAAGGGTTGCGAGCGCCTTCTGCACTCACCCAAAAGACCGGTGTTCTTTCATAAGCCGACCCTCGTCAGGCTAGAAAGAGTAATGTCAGGGACAAAAAAAAAAAAAAAAAAGAATGTGTACTCGTTCCTGTGGCTGGCTATAAAATCGTGGGACGGATAAGGCACTAGCTGTACATCTGCCTCCGTCTTCGAGGATGAAGGGTGAACTTGTGTAAATTATGTATCTTCTATACGTCTTAAAGTCTTCAATGAAGAAATAACAAACTTCTATGTTCACTTGAAAAGATAAAAGACCTGCTTAGAGTGCATCGAACTCTCGCGTGTAGAAAATACTTAATGTTTACCTGTGATGGTACTTTACTGTTTATGACGACAGAACATCACGAGCTATTCATTTATAAAAACACATACCGGAATTTATGCTGATGAAATATCTATTGCAAATATTTCTGTTCTTTGCCAAAACTCACTAACTGGCAAAAATACTAGTTTCAGCTAATGCGACGGATAAGAATGTGTACTTGAGTTCTTCATGCAAAAAGTTACGTAAAATACTAAAGGACCAGTGATGCTTCGCAGTAGCTGAGTGTTCTCACCTAGCTTCCCTGCAACTCAACCAATTTAAGTGAGCCAATGGAAGAGCTTTTTTAGCAAGCATTTGCAATATTACGAATGGCGTAGATAAGTCAATACAGAATCGGAGATATATAGAAAGAAAGATATGAAAATATAAGAAATGTGCGAATACTGCGCATGCAATACAACTACCTGCTCCACTGAGGTAGTTAGTGAGGAAGCTCCCGTTTGAGTATAATATCTATAGAAAGATAAACTTAGCCTAAAACTTTTCATATAAAGATACTACTTGTTAAAAATCTGAAATGAAAAAAAGTCGAGAAGAGAAATTCAAAGAATGTGATAAAATAATCACAAAAGGTACGAAAAGAAAATTAATAATACCTTAATGAAGATATTCGCTATGAGCACTAATGTATGTTAATATTGTTAATATTGTATGAATAACACTATGATTATCTTGATACTTTGGTCTTTATTTCTGCTGCACTGCAATGAGCAGGCATTATACAGTTTCTTTGAAGGATTTTGCATCCAGTGAAAGTTCAAGGCATCATGAAATCTAACATATCGAGCTTTTTCAATAATAAATAATATATGGATTAAGATTATATTCATATTGTTCTTTCCCTAAATGTACTGCTTCAGTATACGGTCATGATTATGTAAAATTGTGATTTAGTTAATGTTTATTGTTGGCTCTGCCAGAAAACCTAATAAATAAATAAAATAAACATCAACGGCCATACCTCACTTTTTACTGTAGTTTATTTCCTCCATTAATTCTAAAACATTTGCAGTATTTATTTACAAATACCATACAGTAAATATACTACGAAAATACCATACACATTTTATAATTAAAAAGACCTGTTTGAGCAAAAAGTGGGAAATGTCGGTTGCGATGTTCTGAAAGGCTCGTTGTGATGTCTCATGGTGACGAGTGAAATTCTGTGACATACAGTAATTTCAATACAAGGTGCTAGGTGACATCGTCACTGTTATGGTCAGCTAAGGTAATAACCATGAGACCGACAACATACCTACTCGTTTATATAAAGAAGTATTATTTGCAAATCACTTGGCCATGAAATGAATTGATTGAAATAAAAATTAATTAAGGACCAATGGAAACTATCAAAGGGTTTTGTACTAGACCGTTATTGAAAGTCATTGTTAAATATTAAGTTTTCAATTTATATTTGAATATAAGTGGTACATATTATGTTATTATATCTAGAACAATAATAGTTATACATAAAATAACTTTAGTGTTAAGTGCTTTAGGTAATTACTTGTATATTTTAAAATGATTCTTCGCTGATCACTGTTTATAAATAAATAGTGGTCACACTGGTTGAAATTCGACCGCAATTCGTGAATTTTATTTTTCTGCTCTGCTTCTCTATATAAACCTTAATTCTACAAAATCTTACATTCCTCTCGCATTAAAAATTATAGATTCTGTAGTATTTTATTTTAATTTATATTGTTCATGTAGGTATATGACAAACAACACACACAGTACTTTGGTTCAAGGTGTATTGATAGCAGTTGAACCGGGAAAAAGAGTCCAATGAATGCCTTTTAAGACTGCAAAGTTGTTACCAGTTAGAAGTAAAATATATAGCAGCTATTTTCTTTAAAATCGGTCACGTGTACACTGTATCCCTGATAAACCAATGTTCAGGGTTCTGAAAACAATTAGAAGAGGCAAACAAAAATACGTATACTGCATCATGACAATGTTTCTTCTTTGAAACGAAACTCGCGAGATACATCTTCAAAACTCGGACCAAGCGCCATGTGACTTTCTTCTTTTTTCACAATTCAGAGGTATGGTAAAGATATTCTACACAATTGAATAACCTAAAAACAACAGTAACGACCTTCAACGCACACGTTGAAAGTATGAACTTATTTAACCTCAAATAAGTGGACAAGAATTATATTTTGAATACTCATAGTATTTTTGAAGTATTGCAGAAATCAAGAAGCACATTAAATCCGTTTACTTCAAAGAAAAGAGACTCTTTAACATCATACGATCGTACCGTCCCCAAAAATATCGATTTCTGTGACGTAATTTGAACACAATTACTTAGGTATTACTTGGCTATCAACGTACAATATAATCTTATTTTGATTTATATGACGAAGGTATCTAATAATTAGGTTCGAATATCTTTCACCCTCTTAAATATTTAAGTGGACATTTTGTGTAGCCAACTAATATTAAATACCCAATAAGCGTCCTCAATAGATCTTTCTTAATCAAAGTATTGTAGGTATATTATTTAAAATTGTATGTTCAATATTTTGGCGACGCTTGCGATACAGCCTTAGGCACAGTATCGCAATTTAATCAGATCAATAATGAGCCTTAAAAGTTATTTGTTGCTAAATAGTTAATTTGCTTGTTTTTTATCCATACAAATTCATTCGTGCAATCTTCTTCTATTTTACATACTTAAATGAAGCCCATATTAATATAGAAAACGTGCAACCTTTGATAAAATCGTACACTTTTTCACATAGTACAAACTTTTACCCGCCCATAAATTACACGCCGCAACGCCCAACTTTAAATTGTTTTCGCTATGTGAAAATATAACCAAAGTTGTTTTATCGTAAAAGCAAAATAATAACGCTGTCATACATCGTAAATGTAATGCATTTCGTTTTACTGCCCTGCTGAGATTTACGATGGTCTCAGCTTATCGAGGAACTGTACTAAAGTTTTACGTCACCAGGGACGCTAGTTAAAATGTATGCAGTACTCACGCAACATGGTTTGCCTGCGGTAGGAAGGCGGCTGCTAACGCCAGCAGAAGTGGCGCGCTGCGGGGCCTGGCGCCGCTCATGTCGCGTGCGGGCAGCGCATGGGAGCGAGTTGGCGCGTGCTAAATGACGCTCGCCGCCGTCGCTTTCTCTCGCCGCTCACCGCTTGCCGCTCACCGCTCGCCGGTGTCGCGCGGCGGACTGGCCTGGACTGGCTCACTGTTCGCCTGGTTGCCGTACTCGTCTAGTGGCGGAGCGCGTAATGCTGGCTCGCAGCGAGTGTTCCCGCCGCGCTGCTATCGATCGCAGCAGGCGTGACCCGGACCGCCACCGCCTGTCGCTCCAGCTATCGACCGTCGCGCCGCCCCAACCGATGCGACGCGTACTCACCTCCTAATTACTACACTACTGGACTTCTTGGCATTCAAACTTCAGACCTGCGCGCGACACCGCGGAAAATAAATCTCACTTAATTTAAGAGACAAACTTCCATAATATTACTTTGTAAAGTCCATTTTTGTAATGACACGTTTTGACGTTATATTAGTCCTTATAGAGATATTTTTATTAACAGTTTATAAGACAATTCGGCAATTAATATAAATAAATTGAATTTCGTTACATAAAGAGTGAAACGAACGAGTACGACTGCAATGCTGAGGTCTCGGGTTCGATCCCCGGGTCGGGCAAAGTGATATTGAGTTTTTATATTCAGTATCAGCTCGGAGTCTGGAATTTGTGCCCGATATGGCGATAGGCTCGCCCCCTATCACATCATGGGAAGGAATAATGGCGAAAAGTGGGTGCACTAGTTGCGCCTCTGCCTACCCCTTCGGGGATAAAAGGCGTGAGTGTATATGTATATATGTATGTATGTAAAGAGTGAAACATCTATAGTTAATTGTATTGAGCTATAAGGACAATGATTATAGTATTTATAATTTTATAAATACAATGTGTTCGCTATCATGAACGTACTAATGTTAAGTGTATTAGCCTTTCCTATCACCCATAAAACTACTACCAACAATAAACTCAAAATCTAAATTTTCTTTACTCAAATAGTCTTTCTTTTGAATCGTCATGAATCTACCATTGTTTTGGAACGTGTTTTCGTTATGAAGAAGAGGCCCTAGAAATCCTGTCGGCAAATCTGTCAAACCGATATATATATATGTAATAAATAGTCTTTGATTAATAACTTTCCATAAATAACATAATAAACACAATCAAAATAACATGAGTAAGAATATTAGTTCATTAGCTGCATATTTTATTAAACAAACATTACGCTTTGCACGGACCTTGCATATTTATAGGTATTACCGGCCGCTATTTGCCTGCCAATTAATAATTCAGTTCGCAATTAGCCACCGCTGCATGGGCCTGCACACGGGCCCCAAGTTCGTCACTCAAAGCTTTTAGTTGCCAAAGCTCCATCGGAGTGGCATTTGCAATGAAAAAATTATACTGTTTTGTAGAACGATTCTAGTAAATTTCTATGATTATTTAATATAATGGAAAGTCACATAAATCTCAGAATCTGGCAAAGGAAATAGTTTTTATTATACTGGATCTTTTCCTTGTTTTGTATAAGCTTACTCCGCATTGGTCAATGACAATTCCTTGTTACATTATTTTTTGCATTGCAAAATAGATTGTTTCTATTGAGTGTGTAGACATTGCTCTAATAGTGATTAGTCTTATCTATTATATTTACATTTTTTGACGCCAAAAGGTTTACTTAGAATATTAGTTGCAACTTAATTTTGTCTTACTGTAAGTATCCTACTTCTAATTTTTTTTATTATTGGGAGCACCTCTTCGTTAGTCTTCTGTAAATTTATTTAATTATTATTTTCTACAATCTTGCGCATTCCACAAAATTAAATACTTTTAACGCCACGTGTCAGTCTCTAGTTTGATATATCAAGTTTCTCGAGGTATTAGTTTTATTCTCAATCGTAATATTATTGACACTATCGTAGTTAATATATTTTTGACTAGACTTCTACGTGCATGAGTTTTTCCGGAATAAAAGCCCCGATTTGTATTTCCCGGGATTACAAGTAGCCTATATTACCCACTGATAATATAGCTTTATATTAGTGAAAGAATTTTTCAAATCGGTCCATTAGTTTCAGAGACTATTCAATGCAAAAATCTAATGTTTCCTCTTTATGATATTTTTAAAGATAAGCAAAAATCGAGCTTTTGATAGCGCTTCGCCTGCCTGGATGTCGTTTTGCGGGTTAAAAGTCATAAGAGATGTTTACTAAGATCAAAACTAGCGTATACCAATACAAAACCATTCAGCAGTTGCAACTTTTACTTTTAGAGAATATCCAAACACTTTCATTCAGGATTTTTCATTTCATTTTAGTATGTACAGGGGGTCCAGGAAATGGGGGATATCCCTGTAACTGCGGATGTTATAACTTATATGTTATATGTTATAAGTTCCACCATTTTAGAAATACTATTATTATTTTAAAAAACCCTAGATTTTTATAGTATAGTATGATAATATGTCATGTGACCTATAAATAAAATTATTGGATTGGTATAAGAGAGAATATTTTTATTATAGATTTCTTAGGTATTTTGTCTTGTCTAATTATACAGCGAATTGGCTAAATTCGGATCTTTTCTTTCTGAATTTGAGCCCGCATTACATGACATAACTCATAAAATAAAGACGTTACCACTACTCGTATATCAATCACGTGATTGTATATCACAGCAACGTTCTCTACGTATACGTATATCACATATAGTGATTTCACAAATCCCGGTTATAATATTCCAAAATTTGGATCATTTTGTATTTTAGTGCGAATATGGTGTGTGCGTAAGTGTATTTCTGACTGAAAGTGTAATGTTGCTGCTGCGACGAATTATTCTCCTAGAGCAGTCATATTGATTGATATTTGATGAGCACTTTTTATTGATATTTAATTTGATGGAAACTTACACTTTTTTATTTTACATCTTTAGTTAAAATAACTTAATGGAAAACGTTATTTTCAACAAGATAAGCATGTGGTTTCATTTATTAATGCAATGTCAAAATGACCCTGTATAAATTTCGTCTTTCTATTAATGATCTCTTTTTTACATAGGGGACAGGGGCGTGTATCCCTAGGCGCAATAACAATATAAACATAAAGTAAGTACGTAAATCGGTCGATGTGCCCCCGCTCATTATGTTTAGGTCACTGGCTTTTTGTACAAAAAATGTTTATTTCGTGTTGCTTGCGGTAATAGGATTAATTATGTAAATTGTTTTTATTACAAATGTTCATTTATTTCGACAAATTTTTGGATACGGTCTGTTAAAAAGGAGTATATTAAAAGCAATGCCAGAGTACTTATAAGTACACTATTCAATGAAATTAATTGGCTAAGAGGTGAAAAGTGCATTCGTCTCCTCGCCTTATAGAAAAAGTTTCAATCATTAAAATAGAATTATACGATTTTCTCTACAGCTACAGACTTTGAAAAAATCAAAATACTTAATATAATAATATTATATTGTATTGTGGGCTATATCGAATAGAGTACATATAGGACACTTGGTTGATAATAATTTTAAGTACAAAAGTACATTCAGCAACACAAGTTGGTTCAGCTACTTATGTGGCTGACTGTACCATCATGTCGAGTGTCTACAAATAACATCGATTTCTTTTTATTTTATTTTTTTGGGTACAAATTAGAAAATTTGGCCCAAATTTTATTGTTTTATTATTAGCGATTATATTTTACGGTAATTAATAATTTTTTTTATGACATAGATACCTATGTGGAAAATGTCATTATGTATAGTTTTTTTTTATTTCAGATGATATACAATTAGCAAATGGTGGCACATTTTAGATGGGGATAAACATCGTCTGAAAGCCCACCCTTCCCGATGAATTGCTGCCTTACCGACCTTTAAAAAAGAAAATTGGCAAGATGGTGAACTTCTAGTGGGTCTCCAGTAAGCAGTGCATTTCTATTGAATCTCACTGAACCCAAAAACAATTCTGCAATACAATTACAATTCTGTCGAAAAGACTTCCAGTACCAACCTGCTGGTGGTAGATTCAGCTCATTCACCTTGCATGCAAAACTATACAGTGCGTGTCTAGAAAATGACATATATAAAAATTTGATTAATTTCATAGTTATGTTAAGCGAAAGCAGCTTAGACTATATTCCGAACAATAGGCAAAATATCGCGTGCAACTTACGTGAGGCTGAACAAAACTTCTTTGGCAATAATACCATCAATGAATTAAGAATTTTTAGTATCGTGACTACGGACTTACTGTAGAACAGAATTCAACGGTTCTTCGAGACCCATTATCAATGAAATGAAAAAAATTATGTCAATGAATCTAGAACTACAGACTTGGTTTAATAAATTTGACACGTCAAGCCCCGCGATGGACGCCGGCGTCCGAGTATATATAGGGTTTCCGCATACATCTATATATATACTACTAGCTTTTGCCCACGGCTTCGCCCGCGTTAATAAGTTTTTCCGGGCTAAAAGTACATAAAAACCTTCCCGTTGAATCACTCTATGACGATGACGTTGATACAACTCTTAACAAATAATGCATTAATTTCGACCAAATTTGATTACCATAAAAACGGTTCTAGTGAGTTAATCTTAAAAGATAGACATATACTGTCGCGGACATTTTTTTAGATCATTTCAAGAGGAATAATTCTTTCATACATATATTTTTGGTATCTTGAACCGTTTACGCAGCGCACGCAATGGAAGCCCTCAAGGATGAATAATTTTTCCCGTTTTTTTCACATTTTCCATTATTTCTTCGCTCCTAATAGTTGCATCGTGATGTTATATAGCCTAAAGCCTTCCTCGATAAATGGTCTATTCAACACAAAAAGAATTTTTCAATTCGAACCAGTAGTTCCTGAGATTAGCGCGTTCAAACAAACAAACAAACAAACAAACTCTTCAGCTTTATAATCTTTACTAATATTATAAAACTGAAGAGTTTGTTTGTTTGTCAACGTCATAATATTAATCTTTATCCAAATAAATGTGTTGGATAGAGTGATTCAACGGGAAGGTTTTTATGTACTTTTAGCCCGGAAAACTTATTAACGCGGGCGAAGCCGTGGGCAAAAGCTAGTATTAGTATAGATATAAGCGGAGCTTGACGGGTTAATTATTAGAAAAACATCTGTATTTGGTGACTACAAGAAGGCAAGGAAGGAAGAAGAGTAAGAACGTTCCAGGAAAAAGAAAAATGGGACCACGTGTTTTATGGATGTACAGTAAACTCGCGGTAATCCGCCATACGATTTACAAGACAGTGTCGGATTGTCGAATTTATCGGACTACAGGGTATTGCCACTTGCCTCCTTGTAGTCCGGAACTATTAGAAAAGAAGTACTTTGTTATCAGACAAATTACGTACTTATAAAAAAAAATATTGGACCTATGTGTACTATGTAATTGTGCATTGACGAAAATATCTGTCTTAGACTTGTCGGCTCATAAGGGGCGGCGGATCACCGCGGTGTACTGTATAAAGTGCTTCTACGAATTGGAATGAAATAAAGAAATAATGCTTCTACACGTTCAATGCCCAATCTTTTTTCAGTAATTCTATTATAGTCTAAATATTCCCTTTACGGGCTTTATGCGCGATCGCTGAATCACTCACAGTATTCATTTTGACAGGACTCCATCTTGTATTTTTTCTATAAAATTCAATCAACGTTACCATGGTAACTATGCAACTATAATACTATAATAATTACAAACAACGAAAGGCAAAGTGTTACGGATTATTTGCCGTTTATTCTACCTAAGAAATTGAATTAATAACCACTATCATTACAGTTGTATACAACAAAGATAAGGTTTGTTTAGTTCTCCTATTTGTAAGCCAAAAACAAAAGAATTCCCCTGTCATAAGTACTGGTGTTGTTTTGTTAGGTCAATGACATGAAACAAAACATAACGACGTTTAATTATAACATCTATGCAATATGTATGCATATGCAACAACATTGTTAGTAGGTAAGCGCCAAAATATAAAAAAATATTTTAATTAGTTTATTATATACTTAACAAATCTTATGATTGTAGTGAACCTAAATTACTAATTGATCTTAGGAATACGACATTTAATAGATCGCGTCCTCCAACGATTTTTTACAGTGTGGTGTTTACCTTTACAGTTTCCAAAATTTGTCTAGTACGTAGACTTAGCCTATGTAATTTGATGAATTCCATGTTGTTCAAATAGAATACAACTAGTAATCTAATACCCAAAATTAAGAAATTTACTAATTTAATTATTTATGTTATGTTATGTATGGTAGGCATTTTCTCAAAAAGCTACTGTTGATACATTTCTATTGACTGACAATGCACAGCTTAGAATAGGTGTATTATCTTGAACCTTTGTGCAGTACCTTCAAACAAGTAACCGCATTTACCTACGAGTGCATACTTGATTGAAACCTGTTTAAATTTAGTGGTCGAATTTTATAGATAACAGTTGAGCGTCAAGAAAATATTATTATAGAAAATCACAGAGAAATAAGACTGACTACTGATATGTGGAAAGTCGGATAGGTCGTTCACAAGAAATTATTAAACCTTAATCAGGCAGTGGAGTTGTAAGAAAAGAAATAAAGTATTTTGGAACGAACACATCGGTTTTAAACTAGAGTGCCTTGGGATAATACCGAATCACGGGATAATTTCGTTCTTTAAAGAGTCACACGTTTAATTCAAAGTTTGCGGTGTTGTTCATGTTTATGCGAAGATAAATTAATTACGATGAGACAAGCGCCGTGTGTCTAGTTCGATTAATGATCGTGTTTTGTCATTCAATCTATTTCAATAGAAATTAATATTTCTTTGTATAGCCTCTATGCGATCTATAACCATTTATCCGATTGCTATGAAACTTGGTCCAATAAGGTAGTTGACTACTTTTTAAATATACACAAATGTATGTCATCCAAAATCATTTTTTTTTAATTCACGCAATAATATATTGTCTTACTTCTTTGTATATTTTATCTAATCTTACTAATAATATAAATGCGAAAGTTTGTGAAAAGGTTTGGATGTTTGTTAGAAGTAAACTATGAAACTACTGAATGGATTTGGATGAATTTGGCACTCAGAAAGATCATATCCTACTACATAATAGCAAACTGGAACGTCATCGAGTGCATCGACCATAACGTGTGCGTGAGAAAAAGAGGAGACGATAACCCCACTACCCCCACTTTTTGCTCACAATAATATTTCAAAATCAAACACAGGAAACTATCCTTTTTTTTCACATAAACGAAGTTGCAGGTCAGCAAGTTCTATAAACATTTTGATACTAAATTCAGCTGCGAAAAGCTCACACATATATAGTCTTTTACAGCTGTTTCGGACGTCGTGTCGGTAGTATTAAACTTAAACAGCGCTTCAACCTTTCTAGTGACAGTGACTTGACGGTTTTATCCCAAATACGAGTTAATTATATTAAGTTCATGTAATAAAGTTTTGTTTCATTAAATTTTACCACGAAATTAACAGGAGTGCTGAGTACTATTACTGATGATCATGTATTTTTTTTTCATGGCGATCACGTGAACGGCGTGCTCGTCTCGTCATTCAATGACGACGAGACGAGCATGCCGTTCGCCTGATGGTAAGCGACACGACCACCCATAAACAGTGGAAACACCATCCAGTACATATGTCTTGTAGTTGCACTGGCTACAATGTCCAAACCGAAATACAACAATGCATGCACACTGCTGTTTGGCGGTAGAAAATGTTTATTGTAGAAAAGGTTTAATGCTTTTTATGAAAATGTTTGAAGCATTGTATTGTGTTTGGATGTTAGAAATAAACGCCGAAATTGCTGAACGCATTTTGATGAAATTTGACACTTAGATAGGAACATGTTGTAGGTTCATAATTAAAGTACACAATTGGACTTTTATACCAGAAAAGGTCTTTCAAATAATATTTAATAAAAGGTTGGACCAATCTTAATGATTTTTTTGGGTAATCTTCAGATTAGCCCAGCGTAATGATTATCATCATTAGAAGTTATCTAGCAATAGATAAAATAAATAGTGCGACCCGTGCGAAACCGGGACGGGTCGGTAATATACATTATCGGTCATATTTACATTGCGTTACTAAATGAAACCACATATTCATCTATACCTCTGCTAATATCGTGCTAAAAATTATCAATGGATAACGAATATTTTCGCCAAAAATCCAGGTAGTAGTATTCTAACTTTTTTGTTATTTTGTAGTTTAGTGCGAATATGGTGTGTGCGTAAGTGTATTTTGTCTGAAAGTGTAATGTTGCTGCTGCGACAAATTCTCCTAGAGCAGTCCTAGTGGCATTAGGGCGTGTAAACTTAGAGTTCCTTTTTATTGATATTTATTTTACTCGAAACTTACACTTTTTTATTTTACATCTGTTTAAAATAACTTAATGGAAAGTATTATTTTCAACCTGATAAATATGTGGTTTCATTTAATAACGCAATTTCCAAATGACACTGTATGAAATATAACTTTCTTGATACACAATAATAACAACAAGGAAATCCAGTTTCTTAACCCTATTCCCAAATTCTTATCAATTTGTTAACGTATAATAAACCTTTTCAAGAGAATTAATGCAATTTACAATATTATGGAATTTCTCCACCAATGGACAAAGGTTTCAACGTATACAAAAACACTCTTTGTGTTTGACAAACACATTGTGTGGTTTCTTTACCTTTGACGGTTTTATGAGATATACCTACCTAGTGCCTACATCTCACCAATGTATCAGTATAAGATTAAAAATAAAATAATCCGTCCCCATGGACATAGAATAGTTCCAGTTCTACGTTTGATATAATCTTTTGATCTGTAACTGAATAGGGTAATAGATTGTTATGTGCGATATTGATAATATGTTATACACACACACACACACTCTCACACCTTTTATCCTCGAAGGGGTAGGCATAGGCGCAACTGTGCCATCCACTTTTTGACGTGCGTATTCCGTCCAATGATGTGATATGTGGCGAGCCTATCGCCATATCGGGCACATATTCCAGACTCCGGGCTGATACTGAAATTTAAACCCAGTACCACTAATATATTCTATTATATTTGCGCTTTATCTGCTGAGCAATGAGGGTGGTTGCGGAGTTTGTGTGCGACCAGCTCGTGCTATTTTCGCAATGTTTGATGTTTTGCGAAAGGCTACTGTGTTTGTTTTTGAAATTATGCCTCATTTAGATAGCCAGTAGATTTTTTTTACTCTTTTTATTATTATTTATGTTATACAAGAATTGTGAATTGTTAGTGCTTGCTAAATTCCGTGAATTGGATTTTATCCCTATTTAACGATGATGTGTGTGCATTAGGTTATATAACTAATCTAACTTTGTATGCAAAAGACTTGAAATAAAATATTAAAAGATTCAATGGACAATTGATGACAAAAAATTAAGCACGGAGTTTCTTTCTGCCTTTCCTGTTCGGGTGGTCATCGCTTAGGTAGCTAGTGAAAGGCTGATAGGTTAGCTAGGTTAGGGTCTGTATTGTCCTCACCGATGAGGATCGCGTTCCTCCCTTTATTTTTAATAAAAATTATTCATCTTTTATTATCTCCTCTTTCCATGCCCGCCCAAGCTTAGCTGCTTTATTTATTTCTCATAAATTTTGCTCCCTATAAAAATGTCTGTACTTACATAAGTGACTATTTGTAATAATAATTATTATTAAATAAATGTATCTTGATTTATCATAAGTGCAACTATGTTCGCCTACGTGATGAATAAAGTATTTTTTAATGCCTCGCCGCGCCGTTGTGCATGTTCAGAACAGGCATCTTTTTATTTCCTTTTAAGAATCACACGTGCGCGACAGGAAAATGCTTCAACTTAATGAGTTGAATTCTAAAAAAATTCTAGAATTCCGAGCATCTTCATCTTTTTACTAATTCCAATACTTTTATTTAAGGTCGGCATCGCATCCATAGCACTTGATATTGTAGTTGTTCGTGGGATGTGTAGATAACCTTTAACATCAGGTGGTCCGTCCGATGGTGTGCCAAACTTATGCAATAAAAACATCGTCTCATTAATAATGTACAGTGCAAACATAATAAAAATATCAACAAAATAGACGCTAGACGACAAAAAACGATAAACATGGTAAACGCGTTCAGGATTAGTTTATTTATATGATGCTATGAATGTTCAAGAATAATTTGTGTGTATTCCTAATGTTTAGTGCGGAATTGTAGTGTTATTTGTTGAACTTTGATAGGGTTAATGCTACAAATGCTCAAACGTGTTGTACTCACAAGGTTATTACGTCTCTCATTTACGCATGGATGCGAGGGCTCAATTTTCTGTATATGCATAACTTTTCATTAACATCAACCACACGATGGATGCGGCTATTCGGGGTAGATATGAATGGATAGCTCCCACATGGTGTTGTGTCATTTAAAGTAACGAGCTACTTATTCTATCATCTGTTTTATTTTATAACTAGTAGTGCTCGCGGCTCCGCCCGCGTGAAAAAGTTTTTCCGGGACAAAAATATTTTCCCGGGATAAAAAGTAGCCTATAGCACTCAGGAGCTATGTAGCTTCCTATTGGTGAAAGAATTTTCGAAATCGGTTCAGTAGTTCCTGAGATTAGTGCGTTCAAACAAACAAACAAACTCTTCAGCTTTATAATATTAGTATAGATAGCTTTTGACCACGGCTTCGCCCGCGTTAATAAGTTTTTCCGGGCTAAAATTACATAAAAACCTTCCCGTTGAATCACTCTATCCAACACATTTTGGCTAAAGATTACCTAATATTATGACGTTGATACAACTCTTAACAAATAATGCATTAATTTCGACCAAATTTGATTACCATAAAAACGGTTCTAGTGAGTTAATCTTAAAAGATAGACATATACTTTCGGGGACTTTTTTTTAGATCATTTCAAGAGGAATAATTCTTTCACACATATATTTTTGGTATCTTGAACCGTTTTCGCAGCGCACGCAATGGAAGCCCTCAAGGATGAATAATTTTCCCCGCTTTTTTCACATTTTCCATTATTTCTTCGCTCTTAATAGTTGCATCGTGATGTTATATAGCCTATAGCCTTCCTCGATAAATGGTCTATTCAACACAAAAAGAATGTTTCAATTCGAACCAGTAGTTCCTGAGATTAGCGCGTTCAAACAAACAAACAAACAAACTCTTCAGCTTTATAATATTAGTATAGATACACAATCTCACGCCTTTTGTCCCCGAAGGGGTAGGCAGAGACGCAACTAATGCACCCACTTTTCGCCGTGCGTATTTCATGCCATGATGTGATAAGTGGCAAGCCTTTCGCCATATTTGGCACAAATTCCAGAGACAGAAAAATCCAATATCACTTCCCGACCCGGGGATCGAATTCGAGCCCCAGCATTGCAGTTGAACTGCAGTATAACTATGCCACCGAGGCAGTCATTTATTTTATAATAAACATAAAAAATATTGCAGAGAATATAATACACAATTAAAAATCAACCCCACACTCTATTACGGAAGTAAAATTTGAAAAGGTGTAAATACGGCTTGGGAGTTTTAATAATGCAAGACCAAGGTCGAAGACCGATTCAAAGAACATTTCTGGAAACAAGAATTCATTTAAAATAGATTACTAAAAAAAATAATAATTCCGGTTTTATTGAAAAATAAAAGATACTTAAAACTGTAAGGCATGTAACCCAACGAGTGATGAATTTGAGTGTTGATGGATGGCGAGGACGAGGACGACCAAGGAATAGGTGGATGGATTGTGTAAGAGATGATATGAAAGAAAAGGGCGTGAATGACTTGATGACGAAAGATAGAGGAGAATGGATGAGAAAAACATGTTGCGCCGACCCCAAGTAATTTGGGATCAGGGCAGGAAGATGATGATGATGATGACTTAAAACTGATAAATATACAATTAAGCAGTACTATTTTCCAATGATCTCAATACCTTTGCTATGGAGAGAAAAGGACAATTAATATTTATTATACACCTTCCTATCTTTCTTATGTGATTAATTTGATAGATTAGTGTTCCTTGAGACTCACCGAGCTTCACAGAGCTCATAGAGAGCGTCATAAAATGCGTGCCACTGCTGATCCTGTCTTACAGGAGTTGCAGCGGTGGGTGTGAGAGCTGGATAGTCTCTGATCTCAATACCGTACCATGGCGTTGATTATTACAAGAACTGTCTGACTTATACGCTATATTATAAGCGATGGTTGCAACATAATTACGGTACTTATTTTGTACTTCAAATGCAAAAAAGTAGTATTAGTTGTTTAACTTAGGCGATGAATTTACAAAAACCTTTTTTATTGGTCCCTTACGTAATATAAAACACTTGGACAGTTTTTATATTTTTAGAGCCCACTGGCTTAAGCATTAGGCATTGTTGAGAATTTTACTCAGCAGAACATTTCAGCGATTTTTCACTATGAGTACATTATAATATATATTATTATGCCTAATTCTTTAGTGTGCATTACCTACTATAGCATAACCCAAATATTTTTATTACGTAGCTACTTTCAGATGCTATCTAACGTGGTATACAATGTTATGTATATAAGTACATTATATATTTTGTCGGATTAACCCTTACACGACCATACGAATGGACATAACGTTTTCTAAAGTAGGATTTACTGCCGACGGGTGCCTCAGCGCGTTCACGTTTGCCAATTTCGACAATAATATGCACCGCATTGCGACTTTTATACGGAGGCAACATCTTTTATTTATCGTAAAGTAAATCCGTGAATATCAAACAGTTTCGTACAAAATGTTCGCAACGTCGATTTCGTGAGGTTATTTGATTTATAAAAGCTAGGCTACATGAATATGTTAATGGCTTGGTAAAGCAAACGTTTAATTGCGGTGGTGAATTTAAATGCTGCCTTATAAGCTGTAAGTACTAGTTTATTTTATACATTCGGTGTTACTGCTTTATTTAAATAAAAAAAGAGTGCTGTAAAATACACATAATGGCGATTTAAAGGTATCAAACTTATGTTTTGAGGTATATGTCGCGTTGAATGAACTTCGGACTTCGGATTCGTTTTACGAGATGAATAGAAATCTTCAACGTAACACAAAATAACAATACCCTATTTATATAAAGATTATTTTTCTCTATATAATACGTCTAATGAACTGCATTTATTTTCCATCCACATGTCAAAATATGATTTCTTTCATCTTCTATCAATATGTTCGCGACCAATAGACGAAGAAGAACATTTGCTGATTTGTTCAATACTTTATACATAATGTATAGGAGGGGGTTTTATACCATAAGCTATAGGCATATAGCGTAATAAATAAATGGCAGTATGATATCACAAGTCATACCGCTTTGATTAACGTTATAGATACCACATGTAGAGACAGCGGTTGTATCTAATTGACGTCACACTCTCATTCCTTTGTTTACTCATATTACAGGTTATGGTGAAAATGTAGGGCAATGCCGTATCGCGGTAAAAGCCCTACCTAGTATAGAGTACGTGTTACTGAAGGAACTAGAAAGATAATTGTATTGCTGGCATAAGGATCTAATACATTATAGGGCGGGGAAAAGTCTATTTGCATATAGTATGCATAATGTATAAATAATGTATAAATAAACTTGTATTAACAGTTTTTGATGAAATTAAAATGGTACTACTGGTGGTAGGTCTCTCATATGTAAGAGTCCGTCTGGGTAGGTACCACCGCAGTGTCTATTTTTACCCCCAAACAGCAGTGTGCATGCACTGTTGTATTTCGGTTTGAAGGGCAGTGTAGCCAGTGTAACTACATGACATAATGAGACTTAACATCTTTTGTCTCAGGATGACGAGCGCAGTGTTATGCCACACAGTACTTTGGTACTCAATGTGCTGGATGGTGTTGCTACTCTTTATGGGTGGTCGTATCGCTTACCATCAGGCGAATGGCATGCTCGTCTCGTCGTTCAATGCCATAAAAAATATAAGTTAGTAAAATGTAGTTTTCACCTTTATTTCATTTATTTTTGTTTCTGTTAAAATGAGTGAATCTAATGAAGAATATAGATACATTTTAAAATGTTACTATTAAAAAGGAAAAAATTCACTGCTGTGCATTGTGCAACCGCGAAATAAAATTGTGAAGTGAAAACACTGGTCAGTAAGAGTAGCACAACGTTGGTTCAAGCGTTTTCAATTCGGGAATTTAGATATCAAAGTTGCTCCTCGCTCTGGTCGCCCTGCTACGGTTAAAGTGGACGTCATTTTTGAAAAAGTGGAATAAGATTAGCATATTTGTAGTTACGATATGACTGAAGAGCTGACAATTGACCACAAAACAGTTATGACCCATTAGAAAAAGCTGGGTACACAAAAAAATCGATATTTTGGTGCCACAACAGCTCACTGAAAGAAACCTAATGAACCGTGTATCTATTTACGATTCTTTGGGAGGTAATGAAACCGAATCGTTTTTGGAGCGATTGATAACTGGCGATAAAAAGTAGATCACATACGACAAGAACGTACGGAAAAGGTCGTGGTCATAGGTCAGTCAAGCTTCCAGACTGTAGCAAAACCTGGATAAACTCGCAATAAGGTGATGCTGTGTGTATGGTGGGATTGGAAGGGCATTGTTCATTATGAGCTTTTACCATCGGGCAGAACCATTGATTCGGATCACTACTGCCAACAACTAATGATATTAAAGCAAGAAGTTGAGAGACTGCGGCCGAAATTGATTAATATAAAGGGTGTCATCTTTCATCACGATAACGCACATATTTAGCTACTCAGCAAAAATATAGAAAGTTTGGCTGGGAGGTGTTAATGCATCCATCATATAGCCCTGACCCTAAACCTTCAAATTTCTACCTGTTTCAGCCTCTTCAGAATTCTTTAGGTAGTGTCAGATTAACATCAAGATAGGACTGCCAAAACTACTTGACGCGATTTTTTATAAGAAATCTCAAAATTTCTACAGCAACGGGATCATGGCACTACCTACAAGATAGCAAAAAATCATCAAACAAAATGGCACATACCGGGTGGAAGGGAAACGCTCTCTATACCGGAACGGTAAGAGAGAAGAACCATAACATTAACGAAAAACTATATTCATTTGCAAAGCTAAGCGATAATACTTACGATTTTAGGTTTTCCGTAATTCATGCGCGCGCAATGTAAAGCGTACAAAGAACGGGGCGGCCGTCGCGCTGCGCCCGCACCGGCCCGCGGTCGTTAACCCCTCAGCGGATGTACGTGTTTCATTACAATTTTTTTGAAATATTGACCTTTTTTACTATGTTTTTCAGAATAATAGTTTGATTTACCTATCCATACGTGAAACTGTACAGAAATTTGAGAAAATCCTACTAAAATTGTAACCATGCGATCGCGATTTGTTTAGTACCATCACGTCAGGAATCACCAATACTATCACCTGTATTCGTTTCCGAGAGCGTTTCCCTTCCACCCGGTATATACTGTAGTAAAATGCAAATAAACTTCAAAAAAAGAAGTCTTGAGTTTTCATACAAAATGCAAAGAAACTTTTCTCCAACCAAATATGATTACATTATTATTATTGATTCCGTTTAACATTTAACCAGACCGATATTAATCTGTTAAGCTATAAGTGAATGAATTTCAAATTAATTTGTGATTAAAATAGGTAAACACCGCTTCTTTTTTTCGCGGGGAAAAACGCATTATCGCTACCACCACTGGGGGGTGAGTGGAACTGTTATGTTGGTTTCACACAGTCTTACAGCCCAATGTCGACACTCGGGAGTATAGCATCATCTGAGTGAACATTGGACCAAGTCCCTAACACTATATACACCCTACACCGGCATACCAACCAAAACCCGCGGTGGCCTTCTTAGGCGCCTAGGGGACCGCCCCGGGGTATCTTACCGCTGGGCTTCTTGACTTGATATATTTATTTCAGTTATATAATATGATTTGATTTTGATTTAATTTTCCCTACTTCTATAGCAGAATGAGAAACGAACTGAAATATATTAATAAATCCTGATGAACAAGCTTGAGATCATTAATTTATAGAAGCAGTATTAGTTTATGCTACTAATACACAAACATGTAGGTTAAATTAGTATAGTTATCGACTTATGAGTAAAATAAAGAATCTTTGTAATAAAATTATACATATTATTATTATTATAAATTATTCAACGCAAAACTAGATGCTTCTATAATAAGTGGAGTACAGTAAGAAGAAGAGACATGTAAATATATAGTAACATAACTAACAGAGTCTTACAATTGTAAAAAAATCAGTCTTTGTATTAAAACCAACGATTACTTTACATGAAATCTAATGTAACATGCGATCGCCTACCGGTAGCCCGAATGACCCCAACTGTTGCGCTTATAAAAAAAGTTAATGATCTTTCTTGATGTACGGAAATATATTTACGTAACAACAATTACCAGCCGGGCTTAACCCAATAACCATGGCGTGCGTGCAAAAACTGGCACACATAATGGGGCAGATTGAAGCGAATACACAACCAGTGTGACCTAAAAATGTATCAACAATCAACCATTTTCATGCACAATTGCCATTAAATCACGCGAGTAAATACCGTGTAATAGCAAAATTGGGTTAAGGGTTTTTAAAATGCAAAACTGCTTTTGTTCGTTAATTATGACTTCTTTTTTACTTTTTATAGGAGTAACTAGCGGCCCCGACAGACGTTGTCCTGCCCTAAAAAGGTAACTAAAATGGCTATTAAAAAATAAGGGTTGATCGTAGAGGGGTGAAAATTTAGGGTTGTAGGTATTTTTGTATGCTGTATCATAAAAAAATTAAAACAAAAAATTTTGTCTGAAAAATAAAAAAAAAAATTTAGGGGTGGTCCACCCTTAACATTTGGGGGGATGAAAAATAGATGTTGGCCGATTCTCATAGATACCGGATAAGCACAAAAAATTTCATCAAAATCGGTCAAGCCGTTTCGGAGGAGTATGGCAACGAAAACTGTGACACGAGAATTTTATATATATAGATAAACGATCATATATGATGACGAGTGAGTGCTGCCTATGTATTTTATACCTAAGTTTGTAATACGTTTGATAAGTTATAAAACAGGCTTGTATCACTTCTGCCAACGGATTCATAAACATACGGCATTAGTGTTTGCAGAAAATAGTAAAAAATATTATTCACAAAACGTCGTGTAAACTGTAAAGTTCAAATGATGCTGCAAGATGCATTGCAAGGATGTAGGTACAAGTACAAAAAAGAGCCTCAGAACTGCGATGAGCGCTATTTTGAGAGCTTTTTAGACTGCCTTAAATCCTTTCAAGATACGCCAAGCAAAGTGAAAACGTTCCAGTGGGTTTTGTTAACTATGCTCATACAAACTAAAATAGCTTTGCCTCTTTAACGACTCCCGTGTACTAGTTTTTGAATCAGTATAATACCGTATGCATTAATTTGGCACAGATTAAAACACACGAAAATTAACTTAAACGTAACATAAAAATGTATAGATAATATTCTTCGACGATAACATTAAATCCACTCCACAAAATGCCAATGTATAGGCAAAATATTGAAGCCAAGAATTTTTTTTGTTTGTTCGCGTTGTAAATATATTTTGACAACGTCTGTAGCCGAAAGTCTCAGTCCTCAAAAGTGTAATGTACCAGAAAAATATTTACAGAAATACGGTCGCTTCGCAATTTCGTTACTTACCTACCGAATTTAATTCTCAGACCGCCATGAGACGCTTTATTTTATGTTCTTAATCTTGTTTCTACTAATATTAATCTAAGTACAAAGTTTTTAAAGATCTTTGGATGTTTATAAATAAATTAACTGCAGAAAAGTTACGCACAGCAAATTTTGGATTGTAGTATAAATGTCGGAAATTGTATCTGCAGTTGGATGTTCACGGATTTTCACGTAGTAAGATTTTTTTACTCAGAATTTAAGACGGCGCAGTTTTAGCCCCACATGGAATATTGTTCCCATCTTTGGGAAGGGGCTCCTCAGCACCAGCTTCTCCCTCTTGTCCGCATTAAACGTCGGGTAGCTCGTATCGTTGAACACCGCACTCTTTCCGATCGGCTTGATCCTTTGGCTTTACGTAGAGATGTAGCATCGCTCTGCATTCCATATCGCATTTACCACGGAGAGTGCTCTGAAGAGTTGTTCGGACTTATCCCTGCTGCTGAGTTCCATCACCATACAACGTGGGCAAACTCCAAATTCCATTTACGTTACCTCGGAGGATGGCAAGCCTCCACAGTCTTTGAGTGTCTAGCAATAATCAAAGACCACAGTACGTTTCTGCTGACATTTTTTACTATCGAAGCAATTGCCGCCAGCTGCATTTCCAGATAGATACGACCTGGCGAACTACAAAAAAAGAGTGTATTCCCACCTAAAAGGCCGGCAACGCATTTCTATGCCCCTTGGTATTGCAGATATTCAATGCGGCGGTGATCACTTACCATCAGGTCAACCGTATGCCCGTTTGCCCCCTATATCAAAAAGGAAAAAAAGAAGAATCATCATCAGCCGTTATGGAAAATATCAGGGGTTAATAAGTCGTGAGGGTTATTTGAGCTGTTAGACGTCACAATCATCTATTTGTAACACAGTATCATTCAACAGATTAGACAAAAGGATTACCATGCTGAAGTGGCAGTAGGCTGGCCATATCTCGCGAAGAAACGACAACCGCTGGGGTAAACGTGTTCTTGAGTGGAGACCGCGACTGGGCAAACGTAGTGTAGGACGCCCTCCGGCCAGGTGGGATGACGATCTGCGAAAGACTGCAGGTAAGCGGCAAGCTGAAGACAGGGCGCTATGGCGCTCATTAGAGGAGACCTATGTCCAGCAGTGGACTGATAAAGGCTGATGATGATGATCACTCAACACACACAACAATCTTTAGTTAATTCGGTCCAGTTATAGCCTAAAATCGTATTATATCTTTCATCTATGTGTCATAAAATTACAATGACGCGAAAACATCTAGTTTGTACACAAACAAAACTCAATTTCACGGCGAGCGTGTTAATTAAAGTGCACTGTAAAGCTTCACAATAAAAATAGACTCCCCGAAATATACAGCATACCTAACGCCTACATAAAAACGAACTTACACGTACCAAATATGATATAAACCGCACATATTATGTGTGAGATTAAAGTGTAATGTACGCCTTTGTTCTGTTTAAGAGAACTTAATCTCTGCCGCATCTTTGTGGACGATTCGGGGTCGAAACTTAAGCGCTTCGTGCTTAGTTCAAGATTTTTAACTTTCGTACGCTTGCCATTGTGTTAATAAGCAACGTTTGCGTGTGTGAGTTCCCGTACAAGTTTTTGTATTGTTAAGTGTTGATACTTCCTTGGAACGATGCAGTGTACGAGTGGCAGTCGGTAAGGATAACTATGCATCTAAACCATACAGCCCATTCAAATACAATACAAAAAAAATCATCACATTGGGCATGTGTTATAGGACGAGGTCAGTGACATAAACACGCACTGCGTACAGAAGAATCAGGGGGCACGGCATGCCCCCGCCAAATAGAGCGTAGCTGTGTTGTGTTTAAAATAAGAAGTTTGATTTTTTAGAGATCATCTTATAACTGGTTATCAATATACGTAGGGGTCGTCCATTAATCTCGTGATGTTTTTTTAGCAACTTTTACCCCCATCTGGTGATATGTGGTAAGGTTACTGGTGATAGGACTCATATGTAAGAGTCCGTCTGGGTGGGTACCACCGCAATGTCTATTTCTACCACCAAGTAGCAGTGTGCATGCACTGTTGTATTTCGGTTTGAAGGGTATTGTAGCCAGTGTAACTACAGGACATAATGGGACTTAACATCTTATGTCTCAGGATGATAAGCGCAGTGGAATGCCACACAGTACTTTGTAACTCAAGGTGCTGGATGATGTTGCTACTGTTTATGGGTGGTCGTATCGCTTACCATCAGGTAAACGGTATGCTCGTCTCGTCATTCGTTGCCATAAAACAAACGTTTTATGGCAACGAATTTTAGACTACCCGCCATTCCCTCTACCCAAGATTACGTATATTTTTTTAGTATGAGTATCTTAAATTTTTTTGTGTATCATCTTCACACAATCGCGCGATCAACGAAATGAAATTAACACACCTGATATATCAGCACCTACACCCTTGTTATGTTTCGTGAATTTTAATGAACCTGACCGCCTCGAGCCTCACGTGATTAATGGACGACTCCCTAGTAGTGATACCTATCTTATAGTTTAGGTATAAACGCTAGTCAAAGTTCTTTAATTTTGTCACTGGCACACTCACCGATTAACAAACTTCTAAGGTGCTTCTAGCAGTCATACAACTTAAAATTTTTAATTTCATATAACGTTGAGCCCACTAAATAAATAAAAAATCCTTCTTTCTTTCTATAACAGTTAAATGATAAAACTAGCATGCCGTTCGTCTCATGGTAAGCGATATGACCGCCCATAAACAGTAGCAACACCTTATAGAATTTTGAAGTACAAAGTACTGCGTAGCAGTCCACTGCGCTCGCTACCTTGAAACATATAACATGTTTAACCTCTTAACGCCCAGTTATTACTACGCATAGGATAGTTTCTCACATTTCATTTTGTAAAATTTTCTTTTTAAAGCGGGCGGAGCCGCGGGCAAAAGCTGGTTCGTTTAAAATTATGACTTACATACGCATGAGCTTTCCGTGGTTATTTTCATTAAATGTACCTAATATGGTAATAAGCTAACCTATCCCATCATGGGTTGGAAATAAGCTGGATGAACTGTGCTTAGAATTTGTGCCTTTGGATTGAAGAGAGCGTGAATAATAATACTTTTAATGTGCAAAATTGACAAGTATTTGTTCATCAAATTAGGTTACAATATTAACACTTAGTATCCCATGTGACCGCATTACCTTGTGTAATGTAATTAATGGACGCTGCATGCGACATAATAGTAGGTGCATTTAAAATGAGTTTTACCCTACTTTTTAAAATCATTAATGCAACGGACATACAAATCCCGGACTATTAGATAGCAAATGCTGCAAAGTAAAATTATTGTATACTTTTAGTTAACAATAGTTCCACATATTTTCAAGACACACCATGTGGGTTTCAAATGTGCTGGATATTTCGGAGTATTTTCACACACACATACACACACACTCACGCCTGTTATCCCCGAAGGCGTAGGCAGAGGCGCAACTAGTGCATCCACTTTTCACCGTAATTCCGTCCCATGATGTGATAGGCGGCGAGCCTATCGCCATGTCGGGCACAATTTCCAGACTCTGGGCTGATACTGAATAGAAAAACTCAATATCACATTTCCCGACCCGGGGATCGAACCCGAGACCTCAGCTTTGCAGTCGTACTGTAATACAACTACGCCACCGAGGCAGTCCTGGAGTATTTTCGCTTTAATATTTATCCAGAAGAGAGAAAATTGTCACCGACACGCGCAATATTTACTTTCACTTCAAATATCATCGACAGCACTTTTCAAAATTTTGCAATAGAAACTGCGTGGGTGAATATAGTGATATATTTGTATTATAAAAATTACAGTTAGAAATCAAATTATATGCGTTTAAATAGGGTTTACTACTTAATGTTTTGTCGCTTTGTTTTTCTCGTTTGAAATCAAATGAGACCAAAAAGAGACATAACGCTGGGTTAGTCCCAAATCCCAAATGTATGGTGATAAGGCCGTACATCTAATCCGTAAATGCAGGTGAAACGCGCATGCATAAAATTACGCATTGCAGGTATTCGCGAAGGCGCTTCCACACATCAGCAACACACAGTTGCGAATCCAAATGATTCGCAGCGCTTTACCCTATCGAAAATTACGAAAGTGATAATTCTTTCCCTTTATAAGAACTTATCTATTGTCCACATCGATTGTTTCTGTCAAAGCCTTTTCTTCGCAGCTTTAAACGATAAGCGGATTTATCTCTAACGACGCGGGCTTTGAGTAAATACAACCGCTAAGATAAATATATTTTTTCAAATTTAAGTTTGAACAATGAAAATTTGTAAATAAAATGATGAAGACGAAGTAAGATAATGAGTATTATATTTCTTATAGGTTTTCTCTCTCTCTCTCTCTGGTCGCTCCCTCATGTATGAGGATCGTGGTCGGCGTCAGGGTTGCATCTGGAGCGGATGATCTGCCTCCATCGATTTCTGTCCAGCGCGTCTTTTACGGCTGTGTAGACTTTAGAGGACGATGAGTGCTTCACTTGGTCAGTCCATCTTGTTGATGAATGACCGCGCGATCTCTTGCCTTTGGTGTTCCCCACCACAATTAATTTTTCCAAATTGTCACCGTTTCTGCGCACTGTGTGGCCGAAATATGAAAGTATGCGCTGTTGGCATATGGTGGACAAGCGAGTTTTTATTTGAAGCTGGGCCAAGATCTATGCATTGGTGCGTTTCGCAATCCAGGAGATTCTTAACATTCGTCTCCAGCACCACATTTCGTATGCATCAATCCTTCTTCTATCGCGGGTCAGGATTGTCCACGTTTCAACTTCATACAGGAAGATAGGAAATACCAAGGCTCGTACTAATTTGATCTTGGTTTTGAGACCAATTCCCCTTTTTTACCCGGATGTTGTTTAGATGAGTCATAGCATCTCTCGCGATCCCGATTCGCCTTTTTATCTCGGGGACACAGCAGCCGTCATTACAGATTTGGGTGCCCAGGTACGTGTAGGAGTCGACGATGTTAATGCCAGGAATATTGCAGGTGACATTTGTTAGCGTTTTGGCCCGGTCTACTATCATCACTTTGGTTTTCGCTCTGTTTACTGCGAGATCAATACTGGCAGTTTTTGGAACAGCTCACTCATATCATCCATGAAAGTTGCTAGAAGTACGGTGTCGTCGGCATATCTGAGATTTGATCATCTCTTTCCACCTATAGGAAAACCTTTATTCCAATTTTCAATGGTCTTCCTGATAATGTACTCTCCATATATTTTAAAAAGTGTAGGGGACAAGATGCAACCTTGTCTCACTCCTTTTTTAGTTTGGAACATATTTGAGTATTTATTGCCTATCCTGATGTAAGAGTGTTTTTTTTAGTGTACAGGCTCTGGATTAAGGCAACAAAGTGTTGAGGAGCTCCCATTTCACTCAGCACATTCCATAGTTGATCCCATTGCACGCAGTCAAAGGCTTTGGTGTAGTCGATAAAGCATAGGACTACTGCGGTGTTGGTTTCTCTGCTTTTTTCGATAATTTGGCGGATGTTTAGAATTTGTTCACGCGTTCCCCTGCCCTTAACGAAACCTCCTTGCTCTTCGGGTATCTGTCGGCTTAAGAAGTAGTTAAGACGTCGATATAATAACATGGAGGAGGATCTTACTCGCATGAGATATTAACGCTATAGTTCTGTAATTGCCACAGTCTGTTGAAGAGCCTTTCTTGTGTAAAGGTATTAACACCGATTCTGTCCAGTCTTTTGGCCATCTTCCAGTATTCCAGATGGTTTTACAGATTTCAGTGATGCACTTTGTGCCTCGTTGACCTAGGTTTTGTAATATGTCAGCTGTAATACCATCCTTACCCGGTGATTTCTTGCACTTAAGAGCTTTGATGGCATGCTCAATAGGTTTGCTCATAGGTTTTAGGACGGTATTAATAAATTTTGAGTTACATCTCAAGTAGCCATAATGTATTGAACTCTTCATACATTATGTCTACTTGAGATGTTACTCAAGCTTGAGATTCATTTATTAATACCGGCCTTAGTCACCGATATGTCCGCGTGATTCCGCTCTTTCCAGAGATAAAACTAACCTAAAAGTTAATCTAGGAGTTGGTGTAATTGTGTGCATAAAAAATCTATTGATCGGGTGATGCGTTCTTCTAGTTATAAATATACTAGCTTATGCCCACGGCTTCGCCCGCGTTAATAAGTTTTTCCGGGCGAAAAGTACATAAAAACCTTCCCGTTGAATCACTCTATTCAACACATTTATTTGGATAAAGATTAATATCGCCCAAATTTGATTACCATAAAAACGGTTCTAGTAAGTTAATCTTAAAAGATAGACATATACTGTCGTGGACATTTTTTTAGATCATTTCAAGAGGAATAATTCTTTCATACTTATATTTTCGGTATCTTGAACTGTTTTCGCAGCGCACGCAATGGAAGCCCTCAAGGATGAATAATTTTCCCCGTTTTTTTCACTATTTCCATTATTTCTTCGCTCCTAATAGTTGCATCGTGATGTTATATAGCCTAAAGCCTTCGATAAATGGTCTATTCAACACAAAAATAATTTTTCAATTCGAACCAGTAGTTCCTGAGATTACAAATAACAAACAAACAAACTCTTCAGCTTTATAATATTAGTATAAGTATAGATAAAAAGTTCGCGTTCATAATGTGAGTAGATAATGGATGTGTCAAATAATTTATTGACTAGAAGACAATGGTTGATAACGAAGTATACAGTCCAGTCACCAGTCAGTCTTAATTTGACTAGACGTGAACTTGCAAACTAAATATTCTAGGTAAAACTTTTATCTACTTTGCTAATAAGTTATTTAACTATGTTTAAATTTTATATTCTCACCTTTATTCTATAGCCTTGTAATATTACTGACATAATATTACAACTCATTTAGCGACTCTTAGAAGTATGGTAATAAGTATACTATTATAAGTACCTACCAACAAATTTGGTAAACCAAAACAGTAGCTACTTGTCAAATTACGACATTTTCCCTTTTAAAGGCAGTACGTAAATCATTGATGTATTAAAGGTTTTTTTAAAACATCAATGACGTAAATACTCAAAGATTTAACTAGAAGGTATCCCTTTGCTGCATTCCTTAGGGCGCCTTACCTAACAAAAACAGATTTCCGCAATCCCTTTCCAATATTTTTTTGTTTTATTTTTCTTGCATTGATGAATAGATTAATTTTGAATACCCATAAGTAAAATACGACGACATTTTTATGGCAATTTTGAATTTATAATAATAAAGCAAAAGTTTGTGGGCAACTTTTTTTACAAATTTGACCTTCTCAGTGGCAGAAAAATCCCGTGCGCAGCAGGGGGACAGTATTCAGGGCTGATATTATTTAATTAATATTTTTCAATTAATGTCTACAAAATGCAATAGAATGAATCTAATTATTATGAACTAGCTTTCGCCCCCGGCTCCGCCCGCATTAAAAAGTTTTTCCGGGATAAAAGTCCCGGTTTATATTTTCCCGGGATAAAAAGTAGCCTATGTGTTAATCCAGAACATGATCTACCCGTGTGCCAAATTTCATCGAAATCCGTTCAGTAGTTTTTGCGTGAAAGAGGAACAAACATCCTTACATCCATACATTCTTACAAACTTTCGCCTTTATAATATTAGTAGGATACGTCTTTGGAAAACTGAGACCATAAAAAGTAATCTAGATTGCGTGCTTTTGTTGAATTTTATCTTTGTCGAATATGGAAGGTTCTTGTAAAGGCACATGACCCTTTTTATTGTTCACTAAATTAAGCTAAAGATTTTAAAAGTATATAATTTTTTGTAAGTTTAAAACTAGCAAAATAGGAAAACAAATGATTATAGTCGAACCTTTTACTTTCAAATAATCCTTAATGTTCGGATAAAAGTGAATCTTCGTTAGAAGTGGATTTAACTGCATTGTTTACAAACAACGGCGCATCTTCAACTTAAACTAAGATTAGACTTGAGTGCTAACTAATTCCATAGAGTGCCGGCTTTACTCAGACGTTTGCGTTAAAGATTTAATCAAAATATACTTTTCATTCTAAACATAGGTATAACTGTATAAGTTATAATAATTATAACACTAAAAAATGAAAAAAATATAAACAAATTTGAACTAATAATAGTATAAATAAGAAAAAAAAACAATTTTATTGTAAAAAAAGCGTGAGGTGCTTTTGAATATACATTGTATCAAAATGATAATCCTTCTACTCATATTATCTGTTTTTTTTTTTCATATTTATCTTCTCTCTTCTTATTATTTATTTATTTTTTACTTATTTTTATTATTCTTAATGCAAATTTATTTTCCATTTTTAGTTGAATTTTGTACAAAGAGTGTTTTTTAGTTTTTTTAAACTATTATTTATTTTTCATTTTTTAGTTTTGTTCTACTATTGTCCAACAGATGTCACTAAAAAAGAAGTAGGATTTTTTTACACAATATAAGAGTAGTCAGTTTAGCTATAATTCTACTATGGTCCAACAGATGTCACTATATCGATTTAATCCAATGTTTTGAAGAGGGTCAAAATTATGTTCAAAGAGTCAGTTACATAGATACATACATGTATACGTCTGAAGTTAATAAAAGCGTATTAAAAATAGGTTTCAATATATAAGCCTATTATTACAGAAAAAAACCATATCTGCAAAATCCATAAGTATTTTTCCATAACCAAAAATATAAGACGATTCGCTTGAAGTTGAAAAACGCTGCAGACGAGCTGTTGTACGTTTTTGAAGTAAGTGACGTTTTGCCAATGACACCAGACCGCTTATTTGAATAACTACCATGTCCCATCGATTTCTGGCCGAAGCCGAAGCCGATTAATGACCAAAAGCTCAAAAACTCAAATAAATTTAGTTTATAGTTGGTTCCAACTTCCACGCTACAATTAATAAATAGAATCGATAGTAATAATATACGTAAAAAGAAAATCAATATAAAATAAGCGCACTTGGTGGGCTCTTATCGAAGGTACAGATAAAATATTCGATGACCAGTAAACTGGCCATAAAATTAAGCGAAATGGGATCGAACACTAAAACAGGTCAGTTTTATGGAATAATTCAACCATTTAAGTGCGGTCACCTACTTGATCTTTATAGTGTGCGATGCTACTATAACGCGACAATTTTTTTTATTTTATACTCGTGTTGTAAAATTGCGGATCCTGTAGGTACCATATAACAATTTCAGTGATAGGGATTATCGAGAAAAAGAAAGCATTTTAAAACATAAATGGTATTATTATGTATACATATAATTTTGTGCAAATGGAAATTAGCCGAAACTGCCATGAATATCTATACAATTATTTGTACACTGTATTCGCTCTCTAATGCCACTTATACTATGTCGTTATCTTCGATACAGCTTACGTAATAATTGCTTTCAATCGTACTCGATAGAAAATAATGAAACAAAATAGCGTCTTGGTTTTCAGAAACAACTGTACAGTAATCATGCGTGTAATAGGAGGACCTCCAGATTGCGTAACGTAACATCGAAATTCCCAGCTGATGTTCGCACAACCCGCCCTCCGTATGTCAATAGAATAGATCCACCAATATAAATTACAAGGATCTATTAGCCTCGCAACGTCGGAAAACATCCGAAAAATAAATTAAGCTATAATGCAACGAAATAAGATGTCCGAAACTTCGAATAGCGATTCGCGTTTTGTTGTTTCCAATACTTTAAAAGTCAATAAACTGAGAACTATAGCGGCTTCGTTCCAGCCTAATTGCAATTTTCGTTCCATCGTTCGTTTTGTTACCAAGAGACCCAATTTGCTAACTTTACTATCCACTTGTAAAATGCTTACGTTGAGCTTCTTACCCAATATATTACAGACATTTATGGCCGGTTTAAATTTTTCTAGTAGCATTATAGTGCAAATAAATGTTGCGTTGGAGTTTAAGTATAGTATGATAGGCATAACAGAAAGCCAAGATTAATTCAGAGAAAAACATAGTCGTAAAGTTAAAAAAATAATTGATAGTAACACCAACCTCGGCCATAGACAAGATGTCTTTCTACACTCGTTAACTTTTTTTTTTTTTTGTAACATTGAATGACGAGACGAGCATGCCGTTCGCCTGATGGTAAGCAATACGACCACCCATAAACAGTAGAAATACCATCCAGAACCTTGATTTACAAAGTACTGTGTGGCATTCCACTGCGCTCGTCATCCTGAGACATAAGATGTTAAGTCTCATTATGTCCTGTAGTTACACTGGCTACAATGCCCTTCAAATCGAAACACAACCGTGCATGCACACTGCTGCTTGGCGGTAGAAATAAACATTGCGGTGGTACCCACCCAGACGGACTCTTACATATGAGAGTCCTACCACCAGTATAACTCTAGTATAAAACAAAAACATGTATGGAAATTACATAATATTATCCTTATGTTAAGTCTAGCGCTAAGATATTCTCTTTTTTTGCTGCAACGATGCTGGAAAGGCACTTTATCTGTGGCCCAATAACTCGTTTATAATATACGTTTCGATGATGAAACTGCAATAAATTTAATTCCTAGGCAATTTTTGTCATCGGCGGCGAAAAGTGTTAATTCCAGTACCGGAATTACGCTGATATGGCAGTTCTAGTGGTACTAAAACAATAAAAGAAAAAATATTGATTAAACTAAATGAAAATGAAGGAAACGAAATATAAAAAAAATGTTATGGTTATTATTACCCCTTTGTCTCGGAACTAGTTCACTCTAACTTCAGCAGAACTCACGATTAAATTAGGACACTCATTTAAAATTTTCGAAACTGTGCAATATCACGGGAAAGTTATATAAAATAGATTATAAGATAGATAGAATAAACATACATAAAATTATAAGAAACAAAGTAGTTATAAGTGAATTCAAAAGGTATTGTAAGAAAATAGCTATTAAGACAATAAATAGAAATGAGTAGTAATTGTAATTACTAAATATATAATAGTTATTATATTATACTCTTAGTAATTAAGCAAACATAAAATAGTATGTAAGGATAAATAGAGTTAGATGAATAAATATAACTATATATGTTTAAGATAAAGTACGTAGTTAGTTATCATAGATAGTAAATAAGATAAAAAGTATTAAACTGTAAAAGACTTGAAAAAAAATATAAAGACAAATGATGACAAAAAAGTAAGCCCGGAGTTTCTTTCTGCCTTTCTTTTTCGGGTAGTCATCGCTTAGGTAGCTAGTGAAAGGCTGATAGGTTAGCTAGGCTAGGGCCTGTAGTGTCCTCACCGGTGAGGATCGTGATGCGTTTCCTCCCATTATTATTACTATTATTATACATTTTTTTGTTAATAAAATTATCTCTTGTTTTATCTTGCTTTTCTTGCCAGCCCGAGCTGGCTTCTTAATTTTTATTTTTCATCATTTATTTTACTCCTAATAAAAATTTCTGTAGTTATATATAATAATTAATTAAATGTGTCTCGACTTATCATAAGTGTAACTATGTTCACCCACGTGATGAATAAAGTATTTTGTTTATTAATTATTTATAACGTAATAAATTTAAAACCTAAAAAATATCCCTAGTCCTAGATAGGGGGATCGAGCGTGAGGCGCAGAGCTCCACAAAAAAAAACTACTGGACATAATGAGACTTAACATCTCATGTCTCAGGATGACGAGCGCAGTGTAATGCCACACAGTACTTTGTAACTCAAGGTGCTGGATGGTGTTGCTACTGTTTATGGGTGGTCGTATTGCTTACCATCAGGCAAACGGCATGCTCGTCTCGTCATTCAATGCAATAAAAAAAAAAATCTCAACGTTCGTGACCAACTACCTATAGTATAGTTTCAGAAGCCAATTCTTTACTCTTTTATTAACAAGAAAATCAAAGTAATGTTGTTAAACACTTGTGAACGGACTAGACAATGCTTCATTGATATGCTATACTTAAGGGGGATAAGCTGCTTCGAGATAGTCAATGCCAACCTGGTCTAATTTGGTGTGGTCAAAATCGATATGCGCACGTATATATATTTGTTGCTGAAAATTGATTGACCATTAATGGCGCCCAACTCATGTGGGCAGATTTCGCGTTCCTGGCATATGTTACATATTTCAAACAAAATTGAATCATTTCGTCATAAACTCGGATCAATTGTCTAGTCATGCGACTTTATTTTGTATACATTTTCTTTCATGTATTAATATACTTCGAAACTTGGCAAAAATATTAGATAAAAATAATAACAAACAAGAATTTTCTCAACAAATCGAGTGCCACTAAGTTAGCAAAAACTGCGCAGGCGCATGCACATTGGTGTAAAAACTTTATGTATAACAATTTTAGTGCGCAATTTGAATAATAAACAACAAATAAGACGTCTCAGGTAAAGACCCGTTATTCATGAATAAAGTTCAACCTTCAAGAGACTGAAGATGTTTGGCACAAGTTACGAAGTGTAAACACACATCATAACTTAAAGCCCTGAAGGACTTTCTAGAGACATAATTAGTTTGTACGTACACGTTAATGTTACAAAACATGCACAACGTTAATTATGTTACACTTCTAATTTTTCATTTACTTATGTTTAAAAATCTTATCTTTAAAGTGGACGATAGCCTAGTTGGGAATGGAACGGTCTGCCGAGACAATGTCCGGAGGTTCGAACCTAATGCACACACCTCTGACTTTTCGAAGTTATGTGTGTATTGTTTATCAATTATCGTTCGCTTTAACGGTGAAGGAAAACATCGTGAGGAAACCTACATGCCTGAGAATTCTCCATAAGAATTTCGAGGGTATGTGAAGTCTGCCAATCCGCACTAGGCCAGCGTGGTAGACTAAGGCCTAAACCCTCCCAGTAGTAGAGGAGGCCCGTGCTCAGCAGTGGGCAGTATATAATACAAGGCTGGTTTATTATTTATTATTTATTATTATCTTTAAAAATAATAATACCAGCCCCGTATTATATAGGTACTGTCCCACAGTTGGGCACGGGCCTTCTCTACTACTGAGAGGGTTTAGGCCTTAGTCTACTACGCTAGCCTAGTGAGGGTTGGTAGACTTCACATACCTTCAAAATTCTTATAAAGAACTTTTTAGGTATGGAGGTCTCCTCACGATGTTTTACTTCATCGTTAAAGTGAACGATAATTGATAAACAATACACACGTAACAAGGTGGACCGATGTCTTGGTTAAGGCCGCAGGAACGCGCTGGATGCGGGCCGCTTTTGACAGGTCCATCTGGAAATCTTTGGGGGAGGCCTATGTTCAGCAGTGGACGTCGTGTGGCTGATGATGATGATGATGACACACGTAACTTTGAAAAGTCAGAGGTGTGTGCCTTGGGTTTTGAACCTCCGGACACTGTCTCAGCAGACCGTCCTATTCCCAATTAGGCTATCGTCTACTTCCAATCTTTACCATTCTTAAAACACTTCTGGTTCTATGTTTTTAATATTTACTATTTTAGGAAAATGAATAAAAACAATATTAATTCAAAAACAATAAATCTTTTTCGCCCTAATGCCGCATCATCGTCGTATGAAATAAACTCTACATAAAATGAGTCGCTAAGCAAACGGAAAAATATTCATCACACCTTTCATACGCTCACAGATTACCACTTCACATGCATTCACTCGACGTCTCGCTAAAAATTACACGAGGAATGCAAAACAAGAAATCGTCAAACATGAAAATAGCTAAGAATAAAGGTACAGCAGTGTTTAAGTAACAATAACAAAACGAAACCTTGACAAATGAGCCTTTTTGTGTAACTTCTACGTGTGGAGGAGACGTGGGACGGTTGCCAAAATGTGCGATACAGTGCTTGTAGCAGGCAGCAATTGTGCCAACTGGATTCTGCTCTCAGTTAGATATCTGGCACAACGTAAGGGAAAGTATCAAATGTTAGAAAATAATGTGTTCGAATACAATGATTAAACTCAGGTTTTTTTTTATGTTAATGGCCCTACTGCCAGTAGCCTGACACGAGTCGGCTTTTCTGGCCACACCGGTCTTTAGGGTGAACGCAGAAGGCGCTCACAACCCTTTGAATTAAGTGACCATGCTGAGGGCAACCCACTAGCGGGTTACGAACCTCGGCTCAGGACGGCTATTGAGAGAGGACGAGACATCAACGATTAGGGAAAGATTGGTTTTTAGGCCTAATCCTATTTGATAAAACTATGGTGATAGCCTGGGTGACTATGCCGGTGATCGATACGTAATAACGAAATTCGATTACGTGGCTACCATAACAACAACTCAATATACACCTATCTGGTACAGCGAGTTTGACAGACGACTTTTTTTTTTCAGGAGCTGTCATGGTCGCAATGGACCAAGTGGTATGGTTTAATTACTGCTACTAACTAGTGTAGCAGTGCTACAACTCAGATAAATTCATAAGTAAAGTCAGCGACATAAGTAGCAGAACAAATTCAAAATTTCAAATAGCCTATACGCGTTCAGGTCAATAAAACCATAACTTTTTTTTGTGTAAGGTTTGATTAATTATATTTTTGTGAAGAGAAAACAGACATTGGTAAGAACACAAAAGTGTAGATGCGATTTGAAGTTTTCAATTTGTTCAGCTACTTATATGGCTGACTGTACAAACGTTAATGAGAGGAGTAAATTTTTGTTGTTGTAGTGATTAATTCAATATTTTATGGTAAAAATAAACAAAGTAATACGGACGCCGCAAAATCATTCTGTTTTAATTATAAGTTGCTAGTTCGTTTTTTCCAGGCTTTATGTAGTTAGAGTATGAGTACCTCATCATCATCATCATCATCATCAGCCTTTATCAGTCCACTGCTGGACATAGGCCTCCCCTAATGAGCGCCATAGCGCCCTGTCTTCAGCTTGCCGCATCCAGCCTCTGCCTGCAGTCTTTCGCAGATCGTCATCCCACCTGGCCGGAGGGCGTCCTACACTACGTATGCCCAGTCGCGGTCTCCACTCAAGAACACGTTTACCCCAGCGGTTGTCGGTTCTTCGTGAGATATGGCCAGCCCACTGCCACTTCAGCTTCCCACTTCACTTATGAGTACCTATAACCCACGAAATACTAGGACAGCATGATGCAATAAAGTTTTTTCTTCATCCTCAGCCTTTCGAAGTCTACTGCTGAACATTAGCCTCTTCCAAAGGTTTCCAGACCAATCTGTAACGTAGCAATAACGTTTCATTATCTCACAATGCAATGGACTATTTTTATATTCTTAGAGCACATATAGTTAAAGAACAATGTACTTAATGTGTAATAATTATTATATTGCGTACTACGGTACGTTGCATAAAATATAATGCAATTAATGTTCTTTATGATACTAATAAAGGGTATCCGCCGGTAGATTTTCTTGTTTGTAAAAACAAAATGCAATATAGCGGGAAGATGGAGGGTTCAATAAATACGAAGATCTTGATGAACGTTTAGAAGCTTTTAATCAATGAACTAAGCAATATAGTGATGGACCACTCCCATGATTTGGTAGTGGTTAGAATAGTCTAGAGAGTCGGGTACAAATTATAATAGCAAAAATTGCCTGATTAGGTCCTCAATCTTCGTGACTTCAACTAAAAATGTTACTGCCATAGCAGCCAAATTGATTGAAAATCCTTGAATGTTGTTCGGAAGCTGGTGACGTCTATGGGGTTCAAAATTACAATAACTAAAATAATGAAGAACAACACCATACTTATAATTTGCAAATCGCTCAATAATGAAAGTTGCAAGCCTTGCAATCAGGGACGTCTACGCCAGAACGACGAAAATAATTCCTAATCGCGTTGGAATTAGTGATGTGATTAATGGTTAAAAATTATTAATGGTTAATAGTTAAACATTAAAAAAAAAATAACGTGTTAAATTAATAGTTAAGTTATAACGGTCAAGAAGTAAGGAGTTACGTGAAAAGCATTAGCGATAACATGTTCAACACGTGTCTTGCGTCGTTTATTTTAATTATGTTAAATTTTTTAACATTGAACCAATAACCAACAGGTTAATTTTTTTTCACAATAACAGTCACATCGAAATAAACATTTTCTAATTATTACGTATTCATGAACATTTTTGTAAATGACGCTTGCGTGCCGTTCATACAATTGAAAAAATCTGTTTGAGGTGTAATGACTGTTCAATTTTTTACACCTTAAAATTATGTTAGTATGTATCTTTATATTACTTATTTATTTATTTATTATGGACATTAGCACTATTAGCAGTATTCAGACCCAATGTTAGAATTGGTATACACGGCCGCCATTTGGAATTTCTATGTTTTAAGGCCAATTGACTTCAAAATCGGTATCTGGGTATAACTTTAATTACTAAAAACTGATCCAATGTCGGAATTGAAAAAAGTGGCCGCCATTTTGAATTTCTTTGTTTTAAGGCCAATCCACCTCAAAATCGATATCTGGGCAGGCCTGTAGGTACAAAAGACGGATCCAATGTTAAAATTGAAAAAAGTGGCCGCCATTTTGAATTTCTTTGTTTTAAGTCTAATCGACTTCAAAATTGATATCTGGGCAGGCGTTTAGGTACAAAAGACGGATCCAATATTGGAATTGAAAAAAAGTGGCCGCCATTTTGAATTCCTTTGTTTTAAGGCCAATTGACCTCAAATTCGACATCTGAGTATAACTTTAGTTACCAAAGAACATTCCAATGTCGGAATGGAAAAAAGTGGCCGCCATTTTGAATTTCTTTGTTTTAAGGCCTATCGACCTCAAAATCGATATCTGGGCAGGCCTGTAGGTACAAAAGACGGATCCAATGTTAGAATTGAAAAAAGTGGCCGCCATTTTGATTTTCTTTGTTTTAAGGCCTATCGACCTCAAAATCGATATCTGGGCAGGCCTGTAGGTAATAAAGACGGATCCAATGTTAGAATTGAAAAAAGTGGCCGCCATTTTGAATTTCTTTGTTTTAAGGCCAATCGACCTCAAAATCGATATTTGGTCATGGCTTTAGGTACAAAAGACGGATACAATGTTAGAATTGAAAAAGTGGCCACCATTTCGAATTTATTTGTTTTAAGAACAATTGACGTCAAAATGGATACTTGGGCATGCCATCGTTAGTAAAAAAACAGATCTAATGGTAGACTCAAGAAAAGTGGTCACCATTTTGAACTTCTTTGTTTTAAGACTGATTGGATTTAAGATAGATATTTGGGCTTGTCTTTAGCCAAATATAATAAATCGAGGTTGGAATTTCAAGAACTGCATTCCATGTTAAATGTTCTCTTTTTAAGGGCTATTGGTTTTAAAATCAAACTCTGCTGGACATGGCCACAAACTATGGTAGGTTATAGAACTTTTAAATAATATGGCCACCATCAATGCTTATTCAATTCTCTTCAATAACTATATCAATTCTAACATTGGATCCGTCTTTTGTACCTACAGGCCAGCCCAGATATCGATTTTGAGGTCGATTGGCCTTAAAACAAAGATGTTCAAAATGGCGGCCACTTTTTTCAATTCTAACATTGGATCCGTCTTTTGTATCTAAAGGCATGCCCAGATATCGATTTTGAGATCGATTGGCCTTAAAACAAAGAAATTCAAAATGGCGGCCACTTTTTTCAATTCTAACATTGGATCCGTCTTTTGTACCTACAGGCCTGCCCAGATATCGATTTTGAGGTGGATTGGCATTAAAACAAAGAAATTCAAAATGGCGGCCACTTTTTTCAATTCTAACATTGGATCCGTCTTTTGTACCTACAGGCCTGCCCAGATATCGATTTTGAGGTGGATTGGCCTTAAAACAAAGAAATTCAAAATGGCGGCCACTTTTTTCGATTCCGATATTGGATCAGTCTTTGGTAACTAAAGTTATATCCAGATACCGATTTTGAGGTCAATTGGCCTTAAAACAAAGAAATTTAAAATGGCGGCCACTTTTTCAATTCTGACATTTGATCAGTCTGGTAATTAAAGTTATACCCACATACCGATTTTGAGGTCAATTGACCTTAAAACAAAGAAATTCAATCAAAATGGCGGCCACTTTTATCAATTCTGACGTTACCTAAATAAAATTATTTTCGGAATCATTGCAAGTGGTGATTTTATTGTTCACAAATCACGACAAGGCATAATTTAAGTCTTAGCTAAAGAAAAAATATCATTTTTGTGCTTATTAGTAGTATTAAATTTCATTTAATAAATAACCTACAGAGGCGTTATTAGCATTTTTCTATGATTAACAGTTATCAAGTTTAGTTGAATGATAAATTAACAGATGGCATTAACTGCCTCCGCAGTCCGTTCATTAGTTTAAACGTTTAATGAATATTGCAATAGTAGTTAATAGAATTAACAGCTATTTTTTTATAATGAGTTAAATTAACAGTTATAACGTTTAATGATCACCTCTAGTTGGAATAGGATGCTTGTGCGATTTCCTACGCCAACGCATTAGTAATAATTTTCTTATGTACCATAAAATACCATACCCTACCAGCCCTGTATTATATACCGCCTATAACTGCTCAGCACGGGTCTCCTCTACAACTGAGAGGGTTAAGGCCTTAGTCTACCACGCTGGCCTAGTGTGGGTTGGCAGACTTCACATACCTTCGAATTTCAGAGATTTTTTCAGGTATGCAGGTTTCTTCACGATGTTTTCCTTCACCGTTCCAGCGAGCGATGATTCGATGAGATATATTAAAAAGTCACCACATATGCAAAAAAAAAACATCGTTTGTTATGTAATATGGCAAGGGACATAATTGATCCGTTTTTAGGGTTCCGTACGTCAAAAGGAATAAAGGAAACCCTTATAGGATCACTTTGTTGCCGTGTGCCTGTCTGTCTGCCAAGACTCTTTTTCTCAGGAATGCGTAAAGATAGCAATTTTAAATATAATATGCAATAAATTGAGATTTGCAACTCCACTTTTTAAAATCACTTTTCACCTTTGAGTATCTCACTATCAAATTTCAGAAAAAAATCGTTAAAGGGAATTAAATAAAACGAATATAAATACAAACACGGTGGAAAACTGAATAAAAGTTGGTGAAAACAAAAAAAAAATGATGCTAATTAATCGTGCAATGGTATACAATGAAATAATGTAGCATGAAATTATAATATACTCTGTGACCGCCACAGGGACTGCGCCTCAGAATAATAACTGGCTTTAGTTATTATTCTGAGGACTGCGCACAACTGGAGCTGCTGTCAAAGGAAAAAAAACACAACGCCATGTTCATTTTCTTAAACTACAAATGATATGTACGGGAAAATGAATTTACTTCAAAATTTCCTTGATCGTGAACTATTTTCACATTTATATATTTATTCTGCTATTCGGAACGGATATGAATCCAAAAAAATAAAGAACATCAAGTTATAAATCGTGTAACTAACACCACTCTCTTGTCTAAATTTATATTTTTATTGCTTCCGACGGCAGACGTCTGACGAGCTCTGGTCCCGCCTGATGGTAGCGAAGTTCTCTTAAAAACTGTGAAATAGGCCCTATAACAGTATCTGAAAACAATTTTCCCCCAAATCCGTGGCGCTGCCTTAGTTACAAAAAAATAAAATAATGACCCATTAAATTAATTATTATTTCGTTGAAAAGTATTTTAATCATGGTCAAATAATATGATTAATCAACTCTACTCCCCTGAATTTACTGTACAGAAAAATTATCAGATGACCATAGGCGACCATATTACATTGCATCCGTACTTCAATTAACCCATTGACTGTCACTGTATCTGCGTATAAGTGTGTCACGAGAGCCTTTTTCATTTTTATTGCCCAGGCAAATCAAAACTGTAATTTTACAGCAAAATTATGTAAAATAATTCAATAAAAATATTTTAAAAAAAGGTCCCTGAAAAGTGCGGTAAAGGCATAAACCCTACTCGATGTTCATATAAAACTTGAGTGGACATAGAATGGATAACGGTTTAGGTTGCATAATATTCAGTTCACATGCATTATGCAAACCTACTGGAGAACGTGGGGCTGGATTACTGCACGAATCGTAAATAGGACACTAATTAACCGACTTCAAAAAGGAGGTTCTGTATTCGATCCGTATGTTTGTATGTATGTAAATTTGTATGGCCGCGAGTTTCTTAAAAACTACTGATCCGATTTGAATGTGGTTTTCGATATTGAAATGTATATTTTTCAGGGAAGGTTTTAGTATATAATTTATGAAGATCTGATGAAGATCTTCGGAGATACACAATGGAACTCTTCAATAACTAACAGCAGATGACTCGCGAATGCTGCAATCGTATATCTATGTTGTATTGTTTACACACTTCCATAATTAACTAACAAATAAGCTATAAATAAAAACTTTTTAATAAAAAATATACCGACTTCAAAACCACTACAAATCAAAAAATAATTAAAATTTGTATCAGCTTAGTATATACGTATATTTGGAGTCGGTGCCTAATTTAAATTGAACAATGTTTTTGTATATTTGTTCGTGTATTTCCTTAGCTTAGCTGGCAATTTAAATTAGGCATCGACTCGAAATATACGTATATACTAAGCGAATACAAATTTTAATTATTTTTTTATTTTTTAGTAGTAGCGGACAATAGCTTAGTTGGGAATGGAATAGTCGGTCGAGACGCATGTGTGCAGGTTAAAATTTCTATTACAAAGTTGTATGTATATTTTTATGACTATCGTTTGTTTTAACGGTGAAGGATAATATCGTGAGGAAATTTATGTAATTTATTAATCAAGTGTTTTAAAATTTCTCACTTTTACACGGTTCTTAGTCGACATTTATAATATTATTTTTAGTTTTAAAAACGTTAACAGAAAGTCTTCTGTCTACATAGAAAAATATCATTAGTTTTAAATATTTGCAAGTCAATAAGAACAGGGCGTGTGATTCTGAGTTATTGTGCCATCTATTTATTGTACCTAATCTCATTCTATCAAATAAATATTCATTAATTCGTTCATTCATACATACCTGAGAATTTTCCAAAAAGAATTTCGTAGGTATGTGAAGTTGTATTTATGACAAAGATGTCTTCTTTTTGTATGGGTGCTGGACCTCAAAATCTAACCAGGTAAATTTGAGCCTGGTAAATTGGAGCCATGGATGGTAAAGGGGCAAAGATATGGATCTTTTATCCATTAATTTTAGACTCATCCATTTATAACAAATTTTTTTTAAAAACTTCTGTTTTATATCATTGATGTATAAAAAACCCTTTTATATGTACTTTTTAAGCAAAATAAAATTACATTAATCTCAAATCGGAGTACTTTAAAGTTATACGATTTATTGCCAAAGGCCTAGTTTTTAGATTTTTTTCTCTAAGTATTGATAAAGTATTTTGATTTAAGTCTAAAGCCGTTTTTGGACTCGTCCTAAGATAGACCTCAAATTGTATGAACTTAGGACTATTGTTGAAGTTGTTTATGCAGCAGGTAATACTATAATATAAAAAATTTATAGCACATCGCCGGGGATAGCGCAATACCACATAACTAGCATTGGTAAATATCTCGTAAGTGAAAGAAAAAGCATAGTATTATCAATCATAAGCTTAGTGCCATAAGTATCAATTTCAATTCAACTTTTTTTGTCACTTACGCTTTACCAGTGCTAGTTACGCGGTTTTGCACTATCCTCGACGATATATCATTTATCGCAAAAGGTTATATGTAGGCGGCAGATAGAAATATTAATCAACCTATTACATGCAGAAACTCGTGTTATCAATCAATGTCACAATCCCTTACACAAAGTTTATTTTCGGCATTAATCCTGCCAAAGATTTTTTTTATCAGGAACAAGAAATATACTCTACTGTACTTGCTCATCATCTTCGCATTTTGAAGCGTCTTTACGTAATATTGGTTTTCAAATATTATCTTTTGAAGAACAGTTTACCTTGTGAGCGAAATTTCTGTCATGATTGAAATTATATTAATTATTATAAGCACGTAAAGCCGTTGGTCCTGCGCCTGATCTCTCTCCGGTCATGTCGAATTGCCGTCTCACCGGACTATGAGAGTGAAGGAATAGCGAGTGCACCTGTGTATTGCGCACACACTTGTGCACTATAATATCTCCTGCGTACCTGGCTGATCTCCGTTGAGATTGGCCGCCGTGGCCGACACTGGCTAGGAGGATTTCATTAAATATTCTAACAGAATACGTGAATCTAGCAGCGATAGCCTAGTTGGGATTGGAACGGACTACCGAGACGAATGTTCGCAGGTTCAAAACCCAAGGGCACACACCTCTCACTTTTCTAATAAAAAAAATAGGTATGTGTGTATTCTTTGTAAATTATTGCTCGCTTGAACGGTGAAGGAAAACATCGCGAGGAAACATGCCTGAGAAGTTCTCTGAATTTTGAAGCTATGTGGAGTCTGCCAACCCGCACTAGACCAACGTGGTGGACTAAGGCGGCAGTGTATAATACAGGGCCGGTAACGTATAGTATAGTAATATGTGAATTTAGAAGATTTATGTTTTATCAAATGATTTTTAGATAACTAACAGACTGGTTCTAATGATATAAAATACTTAGCTTGTCTTGCAAAACGACTCACTAAGAGCCGCTTGCATAACGATCCTCAAATTAATTTAGCCACACTCTTACATGCATTTAAGGAACTAATCTCATTTAACCCCAGAAAAAGAACACGCGAACAATGTGTCTTCCCCTTAATAGAGACAATAAGAAAACTGTTATTGGACTCATTCTTAGTAATAGTCTCATTAGAAGTTTAGGTTACATTTAAATAACTTATTAGTCAAAAGGCTAGATTGTTATTAAAATGATTTATTGCATACAATACCTACACTAGAAAAAAAATTACCAGCTTAATTTTTTTTTATTATAAATACGAACTCAAAATATTAAGCTTGTCATTACAACATTATTTACGAATGCTAAAATATATTTGAACGTGTTAATTTATCGGATATGCATTGATTATAGTGTGTTTCCACAAATTGGCCGATCCACTGAACTGTATTGTTCGCGGGTTCAAATATCGCCGAAAGCTATCACCAATAATTAACAACAAACAATAGTGGTATTATTTTGTCGCGCATGAAAGCATTTCCAAACAGAATGGGTAGTTTTGAAATGCTTTTCCGCCAAAATGATTGTGTATTTTTATTTTGCTGAATGTTGTATTTATTTTGTAAATAAACTCATTTGCAAAAAAACGGGCACCTAAGCAATGAACCATTTCAAATGTTACTATAGGTTTGTTTGATAATTATAGGTAGTTTTACTTTCACAATTTTGTAAATTAATAAGCAAATAATCGTTTTCGTCAGTATTATAAAATTTTGATAAAATTTATGGGTTTTAATGCTAAAGTTCACTAGTAGTGTACGCTCGCTAGTAGTGCATATGCTCGTGAAGTAAAAGTTAACAAAGATTTTTGTTTGTTTTTTCTTTAATAAAGTAAAAGCAGATAAATGTTTAGTATCGAGTGTGACCCCCTCTAGCTGAAATCACAGCTTGAATTCGTCTGGGTATGCTAGCGAGGATATCCCGGATACTTGCTTGCGGAATACGTTCCCACTCCGCGGTAATCACATTCTTCAGCTCTCTGATGGTTTGCGGAGCCGGTTGTACTGATCTCAGGCGTCGTTTCAGAACGTCCCAGACATGCTCTATAGGATTGAGGTCGGGACTTCGAGCTGGCCAATCCAAACGACGAATGCCGACCTCTTGCACATACGCTTCCACATCGCCAGACCGGTGGGCGCGAGCGTTGTCGTCCATAAAAATTGAGTCTTCGCCTAAAGCGGCCAATGCGGGTTGTGCATGAGGAATAAGAACTTCCGTTATGTATCGATGTCCAGTTAGTGAGCCGTTTTCAATGAAGACTAACTCTGTACGATCCATTGAATTTATTCCTGCCCAAAACATAATAGAGCCCCCACCATAAGGTGTAATTTCTTCAAAACAAGCCTCTGCAAAGCGTGCTCCTCGTCTTCGTAGCACTCGGCGACGTCGATCTTCACCGAACAGAGATATCCTGGCTTCATCGGAGAACAATACCCTATTCCAGTCTTCTTGAGTCCATGACTCACAATTTCGAGCAAACCTAAGCCTGGCAACTCTGTGCTCACGGAGTAACTTAGGGCCGCGGGCCAGGCGATGACTGCGTATATTGGCCGAGAGCAGCCTCCTCCTGACCGTCCATAGACTAATATGCACATTTCTTACTTCTTCGAGGTTGTTCTTAAGGTCCACATACGAAGACTTGCGATTTCTCAATGCGCGACTCACAAGAAAACGATCATCCCGTGGTTGGGTACATGGTTTTCTTCCAGAACCAGGCCTTCTCTCGACGGAACCGGTGTCTTGATACCGCTGCCAGGTCCTTTGAACCGTCGAGCGACTCACACTTAGCTTCTGAGCCACGAAGCATTGGCTGCAGCCCTTTTCGAGCAGCGCAATAATTTTGGTAGCTTTTACCACTTTCTCTAACATTATTGAGACAGCTAAACAGCAATAAATGCAGCTTTGACAATTAAGAATATGAAATAAATTCATAAAAATTGACTAAAAGTTATGAAAACCGATATTATATTTTGGAACTTCGCACCAAAAATGTAGGATAAAAAGTGGTTTTCTGTAAAAACGAGCATCAAACGAAAATTTTAATTTAGAACGTACTATTTTAAACACCACGGCATTTTTAAAACCGGCCAGTAACATGTACAAATGATTGAAATCATTTAGGTACCGTATTTTTTTAAAAAGAATTAAAATCCAAACCGCCCGTTTTTTTTGCAAATGAGTGTATAATTAGTTAATTAGTTATGTTTGTCTTTAGTATTTTAACTGTCACTGTTTTATATTGCGAATCAATTTAATTTTATAGGCATTCATGAAATTAATATGTTTTTTTTTAATATATCAATGTTTATAGGTATCTTTTATCTCCCTACACTGCACTGCATAATATTTTTTCATAGAAAAGGATCTAGTTGAACGTAGGTAGCTATTTCATAATATGCGTGAAACGGTACTTTTATAATAATGTTTCCTAAAACAGGGATTTTTAAGATCTTTGAGGGTGAGGGGTAAAATCTAAGGTAAAACCAAAATAGTCAACGATAATACTAGTTGTTTTACAAAGTATTAACATTATTACTTGATTTTCCAGTAGTGTTGCTGCAGTAGTCCATACATACATACATACATATACACTCACGCCTGTTATCCCCGAAGGGGTAGGCAGAGGCGCAACTATTGCACCCACTTTTCGCCGTCATTCCGTCCCATGATGTGATAGGGGGCGAGCCTATCGCCATATCGGGCACAAATTCCAGACTCCGAGCTGATACTGAATATAAAAACTCAATATCACTTTGCCCGACCCGGGGATCGAACCCGAGACCTCAGCTTTGCAGTCGTACTGTAATACAACTACGCCACCGAGGCAGTAGTCCATGTTTGTGATTTATTGGGTTATTACAGAAGTTTTTTACGCCTAAACCTATTTTTTTATGAAATTGGACGCTGAAGTCCATCAATATGTAAATATAACTTCATTTCTACTTTTAATTTAAGTTGTGTGTAATTTTAAGCTTAAGTGAAATAAACGGCCAAAATGACGCAACACATTTTAAAACCATGAACAACTGGATTTTTATCCTACTTTTACACAGAGAACCAGAAAGATAGAAATATGTAGGAAATAATTTGTACCCAATATGGCGATAGGTTCGCCCCCTATCACATCATGGGACCGGAATACGTAAAGATAACTTAAATAAATACGTGAAGAACGTAGTAGGTTTTATGTTTATAAAATTGTATGTATGTGCTTATTTAGTCGTATGTAATGTACAACTGTGTGTTTTTCCTTAATAAAATAACAAACGCACTGCGAAAAGTGGGAGCACTAGTTACGTCTCTGCCTACCCCTTCCGGGATAAAAGGCGTGAGTATGCGTAGTTATGAAAAAATCATATCCTAGGATACGTTTCATAGAACAATCGCATCTAGCTCAATTTATGTTATTCTACAATTTTTACGTATCGTATTATGACAGAGAAGCAATGTCAATAAGATTATTTCTATGGTAATGTTATTCTTTGTGAACTGAGGGCCGTAATCCGGCTAGATCGAATACGTAATGAAGATGTATGCAAATTGCCCTGCGTGGATGGAGCAGATGATGTGATAAAGGACAGGCTTAGCAGTTCGCTCGCCACGGATTTGTTTCGCTGCCGTAAAATATAGAACACTGGCTATTAATCGAGGCTTCTCCCTAGTGAATTTCGGTGTTAAAATTATTTTAAAACAAGTAGCCGTTCAAACTTCCATATTATGTACCATCTACTGTAAGATGTTTAGGACAGTAGTTGATCTGGACAATAACATGTTTTTTGTTGTTGTACGTCTTATAATATTTATTTTGTAGGTCACATTAAGAATTGATCTCTCAACTAAGAATGAAGTTAATCACCAGTCTTATTCCGTCTGCCCTTGGCGCATATTGAAGTAATCCAATATCAGCTCCAGTTTGAACAACATACTTTTTAAGCATTTGTACTATGCGGTAGGAGTGATCAATAAGTGCCTTTTTCGTAAGGAAAAACGCGTTATCGCCACCGCCACTGGGCGTGATTGGAACGGTTTTGTTGGTCTCACGGGTCTTACGGCACAATGTCAACACTCGGAAATATTGAATCTTCCGAGCTAGTATTGGGCCGAGTCCCTAACACTATGTACATCCTACACCGGCATACCAACCAAAACCCGCGGTGACCTTCTTCGACGCATATGAGACGTCCCCAGGGTACATTCTTGCATTAAGATAGATGCTCAAGATTTTCCCTGTGCGATGACGCATTGCGGCTCCTCATTTTACGACAGATCTAAGATGCCCCTGGACTCTAAAAACGCCTTTGATGTCTACAATAGCGGGAGACCAACCGTTTGTCGTCTACCTTAGAGTCACTTAATTGGAATGGTCGAGCGGGGTTCCCACTGCTCGCCCCGCTACTCCCTCCGATGTCCCATTTAACAGCCTTTTTAGACAGGCAGGAGATAACGTGGCATAGTTCTCTAGAACTTTTCTGGAAACTGCCTGCTAACTGTGTTGAGTTCTAACTCACGCAAAGGTTTCCAATACCTTGTAATAAACGCAAGACCTACTCTTCCACATCTTATACAAGCTTACAAAAACTCAATGATAAAGTATTAAGTTTATCGATCATATCAATATACGTAAGTACCAATTATTTTTCATAATATTATGGAACATGTGTAACAAGAAACATTGTTCTTGTAATACAATAACTTTTGTTCAAACGCAGCAAAGAGTTACTTAATTACACCGCTGCTATTCTATGTATAATGAACTGATTGAGTTATTCTTGTATTCACAGATTTATTAGCACGGCGCAAATGGAAAATGCAAATCGTTTTCTATCTCTAAAAGTTTCAAAGCATTCCCCACGGTTTATGATTCGGGTAATGGACAGACAGACTGTTCACTGTCAAATTATCAATCCCATTTATGTATCGGTATTGAAGTTTGCAAAAAATAGAAGATTGTATAATGAAAAAAGGATTTTAGTAAAAAAATATTTTCAAGTCTTCGATCCCTCAATGATTAAAAACTGGGGTTTTTAACCAGTGTGTCCTACCTGTAATGACCTACGAAGCTGAGACGTAGACACATACCAGTGGCCTAGTCCACAAGTTTAAAGTCACTCAGCGTGCTATGGAACGGGCGATGCTCGGTGCCTCTTTGGTAGATAAAATAAAAAATGAAGTTATCCGCCAGAGAACCAAAGTAACCGACGTCGCTCGCAAAATTATCACACTAAAGTGGAAGTGGGCCGGACATGTCTGCAGACGGACAGACAGTCGATGGAGCAGAGAAGTGCTGGAGTGGAGACTGCGTTTCGGTAAACGAAGTGTAGGACGCCCTGCTGCACGATGGAGCGACGACTTGAAAAAGGCGGCAGGTAGCGGATGGATGCGGGCTGCTCGAGGCCGGGATGGTTAGCGCTCACTTAGGGAGGCCTTCGTTCAGCAGTGGTCGGCGACAGGCTGATTGATTGATAATGAAAAAAGAGATAGTGAAAGTGTCATATTTATAACGTACTAGCGGCCCCGACAGACGTTGTCCTGCCCTAAAAAGGAAATAAAATCCTAGAACCCGAGTACAGCGCTACCTACTGGATAGAATTGTAATCTAAACCATTCTGGAATCCACCTGAAGACACACAAAAAATTACATTAAAATCGGAAACAAAGAAATAACGAAATCAGTCCAGCCGTTGACGCGTGATGCCGTGACCAAGGAAAATAGGGATTCATTCTTATATATATAGATATGAAAACATTTATTTGACTGATGCATGAACATAATATACGAGTCTTGGCTAAAGGTAGATTTTGAATGAAACATTATATTATAATTTTCTTTTTAATTAAATAAGACGTATCGAAACGATTATAATTTATATTTTGTCATACCCTAAATTTTTGACACCATATTTTAATTCCTCACCAAATAACTCTTATTAAGCACCAGAACAATAGACGCCCACAAAAAATTTCAACAGGACTATTATTTACTGCCCACAGTAGCTCTGGCTGCGTTGATCAAAGGATCATGAAAGTTAGAATTATAATATTGACAAGACGTGACTGCAATCGAGCTTACCGAATCAACGATCTTGGACTAATATTCTGTTAAAGGATATTTATTAATTGTTTATGCAACTGCAACTATTCATTGAATTAAATGACAACGGTTTTTGAACGTTTGCAGACCACTGTTTACAGGTCTGGAAATGTTTGAGAGAGGCTTTTGTTCATTGAACTTCCACAGGCTGGAGAAGAAGATTTTTAAATCGTATTCTTTCGAAGTAAAATGCGATTTTAACTGGCATTAAGTTGTTCAGAAACCATTCAGAAGATGGGAAGATGATGTGGTTAAAACAGCTGGAAAAAGCTGGACAAGACTGGCGCGAGAGAGAGAACATTGGATGGTGTTGGAGGAGGCCTTTGCCAAAGGGCACACAGAATAAATAAAAACCTATTATAAAGAAAAAAAAATTGGTGTTTCTGAAAAAAGGCTATAAATAAAATAAATAAAGTTGTTCAGTTATTTTGGAAAACCGGCCAAGTGCGAGTCAGACTCGCGCACCGAGAGTTCCGTACAAACCTGTAGGTATATAAGTAAAAGTTCACTCATCACGACAATCGAGTCATAGTTATGGTATTTTTATTGCAAAATTAAATCAGTTTTTTACTTTCTAGTAAGGAACCCTAAAAATATGTAATGTAACAAAAATTTTAGGTTTTCGGATTTTTTCCTTTATATGTGTTATAAAATATTGCTTACTGGCAAATTTCAAGATTCTAGGCCGACTAGAAGTACCATGTAGGTTTTGATTCCGTTGCGAGTAGTTGCGAGATTCAAAATATGCGGCTTCAATTGCTGTTTCTTTGGATTGCGTAAACATAGAAGTTTGATATTGGTACAGCTTAAAGGTATTATAGATCTGAGTATTTGATATGGATTTCAATTTAATACCTCTAAGCGTTCATGAGGAAATGGGTAGTAACTTTAAAATTATTACAAATATGTTTATTGTATGATGTAACTGACTGCCTCGGTGGCGTAGTTGTATTATGGTACGACTGCAATGCTGAAGTCTCCGGTTCGATTCCCGGGTCGGGCAAAGTGATATTGAGGTTTTCCTTTCAGTATCAGCTCGGAGTCTGGAATTTGTGTCCGAGATGGTGATAGACTCGCCCCATATCACATCATGAGACGGAATAACGGCGAAAAGTGGGTGCACTAGTTGCGCCTCTACCTATAATATTATAGTTAATAGGTAACACGTAACAAAAACATAGATAACTATGCAATTGGCTCAGAATAAGGACTATAAGCATCTTTATTCTATGGAAATTGGCAACTTTGTGCGTTTGGACGCACTGTACGTTCTCATATCTAGTATTGTCTGTGAATATGAGTGTAAAGCCGCGTATCGACTTCGCACTCCAAGAGGACGAACATTGGCCGCGCGTTCCAGCCGTGCGAAATGGCTACCATTTTGGAACGCGCGCCAATGTGTTTGTAGTTGATATCAGTCAAAATATTTGACTCTTGGCGCGGGTGTTCATGGCACGCGCGTCAATAGCACATAATGGATACGCGGCTTAAGAAAACCACTCAACTATTTACGCGTGTAATGCTAAACAACCAAACACATAAAGGCCAAACATCTAGACAAACTTTCACGTTTATATTAGTAAGTAGGGTGTACAAAGTTTATCTTGACAATAGCCTTTAATATTTATCGATTGTTAAACGAAATTAGATTTATTTCCTTTGAATGACGAGGCAAGGCCACTGTGCTTGAAAGAACGCTTTGTGAATGTTTAATTGTTAATAAACGGTATCGATAGAATTTATAACTTAGAGACACTATTACCTTATTGAATTTACTTAAGTAAATTTAGCGACTGACAGTTTCATGTAATAATTGTTTCTTAGGATACAAGTTGACAAAGTCTGCGTGAACCCTAAATTGCGTCAACATTACCATATTTCATATTCTGCCCTGAAAGTTTACAGGCCATCTAACATCCTTTGATCAGAGCTCAGCAGGAGAGCCGTAGGTTAGTCAGTTGGTCGGTTATCTACTAATTATGTTTGCAACACAGCTAATAATCTCATATAACATGGAACGTATAAACTTTTTCCCAGTTTGCCTACATAGCTTTAACCAATGTGTTGCATTTGCCAGCTTTAAGAAGGTACTGTTTAACCTGGATGATTATGGTTACAGATTACATAACTGTTACACATTACACTTCTAATTGTATTTGAGTCCTATGCCGCCACTCTGCCATTTTAAGCGTAAGCGTAAGCGTAAGCGTAAGCGTAAGCGTAAGCGTAAGCGTAAGCGTAAGCGTAAGCGTAAGCGTAAGCGTAAGCGTAATCGTAAGCGTAAGCGTAAGCGTAAGCGTAAGCGTAAGCGTAAGCGTAAGCGTAAGCGTAAGCGTAAGCGTAAGCGTAAGCGTAAGCGTAAGCGTAAGCGTAAGCGTAAGCTTTAGGAGAAAGAGAAAGAGAAGAGAAAGAGAAAGAGAAAGAGAAGAGAGAAAGAGAAGAGAAAGAGAAAGAGAAAGAGAAAGAGAAAGAGAAAGAGAAAGAGAAAGAGAAAGAGAAAGAGAAAGAGAAAGAGAAAGAGAAAGAGAAAGAGAAAGAGAAAGAGAAAGAGAAAGAGAAAGAGAAAGAGAAAGAGAAAGAGAAAGAGAAAGAGAAAGAGAAAGAGAAAGAGAAAGAGAAAGAGAAAGAGAGAAAGAGAAAGAGAAAGAGAAAGAGAAAGAGAAAGAGGAAAGAGAAAGAGAAAGAGAAAGGAAGTGAAGGAGAAGGAGAAGGAGAAGGAGATGGAGAAGTAGAAGTAGAAGTAGACGGAGAAGAAGAAGGAGAAGGGAGAAGAAGGAGAAGGAGAAGGAGAAGGAGAAGAAGAGAAGAGGAAAGGAGAAGGAGAAGGAGAAGGAGAAGGAGAAGGAGAGAAGGAGAAGGAGAAGGAGAAGGAGAAGGAGAAGGAGAAGGAGAAGGAGAAGGAGAAGGAGAAGGAGAAGGAGAAGGAGAAGGAGAATGGAAGGAGAAGGAGAAGGAGAAGGAGAAGGAGAAGGAGAAGGAGAAGGAGAATGAGAGCCGGGAGCGAGAGCCGGTGCGAGAGCGGGAGCAAGAGCGCGAATGTGAGCGGGAACGTGAGCGGGAGCGAGAGCGGGAGCAGCGCGGGGAGCGGGAGCAGTGAGGGAACGACAGCAGGAGTGAGAGCCGGAGCGGGAGCAGGAGCGAGAGTAGGAGAGAGAGCGGGAGCAAGAGCGGGGAGCAAGAGCGCGAATGTGAGCGGGGGAACGTGAGCGGGAGCCAGAGCGGGAGCAGCGTGGGAGCAAGAGCGGGAGCAGTGCGGGAGCAAGAGCGGGAGCAGTGCGGGGAACGACAGCAGGAGCGAGAACCGGAGCGAGAGCCGGAGCTAGAGTCGGAGCGAGAGCCGGAACGAGAGCTGGAGTGAGAGCCGGAGCGAGAGCGAGGGAGCGGGAGCAGGAGCGAGAGTGGGAGCGATAGCGTGAGACAGTGGTCGTGGGAGCGGGGAGCGAATGCGCGGCAGAGGTGTGTTGACACTTCTCGCTATGTTGACGTCTCATGATGTGAAAGGGGGCGAGCATATTGACATCAATGATATGATGCTTGAATATATCAATCAAGCAGTATGTAGGTACGTAATATCAATGTCTATAGTTCCATTTTCATGATCAATGCCATATAATGCATAAATAAATAGAAGCGTTGTTGTATGACGTATACGTGCCGTGTTACTATTTTCAACCAGCGAACTACTGAAATATGCACACGCAACCTTTCCAAAATGCTGAATTTCAAACCGTTGAAACAGCTTTTCAAATCAACAGACAGCTTTTAAATTTTCAATAACAATTGCTATTTTAATCCAACAGGGCCGAACGGAAGAGTTATTTATGATTCTTATAATTTATGTAGTTTATGTAGGGTCTATACCCTATTTTTTAATTCTCAGCATTCTATAATGCTGCATGGGATAGGTAAATTTAAAACAATTTGATGACATAAATTTGGAACTGTCACAGTACTGTAAGCTGTTGCCAACCGTGATTCCATCTGTCCTCGGTCAAGGCTTGCACAGTGCATGTACTAACCAAATACTTAGTCACAAACGTCGAACTAAGTACCTATAACTTATTACAAACTGATGGCCGGGCGATATAGAATTTGCTAAGCTCAAGTTTAATCGCTCCAATTAATATTTTGACGCTGTAGAGCACGAAATCATTTTTAAATCCCATGCTTGAGTTACGGCTTGCAATACTGAAATGATGGATAAAAGGAAATGAGCTCCTGCCAGCGACTATATAACCCCTAGACTCCTAATAACAGACGATCGGCTTCGGGCAACACATCTGACAAATAGATCCAATGTAGCTTACCGTTCAAAATCTTCAAGTCAGTTGCGACCACAACTGTGAGCTGTAAACACTTCCGTGTTTGCGAATAAATAACTATTGTAATGAACCCGTGCACAATAAAATGGTGTGGTATAAATAGCCATAATTCAAATTTTCAGAAAAATGGCATTACATTTCACAGGTAAGTCAATAACGACACATAATCACATTTTATTTAAAATTTTACGGAGTTCATCTTAGACTGGCCATGTTGTGTTTACGCGCCATCTTGTTATATTTGCATCTCTTTCCGACGAAAGTACTTTTTACATTTTCTATTTCGTTTTGTTTTTTAACATTAAAAGTAAGTGATACACCAAAAGGATTTGTCGATAGTTCTATCGATAAAATTAAAAATAAAAGAAACTATCGCCCGAATACTCAAACGCTACTCAACTAATCAATTTATCTGAGACCTATTTAATTTTAACACGCTTCTTATTTTAAATGGTTAGTTCATTAGTAATAGTTAATTCATTTTAAAAATGATTAGGATATATTTTTGACTAGCGGTATCAGAAATAAAAGTTATTAGGATAATTTTTTTATTTTGTTTGTTGATTATAACGATTGTTTTGAGTTATTCTTTGTGTTATTCCTACAAGTCAACTCAAACATTCATGTTAATGTCGATGAGACTTACTAAGCGCCATCTGTCATTCGATAACATAAAGAGTTTCGTTAAAATATTAATATGTTTAATAAACAATAATAATATTACTATAAAACTTTATTACATAAAAGTAACATCGATAAAAAATCGTGTTTTCATTTAACTCGTCCTATCCCTATGCCTATGTTTCCAAGGTTATATAATGCGATAAGGTGTTGGAAGAACCAATCATAATGCAGTACCCCGCTTCCTCAAACCTCAGGTAGTTGACAGAATTAATTTGAAGAGAAATATTGAACATTAGGAGTCTAGGGGTTATATAGTCGCTGGCTCCTGCAGTTGTTCAAAGTGTGCACTCGTTTGTTTGTTATATCAATAACTAATTGGGCCGGTGAATTTCGTGCCGCCTCGGTATCAATAAATATTGTGTTTGCTTATTAGCTGAATTATTTTTTTAATTAAGAAAATTATTTTTAACATAGTACGTTAAACACATTTTTTTTTAAATACATACATTCATACACACTCACGCCCTCATCCCATAGGGGTGGGCAGAACCTACTGAGCGCCACATGCTACATTACATTGCTAGGCTTTATTATTATAATTACAAACAATGATCTGCTTTTCTCATACATTCACGAAAACAAAGCCCAAGGTAGCTAAAGCTGATGACATTAGCTTTATTCAGCGCCATCTATCAGATTTCACAATAAACAAGAGTGCAACACGCTAGCTACCTGCTCAGGACACCAAATTTTACCAACAAGATGTCTCTACTGTGCTCTTTAGTAAGCTTTTGGATATTAGGTTTCCGAAATGGCGTCAAAATCACAGTTATTATATTTAACACTAGCTTTTGACCGCGGCTTCGCCCGCATTAAAGAGTGTTTCCTGTATAAAAGTCACTTTATATACAAACGATATATATAACTGTATCCGTTATAATTGCAAGTACCAGGCGTCAATAAACTGATACAGATCGAGAGATCTTGCAATATGATCGGCGACACTTTAATACAAAACGCCTTTCCGTCTAGTATAAGTAGATCCCCAACTTTTGTCACAAAGGCACTCGCAGTCACAATAAAACATATAAATTATTATGTATGTATTATACATACAAACGCATATGTCAAAAGTTAAAAAATGGTTGGACGGACTATAATTGCTGTTTTTATGTAGTCATACTGAATGCATTTTTGGAGAGCAATATTTTGCAACAAAAAACATTGTGTAAATTACTATAACATTGGCCGTGCCTTGTTTCTGATCGTTGAATGTTGCTTTTAGCTTCCAAATTGCCAATAATATAAATAAAACTAAACTTTAGAAGATTTCAACTATTTGACTCCTCAAGCCCCGCGACGGACACCGGTGTCCATATATATAGGGTTTTCCCATACATCTATATATACATATAAGCGTGGCTTGAAGGGTTAATCTGTAAATTAGAAAAAACCGGACAAGTGCGAGTTGGACTCGCGTGCTGAGGGTTCCGACGTCCGACAAACATACATTTAAGGTAAGTAAATAAGTTCAATAGTGCGCCAAAATTATTTAATAAATAATGAGTTGGTATAATCGCTTCTTTTGTAATTAAGGTACATACTTACGGTTCTCAGATTTTTTCCTTTACAAGTGCTGCAAGACTGTAAATATGTTCATTAATAACAAAAAAAGCTAATTTACAAACGTTTTAAAGTTGTTATTAGCTTTTTGTATGGGTGTTGGGCCTCAAAATCTAACCAAGGTCAAACTTTAGGGATATTAAAGGGACAAAAATATGGAGCTTCTATCCATTAAATCCCAAAATCGGAGCACCTTAAAATTATAAAATTTATTTAAAAGGCCTAGTTTTTTTGGAAGCAATATTTAAATATACATAAAGTATTTTGGTTAGAATTTTAAGCCCGTTTAAGGATATGTCCCTGCGCACCTGAGGAGTTCTCTAAATTTCGAAGGTATGTGAAGTCGGCCAACCCGCGCTAGGCCAGCGTGGTGGACTAAGGCTTAAACCCTCTCAGTTGTAGAGGAGACTCGTGCTCAGCAGTGGGCAGTATATAATACAGGGCTGGTATGGTATGATTATGTACATGTCCCTTGATTAATTTATTAATAAACTTTGGCGAACTATTACCTTATCTATAAGTTTGTCGAAACCCTCGGTACTTGAGTTCAACTCACACTTGACCGGTTTTATTTTCCTTGTCACTTGTGAGGCACAGAACCCAAAAAAATGCAAATGATAATCCGCCGATAAAACGCTTCATACAACCTTGCCTGTATACTACTTCTTGTACATAATATAAATAAAATTCAACTCGTCAGTAAAATAGGCCAGTTTGGAACAGCTAGCTAGCGATCATAACCGGCGGCATTAATAACCCGCTGCTTAGCCTCGGGGTATTCCCCTCGTAAATTCCGCCCGAAATGCCGCGAGCGTACCGACTGCCAGCTTAGCCTGGGGGTACACCGACGTAGTCGTGCATATAGTTTTAGGTTTGCCCCGGGATAATGCCGTACGCATTGGTGGGGTTCATGGCCTTCTTTGCGATGAAATCTTTAACATTATTGAAAGTAATTTCAATCGTCTTTGTATTGGTATTTTATAGCATTGCTGTAAGCGATGAGATTTCAAGATAATTATCGTTACATTACTAATAGAATACAAGCTTGGTTTTGTACTCGTTCTTAAATACCCTGTTCCCATTGCATAGAGGATATTGACGACTGGTTGACCTGCTTGAAATCAACTGCCATCGGGCGATTTATTCCTAAATCCTGCTAGAAAAGTATTACTACATTTAGAAATCAAACCTAGGACTTCCCAACTTACATACATACATATATATACATATACACTCACGCCTGTTATCCCCGAAGGGGTAAGCAGAGGCGCAACTAGTGCACCCACTTTTCGCCGTTATTCCGTCCCATGATGTGATAGGGGGCGAGCCTATCGCCATATCGGGCACAAATTCCAGACTCCGAGCTGATACTAAATAGAAAAACTCAATATCACTTTGCCCGACCCGGGGATCGAACCCGAGATGCTGAGGATTGCAGTCGTACCATAATACAACTACGCCACCGAGGCAGTCAACTTATGGGTATATTATGAGGCGCCCCCGTAAAATTCTATACAATAATACAATAAAGTGAAACCTGGTTGATTGGGGTCTCATGGAGCCATGGATTTTGTATCGTTTAAAGAAGTTTTCATTAATCTAGTTTTCCAAGTAGGTTTAAAACTATAGTTGTCTCATAGAGATCGAAATTTACAGTTATTCCATTTATAGAGGTGGACATGTTAATAAAAATGTGTCTTTCTGGTGTTACGAAGTAAGTGTCGGTATGTAAACGTGATAAAACCTGTCCCAACCTGATAAAATGTCTCACTTATACAGGGCATGAGCAACTGAGTCCCAATTATAGAGGTAAACATTGCAAAAATACTAGAAATCAAATCTCATTTAACTAGGTTCAAAAAGTCCCGTTAAAGAGGTAATTCGATGACAAAATGTCGGAACCTTATTGAAAATTTCAATAATACAGATTTCTCATTTATCCAGATCCCATTAACCAGACATAACCTAGTTTTCACTGTATAAACAATAATATTGTAGGTACTATTATAAACAATGTATTGTTTTGGGTCGTTGTAAGACAAAACAAATGAAATTAGTAAAGGATAATCTTTCCTTTTAAAATAAAGACGTTATATGTAGAACAATTTTTATTATACTTATTATAAAGACGAAGAAACCTTTTTGAATGAATGACATTTTGTCCTAAATTTCTATATTTTTTTTGTAAGCATGCTTGCAAATGCCTACAAGATGGCTGATGAAAAGTACACTGCAGGGGTTTTTTAATATATCACTGACTGCCGGTCAAAAAACATGACATGTTGACATTTAAACACGTAAATCTCATGACGGTTGATACAGTCAAACCTCTGAGGTGATAGGGAACGTGGACGAACTATAGGGGGAAGCATAAAATCGACAAAAGAGCCACATGTGGATAAATAAAAGCGCGTTAAAAAGGAACTTTTCAAACATATAATTTATATAAATATTCTTTCATTATAACAAAAATGATGAAATATGGGTTCCGGCTTAATATTAATGATACCCAGCGTGGTCAGAATGTGTTGGGATCGTAATAGAATTTTACACCACTTGAATTTGAATTAACAACCAATTAAATTTTATTTTTAATCCTTTTAATATGCACATTTTACGTTAATGCCAAGTATTCAGAGGCTGAAAGCACCAACTTGCGCCACCAGATGGCAGATTATTATAATTCCAGCGCTGTATCAAATACTGTCCCACTGCTAGGCGCGGGGCCTCCTCTACTACTGAGAGGGTTTAGGCCTTAGTCCACCACGCTGGCCTAGTGCGGGTTGGTAGACTTCACATACCTTCGAAAGAATTTCAAAAAGAACTTATTAGGTATGCAGGTTTCCTCACGATGTTTTCCTTCACCGTTAAAGCGAACGATAATTGATAAACAATACACACGTAACTTTGAAAAGTCAGAGGTGTGTGCCTTGGGTTTTGAACCTCCGGACATTGTCTCGGCAGACCGTTCCATTCCCAACTAGGCTATCGTCCACTTCACATCATTAAATCTTTTCAATATTTTATATGCGAAAATTTATGAAAAACTTTCGATGTTTGTTACCATATAAAACAATTTGTAACGATCTCAATTGCTTTTTTCGATCCAACGTGAAAATGGATCAATCAAAACAAAGCTTTTTTGGTGATGTTTTAAATTGACTCATTATTATTGGTTGATTCTGGGGATTGAGTCGAATATTACGATAGGGTTCGTTTATTGAAAACAGCCATACGAGATTGCTTAAATATATAATTAGTGGTTTAATTACTTTTTCTACGAACCTAGACCAAGTATGCCATGTACAGATTACGAAGCCATCTTTTGAATAACTGCCAACACTATAAGAGAGCGTTCTTAGCAATAATATTGCGGTGTTTTGGTGTTGGTGATAGTACAGCATTCAGACTTAGTCCGTAAGATGGCGTTTAATAAAGTATTTTGAATTCCCCTAAATCCGGAAATCCGGAATAGTTGCCAGCTTCTTATTGTATTTGCAAAGAGTAAATAAATAAATACCACACATCATTAAGATCGTTATATTGTATGGGGCTCTATAGTCGATGTATTATATTAACGCTACAGCCATAAGGACGAATATTTGTCCTGGGCAGAATTTTATAGATTTACTTTGGTCAAGATCAAGTTACATAATAATTGTATTTTCTATACATCAAACTCGCGACAAGCTTTGATCTCTACATTATTAAACAAAGTTTGATTCAGTTTAAAGTTTATTTTTTTTTAACTTGCCATATATGTATGTAACTATGTTTGTTCGGGTGGAATTTTGGAAGTCAATTTCACATACATCCATACATACATTGCAAGTAAAATAAAAACTTGAACTTGATTCGATTCATTTTTGCCCCAATGTTTCGTATTTAGATCATTAAATTGTTATGTACTTCTTTCATATTCCCTCATATAAGAGCCAATTAAAACAGTTTAAAATGATTTCGTTAGCCGACCGCAGTGTACTGAATGACTTATTATTCGTTTCTAAAATTTTTAACAATAAATTAGATTGCCCACAATTGCTAAAAAGGTTTCAGCTTCGCGTCCCAGCTAGATATCCTAGATATATGATAACTCCGTTTCTTCCACCTTTTCGTAGAACAGTTTTTGGATCAAACTCTCCTATTTCGAGATTCTGCAAGTTAATTAATGAATATAGTGACATCTTGGACATTCACGACGATGCACCAAACAGGATCCGCCAAATTATCAAGGATTTTCTATCAAATAGTTAGTAATTTCTATAGAGTAAAATTGTAACCGTATTTTGATGTCTTGTTTGTTTTTTTTTGTTTTTCTTTGTTATTAACCTTGCTAGAGTAGTATTATATTGATGCATGATGTATTTACGTATAATTGTTTTGTTACATTATGATGGTATGTTTTCGCATGTTCCTTATCTAAGTATTAATGTATACAAGCGTTGGTAAATCAATAAATAAAAAAAAAAAAAAAAAAAAAAAAGAAATATCCATGATTTATATACCTATACACAACATTAATAAAACAGTTTTTGAAGGGCTCTTTGGGTTAGAAATAAGTTTTATTTTCATGAATAAATATTTTTCCAGTAAAAGTTTTAGTCTTACCATGTTATATAGTCCCTTATCAATATTTTTGTAGCGCGGAGCTTTTAATATAATATTATCAGAATTGAAAATGTGCCTAAGCTCATCTTAGTAGCCAAGTCCCATCATCATCATCTTAGTTTCTTAGTGTCTAAGTATCTACACCTTATATCTACTCTATATTCAGCTACCTTTTCCTTAATCACATTCAGGAATATAATTATTAATTACATTGATGATTTCGCTATGTTAAAAGTTTTTTTTTTTCAAAAATCAGTACGCGTGCACAAAGTGTATATTATTTTCCTTTTATTGGGACTTATATTAGGGCTGGCAACAATGAGCGGAAAATACGGCGGGTTGGCTTGTAGTGGAAGCGAGAAGTCGGCGGAACGGCTTGGCATTCTAACTTCGGCAGTTTTCTCTTAGCTGGCGCCAGGTGTGGTTGTATCGCAATCGTTCGCGTTTTGCCGCTAATTCTAACCCGAGTTTCTAGCGTCTATCATCGTATTTGCCGGTAAGTCGCTAAAATAACGAAGTATTTTTTAGAGTTCAAATATTTATAACAGCGTTTATTAGCATACATTTTGACATGAATTTATATACATTGATACTTTACTAGTGCTTAGATTTCCCTAAAATTAGAGTCACCTAGACCCTAAAATATATTTATTTCTTCCTCAAATTAAATCACACTTCATTCTAGGTTTTTAAAGACGCTTCTTTCTATCTGAAATGGAATACTGTAATGTAATCTTAAAGTTTCACGTCCCTAATAGCCGCTGTAATGTGCAGAATGTTATTTTTCCCTTGGTCTCGGTTCAATTCCTGACAAAATATTAAATTTATTTTATCTAACATATTATAAAATGTCTTAGTGTGCAGTTTTATTGTATGAACAATGCTTATTAATTTATAAGGTTTCGTACCTCAAAAGGAAAAAGAGAAACCCTTATTGAAATTTACCCTTGAAATTTACATTGAATATTCGGGTCTACAGTCTCCTTTAGCTGTGAAAAAATCAAACTTATAAGTAAACGCAATCAAAACTTATGACCAAATGGTTCTAAGATTATGTAGAGCAGACATTGGGGAAACTTTCATAAGTACAAAAATTATCGAAAAATATCAAAACACATATATAAAAGGCATTAGTACATACTATATATAGTATTATTAGTACATACTTCAGCTATTGAACGATAGATAGCGCTAAAAAGGATGTCAAGATATCGATGATTTGCAGTTATCGATATTTGAAAACTAAAAAGATTAAATACATTTATATCGACTTAAAAAATATTCCGCTTTCAGCCCGTTGTTGTGTACCTTTATCATGACAGCGATTTCCTAATATCAATGAATCTATACTAATATTATAAAGCTGAAGAATTTGTTTGTTTGTTTGTTTGTTTGAACGCGCTAATCTCAGGAACTACTGGTGCGAATTGGAAAATTCTTTTTGTGTTGAATAGACCATTTATCGAGGAAGGCTATAGGCTATATAACATCACGATGCTACTATTAGGAGCGAAGAAATAATGGAAAATGTGAAAAAAGCGGGGAAAATTATTCATCCTTGAGGGCTTTCATTGCGTGCGCTGCGAAAACGGTTCAAGATACCAAAAATATATGTATGAAAGAATTATTCCTCTTGAAATGATCTAAAAAAATGTCCGCGAGAGTATGTGTCTATCTTTTAAGATTAACTCACTACCACCGTTTTTATGGTAATCAAATTTGGTCGAAATTATTGCATTATTTGTTAAGAGTTGTATCAACGTCATAGTCATTGAGTGATTCAACGGGAAGGGTTTTATGTACTTTTAGCCCGGAAAAACTTATTAACGCGGGCGAAGCCGTGGGCAAAAGCTAGTGGGAAAATAAAATTGTCTTAAAAAACCACACCAAACAAAAAAAAATACTTTGTATTTGGAGTCAGTGCGTAATTTTAATTGCCGGCTAAGCAAAATACTCGTTCAATAATATACGAAAAGAGTATTTAACTTAAATTACACATCGACTCCAAATATAAAGCTAATATAATATTACGTATATAAAATATAAATTGTTTTGTTTTGTTTTGGGGTTGTTTTTGAAGTCTATTTTAATTTTTGTTAAAAAGTTTTATATTTTGTTAGTTAACATAGCTAGCAAAATGAGGGTATACTGTAAACACCTGTTTAGTTCCTAATACCCTACAGGCGTGAGGTTACGTTATGGAATGGTGTAAACATTAAACAATACATAGAGATACGATCGCAGTAATCGCAGGTCATTTGCTTTTGGTTATTGAAGAGTTCCATAGTCTATCTCGGAAGATCTTCAACATACCCTAATATACTGTACATATTTAATCTTCCCAGAAAAATACACTTCTACGTGACGAAAACCGTATCCAAATCGGATCAGTAGTTTTTTGGAAAATCGCAGATTTGTAAACTTATTGTATGTTTGTAAGTCCGGGATCCGTATGTTTACAAAATCCTTTTTTTTAAGTCGGTTAAAAATGTTGTCCATATCTCAAATTGATAAATATCACTAACTGCTATAGCTATTCAACAACAGATGTCGTCTTTAACAATTTTGCCATTTATTCTAGTCTTCTAGAATCATCGAAGACGTATTGTAAAAGTTTGTCGAAACCTTCGGTACACGACTCAACTCGCACTTGTGCGGTTTTTTATATACTCAACATAATTTCGTCATTACTTTCGTACAGTACTTAGGTATTTTATACGTTTCAAAAACGATATATTGAATTTAACAAAATTACAATTTAAATAACCCCCGATACAAAAAATCTCCAAATGGGACCGAAGTCCGGACCAGGGAGATGAAAATACTTCTTTAGTGGTCCCCCGACGTGAGGACGCTTGAGTCAAAATATTAGTAGGTACTTAACCGACAAAGACACTATTATTATTTTACTTTTTAGAGACTTTTTGTGTCAGGGGTAAATAACCCTAAAATAATTTTAATTTAATTTTATATCAAGCTTTTTAAATTACTTTATTATCCATCATGGGGCCTTGATAATCTTCTATCTATCACCTACTCGTTGAGCCCATCCTTATCAGCCCAAACACACTATATCTTCTATAAGTTGCTAAGGAGTTGGGTATCTCATAAACTACTTGATACCGCAGCATCAGCTAATGTTTTCCAAAGTTATAGTACACCAAATTTAAAATCATTCGGACTTTTTAAGTTGGAAATGAGCTGATAATCTTCAAACGCCTGAACAGACTAACTACTACTACATAAATTATATTATGTTCTTTGTTTTTTTGGATTTGTATCCCTTCCGAATAGCAGAATAACTATAAAAATATGGTAAAAGTTCACGATCAAGGAAATTATGAAGAAAAAACATTTTCTCATACATTTTATTTAAAAAAAATGAACATCGCGTAGTTTGTATTTTTGGTCTTTCACAGCTGACTCAGTAGCGCAGGCACTATTATAATATTAAACTCTTTGTGGCACTCACAAAGAGTATAATATTATAATATTTGATTAATAATATACCTAGATTGACTTCAAACGCGTCGATAAAAAATAAAGGCTTACCGTCTGCCTTTATATGATTTTCCCGCGCTTATTACGCTTCGAGCTGTCATGGCGTTCACTCACATTGTTATGCAGATTTATATTGTTCAGAAATTTGTGTGATTAAAGTGTGCAAAAACTACAAGGGTCGACATAAAACCACGAATAATGTCACCTACCACCTAATTTACATTTTTTATAGCCACTTCTTGTAAAATAAGCCCGTTGACATATTTCATTCGTTATGGGTTACTAGTTTATGGAATCAACTTGTCCTAAAAATTGGAAAAATGGATCCAAAGTAAAGGTTTTTTTTTACTAAACCGTCAATATTTTCGGCGGTTAATCCCATAAGTTTGTTTTTTTCTATTGAAAATAAAAAATTGTTAAGTGTACGTATGGTACGTGCTGTCAGTCGCTTAGCGTGGGTCTTACCGCCCGGGGCGGACTCGGTAATTTACCGCCCCGAGGCACCAAAAACAGGTCGTTTCAACAAATAAGTCACGCGTGGAATGTATAGATAACTAGCTTTTGTTCGCGGCTCCGCCCGCGTGAAAAAGTTTTTCCGAGACAAAAGTCCCGCTCTATGTTTTCGAATCGCGTTTGAAATCCGCATCAAATAGAAGAATATTTAATAAACTATTCCAAAGGGCGGGACACTAATTTAAATGAACCAAATAAAAAGTTAAATAATATTAATTGGTTTTATCTGACACAATTTATCGTTTTACCGCTATAGTCTTTGTGTTATTCTAGGACACACACATACACACACACACAAACGGACTAATACTGCAATATCAGCAAGAATATATTTATATTTAAATACATAAAATAATGTGTAGTGGTTTTAATTATTTTTAATACTTTCCAATAAATTCATAAATGTCAATAGAAATACATATATATGTATTTACGCCCCGCGCACCCACGTTTCCACTGTGTAAAAAGGAGCCTAAGTATTAATCCACGTTCATGCTAAATTTCATCCAAATCCATTCAATAGTTTTTGCGTGAAGGAGTAACAAATATTAATCATAATCAATCTTCAGATACTTTCACGCTTCTAATATTAATTAGGTAATGGAATTAAGTAATTATGTATGTAAATTTAATAAAATATTTGTTATTGCTATGAGAGTAATTTCAACATTGTAACCAGAGAAATTATTGTATTGTTTCGAGTATTCTTTTTTTTATTTCATAGACAAAATATTCTCCCTGTTTCAATACCACGGCGTAAAGATAAGACTCAGTTCTTGTTTAATAGTTACGAACCATGCAATGACTGGTATCATTATGTGCGCAAGCATGCAAGCAAGCATATAAGCAGAATGACGCAGTGATAGCGACAAAGCTGAAACGCACACTAGCATAATCGCAGTCGGCCCGATTGTTTTAGTTGCTTTTCAGCGCGTAACTATATCTATAATTCCGGGCTAAAAGTACATAAAAACCTTCCCGTTGAATCACTCTATCCAACACATTTATTTGGATAAAGATTAATATTATGACGTTGATACAACTCTTAACAAATAATGCACTAATTTCGACCAAATTTGATTACCATAAAAACGGTTCTAGTGAGTTAATCTTAAAAGATAGACATATACTGTCGAACATAGACATATATTTTTTTAGATTATTTCAAGAGGAATAATTCTTTCATACATATATTTTTGGTATCTTGAAACGTTTTCGCAGCGCACGCAATGGAAGCCCTCAAGGATGAATAATTTTTCCCGTTTTTTCACATTCTCCATTTTTTCTTCGCTCCTAATAGTTGCATGGTGATGTTATAAAGCCTAAAGCCTTCCTCGATAAATGGTCTATTCAACACAAAAATAATTTTTCAATTCGAACCAGTAGTTCCTGAGATTAGCGCGTTCTAACAAACAAACAAACAAACAAACTCTTCAGCTTTATTATATTAGTATAGATATATGATTAATCAAAGAGTATAATGTCATATTACCTCCTTTTATTTCGTACCGTTGCGTTTAGCCGTTACGCGATTAATTAGCGTTTTTAAGCTATTGCATAGCTTCTATCGCGGGCCTTGAGCGTGGAGACCGAATTCAGAAATTCAGTAACGAAAATAACCTGGCACCCTTCACTCCGACCGGCACAGCGGTGATATTTTATTTTCAACTCTATCACAAACATGTAGAGTGTAAAATTCCATAAGTAAATTTAATATCGCAGTCTTGTAAGAATACAATATGTAAGAGGATATGAGCTGAATGTTAAACGATAAAAGGTCGAAATTACCGTGTATTTAAAAATTGTTCCAGTCAGTGAAACGTATCGAAATGTCAAACGCGTGCAGCTGATGAGAATGTCCCCGTAGCGGGATGACGTGATTCTAAGCTTAAATTTTTAAAAAGTTTTTATTTATTTAAATGTTCTGGCTCTGGATACTAGTCCATTGAGCCCGTCTTTCATATTTTTTTTACTTTTGCCATCTATCGATGAATAGCAGAACTTTTAATGACTTTCTGAAATATCACGCTTGTCTCTTTAATTCAGCAACTCGCCTCTAGGTGGCGTTGGTTGTCTTATCGGTCACCACGCTCAAAAAGTTGAATTAATATCAAAGAAAAACAAAGGAGAATAAAAAATACTACATAAATAAAATAAATAAATAATTGTAATTACATAAGTTGATAAAAAATGGTATGCAATAGCTTTACCGCGGCAGTCTCCGAGTGCCACACGTCGTTTTTTTAGTTTCGACCAAGGTTTATTCAGTTTTTGACCGTGTTTGTATTTGAATACGTTTTAATTAATTCTTCATAATTATTTTTCTAAAATTTATCAGCGAAAAGTGATTTCAAAGTAATGAGTTCCAACTCTCAATTTTTCCGTAGTATGTACATTAATATATAGGAGTTTTTTATACATCAATGCATACATGTATCATAATTCTCTTTGTCTCTTCTTCTTTTAAATTATGGCTTCCACCGATTATTTATCGGTGATTTCGCCAATGTCATGTAATAATAGCAGATACAAAACAATAAACATAAATTCTTAGAAACAAATATTTCCTCTTTGTCTCAGTTTGTTGGGATTAGCCGAATCGTTTAACCGCTGCTTTTAGTCTTTATTCTGAGTTTAACCATCAATTTTGTCAATGTCAGGTAGGTATGTTCGTCATTATGCGCGCATCGACATTAAAATTTATTAATCCTTTCGATACCTAAAAGAAGTGTAGTATTCACTGTATTATAAATGGTCTTTGATTAATCCAATCGGTATTTTCGTATATATAGAGATAGGCATTTCTTGACTGTCAATTTACCATTCAATGTTATTTACAACTAGCTTTTGCCCGCGGCTCCGCCCACATTAAAAAGTTTTTCCGGGATAAAAGTCCCGGTTTATATTTTCCCGGGATAAAAAGTAGCCTATGTGTTAATCCAAAGCACGATCTACCCGTGTGCCCAATTTCATCGAAATCCGTTCAGTAGTTTTTGCGTGAAAGAGGAACAAACATCCATACATCCAAACATCCAGACATCCATACATACTTACAAACTTTCGCCTTTATAATATTAGTAGGATAGTAGGATAGGATTAGTAGGATTCCACAATCTTGAAGAACAAGAATATTAAGTTTTTAACACGTTTTTATTAGTTTCAGACGTATGTATGTATGTTTGTCTGTATGTAACTTATACTTTGAACATGATATTGACCCACTTCAAAACGTCGGATTAAATCGAAATTTGTCATAATTATCAAGGACCGATGTCCAATACATCGTCATCCAATATTCCATGTTTCACGCGGGCAAGAAATGCTTCGCCATTGTGCACGTTTACAAGCATTTTTGTCTATAAGAATGGCCCGTGCGCGACAAGAAAATTTCTCAACCATTAGGTAAATGAATCAACAAAAATAAACGCTATTTTTTTTATTTCGCAAATGTACGACGTCAACACTCTTTTGCGTTGAAGTTGTGACATTCGTAACAATGTCGGAACTCTGAACCCCTTGTAGGCTTCAGTAAATTTCGAAATGTATTGTTTTTATAAAACTGGTGATTATCGCTAGGTGCGTATTTATTCAGATTTTTGAACCGTCGTGTACTAAATGAATGATAAATGATAATATGCACACGTGTAACCCTAATAAAAAAACTGCATAGTTTAATAAACAATATATTATATTAAGTATGTCTCTAAATAAAAATTGTAATTGACTAATATAAAATTAACCCGAATATGATCACAATATGAAGTCATTCGATTTATCTAAGAGTCCAAATTGGTATAACACGGTAGCTTATATATTATTTTCCATCAAATATAAATATTCATCAATAATACGCGGTCATAATGTATTTAATTTGGAAACTTACATCCTTTGTTACAATAACATAAATGATCGAAAACACTAGTAATTGAGAATTAACAACGGAATGTGGAAAATTTCATATAATTTTTCAAGCTTAAAGAAAGCCAATGAAGTTCAAAATATGCATAGGTAATGTTGTGTGGAGGACAATCGTATCAAGGAATTGAATGTTGACTTGTTTCGCTTTATTTCTCTATTCAGAAATAACGCGTAATTGATCAGTGGCGACGGCGGCGCACTGAAAATGTATGTTGCGAGGTTTTAGGTTCAATCCCTAATCAGAATAATATGCGCGCTTTTGGATTCAAAACAATCGTCCATTATCTTATTCTTTTAAATAGTAAGCACATAATAATGGATATAAATAATTGTTTTAGTAATTGACGTTTATCGGATATCCATTAAAGCTATGGAATTGTTATTGAACACAACATGCAAAAGAAAATAAGCTTGACAAAATGTGCATGCACTTGTGCCTCTCCCAACTTTTGAGGGTAGGTTTGTAAATAGGTACGTAATATTAATAAATCTCGGCTTTTTCTAATACATGTTCTTTTCCCTAGACTCTAGATTTTCCTTACTTTACTGCTAAATAAATTACTATGTCAATTTACATTTATATGAAAATAGGTGCTATTTTAAGTCTTTAAACTTGCAAGTGTTCGTAAAATATTTAATTTGAAGATATACGTTTCGTCATTTATTTATATTAAAAAGTATAATTATTAAGACCGCGCGCAATTATTAAGCTATTGCATAGCTTCTATCGCGGGCCTTGAGCGTGGAGACCGAATCCAGAAAATCCGTAACGAAAAAACCTGTCACCCCTCACTCCGACCGGCACAGCGGTGATATTTTATTTTCAACTCTATCACAACCATGTAGAGTGTAAAATTCCATAAGTAAATTTAATATCGCAGTCTTGTAAGAATACAATATGTAAGAGGATATACGCTGAATGTTAAACGATAAAAGGTCGAAATTACCGTGTATTTAAAAATTGTTCCAGTCAGTGAAACGTATCGAAATGTCAAACGCGGCGGGATGACGTGATTCTAACTTTGAATTTTTTATTTTTTTTTATTTTATACCTGTTCAAAGAGGTTTTTATTTAAATACTAGTAGTGCTCGCGGCTCCGCCCCCGTGAAAAAGCTTTTCCGGGACAAAAATATTTTCCCGGGATAAAAAGTAGCCTGTAGCACTCAGGAGTTATGTAGCTTCCTATTAATGAAAGAATTTTCAAAATGGGTTCAGTAGTTCCTGAGATTAGCGCGTTCAAACAAACAAACAAACCAACAAACAAACTCTTCAGCTTTATAATATTAGTATAGATTACGGCTCTGGATACTAGTCCATTGAGCCCGTCTTTCATAATTTTTTTTAGTTTTGCCATCTATCGATGAATATTTTATTTTATATCTGTTCAAAGAGGTTATAAATATTAGAATTTATGCAATAGCTTTACCGCGGCAGTCTCCGAGTGCCACACGTCTTTTTTTATTTTAAAGAATCAATCTAGATCTCTACACGAAACATATGTTTGGTCTACGATTAAATATAAGAAAACAATTAAATCTTTGGTAGAGTACGTTTCTACTTATATTTCCGATGCCGTGATGTTGGCAGCAAAGTATATGCAGTGCTGCTACATCACAAAAAATGAAAGTCTTACCTTGAAATAAAGGATTGTTTTTTGAATGGGAACATGTTTGTTTATGAAAAAAACATAATATTTTCAAATCAAATTTTAAAATATAGGAATAAATTATGTACCCAGTTTTCAAATAGTTTATTATCTTTAATCAATCAATCAATCAATCAGCCTGTCGCCGTCCACTGCTAAACGTAGGCCTCCCTAAGTGAGCGCCAACCATCCCGGTCTCGAGCAGCCCGCATCCATCCGCTACCTGCCGCCTTTTTCAAGTCGTCGGTCCATCGTGCAGCAGGGCGTCCTACACTTCGTTTACCTAAACGCGGTCTCCACTCCAACATTTCTCTGCTCCAGCGACCGTCTGTCCGTCTGCAGACATGTCCGGCCCACTTCCACTTCAGCGTGCTGATTTTGCGGGCGACGTCGGTTACTCTGGTTCTCTGGCGGATAACTTCATTTCGGATTTTATCTACCAAAGAGACCCCGAGCATCGCTCGTTCCATAGCACGCTGAGTGACTTTAAACTTGTGGATCAGGCCACTGGTCAGTGTCCACGTCTCGGCTGCGTAGGTCAGTACAGGTAGGACGCAGTGGTTAAAAACCATAGTTTTGAAGCATTGAGGGATCGACGACTTGAAAATATTACGTAGCTTCCCGAAAGCCGCCCAACCTAGCCGTATTCTCCTATCTGCTTCCTTCTCGAAGTTGTGCCGGCCCAGTTGAATTATTTGACCAAGGTAGACATATTCCTGCACAACCTCGAGAGCGGCATCGCCTACGACTACAGGTCTCGGGAGAACGTGGCCATTGTACATAACTTTCGTTTTGTCAAAGTTCATCCCGAGTCCTATTTGTCTAGAAGAACGGTCTAGGCTGCTTAGCATATCCTCCAAATCCTGCAGAGACTCCGCCATGAGAACGATGTCATCGGCAAATCGCAGATGCGAGATGTATCGGCCGTTGATGTTGATGCCCCGTCCTTTCCAATCGAGAGTCTTGAAAGCGTCCTCCAACGCGTTGGTAAACAGTTTCGGAGAGATTACGTCTCCCTGTCTTACCCCTCGACGCAGTTGGATTGGCCTTGTGCTCTGTTCTTGTACTTGGACGGTCATTGTTGCGGCTTCGTACAGACATCTAATAATCTGGACGTACCGATAGTCGATATGACATCTCTGCATGGATTCCAAAACAGCCCAGGTCTCTACCGAATCGAATGCTTTTTCATAGTCCACATACGCTAGGCATAGAGACTGATTGTATTCCTCGGTCTTCTGTATTATCTGCCTTAGCCGATCAAGCCCGGCTCGGTTACATTGACCCAGTATGTCATCTGTCAACAAGCGAAAATCGACCTTATACGCACCCACATAATTCTGTCACCTGCTCGTTTAACCGTAGAGAGCGTCCGTTGTACGTAGCGAGAAACAGTCGTTTGTGGTACCCTACCTTATATGTAAGAGTCCGTCTGAGTGGGTACCACAGTAATGTCTATTTCTACCGCCAAGCAGCAGTGTGCATGCAATGTTGTGTTTCGGTTTGAAGGACATTGTAGCCAGTGTAACTACGGCACATAGTGAGACTTAACATCTTATGTGTCAGGCTGACGAGTGCAGTGGAATGCCACACTATACTTTGTAACTCAAGGTGCTGGATGGTGTTTCTACTGTTTATGGGTGGTCGTATCGCTAACCATCACGCGAACGGCATGTTCGTCTCGTCATACCCTAACAAAAATATGCATTTGTACTATAACCATATTATTTGTTGAAACTTAACAAATGTTTAATCGCCATCAAAAATTGCTATACGCTATGCCACGGACAAAGCCGCTAGGTTCGCCTGTGGGCTTGCCGGCGGGCATCTACCCCGGCGTCAGTGCCGCACAAATGCGCCGCTATAGTACGGCCGCCAGGCTTGCCGGCACACGGTGCGCATGCGTGTTTCCCAGTACGCTTTCTAACAGTCTCTATCTTGACGGGTGTCAAAAACATTTTGCGGCTTATGTCGGTTGACGAATCAAGCCGATAACAAACCCGGATTGCACAAATTCGGTAACGGTGCCGGCAGCATAGTGTGTATGAACCTTTAAAAAGCAAGTGAAAAATTTCTGTGATGTAAATCGTTTCAAAAAAAAATATACCTACGCTTTCACACTGGCAACTAACATTTTTATTTGCACGGTCTTTGCACGGATTCGTTCGTTCAGTTTCCACAAACAAAGCCGAACTGTATAACACTACGCTGTTATCTATATACCGTCTGCGTCAATACATTATATACCTGTAATTGTATACAACGTAGCCGTTATAAGTTTAATATAAGTTGCCACGCCGCGGGCATGCTTCGCTGGCGGGTAAATTATAACGACTACAGTTGATACATTATATAAAACCTCTAGTCACAGTGGTAAATACTTATTTTTCATATCGCTGTGCCGACTACGCGCCCTGCAGCTATTCAGTGGACATTTTCAGTTTCACCAGGGTTACGATGTTTTTATGATCAGAAGTTATAAACATTAGCTACATTAACATCAAGCCCTTTTGCCTTTGATATATTATAGTTATTATATATCAGTAGCTGACTCACATAGTCACAATTTCCAGCTTAATTACACATATGTAATAATTATTTATACGATAATTCGCATGAACAAGCGCTGCAGGTCCATGGCATTATGTCAACATTAGATAATAAGCTTATGAATCATTAGGGGATGCAAGTTCATCTCATCACATGACAGTTCATGTAATGGAAAACTAGATATCCGGCAAGGATTGACTGTGAGCTAGTGATAGTAATCACCATATGGTAACATATTTTGTCGGGAATTTGCCTATCTTCAAGTCTCTAGCTCGAGGCGATTGTGAGCCGAACGCTCGCGATGACTCACAGTCGAATGCTTAAGGCAGTTTCGAAATAATTTTAGAAATGATTGTTCTGCAGATGAACGCCTCGGGTGAATTAGCCCGAGGTATCAAAAGCAGAGCTAGGTGTGCCTTAATATTGTCGGTGGAGGCAGAGCGCCGACGGCGAAGGCGCGGCGCGCTGCGGTGCCTCGGGCGCTACCACCGCGCCGCTCGCGCCCGCCTCGCAACCGCCCAATATAATATCCTCTCTTATGATATAAAATAATCATATTATTTGCATGTGAGGTTTGCAACCAATATGGCAAAATAATAATTTATGACCTCAGTGCGTTTTATATGTACGAAACGCCAAAGGCGATGAGCGAATCGTGATGTAGCGTAGCGCATGACCAACGTTCCAGGGTTCAAATTGTCTTCGTGAATTGGGCATTTAAATTAAATTATTATTTTTGCGATTTCTTAATATGTATTTAGGATATGCACAAAAAGTGCTTAAACTGTAAGTAACTTACCTTATTCATTTGAATAGTAAGCACATAATAGTGGAAATAAATATTTGTTTTTATATGAATCGCTTACGAAAACTGTACTGTTATTATTAAATAAGTGTTTATGTAAATAAAAACCTATTCTGACATTGTAGAAGATTAAGGCTACTACTAATGCTTGCTATATCCGTTCTGTACAACCCATGACGATAAGCGACAATACTTAAAACATAATAGTTTTTTTATTACTTTGTTGAGAACCACGGGGGAAGTAAAAGTATGTTTATTGATTACACCTTCGCGTATAGTCTCTATAAAATTTTCACTATATAAAGGGAAGCTGAACTCGGTGATGAATATTCCGATATGATTTTTTTTAAAAGCTGACATATTTCTTTTCAAAGAAGCAGCGTTGGTTTAATTGCATTGTACGATACAATTGACAGGCTTGATAGCTTCTATCAGAAACACATCGCAACAAAACATTGTTTTAAAAACAGTCTGAATTTTTTTTACCTCTTCCTCTGAATCTGCGAAATAATCTGGACCTAGTTCGTTTTATTCCAACGAAGAGTTGAAAATGAACCTTGTAGCGAAGGAAATGAAGTTATTATTTTAAATTGGACGGTACCGCAATGGTACTCTAAAGACTGAAACAAATATTACGAATTATTGTCGCGTTCATGTGTTGCATAAATATTTCTGTGCGTGTGTTAATTATAGGATAATTAAGGTTACTTTTTGCATAGCTCAATAGGAAAGTCTCAATGTATGCTGTGTTTTATTATTATCTACGAGTTCTATACTGTTTAATGTCTTTGATTATTATGAGTATAAGAAAGCCATCTGAAGTAAAGTAACCTATTAACCCGTCAAGCCCCGCTTATATATATAGATGTATGGAAAAGCCCTATATATGGACACCGGTGTCCGTCGCGGGCCTTGACAGACTACATACTATATGTTTATGACAATTATTTATTTATGAACGCTGAAATCAATGCCATTAATAGAAAACGAATCGGCATTTTGATGACAAGTTTAAATTGATAGCTAAGTTCCTTAAACCTTTTTTATGGCATTGAATGATGAGACGAGCATGCCGTTCACGACCACCCATTAACAGTAGCAGCACCATCCAGCACCTTGAGTTACAAAGTACTACTGTGTGGCATTCCACTGCACTCGTCATCCTGAGACATAAGATGTTAAGTCTCATTATGTCCAGTAGTTTCACCGGCTACAATGTCCTTCAAACTGAAACACAACAGTGCATGCACTGCTAGTTGGCGGTAGAAATAGACATTGCAGTGGTACCCACCCAAACGGACTCTTACATATGAGAGACCTGCCACCAATGAAAAAATCATAAATCAATATAAAAAAAAATATTTCTAAATCAAGATACTTGTATTTTTGACAAAAATAATGTACATTCAGCCACATAAGTAGCTGAAAAAACTCAAATTTTATAATCGCATACACATAATAAATTTAATTAAAACATTTTTTTTATGTGAACTAAAGTAAATTCCTTGTATTTTATTATTGTGAAGCGAAAATACACTTCGGTAAGAACACAAAAGTGCACAGGCAATTCAAAGTTTTGAACTTATGTGGCTGACTGTACCTACAGTTGATACTACTACAGGCTACGACGCCTGTAGCATTTAACATAGTTTTGTTTGCATTTTAGGCATTATAATTTACGCATTCAATAAGACGTTCTTTCATTCAGTTCATAAATATTATCTATAGTTTGGTAATTCATGCATTTTATTTGTCTATAGCTAACCGACATAGAATAAACGTGATTATTCCCTGAAATCAAACTACGTTAAAAAAAGCAAAGCTCCTTTAGTGTTGGTTTTCTGAGACAGAAGTTCGAAAGCGGTCGATCAGATCTTTTCATTTTGTAAACAAAACTTGTGCCACCTATAAAACTCCTTCAGTGCATCACCACAAATGTAGCTATCAAGAATAAAGAAAATAAAGATGTAAGTCTTTCATATATCACGATTTTATTTTCCCCTTCAAGCCCCGCTTATATATATAGATGTATGGGAAATCCCTATATATATATATATAGCTACCAGTGTCCGTCGCGGGGCTTAAGGAGTCAAAGTTACTTCAGTAGCGCAGTTGGATTGCGTATGCGGTACACCGCTCGGGGTTCCCGGGTTCGAATGCCGGGACGGGAAACGTGATTATTAATTTTTCTCCTAAGTAACATGGTGGCAATAGCCATAGATAGATAGATAAATAGATAGTGGAACGGACTGCCGAGACGAATGCCCACAGGTTCAAAACCCAAGGGCACACACCTCTAACTATTCTAAAAAAAATATGTGTGTACTTTCTGTGAGTTATCGCTCGCTTTAACGGTGAAGGAAAACATAGTGAGGAAACCTACATACCTGAGAAGTGCTCTGAATTTCAAAGGTATGTGAAGTCTTGCCAATCCGCGCTAGGCCAGCGTGGTGGACTAAGGTCTTAACCCTCTGAGTAGTAGAGGAGGCCCGTGCTCAGCAGTGGGCAGTATATAATACAGGGTTAGTATGGTATAGTAACTTAGAACATAGTAACCTGAACCCTAGATTTTATGCCCGGTATGGTATAATAAGTGGTTTTGGAATAGAAATACTGCAAAATGGTACCAGCAATTAACACTACGCTAAGTCGATTTTTGACCAAGTTCGGTTCTTTTTTTATTTTATTTTTTAAATTAAAATTTAAAAATCAGTTTTTTTTTTTATTTTATTTGACCAAGTTCGGTTCTAGTGTAAAAAATATTTTTTTTATCTTTCATAATCTCACATTTTTTATTTAAAAAATTACAGTGCACTACACAACACGGTCATAAAGAAATCTATCTATATCACTATAATAAAATAGTAGATCCTGGTGTGTCTGCACATTGAAAGAAATGCGATAAAAAAGGAAAGGGGTGACTATAGAAGAGTAACGGAAAACAAATCAGCGATTTTTACAAATCTTGTCTGTCTATTATTTCGTTTGTTTGTTACTGCACATCTCCGAAACTACTGAACGGATTACGTTGTTTGGTATGGAGTTAGTTCGAGACCCTAGAAAGGACCTAGGCTACTTATCCTGGGAAAAATAAACCGGGACTTTTATCCGGGAAAATATAAAGCGGGACTTTTTATTCCGAAAAAACTTTATCACGCAAGCGGAGCCACGAGCAAAAGATAGTTTCTAATAAAATAAAAAAATGTAAACTCTCCGCTGCAAAGTTGATGTTATCGATTTAACGAAGTTCATTTCCAGTATTCAAATATTGTCGCCGTGAACACGCCAGCAAACTGTCTAAGACATGCTTCGACTCAACATAAACTATTGATAAACGCAAAGGGCGCCTTTAGCCCCTGGATCAGCCGGCGGCCACTTTCTATTGTATTTAAAGAAAAGTGTAAAATCTTATAGTTTACTCGTCTGTTTCTATTGAGTAACAGGGTTGTGCTGAAGACATTGTTGATGACTGGTAGGAAGCTACATCCTAAACGAATACAAATATAGTATTAATTGAGAAGCTCTACTTTTTGGAGATTAAGAACTTTTTCATTTGTTTTGTATGGGTAATTTGACGTATACAAGGAAAACCTAGATCGGAACCAGGGTGGATGAAAATCGTGATTTTTTTGTTTCTGACAGATTTTGAAAATTTGTTACAAGTATTACATATACACAGACTGACGCCTTTTATCCCTGAAGTGGTAGACAGAGGTGCAACTAGTGCGCCATTATTCCGTCCTATGATGTGATAGGAAATTTTTTTTTTACAAATATATGTGTTTACTCTTTTAACTAATCAGTCTAAGAAAACTATTTTTTTTACACAGTTACAATTTTTATGACAGGCTGTCATGCGTTATCTTTGAGTATCTAGTAATGCAAAGGAGATGGATGACCAGGCGAACCCTTCGTTGGTCATATATGCGCAGCTGGTCATAAACTTTTATTAAAACCTATGTGACTTGTGATCGCTTTCGTTACATTGCGAAATTGTGATTTTTGTTGTGTTATTGTGTAAAAAAACGACTTTATATTCAGTCCTGCATGTGTGGTTTTTTTTTGTTTAATGTGTGCTATCAGTTTCTGCAGAAAAAATTGTTTGCGCATTATTGCCATATCGTGTCCATTGCTTAAATAGTCTAAGTGCGTTATTGATTGTTCGCATGGTGAATACTGTATCGCTTATCGTAAAAAAACTGGGTACATCAGAAATTAGTTTTTTTTTTATTTATCAAATATTATGTTAAGTAAAAGCTAACGAAAAAATCTAAAGCTGCTTAATAATAAAATATTTAGGTATTTAAAAGGTTTGAAATAAGGGTAAACTGGGCAAAGGGTCAGATACAAATTATGACGTCACCGAAAATAAACGGCCATAGCTACGTGTGTGTAAAAAAGAGATACATAACTCTACCACATTATTACTTTTGCCTACAACAATGTTTCGAATGTGATAAAGTGCCTCATTATTTAATCAATTTTGATGCTGATTTAACAAAATTGACTGCCTCGGTGGCGTAGTTTGTATTACAGTACGACTGCAAAGCTGAGGTCTCGGCTTCGATCCCCGGGTCGGGCAAAGTGATATTGAGTTTTCTATTCAGTATCAGCCCGGAGTCTGGAATTTGTGCCCGATATGGCGATAGGCTCGCCCCCTATCACATCATGGGACGGAATGATGGCGAAAAGTGGGTGCACTAGTTGCGCCTCTGCCTACCCCTTCGGGGATAACAGGCGTGAGTGTATGTGTGTTAACAAAAATATCAAGCTTGTTTTAAATCGTGATTTAAAAAAAATCCTTGATAAAAATCTCTGATTTAAATCAAATAACTTAATCAACACTGACGGGACTATGGATTGTAGAAAATAAGGAGGACTCTCTTAAATGGGGAACAAGTTAAAAACGTCCAGCCTAGGTATACGTACTTTAAATATCAGTTTTAAACTGCAGAGCAGTAGCAATTGTAGAGTGAATTGAAGTGCTGAGTATACAGTTGCGTAATAATACTATGGAGGATACAAATATACTCCATACATTACGTGATCCAAAGTAATGTTGTAAATATAACCTAAAATAACTGCTGTGAGAAAAGTGTGAGGAGTAATTCAATTTTTGTATATTTTAAAAATACGCTTTTTTGTTAACTGTTACAAAAATGTATACCTACAATAACAGAGAAATTGTGGACAAATATTGTACTGCGAAAAGTTGTCCAAGTGGACTTGAATTGAAAAATATAAAAAAATGAATCGCCTCAGTCTCTTCCTTAATTCTGACCAACCTAAATTATTTGTTATTATTTTCTTTACAAAAGTTGAATTGTGAGCGGAATAGACTGTGAAATTTTTGCAATTCCTTAAAAACACACACGCAATTCCTTTCATCCCTTAAATGAGTAGAAAGTCAACCCACTAGTGTACCCACTATTCGCCATGTGTATTCCGTCCCATGATATGATAGGAGGCAAATCTATTGCCATATTGTGGCTCGTTGGCATAGTTGTACTACTTAGTTCGGATTCATCGTCATGGGTAGCACTCCGGAAAATCGGACCAGCAATGCGCCGAATCTGTCGACGTTTTGGGAATAGGTCTGGTGGTTTACTGGTGGTAGTTCTCTCAAATGAAAGAGTCCGTCATACTGGATGGTATTTCTTTTGTTTATGGGTGGTCATATCGCTTACCATCAGGCGAACGGCACGCTTGAAAAGTGCTATGTATGTCGGTTCCGTACATTGTCACAAATTTTTAATCCGCCTTGCACTTTGCTTGTTCGTTGCGGTATCAGCACTAGTCAAGCAATCTAAATTATAAAATTTAGCAATCACTGAACTCGTATCATTTGTTTTTTATTTTATTTGTGTCAATTTAGATTCCTATAGTTTGCATTTTCAATATGCTAAATTTACCGTATGCTCAAAACATGAGTTAGATGATAATTTTTAATTTTTGATCATAGATCAAACGGGATGGTTCAATCGCATTCTTACTCTGTACAAATACAACACAACTATTTTAAACTTTCTTAAATATTGGATTGTTTTTTTTTTTATATTGGATTTGATAGCGCACACAGCGACGTCGGTCGTGTCGAATTTTCCCTCTATATTACGTTCTATTTTTATCGTGGGTTAGTTCATATCGTAATAAATATTAGGAGATTGTGAGCGCCAATATTGATAGCATGAAATTTTTGCCAGTCATCTAAATAAATAATAATATTTTAATAGGCTTAATATTTTTTTTTGCACTTCTTTCCAACACAGCCAAAAAACATATTATAAGATATCAATGATTATAATTCATAAAGTAATAAATTTCCAAGAAAATTATGATAAAAGTGCAGTAGGGAATAAAATTATATTGTGCATAGCGTTTTCACTTTGGCGTTGCATTTATCTTTAAATATTCGGTTTGTCCTCAAACAAACTTTTACCCGTGTCTTGTTCGCGCTTGGCTCGCTCCGCCTCCAGGCAGTAATTACAATTGGAATAGAAGGACGGCCCAACCGCGGGCTACGCCACTGGCTCGCCCGATTCTTTGTACAAACGCTAACAGCTGAGAGAGAGAGCAAACAACAAATTAATAACTTAAAAATGGTACAATAACCCACGAATGTACCCTTGAATGACTCTGATGTAATTACAAGGGTAAGCTACGTAGTGACAGTGGTCAGTGTAATTAATAATTTCAAAAGCTGTGTTGCGTCCCAGTGCCTTGATTTCAATCTGAATTGAAAGATTGGATTAAAGTACATTACATTTTTTTATTGCATTGAATTACGGGACGAGTATGCCGTTCACTTGATGGTAAGCGATACGACCACCCATAAATGATAGCAACACCATCCGGCACCATGACTTACAAAGTAGTGTGTGGCATTCTACTGCGCTCGTCATCCTGAGACATAACATGTTAAGTCTCATTATGTCCAGTAGTTACACTGGCTACAGTGTCCTTCAAACCGAAACACAACAGTGCATGCACACTACGGCTTGGCGGTAGAAATAGACATTGCGGTGATATCCACCCAGACGTACTCTTACATATATTAAGAGACCTTCCACCAGTCGTATTACTACAATTTACGTCATATTAATTTTAGCTAAAATTGTTGGTTAGCAAAGAACATTTCATTAAATTAATAGAAGCTCTTTTTGTTAATTAAGTTGGTTTATGAGTTTCTGTTGCATCATATTTGAAATAAAATATTTTTTACATAACGCAAAGTGTCAAATTTTCATAATAATAATAATAATATTTTTTCTAAATTATTTTTACATAACGCAAAGTGTCAAATTTATGACGTATAAATTGCATTGGTTTTAATTGAAAGAAAAACTGTGCAAAGCTAATAAATTATATTAGAAAATGTCTAATATAATTCCTATGAGTTATTGACTGTTAATTAATTATACATCATTTATTAATTATTACCTTATTGATCTAATAGCAGTGTATTAGGACTGCCTACTTATAAGAGTTTACTTTCCAGATTAATCAAACTAACATTTGAGTGATTTTTTCGATTTTCAACATTTATGTCAGTAACAGAAAATTTAAAATTGTTCAGATGGGCCCATGGGACGTGAGTTCAATCTTTATAATAGTATGGACAGATATTGTAAATTCTACGACATGCACTATTTGTGCCTCTGAAATATAAGTAAAAGGCAGGACTGACTGTAATTAATTATTTTTTTGAAATACGGATCTATTTTCGAGATTACTGAAAATTAAGTAATTTTGTACAGATGACATAATTTAATTAAATGCATGATTGCGCGTGCCCAGGCAGTTAATGCATCTTTATTAATTATATTACCATTACTGAATTGTACAACACTTACGCTGAACCAATGGACTCTCATATGTAAGAGTCCGTCTGGGTGGGTACCACCGCAATGTCTATTTCTACCGCCAAGCAGCAGTGTGCAGGCAGTAGGCACTGTTGTGTTTCGGTTTGAAGGGCATGTAGCCAGTGTAAGTACAGGACGTAATGAGACTTAACATCTTATGTCTCAGGATGACGAGCGCAGTGGAATGCCACACAGTACTTTGTAACTCAAGGTGCTGGATGGTGTTTCTACTGTTTATGGGTGGTCGTATCGCTTACCACCAGGCGAACGGTATGCTCGTCTCGTCATTCGAGAAAAAAATAAATTTATTAAAGAATGAAAAAGTTATCAAATTTACATTTTGATCACAAAATGCTTTTAAAAAACTTTTAATTCTGCTTTAAGAAAACCGATATGAAATGGATTTATTTATATAATTGTTAATGGAATTATGTATATCAGACTATGGACTTCGCAGTTTTAAAATTCAGCATTCGTCTGTTACTGATTATAAGCAAATCATTCATTACGACACAAGCAACTTGCTCGTCTCACTCTTAAAAAACCCTAATATTGATAATTTAACACGAGATAACAAACATATGAGCGGATGTCGCTTGGAACTGTTGCTCGTTACCAAACGAAGGAAGTGCGGTCGGTTACGCCAAGCCGGAAACACGGTACGATATCTTCGAACTTGCCATGACTTGTAGAATATCTTATTGATCTATTAGATTAATTGTCAAAATGTCAAGTTCAGTATCAATTTATAAAAGGTACTTTTTGGTATGGTTTAGTGTGGACATAGTACACTTTTTTCTATAGAGCCATGTTTTACAAAAATACGTTTACAACATGATTATGTACTAGCTTTTGCCCGTGGCTCCGCCCGTGTTAATAAGTTTTTCCGTGATAAAGTCCTGCTTTATATTGTCCCGAGATAAAAAGAAGCCTAATTGTTTATCCAGAGCATGATCTGCTCGTGTACCAAATTTTATCGAAATCCATTCTGTAGCTTTTGCGTGAAAGAGTAAGAAACATCCATACTTTCTTGCAAACTCTCACGTTTATAATATTAGTAGGATTATATACACAGTAAAGCTGTGATTCCAAATCGGTCTCATACAATTTAATACTGCATAGTAGTGCCGTCTGCCGTCGCGGCACATGCTGTCGCCGTCTGCCGCGTTCTTGCGGAACCCCAGCTTAAAGGTCATAATATAACATTAGATCACCTAATTACTCGAACGATAGTCTTAGCAATAAAAAAGATCCAGGAGACTGCCCCGTATACTTCAGAAGAGGTAGGCGGTGATAATAAAAAAGCACGTAGGAATAATAAGTTCGTTCTCTTCTATGTGATTATCACTAATTAATCAAGCACAGTTCAACTGAGTCCAAATAAATTGTGTCAAACCTCGTTTCGCTTCGTCAGCAACAAACACGTGTTTACTTAAAAGTAGAGTAAAATTCGATATCAGCTTGCGCATTGTTTTATTGCGCTGCTGTACCAAAAGTCTTTTTGTTTAGTTAACATCCATCGTTTTAAAAGTTAATATATATTTTTTTACATAATTCGATATATATTTATTTTTATAGACGATGTTTGGCAATCATTCGAAAAAAATCCAAACCTTTGAGCGATGCAATACACGTATGTATTTCAGAGTTGCGTCGTTTGTATTTTAATCAAAGGGTTGTATCCTCTATCGGCATGTTAGTCGTCACAGGTTACTAGTATACGCGTGGAACTCCCTTTTCCGCAAGCGAGTTCTTTTATTTGCTCCGTCTAGCAAACACGATCCGTTGAAAGTAACGTGGAAAAAATGTATGATTCTATGTAAACTTGTTGCCCTGTTTTCAAATATTCATCCGTGTTTCGGCTTAGGAGACTTGATCAATACAAACTCAGTTGTTGAAAAAAAAATCCTCGCTTAGTAAAATTTATTTTAATTTTAAGCTGTAGAGTTCGTCGATTGATGCTATATAAAGCTATTACTGTTAATATTTATGAACTTATGTGTAGCCGAAACGAAAAATGTAACTCTGCGTTGTTGATCAAATCCAATAAAAGTCTTGTTAAATTTATGTAGAGCAGTAGCTATTGGTCAAAAAGTTGGTAAATATAACATCTGTACTGTGAAACCTCAAATATTTACTTACGTATGTATTGTTATGTTTCAAATAAAACATATAAAATGCAGTTTTATTTTCTAAGAAAATAGGTACATTTCACGTTATGAGACACCTGAGAAGTAACATATAGTACGTACATCAAAAAACGTTCCTGCGAAGGGTTGATAATGGACATGGCCAAAAATGGGCCTGAAAATCTAAACAAGACAGTTTATATATATTTGTGCCCGATATGGCGATAGGCTCGCCCTCTATCACAGCATGGGACGGAATAACGGCGAAAAGTGGGTGCACTAGTTGCGCCTCTGCCTACCCCTTCGGGGATAACAGGCGTGAATGTGTGTGTGTGTGTGTGTGTGTGTGTGTGTGTGTGTGTGTGTGTGTGGATAGAACACCTAAAAACTAGCGTTTTACAATAATTTGTTTAATTTTAAAGACCCCCGATTTTGAGATTTATGTAGTTTTGTTTGGCTTGAAAACCACACTTAGTATGAATGTTTTTAAAAAAGTTGGTTATGAATAGAGGGGTCTAAAAATATTTTATTAATAGATCTAAGTACCGTATGTTGCCCCTTTAATATCCCTAAAGTTTGTGCCTGTTTAGATTTTGAGGCCCGGCACCCATACAAAAAGCTGACATATCCTTTATAAAGCTATTATGGCGAAAAATCGTTAATTCGTTTGTTTTTAAAACGATTTATTTACTTTTTACGTAAATAAACGATTTATTGACTGCCTCGGTGGCGTAGTTGTATTACAGTACGACTGCAAAGCTGGGGTCTCGGGTTCGATTCCCGGGTCGGGCAAAGTGATATTGAGTTTTTCTATTCAGTATCAGCTCGGAGTCTGGAATTTGTGCCCGATATGGCGATAGGCTCGCCCCCTATCACATCATGGGACGGAATAACGGCGAAAAGTGGGTGCACTAGTTGCGCCTCTGCCTACCCCTTCGGGGATTACAGGCGTGAGTGTGTATGTATGTATTATTTACTTTTTAGAAGTCAGAAGTCAAACAACTTAAATTAGGTTGAAAGCTCACTACATTCGATAGGTTTATGTAAGTAATAATTAAAAAATTTAATAAAAAAACATCTGTCATAATATTTCTAAGTTGAATTGGTTTAAAAAATGATTCCTGGATTTAAACATGTATCACAAGAATCACCGATAGCCTTTGCCTATTAGAAAAAAATTGCACAATAGCGTGTAACACCAAAAGTGAAAGACCTCATTTTATTTGCATAATAAAATGAAACACTCATTTAAATAACCGCTGAAGTAGTGGGCATTATTTTGTACACATAATTATGAAATATTGACAATGGGTATCGGTTTTCGAGTTTGAAAAGTTTTTTCGTAAGACTGAAATTACAAGTAGACGACAACTAATGCGCTGTCTATTTTTAATCCATCATGACTTTCAACCACTAGTAAAATAGCACTGAAAAGACTTTTCTTAAATACATACTCAATTTATGACACTTTTTTTTATACATTAATGCATACAGCCTATGTGCCGCGCCACCCCGTCGGATTAGTGACAACGTAGGTACTTAATCTTTACACCGTGTGATTTTGGGTTCGAATTTTAGCTCATTGTTTAATCCTACTCTTTTTAAACACTACAAACGAAGATAATCGTACGAACTATTGACTATTCAATGTCATAATAGCGCTAATAGTAAGCAACTGGTGTTAATAAAATTAATAGTTATAGCTAAGTTATTTATTATGAGCAATAGACTCTACAATTGACATCGATAATAACTTAATGCTGTTCCAATAAAACGACGCCTTAAAATCATGTAACCTTTATTTATAAAGTTATGTTACAAAAATTAAAGTTCAAATATTGTGTGCCACGGGGCATGGTAGTATCCGCCGGCTGTGCACGACGGCCGCGAGTATCCACGCCTTTCCTTCATCGACGATAGTATTTGGTCAGGTTTATCGAAATGCCTAACCATATTCTATCTTCTCATCTCTCAAGATTTACATTAGAAAAGTAAACTGCTCTATGTAACTATACTTGGGAAAAAATAGTTCATGGAGCTTCACACAATCACAATGAATCTTCGTCACTGTTATTTCATTTCTTAATGAATAATTTTAGAATAAATGCAACTCAATTTGAAATAATATGTATAATTATTGATTGTTTGTAAAATAATTAAAATGATGATAACCTTTTCCGTCAGGGGCTAAAAAGTGGTATTATAATTAAAATCTTAAAATGCGTATAAAGCGTGCATCAATCACCTTCGGCACAAAAATAGCTAACATCTTTTTTTTTTCTAGAATAAAAGTAAGTATTATAGCTTTGAATTTCTATTAAACAGGGAAGTTTTTATGCAATGTGCAGTAATTACAGCCCAAAATATTTTTTTTTCATCACCGAAGTCCAAAGTTGTGTAAAATAATTTTCCTAAAATAAATTTCGATAGAAAGCATAATATTTTTTCAAGGCTTTTGAATGATTTTCAATAAAATGATTATGGGTTATTATATCCACTATTTCCGAGTGTGCTCCAGAAAAAATAAGAAATTATCTGATTATTTGCACGACAGCAACAAAAAAGAGGAAAAAATATATGATTTTTCTCAAAAAACAAAACTCCTGAATATTTCGAAAATGGTGACGCATAGAGGTCATCTATTCATGTCTGGTAGTGTACCATTCAAGCTATGTTCCCTTTGTTTGTCGTACTATTTATGGGACAGCCTGTATAATATTATAAATAAATAATACTAATAAAAAAATATTCATCACGTAGGCGCATAAAAGGCACTTATGAAAGGTCATATAATAAACTTCACAAACTATCGCATTTATTATTATAATATAATTGAGATCAGGAAGATTAACTAGGTATTCTATCCAGTGTTGATAAGGACGGAACTGAGCAAAAGTTAATTAAAACGCAATCTTGTCGACCACTTTAAAATCTTTTACAGTTCATTTAAATCCTTGCATTCATAATTATACTTCATTTTCTTTTTAATTGAAACTAGATTAACTCACTCACCTTTGGATTATCCTCGAAGGGGTAGACAGAGTCGCAACTAGTGCAAACATTTTTCGCCGTGCGTATTCCGTCCTATGATATGATGGGGGCGAGACTATCGTCATGTTGGGCACAAATTCCATAGTCAGGGCTGATACTGAATAGATAAACCCAATCTCATTTACCCGACCCGGGATCCAAACCCGAGACCTCAGAACTGCAATCGTACCTTAATACAACTATTCCACCGCGGTAGGCAGCAATTGAATTTTTGAATTGGATTATATTGCATAAATATTAGAGATTTTTTCAATTTACGGGTGTAGGTATAGGATTTTCAGCGCCCCTCCTCCCTGGTGACGCCTATCATAAAAATATAATATTGTGATACCAAATCGATACATGGTAAAGAGGGTACAGCAATGGCCATGTTATTTGTTAAATACAAGTGCGCGCGAGTAGCCCTTGGGGCTGACGTTTTCGACACATCGCACCTTTAGAACGAAAACGACACAATTCAAAAAATAGAAAAATGAGTTGTCAGTTTTAAATTACTAAAAACTAGTCGCTTATCTATACGAATATTATAAAGCTGAAGAGTTTGTTTGTTTGTTTGAACGCGCTAATCTCAGGAATTACTAGTTCGAATTGAAAAATTATTTTTGTGTTGAATAGACCATTTATCGAGGAAAGCTTTAGGCTATATAACATCACGATGCAACTATTAGGAGCGAAGAAATAAAGGAAAATGTGAAAAAAACGGGGAAAATTATTCATCCTTGAGGGCTTCTATTGCGTGCGCTGCGAAAACGGTCCAAGATACCAAAAATATATGTATGAAAGAATCTTGAAATGATCTAAAAAAATGTCCGCGGCAGTATATGTCTATCTTTTAAGATTAACTCACTAGAACCGTTTTTATGGTAATCAAATTTGGTCGAAATTAATGCATGATTTGTTAAGAGTTGTATCAACGTCATAGTCATAGAGTGATTCAACGGGAAGGTTTTTATGTACTTTTAGCCCGGAAAAAACTTGTTAACGCGGGCGAAGCCGTGGGCAAAAGCTAGTATATTATATTCATATACATGGTAGTAAAGAACGGTTATTTCTATTTTAAAAACAGACACTCCAATTTTATTTATATGTATAGATAGATTAAACGAGCAAGTGATACATAAACGTGGTAAGTAGGTACTTGTCTTAGTACTGGTGGTAGGTCTCTCATATTATGTAAGGGTCCGTCTGAGTGGGTACCACCGCAATGTTTATTTTTCCCACCAAGCAGCAGTGTGCAGGCACTATTGTGTTTCGGTTTGAAGTTCATTGTAGCCAGTGTAACTACTGGTTATAATGAGTCTTAACATCTTATGTCTCAGCATAACGAGCGCAGTGAAATGACAAACAGTACTTTGTAACTCAAAGTGCTGCGTGGTATTGCTACTGTTTATGGGCGGTCGTATCGCTTACCATCAGGCGAACGGCATGCTCGTCTTGTCATTCAATGCAACAAAGAATAATATATAAAGAAGAAAAAAATCTATCATAAGAGCATCATTTCAGAGTTTCATCTCATTTCATCATTTCATTCTTCAGCAAGTCTCACTATTACCATGCTTACTAAACAAACACAGACAAAGACGCATACAAAAGTTAAATTTTGAGGTCCAGTACAAAAAGCGGACATCTGTGAACATAATCAGGAATCGTTATCAGGTATAAAACAATAAAATTGTAAGCCTACCCTAGCTTATTGTGGATGTATAGGTATCATGTTAGTAACACATAAGGGGAATATAATGTTTTTAACGGATAAATACACCTAAGATCATGAATATTTTTGCTTATATACGGTAGTTGAATAAAATTCAAATCCACCTATCTCTATCACAAGTTCACAACTAAATATATAAGTTTCGCTCGCTATTCCATATAAATATACGATCAATTTGTAATTGTATTCTTGGGATGCATGGAATTGGATACATTTATTACCGATGTGGAGTGACCGGTTGTGATTTACTTCCTTCATCGTAAGTCCAACACTGTAAGCTTAGCAGAAATGGAATGGAATGCCGTGACGGGAAGCACGAGTTCGTACGCGCTTCTTCAAAACGATAATTACTAACTTATTACATAAATTACATTAAAATTTAGTTTTTTTATAAATGACGTCTACCTAATGTTACCTCGTTGATTTTTTTATGAAATCCAAGTAGATCACCTGATATTTGTATGACTTAAAATCTGATCTTGAGGTAACAAGCGTAGAGCTTTACCGGGCAGTGATTTGTATATTTCTGGGTTCCATTACTGTTGTAAAGGTGGCTTTACCAACATACAATAAAACACTACCATCGAATCAAAGCGACTCCATTAACGACGCATAGGTTTGTTGTTGTGTGTATTCAAAAATTAATGTCAATTTATAGTCAAAATGTTATCAGCTTACTGTATAAAATTAAAGCGTGTCGATAATCTGTGATTGGCTATGTTGATTGCTCTGGCTCGTTTTCAGTGATTAGGTATAGGTATTTCGGCAGTTGCGGAGCAGGCAAACAACCCGAGGCATATTTATAATGAAACCAGACAGGTAAGAGTAGCTTGCTCTCGCGACGTTACGCCCCCTAGCAGCTCCCTGTTGCTACATATTATACAGAAGTGGAATATCTGCTACTTGATTTTACAACTGGTTCCTTCATGAATGTAAATTAGTTCATGATTTATAGTTTCAAATTATGTATAATATTTTGTGTTCTCGCGGTTTATTTAAGCATTCGGCACCGCATTTTGGTTATGGTATTTATTTACTTGGCATTTTTTTTGACAATATTGCAAGATTGTGGTAATTTCAGCGCACTTGCGTAAATGTCTGTAACATAAACCCTGCGTAAGTAATCATAAAGACAGTAGGCCTTTTACTTCATATAAGCTGACGTAGCTCCTGAATAGAGCGTTAGGTGTGAAATGGTGAGATAAGTCGCCAGTATACGACTGTGCTAGAGATGCATTCACAGATAAAAAAATGAAGTCGGACTTAACGATTACAACGCTTGGGGCTTATTTTGCACACATACTAAAAAATATCTAGTTAGAACGTTCTAGAATAATATTAAATATTTCGCAACATTTTTGTTGGTGTTGCAATTTATTCGATACTTGTGTGAAAATATGAATATGAAAGCCTACACTCTGTCTGAGCACGACGGAATTCCACAAAATTGTAGTTTTAAATTGATAGCAAAGAATGCCGTGGGAGCGGAGGCAGTGGGTCGCGGATGCTCCCACGCTGAAGACACGTCTGCAACCTCACGTCTTTACTGCACTTTTACATTGAGACAACGCTCAAATTACCCACATGTGTACTTACTTTATGCAAATTTGGTTATATATACAAATTGTAAGTAAATTTTTCTTTTTGCAGATGTAGGCTCCATGCTTTATAAAATCACCAACAGCATGTTACGTCCCATGTAGTAGAGTAAACCTATTTCCATTTACCGAGCAAAATTCCAGACTCCAGGCTGACACCGTAAAAGCGCAATATCACTTCATTCAACCCGGGATTCGAACCGGAGGTGTTTACAGTCCTGAACACAACTACGCTACCGATGCAATCCTAACCTTATTTTTTTTTATTCCAGTTTGAGATGTTGCCAGTCAAGCCAGGTAGCCCGCAGCCCGATGGGAGTTGTATGGACAAGAAACCCATCGCGGGCATACCGCGTGTCGCAGTCACTACCAAGTTTAATGCGCCCGTGCATATTGATGTCGGCGGCACTATTTACACATCATCTTTGGAGACGTTGACCACGTAAGTATTTTTGAATTAGTACGCGGGCAATAATTACGTGACAGCCCTCAGGCCATGTTTATGCAAAAACATGCCACATTGAAGCATGCAATAATGATGATCGTTCAAAAACGTACGGCAGATTATTCCTCATGTAACAATCTGGTGCAAACGCCGGCGTCATAATAATATTACGACTAATGCTATTAATATATTGTATCACCTCATTTTACTTTTCTTAAAATAGGTCTTCTTATTTAATTTCTAGTTTATCTAGTTTTACATCAAGATGTTCGGGAACCTTACCGAAAAACATTTCTTAGAACATAATGCCTGGTGGCAATACAACATTTACCGCGCAATATTTATAATTTTCCACACTAAAAAACAACACGTGACACATCACACAATAGTAACCTCAACCTTATACTCATATTATGTACAGTCAGCCACATAAATAGCTGAACATTCAAAACTTCAAATCGCGTCTACACTTTCGTGTTCTTACGAATGTTTGTTTTCTCTTCACAAAAATAAAGTAAAGGCGACCAACTTTACTTCACAGAAAGAAAAAAAATTTCAATAAAACTTAACGCGTGGAAGTGATTTGAAATTTCAAAATGGAAATCGAATTTGTTCAGCTATTTATGTGACTGACTATACATAATGACTTCTTCTATTTACGCGAATGTAAATCATGATAAAATCCGCAAAATAGTTTTACTTTAATGACTGTACATAGACTGTGGCAAATGAAATAAACTATAAAAATACTATGAATAGCGTGTCTACAATATGTAAGGATACATATAGTTAATATGGACACAGTTATTTAAGATTGTAAATAAGCTTGTTTTTACATGGCCTGGCGTGGTTTCTCGATGAGAGAGCGCTATAGAGCGGTGCGGCCGGGGGCATCGCCGAGGGCTCTACGGGATGCTGAGCTTTGTGCCCCCGCCTGGCCATTCTTGCCCTCTCACTCGGTCTCTTAATCATCTCACTCGAGGGCACAACAGCAAATATATCGTCGATTCTACACCTGTACATGGCAACGTTTTCTTTGGTGGTCGCTTAGATTTCTTTAATTTATTTTTTAGTGTAATTATAGAATGGTAGTTGTAAGTTTTTATGAATACAATGGTTTATATAGAGATTGTAATAAATCATTTATTTCATAGTATAATAGTTTTTAGACTGGCTCGGTGGCGTAGTTGTATTATGGTACGACTGCAATGCTGAGGTCCCGGGTTCGATCCCCGGGTCGGGTAAAGTGATATTGTATTGTTCTTATCAATATCTGCTCGAAGTCTGGAATTTGTGCCCGATGTGGCGAAAGGTTCGCGTCCTATCACATCATAGGACCAAATACGCACGGCGAATAGTGGGGGCCCATCGACCGCCTACACTATTTTTTCACCACTTAGGAAAAATAACCAATTTATTTATTACTAGTGTAGGTACATTTCCAGACTTAAGTGATGTTGTTTACGATATTGATATCGTAAACAACATTGTTATTCCTGTTCAAAATAGTTGAAAATAATATATATGTTTTTAAGAAAGGAAGTTTGTGAGGTTTTGGGAAATTTACGTTTTTTTTAATGCATCGAATAACGAGATGAGCATGCCATTCGCCTGATGGTAAGCGATACGACCACCCATAAACAGTAGCAACACCATCCAGCACCTTGAGTTACAAAGTACTGTGTGGCATTCCACTACGCTCGTCATCCTGAGACATAACATGTTAAGTATGTCCAGTAGTTGTACTGGCTACAATTTCCTTCAAACCGAAACACAACAGTGAATGCACACGGCTGCTTGACGGTAGAAATAGACATTGCGGTGGTACCCACCCAGACGGACTCTCCCATAGGTATGAGATACCTACCACCAGTTACTTATGAGGTTTTATAAGGTTTGTTTTCTTACTTCCAGGTATCCAGAGTCCCGGCTGGGAAAGATGTTCAATGGCACCATCCCAATAGTGCTCGACACGCTCAAGCAGCACTATTTCATTGACCGAGACGGCGGAATGTTTCGTCATATTCTCAACTTTCTTCGCAACAAGAAACTGCTTTTGCCGAACGATTTCCCGTACTTGGATCTGCTTCTCCATGAGGCTCATTACTTTGAATTGGATCGTATGTATTCATTTTTCATGCTCGTTATATAAACTGAATCTTAATAATGAACCCAATGAAGGGTAATGCTCAGTTAATACATAAAGAAAAACAGGCTTGGCGAATGTGAATGTAATTGTGCTTCTGCCTACCCGTTTATATGTACTTACTATACAGCTTTTTTATATTCCTGATAATGGATTTTATGATAACCCTTCAGAGAAGAAAGGCGAGTGTATATCAATTAACGTTATACTATATTCATGTTTGCACTGATCGTGAATCATGATCGATATTCAAACGTCACTCACCTGCAGTATAGAAATCTCGGTAATTCAATAGGCTAAATACAGCAAGCATACTATCGAATTCTTACTTAAATCTTCTCTGTATTCTTCTCTTCTGTGTAACATATTAACATAAATGTGACATACTCAGTGAGGACAAAAATGTATTTCCCTCTTTTCATTGTATGAATCGAGTTTGCTAATAGCACCAAAGCAAGCTTTTGCGAATTCATTTTGTGCCTCCCAACCAGCTGTTGCTAGTGTAGCGTAAATTAAAACTTTGTTTTGCTTGTTCCACTGTGCGAATTGAAATATCAATGTGCTAGTTTTTGTTACAAACATTGTGTATTGTACCAATGACTGTGCCGCATTTCACAGAAAGTTCTGACTTTGTGCGAGATTTAATATATGCTCTTAGTGGTGCCTCGGAGGCGTAGTTGTATTACTGTAAGGCTGCAATGCTAGGTCTAGGGTTCAATCCCCGGATCAGACAAAGTGATATTGGATTTTTCTAATCAGTATCAACTCGGAGTCAGAAATGTGTGCTCGATATGGCGATCGTCTCACGCCCTATCAAAATTATGGGACGGGATACGCGCGTCCTTTGTCTAACCTTCTGGGGATAAAAGGCGTGAGTATGCATCATAGTGGTGTTAGTACCTAAATGTGTTTCTATCCATACATCTGCATGATGTATCCGCCCACTGCTGGACATAAGAATTCTCAGAGAGCGTCACGCTGGGCGTCCTTGGATTTAAATTTTCCAAGACATTTATTTATTTATTTATACTTTATACATATATGAAGGGGGACTTTATACCACAAGCATTCTCTACGAGTCAATCTGTTTACTAGAAATTAAGTAGGAGTGTCGCTTAAAACGCCTCGAACTGGAACTGGAATTTCAGTTTCATATTCATTCGGCTGCTGTTTATTGTCAATTTATACTTACTTTGGTATATTATAAGTCAACATTTAACAAACTGTTATTCTTTTTATAGCATCGAATGACGAGACGGGCATACCATTCCCCTGATGGTAAGCGATACGACCACCAATAAACAGTAGCAACACCATCCAGCACCTTGAGTTACAAAGGAGGTACTGTGTGGCATTATGGCGCTCGTCATCCTGGGAAATAAAATGTCAAGTCGCGTTATGTCTAGTAGATATTCTGGCTACAATGTCCTTCAAGTCAAAACACAACAGTACATGCACTTCCGGTGGTACCCACCCTAACTCTAACATATGAGAGTCCTACCACCAGTAATATTATAATAATTGAATGATTATTAATACTAGCTTTTGCCCGCGGCTCCACCCGCGTGAATGAGTTTTCCCGGGATAAAAGTCCCGCTTTATATTGTCCCGGGATTAAAAGTAGCCTATGTGTTAATCCAGAACATGATCTACTCGTGTGCCAAATTTCATCGTTCAGTAGTTTTTGCGTGAAAGAGCAACAAACATCCATACATCCAAACATCCATACATTCTTACAAACTTTCGCCTTTATAATATTAGTAGTCCAAACATCCAAACATCCATACATTTTTACAAACTTTCGCCATTATAATATTAGTAGGATTTAGCATCAGACGTATCATCGAAAACTTGAGGGTATTTGCGCAGCATCTTGTGCACTCAAACTACCTAACTTAGCGAATAATTCTCCTGTCAGTGTTATTCCGAATCAGCTCATGAGTTTTTCGATAATTTCAGATATGGTGTTCGCTGTATCAAAACTGAAAAATGTTCGCGAGGGCCGCAGTGAGTCTGAGTGGCACCAAGCTTCGGAGAGGCTCAAAAAGGAGACTGAATTCCTTTTCCAAGAGAGGGATCGCTTGCAGCAGCGATGGTCTTGAAACGAGGTAATAAAACATCTCTGAGTCTTTTCTCAGAGAATGAACGGATGAATAGGTGTTGCTTAAGGCTGGTTTGATTCGTGCTGAAATAGTGGAAGGCATTAGGATGATGGACGTTTGTAGCTCTTAAAGAGTTCTTAGAATTAATAAATAATATTTATTTATTAATAATTATTCACTTTTATTATTGTTTATATGCGTAATATAACTTACCCGAAAAATATAAAAGCTAGGCAGCCAGATTCGTCCACGGCGGCTAATCTCAACGGAGATCAGCCAGGTACGCAGGAAATATTATAGTGCACAAGTGTGTGCGCAATACACAGGTGCACTCGCTATTCCTTCACTCTCATAGTCCGGTGAGACGGCAATCCGACATGACCGGAGAGAGATCAGGCGCAGGACCAACGGCTTTACGTGCTTTCCGAGACTTGGGAGTATAACACCGTCAACTTCCTCACTCCGAGCTGCGACTGAGTAATTTTTAAGATGCAAAAACCCCCAGCCATAATGTTTTAGGATCGACCTGGGATTCGAACCCAGAACCTCAGCGCGCAAATTGTACTCGTAACACGTATGCAATACAACTACGCCACTGAGGCAGTCTCTCAATATAAATCTATGTTTATAGTTTGGCAAAAATAACAAGATTAATTACAGCCTTAATTAAGCCAAAGCTAGATTGCCCGAGGATACGCCCAAGCACTTATCATATTATAAATCCTCTTGGTACCTTCTTATTATATGGTTTATGACAGCGAGACGTATTTCGATAGCTGATATAACGTGACGCGAAATTATAAATTTTTAGAAGAATTGTTAAATTATCTACCATTAAAATCACATAAATTTTTTACATTATGTTTCAAAATTGAGTCAATATCATGCGACGGTCAATGCCGTCATTGCCATAAGGGTAGACGGGGCCCATGTGTAGGGCCTCCATTAGGGCTTTCAGTCTCGGTGCATTTACAAGTCTCGTGAATAAAAAATGAGACTTGGTCCAGTCTCGAAAAAAAAACGAGACTTTCGAGACTATTTCAAAAATAGTCATTATACTCGTAGGCCACGACTCATAGACTTTTTAGGCAGTCAATACAAGATATATCAATAAAGTACTTTATAAATCACACTGTTATAAACCCATATGGACGTTAAATTACCAATTAATTATACGAATTTCCAATTTTTATAGTTGTCACGTAAAAGACAAAGCGCTGGATAATTACTTTCAGAGCGAGGATTTGATTTAATTACAAACTAGCTTTTGCTCACCGCTTTGACCACGTGAAATAACTTTACCAGGATAAAAAGTAGCCTATAGCCTTTCCAGAGTGTCCAACTATCTACATACCAAAATTCAACGAAAGCTGTTCGGTAGTATTTGAGTAATTTGGCGTTAAGACATACATATAGAGTCAGTGGGGGATTTTGTTTTATAATTTTTAATGAAGTAAATCACATTAAATAAAATCTCTCTAATTCTACGCTAGAAGACGTATAGATTAGCATTAGCATTAGTGTTTAGGTCATCTCGTGTCTCAAAGTATCGAGACTTTTTGTATTTTTAACGGTCTCGCGTCGCAGATTTTTGGGGTTGAAACTATAGTAAGTAACTATAGTATACTATAGAAAATGTCACGCTATAGTAAGTGAAGACTCCCTTCTCGTAATAGACGTAGACGAGACTATCTCCAGCCTCTTTTAAAGCGGGCCTGCAGACGGCGGTTGGGCGATCGGCGACCCGCTACCGTATAAATAAAGTGTATGAGGGTGCCGTGTAGTGTTTCATGCTTATTTGACATTTTATTCGAGTCTCATCTTCAAACAGCGAGAGACTCTGCTCTAGAGCCGACTCCTACGTGAGTTGCGATAGCATGCACATGTGCACTCCGTGACCTTCGATATGCTTAATTATAATGTTATATAAATGCTTTGGGTTGTCTCATGGCCTGGGATTTTCGTAACTTTCCAAACCATAATTAGCAGGGATTTAGCAATAGTTTGAGTATTACCCCCTATCGCTACCATTTTCGAAAAGAGATTTTTCCCAATTTATCATAACAATGATGAACTTAATTATAAACACCCGTATATGTTTCAATAAGGTTATCTTGCGACTTCCGACAGATTATCAAAAAAATAGTTTTTCTGTGTCGCCACTGACCCGGATTTAAAAAAATCCTGAAAGTTTAGTAATTTTTTCAATAACAATAATTATTTGATGCAAGTTTCGAAAGTCTCGTTTTTCCCGAGACTGGAAGCAGCAGTCTCGAGTCTCGAAAATACAAAAAAATCGTCGAGACTCTCGAAATTTTCGAGACCGAGAGTCTCGAAATGAAAGCCCTAACCTCCATCCTCACGCGAGCCCCGAAAGACCGACAATTTCTTTCACATTTTTTCTCAAAACATTTTTGTCGGGCACGTTAGACTTTTTTACCAAAAAAAGTTACAATCAAAATGAGATAATGGAAGTATGTACTTCCTGATAACTATCGTAATCATTATCGTAATCGTAACGGAAAAACCAGCAGCACACTAATGACATATATCCTAATAATATTATAAACGCGAAAGTTTGTAAGAATGTATGGATGTATGTATGTTTGTTACTCTTTCACGCAAAAACTTTATACAGATTTCGATGAAATTTGGCACACGTGTATATCATGTCCTGGATTAATTAACACATAGGCTAATTTTTATCTTGAGAAAATATAAAGCTGGACTTTTACCCGGAAAAACTTTTAAACGCGGCGAGCCGCAGGCAATGTATTCTAATATTACCCATAATTAAAATAGATCATAGTAGAAAAATGACGGCATAATTCCCTTTCTTTAGTTTCCAAAAGGGCTCCAGCAAAGCTTAAGATGGCGTTAGGGACGGGTTGAGTCCATGTCTGAATCACATGGAAATAATAATGCAATGGATATATCTCTATTTTTTAAAGTAAATTTCATGTTATAACTTAATTTGGTTGTATAAGATTGTGATATAATTTTTTCTTTTACAGGCCTGCCAATCCGACGTGCGTAAACGACGCCGCAAACCTTAGGTGGTTATCAAAAATGTGCACTATACATGTCTGAATAAGATCTAAATATTTGTTTATAGATTGCAATTGCTAACAATTTTTATTACAGCTTTGTACTTAATGCAATATTGAAAAAACTATGTATTCTAGCCAATTGTTATTTAAATCAGATTTCTTGTTTACGGTCATGTATTATGCGGAAAAAACGTGTAAGTGACACCATACATACTAACGATAACACTACATGGGTTGCATTTAAATTATTTCAAAATTCTATACTAAACAAGGCAAAGCCATCAATTTACTGAGTTTAAAAAATAGACTACTTTTCGTATAAAACCCTTTTAAAAAAAACAAAAAACATTAAAACTGGACCAAAAAGTAATACTGAATGACTAACAGAGTCAATAGGGATGTCACTTACGCACATTATAATTAAGAAAATAAAATATTGAGTTTAAAAATTGTTAATTTTCGAAAATATGTTACTAGTTTATTTTGGATTTTAAAATGTGTTGTTTTACTTAAAATATATTCGATAGGTGCGGTAATCTAGTTATTATCTGTGTAGATAATTTGAATTGTACTTCGTAACGCTTGTCTTTACCAACATTTTACGTAAACCCAATTGACTGTCATCCGTATCCACAAACATTACCTACTTTTTTATTTTAATCTTTATTACTATTATCAAACAACTAAAAATTTATTTAACAAAAGATGTAGCATAAACTATAATAGATCGAAGTTTTTGTGTATAGTCACTAACGTAAGTAGCTGAACAAATTCGAAATTTCAAATTGCCTCCATACTTTTGTGTTCTTACTTGAATTTTTTTTATCTTCACAAAACTAAAATAAAATAGTTTACTTCAAACGAAGAAAAACACTAGTAGTGCTCGTGGCTCCGCCCGCGTGAAAAGGTTTTTCTGGGACAAACATCCTTTCCCGAGATAAAAATATCTCCTGATGTGCTATAGTAGCCTATAGCACTCAGGAGTTATGTAGCTTCCTATTAGTGAAAGAATTTTCAAAATCGGTTCAGTAGTTCCTGAGATTAGCGCGTTCAAACAAACTCTTCAGCTTTATAATATTAGTATAGATTACTCTGTACTTAGTTAAGTAATGTTTGTGAATACGGGCCTTAGTATCGTTATTTCTGTTCTAACCACCTCTTTAGACCATTCAGACCTCGCGAAAGAACTGCGTTATTAATACGAACTTTTATGACAATCATGAATGACTTCACAAGTTATTTTTCGTCAGATGAACAACAAAAATTAACGTTAGTAGCCATATGAGACTTTACATCAGTCAACTTATATTTTTTGTAAATGTAATTAAGTATTTTGTAAGTTCTTCAAGTTCCTTATCCATAAAATAAGTTGATTCAAAAGAGCTTGGTTTAAACAAAGCGAAAATTATTATATTGTAGAAGTTGTGTTTTTCTTATTAATACCAAACTTGTAGCTAATGGAGGTTATTTTAAGTTTATTCAAACTAATATGAGCCGTATGCCGTAGTAGATAAATAATTAAGTAACGAGTTTGACTCGAGTAAGACATCGTTGTTTCATCCATTGTCAAGTAACATTCTTATTACTGTGGACGAGTGTGTGGCGCTTTCGCCTCACCTTGAATTCGCCCGCAATTCCACAGTGTGATAAGACCTTTAACATTACCTGACACTTGATGAATCTGGAGATTTAGAACATTGTAATAGTCATATAAGTAGATACTTTTATACTTGTTATTTTCCTTCACATTAAAACTGGCCTTAGACTGTCATTGGCTGGTTTTTAAAGGATATTTCGATGTCTGTTCGTTTAAATGATAATCCATATCTTGATTGCATTCAATTATTGGGCAGAATATAACGATGATAAGCTCAATGAATAACTTGGAAATTATCTTCTCGTAGATATACAAGGGTCATAACTAAATGAAGTAAAACCTCAACTTATTCAAAATATTTATAATCTGCTTTTGTAGTTAAAAATCATTTGTTACCAAATACAATTGGAATTTACTTTCACCTTTCAGGGAGAACGCCTTAGTCTAATTTAGCTGTATTAAACATGAAAGATAAATATTTCTGCTATAATCATAATTTCAAAGCCTTAATTTCGTTTAAAACCTAATATCAATTGGGAAAGATGTTGCCAGCCATTATATAATTTATGCTGGTTAAAAAAGGAAATACCTGTGTGTCTACTACAATTAAATTATTTTAAATTGATTTTTGGATAATGGCTAAGTCAATTTTGCACCCGATTCAGACTGTTTCCAGGTTTTGCGTTGTTTTATTTGGATATTGTATGTAGTAGTTTATGCGGCGTATTGTAATAAACTTTTGAAAAATTCCTACTTTCATTATTGAGTCATACTTTTAAGAGTACTTTTATCATGATAATAAATCCATCCTTGTGTAATACAAGGGGCTTAGAATGTAAAAAAATAAACAATGCGGCTCCGCTTTGTTTTATTGTGATTGGTTGAGAGACTGCCGTATCGGTATTTTGATGTTTGTGATTGATCGAGAGACCGATACGTCAGTCTCTCAACCAATCACAATAAAACGAAGCGGAGATGCGTCGTGTTTTTGTTTTCAAATTCTAAGACCCTGGGTTATTTTGACATCGTGTTAATAAATGATTCCACACGGGTTTCTTTACCTCTGCCAACATTGTGATGGAAATCATCCATGAATAACAAATATTCTCACAATAGATCCCAGTTTTACTTTTTTGATTTCTATATAATTTTGTAGGTCAGTTCAAATATGGCGTGTCTGTGAGTATTTCTGACTGAAAGTGTCATGATGCTGTTGCTAACAATTATTTTAGAGTAGTAGTAAGTGGCCTTAAGGAGTGTAAAATTAAAACTAACACTCTTGATTTTTAACCGCCGAAAAAAACAGAGGCTGTTTCCTCGTCGATGTGTATATTTTTTTTTATGTATGACCACGTATAACTATTTACAGAGTAGCCCGATTTTAATAATTATTTTTTATTGGATAGGGTATACCTCGAAATTGGACCCATGTAAATTTGGTAAAAATATACCCTAAGGGTGGGAAAAAGCGGTGACTTTTTGTTTACTTACAGATTTTAATGCTGAGTTGTGTATTAATTAAAAAATAAGCATGTAGTTTATAGCCACAAAAAAATATAAAATAATAACTTTTTACAAAAAAAAAAATTAACAGCTGAAAAAACTGAAAAGCAATAAATAATAAACATTTTTTATTTAAGCTTAATAACTAGTACACACGGTCATTTTTACTTTGCGTTACTAAATGAAACCAATCGTGCTAAAAATTATCAATGAATAACGAATACTTTCGGCTAAAATCCTGGTTGTAGTATTCCGATTTTTTTATCATTTTGTAGTTTAGTGCGAATATAGTGTGTGGGTAAGTGTGTTTCTGGCTGAAAGTGTAATATTGCTGCGATGAATTCTCCTAGAGCAGTCGTAATGGCAGTAGGGCGTATAAACTTGAAGTTACTTTTTATTGATATTTATTTTGTTCTAAACTTACACTTTTTTGTTTTACATATATGGTTAAAATAACTAAATGGAAAGTGTTATTTTTAACAAGATAAGTATGTGGCTTCATTTATTAACGCAATATCAAAATTACCCTGTATACGTATATTTGGATAACTACTTTAAATTGCCAGCTAAGCTAAGTAAATTCACTAAAAAATATACGAAAACAATGTTCAATTTAGATTAGGCATCGACTCCTAATGTACCTACATATTAGTTATTACTTATTAAGGTTAAATAAAAAATGTTTAGGGTCCATAGACAACAAAATAATATCAGATGGTTTCTAGAAACTAATCATACAGTCTATTCGACTCATACAGAAACAATCCGAATCCGTTGAAATCGAATTGATAGCTGAGAAAAAATAGATTGAAAAGGTGAACTTTGATGATGAAAAACACTATTTTACGAAAATCAGTAAAAGTAAATTTAAAATTCCATACCGTTTCATAAATGCTAAAATATTATGCATGATGGACACAAATTATATTTCAGACATTGTTCTCCATGGCGCAAGGGAGGCAAAACACAGCCACCTTGAAAACGAATAAAATAAAAAGAATGAAGATTTCTTATGTTTACGCGAATGTTAGACATTTGTATAAAACTATTTTATCGTGGTTTTTTAATTTATATTTTCTCTCGACGTTTCGAAGGCTTTACACCCCGTCACCACGAAGTGCTGAAATGCCTTCGAAACGTCGGGAGAAAATATAAATTAAAAAACCGCGGTAAAATCCGTAAAATAGTTTTAATAAAAATAATATTTGGAATGATTAACTAACACGGGGCTAATTAATAAAACGGGATTAGTGTCATTCCAAGACATATAGTTGCGATTAAAGGTAAGTAATTAAAGAGCTCTAGTGAGACCAGACATTGCAAGTTGGAACTCATCCAAAAGGAATCCGCTGTAATTAGTATCTGTCTTTTTCGATATGTCTCTCTTTAACCTTATTTTAGCCGCCAACTAGGGCCGTCAACATAGTTGCAATTTCGAGATGTAGGTTATTGTTATTACTTAATTAGTGTGAATGATTGAAAATGAAATTATAATCATTTGCTCACTTGCCAAACGCATTATACAATTGTTCTGATCATACTTTAGAAGCAGCAATGCACTGATTGTTCCAGAATTGATTTCATCGGATGTGATCTTTTCTCATTCAGGTGAACTACTTGCACGTTTGTTCCAACTTTCAACATAAGCCAATATTTTAGTACACTGCCTCGGTGGCGTAGTTGTATTATGGTACGACTGCAATGTTTAGGTCTTGGGTTCGATCCCCGGGTCGGGCAAAGTGATATTCAGTTTTTCTATTCAATATCAGCTTGGAGTCTGGATTTTGCCCGATATGGTGATAGGCTCGCCCCCTAACACATCATGGGACGGAATAATGGCAAAAAGTGGGTGAACTAGTTGCGCCACTCCCTTCCCCTTTGGGGATAAAAGGCGTAAGTGTATATGTATGTAATTTTAATATAAGTACATGAGTGGAAAAATGTTTGTAATTGTCTATTTAATTCTTGTCTAGCGTACGAAGCTTTCAACAGCAACGTGAAACACTACAATCCAAAGAAGTCCGCAAGAAGCACATGGAAAAAAAGCTTTACTTACTATAATATTTACCTCATCCTGAATTAAAATGCATAGGCGATTCATAAAAATATTTCTGAATTTTGTGTGTGTAGGAATTGAAATAAGGCTTTGTCATAGTGGCGTTTACATTTCCTCAAAATCAAGTGTTTTTAAAATTTCAAAACTTGATCACCAATAAATACCTATCTAATATACCATGATAAATTTTGAAACAAAGTTGAATGAAATCTATATAGGTACATAACATTTTTTCTTATTTACCTCTCTTGGCGACAATCCACTAACTTCAGCATTTGAAGATAGGAAGTAAAAGGTATGGTGAACAAAGTCCGGGTAGCCGCTGAACTCCACAGCAAAATCGAAAATGCAGGGGTTAGATTGGCAAATCGGAAACATATTTTAGAATGTGTCTTTAACAATCTTCACCTAGGAAAGGATCTTCAGGTCACGTATCCTATGATAATAACTATTACATCAGTTGTACAACATACCTTAAATTTAAAAAACGTTTTTTACGCCCATTTTACAGGTTATTTGGATAAAGAATGATTTCTATGACATATAATACGAATATTGTGTACCCATGATAAATGTGAAATATATAGTATAATATCTCATTACGACAAAATATCGTCATAGAAATCATACCACATAATGTTCAACCAATGTATTTCCAATAAAAAAACAGTATGATTTATGTCGTATTTTATTCACTAACATTTATTCACAAAAAGATTATGGCATAATATATGGTAACATCGTTGATGTATTGGTTTTTATGTATATATATATCAATGGGTAACATCTAATCTCCTCCGTGATATGCGTCTCAAAGACAGTGCTTTAATTTTAACGCAAGCATACAAAATCATTTTGCGTTTTAATCAATACAAATATACTAAGATAAATATTGTATCCCTCAAATAAAATATTTTTATTGTAGTCAAGATGAACGATATTATTTAAATTTTGAACATTTTTTAATAGATATGATCTATTATTTTACTAAGCAAGTATACGGAAATTTATACGTTGCATTGTTCTAAAATTAACGGATTTATGTTGTTTGCGCCAAACATTAATATTTTTCCTTATCATATTTTGTGATATTTTCTAAATAGATTTATGAGTTACATATCTGAATGGACTCCCTGCATCGGTGTTTCCCGAGCGCTATGATGGTCCGTGGGCCAGTGACAGATTTCGGTGACCAAGTTTCTCTCAAACGACAATTGGTGAGACGCATCAGAGACGTGTATCATAAAGCCTCGTGAACGTCAGCTTCGGCTCCGTGGGTGCCATGAGCGGTGGTAGCCTCCCAAAGATGTAGAAAAAAATATATTATTCAGTCATTTCCTCCCAACTAAGAATCATTTTAAATTGTAGCTAACCCGATACCTTGAAGAAAAAAAATAATCAGCTGACTGTAACTTGGGGCATTATGCGTCAGCTGGTCAATCAAACATGTAAAAAAAATATATCATTTCAGTGATTTCCTCTCAACTACAAATTTACCTGATGATAGCTTATACGCAACTATGAATAAATATGTATGTCAGCTGGCTGTATGCCGGGGCAAAAACCGTCAGCTGATGCCTTGAAAGTTATAACGCAGGTGTTAGGCGAGAGCTTCTATTACATAATTACATGCATCAGCTGACAATGTTTCCCTCGAATTAATGATAGTAGATTCTCTTTATTAATTACAGCATTGTATTATCAATCTATACATGTAAAATGCCTTGTCCTGAATGACTGACTGACAGTTAAACGCACAGCCCAAACCTCTGACCGTAGAGATCTGAAACTTGCAGGGTGTGTTCCTTGTATGACGCGATGTAGGCATGCAACACTTTTCTAACCCTTAGATTAGAAACGTGTTGCAAAGGTGGTACCTGCAGTAGGTTGTGTTAATCTGAAAAGTCTTCTGCTGACCACTTTATCTTACTCCGGAGAGTACAATAAACTATAAATTCATAATCACTGTTCTTAATATTTCTTCAGTTATTTAATTATATACGTATTAGTCATAAAGTATTTATGCATTTCATCGGAAAACTCATATCTGAGCGTAAAGTCAAACATTTAAGATACATTATATCTTCCCAGATGAAAATTTATAAGCTGACTAGCTTCTGCCCGCAGCCGCGGTCGTACGAAAGAGTTTTTTTTTATAAAGGTCCCACTTATACATTTTCACGGGATAAGAAGTAGCCTAAAACTTTCCAGTTTCCCAGATGCTCGAATTATCTCCATACCAAATTTAATCAAAATCCGTTTGATAGTCTTTGAGTTTATCGCGTACAATCTTTTTACCCCATAAGGAGTTGAATTTCGCAAAATCCCGTCTTAGTGAGCTCCAACGTCCGAAAAGGAACCTCCACAAAATTTGAGACTCCTAGCACGTGTAGCTTCTCAGATTTCGTGATGAGTGAGTTAATGACCTTTCGTTTTTATGCATATTATATATTACGGGATGAATTTCAATAAAACATGAAACACGTCTTCTATCAGTTCTGTTAAAAATAAGTTTAAGCAATATTTGAAGTAGGTTGGACCAAGGAATCACGTTGGCCCATACAAACTTTGCCCCCCTTTTTCACCCTCTTAGGGGTAGACTTTCGGAAAATTCAATCTCATTAGATGCCTATGGCATACAAAGAACACACCCTGCAAGTTTCAGGTCTCTACGGTCAGAGGTTTAGGCTGTGCGTCAGTCAGTCATTCAGGACAAGGCATTTTACATGTATAGATTGATAATACAATGCTGTAATTAATAAAGAGAATCTACTATCATTAATTCGAGGGAAACATTGTCAGCTGATGCATGTAATTATGTAATAGAAGCTCTCGCCTAACACCTGCGTTATAACTTTCAAGGCATCAGCTGACGGTTTTTGCCCCGGCATACAGCCAGCTGACATACATATTTATTCATAGTTGCGTATAAGCTATCATCAGGTAAATTTGTAGTTGAGAGGAAATCACTGAAATGATATTTTTTTTTTACATGTTTGATTGACCAGCTGACGCATAATGCCCCAAGTTACAGTCAGCTGATTATTTTTTTTCTTCAAGGTATCGGGTTAGCTACAATTTAAAATGATTCTTAGTTGGGAGGAAATGACTGAATAATATATTTTTTTCTACATCTTTGGGAGGCTACCACCGCTCATGGCACCCACGGAGCCGAAGCTGACGTTCACGAGGCTTTATGATACACGTCTCTGATGCATCTCACCAATTATCGTTCGGGAGAAAATGACTGACGAAATTTTGCTACTGGCCCACGGTCTATGACCTGCCCTTCTTTAAGCGAGGTATAAAAAGAGTACTCACCTCTCGGTAGGTAACGGCTTGGTTGTGCCTCTGGCATTGCTTTAGTCCATGGGCGGCGGATACCGCTTACCATCAGGCGGACCGCTTGCTCGTTTGCCTACTAAGGCATTAAAAAAAAAAAAAAAAAAAAATATCGTGGTCCTTGAAATGTTAACATCATTTTAAATTTTTAATCAACAAATGAATAATAAAGAACAATAACAGCTAATAAATGCCACGCTGCGAATTCACATTCATCTTGACATTTTTATAAATCTGAATGAAATAATTTACACATAAAAGTAAGGGCGGCGTTTAACAATACTGTTGCTTGAAGTATTTAAACTCATGACTCCTGATTTATGCAGGTTTGCATCTATTAATTCACAAGCGTACAGTCACCAGCATAAGTAGCTAAACGAATTCAAAATTTCAAATTGCCTACATACTTTTGTGTTCTTACTAATCGTTTTTTCTCTTTACAAAAATAAAATAAAAGAGACGTGCTTTACTTCAAATGAAGATAAAATGTTTCAGTTTAACTTAACGCGTATATAGGCTATTTGAAATTTTAATTTTATACAGACACTTATGCTGCTAACTGTACATGTGTGAATGGAAACAATCAACATAATATATTTAACCTGTATTTAATTACAAATAATATTCATAGAAAATTGTCGCTTACAACATTATATTAACCATCATGATTAGACGTTACGCATATCATTTTAATTTTTATTTTCTACTACATCGATGTATTCTTAAGTAGATAATAATAATATATTATAATTCTTACAAGAACAATAACAAAATACATAATTTGTATACTCGAATTCAGTCAGTTAATCAAATAAATCAACGTAGAGCCCTTTGGGCTTTTAAAATGTAAAAAAAACACTTTTCATACATGTTTTACATTCTAAAATATTTGTATATCAAAATTCTGCCGATACGAGTCGTATGCACGAGCCCTTACGACTTAATATTATTATCTTTAGTATTTATAGACGTCAATAGGTTGACGTCAGTGACTAAACGATGACAATTTATTTTATTTTTGTCTTTCACAATAATATAGGGGTATATATACTCTAATATATACCCCTAATATTTATGTGACACATATAATTCACCATTATATTAATTTAAGCACCACGTTATATAAGAACCATTTTAAGCGGACAATCGTCTAATGTCATGCCCTTTAGAAAATTGACACTTCGCATAATTCTTAATGTCGGTTACATACTTGTGGCGAAATTTTTACTGACGTCATTTAGTCATAACCGACAATTATACATCCAAATCATTTTAATATTCATAAAAGCCATGAATATCATCTAGGTGCATATACTTTACTTGCCCCGTTACCTAATGTTAAATTCCAATACGACTAAAAATCACCGCAGAATCACAGTGCTTTTCTGTCTGATAGTAGCTCCCATGTCGTTGATCCGGTATATTCAGGCTGACTGACGGAATTTAATTTATTTTTTTAGGTTCTTTAGTGGTTTGCGCTATATATTGTGGCCAATGACGTTGCTTAACTAGAAAAGGTATTGAATTAATGTGTCACTTAATGTTTTTTCATCCAATTATTTCACAATCGCATTCGTTAATTAATCGCTTAGTATGCTTTAGATTCCCATATGCTAACCTAAAGCTTGCAATTCACAAAACAATTCATAAAAAAACTTAAGACTAAAACAAAAAGTAAAAAAGAAGTTAAAAATATCATATAATTAGATTCGTAAACATCAATAACTTGCGATTACAGACATTCAGATGTTCAAAAAGTTTCTGCACTATAATATGTCTATCTTAAGTGTTGGCACATTTATTGAATTATAAACTACATTACTACTCACAGATATTATAAAAAACGACTAAGCATTTTTGCGATAATGCTTGAGCGCAAAGATTAGTTCGTATTCGCTTTGTCGTAACTGATTTTAGAGTCAACGTCGTTTCTTTATGTCGTCAGTGCTTGTAACTATACTGACTTGATTATAACTGCGAATCACTACGTTGCAGTGCTATAATATCCTAAAAATATCGAGCCAATAATCGGCTTCACTTACACTACAAGTATAATAAAGGGAAAATATGAATAAGAGGACTTCTCAACAATATAAAATAAAGTCCCTTAAAGGTAAAAGTTCCATAAATATGTTTAATTTCACTTTAAGGACTAAAATTATTCGCTACGCGAATTTTTTAATTATATATAATAAGGGACATCTCAGATTCAAAATATTATTACATAAAATGCGGAAATGTATATAATTACGATTAATAAACTCTTTACAAATAAAAACAAATATAAATCCCAACAAATAAAAATACTCAGTCTTACGATACGCAAATGAAAATTCTAAATATACTACGCAAATAAGAAAATCTATGAGAGAATTGGCTTTTGTTTTGGTATTTTAATATTTTTTTACAAAATAGAAATACGGGTCGAGTGACTAGGTTTCAAAACACTACTTTGGTAAAATAACTGCCTTCAGATAACAATATTTTCGTAATATTAAAATGATTGTAAATACTAGCTTACATCAATACAATGTTAACTGAGATTGACATAAAATATTTTAATATAATTTGAATAAGCTCCAGATATCACTCATTTATCCATACTACACTTAGAATAAAAAGTAAAGTTTTAGTAGTCTTTTTGTGACATGGTTAGGCCCGTCATATAACAATAAAAATAATGATAATATAATATTTTAAGACAGAGCGAAAAACACATTTTGAATTCTGATTGTTTCTTTTGACTTACCATCGTCGTTTATTAAATCAATTTTTACCTGAATTGGCACCAAGTTATAATATTTGGTATTTTATTAATGATTTTAATGTTAATTTTATAGAGAGTCGTTAAATTTTATTGTGGTTGCTAATATTTCAAATATTAAAAAGAAAATATTGTCATAAACGTGAATACATATTACGTAATGTAGGTCAAATGCCGATAGCAAACAACAATAAAAAGACCTAAACTCTACTACGTAGATTACTATGAACTACTGAAACCCGTAATTTTGATATCTTGCAATTATGGCTGAGCGATACTAAATAAGAACTTAGCAACTAATAAAATTAATAGAAAAATAAAAAAAATCAGAGATCTTGGTATTAAATAAGTAGACAAAGTTAAATCAAACATTTAACATTATAGCGTAATTAGGTACTTATTCAACAATAATATAGGTACTACGCATTGCAAAAAATATTATTCGCATCCCAGAAAGTACCATCTTGCTACGCGAAATATGTGCCACTTACACGTTATATATCAGATTGGATTTTGTTCTGCTATGAATCAGTCATATTCTAATAAGTTTTCCTTAATCGCTTCAAGTGTCTGTCTCGTCCGCCTCTTCTGCAGAGGTTTGCTTTTCTTCGATCTGCTGCAAAATTTCCTGCATCTCATTGGATATCTGAAATAATGAAATATTTATACTTAACGTTTTTATCTCAGTTTAAAATGGAGATAAAATATTTTAAATAAGGTTTCCATTGTTTTAAGTATTATTTTATGACTTAAACATTTAACATAATAATAAATTCATAACTATATCTTACCAATAAATCCGGAAATGTTGGGTCAATGCTCTGCTCCAATGAGGTGATGGCTGATTCAATTTGCTTGTCCAGCACTGAAAAATGAAAAGGTTTTTTTGTTCCACAATAATTTATATAATACGTATGTAATAAATATACGTCAGCAGACAGCATACCTTAGATGCCGATCCAAGAATGTGAAAAATACTTTAAAAAAGACTTTCGTTTTCTTTGAATTAATGGATACTATATAGATTATAGTCTACTATATCAGAATGTTATATTTGTCAAAAAAGATACGTCCAAATATCAGAAAGTAACTTACTTTCTTCATCAAATAACGCCTCGAGACACGAAAAGTCATCATCCGGTGACTCATCATCCGTACCATTGTTCACGTTGGAGTACTTCTTCTTAATGATGCTGCGCTCCAGGCATTCATTTGGGCGCTTCAAGCTTTTGGTTAATGTGGGCAACTCCACCTGCAAGTTGCTCTGGTTTACAATCTTATTCTCCTTAACCTCAGTGGCTACAAGCACCTGGTATTTTAGCTCAACAGCAGATTCATTGGCTTCAAGCGGGAAGAGATTTCCACTGGCATAATCATCTACTTGCAATGGAGACATTACGCTGTAAGGAGCGTGCTCAATGGGTTGTGTCATCAAATCGAAATCTGTGTACACCGGCTCCATGCACACGGATGTGGTGGGCATTTGCAGTGACACCTCCAGTTGATTTTGCAAATGAAGGTTCTCCTGGGAGCCACCTGAACTTGAGCTGGCATTAGAGCTCAGTTCGGTGACTGTTACAGTGCCTGGAGCATTCTGTGCTCTAACTTGTTTCTCAACCTCATTTGTGATGACAATGAGATTATCCTCCTGGCGAGGTTCCTTGGGGAAAGTCTTAATGACATTATAAATCTTTTCAATAGCACTGACAATGCGTTCCTTCTTTGGTGGGATGATGGCAAGTCCCCGTGAAGACGACGCGCCGGAGATAGCTGGCTTGTTAGCCACATTTTCCTCACCCGGGGATGGCAAGTTTGTAACTAAGTGAAGAATGACTTTCTCAAGCTGTCGTGGGTCCTCGACAGGCAGATCTTTCTTGTCGGCTTCCTAAAATCAAATAAATATTTTTATGATTTATTATTATGTTAATAAAAATTTTGAAGATATAGCTGATACTTAAATATTTAACTTTAGCTATGAAATAACAACTTTAACGCTTTTAACTAAAACAATCTAAATGCTTTAAAGTATTGTCAGCCAAAATAAGTATTAAAAGCTTACCTCCTTGTCAACCAGCTTAAGTAGTTCTCCCTCCTTCTTTGTCTTAATGTTGAACTTCTTCTTCATCATCTTGATCAAGTATTTCCCCTCTGCTTCATCAACTACGGTGTTAGTGCAAACGAAGCTAGTGACGACCCTGGAATCTTTGTCGACATCCAATCGTCCTCGAGTTCTCATATAAATAAACTCTCCGTTCTTTGTCATAAGTCGATAACAGGATTCACCGTATAGACGATGTTGATCATACACTGCAAAGAAGATACATTTTTTCTATGTTCTTAAATAAATTATTCAATTTAAGGTTCATTGTAAGATCTACAAATTAATACAAAAGATACTTCAAGAAGCTTGATTACTTCTACAAAGCTAAAATAAGCCTAATCGCAAAAAATAGTTTCAAAGCAATTTCGTCAAAATATATTATTTACCCTCCTGTGATAACTACCACCAGTTTTTCTTCTACGGACATAGAAATAATATTCTATGTCGCATAAAGTCCTTATGGGCGGTATTATGTCCGTGCCTATTTACATTTTAGTACATTTTCTTTAATTTTAAATCTAAATTGTTAGTAGGTCTCTGAGATGTAAGAGTCCATAGTTATGGGTAGGTACCACCGCAATGTCTAATTATGCCGCCAAGCAGCAGTGTGCGTGCACTGTTGCGTTTCGGTTTGAAGGACATTGTAGCCAGTGTAACTACTTGACATGCAATGCAATGCCATCAGCCCTGTAATACTGCCCACTGCTGAGCACGGGCCTCCTCTACTACTGAGAGGGGCTAGGCCTTAGTCCACCGCACTGGCACAACTACTTGACATAATGAGACTTAATATCTTATGTCTCAGGATGACGAGCGCAGTGGAATGCCACACAGTACTTTGTTACTAAAGGCGCTGTATGGTGTTGCTACTGTTTATGGGCGGTCGTATCGCTTACAATTAGGCGAACGGCATTAAATACCATAAAAAATGTAGTATTTTTATATACTCCTACGAGAAAGCTGTGCTGTAATGACATAATTTTAAATAAAAGCCGCAATACGCACTTTTTTTGTTAGATCAGTCTCTGTTTTCAATTATAGCATTCAAATACGCAAATACAAGTTTTTTTTTCGTATTGTAAATGTAATGTTGTGGGTACACTTTGTTTCTCTAAGAATTTACACAAAATACTATAATTACATACATTTGCAGATTTGTATTTTAACTAAAAAATAATCTCACATTATTAATATTGACGCCAGGAGAAATTTTAAAGTGTTAAGAGTACTTCTTAACACTTTTATAACCGACTTCCAAAAAGGAGGAAGTTCTCTATTCGTGTGCTTGTATTTGTTTTTACTAAGTACTTTAACTATGACGCACATATGTGATCGCTATTCAGGTGGTATTCAGGACAAGTTGAACCCCCAATGTCAAGTAATATTTATGCTAATATATCATTTTAATTGATAATGCACTTGTCGTTATGCAAAGTAGTGGAAATATAGAAAGCATTTATCTCCAGCAATAACAAATTATATAGATAGGCAAGATGCAGCTGGTAAACAAGTGGCTAGAGCGAATAGATTTGCTTGTTAACTAAGTGATTTTGTTTAATAAGTACTCTAAAATATATTTCACTGCTTTATGTAACCGAGATCTATATTGGTCTTAATTTAAAGGGTTGCGAGCGCCTTCTGCGTTCACCCTAAAGACCGATGTGGCCAGAAAAGCCGACTCGCGTCAGGCTACAGGCAGTAGGGCCATTAACAAAAAAAAACAACTATTTCTAACTGATAATTATTAGAAGATAATTTGGGATAGTTCAATGAGTAATATTTATCATTATAATGTATGCTAAAGTGTCAAATCCTTTGCGTAAAATTCTAATAAATAATATATGACCACTCCATGCTCGATAGTTCACATGAGTTTTGCATGATTTATCTTTATAATATTGGCCAGTTGTTATTAAGAGAGAAAAATGTTTTATTATGATAATAAAATAACAGTGTGGTGATTCGCCACTTCTAACTTAGCTTTGTAAGCAAAAAGAAAATATTAACAACAAAAGGCGTTGAATTTACAGAAAAATGAGAAGCTATCATATCAGAGTATTAAATTCTGTATGAATAAGGATATTATCCGTATGTGAAAAAAAGACGTAGCTATGCGTGAGCCATGTTTTATATCTAGGTGAAGCTATTAAGGTTCTATTTGCATTGAAAAATATTGTTAAAGTTTTGCTGATTACAAAAAGTCTTAGTCAGTGGAAAACATTGTTTTCGCAACAAATAATTATGTAATATTATTATGAACCTTAATACATACGCCTATTCATTATAGGCCTTCTCTTACGTTTAGATGGAGAACAAAATCCTTTGCACTCTCCACGCGCGGATTAGTAGCATGAAAAACAATACTCATTAAAAAAAATCGGAGCGTGCACTTATGTACGCGCCCGAGAAGTTATACTTCTTTGGCATCATTAAATATATGACATGATTTGTACTAAATATTATAAGATTCTTAATTTTAAAAATTTATTATTGATTATTTACGATTTTAAAAGTGCATAAATAAATTTAATAATACATTCAAAAATGGAATTTAAGTTTAATTTTATTTATCATTTTCTTAATTTACCTAATATTCACTTTTCATTTTTATCAAATAGTTTTCATTAAACAGCTTCATCCTTTTTCGTTACATAATGCGCATCTTAAAATTTCACTCTCATCAGTTTTTCATAACGCGCCTAAAGAAGTATAACTTCAAAGATCATACTTATTGTATTTTGTGCACTATAAACGAGATAGTCTAATATTTTATCCATTCTAATACTTGTATTTACTCGCATTGCATACATCCTAAGACGTATTTTGCTATGGTCGTATCGCGCGCAATTTTGATAAAAATATCTACATCTACATAAATAGACGCATATAGTGCAACATTCGCCATTGCTATATCAGAATACGAACCAAAAGTTCATTTACGCTTTAGCGGGTACTCACCGGCATCCGATGTATAGGACCGATCATTTAAACTGAACTGGATGTCAAAAAGCGCACGAATCTGCCACAGCCCGGCTCCACTACGAGTGTGTGTGAACAGAACATTAGTAAAGGTTGATCTAGTATCTCATGATTACTGGTGGTAGTACGCTCATATGTAAGCGTCCGTCTGGTTGGGTACCACCGCAATGTTTATTTCTACCGCCAAGCAGCAGTGTGCATGCACTGTTGTGTTTCGGTTTGAAGGGCATTGTAGCCAGTGTAACTACAGAACATAATGAGACTTAACATCTTATGGCTCAGGAGGACGAGCGCAGTGGAATGCCACACAGTACTTTGTAAATCAAGGTTCTGGATGGTATTTCTACGGTTTATGGGTGGTCGTATCGCTTACCATCAGGCGAACGACATGCTCGTGTCGTCATTCAATGCTATAAAAAAAAATCATGAGTGCAATATTGTTGTACGTAAAATTGTGGTCAAACTACGTTAGAAAATCTTTATTGGGCGTGTTATGTTCGGTAGTGCTTCTATAGATATTTCATCAGCTTGGTGTAAAGTAGAGGCGATACGTGCAATTCGTTTATAAGTCATAAATGGAATACCGGTGAACCCGTCGACTTGTAAGTGAGACCATTGTAATGTGATGCTCGTTAATTCTGCATTGTTACATGACCATGAGTGGTACCGGTGGGTACCCGCCTTTAATAACGAAAAGATATACCATTAGCCGTCAAGTTCAACCGTAAATACGCAAATGGGCTCGATATTGTCTTATTTAACGCTGCTATTTATTCTCAAGTATATGATACTAGCGGCCCCGACAGACGTTGTCCTGCCCTAAAAAGGTAACTAAAATGGCTATTAAAAAATAAGGGTTGATCGTAGAGGGGTGAAAATTTAGGGTTGTAGGTATTTTTGTATGCTGTATCATAATATATAGATTATAATGAATACGTGAACAACGAAAAATTTAAAAAAATACTAGACATATGCGTGCAACGTCAATGTTACTGCGTATTAATCGAATGCATGAAATATTTACAGGTTCTAAAAAGATGCATAAGAAATCAGGTTATGGATAGAGTTGTCGTTAATATTCTTTTCATATTCAGGCTGCATTAAAACTGGTAATTAAGGAATAATAATTACATGAATCAATGTTGAATTAATGTGATTAATAATATGTTTACCAGAGTAGGTACCACAGATAGTATAGGTTCAGTTTGGTTCTAAAATATCAGCGTATTATTATCAAAACAGTTTTAGAAACATTTAAAATATATCGCCAATTCCAAATCATAGGTTTTGGAATTATTATTCAGGATAACTACGAGAAAGCGTATAATTATGAGTAACTAATAAAAAAAATGTAAATACAAGTACCCATATCATCATAGTATTAAATACAACACAATAATAAGTTTCTATTTAATGGCAGGGAATCATGACATTGTCACAAATACCTGCACCGATCCACAAGATCAACCAGAGAGTCATATAAATGAACAGAAAATGAACAGAACATTTTTCACACTGTCGAGAAAAATAGTGATGTATTTTCAAATCTAGAATACCAATGTACACCGTTCAAATATGGGCTTTTCAGTAAAACCTTGAACATTCTAAAGGCTAAAGACATCACAGTACACTTTTCCCTTATTAACAGCTAAGTGCGTTTTTTTTTCGCTGTCAAGTATCAGCCGAACTTACTATCACGCAATGCGATGATGACCCAGAGTACGTCATCTTTGTGCATGAAGTTCATAGCATTGACTCCCTGTACTTCATGGATCATATAGCCGGTGACAAGTGCAATGCGTTGCTCGCATTGTATGATCTCACCGTCGATAGAGTGGCGTGTTCTGTACTCCATTCGGCAAGATTCCAGTCCGATTTCCGTTACAAATGTTTCCACTTCCGGACGAACCACGCCGATGAACACCTGAAATAGTTGCCGGTTAAGGTTTTAATGCTGCTGAAATGGAGCCTTTTACATAATATAACATAGCTGGCAATTTAACAATTTATACAAGACCGCTTAATTATTGCATAGAAATCGCATGAAGAAGCAAATAGACAATCATTAATAATAATCGATCCTATTCTAATTCTGAAATATCTTTACATTTTAGATCTCAAATACCTGTTAAATTTACAATATTTTTAAACAATGCCCAGTTATCAACTATTTAATATTATAATTCTAGAGCTAAGTTGCTGAGTAAGTGGACGATAGCCTAGTTGGGAATAAAATGGTCTGCTGAGACGATGTCCGGTGGTTCAAAACCCAAGGCACACACCTCTGACTTTTCGAAGAAATATGTGTACTGTTTATCAATTAGGTATCGTTCGGTTTGACTGTGAAAGAAAACATCGCGAGGAAACCTACATTCCCGAGAATTCCCTATAAGAATTTCGAGGGTATGTGAAGTCTGCCAACCCAGACTAGGCCAGCGTAGTGGAATATGGCCTAACCCCTCTCAGTAGAGGAGGCCCGTGCTCAGCAGTGGGCAGTACAGGGTCATTTTGACATTGCGTTAATAAATGAAACCACATACTTATTTCGTTGAAAATAACATTTTCCATTAAGTTATTTTAACCATAGATGTAAAATAAAAAAGTTTAAGTTTCGAACAAAACAAATATCAATAAAATGTAACTTTAAGTTTACACGCCCTCATGCCACTATGACTGCTTTAGGAGAATTCCTCGCTGCAACAACATTACACTTTCAGTCAGAAATACACTTACGCGCACACCATATTCGCACTTAAGTGCAAAATGATCAAAAATGTTACTCTTACAACCGGGATTTTTGGCGAAAGTATTCGTTATTCATTGATGATTTTTGGCACAATGTTAGCAGAGGTATAGACGAATATATGGTTTCATTTAGTAACGTAATGTAAAAATGACCCTGTATAATACAGGGCTGATTACATTTGCATTGCATTGCAAGTTGCTGAGCTATCTATGCCATTATGGATACTACGTACATTGTACAGTATAAGGCATCGCGCAGCCAGATATTGAATACACCAGATATTGAATACATGAAACGCCAACAGCATATTATAATATTATCCATCTATCTTGGAGTAACCTTTAAAATTTATAACCATTAGGAACATATCGCATTTTCTACCAATACACGGCAATATCAACTAGAACTCCGCAGTGGCCATCTTTAGCGCATTAGGGACGACTGTGGGACTGAAGGAAAGTCTAGCTATCATCCGCAACCATCTCCATTGGTGTTTATAAGGGGGGAGCTTAGCCCCCCCTTAGCATACAATAACCCCGCTACGCCACTGACCGCTGACATTTTGGGCATCCGGACCCCCCCTTAGCTTCTAAAATACGGTGTCATGCAAGGCAGAAACCCAAGCCACTAAAAATTTTATATCGTAGGACCAAATGTGTAAGCTATAGCGACGCCCATGACCATCCCTATGGCATTTTCTAATTAACCATTATAGATAGTGGATCTAAGTTTAGGCAGGTAGGCATTACCTACCACATCATTGCCGCTGATGCAGTGGTTCTCGCTTCTGGCGCGCGCTCGCCGCACCATTTGGCAGCAGCGGTTTGGGCCGGCGCACGCCTTATCTGATTTGCGGAACGAGCCTTCCACGTGACACCGGATGTATTGGTCTGGCTCAGAGCGTTGTCCGAGCTTCTTCAACCTTTAATTTACGTTACACGTGATTCGCGAGGGCATTAATATTAGCTGGGGTAACGCGTTACAGTATATCAATACCGGTTTCATATTTTGACAGCACATTAATAGGTTTTCATTTCATAAATTGCCCCGTAGGGATAATGTTATGCACATATTCAATTTTCATAATAGGAATCAAAACATTTTATTTTTGCCTATTGCATCGATGTACATTCACGCGATTTGGTGCTAGTACCTAAACTTCCTCAAGATAAAACACCCATTTTGGATATTTTACTAAGCAGGAGCGATCGTTTCGGAGATATACAAATGAAACAGCAGATAAATCGTATTGTCTACCTTAGTTGCATGTTGCTGATAGACGTCTTATTTAGGACCTTGAGGTGGTCGAGCATACACTTTTCTGAATGTAGCTAATCGCATATTTTTCGTTACAACATTTGAGGAATTTAAAAGAATTATAGACTATATCGATTTTTTTTGTATTTATGTCTTGTCGGACGAATAATGTTATACTATAATACTAACCTCACAATAAAGTCCCTCTTTTCCCTCCCGAGTGCTTCTGTTACCTTCATAATTCCATCGGGTTCGTCTGGCACCAGCAACTCTCCATTGGTGCCCAAGAACTCTTTCTTCGGCATTAGTTGCTTCATCAGCATGGCTTGATCATCTTTGTGTGTTACGGACATTATATTGTGTCCGAGCAACTCAAGCTAACAGAAAAAGTGTATTATGTTATAACAGGCATTTAAAATATCTACTGGACTTGAAATTAAATGAAAACATTTATGATTTTATGGAGAAAATGGACAGTTTTTCTTATTTTTTGCATCATCCAAAAGCTTCAGTGATCTAATATTATTTGTATTACGTTGTAAACATAAATTGGCGATAGCATCAATGAAATTTAAATGTTGAACTCTAAGCCGCTCGCATGATCGATATTCTTATGCAAATCTCAGCAGAAAGTAATAAATACTGTATATTAATAACTAGTAGTGCTCGCAGCTCCGCCCGCGTGAAAAAGTTTTTCCGGGATAAAAATATTTTCCCGGGATAAAAAGCCTATAGCACTCAGGAGTTATGTAGCTTCCTATTAGTGACAGAATTTTCAAAATCGGTTCAGTAGTTCCTTAGATTAGCGCGTTCAAACAAACAAACTCTTCAGCTTTATAATATTAGTATAGATATAATACGTATTACACTTGCTATGGTAGATCATGATTAAACCACGCCAGAAATTATATCCTTCCACCATTCTGAATATGAAGTCCACTTTAGTACTATATCATAAGATCTTCAAACAAGAAAGTAAATGCAGGTGACAGTTATGCAGAGGCTTCGCTTAAATATTTCGATGCTATCATATTCTACGAGTCACTTTTTATAGTTATAATAAATAGGATGAGAAATACTTTGTGTTTATTATTTTAGTAACAATGGATTTGGTGCGTTATAAAATTATGTTAATTTTGTAAATAATTGTTAATGACTTGACTTTTTAACTTAGAATGTTTATATTTATTTTTCTTTTAATCTCCTCTTATTTGATGTTAATAATAATAATAACTCGTTATGTCTATACTAAAATTTACTCCATAAGTTACGGTAAATCAGTTGCACTAAGATATTATGATTTAAACAAAATCAGTTCAATAAAAACAACAATTGTAATTCAGAACGTGCGTTTATATGTTTTCTTGTTACTCTATCGCATCGGTATGTGCAGAACTTGGCAAGGAGCTATAATTTGGCTCGTAACAACATATTACATTATAACTAAAAATCTCGACTTGTTGTGATATAGTATTACTACTCGGAGTTTCAACATTGAAAATACTCCAAGACGCTGTACTACAAAGATAAATATCTACAGATAATGTCAGAATATTATAAAGATATTTATTAATGTGAAAGTGTCTAATGTAAAGTATTGACTATTCACTTCAGTTAAGTGAGATAAGTAATTAGATATCATGAAAAAATGTCTTGAGTGCCGCTACTTGAAACCCTCCTACAGCCAGATGCACCTACCTCTGTGTATCCAAGGTACTGTTGCACGTTCTCAGAGATGACCACGATGATGCCTTTGTATGTCACGGTGAGAAGGAATCCATTGAAGAGTCCCATGACGGCTCGCATGGAGGACGACTTGAATTGCTGCTTTTCGACAGCCAGAGAATCACCAAACACTGTGAAAAAAACTCACTATAACACTCAAGTCAAACGGCCAGTGACACTTTGTTACTTTTGCTTAAATTGCAACGTCTGTATTGTGTCCACTCCTAAGCCGGATGGGAAAGAAAACTTCCACAAGCGATTTTTACTGCGTGAACATTCCCAGCAAGCTGACTAGTATATACGTATCTCGAAATTATGACGCGATATATTACTGCGAAAACTTGCTAGTCTAAACATAACTTGTTGTCTTTTACTTTAGCTGTGACTTCTCCTGTCCACGATGTATCTGGTTGCAAGTGTAGCTGAATTTAAGACGAACCTAACTCTGAATTACTATAATATACGATAATATTTTAACTTCTATGTTAAAAACTCATAAACTTCGGTTTTGTTGTAGAGCTAAAACCACGTCTGAGTACCTACAAGGCTATCACACAAATAATTGTTGATGTTTATGGGCGGAACTTATTGACAATCAAGCGACAAAATTTACATATTCTCCTCTGTAAAATACATAAAAACAACTAAGATTTATAAACTAATAAATAGGAAAAATTCTCGAAGACTGTCTGCGGTGATAGTTAAGTGTAGTGTAAGTTGTTGTTATTAGCAATTGATATTCGTGACAAAGAAAATGAAGGGCAAAAGGATTTGTCAGTTTAGCATTAAGAGTTAATTTAATTGTGGAACCTTAATTGAGTCATGTACTATCTAATTTGTTTTACGTTATGTCTTTGTTATTTGCTTGTTTGATTCCCTTAAAAAAACAATAAATAAAAAAATAAATAAAAATTTCTGTCACTAGCTCCAATGTCTTTAACCACTTTAAAGAAAAAGTTTAGTGCAGCAGTAGAGGGTTACAGGGAGTAATAACAATGGTGGAGTTAGTCCCGCCATGGAGTAAGTAGGCGGTGTTATTTTTATATAATGTGTTTTGTTGTTGTTATATTATGAATATATATGACGGAGGAGAAGGTCTAGAACTCTTTAAAAAGAGGTGACGTCAGCTCTGCCGACGTCACAGGGTTCCACCTCATCATCATAGCCTATGATGTGAGAGTAAAATTCCAAATTGTTCTGCATCCTTTATTTCTGGATGTTCCAAACTTATTTTTGGAGCTCCGAAAAGTTGGGAGTCTCACAAGAGATTGCCGTTTCAATTTTTTTTTTTTTTTTTTTTGTCCCTGACTAAACTCTTGTTAGCCTGACGAGGGTCGGCTTATACAAGAACACCGGTCTTGTGGGTGAGCGCAGAAGGCGCTCGCAACCCTTAAATTTAAGCGACCACGCTGAGGGCGACCCACTAATGGGTCACGACCTCGGCTCAGGGCGGCCACTGAGAGGATAAGACATCAACGTTTGGGGAATATGGTTTTTAACCTAATCCTATTTTACGTGTTGATTGTAGTCTTCGGCACGCGGGCCGGAACTGCTACGAGAGGGCAGGGTTATGGGGAACGCGACGAGGTCCTCGACGGCGAGGACGGTACAGCGGTCTTGTGGAGTGTATGAGCTTTAAATGCTCGTTCTTTTCGCGTAAAGCTAGAGTGATTTCGTCCTCTGGATCGGTCAGGACTGATCGCGGTCGTCTCCATTTGGCGCGGTCAAATGGAGTATATATAGACGCTTTACGGATAAGCGTGTTCGGGTGGTTTACCGCCCTGTCGAAATAGCGTCTGCTGGCGCACTGCATAAAGTGCCTGATGGTCGGCATATTGGTGTCCACGTGGAGGTTGCGATTGCGAACGTACCATGGGGCACCAAGTGCATGTCGTAAGAATCGATTTTGAAGCACCTGCATTCGCTGAAGGCGACCGGGCGGTAAATGAGCGAATACGGGCGATGCGTATGTCATTATCGGACGGATGCATGTTTTAAAGATCCTAATCTTGTTGCGGATTGACATCTTACTATTTTTGTTTAGGAGCCAGTGAAGCTGGCTCATCGCGAATGCGGCTCGCGCGCGTACCGCATTTACGTGTGGGATGAAGGTCAACCTCTGATCAAGGGTTACTCCTAAATATTTGGCTTGGCCCTTCCAGGGAATAACCTGGTCGGACATGCGGACTGAAAAGTGAAGGACATGGACTTTCCTTTTCCGAGTGAAAAGGATGGCCTGACTTTTGGTGGGATTGACGGTGATTCGCCATTTGCGGAACCACTCACCGAGTTCGTCGGCGGCGGTTTGCAAAGTGCGCACCACTTTGTCGGGGTCTATACGTGAAGCGTATATTGCGGTATCATCCGCGAATAGTGCCAGATGGGCGTTTTGTGGTCTAGGGATGTCGCTTGTGTACAGCGAGAATAGAAAGGGGGACAGGGCGGAGCCTTGCGGGACTCCGGCCGTGATGGTGTGTCGGGAAGAGAGAGTTCCCTCCACGCGATATCTGAAACCGCGATTCGACAGGAAATCTCGTATGATGTGCACGAGTTGTGTGGGCACGTTGAGAGTGTACAGCTTGAAAAGCAAGCCGTTGTGCCACACCCTGTCGAATGCTTTTTCGATATCGAAGAAAATAGCACCGGTAGGCATTCCTTTACGAAATTGATCGTGGACGTACTCCGTGATGCGGAGCACCTGATTGACACAACTGTGTCTAGCGCGAAAGCCAAACTGTTCTGGAGGGATCAAATTTTGATTAAAAGCTACTATTTTAAGGCGGTCGAGGACGATCCGCTCGTAGATTTTGCCCAGAGTACTGAGCAGACTGATAGGCCTATAAGAGGAGGGTTCGAAAGCGGGTTTCCCCGGCTTGTGGATTCCTATCACAACTGCCTCTTTCCAGACCTCTGGGAAGATGCAGTTACGAAACGCGGCGTCATAAATGGATGTTAGGATTTGAACTAGATGCTCCGGGAGCATCTTAATCATACGAGTAGGGATTAGATCGCCCCCGGGGGCTTTCCTACGTTTGAGTGCCTTGATCAGAGTGGTGACTTCTTCGATCGTCACCGGCGCAAGGGGATCGGGCGGCGGGTCGACGTCCGGGTCGACGTTATCGTATAACGGTCGCGGTATAGAGACTGGCGGTGGCCGGACCGCGTTCCTATCTTCGACGAAGGTGTCAACCGCAACAAGAATGTCGTCGTCTACGGGTACAGAGGTGAGCGAGCATTGAGACTCCAGGCTGCCGGCCAGTAGTTCCGCTTTCTCGTCGTCATCAAACGCCGGGCGTTGATTCGGACGATTGAGCGGAGGCATGGAGGCCACATCGTTTCTCTTGAAGGAACGAACCAGTTGCCAAAAGGCCGTATGTGTTGGATCGATGTCGGCAAGGCGAGTGTCCCACCTCGAATCGACGACCTCTTTTATGCGACGCTTAACCTCACGTTGGAGGTAGCGCGCAAGATGTCGTCGTTCCGGGACGGGTCTTGTCGCGCAGGCTTTGAGCGTAGCGTTACGCAACCTCACCCACCACCGAACGTCTTCGGGAAGTTGCCAGTGACTGTGAACAGTCTCTGGCACCCTCTCGGAGCTTTCGCTCAAAACGTTCTGAAGGTGGTCGGTGAAGACGCGTATCGCGCTGGTCGTTTCCTCAGGAGTCACGATGTTGGTCGGGATCGCGGAGAGATCAGTGGATGAGGTGTCCGCGAGCTTGGTGCCTAAAAGACGCCAATTCGTTTTCACCTTCATCGGAATATTAGGACCTGTGTCTGTTGGACTGTTTTCGGGGACTAGATCGAGGATCACAGGTCTGTGGTCAGAGTCTAACTCTTGTAACACTTGCATGGAACGCACGCTAAGGCTTACGTTCCGTACAAGTGCCACGTCGAGTATGTCCGGTCGGTGGTCGTCATTGTAACTATAGTGGGTAGGTTCTGAAGGAACCAATAGGCTTAGATTGATTGTGTCAAGACAACTCTCTAGGACTGCACCTCGCTCGTTGGTCGAGTTGCAGTTCCAGAGAGTGTTCTTGGCATTGAGGTCTCCCGCCAAAATGACGGAATCCCCCAGATCAAATAGGGTTTCAAGTTCGTTGGAGTGAAGCTCCTTAGTGGGCGAGAGATAGGCCGATATGATGGTGATCGGCGGGTGTCCGGTCATGGCTAGCCTGCAGACCGAAGCCTCAATGTTGCTCAAGCTTATCGGTGATTCTAATGGGATACAATGAAGGGACCTTTTGTAATAAATGAGAGTGCCTCCTAAACGGCCACTGGTACGATCATTTCGCACCAGTTTGAAGTTTGGGATGTTGGGATCGCGGTGAGAGGGCTTAAGGAACGTTTCCTGGATGAGGAAAACGTCAATTTGGTTGTCGCGGACAAAAGAAGAAATTTCGGCTTTTTGGTCCCGAATGCCGTTACAATTGAAAAACCCCACTCTGAGGGAGCGAGGTTTTGTCCGCTGGGGGAGTTGTCTGGCGTTGGTAGCCATTTATGAAATTAAAGAGGGGAGACGCACAGCGTTAACTGTAGCCTCGAAGATTTGTTGCTGGATCAGAGCGATCTCAGCAATTAAAAGGGGGTCTTCTACTCCCGTACGGGTGAGTAGACGAGAACGCTCGAAAAGTTTCCCGTGGAGAATCATTATCTCCGGGGAGCCTAATAGTGAGGCGACTGAGGAAGAGGCGTCGCTTGCCTTCGCCGCCACCGTCGCCGACTGAGAAGGGGTGGGAGGGGTGGTGGGTTTGGGTTTGGGTTTGGGCTGGGCTGCCTTTGAAGAAGGAGCCACAGCTGGGGGAGGAGAAGGTCGAGTAGAGGCCGGGGCAGCGGGAGTGACTCCGCTGGGGGCCTGTGAGATGGATTCAGCGCGCGCCGTGGGAGGAAACCACGGGTTGCGCACTGGCGCAGGTGCCAGTTTGAATGTGGTGGCCTGAGGGGCCGAGGGAGCCGCAGCTTTAGGAGCTTTGGCAACTCTTTTGGGGGCGCGAGGGCATCCGCGATAATTCGCTGGATGGCCGGTTTGCCGGCAGTTGGTGCACGAAGGCGGCTCCGTGCACTGAGAGCGGTCCTTAGGACGGGGGCACTCGGATGTGCCGTGTTCCCCGAGGCACTTGACGCACCTGGCGGGGAGGCGACAGCCACGAGAATTGTGGCCGTATTTCTGGCAGTTGTGACACTGCCCTATCTGGGTCGATTTGTGTGGGGCTTCGACGGTGAAGCCGCCTAGCCCCGAGATATCTTTAATCTCAAAAAGTCGTTTGACGTCGGAAGGGGACTGGAGAATGGCGAGAACCATCTCGTATTGTATTCCCGGCCGGGAGGCACGGGACTGTCTGTGCATCCTGTGCACTTCTAAGGTGACTATGCCTTTCTCTTCAAGGCCTTCTTTGACCTCGAGAGGGGACATTTGCGTGGGGATTCCGCGAATGACGTAGCGGAAACGCCGCTCGTCGGGCAATGAGTATGTAAAATAGTGCCATTTTTTGGCATCCAAAAACTTTGTGAGGGCTCTATGGTCCGCGATTGAAGAGGGCTGTAATGCCAGAAGTTTGTGGATTTTATTCCACGAATTAGAGGCGATGTTAATGCGCTGTTTGCGCAGTTCTTCAAATATGTCTCGAATGGACATATTTGAGGGGATTTGGAGGTTCAACCTCGGGGGTTTTTTAGGCCCCTTTGGTTGAGTCGGCGGCGGTGGCGGCGTCGACGCAGACGCGGACGCGGTTGGCGCTGAAGGCGCGGAAGGCGCAGAAGGCGCGGATGGGGAGGCTGGTGCGGGAGCAGCGACGCTTCTCTGCTTCTTCCTCCGGCTGTTCTTCACCGTGGTGAAGCCTTCCTCGTCGCGTTCCGACGAAGATGACTCCTCCCCGGGTTCGCAGGCGGAGGAAGAGGCCGAGATCGGCCGTTTTTTCGGGTTATTGGCTTCGGGTTGGCTGGGGGACGTGTCCATTTCCTCTTCAGACTCCGCGGAGCCGCCCGAGGTTTCGGTGGTCTCCGTTGAGGTCGTAGCCTCGGACGACTCCGAGGTGTCTGAGGACGCAGACGGTTCCCTGGCTTCCCTAGCCATTGAAATAATTTCTTGTCGGACCGCGTTGTCCGACCGGAACATCTCCCTCACTACTCTCATTATTTCCTCCTTGGAAATAATGGGAGCGGCGAAGGGGGTGCTAAGTTTGGTTGAGCGGCGACGACAGGCCGCTCGGGAGCCAAATTCATAGGCCCAGAATCAGCCATTTTGGCGGCTGAGTCCGAGCCTATGATAATAATTAATTAGGGGCCGCGTGTGTGTTCACTAACCCCGGGTGTGCACCGCCTGTAAAGAACACACAGAAGAAACCAGGCGGGTTCACACAAAACGAAACGAGCGCGGATCGCGACGCGGTATGGGACGCGATGAACTAAGTCCCCGGGTAGGAACGCCCGGGGGTGAGTGAGTGCGTGTCCCTCCCCGCCGGGTATAGGCGAGGGGGGGTGTACTTAAAATTAGGTGTGCCCTAAGCTTGTATCCCTTTTGCCAGTCTTATTGTGCAAAAAGGGTTCCTAACAGTCCGTGTACCGTAAACGGTATTGGCGGGAGGCCGCACGCTCAACCGATACACGGGATGGATTTTAGGGAAAGGGTAGGGTTGGGAAGGTGATATACGGGGGAGACTGCGGTGTGCCTCCGCAGCCTCCGGATCCGTACCCGTCGGCTTTGCCTTGCCCTGAGGGGGCGCAGCGCGTGGCCGGGGCCGCGACTCGGCTTGTTAGCACCGTTAGGTTTCCGCCGAGCCAATACCCTGAAGGGGCCAAACGTCGATTAGAAACAAATTGGGCTAAACCCTGTCCTGAAAAGGACGCGGCTTGGCCCGAAATAGGCTAACAAAATAGCAAAAGGTTGCCCCTTTGCTACCTGTTTGGCCTTGGCTGCAGCGAGGTCGCTGCCGAACGCACCGAGCAGGTACTCGGGCGGAACAATGAGAGTTGTAGCGAGCGCTACAACAAACAATAGGTCCGTCCGAGACGGCTGCTCAGAGCGGAATGAATGAATGAAAAAATGGCCGTTTCAAATGCGAGGCTATTTATACCAACGATTTGACATCTCGACTAGTTTTTTGCACGATTATTATTTCAAAATACCCGCCGCTACGACATATATAATTCCTATAATGGAGAATTCGCATATTATTATGATACCTAGGTTATTTTCAGTGCTTATTTGTGATTTATCAATAATATTTTTGTTAGTTCAACACTAACTTCAATTGTTTATTGATTAGTTCAATGAAAACCGTGACTCCATGCTTTAAATAATATTAGATATCTTACTGTATTTCTTCTAGTTTAGTGATTATGACAATAAAAATACATTATAATAGATACGACACATACAATGTTATGTTTATTATTAACATCATAAAATGTATTCTCGTTCTCTACAGTATTGGCAATAAATATATTTATACGCATAGAGTAAATTTACACTTACACGAATTTAATTTTATTAGTATTTACGAGTAAGTTCATCACAATATGTTGTTAAGAAGTGACTAATCCGCCGAGACCTCGGTCATTGTTATATACATAAATTTTAATTCTCATCGCGACCGGAGAATTGCCGGGTAGTTATACTCTTTGTTATGAATGTGAATTAGACGTGGTTAAAAATAATAAATACTTGATTGTATTTCGTAATATAGATCACGGTATGATAAAATAAGTTCAGATCGCGCGAACTCCACGCTGTCTAAGCTGACATTGAAACTAAAATAACTGAATTCGTACGATATGGCAGCGCCCTAAGAAAGCATGGCGGTGCACGTGCGTCTGCGCAGATCCTCACGTTATTTCACACGATTACATTCGTTAACAATTATACTCATCCACTCCACATTTTAGATGTAAGAATTGTTAATTATTACCAACAAACTTCTCCGCCACTGAAAATGTAACAGATATTGAGCTGCGGATACCACAGTCTATTATAATAGCAATACAACACATATGCATAAAAATAAAAACGTCATTGATTTCACACTTGCCAGCATCATATTTTGAACACTAATTTGCACGGCACGTATTCTATTATTTTGCTATAAATCTATCAGTCATCGGAGTTGTAAACAAAACGATAAATCATAAACTATTATGCAACATGCAATCAGACTGTTACAAAGTCAAGTGATTTTTGCAAGATGTTCGGGAAGAAATTTTAGATTATGTTCTGACTTTTAGTACTATCCAAAAGTGACACAAATGTGAGCCATGCCCAGGAATAGCCGCACACTTCAACACGGTTTATTGGCCGCCACTAAATGACTCGATTGCACTGAATATGCAATCGATGATACGGCAACACAATGTTTAATATCCAATAGAATAAAAAAATATATATGTAGGACTATATCTGCTTTAATTCGAACAATAATGCTACAATCTGTGTAAACTAATAATACTAAAATTCATTTAAATAATAAATGTTATTCATTTCACACCTACATAAATCTATCGATTTATATGTGCTGACATAAGTATCCTATGATATTAATATTGTAATTTGATGAGTCATCGCATCAGTGGTAACTACTGACACTTCTGGTGCGCAATTATGTTGCACTTGGTTCAAAATAATTCATGCTTGAATAAAAGTGGTTATTGCTGCTCGTCCGTGGTCGCAATACGTTTGTATTGCTAGAGTAGTTTAAATGCTAATCTTTGTAGATATTAAAACTGGGCTTATATATATAATAATAATTATAAGCTCCCAAAAGATATATATTACATAATAAAGACTGTAATAACTCAATTCATATATCGAACTTGCTGTCTGTTAGTTATGACAAGACATTAATAAAACACAACAAAATGTGCGCACCTGCATCGCTGATAATCCTGCTATATGCGTGATTCACCTTAGACTGCGGGCACTTATTGTCTATAACACACTCCTCGTTTTTGCCATGCATATTATCGCGCAATGGTACGTAATTGGTATGGGTGGAGCTTGCATACTGACACATAACAATTATTTTATGGAATGTGGTGAAACTAGAAAATATTTGCAAATTAAATCGTGAAACTGGATCAACGACAACTGCGTCGTTGCCGTCGACGAGGTGTGTCATTTTTAATTTTTCTTTCGGAAGTAATTTGTTATCAATATTATGTATGCAGCCCAATGCTAGTTAATATTTACTCTATAATGCACTGCTTTATATCGAAGGAAACAACAATCTAAAACTCGACACTGACCTTCCCAATAGTTTATAACAAACTCGAATATTTAGCGAACATTAGTTACCCACGGGTATAATATTTGATAAGGCTATTGAATTATACAGCGTTGTTGTTAAACTTCTAATTTCCAGGTAATGGTGAAATATAACTTCCTGATTGTACCTACAACTTGAATTTCCAAAGGAAATTAAATATTACTCTTCGTAGATAACGGATACGCTGCAATATTTATTTAATATTTTCTCAATATTATGTTCTAAGCAGGTCAAATAGAATCCAATGAGAAGTGATTAATTGATTAATGCCGTGCACTAATTAGGCGATAAGACGCTGCCAGTACTTTGTTACCAAGCCGTAACGTCTAGCCAGACGATTACAAAGGTTCACCTTGAGAGGTATTGAATAATATGAATTACTCGAATTTTTATCCATTTATACCCGTCGTGATTTAATAAATTATACTATTGAGAAAAATGCCAACCTCTATTTTATACAATAACCCTCTTAGTTGTAGAGGAAGCCTGTGCTCAGCAGTCGGCAGTATATAATACAGGGCTGGTATAGTGTGGTATTTTACACAATAATCGCAAACAACGTGACGTTACCATCATAATATGTAATTGAACTTGATTTAAGCACGTAAAACCGTTGGTCCTGCGCCTGATCTCTCTCCGGTCATGTCGGATTGCCGTCTCACCGGACTATGAGAGTGAAGGAATAATGAGTGCTATGTATTGCGCACACACTTGTGCACTATAATATCTCCTGCGTATCTGGCTGATCTCCGTTGAGATTGGCCGCCATGGCCGAAACTGGCTAGGAGGATTTCATTTTCATGTAATTGAACTATTTATTTGAAATGTATTTAAGTACATAAAATACCTGGTTTTCAAATGACTGCCTCAGTGGCGTAGTTGTATTACGCTACGATTGCAATAGTGAGGTCTCGGGTTCGATCCCCAGGTTTGGCAAAGTGATATTGTTTTTTTTCCCTGCAAGCCCCGCTTATATATATATATAGATGTATAGGAAAACCCTATATATATATGGTCACCGGTGCCCGTCGCGGGGCTTTACGAGTCAATCAGTATGAGCCCGAAGTCTGGAATTTGTGCCCCATATGGTGACAGGCACGCCCCCTATCACATAATGGAACGGAAAACGTACGGCGAAAAGTGGATGCACTAGCTGCGTCTCTGCCTGCCCCTTCCGAGATATAAGGCGTAAGTATGTCTGTGTTTTAAATAACGGAATTGCATACCCGTAGATTTCGCTCCGTCGCATTATTTTTAAAATTCTGCTACTTATTGCTTTAGTGTAAGGCTATAAAACATTTTTATTAAAGAAACCGCCACATATAAAAGTTAATATGTACATAGGCAGGATGCAAAAGTGAAAATTATGTTTGATGCTTTGATATTCCACACGTGCAGATAATTTGCATAGTGTAAGGCGAGTCTAAGATTCTTTTTCATGCAAAATTTTATTTAAAAATTTAATGTATGCCGCATTTTTTAAATATCCATTTATATTACCGATGTGCGTACAATTTTTTTTTTATGGCATTGAATGAAGAGACGAGCATGCCGTTCGCCTGATGGTAAGCGATACGACCACCCATAAACAGTAGAAACACCATCCAGCACCTTAAGTTACTTTGTGGCATTCCACTGCGCTCGTCATCTTGAGATATAAGATGTTAAGTCTCATTATGCCTTGTAGTTACACTGGCTACAATGTCCTTCAACAGTGCATGCCCACTGCTGCTTGGCGGTAGAAATAGACAATTAGAAAATTTTATGGGGAAGATGTAAAAACATTGTGCTTAAAAGGGTTCCTTGTAATATCCTAAGAGTTTTATAACAAATTTTTTTTTGTGTGTGTGTGTGGAAATTAAAAGTAGGAAGGGAAAAAATCTGCTGACACAGAGTCTTCTTCTGTCGAAGACATCATATTAGATCCTTGTCATAATCTATACTAATATTATAAAGCTGAAGAGTTTGTTTGTTTGAACGCGATAATCTCAGGAACTACTGAACCGATTTTGAAAATTCTTTCACTAATAGGAAGCTACATAACTCCTGAGTGCTATAGGCTCCTTTTTTCCCGGGAAAATATTTTTGTCCCGGAAAAACCTTTTCACGCGGGCGGAGCCGCGAGCACTACTATATTTTTATAAAGGTACCAATACAAAAGGCTCGAAATATTGAAGAAATAGAATGTTACCGTATTCGTGCGCCCTCAAGTAGTGCGCTGTGAGGCGGAGGACCCCAGTCTTGTCTATCTTCCGGGAAGCCGCTACGACCGGCGGCACCATCGATGCCAGATCAGCAATAGAGCGGTTAAGTTTGTCACGCCGCTGCTTCTCTGCTTTGTTGCGAATCTCGCGAGGGTTGTCGCTGTAACAAATATTTAGCTATAACCTCTGAGAAAATTCTGGAGGAGAATGAACTGAAGAAATGTAACCGTTTGAATGGAGCCATTTGTCTGAATCACACTGATTTGTAAGCCGTCTCACTGTATTTATTGTTATTAAGATTTCTCAATTTTACTAAACCTATTTTTGTGCTCCAAGTGTCTATATTCCGCACCCAGAATTCATATATTCTGCCATAAAATACACAGTTATCAGAAACGGCTGCTAAAATACAGTCTCAAATCTCAAAAATGTACATTCCTAGTTAATTATCACTTGATTCAATAAAGAAAAAAAACATTCGCGGGAAATGTAACATAGTATCTCAATTCGACTGATGCTGCAGGTACTCTACAACAAAAATTGTTAACTGATTTATTTAATGCCTAACTCACTAAAATATTTGTGTATTATTAAGCTATTGCATAGCTTCTATCGCGGGCCTTGAGCGTGGAGACCGAATCCAGAAATTCCGTGACGAAAAAATAACCTGACACCCCTCACTCCGACCGGCACAGCGGTGATATTTTATTTTCAACTCTATCACAACCATGTAGAGTGTAAAATTCCATAAGTAAATTTAATATCGCAGTCTTGTAAGAATACAATATGTAAGAGGATATGAGCTGAATGTTAAACGATAAAAGGTCGAAATTACCGTGTATTTAAAAATGGTTCCAGTCAGTGAAACGTATCGAAATGTCAAACGCGCGCAGTTGTGAGAATGTCGCCGTGGCGGGATGACGTGATTCTACGTTTGAATTTTTAAAAAGTTTTTACTTTGTATCTGTTCAAAGAGGTTATAAATATTAGAATTGCCTGCTTAGAGTTTCGGCGTTAGGGCATGAGTGAAATTTGGACAATAGAAAAAAAAATTATAATTACATAAGTTGATAAAAAATGCTATGCAATAGCTTTACCGCGGCAGTCTCCGAGTGCCACACGTTTTTTTTTTAACATTCTCGGTTTTGTGTGTAATGTCTAAGCCATGCTACTACACATTATAAGTAACTGCAAACACTCAGCATCCCCTCCATCCCTTAATTTCCTTGTTTCATTATATGCGCTTTCTACAATGTACCTTAGTTATAGTCTAAGGATGAATATACTGAAAAAGTACATAGTAAGTAAGTCTAGTAAACAACTTAGCATGTGGCGGGGAGAGCAAAATATTTTCTTATTTCAAAAAATATTTTTTCTAGCGGAAGTTGCAGAATGAGGGCAGATATCTACATATTGTCATACTTTACCTGTTTCATACCAACTGCCGCTGATAAAACTGATTCATATTTCCTTACTGTCCGCGAACTGGCATAAAGTATACCATTCTATCGCTTCTACACCCACCAGCAAGTTCTATCAATAGATACGATATGCATAAACGTATATTCTACAATAGGGAGCATGAATTATGAACTCTATGGGAACGATTCGACAAATCACTACATAGTAAAAAACAGTCGCTTCCCGCTGTTTGTCTTTAATTATGTTTAGGTATTTAAAACTACGCAACGGATTCAAGAGGAAGTTTTATAATATTACTTTTATCCCGGAAAATCTTATCAACGCGGACAGAGCCGCGGGTAAAAGCTAGTACATAATATAATATCCCAGTTGTTATGATCACATGATAAAGCCACTCTTTATAATGTTATAGAATGATAAAATCTTAATACCAAATACTGTTGCCATATTGTTGGTGGTCTTCATTGTGTCTATGAAAGGCGATCGTGTTACACAGCTATAGATGGCATATATTTTTATCTACTCATAGACATATCTTATATGTATAGATATACACACACATTTTCTCACGAGGATGTCAGTGTAGTAGCGGCTGGCGAGTCACTGTTTACTGTTTTGATAAGTGCCACTTGTATATTCATTTACTATGTATATTTGTGATTGTATGGAACTATATCTGGCTGTTTAATATAACGTTCGTGATACCTATATGCATTTCCATCCAACTGTGTTACCTTCTGTATTCAGGCGACGTAAACTCAAACTACAATTCCGAGCTGTGATTGAGTTTCTATTGCTAACATCCTTTGATTCATCGTGATCCAACATATGAGAACTGTCGCTAAAAAGTAGCTATTTATAATATAATCAATTTATCGTTTTTTTATGGCAGTAAGCCAGACGATAGCCTAGTTGGGAATGGAACGCTCTGCCGAGACAATGTTCGGAGGTTCAAAACCCAAGGCACACATCTAGGACTTTTCGAAGTTACGTGAGTATTGTTATCAATTATCGTTCGTTTTGACGGTGAAGGAAAAAATCATGAGGAAACCTTTATACCTGTGAATTCTCCATAAGAATCTCGAAGGTATGTGAAGTCTGCCAATCCACACTAAGCCAGCGTGGTGGACTAAGGCCTAACCCCTCTCAGTAGCAGAGGAGGCCCGTGCTCAGCGGTGGGTGGTATATAAAACAGGGCTGAGTGCATTGCATTGCATTGTATTGCAAGTGGTAACGATTGTCCATGACCACCCGCAATGCTGTAGTAAGCATGAGGGAGTTGCTGACGATGACATCGACACACTAGTCGTAGATAAACATGATCCATCTGAGATCTACCGCATAGCCTATCGCTACGTAAGCTAAAATTGTTCATAGCTTTTTACCGCCTAGGTAGTTGCCTTTCTACAAGGACACTGACATTCCAATCTTTACTTGCAGGCAAACATTTCGAGATTTGTTTTTTATATTTTCTCCATCTGCTATTTTTTTACCTATTGGTTCAGACCAGATTAATTAACGCAAAAAATTTAAAATAGTTTTACTGTATCATACTTTAATTATTAAAATAGAATACTCGAGGGAAATTATAAAATTATTGTACTTCATACATTCTAGGTACGTGGATGTGTCATTTATGCATCGCAATCAGCAAAATGAACGACCAGAAAAGTAGCAAACCAATTGCCGGAAAGTGGCAAATATCGAATTCAAAAAGGCTACGTGACATATTTTTATTTAAATTACAATTCGGCGGGAACGGCTCGCGTCAGTGTATGCATTTTTCCCTCGCGAATTACAAGACCAAAGAAAACTATGATAAAAGTTGTAAAATACTAACAGTTCGTAAATATTGGTGATTGAGGTCAAGAAATTCTACTATTATGTAATCAATGAAGAAGGTGTTATTAAAATTGCAATTAATCTCTATTATTTACAAACTAGGTTTTGCCCGCGGCTCCGCCCGCATTAAAGAGTTTTTCCGGGATAAAAGTCCTGGTTTATATTTTCCCGGGATAGCCTATGTGTTAATCTAGGACATGATCTACCCGTGTGCCAAATTTCATCGAAATCCGTTCAATAGTTTTTGCGTGAAAGAGTAACAAACATCCATACATCCATAAATACTTACAAACTTTCGCCTTTATAATATTAGTCAGATTAACGAACTTGGTGGTAGTTTTTCGGATTTCTCACTTGGCGTCAGACACATAACTATAAAGTGACTTAAACTGATTCACACGTTAATCTCTTACCGGTCGACATAACTTTTTGGGCTTCACTACATTTACCATCAGATGCAGTGAAGCCACTTCGTCGAGCCATCGATAAAAAAAAATGATGGGAAATTGTTTATAGGAGAATTTTAATATAAAATACGCCTCATTAAACAACGTGTTATGTTGCTTACATAACACCGTATTTTGCCTACATTTCATCCGTTCGTTCAAATTGGTGCTTAAATGAAATGCAATATTTCCAAGAATATGCCATTGCTTACTAGTTATGCGAAACACGATAGTTTTTAATTCTAAACATCCTGCCCACTAACATTAATGGTAATGATTCGGTAACAAAGTAATTAAGTTTTAGAACGTAACGTACCGTAATAAATGCGTATGGTAGTGGTAGGACTCAAATGCGTATGGTGGTGGTACGACTCCCATATATAAGAGTCCGTCTGGGTGGGTACCACCGCAATGTCTATTTCTACCGCCAAGCAGCAGTGTGCACGCACTGTTGTGTTTCGGTTTGAAGGACATTGTAGCCAGTGTAACTACAGGACGTAATGAGACTTAACATCTTATGTCTCAGTATTATGACGAGCGCAGTGGAATGCCGATGTAAACAGAGCGATCCCGCCCGCAGCCAGAGGAGCCGAAGGAGGCGCCTGGTGGACGACTGACCGGCGCCTCGTGCCCTGTGGTCTGGGGGCATTCATAGAATTCCGCCACGGCATCCCCTGCCTGTCGTAAGAGGCGACTAAATGGGGATTGAGAGAGTCGCGGGTTGAGCAGTGGGGGGCTGCTACTCCAGTTTATGCGACTCCGAGATGGACGACATTGCGGGTGGTCGGTCTCCTGCAGTCGTAGACGCCAAAGGTGTGTTTTAGAGTTCAGGGGCTTCTTAGCCCCTCACTTGGAGAGGGGCCGCAATGCGGCATTGCGCAGGGGCGGTTCCGTGCAGCTATCTTAGTGCAACAAGATACTCCGGGGCCGTCCCGTATGCGCCGAAGGAGGCCACCGCGGGTTTTGGTTGGTATGCCGGTGTAGGGTGTACATAGTGTTAGGGACTCGGTCCAGTGCTCGTTCGGATGATGCTATACTCCTGAGCGACGACATTGGGCTGTAAGATCGGTGAAACCAACATAACCATTCCACTCACCCCACAGTGGTGGTAGCGATAACGCGTAATCCGCAATAAAAAAAAATGTGCTGGATGGTATTGCTACGCTTTATGGGTGGTCGTATCGCTTACCATCAGGCGAACGGCATGCTCGTTGCGTCATTCGATGTCATAAAAAATATCTTCTATTTTTTTTTGCGCAGTGTTATGTTATATAAATAACTAGCTTTTGCCCGCGGCTCCGCCCGCATTAAAAAGTTTTTCCGGGATAAAAGTCCCGGTTTATATTTTCCCGGGATAAAAAGTAGCCTATGTGTTAATCCAGGATATGATCTACCCGTGTGCCAAATTTCATCGAAATCCGTTCAGTAGTTTTTGCGTGAAAGAGGAACAAACATCCTTACATCCTTACATCCTTACATCCATACATCCAAACATCCAAACATCCATACATTCTTACAAACTTTCGCCTTTATAATATTAGTATAAATAATGTATTTGATATTATATTTTTATGAAAAAGTATATACATAATTATACATGATCCCGAACAACGAATAGGATTTTAAGAAACATGTATGTAAATTCGGCCCGTGACGTCTTTTTTTTGTTAATGGCCCTACTGGCAGTAGCCTGACGCGAGTCGGCTTTTCTGGCCACACCGGTCTTTAGGGTGAACGCAGAAGGCGCTCGCAACCCTTTAAATTAAGTGACCATGCTGAGGCAACCCACTAACGCGTTATGAACCTCGGCTCAGGACGGCCACTGAGAGAGGATGAGACATCAATGATTAGGGAAAGATTGGTTTTTGGGCCTAATCCTATTAGTGTTGTCATCGGCACGCGGGCCGGAACAGCTAGGGGGTCGGGGGGGCGACGGGGAACGCGGCGAGGTCCTCGACGGCGAAGACGGAACTGCGGTCTTGTGGAGAGTTGGAGTTTCAAGAACTCATTCTTACGGCGGATGGCCAGAGTGATTTCATGACATAATAAATCAATTAAATCCTTAATATTAAGTGTAACTCTATGTTACTATCGCATTTAAAATCCAGTTTATTTTCGAATTCGTCTTCAACGAACTTAGTTACTTACGCCTAGTTCTTGTAAAATGCGCATCTATCAAAGTTTACAAATATCGAGTCTACTTACAAACTTATTAAGTCCAGTAGAGTTATCTAGCGACATCGTAACGGGAATTGATCTTAAACTTCAGCACATAAATATGATTTTCAAGAAAGCTAAAGAAAAAGGATATTATAACCTCAAACATTTAAAGAACCTTAATTTAAGCTTAATAAAATCTATACAACACTAGATTAATGGTTTGTAAATATATTATTGTTGAAATCCAATTAGCGTCTCTCATAATCAATTGTATCGCGTAGATCGATAAGTCAATAAAATTGGCAAGATTGTGTTACAAATCATTCGTTACCTTTTCAAACAATATAATTAGCAATGAACGTAACCTTTATTTTATGTCAACAAAGACGTTTGTTTTGCGATAGATGTTATACGAACAATTGGATAGGGAAATTGAGATTTATGAGTAGTCATGATTTTAGGTTCACAATTAAGTGCATTAACGTAGCGCAACGATTAAAAGCAATGAAAACAACGTTTTTTAACATTTTATAAAATTTTAAGAATAATATTCATCGGTATATCGTGTGTGGAAAAGTTTACGATGTAAAAGCAAATATACCGATTGATGCGCGTGATATTCCTGATTGCGTCTGCTCTGGATACGGAGCATCGCAATTTCACAGCATTACACTACCAAATTACCAAGCACACATATCGTTTTATTAAAAGAGCTCAACAATGTATTTATTAAAAATCCCTTTTAAAGTGCAATCAATCTTCATGCTGAGTGTGATATTCTATCAAAATGATACTAAATAAGTTCGGTGAACGAACGAATGACATCAATCAATAAATGAACATTGAAAATAATCGGAAATAAAAATTGATTTACAATATAATACTAGAATACAAATAATTGCAGACTTACTATTTGCATTCCTCATACATAAGATAATATCAGTTCATACAATGGGCACGCATCGTCAGACCAGGTGTAGATTTACTATAGGTACACACCCGATCATGCATAAAGTTATTAGTGACTAGTCCATTGTGAGAAACGCTGTAGATATACTACATATTGTAGAGAAATATGTTACCAGCTGCATATTGTGCAGGTCAACACGTATCAAATATCTGCTGCGACTGACCTTAAATATGTAATAGTATCAGTACTATCATTTTGTTCGGTCTCTGCAAATGTTGTACCCACATAACTATGAGAATAAGCAGTAGCAGTGTCAGTTTCCTTTTTCGCTGATAAGCGTGTTATTATGGAATAATATACTAGGAATGGTATTAAAGCAAATAATTTGTAACTCTGCACTTTTAATACCTACTGTGAACTATTTTCCACATTGGAAAGATGGATTACAGCTCGCTGTATATTTCTGTCATTGTCGGCTGGATGATAATGGATCGGCGACAAAGCTTTCAAAAACCTAGTTTGAATCTGTTTTTTTAAGTATTTAATTGAATATTATTTTTTACTTTCCTTATTTCCGGTATGAAGTATAATATTATAGATAATTTCTCCAATTTCTTTTACCTGGAATCCTCTTTATGTAAAATACCATGAATAAAAACAGGTGATACAAACATTATAAACTCTAACTCTTCGCACATCTACAAAATAATACAAGATTTGAGATTTGTGAAAATAATATTAGACAAACAGTGTATATGAAAATATTTCACCAGAACATATTTTACTAATTTGATGGTAAAAGTGGAAGGCGTCCTCCCCGATAACGTTTATGCTGTGCGGTAAGTCATGCCAAGATTTAAATATAGAGTACGTCTCGCCATTACACTGTATAACATCTGACAGCCAAGTCACATGAAAAAATATTACATATATTTTTATACCATTTTACAACAGTAATGACAGAATTTACTTCCAATTACGGTGAGGATTATTCACATACGTTTACTTCATAAATCACGCACGGATACGACGAAAGAACTGGTGCCAACTAATACCATTCTATTTATACTTGTTATTAAACTTGAATTGAAAATTTACCGCAGGAATATACAGCTCTAAATAAAGAAGTAAGCTGGATGGATTAGGGCTCTCTGATAAGCTTTCGCACTGAAGTCTCGGCAGCCGGCTTTGGAGAGTATCAACAACTTAAAGTGAATAGCAGATTGAAGATTAAACTGCTCTTTAAAGTTGAATAATTGCATTCATAAACAGATTATACATGATACAATACGAAATTATATTAGATATGAGATTAATACTATACGAATAATTATGATGAATGAAATTAACAAAGTGATATTGAATTTTTCTATTCAGTATCAGCCCGGAGTCTGGAATTTGTGCCCGATATGGCGATAGGCTCGCCCCCTATCACATCATGGGACGGAATGACGGCGAAACGTGGGTGCACTAGTTGCGCCTCTGCCTACCCCTTCGGGGATAACAGGCGTGAGTGTATATGTATATATATGTAAATTAACATGGGATAAATATTTTAAATAATATCCCAACAAAATATGTTTCCCGTTTCTTTCTTATTAGGCTTATTTAAAGTAACAAAATAAACGACATAATTTTAATAGGTGCTTAACATAAATAATTCTAATGTCACCTATGTAATTATTGGTTTGCAATAAAAGATTTAAAATAGTTCTGTCATGCACTGTATCTCAACTGCATGTTAACCCAGGATAATTATATCTGCAATGAATAAAGTTAATTGATAAGAAAAGAAATAAGATTCATTTGCACAGAATATCAAACTCTTTTTGTATACGAACTCTTTATTAATCTCCCGTTCGAATAACACCAAGAATTTTATACCCATAAATAACACGCGTCTACAGTTTTTAATATTGTAGCGCGTGGAGTATTGATTTTAGCAGATTGTTTTACCACAAACGTATTATGGTTGAACAAACACAATTTTTTCGCATTTTTGAATAGCATTTGAACACCAGCAAACATTTCATTGCTCTTAGTTTAAAAATGACATGTCCATTTTGACAGTGCAGTTGCTGATTGGATTTCTACCATTGTCACAACTTATAATTAAACTCGACATTTTCGGGGGTTTGTATCGGTACCACGGAGGACAGAAGAAGAGATCGGTACCAATGCATAAGCTAGCTTCGTAAATATATTTTCGTCTTTATTTTCGTTCGTGGGCTTGTTATGGACTTAAAATAAAATAAAAACAAAATATTAGCAAAATTCAATAAAATTTTCAAAATTATAGAATTATAATCACTGGTGGTAGGACTCTCCTATGTAAGAGTCCGTCTGGGTGGGCACAACCACAATGTTTATTTCTACCGCCAAGCAGCAGTGTGCATGCACTGTTGTATTTCGGTTTAAAGGATATTGTAGCCAGTGTAACTACCGGACATAATTCTCATTATGTCCGGTAGTTATACTTTCCCTCACATCTTATGTCTCAGGATGACGATCGCAGTGGAATGCCACACAGTACTTTGTAACTCAAGGTGCTGGATGGTATTTCTACTGTTTATGGGTGGTCGTATCGCTTACCATTAGGCGAATGGTATGCTCGTCTCGTCATTCAATGCCATAAAAAAAGATATGTACCAAAGTAAGAATAACGTAAAATGTATAGTAAATGACTAATGTACTAAAAATCACGTATTATATAAATGCTTTCGGTTTTTAACCGACTTCAAAACGGAGGTTCTGTATTCGATCCGTATGTATGTATGTATGTTTGTATGTATGTATATAAATTTGTATGGCCTCGAGTTTCTCAAAAACTACTGATCCGATTTGGACGTGTTTTCGATATTCAAATGTGTATTTCTCAGGGAAGGTTTTAGTATATAATTTATGAAGATCTGATGAAGACTTTTTAACAAAAAAAATAATAAATAATAAATTAAAAAAAAATATATCGACTTCAAAACCACTAGAAATCAAAAAATAATTAAAATTTGTATTCGCTTAGTATATACGTATATTTGGAGTCGATGCCTAATTTAAATTGCCAGCTAAGCTAAGTAAATAGGTACACAAACAAATATACGAAAACATTGTTTAAATTAAATTAGGCACCGACTCCAAGTATACGTATATACTAGGCGAATACAAATTTTAATTATTTTTAATTTGTAGTGGTTTTGGAGTCGTTATATTTTTTTTAAATCATGATCGCAATGTGGTTATTATAAATAGTGTCACGCAGCGCTGATACATATTATTAATAAAATTACCCGCACTATTTTACATAATATACAGGTTCTAATAGATTCGCAAACCCTGGTAGATGATGAAATCCTGTTTGTTCTTTGCACCACTTTTCAATTATTCAAGAAATTTTACCTAAGAATACCCGTAAATAACATTAAGATACACAATATTAGGATACTATGCACACAGATTTTTTATTTTTTTATCATAAACCAGCTTCTGCCAGCGGCTCCGCCCGCGTTAAAAAGTTTTTCCAGTATAATAGTCCCGGTTTATATTTACCGGGATAAAAAGTAGCCTATGTGTTAATCCAGAACATGATCTACCTGTGTGCTAAATTTCATCGAAATCCGATCAGTAGTTTTTGCGTGAAAGAGGAACAAACATCCATACATCCAAACATCCATACATTCTTACAAACTTTCGCCTTTATAATATTAGTAGGAAGTATCAAAAGTTGGCCTGTAGTAACTGGGATATTATAATTTCCTAATTATCACTAATCGCAGAAATTAATAATTTTTGTCTTTGGAAACTCATTGTTAACTTAAAGCTACGAATGTAACAGCTAAATCCCTTTTAGAAAAAAGATTCAGACCATTTTACAATAATGAAAATAAATCACACAGTTTTGGGTGATATTTGATGAGGATACGAGAATAAACAGGACAATAGGTATATTCTTTCAAGATCGATCTGTTTTCAACGCATGTTACTGTAAAAAGAGAACTTGATTGAGTATTGTTTCATACACCACACGGCGGGAACAAAAACACTGTTTTCAAAAGATTCCAGATTATGAAATCAATGAATTCACGAATTGGCTTTCGCTCACGCATTTATTAAAAGGGAATGCAATTTGCCTATTGTAACGTTGTTCTGAGACCGAATGTTTTTATGGTTTAAAGTTTTGAGCGCAGTTTAATGAAACATTGACTTGGTATTACTGGTGCAATATCAAATTATAGGTAGATAAATTATGTCTAGCTAGGTGTTACTTGTAGCTTCAGTTGCGTAGGAAATCTTCCCTGAAATGTGTGCAATTTCAGATAAAATGTAGCCTATAATTATAACGTTAATCTAAGACATCGTAAGTTACATGCTATCTCGATGTGTCCAACGGTTTCTGCGTTTATTAAGAAATTTACAAAATTTCATACAGTCTCGAATTTTTTATGTTAGTAAACTCAATCGGTACAAAAATCTCTTAGCATAATATTTTTTTCGAATTTTAGTGGTAACTTCAGATTATGGGAAGAAATATAGAGATCTAATACGAGGTTGCAATTAAGATTATTTAGTTTATCTTTAAAGGCGTCGAGTAAAATAATTATGAATAATGAACATCTCCGTTTTTTTATCCAAGGCAAAGCCCAAAGCGTGATTTCCGTTAATACCTAGCACCTACTAGTACCTACCTAAAAAATCCCCAAGAAACGAATACTGAAAAAAAATAGAAGAAAATATTAAAATTTCCACTTTGTGAGCTCTATAGTTCGTTATACCAAAATGTCTTTCAGTATCATGAACTTGAAAAATGAATTATATCTTTGGTACCAACAAATAATATACTTTACCATAATGCAATAAAACAAAAAGATTCAACGGCAGATTCTTTAACTTTAGTAAATGTAAAAATATGAAATAGGTATACATGTTTTGTACGTTTTGAATTCAGAATTCCAACCGAATAAACTTTCCAGTATCACCAAACCACAGTTACCTTGACCGATCGGTCGACACAATGACAAATTAACATAAAATCTGTGTAAAGCAGTTTGGAAATAAAAAAATGTTAAAACAAAACAAAAAAACCCGACTGCGTCAATATTTGGCATGGCATAACACGCTCACTTCTCATAATTTGGTTGGTGATGAAGATAGAGCAAGAAGCAACAAAATATCGGAGTGAGCAGATGCCTCCGACTGCGTTTGTGAACACTGTCAACAAATATTATTCAAAACCAAAATAAAACATTCAAATTAAAATCTTGTTTCTATCTTTTCAGTTCTGCAACGAATGGCAGATATTGACGCAGTCGGGTTTTTTGTTTTGTTTCAACATTGTTTTTTATTTCCAACTCTTTAGTTTTATTTTTTTGTAGACTACCTATGTTCCAAATTTCAGCCAAACCCGTTAAGCCGTTTTACCGTGAAAAAGTAACAAACTAACAGAAACTTCGCATTTAGACTATTAGTATGAAGTGTGATAGGATTTATTAGCATTTCCTATTCCAAACTCCAACAAAACATATAAGTTGTACATATATATTCGTAATCACCATCAAAAATCCTTTATTTTGATACCCCACTCAATGTATTTTGAAAACATTTTCTTTTTGATATTTTTTGCCGCCAAAAATCCTCAATTTTGATTTTTTTAAATTTTGATGTACCCAGTGTCACTCTCACGGCTAAGACGAATCTATTGACACCACTCACATAAAAATACGACTAGCCGTTTAGGCTCTAGGCCCTGCCAAAGAAATATACATACATACATACACTCGAAAAATATAGCACTCCTTCTTACGCACTCGGGTAAAAAAAGCCTCTACAACGCATCAGGCTGAAGGGTGACTATTGTTAATCTACCGACGGTCCGCCGTCCGATGCTTAAAATAAAACAATGAAAGAGTTTTCCGACATTGATTTTTTCAAATCTACATACATATACATATACACTCACGTCTGTTATCCCCGAAGGGGTAGGCAGAGGCGCAACTAGTGCACCCACTTTTCGCCGTTATTCCGTCCCATGATGTGATAGGAGGCGAGCCTATCGCCATATCGGGCACAAATTCCAGACTCCGAGCTGATACTGAATAGAAAAACTCAATATCACTTTGCCCGACCCGAGGATCGAACCCGAGACCTCAGATTTGCAGTCGTACTGTAATACAACTACGCCACCGAGGCAGTCAGTTTTTCAAATCTATAACCACTTTATGGAAATATTAATGTTTTCAACTTCACTTCCTGTTGTTTGGCAGTCCATCGAGGCTATTTCAAATCGCTCACAGTCAATACAAACGTGATGGATCTAGAAATGGTTGAGGATTTTTAGGAGGTTGCTGAAAGCAGTTGCACAAAATGCACGCAATAAAAACGACTATTTTATAGTTCATAAATTACCTTAAAATAAGTAATATTATGATATTTATTAAATCAATAAAATAGTAATCTAGTTCATAGCGTTTTAAAATATTTGGTGCTTGAACACTGTTTCCGGTATCACAACTTTATTAACAAACGATAATTGAAAAAGCTCTATATGCCTGCACTCTCTATACTCTAGCTTCCTCTGCATGCACGATTGCATTATAATATAATTAATTTTAATAATATAAGCAAGCTAGCTCCTAAGAATACTATTTAGTCCATTTAAAATATCATATGAGATAGAGTGCAGCTTTTAACACATTATGATGTAGTTTATTAGATTACGGCAAATTTGCATAATGTTTAAACTATTGTTTCCATTTTGCAAATGTGTCCTATGTTGACTATTGTCAATACATCCTACTAATATTATAAATTCGAAAATTTGTAGAAATGGATGTATGTATGTTTGTTACTTTTCCACGCAAAAATCACTGAAGAGATTTCGATGAAATTTGGCACTCAATTTGGATCATGTCCTGGGCTAACACATAGGCTACTCTTTATCCCGGGAAAATATAAAACGGGACTTTTATCCAGGAAAACTCTTTAACGCGGACAGAGCCGCCGGCAAAAGCTAATATGATATAACTAAGGCAGGCTTATTTCAAAAATGCGTTTCAGTCAAGAAATTAAATAAACAATTATTCTTTTCAACGGGTTGGCAACACGCTGTACACCATACAGCTTCTCAAATAAGTCATAGGAACGCAATATGAGTAGATAATAATTTTTCCGAGGGTGCTCTATAACTAATCGAACGGCTCTTTCACTTTATGTATTGACTAGCTTTTGCCCACGGCTTCGCCCGCGTTTATAAGTTTTTCGGGGCCAAAAGTAAATAAAAACCTTCCCGTTGAATCACTCTATGACTATGACGTTGATACAACTCTTAACAAATAATGCATTAATTTCGACCAAATTTGATTACCATAAAAACGGTTCTAGTGAGTTAATCTTAAAAGATAGACAGATACTGTCGCGGACATTTTTTTAGATCATTTCAAGAGGAATAATTCTTTCATACAGATATTTTTGGTATCTTGTACCGTTTTCGCAGCGCACGCAATGGAAGCCCTCAAGGATGAATAATTTTCCCCGCTTTTTTCACATTTTCGATTATTTCTTCGCTCCTAATAGTTGCATCGTGATGTTATATAGCCTATAGCCTTCCTCGATAAATGGTCTATTCAACACAAAAAGAATTTTTCAATTCGAAGCAGTAGTTCCTGAGATTAGCGCGTTCAAACAAACAAACTCTTCAGCTTTATAATATTAGTATAGATTGTGGCGGGCCACGGGAACTATATAGGTTTTTGACGTTTCAGGCCCGGGGAATATAGGTCGGCTTGGCTCATTTAGGGAACAATACACCTTAAATTATGTCATTGAAGTGACGAGTAGTATTTATCAGCAAGCGATGAATACGGCCCAAAATATTGTTAATTAGTATATTTACTTGCATGAGAAGGCAAAGGCACTGTGAAGCAATAATACTGCCCATCCAAACGTGTTTCAAACTAGTTTCTTAGTGCAAGTATATTGGAGTTCAGTATTTCCATGTAAACAGTTTCGATGAGGATATTAAACGCCATTCTGTTGACTTTAATGCCTGACTGTTACTAGGTTGAAGTTTTTACTCCTCATCAAACACACGTAATATTTTAGGTCACAAAATAATAATTCCATACAGAAAGTATGAATTAACTAAACAATACACTGTATAACAATACAATAGACTGCCACGGTGGCGTAGTAGTATTATGGTACAACTGCAATGTTGAGGACTCGTGTTCGATCCCCGGGTCGGGCAAAGTGATATTGAGTTTTTCTATTCAATATCAGCTCGGAGTCTGGAATTTGTGCCAGATATGGCGATAGGCTCGCCTCCACTAGAGTGCCACTTGGTATAAGTAGGTCTAACTCCGTTACCCTGCAATGAATCAAAGGGCACAGTGGCTCTCTAGGTAACGACGCGGCAGATGAGCTGGCAAAAAGGGGGTCAAACTAGGTGTTATGTCACTATTTGGTGGTAGGGTATTCCGCTATTAGTAGTAGTAGTAGTCCCCTAGAAGTATGTGTTATTACACCTACAAGATCAAAAAAATATAGGTGCATCAACAATCTTGAGGAAAAAGATGGATACTTGGAAGCGAGTCTATTTTTAAAGTTTTATCAGATCACAGGCTGTTCTAAACGAAAGAGCAAAATTACGGTCAGGACATCTGATCACAAACATTCACTTTAATTCGGTGGTAACATCAATTGCGATATTTAATTTGGCCGGTTTATTTATAATAGACAAAATAATCTAGCACGACCATTGATGTATTAAAAAACCCAGCACGACTCTATTAATTTCATAGAGTCTTTGCAAGAAAAAAATACTGCAAAGAAAATATTTAATAATGATGCATGGTAACATAATACCAAAGATATTAAAAAATAATAGATTACTAACGTAAAAATATGTATGTTTTCACGTTTCAATACAATAATATGCCTACTAATAAAAAAGACGGCTTTTATATTTTGTCATTTAGGCATAGTTCCATCAAAATCATCCTAATTGTGATAATTTCGAGTCTTCAGATTTTTTGTGCTAACGGCAAATTAAAAGATTTTAATATAATTAATTTCTAATATATTAATAATAATAATATTCTAATATTGAAAACTTTTAATAGGAAAAACATATAATTTACATATTTCGGTTGCAGACTCACAGAAAAACATTTTTACGTTAGATATCAATTTTAAAACAAAACCATTTGAATAAAAACGTATCAATATTAATTAATAATCATGACTAAATGTCTTTACTCTATAACTGAAACAAAAACAAAATATTTAGTACTGCTTTTGTTAAAACACGTCACTTTAAAGATACAATGTGTAAACAAATCCGTAACCAAGGTAACCGACGGCGCGGCGCGGCGTGTCGTTCATTAATCACCTTAATAACAATAATACTTACGGTCGACGAGCTGCATACCCTGGATGCGGTGGTTGCATAGAAATCGGTGGCAGTGAAGGTGGTGAAGAAAGCAGCATTGTGAGGCCGGAATTTGAAGGCAATTGGTATTTTGGTGGTCGTTCAACGTATTGCGGCATGCAAACATCTTCCGGCAAAGGTACATTTTGCGGCAACGACATATCATCCGACAAGGGCACACTGGCTGGATCTATCATGCAATCCGAAGGTATCCTTAAAGGTGTCATTGTATTCTGACTCATTGTCATACTCTGAGAGACAACGGGACTCTGACATGGCATAAACTGTGCCATTGGATAGCCCTGCTGCACTTGTATATTCTGCATCATCGGATATCCATCAAGCACTGGTAAATTTTGCGCCATCGACACGTTAGGTGACTCTATCAAGCATTGCTGCTGCATTAAATTTGGCGACGGCGGCAAACTCTGATGCATCGGCAAACTTTGTGTTACCGGCAAATTGTGTTCTTCAACACGCTGTTGCATCGGAACATTAGTTGCTGGCAGTACTTGTTGGTAGCCTGGGAACATGTCGTACTGGTAGGCGTCGTAGTGGTTCGGCCACACGCGCTGCACCGGCGACCAGTCGGTCATGGTGCGAGGTTCGCGGCGGGCAGACGAGTAATGCACAGCGGGATGCACGCGTGCACCGGCGAACGCACCGCGCGCGTACTGACGCACCTCCTCCCTCGCACCGCAGTACGATGCAACGTATAAAGTATAAACAAACTGCAAATTTATCCTTTATCTGGCCGTCACACCGTGCACTTGATGTACCTAGTTAGCCGGCGACTGATAAAGGGCAGTCTTGAACTGTGTTCACACTTAACTAATTAGATGTCGAGTAGTGAGAATCCGCAGGACGACGCCTGTGGGAGTGGGGCGGGTACCATAACTAGCATCTAGCCAGCTCGAGTTTCGTATACTTTGCGAAAAATTATAACTTTTAATGCATAATTTTATTTTTTACTGGGATAGTTGGCTCAGATACTAAGTTTGTATTTGTTTGTTACCGCAAATTATTATGAATTCAAATTACACAGTTGTTTGTTTTTCGATAATATTACATTATTTTTTAACTTTTGTAACATCTAGCCTTTACATAATATTCCCATGAATATTCAAATAGGTTTGTCTGAAAACTTAAACTACAATGTTTACACTTGTATGACGAATCCTAAATTTGCGATAACCTCGCGATAAGCAGATGAAACGGAGAAATATTGGTTCTGAGAACTGCAAGGTGAAGTGTGACCTATATAATTGATTTAAGGTAAACAAATCATCCATATAATTATTACATAGTTGCAAAATAAAAACACCTCGCTTGTTTGTGCATTAGTCTAGCTCATTCTAGAACATAGGTAAATAAGATCAACTATTGCGAGGTATTATAAATTCTTATTCATGATAGCCATTATATATTACCGATTGTCGCGAATAAGGCGTTCGGTCTATGCGTTATGTGACACGCAATTCTTTTTTTTATTACAATATGTGCATAACCACAATAATAACTAATTATGCAAGAGCAATACCTGTGCCTCGGTGGTGTAGTTGTATTACGGTACGACTGCAATACTGAGGTCTTGGTTCGATCCCCGGATTGGACTAAATGATATTGGATTTTTCTATTCAGTAGCAGCCCGGAATCTGAAGTTTGTGCCCGATATGACGATAGGCTTGCCCCCGATCACGTCTTTTTTTATATTGGCTCTAATGCTAGTAGCCTGACGCGAGTCGCCTTTTCTAGCCACACCGGACTATAGGGTGAACGCTTTAGGCGCTCGCAACCCTTTATATTAAGTGACCATGCTGAGGGCAACTCACTAACGGGTTACGAACTTCGGCTAAGGACGGCCAGTGGGGGAGGATGAAACAACAACGATTAGTAATCTTATCCATTTATTTCGTCGTCAGCACGCGGGCCGGAACTGTTAGGGGGGTCGCGGGGCGACGGAGAACGCGGCGAAGTCTTCGACGGCGAGGACGGAACTGTAGTCGTTTAGAGTGTAAGGGTTTTAAAAACTCGTTCTTACTACGGATGGCCACAGTGATTTCGGCCTTTGGATCGGTTAAGACAGAACGCCGGCGTCCACATTTAGCGCAGTCGATGGAGTGTAAATTAACGCTTTGCGGACTAACATAGTTGGGTGTATATCACGCGGTCGAAGTCGCGTCTGCTGGCCATATGCATGAGACGAGCAGGCAGTAAATGGGCGAACACGGGCGACGCGTATGTCATGATCGGCCTAATGCATGTGGTAAAGATCCTAATCTTGTTGCGGATAGACATTTTGCTATTTCTGTTTATGAGCCAACGCCATTAGCTCATCGCGAATGCGACTCACGCGCGTACCGCGTTTACATATGAGATGAAGGTCAACCTCGGATCAAGGGTCACTCCCAGATATTTGGCTTTGTCCGTTCAGGGGATGGCCTGGTTGGACACGCGACCTCGGATGAGAGGCACACGGACATTCCTTGTGCCACTTTTCCGAACAGGATAACTTGGCTCTTTGTGGGATTGACGGTAATTCGCCATTTGCAGAACCACTTATCGAGCTTGTCGGCGGTGGCCTGCAAAGTGCGCACCACATTGTCGTGGTCTCTACGTGAGGCGTAGATTGCGGTGTCATCCGCCAAGAGTGCTAGATGGGCATTATTCGGTTTAGGGATATCGCTGGTGTACAGCGAGAAGAGAACAGGGGAGAGGGCGGAGCCTTGCGGGACTCCGGCCGTAATGGAGTGTCGGGAAGATAGAGTTCCCTCCACGCGATATCTGAAATCGCGATTCGACATAAATTCTCGTATGTTGTGCAAGAGTTGAGAGGGCACGTTGAAACTATACAGCTTAAAAAGCAAGCCGTTGTGCCAAACCCTGTCAAATGCTTTTTCAATGTCGAAGTAAAGAGCACCTGTAGGCATTCCGATTTTGAATTCGTCGTAAACATGCTCCGTGATGCACCTGATTTACGCAACTGTGCCTGGCATGAAAACCAAACTGTTCCGGAGGGATTAGATTGTTGTTGTGGGCGACTATTTTGAGGCGGACGAGAACGATCCGCTCGTAAAGTTTGCCCAGCGTACTGAGCAGGCTGATTGGCCTATAAGAGGACGGTTCGGATGCGGTATTTCCCGGCTTATGAATACCTATCACAACTGCCTCCTCCAGACCTCTGGGAAGAGGCAGTTAGGGTAGGGATACCGTTACTCCGGGGGCTTTATGTTGTTTGAGTGCCTAGATCAGAGCGACGACTTCTTCGATCGTCGCCGGTGCAAGGGGATCGGGCCACGGCGGGTCCACGTCCGGGTCGATGCTAACTATGATCGATCGCGAAATAAAGATCGGCGGTGGCCGGACCGCGTTCCTACTTTTGACTAGTGAATTAACCGCAACAAGAAAGCCTGATGTGTCGAGTCGAACCCTATCACATTATGGGACGGAATAAGCTCGCCTAAAAGTGGGTGCATTAGTTGCACCCCTGGCTATCCCTTCGGGGATAAAAAGCGTGAGTGTGTGTGTAATACCTCTAACATAGCCTGGACTAAATAAAACTAATTTTAACTGCAAAATGAACATTTATACGTAACAGTTTATCGTTTTAAAAATTACTATTTTATTTATTTACGTATGCGAATAACCAACTCGACATTTTTATATGAAAAGTATGCAAATGTCAACACTAAGGTGATAGCGCGTATTTTACTATGAGTCCTTAATATTGGGTACATAAATATTAATCCGAGATATGGTAGAGATGTAATAATTGTACAACTTGATTCCCCCATCCCCATTCCATGACAGAACCACCAGAGATACGGCGAAGCGCCATTGTTACATGGTTGAAGTCCCAAAGGCTCGCACTAAGCGCTTTGTTTCTACCTTTATTGTGCGGACAGCCAAATTGTGGAATTTGCTACAGTCGTGTCTATTTCCGCGCAGATAGAATTTGAGACTCTTCAAGTTGCGAGTGAATCAGTTTCTTCTGGGCAAGCGTGCTTCACCTTAGGCCGCATCATCTTTTACCATCAGGCGGATAGCGGACAAACGTGAGCCCAATCAGTATAAAAAAAAAAGTCGGACGACTGGTTTAGCCGAGTGCCGACTGACTAACTTAGCAATCCTATTCGTTAACCGGTGTCAAAAATTGTTCTTAAACTCTCTTGTTACCTTGATCTAAATAAAAAAATATTGCTTATGCTCTGTTATTATTTTAATCATCAAATATTTTAACAGTGCTACTTTTTACGACTGCAGTAGTGATTTGAACATATACATACATATACATATACACTCACGCCTTTTATCCCCGAAGGGGTAGGCAGAGGCGCAACTAGTGCACCCACTTTTCGCCATTATTCCGTCCCATGATGTGATAGGGGGCGAGCCTATCGCCATATCGGGCACAAATTCCAGACTCCGAGCTGATACTGAATAAAAAAACTCAATATCGCTTTGCCCGACCCGGGAATCGAGCCCGATACCTCAGCATTGCAGTCGTACCATAATACAACTACGCCACCGAGGCAGTAATTTGAAATTATTTCTTTACTAGCAATTAAGTAACTAGATTATAGTCTGCTTGATACATAAATTGAAAATACATAATCTAGGAGGAAATTATGCTCGCGTGTTTTTTTATATAACTTTGCTGAGCATTAGAAAAAAAAATGTTAACCAGAGAGATATGAGATTTTGCTGAAAATGTTTATCAGCAAACGACATATTTAATTAAACTCTGTATCTAGTTTGCTCTCTGGGCGTTTGATACTCTTAGCTGATATTATTACATTTTAAAATGTAAAACTGCACGCCCTACAAAGCACAGAAGAAAAATATTGACTTAAAAATGTTTATGAGTTGTGCGCAAAGTACATAACACAAAATGTTTTATTAAAGATTCCTTGCGTAGAATTATTGCAAAAATATCCTTATATTAAATGTCTTTGGATAAATAAAATTTTATATGATTACTATTCACTTATAGTTGCTTACCCTGGAACGATCGCATGCGTAGGAAACCTGTACTTACAGAACTAAGACAATAATTTCCGCTCGGTCCACCACAGAGGATTTACAAACTACAACATTTCCATACTAGAATATTGTTCAATAATTTTATTCTTTATTATGAAGTGGAAATGGGCATTCACATAATATTATGTAGATTTTTAGTGCTAAATAGTTTTTATTTATTAATTATTCCGATTATCTACAAGACTTGGACCCTTTTAGATATTTTTTTGTTGGAGTAGACAACCATGAATATTTTTTTTAATATTAACTGGCTTCTTTTTTCGCATTTATGTTTTTATTGGATAGAAGTATTCATTTAATCAAGTTGTTTTATACTATCAGGATATATCCTGATTATGAATGTACTATTATTATCCAATTGTTAATAATCATATTTTTACATAAATCTTTACAATAAAAATTTTAGCTACCGTAATTATTTTTTCTACACAAATAATCAATTTATATAACAATTTTTTAACGTTGTATAAATCTACACAATCATAATAAAGAGGAAAGATTTCAATACATTCTTTCACCACTAGAATGCTATATTATCCCTGATTAACATAGGCTACTATTTATCCCGGAAAAATATATTAAGCGAATATTACCGCCATACAAACAATATTTCGTTCCTGAAGAACCATTTATTTTACTGTCTCTCCAACATGAGAATGTTTGGTAAAGAGCTTCCTTAGTTTTCTAGACATGTACAATTTAAGTTATAGGTACTGATTACATTTACTCGCCAGACGCCTAAATATGCTAGTCACATTCGCCAGCTGCCAATAAGATCGATTGACACCAAACGTGTGACTAACAGCTAACAACATAGTACTTGCATAGCCATGTTGGTTTCAATCGCTGCTTTGAGATAGAACAACACCAAACAAGTACGACAGTGATTATAATATTTACCAGATACCTTCATGCCAAACACATTCACCCGCTGTCCGTGATACTAAAAGGCACCAAGTAGGGGAGACCGGGGATAGTTGACCAATTTTCGGCTTAGACGCTTATAATTTTTTTGTTTTAGTATACAATGTCAAAAACTCCTACAGGTTGGATAGGTAAACTAATAAGCTTTCAAAAGAAATACCAAAAACCTCGCAATTGTTTATAACACAGTGTACAAAAGCCATTTTTTGGAACAAGAAAATCATGTCAACCTACCCCATGCCTGGGGTTGGTAGACTATTCACTTGGGGTAAATTGACCTACGAAGTGATTTGTATAAAATACGGCAATAAAATAAAAGAAAACACAACAAATACTTATTTACTATTATCAATGTGCCTTATTGAGACAAAATGTCAGTAACATTTACATAATTTACATATAATTTGTCACTTTTTGTACGATATTCGTTATTGGGGTGGAAACAAAAACCTACCACCAGCGGAGGGTTTAGCTGTTTCGATTAGCTATTCTTTTGTAAATCCGCATGGTTTTAAACTAACAAACTTTTAATAAATTTGACAAAAAAATTACTCTATTTCATGCGAAGAATATTTCACTTACTACGTAGTACATTTTCTAGGTAGTCAACTAGCCCCAATACAAAGTTTGTCTACCAGCCCCAAACAACTTTTTATGATTTCAACCACATGTGAGTACCTTAAAACTATGTCGAAATATAAAAAAAATACACCAAAATAATCATTAATAACAAAACACTTACTTTAAATTGCTTGAAAGTAAATAGCATCGAGTATAACGGCTTCAATACAAATAATATGAAGAGGTAAATAATTACTCATAGGTATCATTTTTCGATAAATCGTTTTTTTTTCGGATTACGTGCGCCCGCGGTGCCGCGTTTGCGGTGAAGATTCGTAAACAGTTAACGGTTTTTCGTGTATATCAGGACAACGCAACACTTTAAAATTGCTCGAGTTATTGACGGTTATTCAACCTTTTTTTTTTTTTTTTTATAAAATGCCATCTTCGGCGCATTAGGGACGGCTGCGGGCTTCCTCCGACTCACGTCTAAGTTGTCGTCCGCAACCGCCCCTGCACGTACCGCTATTGCGGTCCTTTTCCTGTTGCGGGGGCTCAGAAGCCCCCGAAACACCGTACCGTGTCCGCCTTTTGGTGTCCGAGGCAGCGTGAGACACGCTGCCTCGGACATGTCCATCACGGGGGTCACAGAAGTTGGCTAGACTAATGGGTGGGCGGCACGTCCCGCCCACCCGTGACCCCCGGAGGCCCCTATTAGTCGCCTTTTACGACAGGCAGGGGATACCGTGGTGGAATTCTCCAAACGCCCCCAATCCACAGGGCGGGAGACGTCGGTCAGTCGTCCAACCGACGCCTCCTACGTCTCGTCTGGCGGCGGGAGGGATCACCACTGCGCTGGCGATCCCTCTCGGCACTCTCCTTCCGCGAGAGGACCGCCTCGCAGAAGTGGGCCACCGCCTGCCAGGCCTCTCGGCCGCCGACCATGGAAGCGACCACGGCCGGCAGCGAGAGGTCTTCTCCGACGACTGTTCTGAGAGCGCTGCGCTCCTCATCCCAGGCTGGACAACACTCCAACGTATGTTGGGCCGTGTCCATTGGGCAGTTGTCACAATAGTGACACACGGCCGACTCCCCTATACCTACCACCCGAAACAGGAACTCACCGAAGCAGCCATGCCCGGTGAGCACCTGCGTCAGGCGGTATGTTGCCGCTCCGTGGCGCCTGTCCAGCCATTCGGCAAAGACAGGACGCACTGCCTCTACGACCCGGTGCCCCCACGACGGGGCCTCCAGCCTGAGACGCCACTCCTCCACGGCGGCTCGCCGTAAGGCGGCCCTCTTGGCCTCCACCTCCTTCAGGGCCGGACGCTCCCCGCGACTGAACGCCTCCTCCCGCCAATGGAATACATCGGCAAGGGATTTGGCGTCCAGGTCCCAGGGCAGAAATCCGGCCAATAAGCAAGCCGCCTCGAAAGAGACCGTGCGGTACGCCCTGACCGCCCGCTGCGCTAAAGCTCTCTGCGGGGCGCGCAGAAGGGCGACGCAGGGGCGGCCCAGGGAGTCAGGCCAAACGGGGCTGCCGTAAAGGGCTATGGACCGCACGACTCCGTGATACAGCCTCCGGCAAGGGAAGCCAGGACCTTCCAGGTTGGGCAGCAGGCGGGAAAGAGCGCCCGCTGCCCGGGACAATTTCGTCCTCAACTCCTTAAAGTGGGTGCGGAATCGCCACCGGCTATCCAGGACTAAACCTAGATACCTCATGCTAGAGCCGATGGGGATCCGCACCCCCCCAACGACGATGCTGGCACCGGCCGGTGGCCCTCTCCGAGGTCCGTGAAAACACACGGCCTCGGTTTTCTCGAGGGCCACCTTCAAACCTAAACGTTGAATTCTTCCAACTACTTGGCCGGTGCCCGCCGCCGCCAGAGTTGCGGCGTCCCGGAAGGTCCCAGCAGTCGCTGTGACTAACGTATCGTCGGCGTAACATGTCACGCCGACGCCCCGGAGATTGGAACCACGGAGCACCCAGTCGTACCCGATGTTCCACAGGAGAGGGCCCAAAACCGAGCCCTGTGGAACACCGCACGACATCGCTCTTCGGTGCCACCCATCGGCGCCCGGATACACCACGTGCCTGACAGACAGGTACGCGTGCACCAGACGCCGGAGATAGGGCGGCACCACGTGGTACCGCAGTGCCTCGTGGATGCAGGGCCAGGGCAGCGAGTTGAATGCGTTGGATATGTCCAACGACACCGCTATCACTACACTGCCTCTGGCCACTGCATCCTCCGCCTGTGCCTTCACCCGCAGAATCGCGTGGACAGTGGAACGTCCCCTCCTAAATCCATACTGTTCGTCGGCCAAATTCGGACCGACCCTATCGAGGTGCTCGACGAGGCGGGTATGGATGATGCGCTCGAAGAGCTTTGCCACCTCGTCGAGCAACACGATGGGCCGGTAGGCCGACGGCGACTCTGCGGGTCGTCCCCCCTTCTTCAGCAGGACGAGCTTCCCGGTTTTCCAACGCACCGGGAAGACGCCCTGCTCCAGGCAGGCGGTGAATAAGCTGCGGAGCCTCGGGCCCAGGTACTCGAGGGCTAGCACCCAGGCTTTCCCGGGGATGCCATCGAGCCCTGGGGCCGTGTTTTTGCTCCGCAGCCGAAGCACTGCCGCCCGCATTTCAGCGGGCGAAACCTCCGGGATATCCCTTGCCGGATTCTCATTCGACGATGACGCCACATCCGGTGGCGCCATCGGTGGAGGAGTGAACTCCACGGTGGCCGGGAACAAGGCCGCGACGACGTTGGCCAGTAATTCTGGCCGGAGACTCTGCAACAGCGGGGGCGCCGCTGGGCGAAGCTTCTTCATCACCATCCGGTAAGGGCGCCCCCACGGGTCCCTGTCGAGAGTCCCCACGAACGCCTTACGTGCCGCGACCTTGGCCCCATGAATGGCCACCCGCAGCGCTCTCTTTGCGTCTTTGTAGAGGCCATAGAGCTGCCGCTCCTGGTCTGCGTGATTCTCGTCTCTTAGCCGGCGACGACGATGCCTGGCGTATCGGCGGCGCGCAGCCACGCACGACGCGCGCAACTGCGCTAGCTCCGCCGACCACCAGTACACCTGTCGCACCGGCGAACGGCGGAGAGCTCGGGGCATGCCGGCGTCGCAGACATCCGACATTGCCACCCCGAACCACTCCGCCTCGTGCTCAACCCGTACCGGCCCGTCCGGCACGGGGAGCCACGACATGACCAGAGCGGCCAGCACTAGGGCCTCCCCATCGAGGCGACGAAGCGCCCACCGCGGGCCGTCCTGATTTGGGGCACTCGGTACACCACCGGACTGGACACTCGGGGACGCGGAGACGCCGAACCTGACGTAACGATGGTCCGACAACGTCTCCACGCCCACGAGGACTCTCCAGTCCCGGACACGGCGTGCGACGGCGGCACTCGCCAACGACAGGTCTGTAATAGACCCGCCGTTGTGCCGCACGCACGTGTCCACCGACCCCCTGTTCAGGACGACCAGGCCGACAGAGATCGCCCATTCCTCCAGGACCCGACCACGACCGTTCGTCGCCGGCGAACCCCAAGCCACGGACTTGGCGTTGAAGTCGCCGGCGACGACCGCCGGGTGAGGTTGGCCTTGTTCCACCAAGGCCCCCAGCCGAACGAGGAAAGACTCGAATTCGGCGAGGGGTCTGTTGGGAGAAAAGTACACTCCTACTATCCAAATGTCTCCCAACAGAACCGCCACGCATCCCCTGTCCTTCGCTACTTTTTCGAAGGGTGGGGAGCCAGCGGCGCCCCGGCTGATGATGGCCACCAAGCCGTCAAGGTCCCCAGCCCAGTTATCCCGGGGGGGGACAAAGTACGGCTCAGCGACCACGGCCACTTGCACCGACCACTGCGCCAGGCTTTGGGACAACAGGTCCTGGGCACTGGCACAGTGGTTGATGTTCGCCTGGAGGAAATTTAAATCCATTATTGGGCGATCTCTACCACGTCCATCGCGGCCCCTTGCGGTGGGCTCGCTGCCTGCGGCTGGGTCGAAGCCCCAGCGGCAGCAACACTTCGTCTTCCGTCGCGACGCCTATCGCGACGGGAGGGGGCGGGACACGCCTTCCCGCCCACCGGATGTTTGGCGGGCCTCCCTGCGGCCGCGCAGACTGCGCAGTTCGGCGCGGCCTCGCATTCACGGGCTTTGTGGCCCGGTTTACCGCAGCGATAGCACAAATCGCTGCGGTCCGGTCCTCCGACGCAGGTACTCTGCGTGTGACCGTGCTCCAAACAACGGTAACAGCGCATCGGGCGCGCCCCGAGCACGGTCACCCGGGCCACAGTCCACCCCACCTTCAGGCGGCCCGCCTTTATTTTTTGTGCCGCCCTGGTCGGCACCTTGGCCCAGACGGAGCCCAGGCCGGAGCGATCGGGCCGGATTTGGCCCACCTTTACTGCGTCCGCAGCACACTCGCCAGCAAGGCAAAGGGCCGCCGCGACCGTCTCGGACGTGGCTGCGGGATCTAGCTCCGACAGCCGCAGCTCCGTGCATTTGGTGGGCCGGGAGATTTGAACATCGTCCGACCCGCCAAAGCATTCCCTCAGCCTTGCGGCGAGGGAGTCCGCCTTTCGCTCCGACTCAGCCCCGGGCACCTCGTACAACATGGCACCCGTGGCTGCCACCTTGGGCCTCAACCTGTCAATGTCGAGGCCGGCGAGGTCTACTCGGTGCTGGGCATCCGTCAGCACTTTGGCGTAAGTGAGCCCTTTGGCCACCGCCGCTGGCGTCAGCGACAGCACTATGGCTGCCGAGCGTGGCTGACGCAGCTTGGGCTCCTTACGCCTCTGCCTCCTCTGCTGGGGGTTCCCTGCAGGCGCCGCGGCGGGGGTGTGCTTCCCCCGCTTCTTCTTACCCACCACCACGGTCCATTCAGCGTCCATGGACGCTGGGGCCGGTGGCAGTGGGCGGGGCTCCCTCGGAGCGGACTTCGCGACGGGGGGAGCAGGAGGACCACCTTTCCCCCTCCCCTTCTTGGGCACCCCAGACGGCCCAGCGACCGCCACGGCAGCAGAGGTGGAGGGCCCGGCCACGATGGCAGGAGCCTTGAGAGGAGCAGGCTGCACTGCTCCTTTCCCCTTCCCCCTCCCCTTCCCCTTAGAGGAAGGCTGGGGAGCTCCTCCAACGAAACCACCCTGGACGGGGAGTGGTATGTCCCCGGGGGTGGACCGTCTCTCGTGGGCCAGCGGAGGCCTCTGGGCCGGCCCTAGGAGCACCGACTCCATTCTGGCCTGCCACTTGGCCTCCACTGCTGCCAGCTCCTCCAGACGGCGAAGGAGAGAAGCGTTTTCACGCTTCAGCTCCTTCACCGCCTCCTCCAACTTGGCGCACTTGTCGCGCCACTTTTTGGCCTCGCCTTTAGGGCGAGCACTCGGAGCCGGTTCCGCGGCGACAACCACCTCGGCGGCGGGCACCTTCGGCTTAGCGGCAGAGCGAAGGACCATTCCCTCCTCGCTCTCCTCTCTCCTCGCCCTTTGGCGGGCCTCCCTGCGCTGCAGGAGATCGCGCGCCTTACCTCTCTTTCTTTGGTCGACGGAATCGTCGACCAAAGATGGTCCTCCCCTGCCGCGTCCGGTTGTCGCTTGCGACTTCGGGACCGGCTCCTCAGTGTCGCTCCCGAGGGACGACCTGCTACTCATCTCTGAGCGTTTTCTCCAGAGCCTACGGCTCCGAACGGAGGAAACGCTCCCACTCGACTCAGAGTCGACGCCTGTGGACATCTTCTTGCCCGCGCCGACTCTCCGCACTCGATCAGCAGGCTTTCGCCCACCAATCTCCGCCTCTCCAGCCGGAACTGGAGTAGGCACCCTCGTCAAAGTTATTTTTGGATTAAGGCTATTCATGATTAATCCCACGAGTATGGGGGAAATAAAGAGTCCACCCAGGCAGTGCCCCCTGTACCTGGGTAAGCCTAGCGTAACCCGCCAAGAGGGTCGGCCGGTACTCTGGCGGGGGTCGCACTAGTGACCGAACTACCCATCGGCCATGCATCCCTTCGCGGTGCGCCGCCGCTTGGGATTCGGGGTAACTTTTTATAGAGGTATTCTCCCTCGTGGTCCGGGCGATTAAGCCAAGACCCTCGGTCCAGCAGGAGCGCGAGACATGTCCACGGACCTCCATACTAGATTACGATCTGCAACGGTGACAGCGGAGAGGAAGGTTCCCCCCCACTGCCTGCTCGGGGCGGTGTTAGCGCACACCGAGCCCGTCGACACCCCCGGATGAACCAGGAGCCGCCCGAATAAACGGGCCCACCATCTAAAGAGATGCGGCAGCCACCGCAAAAAGCGGCGACTACCGCCAAGACCACTGTTCGTCAGGATATTGGCCGTAGCGCCGATCAACTCGACCGACGCTCCGTTGCCCAGGGTGCACCACGTGGAGGTTTCCTGACTTTGCACCCCACGGTTATTCAACCTACCCCTATCGCTAACCATCCCCGGTCTCCCCTAAATGTTCGATTAGGAAATATTATAAACGTACAAACAATTATAATTTATAACATAAAAAAGTTGCTGATAAAATTTCAATAGTAGAAACCAGATAAACAATGTTTTATAAACGGTATTTTAATCATAATACATCAAGAATAGTTGAATAATATGTAGTTGGCACTTGGCATTTTCAACAGCTATATCCTCGTTAATCCATTCTCCTGGCCAAATCTGTAATTTCTCATTTACAACTGTACTATTTCAAAGACTACATATTGATTGGAATCTTAGTTTCTCACTTTTAACTGTGAAAGGATAGTCTGAGTCTTTGGATCAGTCTGCTGGGCAGTTTGTAACTACGACTGTAAAATGTCATGAAGTTCAATAAAATTAATCTTAAGCTATCGAATGCTGGATCTCAACTGTATTAGGGCTTAATAAATCCACGTAAGTAATCTCTTATTATATCGAATTATAAATCTTATTATGTCTATTATCTATTAATCTGATTATGTCTACCTAGGTATTTCATGTTACTGACAAAGATTATAAGCACGTTTTCTTATATTACACTGTTCAAAATAATTAGGGGAACAAGATTTTGGTCATTTCTATTCTTTAACCTATCAGCGCCTTACTCGCTATGGAGACAGTCGCTTCACTACTCCAACTAAATTCTTTAGAGATATTTTCTATATGCCTACTCCGCGGCCAAGCGTCCAGGTCTTTTGTACTCGGGCCAAAAGTGTGTAATTCAACGCCGTCATTTTTTTGGCTGAGAATGGTTAACAGCGTTGTGGTTAACAGCGGGTAGTTCTTTGAGAATGTTGTAAGCCAATAGCCATCCTTTGAACATAATCATAATTTTGTATTATTAATAGTGTACTCATCCTCTCTTCTGATGTTAGCTTATTTAAGCAAATGACACTGAATGAATATACATGATATGTACAATTGAATCAAGATGTTTCTACCATCAGGTTATTAATAGTATGTTTTGAGGGTGAATGAGTTTAAATGGAAACAAGAACCACTATATTCGTTACATAATTTATTTGTTAGACATTTATACCCATATATCAATAAGGACAGCAGACTTCGAAACTACGTGATAATATATTATTATTTAAGTATCCCAATATTTAAATGAAAAATAAACTGAAAATAAAATAAATTACTTGTCAGTCTCTTGGGCTGTTATCACGCTGGCGAATTACGAGCAAATTCACAGCAGTGCAGAGGCGCAGCGAACACGCCGCGGCGCGCGGGTGTGACACGTTTTCACTTCACCGTCATCATTCGTTGCATTCTTTTACAACAACCCTTTTCTTCATTTGCAATTGATTATCATTTGGTGCATGTTTTAGTCGTAAGTATGACACTACTCCTAAAATATAGGTCATGACATATGGGACATAAGACCAAAATTTTAATTCGTTTCAAATAGCACAGCAGATAATTTTTATTTGTTTACAAAATGACACATAATAGTGACTCTATCTTTTAAACGATTGGTTAAAAATGGATTCTCCCTAACTCGTTGCTGTATATGCTTTCGCGTACTTTTTCTGCGTTTTAGAATTAACAAAGCTAACAGCAACGTTTTTTCGTCATAATCCATTTTGTTCCTAACTGTCCAAAACGTGTTGCAAGCCCGCAGCGTGTTCGCTGTGCGACCGCTGCTTATTCGAGGAAAATTCGCTCGCAAACCGCCATTGCCATAAGTCTCTAATTAGTCTCTCAGTTATTTACATAATTCCAAACGTCAAAAACATTTTAGTACTACCGCCAATTCAGATAAATATTTTAGCTACCTTAAGGAATTCGTCTACAGTCTACACAAATGATATTTTCTTATGAATATTAACTGCATTATTTTGACGTAACAAAATCATGCAATGATCATATGATTTTAGGCCCAAATATATGCATTGAATCCATAAATGTATTTGTTTCATATTCTATATGTTGCGTAATAGACGTGTCATGTTCAACAGAGCCTAGACAGACCAAGGGACGCTCGTTCTAAAGCAATTATGCAAAGTAGTGTAGACGTCTCATTGGGCACTATTCAGATAACAATTGCTCTCGGCCCCAGAGCATTAATAACAAGGCATATACATATAAGTAGTAAAACCAATGCAAAATATGTTCGCATTCAAATGTTTTTTTTGTTACTGAATGAAGTGATGTGCATGTGGTTCGCCTGATGGTAAGCAGTACGACCTATTACAAAGTACTGCGTGGTACTCTGCTGCACTCGTTACCCTAACACATCATCATCATCATCATCAGCCCCTGAGACATAATGTCCAGTAATGACGCTGGCTATAATGTTTTTCAAACCGCAACATAACAACAGCAGGGGCGGTTGCGGACGACAACTTAGACGTGAGTCGGAGAAAGCCCGCAGCCGTCCCTAATGCGCCGAAGATGGCCACCGCGGAGTTTTGGTTGGTGGCCGTGCGTTGTATATAAGTTAGGGACTCGGCCCGTCGGTCGCCCGACGTTTTCCATCTCTCCGGGAGGAACAACGTCGGGTTGTTAGGCACGGTGAACCCAACATAACCGCTCTGTCGTTCCCCTTGGACGCTGGGCGGTAGTAATAAGTCACTTTCCCCCGCGTAAAAAAAAACATAACAGCGCATATACAGTACTGCTGAGAGGTAGAAATATAGGCCGGTATTCAAACTTGAGATTCATTTATTAATACCGTCCATACATTGCGATGGTACTAGGGTTTCTATTAGAGAATCCTTGATAAATTTGGCCAAGTCGAGACGGGAAAAAATGGAAAGGAGTCGAGAGTTCGACAGATCAATTAAAATGATATTAATTTTCTCGTAACTCCATCCATGTCAATGTGTAGCAGTTAATTGTATTTTATTCTGAATTAATTTACTTCTTGTTCATCATCATCATCATCATCAGCCACGATGTCTACTGCTGAACATAGACCTCGCCTAAATATTTCCAGATGGACCTGCCAAAAGCAGTCTACATCCAGCCTGTTCTTGCGACCTTTAGGTAACAATTCATATTATTTAAGAATTATCATAAGACTATGTATTAATCCAGGACATGATCTACCCGTGTGCCAAATTTCATCGAAATCCGTTCAGTAGTTTTTGCGTGATAAAGTAACAAAAAATTTTACATACTTTAGGGTTTCTTATATACTTATGTGGGATTTATTTTGTCATTAAAAGATTACGATAGGCTCAGTAAACAGATCAAATTATTTTGCTTATGAATAGTATCATGTGGATGTCTTTTTCTAGTAGAATGGCAAATAAGTGGTTAAGTGTTGTTATAAATAAAGCTCTATGAGACTTTTAATTCAAGTAAAACGTAATTTAAATCTATACTAATATTATAAAGCTGAAGAGTTTGTTTGTTTGTTTGAACGCGCTAATCTCAGGAACTACTGGTTCGAATTGAAAAATTCTTTTTGTGTTGAATAGACCATTTATCGAGAAAGGCTTTAGGCTATATAACATCACGATGCAACTATTAGGAGCGAAGAAATAATGGAAAATGTGAAAAAAAACGGGGAAAATTATTCATCCTTGAGGGCTTCCATTGCGTGCGCTGCGAAAACGGTTCAAGATACCAAAAATATATGTATGAAACAATGAAATGAAATAAAAAAATGAAATGAAATGAAAAAATTCCTCTTGAAATGATCTAAACAAAATGTCCGCGACAATATATGTCTATCTTTTAAGATTAACTCACTAGAACCGTTTTTATGGTAATCAAATTTCGTCGAAATTAATGCATTATTTGTTAAGAGGTGTATCAACGTCATAATATTAATCATTATCCAAATAAATGTGTTGGATAGAGTGATTCAACGGGAAGGTTTTTATGTACTTTTAGCCCGGAAAAACTTATTAACGCGGGCGAAGCCGTGGGCAAAAGCTAGTATATAATATTAGTAGTGCTCGCGGCTCCGCCCGCGTGAAAAAGTTTTTCCGGGACAAAAACATTTTCCCGGGACAAAAAGTAGCCTATAGCACTCCGGAGTTATGTAGCTTCCCATTAGTGAAAGAATTTTCAAAATCGGTTCAGTAGTTCCTGAGATTAGCGCGTTCAAACAAACAAACTCTTCAGCTTTATATTATTAGTATAGATGTAGTTCTCAAAGATTTTTAAAAATGAAAAGATGTATTGCAAAGTAACATGAAGTGTTGTAGACAGCATGAAAGGATCAGCTCGATCAAATACAGACTCACAGAAAACGGATATGAAATCTAAGCAAGCTAGTGCGCATGCTGAGTGAAATTTCCGGAAGCTGAGACATTTTTCCCTTTCCAATAAGAATAAGGGAGAATGAAGTGAAGTAAAAACGATTTCATTTACAACTACGAATGGCTTTTCTTTGATTGAAAGGATCAAATTCAATAAATGTCACCATGATGTAGGGTCATTCAGCTCAAAAGTACGCATTTTTTTTTCTATCGTCTACACACTCAAAAATATAGGGACCTGATAGACGTTTTAACACTTTCTTTATTGAAAATTAATTCTACTTACATTATTTAATGAGTTTGTGTAAATTGCTTCATCGGTTTTTTTAAATACATGTTTAAGTGCAGCGGGATAAATTTGTACTCTTGACCCATCATGTGGGTAAAACTACGCAGAGATGCGGTTAATAGTTCGCATTCGGTAAGCTTCGCACGCAAGTAAACTACAGGATATAATTACAAATTGTATAAGTACACATGGAATCATATGGAATATATTTTCAAATTCCTTTATTCTTGGTACAAATATTGTAAAAATAAACATTAAATGTACACCTATTGTAGGCACCAAAAACATAATTACTTAGACTGTACTTATAATAAACTTTAGTTGTTTTTTTAATTTAATGATCACTGTAATTTTAGGAACTTTTGATGTTACTTTTCATTGTAATGAAGTTATAACAGCGTGCGTACTTTTAATCCCGTACTCTTACCCAACAGGGAATACATTTTAAACAATAACACGTCAGTTGAGATGCAGTTATTTTAGGACAGAATTAATAACTAAAATAAATACTATAATAATCATGTAAAATTAACAAATCAACGGTCTTTTGTAAACTGATGCACCGTCTATCCATAAACTTTTTCCCAGCACAAAATAGTTGATAACTAATCAACAAAATTACGTGGATCGCCGTTTTTCGCTAAGCAAGTTGGGCTTGGCAAAATAGCTTGTGGGCTCTGACATCATCCCTGACGCACCCCTAATTTAGCTGAAAAAGTGACTGAGCCCACTCAATAGGTTCCGAGATATTGAGCATGCGAAATTTTACCCACTGCGTGCTGTTGCCCCGAATAACCCTACTACTACTAACGTAGGAAAATTAACTTTAAATTAAGAGAAACGCTGCTCCGAGTTTGCTTATTGCATTTAGTAAACAGCATGAAAGGAAGAATGCATAACGAGCGTAATTTCTTTCCCTTTCACAGTTTTTAGTTTAAAATTTAATTAAAACCAGTTAATCTTAAATAAGTCGCATTATGTTTATTAAATCTTTTAAGTGTCATGCGATATACACTCATTTGCAAAAAAAAAACGGGCGGTTTGGATTTTAATTATTTTTTAAAAAAATACGGTACCAAAATGATTTCAATCACTTGTACATGTTACTGGCCGGTTTTAAAAATGCCGTGGTGTTTAAAACAGTACGTTCTAAATTAAAATTTTCGTTTGATGCTCGTTTTTACAGAAAACCACTTTTTATCCTACATTTTTGGTGCGAAGTTCCAAAAGATAATATCGGTTTTCATAACTTTTAGTCAATTTTTATGAATTTATTTCATATTCTTATTCATATTCTTTAATTGTCAAAGCTTCATTTATTGCTGTTTAGCTGTCTCAATAATGTTAGAGAAAGTGGTAAAAGCTACAAAAATTATTGCGCTGCTCGAAGAGGGCTGCAGCCAGTGTTGGGCAAATTTTAATCGCAAGAACAATTAAAGATTAACGATTAATCAACTGTAATTGTGAAAAATTACAATTAACAATTATTTAATTGTTAACTGTATTAATAACAATTAACAATTAATTAATTGTTAACTGTATTAATAACAATTAACAATTAATTAATTGTCAATTGCTTTTTTAATTTTAATTAAAAATAACAATTATAAAAATACTGCTGCATAATATAAAGCCGGTATATATACAACTAGCTTTTGCCCGCGGCTCCGCCCGCGTTAAAAAGTTTTTCCGGGATAAAAGTCCCGCTTTATGTTTTCCCGAGATAAAAAGTAGCCTATGTGTTAATCCAGAACATGATCTACCCGTGTGCCAAATTTCATCGAAATCCAAACAGTAGTTTTTGCGTGAAAGAGGAACAAACATCCATACATCCAAACATCCAAACATCCATACATTCTTACAAACTTTCGCCTTTATAATATTAGTAGGATATATCCGTGTGGTTGCGGGTAGTAGAATAGTGCCCCCCCATATTTTCATATAGTTAAATAAATATGTTGGCAACACATAAAAGACCGATCACAATAATAATCAATAACTTTAATCAAACATGATTAGATAGACAATAACGATTTAAAATTTAAATTACACTTCACTACCACTCTATTCTCGAACATGCTGTCTGACAGTTTGTGACTCTTTGGCAGATTTGTCATTGTTGCAAATGAAAAAAGGTGTTGCACTGCAGCTGATGATGGCAAAGGTGTGTTGTATTTAATATAAATACTTTTTATCTCAAAATATCTATTGAGAAGTTGCATATGTTGGCATTCCTCAGCAAAATAATGTAAAATACCTACGCTGTAGAAATATTTATCAATGCTTTTGCATTGTTATGCATAAAAATAAACACATATTGAAAGGAAATATTCATTTTTTTATCTACTAGCAGTTTTTTTTTTATTTAGAAAGAAAGATTTAGGAAAAATAAGCTATACTTACAGCCTTTGACCACTTTTTTATTCGTCTAAAGTCCAATACTTATAGTTTAATTCTCCTTAATCTTTACTAATTTGATTTTGATACATAAAGTTAATTGTTAGTTTTAATTGTTTCATTAATCAACTAAAAAAGTTAATTGGAATTATTTTAATTGCGAGTTACAATTAACACACGTTAATCAAATTAATTTAATTGCAAGATGCAATTAAAAGTTCAATTGCGATTAATTTAATTGCAATTACTTTTTTAGTCAATTAACAAGATAATTGACAATTAATTGATTAATGCCCAACACTGGCTGCAGCCAATGCTCCGTGGCTCAGAGGCTAAGTGTGAGTCGCTCGACGGTTCAAAGGACCTGGCAGCGGTATCAAGACACCGGTTCCGTCGAGAGAAGGCCTGGTTCTGGAAGAAAACCATGTACCCAACCACGGGATGATCGTTTTCTTGTGAGTCGCGCATTGAGAAATCGCAAGTCTTCGTATGTGGACCTTAAGAACAACCTCGAAGAAGTAAGAAATGTGCATATTAGTCTATGGACGGTCAGGAGGAGGCTGCTCGCGGCCAATATACGCAGTCATCGCCCGGCCCGCGGCCCTAACTTACTCCGTGAGCACAGAGTTGCCAGGCTTAGGTTTGCTCGAAATTGTGAGTCATGGACTCAAGAAGACTGGAATAGGGTATTGTTCTCCGATGAAGCCAGGATATCTCTGTTCGGTGAAGATCGACGTCGGCGAGTGCTACGAAGACGAGGAGAACGCTTTGCAGAGGCTTGTTTTGAAGAAATCACACCTTATGGTGGGGGCTCTGTTATGTTTTGGGCAGGAATAAATTCAATGGATCGTACAGAGTTAGTCTTCATTGAAAACGGCTCACTGACTGGACATCGATACATAACGGAAGTTCTTATTCCTCATGCACAACCCGCATTGGCCGCTTTAGACGAAGACTCAATTTTTATGGACGACAACGCTCGCGCCCACCGGTCTGGCGATGTGGAAGCGTATGTGCAAGAGGTCGGCATTCGTCGTTTGGATTGGCCAGCTCGAAGTCCCGACCTCAATCCTATAGAGCATGTCTGGGACGTTCTGAAACGACGCGTGAGATCAGTACAACCGGCTCCGCAAACCATCAGAGAGCTGAAGAATGTGATTACCGCGGAGTGGGAACGTATTCCACAAGCAAGTATCCGGGATATCCTCGCTAGCATACCCAGAGGAATTCAAGCTGTGATTTCAGCTAGAGGGGGTCACACTCGATACTAAACATTTATCTGCTTTTACTTTATTAAAGAAAAAACAAACAAAAATCTTTGTTAACTTTTGCTTCACGAGCATATGCACTACTAGCGAGCATACACTACTAGTGAACTTTAGCATTAAAACCCATAAATTTTATCAAAATTTTATGATAATACTGACGAAAACGATTATTTGCTTATTAATTTACAAAATTGTGAAAGTAAAACTACCTATAATTATCAAACAAACCAATAGTAACATTTGAAATGGTTCATTACTTAGGTGCCCGTTTTTTTTGCAAATGAGTTTATATAGATTATTGTTTTTACTCATTTATACTATTGTAAGCTATCACAAAAACGTACGTATATAATCACCTATTATCTCTTATTAAAATAAGAAGAGAGGCTTTTTTCTTTTAATGCCCTGATTTAGGGTAATTTTGATTCCAGGAACAGATTTTAATATCGGCGAAGTCGCAATCACATAGTAGGAAGGAAGGAGGTATACTAAAAAAAATTATCATTAAAAAAGCTTTAAATATCTCTCTAGACCGGGTGCACACAAAATAATAATTAATAAACATGTAGAATGTAGACTCTTAATCCATGTTAGCCAGTTCTAAAAATTCTTAGGCAAATTCGTTACAATAACTTGTCTGAAAAAATGCAGCAACTCAATACTATAGACATATCTATACAATAAAATATCTTCATACAAACGGTCGGAACGTGAGTGATAACTGACCAGTCGCTGTAACTGACTAACGAACAGTGTGATGGCTTTGTAAGCAGTAAGCATGTATTTGTGAATATTTGATGTTTATTTACACAACTACTTAATATGCCAAAGAGCAACCGTAGATTATATTATGCTGGTTTTGGTTGCTTGATTTCTTGTCCATGTTACCCAAAAGTATATTTAGTCAAACTTTTTATTGGTATACGGATCTTTTTATACTATTAAATTCAGCAATGAAGCTTTTCGTACGTTGCAGTCGAGGTGCAAATATTTTTTAGTCTCAAATTTATAAATGTGTTTAAATGTGTATTAAATCTTTAAACGAAAACAACAGGTTCCTATTTTAATTGAACATTTCTTATTGCATTCGCAAAGAATTTAGTTTTTAAATAGTATCTTTTACAATCTCAAAACTAGAAAGAAACTCAAGTATTTTAGGTTAAATTAAAATACTGTCGTCGGGCAGCCCTATGGCGCGAATGCGTCCCGCGCGGCTGTAAGTGATTATTTTAAGGACACGGCCGAGTCAGAGTACTTGTATATAGCTATACTTTGCTATAGACGTGGCAAAGAAGATACAAATTCTTGAATAGAAAACTATTTGTTAAATTTGTGACATAGGTACAAAAACCTCATAAGCACAATGTGATCCTTGCCACGCCCATTTTCAACTTACTTGGATGTTGATGGTGTCGCTAACACAGTTGTCAGATTGAAGTAGCAAAGTACTGGCGTCGGCGGGGTTGGCGGTGATGGCGGTGACGGCGATGATGGCGGCGATAAGTCTGATAGTGTCAGTGATGACATCGCCGAGGTTGCAGACGATAGCGACAGTGTTAGTGGTGATGAAGGCTTCGGCAGTGCAGGCAGGGAAGGTGGCGTCGGGGAATCAGGCGGCGATGTCGGCCCCGGGGATTCAGGTGGCGATGTCGCCGCCGGGGATTCAGACGGCGACGACGATGTTGATGATTTAGAGGGTGTCGACAGCGTCAAGGAAACAGGGGGTGACGACGGCGTCGGGGAACAAGGCGGAGTCGTCGACTGAGATGAAGGTTGTGAAGCCACCATCGGTGTCGTAGGCGGTGATGACGGTGTTGCGTGTCTAGCCGGTATAACCACCAGTGATGGTGAATGCGGCGTCGGTGATTCAGACCGACTCCGTGGCGACGACGGTGTCGACAGCTTCGATAAGTCAGATGGTGTTGTTGAGTGCGTTGGTGTTGATGGGTCTGACGATGTTGAGGAGTCAGACGACGTTGAAGGGGTCTCCAACGTGCGCGGCGGCGGCGGTGGTGTTGGCGGCATTGGCGGCGACGGTGGCATTGGTGGTGACGGGGGTGTCGGTGGTGGTGGCGGCTCTTCTATCACAAAGAACGCCGATCCTGGTATGATTGGTACCAAGTCTTCAGTTTTGCGGACCATTGTACTGCTCTCAAGATCCCTTGTTTAGTCTTCAGATTTATATGTTCATCTGTTAACAATTATATTTTCAGACGTTAGTAACCATTCAGCATAGTGTGTATTATATCCAACAGGAGAATAAGTTTCAGTGTTGAGAAGACTGATAACATTAATAATATCTACAAAATAGGATCTTACTGAGACTAATGAAGATATTCTAAATTTATCCCTCTGGTATAATCATAATAATATCTGGCATAATAATATTTACTTAAAGAAACAAAGGGTATATGGAACATATCGACAGAATTTATTGTGAATGGAACAGTTGTTTATTTTGGTGAAAACAATCTACATGGTACAAATTGCAATTCAACAGATGTCGCTGAATGTTTGCTATATACAACATTAATAAACCTAGTACTAGATTGGTACTATATAGTCTAGCTTTCAAATTGTATCAGTATTCAATTTCATTCCATAACACATAATCTATACTAATATTATAAAGCTGAAGAGTATGTTTGTTTGTTTGTTTGTTTGTTTGAACGCGCTAATCTCAGGAACTACTGGTTCAAATTGAAAAATTCTTTTTGTGTTGAATAGACCATTTATAGAGGAAGGCTTTAGGCTATATAACATCACGATGCAACTATTAGGAGCGAAGAAATAATGGAAAATGTGAAAAAAACGGGGAATATTATTCATCCTTGACGGCTTCCATTGCGTGCGCTGCGAAAACGGTTAAAGATACCAAAAATATATGTATGTAAGAATTATTCCTCTTGAAATTATCTAAAAAAATATATGTCTATGTACGACAGTATATGTCTATCTTTAAGATTAACTCACTAGAACCGTTTTTATGGTAATGAAATTTGGTCGAAATTAATTAATATTATAAATGCGAAAGTAACTCTTCTGTCGCGCTTTCACGCCAAAACTACTGAACCGATTTAAATGAAATTTGGTACACAGATGTTTTAGAGCCTGAAAAAGGACATAGGCTACTTTTTATCCCCGTGAAATATAAAATGGGACTTTTATCCCGGAAAAACTCTTTCACGCGGGCGGAGCCGCTGGCAAAAGCTAGTATTATATATTTAACATACGTTTGCAGTTTCTGATAACAACTGTCTTTATACAATCACAGTTTTAGTTATACAGAAGAAAATAAATTGATTATTTTCCAATTGCATCTTATCCTAAGGTACCGTGGTAACTGGTACTATGTAAAATATTTGCCCTATATTTTTAGACATTGATGGTTTTGAATAACATTAAATTAAAAATAATACAAATAAGGCTATAATAAATTTCTTATTATAGACAAATAAATATAGAAGTACACAGGAATTTGATTGTACGAAGGTTTGTGTGGAAGTTTTTATTTAACATGGACTATATCTAACACTAGTAGTGCTCGCGGCTCCGCCCGCGTGTAAAAGTTTTTCCGGGACAAAAATATTTTCCCGAGATAAAAAGTAGCCTATAGCACTCAGGAGTTATTTAGCTTCCTATTAGTGAAAGAATTTTCAAAATCGGTTCAATAGTTCCTAAGATTAGCGCGTTCAAACAAACAAACTCTTCAGCTTTATAATATTAGTATAGATTAGTACACAAATATTTCCTGAAGTATTAAAAAATGAAGCACCCTACACCGGTGGTGAAACGGCGCGGCGAAACGAATGCTTTCAAGTTGAAGTAACTTCCAATCTGTTGATAAAATTATATGACAATCAAATACTGAGCAACAAGTTACTTGTTGCTCAAATGGCGGCAACGAGTATGTGCGGCGCCTAAGAAATAAAGAAAATTATAACGAATTGTACTGCAGACACATCTACTTCATCGAATTAAATGCTATATTGATTCTAGGTAGTAGAAAGGCTTATTATAATTATAAACACGGAGGGACAAAAGTTTGTCCCCTTCAAACAACTTTCACTTTATAAATCACTTCTTAGCCATTCAAATACCAATATATCCTTTTAGTCTTATTACACTGTGTAGCAAAAAATATATTTAGTTGTATAACATTAAGTAAAGTAGCTATTTATTATTAAATTAGATCTGTTGAACACAAGAAATGTAATGGACTTTTTGTAGCACAAACCATTTTAAGGTTATGATAAAGTATTCAAGTACTAAAGTAAGTACTATAAATAAATAAAGACAGTGAAAATTTCAAATTATTTATTTATATTTTAATAATAATAATAAACTTTACTTCAGATTTATATCCATAGGTACATTAAAAAAGGTAAGGTACCATAGTAGGTAATATTAAAAACCAGGGACACAATTCCACACTATTTCCTGTATCTGAATGACGCACGGTGAGTGGTCATCCAGTGCCACAGCAAAGCGCTGTCGAATCTATGCCCTATCGTAGACACAAGTCTGTTGGGGCTATCGCGCACCCGCCGCATTAAGGATGCTATTCGCAGTCGCAGTGTGGCATAAAAGTCAGGCACATCCGCCTCCGCAAACATTCTCGACGCACTGCAGAAACGCAGTAGCCCCAACATTACCCGGAACGCATTATTGTATTGAATACGCAGGGCACGGAAAGAACTTTGCGTGTAGTTGACCCACAGTGCACACGTGTACAAAGATTGGCAATATATAAATTTTATATTTAATTTGTAACTATATATAATAATAATAATATATATAAAATAAATGCTAAAAAAACAGCGCTGGTTTAAGTGTTAAATAGAGAAATTGTACCACAATTTTTTAAGAAAATTACGATATATTAAATTTTCCTCTTACGAACAGTAAAATCTTCTTGACTTATAAAACCAGCAATAATCAAAAGAGCAAAAATGATAGCAACATTTTTGCTCGGAGTCTGGAAGTTGGCGGTGTGATACCCCCGTGCCTCGGAAAGCACGTAAAGCCGTTGGTCCTGCGCCTGATCTCTCACTGGTCCTGTCTTATTGCCGTCTCACCGGACTATGAGAATGAAGGATTAGCGAGTGCATCTGTGTATCGCGCACATACTTGTGCACTATAATATCTCCTGCGTACCTGGTTGATCTCCATTGAGATTTGCCGTCGTGGCCGAAACTGACCAAAAAAAGACCTAATGAAACGAAGTTTTCATCGTGCGTTGTAAATTTCCTGTACACGTTTCAAAATGAATAATAATTACCTCAATATAATATCTGGAGACGCCGATAGCCCGACTTCTCCGCTAAAGAACCAACACTTGATATACCGCTAAATAAACATGATACGCAAAAAAAGAGAAACGAGCAGTACATTCGCAGGCCAAATAAAAAAAAAACACTTATGGAGCACGTTTTCCCGGGCTGTTGGCGCAGGCTCAATGCAATACGAGTGCTAGATGGCGCCACATTAGCCTAACTTTACCGATGGGCGTCCGAAAAATCGATAGACCTGTGGAATTCCTAGAACAGAGACCTGAATTTATTGATTCGATCCAGCCGAAGACCTACCAATTGAACGTACCATATGACTGTTCCTACTTCCTCTGTTTCGTATGCGCCGCATATACTTTAATAGCAAAGGTTCTTCACCAACACAAAACAAAAGAAGGTTAATCAGGCTAAAGTATAAAATCATATCTTTTGTGTGTAGGAAGCGGGTGCAAGCTGTGATCCGGACAGTCTGGGTTTCAAAACAAACTTTGAATGCACTGTACAAATTAGTTTAGTTATAACTTTAGGTATCAATTAAAAGAATAAGCTGTAACACTCAAACCACTCCATCCATTTGCACAATTTTTAATGAGTGAAACAGAGAAAATACGCAATATTAAAGTCACTAACACTTCATTTTAAAGTCAATTAAAACTCGCCTAATCCTAAACGAGCAAAAACACTAGTAGCTAAAGGATTTCAAACGAACAAATCACCTGTTGCCTCACTAACGCGAAGACGTAAAGTGTTGATAATGACGCAGAGTAACAGATCGTCGGAGTGTGTTTAACAGATTGCATGAACGTGGCGCTAGTGCATCGGTGTGAACCCGGTCCCTAGGAAATTGGACAGCTGTATTGATTTACCGGCAAGCCCTAGCTAGCCCTTTAGGTCTCATAGCGCACCCTTTGTACCGAATATTGCGTCATACACAATTACTGTCGTTCATATTTGTATCAACATGTTATATAACTTTTCTTTGTATAAGAATATACCAAGTTAGTAAAGTGCTTATTTCATCTAAATTAAGAAGCATTCAATAAAATTATGTATTATCTGGTTAATGTGATAATTTAGCCGCCTCGTCGATAGAGGATTTAACTAGTTTTTAACTAGGTAATCTTTGTTTTGCCACTTACGTTCAACTACTTTTTGTTACGTTAATTAACTTCAAGGAGACAAAATACCAATTAAGTTAATCGCTGGTTTAATATATTAATTGGCAAGTCTTCAATTATAAAGTTTATACGTTGACTTGCATATTACGTTGAAATACTACGCAATGAGTCTATAAACGAAAAAAAAATATATAAAACAGTCTTAACAATGTGTTGAATGTATTAATTTTATGAATTATAAATTGTATACCTAAGACTTAACAAGGTTATGTAGGTTTGTGTACAAAGATTGTCGTTATTAATTATTCGCTTATCGGATACACTCAAATACTTTGTACACCTACAGACTACTTATGTAATCTCTGCATGAATGTCTAAGCTATACTCTATAAACGATCATTAGGCAGGCATAGAGAACTTGAGGCATCAAAGGTAAGGCCTCTAACTAGTATAAAGTAAATATAGACGTACCTGTATTCGTAGAAGAGCATACCACTCAGAAATATTTTCACATCTATACTATAATAGTCTAAAGCTGAAAAGTTAGTTCGTTTGTTGAACGCGATACTCTCAGGAACTACTGAAACGATTTTGACAATTCTTTCACTAGTAGGAAGCTACATTACTTCTGCATGCTATAGGCTACTTTTTATCTCGGGATAAAAGTTTTATCCTGAAAAAACTATGGTAGTAGGTCTCGTCTCATATGTAAGAGTCCGTCTGAGTGGGTATCACTGCAATGTCCATTTCTACTGCCAAGCAGCAGTGTGCATACACTGTTGTGTTTCGGTTTGAAGGACATTGTAGCCAGTGTAACAACTGGACATAAGGAGACAACTCTTATGTCTCAGGATGAGGAGCGCAGTGGTACCTATGCCACACAGTACTGTGTAGCTTAAGGTGCTGGATGGTGTTGTTACTGTTTATGGGTGGTCGTATCGCTTACCACCAGGCGAACGGTATGCTCGTCTTGTCATTCAATGCAATAAAAAAAATATTTTACACGCAGTTGGAGGCGCGAGTAATACTAGTAATTTTGTAACATATTATAGTGTTAATTAATGTAGATATGTTATGATAGTTACACTTTCTACATTATGACGTCTTTACACATAGAAGAAACGCGTAATAAATTTTAATGTACATAATGTCTAAATTATTATTAGACTGTCTAGTCTTATTTAGACATTGGAAAGACCATACACCTTCTGTTTTATAGAAAATCAAAGCATACCTAAGGTCTTCGATATAGTGACTGCCTCGGTGGCGTTGTATTATGGTACGACTGCAATGCTGAGGTCTCGGGGTCGATTCCCGGGTCGGGCAAAGTGATATTGAGTTTTCTATTCAGTGTCAGCTCGGAGTCTGGAATTGTGCCCGATATGACGATAGGCTCGCCAACTATCACATCATGGGACGGAATAACGGCGAAAAGTGGGTGCACTAGTTGCACCTCTGCCTACTCGTTCGGCGATATAAGGTGTGTGCGTGTGTGTTTATATCTGTGTGTGTGTGTTTGTGTGTGTGTGTGTGTGTGTGTGTGTGTAGATTGGCGTTATACGTGATTTAAATACAAAATAGCGATTAGATAGTTAAAAATTAAAAAGTGTAGTATATTTTAGTCTATTTATTACTGAATTCGATACTACTCGGCAGTATTATCATAAGTGCAACTATGTTCGCCTACGTGATGAATAAAGTAATTTATTTTCTTTTATTTATTTATAGTACATTAATTAAGGTGTCAGTCACTTCAGTTAAATTTAGGTTGAATTATGAGTGTACCAGTCTCATATCAAGTACCTAATGTTTTCTAAACTCATGAATAGAAAAGAGACCAAAAACTAATATAACTAGCAGTGCACCATATTTAACAGTTTCTGTACATTATACAATAGATGGCGTTAAAATAAGAATTACAGATTACAGAGCATGTAACTCATGTTTTACTCATATTGAGTTAGGTCACTTTAATATAAAGCGTGTGATTATGGAATCTATTGTATGCATATGTAGTATAACTACGAAAAATAATAATGCATTATGAAAAAAAAATGCATTATAATATATATTTCATTATTTTATTTTTAATTACAGTCCAAGTAGTAAGTTATGTATAAGCTATAATGTTCCTAATAAAACAATAATATAATATTTTAGTCAAGCTGTAATGACTCTAATGGGCAAAATAGGCACCAAGTTTGTAGCAGCTGTCAAAGGAGAAAATAAACAACGCCATTTATTTTTTTTATTTACAAATAAAATGTATGTTCTGTTCTCTTTTGACAGCTGCTTTAGTTGTGAGCAGTCCCCATGGCTTGAAAGAGTATATTATAATGTCATATTACCTCCTTTCATTGCATACCGTTGCGCGAATAATTAGCACCTTTGTCAGTCTTATTTAACTTTTCATCAATTTTTATTCAGATTTGACCGTGTTTGTATTTGAACTCGTTTTAAATTATTATCTTCATACTTTTGAAGTTGTACTTCACTAGGCGCGTTTTGAAAAAACTGCCAAACCAAATTTGACCCCCCTTGACCTCCCAAACCATTTTGCCCTCCTTGACCCCCCAACCCAATTTGACGCCCTTATACCCCTAACCCAATTGACCCCTGACCCCCCGTGACCCCCATGACCCTCCAACCTCATTTTTGTGTTTGATTTACCAATGTTATTTACAATGGCGCGGAGAAATATTTGGTCAAATCGAAACAGTATTTTGTGGCGTCGTACCCTTGGAAAAGGCTTATGATCATTTGCCGAGGAATATGCTGTGGTAAACGTTGTCATTAACGTATGGGACTGAGGGCCGCCTGGTGAGGGCATTGAAATCTCGGTATTCAGAACTCCAAAGCCTGTATCAAGGTTATCCTGTGTTTATGGTGGTTTGGCAGAAAAAGCACAAAAGTCATGTAAATGCGGTGGAAATGCACTCCTTACAGAGTACATTATGTGAAGTCACTATTACTTATCGCATGGGGTAAAAAGAAAGTTACAAATGGAAGGATGATGTGATGACTAAAATTAAGAGAAGTGAGAGATAATTTGGGCACGTAGAAAGGATGTTTGATACGAGTCATGAAACGTATTTATCGAGGGAACGTGGGTGGTACGGATGGAGGGGATGCCCATAACTGGCGAAAATGATGAGAAGTATGAATGTGGAAGAGGTGAAAGAGGTATATCATTATCGTGCCATGTCGTGCTCAATAGTCTCTGAATAATGAATTTATATGACTTATTCATTTTGACTTTTGTACATTTGTTGAGCTTAATTTTTTTCATAATATTTTTTTTTTATTGCTAATAAATTTAATCTTGATAAAAAAACTAACAAGTTAATATAACATTCATTGATTCTGAAACGATACGAAGTTTGCCGGACCAGCTATTTTTAATAAATTTTAAGTACCATAGATAATTTTTCTAACATAAGTGTGTGTTCTTGTAAGAATATGTTCAACGAAAATAGCTTTGTTTCACTTTATTTACAGTACACTCGTTTCTTATTACACATATTAACTAAATAAGACAACACATATATTATACTAAGCCATTTAACAAACCAAGTCGTTACTATTAGCTGACTGCTAATCCTATGCAGGATTAAATAAGGATTAACCATATCGTACTATGGAGGGTAGACAGCAATATGACGCATGCTGGGATACGCTTCAACCATCTCTTTTACTAATGCCTTTATCGTCTAGATTGCTAACACGGGCGTAGCCTCGTTATCACACAAAGACACACCACATGTCACATGGTCCGCGCATGCTGGACAGATACAAAATAAAAACATCGAATATCACACAGAAAGGAGTAAGGGGTGAAGAATCCTACAAGGGAAAGACGTAACAGAGAAGACGTAAGTGACATTTGTTCAAATTACCTAAATTAGTGTTCGGTGATCTGGATTACTGCTGTGTGATATCAAGTAACTCATAAACTTTTACACAAATTACTCAGTTATGTAAATTTCATGTGCAATAGACCCTGGCTGTAGGGCAAATGAGAGAGAGATGGACCGGGTACGGCTCTCGATCCCAACGCAGCGCACCGCCCGATCCGGGCGTCGTTACTATGGTAACCGAATGCACCGCGCCGCCCGCTAGCCGACAATCTGCGCATAGTTGATATAGGTGAAACTGAGGTCATTCACCTGCACCTGCACCCGGGTGAACTCCCAGGAGTATTTATATAAGTGCCTTAACTAAACACAAAACTGGCAAACATTTTCTATCATTGCTATGTGAAATATAATTTTCAAGTAATAAAAGAGTTCGTACCATCCAGCCTCGAATGCTGCACTTTTGTTTTCTTACTCATGTGTATCGTTTGCATTTTTTCAAATGCTTCATCAATAATCTACATTGTGATAATAAAATTGCCACCATAAAGGATATATAATAAATAAATACGAATTTAAAATTTACGAATGTAAAGACAATGCCTTTGAATATTTTAAATTTGCCTAAAATAAAAAAAATAAGATGAGCACATCCGCAACAACTCCATCTAGGAAGTGATACTTAAACTATTATGTAATTTATTTTACAAGAGTTGATGTAGAGTCTATGTCTTAGAGTAGATGACGCTAGAAGCGCCTTATAACTTCGTTAGTCGGCAAGTCCTATAAAAATTAATATTGTAAGTATATTATCCTATTATTAAATGTAGGTACATAATATCGCAAAGGACTGCCTCGGTGGCGTAGTTGTATTACAATACGACTGCAAAGCTGAGGTCTCGGGTTCGAACCCCGGGTCGGGCAAAGTGATATTGAGTTTTTCTATTCGGTATCAGCTCGGAGTCTGGAATTTGTGCCCGATATGGCGATAGACTCGCCCCCTATAACATCATGGGACGGAATAACGGCGACAAGTGGGTGCACTAGTTGCGCCTCTGCCTACCCCTTCGGGGATAACAGGCGTGTGTGTGTGTGTGTGTGTGTGTGTGCTTACCTTATAGGTACGTTTTAACAAGATGCGTATAGCAGTACTCTAACATTTGTATTTTTTTTTTTTCTTTGCATGTTAATTATGATTTTACCTTACCTTACCTTTTTAACAGTTTTTAACGTGTGTTGCACATTTATTCACTTGAAGTTTTTCTGAAATAAACAGCAGTTTGTCATTTTTTTTGAATAAAATACGAAATTGATAGATTTAACGCATTGATGTATTAAAAACCCATTTAACGCCATCATTTCAAACGTATCGTAGCTTTTAAATATTTTATTGTTTATTATGAAAGCCTATAATGTTATTTTCTAGAACACAACAAAATACTCCAATCTCATTAAGCTCAAAAATGATTGAGTTTCGGATCTCCACAGGGAGAGTATACAGATACAGAGAGACTGGTAATGTGACGTATTCCTTCTATCTCTTCTCTTTTTCATTCTACCTGTCCTTGGACCACCATTCTTTCCATAGAATCTTCGTTTCCAGATATGTGACCGACGAACTTTAAGACACGATGTTAAAGACGACAGCCTAGTCTTGATTTTGAGTTCATTTAGAATAGACTCGTTGGTTCGGAAAGCGATCCATGAGATTTGCAGAAGGCGTCTCCAAGACCACACCTCCAATGCGTCAATTTTGCGGCGGTCTATTTGTCTCAAGGACCAGGTTTCAGCATCATAAAGGAAAATTTTAAAGACTATACAATTCATCAGTCGAACCTTAGTATTTTTGGTTAATTTCCTGTCCTTCCATATCTTTATAAACCAGCACTGTATAAGTTATTTGGTTAAGTGATCTCAGCTGCCCTTAATTCCCACAAAACCAGATAGGTTAAGGATGAGCTACTGCCCTAAGAATACACGGATTAGGGAAGACCATACGTAACAACAATAAACTATCACTCACGTGGATTCTATGAGACAATTGTACTTATACAATTTGATCCATTTTGAGTGTACAGATATGGTTCTACCGTTTTGGAATTAGGCAAACTGACACTTATGACCATATCTTTAACGTCGCAGTAATTTACTATGACTGCACTACTGGTACCCACAAGCTTCTCTGTAGCTTTCGAAATGGGGGATCCGAGGATATCATAATGTCAGTAACATAGCGTGGGTTCTTGCCGCCTGATACACATACGCATCGAATGACAATTAATTAATATCGGAGCTGAACAGCAAGTCACTTCAGTATGGAAAACAAAAACTGGCGTCCATAAAGTATTCATTTATTTTGTTTCGATTCCTTGTTAAGAATTATAAAATTTCATAGGAGTTTATATGTCAAAAGTTAAATAAATGGTTGTATGGACTATAGTAAAGTGTACTGTGTAGTCACATTCCTATGCCCCGGCACTGCTTATTCTAATAAATCGTAAGTGGAAATCTTGGAATGATCTAGATTCTAGAGAATAAATTCTAGTGAAAATTATAATTCTTCCGACTTTGCGAGTGTAGGTAATAAAAAGAGTAACAACATTTTAATTTACCTATTCGTCGTTTTCTAAGGTACATACCTAATTATTAATTTAATTGTGTGAGTTAATTCTAGTATACAAAAATAATTATGGTTCAAATATACAATTTATATAAGTATAATAAAATGCTATAGACGAGACCTCAACATTGCAATCGTACCGTAATACAACTTTTTGTTAAGTCTCATTATATCCAGTAGTTGCACTGCCTACAATGTCCTTTAAACCGAAACACAACAGTGCATGCACACTGCTGCTTGGCGGTGAAAATAGACACTGCGATGGTACCCAACCAGACGGACTCTTAATGGGAGAGACCTGCCACCAGTAAATCATCTCGTGAATAGCGTTAGTAATATTACGTTTTCAACCCGACATGACATTGGAATGATCGATGTGCCGGCAAACGCTGAACTGCACTTAGAATCAAACCCATTTCACGATACACACTTTATGCGATTATATTGTGTATCGTATTAGCCACGGATTAGTTCTATCCTTCTTGATTTCCAAATGTTTTATGAAGAGGTTTTTTTATGGCATAAAATGACGAAACGAGCAAGCCGTTCGCCTGATGGTAAGCGATACGACCACCCATAAACAGTAGAAACACCATCCAGCACCTTGAGTTACAAAGTTATGTGTGGCATCCACTGCGCTCGTCATCCTGAGACATAAGATGTTAAGTCTCATTGAGTCCTGTAGTTACACTGGCTACAATTTCCTTCAAACCGAAACACAACAATACATGCACACTGCTGCTTGGCGGTAGAAATAGACATTGCGGTGGTACCGACCCAGACGGACTCTTACATATGAGATGAGATAGGTCCTACCCTCGGTTTATACTTAACAGATCCATTTCGTAATCTTTAGAGGCCTATGATCATCATAGATTTTATGTGCCTGATGATGATTATTATTATTATTGTTATTGTATTTTATTGGCCTAATGAATGTGAATGAATTGCGTGCCCTACTTAAGCACGCCATGATTAAAATATAAATATATTTTTATAACAAAAAAAGAATATCACCTTGATGAATTAACAAGCAAACCCAGCAAATCAATCATGAATGATACCAATGACAAATCTATCATTTTATTAGTAACTTTAACTATGTTAAAATTATATTCTTTCGCAAGGCGATTCATATACCCAAATACATATTTTGAGTTCAACAAGTATTTTTAATGTATGTATTAAATTTAAGTTATATTTTATTACCCTTTTCAATTACGTGTTCAGCCATGAACTAAAATTTGAAAACTATTTATTACTTTGATATTCATATCTGTCGCCGATTAAAATATTATGAGGTTTATAAAAAAACTAGCTTTTGCCCGCGGCTCCACCCGCTTGAATAAGTTTTTCTGGGATAAAAAACCCGCTGTATATTTTCCCGAAATAAAAAGTAGCCTATGTGTTAATCCAGAACATGATCTACCTGTGTGCCAAATTTTATCGAAACCCGTTCAGTAGTTTTTGCGTGAGAGAGAAACAAACATCCATACATCCTTACAAACTTTCGCCTTTATAAGTAGGATATATTCATAATATCCAGGGCTGAAAGGCTACTTGGCTTTAGCGACATTTTGTAAACTTTACAGAAGAGCGATTTAAAGTTTCAAATTTCAGAAAACAAATTATAAAAAAAGCTACCTAGGTACGCTATTACAATGAGAGTAACTTTTATGAATTACGTAAAAAAGTAGATTTAGTAGAGCTAGTCTCAAATTATATTAAAGATAATAGTCGCTTATAACAAATAATCTTCAGCTTTCTTTTTTTACGATAAACTCTCGGCACACCGGGGTTACTCCGAGAGGCCTGTGAAGGAAACAGGAAGATCCTGCGCTTCTGGAAGGAGTTGAGCTGGCTAGATTTCTAGCTGGCACATCACGCACAACGGCACGACTTTTTACGGGCTAAGTGCGGAAAATGGAGCTCCACAACATGAACATGAACGGGGTGTATACCGTGGCTAATAATAATGATGATGATGAGCACAATAGACTTGTAGAGTATATGTCCAATGCCCCTTCAATTTAAGTTTGAAGTAGGAACCAATGATTCGTCTAAAATCTGTATTTTAATTAATATTACTAGCAATAAATTGCAATTAAAGTTAAGCTTTGCAGCCCAATAGCTTAGCTTAAACACGCTTGTTATTTTGTTATTATTTTTACCCACGCAGGATTGTCACTCACACTAGACTACGTCCCAAGACTCTCAGAAGCCACAGATTATGCAAATTACTCATTCAGACAAGAGTTCACACATAGTTCATAGGGTCTGTTTTACATGTTTCATAAATACAATTTACCTAGTAAAATAATTGTTAGTCTAAGGTAAAATTATGTTGTTACATATATGGTGGGTATATTTTTTTTAAATCAACTTATTGTTTCAGCCAATATTAAACGTACCGTAGTAGGGGAGACCGGGGATGGTTGGCGATAGGGGTAGGATGAATAACCGTCAATAACTCGAGCTATTTTAAAGTGTTGCGTTGTCTTGATATACACGAAAATCCGTTAACTGTTTACGAATCTTCACCGCAAACGTGGCACCGCGGGCGCACGTAATCCGAGAGAAAAAACGATATATCGAAAAATGATACCTATGAGTAATTATTTACCTCTTAATATTATTTGTATTGAAGCCTTTATACTCGACGCTATTTACTTTCAAGCAATTTGAAGTAAGAGTTTGGTTATTGATGATTATTTTAGTGTATTTTTTTTTTATATTTCGACGTAGTTTTGAGTTACTTACATGTGGTTGAAATCAAAACAAGTTGTTTGGGGCTGGTAGACAAACATTGTATTGGGGCTAGTTGACTACCAAGAAAATGTACTGCGTAGTAATTGAAATATTCTTCACATGAAATAAAGTGAGTTTTTTGTCAAATTTATCAAAAGTTTGTTATTTTAAAACCATGCGGATTTACAAAAGAATAACTAATCGAAATAGTAAACCCTCCGCTAGTGTTAGGATTTTTGTTTCCGCCCCAATAACGAATATCGTACAAAAAGTGACAAATTATAAGTCAATTATGTAAATTTTACTGACATTTGGTCTCAATAAGCACATTGATAATAGTTAAAAAGTATTTGTTGTGTTTTCTTTTATTTTATTGACGTATTTTATACAAGTCACTTCGTAGGTCAATTTACCCCAAGTGAATAGTCTACCAACCCCAGGCATGGGGTAGGTTGACATAATTTTCTTGTTCCACAAAAAGGCTTTTGTACACTATGTTATAAACAATCGCGAGGTTTTTGGTATTTCTTTTGAAAGCTTATTAGTTTACCTATCGAACCTGTAGGATTTTTTGACATTGTATACAAAAACAAAAAAGTTATAAGCGTCTAAGTCGAAAATTGGTCAACTATCCCCGGTCTCCCCTACTTATTACAAAACATAGCTGCTACAATTCCTTTAAAATGTTGTTACAATGGCGAATTGGCAGGAAGAATATTTTTTTATATTTTTTTATACATTCTTGTTATTTAATGCAAGATTTGTCTGTTATCGGTTCTACTATATTCATAAAAAATAAGGAAATCATTTTACTTTATTGAATATTATTATATTTGTATTATAATCGTACCTATTGAGCTTGCCAACGGTTACATTTGAATACATTAGGTTCTCTGACTGTAGTTCACATAGGCGATTTTGTATCGTAATAGTTTAAATTAAATGTCAGACCAGGAAAAAATATGTATCACATAAAGAGATTAACATTTGAGTAGAAACATAAACAAAGCATAATGTTTGAGTTAATCAATATACACGAGGACATTATTTTGCTTTTAACTTATACATTTACATAATGCTTTTAGCAACACCGGGTTTTCCTTCGTCATTAATTCCTAGATTATGTCATAGGTTAAGAAACATTATGAACGTTATTATGTTTGCAGGTTCCGTATTAAAAAAAATCTTACCGCTTGTCATGCATTGGCTGCAATATTTTGAACTCATGTGTTCGATCGCATATCGTCGGGGATAGTGCAATACCGCGTAAGTGATTAAAAAAAGTTTTGTATTATCAATGTTAAGTTTAGTGTAGTAAGGATCAATCTCAATTGTTTTTTTTTTCGCGGAAACGCGGAAATCACTATCCCCGACGGTATGCACTCATTTTCCTGTTCTCATTTTATCTATAATTTTAAAGGAAGGCAGCTGTAGCAACGTATTTGTATTAATGGAAGATGTATCGATAAGAAATGACAGATATCTTATGGTGAGTATACTTTAGTCACATAAGTTGAGGATTGCCCTTGATTTCTCCAGGATCCAATCATCAGATCCTGACTTGGTGACTATGGGACCACTTCAGAAGTATCTCCTTCGAAGAAAAAATAATTTTGAAAGTCTGTCCACAATTGGCGGAGTAATCGCATAACATAGACAAAAAAACATACCGTCGAATTGATAACCTCCTCCTTTTTTGAAGTCTGTTAAAAAGACATTCACACGAGCCAACACGCGAGCAAAGCTAGTAAAAAAAAACTCGCATAACACGAAATTTAAGAAAGCGTAGGCCATTTATTTTTATTATTATTGTAAAATTGACTATAGTGGCATATGATGATAATTGATAACTGTACGTAGGTATTACATTTTATTAATACTTAATAATTGCATGTTTAAGATACTAGTTTAGCGGGTATCGGTACGTACAGAAACTGTCACGTGGTACTGCATCCTTAAATCGACGGCTCCGTAGAACAAAGACGTATATGCAAAATGAAGCTTTTCAGTAGAGCGCTTTGAAAGACTAAGTTAATTGTGAAAATCACAAGTTATAGTGAACAAAACATTATATTCTATAGGGTTCAGTAACAACTTTGAACTTAATGTGTGAAAATAGCACTAATTCGCACATGAATACAAACTAACGACTTTCAAAGCGCTCTACTGAAAAGCTAACATTTTGCATATACGACTTTGTTCTACGGAGCCGTCGAAGTATTCATGTATATCATAAAAAATTATATTAAATTATTTACTGTAACATAAAACGTTACGTGTCGCTTAGCAGGCCAACGCTAAAAACTTTCCGCATAACACCTTAGGAAATAATTAGGAGAGGCTGAAAACCAGCGCTGCTCGGAACTACTGTCCCGGTCAGCACAAGCTGAGCCGCCTCCTTTTGCCTTTACTATAGTTTAAGTATAAGAATACCTATGTTATTATTAGTGTTATAAGGCAATAAACTGGTTTATTATTATTATTATTTATATCAGATTGAAACATCAGCTATCTCGTACTTATATCTTTAAAGGGTTGCATGAGATGCAATAGGTAAATTTTACGACCTTATTTTATTTTTATTGTATGCCCCGTAGTTTTATCGTCCTTAAAGCATATTGCCAAACTTATTTCTTCAGATTTCGATTACCAGACCTTAAACAATATAAATTAAAAATACTTTATCATAGATTAAAGGTTTTACACACACTGAAGCCCATGGCATGGCCAAGCAATATCAAGGACATAGGTATTAATGCTGGAATGAACGAAGTATTCATACAAAGGGTGGCCATAATTGTAAAGATAATATGAAAGTACTTGTCGAACCGACTGCTATCACCATAACAAAGGCTTGCAGACTTCTTTAAATCCCGTAGAAAAGTGGATGGTAATTTTACAGGAAGCGAGCATAGTAATATAGAACTTTACAAAGTGGTATGGTGTAAGATCTTATGATAGATTACCACCATTTTGAACTTTGCCGTCGAGGAGCAGTTCGGAGGAGATTTGATGCCATGTTAATGTATGTACATGTCTATACATTCATTGAACAATAAAGGCGAGGTATATGTATGTGTGTGTGTGTGTGTGTGTGTGAAACGTATGAGTTGCTTACACAATGTAAGGGAACTGTGCTAAGTAAATTATTTAGCAATTTCATTTCCTAAATTAATTCCCATCGGAACACAGCTATTACACAATAAATGTATAATTTCAATTGTCTAACGCCGGTGGTTTATCAAAAATCTCACTTCCTTTTCAAGCTTGTTTTGTAATGAACTAGATATAAATCAGCATTGAAGTATTAGGCCGTCAAATATATAAATTAAGTCCTCACCGGTGAGGATCGCGACGCGTGCCTCCCATTAATTTTAATAAAAAATATTCTTTTTTTATCTCTTTCCTGCCAGCCCGAGCTTGGCTTCTTTATATTTAGTTTACATTGAATTTGCTCCCTTTAAATGTGTCTTTAGTTATATAAGTGACTATTTGTAATAATAATTATTAATTGAATGTATCTTGACATATCATAAGTGCAACTATGTTCGCCTACGTGATGAATAAAGTATTTTATTTGTTTTTTTATTTAAGTATGGGTATGACATATGGCCAAGATTAGCAGAATTTTTAACTAAATATATCTTTATTTATACATTATAAGTACTTACTTAATATACAATGTAAAAATAGTAGTTATGAATGTCTCAGTTGGCAAGTCGTGTTCGTGCATGTGCATTTTTATACAAGTATGAAATCTAATTTATAATATGTCTGAATATATTATAATTTTATTTTAAGTACCATTATGATGCGGTTGTAAAGTTGTTTCACCAAATACATAAAAAGGACTAAGCAATAATATGCTCAAGAAATATATTATCATTTGAAGTGACAAGCGAGTGCGGTTAATACGCGTCTCTTTTGTGTATGCTAGAAAAAGATAATTATTGACCACACTTTCACGTTATCTCTCTTCCTCGCCAATACCATAGCATATCTCATTACTCTTTTGAGTTTATCGTGCACCTATTTTACCGTTGAAATAAAATAATATTTAGTCCCTCTTATTTAGGAAAACTAATCTATACCGATAAATAAAATGTCTGCTAATAATTTAAACAAAAGTTTTGTCGTTACATAATATGGCATCGAAACTGAAACATGCTATTAAATATTTTTTCCCCTCTCTGTTTACTAATGCTAGCTTTCTTCATTAACCAATTTTGACCGGGCTTTGAGATATAAGTGGCTATGATATACTAAGTTGGTAATCGTAGCTACATATAATTCTAATGGAAAGACCTTTATTCGGACAGAACAGCGAGCATAAGCTACCTATTTCATCGGATTAAATTAGCTTGATCTACAGAAAAAGAATAATGTCGTATTAGAAACTGCAACGGTTTTGATTTAAATAAAAATATTTACCACTGACTTTACAGAAATACTTTCACAAAAAATATCACCAAGCGAACGACCGGCACGAAGGCTATGACCAACTGACTCGAACTGTCAAGCGTTCTATACTTTTATAGCAAAAATTGTAGATCATATCATTAATACCCGCACAAAAAATATTTTTGCCCTAACACTCGTATAAGTTTGAAAACTATTATGTTTTGCTCGCTGCTTCACCTTCGTGAGTATTTTTAGCGCTACCAAAGTCCCTAAATCATTGTAGCCTATGATTGTAGCTATCCACAACACCAAATATAAGATGTCAGCGCCATTTGCTTAAAAAAACAGTATATTATGCCTATAATATGCTAATTTACGCCATGTTCTGTTTGTGCACCGTGAGCTAAATTTCATCCAAATGTACATACACACATACATAATATACATACCTTTTATCCCCGAAGGGGTAGGCAGAGGCGCAACTAATGCACCCACTTTTCGCCATTATTCCGTCCCATGATGATATGATAGGGGGTGAGCCTATCGCCATATCGGGCATAAATTTCAGACTCCGAGCTGATACTGAATAGAAAAACTCAATATCTCTTTGCCCGACCCGGGGATCGAACTCGAGACCTCAGTATTGCAGTTGTACCGTAATACAACTACGCCACCGAGGCAGTCATCCAAATGTGTACAGCGGTTTTTGCGTTTTCTTTTATCAATCCTCGAAACATTTACACAAACTTTCGCTTTTATAATATTAGAAAGAAGTGAAATAAGATAAGAAGTAAGACATATTCTTAATTGTAATTAATTGAATATAATTCACAATGATACATACCCAATTCAGTACTAACATTACTAAGGACTTACATTAATATTGATTTTAACAGATTTGAAAAGGAGGGTTTTCGACCGCATGTATGTATGTTTGTATCTACGTCCGCGATTTTCTCAAAAACTACTGATCCGATATGGTTTTCGTTCTTTAAATGTACATACTTTTTAGCTCCATATACCTAAGTGTCAGCACCAACAACATTTTACTTACATATTTCAAATCGCTAGCAAAAATATTTTAGAAACATGAATGATGATTGTCGCTGTTTCCCGTAATTAAACTGTTTTTATACGAGTATTTAACATTCATTATTTATGCATTTTGATAAAAACGCTAGTAAATATTCTAAGCATACGTAGTAAAACTAACAAGTAATGCTAATTAAAAATGTGTTAAAAATCAAAATGCTTCGTCAATTTGCATTTGAATGATCACAGAATTCGTTTTTTAGGTGCATATAACTTAATCTTTTGTTTTTCTGCAGCAGCATTGTAAAGGCCTTATTCTAATTAGGTATAACACGACGTAGGCCTAATATATAACAAAAAAGTACCTACCCAAGCCATGCTCGGGTGATTTTTTAACACTATACAAGGTATTTATTACTTTAAAGCGGGTCTTACTAATATTTTCAATTTTAAGAAAATATTCACGATCGAAGTCAAACGAGTCGAAGTTACCTCCACTAATAAAAAAAATCGGTTTAGTGGTTCAGATTTTACCACCTACATATCGTTTGTTAAGAGTTGATAAAAAAAATATTACTATCACATATTAATTGTCAGGTTTCATAACTTTTCCATATTGAATTACGTCACGAGCACATACATGGTCCAGCCCCCTTATTCTCTATGACACGCGTTATTTTCACCGTTCGTAACAAGCGCGTAACGTAACTCGTCGCGTTTATCACTATGGAAATTGGCATACAGAATACCATTTTACGCACATTACACGAAGTGAACGTGACGCGGCCGCGTTACGAGTTGACAATGTCATAGAGAATCATGCCTTGTTCTCATCTCTTGTCTCACTTAGTTACGAATTGACAAAAGATGAATGTCCTATATTTATTACTAGCCTTTGCCCGCGGCTCCGCACGCATTATAAAGTTTTCCGGGATTAAAGTCCCGGTTTATATTTTCCCGGAATAAGAAGTACCGTAGATCCTTCCTAGGATCTTAAATATCTTCTTACTAAACATTGAAATAGATTCATTGGTTTGGTCGTTACGGCTTCAACGGCGAGATAGAAAAGTCTGGGATACAATTCCCGGGTAATGTTTTTCCGGGATGAAAGTCCATGTGTTAATACAGGGCATAAGCTACCTATGCGCTAAATTTCATCGAAATCTGTTTAGTTGTTTTTGCGTGAAAGAGTAACAAACATCCATCCACACATCCATTCTTACAAACTTTCGCATTTATAATATTAGTAGGATAATGGTTTAAGATAATTATATTCACACCAGTTTCTTCTTAAACCATTTTGTGGTTTAGTTTCTCTTCTCCTAGGTTAGGAGTTAATTAAAATTAATATCCCATATTTATCGCTATATATTCATATGTTTAAGCTACTCTGAGGCAATCGTTTAGCTCTTAATATATACGTACCTTTTTTAATTTCTTAGCGTTTTCATTCAAGTTTGTTATCATTGCTAACAAAAACAGGTATTGATTTGCTAACTATATAATTATAGATAAGCTTATTGATTGACACAGCTTTGACTCGATGTGGAATAAAATGTTGCATTCCAATATTATTATAGTTGAACTATTTGCATTACACGTAGGCTATTTAATACTGCTAAACCCCTACTTCTGGCTTCACAAAAGGAGCAATTACAAAGACATAACGCACCGACGCCTTTACCGTAGGTCAAGTGTATGAAGCAAATGATCACGCGTAGGATCATAGCTTTGCATCTCAGATGTGGCCTTAGAGCTGAGTACATAATATTACACTATAGACAAATATAGTTCACCAGGTAAGATGCCACGCATAATTTTGTAACAAAATAAATTTTAATCATATTCTGTAAATAAAAACGTTTATTCGACACGTATTAAAGCAACTTTAGAATATCTAAACGGCCTATTAAAAACAAATTTATCAAGCCAGTTGGTATATATTAAGTGCAATAAACTGCAATGTGGGCAACATTAGAGTTCTGTTTTATTATATAATTTGGCGTGTGCCGGCTCGGCGACCACAAGTCTGTGAAGGAAAAGTAACCTAGACGACAGTGCAAGCTCATGTTTTTGTTCAACACGAATCATTTAGTTACAAGACTGTGCACAGAATTCGCTGCGCAAACTTTTTTCTTTGAAGGTTAAACGTATTTCCGGATCTGTCGACACCGGTGCCGGCTATTACGCCAGAAAGCATACTCTGGAACCGATGGCGATCTCGGCCTATCTTCGAACCGAAGGTCACCCAACTAAGCGCCTTGTTCCTGGAAACATTTGATCGATCACGTAGGCGGCTGTTTGTCTATAAGTAATGCTACAAAAAACTAATTACTACTTATTACCAACGAATTCCGTTGTCAATTTTTGCACCAGTCTCACTTATAACTCGCGTTTATTTTTGACTGTAATGTAGGCAGTTATAGCGAAACCGCAGAATATTTCGTGGTCTAAGAGTAAGAACTTAGTGCAGGTATTTAGCTTAGAAGTGTTTGAACCTTGACATTATGTGTGCACAATAAGCAAATGCTAGATAAGTTTAATATTTAAAGGGTTATATTGTATTAGGAGTTTCCAGTTTTTATATAGTTATTTTAATAACAAATTTTACTTAGATAAATTTCTAACACTATTAACTATGTACCAGTTATTAATAAGCCAATTTCAATTGTACCTATACTTCACGGCATTATAACAAAAGTATGACTCAGTGTGTTCAGGTTTTAGTTCCTGTTAATACTTATTGGTTCTATTACGAATACATCCCAAATCGTACCTACTTCGAAATAACTAGCATTTTGCGATATCTATACTAATCTATACATATAAATAAAATTGAAATGTCTGTTTGTAATAATGTAATAAATATGTATACGGTACATACACCAAATTTACATTTTTTACAATTTTTGTCTGTCTGTTTGTTCCGGCTAATCCCTGAAATGACTGGACCGATTTTAACGGGGATTTTATTAGCAGGTAGCTAATATAATAAGGAGTAGCTTAGACTACGTTTGCTTTAGAAAAAATCTTTTATTATATAAAAATATAGTAATGTTGCACTAAAAATTAAAGAATCGACTGTTAGGCGAAACGAAGTTCGCCGGGTCAGCTAGTCTATACTAAAATGATAAAGAGGAAAGATTTGATTGTTTGTTCGTAATGGATAAACTTAAAAACTATTAGACTCATTTTGAAAATTATTTCAGTAATAGGAAGCTACATTACACTTAAGTGCTATAGACTACTTTTTGTCCCGGGAACACACACACACTCACTAACGCCTATTATCCCCGAAGGGGTAGGCAGAGGCGCAACTAGTGCACCCACTTTTCGCCGTTATTCCGTCCCATGATGTGATAGGGGGCGAGCCTATCGCCATGTCGGGCACAAATTCCAGACTCCGAGCTGAAATTGAATAGAAAAACTCAATTTCACAATGCCCGACCCGGGAATCGAACCCGAGACCTCTTGCAGTCGTATCATAATACAACTACGCCACCGAGGCAGCCAGTCGAGGAAAACATTCTTATCCCGGAAAAACTTTATCACGCGGGCGGAGTCGAGAGGAGAAGTCTAGCATAAAATAACATACAACCTGGAATAACTAAACCAGTAAATAATTATCAGTGCCGGATTAAGACAACTTGATGCCCTAAGCAATTCACGCCTGTGGGGCCCCCCTACCATAAGTAAACTAACATCAGTCTTTAATCGCGCGGATTTTCAAACAGCTTTACTTTTATGTGCTAGCTTTTTTTGTGCTGTTTCTGGTGCCCCCCAAGACGTGATGCCCTAAGCAATTGCTTAATTTGCTTATGGGCTAATCCGGCACTGATAATTATGGAAAAAGCTTTATCAAATGTTGAATTCCACGCGGATATGTTTTAAAGTTTAATATTTTAATACGATTTTATTGATAATTAATAAAATATTAAGATTCTATTTATGTTTGACATGTGTACCTGAATAAGTTTGACAGCAATTTAATCGTGAGTGAAATTGAAACATGTATACGAGTATCAATATAAGTATCTACTGAGTACAACAATTTTATCTGGTATAATTTTAAATTATCATTAGATAAACAATATCAACCGACGATACTTAAATTTTTGAATTAAATTGAATTGTAAGTATAATTGGGTAGAAAAGTATTTCTAGCTAAGTAATGCTCACGGCACCGCCCGCGCGAAAAAGTTTTCCGGGATAAAAAAAAAACACCTTATAGCAATGTATGTAATGTAGCTTAATGTTAGAGGTGGAATATTCAGAATCGGTTCAGTAGTACCTGTGACTAGCGCATTCAAAGAAACGAACTCTTCAGCTTTATAATATTTACTTAGTACTTATTGATAGTACAGATTAGCGAACGTTGTTTATGCGTTAAACTCATTGATGTATTAAAAAAACCCTGGTTAAACTATAAAAAATTGTACTAACAGCCGTTCATAAACATAAGGATGGAACTTGAAAGGCTGAATATTCGATGTCATGAGTGTTTCAAGTGAATATTTTCGTATTCATTTCAAATATTCAATAATTATAAAAACAAATATGACTGATATCGATCAACAGTTTAATTCCTCGTAGAAACTTATAAAATAAGTAATAACATACACATTGGCCTGATAGCTTAAATTATTTGTTACACTTATTGATATTGAAACTAATTCCACATGGTTTGATCATTACCTCGACTCTTCGTGCATGACAAAAACATTAATTCTTATTAGTAAAGTTGAGATAATTTCTTAAATGCACTTTTTAGTAGCATTAGTTTCCAATCAGGCATGAAGTGGAAACTGGAGACGGCATTGACACTGAAATAGCAACCAGATATGCTTAATTACACTGACCGGATTAGGAGGCACATTGGCAAGATCTGCAATTTATATTTCATAGCTTTAATTTTTTTATTTCGTTTATGTTTACAACCACAGAACAGGGATATAGACATTCCTCCGTGTTTACAACCACGGTTTAAACTTATACGCATTTTAAAAAGCACACAGTTTTTGTTCTTTTTTTAAACCCGTTAATTTCTAGAGCTGCTGTTCCAAATTTGAATTATACCTAGTCTAATAGGCAATGCCAATATTAGGTTTTTTATTTTAAATCAGAAACGAACTTTTACGTGAGTAGAGCAGCCAGTGAAAATCTATTATTATCTACAACAATTAAAGCCTTTATTAGTCACTTCTTTGCTTAGCCAGTATTTTTCTCTGAAAAAAAAAACGTACAAGAATATTTAATTGCTATGTGTTATGAAACAATGTCTTCATCATATTATTTATGCATAAGATCTGCAACTTTGTTTTCTCCCTTGACATTAATATACACCTCAATTTCCATTTTATAATATTACAATTAATCAAAACATTACGCTAAATATTACTTCAAATTTTTTTATACATATTACATACATATACACTCACGCCTGTTATCCCCGAAGGGGTAGGCAGAGGCGCAACTAGTGCACCCACTTTTCGCCATTATTCCGTCCCATGATGTGATAGGGGGCGAGCCTATCGCCATATCGGGCACAAATTCCAGACTCCGAGCTGATACTGAATAGAAAAACTCAATACCACTTTGCCCGACCCGGGGATCGAACCCGAGACCTCAGCTTTGCAGTCGTACTGTAATACAACTACGCCACCGAGGCAAGTATAATTTTTTTTATACTTACTATTAACTTGTTTAAACTTTAAACAAATATTAATTGTATTAATATAAAAATAATTAAAGAAAAACAATAAACACTCCGAGATTTTGTTGCTCTACCCATATCACCAACCAAATTATGAGAAGTGAGCATGATATGCCTCCGACCACTATCAACTAAGGTTATTCAAAACCAAATTAAAATCTTCTTCCTATCGTTTCAGTTCTTCAGTGAATTTAATAAAGATGGCAGATGTTGAGGCAGTCGGGCTTCTTGTTTTTCTTTAACATAATTGTATTTCATCTTTTTAGTTTTCTTCTTTATAAACTACCTGTGTGCCAAATTTCAGCCAAATCCGTCTAGCCGTTTTACCGTGAAGAAGTAACACAAACGCATTTACAGTATTAGTGTGAAGTATGATGTGATTTATTAGCATTATATATTCCAAACTATAATAAAACATATAAGTTATGTATATATTCGTAATCACCGTTAAAAATCCTTTATTTTGATATCACACTCGATGTATTTTGAAAACATTTTTTTTTTAGATTACTTTTTGCCGCCAAAAATCCTTAATTTATTTTTTATTATTTTTGATATACACAGTGTCACTCTCACGGCCAAAACGAATCTATTGCCACCACTCACATAAAAAAACGACAAGCCATTTAGGCTCTAGGGCGTGCCAAAGAAGTATACATACATAGATACTTACATACATATATACACTCGAAAAACATAACCCTCCTTCTTTCGCAGTCGGGTAATAAAAACTAGATATTAATTGACTGAAGAGTCACAACGTGACTAATCTATTTATTTATATATAGCTATATCATACCGTCGCACAGCATGAAATCGCTGGATGACCGTTTCTAACAAGATGTTCCAAAAATCTACAGGGGACGAGTTTAGCCCTAGACTCTGCAGCTGACGCAGCACAAAACAACGAATTCGTAAAAGTTATAAAGTAATGTGGTGAAAATTATCTTCACTGATTATAATTATTATATACTAGCTTTTGCCCACGGCTTCGCCCGCGTTAATAAGTTTTTCCGGGCTAAAAGTACATAAAAACCTTCCCGTTGAATCACTCTATGACTATGACGTTGATACAACTCTTAACAAATAATGCATTAATTTCGACCAAATTTGATTACCATAAAAACGGTTCTAGTGAGTTAATCTTAAAAGATAGACACATACTGTCGCGGACATTTTTTTATATCATTTCAAGAGGAATAATTCTTTCATACATATATTTTTGGTATCTTGGACCGTTTTCGCAGCGCACGCAATGGAAGCCCTCAAGGATGAATAATTTTCCCAGTTTTCTTCACATTTTCCATTATTTCTTCGCTCCTAATAGTTGCATCGTGATATTATATAGCCTAAAGCCTTCCTCGATAAATGGTCTATTCAACACAAAAAGAATTTTTCAATTCGAACCAGTAGTTCCTGAGATTAGCGCGTTCAAACAAACAAACTCTTCAGCTTTATAATATTAGTATATATACACAGGTATAGATAATAGGTATCTCAATACTGAGAACAGACGTATTAGGTGAGAAATGTCAATTTATAGTAATAAATGTTATATGGTACGATTAAACCACGATTTAAAGAGAATGACTCACAAAGGCCAATTCTCGGATCACAATAAGCACTTAAACCTAATTATTTTATGTGTCAATAAAAACACGCAATAGATTTCATGATAAGTTAGACTATAATATCTTTTATTAACAATTAAAAGTTATTAAAGCACTAATATACTGCATTGATCACTATTGAACGCTACCAACAATGTGTAATTATTTTAAATTCGTTATAAAACTTGGAGTGGGCTAATAGTCATTTGCAGACAATCATATTTATTATCGTTATTAATATAGTATTTGCAATTAGTATGTATAACTGCATTTACAGAGCATGTTATTACTACTGCGTAGACAATATGTATCCTACTAATATTATAAACGCGAAAGTTTGTATGGATGTTTGTTACTCTTTCACGCAAAAACTACTGAACGGATTTCGATGAAATTTGGCACGCAGGTAGATCATGTCCTGGATTAACACATAGGCTACATTTTATCCCAGGAAAATGAAAAGCGGGACTTTTATCCCGGAAAAACTTTTTAACGCGGGCGGAACCGTGGACAAAAGCTAGTATTCAAATAATTTTTAATGATACACGAATCAACCAAAACATTGTTATAATAAGGTTGATAATTGTAATTGAGGCCTAGAGATAAACCTAGGACAAAGCTGTTATTTTTGGATTACAATTTGAACCAGTAAAAGTATTACAACACCAACATCGTTTCATGTCGTGTTTAGTGATGTATAGTATCTACCAACTGGCTGCCTCGGTGGCGTAGTTCAGATCAGTGCTGAGGTCTCGGGTTCGATCCACGGGTCGAGCAAAGTGATATTGGATTATTCTACTCTGTATCAGCCAGCAGTCTTAAATCGTGCCCAGTATGGGGATTGGCTTGCCCCCTATAAAAATCATGGGACGAAATACGCATAACGAAATTTGGGCGTTGCGAATCTGCGTAGGCAGATGCGCAACTAGTGCACTCACTTTAAAATAAGGTAAGGTAGCCCTTCGGGGATAAATAGCCGTAAGGGTGTGTGTGTGTATGTGTAGTATCTACCAAACACAGTGGTATTGAAACGGGTTATTAATATTGTGTATAAAAGTGATCAGGTACAGCTCGAATCGATTAATTCTTAGGTTTTTTCGCATGCCAGTCTGTCTGGCCACAATACATGCATACCACAAAATGTCGTGTTTTCGATGTCTGTCGCCAAAAAGCAAATTGAGTTTCTTAGGAAATAGTCGCCAGTGGTTATTGTTCGATTTAGTGATGTCTCAGGGCAATGAATAGGTTAAAAAAAAACAAACTTATGGTGTTGATGATGTCTATTCTCACACAAATTGCATTTTGGAAAAGGGTGAGCTACGTATCAAATCGCGGAACCTCGCCCCCCTTCGACACTTCTACCGGTGGTAGGTGTCTCATATGTAAGAGTCTGTCTGAGTGGGTACCACCGTAATGTCTATTTCCACCGACAAGCAGCAGTGTGCATGCACTGTTTTCTTTCGGTTTGAAATACATTATAGCCAGTGTAATTACTAGACATAACGAGACTTAGCATCTTATGTCTCAGGATGACGAGCGCAGTGGAATGCCACACAGTGCTTTGTAACTCAAGGTGCTGTATGGTGTTACTACTGTTTATGGGCGGTCGTATCGCTTACCATCAGGCGAACGTCATGCTCGTCTCGTCATTCAATGCCATAAAAGAAAAAAATAAACACTTCACATTTATAAACATTTAATATGAAGCCAATAAAAACATATTAACATTTGAAAAATCATAAACTAACAAGAAATCTAACTTTAACTGACTATTCAGGAATCACTTGTAGCATCGCTTTATCGAACCTAACATAAGTAAACGTTTACAGTTCAATACAAATATACTCGTAATTGTTGCTAAAACCAATAGAAACTTGGTTAGATTTAACGATTAATCCAAACAATTAGTTTTATTACCAATTAAAACTTGAGTAAAGTGAACATCCAAGGCTGTTGGTAAGGTTGTTCCACTATTGGAATCACGGTCCTGTATAATTAGATCAGTTCCTTTGCATTTGTAAATTGATTGTACATAATAATAGTATAACAATAAAGTGTTGAGCAAAACTAGATCGTCCTTCGCTTATTTTTTATTGTATGATAATCTTCATCTATCCAAAGACTTAACAATCACTAATTAAATATAATTGGCCTTTTATCGTCCAAAACCTTAAACTACACCGTAAATGCATTAGGATTCCTTTAGTTTGAGTAACTTTGCAGTTCAACGTCCGGTGTGCATAACATCTCAAGGAAAACTTTAATTAGATTACTTTATTATAAAACACACATCCGCAACGATCACTAAATACCAACTATTAGCACTCTATGAATCTGTTGCACAAATCCATGTTTTTATTGTTATAATGATACAAAAATATCTATTTCCTCCAATCGATCACGGTTCGCGGCCGTCAAACGCTATAATCCGCTTCGTATTATCAACCAATGCATCGTATCTATAACATTATAGGTATTATTACCTCTAATGGCTATGTTGAACGTTAGTTGAGAGCGAGTAATATAAAGACCCATTTACCTTTATAAATTCTAAATAACCTTATTTGTCCCAATACTTAATTCTTAAAATAAACAACCACAGGAAGGTTTTTTATTTGTTATTAGTATTAAAATTTATAACACATAACGACATTTTTGCAATTTAAATTAAAGGCTATTTTCCTCACATTTCTTCATCAAATGATTTTTTATGTAGATTTTAAAAATTAAGTGGGACATCAATGGTTCCGTTACCCTATAAGTTTACTAAGCTTAATTTTTTGCACGCCACCTGGCAGAATGTATCGGAACTTTTGAATTTTATTACCATCCTATGTTTGTACCTACATTCAATGCAAATAAAATATTCTGATTCTGATTCTGATTCTGAAGGTTTTTTTTTTAATTCGATTCACTTTGACGGTTTTCCCACCACATTCTATTATTTACTAAATTGTTACCAAACAAATCTGACCCTGTCGATTTATTCGAGTTCGTTAGCTGCAGCAAAAATTTATTACGGTCACTAATGTGCCTTACGAATGCAGTGTGAACAGTAGATATTGAATAAACGTTTAGTTCAATTACTTGCTACTTCGCCGAACTAGTCTTTAGGTTCGACCGTTTCGTAGATACCTATCATCAAGGATTGCAATTGAGAATCGCGTATCTTATTAATTTAACGTATTAGAGTAATTATTTGTGCATCTAATTAGTTATTTTATTTCTTCGTATATTTTTAATCTATAATATGAAACAACTTATCTATGGTAGAGGTATCTTATGGTTAATTATTTCTATAGCAAAACAGCTGGCTCAAACACAACACAACTATCACAAAAATACGACGTCAACTAGCTTAACTGATCCATTTAGTACGGCCTGTGAGATAGTCGAAGACACAAAAAAATGGACTCGCTAGCTGCTCTAGTATATAAAAGGTAGAACTAAGGCAAAACACCATATTTTTGGGATATTGAACATAGGTTCAGTATCCCAAAAATATGCTGTTTTGCCCATCTATATAGGCTATAATGATTAATGTTCAAAACCGAAGACAATTACAGCAACACCAGGACTAAGGAACACTTGGAGTGCACTGCTGAGCGCTGTCATCATGTACGTTGAGCGAGCATGGTAACCGTTTATAAGCTACGGCGAAGCGGAGAGGCGAGCGTACTTGACACCGGGGCGAGCTCCTAAGACCTTAGCCTGATTGTGCATCACAATGTTTTACGTGCATGACTCGATTTTTTATGCGAACAAACCTCGCCCCAGTAAACAGTGGACACGACTCGTCCTCTGAGACCGCGTGCCCAGTTCGGCACGACTCCCGCGCACTTGACATTGAATTTATTCAAAAGATTACGCCGTTGATGCAATAAACATCGACCTCTAACTCGGCCAGTTAATGAGACAATAAAATTTAAATCTAGCCGTAATTTTGCCTACACTAATATGTGTACGTGACATGTCGATGTGTTACTTGAAACCAGATATTATTTGAATAATATACGACCTTATTCCTAGAGAGTTTTTAAACCCATTTTAGTTATAAAATGTTTTTTCTTCGTTCGAAGAAGACAATATAAGATACTATAATATAATATTTGATGGCTAAAATATCTATAGATTATGCGAATCACAAACTAACGATTAGTCGGCAAATGGTCAGAGAACTATTTAAATATATACTATGAATAAAAAAAGATAAGGCTATCTTTATCCAACGAATCATCAAAACGTTTGTATTAAGGATTGATAATAATCTTGTTTTGATAAAATCAGTACGTCGTGGGGTTGGTGTCGCTTGCAACTTGCACATATTCGTCTTGCCTTGATTCGTTCGCCCTCAGCCAAAGAGGACAAGGTTAAACTTTTCAGTTCACACAACGATATCAATCTGAATTTATTCGTAACCGTTATTTAATTAGACAATTTAATAATAACTGTATTTGTCGAATGCAAAATTAAAATTATTTTCTCTTGTAAAAGGAAAAAATATATTTTTTTTGTTATTAATAAAACAAAATAATTGACAGTATCATGCCTTTTTTCCTTTTATAGGTAGTCAAAAATCTTATCACATCCAAATTAATTTATTTATTTACACACACACAAAAGGTGTAAAATACTAAAACACACAGTTACGTACAAAAACTGCCAATTCCTAATCTAAAAGTAGGATTACATTAATTTGACTGCATCGTAGTGTAACTACACTACCGATACAACTGTATTGCGTACGGGTATGATTTGCGCGCTGAGGTCCTGGGTTTGAATTCTGGGTCGGGCCTAAAACATAGTGACTGGGATTTTCCATCTTAAAAATTTGTCAGCCGCAGCTCGGAGGTAAGTAGTTGGCGGTGTGATACTCCCGTGCCTCGGAAAGCAGGTAAAGCCGTGAGTCCTGCGCCTGAGCTCATTCCGGTCATGTCGGATTGCCGTCTCACCGGACTATGAGGGTGAATTAATAGCCAGTGCCAGCCACCTATGTATTGCGCACATAATTGTACGCTATAAAACCTCCTGCGTACCTAGTTGATCTGTGCTGAGATTGGCCGCCGTGGAAGAGGAATTTTATTGAAGTTATACTTCTTTAGGCGCGTTATGAACCAAAATTGACCGCCTGACCCCACAGCCATTTTTGACACCTGACCCTCTTGACCCCCCCTAACCTCCTCTTGACACCCACACCATTTTCGATCTTTGACGCCCCTTTTTTAATTTTAAATATATAATCCTATGCTCATCAAAATGGAGGTATGTTGGGTCCAAGTCTCTTCCGCCAGGGAGAATACCAGACCCCGGGTTTATTTTTCTTCTTTTTTACGATGCATCTCATTAATTGCATCTGTCAGCGCCACATAGTTTTCTTTACCGCGTCCATAGGACATTATCTGTTATACCTGTTCAAAAAGTACGATAATGCCTAAAAAAATTGTAACGTAATTTTCTAAAAGACGAGTTTTTGACAATCAACCTTAATATTCTTTTCCTGCGATATTTATTGACAGACAAAAACAGATTTTTGCTATAAAAACCAAACCTTACTTTTATTATATCTTTCTGTCTATTGATTTCATTGAATTTTCTTCAACTCTTTCATTAAACATTTTTTGTTCAAACGGAATGGTCATTGCATTGTATTCTAAGTCTTATTGTAAAATGAAGGTTATAAGTTATATAATTTTATTTTGGGGTTAAAACAATACATAACACAATATTATAGCACCGTTACGACTAGTGATGTAACGAATTTTCGATTTCAAACATTAAAATGCTAGTGCAAATGCGAATGCGAATACAAATATTGCACTCCAACATTCGCGAATACGAATGCGAATATGGCGTTTTTATTTGGCGCGAAAAGATTTTATCATACTTTAAGTGAAATTAGCTGGTTATAGATATTTAGACAAATAATTATAATAGTATAATAATTAAAGTAAAATTTAAAAACGATTATGTAGATTTCCATTAACTTTTTTAAACAGGCACAACAAAGTGAACCCAATGCACCTGATAGTAACCGTAGTGCAGTCCTGATAGATTGGCCTATTTATATGTCAGCGATTTTAGTTCTCTTACGAATGTCCTTATATCCAATTTGATTACGTAGAGAAACACCAAGCATAGCCGGGCCTCTTCACATAGCTCGCTGAGTGACTGTGAGCCGTCTGGGGTGGTCCATAGTCAGTGGCTAAATCTCAAAGCCGTACGTAATCAGTGGTAACACACATTGATTGAAGACCTTTGTCTTCAAGCACTGGGGTATTTTGGATGAGAAAATCCTGCCTAGTTTCCCGAACGCTGCCCAACCGAGCTGGTTTTGACCTCTATCTTAAAGATGGACCTGCCTAACTGGACCACTTGTCTTACATAGGCATATTCGTCGAAAACTTCGAGTTGCGTTCTCAACACTAATCGACATAATTATAATGCAAAAAATGCATCGAACAAGATGTTGGTCTTGTTCATTTTAAAGCTTACCAGGTGGGAAACTCGGTTTAGGTATTTGAGCATAACGCTATGCTCTTAAATGATTCTAACAAGACAACAATATCATAGACAAATCAAAGGTGAGTAATGTACTCGCCATTGAAGGTAATTCCAAATTCTTTCTAATCAAAAAGTTAAAAGATATCGTCCAACGTGACAGTGAACAATTTTGGAGAAATAACATCTCCCTGTCACACGCCTCGGTGTAGTTGAATAGCCTTCGTGCTCTGCTCCTTTACTTGGACTGACATACTGGCTTTGTTATACAAGCACTTCAATGTACCGATAGTCGATGTGGCTGCCGCATTTTATGAATGTGACCTATGTTACTGTAGCCTTTTCAAGACCCGCTTCCTTGAGAGGTTGAAAGTTATCTAGCTTGAGCCCCAGACGATTCGTAACACTCGAGAACAGTTTGTTAACTTGACTCAGAAGTGAGGTGGGCCTCACCTTTCTTGAAAAACATCACCATACTCTTGCTCCAGGCAATACACCCTCGAACAACGCGAAATAAAGGCCTCTGAAGGTCTTTTAATATCTGCGCGCGATCGCTTACTGAAACTTTAGTAGTGAGTCCGTCCTTGCTTGCTGCCTTGTGGTAGAATTTCTTTCAATATGACTGCCTTCGTCGACACTATCGTTTTGCTTCTTCAGCTTGGACATTTGGCTTTACCAGGAAATAGACAGATCTTTTGGGAACACTTTGGAGCCTTTGTTCCACTGGATCGTCTCCTTGATGCCTACATCATGGTAAGCAATGACGTCATATCACGAGGATTTCCCTATCTGTCAATCGAGCTGCCGATATACTTCAGCGTCCTTCAAAGACTGCAACGCCATATATCAACGTCAGTAATTTTATGATTATATTTTAAGAAAAAAAATTGTACTGACATTGAAGGAAAACATGAGTAATTTATGTTAAGTTAAGGGATTTTAAAGCCTTAGTAATATTCTTATAACTATTTCCAATAATTTTGTAAACTGTATTATCGGCCACCGCCCGCCCTCACTGTTTTACTATGCTGCAAAACATACCTACTTTATGAGGCTAAAATAAAAAATTACCATTGAGTTTTTTTTTTCAGTATCAGGCCATAGTTTGGAATTTGTATCCAATGTGGCTGATAGGCTCGTCCCCTATCTCATGATAGGACGGAATAACGGTGAAAAGTGGGTACCCTAGTTGCCCCTTGCCTATCCCTTCGGATATAAAAGGCGTGAGTGTATGTGTATGAAATAGGGAATGTAAAATTTGGTGGAAGGTGTAGTTGTCAAATAACATTTATATTACACTGCGATGTCACCGAGAGTCGTCGGCCATAACGCTGCGTGCGTACGAAAGAGATGGCGCGATATCCCCTCAACGCCTTCACTTTTGCTCACAGCAATATTTACTGCTTTATTTTTCAACCAATTTTGATGCTGATTTCACAGAAGAATTTCTTTTTTGTATTATTTTCTGTTACATTTAAAATAATTTATAAAATCTAACATAGGAAACTACCCTATACTCCGATATTTACATTCACATTTTTGCAATGTACTGGAACATTCGCATTTGCATTCGAATGAGGAAAGGAAGGAAATCGAAAATTTGTTACATTACTAGTTTTGACCTCGACATTGTTCTGATTTGAAGTCGAACTGTGCAATGCCGGAACAATTCGTGTACGTGTGTGATCTTGAAATGGTCACACATACACGATGCGGACGTGTTAATTGTGGTTAGTGTCTCTTCTTGGTACGCATGTTAGGATCTCGTGACAGCTACTAAGTACTCCGGGATACTGAGTAATCCTGGGTTTAAAAAGTATACAACAAGTAACGTCTTAATGTAAATGAATTAATTTAAACATTATTGCGCAACTTGAATATACGTTTTGAAATCTAAATTAATACGAATCTTTTAGTGAACGTTTTTGTAATGCAAACATGCGTTAATAAAGAAACAATATTCGAATTATAATCTACTCCATAACCTTATGTATCAAGTGAAGCAAAACATGAATAAGTACACTATCTGAAGAGACTAAGCACGTAATAATAATTTACGAAATATAACGCTAGGTATAGTAGTAAATTCAACTTCTAAAAGAACCATAAAATTAATAATAGATTTACTTTCGATGACCCACACATTTTTGGATAATATCAGCTACAGCCGGATGATGTAACATTTTCCGCAGTTGCACCAATCCTTATTGTTGCTTAGTGCGAACATTTGAATTCAAAACTGACAGCGTCGTTTGAATGTTTTATTTTGCGCTATTTTGGACTGAAGCATATTTTCTAGGTAATAGATATCTAATCCTAACATAACCAGATACAGGATTTCCTTTGGTGAACCGATAGACATTACAGTGGGTGCCACCGTAATGTCTATTTCTAACGCCAAGCAGCAGTGTGCATGCACTGTTGTGTTCCGGTTTGAAGGGCATTGTGGCCAGTGTAACTATTGGACGTAATGAGACTTAACATCTTGTGTCTCAGGATGACGAGTGCAGTGGAATGCCAAATACACTACTCAACAAAGTCTAAGGAACAAACCTCAGAATAATAACTAACGCAAGTTATTATTCTGAGGAACAAACCAAGTACCTATATCAATTAATTTATGAACCCTCTTTAAAAAAAGTACAGGCCACTAAAATTTAATAATGTAGGTCAAAAGTGCAGTAGATATAAAATAAAATGAAAAAGCAAAATCTTTTCGAAATATAGACGGAAAACTTAACTTGTTCGCAACATACTGGATTTTCTTACGTAAAAATTCAAAGATTATTGTAAGTTTTCGATTTTATTCTTAAGAAAAACAAAATTCGCTACTTCCTTGTAATTTTTGTGACTGTTGAGCATTATGTCACGTCGTAATTTAACACAGGAAGAGATCCTTAGGGTTGTGAATATGTTGGAAGCTGGGCGCAGTCAACGCAAAATCGCGGAGGCTGTTAAAACACAACCAATCGTAATTTGGCGGTTATGGACACGCTACAGGTCTACAGGAGATGTAGCCAAATGTCACCGAAGCAAATACAGGGTCACTAACCAGAAACAAGACCGTTTCCTGCAAAACTATGCAACGAGGCAGCCCCAGTTTACAGCTCGCCAGCTGGTAAGACGACTCCAGTCCCAGCACCAAGTGACCAAACTGCCAGAAGAAGGTTACATGAAGTCAATCTTCACGCTCGCAGACCGCTAAGAGTTCCGGCACTATAACGTAGAAATAGAGGGCGTCGTTTATTGTGGGCTAACACACATTTGCGATGGGTCGAGAATCAGTGAGTACATGTTCTGTTTTCGGAGGAGTCTGGATTCGGATTTAATCTTGATTCAAGGAGAGTGCGTGATTGGCGAGTTCCTGGTCACCTCAAGAAGTTCATCCTTACCAAGGCGGAACGATAATGGTGTGGGTTGGAATTCGCCTGGGTAGAAGAACAGATCTCGTTTGAATACGAGGCAATTTAAATGCGGAGCAATAACGCGACGAGATTGTGCACCATATGGTCATGCCTCATCGACAGCAACTCGTTAAAAATTTCATGTTCATTAATGATAATGTGCATGAACACACCTCAAGGCTGGTGATGAATATGTTCCGCGAATACAATATCACCGTATTAGTGTGGCCTGCTCAGTCCACCGATCTCTATTCCGTTTAGCATGCATGGGATTTGCTTGGGAGAACAGCTTTCAGTGATTTATCCCAAAATTTGAACCCGGAAGAAGAATTTTTTGCAACCTTTCCAGACGGGCGACAATTGACAGCCTCATTCTCAGTACGCCACGCGGATGTAGAGCCGTCGCTAATGCCTTAGGAGGGCCAACAGATTATTAAACAGGTGTTAGGAATATTATTTTTATTTAATTTTTAAAATAAACACTATTTTCCCCTTGTTCCCTAGACTTTGTTGAGTAGTATAGTACTTTGTAGCTCAAGGTGCTGGATGATGTTGCTACTGGTTATGTGTGGTCGTATCGATTACCATCAGGCGAACGGCATGCTCGTCTCGTCATTAAATGCAATAAAAATTATATATATATGACAGTCCTGGGGGTAGCCACTCATCAGTGCAATGATCTGCTTTTGTATATTATGTACGTGCCTTACGCCCTACAAAACAAGGGTACTGATATTAATACCTATGCACGTTGCATATACATTATAAAATGCATTATTAATAGCACAGATTAATAGGATAGAATATAAATAAATTGATTAATGTAGGAATGTCAGTATTTAATAAAGCACGTGATTTGCATTGTGTATAAAGGAAACAATCTTAAAAAAGTGTAGTATTAAATGTCCTTCGCTTATAATTTTGTTGAACAGTTTTACCACTGTTTTGTAAACAGTATTTAAATATTGACTAGTCCTAACTTAGACTTTTCATTATCATTTATTTGGTAGCATAAATTAGAGCGTGACATTTTTATTTGGTCGGCTTATACTCGTCATATAATGACGAGTAGTATTTATCAATAAGCTGTAAAATTGGGCATCTTGGACACTTTATTTACGATATTCTAAAAGCAATTCACGCCTTAATTCAAATAAAAGCAACACATTGCTAGATTAATCATCAAATTGTGACTGCCTCGGTGGCGTAATTGTATTATGGTACGACAGCAATGCTGAGGTCTCAGGTTCGATCCCCGGGTCGCGCAAAGTGTTATTGAGTTTTTCTATTCAGTATCAGCCCGGAGTCTGAAATTTGTGCCCGATATGGCGATAGGCTTGCCCCCTATCACATCATGCTAAGGAATAACGGCGGAAAGTGGGTGCACTAGTTGCGGCTCTGCCTACCCCTTCGGGGATAAAAGGCATAAGTGAGTAGGTATGTGTATGTATATTGTGACCCTCACTGAGATACATTTGTGTGCAGGTAATTGGCAGCATTATTATTATATTACTATTTAATATAATTTTGCTACTAATGGCACTATAATTATTGTATAAGTATAAGCTACAGTGCGTTTCAAATTATTTTACCGACGGCGTGAATTGGCACCCCTGTCTCACAAGGTGATGGACATTATGAAGAAAATTTCCGTTATTTTAGTTTAAAAAAAAATAGGGTTACCAGAGGTTAAATGTATTTCCATGAAAAATATATACCCTATATGTCGGAGTGACTAAAATACTATAAAATAGGATGCTGGTTAATTACCAGTATTTCAATATTGCATAGTGAGATTTAAAAATGAACTACTTATTTCTAAACGTAGTATAATACACAATGTTGCAGATTGATTTGAATTTGTAAAATAAGTTGTTCATTTGACTATTTTTATTTATGAATATTGTATTACTGTTGACTTCAATGAATCGAGTAGTATGAAATTATGTAGAGGGGAGCGAACTTTTATAATGAGAGCCTAGACACGCTTCGGGGCATTCGAAATTTAGTTGGCTAGCTCAACAGAACGTTGTTATTACTCTGTATTGTTGTTCAGACGAAATATATTACGTTAATATGAGAAAACCGGCTTTTAATTATTATGGAAGCCTTAAATCATGACGAAGCCAAAAACATGGACATACCACCTTCGCCCATACCTCCATCATCCAACTCCGAAATATATGAGAAATAATAAACAACAATAATTGTAATAGATCGATTAAAGTAAGAGTAAATAAAAAGCCAGTGCAATTGTACAATGTACTATATGCTCAATAATATGTTTTTGGTTATTTGTGCTGACTTGTTATAATTGCTTTTTAATAATTACTTACCTCCATGAATAATTTAGACATGAATGTCATTCCATAATGATAACGAAATATTCGTCTTGTTTCAATTGTTAATGTATTATGCTAAATCTATAAATGTAGTTAATAAGTAATAATGGTTTCCGAAAAAGAAATCCTTTATTTCTAGGTTACTCATTATGTGTGATGTAGCAGCACAGCATCTACCTTACTGCCAACATCACGCCATCGGAACTTAAAGTTGAAACGCACTCTATGAAGGCAATGACATAAGATTAACAAGGAGAATAACGCGGACTGGCTCATAATAAATCAACAAAACAACATTCTTTGGTGTGTATGGAAAACATAAAATTGCATCATTAATTATAATGTCAAAACGATCAGTCATCAACTACGCTCAATTCAGAAAACGGTTTTTAAGCATCTAATTTATAAAGGAATATTGCGTCATCAGTGGAATATCTGAAAACAAATACCACTTCCAAAATACAAATGCAGTACAATATGTATACAAAAACTTGTTCGCTAAGGAGGTGGTTCCTTTAAAGTCGATTTTTGAACGAAACCCCTTCATAAACTATGGCATATACGTCAAGCACGCACTTTTCACTTTCCTAGGTCAAGACCTTACATTAACACTTTTATATAATATATTTTTTTTACTACATGTGTAACAGGAAATAAATAATGATAAGAATATTATTATATTTGCCACAAAACAAATTGGATACTTTTTTGAACTGAACTTTTTTTATGTAAGGCTCTGATCTTAGAGTGTACATAAACTAATTTTTTTTTACAAAAAATAAGCCGACTTCAAAACCACTACAAATAAAAAAATAATTAAAATTTGCAATCACTTAGTATATACTTATATTTGGAGTCGATGCCTAATGTAGATTGCCAGCTAAGCTAAGGAAATACACAAACAAATATACGAAAACATTGTTCAATTTAAATTAGGCACCAAGTCTAAATATAAGTATATACTAAGCGGATACAAATTTAAATTATTTTTTTGATTTGTAGTGATTTTAAGGTCGGTTTATTTTTTGTGATTTTTTTTATACATTGTTTTTTTGTTAGTTAATTATGAAATCGTGTAAACAACGCATCATAGATATACGATTGCAGCATTCGCGAGAGTTCCGTTGTGCATCTCCGAAGACCTTCACCAGATCTTTATAAATTATAATATACTAAAACCTTCACTGAAAAATATACGTTTCTATATCGAAAACCACATCCAAATCGGATCGGATACAAATTTACAAACATACATACGGATCGAATACAGAACCTCCTTTTTGAAGTCTGTTAAAAACGTATAGCGCATACATAGATGAAAAAACCCCAAAGAGAAATAGTAATCTATATTGTATACAAAACAGAATTGTGTTAGTTGCACCATTTATAACTCGAAAACGGCCGGACCGAATTAATATAATTTTCATATTATGGCAACTAATATAATTTTAATATATGATTTTAATATTATGGCCCACGATATTTCATTTTATAATCAACTTAGACGTATGGATATAATGAAGAAAAAACAAAATACGAACATAAACATCTTCCGATAACACCAAACAAAAAATAGTCCACGATTGTAGCAAAAGGTCAAAAATAAGTATAAACAAAATACTGTGAATGATGTCATTAATGATAAGAAAGGTTGACAAAAAAAAAACATTTTGTAACACCTGTGACGAGATATATGGAAGAGAGACATATTTAACATAAATCTAATGTCGTTTAGCAGCTGCATATTCGTGAGATGCCACTTTTAATTTTGTTCATTTACGCCAAATCGAAAGATAATACGTTTTGATTTCAGGTTTTCCAGGTTTACTGTGCGTATTCATGCATAGCAAAATATTATTAGCTCTTCTAAATTATGATGTTATTTCGGCTGGGTATATGAGTTCATTACATCTAAAGAATCATAGACGCTGACAACTCTAAAGGCAATTGCCTTCATCATTACTATTTTTAATTTCTTATTGGAGTTGCTAAGCCCTAGTGCGCCTCCGCTAATCGCACCTACCATACAGAACCCAAATGTTTGTTGTTAAAGTCGCTTTACTAAAACAGTAGCATGAGATTCTAGCTAACCCATCCATGCCGTAAACACATCATACAAACCTCTAAAATGGCAATGTTTTCAAATATTTCAAATTACGCCTATTATGCAGCTTCTTATATAACGCATCGCGTCCATTGGACCAGTAATACGTGCAGCCTTGACTTTCACCTTCAAAAGCTGCTACACTAGCTGACCATAAGTATTTAGTGTTACACATTGTTACACAAAATGTAAATGTCGTGTAACGGAAACCATTAATGTCATCTAGATCATGTTTTATCTGTGTTTTTGATAATGTTTAAATTTTTGCTGTTCTTATTAGATCAAAATATTATGGTCAGGATATAATGGACTAAATTTGTTGTTACTTTTAACAAGTAAAGGTTACTCAATTCGTTGTTATTAATTAAAAGGTTTTTAACGATATTGTAACCCGTGGTCCGAATTCCGATTTAATTACTTTTTTTACATTCGATTTCATATAGCTTCGGATTGGTCCCATATTAATTACATTAGTATCATTACCATGGACTTTGAAGATGCAGTTCGGAATTCCATAAAACCCAAATAGACCTGTCAAATGCGGCTTGCATCCAGCGTGTTCCTGTGACCTTTATCAAGTTGTCTGTCTACCTTGCAGGTGCGGGTCCAACGCTACGCTTGTTGGGATGTAACATCCAACATAATAATATTACCATGTCAATGATAATAATATATTTGTACGACTTTGAACTTTTCAGGGTCCTTAAAATTTAAGAGGGAGAAAATGTTTCCCGATTGGTCGCTTATTTAAATTACAAGCCTAGCTACGTAAATGTATGAAAATAAATATTGTTTAAATTGGTTTTTGAAGTAGGTTTTTTGTTTTAGCATCTGACCTTCACATATAAACAAATACATGATACTTTTTATTTGAAACACCTTCATCACTACAATCATAATACAGCAATCATTATGACAAACTGTTTATTTATTTTTTGCTAGAGAAATTTATTTGTTTTATTTAAATCGCAAGGGAATCTTTCAAACTTATTAATATTGTAGGTTAGCAGAAAATAACATACCTGTTGAATATGCAGAACTACTCCAACATTGCCTCACATCTGGCTATATGTTGTGGAATAATCATTTCTATGTACAAGTTGAGGGTGTAGCAATGGGCTCACCTGTATCTCCAGTAGTCGCCGATACTTTCATGGAGGACTTCGAGGAAACAGCCCTGAACACAGCCCCGGTCTGACCAAGGTTTTACAAACGGTACGTAGATGATACTTTCACAATATTACCATATGACAAAATACCTGCATTTTTAAATCATCTCAACCCCATTAATAATAAAATTCAATTTACCATGGAGTTGGAACAGGATAACTTTCTTGCTTTCTTAGATGTTTTAGTCCTCCGTAATCCTGATCAGTCCCTAAGCCACACTGTATATAGGAAACCGACCCATACTGATAAATACCTGAACGGTGAATCTCATCACCATCCAAAACAGTTAGCTACCGTGGGCAAATCTTTGTTTCAGAGAGCACAAGGAATCTGTGACGAGTAACACCTGGGCGCTGAGCTGCAACATGTCAAGCAAGTACTGCGAGACAACAAGCTCCAAATTCCACGCCGCCGTCACAGAGACCGAATGAAACCAGCCACAGTTGATCGTGTCCCAGTTGTATTACCTTATGTAAGAGGAGTCACCGACAAGATTGGCTACGTCCTGAAGCGTGCTTCCATAAAAGCTTATTTTAAGCCGCCTAAGAAGATAAGTCAATTTTTACCTCCTGTCAAGTGCCATATACCTCTACAAGAACCGGGCATATACAAGATAGATTGTGACTGTGGCCTCTCTTATATCGGACACACAAAAAGACATGTAGGGACCCGCGTAAAAGAACATATAGCTGACGTTAAACAACGACGCTCTACGAAGTCTGCAGTAGCTGAACACTCGGAAGAAGGCTCCAACCATTACCTTAGATTCGACAAGCCACAAATCCTTGCTAAAGAACACCGATTCCTGCCTAGGATGATTCGCGAGGCTATTGAAATTAAAAAACATCCCAATTTCAATAGAGAAGATGGTTGGAATCTTGCACAAGCCTGGGACCCAGTAATACATTTAATTAAATCGGGCCCCAAAAGACCTGCTGCCAGACCTCAAGACATTGTGAGCCCTTACTGCGTAGACCGGACCGCAAACAATGACTAACACCTTAATATTGTATAATTTTAAATTGAAGGTAGATTTGTAATATTAACTTTTCGGACCACCTACACCTCAGTCCGCCCCGTGACCACGAAGTGCTGAAAAGCCTTCGAAACGTCGGGAGAAAATATAAATTAAAAAACCGCGATAAAATCCGTAAAGTAGTTTTATTTAAATAGTATTTGTTAGATAAAAATGCCAAAATCGAATCTAATTTCGTCACCCAAACAAAGCTGTGACTAGATATAAAATCAATGCAAAATGTAATAGTAGGTGCATAATTTATGCATAAAACAGACATCAAATTACTAACTCAACTATAGTTCTTATCTTAGATATTTATTATTGAAACGCGAGGTATAATAATTCCATAAAACAGTTTTATAAGGAATATCTTTACTTACTAACGCAGTTTTGATTTCCTTAGTTACTATTTAGAAATAATGTACCTAAGTATCAAAAAATATTATGTAGAATCACAAAAAGTATCCACATTATCTTTTCGCGCTGCAATTATTTAAAGTAATGTTTTACTGTCGTTATATGCTGTAGTATATCGACGAAAACCAACAAACGGCCAATTCACAGAAATATTAAACCCATAGTGACCCTGACTTTCACCTTCAAGTTGCTATCAGACAAGGCGTGCCGGCACTGTTTTACTATTCCACGCATGCGTAATGCGCTTGTTAAATTCCAGTTATCTAATTTTAATTACAGTGATCTAAACCGAGCAATTTGTTGATTACGATATCACTTGAGCAAAATAAGAAAATAACGCGCCTTCATGAATTTAGGAGGGAAATAACTATCATTATTTCGCAGGTAATGACTGTCTATTACTCTGTTGATAATTTAATGTAATTAGCTACTGAAAAATTATAATTACGTAAATCTAATGAGATGTGTCGTGATTCGCTGGGACCTAGACACAGAACTTGAAGGACACTACCTTGCATGATACAATAGAGCAATCGAAATAATAGCTACCAATTTTATGTTCTCCACGCAAAACATGCACACAGAGACAAGTATGTAATTAATGTGATATCATGTTTAGATAATATGACCTGTATGACAATTTGTATGCATTATGTATTTATTGATCACAAGAATGATAGATTGCGGATCTAGAACTGGCGGATGTAATTCATATCCGTAAAGGAAATTGGATTAATATCTAGGAAGTATATAATTGTGGTTCATATTATAGTTTAAAATTATTATGTACAATTTACAGAAGTTTAATTTATGCCCGCAATATAATTTTAGTTTTCTTAAGAAAATAACACAAAACATAATATCAATCAAGAAATTATATTCACTTTTGTTATATTCAAACTAATTGGACTGCCTCGGTGGCGTAGTTGTATTATGGTACGACTGTAATGCTGAGGTCTCGGGTTCGATCCCCGGGTCGGGCAAAGTGATATTGAGCTTTTCTATTCAGTATCAGCCCGGAGTCTGGAATTTGTGCCCGATATGGCGATAGGCTCTCGCCCCCTATCACATCATGGGACGGAATAACGGCGAAAAGTGGGTGCACTAGTTGCGCCTCTGCCTACCCCTTCGGGGATAACAGGCGTGAGTTTATATGTATATGTATGTATTTTGTTATATTCAATCTATATACTATAATTTATATTGAAATATTTTTAACTGCCTCGGTGGCGTACTTGTATTATGGTACGACTGCAATGCTGAGGTCTCGGGTTCGATCCCCGTGTCGGGCAAAGTGATATTGGGTTTTTCTACTCAGTATCAGCCCGGAGTCTGGAATTTGTGTCCGATATGGCGATGGGCTCGCCCCTTATCACATCGTGGGACGGAATACGTACGGCGAAAAGTGGGTGCACTAGTTGTGCCTCTGCCTACCTCTTCGGGGATAATAGGCGTGTGTGTGTGTTTTTTTACCAATAGGCGAACTAACTAGCAAATACCTCTTCATCTTCAGGGTAAATCCAAGACTTTAAGGATCACGGAGATGTTGAATGTTAGATCAGGCCTTGAAGGAATGGGAACAGAAGGAATAATATTGTAGCAAAACTTCACATCCGGTTTTTGTAGACAGTACTATCTCATTCAAGGCGGTCATTGAAATAATTTTGGATAACAAATTGGCTATTGAAAGGCTCTACTCGTTTCACTTACCGAAACATAAATTTATAACCATACGACGCACTTATTAAGTAAGTTATTAAACATTAGTTCATAATATATTTTAAATTTTAATGTTTTACAAATTACATAACATTATTTAGGATGTATACATCACGCCTTTATCCTGGAAGGTTAGGCTGAGATGCAACTTGCGCACTCGCTTTTCGCCATGTTTCATCACATGATATTGGTTCGAGCACATCCTCATATCGGGTATAAATAAACCCAATATCACTCTGCCCGACCCTGAATTCGAACTCGGTACCTCAGAGTAGTGTCGTACCACACACATAACGCCTCTACGCTACCGAGGTAGTCAACTTATAATTATTATATTATGCTCTAGGTGTCAGCATTCCTTAGTCTTTCCGCTTCTCTTCCGGACATAATGTACCTTATAAGGCCTTTTCGCAATCATTACCGCTTTAAGTGCTGTTTAAAGAACGATTTTTTTGTTACTTTAAACCATTTCAAGGTAATGTTTTGATGCTCTTTAAGGTTATGTTTTTTGTAGTTTATACGTATTATTAGAATTGAATTATGTGAAAACTGCATAGAATAATTACTATTTAAATAAAATATAAGCTGTCATCATTCTTCGTCTAACTGTACCTTTTTTAATTCTTTTGAAGGCTTTATAATATATAATGAAAATAGGCGAAAATGGGTTACTCCATTTCTAAGTAATCACCGCTGATAATTTTTTTTTTGTCCCTGACATTACTCTTTCTAGCCTGACGAGGGTCGGCTTATGAAAGAACACCGGTCTTTTGGGTGAGTGCAGAAGGCGCTCGCAACCCTTAAAATTAAGCGACCACGCTGAGGGCGACCCACTAACGGGTCACGAACCTCGGCTCAGGGCGGCCACTGAGAGGATAAGACATCAGCGTTTGGAGAAACATGGTTTTTAACCTAATCCTATTCATGTGTTCGTAGTATTCGGCACGAGGGCCGGAACTGCTAAGAGAGGTCAGGGTGACGGGGAACGCGACGAGGTCCTCGACGGCGAGGACGGTACAGCGGTCTTGTGGAGTGTAAGAGCTTTTGATGCTCGATCTTTTCGCGAATGGCCAGAGTGATTTCGTCCTCTGGATCTGTCAGTACTGAACGCGGTCGTCTCCATTTGACGCGATCAAATGTAGTATATATAGACGCTTTACGAATAAGCGTGTTTGGGTGGTTTACCGCCCGATCGAAGTAGCGTCTGCTGGCCATATACATAAAGTGCCTGATGGTCGGCATGTTGGTGTCCACGTGGAGGTTGCGGTTGCGTACGTACCACGGGGCACCAAGAGCATATCTGAGACCGCTGATAATAGCATCCACAATATCTATGACATCTATAATCTAATTTTTACCAAGCTTCAACATCCTTTCGTACTTGTTTTAAAATTCGCAAAAATAGGTAATAAATAAAGGGAATATAATGTCTACATTGGAAATGTATTTAGGATGAACTGGTTAGCTCCATAAATACGCTGCCTCAACAAAGTATAATGAAAACATTCACCCATACAAATTCATGAAATAAAGCGAAAATTATAACATTTTTACTCTTTCTCTTTTACGACTAGACTTATTTCCTACACCTATTATGTTCTCAGCTTGTTATTCAAATGATAATATGAAATATATGAAATCCTCCTAGCCAGTTTCGGCCACGGCGGCCAATCTCAACGGAGATCAGCCAGGTACGCAGGAGATATTATAGTGCACAAGTGTGTGCGTAATACACAGGTGCACTCGCTATTCCTTCACTCTCATAGTCCGGTGAGACGGCAATCCGACATGACCGGAGAGAGATCTGGCGCAGGACCAACGGCTTTACGTGCTTTCCGAGGCACGGGGGTATCACACCGCCAACTTCCTGACTCCGAGCTGCGACTGAGTAAATTTTAAGATGGAAAAACCCAGTCACAATTTTTTTTGGCTCGACCCGGGATTCGAACCCAGGACCTCGGCGCGCAAATCGTACTCGTAATGCGTACGCAATACCACTACGCCACCGAGGCAGTAGATAGATAATAATGATAAAGCATAAAGAGCTTAACTTAAGCTTAATGAAGCACAAATAACAATAAAGCACATTATAAAACCAGTAAACAAGAGTGCACTTCCTACATATTTAATCAAAACGAGACTCAAGTTGACATTATCATGTAAAAGAAAACCTACGTAAACATCATACTTACATAAAATTTCCGCCTGAAAAAAAATTAAACAAAGTTTTTAAATTATCTTTAAAACCACAGTTTCCGGAACTATGACTCTAATCTGACTTTTAAATGCCTTACGCTTGACAAAAAATATTTGTAACAATATAGATCGATATCTACCAACGTCATTATATTTACAAAAGTACACGTAAAGTGATTCGTAAATTGCGCCATTTTTACTTCCGGCAACTGTTGATACAATGCGTGTTTCCTGTTTTGGATCAGGTTTTTTAACATAAACTCGGTAGGCTCATTATATTGTAAAAAAAATTACAGTTTTACGGAACTGTTGGAACATTATGTACGTAGTTACTTTAAGGTTTTTGAAAGTGACGTTACATTACAGTATTTCCGGTTTTGTTATCTCACCAGGTTCAATGAATGTTTCAGAAAATCATGCGTAAGTCTGTAGAACCGGTTTTTTTATGGTTTTCGGAGTTTATATTGATTATAATTAAATTATTTTACTTCTTACTAATATTACAAACGCTTTCTGCGTTTGTGAAAATTACCGGTGGTTCATACCACTGGAATATCTATTTCTACCGCCATGCAGCAGTGTGCATGCACTGTTGTGTTTCAGTGACATTGTAGCCAGTGTAACTACAGGACATATTGAGACTTAACATCTTGTCTCAGGATGACAAGCGTAGTGGAATGACACACAGTACTTTGTAACTCAAGGTGCTGGATGGTGTTTCCATTGTTTATGGGTAGTCGTATCGCTTACTATCAGGCGAACAGCATCCTCGTCTCATCATTCTTCAAGCCATGAAAAAAATGTTTGTTAGAAATAAACGCAGTAACGCTGGACGGATTTGGATGAAATTTGACGAACACATAGAACATGAAGGGATTGGATTATTTGTTATAGCATAAGCTACTTCATATTAAGGTAACTTGCTCCCTTAGATGAGTTTTGGCCAAACACGGACCCTAAAGGACAAGCTGAATCGACTAAGAAAAGAATGCGTCTTTTAACATTGGGAATAGGGGTCAAATTTTCTTGACCTTATGTTTCGTACGATTGCCACAAGTAAACGATTTAGGATTAGCTCATTGTTGTATTGAGAGTGCGAGAATACGGATGTTGGGATTTTTGGCGGTAAAGGCTTTACACGCGGGCAAAGCTGCGAGCGACACCAAGGGTGAAATAATTACTCGCAATATTATTCAGTCTTCGAATAGGATCCTATCCACGTATTCACGATGTCTGCGTAAGACCACCATCCGATGCCGCCGCCTAAATAAATAGAGTGAATTATGGTTTTTATTATCATGTAAATATAGAAATCATCCGCCTCGCCGTCTTACATCCAGTACTCCATCTTCAGTGAGTTGAAGAATGTGATGTTAATGTATCCAGGTGATGAAGAATAACGTCTTCTAAAGCTTCCCTCTAGTGTCCTGATGGGGACATATTGCTTATACAGATCCAATCGCAGTCAAAATTATGAAAAGTTTTCAGAATAATGACTATAGACTAGACACGAATAGATATCCTTTGAATAATTTATTGACGCTAAATTTTACGTTTATACGAATATTTGTGTTACAAATAAATAGACAAAGAAGCTAACCATAATATACTTTAGTGAGAAATATTTTAATAAACCTAATTGCTCTGTGCAAAACTACAGAAAAATATTTGTCATATAATTTGTGGATCCATTAAACTTTATAGCACTAAATAATATGATATTATTAGTAAATGAGTACCACATGCTGAAAAAGACATAGTCTTTACTAGACTACACCCTCAATCCCACAATTTCAACTCCTGTAAGTCAGGATCGACAATGGCACTCGGCAAGTCTCTGGGAACACTAATTAATCTTAACCAGCAACCAAATTAATCAAATAGAAGAATAAGGAGGAGTTAGATATATATTTTCGTCCACCATGAGTCATCATTTCTATCTATAGGTAAGTTCGATCGTAGTTATAGTTTTCTTTAACCTTTTTACAAGCATTGTTTTTATATCTCCTAATTTTCAAACTTGGCCTTTAACTCTCAACAGACAGCTATTTAGTATTGGTTTTGAATTTAATTATTATTTGTATCTTTGTATATAACATGTCCTTTGTAACAAAAGAATCTAGTGAAAGGACTTTCTGGCGTCGAGTCAGGCGTGCTATTGCATTGTCCTGCGAGGAAAGGTAGAAACCGGTATGGCGAGCAAGCGAGATATATTTCCTGACCAGGTGCTGCCCGCTTAGCCGCCACTCACGACCGCCGTTAGCCCACTGTTCGGGTCAAGGCAATTGTACGCTCAGCTTTATTGTTAAATTGCTGCAATTTATATCATTTGCTTTTTTTAGAATTGCGATTACGATAGATAAGGTTAAATATAATTGTTTATACCTTCTCACGTACTTCTCGTCTGCTTAGATGGTATATTTAATTGGGGTATGACATTCGCATCTTTATTAATCTACAGTCACATCTGCAGGTCCGGGCTGAGACAGTGTGCTGCCACGGCTCCACAAGGGCGTATTATAAATATTATGAGCAGTGGACTCATATATATTACATATAGACATACATACATATACACTCACGCCTGTTATCACCGAAGGGGTAGACAGAGGCGCTACTAGTGCACCCACTTTTCGCCGTTATTCTGTCCCATGATGTGATAGGGGGCGAGCCTATCGGCATATCGGGCACAAATTCCAGGCTGATACTGAATAGGAAAACTCAATATCACTTTGCCCGACCCGGGGATCGAACCCGAGACCTCAGCTTTGCAGTCGTACTGTAATACAACTATGCCACCGAGGCAGTCAGAGCAGTGAGTGAGTCCGAGAGCAGTGGACTCCAGACATTAATAATTCTCCGTCTATTGAACATTATTTTCTTGACCCAGACAACTATACCGCGCTGACCCTGCTTACATATTCGTTATGTAAGCAGGGTCATGGTATAATTACCATTGGATAAGTATAGTCAGCCTCATAAGCTGCTATACAAATCCAAAACTTCAGAACGCCTTTACACTTTTGTGTCTTTACCAATATTTTTTCTCTTCAATTAAATAAATAAAAGAGAAAAATATAAAATAAAAAATTTCTATAAAAATTTAAAATCGAATAAAAGAAATTTAATTTACTTCACAAAAGTAAATAAAAGTTTCAATTAAACTTGCTGCGTATATTATGCGATTTAAAATGTTGAATTTGTTCAACTATGTGACTATCTATGTGGCATATCCTATACCTACTTCATGTTAAATAAAGTGTAATCTGGCTCACAGAATATAACTTAAACTATCTTAAACTGACTTACTGGTGGTAGCTCTCATATGTAAGAGTCCGTCTGGGTGGATACCACCGCAATATCAATTTCTACCACCGAGCAGTATCAATGCACTATTGTGTTTCGGTTTGAAAGACATTGTAGCCAGTCTAACTACTGGACATAATGAAGCTTAACATCTTAACTCTCAGGATAACAAGCGCAGTGGACTGCCACACAGTACTTTGGGAGTCAATGTGCTGTATGGTGTTGTTACTGTTTTGGGTATCGCTGACCATCAGGCGAACGGCATGTTCGTCTCGTCATTCAATGGAATAAAAAAAATTCCTAAACTATATTCCTGTGTCTTGTGGTTTGGGATATAGATTGATTGGCAAGCATTACCTTCGCCTGTCGACTCAATATTCCAGACTGTTCAATACCAGATCTACACAGGCTAATCCGGAACTACACACACGTGTACACGCACCGTGTATCGTGACGGATATACGACCGGATACAAATCATCCACCACCAGCATATTTATGTTAATAATAATATGGAAGTAAAATAAACAGTAATGGAAAATAATATTACTTGCAACCTACCTGCCTGCAACATGCAAATATTGTTGTCGATTTATTTTTAGTATATTATATCATTGCAAGACACGCTAAATCATTTTGTGGCATGTATGTAATATGACATTAGTAAGAACACAATCGACCCAACTTTTTATCGTTCAGTCGTGGTTCATACACTCGGTTCCTAGTAAATTCGTGTCTTTGTGCAAAAAAATAGACCTAGTTTTTACTGACAATGTTTCATGCTACATCATTGTTATGTCGGTCATGTCACATTTTTAATGTTGCTTTTTTATTTTGTTAAAATTAAAATTAAGTGGACCGCGCAGTATGTTCAAATGTCACCTATGCCATAAACATGTAAAGTTACCTGTCGAAGAATATTTTATGAATTGTTTATATTGGATGGCAAAGATTACTGCGAAACATTGTAATTTACGGTTGATTAACCAACACATTAAAGTTAATTGACGTTCGTCTTAATTATTTTTAATTAAAATGAGCGTTAGAACAAGCAGATTTGTGGATAAAATGATTCCGTTTCTATAAATATACGGTGCGACCTTCTTAATTTAGCGAAGCGTGCCAAACAATTGCTACATCGGGAGCGGTATAATCCGGCTAACGTAAGCTATCTGTAAAATGTCATTCGATAAATAGATTGCCTTTGAACCACATCGGAAATGAGCCGACTTCGTGACCGGAAGGTGTAAGTCCTTGCTGAATGCTGGGTCAATGGTTATTACGTACCACCATCTCCACCCATACAAATGCCCATAGTTTGCTTGTCACTTATCTCTAAACTAGTAGTGCTCGCGGCTCCGCCCGCGTGAAAAAGTTTTTCCGGGATAAAAATATTTTCCCGGGATGAAAAGTAGCCTATAGCACTCAGGAGTAAAGTAGCTTCCCATTTGTGAAAGAATTTTCAAAATCGGTTCAGTAGTTCCTGAGATTAGCTCGTTCAAACAAACAAACTCTTCAGCTATATAATCCTACTAATATTATAAAGGCGAAAGTTTGTAAAAATGTATGGATGTTTGGATGTATGGATGTTTGTTACTCTTTCACGCAAAAACTGCTGAACGGATTTCGATGAAATTTGGTACACGGGTAGATCATGTCCTGGATTAACACATAGGCTACTTTTTATCCCGGAAAAATATAAAGCGGGACTTTTATCCTGGAAAAACTTTTTAAAGCGGGCGGCGCCGCGGGCAAAAGCTAGTATTAGTATAGATTACTGCACACACCCTTGACTGCCTCGGTGGCGTAGTTCTATTGCGTACTCGTTACGAGTACGATTTGCGCGCTAGGTCCTGGGTTTTTTTTTTTTTTTTTTTTATTGTCCATGAGTATACAAAATTGGTTTCTTATTTACATAAGTTACACAAAGTGGTTTCGATATAAGGGAGGCGGGGGTGGGCAAGGTTCCGCTATTTGATACGTAGCTTATCCCCCCCGTCCGATAGTACAGCAGTGCAGAGAGATTTCTTATTCTAGGTATGTTATTATTTCTAATCTTACGTCTAATTGAATGAAACTATATATAAACAAGTGAAATAGATAAAGATTACAATCGAAATCTTCTAAGCTAATTATAATTAATGTTTAATCAAAACAATGAAAGTTAGGTGGTACTACTATTATTAAACTGTTTGAGGTTATTGAAGACAGTGTCGACATATTCTAAATAGGAGGCGAGAGCCTGTTTTGTCGCTACGAGCATTGTTAAGGTATATGGTGGGACCCTGAAGCGCCTGCAGATCGCCTCGTGCTTATGCCGTGCTCGCATGAACCGAGGGCAGTGCTCCATAAGGTGTTCTACGGTTTGACTTGTGTCATCGTCGCACGGGCACGAGTCAGTGGTCGATAATTTAAATCGGTGCAGGTATGCTCTGTGGTAACCGTGGCCGGTGAGTGCCTGCGTTAAATTGAAGGAAAGTGACGTGTTTTTCCACAGCTCCTGTATGCGATCAAGGCCAGGGAGGAGCGCCCAAGTGTGTCGGCCCTGTGTGGCGTGCTCGTACCGGTGCTGCCAGGCGTTAAAGGAAGAGCTGCGGGCGAGATGTTTAACGTACGCCATAGGAAAGTGAGCGTAGTCGGGAGCACGATGAAGGTCACAGGCCGCATTTGCCGCCCGATCCGCCAACTCATTGCCCGCAATGCCAACGTGGCTCTTTACCCATGAAAATTTTATAACACCCACCGACCGGTAATCCCGGATAACGCAGTGTATTCGGGACACCAGCGGGTGGGTATTGCTGCGATTCTGTAACGCTATAAGTGAAGACAGTGAGTCGGAGTATACCATTGTGTGTGGGTATTTGCGTTCGAGAGCCCATCGGCACGCGTGCAAGAGGGCTAGCAGCTCCGCCTGAAACACCGAGCAGCAACTATGGAGTTTTAATTTACGGGTGGTGGTAGCCCCGCCAGGGTCAAAACACACAAAGGCGGCCCCGACCCTGCCGTCATCCTGCCTGCTACCGTCCGTGTATATGTGGTGTGCAGGCTGTTGTATGGTGTCGCTGTTGGTGTCGATCTCCTCCTGATTGGAGAACGATGTGATTTCGATTGCGACGCGCTCCGCCGGATGAAGGAGGAGGTGAGGAGGTGTGGGGGACTCAGGAGGGATATCGCAAGGAATGAAGTCGGAGGTCCCGATAAGCCGGACACGCTCCAGTTCGTACACCTCTAAGACCTTCAAGTCCAGGGGCGTGAACTGTGCGAGAGCCAAGGCTGCGGTGGTCGACACGGTGCGAAAGGCGCGAATGGCTTTTAGGGCAAATCCGCGCTGCACACTGAGCAGGAGGTCTCGGATGTATTTTTTGTTAGCCACGTGCCCCCAGACGCCGGCGGCGTAGGTGATTGTCGGTTCTATGACGTGTTCTAGGTCCTGGGTTCGAATCCCGGGTCGGGCCAAAAAACTTTGTGACTGGATTTTTCCATCTTAAAAAGATTACTCAGTCGCAGCTCGAAGTCAGGAAGTTGGCGGTATGATACCCCCGTGCCTAGGAAAGTACGTAAATCCGATGGTCCTGCACCTGATCTCTCTCCTGTCATGTCGGATTGCCGTCTCACCGGACTATGAGAGTGAAGGAATAGCGAGTGCACCGGTGTATTGCGCACACACTTGTGCACTATAATATCTCCTGCGTACCTGGCTGATGTCCGTGGAGATTGGCCGCCGTGGCCAAAACTGGCTAGGAGGATTTCATTTCACTACACACACACGCCTTTTATCCCCGAAGGGGTAGGCAGAGGCGCAAAAGTGCCACGTTTACTACATAAACACAAATAACTACATAAACTTCTTAATCACGTAAAACACCCTATGTTTTTGCTGACCTATATTAAAGTTTTAATTATAAAATATTACATCGATGTTGACTAATAAGAAGTGGTTAATATCAACTTCCGTGATTTTTTATTATAATTACAATCTTACCACAAAGGCTCGAGACTGACAGACCGCTCACGTATTTTGCGATTTATGAATAACATGTCACATTTGTTTTATACGATTTTCAACATTGTTTTTTATTTGACTAGAGTTCTTTTTGCATTACTTCTTATTTACTTAGCAAATGGTTTCAGAATGAAATAGGAAGACGATGGTAATTAACATACACATATACACTCACGCCTGCGCGAGTAGCGGTAGGGGGCGAGCCTATCGCCTTATCAAATTCCAGACTCCGGGCTGATACTGAATAGAAAAACTCAATAACACTTTGCCCGACCCGGGGAACGAACCCGAGACCTCAGCTTTGCCGTCGTACTGTAATACCACTACGCCACCGAGGCAGCCGATGATGGTAATTTATTCAATTTTAATTAGATGGCTCATTATTGATAATAAAATTTAATGAAAACAAATAATAAAAACTTATTTGATTATTATAATTTAATGCTTTATGTGTAGAATTTGCTAAGTTATTGTTGTACATAAATACGGTGAACAACTCAGCCGTGTGTGTTTATCCCACTAGATTCTAGTTTTGCTAATCAATATTCATAATACGAAACGGGTTGTCTTGATACATGTAATAATTAAATTGTTATTTAATCTGTGACGTTGTGTGTTGGCGACTTTGAATAATCGATAATAACTGTTTACTAGCGTAATCACAAAGGGCATGTCGGTGTAAGGGAGTGTATACAACACGGTGTATACAACTACGTAAATGGATATCGAACAATGATTTATTACTTTTTTTATCTTGGTTGTACTACACACTTGTTTTAACGCTATAAGAATACCTTACTTTTACCCTTAATCGTTGATGTCTCATCCTCTCTCAGTGGCCGTCCTGAGCCGAGGTTCATAACCCGTTAGTGGGTTGCCCTCAGCATGGTCACTTAATTTAAAGGGTTAGGAGCGTCTTAAGCGTTCACCCAAAAGTCCGATGTGTTTGTATAAGCCGACTCTCGTCAAGCTAACAACCGGATAGCCATGTTAAAAAAAAACATTACCTTTATAGTTGTCTTTGTATACGTTTCTGTTAACTACACCGGAGCGCAAATTCACGGTCTCGGATACGAAAGTTATATTTTTTTATGGCAACGAATGACGAGACGAATATGCCGTTCACCTGATGGTAAGAGATACGACCACCCATAAACAGTAGCAACACCATTCAGCACCTCGAGTTACAAAGTACTGTGTGGCCATTCCCCTGCGTTCGTCATCCTGAGACATAAGATGTTAAGGCTCATCATGTCCTGTAGTTACACTGGCTACAATATCCTTCAAACCGAAACACAACAGTGCATGCACACTGCTGCTTGGCGGTAGAAATAGACATTGCGGTGGTACGCGTATTTTACCTCAAAATACTAAAATCGTACACGCATCAAGACCTATATACCGACGATAATTGTAATAAAACGACTTATTTCAATGTCGACCATTCGGGTAAACGTACGAACTATAATCCCAAATCATATTTCTTGGATACCTAAACGTTTTTCCTGTATCGACCTGGCTTAATATGACTGCTCCTGATTACCTAAAATAGAAAGACAACAAGGTGGTTTATAGGATTCGCGAGCTCAACGGAGCTTCTTTAACATAAGGGTGAAACGTTTTACGTGATTTGCGAACCAAACCACACACTCTGCTGCAATTCATGTAAACGTAGAGATTATCTTTATAATATACATACCATTTATGCAGATCTAATCATAAAACCCTTTTTTTGGGAAGAATGAAGAATCTACGTTCACCAGATCTGCTATTTTCGCATATTGTTTGTCACAAAAAGTCATATTATGTAGAAAGGAAAAAAGGCTTAGTGCTGCATAGTTCACTACCTGTGCTACTAAAAACTATAATTACTATAATTGATCAAGCCTTTGTGACAGACGATCATAATACGTCTCATATCGGCGCTATTTATCCATTTCTGATTAATACCATATTTCTTGTTACGATAATTGAGATACATAACCGACACATCTGACATTCCGTTTTAATAGATTATGCTTCCTCATAGATCATTGATCTTGTTAATGTCATAATACTTTAAGATGGAATACAAATTACCTTACTTTTTGGTCTTCGAATACTGTTTAATCGGTATTAAACACATTAAAGATTCTTGCCTTTTAAAGTAGTGGGCAGTAACGCAACTAGTGCACTTTTCGCCACGTATAAGATGATTTGATACGGGCAGACTTACCGTCATAATAATTGACTCCTGGCTAATAGTGAGCTTAAAGGCCCAATATCACTTTACACGACCTGGGGATCGAACCTGCAACTTCCGGACGGCAATCGTACCGCAATACAACTACGCCACCCAGTTCATGAAGTTGGACTAAGTACTTAAATGTACTTAGTTTTATCTAATATAGAGCAATAATAACAGCCTAGGTCAAGTGACGCACGTGGATATCCCCCAGTAAAGCAAACGTAAAATTAAGTGAGTTTCTCAATTAGGAAAAATACGTTGGCAAATACTTTAAATTTCCATATATTTTAATTATATGAAACGCTCAGAAATTTTCCTTCTCACTCATGAATAGGGAGACATCCTAGACGTTGCATTTTGCGAATTTTGCAAAGCAAATAACTGTATTGTGATGTCTTGTTTATGGTTTATTAAAGACTAGATAGATTTTTCCGGGATAAAAGTCCCGCTTTACATTTTCCCGGGACAATAAGTAGCCTATGTTACTCTATGATAATGCTTTATATTGGTGCAAGATTTTTTTTAAATCGGTTCGATCGTTTTTGGTTTTATTCGTTACAAAGATACAAGAATACAAATCTTTCCTCTTTATAATATTAGTATAGATAAAACTGTGTCACCCACTGCTCTTAGTTTGATCATGTCATTGGCAACGAGAATGGGATTCGAACCCACGGCGATGGTATACGGTTTTTACTTTTTGTTAACCAACAATCAAAATTATACAGGCGTTTTGAATGGGTAGAACGAATGCATTTTCTAAAATTTGTGTTTCAGGAAAATAATATTTTAGTTTTAGTTTACCTTCGCAACTCGTAACAGACATTAGTCCATTTCATTGGATCAACATTTTTTTAAAACATACAACTTCGGCTCCTAACGTAGGTATACCCCAGGGGAATGGCCCAGCGAAAAACGCTGTGCGGTCCGTTAAAAAAGTGTTAACGAGCGCTGTTTTTAAGGGCAATGACATAAACGCGGTGTTAAACAAATTTATTTCAAGATATAGACATTGTTTGGAATCAGTATGCAACTACAGGAATTTAATAAGCGATAGCCTAATCAGTTCTCTATAGAAATTTCGCAGGCCAACCCGCATTAGGCCAGCGTGGTGGAGTAAGGCCTAAACCCTCTCAGAACTTGAGGAGGCTCGAATCTAGCAGTGGCACAGTCTATAAAACAGGGCTGGTTTTAGTACTATTTATTTAACTATAGGAGTTTCACCTGCTGTTGCTGTGCAAGGAAGTTCCGCACTCAATTGGACACGTAAGATAGGTTTAAACACAGAATATTGTTACCAGTGATTTGCTGGTCTTAAATAGTTCCGTGGCGTTCATCCTGACTTACTAATATATTATGATGCATTGGAGGGTCCAAAGATAAAATCTCTAAGCAGTCGCACCAAACATTTTCCATCAATTATGATACCTAAATGAATGGAATGAGTTTATTTTTAAACCAGCATAAGAAGCAAAGGCCTTGCACTTATAATTCGTAACATGTTTACGATCCTCGAAATCTGTTCGAAGCATCGGGAGTGGATTCGACGCATCCGAATGACGTGGAATTTTTGAAGACTGCACTCGTTTTAAATTGGCTTTTGCATTAATCGTTATGACACATCACAATGCCACGGTTTGATCCCACCGTTATGAAGTGCTTTCGATTTCATGTGTATTTCTAAAGTACGGCGTGACGATTCCGGATTTTACTGTCGCTGTACCTTGACATTTTCAAAATATTTGTGATGTTTACAACTCAGGTTTTGAGTAGTATGCTATGATTTTTAATGTTTTCTTGGCTCTTTCAATTTAATAATGTGTAGGTACGTAATTTATTTAAAATATATATACTCTCTTTTTTTTCAATGGCGAAGTATCTAGCGGCTTATTACTGCCTCGGTGACGTAGTTGTATTGCGTACTCGTTACGAGTACGATTTTCGCGCTGAGGTCCTAGGTTCGAATCCCGGGTCGAGCCAAAAACGTTGTGACTGGGTTTATCTATCTTAAAAATTACTCAGTCGCAGCTCGGAGTCAGGAAACTGGCGGTGTGATGCCCCCATGCATCAAAAAGCACGTAAAGCCGTTGGTCCTGCGCCTGATCTCTCTCCGGTCATGTCGGATTGCCATGTCACCGGACTATGAGAGTAAAGAAATAGCGAGTGCACCTGTGTATTGCGCACACACTTGTACACTGTAATAGCTCCTGCGTACCTGTCTGATCTCCGTTGAGATTGGCCATCGTGGCCGAAGCTGGCTAGCAGGATTTCATTTTTTATCTTCCGGCTTTAAGCATGCACATGTTTATTTTTTCGCCCGTGATCTATGTATTTCTAGGCAAGTGCAATTAAAAATATAATTAAGTAAGCTATTAGTTACAAGTTTGTCTGTATGAAAAAATCCTTTCCTTATTATATAGTGGCTATTTTTTACTGTAATTGTCAAAAAATATTACAATTTGCAAACTGCAAAGTTAACAGCAATGGTTTGTATTCATAATGAAGGAATAATTATGTCTAAAATTGGTACAGCATTATGAAGCAATGTAAAAAGGGAACAATATAAGTTAAAAAAAAGTTCAAATCACAGTAATTACAATAACTTATTGTATAATCATTGGTTTCTCAAGACACAGGCTACGCTTTATTTGAGAACTCAATAATTTCCAGTTATTAGATTCCAAATCCAATGATTAGCGTTAAAAAAACTGGGAATATTCCCGTTTCTTTCAAAATTCATCGGTTTTTCATTGTAACATTCGAAAATTTCACAGAAATTTGATGAGAAACAAACGAATGTCTTCGAAAAAAACGAGTTATTTTCGGAAAAAACTAAATTAACCGAAACAAACCATGTTTTTTTCGAAATTCATCTTTATGGATATATAAATTTATGTTTGTATTTATGTTTTCACATAAGTCAACACTGCCATTGCAGTCTATATTGAACCCAACACAGTCAATGTTACCATTTTTTTGTAGATAACACTAAATCACAAATGTGTAACAAACAAAGAAAAAAAAATTCACCAAGTCATGTGGTTTCAAATTTTCAATGCTCAGAACGAAAAAAAAACTATAGGTATTTCCGGTTTTTTCGTCAAAGAAACAAGACAGACAAAAATTTCAAAAGTTTTTATTATATATAAAAAAATTCTATTACCTTTTCGCGTCTGCTGGGTGTTTCTCCACATACAGACACGGAACAACTTCGATAGGATAAATCCTATTAAGCATTTGTAGACAGACTTTAAGTAACTAACGTATATGACACATGCTCGTAACTATAATACAGTCTGCGCGTAGCACACTGAGAAAATATTCATTACAAAAAACTAAATCTTTAGTCATACACTCGCTATTTATGTATCTTAGTACCTATTATCAAATTTTAAAAATTAAACAGACATGAAATTTACTAAGTATATGGTCTTTTAACCACTTTATTAAAATTAGATTGATAACAACACAATTATATAATATGATACTGAATAATGCTGAAGACTTTTCTTTTCTTTTTTCGTGAAAAAAAAGCGTTATCGCTACCACCACTGGAGGGTGAGTGGAACGGTTATGTTGGTCTCACACAGTCTTACAACTCAATGTCGACACTAGGGAGTATGGCATTATCTAAGCGAGCATTGGCCTGAGTCCCCAACACTGTGTACCTACACCCTACACCGACATACACACTACTACACCGACATACCAACCAAAACCCGCGGTGGCCGTCTTCGGCGCATACGGGATGGCCTCGGGGTATATTGTTGCATTAAGACAACTGCACGGGCACCCCTGCGCCATGCCGTTGCGACCCGTCTCTATACAGCGGGCCTAAGATGCCCCCACACCACCCGCATTGTCGCCCACCTCGGAGTCGCTTAAATTGGACTGAGCAGCCCACCGGTGATCGCCCCGTGACTCTCTCGAAGCTCCATTTAGTCGCCTCTTACGACAGGCAGGGGATGTCGTGGCGGAACTCTGTATATGGGCCCCGGACTACAAGAAACGAGGCGCCGGTTAGTCGTCCACCCGGCACCTGCTACGCCTCTTCTGGCTGCGGGCGGGATCGTTCTGCTCACGATCCCGCCGGGCGCTCGCTTTCCGCGAGAGACGCACTCGCAAATGCTGAAGTCTGCCTCGGTGTCAAAGTAGTATTACGGTACGACTACAAAGCTGAGCTTTCTGTGATTCGATCTCCGGGTTGGCCAAAGTGATACTGGGCCTTTCTATTCAATATCAGCCCGGAGTGTGGATTTGTGCCCGATAAAGCGATAAGCTCGCCCCCTATCCCAATATGGGACGGAGTACGGCGAGAAGTCGGTACACTAAGTTGCGCTTCTGCCTACCACCTCGTGGATAAACGCCGTGAGTATATATGTGTGATACCGAATAATATATAGTGAGTAATAGTGTACAATAAGGGATCTATCTTGAGTCTTGACCATCGCAACAAGATTGTAATACACTAATCACTAATGTATAATTCAAACGCATCTATTAACATACATACAACCGAAGCCGTTGATGTTAACAGTTAATAACTGATCGTGTTACACACATCGATCATTATCAAGAAGTTATGTTGGAAGGTACCGGCACGACACGAATAATAATATATAAGGGTCTATACAAACGGCACATTTTGTACGCGGTGCGACGCACTTCTATCATACCAACGCGCAGTAAACGCGTCAATCGGACGTGTAGAACGAACGTATCAAGCGCGTTGTCGCCCTTATAAACTACATCTTCTGCTTGTGCCCTAATACTCACTGAATTAATAACTGTTAAGTAATGCATCCTGTACGTTTGTTTATAAATAGTTCCGTGTCCGCCTGAACGCGTTATATATGTATCAGCGATCTTGTCACATATATTTTATGGTGCTTTAATTAATTTCCTTATGACGACGTTACAGGTACAAAAAAGTATAGTTTTATAATTGGTTTTCCTTTGTAATACTATTGTAAATTTTTCCGTGTCTTTGGTTCGTAACCTGAGTCATGGAATATTATCGATTACACATATGTAATAGGTAGTATTCGATGAGCAATGGGCTGAAGGGCAGCAGAAGCCTTACCGGATTCTCGTAAGAGGCAGATAACGCTTGGTTTTTGTATTACATTTATAAAAATAGGCCACAACTAGCCCGATTACAGGTCTCTAATGAAACATCAAATCAGTTCATTATAAGCAGTGATAATACAATAGACCACAGGGAAAAATCGCGTCAAGCTTACACGACGACATATTATATTTGTCACGGCAGTATTGCAATTTTTCCTGCTAATTAGTTATGGCATACTTAGGATAAAATTGAAAATGAAAATTTTGGGCGCTTTAAGTTCGTTTACAACATAGTAACTAAATTCCAGAAAATCTGCAACTTTATACGTAGGTAACGTCATTTATTACACACACACACACATACTCTCACGCCTTTTATACCGAAGGGGTAGGCAGAGGCGCAACTAGTGCACCCACTTTTCGCCGTGCATTTTCCGTCGAATGATATGATAGCGGGTGAACCTATCGCCATGTCGGGCACTTGTTAAAGACTTCGGGCTGATACCTAGTATAAAAACCCAATATAACTTTTCCCGGCCCGAGAATCGAACCCGAGACTTCAGCAGTGCAGTCGTACCTTAAAACAATTACGCCACCGAAGCAGTCACGATTCTGATATACGAGGGTAAAAAAGAAATTTGACGCTGAGAAAGTGTTGCCATTTAACTGATTGGCACTCGCAGAGACACACAAAAATGAGGTGACATATTAGTGTCACTGCAAAAACAATCTAACTGGTGGTAGGTCTCTCATATGTAAGAGTCCGTTTGGGTGGATACCACCGCAATGTCAATTTCTACCGTCAAGCAGCAGTGTGCATGCACTGTTGTGTTTCGGTTTGAAGGACATTGTAGCCAGTGTAACTACAGGACATAATAAGACTTAACATCTTATGTCTCAGGATGACGAGTGCAGTGGAATGCCACACAATATATTTGTTACTAAATGTGCTGTATGGTGTTACTACAGGCAGACGGCATGCTCGTCTCGTCGTTCAATGCCATTTAAAAAATCTAGCTATTAACCCAAAACATGACAAGAACTTTAATTAAAATGCAACTGGAAAATATTGTCCTCATTTTGTTGAGTCGTATCGATTTGTAAATTCTATGTTTTATGTTAGTATTCACCTATTTTCCACGTTATTGCTTGTGTGAAAACCCCGAAAGTGTCAAAGTCGTATAGTGTGGGCTATAAATGAACATGCCTATTTATCATATTGTTCAATTAAAATGAAGTTTTTTTTTTAATAAAACAAGACTAGTCCGTGTAACTGATGAATTCCGTTGAAGTTATTACAAAAAAAAAACAAAACACTCATGACATTATCGGCCATAAATCGTAAGCTATGTAATTTTAAACCAGTTCATTTTGCCTTTTGTATAAAAAAACATGTAATTAGTAATAAGGCCTAAAATGCAATGCTAAATTTCTTATAATCTCTAAATGCAATGACTAACTTAGGTACATAAGGAAGGATAAAGGAAGAAGGGTTCTAAGATTACCTACAAAACTCCGATAAAACCACAAGGTAATTTAATGATTCATATGGCCAACAAAACATGAACGCTTTTATTTGGATAATTAAGAACACACTCGTCAGAAGTGTTCAATAACCCATCCCGTCAGTCTTCATTATACATAAAACATTTCAAAGTCAATGTACTGCAAGAAAGAAAGACAGTTGTTGAGAGAAGTCGAAATTATACAAAAGGCCCACATCACACTTTTTTTAAAAAGACATGATGAAGCGAGCAACTTAATATTAAGAAGTATACCGAACAATATTGTTTTAGAATTACCTAAAATCTTTAATGGATTTTCAATCACAAGACAAAGCATGTACACCAAATCAATTATAACCTGACAGAATACTAAAGTAAAATAATAGAAAATTATGTTCATACCGTTTTGAATTATTGTATTTCTTCTTGGGGTGGGGCTTCTAAAAGTCATCTCATAAAGTTGGAACGTGCTCAAAGAGCAGTACTAAAAGTGAGCACATTTATGCCTCCAAGACATCCTACCAATGAATTGTATCAATATTGTGAAGTGCTAACGGTCAGACAATTATTCATATTACAAATTTACCTTAGACAATACAGTGAAATCAAACCGAACACTTTATCTAATACAACACGTACACATAGAATATCAAGAACTCACTCTTGTAAAACAACCTTTAGTGGCAAAAAATTTATTACTTTCTCGGAACTTTTATATACAACGAAATTAATAAATACGTAAGCCATGATTCAATAACAGTGTATCAGTGTAAAAAGAAAGTAACAAAATGGTTGCTGAGTGTCAATTACGACGATACGGAAAAACTAATTCAAACTGTCAAGTAGTTTATAGCACACTCACTCTCATACGTTTGTATTTTGCACTATTTAATCACCACTATATATGTGAAATCAAGCTCATATCTAAACTGATGTTCAAATGGTTATTATTTTTTGTTGTGTAATTGGAAGGGTGCTGGTACTTATAGCACAGGGTTTCCCTAAAATAAGTACCAGCCGTGTCTTTAGCAATATGAGTGATGTTATTAAATCTTATACTGTTTCTAGCTACAGTTAATTTAATTATAGTAGTTACTTAAGATTAAGCGTATTGCAACTCTGTATCCAAAAATGTGAGAGTAATAAAGTTTATTATTATTATTCTTATTATTATTACTTCGTCCTTTTTAAAAGTAACTGACTACGGAAGAACGCACAAATAAGTTACTTTCAAATGTTAACCTGCTTGAAAATCTTCACCAACTACTTAACTTAATTGCCCATTTGTTTATTTTATAGAAATTATAGAAATACAACTGACATTTGAAATTGGTCTGAATAAGTATATTCTTTACCATATTAAGAATTCAATGTGATGATCCTAAAACAGCCCTAAGAGGGCAACATAATAATGAAAGTGGTTTGCCGTTAGACTCAAATTATCCGGTATATTAGAACATCCTCTTCCTCTGTAATCTTCGTCATTCACATGGAGGTGCTAAAGCGACTGTAAATTTTTTGAATGTAGGGTACATAGGCTTCGCGATAGAGGTTAGTGGGGTACGCTGTGCGGAGGCTAAGGAGTTTGGAAAACTGTAATGATTTCCATGCCGCATAATATATGGACTACTGTCTCGGTGGCGTAGTTGTTTTATGGTATGACTGCAATGCTGAAATCTTGGGTTCGATTCCCGGTTCAGACAGAGTGATATTGGGTTTTGAAATTCAGTATCGTCCGGAGTCCGGAATTTGTGCCCGATATGACTATAGGCTCGCCCCCTATCAAATCATGGGACGGAATACGCACGGCGAAAAGTGGGTGCACTAGCTGCGCCTCTATCTACCCCTTCGCGGATAAACGGCGTGAGTGTGTGTATTATCTGGACTACACATATCTCTTTTCATATAGCGTGCCAGCATAATAAGCACCACTGCACCAGGTATGATCCGGGGCAGTCTCGTCGATTAGGTTTTATTGAACGCTTTTTCAAAATAGTATTTCTATTTGAACAATATTTTAACGATTCAATTATGTGTGATTTATTTTATTGTAAATTTTATGAGTGATTTTGTCTGCATTATCTTTATATGTTTCTCATTGCAAATCTTTATCATTACTTCTGAGTAGATTTTAACTCAAACTTATTATTGACTTGTCTAAACTGGTCATTGGGAGAATAAAACCCTTTACGAACTAGACCCTGCAACAAAATCCAAGTAGGATAATTTATTACGGACTAGCTTTTGTTCGAAGCTTCGGCCGCGTGAAAAAGTTTTCCGGGAAGTCCCGCTGTACATTTTCCCGGGATAAAAGTAGCAGATGTCCCTACTAGTTTCTCAAACTACCATGTCAAATTTCATCGAATTTTTTTGGTAGTTTTTGAGTTTATCGCGTTCAGAAATACAGATAGACGCGGCTGGGGGGCTATGCTTTACAATATATTAGGATATGAATTGATCAGGGTTTGAACATGATGCTCAGCTGTTCATGCGTGATCTGAGCATTTGCTATGATTATTGCTGGCAGCTATTGTTAAGGAAAAGCCATTAACTTATTCACATTTGGCCCTCGTCTTAATATCTTAATTTAATAAAAATCATATGAACATTTATTTGCTAATATATTATAAGGTTACAATTAAGTGCATGGAACGTATTATACCAGTATCGTTAAAACACCGCTCAATGTTCTAGCAACGACTGCGAGCAATGTTCACATGACCTCAGGTCTTAATCAAAATTTTAATCGTTACATTATTTCAGCACTCGTAGGCTAAGCAATAAATAAATCGAAGTAGTTCATGTCATTCCGCTTTTAGCCAACACGTGGAGGTCGACTGTGCAAGACCTTGTATTTAGCTGCAATTCGGTTCATATGTCCCCTTTTGTTCAATTACGTAACAACGATTACTTGTCCACCTTATACTAGTTGACCACACATGGCCAAGCTATGATCATTATGAACAATATTAAATTAACACTAAATCCATCGTATAATCTGACACGCATACACGTTCAATGTGTATTATATTGCTATTGGTATTAAATATTTATTTTAAATATTTTGCCACTATAGTTCTTAGAGCATTCATTTAACATAAATAGTCTAAGCTATACTTACATGCAGAACGTACTTTCCGACCTTCATTTAACAACAACCCATAAAAAATAGTTTACGTCCACATTTAAAAAAAAATGAACTTATTACCTTACAAATGACAAAAAGAGAAGTATAAATTATTTTTAATTGCAGAGAGCTCTTCAACTTCTCTTGTTTTAAAAGTTATTATTTAAATTAGCATTTCTAGTTTTGCTGAAAACCAAGAGAAAAATTTTATACTATTTTTTCCGGAGTTATATACCTACTCTTTAATGTCTGGACGTTAACCGCCCATTGCTTTTTGTTTCAGCTTTATTGTTCTTCGCGAAAGTTACTATTAGAAATAAGTCTCCATCCTGAGGATTTGGTAAGAACAGTACAGCATCCGGTCAAATACAAAACAGGTCGTAACAAGGCTAACCGTCAAGGCTCTAGTACTTTGTACAACTGGTTTTGTGCACTCAACTGCAAGTTGAAACAGAGTTCGATCACTTTAAAAAAGCGTGTGCAGGACTTTATTTCCATCAAGGTCCTAAAACTGCCGCGCCGCACCGCACGCTGCGCCGCCGGGGTTATTACACTGACGTTTGTTGCCAATATAGTTGTAATATCTGCTCGATAAGCGGCCTAAAGGAGTGTCACGAGATTATACACGTTTTACATTCCTTTTTTAATGTTCATTGTATGTATTGCAAAACCTATACTGATAATTCAATTAATTACTGCTGTACGCTTAAATATTTTTGTAAATTGTCGCATATTTAACTAAATTCATTTTCGCGGAATACAGTATGAATGGACTTTTTATGTTTGTTACTAATGTTTAGGATAGCTGTTAAATCCTAAGGGTTCGATAGTTTCGCATTTTTTTTATAAAATAGTGTACAAAAGCCATTTTATGGAAGAAGATAATCATGTCAACCTAACCCATGCCTGGGGTTGGTGGACTATCCACTTGGGCTAAATTGACCTACGAAGTAATTGGTATAGAATAGGCAATAAAATAAAAGAAAACACCAGTACTTATTTACTATTATCAATGTTGCTTATTGAGAAAAAATATCATTAACTTTTACATAATTAACATATAATTCGTCACTTTTATGGTCCGTGGGCCAGTGACAGATTTCAATGACCAAGTTTCTCTCAAACGATAATTGGTGAGACGCATCAGAGACGTGTATCATAAAGCCTCGTGAACGTCAGCTTCGGCTCCGTGGGTGCCATGAGCGGTGGTAGCCTCCCAAAGAGGTAGAAAAAAATATATTATTCAGTCATTTCCTCCCAACTAAGAATCATTTTAAATTGTAGCTAACCCGATACCTTGAAGAAAAAAAATAATCAGCTGACTGTAACTTGGGGCATTATGCGTCAGCTGGTCAATCAAACATGTAAAAAAAATATATCATTTCAGTGATTTCCTCTCAACTACAAATTTACCTGATGATAGCTTATACGCAACTATGAATAAATATATATGTCAGCTGGCTGTATGCCGGGGCAAAAACCGTCAGCTGATGCCTTGAAAGTTATAACGCAGGTGTTAGGCGAGAGCTTCTATTACATAATTACATGCATCAGCTGACAATGTTTCCCTCGAAGTAATGATAGTAGATTCTCTTTATTAATTACAGCATTGTATTATCAATCTATACATGTAAAATGCTTTGTCCTGAATGACTGACTGACGCACAGCCTAAACCTCTGACCGTAGAGACCTGAAACTTGCAGGGTGTGTTCTTTGTATGCCATAGGCATCTAATGAGATTGAATTTTCCGAAAGTCTACCCCTAAGAGGGTGAAAAAGGGGGGCAAAGTTTGTATGGGCCAACGTGATTCCTTGGTCCAACCTACTTCAAATATTGCTTAAACTTATTTTTAACAGAACTGATAGAAGACGTGTTTCATGTTTTATTGAAATTCATCCCGTAATATATAATATATATAAAAACGAAAGGTCATTAACTCACTTATCACGAAATCTGAGAAGCTACACGTGCTAGGAGTCTCAAATTTTGTGGAGGTTCCTTTTAGGACGTTGGAGCTCACTAAGACGGGATTTTGCGAAATTCAACCCCTAATGGAGTAAAAAGATTGTACGCGATAAACTCAAAGACTATCAAACGGATTTTGATTAAATTTGGTATGGAAATAATTCGAGCATCTGGGAAACTGGAAAGTTTTGGGCTACTTCTTATCCCGTGAAAATGTATAAGTGGGACCTTTATCAAAAAAAAACTCTTTCGTACGACCGAGGCTGCGGGCAAAAGCTAGTCAGCTTATAAATTTTCATCTGGGAAGATATAATGTATCTTAAATGTTTGACTTTACGCTCAGATATGAGTTTTCCGATGAAATGTATAAATACTTTACGACTAATACGTATATAATTAAATAACTGAAGAAATATTAAGAACAGTGATTATGAATTTATAGTTTATTGTACTCTCCGGAGTAAGATAAAGTGGTCAGCAGAAGACTTTTCAGATTAACACAACCTACTGCAGGTACCACCTTTGCAACACGTTTCTAATCTAAGGGTTAGAAAAGTGTTGCATGCCTACATCGCGTCATACAAGGAACACACCCTGCAAGTTTCAGATCTCTACGGTCAGAGGTTTGGGCTGTGCGTTTAACTGTCAGTCAGTCATTCAGGACAAAGCATTTTACATGTATAGATTGATAATACAATGCCGTAATTAATAAAGAGAATCTACTATCATTAATTCGAGGGAAACATTGTCAGCTGATGCATGTAATTATGTAATAGAAGCTCTCGCCTAACACCTGCGTTATAACTTTCAAGGCATCAGCTGACGGTTTTTGCCCCGGCATACAGCCAGCTGACATATATATTTATTCATAGTTGCGTATAAGCTATCATCAGGTAAATTTGTAGTTGAGAGGAAATCACTGAAATGATATATTTTTTTTACATGTTTGATTGACCAGCTGACGCATAATGCCCCAAGTTACAGTCAGCTGATTATTTTTTTTCTTTAAGGTATCGGGTTAGCTACAATTTAAAATGATTCTTAGTTGGGAGGAAATGACTGAATAATATATTTTTTTCTACATCTTTGGGAGGCTACCACCGCTCATGGCACCCACGGAGCCGAAGCTGACGTTCACGAGGCTTTATGATACACGTCTCTGATGCATCTCACCAATTATCGTTCGGGAGAAAATGACTGACGAAATTTTGCTACTGGCCCACGGTCTATTAGTACGGTATTCGTTTTTGGGGCGGAAACCAAAATCCTACCATCAGCAAATGGTTTACTGTTTCGATTAGTTATTCTTTTATAAATCCACATGGTTTTGAAATAACAAAATTATGATAAAATTGTCCAACAACTCACTTTATTCCATGTGAAGAAAATTTCGATTACTACGTAGTACATTTTCTAGGTAGTCAAGTAGCCCCAAATTTTAATTTGTCTACCAGCCGCAAACAACATTTTTAATATTCAACCAGATGAGAGTACCTCAAAACTGTTGCGAAATATAAAAAAAATACTAAAATAATCATCAATAACCAAATTCTTACTTTAAATTGCATGAAAGTAAATAACATCGAGTACAAAGGCTTCAATACAAATAATACTAAAAGGTAAATAATTACTCACAGGTATCATTTTTAGATAAATCGTTTTGTTCTCCCGGATTACGTGCGCCCGCGATACCGCGTTTGCGTTGAAGATTCGGAAACAGATAACGGTTTTTCGCGTATATCAGGACGACGCGACTTTCAAATAGCTCGAATATTTGACTGTTATTTATCCTGCCCTTATCACCAACCATCCCCACTCTCCCCTTATGCCAACTTAAACAGAAAATATATTTGCAGATCTCAGAGGTAAAATAACTAACAGACAATATAGTCACACACATTGCGTATAGCATGCGATATTCACAATAATATGTCTATTCGTGTGTCCAACATTTATATTTCCAATGCCTTTTCACAAGACAAAAATGTATACTTTGTGAGAATTAGGCCCCAGGTATTATGTGAAACGCCTGCATATCAATTCAATAAGCATAAAGCAATTGTGAAAATTAATTGCCAATTATACCTTGGCTTAAAAATAATATGGTTGGTTAACAAGCTTTTGTAGTCAGTTTTGCCTACCTTCTTTTTATGAAATGATAAATTAAAATGAATTAATTACACTTTATGCATCATAAGTTTTTGTTAAGGATTAATAATTAATATGAATGAAACTGAAAAACATATTATATTTATTATTTTTTAACCTACTACGTTTAAATGCATGGTGAGAATAAAATATAACGAATAATAAATGTAACAAAATTGTTTTTTTTTCTTTACTAATTTATCACTTTTTAAGTTCTAATAAACAAAGCTGAAGATTTATTTGAACGATGTCTATCATAGTAAATGATCTAGAATTGCCAAATCACAAAAATAACCAATAATAATTCAGGAATAAGACTGTTGTCCTATTCCTTATAAATCAGTTTTGAAGTTTGTGTATTTAATAAAAACACTGTCATAAAAAATAACGAGTTACTTTGTTTCAGGTTTACGTGTCGATCTTGGCATTCGTAACACGCGATTGTTTGAAGGATTAGAAGCGCTGGGATTAAAATAAAGACATCTAATTAAAACCAAGATTATTTTTAAGGTTGTTCACCTAAAGCATAGTATAATGGGCAAAGATGATTATTTTTCTCATGTATTAAATAATAAATGTTTAAACAAGCTATTTCATTACACATGTACAAACATTTTTTCTTGACATATTACACAATCTTTAGTCTATTGTAGATCGCATCTGGTATTGACTTTTAATATATCTTTTATTTTCTTAGAGTATTTATCAACTTTATTTTATATTATTTACGGACAATAGCTCATGCCTCGATGACATTTACATCTTGTTAACGCATATTCACGCTTTTTTTCCATGAAATGGTGGGCAGAGGCGCAACTAGTGCAGTTCTTTTCGCCGCGCGTATTCCGTACCATGATGTGATGGAGCGAGCCTATCGCAATATCGGACACAAATTCCAGACTCCGAGCTGAGACTGATTAAAAACCCAATATCACTTTGCCCAGCTCGGGGATTGAACACGACAGCACAGCATTGCTGTCGTGCCGTAATACAACTACGCCACCGAGACAGTCACATTACATCTTATCTGTCATTAAAATAGAAATTTTGATTCTTTCATATTACGCGTAGTCGTGCACGTAGCTTATATATTTGTGGCAAAGTTTTTACTACACTGTAAACATATATATTAATAAATCACTTACATCCGTGTTAGAATGCTACTTGAAACAATATCGATTTCACTGTCGCATACTTCGCCCTACCAATGAATATGTGTTTGGGAAAACACCAGGTTTCATTAAGTATTCAAGGTCACTCAGTTGCGCACTACTGGAAAAATACAAAATTAAATCTAACTTTTTACTAGGAAAAGGCAAAATAAAAATGTTCCAAATTTTATACTGTGTTTTAATCTATTGAATGTTATGACGTCTTTTGTGGGTTGAGGAACGAAGAACTCTTTCATCGTAATTACATTTCTTTTTTATTGGTGATTTGATGTGATTCAGTAAATTCAGTCATTATTGGAAGTGACGCATATGAATAACCAGAGGTTTGCAATATTTGGTTTAACATTACCAAAAAAAACTTTGTTTTGTAAGAATATTTTAGATTAAAAGTAATGCTATGAAAAGTGCTATAAATAGTGTAAGCGAACATAAGGAGACAAAAAATGGACCGTACTTGAACATTAATTAATTATCGTCGGTCAGATTGTAGCGACATGCAGAAACTACTGGCTAATAGTTTTCAAGGACATTTGTCTAAATAAAAGCAACTGTAACCTAATGGGAACTGGATCGGATTGCCAAGAGGAAGGTCAAGTGTTCAAATCCAGCCCCTCAGGCATGCAATTCTGACTTTCCAATGTTGGTTGTTAAGCCTTGTTTTGTTAAACCGAATTACGAGATGAGGGTGCTGTTTGTCCAATGGATACGTACGCCTTTAACTTCTGTCCGTGGAATGCTCAAATCAAACAATCAAAATGCTCGTCTCACTGAGACACTTATGTCTGTTATAATGCCCATAATTAGGTTAGCTACAATATTTTTCCCAACCGGGTCACTCAGTATGCACTGCTGCTTGGCGGCATAAATAAACATCTCGGTATTACCTATCCAGATGGACTCTAGCATACGAGATACCCACCACCATAGCCAATTATCGTTAGCTTTAACACTAAAGGAACACATGACCAAAAAGTTGTTGATAGTTCTCGAAGTAAATATTTCGATTATCAATTGAGCGCAGCAAAGTTCCCACCCACTTTAGGCAACGATGGCACACAAATGTTCAAAATGTTTTCTGAAAACCAGCAAATGGGTCGCTAGGTGCTATCTACAGGAACACTTCATTATAGACTTCACTATGGGCCTTAACTGTTACGGATGCGGGTCTTTAGGAGCACGAAAATCTCACCAGATGAATCACAAAGGCAATTCAAGTAATATAAGTCTTGTTAATCGTAGCAGAAGGTAGAAATCAGTATATGTATCAAAACATAGATTATGAATATCAGTTCCATTTTCCTTTAATATTCATACCATTAGGTGTCAAAATCATCCTACATCAGTTAATAATCAAGGTGCATTTTGTAAATTTTCGTCTATGTTTGGCTTTCATAATTATTATGCTTCCATAAACTCGATTAGGTTTTTAGTTCCATACAATCTTAGCTATCTCGACCTCCTTAAATAATGATAAATAATTTGGTCTTAAATTTATATTGGCACGTAAAACGTAGAATTTATATGCGCGTTGGTGTAATACCATTCTAAAAATGTTATATCGTACCAAAGTGACTGGATGAAAGGCTAGTAAATAAACGAATTATTTCTGCAAGCCAACAGCAATAAGTTTGCAATTCTTATGTATGTATGTACAATCACCCAATTTGGTGCTTGTACACTTTCAGATAAAACGCCCATTTTTCACATTTTATAAAGCATGCGATCGTTTCGGATATGTCGAAAAGAATCAGCAGATAACTCTTATTGTCTTTAGTTTTAAGTTGCATGTTGCTGACAGACGACGTGCAAACGACTTAGAACCTTAAGCTGGTCGAGCATACACTTTTATGAGTGTACATACGCATCGAACTATAGCATCGATTGATACCCTATTCTCAGCGAATACGCTGTGACCAGGAAATATTCAAGCTAATATTAAACATTGTGTCCGACGTCCGTACATATTTTACGCTTTTCGCGTTCAATGTGTGAACTTTAGCAATTCACGTGCTTGTTTTCGATTCTTGTTTATATTATACTGTTCACGGTAATTAACATCTATAAATGTATATATTATCTACATTTTAATAGGCTAACGCCCGAATACTCAAACGCTACTCAACCAACCAAGTTATCTGAGGCCTACTTAATTTTAGCCGGCTTCTTATTTTAAATGGCATTCTCAAACGTACTTTAAAAGATTTGATGGAAAACTCAGCCGAGGAGCAGCCATTTTGCTACAGATTATAAAAAGTTTGTTTTCGATTACAATTTTAATAAATTTGATATTTATGTGTCGTTTCACGCAGTATAATTTTAAAGATGTTAAATATAATTAAATCGAATAACACAATGCGCAGTTTGAAAATGATTTACAATGTTATAATATGTCTATTATATTTAATTTTCGTGTGTATTTTATGTACTACGTGCAGATGCTACATAGTAAAAATGGTAAGTACGTTTAAAAACCAGCCTAGGTTTTTAATATGTAGGAATGGCATATTCATTATTAGAAATAGTTTATTAATTATTATATTCTTAACATTGATGTGATGAGCTTATATTGGCATTATATTGCCACTTGGCAGTATGTCAGGGTTGACATTAGCCGCTTTAGAAAAAAAAATTAACAAGTCAACAACAATAATATTTATAATTCTTATTTCAGTTTTATCATCAGAAGTAGGCATATTTACAAACATTTAAAACATATGCTAACTCAACTGCCATACTACGCACAATACGATGTACTACCGTTGGTTGTTTCCCGTGAAAAATAACCCCGATGACCTTGGGCTATCGGTTGGATTGTTTTGTTTCTTTTTGTGTTCGGCTGGATATAATCCCGACTTTAAAGAACATAAATGAAGAACTGTTTCCTTGCTGAGTTGGAATATTCTTTTACGATAAGTTAACATAAGATATGATATATTTATTTGTCAAACATTAACATTAAATTATCATTATTGCATTCTTCGAAAGCGTTTAATTTCTCTCGATTTCTTCCTTTGACACCAAACTCCTCTTCAGACAATGATGATAAAAGAAAAAAGCGATTTATTAAATCCAAAGAGAATATAATAAGTAGTTATTACGCAATAAAATTATTAAAGATTTGAACGTAAATATTTGAGACTAGTCTGAAGCACTCTCAAATTGATCTCGATTAACAGTCATATTTGGAGGCCTTACATAGCTGTCAAACTTTAAGCAGTGTTTGTGAATACCGTTTGAATCAATAAGCGGACCTTAAACTGAGTCGCCTTAAATTTAAGGTTAAGAGATAAGTGACTTTTCAGTATACCAATTTCACCAATAACCAATGCTTAAATCCGTAAGGCCTTCTCAAATATATAAGTAGCGTTTGAGTATTCGGGCGTAATTCTCTTATGCATAATATGCATGCGAGGCATGCATATGATTTATTGATCTTTTGGTTCACAGATTTTATAACTTTGTATAATTACGTATGTTTAAGTTTTTTTTTACAATGGAAATGCGTAGTTTTGAAATGTAATGCCTTCCTTGTGAACATTTTATTTACACTGAACCGCCAAGGACGCATTCTATAAGGGAATCAATTTCACACATTTTTTATTACAATATGGGTGTAACAATATGAATAGTATTGTTTAGTCTATATTTTAGGATAATAACCTCACTAAAATAAACTGGTTTCCTCCTATTATAAACACCGCCGTCCGTTTAAGAAACAATAAAGTAAATTTAAATTTATAATTCAACAAGCTAAGTATAAAATTATATAGCTAGCTAGAATATAAAAATCTATTCTATATTATGAGCTTATCGACTCAAAAATAATTACGTAAAACCAGATATCATTTTAGAGGCGATCGAAGTCACCAGGCTATAAAGACCCTTTAAATGTTATTTGCACAGATTAATTTATTCCAAAATATATTATCCAACAGTTTTACGGTAAGTATTAGCTTTTACTGAATAAAAATCTTGTTGTGAATTTCTTGCGATAAAGGTAGCTTTTATGATCCAAATAAATAACAATTGGTCAATTTCTACGCTGTTTTACTTAAAACCCGGTATTTAAGTATTTGTTTACTTCTATGATCTATCAAACATCCAAACAAACACATACCCTTTTACATATAATAATATAATATATATAATAATAATAATATTTATAATTAATAATACTAATGTAAATAATACTAATGTATTATTAATTAATTACCAATGTAATATATCAATTAATCATTCTTGTAGATTTTTCTTTCATTCTAACACGTTCTTTATGTTTATGCATTTATGTATTAACAACAATGTGTTCCTGTGATGGACGGCAGCGTGTCTCACGCTGCCTCGGACGCCAAGACGGCGTCCTTCGGTGTACGGGGGCTTCTGAGCCCCCGCAACAACAGGAGAAGGACCGCAACAGCGGTACGCGCAGGGGCGGTTGCGGACGACAACTTAGACGTGAGTCGGAGGAAGCCCGCAGCCGTCCCTAATGCGCCGAAGATGGCCACAAAAAAAAAAAACACCAATGTGTAAATGTACCGAACGGAAAAGATGATTAGGCGTTTAGCTCAACTCCGCTGAAACAAATAACACTTCCTATAATGGATTGCTTTTTAAAATATTTTCTATTTAATATTTAAATACATAGTAGGCTTATTAAATCAATTAAATCGCCAGCTTTTAAAATTTATTTATACTTAATTACAGAAAATATGTACAATTATAGAAAAGTTAATCTATGCCTTTCTTTCTACAGAACCGAGATTACATTGTGAATTGTAATATGATTCAAAATTTGTTACACACACACACACGCACGCACAGCGCACGCACGCACACACACACACACATGGGAATAAAATAAAAAGTCGTAATTCTCTCTATGTGCAATCACACAGAACAGAGATAGAGATGCAATCATATCGACAATTACAGGGATTCCCTGTCAACCGGTTCTTATACTGTTCACTTTGATTTATATTTCCCCATGAAATCTTGACATTTACACTATTCCTCGACTGCGGGCTGCGATTTGACTTACTGCTAGATTTAATATAGGTTCTATTCTGTAGTTTACAACAGAAAATCAATTTATGCTTATTAGGGCTTACTTCTACTTGTTAAATTATATACCTACGATATATAGATATCTACAATAATTGTAACTCATGTGGATGTAAGGAAAGATTTTAATTTTATTCCGATGAATAGAGTATGTACGAAATGTAGCTGTTAGAAATGTTTGTACCATGCAATCATTTCATCATTTGGCCAAAATAAAATGATTATCAAAAATTCTATTTACAGGCATTATTAATATTCATTCTTGAGATTCAGGTATGTCTATCCATTTTAATTATTTTGTATAATCGATTATATCAAGGGTTTTGAAATTGTTCATATAATAGCGTCTAATTATCTATAACAAATAATAAAATACCTCAATTGAATACTTTAAACATAGAATATTTAATAAGATACGTCAGTTTGTTTTTCTTTTAGGCATTAGAAGAATTGCTTTCACATCATGGAACGGAATACGCACTGCGAAAAGTGGGTGTACCAGTTACGCCCCTGCCTACCCCTTAGCGGATAAAAGGCCTGGGTGTATGAACTTGTGAGAATAACTTTCAAAGTCTTCGTTTATACACAACTCAATTAACTGCAGATTAGGCAAGCAATTGATCATAGTTAGGTTTAAAATAATATCGACGGCTCCCAAGAACAAAGTCGTATATGCAAAATGAAGCTTTTTAGTAGAGTGCTTTGAAAGTCTAAGTTAATTGTGAAAATCACAAGTTATAGTGAACAAAACATTATATTCTATAGGGTTCAGTAACAACTTTGAACTTAATGTGTGAAAATAGCACTAATTCGCACATGAATACAAACTAACGACTTTCAAAGCGCTCTACTGAAAAGCTAACATTTTGCATATACGACTTTGTTCTTGGGAGCCGTCGATATGCTACTGTAAGATTACCATCGACTCTATGCGAAACAGAATCGTGATATAAAGAGGTGATAAGTGATCGATTACTATAATTATTCATTTATTAAGCCCCGGAAATATTTATGTCGTGAATATAATAGGTCTGCGTTTGCGCATTTATTTGTATCAGTTTGCATATGTTAAATCGATGACGGCATAAAAACTTCATCTAATTGATGTGTTTTAATTATAATTAGCATTTCGCGTGGAAACCTTAATAAGTAGGTGCTCTCCGTTAATTTTTGCATTTAATATCCACATTTAAAATTGAATTAGCATTGTTACTTGCAATTTGTAAAACATATATTTAAAAAAATAAGACGACAATAACAGACCTACTCTGAAATTAATGGTGCTTCTTCTCAGGTCAGTGGGCTATTCCGAAACTCTAGTATAAGCAATCTTTTAGTTGATAAAAACCATTGCAAAAAAATGTGTAAAAGCGCCCTTAGGGGCCTAATTACATGATAAATGATTTGATTTAATTCCAAAAGTTTCTTCATCAACTTGTCTTTCAGACTGTGAATATTGAGGTGAAATTATTCCCACTGTTACACCCTGTGAATTATGATATTAAAGTTTTGGACGAGCTCTAATATATCAGCTGCCGGCAGATGGGGCGAACAGTTCTCAAATGGAGATCACGTAACAATAAGCGCAGCGTTGGACGTCCACCTTCAAGGTAGACAGACCGCAATCTTCTTCTTATGATATAGGATCCCTCGCAAGTCGAAATTATTACCTGTCATTGCGCTTAAGTACTTAGTGAACTAGTCATTTGACCGTATCATATTTTTTAAATTGCGTGAATTGTATGTATAAAATTTGAAAGAGATCTGGACAGTAAAATGTATTTTTTTTTAATCTTATTTCAATGCTACATAAAAGCATACTTTAACTGCGGATTGCAGTAAGTACCTACTATGTAGCGTGGATTTATGCTTAGGAAATTGAAAAATAAAAATACATAGCTTAGGGCAAATTGCAAACAAATCCGCCTGCATCATGCGCATTGATTTATAAGGGTTTTTTTATACCAATGATCATACATGACACTTATGACATTACAAAAAATATTTTTAACAACTACTGGTCAAGACCAGGTACACCCAAGGGTGTACCTAGGTGTTTATATATGTATTACATAGGTAAGAATATCGATTTAATGTTAGCTATATTAATTTTCGAATGTTATACAGCCTGCAGGATCTCAAAGGAGTAAGATACTCTGCATCGCACACGATCTGGATGGAAAACTGGGTCAATCTTTATTCCCCTAGGGCATTCTGATATTCAACTACTTATTTTATTTATACTACGTGTGTATAATATATAACAATCGCATAAGTCTCACAATAATCACTTATCGATATAACATTTCGGTTTAATAACGATACGGTTCCGATAAAAGGGTGTAAAACATTTTGTCTAAAATTGTACTGCGTTGAACGACATAGGCTTCCGACCATAAATACACAATTATCTTGGCGAAACTAATATCCTACTAATATTATATACGCGAAAGTTTGTATCCAGCTAACATACCCATAAATTAGTAAGTCAGTCAATTTTTTTTATCAGTAAGGTTGCTGGTGGTAGCTCTCTCGTATGTAAGCGTCCATCTGGTTGGGTATCACCACTATGTGTATTTCTACCGCCATGCAGCTGTGTGCATGCACTTATTGTGTTTCGATTTGAAGGACATTGTAGCCAGTGTAACTACTGCACACAATGAGACTTAACATCTTATGTACGAGCGCAGAGATTTCACTGGCATTTTCCAAACAGTACTTTGTAACTCAAGGTGCTGAATGGTGTTGCTACTGTTTATGCGTGGTCGTATCGCTTATCAACAGGCGAACGGCATGCTCGTCGTCATTCCATGCAATAAAAAAAAGAAATTAAAAATGAGTTTTTTTATCTATACTAATATTATAAAGCTGAAGAGTTTGTTTGTTTGAACGCGCTAATCTCAGGAACTACTACACCGATTTTGAAAATTCTTTCACTAATAGAAAGCTACATAACTCCTGAGTGCTATACGCTACTTTTATCTCGGGAAAATATTTTTGTCCCGGAAAAACTATTTCACGCGGGCGGAGCCGCGAGCACTACTATTCTGAATATTACCTGTGATTATAATATTATGCAATAATTAGTGAATTCCTTATCTCGGTGAATCCTGAGAGCTCCACCTGAACCTGTGTGTCATCTATTCCATACTCATGATGGAATGAGCATAGCATAGCATCAGATTATGTTACTTAATTAGTGAGTCTACCTATATGATTCTTGTACACAACAAATTACCAGGCTTGCACGCACCATGCCTGATGGTTTGGGCTTCCCAAAATACTCACTAAACAAACTCTTCGTGGTACTGCATCGCGCCCTTCATTCCAAATTATTAGTTGTCAAATTTGGTGTACTGAATACTAAACTAAACTAAAACTACAAATATACGAATTTGAACTAAGAACATTAAAGAATCGTTCGGTATTCTTGGTATCTGGATGAAGGAAATTCAGACGCTGACTTATACGCTAGGGAGGAGAATCTCAGAAACAAATATAGTACGGATCTAGGAGAGTAATATGACTATTCTAAAGCCGGTCGTCTCACTGTACAATGAACATACACAAGGGACGTATTCCAAATCGCGGTAAAATTCAACGCATATGTTTATTAATATGTTTTTATATACCAAATTTGAGGGTTTTGTCTTTAAGCTGTACACTGGTAAGATTCATTTACCGCGTTCCCAATTCCTTATATTCTTCAGATAGACGAAGCTTCACGAAAAAGTAACATATGGTAAGAAATCTTCAATTCTATACATGGAAAATTAAAGACAAGACCCTGGTTGCACTAGAGAGTTTTTTGACTATTAAGGTGTTGCAAAAACTAATCATATCCGGCTTCTTTCTTATAAGCGTACTTGTGTTCGGGATGTAGATCACTGTGAACCACCTGGAGTTCAAATAGGCATATCGAAACTGAGACTACATTCACTTGGACTAATTATTATTCACTTAAAACAGTTTGATTTGGTACTGATTTCACCGCTTGCTGATAAACTATTCGTCACATAAATGTACAGGCTGGCCACATATTCATAAGTGGATAGTCTTAGAGCCGATTTCAATCGATCCAAAATCTATATAAATTCAATAGCATATGCTAGGTAAGAGTGTCTTTTGTATGTGATAGTCATATTTATGTGACAAATAGCGTTTATCAGCAAACGGTGAAAGACTCAGACTATCCACTATGAACAGCAGCACACGAAAAAGAACAAACGAACAACGTCCATACAAATGAAAACGGTAATTTTCGCACGGCCAACAAAAAACGTCGTAATTTATTTATAAGTAACGTAGGCATAATTGAATCAGTGTACATACATAAAAAAAATACAAACACGCGAATTGATTACCTCCTCCTTTTTAGAAAGTCGGTTAAAAAGTGTATGCTCGACCTCCTTAAGGTTCTAAATAATTCGCTTGCGCGTCGTCTGTTAACTAACGTAGACAAGAGTTATATGCTGTTTCCTTATTGCATCTGCGAAATGATCTCACCTGCTTGGTAAAATATGAAAAATGGGCATTTTATGTTGAGACAGTACTAACACCAAATTGAGTGATTGTACAGTCAGACAGATAAGTAGCTGAACAAATTCAAAACTTCAAATCGCGTCTACACTTTTATGTTCTTAGCAATTTTCGTTTTCTCTTAACAATAATAAAATTTAAGGGATTTACTTTATTTCACACAAAGAAAAAATAATGTTTTAATTGAACTGAACGCGTAAAGGCGATTTGAAATTTTGAATTTGTTCAGATATTTATGAGGTTTATTGTACTTACATATCAAGCACTCTGTATATAGTATTATGACATCAATATCGTGCATATAAGGTTGCATATCGTTTTATTCAGGAAAAAAGTTTATACGATAAAAATAAAATCCAAATAGACTTCCAAACCACAAAACGAAGCTACAAATATAAATCGACTATTTAAGTTGGTGACAAAATTGTATATACACATGAATTTAAGATTTCTTAGAAAAGGCTTCACAATTTCGATGGGGTTATTCCATACATTCGAATTTGCGTCAAAAGCCCACGCTGCACCAAGGTAATTATTGTATTACAGGAAAATAAATAATTAAACTAACCGCAATAAAATATGGTTAGCACATGCGACAATAATATGAATCAGCGCGGAAAAAAATCGCTAACGGCAACTTCCCGGTGACCTTTCCCTACTATTAAGTAAACAAACATTTGCTATTGACACTTTGGTACCGCATTGGCAGTTATCAATACAATGTCCAGTATACAGTTTATTTTTTCTGACTTGTCAAAGTAACTGACAGTCTACAGTGACTAACAGTCAGTTTATTTTTTCTGACTGCCTCGGTGGCGTAGTTGTATTGTGGTACGACTGCAATGCTGAGGTCTTGGGTTCGATTCCCGGGTCGGGCAAAGTGATATTGGGTTTTTCTATTCAGTATCAGCTCGGAGTCTGGAACTTGTGCCCGATATGGCGATAGGCTCGCCCCTATCACATCATGGGACGGAATAACGGCGAAAAGTGGATGCACTAGTTGCGCCTCTGTTTACCCCTTCGGGGATAAAAGGCGTGAGTGTGTGTGTTGTCAAAGTAAGTGTAAACCCACTACGCATGTCGTGTTCACTTCTAGTAGGGCTCAATTTTACCACTGCTCACTTCGTCACTATTGTAAATGAATACTTAAGCTATTTGTAAGATGAACCCAGTTTTGTGAACCATAAAAAAAGTTAAAACCATAAAGGTATAATACTTAATATAATTGTGGGTGATTAATTATGCATTGTTTAAACGGGTAATTAAGGCTGAAATACCAAAATTAATATATCCCCACGCAATGTCAAAAACATCATGAATCGAAAACGCACGAACAACACTCTTCACATTGAAATAGCCATTCGTAACGATGCTATGTAATAGCACAATCATCACTTTTTGTATGAGTGTTTTAGGCCCATGCTGAAATTGTGAATAGAGGGCAAAAAATACGTTAAGTGTTAAAAGTGTAACTGCATGTTACTCGCATAGATCGTGAAGTCTTTATTGGGTCAATTTAAATTATAATTGGGTGGCCAAAGTACACCTAAACAAATGAACAAAAAACCTTCTAGAATAAACATTCACAAGTTTAGTAAATGGAACAAAAAACAGCCGAGACAACTGCCATGATTTTTTCGCCTCCAGTATAACCAGAGGTTCGCGTTATTATTTCAAGGAGTGCTGAGTGGCTAATTTCAATATCGTTTAACATTAAATCGCCACGGCCAAGTGAAAAAAAGGCTCTTCGTAATAAATTAATAATCAAAGCCTATCGGCATAATTTCATTGTCGTCAGTTGCTATGTTCGTGACAGACGATTATCAAATGTCCCTGTAGATGTGGGGATTTGCACGACATCTCATTTAAATTTCGATTTAATTAGTTCAAAACGTGAATTATCGGATGGCAATTTTTTTCGTATTATACATCGTTGGACAAAACATTATGGTACCTATAGATGGGTTTAAGAATGATAACGACAACTGACCACGGTGTTAATTATTGTTATGAATTAATAATATTTGCTCGTTATATTATCTTACGTTACCCTGGCTCGAGCTTTTTGCTCGGATTAACCGACCACCCGCCCTGAAATCCTCACGGAAAAGATGGTTCAGTTTTCCCGTTGTTTCCCATGTACGAATGTGGATCCTCTAACACTTTGTTCAATATTATAGATGTATGAATTGCTGCCTGGTTTTAGAGAATGTTAATATCTATTTTGGAATTTAGTGTGTTGATAGATTATATTTTCTTTGTATTATAAATACGAACTTGGACTGCCTCGGTGGCTTAGTTGTGTTACAGTACGACTGCAAAGCTGAGGTCTCGGGTTCGATCCCCGAGTCGGGCAAAGTGATATTGAGTTTTTCTGTTCAGTATCAGCCCAGAGTCTGGAATTTGTGCCCGATATGGCGATAAGCTCGCCCCCTATCACATCGTGGGACGGAATGACGGCGAAAAGTGGGTGCACTAGTTGCGCTTCTGCCTACCCCTTCGGGGATAACAAGCGTGAGTGTATGTGCATGTGTGTGTGTGTGTGTGTGTGTGTGTATAAATACGAAAATTTGTGAAAATGTTTCGATATTTTATATTTGTTAGAAGTAAAGTTAAAAGATTTTTTTCTGATTCTTTAATTAGTATTCTTTTTGGAGTCGTACCCTGTTTTAGGGACTTTTGTGGTGAGAAAGGCTTTTCACGCGGGCAAAGCCGCTTGCAACGTGTAGTGTTATATGTAACATAAATTAAACTATATTTTGCCTGGTCCTATACTTATTTCATTTCGTACCGTTATCCGACGAAAATGTATGAAAAGAACTATGAATGTGGAAGAGATGCACGAGGTGTGCCAAGATTGTAGCATGTGGCGCTCAACAGTCTCTGCCTACCCCTATGGGATAAAGGCGTGAGTGTGTATGTACGTATTATTTTTGTAGATACTGTCGTATCGGTTATAACACACTTTGGTAAAGGAAAAGGGAGACTCCTTTTCCTTCGATAAGATATACGCAGGATTGGTTACAAATTACGTCCTTCATGAAGATTAGTCCAATATGTTATTTTATAGCAATCCAAATAAAAACAAAATAAACTGTTAACGAGCATGATTCCAGAAAATATTTGACTATTATTATTTTTTTCTGTCGTTAAAGATAATTCGATGTAAACGCGATATTGCATATAATAGATATTATCTACTTCGAGAAACTTATTATTACATGCATTGTAAATAATATATTTGTTTATGTTGGGTTTACGAATCAAAATATTTGGACGAATAGCTTCATCGAATGTATAATGTAGTAATTTTCAACAGAATAAAATATAAGTAGATAACTAGTTGTTCGCATAAATTTTTGGTGATTCAAAGATTAGAAACAACGGCAAAGTCCTTAGCAGTTGCTGAAATAACTCTTAACTCCTATAAAACACCTAAGAGAAAAGGAAAATAAATTTCATATTAATCTAATAAAATTTAACAAATTAAATTTAAAACAGGATTAAAACGCTTTTAAATTATTCTGTAAATACCATTGCTTTAAATTGTGTGAATTTTAAACCACATCTAAAGAGTTTCTCTACTTGGCGATATATACTATTGTACGTCCTCTATTATTATAAACGGGCTTAATATGTGGCTTCTTTTCGTTAGGAGGATAATATTAACAACTAATATTAAATTACCGGTGGCAGGTCTCTCGTATTTAGTGTTTATTAAATTCCTTCAATTGGATTGTGTCTCAATTTAACGGTGATGTGTGTGCATTAGCTTATATAACTTTGACTGCCTCGGTGGCGTAGTGGTATTGCGTACGCATTACGAGTACGATTTGCGCGCTGAGGTCCTGGGTTCGAATCCCGGGTCGAGCCAAAAAAAATTGTGACTGGGTTTTTCCATCTTAAAATTTACTCAGTCGCAGCTCGGAGTCAGGAAGTTGGCGGTGTGATACCCCCGTGCCTCGGAAAGCACGTAAAGCCGTTGGTCCTGCGCCTGATCTCTCTCCGGTCATGTCGGATTGCCGTCTCACCGGACTATGAGAGTGAAGGAATAGCGAGTGCACCTGTGTATTGCGCACACACTTGTGCACTATAATATCTCCTGCGTACCTGGCTGATCTCCGTTGAGATTGGCCGCCGTGGCCGAAACTGGCTAGGAGGATTTCATATAACTAATCTGACATTGTATGCAAAAGACTTGGAAAAAATATATAGGTATAAAGATTCCATGGACAAATGGTGACAAAAAGTAAGCCCGGAGTTTCTTTCTGCCTTTCTCCTTCGGGTAGTCATCGCTTAGGTAGCTAATGAAAGGCTGGTAGCTTAGATAGGTTAAGGGTCTGTATTGTCCTCACCGGTGAGGATCGCGACGCGTTCCTCCCATTATTTTTAATGAAAATGATTCACCGTTTTTTGGAAGTTATACTTCTTTAGGCGCGTTATGAAAAAATGATGAGAGTGAAATTTTACGCTGCGCGTGCATGTGTGACACAAATTTCTCACGGGAGAAGTTTTACTTTTTGATAAAAATGAAAAGTAAATGTTAAATTAAGAAAACAATAAATATTTAAATAATAAATAAACTCAAATTAATTTTTTGAATTTATTAATTAACTTTTTAAATATTAAATAATGAATATTAAATATTTAAAATTAAGGATCCTTTAATATATAGTACAAATTACGTCATACATATTTATTATTCTCTAAATTATATTTTTAATAATTATATATATCTATTTAATATTTAAACTGAACTTAATTGACTGTGATTTTGCGCCCCATAAAAATTTCCGGTGTTATATAAGTGTCAATAAGTAATAATTATTATTATTACTTTAATGTATCTTGACTTATCATAAATGCAACTGTGTTCGCCTACGTGATGAATAAAGTATTTTATTTTATGCTAGGGGCCACCTCAATGTCTTCCTACCGCCAAACAGCATTGTGAATTCACTGTTGTGTTCTGGTCTCAAGGACATTGCAGTCAGCGAAATTACTTAGCATTATCTTAACATCTTGGATCTTGGAATGACGAGCGCAGCGGAGTACCACGCAATATTTTGTAATTCAAAGTTCTGTGTAGTGTTGCAACATTTGTATATTAATCTGTTTATAGCGGTCGTATCACTTACCATCAAGTGAGTGGCATGCTCGTCTTGTTATTTAAATGCAACAAAAAAAAACTACTTGCAGGACCTATCATCGTCTAAAGCGAGATTATGTTTCAGGTAACTGTTTTTACTCAAGTTGTTATACCAGAGCTGTGTGTTGCTTATTATCTTTGTTTGACTATAAGCAATTGGTGTCGCCATTCGTCATTTTACAATTATAGTGTCATATTCTCTCACAGTCACGATGCTTATCTTAGTCTATAGATTTATAATAGTCTGTATTCTAGTCATTTGTATCTAACAAGTTCACACCAGCGCCCTGCACGTGGTCATCTGCATGTCCCAAATGATACAAGCTTGCTGATTTTTTTATTGCGAAAGAAACATTTGAACAAACAACTTTATTTGCATATATTGATTTAATATGCAAACATCGTTCTACTGTTTTTTTTTTACGAAGTGAAATAACTGTAGTATACAAGACGCAGGCGCAAAAAAACAAAAGCCACGTGTATTTATTTAAATAAAAATTAACGTATTGCTTTTGCGGCCGGTGAAATCATTTTACAAAATTTTTCGTGACACGCATAATCCAATTAAATAACGTTAGTGACTCTATGAGCTATGATACCTTTGCGTTTTGTGCGCGTGATAATATTCCTAAAAAACAATTCATAAATATGTATGTAGCATTGTCTCAACTCTTTAAAATGTAATTATATATCATCAGCCACATAAGGTTCACTGCTAAACACAGGCCTTCCTAGATGGACCTTATGTAAAATAGACAACACGCGTCAAAATGTGACCTAATTTGTAATATATTATGATTTCTTATGTTTACGCGAATCTTAGACATTTAAATAAAACTATTTTACGGATTTTATCGCGGTTTTTTAATTTATATTTTCTCCCGACGTTTCGAAGGGTCACTTCGTGGTCACGGGGCGGACTGAGGTGTAGGTGGTCCGAAAACTATATATTGCAAATCTACCTTCAATTTACAATTATACAATATTAAGGTGTTAGTCATTGTTTGCGGTATTTACTGCGTAGACCGGACCGTGCTGAAAAGCCTTCGAAACGTTGGGAGAAAATATAAATTAAAAAACCGCGATAAAATCCGTAAAATAGTTTTTTTTAAATTGTAATGTATTTATATTTTTTAACATTCATCTGTTTATTAATAAAAAATATATATATTCATTTTTGAACAATTGATACTGATTCTTTTTCATCAATCCTACACGCTCTTTATAGAGTACAGTATGAATGAAAATCTTTATTTCGTGTTATTTGTATGTCATTCGATATTTAATTACTCTAATGTGCTTCCAAAGAAGGAAGAAGAAAATAAAGCTAAAGAAAAGTTGGGGGCGAACATAGACCTTCATGAAAGAAAAATCGGATAATAACGGGTCGACTTTTTTTTTATGGCATTGAATGACGAGACGAGCATGCCGTTCGCCTGATGGTAAGCGATACGACCACCCATAAACAGTAGCTACACCATACAGCACCTTGAGTTATAAAGTACTGTGTGGCATTCCACTGCGCTCGTCATTCTGAGACGTAAGATGTTAAGTCTCATTATGACACTGGCTACAATGTCCTTTTTTTGTTTTGTACCTGACGAGGGCGGCTTATGCAAGAACACCGGTCTTTTGGGTGCGTGCAGAAGGCGCTCGCAACCCTTTAAATGTAAACGACCATGCTGAGGGCGACTCACTAACGGGTCACGAACCTCGGCTCAGGACGTCCACTGAGACAGGATGAGACATCATCGATTGGGGAAGATTGGTTTTTGGCCTAATCCTATAAATTTGCATCATCGTCATCGGCACGCGGGCTGGAACTGCGAATGGCCAGAGTCATTTCGTCCTCTGGATCGGTCAATAGCTACAATGTCTTTCAAATCGAACACAACAGTGCATGCACACTGCTGCTTGACGGTAGAAATAGACATGGCGGAGTTTTTTTTTTATTGCATCGAATGACGAGACGAGCATGCCGTTCGCCTAATGGTAAGCGATACGACCACCCATAACCAGTAGAAACACCATCCAGCACCTTGAATTACAAAGTAGGGGAGACCGGGGATGGTTGGCGATAGGGGCAGGATGAATAACAGCCAATAACTCGAGCTATTTAAAAGTGTTGCATTGTCCTGATATACACGAAAAACCGTTAACTGTATACGAATCTTCACCGCAAACGCGGCACCGCAGGCGCACGTAATCCGGGAGAAAAAACGATTTATCGAAAAATGATACCTACGAGTAATTATTTAGCTCTTAATATTGTTTGTATGGAAGCCTCTACACTCGATGTTAATTACTTTCGAGCAATTATAAATAAGAGTTTGGTTATTGATGATTATTTTAGTGCATTTTTTTAAATATTTTGCCACGGTTTTGAGGTACTTACACGTGGTTGAAAATCAAAAAAGTTGTTTGGGGCTGGTAGACAAATTTTATATTGGGGCTAGTTGGCTACCTAGAAAATGTACTACGTAGTAATCCAAATACTCTTCACATGGAATAAAGTGAGTTTTTTGTCAATTTTAACAAAAATTTGTTATTCCAAAACCATATGAAATTACAAAAGAATACATAATCGAAACAGTTAACCCTCTGCTTGTGGCAGGATTTTAGTTTCCGCCCTTATAACCAAAATCGTGCAAAAAGTGACAAATGATATGTTTATTGAGTAAATGTTGATGATAATTTGTCTCAATAAGACACATTGATAATAGTAAATAAGTACTTGTGGTGTTTTATTTTATTTTATTGCCGTCTTTTATACCAATTACTTCATAGGTCAATTTACCCCTAATGAATAGTCCACCGACCCCAGACATGGGGTAGGTTGACTCAATTTTCTCGTTCCACCAAATGGCTTTTGTACATTATGTTATAAACAATCGCGAAGTTTTTGGTGTTTCTTTGGAAAGCTTATTAGTGCACCTATCGAGCCTGTAGGTTTTTTTACATTATATACGATAACCATAAAAATATAGGCGTCCAAGCTGAAATTTGGTCAACTATCCCCGGTCTCCCCTACTGTGTGGCATCCCACTGCGCTCGTCATCCTGAGACATAAGATGTTAAGTCTCATTATGTTCAGTAATTACACTGGCTACAATGCCTTTTAAACCGAAACACAACAGTGCATGCACACTGCTGCTTGGCGGTAGAAATAGACATTGCGGTGCTACCCACCCAGACGGACTCTTACATATTATGAGAGTACTACCACCAGTAAGTGGTTCTTCAATTAATTTAATAAAGGTGGCAGATATTGACGCTGTCGGGATTTTTGTTTGTTTTCAATATATTTTTTATATTTTATTTGTTTTATAGTATTTATAGTCTTTAACATCTTAACATAGTATAAAATAAAGTCGCTTCCTGCTGTCTGTCCCTCTGTATGCTCTTAGATATTTAAAACTACGCAACGGATTTTGATGCGTTTTTTTTAATAAATAAATTGATTCAAGAGGAATGTTTATATCTATACTAATACTAATATTATAAAGCTGAAGAGTTCGTTTGTTTGTTTGTTTGAACGCGCTAATCTCAGGAACTACTGAACCGATTTTGAAAATTCTTTCACTAATAGGAAGCTACATAACTCCTGAGTGCTATAGGCTACTTTTTATCCCGGGAAAATATTTTTGTCCCGGAAAAACTTTTTCACGCGGGCGGAGCCGCGAGCACTACTAGTGTATAATACATGTATAATAGAGAAACACTGATCATTTTAGAGGTTTCTAATGTAATGTCGTAAATAAACTATTTTATTTGCGCTTACATTGCAATCGCTGTATAAGTACTACGAGATAGACCAAAATAATGTACTACAGTATTGTACACCGTAAAAAGGTCTACAAATAGTCCGCGATGGGATATGTCTATCTCTTAAGCTGTGATTCCGCACTACGTGGTGTATTGTAAAAATAAATGGCAGACGGCATGTGCCCGCACACGACGGCTTATGACGCGCGACAGAACGACACTTGCCGCGCGTCATGTGCCGTCGTGTGCGGAATCGGTCTCATACAATTTAATACTGCATAGTAGTGCCGTCTTCCGTCGCGGCACATGCCGTCTGCCGTCTGCCGTTGCCGTCTGCCATTTATTTTTTACAATATATTTAAGTACCTTAAATACATTGTGCATTTAATATGTCATTTATACAAATATTTTTGAAGATATTACCGATTTAAAATGCAGAGACATAGCTATTGCGACGGTAAAATAATTCTTCTGTGCGTGTGAATGTCACTGAATTCCTCCTAAACGGTTTTAATAAAAGTTTTGTGTGTATTCAGGTAGATTCCAAAATGATTCAGATTTACAATTTGTATACTTTGTCTAAGTACTTTCATATAGGATAAACTCTTTAATGCGGGTGAAGCCACGGGTATAAGCTAGTAATATATATTTTGGTAGTTTTTTTTTTTTTAAAAACGGCCATCTTCGGCGCATTAGGGACGGCTGCGGGCTTCCTCCGACTCACGTCTAAGTTGTCGTCCGCAACCGCCCCTGCACGTACCGCTACTGCGGTCCTTTTCCTGTTGCGGGGGCTCAGAAGCCCCCGAAACACCGTACCGTGTCCGCCTTTTGGTGTCTGAGGCAGCGTGAGACATGCTGCCTCGGACATGTCCATCACGGGGGTCACAGAAGTTGGCTAGACTAATGGGTGGGCGGCACGTCCCGCCCACCCGTGACCCCCGGAGGCCCCTATTGGTCGCCTTTTACGACAGGCAGGGGATACCGTGGTGGAATTCTCCAAACGCCCCCAATCCACAGGGCGGGAGACGTCGGTCAGTCGTCCACCCGACGCCTCCTACGTCTCGTCTGGCGGCGGGAGGGATCACCACTGCGCTGGCGATCCCTCTCGGCACTCTCCTTCCGCGAGAGGACCGCCTCGCAGAAGTGGGCCACCGCCTGCCAGGCCTCCCGGCCGCCGACCATGGAAGCGACCACGGCCGGCAGCGAGAGGTCTTCTCCGACGACTGTTCTGAGAGCGCTGCGCTCCTCATCCCAGGCTGGACAACACTCCAACGTATGTTGGGCCGTGTCCATTGGGCAGTTGTCACAATAGTGACACACGGCCGACTCCTCTATACCTACCACCCGAAACAGGAACTCACCGAAGCAGCCATGCCCGGTGAGCACCTGCGTCAGGCGGTATGTTGCCGCTCCGTGGCGCCTGTCCAGCCATTCGGCAAAGACAGGACGCACTGCCTCTACGACCCGGTGCCCCCACGACGGGGCCTCCAGCCAGAGACGCCACTCCTCCACGGCGGCTCGCCGTAAGGCGGCCCTCTTGGCCTCAACCTCCTTCAGGGCCGGACGCTCCCCGCGACTGAACGCCTCCTCCCGCCAATGGAATACATCGGCAAGGGATTTGGCGTCCAGGTCCCAGGGCAGAAATCCGGCCAATAGGCAAGCCGCCTCGAAAGAGACCGTGCGGTACGCCCTGACCGCCCGCTGCGCTAAAGCTCTCTGCGGGGCGCGCAGAAGGGCGACGCAGAGGCGGCCCAGGGAGTCAGCCCAAACGGGGCTGCCGTAAAGGGCTATGGACCGCACGACTCCGTGATACAGCCTCCGGCAAGGGAAGCCAGGACCTTCCAGGTTGGGCAGCAGGCGGGAAAGAGCGCCCGCTGCCCGGGACAATTTTGTCCTCAACTCCTTAAAGTGGGTGCGGAATCGCCATCGGCTATCCAGGACTAAACCTAGATACTTCATGCTAGAGCCGATGGGGATCCGCACCCCCCCAACGACGATGCCGGCACCGGCCGGTGGCCCTCTCCGAGGTCCGTGAAAACACACGGCCTCGGTTTTCTCGAGGGCCACCTTCAACCCTAAACGCTGGATTCTACCAACTACTTGGCCGGTGCCCGCCGCCGCCAGAGTTGCGGCGTCCCGGAAGGTCCCAGCAGTCGCTGTGACCAACGTATCGTCGGCGTAACAGGTCACGCCGACGCCCCGGAGATTGGAACCACGGAGCACCCAGTCGTACCCGATGTTCCACAGGAGAGGGCCCAAAACCGAGCCCTGCGGAACACCGCACGACATCGCTCTTCGGTGCCACCCATCGGCGCCCGGATACACCACGTGCCTGTCGGACAGGTACGCGTGCACCAGACGCCGGAGATAGGGCGGCACCACGTGGTACCGCAGTGCCTCGTGGATGCAGGGCCAGGGCAGCGAGTTGAATGCGTTGGAGATGTCCAACGACACCGCGATTACAACATCGCCCCCAGCCACTGCATCCTCCGCCTGTGCCTTCACCCGCAGAATCGCGTGGACAGTGGAACGTCCCCTCCTGAATCCAAACTGCTCGTCGGCCAGATTTGGTCCGACCCTCTCAAGATGCTCGACGAGGCGGGTATGGATAATGCGCTCGAAGAGCTTTGCCACCTCGTCGAGCAACACGATGGGCCGGTAGGCCGACGGCGACTCTGCGGGTCGTCCCCCCTTCTTCAGCAGGACGAGCTTCCCGGTTTTCCAACGCACCGGGAAGACGCCCTGCTCCAGGCAGGCGGTGAATAAGCTGCGGAGCCTCGGGCCCAGGTACTCGAGGGCTAGCACCCAGGCTTTCCCGGGGATGCCATCGAGCCCTGGGGCCGTGTTTTTGCTCCGCAGCCGAAGCACTGCCACCCGCATTTCAGAGGGCGAAACCTCCGGGATATCCCTTGCCGGATTCTCACTCGACGATGACGCCACATCCGGTGGCGCCATCGGTGGAGGAGTGAACTCCACGGTGGCCGGGAACAAGGCCGCGACGACGTTGGCCAGTAATTCTGGCCGGAGACTCTGCGACAGCGGGGGCGCCGCTGGGCGAAGCTTCTTCATCACCATACGGTAAGGGCGCCCCCACGGGTCCCTGTCGAGAGTCCCCACGAACGCCTTACGTGCCGCAACCTTGGTCCCATGAATGGCCACCCGCAGCGCTCTCTTTGCCTCTTTGTAGAGGCCATAGAGCTGCCGCTCCTGGTCTGCGTAGTTTTCGTCTCGGAGCCGGCGACGACGATGCCTGGCGTATCGGCGGCGCGCAGCAACGCACGACGCGCGCAGCTGCGCTAGCTCCGCCGACCACCAGTACACCTGTCGCACCGGCGAACGGCGGAGAGCTCGGGGCATGCCGGCGTCGCAGACATCCGACATTGCCACCCCGAACCACTCCGCCTCCTGCTCAACCCGTACCGGCCCGTCCGGCACGGGGAGCCACGACATGACCAGAGCGGCCAGCACTAGGGCCTCCCCATCGAGGCGACGAAGCGCCCACCGCGGGCCGTCCTGATTTGATATATTTTGGTAGTGGTTTTAAAGGTTAAAGTAGTTAGTTAACTGATTTTCTATCTACATAAGATCAAATACATACATATACATATACATATACACTCACGCCTGTTATCCCCGAAGGGGTAGGCAGAGGCGCAATTAGTGCACCCACTTTTCGCCATTATTCCGTCCCATGATGTGATAGGGGGCGAGCCTATCGCTATATCGGGCACAAATTCCAGACTCCGAGCTGACACTGAATAGAAAAACTCAATATCACATTGCCCGACTCGGGGATCGAACCCGAGACCTCAGCTTTGCAGTCGTACTGTAATACAACTACGCCACAGAGGCAGGCAGCAATAAGATCAAATATAATTAAAAATTAAGTAAAATCACACGTTTACACGACCAAGTGGTAGTTGACTCATGGTGTAACTTGGTATAACTTATCTATGGTATAACTTAAAATCAACATGTTATATTGACAACATTTACAGAAAATTCGACTGTGAAATTGAAAAAAATTACACATTTTTTTCTTTCTATGCACTCTCCCGTATATGTACTAGCTATTTTGCAAAGAACTCTTTTTAATTTTCACTCGTCGATTTTATCCAATATATATTCTATGATGTAAAGCAAAATTCCAGCTAATTACACAAAAACCCTTATTTCCTCATTTTAGAAGCACAATCGATCATTCGGCATAGGATACCAGTATATTAATATATATTTACAAAATAGTATTGTCTCAGCTGCGCAAGCGCAGTTTATAGCTTTATCGCTCCAAGAACGTGAACTAAAGCTACATAAAACTTAAGTTCAATTTGTTACGTTATTTTGTATGTAGCAGACGATAATAAAATAATAAAGTAGGTTAATATTCTATAGAGTTGCATTGTAAAATAGGTCAGCGGCCGGTAGTATTGTTTAAAAGTAAACGGTAATATATATTGTCTTTGACGGAGTTACTCACGCTTTCGGCTTTTGAATGCACTTCCTCAAGTTGCCGACAGATTGAGTTCTCGTCGCAATCGGGTTAATGACCCTCATCACTTTGTACTTATGCTTCGTATGCATTTTAAAATATACCTACGCAATTTTCCTCGTAAGAGCTGATATTAAATGTTCGCAAATCAATCTTGTGGTTTTGATAAATTGTACCTGAATATATAATCGTTCACATGATTAAACATTTTTCTTGGAATTCGCTTGGATATATCCGCTATAATTAGTTTTTTTTTTTATGAAAGGTGTAAGCGTGCAATTACAACAATGCACATTTTGTATTTGAGAAGGTTTTAGAAGGTTTCGTAATTTTACGGAGCATGCACGAAATGTCATAACAAAACTAATATTTATCCCATTTGAAGATCTGTTCCACTTCATGCATTCTCATTTGCATATTTTTTATGGCGGAAATATTTTTTGTTCTTTCTTTATAGGTCAGTTTTCGTGTTCCATGTCGTTATTTTCGAAGTTATGTAATAAATAGGGTTGCCATATTTCCGGAATTCCCCGGATTTATCCTGGCATGAAGGGCGTCCGGGGGCTGTAGGACAGGGCTTTTAAAAGGTGTCCGCACAAAACCCGGACACTTTTGTTGTCAGAAGAAATCCATTTATTACAGATGAGCGACAAATTGAAATAAATCTTAGTTAAAAATTCATTCATTTCCCCGCATTCAAGAAGGAATGGCAAAAAATTCAGAGGTGTCCGGAGAATGACCCATATTTCGCCTAAATGTCCGGGATTTTTGCCGTGTTTATCCGGCATCGGCAATTTAGATGATGGCAACCCTAGTAATAAACAATATCTAATGGGCTTTTATTCTAAAATACTTATCAATTCGTTTTAGTTCTAAAATCACGTATAGTTTGTTTATATTTATTACCAAAAACCCATCGAGCACACAAATTATAGATATGTTTCTGAATTAGAGCGCGGGTATTTCTAACTACAAAGAACTTGGTCCAATAACATGCTAACCATATACGCGTTGGTTTGGACATTTACCAGTTACCACGGAGAGCTCGCGTCACATGTCGAGTTGACTCGCGTCACGGTCGACAAGTTATTAGCAAATTATTTTAATACAAAACTCATTGCGCATACATTATTTAATGGTGATGTCAAGTTAACTCCGAATCTACAGACGCGCCGACTACAGGGAAGCTTACCAGCTCAATATCATACATGTTGCGTTAGTAAACCAGTTGATACGATTACAGAATGCAAGCAACTCAAATCACAAATAATATTGCAAGAATTACGAACAATGATAATACCTTTTGTGAGACGCATATTTCTGTAATCATGAATTATTGATAAACCACTATTAATTAACCTTGGTCAGCTATACCATATCCACATTATTATTTATTTTAATACGTGAACCATTCATCTGTGCTATAAAATTAACTCTACATACAGTAATGTCAATTAAAACTCCCTAATGTTTATTACGATAGCGCTTAGTTACAAATCACACGCGTATTACTTCTGATATGAACAATTGACGCAAATAATAACCCATTACGATTATTTCGTAATACGCACGAGTTTTATATTAACAATAATACATTTATCATGTAATACAGTTAGCCCGCATTGTATGATTATATAAACATTTTTGACTTAACAAAACGAAATAGATACCTACATTTAGCTCGTCGTTGCTCGAAGTTATAATAGTTCAGATGTATTAACGCGTACTCATATATATTGTTTCTGCGCATTGCTCCAAGTTTTCGCGAAACTTCTTACGCCTTTACGGAAATACAGACAACTATAGGCAACTTAAAAATGAAGTGTTTTACCGACGACGAATTAATAGCTTGTAACGTGTTATTAGCAATTTAATTACCCATTTATAAAGCTATATGTTGCGTTTTTGTTTTGAGGAATGCAGTAAAAACTATCATTGCATATTGGATCATTAACATACAATTAATCCGACTTCAAGAACTGTCTTCCCAAGGTCTCAAACTATCTCCATAAGAAATTTCTACAAAGTCCGTATGGTAATTTTTGAGTTTATCGCGTACAGACAGGTGTGGTTAGGGGACTTTGTTTTCTAATTTGTAAGGATATTAACTTTATATTTGGAGACGGTGCCTTACTTTAATTGAATATTGTTATCTTATATTTGTTCGTGTATTGACTTAACTTAATTGGCTCGCTCTTTTAAGAGTTTTAATAATGTTATTCCAAGAATTTTTATTGTAAATGTTACCGTAGATTAAATTCTAAAATTATATTAGTCACGTGCTCGGTATTGTTTAGATCTTTGTGGAAATTAATGTATTATGTAATAAAATTATAATAATTTGGCATTTTATATAATAAAAATATCGTGAAAGATATTGGCATGATAAAGTTATTTTTTTTACGATATTAGATAATTTTAAATAAACAGATACAAAGAAAAAGATTATAGAAACAGTGGTGTTAGCCTTTTAATATCGCTTGATCTGACGAGACGGTTTAGTCCAGTGAATCGAACAACATAAAGATAATAAAGGGTATTTAAATATTTTCTACGGTTCATGCAGTAATTTCCATTTTTCTATCATAAAATGCAGTATCTTATTCGGACTACAAACATTTAACAAATCTGCAGTCTATAATTTATTCTACAGAATACGTTATGATAACGATATAGTCTCAAAATACATTTGAAATAAAATATTGTACGTTTGAATGAGTAGAAACGACTATAATTTATATATTATTTTCCGAGATAAACACCATTTTCCTGAGATAAAGTACCCTACACCCAGTAAATACCTTACAGCACACAGGAGTAATGTAGCTTCCTATCGGTGGAAGATTTTCAAAACCGGTTCGGTAGTGCCTGAGATTGTCGCGTTCAACCAAACAAACATACTCTTCATATTATAATATTAGTATAAATTTCTTTGTTTTTAGTCTCTAGGAGTAATTTATTTAATCATTATTTTTCCAACCTTAAAAATGCTTACCTTTAGCCTTGTTTTCAATTTTTAAACTTAGTCAAGATAATAGGAGCATTAGGAGCATGGTTTAAATGCAGTTTCGAATCCATTTATTTCCCTCTCTGTCTCTAGACTCGATAGAGACTTTATCTTGATATATTTCTCCTTATCGATAAAGTTATTAATTAGTATTTTGTTAATACTAAATGAGCATGCTACTCGCCTGATGATAAGCGATACGACCACCCATAAATAGTGAAAACACCATCCAGGACCTTGAGTTATAAAGTACTGTGTGGAATTCCACTGCGCTCGTCATCATGAGACATAAGATGTTAAGTCTCATTATGTGATTTGTAAGTGGTATGGTAAGTGATGCAGTCACTCATAAACAGTAGCAACACCATGCAGAACATTTAATTACAAAGTACTGCGTAGTACTCCAATGCGCTCGTCATCCTGAGATGGATGTTAAGACTCATAATGCCCAGTAGTTACGTTGACTGCAATGTCCTTCTAACCGGAAAACAACAGTGTATACAATGCTGCTTGGCAACAGAAGTAGACATTGCGGTGATATCTAGCCAGACCGCCCCTCGCATTCGAGTGACCTACCAATAGTAAATCAATACCTAATAAATATCTGAATATTTTTTCCTAAAATTAAATTACATAATTACTTTACGAGTCAAAAAATTGTCTAGTTTAGTTACCGGAAGTGTTAATTATAAACACTGCACATATTTTAATACTCGTTATTTTTGTTGCTTCCTCAAAATACCACTTAAAAACCAAACACTAATTAACTATAACAAATATATTTACTAACTTTCATAATAAGGCGATTAAATATTGCTTCGTATTCGGCCCTAGTTTGTAATTACACCGTACGCTTTATCAAAAAAGCTGCCTTGAGATCAATAGAATTACATTTGTAAGTACTATTTTGTACAGAATTGGAACCAGGACTTCACGGTTGTCGAAGATTATAGGTTATTCGAGGACACCGGGAAACGATTGACGGACAATCATAACTCCGTAGTGTATGGAAAAATAACAGGTATTCTCACTTAATCATAACTTATGTCATGTGTTTAGTAAAGTATTTTGACCCGTCAAACCTCCTTATATAAATATAGATGTATCCGGAAACCCTATATACTCGGACGCCGGCGTCCGTAGCGGGGCTTGACGATTTAATGTTAATCTCACCAATAAAATAAAATAATGCGTATTTATGGTGTTTCACAATAGAGTGGTCAACTGAAACAAGAAGTGAAGAAGTGCAGTGTTAACCTCAGTGTATGTTGCCGGAAATTTTACAATTTAGATATTGATTTTTTATGAAGTACGACTTCGTCACTAAACTTCGTAATTAAAGCTACACTGTTAGGTTTACACTTTACAGTCGTGATATTTTTACAAAAATAAGAGTAGTAGATGACGTTTCGAATAAATATAATAATTAGAAACAGTATTTTAAGAGCTTTGATATATAAAAACTTTACGTATTAAGAGTGAAAGAATCGATCTCCTAAACGAAGATGCTTCCGGTCATATTTATCTTGGTATGTTCGAAAAATCCGAAGCCAGTTTTAACTTTTATGAGCCAATATAGTCCTTACGTAGCTAATATAGAGATATAATTAAAAGCATAAGTTAAAAAGTTTCAAAAACCTAACTAAATTAGATAAGGTCACAGTTGTGTAATAAGTACCTAACAGTGATTGAAATTAAAAACCCTAATAAGAATACTGTTTTTTTATATTTCCCTTTTATTAAAAACCAGAATATGTTAATAAAGTCAGAACAGAATTGAAAAGATTAACTATCTACATTGTTTCGCATAATAACTCCTAAGCTACTCCATACGCAGATATTCGTAAAATTCTATACCCACCTGTACAAAAATTATGTTGCAAAATTATAATGTCTGACGTACAATATTTTTTATTATTGCATAATATATTAAAATATTGTAAATATATTCTATCTACTCATAATTTATATTCAGACATGCATAGTCACTTCTCATTAGGTACTATAAAAAAATCAAATGATTCAAACAACAAAGCAAATTGGCCAATAAAACTATACGATCATTTGAACGGTTTTCATCGATCTGCATAATACATACAGTAAAATACGTCACCTCGTGTGCGGAACTTAACAAAATTGTACGGCGACGTCTTACGTGCACCTCGTAAGATGTGTGTACAAACCGCAAGTTTTCAATAGCCTCATGGGCGAAGGATCATACCGGACTTCCAGGAAAGGAGTCAAAATTAGAAAACAGTGGGTATATACGCCGCACTGCATATTCCTACGACTGTGGTACCTCCCATTCATATTTTAGACAAATAAACTGTCTACGTGGCTCTGGACTATCAGCTTTACGAAGTTCTGCAGACAGCGTTATACTTTGAACCAAAAAGCCACATAATTTATACAGCAAAATCTGTCAATATTCTGTTTACATACAATGAATATGAAAAATAGTTACTTTGAGCCTTCGACTTTCACATTGTCGCAACTAGATGCATTTTTTGTCGTGCATCCTGTTCCGGCAATAAAGTTAATAACTGCGTCGCGTCGAAACGTCCTCAAACCTTATTTTTAACCTTAATTTTTTTACCGCGCAAATTCGATTTCTAAAAGTACATAAAAAAGTTACCCAGTGGGGCTAGGATATGAAAATAAAACACGATGCGTCTCCGCTTCGTTTTTTTTTGTGATTGGTTGAGAGACTGACGTGTCGGTCTCTCGATCAATCACAAACATCAAAATACCGATACGTCAGTCACTCAACCAATCACAATAAAACGAAGCGGAGACGCATCGTGTGTTTTTTAACATCCTAGCGCCACTGTGTAACTTTTTTACGCAATACGCAATCGCGAGGCAATTGTCGCCCGCGTTGTCTGGTAACACTTGCTTGGCCTAAACAACATATTGTAAGTCTTTTAACAGATGTTAAAAAAATGGTATTCCCACGTTCGAGAAATAATATCATCGCGTAAATAGTCGTAACTGGTGAGAAAGTTGCTCGAGCGATTCTTGTATGGCATAATCGCATGCGAAATTTTAGTTCACGCCTGCATAATGAATAGTATAATCCACGCGCCTCTAGTAAACTCGTGGTGTAGAGTCGTTATATACTCTCAAATCTTCTTTGTAAAATGTACTCTTTAGGGAGGATACTACGTAGCCGAGACATTGTAAAGTTTCCAGAGCGTTGCTCTACTAAATATTGTGTGATAATATTGGAAACTATTTCCCTCCGACATATTTTCAATATCATTGCTCCCTCAACACAAAGCGCTAAACAAATGAAGATCGTACCTAAAAATTGACACATTAATTATAACTACAGGACATAGTGAGACAACATCTTATGTCTCAGGATGACGAGCGCAGTGGAATTCCTCACAGTATTTTGTAAATCAAGGTTCTGGATGGTATTTCTACTGTTTATGGGTGGTCGTATCGCTTACCATCAGGCGAACGGCATGCTCGTCTCGTGATTCAAAGCTATAAAAAAAATATATATTCCTGTCGTAGCTAAGATGCCTTTCTACAATCGATAACACTACCCTTATGTATGAGAATGATGTATCCTAACGATAGGTGAAATCTATATACATAAAAGCGAAAGGTCACTCACTCACTCATCACGAAATCTTAGAAACTATGGGCGGTGTTAACAGATCAATCTCAAGTTTGATTTGCTTCTCAAGTGGACACGATGTATTGAACTATTCATACATTATGTCTACTTGGGATGTGGCTCGAACTTGAGATTGATTTATTAATACCGTCCTTTAAGTGCTAGGACTCTAAAATTTTGCTTGAGGATTCCTTTTAGGGCGTAGGTGCTTACTGAGACGGGATTTATCGTGGTGTTAGGCTACTTATTATCCCAGGAAAATGTATAACGGGAATTTTATCCGGGAAAAACTCTATCGCCCAAACAAAGGCGCGGGCAAAAGCAAGTTGTTAAAATAAAATAAATTATTTTATACTTATCCATATTTTTTTTCTTTTTTGTTAGCGTAAACGATGGTAAATGGTATCTTGGCTATATATCGGCTTCTGATCTCTGTTTCCTTTGCATTAAGCTCGAAGGTCAGCAGGCCTGTGCTTCTTTTAGAACTGAGGGTGCTTACGAGCAGTGGAGGTCATTTTACACCAACTAATCCATTATTTACCTGATTTCACAATAAAAAATACGAAACTTAACTTATCCTTTTTTTTAAATAATGGCCCTACTGCCTGTAGAATGACGCGAGTCGGCTTTTCTGGCCACACCAGTCTTAAGATCGAACGCAGAAGGCGCTCGCAACCCTTTCAATTGAGTGACCATACTGAGGGCAGCCCACTAACGGGTTACGAACCTCGGCTCAGGACGACCACTGAGAGAGGATGAGACATCAACGATTAGGGCAACTGACCCTTGTTGTTGCTGTTTACGATATTCCAATTCTCAATACACAGCACACGTATGAGATGCGATGCAAAAAAAGAAGTGACATAATTTGTTTTTTTATTGTTTATTTATTTGCACAGTAAAATACATAACATTATAGAAAGGTTATTACCCTAATCCCTGAACTAGCGTTAGCTGTATCTCAGGAACCAAAGAAACTCTTCTGTGTAGTAGAAGCACTCATAACGTAATTTATTACCAACATACATTTCCACGGCTTATCACGCTCTCTACTTACACTTGGCTTGAAGTGAAAAACTAAAGAAAAGGATATAACCTTACATTGCCATTATCATTATCATTATATGACATAATGTTTACGTAGTATTATAACGCACCTTGAGATAATGTTTTATGATTTAAAATTGACATTTAGAAGACTATTTTAATGGTGGGTTTAAACTAAACAAACAAGGAGCTAAAGTTAGAACAAACACATTCTATCTTGATCATTTAGTTTAGTTTTAAACGAAAGCTCGTTTTCAGCGTTTGCACCAAAATATCAACAAGCACAAAAAACATATTTATCGACCTATGTTAGATACAAGAATGATTTAGTCTTATAATTTTATTAATACACAAAATAAAGGTTTTTTTTTTTACGCGGTGAAAGTGACTTATTACTACCGCCCAGCGTTCAAGGGGAACGACTGAGCGGTTATGTTGGGTTCACCGTGCCTTACTACCCGACGTCGAGCCGCCCGGAGAGATGGAAAACGTCGGGCCACCGCCGGGCCGTATAATGTTTAAATCAGCTGAACGAATACTTATTGCTCATTCATGTGAATTCTGTGGTTGGTAGTGTTTCGTTATGTCCGAATCTGAATGTAATATTATAACTGCAAGTCCTGCATTTATAATTTTGTCTTAAACACTCAAAATAGAAGTAGGAAAAGACTTTGGCGGATGACCAATTTAATGCAGCAAAGGATACTGGATAATGTAGGTGAAACGATGACGGATATGCAAGAACAAGAAAAAAGTGATAGTCGGTAAGCTTCTATCATTAATAGACATTTTTCTTGAGACCAATCCATCATTAAATCGATAAGTATGTACTCAAATCATTAGAATACAAGAATGCTTTGGACAGACCGCTTCGGGGAGCATGCACGTCCAAACACGCAAGAACGCTCGAAGGAACTGATCGCACGCTCTATTACCGTTTACATCAAGCGAGCTAGCATTCTTAGAATATTCCATAGAATCTTTTTGAAATTAGACAGAACTACGAAAGAATGCTCAACATATTGTATTTACACTGAATGAATTTGATAGAGTTGGGATAAATCGACCATAAGATTACTTTTCCCAAAAAAGGTCCCATAATTTTCATAGTACATAGCTTTTGCTCATGCCTTATTTATCATCATCATCATCATCAGGCACATGACATCCAGTGCTGTACATAAGCCTCCGCTAAATATTTTCGTAATAATAAATACTCGCGAATATTTAGACAATAACGTGTTTAAAATGCTTACATTTAATTTTAATGACCAAATTACCATAATATGTTTGTTAAATAAAATATTGCTAAAAATTGCGGGTATCAACAGAATTACATTTACCTTATGAATTACCTTAGACTATTTAATCAATGGACACAATATGGCAATAATGCGCAAACAATTTTTTCTGGCAATCCTGACGGAGGCGAGGTAGACACGGATAGCACACATTCAACAAAAGAAAAAACACACGTGCAGGGCTGAATATAAGGTCGCTCTTTACACAATAACACAACAAAAATCACAATTTCTGTGGGGCACCGCTTAGCTTCATTATCATAGAATGTAATGACAGCGATCGCAAGTCACATAGGTTTTAACAAAAGTTTATGACCAGCTGGACATTTCGCACCTTTAGAACGAAAACGACACAATTCAAAAAATAGAAAATTGAGTTGTCATTTTTAAATGACTAAAAACTAGTGCCTTATTTATAAAAATATAATAAAAATGGACCGATATAACAGTTTTGTTCTTTTCCTGCTTGAATATGGCTGTGCTTGATCTATTATTGTATTGAGAACTTCGTTTTAAGTAATTTTATGACCATAACTCAAATTTCCATCTTTTTGAATTGTGTCGTTTTCATCCTAAAGGTGCGATTTATGAGCAACGAAGGATTCGCCTATTCATCCCATCTCCTTTGCATTGCTAGATACTCAAAGATAATTATTATTGCCGTACTAAATTTACATTTGAATGTTTATACTAGAGTACCATTCATGCTCAATAGAATATTTTTAAATCTTCGTTTTCTTGAAACGAAATTCCTTAATGGCGCTTGCGGTAGATGGGATTCGGCAGGTGCCCTGTGGTTTTGTAGCCATCTAGAGAATTCCGCCATGGCACCCCCTGTATGTGGTAAAAAGTGACTAAATGGGGCTTAGGAAGAGTCGCAGGGCGAGCAGTAGGGGGCTGCTCACTCGTCTACTTCAATTAAACGAATCCGAGGTGGACAACCATACGTATAGTCGGTCTTCCACTGTCGTAGATGCCAAATACGCCTTTTAGACTCCGGTGGCTTGTTAGCCCCCTCGTAGAGAGTGGCTATAATGCGGCATCGCGAAGGTATGGTCTCCCATAACTGTCTTAGTGCAAAAAGGGCACCGGGGCCACCTCGTATGCGCCGAAGATGGCCACCGCGTCTTGTAGTTAGTATGCTGGTATGGAGTGTACATAGGGACAGTCAGTCCAATGCTCGCTGGAACGATGACTCCCGAGTCAACATTGGATCATAAGACTGGTGAATCGAATATAACCACTCACCCCAGTGGTGGTAGCGATAAAGCGTTCTACCCCAATAAAACAGGGTGTGATTCGTTAGACCATGTACCTACAAAAGACTTTTGCGATATACCTAGGGCTGCCATCATATAAATTGCCGACGCCGGATAAACACGGCAAAAATCCCGGACATTTGGGCGAAATATGGGTATTTCCCCGGACACCTCTGAAAAATATTTTGCCGTTCCTGCTTGAATGCGGGGAAATGCATGAAGTTTTAACTAAGTTTTATTTCAATTTGTCGCTCATCTATAAAAAATGGATTTCCCCTGAAAACAAAAGTGTCCGGGTTTTGCCCGGACAATTTTTAAAACCCCGGCCGGACGGCCCCCGGACGCCCTTCAAACTAGGACAAATCCGGGGAAATCCGGACGGATGGCAGCCCTAGATATACCCCACTAAACGCCTATCTCTTTCTCTCAAATTATCTTTCTATGAGCAGACTTATACGAATTCATATGAAGAAAATGAATAATTTTTAATTTATTGTTTATTTAAGGATTTTTGCATTGAAAATATGATACAAAATAAAAAATACTTGAACTATATGGGTTCACTGACCTCACCCGTTGTTTATAGTTTATTACACCTGTAAACCTATAGCTAGCCAGTCCATCCAACCATTTATTTAACTTTTGACACTTCGGTTTCTAATCAATTGGGGATGTACCTACTAATGCCTCACCGATTCCAATTCTTGTAGCAATCGATTTAATTTATGCAGAAGTTTTTATCGATTAAACAAATTAAAATGTTATTTTTACACAATATTTTGTATTGTTTTATAAACAAGCCTAAGTGTTTAAATGTGTAGGAATATTTCCCGTTTATAAATTTATTTTGTAGATATAATATATTCTATATCCAATATAATTTTGACAAAATTTAACTTGAATAGTTCCTTTTATCGGTTATTATATACTTACGCATATATGAAATGATTTTTTTAAATGTACACTGTGACATTATATTTTTTTATGTAAAAGTTTTGAATTATTTTTGTTACACAATCAGTGGGCTTAACGAATATCGATTGATAATTAATATCGGAGCTGAACAGCAAATTCCTTCACTATGGAAAACAAAAACTGGCGTCCATAAAGTAATCAATTATTTTGTTTCGATTCCTTGTCAAGAATTATAAAATTTCATAGGCGTGCATATGTCAAAAGTTAAATAAATGTTTAGCGGACTATAAATATGAAAATGACTATGTATATATAAATGTTATATACGTTTAATATGTAGTATTTGCAATACACGGCCATTGATGTATAAATTTAAAACATCAATGTACACTGCCAATAAAACTGTTGGTGTATGCGATAACGTTTTATGGCGTCGCAATATGAACTTTAAAAATCTGGTAAATCTGGATGTAACAGTTAACACTTGACTTTAATTGCTTTAAATGACAATGCATCCATATTTTTGTTTCTTATTAAGTTCTTTTGTTACAGCAATGAATTCGTTCTACGCATGATAATAACAGCATTCTTAGCTGGCGTCATTTGAATATTTACTCATAACGCCCAACCGGAAAAGGGGGTGTTATAAGTTTAGGGTGTGTATCTGTATGTCTGTAGCATCGTAGCTCAAACGAAGGGACCAATTATGACGCAGTTTTTTTTTGTTTGGAGGCTGATATGATCGAGATGGTTCGTAGCTATAATTTACGAAGATCTGTTCTGACCTTTGAAGATTCAACTCATATCCAACTTAAAAAGTCCGATTGATTTTAAATTTGGTGTGTCTGTGACTTCGGCAATAAATATTTTTAAACATGAGCTGATACTGCAGCATCAAGTAATCTGCGGCATAACCAACTCCTTAGCAATTTATAGCAGATATAGCGTGTTTAGGCTCATAAGGATGCTTTCAACGAGTAGGTGTTAGATAGTTGATTTTCAAGGCCCCATGATGGAGAATAAAATAATTTAAAAAGCTTGCAATAAAAATTTAATTTAATTAATCCCCGACACAAACCTCTACGTCCCGGTAGGCAACAGCATGGTTGTGCCTCTGGCATTGCTTAAGCTCATGGGCGGCGGATGCTGCTTACCATCAGGCGGACCGCTTGCTCGTTTTCCTACTAAGGCAATGAAAAAAGTAAAATAATAAAATTATCTTCGTCGTTTAAGTGCCTACCAAGTAATATAATATTGATCCAAGCGTCCACACGTCAGGGAACTGAACTCTGGACCAGGGAGGATGAAAATACTTCTTTAGCGGTCCCCCGACGTGACCACGCTTGGTTCAAATTATTACTAGGTACTTAAACAACAAATATACTTTTATTATTTTACTTTTTAGATATTTTGTGTGTTGGGAGTTATTAAATTTTAATTCATTTATAACTACTCAGTTTATTTGATGCATCAATCATCGAATAGATGTCCGTGTTTTAAATTTTTAAAGACCTTTATGACTTTGCATCTATTTAACACTTATGTAATTTTAACTCGATATTTTTATAAATATCCTGGTTATTTAAAATGACATTAAACATAATTCATAAATTAATGACGAGACGAGCGTGTCGTTTGCCTGATGGTAAGCGATACGACCACCCATAAACAGTAGCAACATCATCCAGCACCTTGAGTTACAAAGTACTGTGTGGCATTCCACTGCGCTCGTCATCCTGAGACATAAGATGTTAAGTCTGATTATGTCCATTAGTTACACAAGTAGGTAAAAATTTGTTTACATTTATTTATCAGGGCTAATTAATGCTGTGTGACTAAAACAAGGAATCAACGGGGTGACTAAACGATTCTGTGAGACTTACAAGATTTATGACTGCTCGGGAAGCCCCCGTGCGAAGATGGATATACTTGTATGCTACCGGGCCAGTACCCTTTAGAAACCTTATCCTGTTATAGCAAAAAAAACTCTCAATGGTGTTTCGTAGTCATATTAGTCAATTTCTATTAGATCTTTATAAAGGAAGTTAGTCCCGCCGAAAAAAAAATTTTTTTTTCGTTTTTCACATGCTCAAGGAAATTACAGTATTTGTTAGTATATAACATCCAGAAACCACTAAGGCTTGTAGTAATGTTATTAGGGTTGACATGGTCATAAATAGGATTAGTAATATACAATAATAAGTAAGCCAAATAATAAGTGGTAATATAATTACAATGAAAAAGATGAAATATTTGATTACCCCTTGCAGGAAACGCAAGAAACAAAAGAACCAAGACAATTTAATAGGTACTTACTAAATTTATTTGAGCGCTTGCGAAGAAATCTATACTTAATATTATATTGATTTATATTTTTTTATTTTGGTATGTTTGTAACGATTAAACTCAAACTATGGAACCGATTTCAAAATTCTGGCACCAATATAAAGCTACACTATCAACGAGTAACACATACTTTTTATCCCGGAAAAGTACAAAGCAGGCCTTTTATCCCGGAAAACATTTTCACGCGTGTGGAGCCTTCATGACCAAACCACTGAACCAATATCGATAAAATGTGGTAGGGATATAGTTAAAAACCCTGGGAAGAACCTAGGCTAGCTCTTATCCCAGAAAAATATAAACCGGGAACTTTGTCCCAGAAAAACATAAACCGGGAATTTATTCAAGGAAAATAATTGTTTCTCGCGAGTGGAACTTCGAGCAAATACGTACCTGTGGGAAGCGGGGGCGGGTCACTAGTATCTTATAAATTCCTTAACTCGTTTTTTTTCTTTTTGTTAATGGCCGTACTGCCAGTAACCTGACGCGAGTCGGCTTTTCTGGCCACACCGGTCTTTAGGGTGAACGGAGAAGGCGCTCGCAACCCTTTGAATTAAGTGACCATGCTGAGGGCAACCCACTAACGGGTTACGAGCCTCGGCTCAGGACCGCCACTGAGAGAGGATGAGACATCAACGATTAGGGAAAGATTAGTTTTTAGGCCTAATCCTATTAGATTGTGTTGTCATCGGCACGCGGGCCGGAACTGCTAGGGGGGTCGGGGGGACGACGGGGATCGCGACGAGGTCCTCGACGGCGAGGACGGAACTGCGGTGTTGTGGAGTGAATTCCTTATCCCGTAATACTAAACAAAACTATAGCGATTACTGAACACATTATTCTTGAAGAAGTAGCCGAGCCAAGCAAGCTTACTATAGCTTATTAGCGAAATACTGCGCAATGCCAAGCTACGGCTTGTCTAAATCGTCTCTAATTAATCAAAATTCATGCTTAGTAATTTTTTTAAATATATGGAGGTCATATCTATTTAATACTAGCTGTGTGCGCGTCGTCTGCATGGAACTATTTCAGGCTGTAATACTTTACGTGATACAACCCTGTAAATGGGACCAGTGGCGGTAACTATACGGTGACATGACAGCAAAGTGCCACGGGCTCCCGGCTTCAGGGGACCTTCTCGAAGGTACTACCTGGGAGGATGAGGAACGATCCAGAGAATTTTAAAAAAAAGGTCGCCGGTTTGCATCGGTGAGGGGCACCATACCATGAATTTTCCACGAGCCTCACGGGCGCAGTTACTTTACAGGAAACGCGCGTATGACCCGTTTCTCCCGTGAGTCTGTCCATCTGTCCCTGAATTATCCTATATAAGATAACAAATAAAGCGTAATGTTTTTCAGTTATCAGATTTTTAATTCAATGTTTGGTTTTTGCGTATTACGCCAACAAACATTTGTCCACACAAAGACAAAAATATCGTAAGTTATTATTTTACGTTATGTTCCCTATTCCTCACTACTTGCAGGTATTTTTGCCAAAAACGTTGAATGTACAGACACGGAAAACTACGTTATTATTACATATACATACATATACACTCACATCTTTTATCCCCGAAGGGGTAGGCAGAGGCGCAACTAGTGCACCCACTTTTCGCCATTATTCCGTCCCATGATGTGATAGGGGGCGAGTCTATCGCCATATCAGGCACAAATTCCAGACTCCGAGCTGATACTGAATAGAAAAACTCAATATCACTTTGCCCGACCCGGGGATCGAACCCGAGACCTGAGCATTTCAGTCGTACTGTAATACAACTACGCCACTGAGGCAGCGAAATATATAAATAGACAAATAAATCAAAATGTACGAACTCAAGATATGGCTTTGAACATAAATTTCAATAAAATTATGTGAATTTAGTTGGGTACATGTTAGGATAATTTTTGTGGTCTTTCTTAAACCTAGATTACGCCTAGCTCATTGTTTTAAATGAGTTCTTGTGCATTTTATTTTGTTTTCGGTTACACAACGTCATTTTCACTTTCTTTACACCCATGAAGTAAGTTAATTTTATACATTAATTAATATGAATGTATGTAAACTAATGTGAATACGTAATGCTAATAATATAAACATAAACACGTTTTTTTCACAACTTGTGTCATTTGTCTGGTTTTTTCGCAATATTTAGACCGACTTGTTTGACCTTTTTTTCTTTACTTTGCTTCCTTCAAAGTGCTAAGGTACATTGTACCTGAATGGATTTTGCGTAGCCTATAAGACGGTTCTTGTAACATGATTTTCATGGCGTTCAAACATTACGCAAAAATCATCTCAGTCATCAGGCAAGGTTGCGCTCCATGCGGGTGCAACGAGCATGCTGAATCAATGATTGCCAGGGAACTCCCGTCATAAATTCCAGTTTTTAATATATTGGTGGAATTAACATCGTTTCACGGCTATTCCCAATAATTATCTGAGGTATAGCTATAACACAGTTATCTTTAAATATTAGTAATCTATCTATAACTTAAGGCAGTGTCTATAAATGACTATAAAGTTTATGCTTCATAATTATTGTGATGAATACGTAAATACTTCCTTTTGCAATTAGAACTATCATAATTTTTAGTGTCAAACAAGAAGTTTGGATATAAACTTTTTGTTATCGACAGTTTAAATTATAAAATTACGTCATATCGACAACTGCAAAAGATTAGTTATTCTCAGTAAACTTGGGGTAGAATTATGTATAGGAAGTTAATACACTATTCTACCTCCAATAAAGCAAAATCATAAACGAATAGAACTTAGTATACCATTGACCTAGCTCTCACACTACGAATAAATGGAAAAATAATTTTAATATTAAAGATAGTCATAGTTATTTACTGTTATTATTGTTAATACTAATACCGGAGAATATATATTTATTTACACTTTATTATACACCAGAGATGTAAAGCATATAAACAAAAATAAATAAAAATATTGTGAGTAGTTTAAACAGTTTTATTAACAAACCTGTTACGACAAATTCATGTTTTGGGTCATTTTTTTCGCTTGAAGATTAGAAACCTGTCGCGCAGGTTATAGTCTGTCAATACTGGTATGTTTCAAGAATGCTTCCAATATCATTTTCCTTGTTGCCAGGCAATAAGATATTTCTTACGATGATCTATGAGAGACTTCGTTAAGATTCCACAGGTAAAAATATTATGTTCTTTATGGTACGTTTCCATGCAAACGAGAACAAAGTGCCCCTGATAGAATTTTTTTTTTAAATTCCTAGTTACGAAAATACTTTAATTCAAAACCAAAAAAGTACATCTCGTAAGTAGATATCAGGTTCCGTAGAATGTATACATGTGTAGTAATGAAGATATCTAAACGTTTACGTTTTTACCAAATACTGGAAATTGATAACTCGTAAAGTTTCATTTGAATATAAAGTAAGTTTTGTTCCCTAAACAAATTCTCTAAACGAGAAAAGAATCATATTTAAAATCTTTATATTACACTTAGTTAAATAGTAACCCCCCTAAATGGACCCCATGGATTACAAAGGCTACGATAGGCTGGCAATTATTAAGGGACGATTTCACTCCTGACTGATAAATAACACTCATCGCATAAAATAAACCGATCAAATACAAAAGTGACATTTTAATATCATAATTCCTCCTAAATAAATGGTAACAAAACGAGTATCTACAGTAGCTGTTCAAGTGTGAAATAAAATTTACTTGACACCTGTGTTACTGGGCCTTTGGGTTTTTTGCACAAACAAGGATTTTATGACACACATCATAAAAACTAAAGTAATAAAATGCGTCTGTCATCGAACGATTGTGCGAATTTGTCGTCACATCGCACGCTGCCAGTGTTTGACCGTCTACGGTACACGGTGACTCACTGTGACGTTTCGCTACTCGTTTTACCACAATCTCGGCAAGGAAATCCCCGACCACTCTCCGCGATACTTTCTATATTTATTTACTTTTTGGACAAGATGCAACATATTCTGCATGACGTACGCGGAAATACCTGCCAATTTACATACCATATTCCCCAGATTTATGTCTGACTTAACTTTTGACGTTGATTGTTGACTAATATTTTCCTAGTCATAAAAAAGGTAAGTTCCCGACCGTAACTCTTTCCTTATGAGCCACTCCGTTTTATGAAAACAAGGAAATGTTTCATTTAATAAAATAGTAATAATAATACCTGTCAATTTTTGTCACTCTAACATCATACTTCTTCACAAAAAAGGCGAAAAAAGTTATATTAATAATTATAGACCAATCAGCCTAGTCTCACATTTGTATAAGGCCTTCATAAAAGTCATCCACAATCGAATCGCAGAGCAACTGGATCTAGAACAGCCACCAGAACAAGCAGGATTTCGTAAGGGCCTTTCAACGACCGACCACCTTCATACCATAAATCAACTTATAGATAAACACAAAGAAAACAATATTCCCCTTTACCTGGCCTTTGTCGATTATATCAAAGCATTTGATAGCATTTCACATACCTCAATATTTACTGCACTTCAAAATCAAAATATAGAACCAACTTACATAAAACTGATAGAAAATATTTATAAATACAGCACAGCATCTATAAAATTGGAAACAGTTGGCACAAAATTTTGTATAAAGAAGGGCGTGAAACAGGGAGACCCGCTATCTCCCAAACTATTCACCAGCACCCTCGAAGGTGTTTTCAGGAAGCTGGCGGCTAGCTGGGATGGGCAGGGCATTGATGTCGGCGGAACCAGTTTAACAAATCTGCGCTTTGCTGATGACATCGTTTTGTTTTCATCTTCGGCTTCTGAACTACAGACCATGCTGGAAGATCTCAGCGATGCAAGCCTTGAGGTTGGACTTAAAATGAACATGACAAAGACCAAAGTCATGACGAACTACCGCAATGATAAAATCACCGTGTATGGAGAAGAAATGCAGTATGTCAGCGAGTACGTCTATCTGGGCCAAATTGTCTCATTCGAGGCGAGACAAGACCGCGAAATAGAGCGACGCATAGACAAGGCCTGGCGTAGTTTTTGGTCCATGAAGGAGTTGCTTACAGGTAATCTTCCAATGTACATCAAGCGGAAGCTCCTGGATACTTGCATCCTTCCCATCATGACTTACGGTGCTCAAACTTGGTCACTCACCAAACAGCAAAAGTCCAGGCTCAAGGTTTGCCAACGGGCAATGGAGCGCAGTATTCTAGGTGTTAGGTTAACAGATCGCGTTCGAAACACCGATTTGCGTTCCAAAACTCAAATTGCCGATGTAGCTCAGAAAGCCGCTAAGATTAAGTGGAACTGGGCTGGCCACATTAGTCGTATGCCTGATGAACTTTGGGCCCGGGTTACCACTTTTTGGAGCCCTGACACTGCTCGTAAGCGTAGAGGTAGACCAAAGAAGAGATGGCGGGATGAACTGGATTCATTTAGCAGTAATTGGTTCACTGTAGCGCAGCATCGCGATTCATGGAAGGATCTTGGGGAGGCCTTTGCCCGACATTGGGACATTATAGGCTAATACAATACGATACAACAATACCAGCCCTGTATTATATACTGCCCACTGCTGAGCACGGGCTTTCTCTACACAGAGGGGGTTTAGCCCTTAGTCTACCATGCTGGCCTAGTGCGGGTTGGCAGACTTCACATAGCCTCAAAATTCTTATGGAGAATTCTCAGGCATGTTTCCTCACGATGTTTTACTTCACCGTTAAAGCGAACGATAATTGATTAACAATACACTCATACCTTCGAAAAGTCAGAGGTGTGTGCCTTGGGTTTTGAACCTCCGGACATTGTCTCGGCAGACCGTTCTATTCCCAACTAGGCCATCGTTCACTTCGCACATATAATTACATTAAATGTACATATAATTTCATTAAATGTACATATAATTGCATTAAATGCAATATTTTTGTATACGAATAACATTATTCTGTAATCTATTTAATGAACAAATGTACGCAACCGAAATTTCAAGGAATCTTGCTACATTAACTGAGTAGCTTAAACAAGTCGGCTACGACTGTAAAGGAATTTTGCTAAATAAAAACCATTTAGTATTTTATTTGCCATGTATGTCTCGTTCCATGCTATGGTTATCTTATATCCATGTTCCGCTTCTTACGCGCACGTTATATCTTCTCAATATATTTATTGATCGGTTTTTTGGGCTTGAGTATTGGTACGGATTGATATTAGCCATTCATCATTTTTTGCTTTTTGTTTTACGAAAATTATTCAATTTTGAATTTCCTCTAATGGTTTGCTATATTTATTCAGATCCTACAATACGATAGCATTTTTTTTTAAAGTCACAGTTGTTCTGCATGTATGGGGAGATGTATCGAGAGAGGTAAGAGATACACTGAGATAAATCTAAATCCACACAGGTGACGTAGCGGCTACAGCCAGCTCCCACTGAAGTAATAAATATACATCATCTTCGGCCTCTTCGGCCACGTCGGTGGACGTCATCGTCCACTCCTGAACATAGGTCTCCCCAAAGAGGTCCATCTGGAAATCTCCAACGATATAAAACGAGTCTTCTCGTCCAAAATTCCTCAGTACCTGAATACGAAAGTCTTCAATCAATGTGTGTTACCTGTGATGACATACGGCATTGAGACGTGGCCTCTGACTATGGGCTGCTTAAGACGGCTCATGGTCACTCAGTGAGCTATGGAGAGGGCTATGCTAGGTGTTTCTCTACGCGATCGAATCAGAAATGAGGAAATCCGTGAAAGAACGAAAGTCACTGACATAGCCCAGCGGACTAGCATTAAATATACATAAATACTATATTATAGAGCAGCCAAATATATTTCTTAGTAAAATAAAATACAACTTCTGTACACAAATAGATTAAGTGACATAATAAAGTGCACAACATGAACATTTACTAAATACTAGGCATAAATTATTGTAAAGTTCTCAGAAACCCGCTGTGTGTAAGTCACTTCTAACAGGTTGCTCCGGAAATCTTTTGGGCAGGCTATGTTCAGCATTAGAGTTCCAAAGGCAGAAAAAGTACATCTTTTACTTACAGAATGTGTTCGAAATGGAAATTAAATGACACATATAATCAACCGCAATAATATACTCAAACAAACGAACATTGATGTATTCAAAAACGCGATCTTAAGAAAACCATAGTATTACCCGATGGTATGTCACAACCCTAATGTAATTTGATTAAAGCGCAAAAGAAAAAAAGTAGAACAAAATTGTGGCCAGTGTTTCATCTAGGTAAAACCTGGTGAACGATTGGTGTTTCCTTATCATTGATGTATTAGTTTTAATGCATCAATGATAAGGAAACAGCAATCCTACGAATCGAACAGTAAACACAAAAGGAAAAAGTAGAGGAAATTGTGGCCAGTGTTTCATCTCAATAACCCAGGTAAAACCTGGTGAACGATTGCTGTTTCCTTATCATTGATAAGTATATTACTTTTATTAAATATTAAAATAGTTTTAAAAAATATTAGGGTTGTGATATACCATCGGGCAATACTATGGTTTTCTTATGATCTTTGGTCTTCAATGTAATCAAGTATGCTCTGTGTATATTACTACGTAGTCACTATTCAGTATTCTGTACTATTACGTCGATGATTGACACAAATTAAAGCGAATTAAGAAAATATAATTATAATCTTTAGTAAGTGCAGTTAAATATTTATTGACAATAGAATAGTAAAAAATAAATCAAAAATACTATAGGATACGATAAAAACTTCTTCTAAGACTCGTGTTTTAGAGAATCAAGTAGGTAAGTATAGGGGAAAATGCAGAGGAGAAAATGTCTGAAGCTTTTTTACAAGCTTTGAAGAAAATACGTGTGGGGTCGTATCAGTGCGTGAAGAACAAATAAAATGAAAACCAACTTAACCTTATAGGCAGCAATTGCTCTTCTGTTACATACAAATTTATAAAAAGAGTAAAAGGATGTTTCCCCACGGCTCTGCCGGCGTGATATATTATACATTATTTATAATTTTTAAATCATAATATCATTTGTGATACTTTATTTTAGAATACCTACTATAATTTCTTCATGACGAAAAAAGTTATCTAATATTTCCGTATTTATCCTCATAGTAATAAGAAAGTTGTTAAGTTTAAATTATAATGAAATACGTTTTATAAATCAATGCAAAGGAAAATGTCGTTTGGTGCTGAATAATATGTCTAATAAGCTTCATATAACTCATCATACCTTTAACGGTGAAGGAAAACATCTTGAGGAAACCTGCATATTTAAAAAGTTCCTTATAAGAATCTAAGGTATGTGAATTCTACCAACCCGCAGTAGGCCAGCATGGTGGACTAAGGCCTAAACCCTCTCAGTAGTAGAGGAGGCCCGTGCCCAGCAGTGGGACATGAAATAATACAGGACTGGTATTATTATTATTATGAACTCATTATGTTAAACAAAAAGCAAATACAGCATTTTTAGTATTTATATACTTGCAATAAAGAATACGTCTGCATCACAATTCACTTAATGCATGCTCCTCAAGAAATACGCTATACAGTGTTTTTAAGATGAGAAAATTTGTCTGCGAAACCTCAATAACAGTAGGATAATTCCTATGATTTCGATAATCTGGGTCTACTCAAGTAAACAATCCTATTCATAATGTAAATGTGAAGGTTTGTTTATTAAAAGTGAACATGAATACATTAAAATTCATAAAATAAAGTTATAATTACGCACTTTTAATCCCGGAACATTCAGTACGTGGTTTTTATTCTGGAAAATCCTATATTTCATAGGCAGAGTCACAAGCATAAGCTAGTAATACATGAATTATAAAAAAACACATAGTTCAACAATAACATAATACACCTGACCTTGCTCTAGGGTAGAAACCTTGTGTCCAATGTCGGACCCATGAATGTTCCACACAAACCCACATGGCTACATAACGTAATTCTCGTCATAAAGTCAGTAATGTTTACCTCTTTTTTTTAGGCTAGTTGTAGCTTAATGAACTGACATTAAAACCGGTCAAAACAAGCCGAGTGGGTAATAGTTATTGTTTTTATGTTATTAATTACTAGACTTCTGCTCGCGGCTTCGCCCGCGTGAATTTGTTTTTCCGGGATAAAAGTCCCGTTTTATATTTCCCTGGGATGAACTATACATATAAACATTCCTCTTGAAACACTCTATCTATTAAAAAAACTGAATCAAAATCCGTTGCGACATAGGGACAGACAGCGGGAAGCGACTTTGTTTTATACTATGTAGTGATACGAATACCCATGGGCGTAGCTAGAGCTTTCACGGTCCTACGATATAAAAATGTTAGTGGCTTCTTGCCTTGCGTGACACCGTATTTTAGAAGCTAAGGGGGCGAGGGGGTCCCTATTCCCAAAATGTCAGCGGTCAATGGCGTAGCGTGGTTTATTGTAAGCTAATGCCACCCCTCCCCCGCCCCCCCCCCTTATATACGCCCATGCGAATACCCACTATTTTCTCCTGCAGGCCTCGTCATCCGTCGTCATCGTTATCTTAATCATCATCAGTTACATAAAGTCCACTGCTGAAAATAGACTTATTGACCTGTGAAAAGTGACCTGCATCCAGCGTGTTCCCGCGATCTTTATTAGGGGCATATTATACTTAAATCTCCATATTTTTGGTAGGCATCATCAGTTTTTCCATTGCGAATGGGAGTAATCAACCGGGGTAATACATAAACAAAATGGACGTAAGTAAAACTTGCTGTGACGTTTTTCCTCTAAATGAAAATTTTAAATTTTGGTAGAGGAAATCCGCTCAGCCATCCTTTCCCGAAAGTAAAATCTTAATTTCTCAAAACAATTTACTAGGTTTTGTTCGCTGCTCTGCCCTCGTCGAGACCATTTTCGGTATTTGATCCTGCTGTGTACTTCTCCGGGATAAAGTGTAGCCTACATGTTAATCGCAGTGGAATGCCAAACATTACTTGGTAACTCAAGGTGCTGGATGTTGTTGCTACTGTTTATAGGTGGTCGTATCGCCTACCATCAGGCGAACGGCACGCTCGTCTTGTCATTCAATACAATAAAAAAAACTATTACATTCTTATGTGTCAAAATTCAAAAAACCCTGCAATTTCTTTTCACTTTTAAAGCATCCAATCATCCAACCAAAACTCGTATTTATACCATTAATAACATTGATGGATGGGTTTTTTAATACATCAATGATTAATAAATACAATTAAGACGTTTTATAAACCTAATTCCATAGTATTAACATTTCCATGAATGGAGTTGTTGACAAAAATAACGTCATGATCTCGTGACGTCAGTATACAAGGAAAAATAAGATATTTGTATTATATGATTAGTTATTTACTATATGCTTTATATGTGTCAACATTCGCACTAAACAACAGGGTTTTTTGCAAAACCATAACTAACGTAATTGCATCAGAGATCAATGACAGGTGGCTACGTATTTGTCTTAAAAACTGCATACGTATTTACGACCAGAATAAATGTTACAAAAATAGTAATACGCTTGCTGAATATACAATAGTGTATTAATATTGATTAATAAGAAGACAAGTAAAATATAAATCGTTACTGTAAAGTAATCGTAATAATCGTTCATCTAGTTAGTAACCTCCAAAACATAGGCAACATAAGTACTCCAAATTGATGAAAGAAGAATGAAACAACGCTTATTACACTCCTTCGCTACCCATTCACGAGGTTCCCAATAAACTTTCTTAATTCTGTAGTACGCCTCGAAACAAAACTGGGGTTGTAGCCAAGATGGTGTTCTAATCCTCAGAATAATATTATAGCTTTAGTTATTATTCTGAGTTCAATCCTCAGAATAATAATTATTATTCTTGCGAGTTATAATAGACTTATCGATAATAGACTTATCGTCATTTCCTTTTTTTTGTATTATTATTGGTAACCTCATAAAAATGTTATTTCAAAATGCTATCAAGTTATTCAAAAAACGAAAAAAAGGCGAATCACGAACATCAGTAATCAATATCAATTACTTTTGGCGCCAAAAAAATTGCCTAGATATTCACTTTTGGAAATAAGAAATGTATAATTCGTATACCTAACAATTTATTAAAATGTTATGTATCAAGCTAATTTCGGAAATAAAACAACTAAAAAATACTATTCTCACTTCTAGTAATAAATAACCACTATACGTTTATTTTTACCAAAAATCTCACTGCGACAAGAGTTTTAACAGCAGTTGTTGAAAAAACTCAGATTGCATTATATCCTGCTAGATTGCAACGGGAAAAAAGGAAAATAAAACATGAGTTGCTGACTTTAAGACTTAATAGATCCGTAATTTTCTTGATTAAACAACTTATACCCCACCACGGTAAAAGCTTTTAAATAAAACTTCAAATTTGCTTATGAAGCAATGTTATGAAATCAAACAGAAAATATTCTGAAGAATGCAGTTCGGTAAATAAACTAAATTATAAACTGTTATATTTATTTACCTGTCCGTTAAATGCTGTTTCCATCCTTGTACGATTTGGATAGTATCCTTGTACAATTGAAATGATTAAAACGTCTTGCTTTAACTCACTTTATCCCCCTACATCTCACAAGTGTTGTGGTCAATGATATTTAAATTCATGTATTAATTTAGATTGCGCCGTTCTTCGATATCGAAAAAGCATTCGACAGGGTGTGGCACAACGGCTTGCTTTTCAAGCTGTACACTCTCAACGTGCCCACACAACTCGTGCACATCATACGAGATTTCCTGTCGAATCGCGGTTTCAGATATCGCGTGGAGGGAACTCTCTCTTCCCGACACACCATCACGGTCGGAGTCCCGCAAGGCTCCGCCTTGTCCCCTTTTCTATTCTCGCTGTACACAAGCGACATCCCTAGACCACAAAACGCCCATCTGGCACTATTCGCGGATGATACCGCAATCTACGCTTCACGTAGAGACCCCGACGAAGTGGTGCGCACTTTGCAAACCGCCGCCGACGAACTCGGTGAGTGGTTTCGCAAATGGCGAATCACCGTCAATCCCACCAAAAGCCAGGCCATCCTTTTCACTCGGAAAAGGAAAGTCCATATCCCTCACTTTTCAGTCCGCATGTCCGACCAGGTTATCCCCTGGAAGGGCCAAGCCAAATATTTAGGAGTAACCCTTGATCAGAGGTTGACCTTCATCCCACACGTAAATGCGGTACGCGCGCGAGCCGCATTCGCGATGAGCCAGCTCCACTGGCTCTTAAACAAAAATAGTAAAATGTCAATCCGCAACAAGATTAGGATGTTTAAAACATGCATCCGTCCGATAATGACATACGCGTCGCCCGTATTCGCTCATTTACCGCCCCGTCGCCTTCAGCGAATGCAGGTGCTTCAAAATCGATTCTTACGACATGCACTTGGTGCCCCGTGGTACGTTCGCAATCGCAACCTCCACGTGGACACCAATATGCCGACCATCAGGCACTTTATGCAGTGCGCCAGCAGACGCTATTTCGACAGGGCGGTAAACCACCCGAACACGCTTATCCGTAAAGCGTCGATATATACTCCATTTGATCGCGCCAAATGGAGACGACCGCGTTCAGTCCTGTCAGATCCAGAGGACGAAATCACTCTGGCTTTACGCGAAAAGAACGAGCATCTAAAGCTCTTACACTCCACAAGACCGCTGTACCGTCCTCGCCGTCGAGGACCTCGTCGCGTTCCCCAACCCCCTGCCCTCTCTTAGCAGTTCCGGCCCGCGAGCCGAAGACTACTACGTACGCACTAATAGGATTAGGTTTAAACCTTATTTCCCCAAACGCTGATGTCTTATCCTTCAGTGGCCGCCCTGAGCCGAGGTCGTGACCCATTAGTGGGTCGCCCTCAGCGTGGTCGCTTAAATTTAAGGGTTGCGAGCGCCTTCTGCGCTCACCCACAAGACCGGTGTTCTTGTATAAGCCGACTCTCGTCAGGCTAACAAGAGTTTAGTCAGGGACAAAAAAAAAAAAAAATAGATTGCGCCCCATATTGAACATATGTGACTAATATGTAAATGAACAGAAAGAATGCAGAGTCTTAAACTTACTGGGAAAATAATCCTGCTAGACTTTTAAGTTCACACGATTTATCTGTATACTTTATTGTATTATGTGTTTACAGTAAATTATATTGGTTTTTGATGTAGTAAACAATTCGCAGGCATTATTGTTTCCTCCTTCCTACAAGTTATGGTCCTTCAAGCAAAGCAGGAAGAAGCAATCATGCAGGCCGGCATAACTGCCGGCCGACCAGGGATGTTTATCTCTTGCTGGTCGACATTATTTTGGGCTTCACTTCATTTATCATCTAGTGCAGTGAAACCACTTTGTCGAGTGATCGATAAAAAAAATAACCAGTTACAAACATTTTGCCATTATAAGTGTCATTGCCGTCTTTCACAGAAATCATTACAGAATAATATAATTGAGGAATGATAATACAAACTGCTTATTTTACCTTTCTGGTTAATTTTAAAATTAATGAACCCTGGGATAACCATTCAATGGGTTTTTGTTCTGTTTTCCTTCGACGCATAAGGTCGCACATAATATTGCTGTTTTAACCGCGCCTATGTTACATAATAATTACTCACGTAAGCGAATGTCACAAGAATATTTGACGAGCGATTTATTTAATATTTATATAGTAAAGATATTATTTTTTATTTGCATAGTATTATTCTTACCAAAGTGTAACTACGCATAAATTATAATTAGTTTAAATTATATCTTTCGAGTTAATTTAAGCGTGTCACAATCTGGTTAAATTAAATCTCAAACATGTCTCGGAGTAAATTTGTGCGAAATATTCCACAATAGAAAACTTGTTTAGAATCATGCGGTTTGGATTTTGTGTGAATCATATTTTGAAATATTTTTTATAAACATAAGTTTGTTAAATGAGTAATAAAGGAATTAGTCTTGGATAATTTAGGGATATTAATTGGAGTCTAAATTCAATTTAGGGGTTTTTGGTCTTCCTGCAATTTCACTAACTTTATAGGGTGGCCATTATGCCATTTAGCAATGCTCTAAGATGCACCACTTTGAAGGGTTAGCAGTTGGCAAGACACAGCTTACAGCAACTTTGACTCACGTAGGCAACGGCTACCTGCCTACGCTAATCCCACTTGAGAGAACTCGGACAATCATGTCAGAAAAATCCGTCTTGCCCGACTTAATATTCGAAACCATTACATTTGGAATTTTGGATCCATCGCTCAAATACTATGCCACGAGACTAAAGAAGCAATAAACAAGGCGCGGCTATATGGAATAATTAAATATAATCCAATTTTGGCAAATATTGCCAAACTCCCGTAATTCTGGCATTCACATTATTGGTTTCGTATATAATATAGCAGAATATTATGGAATACCCGAATTTATGCGAATTCTACTGACGTAACACATTCGTGCGTTGTTATGGGAACCTGTATTGGACTGACGAGCTTGCGTCTTGTGACACCAACGGTAAATCTCTACGGGTAAACCCAAACATGTGACGTCGTTAACAAGTTTGGCGACTCACTAAGTGTATTCATAAAATAAAATAGGCTTATTTTAATTACACACACATATACTAGAGTGTTCATAAAATAGGCTTATTTTAATTACACACACACATACTCACGCCTTCATCTGGTAGGCAGAGACGCAACTAGTGCATCTACCCTCCGCCGTTATTCCGTCTCATGATGTGATAGGGGGTGAGCGTATCGCCATTCGATCAATTAAACGATTTCTTTTTTGTTTTATTTGTTCATCTAATACAAATATGGTATATGGCGATAGCCTCGCCCTCTATCACATCATGGGACGGAATGTCGGCGAATAGTGGGCGCACTAGTTGCGCCTCTGCCTACCCCTTCGGGGATAACAGGTGTGAGTGTATATGTATGTACTAATGCAAATATACCTACGGTTAATACGTTACCGAAGTTCTGCAATATTAGTATGTGCGTCAAAAGTATGAAAAATACCGAGCCCGTGTTGTGCATGCGTAATACAAATCACATTAGTAACACACCACTCCATTGCTCATAATACTGACCGCTACAATCCTTGTGGTTTTCTCACATTATTCTGTCATTGTGCTTTCCTATTGGATATGTTTAAACGGAAATTAGACGACTGGCTGTGACATGAAATATGTCATTATTGCATTGTATTTCCTGAAGGTTTTGTATGAAACCGCATGACGCGACTAGAAATGGTGTTTGTATATTTTTATAGTAAAACGTAATGTAGATAGATGTATGTTATTTATAATTTACTTTATCGCTTATTGGAATGAAATTAGTGGGCATAAAATGGATTAATGATGCATTTAGATTCAACGATAAGTATATTTTAACAGTACTAATTTTGAAGGCCTCATTATAAGTATATACGTGCGTAAAATATAATATTAATCAGTCCATTTTTATGCAACGAATAATATATTGCATAATATATTTAGGCAATTAGAAAACTAATCAAATGTATGGGTGGTAGGTCTTTCATATGTAAGAGTCCGTGTGCGCGAGTACCACCGCAATGTCTATTTTTACTGCCAAGCAGCAGTGTATGCACTGTTGTGTTACGGTTTGAAGGATATTGTAGCCAGTATAACTACTGAAAATAATGAGACAATATCTTATGTCTGCCTCGATGGCGTAGTTGTATTACAGTACGACTGCAAAGCTGAGGTCTCGGGTTCGATCCCCGGGTCGGGCAAAGTGATATTGAATTTTTCTATTCAGTATCAGCCCGGAGTCTGGAATTTGTGCCCGATATGGCGATAGGCTCGCCCCCTATCACATCATGGGAGGGAATGACGGCGAAAAGTGGGTGCACTAGTTGCGCCTCTGCCTACCCCTTCGGGGATAACAGCCGTGAGTGTATATGTATGTATGTATCTTATGTCTCGGGATGACGAGCGCAGTGGAATGCCACACACAGTACTTTGTAACTCAAGTTGCTGGATGGTATTGTTACTGTTTATGGGTAGTCCTATCGCTTACCATCAGGCGAACGATAGGTTCTTCTCGTCAGTCAATGCAATAAAAAGAAAAAAAAATGTCTTTCGGCATTACGAAATTCAAAACGACATTTTATATTTCTTGACCTTTATAATTCACACCGTAAATGTAATGTATTTCATTTACTGTGTAATTTTTGAGTTATATGACTATATGTAGATCAATTTTAAATATTTCAACATGGTACGTATGTTTTTAGTTAGTGAATTATAGTATTTGAAAGTGTTATAATTAATTTCATTAAATTACAAATTGTCCTAATTAATTGTATCTCATGGTAACCTATTATAACAAGCTAATATTATAGGCAAAATATAATTGCTTTATATTATGCAACAGCATTTTTTTTATCAATTAATAGAACTAAGTATATCAAAACATTTTATTTTCATACAAGTGTAAAACAACAAACACTAACGGTGGAATATATTAAACTTCTATAATATAGACACAAGTACCAGCATAACACAGGGAAAGTGTTGTCAAACGAAAGGGAAATCCCATTCTCAGGTTATAACGGGAAAACACCTCGTCTCATCTTATTGACATACTAGAATTGATTGAACTGACTCGAGATAGTAGAGCTTAGATCAAGGTAATCAAGGACAGATAAAAAAATGATGTTTTTGGTCAGTGACAAAGCACTTCAAGAAAATCTGTCTGGATACGTATTTAGAATTAATTTAAATTTGTCTGGTTTGAATTACGTAACATAAAGTCCATTCTCCGTGAAATATCGCTTGCTTTGACGGTGAAGAAAAACACCCACACACGTCCTTTATCCCCGAAAGGGTAGGCAGAGGCGCAACTAGTTGACCCATTTTTCCCCCTGCGTATTCCGTCCCATAATGTGATAGTCGGCGAGCCTATCGCTATATCGGGCACGAATTCCAGACTCCGGGCTGATACTGAGTAGAAAAATCCAATATGACTTTGCCCGACCTGGAGATCCAACCCGTGACTTCAGCTTTGCAATCGTAGCGTAGTACAACTACGCTACCGAGCAATTGCAGTGAAGGAAAACATCGTGAGGAAACCTGCATACTTGAAAAGTTTTCCATAAGAATTTCAAAGGTACGTGAAGTCTACCAACCCGCACTAGGCCAGCGTGGTGGACTAAGGTATATAATACAGGGCTGGTATTATTATTATTCAAGTCCATTTAAGGGAAATATACGGGTCTCTTTCCTACGGAACTCAAAGAGATTAGAAACATTTCACATTTTCTGTTCTTTTCTATATAATTTATACACCGTATAATTATAATTAACATTAAAGTTAATTTTATTTTGTATACATTATTTGATACGATGCACAATAGGTGTGTCAAATCTTATAAAGATACTGTATTGCGCTCAATTACTTTTAACGGTCTCTGTAATAATTTCAGCAGCTAGACCTCTACTGTGTCTGCTAAAGTGCTTGCAACTCAGCGATCCTTGCTACACATTGTTAGTTACTACTTGTCAGTAGACGCCATCCTTAAAGCCTAGTAATTGATTGATTCCTTTAAACTATCTTAACCGGTACCGTCGGATTAATAGCGAAAATCGACCAATCAGAATAGTTGGAAATGCTTACAGGTGAATTATTTTGCTAAGCTTATTCTTACTTTGACGCATAGCGAGTAATAGTGCTAGTTTTTTTAATTGTGGCGTCGGACAGCGTAGCGTATAAGCCACCTAAAGCATGTGAATCTATTTGTCTTCCCTTTAAGTAAGGAGAATAGTTATTTCATTTAGGAAACAAACAGAACAATATTACATATAGCTAGATACAATAGGACAATCACAATTCAAAAAAGTTTCCGCAGTAATATAACACATAAAGAAGACCGCGGATACAAGACAAGGAATTAAAATAAATACTAAACACTAAAATACACTATGCACAAAACAATTAAGATTATACAAAATTCTATGATAAAGAGAAAGGGAATAGCAAAATTATGTGGCAGCCAAAGATTATCGCAGGATAAAACATTCGCTATACTTTACGCTGTGACTTATTAACTGGTAAAACATTTCAAACTCAACTCAAATCATTTATTATGTAATTAGGCCCCTAGGGGCACTTTTACACGTCATTTTTAACAATGTTTCTTTTTTAAACTATAATATTCTACCAGTGCTTCGGAAAAGCCCACTGACCTAAGAAAAAGCATCAAGAAACTCATCGTGGTTATTTTTTTGGCATCTTGTTTTTTTTTTAAATATATATAATACTAATTGCAATTAACAATATAAATTCATATTATGGAACATGTGTGAATGCGAGCAACCTAATCCCAAGCATTTGTATCTTCCAAATAATCTCCTTTAGTGTAATAACCTTTTTTTTTTCATTTCCATTAAATATTTTACTATCCTACCAACACTCCTTTAGTAATCCAATGTGAAATGCAGTATTTTTTTTCCTAGCGTACGGCGGAATAAGCAACAGTAATAGCTCTATGTTCATTCGACGAACCCTCACGTGTAGTATATTCAACCTGGAATAATTTATTTTCAGAGGTAATATACGTTATACCTAATGTTTTAATAAAATATCATAAATCATGTTTATTTTTAATGAAACCTGTCGCCGAGAATCCTGCCCCAGCGGATCGTCTTCGACATACTCGTTCGAAACTGGTATAGAACTAGACGTCTTTGTACCTGGGTCATTACTGCAAGAGATTCAAGCCAATGATCATATTGTTACTCATTTTTATGAATAAATTAGACTTTTGTTCGTGTCTATACCCGCACGAATACGTTTTTCCGGGCAAAAGCAGCGTATGTTACTCGCTGACGATGCAGCATTATATTGGAGAAAGAATATTTAAAATACGGTTTAGTAGTGTTTGAGTTTATTCGTTACAAATATACAAAAACACAAATCTTTCATCTTTATGACATTAATGTATGATTAATTTCGTAGTTGTTGTAGTGCACCCACTTTTCGCCGTTATTCCGTCCCATGATGTGATAGGGGGCGAGCCTATCGCCATATCGAGCACAAATTCTAGACTCCGGGCTGATACTGAATAGAAAAACTCAATATAACTTTGCCCAACGCGGGGATCGAACCCTAGACCTCAGCTTTGCAGTCGTAGATACTGTAATACAACTACGTCACCGAGGCAGTCCACTGAAAACATTTGGGAAATTCCACCATTAAATCACCTACCTGCATAAAGATGCGACTTACTGGAGCACAACGAGAAACGGGAGATTGTTCGCCTTTGATACGCACTGGGAGTTTCTTCCTACGTTAAATTAGGGTAAAATTGACATTGACACAAAGTTCTACCTGCACACTCCTACTAGTGAATACATGCATGTAATTTATGATATATTTAAATCGTAAACTTAATACAAATCTATAAACTTTAATGAATAAACTTAGATGTATATAACCTCACAGTATAGATTAGTAGAGACTCAGTGAAACTGCTCCAAGAAACATTTGGTCAGAATTTTTTTTTTTGAGATGGTGTGACCGATGCCTACGTGGGTAGTAGGCAGCAATGATAGTCTTTCGATGTACAGTATGTTTAAGTTTCAAAGTCCGCAAAGATGTGCCTAAGGTAAAATCGCTAAGGTAAATCTGTATTGGCTATTTTGTACAGGATGTTCCAAGGTCACAGTATTATGTGTTGAATATGCCTACTGGCTTTTAATTGGTATACCTGCGTAGGGTTTACTTAATGTTAGAGACGCAGCCTAGTGTTCATAAACGATGCTATTTTACAAACGGCGACACGCATTAGATCGTAAGAACCTAACGTATTCCATCGAAACTGGGCAATTGTAAAGCGTTTTTCCTACAATAATATGTGACATAATTTTCGGGCTGCCTCGGTGGCGTAGTTGTTTTATGCTACGACTGCAATGCTGAGGTCTCTGATTCGAGCCCCGGGTCGGGCAAAGTGATATTGGATTTTTCTGTTCAGTATCAGCCCAGAGTCTGGAATTTATGTCCGATATGGCGTTAGTCTCGCCCCCTATCACATCATGGGCCGGAATACCCATGGTGAAAAGTGGCTGCACTAGTTGCGCCTCTGCCTACCCCTCCGGGGACAAAAGGCGTGAGTATGCGTATATGATATTTTGAATTCCAAGTTATTAAATTATCAATATTATATTTAAAGGAAATATTTACAATAAATGGGCATAGGTAGCATTGGATTTTACCTATATACGCTCAGGGTTTACCACTTATAAGTAACTAGTATCGCTCGCGGCTCCGCCCGCGTGAAAGAGTTTTTCCGGGATAAAAATATTTTCCCGGGATAAAAAGTAGCCTATAGCACTCAGCAGTAATGTAGCTGCCTATTAGTGAAAGAATTTTCAAAATCGGTTCAGTAGTTCCTGAGATTAGCGCGTTCAAACAAAAAAACAAACTCTTCAGCTTTATAATATTAGTATAGATACCTACTACCTTTATCTTTGATGCAAGTTGGTATCATTATGTATTAAGCTTTTTTAAATGTATAGATATAATTATTAATAAACAGTTGAACCGTCGTGTATGCTTGATTAAAAGACTTAAAATAAAGGTTTGCCGATTTTACGTGATTTAAGTTATTTAGATGGCTGTGACATTTTGATATTTCAATTATATTTCAACTAAACTATTTCGTTATGTGATCTTTTACTCAGTAAAATAAATAGTGCATCTTTTGGAACTGTCTTCGTTCATAACGAATTAACTCTCAACATTTAGGTTAATCCAAAATGTTTTAAACATTTTAATTAAAATATTGTAACTAATTTTTTTGTTACTCGAGACTCAAATATGCAAAATCAATGAGGAAACTAATATAATTATATTATTATACAGAACCAGAAAATATAAAACAGGTAAATAATTGGTTTATGTAATGGTTACACAGGTTAAAGGGTTTTTTTTTTCATTAAAAAAAATAACAAATTAAACTAATTATTACTACATATAATTTCAATCAATCCATTCCATTTAATCTCATTTCCGTTTTTATGTACTATTTAAAACAAAGAGTAAGAAGTTAGTACCCAAGTAGAAGTTAAGCAGGTACCAAAAACCCCGCTCATTACCATTCTATTTAGACAGTTTAAAGTTCATCCCACTTTGTATAAACCTGATAATTACTAATTGCGATAACATTATGTTTAAAATTTAGTATTCTCATCCGTCACATCAAAAACTATAGTTATTTTACGTATTGGAACTATAGGAAGACGTCTTTGAAGCAAGTTTAATGTCAACCCTGTAAAATCTCATTACGTTTGAGCCGGACAACGCGATCAATATCATTTTATAGCATTTTTTACTATGAATATCTTGTCCTTTTTATTGTAATGCACTCTGATTCATGATTGCATTGCTCTAATCTTAATATTGCTATATCTTTCTGCATTTAAATCGACCCCAGAGGGACATTATTTATTTCACTTTATTCGTTGTAACAGAAATTCAAAAGATGCATAATTTTTTTCATCAATTCACCATCACATATTGAATATTAATACATTGTTTATAGCGTACGACTAAATTAAATCCTTTTAATTGCAATTAGCCTTGATTGTGTGGCATAAAAAGAAAGCCTATAAAAGGACAAGTAATTATTAATATTACATACAACGATATCTTTTTATTATAAGTATTTAAAGCAGTTTAATTGTATATTGAGTGCTGTTTCGAATGTGAATATATTATTAATGGCATATATTTATCAGCCACATTAGAGAGAAAATGCAAATGCATAAAAAAAACAACTCATTCATCAGCATCATCTCATTAATAAGATGTTTGAATATGAAACAAAACAATGCTAATAACTTTAAGTAATAACTATGACATAATAAACATGTATTATTAAAATTATTTGAAAATTAAATTATATTACGAGTTTGTGAATTTCTTCCGAGTACGTGACCGGATTCAATCAAGGATCTGTTATGACATTGATGGAATACCGCCGGGTAATATTGGCCCCAGCACCATGTATGGAATGATGACTGGGTATCACAATTAGGGGTTGAGGGTTGGTGGTAATGTGTCAGGAGGCTTAGAGGGCAGCGGAGGTGAGTGGGGGGCGCGCGGGCCGCTGATAATGACGCATGCGCGACGAAAGGCACTGCGGGGTGGGAGGTGTGCGCCTAACACTATTTAAACTGTTCTTGCGAACGAACATCATGCATTGGTCTGTTTGCAATCCAAAGTTTAGTTAGCTATAGTAATACGACAGCTCGAGTCGCAGACAGACAGGCACAAGCCAGTGGTCGAGACAAAAAGCTCTCGCAGACAATACGCTAGCTAAACGCGCAGTGAACTCTACGTTCAGGCTCTACCGGTCCCAGTGGTGTGTCGTGAGAAGAAATGGCAGTTGCAGCAGCCCAGAAGAACCGCGAAATGTTCGCCATCAAGAAATCCTACAGCATTGAGGTGAGGAGCTCGCCTTCTGCAGGCCAGGACCAAAATCCATGGTCTGCTTTACATTGCTTGCTCATTACATTATGGAAATTTATATTATCCCTGCTATTGTGATTGGTTAACAGATAATTAAGAAAAACATATTTTTTAATTTTATACTGTATATAACTAATACATGACCAATCACAAAAGTAAAATATAACTAAGTTAGCTTAAAATCATGACATTCATTTGCTGTACTTGTAAAATAGTTTATCATTTATTTGGTACTGGTACTACTTTGTTAGTTTCATTGGCACGAATTCAAAATTGCCGCCATAAAGTCAGTTTACATTGTGAGAAACTGTGTTAATTTCTTAATTTCGAAGTTAGATTAATACAAACAAGCGACTACCTATGTAGTCAGTTAACATCTATATGTTAACTGTAATAAATTCATTGTATAAATAAATTTAACTTAGTGATTTTCTTAAAATTATTGGTAGCAAAGATGTTGTAGATATTTTTTTTGTGAATTATCGCTCGCTTTAACGGTGAAGGAAAACATCGTGAGGAAATATGGATACCTGAGAAGTTCTCTGAATTTCGAAGGTATGTGAAGTCTGCCAATCCGCACTAGGCCAGCGGGGTGGACTAAGGCCTTAACCCTCACAGTTGTAGAAGAGGCCCGTGCTCAGCAGTGGGCAGTATATAATACAAGACTGCTATGGTATATTAAAAAAACAGTTGTAAATTCAGTGGTCCATAACAATTAATTTATTAAGTGTTTCGTAATTTAAAAATTTGCTAATCATCCGCAAGCTCATTTTATTTCATTAAAACAGACAGTAATCTAAATCTTTATTCATATGGTAGCATTATTTACGTGCTAACGAATCAAAACAAAGCACTGTTAAGTACACCGTACAAAACATTCGAGAAAACCACGACAACGGGAAACTTTTAAAGAAATCGTGTGAAAGTGACGTGTATAGAGATCAATTAGGTAAATAAAATATTAATAGTCATAATATATAATGTTTTCACTTGTTAATAATTTGTTAAACGTACGAAATCGTGTATGTCTTCAACAGATGTCATTACGTAGAAGAGGCGTACAAGGATCGCGTAATCTTATTATTTCAACTCGCAATTAACTCACCGCTTTCTCATGTCGTGTGACGAGTTATGCAACAATCCGCCAAACAATAATATATAAAAACTGAAGCCGCGTAAACAAAGGGTGTACGAATGCGTACGAAATCTTAAGCGCATTCATGAGCACGCGCCGGCTATTTCGCTCAATGCTTACCGCTGACCGCAGAAAAAACATCCACTAATTACATACTCTCATCATTGTCTACGCCTAGATTAATTACCATTGTTAATATTCAAGGAGCTGACTCGTAATGTTTACTTCATGTCGTCAATTTTACTGCAATTACAGCTTGATTGCCTTTGAATAAATATCCCATTATACTTTTACAACTCAGTACCCATTTGTTACGAAGCTGATGCGAAATACTTTATGCGAACTGCACCACTTGTGTGCAATGAAAGTTCATAAGTTGAATAGAGCAAATTTCAGTTAACTAACCCATGGGTACTAGCTGTGTGCTGCCATGCGAAGAGATTATTGTTTATTAATGTAGTTGTGTGCGCTGTGCGATAAACTAGGCTTGTAGCTAACGTGTTATAATTAACGTGTATTTTATAATTGGCACCTGAATGATTGTATTTCCTTGACCGTTGAAGGTCGGAATGCGTGCCGGCACGACGCTCACCGGTCCACTGCAATCGGTACCGATCGTTCAAATTTAATCATATCACAGACGGACGAGCGCGTTCCTTTATCTCGGCCAAGTGACTACGTTCCTATAAAATGGAAATTTCAATAACCTATTTTCTATCTAAAAACTACGGCGCAACAACTGTTTCGGTTTTAATTAGACATCGTCACGCAAGAACTAAATCTAAAGTCTGTTCATAACAGATTCGAGGCTATTCAGATACGCCCTTGACCAATAGTGGTTCTTCGTCGCGGTCATATTATTCGTAATTTACAGATTGTTTTGGCTATGGCATTTATTCTTTTTTGCATAATAAACATAATATAATTTCATTCGATCACTTCCTTTGTCTGTGGCGATCTTTGTTTCGCTAGAATGTTTTATCGAATGTACTGCATAAAGTTTAAAAAATGATACGTTAAATAACAGTGTAGAAAACAACATAATATAAAGATAATTTAAAACACCCAAATATCAACCAGAACCATATGTAGTATCCAAATCCGTTAGCGATCAATCAGATGTCCACTACAGAGGTAGGTAATAGAATAGAGAGGAGGGGTGGAGGCAGGTCGGCGTCCGGCGCTCTCCGGCTTGGTTTAATTACCCGACCGATTGGAATGGTGAAGTGGCCACTCGGGCACCCCAAGGCTATAACAACCGGATTCCGAATCCAACCCGCTCCAGTTAGGCGGACCTTTGGACAACTCGACACTGTTTCCGCGATATCGATTTACGTAAACAATCATAGAATTATCCAGTTTATTATTAACAGTATGCAGTTCACATCATAACTCTATTTCGTTTCGGGTGGCAGTTAACAATAGCGAGTGATTAGCGCAACCCTTGACACACATAGTTAGGCCTACACGGCCACTCTAGTGGAAAATGCTAGGTCTCGCCGCCCGCGCACCCCGCCCGCTCCCTTACGCTATGCGACGGAAATTACACTGCCACTCGCATTATCATATCAAAGTCAACGGCAGGCAGCTTGAATGAAGAAAATATGGCTATTATCCATTGTTATAACACTTCTGCGTACCCGCATCAGACGACAATAGTGCCACTTGTCGCCGGATTTCCCACTCACGGGGAATTTGAGGGTAATTAAACTACTTAGGGTTTAATGTTTTAAATACGTGATGAGATTTTATACGAAATTAATGTTTGTTTTTAATATTGACAATACATTATTTGTTGTTTGAATCATCGGACAAACACAAACGTGGTATAAGCAATTAAAAACATAAAAACAAACACAAAAAGATAAATACAATACAGTTTGGTAAACCACTACATAATGTTTCAAATCGTTAGAGATTCAGTTGTGACATTGCAATTAAAACTTCCAGCAGTTAAGTAAAGACTTTAACGCGAATGCACAATGGCAGCTTCCTATTGAGTAGTAGACGAGATTAACTTCAAAGCAATTGTAGTAAATGATTCCATTCAAGTGCAGTGGTCTAGAAACTCCAACTCATTTGAAAGATTTCAACCGTCAGATGTCGCATCCGGCGCGAGTGCTGCGGGAAATAATGGAAGCACTTTACCCCCGACCACACGCAGGAAATAAGCTTAGGAACTTCGTAAAAGCAATTCCTGCTCGCACATGAAATATAATACGACCGCTTCATATTTATGAGGATTTTGTGGATCAAAACAATTTTCGAAGAAAGACCCTTTGTGTTTCTCGAGACTACGTTGACATTTTAAAGCTTTTAACCTTAGGCTTTCTACGAAATCGTAAATCAAATAAAAGAACTTCTAATGGGCCGACTATTTTAGTACACAGTATTGTACTTCAAATACATTAGTCGCTCGTAATTTATAGATACAACTGACAAATAAATAATAAAACAAAATTACAATTCATAATAAACGTATTATTCGAGATAATCAATTTTCATTGTCAAAATCATAAGCCCATCATCATCATCATTTATTTATACTACGACCATAAGAAATCATAATATATTCATTTAAATTATGTGTTGTTACAGAACGGCTACCCATCTCGCCGTCGCTCGCTGGTAGACGATGCCCGCTTCGAGACCCTAGTTGTAAAACAGACAAAACAAAGTGTCCTAGAAGAAGCTCGCGCCCGCGCCAATGGTACATAACACTTATAAATGTTCCATCGCATCTATGGCATAAATGTAGTAGCATTGTTTTTAAGGTTTCTTCGATAAAAACATTACCGTGTGGTGTGATGACACACTCATTTGACCCCTTAAAGATTAACATTGACCTCAGTCCAGCCCACCGTGTACCAACAAGTCATGTGCTTATGTTTTTGTAATTTTATTTCCTTTTTTAGTTTGCATGAATTTTATTTCCTTTTATTTTTTATTTAGACTCTGGCTTGGACTCCGAATTTATCCAAGATGGAATTCATATTGGCAATGGCGATAACAACCCAACTGTCGAAGATGGGACCCAACAAGACGAGACTAAAAATGGGCATCTTGGTAAATGTTGTTTTTTTTTTTGTCATTTGTTTGTTTTCTTTATTGTTTTACTTTTGTTTTATTTTATTTTATTTTCATTATTTATAGCGGATGCTGACGTTGGCGATAACAAGGCAGATGACGGTCAGTATCAACTTCACCCAGTAACATTGATCTTTAAAGATTAAATAATGATAACGATTTCGCAAAAGTACCTTTGACTTTTTTATAATGCAATGATTTCTTATAGACTACACTCTGACCGAAGAGGAAGTGATCCTCCAAAATGCCGCGAGTGAATCCCCCGAAGCGGAGCAAGCCGTGCAGCAAGCTGCTCTGCTGCTTCGCATGCGTGACGGCATGGGTTCTCTCGCTCGCATTCTTAAGACCATTGACAACTACAAGGGATGCGTCCAACATCTTGAAACTCGTCCGTCTCAAGCCCCTGGAGTCCAGTTTGATGCCTTACTGAAGGTTACCATGTCGCGCATCAACCTTCTGCAATTAATTAGATCTCTTCGACAGTCAACGGCTTTCGCCGGAGTCAATCTCATGTCTGAGAACAACATCTCAAGCAAAACCCCGTGGTTCCCCTGCCACGCTTCCGATCTCGATAATTGCAACCATCTCATGACTAAATACGAACCTGAGTTGGACATGAACCATCCTGGTTTTGCTGACAAGGAGTACAGAGAGCGCAGGAAACAAATTGCGGAGATCGCTTTCGGTTACAAATACGGCGACCCGATCCCATCCATCACGTACACTGAGAGCGAGAACGCCACCTGGCAGCGTGTGTTCAACACCGTTTTGGACTTGATGCCCAAACACGCCTGCAAAGAGTACAAAGTGACTTTCGGAAAACTACAAGCCGCGGACATCTTCGTGCCACACCGTATTCCTCAGTTGGAAGATGTGAGCAGCTTCCTGCGCAAGCATACCGGCTTCACCCTGCGCCCCGCAGCCGGTCTTCTCACTGCTCGCGACTTCCTCGCTTCCCTCGCCTTCCGTGTGTTCCAATCCACACAATACGTACGTCACGCCAATTCGCCATTCCACACCCCTGAACCGTAAGTAATCTCATTTAATGATTTAATACAAATTCGATATTAAAAATAAATTTATAAACATGCTCTACCAAATTATAGCATAGGTATTTTTATATTATGTATCAACACATGCAGGACAATTTGTAAACACGGAAATCGCGGATATAACAAAACCTGTTGTACCACGTATAAGCCTAAAATTATTCGGTACTGATAATGTAATTACAGTCTGATTTGTACCTTGACGAATCATTTTGCGGAAATAATTACGCAAGAAGTCCTTGTCGATGATACAAACTTTAACAAACAAAAGAAGGAACGAAGTAATTCTATTTGTGACTCATAAAATAGGAAATGAACATACATAGAGATCTGGCAATAGCTTGTGGTAGTATAGACTACTCCTTTATATAGAAAGTAGTATTTATTATTGCACAGCTTAAAAGCGGGGCCGAGTAATGGAACTGTAACATCGTTAAACTTCCCATTTCTAATAACTTAGTTAAGGCTTCTACGTCGCCATCCAGTGAGAAGTTTTTAGCATCAAAGGCAACAGTTATTTAATTTATTGTCACTTTAACGGAGACCTGTCTTTTGTATTTAGGTAGTATAACAAGGTACTATCGCAATATTTAATCCGGTAAAGCGAACTGTAAATCATATTCTATAAGTTTTTGGCCAGCCATACACTCAAATACAACGCACGATTGAGTTAATACTCTGTTCATTTTCAGTGATTGTATCCACGAACTTCTTGGACATATCCCGCTCTTGGCTGACCCTGGCTTTGCGCAGTTCTCACAAGAAATTGGACTTGCTTCACTCGGCGCTTCGGATTCTGAAATTGAGAAACTCTCTACTGTAAGTTTCGGAAACAATTGACAACCGATTGCTATTTGATCATGATTGTATGCAACGCGAACAGTATCATTATATGGGCCCATGCTCTTGCGAAATGTTTTTAATTATACAGTACAGCCTCTGGGCAGTACACATTTGTGAATGCTCTTTTCTTTGCGCAGGTATACTGGTTTACGGTTGAATTCGGGCTGTGCAAGGAGAACCAACAACTGAAGGCTTATGGTGCCGCTCTTTTGTCCTCCATTGGAGAATTACTCCACGCTCTTAGCGACAAGCCGGAACTTAGGCCGTTCGAGCCCGCATCTACATCCGTGCAGCCCTATCAAGATCAAGAATACCAGCCTATCTACTATGTAGCCGAAAGTTTTGAAGATGCCAAAGAAAAATTCAGGTATGTTACGTCTCAAAAATTTCATAGTTACTTATAAAAACTTCCACGTTTTTGAACTAAGACTAAAAGTGAATGTTTTTGTTTAGACGCTGGGTGTCGACCATGTCCAGACCCTTCGAAGTGCGCTTCAACCCGCACACGGAGCGCGTGGAGGTCCTCGACTCCGTGGACAAGCTGGAGACGCTTATCTGGCAACTTAACACCGAACTGCTGCATCTCACCAATGCCGTTAAGAAGCTTAAGGGCTCACATTTCGAGTGATTGCCCTACCTTTAGTACACATCAACGGTTCAGTGCACGCGACCTTGTCGCATTCTGTATAGCTAGTGATATTATAGATGTAAGATTGTTGTTGGCGTGTGTGGAGCGTTTGTGAGCGAGTGTGGAAACCATCCGATGGTACTTCGTGGAATTCCTTTTGTACCTTATTATATTATTTATTATGCCGAGCTCATTGCCCGGGACTCGGAAAGTGCACGGAGCTCCCTATTGCCCATTTATGGAGGCTGTGCGCGTTTCGCGAATCCTTTACTATTATTAGAAATAATTTATAATTTAAAGAAATACACAAACAAACAAAAAATGGAGCACCAAAAACATAAAAAAATCAAACAAAATATATGCGTTTGAGTGGAATCTGATGTTTCATTTGCCCTCCCTATTACTGTGTTCGACTTATAGCATACGTACATTCAGTAATTTCTTACCTGCATTACTCAATACAGATACGGATCTACTTATTATGATATTCATGTCGCGATACTATAAATTATGCCTTTGGAACTTTAAAATAAGTATTCAAATTTAAAACCAATATAAAATAATAAAAAGAAATAAAGGCGGAAAGCAATCAGCAATGGAAGTAGCGAACTTGACGCACTGCGCACTTGTAATACGATTTTCACGGGTCTCTGAGGAATATGATTGCTACGAATGTAATCGGATTGAGAAATCCAATTAATTGCTTTCAAGATACCTAAGGCGTCCAGAAATACTCTTAGTGGCCTTTATTAACATTTAAATTTTGATAAAACAAAAGAAATAATAATTACATTGTTAATTAAATTATTTCCCATTAGAATAAAATTAAGCAGGAATAATAATAACTTAAAAATAATTAGTAGTTCAAGTTTGAACATTTACTTGCATCATAGTTCAGACACATCTTCGGATAATTAAGACAATAAATCAAGGCATTTCAACGTATGGCAATTATGTGACAAAATACAATGTAGCTATTTTAACCACATGACATAATGGTTGTATGAATGAGGTACATAATTACAAAGCAGTAGTCGAGAACAAGTAAGTCAAACATATACTGGCCAGGTCACTGTTAAGTATACTTGTATGTGTTGCCATAACAAACGTCCATAATAGTACCTTTCAATTTCATTATCATTAAATTTTTTATGACATGTCTGTTGCTAATTACTGCATATATTCAAGGACCAACAGCTAATCAGCTTTTAAAACTAACAAAATTAATGTTCTGCGGGATAGATAAGGCTTAAAGTTATCCATAATAATATATACATACCGCTACGTAACAAGAGCAGTGAACAAAGAGCCGGTACTGAAAAAGGGAATGTGCCAACGCAATCAAAGAACAGGTTAAGCCAGGATCGAGAGTCAAAGCGTAATGTGTTCGTGAAAAGACAAAAAAAAATGTATAAAAAATAGTGTTTCAAAGAGGTCGGTGTTAAGCGTTGACATTAAAACGAGGCAAGTCGAGAGGTACGACGGTCGACCTCAAGTCGAGCAAGGGCGCACGCCGCCGTTTGGTTCCGTTCAAATAAAGCTGGTTGATTGTAGGCAGCCAGCGTCGCCGGTCATTACGTGCTTAATGTGCATGAATTCAAGCGTATATGAAAAACTAAAAACGCGATTATTGTTAGGGTAACTAGTATGTTTGTAATAGATAGTACACTTAATTGTAACGTGGTTATGTAATTAAATTTAAAGAAAATAGAGCACTTTTGTATTTGTGCTATTGGAATGTATTTGTAGAATTTGTATTTGCAGTATTTTGAAGTAGAGCGGTTGATAGTTATTTGGCTTCTCCTATAATAGTATAGGAATCCTTTTCAGCGATTGCCTATTGTATCGAATATTAAAATCGAATGGTGTTGTTATAGTGAAAAAATTCAAACATTGTCCATTGTTCTACAGGAACTACGCAACGTTATGTGCAGTGTAGTAATTGTTAATATTTGTGTAGGTATTGCCTCTGGTATAATATTATGTGACCATTACAAAAATCACATCGACCTTCCCATCATATCCTTAAGGATGACTGATAAAATACTCAATAATACAACGTAATTTTATTCAAAAATTAGTAAATAATATAATAAATTTCAAACAACCAACAAATAACTTATTGCGGCAAACTAGTTGAATTGATTATCGTCATTGTCAGCGAGCACAAGCACCGAGGTGTTCATTAATGACGTGACCTGTGTATGAAGAGCACGAAGTCTGATCTCAACTAGCTCAAAGTTCTCTTGAAGGCTGTTGATTTGCATCTGCATGCGTTGACGGATCTAAAACACGTATTCTTGTTTAGGATTTTCCTTGATAGATTTCGTACAGTTCGTGAAAGGACTCATGATGCACTACGGTTTAGTCCTGATGTATTTCTTGAATACTATATTAATTAAACTAGTGTGCGCCTGTAAGGCACGATAAGGTTACGCACATCTTAAAATTTATTTTGAAATATTATTTTAATCCCTAAAATTACAAATACACATTATTTAGACACGCACACACTGACGTCTTTTATCCTCGAAGGATAGGCAGAAGCGTAACTGTTGCACACATTTTTCGACGTGCGTATTCGGTCTCATGATAATCACATATATATGGGGCGAGCCCATCACCATATCGACAACAAATTCCAAACTCTGATACTGAGTAAAAGAACGCAATATCACTTCACGGCCCGGGGATCGAACCCGAGACTCTAACACTGTCGACGCCACCGAGGTAGTTATTTAGATTCCGTCAATAATTCACTTTACCGACTCGGAAAGCAGTGTCTACCATAGAATTACTAGCAAAAAACTCTACAGTCCAGTTGCTCCTTTCAAAATTTGTTCAAAGGGTATTTATTTTATTAAGAACATTAATTCATTTAATTTCTTGAAAAATTATACATTTTCTTTTCTGATACAAGTGCACAAACTTCTCAAAAATTATTCATTATGATGATCTATTTTTTTTACAACACACTATTACTTAGTACAACATTATAAATAAGCGTAATGAGCAGACCAGTTCACACAAGCAGCACCCGTTCACTCAGCTTTTTATAAAATATGTTGAAAACCAAAATAGAGAAGTATGAATTTATCAAACTGCATTACAATAATTTTACTAATACAAATTATTATAGCCTTTTAAACACGAATACATTTGAGATTTCCGGATGAAAAACTTTATATCAGGTTAGGTTGGCTTTGATTTGTTGCCGTTTATGTTTAATCTTTGTTTTGCGTTGATTATATTTGTATACATAAAGACTAGTTTCACCGGTTCCTGATAAAGTTCCAGATAACTATCTGACATAAAACGCTATCTATGAAATAAATCTGATACATTATGAGCGACTTTTATGATAATTCTATTCTTGACCTGTGAAACCAAAAGTTGCAGTTTATATGGCCGGATAAGTTCCAAATAGGTTATCAGAGACTTTATCACCACGTGGTGAATTAAACGTTTAATAGTTATTCAATGATAACGTTATTTATTCTTACTCTAGGTTGTTAGAAGTCTAGTGTCACAATTTTAAACCTCTAATAGGTTACTGGGTTGACTATCAAATGTTTATTTATATAAAATCAGATATTCAAAGGTTGCCACACGCACTGGAGCATGGAGGGGTTTCTAGATATATCTGGTTGGTCCAGATTTTTGTATTTAGGTAGCAAATTACAATTTATCTCGTCTCTTTTTAACGCAGAACATTATAATCTCTGTAGAAAATTATAGAACGTTAGAACAATATAATTACCTCATCTCTTTCTTTATAAACCGCTTTACACTGCGCTCGACTCTGTATAACTTGGCGTTCAAGTTCGGATATTTGTGTTTGTAAATATCTTCGCGTGGAGTCCGATCTTTCTTTAGAGCGCTTCAAAGTCCTTTTGGTCTCTTCTCGCAATTCTTCCAGATTTTCGACTAAACGCGAACACTCCGCAGTCTTTTCTTTATACCTAACTTCTTCTTGAATTAGTTTCTCTTCTAATCTCAAGACTTGACATCTAAAATGAATGGGAAGTATATAAAATTATAAAATAAATTTACCACCTTGTTTTTTTCTACTTTAAATATTTATATGAAAATCTTCATGTTATAATAATAATAATAATTCTCCTAGCCAGTTTCGGCCACGGCGGCCAATCTCAACGGAGATCAGCCAGGTACGCAGGAGATATTATAGTGCACAAGTGTGTGCGCAATACACAGGTGCACTCGCTATTCCTTCACTCTCATATTCCGGTGAGACGGCAATCCGACATGACCGGAGAGAGATCAGGCGCAGGACCAACGACTTTACGTGCTTTCCGAGGCACGGGGGTATCACACCGCCAACTTCCTGACTCCGAGCTGCGACTGATTAAATTTTAAGATGGAAAAACCCAGTCACAATGTTTTTGGCTCGACCCGGGATTCGAACCCAGGACCTCAGCGCGCAAATCGTACTCGTAATGCGTACGCAATACAACTACGCCACCGAGGCAGTCAGTCAATCTTCATGTTATTTTCTATATATCCTCATTACGAATATTTTACCAACACCCGAATGAAACTAATGATTTGCAACATACAACTGATAAAACTACTATCTATACCCTCTGTCTATATGATATATAAAAGCGATAGTCACTCACTCTCTCACTCATCACGAAATCTCAGAAACTACAATTAGTGCTAGGAGTCTCAAATTGTTTGTGAGCCTTTTAGGACGTAGGTTCTCACTCAGATGGGATATTGCGAAATTCAATACCTAAAAGGGTAAAAAGGGGTGGCAAATTTTGTACGCGATAAACATTAAAATTACCGAACGGATTGCGATGAATTTGGGTAAGGTGGTAATTCGAGACCTTGGAAAGGTTTAAGGCTACTTTTATCCTATACTTTTTATCCAATTTATTTATAAATGTATAGCGGGACTTTTATCCAAGAAAAACTTTCGTGCGGACGAAGCCGCGGGCAAAAGCCAGTAGGTGCTCTATACTCTAATTAAAATGTAACTTGATTTGTGAGAATTTAGCGTAAATAGCCATATAAGTAAATTGAAGGCGGTTGTATTTTAGTTCAAGGTAAATATTACGTTGGTAAATAAAAACATGGGTAAACTTTTTACGTTCGTGGCTCAAATAAAAAGCATTGTTCTTTTGCTCTCAATTACAATAATGCGATATCAAGTCAATGAACAGCCAATGAAGAGTTCTGTGGATAGGATAGTTATGCTTAAAAATATGATCAATAATTGACCTCTCATAGATCTTTGTCATTAGTATCTATATATCTATTGCTTGCGATGCACGTTTTGTCCTTCATTGAGGACTAAGGAGGTTTCGTTTTTTGTCTTACTCTATAATTTAAATTTAATCTGATTTTATATGTAGAGCCTTCATAGGATTAGTATCTATAAAAAATTTAAACTTCATTCCTGATTATTGGTGAAAATTTAAAACACACCGTTTCGACTTAAGAAATATATGTTCAAGTTTTAAAGTCGGTTAAAACCAGCAATTTAATAGTTACTGCTTGTAATAACAATAATGTTTACTATTTTGACAGATTAACTATCAATCCATTTTAAATAGGTACCCTCATCGAATCGCAATAAATTAAAATAGATCCCATACAGACATTTATGAAAAGCGAATGTTTTTAAATTTAATTGCATCTATGCATCAACCATGTTTTGATCGGATATATTAATATTGGCTTGAGCTAGCTCTGCCTCCTCCCGGTCTATTAACCATGAAACTTTGTAAAAATCCACCTTCCCGTATTGTCTATGCTTAAATGATTACAATTCACTGTTATTTGAGTTAAAGTATAATAGTATATGCGGTTCAAACCGGCTGAAATAATTGTTTCTACTGAAGAGATATGATTACCTCTCGTCAGTTTCTCTATCTGGACTCCTCTCCCTAATCAAGTGCAGTAATGTCACTTTGCCGTGCAAGAATAAAAAAATTAAAGAACAAAATCTGCCTATAGCTAGCACCATGATATAATTTTTTTCGTGATTATAATATTAAGTCTTCGACCTTCACAATGCTGGCGTAATAATACGAGTTGGTAGACTTCATCTTCAAAATGTTTATTGAGACCTTCTCAGGTGCGCAGGTCCATAATGTTTTCCTTAACCATTAAATAATTAATGGAATATGGGTATTAAACAAAAAATACTATATTATTGTATTTTATTCATGTAGTTATTTAACAAAAAATACACACATTACTTTAGAAAAATCAGAGGTGCATGCCCTTGGGATTAGAACCTGCAGACTTTCGTCTCGGTCCGATCCATTCCCAACTGGTCTATCGCCGCTTGTAAAACACTATCTCATGATAGTGTATTTGAAAAAAGACATTTCAACACAGAAATCAATTCACGTTTCGAGATTAATTAATGTACCTACATTAAATAATAAAAGCGTGTTAAAAAGCATGGTCCGACGAAAACTGGTGATCATTGAAGGAAATCTCTTTGGTCGATATTTACATCTAAATTATTACACCCTTATCCGTAATTGCGGCGTAATTATGGCGATAGGCTCGCCCCCTATCACATCATGGGACGGAATAACGGCGAAAAGTGGGTGCACTAGTTGCGCCTCTGCCTACCCCTTCGGGGATAACAGGCGTGAGTGTATATGTATGTATGTATGTTATCCGTAATTGCCATCAGGTGCAGTGTTGTATCTTTGCCGTATTAGCATTACCAACCTCGGTATTGGGCTTTTACGCAAGAATCGTTTGAATCATATCTGCATCAGAATACCTACCTTCAGAGAATAATTACTTGTCATTTCTGAAGATTCTGCCTGTTGATATATTATACACTGAACCTGCTACAATTGCCTCTTTAATTTATTTTTTTATTTTATTATGTGTTGCTCTCGGCTTAGCCCGCGTTAAAAGCCTTACCTGCTTCAAAAGTATCTAGACACTACGACGCCAGCTCCATCATTTGAATTAAAAATACCATTTAAATACCAGGAGAATTACCAGGATAAAAAGTAGCCTATGTGTTAATCCAGGACATCCGTGTACCAAATTTCATTCAAATCTGTTCAGTTGTTTCTGCGTTCTAACAAACAAACAAACATCCATACTCTTTCACAAACTTTCGCGGTATTTTATAATATTACTAGTACTAGAACAAATACTAAGATAAAAAGGTAAGATTTTTCAGAGAACAAGGTCCATGTCACCCTGTACCACTATTGTTCATGTCTACGGAATAAATTTTAAACAAAAGAATTATAAGAATTATCTAACACATACTTGTAGTCATCTATATTTAGGGAGAGTTTATCAATTTCCTTCTCTTTTTGCTCCACATCTATTTTCAAAGCTTTATTTTCTTCCATAAGATTTGCTCTATCATGTTTCTCCTGGTTCAAGTTATTGACTACCGCCGTAAGCTGAAACGGCAATATGTAAGGTAAGCACAATATATTTAAAATATTAATATTAAAAAAAGAGTAGCATTACTTCTGCAGATGACAGCTCACTGAAATCTGCATCAAGTGCAAAAACATCAACACTCAACAAATTATTTCCGCGGTATTATCCATTCTATAAATATTATAAATTAAAGCCGCGTTTCACGTCTGTCTGTCTCTCCACTATCTCCTTCTAAACTACGTTATTGGTTTGATACGGATTTCAATGCCGTCTAGAGAATTCATTTTGTATGGTTGTTATGTATCATTCCCATTTCTTTTTTATAATAGAATACCTAAATTATTTTTTTGTCAAGTCTTTTAAAAGGGTGCTATTCGGGCGCTTGCATCGCACATGCTACCTAAACCTTAAGTTATAAATCGAAATAATATGGTAAACTATTGTATTTCTTTAAAAAGCCTATAAAAAACCGGAGGTGGCATGTGTCTTCTTACGATTAATCATTTGCTTTTTTTTATTGCATTGAATGGTGAGAAGACCATACCATTCATCTGATGGTAAGCGATAGAACCACCCATAAACAGTTGCAACACCATACAGCACCTTGAGTTAAAAAGTATTGTTTGGCATTCCACTGCGCTCGTTATCCTGCCAAGTAAGATGTTACGTCTCATTATGTCCAGCAGCTATATTGGCTACAGTATACTTTAAACTGAAACACAACAGTGCATGCACCCTGCTGCTTGGCGGTAGAGAGTGTGGTGGTACCCACCTAAACGGACTCTTACATATGAGAGACCTACCACGAGTAATGGTTACCTCGAGAATTGATTATAGCTTAAAATCACTTATCACATTAAGTATATAATGTAAACAAACACCAACTTTAGAAAACATCTCAACAATAAAACTAAAGCGCAGCATAAAAAAATATTCAGAACGAAACAGTAAGTCCGGTAATAAACAAACATTGCAAAGTAAGATATCAAATTTTACTGAAACTTTATACATACATATACATATACACTCACGCCTTTTATCCCCGAAGGGGTAGGCAGAGGCGCAACTAGTGCACCCACTTTTCGCCGTTATTCCGTCCCATGATGTGATAGGGGGCGAGCCTATCGCCATATCGGGCACAAATTTCAGACTCCGAGCTGATACTGAATAGAAAAACTCAATATCACTTTGCCCGACCCGGGAATCGAACCCGAGACCTCAGCATTGCAGTCATACCATAGTACAGCTACGCCACCGAGGCAGTCACTAGTTGAATCTTTATATATTATGTATTTACTGTATAATTAATTAAAAAGTATTGTGAATATTAAAAGGCTTTCCGTAAATCTATAATAACAGCGAAAATCGTATCAAAATCACAACACCTACATACGCTATCTATTTCTTATCTCGAGAAAACACTTACCGAACACAATACGACTAGTATACGTCCAGGCTCATACTAAACAGAGTTCTTCACCCGGCCCGCGGATTGAACCTGAGACCTGAACACGCCAGTCGTGCCTAATATATTTTATAACTACGCCACTGAGGCGATCAATGTAGGTATTAAAGCAATGAACTCTATATCGAAATGTTTTTAAAAATAAATTACACATACAATTAAACACCACACATAGATACTTTAAAGCGAAGCTAGAGTGGATGGCTAATATTTAATAAAAAAAAACATTCCTTCTATTTAGTTATTATGAGTAACATATTCTCCTTCATTAGTACACACACTACATGTATCCTTCCCTTGCCGATTTCGGCCTCGGCGGCCAATCTCAACGAAGATCAGCCAGGTACACAGGAAATATTATAGTGCACAAGTGTGTGCGAAATACACGGGTGGACTCGCTATTCCTTCACCCTCATATTCCGGTCAGACGGCAATCCGACATGACCGGAAAGAGATCAGGCGCAGGACCAACGGTTTTACGTGCTTTCCAAGGCACGGGGATATGACACCGCCAACTTCCTTACTCCGAGCTGCGACTGAGTAATTTCAAAGATGGAAAAACCCAGTCCAAAAAAATTATGTAGGTATTACGCAGTAATAGAAAGTCCACTGTGGAACATAGGTCTCGCCAAAAAATGTCCAAATCAACCCGTTATAAGCGACTTTCTACGAGCATTATATTTTTTTTTTTTTCGATATTCCAAACAAACCTTTTCCTTCACAAGGTGCAGCTCGTTTGACAACTGACGCGATGTATCTTCAGACAACCGCTGTAACTGTTTAGCTTCTTCCAATTGTATTTGCGCTCCCTTTAGTAGATCCGGTAGGGGTGCCAGCTCTTGAAGTTTCTCTTGGAATTGCATCTATATTGATGTATTCAAAATGGAATAAAGCGAAACTTCAATATCAACATTCTACGGTATCTGCATTAACAAAATGTTAACCAACTATCGCATAAGAATATCAAATCATAGTAGAGTCCGTGAGAAACAAAAGTACATAGTTTACATAGTCACCACTTGGTATTACCAAAGTCGTTGACATGAATCTGTCTTAAAATTTAATACCTACATAATGCAGTACATTCTCCTAGTTAATTTTATGTTCGTAGATTATAGCGCAGCCCATTTTAGGCGTGTGATAATTATCAAAAAGCAAACCCAGTCAATACAATAAAATCTTGTTTAATTTTATGGTAATATTTAAGTAACAATTATAATTTATATTCAAATGATTGTAAGTTATGCTATACATGCTATACGTGTAGATTAAAACTTTAGTAGTTTGAGCATGGTAAGAAAACGACATCTATCGTAAACATACAAGAACCAGTGCAACAAGAACGCATATATAAAAGAGCGCGTTTATTTACTTATCTTGATTTTTTCTCATAATATAACTAAGTTTCTTATTACTGAAATGTTTTAGAACGAGCAAACATATACTTACCTTCATTCTCTGTATTTCAATTTGCAATTGATCTGATACTTGCTTATTATCGCTTTCCACGACGTCGAATTGTCGTTTTAATTCCTCAACTTCTTGTTGAGCTTGGAGATACTGTAGAATTATAATTATGATTCTTTAACCTCGTGAGAAATATTTTACAGGCGCATTATAAAAAGCAATGTTGAAAATTATTATTAACCTCCATGTAATTGAAAAATAAACTTATTTAATTATAAGTTACTAGTATCTTTACAAGAGATCTGTAGTTATGGATTATATAAAATGTTAAGTTAATTACATAAAGATATCAAGAGAATAGCATTATTGCGAAATTTACTTTAACTCTGTACTCTTGCAGCTGTTCAGATTTTTCAATGACAATCAATTTTGATTCTTCCAACTCATCTTTTACATCTCTCATTTGCTTCTTTAATACGCTAATTTCCTCGTCGTTAATTTTCCGTACATCCTATTGTGCATACAAAAGAAAACGCTAATTATTTTGTTTACATAAGGTACTATTGCAATTATAACAAGGTAATGGATTGTCTTTGGATCTGATTCTTCCGCGTAACAATTGCATTCCATCATAGGTACATACATACTTGCTTGTACATACATACTTGTTTTAATAAACATTATGCTAAATTCAAATAATTATAGCAGTAGGTACAGGATTTATATTAGCAGGGCCGAAAATTAAAAGTTCATGATGATACTTCTGTCATTGCGTTATAAGTAGCTGGTTTGAAGAGTTTTTGTAATATGAACTCGCACTCGAATACATTTATTTTTTATTACAATTTTTTTTATTCATACATACTTATCTTCGAATGGTCATATGGAAAACTAATGTATTATTATAGTAGGTATCTATTCGCTTTCACATCAAATACCAATATTATTACCTACACTGTGGTGTTCACAGTTCCATGAAGCTGATAATTAAGTGCTTACAACATAAGTATTTGCATTACCTTTGTCTCCGTTAATATTCCCGTGTAACATATATTATTCAGCTTTAGTTCCAGATCTTTTAACTTCCTCTCGTATTTTTCTCTTTTCAATCTTTCTTGGTCAGCAATGTTTTTAGATTTGATTAATTCTTCACGGAGTTTGTTTAACTTTAAATAAATAACCAATTAAACGCATAATTTTATATAGGTAAACGACTTTTTAGCTAAACTACATTACCTCCATGTATTTTTCACAGCTGTTTCCTTGTAGTTTGTTGTAAGTTTCATTGACTAGGCTTGTCTCATTAACACCTTCTGTTTCCTAAAAGCAAGTATGAAATCATACTAGAATAATGGTTTTTTGTCAATTTACATTGTCGACTTCGTATACGTCACATACGATTCATAATTATTAGTTAGAAACCCTGAGTGCTACTGTTATTCCCCTATACCGGTGTTTTTGCTACAGTAACTGAACGAGGTATATTTGACGTAATATCGCTAAAACATGGCGACAAGAAGTAAGTAAACGGAAATTTAGCGCCTATGCTTTATCTATACATCTATAAACATGTATATGAATACATATACGGTACATGCACCAAAATAACATTTTTTTCAATTTTTGTCTGTCTGTCTGTCTTTCTGTCTACCTGTTTGTTCCGGCTAATCTCTGAAATGGCTGGACCGATTTTGACGGGACTTTTATTGGCAGGTAGCTGATGCAATAAGGAGTAACTTAGGCTACGTTTTATACCGGGAAAATATAAAGCGGGACTTTTATCCTGGAAAAACGTTTTAACGCGGGCGGAGTCGCGGGCAACAGCTAGTAAAATATAAATTAATTACTATTAATGAGTTAAGATTATATGTAAGTATAAAACTATAAATTTATTACTGTTAATAAAGAACTAAAAATTTTTACCTAACTTTAACCTTTTATATAATCGTGTATGCTGTAGGTTATATGTTTTATGAATTAGATATTTTTTAAATTGGTTTTTAAATATATTCATTTTATTTTCAATTCTATTTTTTTTGGATTATTGTAAATGTGTGCCGCTGTATAATATGAATAATTTTTGTACATAGTACCTACATTATTTGTAGTATTGGCTAAACGATAATACTTACGATGGTTTGAAAAGCACATTAGCATTCCTATTTTAAAAATAGACCATACATTCACGATTCAGCTATCCATATAAAATTGTGTAGAAATCCCGATTTAATTTAAAATATATTATGGCGGTTATATCTACACGTCAAATTGAATTGCTATAAACGCCTGCTTTCGATAGTCAGGCAATTGTGTTACGCAAGCGGTTATCTTGTAATTTTTTTTTATATTGTTTCTACCCTGGCTATACAAGGTGCCCCAAAAGACTTGATTTCTAGTGATATCCAAGAATTTAGACCAGTGAAGAGTGATGACTTTACCTTTACAGACATTTTAATTTGATTCTGCGCTAACAAATCCATACGATCGCGTTTAATGGCTGCCAATTCCATTTGAATTTCTTTAACTTGACCTTCCATGTCACCCAGTTGCTTTTGCTTAAAACAATATAAATAAGAATTAGCTTTAAAAATTGTGAACTAGGCAATATTATATTTGGCTTAGTAGGTACAAATAAATTTTATATTTAAGTACTTAAGTAGTTTACGGATTTTATTAAACGGAAACGAGATACTTACTCGATTATAGGTTCGTCTAAGGTATTCAACACTATAGATAAAGTATATTAAAAGATAAATAAGCAATAATATAATTATGTATTGAGTTTGGGTTGAACGAGAATTTATTTAACCTTAGTAATTCATTTGGAAAAAGAAAATATTTATATCAAGAATTCCCTATTAATAACTATTAGAGTTTTGTTAGTATCCTTCGCTTATTCACTCTAGTTTGCATGACTAGGCAACATTAATTTCCTCGGATAAATACTTGTGTATACATAAATAATGAATGTGTATAATTTCATTCACGTAGATCTACGCCTTTTGGTAGCAATAGCAATAACTCGCTAAGGTAACACTGAACTAGATGGTTAAAGAATAGACTTATCAGACCTTCGCGAAGTCTTTGGAGGTTGAATAAGCAATAGTTTATTTAAAACATACTAAAATTATTTTAGAATAACTATTGTTTTGTGTTCTCTACAATTACAGAAATAAGTAGTTAAGTACCATATTAGAGGCTTCTTCATTAAATTCAACATCTGAAACTTTATTTTTAGTAAATGGCCAGAACTCCGATTGAGGCATGATTTGTCTTTAAAAAAGTGCTATATTTAAATAATAGCGAATTACTAAAATCAACATCAATCTAAAATTCTACAAAAACTGTCAATGATTGGTGTCACCAGCTTTGTCACCAACTGTCACTCTTTTTGATGTCATCAGCAATCTATGCGTTGCGCAGTATTCAAAACCTTTTTAATTGCCCTGTGATGCGTAGCTTGTGGCGTAGCCGGCGACCATAATATAGCTATAATCTCAGAATAATAATTTCTTTAGTTATTATTCTGAGGCACTATTAAATTATGGCGATTCAACCATAAAATTTCTTGCGCAGCCTCACTAGCTGCTACTATCTCAGCTTCAGTCGAGGAAATGGAGACCATCGCTTGCTTCTGGCTTCTCCAGCTAATAGCAGCTCCAGAGAATAAGCACACCATACCAGATGTCGACCTTCCAGTAGTAGAATCGCCTGCATGATCTGCGTCACTATAGCAAATCAAATGCGGGGGAGACTTTTTCACAAAGGTAAGTCCATTCTGTTGTGTCCCTTTTAGATACCGGAAGATGCGCTTCACTAGCATGACATCACTGTTTGTAGGTGCTCCAAGGTTTCTAGATGCTACACCCACAGCATACGAAATATCTGGTCTTGTACCTACTGACAGATACGACAAAGCACCAACGGCTTGCCTGTAAGGAAAAAACTCATTGTTAGTCTTTTCTTCTCCCTTCTCATTTTCTTTTATCATTGGCGTTGGTGCTGGTTTGCAGTTTGACATTCCATATTTTTGTAAAACTTTCTTAGTGTAGGCTCGTTGACATAACGTAATTGTCTTATCATTGCGGACATCAATTTCCATACCAAGGAAGTAAGTCGCAGGTTTAGTAGTTATCTTAAATCTTGCTTTTAATTCTCTGATGAACTCATCTCCTGCTCTGGTCGTATTATACGCAACAATTCCATCGTCAACATAAAGCCCAATATAGACTTTAGATTGTCCTGTGACTCTAACATATAAGCATGGATCAGCTTCAGTCTGTTGAAAGTCAGATCTCTTTAGGAAGTCTGCAATGCAAGTGTTCCAGCATCGTGGCGCTTGTTTTAGTCCGTATAGACTGCGTTTCAGCCTGCAAACTCGTTTTGTGCCATCCTGATAGCCCTCAGGCTGTTTCATGTAAATTTCTTCATTTACAGTGCCGTTCAAGAAAGCAGTTGACACATCAAACTGGATTAAGTTTAGATTTTCACGAGCAGCTATAGCAAGTAGAGTTCGTACGGTGCTTAAACGAACAACTGGACTAAACGTTTTATCATAATCTACTCCAGGCTCTTGGGAATAGCCTTTAATTACCATCCTGGCCTTATATTTGTCAATAGTACCATCTGGATTCATTTTTACTTTATATACCCATTTACATGGTAGGGCTTTCCGACCCTTGGGTAAATCCACTATGTCCCATGTTTGATTTTCTATCAAGGCAGATATCTCAATATCCATGGCCTCTCGCCATTTTTCTTTTTCCGTAGATTCTAGGGCTTCTTTGAAGGTAACAGGTTCTATTGGCTTGTGCAAATTTTCTATTTCTTCTGCAGCCGCCAAAATAAAATCATCGTAGCGCTTAGGAGCAGTGATATTTGACCTATTTCTCAACGATCTTCCTTGTGTAGTGTTTTCCTCAGTATCAGAAAGAGATTGGTAATCGTTATCACTCTCAATGTTTGCTGATTCCTGATGAACATTTTCTATTCTAGTGATTTCCATTTCATCATGAAATACGCTTACAAAACTATTATCTTAATTTAATCAGACTTTAAATTACATAAGCGCAGTAATAATATAATTCTAGTATGAATTTTATATTTACTTATTGCTTTAAATGACGAGACGAGCATGTCGTTCGCCTGATGGTAAGCGATACGACCACCCATAAACATTAGCAACACCATCCATTACCTTGAGTTACAAAGTACTGTGTGGCATTCCACTGCCCTCGTCATCTTGAGACATACGATGTTAAGACTTAAGACCCACAATTTCCAGTAGTTACACTGTCACAATGTCCTTCAGACCGAAACACAACAGGGCATGCACACTGCTGCTTAGTGGTAGAAATAGAAATTGTGGTGGTACCCACCCAGTTTAAACAGTTTTACTTAATTGTATTAATAAACTTTGTATTTACTAAGAATAAATCAAATATCGATTAGATACTCATTACTTGCCTAGCTAGTATATAAGTAGAAAAAATAAAAGATCTTTGTAAAACATTTCATAGTATCTTGGTACAATATTTGTCTCGACTAGTTACAAAAGATCATGCATCTTGCGATATGGAATTGGGATCTTCAAAGAGTACGCCGATTTGAAAGAAATCTGGCCCATGCTTTGAATGTTACCTCTTTTTCTGCGTAAACTCTTTCCTCTTGGTTCTATTATAGCTTTTACCTCGTTCCAAATTTCAGTCTTGTATATTGTGAGATTATTTATTCGTGAAATTTTTCAAGAAGTTAGTACTATTTATGTCACTCACTCTGATTAAGGCCATTAACAAAAAAAAAAAACTCTAATTACATCCCCATTAATATTTTTTGACATGCTAAAGTTGCTTATGTTCTAATGACTTGAGATCAATGAAATCCTAATAAGTACTTTCTTTCGATACGAATGGTTTGCCAGTCTTCTTTGCCCTGCATATTAGGGATGTGTATTGATCAAGAACATACAAGGGCTATGATTTTCTAGGCTTGGTTATAGCGTTTTCAAAAATTGAATGGGCTGTGTCGTCTTCGATTTGGGTATGTCCGCGAATCAAAAAACTGTGTTGTATCTAATTGATATTCAACGTTATAACTGCATAGTAGAACATTGCAAAGACGAATCTGTTTTTAACATTTATAAAAACATTAATCATTATGTACATCAATGCGTTCTTTACCAGCAATAACGGTTCGTTATCAGAATTACTATCATCGGCCGATTGACTACTGGAACTACTACTGGAGCTACTGGATGAAGACTCACAAGGACTAGGCCTTAACTCGTCTCTAGAATTAATTCCAGAAAAATCACATATTGACTGTTCTTCCTGTTTATGGATAACATGATTGTCACCTAAAATAGACGACGAGTTTGAGTATGGTACATATAACAGTCTCATTTTGCACTCAAGGTACTGCTAGTGGTTCATCCAGAATAGCACTGGAGCTAGTTGATGTTGCTTGTATGAATTACAACAGTGTGATGTTCTTCTGGTAGTGTTCTTACTGGCTCGTTCGGAAGTAATTCGCTACTTGTTAACTTTCATTCCGAAGAGACAATGTCACAATTTGGACTCCTGCGTAATTTATAGAATAAAATTGAAGGTGCTTTGGAGAAACAAAGTCGTTAAATGTATTAGAGTCGTTGTCGCTACAAGTCAAAACTATTAAAACAAATTAATTCTGAAGAAAGAATGTCACAACTGTAGTCGTGTCATTATTTCCCCAAAATCAACGAAAAAAAATTGTCCCAATAGCCATAGTGTCGTTGTAGCACCAAGATACTCCTGCTCGTGAGTGGCGCTGCGTGCAACTGACCAATAACACATTGTTTCTCCAGGTGACCCCTTCATTCGCACCAAAACCATAACGACACATCTCCTTTTACACGGAAACTAAACGTACTACAAAAATGTCAATAACGCTCCAAGTGCAGAGGCACTTTAGACAACTTTTTGCATACTCAGCTCATTTTAGCAAAAAATGCATAAGTGACACTATTGCACCGTGGGTGCGATATATAAAAGAAAGTGGTGTTAGTTACACCACTTATAACTCAAGAATGGCTGAACGGATTTAGCTGAAAATTGGTGGAGAGGTAGCTTAGAACCAGGAGACGGACATAGGATACTTTTTATCCCGGGAAAATATAAACCGGGACTTTTATCCCGGATAATTGTTTTCTGCCAGTGGAACCGCAAGAAAACAAGTATAGAGATATTTCGAGATCCAGTTGAGGACATAATTACTCTTATCCCGGAAAAAGATAAACCGGGAATTATATCGAGCCGCCACGACTAAACCACTGAACCGATGGCGATGCAATTTGGCAGGGAGATAGTTTAAAACCTGGGAAGAATCTAGGCTACTTCATATCCCGGGAAAATATAAACCGGGACCATAATCCCGGAAAATAGTTTTTTGCCAGTGGAACCGTATGAAAATAAGTATGGAGATAGTTTGTGATTCAAAGGAAATCAATCTCAAGTTTGAGTTACATCTCAAGTAGACATAATGTATGAACAGTTCAATACATTATGTCTACTTGAGATGTAACTCAAACTTGAGATTGACCTATTAATACCGCCCATAGGCTACTATTATCCCGGAAAACAGACACCGGGAATTTTATTCGGGATTTTTTTCCGGAAAAAAATATGGTTAGGTATTATTTACGGGGGGGTGGGGGTGTTTAGGGGTTTTAAAATATCGTTAAATAAGGACTCATTTGGTGGCAGGGAGGTTTTTTGCAAGAAAATTACGCGGAAAATTTGAAAATTTAAGAATACTTAACCGCCATATATTCCTCCTAAGCGGCTGGACCGATTTTAATGATTTTTTTGTGTCCTCAGGTGGGTTTGAGAATAGTTTCGATTAACAATTAGATCCGGTAGGTGGCGCTGTACTCGGGTTCTAGGATTTCATTTCCTTTTTAGGGCAGGACAACGTCTGTCGGGGCCGCTAGTTTTCAATAAAAGGAGGCGCACTTATTTTCGCGCGCTAACACGCGAAGCGCGCCTCCTAATATATCGCAAGATTTGCGTATTTTGACGACTCTGTTTAGTTATTTATTTGTAAAAATATTAATGACGGATCCGCGTGACTCTTACCGAAGTATTTAATGATTTTTTTTTCGCCACTGCCGTGGGGCGTAAAATTTTGGGTCCGCCCCAGGCGGCAAAAATTCACGCTACCCTACTTAACAGCGTTACGTCATGTACATTAGTCTGTGCCCTGTGCCCACGACTCGTAGTCTTTGGGTTCCCAATGTATATAATACCTACTCTTTGAATAGGACTTGCGTCGAGTGTCGACTAAGCTCTTGTTGATGAATACTTAGACTCCAAATAGAAATTGCACGCTCGAGCTGAATCATGTCATATACCTACAAAATAAATACGATTTGATTTCAATATAAGGTACTCGTACGCATAAAACTTTTCTGTAACTGATAGGTTATACTAAGTACCTCTGAGTATCTGTACAGCCTAGCACGTCAGTATAAATTGAGCCATAAAATATGCCCATCAAAGACCTTTTTTTTGTTGTTAATGGCCCTACTGCCAGTAGCAGCAGTATGCGACGGTCGCACGAACTGTTCATCGAATTACCAATTATTCGATTAGCACTATGTAGGAGAAAGTGACTCAAAGTGGGTACCCCGCCTAAAGCAGGTAAGCGCTCGTAGCAACTGTCAATGTGAAGAAGACGTATTTTAAATGAATACCCAAACACTCCCAAGTTTCAATCAAATCCCAACGGGCGCCGGGGTTGAAGTAGGTATGACGTGACTGCGTGAAATATTAAGAAAATGGTCAATCTGTTAAAATATCTTCTGATTAATCAAGACCCAATAAACTAAATAGGTATGTTCTTAATAATATAACATGATTTGGCATTATCTATCGTTAAAACCAATAAAAATGTCGTGGGATGTCGGATGCACAGTCCATTTTGATGAGTTGACGTACAACCAACCAAGGTCATGCACGATGCACGATGCAAAACGACCGTGAATAGTCTCGATGTACGTGCATTATTATTATTAGCTCGCTGGACTAGCACTTTCCGTAGTATTATAATGCTCTTTGACTAGCACGATCCAGCGAGTGCATTCGAGTGCATCTATCACCAGTTTTGCCAACTGGCACATTTATTATTTATTTAAATGCATCATTGAAAATGACTAAATTCATCATTTCTTGTTAAAAAAATCGACTAAAATAATAATAGTAAAAAGCCTTGTTTGGCCAATGTTAGACTTGGTTTGGTACGCGCCCGGTAATGCTAGAACAAAAAATATCGACCATAGAAACTGACAGTGCAAGAATCTCAACTGACATTCCGCGCCCCTCTTTCGTCGTCTTCACCCCCGCTAAGAACAGTCGCCATTTTGACCATGTGTCACTGTCAAAAAAGGCAAGCGTCGGCCATCACCTCTTTAAATCCACAAATACAGTAATATCCAGTCAATGTAATTTCAACATTTTTAACAATATTACGAAGGTGTTGTGTATCCAAGTGGAATAGTTTATGACGAGACGTTAAATTGCATCAATTTCCCGCAAGGAAAGAGATTAAAATCCGGTGGATACAGTGCATAGGTAGTGAAAATGTTTGTGATACAAAGAACATGTATGTTTGCCATAAGCATTTTGAGCAAAGATTTGTTTACCAGGCAACAAAACGCTTGAAGAGTGACGCCTATCCAAGTTTATTTACAGACTTGGAGATTTCTTCAGGAAATTCGTCATTGGTTTATGAAGAAACAGGTAACTTATCTTTCAGAACCGAAGATACATTTAAGATATAGCTAAATTGTTTTTAATATTATATGTCTTGTCTTTTCTAGTTCCTCTGAAGTACAGAAATCACGATTATGCACGAAAGCGACACATTGACCATACATACTCAAAAACTGAAGAAAGTATCCCGTTTAAAGTGGCATGCTCTGAAGTCAATGGTATGTAGTAATTTATGTATATTGTGTAATCTAAATTCTAACACACACACTCACGCCTATTATCCCCGAAGGGGTAGACAGAGGCGCAACTAGTGCACCCACTTTTCGCCTTTATTCCGTCCCATGATGTGATAGAGGGCGAGCCTATCGCCATATAAATTCTAAAGTTGCCTGCCATCTGGTGAGCAGCTGGCTTGTCTCTATTAATTAGTCATCAACTTTGCTGTGTGTCTGAAGACAGTCATGGGTAGAATTATAAGCATAAGAATAAGATCTGTCCTAAAGTAATGACAAGGCCAAAAAGTATACTGTGTTTATTGATAGATTTGAATAATAATTGGTAAATGTAAGATGTTTTATTGTTTTTTTTTTCAGTGATTTGTCAGTCAAGACAGTCTGCTGCTGTGACCTCCGGAACTGAGATCCAGGGTACACAAGGTATTTATTTGTTTGAAGTTTGTTGTATTGTGGTCCTACAAAGTCTTTGTTGATTATTTTTTTATGTATAATATTTTGTTTTATTTCAGCTTCATCATACAAAACTCCAAAAAAGTTGGTCAGAAGGAGATTAATAAAAACATTGGGCACCTTATCTCCACAATGTCAACTAATCTATAATGAATATGAGAAAGCAAAACGTATAAGTAATTATAAATCCAGAGCGCAGAAGGCATTGGTATTCAGTAAAGAAAAGTCTTTAGAGGGTTTAACTAAAAATATAAATCCTTTAACCTCTCGAGCCCCGACCGGCCCAATCGGGCCGGTCTGACAGCTTGTCAAACTCGATATGTGTGCGTGTTGACGCGCCTTATGTGTGTGCGTGTAGGTCGATTTTCGCGTGTTGACAGACACGCGAAAAATTGCGCTTGCGCCAGTGTGGCCAGCGCTATGTACGCAAGAGGTTAACTAAGAAAGTTCTGTGGAAATTATGCAATAAAAATAAAAAAGCACGTAGATTTACAATGGATAAAATTAATTTAATTTAATTTTATTTTTTTCTTAACTCTGATGTTATTGAAATTTTTTTTGGACTGCCTCGGTGGTGTAGTTGTATTACAGTACGACTGCTAAGCTGAGGTCTCGGGTTCGATCCCCAGGTCTGGCAAAGTGATATTGAGTTTTTCTATTCAGTATCAGCCCGGAGTCTGTAATTTGTGCCCGATATGGCAGGCTCGCCCCCTATCACATCATGGGACGGAATGATGGCGAAAAGTGGGTGCACTAGTTGCACCTCTGCCTACCCCTTCGAGGATAACAGGCGTGAGTGTATGTATGTATGTATGTTTTTTGGACAAGTACAGGCATACAATTATTATAGATTTAATAATCCGACTGCCCACTCTTATTAACATTTAAAGCTGTATTAATAACAAGATTTATAAGTTTTAATTGTGAAGGTTTTAGTATCAATATTTTAAATTTAGAATCCTTGTTTGAAAATGTGAATTCTGCACCAACGATGAACTCTAAATTAGATAGTTCAGATATAACTGAAAATATTGAGTTTTGTAATGAAGAAAATATTTATGAACAAGCCAGACGAGAATGGTTAAATATTCATTCAAAGGCCTACACAGAAGGGTGGGTAACAAGGAAAGTGCTTTCTAAAATTAATAATTGTGCAGAATGTAAAAGCAATCTTTTAAGTGAATAATAATATTCACAATTTCATAGTAGAAAATGAATATAAAAGTTGTAAGAATGCAAGAAAATTAAGTTATCCCCATGAAAACATTGTTATAAGTTTTGGTAATGTAATTAAAATTACAAACGAATATTTGGAACAACAAGGACATAAAAATAATATTAGTAAAAACATTAAACAAAGTATATGTTCCAAATATTCTTTTGAATTGCCATTCTCACAAAAACTTAGTTCCTGAATATTTGTTAGACATAAGTATTAAACTCTGTATTTTTATTGGTGCAATGTAATAAACAAAATATTAAAAGGGATAGACATCATAAGGGCCTAAAAATATAAATAAAAAAAAATGCAGAAGAAAGCATTGCTTAAATTTAAGAAAAAGTTCAAAAATAAAAATATAAAATAAAAACCTGTTTTATTTCAACATGTAAATTTTTTCCTTAATATTAAATATTTTTTAAATTAAAAGGAAAGAACCTAATCACTAAATAATCAACAAGGCTGTATGGGCCTGAAAAAATATTCCATCGTGGGCTGCATGGTTTTGTTCCTTTGCCTTTACTACAAATGTCCGTAAAAAAACAATTAAATGTCATCTGACAAACTTGCAAGTCTCCTTTACGGTTCAAAGATAATGTATCCGACATGGCGATCTGAACGTAGTTCTTCTGAGTAGTCTGTGGTTTGGTAATAGGTTTGTGTGCAATGAACTTTTGACAGTTTGGTTGGGGGTGTACTAATGCGTTACCGATTTGATTTCTTGTAACAATCGATTTAATTTATGAAGACATTTTGATCGATTAAACACTTTGATATGTTATTTTTGCTCAACATTTTGTTATGTTTTATAAACATGCTTAAACGTTTTGTTACGGGTCAACTTAAATAAAGTAATGAGCCCAAGTGAGAAGCTATATATTTTCTTAACTGTACCTTGCTATACACCTATGCTTAGCTAAAATTCCTTAAAGTAAAGATTACAAACTAACGGTAACTTAAATAACTAAATTTGGACGCCAGGAGAGTTTTTTTGTAGCAACGGAACTCTGCCAAAACCAGGGCCCTGCCAGATTGTCGTCCCAAGGATGTAATTAGTCGTGTAGTATACGGCACTTAAAGGGGCATGTCTTTAGGCTAAAACAAGTACAACTATCTTAGTAATCGAATAGCTATTGATTTACTATGCTCTGTTTATTAAACGATAAATTAACTCACCCCCACTGTGCACAATAAGGTAATTATGAATGCTCTAAATAGCAAATTAAATATCGCCAACAACACACTAAACTTCAATACAATTTCGATAATGTTGAATATGCCGGTAAACACTTCATCGGCCGTTACACGTCACTCTCACGCAACTGTCTCCTTGGCAATGCCCGGAAGGTCAATTGAAATTTGCATTATTCACATTTACATCAATCTATGATTATTCAAACTTAATTTAAAAATATTAAAAACTATTTCGATAAGTGGATTTGAACTCGCATGCCAAGAGTTTACTTGACCTAAACATACGGACCTCTAAGCCAACAGCTCGCTAGTGACAGTTATCAAATTTGGTTACTGGTTGAAGTGACAATCAATGATTTATATTTTTATGCGATGATATGTTAACCTACCCGCCTTTATAAATTGCTTTATTATAACAGTTTAAATGTATACATTTTCTGTGTACAAATTTATGCAACAAGTATATATTCTATATTCAATATATATTTTGTGAATATTTAACTTAATTGTTTATTTTATTGGTTATCATATTATATTAAATTTACTCATATATAAAGAGAAAAAAAAAATTTAATTTATACTGGCACATTTTATTTTTCAATGAAAAGGTTTTGAATTACCTTTGTTACACAATCAGTGGGCTTGACGAATATCGATCGATAATTAATATCGGAGCTGAAGAGTAAGTCGCTTCACTATTGTGAAATTTCATGTGCGTGCACATGTCACAGGTTAAATAAATGGTTGGATGGAGTATAATAAACTAACACAATTGTTTTAAAATACATTTTAGTTTTAATAGATATATATATTCAACGAGTGAACCCGTCACTCTGAGCATCGGTGCCTTCCCTATATAGTGTATTATCTATGATCGTGCCGATAAACAATAAATAATATTTTAGTCCCTAATCGAAAAATACATGTGAACCCTTATAAATGTTTCATGAATTGCAAAAATATCTGTATAAATATTTGCATTCATTTCATATCTGTATGATGTTTTAAAAATCTGCGTAAATACCATTTGATCAGAGGGTAAAGATAAATATAGATAGCTAAATACTTGGCACTTGGCAGCACTGTCTAGCACGCACGATAGTGCGTAGGCTACGTCCAGCGCCGTGACGTACAGTATGCTGTACGTCAAGATGGACCGTGCGTAAGGAGTTTAAGCTAATTTTTATCCGAGACAAAAACAAAAAAATTACACATGCTAACTATTGGACATAATGAGACCTAATGAGCGCAGTGGAATGCCACACAGTACCTACTTTGGCTCAAGGTCCTGTATGGTGTTGCTGTTTATAGGCGGTCGTATCACTTACCATCAGGCGAACGATATGCTCGTCTCCTCATTAAAGACCATAAAAAATGTCAAAATCGGACTTCAAAGTATCGATAAATTTGATATAACGTGAATTACCTATTCCTTTCTCTAGGTTTGACAGATTATAATCGATTTTAGTGATATTTTGTCGTTTGAGAGTTGAGTAAGTCGACCAGGGGGATGTCACCATAGAATAAAGACTAAAGCATCCTTATTCTGAGGATGTCACACCCCAGTTGACAGATATCAAAGTCATATAAATTTAAATTTTGTTTTCCGGGTTGTTCGCTAGTTAGCACTGTTATTTAGATTTCAAGAGTTCAGAACAGTAAATTCTTTTTGTTGCAACCTCGTTTCGTTTACTGGTTTTGACTTTTTTAATTTATTTTCTTTTGTTTGTGTGCGTCAATAAAGAAATAATAATGATAAAAAAACTTGAGAGGTGTCAAGGGACACCCGGATGGAACGAAGTTGTTTTCCACTAATTAGTGAAGATATTGTAATAAAATTTTATTTCTTTGAAGTTATAATATTAATTGTATATTTCATTAAACCGTTACCACATCAATGAAAACATATACTTCTACCTACACAATAGATATGTCATCGAATCACGATCATCACCTAAGCAAGCATTGACATTAAAATTAACATACAACTAACGTTAAAAAAAAACTACTCTAAAAAGCATTTAAATCTTAGAGTATGTATACGTAGTTATTTAAATTGTCTTTTTTTATTTAAATTTCGAACCAGTTCTTTATTATTACTGGCTGGTTTCACAGCGCAAGTATAAAAGCGACGTGACAATTTTTATAAAAATGTCGTGACAACTTTTCGTAAGATTTTTTCCGTCTAGCCCCCTTTCACAACGCGCGATAAGGAACTTCGTTCCAATAATTGTTTAAAATCATTGAAAATGTAGATCTTTTTACACGTTTTGAAAATAAACTAAGTTGTGTGTTATTTATCTTAACAAGAGGGAACTTATTTAAAAAATATTAGATATAGATATATACTACACCATACAAAGTAATATTGACAGTACAGGGCTTTTTTTGGGGTTTTTGAATTTTACCTTCAGGGCTATTTGGGGCTTTTTCATGTTGGTTTTAGGGCTATTTTTTTTTAGGAGTTGGTAACCCCGGGCAACACTGTTCTGCACTAGTGTCTCCTTCTCCGTAATTCCCAATTTGGCAGCTGGCTAAGAATTTTGCGTTGGCATTACAAAGAGCAATATAATACGACGGGAACATGCTAGTTTAAATCTTAATTTTAAGTTTTGTGTAGTAAAGAAGATAATATTTCATTAATGTTCTTATAACCAAGTTTTATAAAGCGTGCGGCTTAGTGGTTTTTGGCAAGTATACCTTTATTGACAAACTGAATTATATTAACATTTTATTTTACAATCGTGGCTTATTAGTGGCTAATGCGTTTAGTTATGTACACCTAAAAGTAATGTTATGTTTCAAAATTTAACAGTGATTTTACCGAATTTCTTGTAAGTCATGCACCGGTACACGTTTATTTAGAAAATTTACACCTAAACGAAAAAAGCAACAGCAATAGGCAATGGTTACTCCGAATTTCAGCTTCACTTTATGAAAAATCTCAGTTAAGTACGTAGGTACCGCTGTTACTGCTACATAAGTAATGAGTCTAGGAATAATAATAATAATAATGACATATCTCATGCAAAATATAATGGGAAATTTATAGTGCTTATTTTAGTCTCATGTCCTAGTTGCAAATACACTTTTCAGCATGATGCTTTTACCACAAGGTACTGATTGTAATCCCTATGCCATTTGTATTACAAAATAAATAATTTTGTTCACTTAAAGGTTGTCAATTCAAATTCACATTGTGCATACTTCATATCAACTACATTATTTATGTAAATAGAGCATCATGAGAATTAATTATAATATGACAGTGTCTGTATGTAATATCTTAAAAAGCTGTATGTTTGTAAGTATTGTATTTTGCATGAGCTGTAATTTGATTGCATAGTGACTATAGATTGCACAATCTTAGCTGGCTGGTATGGCAATTTATTGACACTTCACAGAATAGTATGTGCAGGGAAGAGAAGAAACAATTAGTTGATCTAAATCAAGGATTCCCAATCTGGATTCCGCGGAACCTAGGAGTTCCATAGAATAAGACTAAGTTATCAGGGTTCCACCGATTTTAAAGTTGGACATAATACTCAACTATAAAACGATTTCATTCTTCACATTAAACCTTTTATTTACAAATAATCTGCTTCAATTATACTACACATTTATTATAAAATTTGTTCTTATATAAATTTCAGTGTTGATTTGTAATCATTTGATATGGGGTACCATAAAATAAAAGGTATTTGGTTGTGCCGTATCTTTAAAGTTTAGGAACCCCTGCTCTAAATAACCAATTCTTAAATGCAATAGATATTTATTCAAGGAGTTTATTATTGTATGTAAATAGAGTTAGATTATTATTAAGTTGTACATATTACTAGCAGGTGTTCTTTTTATCGCAATAGTTAGTTATTGTTAGTAATTCATTTTTATTTTCCGACAAATTTCACAATTATCATTTCAAAACTTTTAAATTGGTTATTGGTCATTGCAAAGAAATAATAACAAGTGTTTATTGAAAATAAAATAACAAATATAATGCTACAGTTTAATTATTTACTTTGAAGATCTTCATCTTCTTTTTTCACGTATGAAATGTGTAATTTTTTTAAAATACATATAACCCATTGTTCAAAACTGTAAAATTTACTTTAAGCATAGTTTTAAAATTAACAGCAGTGTTTTTCTTTACATCTTAAGCTGATATTTTTCAGTAATTGGTTATGTTTGGTTGCCAACCAATTCAAAACTTTCCCTACACTATGCTTATAAACTACAACATTGTAAAAGCGTTGCGCCGATATAAGACTCATGATTATATTCTTTATTTCCGTATATTTTTACAATATTACTTCAAATATGTTACAAAAGTATGATACTCTTGGTTATAATGTATGGAGAACATAATAAGTATTTGTAATTATGCAATTCACTTTAGAATTTTTCAGGTAGATGTCTCACAAAGTTATTGCGTCGCGAATTAATTTGAATTGTCATACCGGCCAGCTTAGTTTGTTCTATTGATAATTGATGCTTAGGGCAAGCTCTTACAAACAATTTCGTGTGTTGTATTTAAATCAAAATAAAAATAATGTTTTCATTACAGATTTAAAAATGATATTTATTTGCCAACGCTAAGACACTATATATTCAAAATGAGGGAGGCAAGTTACGATACTCAAATAGATTTTAAGGAGGACAATCTCACAATAAGTTCTCAGAGTACATTAAACCAATGGAATCTTAAAACTAACAGTAGTCACATATTAAATCCAGATCAGGTGTATCACACAAAAATCATACGGGTTTGTATCTTACTTATATTATACTATACTTCTGCTCGCGACTACGCCCGCGTGACGTAAGTTTTTCTGGGGTATAAATACTTTCCCAAGTAGCCTATAGCACTCAGGAATAATGTAGCTTCCCATTAGTAAAATAATTTTCAATTACGGTCCAGTTGTTTCTTAGTTTATCCATTACAAACAAACAATCAAATCTTTCATCTTTATAATATTAATAGTATAGAAATATGAAAGGTTGTGAAAATGTTTGGATGTTTTTGTATTTGTTAGAAGTAAACGTAGAAACAACTGAACAGATTGAGATGAAATTTGGTACACAGGTAGACCATGTCCTGGGTTAACACATCACCTTTTTTTATCCCGGTACTTTTCTGCCGTGGGAAACAATGGAGTTTTTTATCTATTTTTTTTAATAACATGTTTCTGGTGTCATTCAGTGTTTTAGAATTTTGTGGTGGAAAAGGCTTTTCATGTGGGCAAAGCCATGTGCCACACCTAGTAATATATAAATTAAAGCTATAAAGTCATTATTTATTGTTTACCAGAGTTATTCTTTATTTATTATTTATTATATTATTATTTATTATATATCTAACGCAGGAAATTAGTAAAAATTTCTATTAATTTTACTGTATCACAGAGTTGGAGATTTTATTGTAATGGAGTCTATTACCAAGGTTTAAGCTACGAAGAGATTTATTTTGTACCATTAGTTTAAATAATAAATGATATTGTAATTTAATGGAATGATTATAACATACTGTCTCTTATCTATGTTAGTATTTTTAAGACTTTCCAAATTTTATTTCAGAGATGGAATCGGCTCTCTCGGTTACAGCGATCAATAGTATATGCTGTAGTAGTAATCGCAGCTACGGTTTTAGTACTGTTTTATTCATCCAAAGTTTCAATAGGTCCTGATGATAAGACAAATGAAATCATACAGGTATGTATCTGTATGTTTTGATTACAATTACTTTTCTCTTTTTTCTTATAATTAAAACATTATGATGTTTAGTATAAAAAATATCATAGCATATTTTTAATTTAAAATAATCAGATACCCAAAAAAAGATACTTGATAAAGGTCGCAGGAACGCCGTGGATGCGTGTTGCTTTTGACAGGTCCATCTGGAAATCTTTGGGGAGGCCTATTTTAGCAGTGGACATCATCAGTGGATTAGCAGGGGCTGATGATTACATACCTAACAAATATTATTTATCATTCGAACATGGATCATGATATTTAGATTTTATCAGTTTGTGTATAGTTTAATTAATCAATGTATGTATCATAGAAAACAATTTGGAACTAATTGAGGCGCTTATTGTGTAGTATACCAAATAAATCAGTGCCAAGCATGACCTAATAAATGCTAATAATAGGAAAAAATATGTTTTTTCCTGAGTGTTGAGTTTTAATCACTTAACAATAAACTATTTAATTGAGTGTTTAACTACTTAGCTATAAATTATAACATCAGTGTTGAGTTTCAAGTTCCAAAATGTTGATAAAAATGTCAAATAAATTTTTCCTGTAATCATTGTACAGCTACTATCAACATCCTATGGCAATTAAATTTAATATGCCCACTGATAACAGTTGATTAAGGAATAATATGTATTAACATTACAGTAGTTAGCAATTACATTTTGATAGTATATTGCATATTATCTATACAAAACTGTTTTTTATAGGAACCAATAAGAAACATTTCGTTAGCCGTTGAACCGGTTGCAGATGTCGCTTTACCCAAGATTGCTGTGGATACTGAACAAAATGAGAAATTGGTTTACACAGGTACAAATATAGCACATCACTTCATTTGAACATATTTTATTCTGAATTGAACACCTGTGTTCTGTAATATGCCAAGTGTAAAAATGAATGAATAGGACTAAACCGGTCAAGCCCCGCGTATATATTATATATAGATGTATGGGGAAAGATATATATGGATTCCGACGTCCGTCGCGGGGCTTGAGAAGTCAAGTGGTGGAAAGGACTCAACACAATATTAGAAAAAAATCCCAAATGATGCAGCTACTGATGAGTTGAATAAATGATCTTAATCTTTGTTTCGATCCCAAGGATAAAACAATCGAGACATGTCATTTAAAGCATGTCAACATAATGTTTATGCTGATTGGTACATTTTCGCGATAGATTGAAAAAGCGATTGTGATCAAATATTAAAATCGGTTATAAATAAATGAATGTTCCTCAAACGTTTCTTACCGAACATGAAGATTTAGTATACAGTTTGTTTCTTTATGTGGTAAAAAATTCTATGTATATATCGTTTTTTACCCTTGAGGCCTGTTCACCCCATTTTACCATACTTGACCAGTTTAATGATGTCAATATTTCAGGACCTAAAAATTCACGCCAATCTGCTGTTGTTGAGAGTTTCAAGCATGCTTGGAGGGGTTACAAGGAGCATGCCTGGGGCCATGATAACTTGAAACCTGTGTCTGGGATGGCCTTTGACTGGTTCTCACTCGGTCTCACCATTGTTGATGGAATGGACACAGCCTACATCATGGGATTAAATGAAGGTAATACTAATAATATGCTTTGTTATTTTGAACGTTGTGGTTTACTTGGTGTAATTTGCAGTTATCTATTCAGTTTTCTGAAGTTACTTATATGGTGTTAACACCCTAACATATCGATAAAAATTTACATTAGTAAGCTTTAGAAACTTCCACATATATATACAATATTATGATGCAGTACAACTATTTCCTAAACGTTTTCAGAATTCGAAGAAGCCAAAGAGTGGGTTAAAAATGATCTCGTATTCACAAAGAATAAGGATGTGAATTTCTTTGAGGTTTCCATTAGGATACTCGGTGGTTTGCTATCTGTTCATCACTTCACACAAGATAAAATGTTTTTGGATAAAGCTGTAAGTTTATTTAATGTATTATTCTAATACACAATAATATATTAGTAATAAAAACTCCAATATTCCTGAGATAGCACAATCCATACTTGGTCAATGTTCTGGACTTAAGCTTAAACCCTGTCTGTAGTAAATGGATACTTATTATATATTTGTTTATTCTGGAAATATGTTTTTCTTCACAATCCTATCTATTTGTATTTGTCTACTCAATCCTACTCCAGTTTGATTGGATAACCGTAAATAGTTGAGTGTGATGTTCATAATCATATTACGCTATGCTAATCTATTGTATTTTTATCGAATACTTAAAACTACTAGCTACATTATCAATGATGTAATTTACCAGTTTTAAATTGTTAAAAAAATATTTAATTCCATTTGGTAATGGTTTAAAATAGCTGTAGATTTATTTGACGCCGACTGTCTTGGTGGCGTACTTGTATTATGGTACGACTGCAATGCTGAGGTCTCGGGTTTGATCCCCGGGTCGGGCAAAGTGATATTGAGTTTTGTATTCAATATCAGCTCGGAGTCTGGAATCTGTGCCCGATATGGCGATAGGCTCGCCCTCTATCACATCATGGGACGGAATAACGGCGAAAAGTGGGTGCACTAGTTGCGCCTCTGCCTACCCCTTCGGGGATAACAGGCGTGAGTGTATATGTATGTAGATTGATTTATTTTTAGGTCGATCTCGGAGACAGGCTAATGGCCGCATTCTCGTCGCCGTCCGGCATTCCTTATTCGGATGTGAACCTGGGCACGAGGACTGCGCACGCGCCGGAATGGTCTCATTACAGTACCACGGCTGAAGTCACTACAGTGCAGCTGGAGTTCCGTCAGCTCTCCCGAGCTAGCAATAATCCCACATTTGAGGTAATCATTATTCTTAGAAGATAGAAGTTATTAATTTTATATTCAAAATATTTTGATGTTTTTTTTTGTAATGCTCTTTCTATTTATGACCAAATTTTGCAAAGATTTCAAATTCGTTAGTAATAATGAATCTCATTGTTTCATTTCATTTATCAGTTTGTATTGTTTTGAGATGAGTTATAATCAAACTAGTCATGGCATAATATTAGGGTACAACTCCTATTTCATGAAATAAATTGTAATTTATAATATTAATTACGTAATTTATTTATAAAGAGATTTTTTTCTTTGTTTGATTATTATCAGAATTTGTTTGTTCGAGACAAATCCCGATTCTGAATCAGGACAAATCTAGAATTTTACCTTGTAAAGTTTAGAAATCTATTTTTTTTTCACTAGGACGCCGCAGCTGCAGTGTCTGAAAAGATACACCATTTGCCAAAGAAACACGGTCTAGTGCCAATCTTCATCAATCCCAACACTGGGCATTTCCTACCCCACGCCACAGTGACTCTGGGAGCCAGGGGTGACAGCTACTATGAGTATCTCCTAAAGCAGTGGCTGCAAACCGGAAAGACCATTAATTAGTACGTATTTTCTTTTGTAGTTAGTTTTGATGGTGCAAATTGTGTATTTTTGTTGCTGTGCTCTTTTTTTTTCAAGGACATTTCTCTGTGTTCTATGTGTGAGTGACTAACTATTTTTGGACTAGGCTTAAGCTATAATACAAATATTTTTCTTTATTATGACAAAGAATATGACTATGGAAAAGATAAACTTAGTTGAATCAAACGACTTTATATTGCTTTTCTTGGCAGCCCGAGCTGGCTTCTTACTTTTTATTTTTCATCATTTATTTTATTCGTAATAAAAATGTCTGTAGTTATATATGTGACCAATAATAATTAATTAAATGTGTCTCGACTTATCATAAGTGCAACTATGTTCGCCAACGTGATGAATAAAGTTTTTTTTTAATTAGTTTATAACTATTAGTGCCTAATTGTATACTAATTTGTTTCTCGTTCAAATTAAAAAGTACATCAAAAATACGTATTAATAGCTAAGCGAAACAGAACAATGGTAATATTAAGCAAATAAACACCAAAGCGAATTCTATAGTTGCAACTGTTTAATGCTAATTAACCTTGCGAGTGTGCTGTAAGTGGTGCTTCAATTAAAACCATTTTGTCGCTATGAGTACATGTTTGAGATATGCTTCTATAACAGTACAATGGCCTCTTAAAAGTACTGACATTGCGAATTAATTTCATTGTTTAATTTGTCTGCATACATATATTGCGATTGTCATGTTGGTATTTAATATAATTTACTGGCGAATTAATATACAAAACTAATTTTCCTCTCATAATATTCCACCAAAGTGCATATTTTATTCTCAATTATATTTTTATCAAATAATACTTTTAGGTATGTTTTATTGAATTTAATGGCGTCAAAATTGCTTATGGCTTACTTGTTCATAAGTCTCTTTTATTATCAATTTGTAAATTAAGTTTTTGCTCCTACTGTGTCTAATAGTTTGTATATCGATTTCAACTTATTTTGCAGATTAAGTAGTAAATAAAATAAAAAAACCTTTTATTTCCTGATACAAATTACATAAATTGGTGTTAACTTATGTACTAAATATATTATCAGGAACCCCTCTTAGGTGAAGGCCTCCTCCAAGGATTGCCACATTTCTCTATCCTGAACTATTTGGTGCCACTTTGGACTTGCAATTTTTTTGATGTTGTCTACCCATCGTGTGTAAGGTCTTCCTCTGTGGCGTTTGCCTGGTGGGCCTTTCCATATTGTTACTCTTTTTTTCCACCTAAGGCCTTTTAAGCGCAGATTAAATAAGTATATTTCTATTAATCGTCATTTAAACTGTTTTGTTTAATTTCAGTTTGTTGGACGATTATCTGACCGCTATTGAGGGTGTGAGGGAGTTTCTAGCGAAGCGTTCCTCTCCTAACAAAAGGCTCTTCATTGGCGAACTGTCTGCAGGATCTGAGGTACGTTTTCTATACGAATATTATAAAGAAGAAAGATTTGATTGTTTGTTTGTTATGGATGAACTCAAAAAGTACTCGACCGAATTTGAAAATTATTTCACTAATAGGAAGCTACATTACTCCTGAGTGCTATAGGCTATTTTTTTTATCCCGGAAAAACTTTTTAACGCGGGCGGTACCACGAGCAAAAGTCTAGTTATCTATATTATACAAAGTCTGAAATTTACAAGAATTTATATTTATTCTATACAAAAACTAATATAGTTGGTATTTTGTCAAAATGTCTGCATGAAACATTTCGGCACGTAAAATACAACAGAGTCTACCGCATGTCGTATCGTATATGTTGCAAAACAATAAACCTCATGCTCAATTACCTGTTTCAATGTATCCTTTTAACAAAATAAGGCTAACGCTTTATAGATGATTATATTTATATGCCTGTATTCACAAACGTTTCTTAGATGAGTAAGCTGCAATGCTATGAGAATAGGGTAGTTGACTTTAGGGTGGTTGGGTTACTCGTTTTTAATACATTTATCCAAAATGTATACCATCCAAAATCTAACGGAAAAATGATAAAAAAAATTGGGTCAATAATTAGTAAGTTATAATGCTTTGAAATTTGGTGGGAGGTATAGTTGTACAATAATAGTAATATTACACTGTGACGTCACTACGAGTCGCCGGCCATAACGCTGCATGCGTGCGAAAGAGATAACGTGATATCCCCTTCATGTCCCCACTTTTGCTCACAACAATATTTCAAATACAAATAACTGCTTTATTTTTTAACCGATTTTCATGGTGATTTCACAAAAGAATTTACAAAATCAAATATAGCAAACTACCCTATAAGTCTGTTTGTCAATAATATCGGCATGACAGGCTTCATGGATGTAGGCATAGGGTCGCTGTGATCGGCTAATATTGAGACACAACTTTACTTCACTTGGCTGTCAACTAAACAAAGCTGGGGTTTTATAATGTGGAAAAAAAAAACACGATGTGTCTCCGCTTCGTTTTATTGTGATTGGTTGAGAGACTGACGTATCGGTGTCTCGATCAATCACAAACATCAAAATACCGATACGTCAGTCTCAACCAATCACAATAAAACGAAGCGGAGACGCATCGTGTTTTTGTTTTTACATTCTAAGCCCCCTGAACAAGGCCAAAGAATACTATGAAATTGCCGATATAATGCGTTCAGGCGCACTGTGCGTACTCATATTTTTGTTAGGATAGTGTGATTATAGTTTGTGAATACGGGTGGAAGCCTCTGTATTCTAAATTGCTGTCTCTGTTTTCTTTTGTATCTTAGAGTAAATCACTCAATTCAGCGTTCATTGGTTATTATATTTATTTATTTTGTTATTTGGACTCATCATAGTCTATTTATCGTCACAATGTATTTTCATAAAATTATATTATGGACAAAAAATTTGTACTGCAGGCTTTCAACCCGAAAATGGATCATTTAACCTGCTTCCTGCCTGGTACGTTGGCTCTAGGACATTCCAACGGGCTACCTGACTGGCACATGACCATGGCCGAAGAACTGCTATACACTTGCTACTTGACCTACGCCGCTCATCCAACGTTCCTGGCGCCCGAGATTACCCATTTCAATCTTGTAAGTATCGTCTCAAGGTATACTCCTTAGTAGTTGGTTTAGCAGCTGTAATGCCACTTCCAGGAATTCAACGTGAAATGGATAATTTGCTGTGGAGATTCGTTTGATATCCTCCTTTAAAATTGAAATTTTATTTCATTCATCATTTTATCACTTCTTCACACGCATTCACAATTTATTCAACACAATAGTTGTTCGCGATTATCAATCATCACTCATCCTTTAAAAACTGAAGCTAGAGTAATCTCTAACGCCAGTGTTTGCCTACCTACCTAAAAGAATGGCCTAACACTAAAAATAACTTAATTATTATCGTGGCAACCTATATCTACTCCGATGTTGCCAGAACGCGATGAGACGCGCGGTCTGGTGCTGAGTTTTATATAAATTTCATAATTAGCATATTTTATTTACAGGCGAGCACAACCGAAGATATGTATACAAAAACCGCGGACGCTCACAGTCTCCTCCGGCCGGAGTTTGTGGAGAGTCTCTGGTATATGTACCAAATTACTGGCAACACCACGTACCAGGACTGGGGTTGGCAAATATACCAGGTTGGTTATTGTCTCTTATACTTTTATAATCTATATTAAATCATGATTTGTACTTGTACTTTTTTGTGTTATTATTTCTTTAAATTGTGGTATCGTGTGCAAAAAAGAGTGAATAAATAAATAAAAAAAAATCGGCATTTAAGGTACAATTTGTGTAAATACAACATAAAATATGACAAGGTGTATTTCAAAAACATATTACCCTTAAAGTGGGCGGCAAGGCCTGATCTGAGTCTTAATCAGGCGTTCAAGACAAAAATAATATTTGTCACCCTTTATACTATTCAAGTCGTGAGCTATTATTCCAAAGAAAACACCTTTATTTTGTTTTATTGGGCTGATAAGGATAAGGTAATTTTTATAAGATTTTTCTGTCCTAAAGAAATATTTGAGGATCCCTTGCAAGTTGCAACCGTCCTGAGCCCTCTATTTAGCCGCCTCTCATTTTTGTTCTGGCAACCGGCGCATTCAGTCTTTGCAATCTTGTCTGTGAAGTAAAAAATCAAGTGAAGCAAACATTTGAAGCTGTGTCAAATATTTAATTGCCTTATTTAGCCATAGCCTTAGATAACCCTCGGCCTATAGCCAAGATACTTTTCTACAACCTTTAAACGCTAGTAGAATCCTACTAATATTATAAAAAAGTGAGTGCACTAGCTGTGACTCTGTCTACTATGAAAGGCGTACGTTCAGCGTATGTATATATGTATGTATTCTACCGATGATCCAGAGAAGGGGATGAGATCGTAACCAATGATTTTTTAAAGTATAGATATGTCATACCCTAACTGCTAACGAATCAAATGAAAAAAGTGTTCAGCACGCATATATATATACACATTCTGGATATTGACATGTCGGCTGAAAGAGTTGACATATTAACCAAGTACAAATAAAAAAGACAGCTAGTATATGTCATTTACGTGTCATGTATAAAACTGTCGCAATTGGATTAAAGAAGAAAGAAAGAAAGAGATTACTTTCGAGTCTTCAAATTGCGATTGCTAAAGACATGTCTATGTTTTTGAAATATCATTGAACGCGTGACGCATATGATGATTATTGGGTTTATTTATTTAATAATGATTAAACAATTCCAGGGTTTCGAGAAATACGCCAAAGTGCCAAACGGCTACACCTCCCTCGCAAACGTGAAGTCTGAGAAGCCCATCCCACGAGACATGATGGAATCATTCTTTCTATCGGAAACACTTAAGTATCTGTACTTATTGTTTAGCGAAGACAGGTTTCTCATAGATTTATCCAAATTCGTCATCAATTCTGAAGCGCATCCTCTGCCTGTACACAAAAATTAATCACGTTATTATATTGTGAGTGTTGGGCTAACATGGGTTTAGAAGATAGATGATTGTAGTCAGACTTAATCAAAGATTAGTGTGGTATTCATAAAGTCGTTGTAGGTTGTTTTGGTCGCGTGTTTTTTTTTTATGATTGTGATTACAGGGATGTGCAATATTTTGCGACTCCATTTTGTTTAGTTCGATATTGTGTTTTTTTTTTATGAAGACAAAATTATACGTATCTCATTCTTGATAACAGGATAGACGGTTTTAGAACCTATACAAGCCTGTATTCGATACTTTTACTTATCACAAAAACGTGTAAAACAGCGAGCATTTATATTTTGATATTTCTAATTTGTGTTAAATTATTTGAAAATTATTTATATTCGTACTTTTTTCGGCCTGTTTTCGGGCTGCAACTGAGTTACTTAAATTTTAATGAATTATTAGTTATAAACGACTTATGCTCGGTTTCTGAAGTACTGTTATCGGAAGTTTATCAATTCGTTAGCGCTATTGGTTCGATAACCCATGAAACTGCGTTTCCGAACGGCGCACAGAAAGATAAACTCAGCTTAAACTTACTTTAACTGGCCAATTTAGGCAGTTTATCTGTTCCATAACTAATTGTCGTGTCATTTTGAGACAAACGACGTCAACACAGATATTAGTTACAATATAGAGGAACAGAATCGATACGGCCAATCACAAGAGTTTCATCAGTATTATAAATTCTCAAATTCTAAATAAAACTATTTAAAACACAAATTCGCAAACTAGTGCTAATGTGACAAGACATTTTGTTGAATTGGTTAACTTTTTTTTTTATTCGGCAATGATGTTCACCAGCCAGCGATAAATAACAAATTACTACAAAATAACATTAAAATTATGTTTAGGCGTTGATCTATGTTACAATAGGTTATTTTTGTTTATAAAGTAATTATAAGTTACGAATTTTAGTAATAAAATTCATTTTAAAGTCAACTGCTAAAAAGAGCCATCTTGTAGCAAAACAAAGAACTAATTATCGGTTTATAGTTCTTCATAATGTGTTCAGAAACACAGTGTAAGTTAACCGACGTTTATCTTAAGTTTAACTTTAATGGATCAATAGTTATTAAAAGTTTAACTGGGCAGATTCAGAAACCGCGCATAAATGTATATTATGCAGAGCGAGTGATATCTGTGTAGTGAAAATTTTGCAATATACATTCACATTATTAGCCTTATTGCTATAGGAACATTGACTAAAATACTGCTTACGTACGTAGCGGCCCTGTGTTTACTGACTAATGTTTTTAGTACCAAAAAATATGTATTAAGACACTTGTTGCCATATTAGAGTGCTCTAAGAGTTTCGTCTCTACTGCCAATGTTAGGTTATGACGTCATCGCCTTCGTCTAGACCTCGCCTATATACATAAGCATCCCAAACTATAATTATAGTGTGTCGTGAAATCTATTATCGGTGTCCGTAGATATAGAGGCTTTTTGGAATACAGCGCCCTTTGAACTTAGAAAATTAGGAATTATACTCCGTCCAACCATTTTTTTTTTTTTATAATAATTCTCCCGTGCAGGGAAGGCAAAGGGTTCAAGCCCATACAGCCTCGTCTTAAGTGATACCTTTGGTTGTCTCTTTTTTTCCTACGTACTATGTCGTAGTAAAGCAGTGGTTACCTTACCAAGACTATCAAGGAGTTTTGGCGGCAACGAAAATATACTTGATTGGCACAGTTATTTCAATTAACTTAATTTGAGCACTTTAATAGAACTATATTGGATAATATACCACCATAATTATGCAATATAACACTAAGTATCACCAAAATAATGAATTAAAACAAGAGCACCTCATGACACTTCCACGTTCCCGCCAAAACTCCCCATTTATTTAACTTTTGACAGTTCGATATCTAACCAATTGGGGATGTACTAATGCTTCGATTCGATTTCTTGTAACAATCGATTTAATTTATGAAGACGTTTTGATCGATTAAACACATTGAAATGTTATGTTTGCTCAATATTTTGTAATGTTTTATAAACATGCTTGAGCGTATAAATGTGTATATTTTCTGTGTATAAATTTATTCTGCAGGTACCTATATATTCTCTATCCAATATATCTTTTGTCTATATTTCACTTAATAGATTATTTTATTGGTTATCATATTATACTTACTCATATATAAGGAGAAAATATTTAATTTTTACTGCCACGTTTTATTGTTCAATGAAATGTTTTGAATTATTTTTTTACACAATCAGTGGGCTTAACGAATAATGATGGATAACTAATATTATCTGAGCTGAAGAGCAAGTCGCTTCGCTGTAGAAAAGAAAAATGGCGTCCATAAAGTAGTAAATTATTATTTTTTTCGATGCATATGTCAAAAGTTAAATAATTGGTTGCACGGAGTATAGTCGAATCTATTTATCGCGTTCGTAGAACTGACGCAAAACTTTCGATTTGAGACAGTATTTTTTAATACTACCGCCGTAATCCAAGATATAAGATACTAGTAGTGTGAAAAGGATTGACCCAATCCATAGAGAAATGAATAGCCAATTGTGACCTTAAGATTTTTCGGTCACAGACTATAAAATCTTTTATACTGCCAATAGATGATAGACGTAAATCCTAGAATAGGCTGTGACAACTGATACCTGGATGCCTTGTAGTTAACTGCAGTGTACCAGGGCCGTGTCTGTACTCCATACAAAAGCAATACATTTGTTATCCTCTAGTGTGTATTGACTTTCATCTCCGTCAAGTTAGGATCAACATAATTATAGGAACATTTATAGTGTAACTTTAGTACTTTCATTAACTTAATACGATTTAGTTGATTTGATTCCATCCATTTGGTAAATACTTAGATAAAATACAAAGGATATTATTATTGAGCAAAATATACTAGTTGTTCACTTTCTCGTAATATATTAATGTCAATATTAGCAAATATTAGTTTTTAGTTTTCAACGAGTATACTAATTTCTTTAGATTACTCATAAAGAGAGAGAATTATCGGCAATGCGCACGTTAATTATGGCATAATGTTTATAATAGCAATAATATTTGTAACTATTTCGTGTTACATGATCTCAAAGATCGGAAACGCAGCTACGATGCCTTTACGTGAACTGCGGGTACTTCATCATGTGACCCAATATTTACATATTGTATAACAAGTGAGACAGAAACATTCGCGACATTACGCGAGACATTCAAAATGTATTTAATTAATTGTAACAAGACTACAAATAGATCCTCGATTGGATCGTATTGTTAAGCTAACGTGAGCGCAGTCAAATTGATACAAGGCAAATGCTAAGCGACCTTAGACTACACGTTTGGAAAGTTTAAAGAGAACCAATGCAAACGGCCTTATAGACGAGTTTTGTGGAGCTACCCACGCTTTCTGCATTGTCAGTTTTTATTGTGTAAAATCGTGACAAGTTATCATAAGCGACTGTACGTCGGGAAGCTACGTCAAATGAGTTCTACATACGTTGGCGTTTGAACTTAACTTGTTGTTTTTATCTAACTCGACCAACGAAGCAACTCTCTATACGTTAGTATTGGTTTTCACTTGGCAAAGCTCAGCAAACGTGTATAGCCGGCTTTATACCTATAAATATATATTACGAAATATTTATAACAATTATTGGGATTTTTTAATTCAGTAGCCCGGAGTCTGGTATTTGTGCCCGGTATGGAGATAGGCTCGCCTATCACATCATGGGACGGAATACACAGGGCGAAAAGTGGGTGCACTAATTGCGCCTCTGCCTACCCCTTCGGGGATAAAAGGCATGAGTGTGTTTATAACAATTGAGGTGTGTAACATTTACGTCGGTTATGCATAAAAATGCAGTGTGGTTAACTTGGTTCAGTTTAAACGTTCAGGCAATTACATGGACGAAAGGTTACATAAGTAATATTCTATCCAATGCCTCTTCAAGCCCCGCTACGGACGCCGGTGTCCGAGTATATAGGGTTTCCCCATACATCTATATATATAAGCGGGGTTTGACGTGCAATTAATTGTATAAAGTGGAAAATAGACAAAACTCTGATTAGGGAAAACACGGTTTGAGGAAATAAGAGGGTATGTGATCAAGTTTTAACTAAAATGGACACCGTGAAGAAATGTGCTTTAAAATGTTAACGTCCAGGTTTTTAAAGGAAAACATTCATTATATCTAAGTTATTCTGTTCAGAAAATTTTGCACCTAATAAGTAACGTTTGGTAATACAAATGATAGGGAATTCGGTGACCAGTTATAAATAAAACCGCTGATGGGTATCACCTTTCCATGATTTATGGTTTTTATACGACTTTATAAAAATAACCTATGAGAAAATGCGTTGTAATCGTATTGTCAATTTAAACCATAATATGTGCAAAACACTAATATTTTAAATGATTATGCAATACTTTGCGGTGTAATATGTTACTTAAACTCAAGCGCCGAAACTGAATGATAATCTCTTAATGCTCTAATCATAAAAAACTTTATAATGACATTTATACATATTTTGTAACCTATATACTTAAACCATATAGCTACTTTAATTCTGTAAATATTAGCCTACGAAAGCATACATAGTATTATTCAAAATCAAATAGATTGTGATAAAATGCCCAAAAAAAGAAATCTTGATGATATTTTTCCTTCACCGACTATAACGTTTTTTAAAAGATCATGTTCAAAGAATGAGACAAAATTATTGCCACAAATCTTTGTCTAAAAATTGTTTGTATCAAACTTGTACTTTGTATTTTCTCGAATATAAATTCTGTATAATTACCATATTAGGCATCTTGCCAAGGGCCATTAGCGCGAGGAAAGTAGAGACAGACAAAAATTTAATTAATCAAACACTTCTAAACTGTCATATAACAAATAATTTCTGAAAATATCGGCAATGATTGATCATAAATATCACGTGTTCTCCCGGCTCCGAGAATTTGTGATTTAGGCGAACTTTATCTATAGGAAAATAAAGGAGTCAGTGAATAATTATTTTCGTGTGTACGTCGTAAAATACCTCACTGTTAAATTAGCTATACACGAGTTGTACTGACAACTTTGTAAAGTCGTGTTTCGACTTGCAACTTCCGGACGCGTTTACACTAGCGGCAATATTATAATAGGTCGATGTAAATGAGACTTGCCATAAGCCCTTGCAAGCTTAAAATTTTCGGAAGTCGGCTTACCATGACACGGTTAAAATAGCGTCCGGAAGATAACTTCTGCTAGTTTTCTTGCTAATTTAAACACGGATTAAAAGATACTGTTATAATTTAATATCAATAAGATGTAACTTAAACACCCCAAAGTATGAACATAAAAATTTTGCTTAAATATTTGTTGCAATATACCAAACAAATGTGATCAATATGTCTAATGCCTTATAATCTACTTATAACAGTAAAGTACTTAAGCTATACAATATTTTATATTCGTATCACAAAAGTGAGACAAAATTAGATTAGGATACTGGAATTCCACTTGCATCAATAAAACTTATAGAAAAAACAAAATGATTATTCACTGTATACTCGATTTAATTTTGTTGAAGCTAGTGACCGTAAAATTGTTATCAATATTAATAACATAAAATTGTTACAATAATGTCTTCCTGTATAAATATTTTGTGGATTTTTACTGTTCGCAAGTCAATATAGCACAGAATGGGTTCCGATTGTGTAACTGAAGCCTTTTGTCAACCATCTGTACTACTCAGTTGCAGATCAAGAATGGACTAGACGATATAACAATGAACACATTAGACAATAGTTATGGCCGAGACATCCGAAGATAGTAAGAGAACTATTATACTACTAGTGTTCCTAAAATTGATGTTATGATAATTCAGTTATAATTACCGAATCTAACATCCAGAAATACCTGGTCGGAAGTTAGACACAGACCGATTTATGTGTCAAAAATAATACTTATATAGAGAATGAATGTCAATAATAATATAACAAACAGTATTATGATGCATATTTAAGTCGAAGTTGCGAAGTTGCTGCGAATCGTATAACGGACCCACCATGGATTTGGGGCAAATTTTTCAAGTCGTGTAGACGTCTGATAACTTCGACATATTGTTATGTTCATGTTTGTTTTGACATGACCTTCACCTCAATATAAAATATGTAGTCAATAACTTTACAAATCTTGTAAAAGTAGGTATTTTTATTTCTATATGTATTTCATTTCATTATTGACATAATTATTTGGGGCTTGCTTCTCATCCGTAAACTTAAGTATTAGTGCTAATAGGAATGTCAAAGCGACAAAATATAAAATGTAGTTAGCAAAGACGTGAAGTAATAAGACATTATGTAGTATTATTACCTAAAATGTGTCTTTCATTTATTTGCTAAATACTGCCGATAAATAACATTAAATGTGACTCAGTAATAAATCATTGCGTACGTCCTATAGTCAGTATATTAATGTGTAATGTCATTAATTCGCTCAGTTGTATTAATTTGTTTATGCTAACCATACATTCAGATTTCAAAATTAAACATGTGTGAATATCCTTTCGACACATTCCTATTAGTAAAAACTAAACATAATTGTATTTCATCACAATAATATATCATCGAATGTTTGAAAAGTTATGTTCGGATCTGCAGGCTTAGAATATGAAAAAAAAACAAAATGCGTCTCCGTTTCGTTCTATTGTGATTGGTTGAGAGACTGACGTATCGGTCCCTCGATCAATCACAAACATCAAAATACCGATACGTCAGTCTCTCAACCAATCACAATAAAACGAAGCGGAGACGCATCGTGTTTTTTTTTCACATTCTAAACCCACTGATATGTATTTCAATGTGTTACAAGCGAGAATAATTGAACCGATAACTTGTATGATTGGCTATGTTCAAATGAATGATCATTCAATAGTGAGAAATATAATAATGTATTTAATCGCACACTTGCACTGTAATTAATTAGGATAAGTTACATCTATAATTTATACCAGCCCGAATAGAGCCTTACTAATTAGAATGTTTATACTGTAGTTCGTTGCCTTATAGAATCAGAGAAATTTATATAATTCGTATTTTGAGTAGTTTTTTTGACACATGGTATACAAGCAAACTGCTACTGCTCAGGCAGTGAAATAAGTTAGGGTGGTATTAATAAATCAATCTCAAGTTTGAGTTACACCTCAAGTGTATCATAATGTATTGAATTATGTCTACTTGAGATGTAACTCAAACTTGAGATTGATTTATTAATACCGCCCTTAGACGTGTAAACTTATGTTATACGTAATAACAAATGTCTGTGCGTCTGAATAATCAATCGAAGTGGTATTAGGCCGTGTCTAAAATTTCGACTATTTCAGTCAGCTGTTCATCGAGGTTATTTAAAAAATAAACTGATCTGATTAATTTATAATACATCATCGGAAAGACTATTTCAACACTAATGGAATAAACGAGCCAGATTTTTCATATCTTTCTTTAATTACAATTTATCCCCCAAGTTCCAACGTCTGTTTCAGATTTTATAACGTGGGGGATAGATTGAAATTAAAAAAAGATATGAAAAATATGGCTCGTTTATTCCATTAGTGTTGAAATAGTCTTTCCGATGATGTATTATAAATTAATCAGATCAGTTTATTTTTTAAATAACCTCGATGAACAGCTGACTGAAATAGTCGAAGTTTCAGATACGGCCTCTTAATTTGTGGTTTCATGAAATAATATTATATGTGATAATATTCGGAATACTTGAGATTGTGCGATACTGATTATTTGTAATGCTATGTATTTCAATTTGTTAGTTAAACAGAATTGTAACTGTAAATCCAGTGGCTCTTATAAATTAACGCGTTTTACCATAAAGTCGGCAGGAACGCTGAGCTAAACATATAAAACATGGCTTGTATCTTGCCTTAACTATCATAATTTTAATATAATAGTCCGGTGGTGAACAGATCTTTATAAGAATAATTAATCATTATATTCTTACGGCCTTATTCATAAAATGTAAGAAGCAATTTATTTATCGAATATTGTCTTCGACCGAATTTTGGATTGAGTTTGAAGAAAGAAGACAAAATATTGTACAACATGGTTTTATAAACTGTTGAAGGATACGGCCGTATGTACAGTAAGCAGCATAAATATCTACAAAATCAAAATTTCAAATCGCCTTTATACGCGTTAAGTTAAACTGAAAAAATATTCATATGAAGTAAAGCAAATATTTTATTTTAATTTTGTGGAGAGAAAAAATAATATTAGTAAGAACACAACATTATGTAAGCAATTTGAAATTTTGAATTCGTCTACTTATGCTGGTGACTACATAAATGAAAAAATGAATTTTTAAGAATTTTTAAAGCTTCGTTGCCTTATCAATGTGAACAATATACACATGTTATTTAAAATACCTACACATGCATTTTGCTAATTATATTATACATACATCGGCTAGAACTTCTCAAATATTCAGCATCATATTATATAAAATAACGTAAGTATTAGGCAGAGAAAATAAACTCTTAGGTAAATTAAGGTATATGTATCATCTTATTGATATTGTGTTTGCGAATTTAATATTTTTTGGACATCCAATAATCTTGTAGTTTAAATTGTCTATTGCGGTACAGTATTGTATACTATGAAAGTTTTTATATCAACCTTGATTTGTAATGACAATTCCAGCAATAGTAGTGTTAGTAATTTAGGCTAAGGTGCTCTACAAGCAAATGAAAGCGAGTACTTATTTTTCTTCTACCGAGATGTAAAGTCCAGTTAAGTATACACATATTATATAAACTTTAGTTCAATGTAAATGTAATAATATCAATATTCAATAGATGTAATGTTCGCGTTGTAATATATTATAGTTATTATCTTACAGTCATACTTCTGTATCTATAACTCATATGATATAGGTAATTATTCTATCTTCAATGTATTTTTTATATTTTGGGAACTTAATTAATGTTACATAATATTTTATTAATTATTCGCAATTTTATTGTTAAATTCGAAAAAATTTCTATTGATTATAATTTTTCATTAGATTTCTTGATAAATTATAGATAATTTAATTGTTTTGATTTATTTTTAGGTTTGTTGAAATAGAACATAACTAATAAATATGATAAAACATAATGTTAGGAATCTATTACATGTGTATTAATATCTATTTATTTTAAGTACATAAATTTTCGCTTTTCTGTAAGCATTAAAGTAATTATTTTGATGTATTATAACTTATACTATACCAAAAATGTAAAATAATTTTCTAAATTCAATGTGATCAGGGCATTTCATAAATACAGAACATTATTGAAGTGAGTATTTAGCATTATAAATATTGTTTATTGCACGAAATATAATATTAAGTTACCAAGAAACTAGTTTGGAACTACATTATATGCGGTGTCTATCTTAATTGTAATAAGCTATTTAATATTAAGTGATTTAATAATGATATTATGTGAGGTTGAATGTGTTTTAAATTTTATATTTAAACTCCGGAAATAAACCAACAATTTAATCGATTTTCAACCTTAATTACAAATATATCGGAATCCATTTTACATTGTTTTCCATGCAAGTTGTATTGAAAGAATGAAGTAGGCTATTTAAGATCATACAATTATTATAATGTTGTATGAATTATTGTGGTTTGTTTCATAGACTAGTCTGATCTTACGTATACGTTGTACCATACTTGTAGGAGTAAATTACCTTTGTATTATAGTATATTTTAACATGCAGACTAAAACCACCTTACTAATAAATAGTGTATGTTTGTAAAAGTTATTTAGTCTTTTGTCTTTCTATCAAAGAGCATTATAATACTACGGAAACTTGCTATATTACATGACATTTAGTCAAAAGAAGAAAAGCAGTATGTTGTATGACTATGAAGGACGCGTACAGTGTTTATTAGTAAGGCCCAAATAGATTTTTAGTATAAACCATCACTGTTCACTGACTGCCAAGGTGGCGTAGTTGTATTACGGTACGACTGCAATGCTGAGTCTCGGGTTCGATCCCCAGGTCGGGCAGTGATATTGGGTTCTTCTACCCACTATCAGCCCGGGGTCTGGAATTTGAGCCCGACATGGTGATAGGCTCGCTACCTATCACATCCTGAGATAGAATACGAACGGCGAAAATGGGTGCACTAGTTGCGCTTGTGCCTACCCCTTCGGAGATAAAAGGCGTGAGTATATATTATGTATGTAACTATCACTGTTTTCTCATTAAATATGAAGTATGCACAATATTTACAGAAATCTTAAAAAGTTGTGGTTATTGGTTGCACATTGGTTGTAATAAATGTGACATTTACAGACTAACATTTTTATTTCACCCTGTTGTCTTCCATATTTTTCCTAAATGTCTGGGAAATGCTTTGTTATTTCCAATTATCCAAAAGGAGGTAATATTCCGTCTTGGTTCCTTACTCCAATGCCTTGATATTATATTGGTGTAATAGAATACAGCATTTTTTATTATCATATTTTATTTAGTACAAAAATTGTACATAATAGAAAAATGTTTTATAAATAACTCCTGGTGGAGTTTGTCAAAAATCTTAATTGGTAAAGTTACATTATATACCTGATAAATGTATTACAATAAAGTTAACATTAATAAAAGGTAGAATGGGAAAGATTGTTAGGAATCAAAAAAGCACCCTGTTCAAAATATTGTAAGCTTAGCAAAGTAATCAACAACATAATTGTAATTTGTAACAATATCTGGTGGAACCGAGACTACCCTGACAAAATATTTATTTTTGACACATCATAATGAACACAATTCAAACTGCATAATAAAGAGATCGTAATTCTAAAACACTAAAAACACATGGAAGATTTTAGCTTTTACAGATTCCCAAATGTTTCACAAGTATAAATGTACATAAAGGTATAAAAATATTTCAACCTTCCATATTAAAATATAGTGTAAAGATACTTCATACAAAAATATATTAACTTCTTTATCACAATTTATCAGGAAAATTCATGGAATGTATTTCATAAACAGTGGTATTACACAGAAAAACATCCATGGGAAATCAACTAACATAACTTTGAGAACAAATCTTATGCTAATAATTTTAAGGTAAGATAGATATGTAAGTATAATATTATGAATATAGTAAGCTAGCTTTTCCCCGCGGCTCCACCCGCGTGAATGAGTTTTTCCGGGTTAAAAGTCCCGCTTTATATTTTCCCGGGATAAAAAGTAGCCTATGTCCTTTCTCCGGCTCTAGACTTATTGTGTACCAAATTTCATTTCAATCGGTTCAGTAGTTTTGGCGTGAAAGCACGACAGACAGAATTACTTTCGCATTTATAATATTAAATAAGGATAGGATATTCAAAAGTGCCAGTTTGAGCAATGAATTTAGGAAATATAATGACTAATTTGTTAATAAACCGATACCTACATAAATGAAATAATTTGAACAACTTCGCAGATGATCCTTACTTGCTGTATAGTAATGTGTTTGCAACCTCAAACATCTATTATAACATGTTCAACCTGCCAATCTCTTAAGGTCAGAGACAAATGATGGGAAAGGCCAGTGGTCACAGGTGGCCAAATATGACAGTCTCGAATGATGGCATGCTTTGCCTCAGTAAAGAATTTGGATGCACACACACATACATGACCCAGGTCGAAAGCATACATACCATAAACAAAGCACATGTAACTGTGGATGAGTTAATATGACCAATTTGTAAGTGCTATTAGACTTAACAACAACAGATCTAATAATATCATTTGTTCCTTAAATAAAGTAACTAAAGTAAATTAGACTAATAACAATAATACACTAAAATGTCAAAACCTATATGACATTCAAATACTAAAGATCATACATTGTGCATTTTGCATCCTTTGAATAAATTTTATGAAAAAGACTATTATATGAGTATATCATTGAGATGCCTAGAACTACTGAATGCATATTGGTAGTTGCTATATTATTGGATTGGCTCTTAATTCTTTATGAGAAATCAAATGAATTCTAAATGCATGTTATGAGCACATTGTGTGTTGTAACACTAATAATTATGGCAATTCAAATAAGGACACATTCACAACACTGCAGTGTGTAATAAAGACACTTAATACCACAGTCATCATCTTCTGCAGAGACTGTGGAACGAGCCTTGCCTGGTGAAGCTGGTTTCAAGTAAACACTGTCAACTTTATCTCCATAAACTGTGTCTTTCTCTTCTGCACAGTCAGGATATGTGTTGGTGTCTCCTTTGTTTTCAAGATAGTCCTTGTTACTGTTGTTGGAATCTTTATCATTGGTGTCACCAGCAGCTTCCTGAAATCATAAATTATATTGTAAGAAATAGGCTACTAGAGCTCATTCTACTGGTAGTATGTTTCTTGTATGCAAGAGCCCAGATACCACCACGGTGTCTATTCCTGGATCCATGCAACATTATTGAAGCACTTTTCTATTTCAGTTTGAAGGATATTGTATTATCAGTCTAGTTGGGCATTGTGAGACATACATCGTATCAGGATGATGTGAAGTGAAGTATTTGTGTCACTTTATGGGCAGTCATGTGGCTCCCCATTGGGAAACCATCTTGCTTGTCCCATTATTCATTTAAACCAAAAATAATGAAGTCTGATAAAACAATTTCTTTAGATTTAAGGATTCTCTTGATGAATTCTATGAATGTTTCTCTAGTATGATATTATTGCTGTGTAGAAACAAAAACATTAAAAAAATACTTCACATAAAGAACAGACAACAAAATAATGGCACTAACTTTACTTTCTGCTCTTTCATATTTGGCAAATCCCTCCTTGTCGTCAGGATTTTCAAGTTCTTTTGTATCAGAAGCTGCATCTGCTACTGCCACAACAGTGCCTACATTCATCTCAACCGGAGTTTTGTTTTTATCCGATACTAAGAGATCGATTTCCTCTTCTTTCTTCTTGTAGGCTTGAGAATCACCAGACATGCTTAAAACCAACAAACAACTTTATTTAGAACGGGATTTATGTTATTATTGTTTTTATATGTTGCCCACTTCAGTAAACATGTCATAAAAAGTACAAAGAAACGTGAATTTGCTCACAAGGCAGTCCCGAACGAAACAAATTCATAAACTAAATCCCAGCCAGGAACGACGTGCTCAAATTAATTAAACAATCTCTATTTTTCACCTTACTACTGCAGTTTTCACTTGTTCTCCAGATAAACGACGCCAAGTATTTATGATTGTATCAAAATTGTTGTTCTCTTGCATCTTTTAAATGCCAACGAAAACAAAAACACTTATAACTAAAAAGTTTCAAAACCCACTTTTAAAAATAATAATTTTTTGTGCAAAATAAAAATTAACTCAATAATAACTATTTTCATTCACCCAGTAGATATTCAAAGAACATTAAAATACTACATCAAAATAAAGTTTTATAATACCTACCTACCTATAATCTAAATCTATCGTTTTATGTTTATCACTGCCCAATGCTCACTCACAGCTAGTGTTGCCAGGTGTAAGACGGTTGAAGTCGCCGAAAATTCATTATGAAGTAGCCTAAAGTCGCCCAGTGGTATGGGGACACAAAGAGCTAAAAAAATGTCCCCAATTTTCTAATTATCGTGTGTATGGTGATCTAAGTCCATGTTTTGTAACCTCGATTTAATGAGCGTAGCTAGCCATGGGCTTAGGGTGGGGCAGCAGTATAGAATAATAATATGTAACTAGCAAACTATACCTACCCAAAGTATTATTCCGGTTAATTTTTTTTGTGTCGATTGACGATTGTCGGTTGTGATTTTTCTTACGTATATTATGTATTGTGGTTAGTACCTAGATAATTAGGTAGTTATTTTGGGCAGATTAGGTACCTTACAGGTTAGAACCATGGTGGGGCAAGTGCCTCACCCTGCCCCATCGTGGCTACGCCCATGCCCTCAAAGCTATAAATATCCTTAAATTCGACGAAATCAAGGTTTATAATACAAACTTTCCGAGGTAGTCTAAATTGGCTACTGATCTCCATTCGCATAGCCTTAATGGCGACCGGTCGCCACTCACAATTTTTGGTCGCCCCGAAACCCTCCGAGATAGCCTAAATGGCAAAAAGTCACCTAATGTGGCACCACTGGCCACTGCTCACAGCGTAAATATTGTGTGATCTGAGTAAGTATATACCTATAGAGGGCTAATATCGCATCGTGCGCCCACTACCCAGCGTAGGCAGGTGAACTATAGCTACTTATATAGAAATGTTGGCGACTGCTAGAGATGGGCACGCGAGCAGCACCAACGCAACAGTTATCGATAAGTACAGGTCCGGCGGCGCGGTACATATTGTTGTTAAAAAATTGTGGTTCTACAAAATATGGCCTTGTGAGTAATTTTAAGCGTATTGCCTTAATATAGATAAAAGCTATGCTGCGAATTGGTGTAGTGCCATGTGGAATGATTTATAAACACGGTACCTCAAGAGCAGTTTTTACAAGCATTAAGAACCAATAATATTAATGGATATCCATAATAATTGAACCAATGGATATAAACCGAGCATCGCACCATGGATTTCTTAGCTAGTCTCCCCAAGCCTAAAATAGTCACGTCTAGTTTTTGAAATATTTATTACCAATATTAAAAAAATGACAAAGAAATATATCTTAATGATTGCCAACTTATACTGTCAAGACCCGCGATAGAAGCTATGCAATAGCTTAAAAATACTATCGTAATCAGTCAATTTTTAGGAACAGTAATTATTTCTTTCATTTCATAAACAAAAACGCAATTTTTAATTGGCTTAAAAATCACACACAGACAAAAACAGTTACCTAAGCTACATTATATTAAGCATCGCCTTCGATAGTAATAAATACGTATGCTATAATATGAAAATATTACATCGATTCTGGTATCGACGCGTAACATCACTATCGAAAAAGCGGGATGCGGGGCAGTGCGGGGGGCACAAGTGTTCGCCTCCCGAGCGTCTTTCATACCGCGACGCGTAATTTCAATTTTACCTAAAAATATGCTGAAATATGGCTTGCCTGTGAAACGTGATATTAGAATTCTGTTAAGTGTGTTTCCTAGTGTCGTTTTTACAAGATTCCACAGAACATTTAACCATTTTGCAGTATTAATAATCAAATATTCGCATAGATCTCACTCGCGTGTGCTCACGCCGTTCCTACTCGAGTGATTACAAGCGCTTGCGGCCGGCGAAGGACGATGTTCCCACCCGTGCCTATTGTTCCCACTTGCATACGCGCTCTCTATAGGTATATACTTACTCTGAGGTGATAGGTATGTGAAGCATCAGGAAAAAAACATTATGCCGAGACCCGATGGTCGATACCTAATAACTACCTACCTACAAAAATCGTAATATTGTTCATGTAAAATATTAATGGTCTAAGGTAGGTTCTTTATAATATTTTTATGGTAAATCAGACAGCCTTTGTAACGCTGGATGTCTGTAAAATATTATGGTGTGGTATTAGGCACTACGTGGTATCTAATACGGGTGCGGTATATAAAACATGATAAAACACATTGTTGGCAGTAATTACCATCAATTTAATTTTGAAAGTAAGTGGTGTGAAAAATAAAAATTGCGTGAATGAAAACCACATACTTTGAATATCAAATCACATACCTATCTCTAATTTTTTGTCTAAATATGGCGGTAATATTTGAATTTGCGCCTATCACATTTCCTGATTTCGAAAATAGCGGAAGTAAATATTAATTATAACCCGTAACTAGCTCAAGTTATCGTATCGTATAGATAATTATCGGTTTTACAGGAACTTGCGCAAGATAACTTGGTAAAACACTTGCAAAAACAGTGTTGCTAAAAAATATTGCCGCTAGTGGAAACTGTAAACGCGTCTGAAATTCTTACGTAATATATTGCTGAGAAAACTTGCTAGTGTAAACTTAGCTCTATTTTGTCTGTATTTGTTATTTATTACGTTTTGTGTCCATACCTAATTCATTAATGTCGGATTTATTAAAATTTTAACGCCATAGCTTTGTCATTTACTTACATGCATAAAAAAATCTGATATATTTATATCTGGCTTCTACATATTTACCCCATTTCTTTGTTTTCTGGTAGTTAAAAATTAATGCTGTTCGTTTATAAGTAGGTAGGTATAACATAGTTGGCGCATAGTAAAACTAGTCACAGACACCTGATTTGGTGCGGCCGCACCACGAACCTGGTGCGCCACCGGATAATAATTGAAGGCGTATCGTGCGCCACACGATCGCATATGGTCCGGTGGCGCACCAGGTTCGTGGTGAGGCCGCACCAAATCAGGTCGTCTGTGACTATTTTAAGATAACCGTTGATTTGATAAAAGTCATAGTAACACGCTGGATGCAGGCTGCTTTAGACAGGTCCATCTGGAATTTTTTGGGGAGGCCTATGTTCGAACAATGGACATCATAATATTATGCTGATGATGATGATGATAAGTATAAATTATGTAATGCTTTTTATAACATTTACACAATTTATGCCGCTGAACCCATTGTGTCAATATTTGAGAAAAGGATAAGTAATATCTTGAACCCTGAAAAAGATTTCCAAGACCGGGTTTTTTCAACTGTACTAAGGGTAATTCTCGGTGTTGTTAAGTTGGACGTGCTCGCAGCGCCTCACGCGTCGCAGCTCTGCGAGCGCGTCCAGACCTCGTGAGAGTAATAGTGTTCTGTGGTCCAGACTCCAGGTTTATAAGACTCGGAGAAAAAGATAACTAGAGTTGAAAAAACAGGGCCTTAATAATACGTTTAAAATAAATTAAAACTGCTGTAACCGAGAAGGGCTCGGCCGCCCAGGGACTGAATATAATATTATTAGTTTCACGTACTCACAAATTGTACATAGATGGCGCTCTGTCTTTAGATCCATCGTAATTGTGTGGATTCCATACGACGTCCTTTTTCTTGTGGTGTCTTATACTTGGCAACCATATTATGCCGAAACTATTAGTTGTCTTGCTGCTTTTTGGAGAGTTGATCGATGGTGCCATATAAGTTTTACTGAATGATGTTGATGGAATGCTTGGTATTTTGCTACCACTGGCAGTCATGGTAGCTTTTGTACTTGTATTGAATGTGTGTGTGGCCTTTGATGCATTTCCTTTTCCAGGGAGGCCGGCCCCACTTTTAGCCACGGGACCGGCTCCATGCTTCTTAATCGGTGCCACGATTTTGACCTAAACAAAACTATGTTTAAGTGTACTATAGGTGCGATTGCGTTCCATGCACTCCAAGATTATGTTTAGCGTAGGCCGGCCCACGAGCAGATTCACGGTGCAATTCTGTAAAAACACACTTAGCGTGAATTAAGGTGATTTCGACATCTCGGGTGAGATTATAACACAAAGCCAGTGTGACGATCGAAATCTTTGTTTACAGAATCCGATTAGCGTTTTATACGTAAGATCTCATTTATTAGTAAGTGAGTGTAGTTCGTTTCACCGACAGTCTCCTTTCTCACCTTATGGAAGTGAGCTCGATAGTGTCATCTTACAAAATCGCATAGCACATACACACATACACATACACTCACGCCTGTTATCCCCGAAGGGGTAGGCAGAGGCGCAACTAGTGCACCCACTTTTCGCCGTTATTCCGTCCCATGATGTGATAGGGGGCGAGCCTATCGCCATATCGGGCACAAATTCCAGACTCCGAGCTGATACTGAATAGAAAAACTCAATATCACTTTGCCCGACCCGGGAATCGAACCCGAGACCTCAGCATTGTAGTCGTACCTTAATACAACTACGCCACCGAGGCAGCCGTCCAGTTCGTCAAGGCAGAATCGCATAGCAATTGCTATTAAATGATATTCACCACCATTGAACAATCACAATAACATAATCCACGGATTCGATGCCGGATTAGCGAAGAACCGAACCAAAAAATCACATACCTACTTTTGGTAGGTATCTATACTGTATGCTGAAACTTATAGAATTTAAACGACTAAATGTGAGCCACTTACTCATTTTCTGCCCTTTTGATTAATCAGCTAATTATATTGCTATGTAGATACCTATTAAAATACACATAATACTCTTGAATAGCAACAATGTGTGTATGTATGGTGCAACTTAACCTGCTCCAGTTAGCAGCTAATTAGATGGTCCACCTAAGCAATTAATTGGACTAGACAATAATTATTAGTGACTACGAGTTACGACGATTTAATCTGTTTCATTAGAAACAGCATTAAAAAAATTACTTCTGATTAAATTCACTATTTAAAGTTACCTATAGTTTAAATCTATAATAGAGAATGATCACTAAAAACTAGATTGCACATGGCTTGGTTATGTTTACTAAACATACATGTATACATGCGATATCGAGATTCAAGTCATACTCCACTTATTTTGCTGACATTTAAGTATTATATAGAAACGCTAGAGCTCTTACGGGGCAATAACGTATTATACCTACATAGCGATTTTGTAGTTGTCGCGTCTTGTCTACTCCAAAATGAGAAGTAGGTAGTACCTAACTATAAATCGTAGTTTTTTATCCATAACACACATTCGTTGCACATATTTGGGCATAATTCCATATGGTACAGAATGAATGCTCTATGATGTTCCTAATGTATAGAACGTGACTGGCTGTGGAAATCAAACAAAAGTTAATGGACCTTCGCGGTTCGTGATGTTTTTTTAACCATTCGCATCGCTTTAGACGCCTTCGTTAATTAGGTATTTTGCAAGAATGAACAATATTGAAATATTAATTTCTTATGGAAAATGTACTTACGTATATTAGCCGTTTTAATGTGTGTACCGTCAAAGTCCGACGTGCACTGGTATTTACCACATGTTAACGGTAAATCATAAGAGCGCGGTATTTACCGCGGCATATTGTGGGCTGAGTGTGTGGATACTGTATCGAGCACGCCTGCGCCCGCGCAGTTGCTTGGTTGGTATTTGACTGGTATTAGTTATAGTGTTGCCCAGCCAACTTTTGCTAAGCCACGGTAAAATTTTAATACAATGTTTTATATTTACAACTCTAACCATTGAGGAAAAAGATAACGTTTGGTTACGCAGATAACCTCTCGTTACTGAATATTTTATACGGTACCTATATGTATGTATTAGTCTTGTTGTTGTCGATTACCTGGTAAATTTACAGGAGCATATTTGGAAATAAATAGATATTATAACAGTCATTATAAGAGTGAAGCATATATTGGACAATATTGTAAAGTTTAACGCCATCAGTTAATGTATTACCTATGCAAGATGCATTTGATTGCATTTGAGATGCATTTGATTAGTGATGTGATTAATGGTTAAAAATTATTAATGGTTAATAGTTAAACATTAAAAAAAAATAACGTGTTAAATTAATAGTTAAGTTATAACGATCAAGAAGTAAGGAGTTACGTGAAAAGCATTAGCGATAACATGTTCAACACGTGTCTTGCGTCGTTTATTTTAATTATGTTAAATTTTTTAACATTGAACCAATAACCAACAGGTTAATTTTTTTCACAATAACAGTCACATCGAAATAAACATTTTCTAATTATTACGTATTCATGAACATTTGTGTAAATGACGTTTGCGTGCCGTTCATATAATTGAAAAAATCTGCTTTGAGATGTAATGACTGTTCAATTTTTTACACCTTAAAATTATGTTAGTATGTATCTTTATATTACTTATTTATTTATTTATTATGGAAGTTAGCACTATAGTATTCAGAACCAATGTTAGAATTGGTATACACGGCCGCCATTTTGAATTTCTATGTTTTAAGGCCAATTGACTTCAAAATCGGTATCTGGGTATAACTTTAATTACTAAAAACTGATCTAATGTCGGAATTGAAAAAAGTGGCCGCCATTTTGAATTTCTTTGTTTTAAGGCCTATCGACCTCAAAATCGATATCTGGGCAGGCCTGTAGGTACAAAAGACGGATCCAATGTTAAAATTGAAAAAAGTGGCCGCCATTTTGAATTTCTTTGTTTTTAGTCCAATCGACTTCAAAATAGATACCTGGGCAGGCGTTTAGGTACAAAAGACGGATCCAATGTTAGAATTGAAAAAAGTGGCCGCCATTTTGAATTCCGTTGTTTTAAGGCCAATTGACCTCAAATTCGACATCTGAGTATAACTTTAGTTACTAAAGAACATTCCAATGTCGGAATGGAAGAAAGTGGCCGCCATTTTAAATTTCTTTGTTTTAAGGCCTATCGACCTCAAAATCGATATCTGGGCAGGCCTGTAGGTACAAAAGACGGATCCAATGTTAGAATTGAAAAAAGTGGCCGCCATTTTGATTTTTTTTGTTTTAAGGCCTATCGACCTCAAAATCGATATCTGGGCAGGCCTGTAGGTACAAAAGACGGATCCAATGTTAGAATTGAAAAAAGTGGCCGCCATTTTGAATTTCTTTGTTTTAAGGCCAATCGACCTCAAAATCGATATTTGGTCATGGCTTTAGGTACAAAAGACGGATCCAATGTTAGAATTGAAAAAAGTGGCCACCATTTCGAATTTATTTGTTTTAAGAACAATTGACGTCAAAAACGACGGATACTTGGGCATGCCATCGTTAGTAAAAAAACAGATCTAATGGTAGACTCAAGAAAAGTGGTCACCATTTTGAACTTCTTTGTTTTAAGACTGATTGGACTTAAGATAGATATTTGGGCTTGTCTTTAGCCAAATAGAATAAATCGAGGTTGTAATTTTACTAATTTGACAATTTAAATACGCAGTCACATCAAAATGAAATACTTTAAAAATTAATAAGGTAATCAACGTGAGTAGCCTTTTAAGTCTGGTGAAGGGGGTAAATAAAAAAAGATACATTAATTGAATGGTCAACCAACAGGGCATAACGATGTGGGGGAAGAAAAATATAGTAAGATAATTTCTACTACGCGGCTATTTATTCTTATAGCAATAGTTGAATTGTTAGCGACTCCCTGATTTTTTACCGATTTTGATGCTTTCACAGAAGAATTTACTTTATTTGCTGTTTGCTGCCACGGGCCGCTTCTTTGTTCTTCAATTCTTTATTTTGCGACATAACAAACCTGCGATATCGTTATTGAAGAGAATTGAATAAGCATTGATGGTGGCCATATTATTTAAAAGTTCTATAACCTACTATAGTTTGTGGCCATGTCCAGCGGAGTTTGATTTTAAAACCAATAGCCCTTAAAACAAGAACATTTAACATGGAATACAGTCCTTGAAATTCCAACCTCGATTTATTCTATTTGTCTAAAGACAAGCCCAGAATTCTATCTTAAATCCAATCATTCTTAAAACAAAGAAGTTCAAAATGGCGACCACTTTTCTTAAGTCTAGCATTAAATATGACTTTTACTATCAATGTCATGCCCAGTATTGATTTTGAGGTCAATTGGCCTTAAAAAAAGGAATTCAAAATGGCGGCCACTTTTTCAATTCTAACATTGTATCCGTCTTTTGTACCTAAAGCCATGCCCAGATATGGATTTTGAGTTCGATTGGCCGTAAAACAAAAAAATTCAAAATGACGGCCACTTTTTTCAATTCTAACATTGGATCCGTCTTTTGTACCTACAGGCCAGCCCAGGTATCGATTTTGAGGTCGATTGGCCTTAAAACAAAGATATTCAAAATGGCAGCCACTTTTTTCAATTCTAACATTGGATCCGTTTTTTTTATCTAAAGGCCTGCCCAGATATCGATTTTGAGATCGATTGGCCTTAAAACAAAGAAATTCAAAATGGCGGCCACTTTTTCAATTCTAACATTGGATCCGTCTTTTGTACCTACAGGCCTGCCCAGATATCGATTTTGAGGTGGATTGGCCTTAAAACAAAGAAATTCAAAATGGCGGCCACTTTTTTCAATTCTAACATTGGATCCGTCTTTTGTACCTACAGGCCTGCCCAGATATCGATTTTGAGGTCGATAGGCCTTAAAACAAAAAAAATCAAAATGGCGGCCACTTTTTTCAATTCTAACATTGGATCCGTCTTTTGTACCTAAAGCCATGACCAAATATCGATTTTGAGGTGAATTGGCCTTAAAACAAAGAAATTCAAAATGGCGGCCACTTTTTTCAATTCTAACATTGGATCCGTCTTTTGTACCTACAGGCCTGCCCAGATATCGATTTTGAGGTGGATTGGCCTTAAAACAGAGAAATTCAAAATGGCGGCCACTTTTTCAATTCCGACATTGGATCACTCTTTGGTAACTAGAGTTAAACACAGATACCGATTTTGAGGTCAATTGGCCTTAAAACAAAGAAATTCAAAATGGCGGCCACTGTTTTCGATTCCGACATTCGATCAGTCTTTGGTAACTAAAGACATATCCAGATACCGATTTTGAGGGCAATTGGCCTTAAAACAAAGAAATTCAAAATGGCGGCCACTCTTTTCAATTCTGACATTGAATCAGTCTTTGGTAATTAAAGTTATACCCACATACCGATTTTGAGGTCAATTGACCTTAAAACAAAGAAATTCAAAATGGCGGCTACTTTTATCAATTCTGACGTTACCTAAATAAAATTATTTTCGCAATCATTGCAAGTGTCGATTTTATTGTTCACAAATCACGACAAGGCATAATTTAAGTCTTAGCTATAGAAAAAAATATCATTTTTGTGCTTATTAGTACTATTAAATTTCATTTAATAAATAACCTATAGAGGCGTTATTAGCATTTTTCTATGATTAACAGTTATCAAGTTTAGTTGAATGATAAATTAACAGATGGCATTAACTGCCTCCGCAGTCCGTTCATTAGTTTAAACGTTTAATGAATATTGCAATAGTAGTTAATAGAATTAACAGCTATTTTTTTATAATGAGTTAAATTAACAGTTATAACGTTTAATGATCACCTCTACATTTGATGCATTTGATTGCATTTGATTTTGATGATTGCGAGCTGTGTACGTAACGCTGATAAATCCTCAATATTTATCATCACTTTATTTTGGCTTGAAACCTATGAATCTCGGAAATATCTATGTCTTGACAACACTGTTCTGACGACCACCGCACACACTGAAACACCAGTTCATAAGATAAACTTTCGCAATAAATGAATATATATATTTCTTACGTCACTATTAAACGATCATAATGACCGTATGGGTATGAGGACAGCGTCAGGGGTCAGCGTTTGGTTCTTGACTCACGAGATACGTGTTTCCTTTCCCTTATTAGCTGTTTGGAATCTCAAGCGTCATTGGAAAGATATTTCTTTGTTCGTATGATGGTAATTGATATTCCTTCTTGTATTTGTAACATTAAGATCTTGACTATTACGGAAAATATTATAATATACTTATCTACTTACAAGTATGGGCTGTCGGTCTGTCTATCGGTAATACGTGCCAGTTCCCTGTTAGAAATGGAGCACAATTGTATCCTTTGGACAGGAAAATATAGCATAAAACTAATAGTGATTATGACATTATTGCCGATCATGACCTAAATATGTTATGCGGACAACACATAGTGGGAAAAGTAGTAAGACGATTCAAATAAGTCATATTTTTTAACGAATCGGTGATACATGAACAGAGTATCTTATCCAGGGAGGAGCGACGTCAGAGGTCCGTCGCCCAGTGATTTATTGTGATGATTAATACGATTAAGATAACCTTTCTATAAATATCATACTTGTACGTTCATAATATTTTCTATAACTTGAAAATTCCCATAACTTATATGTAGGTAGTTAAAATATACCTAAATAAAAAGGTAAAATAATATTAATAGGTATGAACGGGAAAGTTAAGTATGTATGTCATGTAGATATGTACAAGAGACAGTACCTTTGCTTCGTGAAATGAATTAAAAAAGCTATAAGTATTATCAGTTGTTTGTCCAGAAAAAGAGAAAGCGATAACAAAGCTTAATAGTAAGTTAATATTAATTCAGGATTCCTAGCGGAAACAACAATCTTGCCAACCGATACCAATCAGACTATCAAGGTAAACAGTTTAAAACAAGACAAGAAAGCATGAGCGATGCACTTTTTATTCGATATTCTTTCCTTAAGAAACTGAAATAATTTGCATTAAACTCGTCTTTATTCATTATTATATAGGGAAACAGACGAAATAGCAAGACTATATAATATACGATCCACTTACCTGTAATATAATAACTTAAAATTCTCAGAAAATAGCCAAGCAGCAGTGTGCATGCATTGTTGTATTTCGGTTTGCAGGACATTGTGCCAGTGTAACTACTGGACATAATGAAACTTAACATCTTACGACTCAAGATGTTGAGCGCATTGGACTACCACACAGTACTTTGTAACTCAAGGTGCTGGATAGTGTACAGTTAGTAAGCGCTTTACACCTACCTATTCATTTTACGTAATCAAGTGTGCAATCAATGCAGTAGCAACCATTCGACCGCGCCAAATGGAGACGGCCGCGTTCCGTATTATCCGATCCAGAGGACGAAATCACTCTGGCCATCCGCCGTAAGAACGAGTTCTTGAAACTCCAACACTCCACAAGACCGCAGTTCCGTCCTCGCCGTCGAGGACCTCGCCGCGTTCCCCGTCGACCCCCCGACCCCCCTAGCAGTTCCGGCCCGCGTGCCGATGACAACACAATCTAATGGGATTAAACCTAAAACCCAATCTTTCCCTAATCGTTGATGTCTCATCCTCTCTCTGTGGCCGTCCTGAGCCGAGGTTCGTAACCCGTTAGTGGGTTCCCTCAGCATGGTCACTTAATTCAAAGGGTTGCGAGCGCCTTCTGCGTTCACCCTAAAGACCGGTGTGGCCAGAAAAGCCGACTCGTGTCAAATGCATTAGCATTGCACCATTTTACAAGTTTTCTGACATGTTAGAGACTATTCAAACTATAACAATACATTAATTATTAGGATTGATCTCGAGAATAAACCACTAAAATGATAACTCAATAAATCAAACTATTCTGATGTATCCGATTTTGCGATCGATCCGAGCCAATACCTAATCAAGATCGTATTTTTTGCATTGGTCAACTAAATTTATAGTGGGTCCAATTAAAATACCTACTGAGACGAGTGCCTGTAGATACTAGACTAGCTTTGGGGTGTGCAGGTATAAGATGGAACAAAAACAAATAACTGCAAAAAACGATTGATAACAAAAAAACTATATCAAACTTGTTTTAAATAAAAGGAGTGGGTGCATCTTTTTTAAAATACATTTGTTCTGAGAAGCATTGTCTTGGTCTGGTGGTATAGCGTTTATTGATTGGACTATAGAATCCCAGAGGTTAATCAGGTGAGGCAATTGATATTCATATCAATTTACCAATTAAAAACATACATGACGGACACGAGATTGTAATTGAGATTATTAGGTACTCAAACAGGAACAATTCTGTTCATAATGACATCATAGAATGGAAATAGCATTAGCATATTTTACAAGTTAGGGCAGGTCTTTGAAGGGCTGGGGGTCACGGGCGGGCAGCAGGGGGCTGTCCGTCTTTAGTTTTGTGTATCCTTTGCACATTGTTGTGACCCCCGTGATGGACGGCAGCGTGGCTGGTTGGCCTCACGCTGCCGTAGACGCTGAGAGCGTCCTTCGGTGCGCGGGGGCGTCTGAGCCCCCCCCATAACAGGAGACGGGCCGCACCAGGCGGCACCGCGCAGGGGCGGTTGCGGACGACAACTTAGACATTCGTCAGAGGAAGCCCGCAGCCGTCCCTAATGCGCCGAAGATGGCCACCGCGGAGTTTTAGTTGGTATGCCGTGCGGTGTACATAGGTTAGGGACTTATTAAGTGGTCACGAGTCGTGGTTGTTTGTGGCTGTTTGAGCTATAATTTGGTTATGTGATATAATGCCTTGTTTTGCTCACTGGTTACAAGAATGTACTTGAAACTTGTAGATAGACTTATTTTTTAGATACGTCATCGTTTTAAACTTTGATTAATAGGTATATTATTAAACAAAGGTTCTAAAGTCGATGGAATTTAAATGATTGTAACTTAATTACAGATGTAGTGTTTATAATTCTGGCTGTTCAATGTATTCATGGAATTTACATTCTCGTTAAACATCTTGTGTAATCACTTTCGCCCGTGCTATTTCGTAGGATGTAGAGACCTTCGTTCTTTACTTAACTGGTAAAGCATCGATTACTTCTGGTATTATATGACCGTTAGTCATAATTCATTATTAAATTGTATGGGTTTGTTATTGTTGTTAGCAATGATGTTTTAATAAAGATGACGCATATCCATACTGCGCGACGTTTAAAATGCATGGTTTAGTGCATGAAACAGATCATACAGAAAGTACAAGATGGAAAGAGATAGCGTAATATGAAATTACACCAATTGGCCGAATTTGAATGCCTCAGTTTTGACGCGGTAGTGCGATATCTACCTCGTGTTTGTATATATAAATCATTGGTTGTTAGGTTTATTTAGCCCGGCAATCATAAAAGTAAATTAGAATTTTCTGTATTATTAGAAAGAAATCGTTAAATAAAAGCAAACATACAATTTTTTACTTTTATATTAGACCTAATCGAAAACTTCTAGGCAAAGATTTATTTGAAAGAAATTAGGATAATATGACACAGATATAAGTATGTAGGTACTAAATATTAATTATTCAAATAAATATGTAAGTATAGGCAAATATGTACCTACTAAACTTACGCAACAATGATGTATAAGCGATTTGATCTCTCTAAATGTAATCCTAACTAATTTACACATTCATTATAATATATTCGTGGATGATGAGTGTTTAATAATTCGAGCACGTAGGCGAATTTCGGAAACTTTACCTTTACCCCGAGTTAACCACGTTTGGTGTTTGTTTTTAATTTGTTCGCTCGCGTTTGTTGAATTAATGTATTCCTACATAATAGTTTAGGTTGATAAATGAAGTTAATAATTAGTTGCATAATTACATAGTTTTAGCGAATGTGGATAGTACCGCTGGAAGGGGACGCCCGAGGAGAGCGTTCTCTGACCATATAATTAATCTTCTTCGAAAAGGGCAAGTCAGGAGTGGAGTAGGCGAAAGAGCTGTGTGTCAACATCGTAGCATGTGGCGCTCAATAGTCTCTGCCTACCTCTATGGGATAAGGGGGTGAGTGTGTAAGTATGTATGTATGTATGTATGACTGCCTCGGTGGCGTAGTGGTATTGCGTACGCATTACGAGTACGATTTGCGCGCTGAGGTCCTGGGTTCGAATCCCGGGTCGAGCCAAAAAATTGTGACTGGGTTTTTCCATCTTAAAATTTACTCAGTCGCAGCTCGGAGTCAGAAAGTTGGCGGTGTGATACCCCCGTGCCTCGGAAAGCACGTAAAGCCGTTGGTCCTGCGCCTGATCTCTCTCCGGTCATGTCGGATTGCCGTCTCACCGGACTATGAGAGTGAAGGAATAGCGAGTGCACCTGTGTATTGCGCACACACTTGTGCACTATAATATCTCCTGCGTACCTGGCTGATCTCTGTTGAGATTGGCCGCCGTGGCCGAAACTGGCTAGGAGGATTTTCATTCATTCATGTATGTATGTATAAATTAAAAGTAAAAAAAGTAAAAGTACCTACGCTAATATACGTATCGTCAAACTATGCTATAATGTAATATAATACTATACAACATATAAATATACATATGCATGTTTTAATATTTACCTAACAATAAGAGTGATCTGATCATTGCAACGCGAAGTATAATACTCCAACCTAATTATTTTTGAAGTTTATATATCTAAATAAAAATTAAAAACCTTAGTACGAGGGTCTTTAAAAATAAAGTTATTCTAACATAATTGCGACTAATACCATGAAATAGGTAAGTACATAACATTACTACAACATATTATCCTTACTAATGTTGTTCTCAAGGCTACGCGTGATGTGTAAAAAGCTATTGTGATGAATGTTATGTATTTTCAGCAAACATTGTAGCTACCTATTTTGAAATTTATAATATCAATTGAGGAATTTGTTATTGACCGGACTACGGCGAACCAGGAAAGGTTATGATATTGACCTAGGTACTTATGTATGTACCTGTATGTTCCACTCTAATACGACTAACAGACGATTAGATTATTTAGATTTGGTATCATGCGACCAATTCGTCACGCGGTACAGTCTTCACGCCACACGATCGAACCGTACCATGCGATGTCCAGTTGTATCCAACCAAGTTTGATGGACAAGCCATCGAACCAGCCGTACCAACAATAATAATAATAATGTCCATCGAACCGTGCCCCACACGATGCGATATGGTTCGATGGCATACCATTTTAATGGTTCGGCTGTACCAAATCGCATCGTATGTGCCCACTTTTAGTCCTCCATAATATCGATTCCTATTTATGGTGCGATAATTATTTAATGTTATTATAACTAGTATTATTAAAAAGATTTTGCGGGACGAAAAGATTTTCCCGGGGTAAACAGTAGCCTATAGCATTCAGGAGTACTGTAGTTTCTTATTAATGAAAGAATTTTCAAAATGGGTTCAGTAGTTGTTCCTGAGATTAGCGCGATCACACAAACTGTTCACCTTTATTATATTAGTATAGACAGGTATAGATGGCTATATGCTATTGAAACGGTAGGTTACATAAGAATTCATTTCTTACTTTCGTATCTACGTTTGCTTGTATTCGTAGAGTGTCTTGAGTATTGTTGAAGTTGGTTTAAAGCGATGCACCCTCGGAGTCTTAACCACAATGACCCCGCATTATTATGTTCTACGTGACGTAGGTATACTATTATATTATGACATAATTATACAATTCTGCATTTATTTATTGTACACACACACACACACACTCACGCCTTTTATCCCCAAAGGGGTAGACAGAGGTGCAACTAGTGCATCCACTTTTCGCCGTTATTCCGTCCCATGATGTGATAAGGGGCGAGCCTATCGCCATATCGGGCACAAATTCCTGACTACGGGCTGATACTTAATAGAAAACCTCAATATCACTTTGCTCGACCCGGGAATCGAACCCGAGACCTCATCATTGCAGTCGTACCATAATACAACTACGCCACCGAGGCAGTCTTTTTTTGTATTTTGCATTATGGCCAAATCACGCTAGAGGATAAGGGAGATATCGTGCAAGCAAAACTGACGCCCATCGTTTTTAATCTTTAGCAAATAATCACGCTAATAATTACGAATTCCTATAACATGAGATAAAAATATGTTCGTTTCTCACTATATCGGTCCACTTCAGTTAGGGATTGTCATTTTTTCACGGCGAAATCCTTTTCCCATTATCCGCTAGGGATTTCTTTCGAGTTGCGAGAGTCGACCTATTTATCCGCAGTTATCGTGAAATGACAAAAATAGACCACTTGTAACGTTTATTTGATTGACGTTGACATATTCGACATAATTCGCATGTTTCTGAGACCATCTACAACGAAACAGCATCACACTTTTTTCTTTTCAAGCGTAACCAACCGAATTGAGCCAGCTATATTTGATCTTCATCATCAGCCACACGACGTCCACTGCTGAACATAGGCCTCCCCCAAAGATTTCCAGACTGGCAAGCGCAGCGTCGGCCGTCCACCTGCAAGGACAGACGACTTGATAAGGTCGCAGGAACTCGCTGGATGCGGGCCGCTTGTGACAGCTCCGTCTGGAAATATTACATCTTACGCAATAACAATTGTATTGTAATTATACTCGAGGCTCTGAGCAAAAAATTATCATTATGCCCGTTTTTTTTTTCAATGGCCCTACTGCCAGTAGCCTGACACGAGTCGGCTTTTCTGGCCACACCGGTCTTTAGGGTGAACGCAGAAGGCGCTCGCAACCCTTTGAATTAAGTGACCATGCTGAGGGCAACCTCGGTTACGAACCTCGGCTCAGGACGGCCACTGAGAGAGGATGAGACATAAACGATTAGGGATTATGCCCGTCGCGGTAATCGAACCTAACGCTGATGTGTGAAAACGCGTTGAGGCGTAGCAATCAAGGCAGGTAGTCTATATAGAGTAGTTTAGTATATCTATAAATATATTGACTGCCCGGTGGCCTGGTTGTACTTATTACGGTACGATTGCAATGCTGCGCTTCGATCACCGAGTCGGGCAAAGTGATGTGGGTTTTAGTATTCGAATCAGCCCAAAATCCGAAATTAGTGCCCGATATGGCAATATATAATAGACTCGCCCTTTGATAGGAGAGTGTATTTATATATGTATTATATTATGTAAACGAGAAGACCTTTTAAACACTACTATAATGAGATAGGGATGTTCTAGTGATTTTTGACACTTTTTTGCGTTGAACGACGAGACGAGCTTACCCTTACCCTGATGTACAGTAGAGTACCTACATAAACATTAGGTAGCAACTCCATCAAGCACCTTGAGTTACAAAGTACTGCGCTCGTCATCCTGAGACATAAGATGTTAAATCTCATTATGTCCAGTAGTTACACTGGCTACAATGTAAATCGAAACAGAACAGCGCGTGCACACTGCTGCTTGGCTGTAGAAATAGACAATGCGGTGGTACCCACCCAGACGGATTATTACATATACTGTTATTAAATATACACTATATGAGCTGTATATAATATAAGTACAATGAGCGTTGGGAATTCCACCGATACCCATTACCAATACACCACCTAATGCCCGTGATTTGCCATTATAACTTAATAAGTTTTATGTGCTATCATGCGTTATTTTCGATCTAGTTACATACTAGTCTTTGGATCTTAGTCAAAATATTGAACAAAACTAATCTCTATCGAGTAAAAATAATCTTTCTGGTTACTCTTATCCCGGGAAAATAAAAAAAAAGCGAGACTTTTATTCCGGAAAAGCTTAACTGAAATCGACAAAAATATAAAATAACTAAAATTTTAAACGAAGTACTATAAATGTCTTTTGATGTTTCTGTTAACTAGTCATTGTTTAACCATTGCAGTAACTTTATAATTCGATTAAAATTGTTTAAAGTGATCTTTTGTTTCCGTTTTGGCCGTACATGGCGTTATGGGCAATATCAATAAAGCTGCCTCGTTGGCTTACATGTTGTTACAAGCTAATTGAACTGTTATTGTCCGTAAACGATGTTTTTGTTCGTATTTCGGAGACAGTACACGAATTTTAGTGTTATAATAATATATCATGAAACATACTTGTAAATATAATGAAATAAAATCTGTCTAATATTGCCTCTGTACTTTTGATTTTCTGGATCCAAACTCTCCTCGTTTAATATTGCAGAATAGAGACGTAGAGATATTTCTTACTGATAGGTGATACCAACGTGTCTATATTTTGCGATTTAAGATAGCTGTACTTAACCGTGTGATTTTTGCCTAAAACTTTTAGGTTTTAGCAAAGCAAGTTTTAGATGAATGCAAAATGAAATCAATGTCACCACGATAAAAAATTATGCTTGAAGTATGGCTTCTGATAGCATCAGAAGGCCTCTTGGCTTCCTTATTAACATCAGCAACTGTGTTTCATAATTGTGTAGTGTTTTTCGGCAACAAGTTGAACTTATTATTCATTTAACTAATTATACATAATATTATTTGATTTGGAACAGTATATTTTCCATGACGATTAAATCTTATGCAGGGTCATTTTGACATTGCGATAATGAACGAAACCACATGGTACTCGTACTTTGGTTCTGCTAGCATTAGAAAATCATCCATGAAAAACGAATATTTCCACCAAAAATCTCAATTTTACTTTCCGGATTTTTTTTTCATTATGTAATTTAGTGCAAATATAGCGTGTGCGTGAGTGTTTTTTTGACTGAAAGTGTAATATTGCCGCTGCGACGAATCTTTTTGGAGCGGTAGCAGTGACATTAGGGCGTGTAAACCTGAAGTTACTTTTTATAGATATTTATTTTGTTCGAACCTACACTTTTTTTATTATACATGTATGGTTAAAATAGCTTAATGGAAAGTATTATTTTCAAGAAGATAACTACGTGGTCTCAATTATTAACTTAATGTCAAAATGACCCTGTATATCACTATATGGCAAAGTTATTTTTTTACTACGAAAGCATCTAATGAAAAAGACAAATATAACAATCATAGTTAAATACTTGTTGTGTTTAATTTTAGTCCTATATCTTTATACTATTGGAGTAGGTACTTAGTTGCTGTCTAAATAAATGCTAAAAAGGAATTTAGGGTAAATAAAAACACCAAAAAAGTATACCAGTGAATATATTGCAATGTTACTAATAAAAATAAAATTAAAAATATATTAACCAAAGAACACAAATCTATATCAATTATCAGTCAGTTCATACAATCACTTTTTATTAGAACTAATTAAATTAGCGTCTACCCGAACGCCAAAATAAAGTTTTAGCTTGTTCTATTTCTCGAGAACCTTCGACGTTTACTATGTACTTAGCACTTACTCTATACAATTAGGATTTTATTGGTGTAAATAACCGCCTTTACAATGTTTTAGCAATGTTAATACTAACACTAACCCTTCTTAACCAAAATTTGGATTTTATGTTTAAAATACATAGTGCAGTAGACATTAATTGCTTGTCATATTGTAGTTCAATGTTGACATAAAAAATGCCAAACTAGTTTATTGTTGTTTATTTGGAATGATATTGCAATATTAAAAAAAAAAATTCGTGGAGTTTACTCGGCGAGGAGAAGCTACACTGCAATAATGGTTTGCGATTCCGCCTACATAATTTCTAGTACAGAACAGCATTTTGACCTTACTTGAACAACTACTTTTTTATCTAGGCCTATCCAATATCAGGATCAAAATATATAGTGTATAATAATATTTTTTGGGTTCAAAGTTGTTTAGTTCTTCAATTCACAGAATGAATCTAGTTGGACTGTCTGAACTTAAACTTGTACCTATTTCATTAAACTATGTTCTGCACGTTAGTGGAATAGGACACACATGGAGCTTGGTATTATAATATTTATAACGAATGTGACGTAGTTAATGCGTTACCATATAAGGTAGCACTTTATTAGCTAGTTCAATCTCTTTTTTACCAACTCTTCAAAAATCTTAACTTTTCAATCAATTAAGCATAAACAAAGATCACTACACTCCATCATACCTTTATACTTATTTCAGTATTTTAACCATTTGTTTCATATAATAGTTTTTACATTTTGTTCGATTTAAAAATATTTTAGAATAATACAAAAGGAATATAATTATGGCACTACGTACGTACTACCGTCTAATAGTTAAAAAAAAAAGAGTACAAATTCTAAAATCAAAATTGTTACGTGCCAGTCTCATTTACTCACTGATTCTCTTAATTTAAACCTATTATATTGCATTACGTTTAAAGAGTATGTAAGTACACGGGTTGGGAATTATTTGCAATTCCAAAATATTTGGTCGCTGTATGTCATACAAGCTACAAAATACTATTACCTACAGTAAAGATATTCCTTAAACTGCCGTACGCAACGAATATGTGTCAAATTCATCAGGCAAATAAATCCCGGGACATGCATTTAGCAGGAAATGGGTCATCGTGATTGATATACATGTCGCCTTAACGTTTTGATAGGACTACAATAATGTCCATGCCCAAGGCATCTGCAGTATGCCATGTAATATGTATAGGTTATTAGTTCAGCATAAAAGCTGTAGATAAGCTTAGCATCTTATCTACTGGAGTTGGGTTTGTCACATAGATTTTTTCATTGAGAGCCTATTTCACGAAGTCTGGGCAAACGCTACTCTTTGAATAAAATATAAGACGCCCAAATACTAAAGACATGTCCCAAATAACAGGTAAGCTAGTGTCTATATTCGCCGTGTTCGGAAATTGCATATAAAATTTACTTAAATATTATGAAGCAGGCCCTAGATTTGCTATTTTTTTATGGCATTGAATGACGAGACGAGCATGCCGTTCGCCTGATGGTAAGCGATACGACCACTCATAAACAGTAGAAACACCATCCAGCACTTTGAGTTACAAAGAACTGTGTGGCATTCCACTGCGCTCGTCATCCTGAGACATAAGATGTTAAGTCTCATTATGTCCCAAAGATACGCTGGCTACAATGTCCTTCAAACCGAAACACAATAATGCATGCACACTGCTGCTTGGCGGTAGAAATAGGCATTGCGGTGGTACCCACCCAGACGGAATCTTACATACGAGAGTCCTACCACCAGTAGGTACTTAATAATAACACCTTTTTCATATTAATATTATGGTACTTGGATGGATATTTTATGATGTTTTTCTTATTGATCTATTTGAGAAAATTCAACCTTATTCAAAGTGTACGGCGTTAAATTAACCTAGAAATGCACAAATTTAAAAATAAGATCTTAATAATTGATGTTACACTCACACAAATCTAGCATATGCGCAGTCCAGTTATTAACCTATGTCACTAATTTAATTATAAAAATAACAAAAACATATCAGAATACTTAATGCCAGGAATTTTATAAAAAATCACGACACAATCATTACGTCTGTCATATCCGTATATTAATAATTTTTGTATCAAAAAATTTTAGTAGTAGTTGCAGAAATTTATATATTTTTCTTAAAATATCAAACTGATTCATAAAACAAATAATTGACATGCATAAACGTTTCCTCAGTGAATAACAAATTATTGAAAAAATACATTTTTAGCACCTGAATCAATCATTATAGACTATGTAGCTCTAAAATATTGAACGAAATTTATTATTAACCGACTTCTTTTAATACTGCATTTAAAGTATAAAAATTATACTTAGCAGAACACTAGCTGCCCATTTCAACACTTACCTTAATGGTATTGAAACAAAATGGATGTTAACGGAATTTCTTTAGTAGTAGTTTTCGAGTAAACCTAAATTGAGGCAATTGAGATCATTGCAATTCAACTAAACATCTACGTATTAGCGTTATATCCATTTACTCGGAAAGCACCATCCATTGGTAATGAAAATAGTCCAGTATAATAGTTTCAAACGTTTACGTTGTAGTTAAAATATACTTTTTAACTACACTCATGATATTACGATAGTACGAAATTGCACTACGAAAATTATGTGCGCATTGTTCAAAAATTTCCTCTTTGATAATGGGATTCTTTGTATGTTTTTCTTGGCACTTTGTAAACATGTTGAATGTATATAAAGCAACAAACAGACAGAAATGTTTATAGAATAAATGAATTTATGCAAGACAGTTGCCGTTACATTTTACGATGACCTTTGAGTCAGACATCGTCTGGCGTGTCGTATCAACGGATTTACCGCATCGACATTGAAATTAATATTTTTGGTGTCTGTCCCGTTCGTTATGGCCACGGTACTGACAGTAATAGAGTTCGGTACAAGATTTTTGAACAACACGCACAAATGAAGGTAAATATTATAGCAATGTATGTTTATTGACTAAAATTCTTCTCCTAGTGAAGCGTATGGGCAGGAGACGTCGTTTCTTCTTGGCGCCCAGTTGCGTCAATAAGTTTCTGGCTTCGGCGAGTGTTGCCGCATCGTGCGTCTCTTCAACTCCTGAAATGAAGCCACTCTCGGGCCGAGACAGGGCCGGCGCGTTGGCAGGCAGAAGCGAAAACCATCGGTCTATCTTTGCGGTCGAAGACAACTGTTTTGGAACAAATCAAATGTTAATAATGTTAGTATATTCAAAACATGCTCCTTTGTTGTATGGTATTATGATAAAGACTTCCGATCGTTACGACAATTAATGACAGGATTTGTAATGATAACGTTTATAATTTATAATTGACGATAACAAGGAATAGCGGAAACTATAGCACAGTATCTTAAACTATATAGTTCTTTTACAACAACACTATGCTCTTTTATAACCACCACCAGTTACTCCAGATTCGTAAAAGATTCCCGCCATGCATCAAGACGATAGATGAATAATATAATCAAATTAAATAATTATATGCCTTTATTTATCATATTGCTATGCTTCGTATTCACGACAAATTATTATAATAATGTATTTAGTATACATACATACATATACACTCACGCCTGTTATCCCCGAAGAGGTAGGCAGAGGCGCAACTAGTGCACCCACTTTTCGCCAACATTCCGTCCCATTTACACAATGTATTTAGTGTTATGATGTATTTTCAAAAGCGGATGTAATTTCCTACGTCATAACGTATTTACCTACTATAAAAAATATCAGACGAAGATAAAAATGTACACAAATGCAGGAACTGTATTTCAGCCCTGGGACCTGGACGTCAAATCCCTCGCCGATGCATTTCATTGGCGGGAGGAGGCGTTCAGTCGCGGGCAACGTCCGGCCCTGAAGGAGGTGGAGGCCAAGAGGGCCTTCCTACGGCGAGACGCCGTGGAGGAGTGGCTTCTCAGGCTGGAGGCCCAGTCGTGGGGGCACAGGGTCGTAGAGGCAGTGCGTCCGGTCTTTGCCGATTGGCTGGACAGGCGCCACGGAGCGGCAACGTACCGCCTGACGCAGGTGCTTACCGGGCATGGCTGCTTCGGTGAGTTCCTGTTTCGGGTGGTAGGGAAGGAGGAGTCGGCCGTGTGTCACTATTATGACAACTGCCCGCTGGATACGGCCCAACACACGTTGGAGTTTTGCCCAGCCTGAGACGAAGAACGCAGCGCTCTCAGAGCAGTTGTCGGAGAAGACCTCTCGCTGCCGGCCGTGGTCGCTTCCATTGTCGGCGTTCGGGAGGCCTGGCAGGCGGTGGCCCACTTCTGCGAGGAGGTCATCTCGCGGAAGGAGCGTGCCGAGAGGGATCGCCAGCGCAGTGGTGATCCCTCCCGCCGCCAGACGAGACGTAGGAGGCGTCGGGTGAACGACTGACCGACGTCTCCCGCCCTGTGGATTGGGGGCGTTTGAAGAATTCCACCACGATATCCCCTGCCTGTCGTAAAAGGCGACTAATGGGGGCCACCGGGGGTCGCGGGTGGGCGGAAGGGGCCGTCCACCTACTAGTTTAGCCAACTTTTGTGACCCCCGTGATGGACGGCAGCGTGGCAGTTAGGCCTCACGCTGCCGTTGACGCCGAAGGCGTCCTTCGGTGTGCGGGGGCTTCTGAACCCCCCCAACAACAGGAGACGGACCGCAATAGCGGTACGCGCAGGGGCGGTTGCGGACAACTTAGACGTGAGTCGGAGGAAGCCCGCAGCCGTCCCTAATGCGCCGAAGATGGCCACCTCGGAGTTTTGGTTGGTATACCGTGCGGTGTACATAGGTTAGGGACTCGGCCCGGCGGTCGCCTGACGTTTTCCATCTATCCGGGCGGCTCAACGTCGGGTCGTAAGGCACGGTGAACCCAACATAACCGCTCAGTCGTTCCCCTTGAACACTGGGCGGTAGTAATAATTCACTTTCACCGCGTAAAAAAAAAGGAGCTGTTACAAAGTAATTAGACTTTTTATAATTTTAGCTCTGAGGGGCTATGTAAAAAATTAATAAAAAATTTAAATAACCCCCGACACAAAAAACCTCTAAAAAGTAATATAATAAAAGTGTCTTTGTCATTTAAGTACTTAGTAATATTTTGTCGCGTCGTGGGACCGCGAAAGAAGTATTTTCATCTCCCTGGTCCGGAGATCGGCCACCTACTCATTAAGACCATTCTTATGAGCCCACACACGCTATATCTGCTATAACTTGCTAAAGAGTTGGGTATCACGCAGACAACTTGTTGCTGCAGCATCAGCTCGGGGTTAACATAATTATCTTTAAAACATTGCCGAAGTCACAGTACACCAACGTATCCATATCTTCAAACGCCTGAACAGATCTTCATAAATTATAGTTAAGGACCATCTCAATGACATCAGCTTTAAAAAAAAACGGGTCAAAATCGGTCCATTCGTTTGAGAGCTACGACGCCACAGACAGACATACAGATACACACCCTGAACTTATAACACCCCTCTTTTTACCTACCTAGAGAATTTTTATTACATCAATGAGGCTTTAGCGCATTTTTGTATGTTACGTACTATTAAAAAAAAGCAAAATATAATTTTATCTATCGTGTTTGAAAATTCATTTTTTTGGACAGTAGTTTCATATCCCATCAAAAACATAAATGTGAAATCTGAAGCCAAGTCTAATATTAAGAATATGCGTGCTGGTCGATTTCACCGACAAAAGAATTGAAATCTTAATGGTTGTCAAGCCCTGTAGATAATCCTGAAAATTATTTGTAAGAACACACTCCATTCTAAAATAAATTTAAACTAAGATTTCTTTGTTTTTCTGCTACGACAATGTATGATATTTACAAATATAATTTCTTAAATTTGAATAGTCGAATTATTTACACAAAGCAGATAACTTAGTATAAATTTAAGCTCAAGATTTGACTTGGCTAGTCTTCACATACAATTTTTCTTATATTTTGCTAATAAACTTATGTTAGCTGTCAATTTATTTGTTAGCTATCAATTTATTTATTGAAGGTAGTAACCAAATCCCCACCGACCAAATCCCTTTAAAAAGAGTGACAAGCTGTCTGACAGAGCATTCTGTTGCGAGACGTGCACGCGTGAACATCAACTTGGGAATTTAGTATTCTGGTAAGATTTTGTGACCTTCTCTTTGAAAGTTATTTCTATTAAGTGCAATTTATGGTTTTCGTTAACAATTTAGTATTTGTTAACCATTGTTGATTATTTTTTAAAGTAAATTTAATTAGAATCCTAACATCAAAAGTGGGATAAACAATGCCCACAGAAATAGATTATGCTCACTACATATGTACGCTATGTGGAATACGTACATGGTACGATGGAAATATTTGAATACCCGCACTTTACGCGAAGAAAAATAAATTGCACTGAGAAATATCGGGATAAGAACTAGTCTGCAATGTGAATAAAAGTAGTCGTGTGGTGTACAACATAGCCATTGCATATACGTTCGTGATGACGTCATGTGTATACGACTTCGAATGCACAAGTGTTTACGTGTACCACGATTAAACTGTTCGTGCTCAAGCGTTGTTTTTGGTGTTCAAACGTTCCTGTTGGTGTGCAAACGTTCCTGTGGTGCTCGAGCGTTCTGGTGGATGTGCAGCGTATGGTGTATCGCGGTTGGTGTCCTGGACAAAGTGACTGCGCGGGTGGCAACTGGCGGTTGAAACGAACTGCTCCAGCACAGAATGTTCATCGATGACTGTAAAGGAAGTTTGGTATCGTATGACCCATAACCCTTCTCTGAGTGTTCTGGTTTCTTTTATTTCTTGGTAACTTGTACAAATATTGAGATCTTGTTTAACAAGGCATGTGCAGACATGGATTAACGAGCAATTCGTGGTTATTGTTGGTACAGAGCTGTGCCTAAACTTAAGGACTTGGAGAATTAAAAATACCTGTTGTAGTATACAGTGACTGTACATGGCCTTGGTTGACAAGACAAGTGACCTAGGTGCATAGTGTTCGGTCTGAAGGATAGTTCACCACTTTTTGACCACTTTGCTAGTGGATTTACTTGTTGTAGTAATGAGATGGCTGTTCAGAAAGTTTAACGCCAGATTTTATTTAAGATCAGAATAGGCCGAACGGTGTGTTGATGTGATTTTCTTTGATTGCAGAGAGGTTCGCCCAATGTATTCACGTTAACGGTCCTGTAAAATGAGGCCTCTAAAGTCTATGTGGGAAGGCTTCTTCAGATCATCCATGGAACCCCACTCAGATAACGGAATCGCAGGAGTTTGTGAAGATGTGCGCTATGGATTGTTGTATTTTCAGGGCGAACCAAAACAAAACTCTTGTAAGGCCTAGTGTGGCATAAAGTTGGATGAGAATAGATTTGACTGACTAGGCATGCAATGCCTGAATAGCTCCGACATAAGCCATCGAAAAGTTTGTTTTGTGTAAGTCCTTGTGTGGCATCGACATACTTTTGTTTCGTGTAAGACCTGGCGTGGCATCGACATGTATTCGTGTAAGTCCTTATGTGGCATCGACATACTTTTGTTTCGTGTAAGACCTAGTGTGGCATCGACATACTTTTGTTTCGTGTAAGACCTAGTGTGGCATCGATACGTTTGTTTCGTGTAAGACCTAGTGTGGCATCGATACGTTTGTTTCGTGTAAGACCTGGTGCGGCATCGATATGTATGTTTCGTGTAAGTCCTTGTGTGGCATCGACACACTTTTGTTTCGTGTAAGACCTCGTGTGGCATCGAGATACTTTATTTCATGTAAGATCTTGTGTTGAGACGTTTCCGTTTTGTATCAACTGAAGATGCGACTATAATTAGAGCCCGTACCCGAAGCAAAGAACAATCTTTGCAATATAGATCCTCCGATATTGGGAGATAGCATCGGCGACTCTAATACTTCAGGAGGTGATGGCGGAAGGGCGTTTTGGGGGTGCTGTCTATTTTGTAAAATACGTGATCGAGGACGACCACATTGTCAGGAGAGGCCGTGTTAGCTGTCAATTTATTTGTTAGCTATCAATTTATTTATTGAAGGTAGTAACCAAATCCCCACCGACCAAATCCCTTTAAAAAGAGTGACAAGCTGTCTGACAGAGCATTCTGTTGCGAGACGTGCACGCGTGAACATCAACTTGGGAATTTAGTATTCTGGTAAGATTTTGTGACCTTCTCTTTGAAAGTTATTTCTATTAAGTGCAATTTATGGTTTTCGTTAACAATTTAGTATTTGTTAACCATTGTTGATTATTTTTTTAAAGTAAATTTAATTAGAATCCTAACACTTATCTTTATGTTACTGTTTTTATATTGTAAAGTCAACATATCCTACTCTTCGAAAAATATTGTTTTCTGATAAAACTGAAAGATTTTTTACCTATCTGGACACCAAATTTCAACTTTCTAGGTCATCTGGAAGTGGGTTAGGTTTTTGATCTATATGTCAGTCAGTGATAAAAATGCCGATTTTTAGATGTTAGTATCTCAATAACCGTTTGAGCTATATTTATGAAATTTGGGATTCTAGTTAACTTGAGGGGGTTTAATACATAAACGAAATCGGACGTATTTACGTTAAATAGATTTTGAGTTATAGAGGCGTCAAAAGTCGCTCCAAATGGTTCGGGTGAAACCACACTAGGCAGCTTCGACTTTTTTTTTTTTGCTTGGCTTGACACGCTGCCGCGTGTCTCGATCATGCACTATATTGGTCTACTGTCTATTATAGAGTTTTTTATTTGTTTACGCGGAGAAAGTGAATTATTACTACCGCCCAGTGTTCAAGGGGAACGACTGGGCGGTTATGTTGGGTTCACCGTGCCTTACGACCCGACGTTGAGCCGCCCGGAGAGATGGAAAACGTCGGTCGACCGTCGGGCCGAGTCCCTAACCTATGTACACCGCACGGCATACCAACCAAAACTCCGCGGTGGCCATCTTCAGCGCATTAGGGACGGCTGCGGGCTTCCTCCGACTCACGTCTAAGTTGTCGTCCGCAACCGCCCCTGTCTGTATTTCGGGGATAAAGGGCGTCAGTGTGTGTGTGTATATTATAATTCATTTTTTATTAATTCATGTCAATGATTAATTAATTTATATTCTAGCGTTTGCTCGCGAATTGGCCCGCGGGAAAAAAATCCGGAAGAAAAGTTCCGCTATATATTTTCCCAGAATAATAAGACTACGTCGTTCCCGGAGTGTCAACTCTCAAACTGTCTGTACCTACCAAATTTCATCTGAATAAACACGTTCGACAGTTTTTGAGTTCATCGTATTCATACAAAGAGACAGACGCGGTGGATGGCTATATTTTATAATTTGTAAGGAAGATTAGTATCCAGAAGAATGATCTAGGATATGTACAGTCAGCAGCATAAGTAGATGAACAAATTCGAAATTGCAAATTGCCTACATCCTTTTGTGTCCATACTACTCTTTTTTTCTCTTCATTAAAATAAAATGAAAGAGGTTTACTTTATTTCAAACAAAGAAAAAAATGTGTTTAACTTAACGCGTATATAACCGATTTGAAATTTTGATTTTGTTCAGATACTTATGCTGCTGACGGTACATCAGTGAGCGGAGATACTCGTGACTTGTATAATAGGAATAGTCACAACTCATCATGATCATCAGCCGCACGACGTCCTCTGCTAAACATAGGCCTCCCCCAAAGATTTCCACACGGACCAAAAGCAGCCCGCATCCAGCGCATTCCTGCGACCTTTATCAAGTCGTCTGACCACCTTGTAGGTGGACGGCCGACGCGACGCGACGCCGGGCTTGCCAGTACGTGGCCTCCACAAGCCACCTCAACACATAATTATTTTCTATTTACGATGTTAAAATAGGTATTAAAAAATGCGTAGCTCACAGCCATACTTCATTACTAGAGAGGATAATTTATTGGTAAGAAGTAAAATTAATCTCGTATTAAAAAAATAACTTATTTTTTTCTTTTCACTCGAACTGATTGATTCGTTCATTGATTGATGGATTACTTAGATTGGTACTAATTTAAAAAATTACTGCTGATGTTCAATTTTTTTTTTTCATTACCAGCCATGTGACGGATTGAATTCAATAAACAAACTTAGGGGACGTATTTCTAAAAGTTGTAAAGAACGTGACATAGGGGCTCGTAGTTAAATTGTACGCATCGAAAAAGATCTTTCAAAGCCACCATTTTAAAAGTGCGATAGCTATGTGTGGGTCAATCGATTTCTAGTTAGTTGAGGATACAAGAAACACAATAATAAATCCTAAACACAATGGTCACAATATTATATTCACCTAATCTCTCATATTATATATATATCTACAAATGGGCCTTTGTCAGCGGGAAATAAATAAATAAAACATTTGTAATGTACTTTTATTTTCACACGAATAGGTAGTTACAATGAAATGGAATGATACCATAATTAATATTATGTGGCTATTAATAGTTTTTCTATTACATTGTAAGTAGACATCAAACACGGAACAGTAAAATGTGTGACTACACATTTCGCAGCTATTTTTTATTTAAGAATATTTGGCGTTACACTTAACATAGAGGTAGAAGGAACACTCACACCGCCCCGGTAATTTTAACATGCGGTAACTAATATCCATAATTTAAGCTATACGAGTGCAATAAATTGCTCGATCACGATTATTCTTTGGTTATTTTTTCCGCAAGCATATCTTACGCAGTAGACAATCATATTTAACCAGTTATATTTTCTCTACACAGGTTACGATTCATATTGTATTATACCATGTATTAGATAAATAATTCGCAACATGTCCTACTGAAGCTTTGAATATGCACATTTAATCAACACTGACTATTGAATTACCATAAAGAGTTTGTAATACGATTAAATTCTACACATTTATACTCGGCTACGCATAGATTTGCCTGACATCGATTACTAGTTCAGATATGCTTTATATATTACTAAATTATGTATATTTATACATAGGTGATACATCAAGATTAAGAAGAATTAAATTTTAATAACTATAACAACGGTGTTAATGTTCCTCTTATTAGTATTGTCTTTGGGATCAATCGAGACCGATATGGTGTGTTTATGATATTTCAAATGCTCTACACCAGCGCTTCCCAAACTATGAGTCGCGACCCACCAGTGGGTCGCAAGGGAATATTGGGTACGCCCTGAAAAATAGAACAATAAATCGACCGACCGGCACAATAGCCGATGACCGATGATGGACGAGAAAAGTAACTAAAATTCTCGAAAAAGGTATTAAGAATGATTTGATGACAGTCGAGAAGTGAGTCCACAAGTTGGTAGTTTTTGTTAGGTGGGTAGCGGACCATTCAACTTTGAGAACCACTGTTCTACACAATATGTATAATGAGAACTAATTCAACACGAAACTGTGTTTAATAACACTTACATTATATACTCAGATAATACATAAGTATGCGTACAATCAGATTTAAAAATGGAAATTAGAACGCAAAGATCGCCATTAATCATATTTATTTTATATAATAATAATACTGAAATTGCTATATTTAGTAAGATCATTATATGTCTTATTAACTTATCAGAGTTGGATACACAGATACATAGATGTTGAATTATTCTGATACAATGAATGTATCAAAACGACTGTCAGTAGGTACTCTGCTTTTTTGAAATTTATAGGATAATGCTGACAGGGCCATTTTGACATTGTGTTAATAAATGAAACCACATACTTATCTCCTTAAAATAATACTTTCCAGTTACTTATTTAAACCATAGATGTAAAATAAAAAAATGTATGTTTCGAACAAAATAATTATCAATAAAATGTAACTTTAAGTTTACACGCCCTAATGCCAGTATGACTAAGGAGAATTCGTCGCAGCAGCAACATTACATTTTCTGTCAGAAATAAACTTACGTTCACACCATATTCGCATTAAACTACAAAATGATAAAAAAAATTGGAATTCTACAACCGAGATTTTTGGCGAAAGTATTCGCTATTCATTGATAATTTTTAGCACGATGTTAGCAGAGGTATAGACGAATATGTCGTTTCATTTAGTAACGCAATGTAAAAATGACCATGTATATTAGTTGTGTCCTTTGGTTCATATATAATATGTTAAGTATGATTAAACATTTCATTTAAATTAAAAGTTATAATCTCATAATAACCCCTACTTTGGCTTTATAGTTGGCAATCAAATTTTCTTTATCATTGAGAGTACAGACTAATTATTTTAATGCAATTATGTTTGTTGTAAATAATTAAATATCCTATTAATATCCAGGTACTTATACTGGTTCTTTAGAGAATCAACTTAACTCAGTGATATGGTTATACCGGTTTATTTTGTAGAAGTTTTTAGAATTATTTTATCATTACCTACGAATTGAATTATAGATGAAATTACTGCAAATTCAGATTTTTGTGTGCCGTAATTTTTCCGTAAACATTTTTTAAGGCGGAAAGATACATGATATAAAATCTTGTTTTCGGAGCTATAAATAAGCAGGTCGATATCAACATTTTATGGCGTATCGAAGCATGAATATCGGCGTGGTTCGCACTTCATTCTAACAATATGACCTATAAAACTAAGCCCTATTTTAATACCGATATGATAAAGGATATGTTTCCTTGACACGTTGGTATTAATTTTATTACAAAAATAAAACAATATTGCGTTTCGGACTAGAATAGATAACTACACGTCATGATATGTAAACAAAGTTCATTATAATATTCTAATCTAATAATAATTTATGCCAGTCAATATTTGAAATGGCGTTAAATTTGGCACCTTTAGACAGTCGTAACTATAGTACGTCATTTATACCTACATAATCATATTGAAACAATATAAAACAACGTTGTAAACATTTTAAAATTATAAACTTAATAAAAAAATGTGACGCTAATTGAAGATGTAAAAACGCGAAACATTTAATTTGCTCGAAGATTTATAACAATACAACTTTGAATCGGTCGCGTTGATGGTCGTTTACTTCGTGGTATGTCTTGTCCATTGCGATCGCAGGGCTGTCATCATCTCGCTACGGTTGGGCACTTTCTCACTTGTGCTGCGAGTTATCGGAGCACCTGGAGCCGACAGGCATTCTGCTCCCGGGACTGTTAAGGTATGGCCAGACGATGTCTGAGGCTCAGGATGCACCTCAACTGCTACTTCTGTAGTACTCTCAGAGGGACTGACTGGCACAATAAGCCTGATACGGCCATCATCGCCCGTAGCAGTCAGAGTACCGTTATGAGACAGCGGCATAATAAAGGGCAATCCCTCGTCAGAGCTGAATCCTTCAGGCGACGAATCCTTGGATGTAGTGGCCTGACTATTGCTGCACAGAGAATTTTCAGAATAGCCCAGGCTCATAGCCTGAACAGCAGTAGCGCCGAGTTGATCAGACCCACACATATCTTTATAAGCCTGGTGATTCAGTAAGCTGGCCAAGTCATTGCTGCTGTAATGGTTTGTCAGTGGTGGAATATGTGGGAATGCGTTGCAGTTTTGGAAAAACTGTTGATTAGCGTTTATCGTTGGCTTACGGTCGTTACTGCCGTTGGGGAATCCGCCCATGTCTTGGAACTTTGATATCAGATAGTTCTGTATTTGTTCGTTGGTCATTCCACCAAAACATGGTGCTGAGGTGGCTCCATTCGCCAATTCTGGTGCGGGAGACAAAGAGAACGGCGATAAGCGCAAGTTATTGTTCTCAACGCTCTGATTGCCTTTAGTGGTTGTAGCAAATAGATTGATGAGGGCATCTGAGTTGGCCGCTTGCCTGTTTCCATTGGATATCATGTTATCAGCTTTAGTCTCGTTCACACCTCCTTCAGCCTGAGCCTGAATCCGGCAGCGTTAACAAATAAATTCAATGAGTTTAAAATAAGAACATTAAAACACTGAAGCGATTGGCAATCAGGCTGAACGTGAACAAGCTGACGCAATGATCGGGTTATAGAACGCCACCAAAAATTTCCTCATTAAACGATAATAGTGACAAACAGCTTTTAAGGAAACCTTTGCTGGGATTAATAACAGATAATATCTACAAACATGCACTAATGGCGCATAACTAAAATGTTCATTAGGCATCTACCATGGTTCTGATCTAGCTCTATGTATGGATGTCAAGTACTAATAGGCCCACTCAATCCCATTTCAGTCAACGCAAGTATTAAAATTTCTGATGACGTAAATATTTGTCTTGACGCAGGGATCAAACCCGCGGTCTTACTTACAATTCGATAACCCTAGTGATACAGTGGCTGTTATAAAAGGAGTGTGACTTATTGTAGGCCATTCGACTTTCAATCTGGCATCATCAGTTCAATCAGCAACCTTGGTTCTAGGTTTTATGAAAATAGATTGATGGATTGATGGTAAACTTTCATGATCATTCAAATTAGTATTAACCTCAGAGTAAGTATATACCTATAGAGGGCTAATATCGCATCGTGCGCCCACTACCCAGCGTAGGCAGGTGAACTATAGCTACTTATATAGAAATGTTGGCGAGTGCTAGGGATGGGCACGCGAGCAGCACCAACGCAACAGTTATCGATAAGTACAGGTCCGGCGGCGCGGTACATATTGTTGTTAAAAAATTGTGGTTCTACAAAATATGGCCTTGTGAGTAATTTTAAGCGTATTGCCTTAATATAGATAAAAGCTATGCTGCGAATTGGTGTAGTGCCATGTGGAATGATTTATAAACACGGTACCTCAAGAGCAGTTTTTACAAGCATTAAGAACCAATAATATTAATGGATATCCATTATAATTGAACCAATGGATATAAACCGAGCATCGCACCATGGATTTCTTAGCTAGTCTCCCCAAGCCTAAAATAGTCACGTCTAGTTTTTGAAATATTTATTACCAATGTTAAAAATATGACAAAGAAATATATCTTAATGATTGCCAACTTATACTGTCAAGACCCGCGATGGAAGCTATGCAATAGCTTAAAAATATTATCGTAATCAGTCAATTTTTAGGAACAGTAATTATATCTTTCATTTCATAAACAAAAACGCAATTATTAATTGGCTTAAAAATCACACACAGACAAAAACCGTTACCTAAGCTACGTTATATTAAGCATCGCCTTCGATAGTAATAAATACGTATGCTATAATATGAAAATATTACATCGATTCTGGTATCGACGCGTAACATCACTATCGAAAAAGCGGGATGCGGGGCAGTGCGGGGGGTACAAGTGTTCGCCTCCCGAGCGTCTTTCATACCGCGACGCGTAATTTCAATTTTACCTAAAAATATGCTGAAATATGGCTTGCCTGTGAAACGTGATATTAGAATTCTGTTAAGTGTGTTTCCAAGTGTCGTTTTTACAAGATTCCACAGAACATTTAACCATTTTGCAGTATTAATAATCAAATATTCGCATAGATCTCACTCGCGTGTGCTCACGCCGTTCCTACTCGAGTGACTACAAGCGCTTGCGGCCGGCGCAGGACGATGTTCCCACCCGTGCCTATGGTTCCCACTTGCATACGCACTCTCTATAGGTATATACTTACTCTGAGGTATTAACCCTTCAAGCCCCGCCTTAATATAGATGAAAACCCTATATATATGGACACCGGTGTCCATCGCGGGGCTTGACGAGTCAATAATTAACTAGCAAGTTTGATTCTAGTCCCCCATATTTATAATATATTCAAATTTTAATATTATGTAATTAGCCGTAAAATAAAAATAACAAAACCACATGTTTCAAGAATATTAATTGTGCGTATGTAATTTTCAGGCAATGATAAATGAGTTTAAGGATGGAACACACTGTTGAATTACATTCGAAGCTACGCGAATCGTTAGATCATTAAGATTTGTACAGGGATGTGCAACAACGCGTAATTTAGAATCAAAATTGTGAAATCGGATGTAACTTTAATAAGTTTGTCAGTCTCACGGCCAGACCGTAGGTAGTTAAAGGCTTAACCCGTCAAGCCCTGCTTATATATAGATGTATGGGGAAACCCTATATATATGGACGCCGGCGTCCGTCGCGGGGCTTGACGAGTCAAGCATTTACTCATGCATTTGTAGTAGCCCACAAGTTCGTAAACGCAAGTCCAAGCAGGCACTAGCCAGTCCATATAAAAATTATGAAGTTTCTTAAAATATTTGATTTCTGTATTAATTAAATAGATATTATATTAATATTTAGACGAAATTGTATATTAAAAAAGGCACTGCTTGAACTCTACATCATTGCGCGGCGATGACTTAACAGTTATTTGTGTACAATTTTTCGTAACAAAAATAGTTTCCTGTTCCTGTTAACACATTTCAGAAGGCTATTTTTTGTCTTAATTCTAAATTATACTTATAATATAAATGAAAATGAATACAAATCAAAATATCACGATACACAAAGGCCGCACACGTCAATATTTACAACTTGCAACACTTAAAAAATAAAAAAACACAGGCGCAAAGAAAAACAACGCACACAACCAATCAATTACTACCAACTCGTGTGACTTAAAAATACATTACGCAATAAAATATTTAAAAAATGTGGCTTACTTAACATCAACTACGGACAATACATATCATGCTGTCGTATTATAATGTTTTAGAATACCACACAACAAATGGGAAGCATAATCTATGCACGTATTTGTATATACATTTAATAATGATTAAAAGCGAATGTGTTTTCTTTAGGCGATTTTTTCATGAATAACATAATATGTGATGGCACTTATATTACTTATGAAGCGTAAGAACAATGATTCTTAAACTTAATCCACAAGAAATTCTTCGCTAGCAAGAAGAGACATACCGACACTTTATAATCATTTCTTGAGATTTTAGATAACAAGAGAATAAAATCAATAATGCTTTTCTTATTATAATTCAATAAATATTCGCATGTCAATCCATACCCAAATGCAAAACACATTCGCTCATATTTTAATCGCAATGAAAGCTACAAAAAGAAAAAAATAAGCTTAGTACGCACCTGAGGCAAGAATGTCAGCTGCTGAGCGCTGATTGGTCGGGAGGATCCTTTCTCTCGCTCCTGCAAGTGTGAAACCAAAGCAGCGATGTGCTCGAGTAACTCCTTGTTGTGAACCAACAGTTGGTGAGTGCGCGCCTGGAACACAAAGAGCAAGTTTTGAATGCACAGTCCTGAATGGCGTCGTGTTTACTGCCTCACTTTATATGATACATTATCATATTTGTGTGAATGGCGATGGAGAGCACTTTAGAGTTTTGTGTTCGGATTTTATAGCATCTGCCCGGTTTTCATAGCTTTTTAAAGTTCCGAGTTTACTGTCGCATTTCAGAAAACCCTCTTTTTGTCTCCGCGATAATACATCTCTGTATGAGTCATAGTCATAGTGAATATGTATTCTCAGAAACTATTTTTGGTCTCAAATCGGAATGAGTAAGTCCACCGAGCATAAGACAGCTGTAAAAAATATATTTTCTAATAACTAATAGGTATTCAGACCAAGTCACGTATAGAGTAGGGAATATGTGACACTTCCGACTTATACATTCAAATAGTCAGACCGAAATACCTATATTATTTCGAACCACATAAAACGAGGGTATTTTTTGTCACTTAATATTTCATACTGAACACCAATGCACAATAATATTATTGAACCTCCGGACATTGCCTCGGCAGACCGTTCCATTCCCAACTAGGCTATAGTCCACTTATATTTTGATGCACTCAAATATAACAATAACAATTAAAATAAATAAAAGTTTACTAACCTGAGCCTCACAGCGAGCAGCCTGCTCAGCAGCCAGTTGATCACGCAGCAACAGCAATTGCGCAACAGCAGCGCGAGTTTGCTGCGCCTGTTGCTCCAAGCGCTCCTTCAAGAGTTGTAGCTGATGTTGAGCACTAAGGGGCGTGGTATCTCCCACTGTGTCGACTCCCGGAGTCAGGTCGACTTTGGTCACGCATTCCGGCAGCTCGGGCAGGTTAATACTGGGTGGTGCGATTGTTCGCTGCGAAGGATTAATCTATTTATTTATTTTAATGTTTACAATGTTATTACAGAGTACTAAAAATATAATTCATAAACATTAAATGAATGGTTGTAAACGTGAGTATGAAAGAAGAGAAATAAACCGTGCATGTAATGATGGCGATCGAATGAAGTAAATATTACATTACCGCATGTTCTTTGTAGTAAATATTTTCTATTTGGAATGGTGTGAGTCATTGCACTCACATTCCTAGTTACACCATCGTGTAGTTTTAATTTTAAAATATTTTGTGATAGATTTCAGATTTACCGCAATTTCCTTCTAAATAAATACTTGCTAACTGCTGCTTCTCGGCAGAATACTTAGCAAACAATTTTGCACCAATTTTAATCAAATCATCAAATTTTATATTACATCAACATTCTAATGAGACTTACATCTTATGTCTCAGGATGACGAGCGCAGTGTAGGTAATGCCACACAGTACTGTGTAACTTAAGGTGCTGGATGGTGTTGCTACTGTTTATGGGTGGTCGTATTGCTTACCATCAGGCAAACGGCATGCTCGTCTCGTCATTCAATGCCATAAAAAAAAATTCGACGGTTACCGCACAAAACATTACTAACAAAGACATTTTTTATTACATCTTATAATATCAAATAACGTCTTTTAAAATTGCGTGTTTATGTATTTAGATCTATATTTCGAAGGGTAATGTAACACCTGTTTGCGACATTCACAATTCCGTATCAGATTCATCTTTACCTTAATATTAAATAAAAATACATAGATGCGTGTATCACTATCAATAATAGTTTTTTTCTAGGAAATGTCTTCATCAGTACACCGAGAATTGTTTTTGTGTTTGTAGTTTGTTAATAGAATCTGTTTGATTTAATAAGACGGGAGACTTGTGTGTATTCATATCCGCAGACAGCTCGATGATTGAACACCTGTTGATTTGCAAATATGAACCCTACGGCAAAACTTATTGTCGAATTATTTGTGTCTGTATTCAGCCTCAATCTTTTTTTATTACGGCTTGAAATATTTATTCAAAGCAGTTGATTTAATATAAATTGTTCTAGACAGTGAAAATGTTTTTATGTTTTTCATTCGTAGAAATTAGCCTGGAGATAAACAACTACACAGAAAGCTGCGTGGGTAAGCTGAAAATGAATGGTAATTAAATAGATACTAGGTGATTTCGTACCTTGCCTTTTGCCTGCTATTCCAGAGAATGCAATGAAAAGAGACAATGAAGTGTATTTAATTAACAGAAGAACAACATCTAGTGTTAAGAAATAAACGAAAATACTATTTCGAGTATTCTCTGCTGTAACTCTTGATACAACATGTTTTCACAGCAAAAAGTGACGGTTTTAAAATGTATATAAAAATGAATCTGTGATTTTTGTACAGATATAAATAAAAAAAATAAGTTGCTAAGATTAGGCATGCGTGTGTATAAGTTTTATAGAATTTAAAAGAACATTGTAAAGTTAATAGGAAACAGACTCTTTACTTAAATAGATATGTGTCCATTGATGTAGGCTTTTTTAATACATCAATGCGTGTGTCGTATATAAATACAAATATTCTTTATTGTGACCATTTTAACATAGAAAAACAATTAAAAACTACACATTTTCCTGAAATTTATAGGGTATAATGGACGGCCTTATCGCTACAAGTACGTAATCCTATGTAGTTCCTCAGGACCCTAGATGTCTTCGCTAGATATTAATCTTTCCCAAAACAACTTCAAATATATTTTAAGCTAAGACTAGTCGTTACACAAGTTTTCCGTGCTATGACTTTTCGGAAAATTTAAAGATTAGCGGGCGCAAATGTAAATTTTACCTAAATTATGTAGCGATGAAAAAATTATAAATATTTGTGAATCAGGGGTACCTATAATATTTTCTTTCATAGGTGACTCTCTCCAAAATGTATATGTTCTATTCCTAATTAATAACTATACAATACGATGAATATTGAGAAAATCTCCCAACCATTCCCACTCAAAGATAGCTCATAGAAGGCCTATTTATAATCATTTTATTTTTACCTACCGTTATGTCAACGTTCAAGGTAAACGATACACAGTTTAATGTCACAAATATCTATTCAGCCCCCTTATTCTCTATGACACGCGTTATTTTCCCCGCGCTCGTAACAAGCGCGTAACGTAACTCATCGCGTTTATCACTATGGAAATTGGCATACAGAATACCATTTTACGCACATTACACGAAGTGAACGTGACGCGGCCGCGTTACGAGTTAACAATGTCATAGAGAATCATGCCTCAGGTCGTAATTCGTTTACGCGGTAGGGTGTATGATAAATCTTTTTTGTGATAGCAAGCAGCCGTGTAAACATATTAAAATAGATACAATTTATGTATGCAAATTTCATACGTATTACGCAACTTACACTGTTAATGCCAATTTTTTTTTATTTGGCATTAAATGACGAGACGAGCATGCCGTTCGCCTAGTGGTAAGCGATACGACAAAATACATATACATATATATAAACAATAGAAACACCATCCAGCGCCTTGAGTTACAAAGTACTGTGAGGCATTCCACTGCGCTCGTCATCCTGCGGCATAAGATGTTAAGTAACATTATGTCCTGTAGTTACACTGGCTACAATATCCTGCAAACCGAAACACAACAGTGCATGCACACTGCTGCTTGGCGGTAGAAATAGACATTGCAGTGGTACCCACCCAGACTAACTCTTACATATGAGAGTTTGATATGTATTAAATAGCGCGTCACTATCTTTAGTCTTTTAAATATGACTCCTTATCCTACTAATATTATAAAGGCGAAAGTTTGTAAGAATGTATGGATGTAAGGGTGTTTGTTCCTCTTTCACGCAAAAACTACTGAACGGATTTCGATGAAATTTGGCACACGGGTAGATTATGTCCTGGATTAACACATAGGCTACTTTATAAATTCTTAATACTTCCCGGGAAAATATAAACCGGGACTTTTATCCCGGAAAAACTTTTAAATGCGGGCGGAGCCGCGGGCAAAAGCTAGTAGTGTTATATTACTGTTACAAATAAATAGTATTTCTTGTACTAGTAAATGCATTCAGCTCTTTGAACGTAAATTTACATGAAATTATAATATTCTTTGAGTACGTTCATTGATAAAGTAACTTTTGCCTATAAAATGATCTGCTGGAATGGAACTTTCATTATTGGTTATTTTCTCGATGATATTATTGTCGATGGTGATAACTTAGCGCTCATAATTTGCAAAGAGATATAACGTAAAATGTATTTTCTAGTTCACTTTTATAAAATTCAGATTTTCTATTACATGGGATAATTTTATTTTGTAATTTGAACAATGATAATATATTCAATAGACGAGTAATTACGTCATGGCAGTAGACGATACTCGTCGATGAATCGAAGACATTCGCAATCCGATGATATTATTATTGGTTTGATTTATTGTAATGCTTCTCGGATTCAACGCGATAGAGATATTATCTTGAGGAGTGGTTACTATTTACAGTTTCGATAATAATGTTACTATTTTTAACCGTTTTGTTCGGACAACTAATAGAATATTATGTAGTGAGGTCGAACATTCCATAATGAAAACATTTTAGGAATGGGAGTACGCTGAAATTTTTTTGTAATTAATTTAATGTAGATAATCAGAAATTTTGTTACATTATGTTTTATTTTGTAGTATTTGTGTAATAGAGTTTTGTCTTCTTTTTATTACGACTATAATAATGGGTTTAATATTTACCATTGTAATTAATTTCATGGGGTTTGCAATTAAAAATCTCTCTTAATTAACTGATAACACAAATCTTCATTCAGGACACATTCTTAAAATTTGCGATTTAGAATCTAATTCAAAGGAGATGTCCGCTTTTTGTAATTAACTCGCTTGGCCTCAAAATTTAACCAGGGACAAATATTAGGGATATTAAAGAAGCTAAATGTGGACCATAGGTCCATTAAAAAAATGTATAGGCTGTCCATTCATAACTAACTTTTAAAAAAATATTTATACTAGGTGTAGTTTTGAAGCAAAATACAATAACATAAGTCTCAAAATCTGAGGTCTTTAAAATTAAACGATTTATTGCAAAAAGCTTGTTTTTAGGAGTTCCATCCAAATAAATTATATAAACTATCTTGTTTAGAATTTTAAGCCCATTTTTGAAAATGTCCTCTATAAAATATGCTATTATTTATATAATTAAAATAGAAAAATAGTTTTTTCAAGATGGACTACGTGAATTGCAAAACTATTTTTTTTTTTTTTTTGTCCCTGACTAAGCTCTTGTTAGCCTGACGAGAGTCGGCTTATACAAGAACACCGGTCTTGTGGGTGAGCGCAGAAGGCGCTCGCAACCCTTAAATTTAAGCGATATCTGTATTTACTTCTTACCTGTGGAGAACGTTTTCCCTCCTTCCTGGGTGGGGGCGGCAGCAGTTCCAAATTGGTGGGTCTTTTTGGCTCTTCTCTCCCACCAACGGCTCCCTCTTCCACAATGCCCTTGGAGGTCGAGGCAGCGGACTCCGAAGCACCGCAATCTGACGCACCTTCTGTCAAAACGAGGTCCCAATAACAATCTCTATTACAACTGCTCGGGAATGTAGTAATCTATTCAAAATTGCCGACATGTTTAACAGTGTAGTAACGTGTATAAGAAACATTTATGCTTGATAGGTTTACATGAAATTGTTATATGATTACGTCGCAAAAATGAGCAATAGAATCACATGATATAATAGAATTGACAATATTGTTGTTGCTATTTTATGAGTGGATAGTTTATTGCATAGTTGATTGCAGACGGACTACAGGCGTATTATTTTGACTCAAGGAGTGACAGCAATGACACACACACACACACTCTCACGCTTTTTTTCCCCCAAGGGGTAGGCAGAGGCGCAACTAGTGCACCCACTTTTCGCCGTTATTTCGTCCCATGATGTGATAGGGGGCGAAATAACGAGCCTATCGCCATATCGGGCACAAATTCCAAACTCCGAGCTGATACTGAATAGAAAAACTCAATATCACTTTGACCAACCCGGGGATCGAACCCGAGACCTCAGCATTGCAGTCGTACCATAATACAACTACGCCACCGAGGCATTCTGTCAGTTAATGAGTAACTTATTTTATTGGGTGTCATCATCATCAGCCATATGACGTTCATTGCTGAACATAGGCCTCCCCTAAAGTCGAAGTGTAATACTTTCTAATACCAATATTTTTTTATGTTAAAATTATGATGGGACTGACATAGACATGTTGCAATTAAATAAAGTGAAAGAAAAAGAACACAAAGCGCGTACCAAACTTTTTAAAGTTACTTCCCCCTCGTTAATTTAAAAGGGTTCTAGAATGGCAACTGCGAAGTAGAAGACGCGTAGTAGGGCCCAAGGGACCCCAACAGATGGACAGATTATATATAACTTGATGAGGGTCGGGTAGGCGTTCGGTGGATGCCGGATTGCTTGTTTTTTGGAGACTAAGCTATAATTAGCCCAGTAATTTCCATGACAATTATTTTGTTGTATAACTTTACGGTTACAATAAGATTTATAAATAAAATCAATTTTGCGTTTATGTTTTTTTTTTAATACAGATAAAACCTAAGTAAAGTATTTTAGGCTAAATTATTCATCGGCGTAGCAAAATTGGCTAATATTAATTTAAGTAATGGAACCTTAAAACTTATGTCACTATATTATTATTTATGTTGCGAAAATCTTTATTTATTACAGACCGTTTCAGCTTTTGTATACTCTCAGGGATTATGGCTTAATTTATTAGATGTTTTGATCTAATCTCTAAAGCGAGCAATTATGTTGAGAAAGTTTTGTGATCCTACTAATATTATAAACGCGAAAGTTTGTAAGAATGTATGGATGTTTGTTACTCTTTCACGCGAAAAGTACTGACCGAATTTGATGAAATTTGGCACACGGGTAGATCATGTTCTGGATTAACACATAGGCTATATATTCTTTTAATCCCGGGACAATATAAAGCGGGACTTTAATCCCGGGAAAACTCATTCACGCGGGCGGAGCCGCGGGCAAAAGCTAGTTTATTATAATGTCATTTTACCTCCTTACAATACATATCGTTGCGCGAGTTAGCATTTTTTTTTAGTTTTCAGCAATTTTTATTCAGTTTTTGACCCTATGTTGAGATAATTTGGGCAAGTAGAGAGAATGGTTGAAAGACGAGTTAGGTATTTATCGAGCGAATGTGGATGGTAAATCGGCAAAAATGTATGATGAGAACTATGAATGTGGAAGAGGTGTAAAAGATGTATCATTATCGTAGCATATCTCGCTCAATAGTCTCTGCTTCTCTCTGTCTGTCTCTGTGTATGAATATAATATGACATTTTCATTTTAATTTTAGTAAAGTTATTGAGTAATTTAATCTTAATAAAAAAGTAATAATTTAACACAATATTCATTGATTTTGATGTGATACAAGGTTCACCGGGTCAGCTAGTTATTCAATAAATATAGCCATTCTAGGCGGGTCAATCTACCATCTTACGATACTGCACGAAGATACAAGCCAATTCGGCGTCGTGAAATGTAGGCTACCGGAAAGCTGGATACGTGGCTTATTATTTATGTTTTTACTAAATTATCCATGACGTCTCGCCAGATGCATTAATTAATCATAAAATCAAACTATGTTTACGATGGCATAATTATTTCCCTATAATATTTTGGTTGCTGAAATCCTATGTGTGTAATTTTGGTTTTTCTTTCTTTCTTTCTAAGTGCATTCATAAAGCTTTTTTGTCTAGATAAAGCTACTTCCAGATGCCGAAATTTAGTTATAAGTACAAAATGAAGTGTTAAAATAAAAGTGGTAAAACGTTTGAGTTTGAATAAATGAGTATTTTGAGAAACTTGAATTGTAGAGATTAAGTAAAATAATTTTATCAGTACGCGCTCATTGAGGTGGTAACTACACGTTGTGCTATATGTCATAAAAAATACATAAAGTCTAATTATAAATCGCCCACAAAAAGCTAAAAAAAGATGAATCGTGATTCGTGTTGCGCAACACGTGGTAACAGTTTGTTTTCCTTTGTTCGATATGGGCGATCGTTAAATTAAGAAATGCTTTTTGCTGACAACAATGTCAGTTGAAATGACATTATGTTTTTATTTATTTCTTTATTAATCACTAGCTTTTGCCCGCGGCTCCGCCCGCGTTAGAAAGTTTTTCCGGGATAAATGTTCCACATATATTTTCCCAGGATAAACAGTAGTCTATGTGGTAATCCAGGATATAATTTACCCGTGTGCCAAATTTCATAAAAGAGTAACAAACATACATACATTCTTACAAACTTTCGCGTTTATAATATTAGTAGGATACGCATAAACCTTCCTCTTGAATCACACCGACCATTGTTGAAAAACGAATGAAAATCCGTTCGATAGTGTTTGAGTTTATCGCGTTCAAGAGACAAACAGATGCGATAGGGGACTTTGTTTTATAATAAGTAGTGATGTAAGGACATATCTTTAAAAATAAAAAGATAAAAAACTGCGAGAAAAATATCCAGGATAAAGGTTCCGGTATATGTTTTTTCGGGATAAGCAGTAGCCTGTTTCCTTCTCCGGGTCTCAAACTATCTCCATACTTATTTGTTTACGGACCCACCCACAAACAAAATTAAATATTTACTGGGATTAAAGTTCCAATTTATGTTTTTCCGGGATAAAAGTAGTCACGTCCTTCTCTGGATCTCAAACTATCTCCATGCTTATTTTCTTGCGGTTCCACTCGCAGAAAAAGATTTTCCAGGATAAAAGTCTCGGTTTATTTATTCGCGGCATAAGAAGTCTAGATCCTTCCCAGGATCTTAAACTATCTCTCTACCAAATTTCATCGAAATCGGTTCAATGGTTTGGCCGTGACGGCTCCACTCGCGCGAAAAGAAAATCTGGGATAAAAGTCCCGGCTTATATTTATCCGGGATAAAAAGTAGCCTATGTCCTTTCTCAGGCTCTAGACTATCTGTGTACCAAATTTAATTTAAATCGGTTCAGTAGTTTTGGCGTGAAAGAGCAACAGACAGACAGAGTTACTTTCGCATTTATAGTATTAGTAAGGATTTCTATTTTTCATTACATTTTGAGTTTCCAAATGAGTTTTAGCAGGGGGCCAGGTTTTGATATTTGTTATGTAGCTTGCCCCCACAAATAGATACTATTATTGTGACATATTGTATTTATATTTTCTTACACTAAGCAGTGAAATCCATGACCATCAGGCGACTATAATCATAAATACAACGTGTTATAACTAGTTGGCACAAACCACTTGTACAATTTATGAGTTTCCGCTCAATGGTCAGCGCGGTCATCCAGTGTGAAATGAGACTCGGACAGCTTCATTTTGGCTTGTTTGCCGACGACATAAGACGTTAACCATTTGAGTGCGTCGACGGAGTTTAACGTCAAACATACGAAACCAAATTTGATAGTATTAACGTAAACGTAGTCTGAGAATTGATACATTTAGGAGAGATCATAATATTATAATATGATACGGCGAGTGACGTAAAATATAAACCACTTATCTAAATAAAATAAAATATAAAACTTAGTTATTCCGTTTCCTTATTCTACGTATTCTTAATATTGTATAATTCATTACTTTGTTAACTCATGTTTACAAGTCTTCCCAATAGATGCTTTAATTTTTTTTTAAAGGGATATATATATATATATATAAATTTTACTACTATGCAAATTATACTTTAGAGGCGATATAAGATCGTTAGTTAGGGCACCCGAACAAACATACATATTAAATATTATTATATTCATGAATATACGAATGACATACTATTTGTTTAAAGGCGATTATTGCAGTTTTTATTTCACTCCACTTATTTGCATTTAAAGCGTCAGATTCAAGGAAAGTGTGGCCTTATTCAGTTTGTTTTTAGAGATTTGTAATACTATTATATAAGTTGTAACAGATACACTTTAATTAGTTCAATTTTCTAGGAAATCGACCTGCGTAGTCCGTCTGCAATCAAAAGATATACTGTTGTAAACACTTTGCAAGCAAAATTAATCACAGTAGTCAGCTAAATACCTCATTCGCAGTGCAAACACATTGTTTTTAGATTTAATTTCGCAGTGCTGTATCGCCGGCGGTTACGACGGAACATTTTAAATGAAAAAACATAGATAACTGTCACGGAATTCTAACTGCAGTCCATTATTAAGTTGCACGGGAACCTTGCAATACGCCGGGAATAAGCCGGTCAAGCTCGTTCAAACAGCCCAGCACGTACGTTGAGAACTGTTTAAACCGCTTCAAATTCTGAATAAACAATTGTTTGATTGTTCAAGCGGTTTGATAGCTGTCGATGGCTTCTCAACGTATTTTGGTCTCACAACAAACTTCGCTATTGGATAAATACATTTTTAAAGCAAATGAGTTTTACAAATTAGAAATTTTAAGGTAGTTGTACAGTTTGATAGCGTGGTGGTGTCGGTATGGCATCAAACCTTTGGAGGGTGGGACGTCGCTGGCGCGGTCCACGTGCACGATGTCATCCACGGCTGATGAAGTGGAAGGAGCGGGCTGGTCAGGAGTGTTAGTTTGCATTTTGTGGCAAACTTCGAAAGCTTGACCAACGGTGCGCACAATTCTCATGGCCTGGCTCTGTAGACAAATCAAATTATGTTCAAAAGGTTTTGAAGCGAAAATATATCTTGCTAATAGTCGATAGACTGAATTTTATCTGTACCAAACTATCAAATTAGTCTTTTGAGATGTTTATAAAAATGCATGGATTACTGCACATGCTTCATAAAATAATACCTAATCATCATCATTGGCAATTAACATCTACGTGAGATGATTAAGTAACGTTCATTGAAGATGCGAGGTACGATGTGCACCTACGCTGGTGACTTATAAGTCCGATTCTAGCCCGAAAGATACGACCGCAACTTCGGCAGCGGATCTCTGTGTTCGTACGTGGTGGAGATAAAACGGTGCGGTCACGCGGAGTTTCGCACTCGCGGGTCAGCTGCTCAAACCAGGTGTTATCGTGAGCAGAAACACCGTCAGTTATGGACTTACGCCATCTGACACGGTCGCCTCTTCCTCCCATTTGTTTGGCTCCATGTTAAAACACAACATGTCCAGCTTTACTCTGTCCTTAAACCTAAACATCGGACGACCTACCGGGCGCTTAGCATGTGCTACTTCGGCTAAAAGTATTTGCCTGGGCAAACGATTGGGGACCATGCGGTGCACATGCCCTAGCCACCTCATAGCTAATGATAATCATCATAAAAGACAATAATACGTGATGGTTATCCTTATACTTAAGTACAACGATACGACTATACAACGATATAGATATGAAAAAGTTTCCTGTGAACCCGCAGCCGTCCCTCATACGCCGAAGAAGGCCACCGCGGAGTTTTAGTTGGTATGCCGTGCGGTGTACATAGGTTAGGGACTCGGCCCGGCGGCTCAACGTTGGGTCGTAAGGCACGGTGAACCCAACTTCACCACTCAGTTGCCCCCCTTGAAGGCTGGGCGGTAGTAATAAGTCACTTTCTTCGCGAAAACAAAAAAAATGTATATCACTACATAGTATAAAACAAAGTCGCTTCCTGTCTGTCTGTTCCTATGTATGCTTTGATCGTTAAAACTGTGCAATGGATTTTGATGCGGTTTTTTAATAGATAGAGTGATTCAAGAGGAAGGTTTACATGTACTTTTATCCTATAAAAACTTATTAACGCGGGTGGAGCCACGAGCAGAAGCTAGTTTTCATATACAATCATTCGTTCGTACTGTCATATAAAAATAGTGCAAAATGTTCACGTGATTACTGTTTCCAAAAGCGGTTTCTATATAGAGTTGTTAATTTGGTTTTAAATTGAATATAAATGACGAGGCAAACATGCCATTTTTCCAAATGTAAGCGGCACAACAGCTCTTTAACAGTAGAACACTGGTGGTAGGTCTCTCATATATCGACGGCTCCGAAGAACAAAGTCGTATATGCAAAATGTTAGCTTTTCAGTAGAGCGCTTTGAAAGTCGTTAGTTTGTATTCATGTGCGAATTAGTGCTATTTTCGCACATTAAGTTCAAAGTTGTTACTGAACCCTATAGAATATAATGTTTTGTTCACTATAACTTGTGATTTTCACAATTAACTTAGACTTTCAAAGCGCTCTACTGAAAAGCTTAATTTTGCATATACGACTTTGTTCTTCGGAGCCGTCGATATATGAGGCCGTTTGGGTGGGTACCACCGCAAGTGAGCTTAAAATGTGACAAAAAGGCCGCGCCTGCGTAACTCTTTATACAAAACATGGATTTAAATAGATGATCATTAAACACAAACTACAAAGTTCATTAATTAGGCTTACCCATAAATACACTACTTAAAACAATTTATCGCCAAAAATACAATGGAAATAAAAGGGGTAACTAGGACGAACATTTTGACAGCGAGATAAAAGGGAGCCGACGCAGGCGTGGGATATAACATATGTTTAATTAATGTTCCTTCCATTCATGCCGCGTAACAGATCGAAAAAGATTATGTAGGCCGAGCGCTTGTTTCAAACCCTTGAATCCTTTGCTACGCGACCAGCTTAAGTCGTGCTTATGGCCTTTCGATTTTTTGACGAAATAATTTTATGAATATTTTTGTCATAAGATATTGTTATAGTAGGTATATCGACGGGTCCGTAGAACAAAGTCGTATATGCAAAATGAAGCTTTTCAGTAGAGCGCTTTGAAAGTCTAAGTTAATTGTGAAAATCACAAGTTATAGTGAACAAAGCATTATATTCTATAGAGTTCAGTAACAACTTTGAACTTAATGTTTGAAAATAGCACTAATTCGCACATAAATACAAACTAACGACTTTCAAAGCGCTCTACTGAAAAGCTAACATTTTGCATATACGACTTTGTTCTACGGACCCGTCGATATACATAAATCAATGGATTTATTTTCAATTTAATTAACTAAAATTCAATTACTACTAATACTACTTACTAATGTTATTGGTGGTAGGAATTTCATATGTAAGAGTCCGTCTGGGTGGGTACCACCGCAATGTCTATTTCTACCGCCAAGCAGCAGTGTGCATGCACTGTTGTATTTCGGTTTGAAGGGCATTGTAGCCAGTGTAACAACAGGACATAATGAGACTTAACATCTTATGTCTCAGGATGACGAGCGCAGTGGAATACCACACAGTACTTAAGGTAACTCAAGGTGCTGGATGGTGTTTCTACTGTTTATGGGTGGTCGTATCGCTTACCATCAGGCGAACGGCAAGCTCATCTCGTCATTCGATGTCATAAAAAAAACCTATATACAGTAAAACGGTCTGCATATAATAATTAATTAATGTAGACTAGCGCAAGTAGTACATTAATAGTATTGTTTATGTTTGAATAGATTACATCTTTCGATTTAATGTAAAAAGGATTTTTAATCTATACTAATATTATAAAGCTGAAGAGTTTGTTTGTTTGTTTGAACGCGCTAATCTCAGGAACTACTGAACCGATTTTGAAAATTCTTTCACTAATAAGAAGCTACATAACTCCTGAGTGCTATATATAGGCTACTCTTTATCCCGGGAAAATATTTTTGTCCCGGAAAAACTTTTTCACGCGGGCGGAGCCGCGAGCACTACTAGTAAATTATAAAATCTTTCCATGATTTTAACACACCAAAAAGATGAAAGAAAATTTATGATAAAATCTGCGAAAGGAAGGCTGTCGAGGAAGTCCTAGATTTGTACCGTAAATGTACCTTTATGGAACAAATTAGCTGCTTGCAAAAATATTTTTTATTTTAATAGATAACTGATTTCACTCTACTTGAAGTTAAGTAAACAGAACCCTAGAAAAAATTCCAGCCAGTAAGGGACCTTTTAATTCTTGATGTTTAAAATATATGTAGTAATATGCCGAAGAAGTTATAATTTTTGGCACAATGCTACCTCTGGTAAAGACGAGTTTGTGATCTCCTTAGTAACGCAATGTCAAAACGACCCATTATACGGTTAGTTATATTATTATGAGAGAGATAAAGAATCCTTCGAGTGTGTATGAGAATATTAGTGACTGTTGACGAAGCAAAAGGAATGCGATGTAGCTCTTCACGATCAACAGTCGCTGCCCATCTAAACGGAATGCAGAACAAAATTTTTACATGTAAAACGTTTTTAACAAAAAATTAAACCGCTTTTAAAAACCTACATGGTTATGGTTATGAGAACCAATTTTAGAGTTGGTGACTAATTGATCTTCATTATTATTTCCGTTCATGTATTTATCTAGCTTAGTGAGCAATTGTAATTTTTTTTATGGCATTGAATGACGAGACGAACAAGTCGTTCGCCTGATGGTAAGCGATACGACCACCCATAAACAGTAGCAACACCATTCAGCACCTTGAGTTACAAAGTACGGTGCGGTATTCTACTGCGCTCGTCATCCTCAGACATAAGATGTTAAGTCTCATTATGTCCAGTAGTTACACTGGCTAAAATTACTAATTACGTCACCGATTCAAAAATTGGTGTTCAGTATGTAGGTAATGTTAAATTTTTTCGGTTTTTAGTGTTACTACAAAATGCACGGGTCACTATAAAAGAATACCCAAATCGTTTCACTTGAAACGATTTGGGTATTCTTTTATATTCTTTTTATACTCTTAAAATTCTTCAATTCTTCATCATCAGATCGTAACCTGGGACCATCTAGGAAGTCCTTTGCAAGCAAAATAAGAATTTTCGTGGTCCGAGTCCGCCCCGTGACCATGAAGTGCTGCAAAGCCTTCGAAACGTTGGGAGAAAAATAAAATATAAAACCGCGATAAAATCCGTAAAAATAGTTTAATTTCAAAATAATACATTACAAATTAAGGCAATCATTCGTCCATATCACACTGATTTCCATTATTTAACGAATTCCAGGTCATCAGATTTATGTACTCTGTTCGTCGCGTCACATGGACGTCTACCGGTTCATCTGTTCTTGGATCCTCGCCAGACTTCGCCATCACTTGCAGTTCAGAAAGAGATATGTCTGACATCACATCGTGTCACGCCTCGAGCTTTCTCATAAATTGACACTAATGCGACAATACATATACCAATTGACGGGCAACGTGTACTTTGAAAAAAAAACCGGCCAAGTGCCAATTGAATCAGCTCGGATCCCGTCGAAGTTTATACTTTCAATGCAAAGTTGGACGAAGTAGTTTTTTTGTCACTCTAAGCGTTGTTTTTACACACGAACAAAGTGTTTTTATTTAAGTGACTAAGAAAGTGATTAGAACTTATCACCTACAAAATTAAGTTAGAATAAAATTGCTTATTAGTCTTATAGACTAGATTGTAATTAATGGCTAAGAACCTCTTACAAAAGGAACACAACAAAACACTAAACGTTTGTATTAGACCCCATGCCCATAAGGCTAACCCCTGTATGACCCCCTGCATTGACATCAGTGAAAATTACAATGGATAAGCAAGTACAATGCGATTCAAATAAGAATAGGATCGACTTTGCGTCATATTGTGACATCTAAATAATTAGATGTGACACACACACACACGCACACACGCACGCACGCACGCACACTCACACACACTCACACACACAAACACACACACACACACGCGCGCGCGCGCGTAGTATTCCCGAAGGGGTAGGCAGAAAAAACTAGTGCACCCACTTATTGCCGTGCGTATTTCGTCCCATGATGTGATAGGGGCGAGTCTATTGCCATATCGGGCACAAATTCCAGACTCCGGGCTGATACTGATATCTTGACAGAAAAACCCAATGTCATTCGCGTGACCCAGGGATTGAACTCGAGACTTCAGCATTGCAGTCGTACCGTAGTACAACTACGCCACCGAGGCACCGTTATTGATATTATGCTAATAACTTAGAATAATAAGTTTTCTATGCAAATTTTATATTTTTCAAGTGACAATTGACACAAAGGTCATTGAAATTCTTATTTGAAACCATTGATGTATTTTTGAAACGCATTGTAGCAATGACTCTCTTTTAACCCCTGACAAAAAAGCGGTGTGTTATAAGTATTGGGTGTGTATTTGTGTGTCTGTGTATCTGTATAGCTGTCTGTGGCAACGTAGCTCTCGAACAAATGCACCGATTTTGACGTGTTTTTTATTGTATGAAAGCTGATGTGATCGAGATAGTTCTGAGCTAGACTTTATGAAGATCTGTTCAGGCGTTTGAAGATTATCAGCTCATTTTCACACATCAATTTTTACACATCCGATTGATTTAAAATTTGGTGTATGTATTGTGACTTCGGCAATATTTTTAACACATGTAAACTTTTTGATACCCAACTCTTTAGCACTTATAGCAGATATAGCATGTGTGGGCTCATAAGAATGGTCTCAACGAGTAGTTGTTAGATAGTTGATAATCAAAGCCCCATGATGGCGAATATAGTAATTAAAAAAAATCTAAATAAAAGTTAAATAACCCCCGACACAAAAACCTTTAAAAAGTAAAAAATATAATACCTAGTAATATTTTAATTAAAGTGTCCTGTAGGGGGAAGTCAGGACCAGGGCGATGAAATTAGTTCTTTAGCAGTCCCCCGACCCGACGACACGCTTGGGTTAAAATATTACTAGGTACTTAAACGACAGAGACACTTTTTTTATTTTATTTTAAGAGGTTTATTGTGTAGGGGTAATTTTAATTTATTTTTTATCATAATATGCGTAACATCATTCAAAAGGTTTGCTAAAATTACGTCCTAAAGGTTTTTATTTTTAAATAATAAAGCGTTACTTCTTTTAGCATCATCATCAGCCATATGACTTCCACTGCTGAACATAGGCCTCCCCCAAAGATTTCTAGATGGACCTGTCAAAAGCGGCCTGCATCCAACGCGTTCCTGCGGCCTTTACCAAGTCATCGGTCCACCTTGCAGGTGGACGGCCGACGCTGCGCTTGCCAGTACCTACGTGGTCTCCACTCGAGAACTTGTAATTAAATTGTTCTCTTTTAGAATGTAATGCCCTATCATCAAAAACATTAATGTGAAATATAGAATATGCATATGCTTTAAAAGTTTTACACATAAAGCATTACTTCTTTTAGCATGTGATGTGATTATGTTGCGTAGATTTGTTTGTAGTACGCAGATAGTGCGGTTAATTTTGATTTTGCGGTTGCCAGCCGTGTTTAACCGGGTCTCTATGAACACTACTTGTGTTGGGGCCTCGCTGACATGATGCATGTCAACTATTTCAGACGAATGAACCTCGCATTATGTATAGGAATAGAGCGTGTGATATTACCAAAGTTGGCCATTAAATACCTTTCTCCTTGTGACGACTGACTTTGCTTTCCATCCATTATTTAACCAGGGTTTCCCAATATTATCGCCCCCTCAGAATTGAAATGATATTTTCATCCTCCTCATAAAAAAGATAAATTATTTTAAAATGACACTTAGTACTTAGTAGCGGAGACCGGGGATAGTTGACCAAATTTCAGCTTGGACGCTTATAATTTTTTGTTTTAGTATATAATGTAAAAAAAAAAACCTATAAGTACGATAGGTGGACACATAAACTTTACAAAGGAATACCAAAACCTTCGCGATTATTTATAACATAGAGTGAAAATGCCATTTTGTGGAATGAGAAAATCAAGTCAACCCACCCCATACCTGGGGTTTGTGGACGATTCACTTGGTATAATTTGACCTACAAATCAATTGGTATAAAATACGGCAACAAAATAGAAGAAAACACCATGAGCACTCTGTACTTATTTAATATTATCACTGTGCCTTATTAAGACCAAATATCATTAACATTTACATAATAAACATTTAATTTGTTACTTTTTGTACGATATTCGTTATTGGGATGGAAACAAAAATCCTACCACCAGCAGAGGGTCTACTGTTTCGATTAGTTATTCTTTTGTAAATCCACATGATTTAAATGTAAAATTGTCAAAAAATCTCACTTTATTCCAAGTAAAGAACATTTTAATTACTAACCAGTACATTTTCTAGGAAATCAACTTTTTAATTTTCAACCACATGTAAGTACCACAAAACTAGCAAAATAACTAACAAAAATACACTTAAATCAATAGCCAAACTCATACTTCGAATTGCTTGAAAGTAAGTAACACCGAGTATAAAGGCTTCAATTCAATATTTAGAGGTATACTATTATTAAGATATACATGTACATAATTTGTTTGTTTAATAAAATAAAAAAAAAAAAAAAAAAAAATAACACGCATAGGTATCATTTTTCGATAAATCGATCTGTCTCCTGGATTACGTGCGCCTGGAGTACGCGTGCCCATTCCGTCTTTGCGGTGAAGATTCGGAAACAGATAACTGTTTTCGTGTATATCAGGACGAGGCAACACTTTCAAATAGCTCAATTTTTTTACTGTTATTCAACCTGCCCTTATCACTAACCATCCTCGGTTTTCCCTACAAGTAAATAAAATAAACCTTGGCGAAATCGAAAACATTTTCTATCGGAATAATTCATTAGGAAATTCTTTCGAAACTTCTTCCAATAACTGTAAGACATCAACAACAGATGGGTTCGTGGTCATTTGCCGTATTGATGATTCGGAACTCTGAAGTAATGCCCGCCTCGACATCTCTCTGAGATCATTGTGAAATTATAAAGAAGCAAATTTGATATTTAAGTACGTATTTTTAAAATTGGTTTTCGTAGTGTGGCCAAAAATATTATTAACATTGATTAATAAATCAATTGAGTGTGCTGGAATAATCCAGTCCACCCAATTCATATTTAAAATTGAGCTAATTTGACTCGAACTACTTTGGAATAAGTGTATCTATGTATATATGCGATTTCTTTGATACCATTATGTTTATATTACGATCCGTTGGAAATAGCACGCCCATAAAATTTGAGTTGTAATCACCTACTTTCCATCTTGATTTCTAGTTTTTGCACATTAACAGAAAATAACTGCCTCGCATACAAATTACGCGCAACATTCCAAGCATTATTTTAATGATATGTAAATGTTCTTATATTACCCATTTTGTTTATATGTGAACCTCTCGTAAATGTTTAGAAACAAATCGCTTTACAATGCTCATATGCATTGAGTTATACCTACTTACGTAATATTTTTATTAAACTAGAGTCAAGATGTCAAAGTAGTTTTTTTTTTTTTTTTGTCCCTGACATTACTCTTTCTAGCCTGACGAGGGTCGGCTTATGAAAGAACACCGGTCTTTTGGGTGAGTGCAGAAGGCGCTCGCAACCCTTAAGGGACGCCTTAATAGGGTGCTGTATCAAAATACATACAAATAAACTAGTCTGGTTGCAGTTCAATACTACGCAATCATTGTTGTTATGTTAATTATTGTAAAACAGATGATAACTGACTCTCAAACTGTTCGATCGGTTGACGATATTTTCATGAGTTTTTGTAAAATCGGTGGTATTTTTTTTACTTAAACCAATACCCCTTTTGTTTATAATATTAGTTTTTGCGAGCGAAAAAGACCACGTGAAAGTCTTTTTCGAAACAAAACTCCTACTTTAATCTTTCCGGGACAAAAGGTAATCCTTACATTTAATTTAAAGTTTAGCCTAATGTTGTATCCATCCAAGTATCCAAACATATAAATATATGCTGAAACATGCGCAACAACGAGAATATTAATGTCGATAAAATTAAAACTATAAAATATAATACGGAAATTGTAAGATACGGGTTTTGTAAAATTTTACGTTAAATATTTTACTACTACCGCAACAATATTGTGCGTCATTGGCACTTGCCTCGTATATATAGAATATAAATTATTGGGTACGACAGTTTCGTGATTTTGTTCATTTTAATATTACATTATAATAAATTAAAATTCCTTTTTTTGCGACATTGAAAGCAGTTTTTTTAGTTTATTTAATATTAGAAGAATCAATAAGCGAATGAGAATTTATTTAACGTAATTTTAATATCATACTCAAAAAAGTAACAAAAACTAATTTATACGTGCCGTTATTGCTAAAATAAAAGATTTGCAGCGATTGGACATAAAAGTGCCGAGTATCATGCTAATTCAATGCTTCTGCAATTTCGTAGCACTCATTAACAGGCTTTTATTAGCTTCAGACGTATCTATGTAACGGAAACTTTGAACATGACTTTGACCCCCTTCAAAGCGTCGGATTTAATCGAAATTTAGCATACTTATCAAGAACCGATGACAATTTCATATTTTAAACTATAAACACGCTTTTATAGCAAATCCATAAAATTGGCATATTAAACTGGCAACTCTTAAGTGTAAAAATGGCAGACTTGTCACAAGATGGCGCTTTCATTTATTTTTAGTGACATCTGTTGGGCAATAGTAGAACAGAACTAAAAATAAAAAATTAATAATAGTTTAAAATACCTAAAAATCAACACACTAAAAAACTTAGAATTCAACAACAAAAAATTGAAAATAAATTTGAATTAAGAATAGTGTAAATAAGAAAATATTTTGTTGTAAAAAAAAACGTATGCCTGGTGCGGCTTGGTAGACTTCACATACCCTCAAAATTCTTATGGGAAATTCTCAGGCATATATGTTTCCTCACGATGTTTTCCTTCACCGTTAAAGTGAACGATATTTGATAAACAATACACACGTAACTTCAAAAGGTCAGAGGTATGTGCCTTGGGTTTTGTAATTCCGGACATTGTTAAACAAATTAACTAAGGTACTATGTGATTAATTTTAAAACTGTTGAATATCGACCAGTCTGACTTTATCAAGCTAAAAATACACATTCGGTACAATATATTGGTATAACAGGTGTGTGTAAACTTTTTTAAACAGCTAAGCATTACCGAAAACAACATAAAGTAATTACAGTATACACAATTTCATGATATAAGTAACTTTTACACCCCCGAAAACAAAATTAATACAAGCAATCCAAACTCATCAGCAATCATTCAACTTTGAGAATAACTATAACAACGTTTGGGCCTATTTATGGAAGAGATAGGAAAATTTGACACTGATCGATGATCGAACCATATAATATTTGAGTCACTTACTGATTAGGTATTGGGAAACAATTAATATTTTTACGAAATAGTAGTCGACGGCTTACAAACTAGGATTCCATTTTCTTGTCTTGACAACTTATCAATCAATACAAACTTTGTTGTTTGTTGTTTGCCTTTAATATTTGATTACGAGAACTTTTCCTAAGTTTACGAAAAGCGATCGTTGTATGGCATACTATTATTGCCATCAAAAATTATTTGGCTCGAAAATGAATACTTTTGTTTATGCAATTAACATTCGATATTGATAACGATTGCACCTGTGAACTCGCATGCGACAATAAAAGTCTATCAGTCCAAGACAATGACCTTTATAGCGATCATAATTTTAAGCTACCTCATCGCTGTGAGCACGTCAGACGTCTATTTTAGTTAACGTCGTCATTCTAGCGGAGTGAGGTCAAAGAAATGCGGTTGCTTAGTGTTCAGTCCGATCCCAAACTACATTTTAATTGTTCTTTTTTTTTTATTACGTCACCATTAAATTGGTATCTTGGGTACGGCTATTAAAAATAGTATTTATTTCGAAACAAAACTTCATGATCTACATATGTCCTATTTTTATTGTAGTACAAGATATAAACAGTAGAATATACACAAATAAATTAATACAAAGTAACTTAACACATAATACCAAAAAAATTCTAACATCTTATATATATCATTATTCATTGTCTAGTACTTAGTTATTTAATAATAAAATTAACTTATATACGAGTGTGATGAAAATTTATACTAAGTTGGTAATGATAAGTCATCATCATATCCATCATCCATTCATCATTCGACATACATTTAAATTTGAATCCTACTAATATTATAAAGGCGAAAGTTTGTAAGAATGTATGGATGTTTGGATGTTTGGATGTATGGATGTTTGTTCTTCTTTCAAGCAAAAACTACAAAACGGATTTCGATGAAATTTGGCACACGGATAATCATGTCTTGGATTAACACATAGGCTACTTTTTATCCCGGGAAAACATAAAGCGGGACTTTTATCCCGGAAAACTTTTTAACGCGGGCGGAACGGCGGGCAAAAGCTAGTCAGTAATAATTCTCTAGGATTTCATTCTAAAACCTCTTATTATGACGAATTATTGGTGTAAATTAGCTGTTGCAGTAACACAAGTATTTTATATGAAATGTGGAAGGTTAAATTCTCTAAACATTCTGGCAACATGGACAGGTTAAAAAAATCATATTGATGATTATTATATGATTGACGATTGTAATGTTCCATTTCCTTTTGTAGTTAATACTTGATGCTTATTCGTTATATAATATTTCATACGTCACATTATTATGATATTCCTATATTTCACTAAAGCTTGGCAGAAATACACATTATTTTGTACTTTTTCTACCTCCATGAAAGATCAGCAAATTAATGTAGATAACCATTTCAACTTCTATAATTAATGATGGGTGTCTCTACATCTCTAGCTTTAGGATCTTGTCATTAACGTATCACAAACAATCATTTACTTCAGATTTTGTAAAGACTACAGTAACGTATTGTGCAACATTGACAGTGAACACATAAATCTTCGGAATACAAATGGAGTGTAAATTTTAAACCCGATTAAGATTTGTACGGCATCAGCCAGTTCATTTCGAATGTTCGCGCTATGCTTCGTGCATTATTACGTCGCATGTATTTTGCCATGCCCCTTAGGATAAAAGCTTTTGTACGTGTCGTTTGGGACGCTGTTCACCGTACATAAAGCGCAGGCGCGACTTTACGATTTGCACCTAGGGATATAATAAATTAGACAACCGTTAAAAAATGTTAATGTCATGCCAGAAGACAGGTGAAACGAGAAACGAGTTTAAAATGAAAAAATACAACTGAATTTTATATCGCTCCGATGGGCAATAACATTATTTAAAGAAATATGAAAACATATATTCTCATGTCAAATACGCAATGTTAAATATTTTGTCAGTGAGATTATTTGTATAAGTAGATCGTATGAGAGATTTCTTCATAGTTTAGACTAACTTCAGACAGTATTGTTTATTCATAAATGTTTATACATTATTACTGAATGTGAATAATGGTATAACATGAAGTACCTATCTATTATCGTTAAAAATACTTTTAAGGTATCTAACTTACCACTACGTTTTACAATACTGGTAGTCAAAACGAATGGAATTGGCGTAATTTGGAGAATTTCCAAAATCGACAATTCATCTAAGTCAATTCAGGACACATTTGATATAGGGCAACTAATTCAAAACAGGAAATGGATGTATTTCTTGCAAATTAGTAGGTATTCAAATATATAACAGTAATTGACATAATGTAGTTTTAACATTGGAATTCCAATTTTTTTTTCATTAAATACCACCTACGCTTGCCTTCATTTTTATGCATGTTAAGAAATATTATTAGTTTGCTAAAAGTAAAGCGTTTTTATGTGGAGCCTCCACGAATTTAAGCTTACTCAATTAATCCCTTAAATTGCAATTAAAGTTACCTACTAAAAGTGATACTTCTAATGATATCCTCGACTGCCTTGGTGGAGTAGTTGTATCATGGTACGACTGCAAGGCTGAAGTCTTGGGTTTGATACCCGGGTCGGGCAAAGTGATATTGAGTTTTTCTATTCAGATCAGGTCGGAGTCTGGAATTTGTGCCCGATATGGCGATAGGCTCGCCCCCTTGATAGGGGTCATCACATCATGCGATGGAATAATGGCTAAAGTGGGTGCACTAGTTGCGCCTTTGCCTACCCCTTAGGGGATAAAAGGCGTCAGTGTATATGTATATGTATGTATTCTAATGATATATAGCTCTGCAACACGCAAGATCTGAATAATATAGGTACACGTTAATGGATCACCGACATTTGTGTCGATGCTAGGTTTCAACCATCGCCAAGATGTAGCTCGACACTCAAGACAAACAATAATTCTTAAATACGAACTATCCCCCATTTTATCTTTACGCTTGCTCTTTTGTATTTAACGTAAGTATTTACTTTTTTTCACTTCAATAAGCAAACGTATTACGAAGGTCTTTGAAGCTCACGAAACGACATCCGTAGATACAACCAGAATAAAATCGAATTTAATTAATTGGTATCCAAATGTGCAAACGTTTTTGCATTTTCTTTTATATTGTCTTGTCCGGACTCCGGGGAGCCGGATGCCGCGCCGACAATCCCGACGAATAAAACGGAAAGTTCTTTCTGTAAGTGTAATATTATGCTTGCAACGAAATCTAACTATCGAACTAATATCATTTTAATACATTTATTTTAATCTTATACTTATTCGAATTTACAATAATTTACAATGTGATTCAAGGAATATTTTTTTGTTAACTTATTCTCCATATTTTTGCTCCCAGGTTAAATATTGTATAATAATTTATGTATTGCTAATTGCTTTTTTCAATACTTCTTTCAGGAATATACTAATTATTCAGATAACAAATAGTTTATTTCAAACAAAAATGAAAATGGCATTGATCTATTCAAATTCACGTTAAAAATTTTATTTCGGGAAACTTTAATTGATAGTTATTTCCAAACTGAAAAATATCGCTAATGAAAAAACGCTGATCAATATCAGTTGAAAGAAAATAATGTTACATATTCAAAATAATTTTCCAAGGAACACAGCTGAAAGACAGTCCGATCAGTTAAAATATACATTTGAAAACATTCGCGAATTTTCAAAAAAATAAGGGAAGAATATTATAGTTACTTTTTTACACATTGCACTAATAATGTATCTTCAAGCATTACTACAAAAGGTTTAACAATGCATATAGCACGCTTGATTTCACTCCATTAGCACTTGTATGTTGATTTAGAACGTAAACTAAAGGCACCGAGAGATTTAATGATAGCAAGACTATGTTACGGTAACTATACGAGTGCGTAATTCACACGTTGGCGGCGGCAGTTCCAAAATATCTCATACAAACATAAGCAGTTTCCTAAAGTTTTCTAAATAATAAATGGAGACGACGACGGAAGCATCGCCCTTGACGCAAAACCACGGTTGCGCAAAATAATACGTAGATATGTCACTGGAGATTTAGATTTATAAAAAAGCATTGCTTCCGGGAGCGCGGTCCTTGGATACGATGCGAGAATAAATAAACATTAATCAGGTCTCAGTGATAAACCCATCGCCGCGGAAACCGGTAAACGGCCGCAAAACGCCGCCAATGTGTTGTAATTGTTTGGCTTTCATTAATATAATTTCATTCGCCTCTATTACACACGTGAACCGTTGCTAGTTGACGTGATTGCACTGTTTAATAACGTATCTTGAACAAGCTGTTCAGATTTTGCTGTTGAAATCCATTGAGATGGACGTTATTATTTCATGAAGTCATCAAAGTCTGCTAATTTAGAATGAACAGTAATCGTTCACAGCACACCGCCGGCTTCAAATACAAATAGTGTAGATATACTTGTTGCATTAGCATAACGCAAAGAACATATCCATTGAGAAAAACAGCTGATAAAAACAAAAATAAATACGATAAAAATAGAGCACGTGTTTATTCCACTGTGTATGTTAAAACAAAAACGTGTTAATACGCACCTCTAAGTCAGAATCAATTCCTTCTAAACTTGAAGACCGTGCATCCGTACGAAGTGATACCCTATTCGGTCGTCTCGTGAGACTGTTCACCCCCATTAGTTTACTGGAGCGACCGAGAGTAGCACTGCTGCTTCCAACTACCTCACATGGTTCCCGAAACGAAAGCTTCTTTCGCGGTCTTTCGCTGACATCTTGCATGGAAACATCTGTGTTACCAAGTCTTTCAATAACAGGTATAACAAGCCGAGATTGCACACACACTTCCTCTGTGGAGTCAAACTGTCGTTGGCGTAGAGGCGATGGGTCTTTTGGAAAACCACCGCAATACCAGTCTTCAATATCTTTATCGTACCGTTTCATCGCACCAACTGACAGAGGCCTGGGTCTCATGCCACTTGAGTATTCGCGAGATGTGCCCTCCTCGATTCTGCTTCGGTGCTTTTTTCGAACATCATGGAATTCAGGTTCCGATCGGCTGCTTTTTAATCTGTCTTGGGTTTTTTTGTCTTTTGTTTCTTGTTTGGGTGTTTTTGAACGGTTTTGACTGTCTTGTTTAGACTTTAAAGCTCCTCCGAGTGACACCAGGGTGCTCCTGGCTTTTAATAGGACTTCCGTGGGCAAGTGTTTCAACAGATGATCGTTACGTCTCTGTTTACTATGGTCCCTGTGATTGGACATGTTGGAATGTCGAGTGGTTGCGAGAACATGTAGTCTTTTCTCTCGACTTGCAAGAAGATTTCACCAAAACACGCGCGCCGCTGTGAATTCCCACGAAACAACTGAAGTGGCGGAGGCGTGGTTTGCGCGTGCGTCGCGAGTCGCTCCAAGTACCACAAATAAACATATTCGCGTGTTCCTAAGCGGTACACTTCGTGCAGACACATGGATCGAAATTTGTTAATAATGTGATAACAGGTAACCGAGGAATTCGTGATATTTCAAACAAACATGCAATGTTATGAACGAAAATTCTTATGAACAGAAATAGAGCGCATAGTAAAAATAAAGACGGAATAGGCTGGTTGAACCGAATAAGACGTTTGAAAAAATAATGGTTAATGAATTAATTTTAATAATAGGTATATTGTTAAAAAATGTTATATATTTCTACGAAACCTTAATTTCCTGATTACGAAGTTGAACACATTTTGAACTTGGCTATTATGAAGATAACAATTTTATAAAACAATTAAATCACCAAAATCACTGATTCCTCGTATTTTATCATCATATTGCAATCACCGCACATATCAGATTCAGTAATGTATAAACTTAATTAATGTGTCAATGGTGTATTAGATTAAATTCCATAATGGGTACAAAAACTGAACGTCCCGTACAAGAATTAATGAAGAACTAAAATAATATGCAATTCAAGTTACCGTGATATTGGAATTTATAACATATAAAATAGAATTTCAAGACAGAATTATATATTGCGGCATGTTTAGTTGCAAAAGACGACAGAAAAATGAAAGTTACTATTAATTTCGCGTGTAAATATTCATCATACATCATGTATGTATTCGCCACGTTCAGTAGTAGACCGTGCATCAGTTTAATGAAATCATTAAAATATTCTATTTTTCGTTTCTTTTCAAGACTTCAAAGCTACTAAAATGATTTATGCATCAACTCCGGCGGCGTCTTGAGTGAAATATCTATCAAAAGTTTCTTTACCTATTTAACCCCCGTTTGATAGTGCAGAAAGACCTCACAACTCTATCTTGTCGGTTGAATTGTTGAGTGCCTGTATGTGTTCGCGTGTACTGTACACGAGAGTGTTAACGCTACAATCGTAATCCCGGCTATAATAAAATGCTCTTCGATCAATTGGTGTAATTAAAATGCGGCCGCAAACGATTCAACGCAAACAACTCAGTTATTCCTTGGATATTTATGGCGTTCTTGAACGAGTGATCCAAGACTGTAATTGATTATAAAAGTCGGGCAGGTTGTGGACAAGAAGATTTATATTGACTATAAACAGGAGGTGCGACGTAATACATCGGAACTCGTAACATTAAGGAACCGAAAGAAACTTCTGGTAGTAAACGCTCAAACCCATTCGTATTGTCACTATAACTGAATTCTGGAATGCATTTGCACATCATATTCCGCCATTGTTTATTTCGATTCACGTAATATACACACCAAATCAAATAAAACAATTTATTAAATTTATAAATCCGTGCGCGAACATAAATAAATGGGCATAACATTTTGACAGCCGAGCAGAGGCGTTTATCCTACCAAGATATATTTAGAGGGAGTCAATAATATAAACCGATAATGTGATATGTTTCAATTTATATGTTTACGAATATATATCCGATAACTGTAAGTGTCGTGCCAAAGTGGGTAATGAGAATTTAAAATAGGTACAATTACACATTATACTGGAAGTTGAATAGAAAGCAGATTATGATGGTACATTTTTGAGTTTATAACATCGTTTTATTAGCATGGATGGGCCAGCTAGACTGGGATAACACCACTGTGCTGTTGTCGACGCTTATGGAAGTGAATGCTGGTTTAGCAGAAGAAGCGCGAAAGTCAAGTAAATGCGATGGAGATGCTCTCCTTACCGAGTATATTATATGAAGTCACCATTTCTTATCGTATTGGATAGTATAATAAATGAAAGTTACAAATTGAAGGATGATGTGGGGACTAAAATTAAAACAAGTATGCCGAGATCATTAGGGCACGTAGAGAAGATGGTTGAAAGACGAGTCACAAAAGGTATTTATCGAACGAATGTAGATGGTTACAAATGGAGGGGATGACCATAACCGGCAAAAATGTAGTAGAAGAATTATTATGAATGTGAAAAGTTTGTCATGGTCGTGGCATGTCGCGCTCAATAGTCCCTGGTTCTCTTTGTCTCTGTGTATGAATATATGACTTGTTCATTTTGATTTGTGCATATTTGTTAAACTCGATTCATTTTGACAATTCATTGAATCTTAATAAAAAACTAAGAAGTTAACACGATATTCATTGGTTCTGAAGCAATGCGAAGTACGCCGGGCCAGCTCGTAATATTATAAATGCGAAAGTAACTCTGTTTGTCTGTCGCGCTTTCACGCCAAAACTAATGAACCAATTTAGATAAAATTTTGTACACAGATAGTCTTGAGCCTGAGAAAGGACATAGGCTACTTTTTATCCCGAGAAAATATAAAACGGGACTTTTATCCCGGGAAAATATAAAGCGGGACTTTTATCCCGTAAAAACTTGTTACGCGGGCGGAGCGGCGAGCAAAAGCTAGTACTGTATATTTCTGATGAATTTCGGTTAAGTGCATTGAGAACAGAAGAGGTTAAGTGATTCATTATCTACTGGACTATGGTATAAAATTTTAACTTTTTCTTCTTCATAATATCACTAAATATAATATCTTGGCAATAAATGTAAGCTTTTCATTAATTTAAATTAATTGACAGGCCAGCGTAACGATTACGAAAAAATGTGTCGTGTATTTTTCATCAGACTTCTGCCTAAACTAGTTACCCAGGATACCTGTTGGAATATAGCGACGCTTCTAAATATACTCTTAGTACATTACAGCGTCAGGGAACTGAATCGAGGGCAGTTGACGTAGTTTAGCCGCATACTAAGGTGGATAATCCATTACACAAGGTTGTGAGCAAAAATCAATCTGGATTGAACAAACTAGGCTTAGAGTATAGTTTAGTATAATATTTAAAGTTATTAATGTCACGCCTCGTTGGGCTGACTTCTACTACTGGCATAAGCATGGTTAATCAATTTGTGTAAAGAAATACATGGTTAATTTAACACAATTAAATCTTCACAATTTATTCATAGTAGAGCTGATAGTTTTGCGGTGTGACGGTAAATTATTTCTATAAAGAAATTATAATATAAGTATAATTTTTTTACAGCATATAAAGGTATCGACAATTAATCATACAAATATTGTAAAAACAATTACGTATAAAGTAGATACTGATAAAATTAAACGATTTCCGCACATAGGTATAAGGGATAAAATTAACACTTCATCACTATTTATGAATTGTGATCTGCTACAATATACCAGAAAAACAGTCGCAAAAATTAATTTACGAGAGCAACGTGATTTGTGGTCGGGTGAGACAGGTCCAAACGTTGCATATATCACTGCATGTTTTTCAGAAACGATAAATCAAGTAATGATGCCGCAGTCGCAAAAATGTCGAAAATGTCTTTTTATGTCGTTAAATAGTCTCCCTAAAATATTGAACTATATGGATTTATGCAATGTTACATTTGACTAACACTTTAATTGAGAAATCCTTCTATACTTTATGTTCGGTGAAAAAATCCCGCTCGTTATCTATTATGGTTTAAAGCAGAGTCTTTGAATGACGCATATACATATTAATAATGTAGGGCCTCATAAGAATTGATAACTATGCATATGGAACCAAATAAATGAAGGAGGAATAGTGATACAGATTAAAAAGCAGTTTTATTAAACTTCGGTTATAAGAAACCGTGTTGTGATTTCGAAATATATAAAAATGGCACTAGCTCTCGTCATTGTGCTTTTTCTCGTGTGAGGTAATGAGGAAGCTGTTAAATAAAACTACTAAAGAGAAACTAATGTAATTAATAATTAGCAATAGTTGAGGGATAAATCAGCTCAAAATCACATAGAAAATTGAGAACATTCCCGTACTTCAATAGTACAAAATAGAACATACTGAGAGATAAAACTATTCTCAGCACTACCCAGTATATTCGACTTAAAAATACTGAACTGATGTCTCATAATTGTTGTTTCCTATCTATATAGGAAATATGTTAATATAATTTCGTACTAAAACGCCACTTTGCGTGCCTATAAATAGATTTTTTTTATCTTAAATAACAAATTCGCATATAAAAGTCTCCTAGATAGAAACTCAATAGTATTTCATTATTCCCACGCAATTTGAAGTCACGCACGTCCTCGGCGTCACATTTTCTCTGAACTCCAACATCACTTTGTTTTCCGGGTTAATTAAAAAGTCATTAAACTTTATAGTTTGGAGTTATTAGCTGTTAACAATTTATTTTAAATGGAATCACGATCGTTATTCTTAGTCTTTTGAAGCATATAATATTTCAAAGATGTGAGGAGTTTTAATCGTGCAATAATAGTAACGTAAATACGTATTAAATAATTTCCACCAATCCCCGATTTCCTAAAATGTTATATATAAAAGACAATAATAATAATTCATAACAGAAAAGGCTTGATAGAGCGATAAAATAGAATCCTGGGACCAATTTCGTGAGCGATATCTGAAAATTGAACAGCAATAAAATTATGGCTCATCGTCTTTGTTCCAGAGCCTGAAGGCGAATAATAAGAGACTTCATACTGTCTCAGAAAGAATTTATAGGCTTACGCCACATAATAAGTATGTTATATACTATTTCCCTAATCAAAATGGGATAATTAGACTGTACGACGTAACCGGAATTATCATTATAATGATATCAAAAAAGAGGCTAATAGAAACTCTGTGGGGGAGGCTGTGTGCCAAGAATTAAGAATTATTTTCTACAGCAGATGCTCGGGATCACCTTTACCACTTAGACTAGCAAGTATCTTGCCTTTAAATGAGAAACGATAAGGAGGATGAGAATTATAATAATAAATACCTACACTATGCTTAAATTTCATCGGCGCTATATATGTATAATCGGAACTATAACACAGTTTAATAATATTGTGATCTAATACTAAAATGAGAGATTGAATTAATAATAACACAAAGTGTAATAAATACCATAACTTTTTACCTTAATAGAATTAAGAAGAAAATAGTCAAAATACCGAAATAAGTAAAAGTATGGGACAAAAAATAATATTTACTTATACCTTATAGCTTAGTAAATTTTAACACCATCCTACTAATATTATAAAGGCGAAAGTTTGTAAGAATGTAAGAATGTATGGATGTTTGGATGTTCCTCTTTCACGCAAAAACTACTGAACGGATTTCGATAAAATTTGGCACACGGGTAGATCATATCCTGGATTAACACATAGGCTACTTTTTATCCCGGGAAAATATAAAGCGGGACTTTTATCCCGGAAAAACTTTTTAAAGCGGGCGGAGCCGCGGGCAAAAGCTAGTCTTATTATAATCCTCTTACAAGAATTATATTATATAGGCGGGATATAATTATTATTAATCTTTGAAACATTCCAAACTTGATATTATACGCACTACAAAATATAGTACTTTCCGACGCTCACTCAAACATATGCACAGCACCAAAGTCAGATACAACTCCCATATCGTTTGTCTTAAATTAGTCATTATTGTTTCTTATTATTATTATTTTCTTCTGTATATTCACACACCTGCTGTTAAGTGCTTAGCTGTTTAGATCTAAATAGTAACAATGATGTGTCAACATAGAATTGCAATCTAGAATAATACCTTATGTTCGTGTATTTAAAAATGTATTTGATTATCTGTTTTGTTGTTCAAACAAATAATAGATAAAAGCTCCTCCATCAGATAATCCTACACAATTCAATCCAACGTAACAGCTCTGTGTGATTAAAACCCATGCGAAAAAAGAATTCGCACAAAATATTCTATTCGCCAGGTGGTCAGCAAAAGCGGTCTATCAATTGATTTTACTCCAACATGACTTTTTACTTTCTGTGCGTTCATCCATCAACTGCTTTCAATTCTATTCACATTTTAGTCGATCCTCACAATATAATGCATTCAGGTTCATGGATTAAATAAAATTCTTAAATAATAATCGTCGTTCTTTTTTGTATGTTTAGAACGCGCTATAATGTAATTTGAAAATACAATTTACTAAACCGATATTTTTGAATGTTCTATGGTGATTCCTAGATGGCATTGTGAGAGTTTAGCACTAGTAGGAAATGTACAGGTTAATCATATTATGGAGTGCTTGAACGCACCTATAAAAATACTGCTCAACTCATCTTTGGACTGCAGCTCTACTACATTTAAGTGGAAATGTACTTTAAGTCGATTTTACAATAATACACGTTACTGCATTTACAAATTGTCCAATCAAAGTGTCCCGGTCGGTTTTGTATTTAGAAGCTATCGAAATTGGCGTAATCGTTAAGTCCATAAAACTGTTTTTAGCAAAGACAGTTCTCTCGCGTTGCATGGACGTGGCCGGCGCACAGCTCGGCGTAGCAAATTGCATCTGAGACACGTTCCAGGTGTCGTGATTTCTACAAGTAACGTTATTATCGACGTCAGGGCTAGTCAACTATTCGCATACAGTTGAAATAACGGATACTAGAGTTTATTATTGAATTTATACTAAAAATATGAATAGGCGCTCTGTCCCTTCGTAATGTTAGACGGCTAAGCTCAATAAAATATTCCGCACCTGCGTTTCTGCCTAAACATTAAAGCGCGTTCATACTTATTACATCAAGTTTGTAATTTAACACATTATCTCACATTAACTATAATATTGCATGTAAGACAACATTCAATTCGTCAGCGATAGCTCACTAGATGTGGACCGGATTGCCCAGAAGAATGCATACTTAACTACGAAGTTACTTGTGTATTATAAATCTCCTGTTAAGCAGAAGAAAAACATCTAAGAGTTCGTGAGAGCTTCGTAAGTTGGTGAAGTTAGTGAATCATTACATCGGGATGAAGGCATTGTCTTGAATTCGTCTGCCTTGCTAAGGGTTGGTGGCAGCAATATTCAACAATTCGTTTTATTTTATGTACTGTAAGCTATGACGTTCTAAATCTTTGAACATGAATACAGAATTCAGAAAATGTTCACCACCCCTGATCTACGTGATGTCACAATTTTCTTTTGGTACAAACATATATCGAGTACAGCAGTGGCATAATGAGCAAGCTCGAACCTCGTGGAATTCAATGCACTGCATACAAAATACTTCATAGATGCTCAGGTTTGTGATCTTGACTATTTCGCTATTGATCACGAATGTTACTTATTTCACTGAGAAGTTTTACAAGTAGATTTATAAAAAATAAAGGTAACTAAATAAAGTTAAGATCTAAAATAAGTAAAGAATATGACTGGAGATATAGGAAAAAAATATTATAAAGACGTAAGAAAATTAAAATTATTCCTAAAACAAAACAAAATCTTTAATATCGTTACATACCATGATTATTTATCTAATCACTAAATATCATGAAGTTTATAATTTAAGGTGTTACAAGAGTACGTTTAGAAAAGGAAAAAAAACTAAGAAGGAAGTTTCCCTCGTTGAGCATCTCTATTTTTGTAAGACGGGATCGATAAAACGTAAAGGTCATGTGCAGTCTTTTCCGTTCAAATGTGTGTCAAAGTCTTTGACATTGATTGAAAGCAAAAATTTGCTATAATTAAATAAAAGGCAAATTTTGGCCACTGCGGGTATCTGACCTTCATAAAACATAACCTTTGTAAGACAGGGACTACATTATACAAACCACATGTATTAATTGCTAATGATTGTTTGCTAATGATTAGCTTAAATAGAAGCATGACTAGGGATTAAGTACAAACGCGTTATCTTATATCGGTTGATTGAAAATCTGGAAAGAAAGAAAAAATAGTTTACAAGTCCTTAGATTAATGATGATAAAATGATGTAGTTAATAAAAAAATTATGTGGCAAAAATATTATGTATCACTTTCCATTGTTTTGTACCAATAGAATTATGATTTATTTAGCTTACTAACATTTTATTGAGTACTTCATTTTTATCGTACACATCTAGAATTGATGCGTTATTAGATGTACAGTAGCGAAACGCGATCAATGTGATTTAGAACAGAATTGATCAATGACTATATCGTGCGTTGCAGAATAGTTTGAAACAAAATGCATAAATATAAAAATGTCGGCACATAAACAATCAGTGTTGATTGTTTTATATTTTTTTATCTTGACTGTAAACGCTTTTCATTACGTCAGCGTTTTAATGTTGAAAATAAAACACAATAAACCCTTTCAGGTGGCTTCAGTGTTATTTATAAAGACGTGACCTTTTCCGGCTTGGTGCGCGCTTTTATATCCTATTGGTTTTTCAGGCTCAAAGCAAAGTTCATATAATAATATTGGTTAGTAGTAAAATGATATAAAAAATGAAAATTTAAAAATAAAATAAATTGTAATAAAAATATTATTTTTATTCATACATATCAACTTTCAATATTGAGAGCATATTATCAATCACCGCAATAGTTGACTATTTTTTTAATACGAATAATGTATGTAGTCCAAAATATAACGGAAAAGAATTAAAATAATCCAAGCAAAAATAAATAAGTTATAAAGTTTTTAAATTTGGTGGAAGGGGAAGCAGTCAAATAATAAAAATATCAAACTATTACGTCACCAAGTAACACCGAGCATAACGCTGCGTGCGTGCGAAAGAGATAGCGCGATAACTCCACCACGCGTCCACTTTTGCTGACAGCAATATTTTTTTTTACCAATTGTGATGCTGATTGCACCGAATAATTTCTTTTTTGGATTATCTTCTGTTACATATAAAATATTGCATAAAATTAAATATAGGAAACTACCCCACTACAATTTATTAGGTAAGTATTATCGGATCTTACATATGAATCCTGACAAATTATGCGTTTATAAAAACTGTTATCCAAAACAGTCTCTACCAATGATAACTTCAGACTCGCAGCAACTGACATTTCTATATCACCCCTTAATCACTATTTACTAAATAATTTAATAGAAACATTAGGTTCTTGTAATCCTACTAATATTATAAAGGCGAAAGTTTGTAAGAATGTATGGATGTTTGGATGTATGGATGTTTGTTCCTCTTTCACGCAAAAACTACTGAACGGATTTCAATGAAATTTGGCACACGGGTAGATCGTGTCCTGGATTAACACATACTTTTTATTCCGGGTAAACATAAAGCGGGACTTTTATCCCGGAAAAACTTTTTAACGCGGGCGGAGCCGCGGGCAAAAGCTAGTAAGTGATAATTTCATTGGTCTCATCGCCTTCCCGAGGGGAGTATTAAGAGTAATTCTCACATCTTACACAAGTGACACCAGCTGCGGTTTATATGGATCCGTGTTTACGACCTCTTGCTATCTTCATAAACAGAACTCGACCCGTTCCCATCGCCGTTTCTGTACAGTCATCTCTTACGTTCATTTCAATTTACATGAGTAGAAAGAAAATTAAATTACCGCGCACCTCCGAATGAGATTGTTGGCATTTTTCGACATCTCCAGTGTGGCATTTGGTTATGTGACAATGTTAATTCATGGATACGAGAAAGTTTCTTGGAAGTTTTGGCAAAAGAAAATGTCGCGGAAATACTTTGATTATTTTATTTGGTATTATTTTTCAACTTCGGTGAAGCAAACAATATTACCATTAATAAAAACTGATCCGTGGTACATTTTTATGGGCAAATAGGTGCCGACAAGATATATAGCGTTATAAATATTAAAAGCATTTATCACCCGGTATATTCGTAAAAGTACGGAATATTTACTATCCATCAGGAGAAAAAGTACTTGCGCACATAATCATACAGGCTAGCTTATGGTAGAGCATGGGCTTGCTATATTATTCTATAATATTAAGTTAATGTGAAGAATCATAATGAGATGTCGAAGAACGAAATTTATATGAAAACAATTCGAATAATTTACCCTTACTCCGTAGGTTCTATCAAAATATAATGAATAAATAAAGATTGACGAGTATGTTCTAATGTCATATTATACACACTATTGTTTGATTCAACTGAAGGGGTGGAGCTCTTAGATCATTGATGTATTAAAAACACTTAGATAACATAATCAAGTTTAGTTTAAAAGACGTAGTACTGAGCTTCTTCCTCAACGTTTGACGGTACGCTTTTAAAGTGTTTGTTTATGATTTTATATTTATATAGAATCCTGAAAAACCTCCGGCTTACCATGCCGGTGCTCTTCCAATTGAGCTACCTAGACTTCCGCCATCGATTGCTAATTTCAGGATCCGTATTTAATTCTCTTAAAGGAGATGACCAGCGACATCTGTTAGCAGTTATTACAACTACTAACTCAACGGTCGAATTACAAATCATAATATAAAATTAGTGTTTGTATATTTTATTCTAGGATTGTGAAAAGAAAATGCGCAGTTACAAAACTAACATCAAAAATATGCAATACTTGCTTTTGCCCGCGGCTCCGCCCGCGTGAGTGAGTTTTTCCGGGATAAAAGTCTCGTTTTAAATTTTCCCGGGATGAAAAGTAGCCTATGTGTTAATCCAGGACATGATTTACCCGTGTGCCGAATTTCATCGAAATCCGTTCAGTAGTTTTTGCGTGAAAGAGGAACAAACATCCATACATCCAGACATCCATACATTCTTACAAACTTTCGCCTCTATAATATTAGTAGGATAGCATGGGTTCCTAACATGATTTAACGGGCCTTAAGCGCATGGCACACTCTTAGGCCTAATTTCACCATACTCTTTTAATTGTTTTAACAGCCTGTTAACTATCTTAACGGACTGTTAAGGTTTTTGAGTGTACCACCATGCCCTAACCGGTGATTGAAGGGAAACGAGAGGGCGGACGTGCTCGCTAAAGAGGCCGCACAGCGCCTGAAGACCCGTGCGCACTACGACAAGTGTCCGGTTTCATTCGTCAAGAGACAGATCCGTCAGGAGTCTATTGGCGAATGGAGCCGGAGATATGCGGACGGAGAGACGGCTTCGGTAACGAAGCTGTTCTTTCCGGACGCAGTCGAGGCGCACAGGGTCGTCAGGAAGATCGTCCTGGATCCTGTCCTTACGCAGGTGTTCACTGGGCACGGCGGGTTCTCCGAGTACTTGCATCGGTTCAAGTGCAAGGGGAGCCCGGCGTGCTTGTGTGACCCTGACGTTGAGGAGACGGTCCCACACCTCCTGCTCGAATGTCCCATCCATGCTAAAGAGAGGTTTGATATAGAAAATGAGATAAATTTTAAGCTAGATATAGATAATATACATAAGATAATAGTTGATAAAAGATTAGTACATAAGTTCGTAAAATATTGTAGATCCATAGGAAATAAGGTGATAAATAGAAATAAGTACATAATAAGTTACTAAATATATAATGTTCTATTATATAATATTAGTAATGAAATCAATGTCTAAGAATATATGTACGCATAAGTTTGAATAATTTGTAAACATGAAAAAAAAAAATAAGAATAAGTAGTAATATATAGATAATAAGAAGAGCTAGATGATATAAAGTTTAAATAAATAGAGAGAAATGTAAGATAAGATAAGATGTAAGTGTAATGATATGAGTTAAGAAGATACAGATAGATTAAGTTTTTGAAATTGTATAAAACATAAGAGGAAAACAACTAAAACATTATATAAAAGATCCCTTGTCCTGGATAGGGGGACAAAAAAAAAAAAAAAAAAAAAAAAAAAAAAAACCGGTGATTGAGTTCCTTAACTATGTAGGAGTTCTTTCATGGGATGCGCGATATTTTAACATACGCGTTAACTTTAATGTCCGATTGACTAACACCCCTTAAATAGGAAATTGGTTATCCTTTGAAGCAATTTTTCAAATATTCAGCTCAATTTTTGTCGGCTATAGTATAAGAATGAGGGTACGATATAAACAATTGATGTAACTTATTTTTCATAGTTATAGCTCGAGCGCAGACTTTTTATATAGCTGCCGTGCCACTGCAACGCAAAATATATTGTCGGTCTTTATTTGCCCGAAAATGCAAAATACGAATTGCAGATTCGAAAAACTCATTTTTATACCCTGCAATTGCTGAACTTTTTTATTTTGCTAACAATATTTTGCATACCAACCAACTTTTGTCGTTATATATTATAACATAAAAATATAGTGAATTAAGTCTACCTACACACATCGCATATGAAACCAACAAACTCCGAGCTAATATAAATAAATATTTGTTGATTGAAGTTGGACGATAATTGACAAGATTGCACCAACTAGAATGGATAACTGCATTAGACAACCAGTTTAACCACTACCCGGCGCGCTGAATATGTACTAAATTGCTTGCCTGTTCTGAAATGCGATCGAAGTGCGACTAGCCAGCTTAAGGGTTAACAAATTTAAAACTTTAAGGGCCTGTTCCACAAGCTTTAACCCTTCAAGCCCCGCTTATAATATAGATGTATGGGAAAACCCTATATATATGGACACCAGTGTCCGTCGCGGGGCTTGAGGAGTCAAGCCAATTTTATTTGATAGTTAATGTATAAACAGCTAATGTCCAGTCTGTAGCATGAGTAGTGGAACAAAATAAAAACTTCAAATCGCTGGGACATGAGACAGCCTTTTTTTTCTAGTAACTCTAGAATGTTATCATTGGTTATAATCACAGATTAGATTAATAATAACCTGAATAGAAATAACAAAACAGACGCATAAAATAGTCTTAAATAATCAACAAACACATTAATTCGACTCGTTAGCCGATTTAATAAAATAGGCTTTTAAAACAATCAGAACGTCAACAGCTTTGTCCGACAATCTCTTTCTCATTTTTGTAATAATGCCACCGTACAAGGAGAACACTCTCTCGTTTTCAACAGATGTCGATTTAATTGTGTTTATAGAGTTGTTTCAAACTTTCTGTACGTTTTCCGGTTGCTTCAAACAGCTGAAACGCCTTTTTAATTTTGCTCTTGCTTTTTTTCCAGACTCTCGGGTACTTTTTCTTGTATATTTTTTATTGCTTTTTCCGTTTGTTTTATACTAAATACTATGATTACATAACAATTTCGACAATCTTATCTACTCTCGAATCTTGACCTGAAAGTCCCGGGACCCAAGACAACTTAAATTGCGAAAAGTCCCGGGACTTCGAGACACGAGACGTCCCGGAATTCAAACCCTACGCGTTAAGTTAAACTGAAACATTTTTTCTTCGTTTGAAGTAAAGTAAATCTCTTTTTGTTTGTAAAGGAAAACAGATTAGTAAGAACATAAAAGTACGTAGGCAATTTGAAATTTTGAATTTGTTCAGCTCCATATCCTGCTGATTGTGCATAGTACTTTTTATACCATTTGTTTGGGGGCATAGATAAGAATGAGAATTGTGAACCTGATCGGCTAATATATTTAATTAACGAGTAGTATTTACTCAAAAGCTGTGGAACAGGCCCTTAGTGATAGACCGACTTTGCCGCAGATTAATTGTTGACCATAGACAGAGAGACTGATCGAATACAGCAAACAGGTGCAGAAATAAATAAATCATTATATAAGAAGTGTTCAAGGATAACTAAAAGCAAACAATCAGCTTCAAACTGTTTATTTGTTGCGCTGTTCAATACGAAGGAGACAACGGAATCTCTCGCTATTCGAAAAAGTTACAAAGCAAATTCATTACGCGTTCCTTTCATGTTTTTGCATAATAAGATTTATCAGTATAAATTAATTGTTAACTATGATAAGATCGTAGTGTTACCGTACATTAAATATGTTTGGATTAAATTTAACTGGAAGACGTAAGAAAAACGTAACCAAATTAAAAATACTTTTGAAATTTTTGTCTGTTTATCTGTTCGCGCAAATGTTAGAGAATCATGCCAAATCTAGGCACTCATTAATTAATTAATTACTGGAAAATATAAAGCTTTATTAAAAAGTAATAACGGAATAAATGTGAAATTGTGTAGATGTTTGGATATTTAGATGGTTGTACGTAACGCATAAACCACTAAAGGTATTTAGATGTTTGCACTCAGAGAAATCCTATCCTAAATTAGAATATAGTTACTATATGCCCCAATTTGCATACTGAAATTTTTATTCTAGAACTTTCTCCCACAAAGTTGCGAGCAAAAGTTGTAACTTTAAAGAGCTTATAAGACATATTATGATAAATAAATAAAAATAAATAAAATACTTTATTCATCACGTAGGCGAACATAGTTGCACTTATGATATGTCAAGATACATTCAATTAATAATAATTATTACAAATAGTCACTTATATAACCAAAGACACATTTAAAGGGAGCAAAATCAATGTAAACTAAATATAAAGAAGCCAAGCTCGGGCTGGCAGGAAAGAGATAAAAAAAGAATATTTTTTATTAAAATTAATGGGAGGCACGCGTCGCGATCCTCACCGGTGAGGACACTACAGGCCCTAGCCTAGCTAACCTACCAGCCTTTCACTAGCTACCTAAGCGATGACTACCCGAAGAAGAAAGGCAGAAAGAAACTCCGGGCTTAATTTTTTGTCATCAATTGTCCATTGAGTCTTTATATGATATATTTTTTTCTTTTTTTTTTTCCAAGTCTTTTGCATACAAAGTCAGATTAGTTATATAAGCTAATGCACACACATCACCGTTAAATAAGGATAAAATACAATTGAAGGAAATTTACAAACACAAAACACTATACCTTCAAAATAAAATGAGAGACCACAAATAAATAATTATAATTAAACGAGTTACAAATGAGTTTAATGTTCTTTTCTCAAAAGACAAATAAGTTCCTTCCCAAATAGAAGGAATGCTAATCCAGATTAATGTTAGTCATTTGGCGTCTTCAATAACTCGCTTAGCTTTAAGAACCCGGGAATATGTCGCAAACACCGTGCAAAGATTTTATCTCACGGAATTGAATCCTTTTAAAATTACAGTTTCATTACCGAGCGGTCAATTCTACCTACGATCTATTAGGCTATTTTAATTCGTTAGATCATAGATCTTGATTAATACAAGCTTTTGGTCGCGGCTTCACATTACATTTTCCCGGAATAAAAAGTCCTATGTTCTTTCCAGGATCTCAAACTTACCACATAACAAATTTCATCAAAATCAGTTCACTAATACCAAAGATACCTACAAATAAAGTCACAAACATCTTGATAATATAAGATATAGCCTTTCTTATATCGGTTATGATAGAAGTTACTTGAATCCCGTACTTAGCATAAATAAATACCGTTTAGTAAGTAGTAAGTTTTAGTCCTCTGTATGACTATTGTATCTATACTTACGTTGAAATTTCATACCAACATAATTTAGCAGATTTTCCGTTACCTTTTCCACTATCGCAATAACATTTGATTACTTGCTTTGCTTTTTTGGCGTAGTCTCCTAGCACAGGCATTCTTTATGCTTAAAGGAGATTACCACAATTAGCTTATAAGGTAAATTTGTGTGAAATAAAGATATTTAAAATAAAAAAAAACAAAAAAAAACTTGCTGGATTATACCGTCCTCGAAATACTTACGATAACATGCAAAATATGCCCACGCTGATGTAGATTTTGCCCTAGGTGATAAGAAGAGTCGTTAAGCCCCTCAACAATGCTAATGAACATGACAAAATGAGCTCATTTGCAAGGTACCAAATTATTTTAGATAACATGCATCTGGAAAGTTCTTCAAGAATTTTGGAAGCAATAATTAGCTTCAGTTATAAAAATGTTTTACTTCTTTGTCCCGAAAACAATACAATTTAACGTGTATTATGGTAGCTTCCATCGCTTATAACTACCTGCAATACCAAAATAAGAAGAATGATGGGAAATATAATCCTACTAATATTATAAACGCGAAAGTTTGTAATTATGGATGTTTATTTAATTAAATTTATGAAAAAATAAAATAAAATAAAAAATAATTAAAATAAACGTATGTTATGGTGGATTCCATCGCCTACAGTTGTAGGTAGTTACCTGCAATACCAAACTAAGAAGAATGATGGGAAATATAATCCTACTAATATTACAAACACGAAAGTTTGTAATTATGGATGTTTAGTACTCTTCCAGCAAAAACTAAAACTACTGAACGGATTTGGATAAAATTTGGCACACGGGTAGATCATGTCCTGGATTAACACATAGCTCACTTTTTATCCCGGGAAAATATAAAGCGAGACTTTTATCTCAGAAATTATTTCAACACGGACGGAGCGTCGAGCAAATGCTAGTTAATAATAATATTATGATACTCAACGCATCAAGTTTGTTCTATGTGACACAGTCGACCTATCGTCACCATAGTTCATAGATAAATATGTCCACAGTGTGATGCTACCCCTTGTGTATTTACGTAAATGTAATATCGAGCTTTTACAGTAAGAACATTCTTCTTACTAGAGTGGTTTGTGTGGTTTTAATTCTGAAATATATATGTCCATTTGATGTATTTAGACAGAAACATTGCCATTCTATAAATATACTGGAAATATACAAAATACATTTTCGAATTAATGAAGAAAAAATTGTATAAAGCGAGAAATGTCAGTTACGATGTTTTTCCTGTAGTAGATATGTAGGACGTTCTATGATTAATACAGAAGTGCAAAATCGAAATGCGTGGACGAATCACGTTTTATTCATACATAATCTGTCTGACAAATGAGATACCACGTTGAGCGTGACACGCACCAACACAAATAAGAGGACAAATCGCTGTCGGTATGTTGGACCGCGGGACCGGTAAAATTAGAAGGTCTGATATTAGGCCCGTAATAACGCCCCAATAAGACCCTAATTAAGCCCGTGCTCCTTTGTGGAATGTCCCTTAGTTTCTTGACGCTCAGATTCCACACCTTTATGTCAGCAAAATAAATCATACAAGTATTGCCGCTTGTACAGAAAGAGAGTGACGAAGCTTGCCCTTTATTGGAATAAATACATAGCGATATTTTTGCAATAAATCATCCATATATGTACCTTATTACTTTAAACGTAGTTTTGTGTTAAATAGGAGAAACTTCAAGATATATAGCTTCCATGGACATTTTTTGATGTTACTCCTATTACTCAATCAATGGTTTAAAATATGGTAGTTTCCTACGTTTGATTTTGTACATTATTTTATATGTAACAGAACATAATACGAAAACTAAATTCTTCTGTAGAATCAGAATCATAATTGGTTGACAACTAAAGCAGATATTCATACTTATTTGAAATATTGTTGTGAGCAAAAGTGGGGGCGTAGTGGGGATATCGCTTCATCTGTTTCGTACGCACGCAGCGTTATGGCTGGCGACTGTCGGTGACGTCACATTCTGCTGTTTCCGTTATCTGACATATGCCCCTTCCACCAAACTTTAAAGCTTTATAACTCGTTTATTAAAGCTTGTATTTTGAAAAAAAATTTTTGGAAGTTGACTACTTTTTTTTTGATGTATTTAAAAAAAAGTAGTCTACTACCCTATTAGTTCATTTAAAGATTAGGAGGGCATTCAAATGGCAAACATAGTGCATCCACTTTTTACCGTGCGTATAAAATGGGTGAAACACACCCAGTGTTTTTATTGTGTACAAAAGCAACTTTTCGATTAATCATTTTTAACGTGAACAATACTGTGGGCTATATCCAAGTCTTATCTACGTTATAATAACATAAGTAACTGAAAAATATGACTTATATGATGAACTTTAAAGTGTATTAGATACAAATTAGAAAGACGAAAACGTAAAGCATGGTTAATTTGCATTTCTAATTATATTAAACTGGCTTAAATAGTATTTACAGTCTAAATGCTGTTTGAGTTCTCTATAGAAATGACTGCATAGGAGAATGGCAAAAATAACATTTTAGATAGCTTAGTTTCAAAGGAATTAGACGTGGAATATAAAATGAGTTGTCCAAAATTCGAAAGAAAATTCGAATAGAAATAAGTTTGGAACTACGTGCACATTATTTACAACAAAAAAAACGAGTAGGTATATAATCCGTTGTTATTTTCTTTTGTTTTATTAGTATAACTATAAATAAAGGCACGATATAATACCAAACAAAGAACTACCCTGCATACAAAATCAAATAATATAACGTAATATTATAAAATTTTGAAGTTGGGATCAATTTCAAACAGCAAAATATTATCAAATAGAAAGGCCAAATGTATACGTGAACTCATCTCGAGCAAACTTAGCCACTTACCTTCCTTTTGCTCTTGAAAACGTTGCATTTGAAAACATTAGTGGCTCCGTCGCGGGCGATGTACGAGAAAATTTTCAAGTCGGAGCTGTCGTGAGACACGTAGAAGATGCGGTAGATGGGATGGTGCATGATTTCAATCGTCTCATTGGTCGTGTTGTTCTTACGACCAAACAGCTTCGAGCTCTGCAACAAATAAACGAATGAAGTGTCATGGCCACAATTGTGTTGTCTTACGTTCTTTAGTTGCTTTTATAGCTTTTACCCACGGCTCCGCACGTCTTATCCTAAATTGCTTTCTTTTATCTGCCTGTAAAAAAATGTTACATAAGATAATTGCGATATTTTCAATATATTTGCGCGGCCCTAAATATGTTATTAAGAATATAAATAACCTAAATTACGCCTTATGAAGTTAGCTACTTGCCAGTGAAAATATTGTCAAAATTGGTCCAGCCGTTTCGGGGATAAACTGGAACAAACAGACAAATAAATCCACAGTTAAAATACTTTAAAACTATTTTGTGTACATAGATATCGGTTTTTGGTTATCAGTGAAATAGTTGTATGAATACTTAACCATAAATCTGAGCATGACGTGTATTCTGATTACTTGGACGTGTTAATTTCTTGAATCATACCTCCTGTTTTCATAGTTCTTTTACTAACTTTCCCATTATTCCTAATTGCTTTATGCAACTTATTATTTCTACAACGGAATGTAATCTCAGAAACAGGCATTAATGGAAAAGTAGCGACTTGCAATCAAAAGCTATTTTCAACCGACTTCAAAAAAGGAGGTTCTATATTCGACCCGTAGGTATGTATGTATATAAGTTTGTATCGCCGCGACTTTCTCAAAAACTACTGATCTGATTTGGATGGAGTCTTCGTTATTCAAATGTGTTTTCTAGGGAAGATTTTAGTATATAATTTATTAAGATCTGTTGAAGATATTCGGAGATAAACAATAGAACTCTTTAATAACTAACAACAGATGACCCGCCAAAGCTGCAATTGTATATCTATGATGTATTGTCTACACCATTCCATAAATAACTAACCATAAAGAAATAATTAAAAACTCTTTTAAAAAAATAAACCGACTTCAAAACCACTACAAACCAAAAAATAATCGTAGGTATATTTGTATTCAGTGCCTAATGTAAATTACCAGCTAAGCTGAACAAATACATGAAAAAAATATACGAAAACAATGTTCAATTTAAATTAGGCACCGACTCCAAATATACGTATAATAAAGCTAAATTATTCTTTTTTGGTTTGTAGTGGTTATGAAGGCAGTTTATTTTTTTTTATGTTTTTACTATTATAAATTCGCGTTTACCAAAAAAAAAACCTTCTCGTTACATAAATGTATAATCCGACCAAAGACAAAAGGCACGCTCTAACCTATGCTCCCAAATAAATGCTAATAAAATTACTATCCACATTAGCTACGATAAATATCCAACTAATTTTACTTGAAAGTTGTAACACAGGCGCTTAGTATAATGTTTCAAATGTCCCAAAACAAAGAGCAAATTATTCAACACAAACGCGGCTATTTCCATTGCGGGTGATAGTCCCGAGAGAGAGTTATGTCGAGCTCAGGAGGTTAAGAAATAGTTACCAATTAGGCCAGAGCCTTGAAACGTAATTACAAGCCATCGTTTGTGAACACCGATAACGAAACTAGAGATTATTATAGCTGCCATTCTGTAAAAGAGCTCGTAACGTGTTTTTAATAAACATTTCTTTTCAATAATGATATTTAAATTATTATGAGTTAAAAACAGCATTCAATCATGAAATTACAGGCCTGAGACTCATATTATTTAATTAACGTTATCAATAGATGACCTGTAATGAAATTATGTAAGAACATATCTTTAGAAATACATTGTTAGTAGTTGACATTAGAAAACATTGCTAAAGTACATTTGGATCAAAAAGGTTTGGATTAATTTTATTAACGTAGAGCGGCACGCATCTGCGAAGGAATGGGCCGCCGTTATTCTTGGCTCGGAGCTACAATAGACCGATGTAACAAAAGGATCTTCTGCGTCTCCTCTGAGACGGCAGGTTGACAGCCGCCCATAATAACCCTGACATTATTAATGGTCACGCAAAAAATCAATCGCTCCGTTATATCTGCGTCCGCGAAATGATAATAGTTCACATCGATAGATCATTTAAAACTTAAGTGTTATTATTCGTGGGACATTTAATTATAAACTGTAATAGATACAGAACGAAGGGTTCGTTTACAACATAAAATGTATTGGATATTTTAAGAAATAGAAAACTCTTACGAATTCCATGTCAAACTCTCGTACTGTTCGTATAATACACGTCGCCATTCTATTTGGAATGACAATATTGCGGCTTACCGTATTCGCGTCGGGTTATACTATTTCGGTAACCTTCTCGACATGCCTATTGCCTACGACTTAACCCTGACAGCTTGAGCTATACTTGTAACGTAGGGTCACGGAAATCCATCCAAATTACTTGAGCTTCAGTTTGAATAGAACCCACGAACGAGAATCTGTCGAAGTTTTCAATTTAACTTCGGATCGAGGTCGCGACGAGTCTCAATGTAAATTTTTATCATAACGTCATGAATATAAAAGTATAATGCATTTGGGAGCCATGTATAAGTCTCAACTCAGCAACAAGCCGACTTTGTACTCAAAAAGTTGACAAAATGTATTTTGTTAGAACATATTATTTTCTTGGTGTGGGAAAATTTTCAGAGATTTATCGTACGTGCCTCCCAAAGCGTTTATTTGACACGAAAAATACGGGCTGAGCCGGATAGCTACACATTTAAAAATCCTCATTCCAAGATTACTTTTTCTAAACAGCCTCTATCACCCGAACGAGTAATTAAAACAATTGTTTTTTGAAACAAAATTAAACTTTTTTTCAGCCAGTCTGAGCTTTAATTTACATAAATCCTAATTGCAAATACCCTTTAAATATTTCTTCTAAGCAAGCAACCCAAATATAGAAGAAACGTAATTAAGATTTTAATAAAACAAGTTAAGATCTCATTGGGAATAGCTGTAATACTGTGAAAGAGATAACCGACCTTGTCTTTGCTTTTCTTTTTTCGGGTAGAGACTCGGACTCCATCCGTGGACACATCCACGGTCACCTTGCGTTTCTTCACGCCCTTTGCCTTGAACTCGTACTGAAAACAATATTTGCAGTCATGAGAACCTAATTTAAAGACGTATCAGTAGATATACACCATTTGCAGGATTCATGAATGCGCCCGGCGATCGGATAAATATTCAATCGCGAGGTCAAACTGTTAACCTTACGAATATTATTATTGCGATATCATGACAAAGTTTGAGAAAGTGTAAGTTGGACGAGGACGACCAAGGAAGAGATATGAAAGAAAACATACGTACATAAATACATACGGATCGAATACAGAACCTCCTTTTTGATGTCGGTTAAAAAGGGTGTGAATGACTTGATGACGAAAGATAGAGAGTGGAAGAGAAAAACATGTTGCGCCGACCCCAAGTAATTTGGGACCAGGGCAGGAAGGTGATGATGATGAGAAAATTTGTGAAAAAGTTTGTATTTTTGTTAGAAATAAACGCAGAAACAACTAAACGGATTTGGATAAAAGGATGTGCCTTTGTGGATTGTGGATAGACCTTGTTCTTGAGTAACACATAGGCTACTTTTTATCCCGCTAATTTGTTACTGTGGTAGGTAAATACTGGATAATTTAATTTTGTATTATGATTTTTTATACATGTCAATGGCCATGTAGTGCCTGGTTAATGATTTTAAAGAATCCTGAAAAAGAAACAGTCGAAGGCGGGACTCGAACCCACAACCTCCGGCCGGTCATCCCCTTTAAGAGAACTAAGTACGGATCCTGAAATTGGCAATCGATGGCGGGGGTCGGAGTGGCTCAATTGGAAGAGCACCGGCACGGTTCGCCGGAGGTTGTGGGTTCGAGTCCCGCCTTCGACTGTTTCTTTTTCAGGATGCTTTAAAATCATTACTGGATAATTTATCTGATTTTTAAATAGATGGCGCTAGTGTCGTACAATGTTTTAGGGACTTTTGTAGCGGGTCTGTCACACGGACGAAGCTGCGAGCAACACTTAGTCCTACTAATATTATAAACGCAAAAGTTTGTATGAATGTATGGATATTTGTTACTCTTTCACGCAAAAACTACTAAACATATATCGATAAAATTTAGCATACGAGTAGATCATGTCCTGGATTACCATATAAGCTACTTTTTATCCCAGGAAAATATAGAGCGCGCCTTATCCTGGAAAAACTTTTTACCGCGGGCAGAGCCGCGGACAAAAGCTAGTACGAAATAAAGTTGTGATTCTCTGCATTTAAAAACATTAAAGATAAACATATTTGATATTATAAGACGAATTTCTACAGCTAGGTTCCCCCTCCGATGTAAAATTGAAATAATAAAAATGAGTCTAATCAAAAATATATTACGATTAATATTTTCTCCAATATTAAGTGGGAAGACTTTGTAGCACAGTAAGTAAAAGGGTAATAATCTGAGAGCTAAATCAATACACCAAAACGATAATCTGAGCAAACAATAATGAATATAACATGTTACCGTGTCAGTCACGTTTGTTTAAGTCTGTATATGTAGGCCAGAACACCAGCGGTGCCAATCTCTGTCTACACCCGCCAATATAGATATTTTGCTATCAAATCTTCATTTAATATTATGTGATTTACCAGTTTTATTCTACTGAATATAATTTTTTACATAAATTGACATAAAATTAACGATTTATTCACTGAGTATATACATTTCGCAAACCTCGTAGTGTACGCATAATTATTTCACATTGTTGAATCTTGATAGTACAATTATGTAGAGTATAAATTGATTATGGAAATGAAAATGGCTCGCACAAGCGAAATGTACAAGTAAATATAATGTAAGCGTTCATTACTTAAAGGCGAGAATAATTTCATAAAGGTGAAAGTTTGCGTACAATTACTCTAAGAGCCGGTAAGAAGCTGAGAGATTTCTTACGCGACACTAATATCCTAGAGATTCTTGATACATTATCGAAAACATAAATGAAATTGTTACTCTATAGCTTCTTTACATCAGTATCATTTTTTCGATTTGGAAATTACTTTTTACAGGATTAGGTTTTTGTTGACCACATGTCCGCGTTATATGATGTCGCTTATACACACTAAACGTTTATTACACTTTGCAAACTGGATGGATAAAAAAATATCAATCGCAACGCAACCAGCCCTGCATCATATACTGCTCATGGCTGAGCACGGGCCTCCTCTGCTACTAAGGGTTTAGGTCTCAGTCCACTATGCTGGCCTAGTGCGGGTTGGCAGACTTCACATACCCTCAAAATTCTTATGGAGAATTCTCAGGTATGTAGGTTTCTTCAAGATATTTTCATTCACGTTAAAGCGAATGATAATTGATAAACGATTGATATTCAATCAATCCTATTGACGGTTTTTCAACAAGTGTTGTAATTCATGAGTTACATCTATCGGGATTTTTTGAATATTTTTGTTCATCTATGGGTCCACACGACACCGCACACATCACATCGCAGCGATAAAAAGTGGTTGCGAATTGCGATGTGGTCGTAATCGCGCGCACGCATGAAGTTCAGCGGCAAATTGTGCTACGTGTGAATGAAACTATAGGGAGCGTTCACAAACTATAGAGGGCAGCACAAAATCGACACAAGAGCCACAGGTGGGTAAAAAAAGAAACGATTACTAGTATGATAATTTGTTTATATATACTTTTAATATGACAAACATGATATAATTGTGTAGCCGCCGAATGTTATTGATACCCAACGTGTCCAGAATATGTTTTTTTTTAGATGGGAGCTAGCTATTTAAACTAAATTAGGAGGTTTTGTTCCCTTAATTACAGATTTTTTTTGTACTGAATATTATGTTCAAAACATCTTTACTTTTATAAATTACGTAATGAGACATTTGTAAGTGCTTTTGGAAGTCATAACTAACTGCGAATACATTCTTTGCACTTCATCATTAAAAATCTACCACATTCAGAGACCTATAAAAAGTAAGAAGTTATGTTTGTTATAGCCAGTTTGTTTACAGCACGAATGTGTGTGTGAAATGCACGATTCGGATGATAGCAGAATTGTTGTTGAATGTTTTATTTTCGTAGTGAATTATTGTATGTACCTAGTGTATGGTGTTAGTTATCTCACGGGGTTTACGCCATTTTTCGGGGGCAGATCGGCAACGCACTCAGGCATTGTCGATCAGACGTTTTTTGTCGTACATTTCTTTTATTTACATAAAAGATAACAATATGTCCATTTTCATGACCAACTTGATATTTTTCTGACATTTCGCTAAAAACAATTTTGGTGAATGAATTTTCCACAGCTCTGAGCTTTTAGCCCCATACATAGCATTTATAAGTAATAATATGTTCGCAGATTTTAAAAAATTCATTTCATACAAACTTCAAATATCGGTGATTTCATATTTTAATTCTTTTTTTTTTATATTTTTTTATTACAAATATGCAGGGGATTAATTTTTTATTTCAGCTACGCTGAAAATATTACGATAATACATTGTATTGGGAATACAATATTTCCATTTTAAACCTCTCATTATAATACGTAAGCTCACGTAAAACATTCGGAAATTTCACAGAATAAGTTTATACGACAAAGACGTATCTCGGGCTTCTTTAAACTCATCTCAGGCTTATTACCATGAAGCCATGGATAATCCACTGGGCCGTATTTTTACAATGTTTGACCAATTAACATTATTATAAGAGTGCCAGGTCACGGTGTCATATTCATGTTTCAATATCACACGATCGGTCTCATAGTATCTTGGCCCGCTTTGCCTCGGTGGCGTAGTTGTATTGCGTACGCGTTACGAGTACGATTTGCGCGCTGAGGTCCTGGGTTCGAATCCCGGGTCGGGCCAAAAAACTTTGTGACTGGGTTTTTCCATCTTTAAAAAATTACTCAGTCGCAGCTCGGAGTCAGGAAGTTGGCGGTGTGATACCCCCGTGCCTCGGAAAGCACGTAAAGCCGTTGGTCCTGCGCCTGATCTCTCTCCGGTCATGTCGGATTGCCGACTCACCGGACTATGAGAGTGAAGGAATAGCGAGTGCACCTGTGTATTGCGCACACACTTGTGCACTATAATATCTCCTGCGTACCTGGCTGATCTCCGTTGAGATTGGCCGCCGTGGCCGAAACTGGCTAGGAGGATTTTATCTTGGCCCGCTTTGCATATAAGGTGGTAATACCTACAGCCCACCGAATTCTGGCACCGACAGTTATATCTTTTACGATTCGCTATTATGTTTAATATCCATCTTTTTTAATGTGTTTGGTGTGAAAAATAATTTAAGATTTTATTAGACTTGTATTCTGACTACCTAATTAGCAATTAAATAGTACCTAGGAAACAGTACTTTTAAGAACGAGATTTTGAATTCATAAGTCGATACTCTTAGCTTGTTTTTAGTTGATTATTTGCTTGTGTAGTTAATTTTTTTAAATTTATTGTATTATGTATTTCTTTTTAAACGTTGACTGAATTTTATATATAGATTTAATTTTAATTTGAGGTTTTACACAACTGTAATTACTAGTCATTAGGATTTTTAATTGTCACAGTTTAACTTATTAATTTTAATGTAATTATTATTGGTATTTTTTATTTTAACATTATTATTCTATTGATATGGGTAACTCAGATATATTATTTAAATTAGTTACATACAATTTGCATGCAGTCTTCATCTATAATTACAATGGCAGTTAGCGAGGCTGATTTATGATATTATGATCTTAATTTATTTAATCCATGTAACATTTTGTAGATGATTATTGGAAGTTAACGAAGAAAGTCTTGAACGGATTGATATGAAATGAGAGGCTACATTTAACTTTAAATTTTCGTAAAATTACACGGTCGGCGTATTATTCCACAAAAGGTCTTAATTAGGAGAATAACTTATAGTAAAATAATTTCTGATGACCCACACATATTTTGTACTGAACTAAATATTGACCAACGTAGATCGGAACGTGTAGATCGAACCATTAATAACAACAAATAAAAAAATCATAATTAATGATGGTAGATATTGTAACATTAACTTTTCGGACAACCAACACCACAGTCCGCCCCGTGAACAAGAAGTCTTCGAAACGTAGGGAGAAAATACAAGTTAAAAAACCACAGTAACTGGGTCTGACTTCTCGGCCTGTAAGGCCAACCAGTGTACATCTAACATGCTAATGATGCTTGTCTATCCTATTGGAATAAGACAGACAGATAAGCATAATTTTGGTGACTATGTTGTGATTTGTTGTTCGGCATTATATTTAGAAACAATATTATAATTTAGAACCAGGGAAGTTTTTTTAAACGCAGGCACAGCAAAGTGTTGGTAAGTTGAGTTGGGCCAATAGGCTATCAACTGACTTGAAGTGATTAAAACATTGTCCGTCACAAATTTTACGGCTCATTATATTTTTGCCTGCCAGTAAAAAGTGTGATTTTCGCAACTTCACGAATTTCTCGCATAGTATGTGACTCAATTCCGTCCAGTAGTTAGTTTGTTAAACACAGCTACAGTTTCTAAAGAGCACAACTAATCCTTAGATGCCGATACGGTTTTAAATGATATGTCGGACTTGCGGTTGTCTCGATCGTCATTGAAAGCCTGCTTGATCCCCAAGTTCAGGAAAGTTCTTGAAGCTTGTTATTATTGCTATAAGCTCTATGAAATTCATTATGTTTTAAAAGCCTCTTACGGTTCACAGTCCAATGATTTATTAATGACATCATCGATTAACCAACAATCATCACATGAAGCTACCAGATCAATGAAGCTATTTATTATGCTCAATTTCAATACGCGGTAAAATGAGGCTCGCTATCACGAGTTATTTTCTGCATACTCACGCCTTTTATCCCCGAGGGGTAGGCAGAGGCGCAACTAGTGCACCCACTTTTTGCCGTGCGTATTCCGTCCCATGATGGTGAGCCTATCGCTATATCGGGCACAAATGCCAGACTCCGAGCTGATACAAATTTGAAAAATCCAATATCACTGCCCGAACCGGGGATGGAACCCAAGACCTCAGCATTGCAGTCGTACCGAAATACCACTACGCCACCGAGGCAGTAATGAGATATTTTATCTATTTGTTTGAGACTACTACCATCTGCTACCATCGTTGTAGTGTATCAACTACTTATAAAGGTTCATTAGGCAACACACAGACAGAATAATTGGTAGGTAGCAATATGCACTCTATATAATTGAAATTAAATAAACTGGCTAGTACATTTTCCAAGAACGCTGAAACTGTTTGAAAGCATTTTATGAATGCTATCGCAGGCGTCAATAACAATTTCAACTTTACCAACTTGTTCTATGCTTTTTAACAACGAATCGTTGAGGCAAAGAAATAATGAGGACCAAAAAGTTTGTGGACAAGTTAACAGACCGCGCCGCTTTTCTGTAATTGTGCAATTAATTTACTAATGTTTCCACATTTTATGCATTTCAGAATATTAACTGATGAGAAATTTATATATTAAATTGAAATTTTAATCTTAATAATGTACACCTACTCATATTTGCAAAATAAATTGATTGATTGGTAAATTTATACATCGACGGCTTCATGACAAATAGCCGTACCGGCGTACACGCTTCAATTGTGATTTTTCGACATATTTTGTCAAAATGATCGAGCACTTAGCTCCAAAGTTGTGTTTTAGTCCCTTTTAAAAATATTAGGTATATACGCCTACGCCCTCAATATTGTCAGCTTTATTCTGTGTAAACGCGAATATATTTGGCTAGTTTTGATATTAATTCGATTTTCTTTTGCTGTTAAACTGTAAACTTCTTCTGCCTTACATGAATAATATTACAAAAGAGAATGTAGGTAATGGGCTGCATACAGGAGATTGTTTTTTTTTTGTAATTTAATATTATGTGACAAATTTTCGTTTCTGTATACAATTTTCTTACAATGTTATAAGCCTCAGTTCGTAGCACATTACATGAAGAATGTAAGACACAACAAATGAGAATTAGAAAAAATCTAGGGTAGATTGCTGTCGAGCTTGGTGTTCGCAAATTAAATTATCTCGAAGACCGGTGCCAAATGTTTAAAAGCCTTTTAAATATTCAGTATTCATCCACAGTGTCGAATTTCCTTTCTTACCTCATTAAATACGTAATTAATTTATTTCGACTAATGATATTACAATGTTAGCAGTTATACTTATATGGTGTACTTTAATTGTGTGCTCGTCTTGATCTTATTTCGTACGAATACTATTAAACCAAATGTTGGTGACAATGTTCGTATATTTTTAAGAAGCAAACGGAGATACCGTTGACTGGATTTATGGGCGTAGCTATAGCTTTCACATGGAGGGTGAGGGGGGAGGGGGGGGGGGTGTTCCTACGATATAAAAATTTTAGTGGAATGAGTTCTTGCCTTGTATGACACCATATTTAAAAGCTATGGGAGGAGGGTTCTTAAAATCTCAGCGGTCAGTGTTTACCGTAAGTTAAGGGGGAGGAGGTCCGGAAACCCTGAACTCCCCCTTATATACGCCCATGACTGGATTTGAATGCAACTCGTCACATTAATAGATCACGACCTGGGAAATAGGGCACTTTTTGTCCCGGTAATTTGCTCCTATATTAAATAACTAGCTTTTGCCCGCGGCTCCGCCCGCCTTAAAAAGTTTTTCCGGGATAAAAGTCCCGCTTTATATTTTCCCGGGATAAAAAGTAGCCTATGTGTTAATCCAGGACATGATCTACCCGTGTGCCAAATTTTATCGAAATCCGTTCAGTAGTTTTTGCGTGAAAGAGGAACAAACATCCGTACATCCAAACATCCATACATCCATACATTCTTACAAACTTTCGCCTTTATAATATTAGTAGGACATTCCCTCACAAACACCTTCACTGGTGGTAGGTCTCTCAAATGCAAGAGTCCGTCTGGGTGGATACCACCGCAATGTCTATTTCTACCGCGAAGCAGCAGTGTGCATGCACTGTTGTGTTTCGGTTTGGAGGACATTACACCCAGTGTAACTACTGAACATAAAGAGACTTAACATTTTATTATCACGATGACTAGAGCAGTGGAATGCCACACATTACTTTGTAACTCAAGGTGCTGGATGGTGTTTCTACTGTTTATGGGCGGCCGTATTGCTTACCATCAGGCGAACGGCATGCTCCTCTCGTCATTCAATACTATAAAAAAAAAACAAAGATGTATTCAAAATGAAAGAAGTTGATAAACATAAATATATCCTGACTTTCTGGACTTCAAATTAGACATAACATTTTACGGGAAAATTTAAAATAAATTGTTTTGTAAAAGGAACGACATCGTTAGAGTGAAACTTTTTTAAATTCCAAACTGGAGTCGAAGCGGGCAGTACAAACAGACGCTTGATCGTTTTACTTTCTTTTAGGCGCAAACAACAATAAATTATTCAATCTTTAGATTTCAACAAGAAAGGATTTTTGTATTGAGAATTTCACCAAGACGGTAGACGCTTGATATATTCTTCCGAAACCCTTTTTATTTGTTTAGTGAGAAGGCTACCTAAATATAGTAACTTTGTGACTTAAAACCTTTTACCTTTAACATTTATAGAGCCATATGTTATATTTTTTCCATGAAATTACAGTAGAAAAAAAGGGATTGATCCCTTTTTTCTTTTTTACAATGTCATTGGTCTGAACCAATGACATTGAACAGATCCGATCTTTCGTTATTAAAATTATGTGACCAAGGTATCGCTTGGTTGAAGTTATCGCGGATACTGGTATTCTGTGTAACCTAAGGTCACCCATGAGCGTATAATAGCTTTTCACGCATATTACATTAAATATTTAGGCCTAGATTTCACTACCTGCCGCCTATTAGACAACAATTCCTACTCGTGGGAAAACTAATCCTACGCAAATCGTCTTAGAGTGAAGTCGGTTAATAAGCCACACAAGTGCAGCCCGACGTTAGATTCAAACCTTGTAATACCCTAACCGCGTAAGTAATTAAGGATACTACTATTAAACCAGAGGCGTAAGTCAAGAAAATTTTACAAAAAACAAATCTATAGAAGAACTGCTACAAAATGTATTGATTCAAAGAAGAGCGTTAATGTAATTACAGATACATTGCATTAAAATACTATTAGTAAACTATTGATGGGAGAAACTACTGCTTACTATTGATTAATATAAAGAGATTATTAAAAATAAAGTACATATGCACTTTATCGAAGACTGAAAGGTTAAAAATTGATGCTTACTCGAACGCGGCGCATCGCAGCGACGATCTCAACGCGGCTGGTAGGACGAGGCACGTCCATAGTCCCAATGTACTGCAACAAAACAAATACTTATCATTTTTATACCAATAATAATTGGTTGAATTGCATACAATAATAATATATCAATAAACATAATATAAGCTAATACATCAATAAGGGCCTCTTAGCTTAGAAATTTAGTGTTTGGTCGACATTTATGTGACACGATTAGCGTATGCCAGCAAGCGGTGGAATCGGCCCTGAATATTTCAATCTGTAATGTGTTGCGCAGATGTCAACTTTTTGTTTTCATTCACTTTGAAACCGACAGTTGAATAAATAGTCACGGCGATCTTAGGTAAACTATTAAACTTTGACGAAACATGCCTGCGTCCAGTCGCTGCTTAATGCTTGCCTCAGACACAAACATGTTGCAAAGATTGCTACAAATCTTGTCAATTGTCCAGAAATCTGTCAAATAAGTTTTCATCAAAGACTACAATCACAGCTAATTTGTTACGATAATTGTCAAATTGTTTTACCTTTTCTTATTCTTTGGCTACCAGTTAAGTACCAACTTGAACTAAGCTTATTAAAGAACAAACTAAGCGATTGTTAAGGACATTACACGCATTTTATGTCATGTGTTCATTTTCGTTAATAAAGTTGACAGTGCGCAGCGCCTAAATCGCAAGACCAGCTGAGCACTATATTTTATTTTTCGAATGACAAAAATTTTCATACATATCAATAAATATAATTGTACCTGTACACCGAGAAAATATGAATAAGTGAAGAATATTGACGCTTTTATCTCGCTTACTCTTCAGTTTGCTGATATTAGACCTATACAAGAAAAATCGCATGGGCTTACATAATTTTTTTACACATAATATGAGCTTCTGAGCCCCCGCAACAGGAAAAGGACCGCAATAGCGGTACGTGCAGGGGCGGTTGCGGACGACAACTTAGACGTGAGTCGGAGGAAGCCCGCAGCCGTCCCTAATGCGCCGAAGATGGCCGTTTAAAAAAAAAAAAAAAAAAAAAAACACATAATATGCATGCACATACAGCCCGAACTCTCTGTATTAGCTAGTTTCAGGCCTACCTAAAACAGCAGTAGCAACATGCCTGTTACACGTTTCAAGTAAAATTTCTTTCCCAATTATCATATTAATCAACTAATGTGGATAGTATGTACTTATTTTGTTACCTTTTGTTTGGGAGTATAGATTAGCATGAGACTTTTGTATTTGGCCGGCTTATACATATATGTGACGAGTAGCATTTACTCAGAAGATGTGAAACAGAACAATACCAAATAGTTTTAGTTATTTCCTTCACATTAAATCAAGTTGTGAGCGTTTGAAATGCTGATGGGGATAAGTAACACATTCATTAACAAGTCATATTTTCAGCACTCGCAGTGCAAACACGTATGAATTAGTTGAATCTTAAACCCTATGTTTCCGAGAGACAAATGCAAAGCTGTATATTCCTGTAGGTATTGCGTGAATATATTTTTTGTAAGGATAGAAAGATAAAAGAAGGCAGGTTCCAATGCCTTTCGCAATTTTATCGACCACACGAAACGCTACACTGTAGCTGTTTCTTCACATTGGCTTCCTGTAAGACAATCCATATATACCTTGGTAATAAGACCTTGATCGGTCTATTTTGATGTAGGCTGAATTCTCTGTAACGAGACTCCTAAAAGTCCGGCCCTTAGAATATGACTATAAACATAAAACGAAAGTCCATTGCTATTTGTCTAGTTTTTGGAAACGATCTCACATTATTTGATGATCTATGGACCCTAAAAATAATGTTTATTTTTAAATTATTATATGAATTTCATTTAAAAAAAAACATTACATAATACACTGAATAAATAAACTGTCAAAACGCTTGCTCCGGGAATAAGGCGTCAATTCAGTGAAATGGCGTTACACGTCTGTAAACCCTGAACATATCAGGGGCATGATTCTCTATGACATTGTCAACTCGTAACGCGGCCGCGTCACGTTCACTTCGTGTAATGTGCGTAAAATGGTATTCTGTATGCCAATTTCCATAGTAATAAACGCGATGAGTTACGTTACGCGCTTGTTACGAGCGATGAAAATAACGCGTGTCATAGAGAATAAGGGGGCTGTATGGATGACAGCAGATGTTTACAAACGCGTGTCGTCTTCTCATATTTCGCAAATCGAAACCATTTGCGATCACGTGGTTCCAACTAAAATAAATAAATTTTATTATTAATATTATGTTATTGCAAATTGTTTTTAAACTCCACAATCTAAGCAGATGGCAATAATTAAGTAATTATTTTGAGCACTGTCAAATAACATATTGTGATGTTTGTGATTGTTATAACGAATAATGCGTCAGTCTCTCGATCACAATGAAGCGACACGATTTCGTATCGTGTTATGCTACATTCTAAGGATCTATTAAAAAGGAAACATAATTATAAGGAGCCGTGAGAGACTACGAGAGTAGATACTTTAAATACATCTCACCATTCCCTAGAGTAACTATACACACACGCATTTCATCCCCCAAGAGATAAGCGCATTTAATGCATCCGCTTTTCGCCGTGCGTTTTTTGTCCCATGTGATAGAGGGGAGGCTATCGCCATATCGGGCACAAATTCCATACTCCGGGCTGATACTGAATAGAAAAACCCAATATCACTTTGCCTGACCCGAACCGGAAGCCTCAGCATTGCTGTCGTACCGTAATACAACTACGCCACCGAGGCAGTACCTCATACCGACACCCTGATTTCTCTGGAATTTATCGAAGATGTGCCCTATATGCCGTATAATAAAGTTTATAAGACATAACAAGAACTTATTTCATACAAAGTGCGTTAAAAGGTAAGAGGTAAACAAAATACATATTTGATATTATTATGGTCGAGTTTTCTTGAGGATATTACTTTACCTTAGTGCAGGAGTTGTTTGTGTATTTCATAAATATCTGCATATAAAAATCTCTTACATGGAAACATAGTAATTGACAACGGAGAAGAGGTTTTAACTCAAGTGTTTATGCAATTTAACAGCCCACCTACTTGCTACTTTTAAAACAAGTAATTCGAACTTTGGGAACTAATTACGAGTGTTACGATGAGTCCTTTATTTCAATCCCTTTACTCATTGTTTATGTAACAAATGTACATTAGGCCTTCATATTTAATTGAGATCAAAGCAATTTATTGTTTTAAGGTAACAAAATGTGAATTCAACCTTCCACATTTTACCCGGGTAGTCACTTCTTTGTGACATGTGGTTGAGCCGAGGTGTAGTCAGTTTTGCGAACAATATAAATGGTCCGTATCACCATTATACACTGTTAACCCTAGTCTCAAGTACCAAGAAACGATTTTATTCTAAAAGTTGAACTATGCACGCCCGAATCTTCTTGGATAGTATTCGCGTTAATTCTATTACCAATTCACTTCTAGGTTAGTTCGAAATATACAACTCTATTTCAAATAATTAATTTTGCTTTTTCATCCTTTTATACTCTCTCCATAATTATTGGATTGATGTCTTAATTAAAGTCCATTAAATCTAATGATACGCTTGTTTTTAAGATTTATATGGATAAACTAATCTTTATTTGCCGCTGACATGTGTCTGTTCTTGAAACGATTACGTGAAGTGTTTTATACCAAAATGATATTAATTATAAAATGTCAAAACGCTTATCAACGAAAGTATCATTAATTTACTCTAAATCTTTATTAATTAATTCAAACTCTGTGGCAGCCGTAACACAATAAAATACGTTACATATAAATTGAACCGTCAATGTTTACATCACCTATTTTCTGGTTTACAAATTACAATGTTGGTAAAATATTCTGTAACTAGCTTTTGCCTGCGGCTCCGCCCGCGTTAAAAAGTTTTTCCGGGATAAAAGACCCGCTTTATGTTTTCCCGGGATAAAAAGTAGCCTATGTGTTAATCCAGGACATGATGTACCCGTGTGCCAAATTTCATCGAAATCCGTTCAGTAATTTTTGCGTGAAAGAGGAACAAACATCCATACATCCAAACATCCATACATCCAAACATCCATACATTCTTACAAATTTTCGCCTTTATAATATTAGTAGGATTTGACTTGTCGTATTACAGTATTTTCCTATTTTTTTATTCATATAATACTTAACAATAATAAAACAGTGTTATTTGTTTTGCATAGTATATACCTTCCAAAAATAGCGATTTAACCTAGCTCTATTTATTTTGTGCTTTACGTTTTTTTACCTGCGCGGACATCTTTAATATTTTTCTTTCCTTTACTTCAATACGTATACCGTTTAATCCTGTTTATCTATAAGAATTTTATTATGTTTATCTAAAATTAAAACTTAAATATATAAAGTAACAATCCGTGCTCGTAGATTAGTAGATTATAAACGAAAATATACAAATGCCAATAATTTTTATACATAATATCTTATCACAGTTTAACAACTAACTAATTTCAATGTGTTCAAATAACTATACTACAGTTGTATAACTATATAAATATTCCCTTTGGGATAAATTAAGATCTCGAGGTCACGATCGCATGTCATAAAACTTCAATATAAAATCAACCATAAATATTCAACAAAATGGCGCAATTATTTACCTACAGTATAATTCAAACAGAAATATATAAATAAAATGTAATTCAAAGACCATTGGCAGCGTATGGGCCGAGGCGCGTCGCTTGCCAAAACCAATAAATGGGCAGTCACGTCGGAGACAAGTAATGTTTCTGTAATTGCTAAATCACCCTGCAATTTGTAAGACCACGTTTTTTTCCTCTTTTTAGTAAATATATTCTTGTTGTTGCCATTATAAATGCCAAATAAATTTTATTGTTAGAAATGAATATAGAAATCGTTGCATGGATATGTATGAAATTTGGCGCAAGTTGGTCACATAATTTAATTTATACAGACCATTTTACCCCGATAAATGCACAGTAGGATTTTTCGGGAAATTATTATCATGCACCATTATAATACTCCCTCAGGGGCCGCGGGCACCTAGTAAACAATAATGGATTATTATCATAAATAAATAAAGACACATGGTTGTAAATTGTTTTCTATACTATCCTACCCTTATAGGTTGGCAAAATACCTTTGGTATTGTATATTCATGAGCGGCGATAATAGCTTACAGGCGGTGACCCAGTTGCTCGTTGGATAGCTCTCTACGCTAAAAAAAACAAACTTCCTTACATAAATGGATTTTCCGAACTATAAGTTACTCTCAAAATGAACGATCTGCAACATTGCCTATGGGTAAAGGCAGGCGTATGACGTTTTCGATATTATTTTGCCCGTATTCAATTCATGACATTGTATACTTAATTTCAAGTGGACGATAGCCTAGTTGGGAATGGAACGGTCTGTCGAGACAATGTCCGGAGGTTCAAACCCAAGGCACACACCTCTGACTTTTCAAAGTTATGTGTGTATTGTTTATCAATTATCGTTCACTTTAACGGTGAAGGAAAACATCGTGAGGAAACCTACATACCTGAGAATTCTCCATAAGAATTTCGAGGGTGTGTGAAGTCTGCCAACCAGCACTAGGCCAGCGTGGTGGACTAAGGCCTTAAACCCTCTCGTAGAGGAGGCCCGTGCTCAGCACTGAGCAGTATATAATACAGGGCTAGTATTATTATTATTCTTAATTACAATTTATTATGAACGATTGTATATTATGTATGAAGTACTTACTGTTGAGTGATGACTAATGTAATTAAAAGTACAAGCTGGAATTTTACGTTCGCTTCGCCCGGAGCTTTTATTATGAAATTAATGGAAATCCGCACATTATTTTATTTGCAATGCAATGCAATTAGCCCTGTATTATATACTGCCCACTTCTGAACACGGACCTCCTCTACTACTGAGAGGGTTTAGGCCTTAGTCCACCACGCTGGCCTAGTGCGGGTTGGTAGACTTCACGTACCCTCAAGATTCATATGGGGAATCCTCATGCATGTAGGTTTCCTCACGATGTTTACTTTCACCGTTAAAGGGAACAATAATTGATAAATAATACAAACGTAACTTCGAAAAGTCATAGGTGTGTTGCCTTGGGTTTTGATCCTCCGGACATCGTCTCAGCAGACCGTTCCATTCTCATCTAGGCTATCGTACACTCCATTATTTTATGTATTACTAGCTTTTGCCCGCGGCTCCGCCTGCTTTAAAAAGTTTTTCCGGGATAAAAGTCCCGCTTTATATTTTCCCGGGATAAAAGTAGCCCATGTATTAATCCAGGATAAATTTCATGGAAATCTGTTCGGCAGTTTTTGCGTGAAAGAGTAACAAACATCCATACATTCATAAATCTATACATTCTTACAAACTTTCGCCTTTATAATATTAGTAGGATACACAATACATTTATTTTTAAAGAGGTATATAACATCCTTGAGTTGTGTGCATACGTTTGTTGCTAAAGTTTATAAGGATAAGTAATAAAATAAATATAAAATTTAAATCTGGGTCTATGATCTCATTTTTATTTAAGTCATTTGTAACACTACGTTTATAAAGAAATTGTAACGTTTGTCCTTTAGGCGACTTTTATACCAATAAACTTTAATTTTTGTTAGTTAGTTTCAAGCACGATTTCGATTAAAAACAACAAGTTTGAGTTTCCGTACAAAATAAAATCTGAAACAGACGTTGGAACTTGGGGGCTATATTGAAATTAAAGAAAGATATGGAAAATCTGGCTCGTTTATTCCATTCGTGTTGAAATAGTCTTTCCGATTATGTATTATAAATAAATCACATCAGTTAATTTTTTAAAAAATCGCGATGAAAAGTTGAATGAAATAGTCGAAATTTTAGATACGGCCTCTTAACCATGGAATGTACTTGTACTTAGGTATTATTCTTGGGTACATAATCTAGACACGCGGCAGCGTATCAAGCCAAGTTCAAGCAAAGGAACTGGCTAGCCAGCGCCGAGTGTAATATTACGCGAACCACTTGGTGCCACTTTTCACCCTTCTATAACTCAAAATCTATTCAACGTAAACACATAAAACTTCGTGTGTTTAATTATATCCATATGGACATATAGAAGTCAAAATTTCTTGAAGCTAGCACAAACAGTTATAGAGATATGACGGTCGAAAAGTCGTAAATATTAAGACTGACTGACTGACATATAGTTCCTAAACCTAACCTACTTCCAGATGACCTAGAAGGATGAAATTTGGAATCCAGCTCGGTAATTTTGTGTGACCGTAGGAAAAAATAAAAAAAGTAAAAAAATTGGGGGGTCCCCATACAAAAAAAAATATTTTTCATGGTAGCGTTGGAACCCTTCCAAGCAAATATTTGAAACTATCCCGATATATGTATTATTATATTTGCTATACAACAGAAATATAAAAATAAAGTTAAGTCAAAAAAATTGTGGTGACCCCATACAAAAAACTTGAAATACGCGCTAAACAACCGAGCAACTGTGTGTCGTCGGCGGCGCGCGGCAACACATAACTCAATACCTGCCTAGTTTTCTTTACAAAACGTAATGATATCCCACCATAAATACACCATTTGGTTTGTTTATTTTTATGTTTTGGAGCATCTAGATACAGTACAATATATTACCAACAAATTAAATGTTATTTTTCTTACTTTTAATAAATAAGTATTTAACGTCAATGCAATCGATGTGCTGAAACATAATTAGATTGCGCTACCAGATGGCAGTGCTTACGACGTGCACGATCCCTATATTTTTTATTTTCATGTACACAAGGAAAATGCTCGTTATCCAATTACAGATTTCATGTTAAAGAACAAGTCTATCAATGAATTCCGATATCGCGATAAAATCCGTTATAATAGTTTAATTTCAGAGTCTATCAATAATTACCTAAATGTTTTTTTTTATAATATTAATCGTCTTGAGATCACAACTCGATATTAGACAATATTGAGTCCAGGAGAGACAGAATTTTTCACAACAGGATAAATTGTAGGTAACGTAATTGACGATACCTGTTGTTTAGGCGTCGCACAAAAATTGCCATATTAAATTTGTGTGGTGTTTCTCGCCAACAACGTCTGCGTACTGCCTTAGTCATTAGGCACCTTACGTGTTTGTTTTCATCACCTAGCTCGCTCAAATTGGGAAGGGGTAATGAATCTCACCTCACGTAAACACTACTTAATTGTCGTGCAGTTTGAATGGCTTACCTGGCTCTCTGCTTTTGAAATTTCGTGTAAACAACTTTAAAAATACATCCTACTAATATTATAAAGGCGAAAGTTTGTAAGAATGTATGGATGTTTGGATGTATGGATGTAAGGATGTTTGTTCCTCTTTCACGCAAAAACTACTTAACGGATTTCGATGAAATTTGGCACACGGGTAGATCATGTCCTGGATTAACACATAGGCTACTTTTTATCCCGAGAAAATATAAACCGGGACTTTTATCCGGGAAAAACTTTTTAATGCGGGCGGAGCCGCGGGCAAAAGCTAGTACATATATATTACATACATATACACTCACACCTGTTATCCCCGAAGGGGTAGGCAGATGCGCAACTAGTGCACCCACTTTTCGCCGTTATTCCGTCCCATGATGTGATAGGGGGCGAGCCTATCGCCATATCGGGTACAAATTCCAGACTCTGGACTGATACTGAATAGAAAAACTCTATATCACTTTGCCCGACCCGGGGATCGAACCCGAGACCTCAGCTTTGCAGTCGTACTGTAATACAACTACGCCACCAAGGCAACTTTAAAAATATTTAGGTAAAAATCAAAATTCATTCGGTTACCCTTGTACGACGTATTTTTAGATCGAATATTATATTAAGAAATGGAGGTTGGAATAGCATAAGCTTATATTTCTGAGCGGGAAACTTACGAGTACTACAAAAACCAACTTCAAAGTTTCCCCTCCACTTTCCACACATCGCCACCACTTTTCACAATTTTCCATAATTGTTAAACCGATTCATGCACGGTATTCCCTACAAACGAAACTAAATAGATTTTCCGTACAGTATTTTATTCGAATTTTATATAACACGCTCCTAAGCTACGGTATTGTGTAAAAATAATCCAAATAAATTGAATCAACCCAACATGAACGATTGGAATTCTCGTGATGCCGACTCGCGCCCCGCTGAAAGGAAAATACATTTCCGTCTTCACTTTTAACACCGCATACCTCGAGCGACTCCCCATGATTTTGTACGGAAGCAGCTCTGAACCTAATTCCGCACGTTTCCCACATTGCATCAGTTTTGTAAATTGCTGTCTCAGAAACAAAAGGGAGAGGCACTTATCGATTTGAAAGTAAAATTTATTCTGGTAAAAGTTTTTTTACGCGATAAGTAGGATTTCGCGTTTGTAGTATCAACGTGTTTGTTATGGTATCAACATAACATATCGATATGGTGAATGATAATAGTAGGCTACTATTAAACTACTGTTACGCTTATAATAATACAAAAATCCTAATCCCGTATCGCTGTCTCCGAATTGGATTAAACGACAGGGTTCATTAACTTTTTAAATAGGGCAGGTAGCCTGTTAAAGATATTGTTAACGGAGGTTATTTGGGACAGTTTGTGATAATGTAAAAAATACCGGGCTTCATTTAGGAATAACATAGGCTTTTTTTATCATATAACACTTTGTACAAGGGTATTATACAGGCGGAATTAATGTCTAAAGGCATTTTCTCACAGTCGACCTTAAGTTGGCGCAGAGACGGCGGCAGGTGTAAATTATAAATGATGAAAAATAAAATTGAGAATTAAATACAATGATAATTATTAAATATAATATATGTATGTATGTATGTTTACATATTATGCTACATATATAACTCATTGTTAATGATGATTAAATTGCCAAGCTAAGAAGTAGAACACCGTATTTTTTTTTTTTAAATCTGTATGCTGTAGTACATGCATTTGCATAATCATGTCGGGTAACGTAATGAAGGGAAAGCAACAGTATATGAAAAGGCACGCACTCTTGATTTCCTAACGATTAAAGTTATAGCAAACTAGCTTTTGCTTGCGGTTCCGCCCGCGTGAATGAGTTTTTCCGGGATAAAAGTCCCGCTTTATATTTTCCCGGGATAAAAAGTAGCATATGTGTTAATCCAGGACATGATCCACCCATGTACCAAATTTCATCGAAATCCGTTTAGTAGTTTTTGCGTGAAAGAGTAACAAACATCTATACATCCATACATTCTTACAAACTTTCGCCTTTATAATTTTAGTAGGATAGGCTTGAGGGGTGGCACGCGTTGTGCAAACAATTTAAGGTGCAAATTGATCGAGCGCGTCATAACAAAGAGACACAACTGGAGCATAGATAATTTATTGAAGTATCAACTACTTTTATTAGTAGTGACGGATTGCTAATACAAGTTACGAATGCTTAGGTACTAAAAGTTACGGGGTGTCTCGCACAAAGCTTGGTAATTTTATAGCCAAAGCCGTGAAAGAATGTAATTCCATTCCAACTTGCGAAGTGATAACATACTGGCATTGTTGCTTCGTAGTAAGCATCTGTTAGTTATTAACTTTATATTGCGGTTGATCTAGTGAAATCTTTATAAAAATTGTTATACATTTTCGTGACATCAAAGATTGTATTTAATAACTTCTGTGCGTGCAAAACATATTTATATGGATGCACAATTTATTTTTAATCTTATCTAGTTCCAACATGAGAGGCTTTATGAGATTCTTTAAATTAATAAATATTTGTACAATGTTGTTTGTAACATTGAAGAGATTTTTTTTATTGTTAGTAAGATGATAGTAATGAACGATACGACCACCTATCAATATGTCATTTTACTTGATCGTTACAATTATATTCTCTTTGTACAGAAATAATACACACTAATGTTTGCAACATATTTTGTCTCTTTTAATGCCTATAATAATTATATTATATCTCATAAATTAATGCGTACCCAAGTCAAAAACAGATAAAAGACCTCAAAATATTTCAGTAGTATGAAAACATCGTGTATATCCGCCGCTATTGTTAAATACTAACGCTATGAAATATTATGTTCATTCATCTCAATTTGTTCAAATCAAAATGTGTGGCCGTATGTCGCGCAGTGTTTCTACGCCGCTTATCTAGCTAATGGAAAGGTTACTGAAAGTGAAAAAACGTGCCGTAGTAAAAGACGCGTCATCTAATGGATTCAAATCATGAGAGCCTAGAGATTCACATACTTTGTAATTCATTTTAATATTATCTTTCACTTGAAGGAATAAAGTTGTATTTTTTATGGCATTGAATGACGAGACGAGCTTGCCGTTCGCCTGATGGTCAGCGATACGACCGCCTATAAACAGTAATAACACCATACAGCACCTTGAGTTACAAAGTACTGTATGGCATTCCACTGCGCCCGTCATCCTCAGACATAAGATGTTGTCTCATTATGTCCATGATTTTTTGGGGTTTAATCAAATACACGGTTTTACATCATTGAATGACGTGACGAGTATGTCGTTCGTCTCAAAAGAACCATGCTTTTCTAAAATAGAAGCGATGTCACATACAGTAAAATTGCTTCCTACATTGCAGGACACTGATATAAAATTCATAATGTGTCCTGTACTATCACTGGCTTGAATATTAAACCGATACAAGATAGAAAAAGCAACAAATTTAAAATCAAAAATACTGCCGTGACTTAAAATATCTAAAACGTGTCGTAAGTAAGGAGAAATAGTGTAAAAGGAGTCTTCCGCTGTCGCGACACCCAAAATTCACTCGTATTTGATATGTAATTAAGAATGTATTCTGTGAAGAACGCTGTGGGTTATACATTTATATTCTTCCATTTGTTATAATGTTTCATGTACTTATATATTGTATAACTGTTTGTTTTTCCTAATAAATAAAATAAAATAAAATAAAACAAGTATTTGCATATAACACAAACATTTGTGGACTCGGGGCTCGAACCTTCAGTATTGTGCGGAGTGCCCTACTGAGGCTGTCAATGGTAATAAATTTCTCCTTAGCGCCAAAGTAGACAAAATGTTACCTTACTATACTGCTACGAGATACCAGACACCGAGTAAAAATATATTGTTAAAGGCTTGAAAGTTTTTCGCTTCTCAATATGTACACATAAACTGCAGAATTTTTATGAATTTTAGATGAAACTTGCCACTCAGATATAGGCGTGGAGTAACGTATCACCTACTATTATACGGCAAAATTACATAGCAGTACATTTGTTCGTTCCAGGAATTTTTGCGAGAATAGAATGCTAAGACTACTTATGTGTCACAAAACGTAATAAAGTGACAGCAATACGAAATGTTCTTACTGTAATCTCCCGTGACAATACTATTGCGATTGACCGTCCTATTATGAAATAATTGTAACATTAAACTATGTAATATAGACAAATCGTTTAATATTACAAGTTATAGCATCAAAAGTAAATGACTGCCTTGGTGGCGTAGTTGTATTACAGTACGACTGCAAAACTGGGGTGTCGGGTTCGATTCCCGGGTCGGGCAAAGTGATATTGAGTTTTTCTATTCAGTATCAGCCCGGAGTCTGAAATTTGTGCCCAATATGGCGATAGGCTCGCCCCCTATCACATCATGGGACGGAATAACGGCGAAAAGTGGGTGCAAACTACGCCTCTGCCTACCCCTTCGGGGATAACAGGCGTGAGTGTGTGTGTGTGTGTGTGTGAGAAAGTACGGAATGAGTAACATTAGCAGTCATTAACACGATGAATATTTGCAAGCATTGTGGGTATTTTGTTGACGGTTTTTGGTCTGCTGGTGGTTTATTACTATTTTTTTAAACACTCGTACGGACCTTGTTGTCTAAGTGAGCGAGTCTATGATTTTTAAATAAACGTATTTTCAAATTTACATGTACCTTTAAAATCAATTTTTGCCGCAAACAAACATTGGTTCATGAAACCGTCTCAAAATTTGTGATTTTTTTAAAGTAAGAACTAAAGGTTTTAATGCAGTACTTACTCAAATCTGTTTAATTTTATAGAATGAAAGAATTTATCCCATTTTATTATGACCGGAATCCGTGGAGGGTTTAAAATATCGTTTATCCAAAGCAATACCAGGGTGACATTACAAGCAACGGATGAACCATATTGATTCAGGCCGATAAGTCAAGAGCGAACGGAATTCAATCGTATTGAAGCAATGTCTGAATAATAAAATCACCAAGAATTTTTACATCGAGTGCCAATATGTTTGATCGGTTTTGTCTCCACTCAAGAAATGGTTTTGAATATTGATATAGAAATATTGTTCGTTCAAATATTATTTGTGAAAGTTTATGTAAAGACATTTCTGTATTATTGCCGATGTGAAAACTGAGTTTGGGTGTAAGAGACGAATGCATTGTGGACCCGGGGTTATAAGTTTTACTGGTGGTAGGACTCTCATATGTAAGAGTCCGTCTGGGTACCACCGCAATGCCTATTTCTACCGCAAAGCAACAGTGTGCATGCAATGTTGTGTTTCGGTTTGAAGGGCATTGTAGCCAGTGTACTACAACATACACAACTACAAGACATAATGAGACTTAACATCTTATGTCTATATGTTTTATGGAATGCCACACAGTACTTTGTAACTCAAGGTGCTGAATGGTATTTCTACTGTGTATGGGTGGTCGTATCGCTTACCATCAGGCGAACGGCATGCTCATCTCGTCATTCGATGCCATAAAAAAAATGTCGTCTGCACCCAACGGTGCTGCGACCTTTGACATGTCTATCTACCTGGTGAAGGGTTACATATGTATTTGTTACGGGTTTGTTAGACATTATGCTTGTGCTGTTAGATAATAACACGATACGAAAAATACTCGATAAGGTATTACTGGGATTTCTGGGAAAGTATAGTACCGGAATTAATTATCGCATGTATTAGAGATTCTTTCATTTCATTTATAAGCTGAGCTTAGAGAGTTCAAAGACTATATTTTGATCAAAGAGTTAATTTAAATCACCGTTATCTTCACATTACAACGATGCTTCCATAAATAGAATTGTTGAGAAAGTTCAAGATATAACGCGTGTGGATCGATTCCTATACGAGGAGTAATGATGCATTCATAAGCCGCAGCGTCGCGGTGCAGTATAGCGCTGCGGCACGATAGTTGCATTTTGAAGGTTTTTAGTATCTACTAAAGCAATTTCGAGAGATAGATATTTTTAATTAAAAGTAGCTTTTGCTCGCGGCGCCACCCATGCGAAAAATTTTATGCGGGATAAAAGTCTCCCTTTATATTTTCCCTATTGTCCTTTCTAGGGTCTCAAACTCTCCATACTAAATTTTATCGAAATCTGTTCAGTAGTTTCGGAAATGTCTAGTAATAAACAAACAGAAAGACAGAAAAGCATCATAAAATTCGCTGATTTGTTTATCATTACTCTACTTTAGTCAACTCCTTCGTTTTTATTACAATTCTTTCAGACACACTTGCATCTACTGCTTTATTTTAGATGACCTCGATGACCGTCATAACTATTTTGGATTAAGCTACTATCGTTAAAGATGTGATACTGAGATGTTGCTGAAAAGGTTAGATGCAGATGTTATACAGTTGTGATGCAGTAGTTATGAGACAGACGCCGCTAAATCCGACCTAACGGCCAAGACGCACTGTCGTGCGTTGAGGGTCTTGAACCTTTTATATTAACACGAGGCCTGTATTATTAACTGCCCTAAAGTTGGACGTAGGCCTACTCTACAACTGAGAGGGTTTAGGCCTTAGTCTACCATGCTGGACTCCTCACACTTTTGAAAATCTTATGGAGAACTTCTATGCAAGCTTATTATGTTTTTCTTCACCGTTAAAGAAAGTGATACGTATAATGCACACGTAGCTTTAGAAAAGTCCGAGTTGCGTGCCATTAGGCTTGAAACCTGCAGATCTTCGTTTTAGCAGATCATTTCACTCTCCAGTAAACTTTCACCGTTTACCTTAACCCTTTTGTTATACTCCTAATAACCGTGCTTTTACAGCAATACAGCTGCGATTCTGTATGCGTTTTTATAGTAGTAAGTTGTTACACAATAATTATAAACTGTAATTTGTGCCAGGATTTATAGACACATTTCCCAATGTCTCTTATGACTACTTCTACGTTCCTGTACAGTTTGAATCACCCGAGTCCAATTAACACGATACGTTTCCGCGTTCTTAATTAAAATTCTCATAACATACGATGTGTTTGAACGTCAGATATGAAAATAGCTGCAGGAAATCTAGAAAGAACGAAAGAATAATTTTTATTACTGTTTTGTTATCATTTTACTTCTGTTTTTGAACAATCTACATTTTGGAAACATCGCATGTTCTGGTTTTTAATTTAACACTATGTGATTCGTGCCGACTGATGGCTTTTCCGAGCATGTACATGTACATTTAAAATTTTTGGAATGATAAAAAACACGCTTTATAGAAACTCCAACTAAAATCTAGAAAACAAATTTTAATACATTTCAATTTAGAATAGTGTAAATGAGAAAAAAAACGTTTTTATTACAAAAAAAGCGTATGGTGCTTTTTAAGATGTTATCAAACCGATATTCCATCTACTCATATGATCTGTTAAATATTTACAACTATTGACAATGGTGTCAATGGTTGTAAATATTTAACATTGACACCATTCTCAATAGTTGTAAATGCCATGCATTGCATGCATGTGTTGCGTGCCCATGCATGCAATGCATGGCGAAAAATGGGTGCACTAGTTGTGCCTCTGCCTACCTCTTCGGAAATAAAAGGCGTGAGTGTATACATATGTATGTATCTACTATTCTTAATTTAAATTTATTATAATTTATTTTACCTTTTTAGTTGGATTTTCTATAAAGCGTATTTTTTTAAACCGTTATTTATTTTGTAGTTTTATTCTACCATAATCCAATACATGTCACTAAATAATAAACAAAAGCACCATCTTGTTACAAGTAGGATTTTATTACACATAGCTTTTTCCCGCGGCTCCGCCCGCATTAAAAAGTTTTTCCGGAATATAAGTCCCGGTTTATATTTTCCCGGGATAAAAAGTAGCCTATGTGTTAATCCAGGACATGATCTACCCGTGTGCCAAATTTCATCGAAATCCGTTCAGTAGTTTTTGCGTGAAAGAGGAACAAACATCTATACATCCATACATTCTTACAATCTTTCGCCTTTATAATATTAGTAGGACACATAAGAGTAGCCAGTTTAGTTATATTTCCACTATAGTCCAACGGATGTCACTAAAAATAAATAAATATATTAATTTTTTTGTTGGATTTTCTATAGAAGTGTCTTTTTTATTAGTCTAAAATCTCGAATTGGCACCGATCCTTGATAAATATGCCAAATTCCGATTTAAACCGACGTTTTGAAGGGGATCAAAATCGTATTCGACGTTTCCGTTACATACATACGTAGGAAGTTAATAAAAGCGTGTTAAAAATAACTGGGAGACACGATTGTGCAATCTTATAGCTTTTATTCAAGAGCATAATATCGTTAGTATTCAAAGTAACACGATTTTGACGAGCGTCTTTATAAAACAACTACAATGTCGCTTTCGTGCAGCAAATAAGATCTCTGTATTCTCCGCCAGCGGATGGTTACATGTCAAAGGACTCATAGTAGTGGCCTTATGGAGAGGCTTTCGTGTAAGGGACATGAGAGTTAAATCGAATAGCCTGTCTGACAACTATTTGATTAGTATGCGGCACGGAGTGAGCTCTTGACAGCGTGCGCGCGTCGCGGCATACATAACACTTTGACGATTGGTAAAAATTCTGTTTTATATCGATTTATTCCATTGTGATTGTATAGAGTTTGATTTCGATAGTTTCTGATTTGGTTAATTTATCAAACAATATTTTACATCTATTTTTACTCTTTCGAAAAGTTTGCGCATAATTAAATATTCGCAATGAATAAACCAAGCACGGCCCCGAAAAGGTTCATCTGACAGGCTTTAACATATTAATGATATGAAATGCTCTCGCGTATACAATACGAGAGTATAATAAGTACACGCACTTTGTATGTGCATGTGGATACGTCGCGTCGCTACCGCAATGTTTTAATTAATTGGCTTAGCATCTGTTTAAACGGTTTCCTCAGTTATAAACCAATGTTATTAAATTATTAAAAGCTGATGTGATCGAGATGGTTCTTAGCTATAATTTATGACAGTCTGTTCAGGCGCTTGAAGATTATCAACTCATTTTCAACTTAAAATGTCCGATTGATTTAAAATTTGGTGTATTTTGACTTCGGTGATATTTTTAAACTTGAGCTAATGTTGCAGCATCAAGTAGTCTGCGGAATACCCAACTCCTTAGCAACTTATAGCAGATTTAGCGTGTTTGAGCTCATAAGGATGGTCTCGACGAGTAGGTGTTAGATAGTTGATTAATTATCAAGGCTCCATGATGGAGAATAAAGTAATTTAAAAAGTTTTAAATAAACTGCTAAAGAAGTAACGACTAAGATACTTTTAATATTTTACTTTTTGGAGATTTTTTGTGTCAACATTAATATTCAAATTAGTAGTATTTTTTTAAAAATTATGCATGTCTATCTCGATTCAAGTCTACGAAGGTAATCAGTAATATTTCATGTCGGTTCAAGTCTCGGCCGGTGCGCTTCAAGGACGCGTCAAGTCACGAGTCAGACCGGCGAGACAGCCCGCCCGCGCCGCACCGATCCCCATATCAACGTAATCGACAGTGAAATTGTATCGCCCACAGCATTCAATGAATACAACGCTCTTGGTTTTGTTCTGTTATTTCAACTGACATTGAATATTCGACCTACGGCAACGTTGACTCCACTGCGACCCCTTATCGAATAAACGTTACACGATTTACGGAATGACGTTCGTTTCTCCATAAAATCCAGCCTTGGTCAGTAAAATATAAAGCATTACAGTCAACGTAAGCGTCCGGTGAGTTGCCACGTTCAACAAAAGGTACCCAGGATTTGCTGGGAACGTAAAATGAGGGCAAATGTCTGTCCAAACTTGCTTTACAGGAGATTAACAGCGAAAAACTTTTCCGCACTAAGCCTTTTAATTGTCTATGGCAGATAATCAGTGCTCCAAGTTTCGACTTCGTTTGAAGACGAAAAGGATAGCTAATTAATTAAGACGACTTGTTACAAGTTTTTGTCCGTTTCAAATAAACTCATACATGATAAGTACCTATTTGCTATAAAGATGAAAGAAGAAGATGGTTCTGAAAAGGTCCAAAGCTTTCATGTATAATTTAGATAGGGTTGTAGAGCATTTCATCTTGCGGATAGGAATGAATAAAAGTGAATGCCTGCACGAAGAAAAGGGCCTCAGGCTCGGCGTGACCTCGTTGCAGTGCTGGGGCTTCTCAAATACATGTACATTTAAGGGCTTACGGACGAAACTAGAAGTGGATTAAACCACAGCGGAAAATTGGATAAAGTTCACTATCTGGACATTACATACCCTGTATTCAGGTTCAGAAGTACCTACTGCTTCAAAAGGGGTCACATTGAATCTGTGCAATGTTAGGTACATTTAACATTCTTTTATTTTATTTAAACTTCATTACACGTATTACGTTATGTACTGTACTTCTTGCAGAAATATTTGCTTTATAGTATACGCTAAGTTTTATTACGTTTATGTCGATTTTTGTACGGAAATTTTAACAGCAGCTAATTGAGCGTATTTGGAACTAAATACGGTATGAACATTGCCCGCGTGTAATTTTCGAATCATGAATCGTGCAGACATAGAATATTGTGAGTCAAAATGTATGAGAATCGGTAGCACGAATCTTTTCGTGACGTATAGTATCGTCTATCGACTGTAGAGAAATATTTAAACGTTAACTCTCTCGACAATCGATACGAATACTTGCGTATTTCTTTATTATTCGTGCTGGGGTGCAGACAACTTACATTGATGTGTATCTAATAAAGTAGCACCTCGTAAAAATTAAGATTATTATCGACAATTGACTAAATTGCTCTTAAAACCTATGAATTACTTTAATCTATACATACTTTATAATGTAATAAATTTATTTTATATTAAAAAGAAATGAACCATTTATATTTTAAATAATTAACAATGTGAAGTTATCAATTTGATTAATACACAATGCCACACGGTACTTTGTAACTCAAGGTGCTGGATGGTGTTACTACTGTTTATAGGTCGTATCACTTACCATCAGTCTCGTCATTCAGTGCAAAAAAAACACTTAGTTGCTACGGAATCCAAGAAGTGCTATTATGGTAGTAGACACGTTTGTTTACCAAAAATATTGCTTCAATAATTAATCATTCATCAATAAAATGTAAACTACATTTCAATGTAACAAAACTTAATTTCATAAGACCCTTTCCAGATTCTAAATGATTTTAATAAAATTCAATAAGGAAGCATCCAACACAGCCGGATAGTAGAAATTCTCTGTTTTATAATTTATGCGTTAATCTTCTTGGTGATTTCACGTTTTTCCGCATAATTTAGAGCGGAGGCGCACGGCGCTTCGGTGACACCAGATAAAATAATTGTGCATCCAGTAATTAAGATATATGGCCACATTAACCGGAGGGGATCCATTTCATTATAAATTCTTTGAGCTTTAATATTATACCTGTAAGCCTTTTGTTCCATAATGTTTGATCATAAGGCATGTGTTATGGAAAAAGAACTCAAGGTTTCCAGACCTTACTTAGTTTTTGAGAAACATCTATAAATCAAAAAAACATTTATAACACTTTGGTCAGGACACTTTTGGAGTACAACGCAGTTATTTGGTCTCCATTTTATCAAACACACATTAATCGCATTGAAACGGTTCAGAGAACGTGTTTTAAGATAGTTTGTTTCAGATTTAAGTTGCACCCAAAGTTTAAATCATACGAAGAACGGTTGGCTCATTTTCATGCGCTGTCATTCGAAATAAGACGCTCCATTAGTGATTTTGTCTACTTGTACAAAATTATTCATTCGCTCATAGATTCTCCGGCTTTGCTGTCCGATTTAAGTATTAATACTCATTACAGAACACGTAGACCTAGTGTTTTCTCCCATAAATTATTTCACAATAATACATCTAGCGCCTTCTGCGTTCACCCTAAAGACCGGTGTGGCCAGAAAAGCCGACTCGGGTCAGGCTACTGGCAGTAGGGCCATTGACAAAAAAAAAAAAAGATAATCCTATTGTTTGTATGTGTCGGCAATATAATGAACTAATAGATAATAATACCTCTGTAGACTTATTTCATAGCAATAATATCACTACATATAAGAATCTGATCCTTAATGATTTAACTTAAGCTAAATTTATCACCAATTTAACTTTGTCATACACCATTTTAACTTTAACTTTTACTCGTATTCCACTTCACAAACTTATTTTGAACATAACTTTCTAATTTAAATAATGGTATAACCAATTGAAGTTAGCATTATCAGTTACGTTTAGTTAATTTTACCTTTGTTATCTCGTTAACACTTTATATTAATTCCGGAACACAAGTTTATTGGGTTATAATTATGTTAAAAAACGCTCAAACATTTCTATATAAATAATGTGTGGCCGATTATAACCTTTTTTTTGTGTAATAAATAAAATTTAAATAAAAGAACAAAAAAAATATATTAAGTTATTGATACATCTTAATTTTAGTGTGCTTCTTGCAGACTGTTCAGACGCATCTACACCTTTTTATTAAACATCATTGGTAAAGTAGTTTTAGTAGGTATAGCAGGTAGGTAGGTTTTATTTTTTTATATAGCTTTAAAAAAACATTCCTCTAAATAAATATTATTTCAGACGTTTAAAAGCGTCTGGCGTATCGTTCCAGCGATAGAAAGTGATTCGCAGTAATGATTATATTATTTAATAGACATAATGAGTAAAACTCAGCTCTGAGAATATAAGAAAAGTGAGGAAAATTTGCCATCTGAAGCCAATAAATTGGCCGTCAGAATATAAGCTCGCGTTTATGGCATACATGCGTTAAAGGCAATAATGCTTACACTATTTTATCCCACACATTTTATTGCATGAGAGCTAAGTAAAGTCTGGCGGTCTTAGGATCTTCCTTGAACCTGTAACTTTTAATTTGCAATTTGTCATTAATACTTCATCGAATAAATTATAAGACGACTGAATAGAAAAGCGATATAATTAACCTATTCTTTATAAGAATGCAATGTTTTGTAGTATGATTTCCGAATGACATATATGAATGAAAATCAACACACAGTGACTCACGGTGATGATTAATATCCATTGTTATAATTGCTATGATATCGTAATAATCAGCCAACTTCAAGTACTCTTCCAGGACCTAATCCCCTTATTTAGATGGGTTTCAAATCATAATTATTTTCTCAGGACATCAAAGTACTAAAATATGTTTTTGTACGGCGAAATATACTTTTTTAAATCAAATTATTATGCTTTATACGAGCAATATAATGTATATTAAACTGAAAATGTAAATGAGTAATCTCGATCAAGTACCGCTTCGTAAAACTGACTCATCACTGAATGAGAGTACGACGACAGCTGAGACTTATCTAATGCACACAAAAACCTTTATCCGATACGTAGTGCATTAGTCAATTTGATTTCTATACAAATGAAAATAAGACGCTATTTAGAATAGTGTAATTAGTAATAGAATAGCTTCATGACCTATTCTAATTACGATAGTTAAATTGTATTTTAATGGGCGAGGATGAGTCGGGTAGGACACCTCTCAATGAAATAAATATGAAAATAATAGGTAATCGATATCAAGACTAAAAGAATCCAAATTCGCCTTCACAATATAAAGATTGATGCACAAAAAGTAAAGTGAAAGAAAGCTGCAACTTCTTCCAAGAGTAATTTCGAATTACGTAAAAGTCTTTTGGGAAGAACACAGTGCCTTTTGTTCTGAATGTATTTGTGTTCTAAATTCATCAATTATCTGTTCCGATTGCGAACAAAGGGCTTGTTAGGAGTAGCTAACAACGATCTGGTTAACACCGACTCTCTTTAGATGCGTAACAATGTTACATAACTTTGTCGTTTTTCATTTTGGAAAATCGATGACTGAAGCCTTCACAAGTTCATATAATTAGTGAAGATTTTTGTTGGACAAGAGTATTTTAAGGAACCCTTGACTTGATTTAAATTGGACAGTGTAATAAAAACGAAAATTATGTGTACTTCTGTAACAAAAAATATTTTCGCATTGTCAGAGGCATAATCACGTTGTCTTCACTAGTGGTAGGACTCGCATATTTAAGAGTCCGTCTGGATGGATGCCACCGCAATGTCTATTTCTACCGCCAAACAGCAGTGTGCATGCACTGTTGTGTTTCGTTTGGAAGGACATTGTAGCCAATCTAACTACAGGACATAATGAGACTTAACATCTTATATATCAGGATGACGAGCGCATTGGAATGCCACACAGTATTTCGTGCTCACACATGCTCGTCTCGTCATTCAATGCCATAAAAAAAACAATAAAGACTGAATTTCTAATAGTTTGAAATCAATACAATATTGACCACTTTAATCTTGGATTATTTCTGCACTAACCCAACTGTGGCCATGATCCGGAGGCGATAATAATTTTTCTGGTGACCGTAATTTGTGTCAAAAGAAGCACGGTTCGCATCACCTGCCCGATTAAGGAACAAAAATCGTAGGGTAGATATGGACATTATCGCTGTATTCCATTACGTAATAATGAAGTAAAGGTATTTATTGCGTAAATGTTAGGTACACCTGGTCAAAAATTATACAGGACAGAGCCAGATAGAAGAAAAACATGTGGTTATAACATAACATATTAACAAATTAAATAGTATTTAGGAAGTAGTATTTAAAACACCCTTCTTATGGTGAGCTCATATCAATCGGTTGGTGAAGCTTTTTTGCTATGGTATAGTAATTTTCCAAGAAAAGTATTCCTAAAAAAATGTTAAATTTCAACAGATAAATACTTTATAAAATTATGCCTGTATACAAAAACTTATTCCTAAAACCCAATCTCTATTTTCAATTTCATTATAACAGGATTTATGTCATTTAGGAAAGTATCCTATTTTTGTTTGCTACATTACTCATAGTTTTGTTGAGCTTTGCTTTGTACTGGAGCTCTTATTTCTCCCAAGGACTAACGTATCAAGTAAAAATGGTTATAAATTAATTGTCGTAGGGGTAAGCTATTGAAGTTCCCACACTCGCGATGTGAGGTAAGCACAGATTTTTCGTTAACGTCATAAAAAACGTTAATTGGAAATAGTGAAAATTTTATTTCGTTGATCGCAGCGTGAAAGAAGCTGGCTGAGAATCGATTGATGTGTTTAGTCCTCGACGATGCATGGACAATAGGTTTATTGATTAAAGTATATGGAAAAATAAAATATATCACAGTTAGACAATTTAATCATTTATTATAAGTATTTTTATTATTTTGATAAAGTCACAATTATCTTATTTATCTACATATTCTATGTAATTTCATCCATGATAACGCACACTACCAATTTTTGAGCTGAAAATTTGTGAGAAAATGGGACTTTGATAAGTCATCGTAGTATGTGTACTTATAGGTAAGTGTATAATCAGAGAACTAAACCAGGGAGATATTTCAGATCAAAGTGGCTAGTATGACAAAAAGCCAATTTCATATGTAAGGACCTCATACTAATTTCCGTGTGCCAGTTTAGTAAATACACTTAGCGAACAAACGTTAAGCCACCATCTAAGACGATTAATTTTAATAATAACGAAGTTCTGCAAAATTGGGACTTGGACTTCATAGTGGCGTCGTCTGCTCCGAACTTACTTAAGTACCGCTGCACTGGGATTCATGCAATTTAAATTATTTGCGGTGAATCCGTTTAAGTTTGACAACTATTATACATTTAAAATTGACTTACATCTAACCCGTAATTAGGCATAACACTTTCCATTCGACCGCGCCAAATGGAGACGGCCGCATTCCGTATTAACCGATCCAGAGGACGAAATCACTCTGGCCGTCCGCCTTAAGAACGAGTTCTTGAAACTCAAACACTCCACAAGACCGCAGTTCCGTCCTCACCGTCGAGGACCTCGCCGCGTTCCCCGTCGCCCCCCTGACCCCCCTAGCAGTTTCGGCCCGCGTGCCGATGACAACACAATCTAATAGGATTAGGCCTAAAAAAACAATCTTTCCCTAATCGTTGATGTCGCATGCTCTCTCAGTGGCCGTCCTGAACCGAGGTTCGTAACCCGTTAGTGGGTTGCCCTCAGCATGGTCACTTAATTCAAAGGGTTGCGAGTGCCTTCTGCGTTCACCCTAAAGACCGATGTGGCCAGAAAAGCCGATTCGCGTCAGGTTACTGGCAGTAGGCCAGTTAACAAAAAAAAAACGCATAACATAAATATCAGAAAAATATTAAATGTCTAAAAATGTAAAACACATAAAAGAATATTATCCATCAACAATTTCTCAGATAAAAAATACAATTCACAAATGGCTAGACAATCGTGAATGCGTGACAAGACCAGAAATTAAAGACTGCGCGCCGAAGAAGACGCCCAAATAATTCAACGGTTTTGACAGTGCCCAGATAAAAAAATAATATAGAAATGCATTTAAAATATAACCACAAGGTTAATGAAGTTACTTAATTTAAAGCATCTAAGTAATATTATTTTAAAAATAAACGTGAACATAATATTTTTAGACATATTTTTCTGTTTTAGGTATTATTGTTTCTATTCTACATGTTTTATATTATACCTATTAAGCATAATCATTTAAATACCTATAACATCCTAAAACTAAATATGCGGTTCGCATTTTGCAACAGGCATAAACATAAACTAATGTAATAATGAATTCCTGTCCAATTTCCGTGAAGCTGAAATGCTGTTAATAAAGTGTACACCTGTCCTGTTGAGTTACGATGACGCAATATTAATTTTGCTAGGCAGACAGGATGATATGTATCGTTAATCTACATGGCTATTTGTCATATTAAAGTGAAATTTGGCATTGTAGAGGGCTAAATACTCAGTAGTAGGTCCGTACCCAGCATGTTCCTGCGACCTTTACCAAGTCGTCTATCTGCCTTGCAGGGCTTTTTTTATTGCATTGAATGACGAGGCGAGCATTCCGTTCGCCTGATGGTAAGCAAGACGACCACCCATAAAAAGTGGCAACTTCATCCAACACTTTGAGTAACAAAGTACTGTGTGGCATTCCACTGCGCTCGTCATCCTGAGACATAAGTTGTTATGTCCAGTAGTTACACTGGCTACAATGTCCCTCAAAGCGAAACACAAAAGTGCATGCACACTGCTGCTTGGCGGTAGAAATAGACATTGCGGTGGTACCCACCCAGGCGGACTCTTACATATGAGAGACCTACCACTAGTGGACGGCCGACGCTGCGCTTGCCAGTACGTGGTCTCCACTCGAGAACTTCTTTGCCCCATCTGCCGTCACTATGTACCCTGCCCACTGCCACTTCAGCTTGCTAATCCGCTGGGCTATACAGGGCTGGTATTATTAGCATTCCACATGCATCCCAGATAGTTGATATCAAAACATTCGCAGTGATATTGCAGGCGCCTCCCTGTTAGTAACATAAGATTCTCGAGTGGCTGCTACGGACCGTAAACCTAAGTGTAGAATAAATACTGTGCTAGATATTTTATTTTACTTTAAGCTACGTTTTCCAACGCCAATGTTTTTAACAGAATGTTTTTAATTGTATAATGTAAGTTAGAATACGGGTAATAGATGTGGATTGTGTATTTTCTCTAAATAATCGTTATTAACAATGAAGTACGTTTTATTTCTTCCCTTGAATTTAAATTTATTTAAAACTTAGTACGCTGATTATACCTCATTAATTATTATTATATTACTAATTTGTGCAAATGGATTTGAAATGGAGTGTTTTTGATGGAAGCGGTATTGTTTAAAGAGCTTTGTTGAACTACTATTTCCAGGTCAGTTACGCGACCGTTGTTTGGTTCTATAATGGAAGGTATTACAGTGGAAAGGGTATACCTTAATAGCATTATGCAGGCGAACGTTGCATTCTTATTTTTAAAAGTGGACTTTTGTTTGTGGTGTCATAAATATGTAACAAAAATCACATCGTTTCTGTGTTTTAAATAAAATAAAAAAGGAAATACAATAATTTATATGAAATCGTAACAATTAAATGAAAGTATCAAAAAAGTTGTCTGTGACGCCATATTGTATATAAAAATATGTAAAGGCCAGATATTAAGCGTTTACATACGTAAGCATTAATTTATCAATCTCGACTTTTTAATTTGTACTGTTATTTAAGGCGGTGATAGATGACCTAATATTGATCACGTCGGAGTTTAAACAAGTTCGTACCCACAATCTGATACATATCACTAAGGAAATCTGGTTATAAAGATTCCTGCTCTTTGAGTTTGGATTTTTTACATGTTGCAGAAAAGAAGTATATTTTATTTACGATAAAAAGTAGCCTATAGCACTCAAGAGTTATGTAGCTTCCTATTAGTGAAAGAATTTTCAAAATCGATGGAGAAGTTTTTGAGTTTATCCATTACAAACAAAGAAATCTTTCCACTTTATAATAGATAGAATTTAGATTTGCAGACCTCAATAGATTTAAGTGTTGACGAAAACCAATGTTTATTTGTGACCTGCAGACCTGAAGAGATTTATTCAAATGAAATCATGTTTATAGCCGCAATTGGTATATTTGAAAATAATGTCAGTCTTCACGGGCCGTAGGTAACTCTACATAAACTCTACATATGTTCTAAAATCTGAAATCAAAGAAAATTTATAGATAACTAGTTGTTGCTCGCGGTTTCGACTGCGCGAAAAGCCTTTGTCTAGTTCATAACCATCCTTGTTTCGCAGTCGGGTAAAACACAGTACGACGCCAGCGCCAAAATTTAAAATATTAAATTCACATTAAAAATATCCCTGATTTCCCACGGGAGTAAATTACCGGCATAAAAAGTAGCCTATGTGTTAATCCAAAACATGATTTACCCGAGTGCCAATTTCATTCAAATATTAGTTGTTTTTTCGTTTACTTCTAACATCCAAAAATTTCAAACCTTTCGCATTTATTATATTAATAAGATAAGATTAGTAAGAAGTAAGACATTCCTAAAAATAAGAGTTCAATTTAGTGGAGCATCAGAAATTCATATGTGAGGTTTCACGAGCAGGGGCTATTCATTATACATTCATTGGTAGTTTACTTCTGGTCCCTAATATTCATGAAACTTCTCTTTCAACCATAGTTCAACATTATTATTTTCCATAAAGATGAAATTTTAACACCTAGAAACAAATCTATATAGTCTTAACAGATCTCAGGCAGATTTTAAATTGAGTAAATTTTTATATAAGTTTAATTTACTTACCAAGACGTTGTTTCGAAGTTTAGTATGTCAGAACAGTTAGTAGTATCAAAACTACTCGGGGATTAAAATTATACTTCACTGAAATAGATTGCGGGCGATAATCTGAGATCTGATAAGTCATTTATTGCCTATTACCCAGGCTAAAAAAACGTTTATATTATTGGAAACCAAGAGTGCTTCCACACTTCAGTTGAAAAGATAATACAATGAAACCCACACAGTCACACTCTCGCGTGCAAAGACTTTCAAGTTAAAGTAGCAAAGTGTGATTGTACACATTATACAACATATTTCAGCAGTATATAATTATTACATATACACCTTATTCAGGGATGTATTTTCAATAAAAATGAGTTTAGTAATCTTATCATACTCATATCATAAATGCGTAAATTTGTGAAAATGTTTGAATGTTTGTTAGAAGTAAATACAGAAACGACTAAATAGATTTGGATGATATTTAACAAACGGATAGGTCATGCTCTGGATTAACACATTGGTACTTTTTATCCCAGCAATTAGCTCTCATGGGAAATAATGAATATATTTATCTGATCCTTTAAGTGAACTGCCTTGGTGGCGTAGTTGTTATGGTACGACTGCAATGCTGAGTTCTCGGGTTCGATCCCCGGGTCGGGCAAAGTGATACTGAGTTTTTCTATTCAGTATCAGCTCGGAGTCTGGAATTTGTGCCCGATATGGCGATAGACTCACCCCCTATCACATCATGGGACGAAATAACGGCGAAAAGGGGGTGCACTAGTTGCACCTCTGCCTACCCCTTCGGAGATAGATAGGCTTGAGTGTATGTGTGTTCTTTAAGTAGATGGCGCTGGCGTTGTTCCGTGTTTTATGAACTTTTGAAGCAGGAAAGGCTTTTCATACGGGCGAAGCCGCGAGCATAACCTAGTATATTATACGGATAATTTGTGGTCACGGCAACGATGAGATATTGAGTTTTTGTACCATGTATGAGTATACAGCATTTCATAGATGTACCCGATTTAACGGTGAACATGATCTACAAGACGAAATATTTTCTTTAATTGCACAAAATGAGCATTGAGAAGTACCTACTCAAAAGCTTAGTTTATGACATTAAAATGCTTTACGAATTTTACCGTTAAACAATCGCTATATCTTTCTGCAGAATCCATGTATAAACATTGCCTTATAACAAAAATATCAAAGAATTTTTCAGAGAAAACAAAGCATCAAAAATAATCTTCACTTTTGTTCGGACTACGGGGAAAAATAAGAAACTTTTATCAAAAATTCACTCCGAAATAAGAGAGTGTTACTAAATTTCTGCGGCATTTTCATTATTTTTTACGAATATAGAAACAAATAAAATCAACGTACATGTCGCGTAGGTTTTACAAATAAAATAATTTTCATTTCACGTGACCGTAGTTCCAGAGGGGCTTTAATCTCAATCCTCCACGATTGCAAACTGAGTACGATAGTTCTTTCACCTCATCATTTATTCCTTTTGATAAAGTTCTATTGAAGACGTATTTATATAAATATATGGGCTTAATACAAAATTTCGTAAAGTCCCCTCTACAAAGACATTGTAATAACTTGCTTTAAAAACTTGTGTTTTATCATGCTTTATACTGATACTGCGAAATCATATTGTATATTTTTAAATGTTTGTTGGAAGGAAACGTAGAAACTATTCAACGGATTTGAATCATGAATTAATTATGGTATTACATAATATATCTGTTAATATGGACGACGCTCTTCCGGAATTATGATAGTCTGTTTAATTACTTTATGGCTTAAATTACCAACATCGTACGGAGAACACGCTAACTGTTCTATGAAAGCAGCGTTTGGTGATAATAGACGAACTATTCGATAACATGGATGCTAGTGACAGGCAATCTACCTACGCGGAAAGAGCTAACTGAAATAAATATTAATAGGATGATTGGAACAATGAAATATTATTCCGCAAGTTTTGTTTTCTTAATAATTTATCAATATAACTCAGAAAACAGACATGATTTACTTTACATTGCCAGCGTAAACACATAATTCTAAAACTTATCGCATTACTTTCAAAATATTATAAATCGAATTACTCATTACCATATGGGTGAGGCCAGACGAGCGTAATTTTTTGAGTTGTGAGTTGCGTAATTTTAGTTGCGTAATTTCTGCTACATTCGGTTTCATAAAAAAATCCTGTTTCGTTCACACGGCGACGCAAAATGAGTTGTAGTTTTAGTACTATTAGAAATTACGGGACTGAAATTACGCGACCCACAACTCGAAAAATTACGATCGTCTGGCCTCACCCTAAGAAGAATTAATGTTTATCTATTCATGTTATAGTAATTTATAAACCTAGAATCCGATATTCATAAATTCATCCTTATTAAACCTGTGCATCCAATTAGCGATAACGGTTTTAATATCATTTTACAGAAAAGCATAACCTCTCAGCACATTATGCTATTATGATCACGAGCGGCTGGGCCTTAAGACAATGGCGTCATATTTTGAGAGCAGGTAGACGAGAAAGGTCGGCTACAAAGTGATCTCGACGATATTCCCAGCACGTACACTAGAGTACAACGAAATTACGCAAAAGATGCTAATATCTAGCAACACCGGCCAAGTTTTAATAACATTTATTTTAAAAAATTCAGATTTGTGTTTTAAATCGTCACGCGATTCAATTAAGGAACTTCGAAGCCTACGCTAACGAGGCAAGGTGGACAGTCATCGGAAAACATCAGGATACGGCGGTTATGGCAGCATATTGAGAAATGGTTACTCGTAATTCGCTTCTGCTCGATGTAGTTTCACTCGTCAAACCCTGCTACGGACGCCGGCATCCGAGTATATAGGTTTCTCCATACATCTATATATATATGCGGGATTTGACGGGTTAATTTTTAGTTTTTTTTTATATGATGCGTGCATTGATATATAAACACCGTTGCGTGACATATAGTATCACATTTAAAAATTACAAAAACCAAACAGATTAGTCAGCCGGGTTAGCATCACTGACAAAAGCCCCATTGTCTCATCACCCGAATGTAGATTCGTAGTGGATGGTATTGCGTCTATTATTGCATAATAGCCCTCGTGAAGTAGAATCTAAAGGTTTGTTTCACAAGGCCAGTAAGATTGTCGGACCTACTCCATCTCAATTCCTTCCTCCAATGTTGGCTACTCACACCATCTAGTCTCTACGTACAAAATGAAAGTTGTGTCAATACGTTTAAAACTAATACTACTAACAGACGATTAGATTTGGTATCATCGTACCAATTCGTCACGCGGTACAGTCTTCACGCCACACGATCGAACCGTACCATGCGATGTCCAGTTGTATGCAACCAAGTTTGATGGACAAGCCATCGAACCAGCCGTACCAACAATAATAATAATAATGTCCATCGAACCGTGCCCCACACGATGCGATATGGTTCGATGGCATACCATTTTAATGGTTCGGCTGTACCAAATCGCATCGTGTGTGCGCACTTTAAATTTCGTAAACCTGAAACACTTTTTTCCTCTATTCCTTTTCTTTAAGGTTTTTTAAGGCGTATCCATATCATTCAGATATCGTGGGTATACATGGGAGATTGATATAACACCAGGTGACCCATTTCCACGTTTCCTCATCTAAGCTAGAAAAAGTATATAAGATTTATAATAAAAAATGTAATTTAATATCACTAATTACTTTTTTACTACACAAATATTCTTTTTTTTACTGTAAATTTTGCCGTGTAGTTGTTTATAAGCCTTAATTAAGTTTGGGGAGAAATACAATACCACATTGTGCAAAAATATTTTCTACTAACACAAAAAGTGATATTGGCTTTTTTAAATTCAGTAACAGCCCGGAGTCTGGTATTTCTACCCGATATGGCGATAAGCTCGCCCCCTATCACATCATGTGACGGAATACGCACGGCAAAAAGTGGGTGCACTAGTTGCGCCTCTGCCTACCATTTGGGGATAAAAGGCGTGAATGTGTGTGTGTGGATGTGTGTACAGAATACAGAATAGTACGTAATACTACACAGTAATGAGCAAATAAATCTTCAGACACTGTTAATTAGGGGCATTCCGGATCTCATTAGTCGTCAGATGGTGCTTGCTACTCGATTCACACAGAAAACCTTACCCGGTATAAAAGCATCACTTTGTACTTTTCTTGGATAAATGTATGTTAATCCAGAAGGCAGTCCATTCAAACGTTCATCTGAATCCTTACTGTAATTTCACCTGTTCTAGTGACATCCGAACAACATATTTTTTTAGCAAGATTACTTACCGAGTGTTATGACTTATGACTAGCGATACGTTGTTTTGACGCACATTCACGCATCTTTAATGACGCACATTTTATTATTGATTTTTAAATTGTTACATTTATTATTTATCTAATGCTATACCGTATTTCACACATGTGAGGTGACGGAAGAGGGCGAGGTTCAGCCATTTAATACGTAGCTCATCCGCTCTCGAGAGTGCATTAATGATGCACATTATTCACCTGTCTATATCTAGGCCCTAGTGACGTGCTTGGTTGCAATCACCGACAGCAAATGACAAATGACGTACCGCAGCGGTTTAGCGACTGAAAAGCGATAGACTGTGAAATCGATTTCTAAATGAGGACTGCTTCACACGACCTAAAGTTTGGATCGGGGCGCTATAGCTTCGTGTTTGACTAGCTTTTCTCAGCGGTTCGTGTCTGAAAATAAAAGTCCCAGTGTACTTTTCAGAGAGAAAGCAGTCTAAATGATAATCGGGAGCTTGGCTGTTTGTGTTCAAACCTCGTGTTTGTCATCCTTTTTCTTAAAAATAAAATATTGATTATGAATTATTTCATCTTATAATTTCTAATAACCCCAACAGAATTACTTATAATTTGTAACAAATTACTGATTTGCTATTTTTTGCATTTGTCTGTACCATCTGTGTCACCGTTGACAGTCGTCTGCTTTCAAATCAGCTATAAGAAAACACTGGTTCATAATTATTATTATAAAGCCCCATGAGTGCCCCAAGGCCCTTGTTATAGGAAGATGAATTCATTGCTACTTTAAAAACATGGATAACGTTTTTTCTTGCGAGGAAGTTCATTTGTATTCAAGACGCACACTCAAAACTGGCACCGACGATAGGTTTCCATTGTTTAAATAAATTGCAAGAATTTTAAATTACCTGGACGATTTGCCTCACTAGTGGCTCGGGCGTCTAATAATAGTGTTTATTATTTTATTAACTCAATTTTTCACCTAATTATCTGTATCGATTTCGTTGATGGGTATTATCGAAAATTGGAGCTGCACATTTTCCACTGAGAATCAAGAATCAATTCCAGTAGTGCCTACTGTCATAACTGTATCCCTGGCAAACTCTGATAAGTTCGATTCAACGTGAATATTAAATTTTGCTCTCGAAATAGTCTCCGAGGCAGCTAATATATTTGTCGGAGACAGAGTGGCAGCCGATATCGATACACGTAGGTTCACATAATAAAAGTCACCAATGAATTATCTTCAACTCGCTATTTATTGTTCGTTCGTCAATTATTACGTAATCGAATGTTCACAGAGTACAATACCACGTCAGGAATAGTTATTAACTTTGGTTATTATAACACACTGCATATCGAGACAATTACTTAACCGTTTGGTTAAGTGATTATAATCAACTCACCTAGTAACAACTCGAAATAACATAGTAACCGCTTTACTAAGCACTGACCGATATGAACACCACCATAGTTACCACATAGTATTGAACTGCACCCAACTACTTGCAACACCACCGAACTTAATGACGACAGACTAAGACTGTCTCTTCAAATGAATCGGCACCCCTTTTATAAACCCAACTGTCGCTCTGACAATTCAACATGATTTTTATTTAGTCTTACCCGACGTAATATATTCAGACACCCTCAATGTGATTAATAAAAATCATAATTCCTTTTTATACTTCCTTCCTGTCCCGACACGGCCATTCTGGCAAGACACACGTCCTCGTGTGTTACTCTGAATGACACAAAGTACGATCATCACGTAAACTTAACAACACTCTTCAAAACAACATAGTTAGTACCAAAAATGTGATTAATAAAAATGATAATTTCTTTTTATACTTCCTTCCTGTCCCGACATATTATTTTTTAATAAACGTAAATCAATATTATGTCTTAAGTCTTAGATCACATTAGTAGATACAAAACAGGCTGTTAAACAGAATTTTGATTGACCTAAATTCATTGACGATAAATGATCCAATAATGAGGAGACACATATGTACCTATCATATCGTAAAGTGGAATCATATTCAACGGCAAGGCTCAAGAAACCAATAAGCTCGGCTATCAAGTGCGACCAGGTCAATCATGACGTTGAACGTTCCAAGTACTTCGCACGCAAGAGACGCGCCTTTTACGCATATAAGTGAGACAATAGAAACTGTGTAACCTGGTAGCGGGCATTATAGTTCTTTGATGCTCTTTATTTTGGGTTTTTGATTTTGATAGACTGCCTCGGTGGCGTAGTTGTATTACAGTACGACTGCAAAGCTGAGGTCTCGGGTTCGATCCCGGGTCGGCAAAGTGATATTGAGTTTTTCTATTCAGTATCAACCCGGAGTCTGGAATTTGTGCCCGATATGGCGATAGGCTCGCCCCCTATCATATCATGGGACGGAATACGCACGGCAAAAAGTGGGTGCACTAGTTGCGCCTCTGCCTACCCATTTGGGGATAAAAGACGTGAGTGTGTGTGTGTGTGTGATTAGAATAACAAAAGTACTTTGGCTAAATTGAACATTATATCGCTCCTGATAGCTCAGTAGTATTGTTAAGATGTTATTTTACTAACCCTTCCTACTAATATTATAAAGGCGAAAGTTTGTAAGAATGTATGGATGTTTGGATGTTTGGATGTTTGGATGTATGGATGTAAGGATGTTTGTTCCTTTTTCACGCAAAAACTACTGAACGGATTTCGATGAAATTTGGCACACGGGTAGATCATGTCCTGGATTAATACATAGGCTACTTTTTATCCCGGGAAAATATAAACCGGGACTTTTATCCCGGAAAAACTGTTCAATGCGGGCGGAGCCGCGGGCATAAGCTAGTAATGAATATTAAAGTTAAAATTATTAGTGAAGATGTTTGGATGTCAAAAGTAAACACGTAAACTGCTGAATTGTTTGCTAATCTGGTTACAATTGAACCAAAAACGGCGTTAAATTATTGATTTCTTTTTAACTTCTTTTTATTTGTTCATGGAAAGCTTACAGACTAATAACAAATCAGTAAAGTTAATTTAGCAGTAGGTTAAAATAAGTGCTAATTACAAGCTTTCACGAACCCCAACAATGTGCATTACACATTGATGTATTAAAAACCCTACAGTATAAATTATAATGAAGTTACTCACAATGTGTAAACTACTTTATATTCTGAAAAAGTCATCGAGGATTACCATCTTTGTTCTGTGGGAAAGCTGTACAATGAGACTTTAATTTCGGGAAAAAACGATGACTCAAAAATTTTCCCGTGTAAAAAAAGATCTAACATAAGGACTAGTCAGAAACCTAGGATTTGTATCAGTAATTGCGGTAAAGTCATCGAAGAGAGATGGAGAAAGACAAACAGAGAGAAAATGTAGTGGCAAAAAAATGCATTACAAAATATCTGACAGGAACATGTGGTAAGGATCATGTCACGGGGTTGAAGTCACATCATCCGTTTCGGACTGCAGTTGACAGCTGTGGCGTGGACTCTTGAGCAGTGTCATCTGTCACAGGCACAGGCTGTGTGGCACAGCACTAAGTGACAGAAGTCTAATCAAAACGTTGAATCGCAGTGTTGCCATAATGTGGCAAAACGCTCATTTGTTGGGTATTTATATTTAAATCCTACAATGTCACGAATATGAATACGAATTGTTAGTTTAGGTACATTTTAGAGCGCTTTCTCGAAAGATGTCTGGTGGTAAGGGTCTCGCTATTCCAACATTGGCTTCATGTTTATAACTATTACCAAAAATATTCTTAATTTCTTCTTAAATAATAATATAGCTGTTTTTTTGGTATTTTTCTTATTTATTTAATATTTATCATTCTCCCTGTGTGTGTTTCAGCAAAAACTCACAAGAGATCGGACTTGAGAGGTCTAATTTGCATATTCTGTTAACTATAAGCCACCAAAAAAAATCATCTATCACAATTAACCCCCTATTCCTATATAATATCAGTGAAAAAATATATTATGAACTTTTAAATAGAAAAAAAAAATTAAAACATTTTAGCTTCGGTAAAAATGGCTTCCGAAAAAAAAATAATATCTCCGGAGTGTTACATTACATTGACAAAATATTCATATCAAAATAAAATTTAACATTTCCTTAGAATACTACGAATAATTTTATGAATTTAAATCGATGTTATTTTTATTTCACAAACTAAAGGTGGTATATATTTGGTTGCACCGATGCCACACGCAATACACTGCAGTTAGTAATATGTAGTAGGAAGTAAGAACGTAGCTAACTTTGCGCGCCCCAAAAATGTAAAAGCGCTCGTAATAAAACTGAATTTAAATCTGAAATGGAAATAGCTTTATTGATGCTCTAGCAATACAGTCTACTTTATAAAGTTTTTAACAATGAATGACTGCCAATAAATACAATAAATGGTTTTAGATAAAAACATGATACGAAATCTGACCAACGTTATTCAGCAAAGTATTTTGTAATTAGTATCTATATTATGTCAATAACATAGCGAAATTAAGTATTAAAATACTTTAATAGTAGAAGTCAGGTATAACATAGCAAAATACGTAGAGTAAACACGATGCGATTATTAATGTTGCAGGAAATTAATAATATCTGTGTCACAGCTTCAATTCAATGAGCTTATATTGAACTATACATCTAAAACTGTGATTCCGCAGGACGCGGCAGACGGGAGACGGCAACGGCAGACGGCGCTACTTATGCAGTATTAAATTGTATGAGACCAATTCGACACACGACGGCAAATGACGCGCGGCAGATGACGTCATACTGACGTCTAAACTTTGCAATTCAAAGTTCTGGTGGCGTTGACTGTTTACTGCAAAGGTAGATGTGCTCAACTCGTTATTTGGAATTATTCAAATGTGCTTAAGAACTGTGGACTAGTTAAGAAGTGTGGACACATTTATTTGTTAACCGACTTCAAAAGGAGGTTCTGTATTCGATCCGTATGTATGTATGCATGTAAATTTGTATGGCCGCAAGTTTCTCAAAAACTACTGATCCGATTTGGATGTGGTTTTCGATGTCCACATGTATAGTTTTCTGGGAAGGTTTTAGTATATAATTTATGAAAATCTGATGAAGATCTTCGGAGATACACAATAGAACTCTTCAATAACTAACAGCAGATGACTCGCGAATGCTGCAATCGTATATATATGATGTATTGTATACACTATTCTATAATAAACTAACCAAAAAGCAATAAATAATTTTTTTTAACAAAGAATAAACCAACTTCAAAACCACAACAAAACAAAAAATAATTAAAATTTGTATTCGCTTAGTATATACGTATATTTGGAGTCGGTGCCTAATTTAAATTGAACAATGTTTTCGTATATTTGTTTGTGTATTTCCTTAGCTTAGCTGGCAATTTAAATTAGGCAGCGACTTCAAATATACTAAGCGAATACAAATTTTAATAATTTTTTGTTTTGTAGTGGTTTTGCATTATAACATAATATGATAGAGATGGTCTCGTTAAAAACTTCAGTATGAAAAAAAAATTAAGCTTCACTCTTTTTCGTTGTTAAATAACAGGTGCCTGCCTGTGCTTCTTTCAGGCAGTTTTTATATCATTACACAAACAGTATTGTACCTATAACTTTTCAATGATAAAATATTCGTATAATATTGTAATAAACAATTTTACAGCGCCCAAAAATTCTAATTTAATAAAAATAGCTGACCCGGCGAACTTCGTTCCGCCTAAAAGTCGATTCTTTATTTTTTTTTAGTTTTTATTTTATTGATATCTACTTAGTAGCCTAAGTTACTCCTTATTACATCTGCTACCGGCCAATAAAAGTCCCGTCAAAATCGCTCCAGCCATTTCAGAGATTAGCCGGAACAGACAGACAGACAAAAATTGTAAAAAATGTTATTTTGGTGTATGTACGGTATATATATTCATATACATGTAGTAATAACGTTTATTTCAATATTACAAACAAACACTCCAATTTTATTTGTATGTACATATAGATGTATAGATTGCAAATTGTACTCTACATTCTTCAAGGACAGAATCCGGTATCCAAGCATAATCTTAATTCATCGATTGACTTATTGCCAAACGATTAAGTGATTTGCTCAATTGAATTCATTGTCCCCGGTAATTTATTGCACAATATGTGCTGTATTTAACTTACGAACACACAATGAGAGCGGTCCATTTCAGCAACCTTTTAGCGTACCTCATTTTTGAGTAGGTAATAAATATTTAGGTATCTCCAATAGAATTTAATGCAGTAGCACAGTTGTAGTCCAGTACGGCAGTGAATAAATAACATACGCCATTGTTGGGCGATTAAAATAGTTAGCCATATTTTAAAAGACGTAGATGCATATATTATGGAAGTATTAGTCTTCGTAACTTATAATGTGTTTATTAATAAGTAGTACGCAGATTGTGTCAAAAATATATTAAATATTAAAACGTAATCTCATGATGGGTAGATGTTACTTGCCACAAACTTTGTGTCGGGGATCTTGCGAGATTACGCATAAATTCGAAACTGAATATTACTTATATTGTAAACAAGTGTATACATTAAAGATAATTCCAACAAAACGTAGGTATATAAATAAAATAATTATTTTGCACTAGAGGTTAATTAAATTAAGTCATTTACCATTATAACTTTGGCATTGTATTCGAAATGAAAAATATTTTTATTGCTAATGACTGCCTCGGTGGCGTAGTACAGTACGACTGCAAAGCTGAGGTCTCGGGTTCGATCCCCGGGTCGGGCAAAGTGATATTGAGTTTTTATATTCAGTATCAGCTCGGAGTCTGGAATTTGTGCCTAATGTGGCGATAGGCTCGCCCCCTATCACATCATGGGACGGAATAACGGCGAAAAGTGGGTGCACTAGTTGCGCCTCTGCCTACCCCTTCGGGGATAACAGGCGTGAGTGTATGTGTGTGTGTTTGTGTTAATTTTTAGTGATTTTAAAATAATGTTGACTTTAAATATTACGGAAGTAAAGGATCCACATTATATACAAAACGTCACAAAGAAATGTTTTTCTTTTGGTTTATAATAAATAACCTAACAAACTGGCACTGACCCATTGATGTATTAAAAAACCCTACATCAATGCACTGACCGCAAAAATTTTTAACATGGCATTTCAATGTATCTAATAGTCTTCCTAAGTAATAAATATTTTGTTGGGCAAAACTGATGTAACCCTTTCTGTCTACTTAATGTTGATCTCTAGGTGAGTTAAGGTATTTTAAAAAGCATCATGGATCTTCATACGCGTATATTGCACTTGCTTTTTTTTTAAATATCTAATTATGGCAGTTGCCCTCGAAATCTGCTCTGAAGACACTCCGTGGAACCGCAGACAAAAGCCGCTAAACCAAGACAAGCGCTCAAAGAAAAATTGTTCCCCTCGGGAGGTCTTAATAACTAATGAAATTTAGCCTCAATTTCGTAAAAAATCTCGTTTTACTATTTTACCGCGACTCAACGGAGGCAAATTCAATAAACCCCGCGCTTTGTAAAGGAATCACATTTAAATTGAAAAATAGACGTTGTTTTCATTTCTGAGGGTTTTTTCAATGTTTTACATGTATCGTTTATTTGATTTTCGAATCGAAATTAATTACGCTGGACGTTACCTTCATTTGTAGTTCGCTCGGCAGGTCAAATTATTAATTAGTAAATTAAATTTCATTGAGTATTAGGAACACAACAAAATTGGCGTAAAAAGAAAAATAATGGTACGTTCGCATGGCTACATAATTTTTAAATCATTTTATTTACCTTTTGCAAACGCTCTCTGAAACATTTTAACTCCAATTACCTGAGAAAAGAGAAATAAACGGTAAATAATATCTGTGTAAATCTTCAGGTACTCCCAGACAGCAGTTATATAACGTTTTATAACAGTGTGTAACACTTTGTTGCAATATGCTAAGAATGTTATATGTTATTGTTATGTTCAACTCGTTGTATAACATTATTTGTATAGCATTTTGCTAAATGAAGTTATAACTAAGTTATACTAAAAATTTGTAACGTTTGTTACAATTTGTTAAAAAAAGTTACACATCAAAACATGTTACGCAACATTATCTAACGTTATATAACTAATGTGTGGGAGCACCTTTAATGGAACATAAATAATATTTATACTGATGTAATAGCCAGCAAACAAGTTTACAACAATTGGTAGGGGTTTATTTGTCGTTACTGTAGCTACAATCCTACTAATATTATAAAGGCGAAAGTTTGTAAGAATGTATGGATGTTTGGATGTAAGGATGTTTGTTCCTCTTTCACGCAAAAACTACTGAACGGATTTCGATGAAATTTGGCACACGGGTAGATCATTTCCTGGATTAACACATATGCTACTTTTTATCCCGAGAAAATATAAAGCGGGACTTTTATCCCGGAAAAACTTTTTAAAGCGGGCGGAGCCGCGGGCAAAAGCTAGTATCGTTATATTAATGTAATTAGCTATGGATTGGATTTTAGTAATCGTTAGTACAGCAAAGTATTTCATTTCATACTCAAAAAACATTAATTGGGTATTTTCCTATGCTTGATTATGTACGTTATTTTAGATGTAACAGAAAATAATACTAAAAATAAATTCTACTGTAAAATCAGCATCAAAATTGATTGGAAAATTAAGCAGTTATTCAATTTCGAAATATTCTTGTGAGCAAAAGTGCTCCATTAGTGTCGGAGCCCATCAATGCAAACAATCTTTCCTCTTTATAATATTAATATAGATACAAGAATCTCGTCATGCAAAATAGATATTCAATACCTAAAAGCATTGCGAGACCAGCTTTCTACTAGCACTCTATTAGCTCAAATGGCTATAATAGGCCGGACCGTGACAGTAGAACGTTCCGAATATAGCGTTGCATGATAAATTCCAAGGACTGGTTGAAGCATACATTGATCTTGAGAATATCGTCACAAGGCACTATCGAACAGCTAATTTAAATGATCGTTACTCGCTCGAGTATATGCAAATGCATATTGACACATGAACACGAATCAATTGCTTTGACTTTTCGGCTAACCATTCCCGAAGTGTAAAATTATTTGACAAAATTCGGCGGGAATGGAGTCTGGTTAATAAGCCACGTGGCCGTTTACGGAAGCACAAGGTGGCCTTATTTGCCTGCAGCCAGTTTCAAAACCCTCTCTGAGTCACCCGGCTGGAATTTATTCAAGCCCGAACGGGCCTTTTCGCCCAGCCCGCAGCAAACAACTATATCGCCGTACTCAAGCTAAAAATTACCAAAATGACTGGCGGTTCTGACTCACCCTCGTCACGGACTAATTGAGCCGCCTCGCATTGTTTGCCAATTAGATAAGTTAACTTCAAACGTTACAGATTAAAGTGTCATTAATGTATAGAATATAAGTGTTTGTACAAGGAGAAAGCTAAGTAGTAAGACGTTTGACAAAACGTTGCCAGTCGGAGGCCACAAGGGCCTCTTGTGACGCGTAAACGGATTACGAGGGTTTCACGGACCCCTTGTTAAAATCAAAGTGTTGACTGCAAACCTAATGGTTGTCAGAAGAGCGCCCAACCCAGTCGCCCTGTTATCACATCATTTTTTTTTACATAAAAGGTCAAAGGAACATTAGTTTATTTCAACTTAGTATTTGTATACATCTTTTTTTTAGTTTTATAGATATATATTTTATGGGTATAAAGAATAGATTTTTAACAATTTTATTTACCTAAAATAAACTATTTAATGGCTTTCATTTAACACATACGCCAGTTATATCATAACTATAATGAAGTATCTAACACGTAGGACCCAATCACTAACAAATGGCTCGAGATTCATAATGAAGATAATGGACAATAGACACCAGAACGTGATATTCCGTTCTCCGATAACTCCAATCTATAATAACCTCGACCTTCACACCAGATATATCGCACTCACAACCTTTCAATATCCTACCAAAAAAAAACAATTATTCGAACCCTCCGAAGAAACAAATATCTTAAATAAAAAAAATTACGACAAGCCATAATAGAAACTTAACAAAAGTGAACCCGCAAAATTTTTCAATAACTTTCAAAACTCTTGATATCTTTTAACCGCAGTTATTGGCTTCGTTGAAAGTGACCTCCTTGGGGCGACTTCTTTTTCATTTTGTTCGGTTAGGTACGTCAGTATCAGGTGCTTTTTGGTCCCGCAATAAATTTTATTTCATTGAACCGTCTTTATAATATTCACGAGAAGTTACTACCGTCGCGGCAGTAGTTCGTAATGAAATTGATGTCAGTACAAGCCCGGGATTTACCGGTGGTGGTTCTCATATGTAAGAGTCCACCTGGGTAGTTACCACCTAATGTCTATTTCTACCGCCAAGCAGCAGTGTGTATGCAGTGTTGTGTTTCGGTTTGAAGGACATTGTAGCCAGTGTAACTACTGCACATAATGAGACAACATCTTAAGTCTCAGGATGACGAGCGTAGTGTATTGCCACGCAGTACTTTGTAACTCAAAGTGCTAGATGGTGTTGCTACAATTTATGGGTGGTCGTATTGATTATCATAAGGCAAACGGCATGATCGTACTCATTCAATGCCATAAAAAAAGTCGCGGTCAATTAAATAGATAAAAATAAAATTTACTTAAAGTTGAACAGTTCATTTATATAATTTAACTTACATTTTTAAAACAAAATAAGATTCACAGTCATGGTTTTGGATTCTAAATTAATTATCTTATTTTATTTGATAAAACTACAGATGTTTGTATTACACACCCGTCAGACACAGGCGACCACATTCATTAAATTAAACCATTTATCCGTGAAATATTTTTAATCCCCGACAAAAACGAGGGAGTTATAAGTTTGGGTGTGTATCTGTATGTCTGTCTATGGCATCGTAGCTCTCAAACGACTGGACCTATTTTGACGTGGTATTTTTTGTTTGAAAGCTGCTGTGATCACGATGGTTCTTAGCTATAATTTATGAAGATCTGTTCAGGCGTTTGAAGATTATCAGATCATTTCCAACTTAAGAAACCCGATGGATTTTTAATTTGGTGTACTGTGACTTCGGCAATATTTTTCAACTTGAGCTGATGCTGCATCATCAAGTAGTCTGCGGGATACCCAACTCCTTAGGAACTTATAGCAGATATAACGTGTTTAGGCTCAAAAGGATGGACTGAACGAGTAGGAATTAGATAGTTCATTATCAAGGCCCCTTGATGGAAAAAAAAAGTAATTTAAAGTTTGAAATAAAAATTAAAATAACCCCCGACACAAAAAGTCTCTAATAAGTAAAATAATAAAAGTGTCTTTGTCGTTTCAGTACCAAGTAATATTTTGACCCAAGCGTACTCGCGTCGGGGGACCGAACTCAGGACATACTTCTTTAGCAGTCCCCCGACGCGAGTACGCTTGGGTCAAAATATTACTACGTACTTAAACGACAAACACACTTTTATTATATTAATTTTTAGAGATTTTTTTGTATCAGGGGTTATTTAAATTTTATATTCTGAATTACTGCCAGAGTTAAGCGGTATCAGTATTTAAATAAAGAAAATTAAAATCTATTCACGGAATTAATCATAATAATTATTTTAGAACTGTATCACGACAGAGAAGGTAAAAAATAGTTTATAGATTTTCTATCCATGACAAGTATTCTTAGCCTCTAACTGTAAATATAGCAACTACCTTCTATCCGCAAATACATTATTTATTTCTGTGAATAACATTTTATACGACCCAGAATGGCCTCAACAAAATAGTGCCAATAAATCGAAATGGATTGGACGATGACCACAAAGTTCATACCTCAATTTTCGTGGACCTGTCCGTCCATGTTCAAATCTAATCAATACATTCCGGATGTTACGCATTTGATGTGGAGCCTCAGGCCAAATGTTAAAGGATTTTATTACATTCTTGTACAGTTCTTTGCTAAAATGTTTTAAATACCTGTTAAAGGCATTCAATTTGTAAATTCTGTCGGAATTTACATTGTACGTTTAGCTTTAATCAATTAAACAGACAATAGAAAACCCGTACTGTATCATTTTTATAATTTATAACAACAGTATGTTTTCTTTTTATCATTTGATGTGATATTTTGTAGGTACTAGTAATATTATATTGACTACGTTTATTTACATAGTTTTTACGACTTGTGTTTTATTTATAACATGTTTGGTTTTACACTTTTATGTTTATTTATCATTGATGGGATATTATTCACGTACTGCCTAAGCTTTGTTACATGAAAGTTCAAGATGACCTTAAAAAAGCTTAGAAACATTTTTACATAAAAGTCCAAGATGACCTAAATTTTATTTACTACATCAATTTGGTTTCGAATCTCAGCAACTTGAAAACACTTTAAGTGAATCAATAATAATCTAGATCTAAATACCGCTAAATGAAATAAAGTCTCTACCGTTTGCTGTACACAATAAAGTAAATATTTCTCTAAGTTCTTTTGTTAAGCTGTTCCAGTAAATCCGGTTAGTTACAATACATCCTAACAACAACGCACACTTTTATCGCTATTATAACTTAGCACCCAATTAAGCCCAATTTGTGAAAATATATAAATGTCCCGCAAGAAACTTACGTAATTACATATTTTTTCACAGTAACATTTTGTGCCTTTCCTGTTTATTAGGTGGAAAGAAGAATAAAATAACGTTACATGTGTTCTTTTTCACTTCTCGATAGACTTCTGGACTTCTTCTGGAGTTTATAGCCTACAAGATTTAGTTCGAAAATAATCCACTCAATAGTGTGAAAATATGCCAATATAGTCGGATAAATACAATTGTCCCGAAAATGTGTTCATGGACAGCTGGAAACGCATAACGCCTAAGTCCTATAAATCAATATACTCAACACTATTAAACAAGAATTAATTCTAACATAAAATGTCTCAGACTGAAACCGTAGTGACGACGAGTAATTTACAATAAGTAGTAAACCAAAAAAACCACATGCAAATCAGATTCCACAGAGCTTCAAACAACATAATCCTGCCACAATTGTAAAATAGAGTTTACCTTAACTCTATCCAGTAGGTCATTCATAAAATAGGCATTCCACACGTCAGTACTCCATAATATATACAAGAAAATGCAGCGAACGTGATTCAACGACCGCAAAACAGGTTTACAGAAGCTTGCAACCAAATGCCATACCATTTTCGGATTACAGACCTTTGTAATTGTCACATAAAGCTGAACACCTGCTTCCGCTTATATCTATGCTATTATATACATAATCATAGTATTACGTAAACTTCTGTGTGTATGTGTTACCCTACGTTTTTTCTCTATATCTATTCGTCTTTGTCGTTTTCTCACGAGAGTCTTCTATAATTAAAAAAGATTAAGGCTGCTTTAATTTAGATGAGAAACAGTGTTTTTCTGGATTTAATGTGTAATTATTTTTATTATTCTGTATTCTGTAGATGGTGGTCGACCACTAAAATGTAATGACGCTAAATCAAGAAAACCTAAAATTCTTCCGTGAAGAACACTATGGGATTTAGTTGCACAGGTGGACCGAAGATGACATAAAATAACAAATTTCAAGTTATTCACTACCTTAATTTTTTGACTATAATGATGATGTAGTGAAAAATTATTCAAAGGAATTTATATGCAAAAGGTAATTGTTATAATTATAAATGGTAAAAAAAAAAATATCCTACAAATCATTATGCTCTATGAGGAGTTCACCGTGAATTTCTCATTTTTTTATATCCTAATATTTGCAATAATATATTGTGCAATAACCTAGGACATGGTGAACCTTAGACTATTTAACCATAGATACCCAAAGAGGTGAACAGATGACTAATTGATGGTCGCAGGAACACACTGCATGCAGGCCACTTTTCCTTTTGACTGATTCGTCTGGAAATCTTTAGGAGAGGCTATATTTAGCAATGGTCTTCACGTGGCTGATGATGATGCAATAAACAACTAATATAATTAATAATGCGTATATTAACATTAGCGGAATGAATCAGAGAATTCAGTCACCCTACACTAACGTCAGTGTCTAGCAATTTTACGTAGAATCGGTAAATCACACAGGAATACCTTACGATCGCGATGTTCTGAAAATGCGCTGTGAATGAGCGTTAACGTTACAAATACTATGTTATATGCAGTATACCCGTTTCCGATGTGACTTTTATTTTATTTCGTACTAGCTTTTATTCGCTTCGATTTTATATTTTATTAATTCGGGATTAAAACAATTGACATTTAATTGTACATGATCTACTATTTATAATGTTCAGTCATTCAGTTTAGATTCTTCTGAGAGTTTCAAAAAGTGCTTTTTACTTTGATATGTTGCCAGCCGAGCGAAATATTCGAAAGTTTCGACAAATCGCTGCGATAAATAGACGGCTGGATCATTTTAGGATAATTGAGTTTGAATCTCAGAATAATAACTAAGACTTCAGTTATTACAGTTAGGTTTGGATCTTATATTAAAGAAGCAGAAGATTAAGGTCCAAATAGTGTATCTTCGATATGATGGAGAGAGAAGTATGGCGAGGTTTAAGTCGGTTTGGACCGGTATGGCCGGCCCGAATCCGTATATGGTTTCCCGGTATTAAAAATAAATAAAAAATGGTTAAGTCAAAGAAGATTTATGTCGAGCAGTTTATATAGTCTACGAATGACAGCATTCTTTTGCGTATGCTCAATAGCACTCACATCGACCTTATGTGGGTGAGTATAAGGTCGATTTTCGCTTGTTGACAGATCACGTACCGGGCCAATGTAACCGAGCGGGGCTTGACGGGGGATGACAATATCTGACTGGAATCATAGGCGCACATAACCTAAAAATTATAATAATAAATGATTGCGTTTATGAAGCCATAACTGCAACTGACAAAAGCAGCATTGGAAATGCTGTCAAATAAACTATTTCTAGAAAGGACCTGAAAGCATTATCTCATCACACTCCAGTGCCTACATTGTTGTGAACTTAAAACATTTATTTTATAGAAAAGATACTTGTCACATGAGCAGTCATGCATAATTTTGCTGTTGAATGCAGATATTGCGTTGAATTTTATGCGGATTCATAAAACAGTAAAATATTAAAAGCTTTCAAAACTATATGAGTTTAGTCACATTATTGGAGTTGATCGACTCTGCAGATCAAACTTACTTGGATTGATTTTTGAGGTCGAGCCTATATAAATGTTAAGAAGGTAATTCCCTTTTTATGATACGGCTATACGAACCTTTTAGACACGAAAAATGTTATATGGGCTTAACATAATATAGTAATTCGGAGATTTTGAAATTCGAACAAGAATAATTTCATTCAATATGATCCCTATCGTCATCTAGTTAAGTATTTAATAAAACTAAGTAGGTTTTCCATTAAAGGCCGATTTAATAATCATAAGAGGAAATTTAATCATCAAATTTATAATTATGACCTGCAGTCCTCTTACATAATTTATTATAGTTTATATTAGAAGTTTAATTCATTTTTGTTGTTTTCGTTTTCACTGTTACATGTATTTACTTCAAAAAGGAGGGTCTGTATTCGATCCGTATGTATGTATGTATGTATGTATGTATGTATGTATGTATGTATGTAAATTTTTATGGCCGCGCGTTTCTCAAAAACTACTGATCCGATTTGCATGTGGTTTGCGATGTTCAAATGTATAGTTTTCAGGGAAGGTTTTATATTTTAGTATATTTATAGTATATATTTTAGTATATAATTTATGAAGATCTGATGAAGATCTTCGGAGATACATAATGGAACTCTTCAATAACTAACAGCAGATGACTCGCAAATGCTGCAGTCGTATATCTATGATGTATTGTTTACACTATTCTATAATTAACTAACAAAAAAATTAATAAATAAAAACTTTTTAATAAAAAATAAACCGATTTCAAAACCACTGCAAACCAAAAAATAATTCAACTTTATATTCGCTTAGTATATACGTATATTTGGAGTCGGTGCCTAATTTATATTGAACAATGTTTTCGTATATTTGATCTTGTATTTCCTTGGCTTAGCTGGCAATTTAAATTAGGCATCGACTCCAAATATACGTATATACTAAGCGAATATAAAGTTGAATTATTTTTTGGTTTGCAATGGTATGAAGTCGGTTTATTTTTTATTATATACAAGAGATGCGTATCTGTAATAGGCTGTAATATACAACGGCCTGTGATACATAGAATGTTTTTTTATGATTTTATTAATATACATGCCTCGACTGCCTCGGTGGCGTAGTGGTATTGCGTACGCATTACGAGTACGATTTGCGCGCTGAGGTCCTGGGTTCGAATCCCGGGTCGAGCCAAAAAATTTGTGACTGGGTATTTTCATCTTAAAATTTACTCAGTCGCAGCTCGGAGTCAGGAAGTTGGCGGTGTGATACCCCCGTGCCTCGGAAAGCACGTAAAGCCGTTGGTCCTGCGCCTGATCTCTCTCCGGTCATGTCGGATTGCCGTCTCACCGGACTATGAGAGTGAAGGAATAGCGAGTGCACCTGTGTATTGCGCACACACTTGTGCACTATAATATCTCCTGCGTACCTGGCTGATCTCCGTTGAGATTGGCCGCCGTGGCCGAAACTGGCTAGGAGGATTTCAATATACATGCTGTTGGAGTACTATAACAAATAAATAAATAAATTATTCATTTCTTTTCTTTCTTTGTGCTATATTTTATCCTGCAATGTTTGAACGAACGATAGAAAAATTTGCTCTAAACCTTTTTACTGTTCAATCCACATGTTTTCTGACCATTCCACTTCAGTCCACTCAGGCATATTCTAAAAAGTTTACGCAAATCAATCGCATGCATGACGATTGCAATAGTACTTTCATAGGGTTCGTGGGAGGTTTTTATTTGGGCTAAAAACCCATCAAGCGTGCCGTTTACCCACACTCTCGCACGGCTACTCTTGTAAACAGTTCGGAGTACTGGCAAACAGAATATTGGTTAAGAGCAAAAAGTTCTAAGATTGTATAGAGCGGACATTTGGGCCTGTTTATCAGTAACTCAATCTACCGTGAAATAACAAAATATCAGTGTAAAATTCATTAGAACATACTTTGACATGGTCGTAATGCGTATTTTGGCATATTTCCTACCGAAAAACTGTTTTCTTTACATAATTTAAGCATACCGAGACGTCTTGTTACATGGACTTAATTGACTTTAATTGTTAATTGACTTATTTCCAATTGGTAATAACTCTTGGATGAAAAATTTGATACTGATGTCCGGTCTATGACTATACTGGTTAATGTCTTTGGTTAAGAGAAACTGTCATGTGAGCTAAATAAGAGGGTTTTTACCAAATCTATTTCGATCGTGGATTACTTGATTCGCTTCCGAAACGATAAAACGATAAGCTATTGATAAATTTAATGTAATGGACGGATTTCTTGATACATTTCATTACGATGCGTGACCAGTGAGAGCTGTATAAATGATTTAGATAAAATTTTATGGAAGAAAAAAATAGGTCCTAAACATACGTTAAAATCCTTTTGCTAAGTGGTAATGATATGGCGAATTTCCAATTTTCATAACTTATATAAACGTTAAGATAAAAATACCTCCAAATGCAATTTGAGAATAAATTTTGTTTCCATAACTCACAGGAACTACAGTTTACATTTCTCATTCTAATTTTCATTGGTCCCCAACGTTCGTAATTATGCAAAAAGCTTGTACTTAAGTCCTGTTCACACTATTGCTAATGTACTCTACTTGCATTCAAACCATATCACAGCAATTTAAAGACTAATTACCCTAGATGTCATACATTCCTCATGCTGTACAAGTGCAATCTTACGTCAATGAATGTTTATTATTACGGGCAGGCACATTTTACAAGGCTGCGTCCTCCACTAGCTATCAGTTAGAACGAGTAAAATACTGCCGTCGTAGTAAAGAATGCAGTAATCAACACTTTTTGCATTTTCTTTTTTTATCAAAACGGCATCATAAGACACGTATTTAACCATTGGGTTAAAAAAAATGTTAGACTTATGAATAGATTTGATTTGCAAATGAGTAGAGAGTTAAAAAAAACATTTAACCACGTATTTCTCGAAACCGCCATTTTGCAACTACTGCATTTAGAATTACGAGGGCAGAATAGCTCATGACATTTATGTAAAGTGTATAGTTCCCGTAGTATTATAATGCTCTCTAGTGTATAGTCTCTCCACCTTATCCATAAACAGTTTATTAAATTAATTTTAGTTATAGAATTTTTGTGTTCTTCCTTCAAACTCAATTCAAAATTCGTTTGTAGAAGACAAAACATTCGATAGCTAAGAGTTTTGGCAGGACCGTGGAAGTGTCATGAGGTGCTCTTGTTTTAATTCATTTTTTTGGGGATACTTAGGCCAGCCATAGACGGACAGCATGTTGCAGTTGAGACCGACTACAACATGCGGTCCGTCTATGGCTCGTCTAGTCATTCGATGCCATAAAAAAAAAAAAAAACAGTGCATGCACACTGCTGCTTGGCGGTAGAAATAAACATTGCGGTGGTACCCACCCAGACGGACTCTTACATATGAGAATCCTACCACCAGTAAAGTGTTTCGGTTTGAAGGGCATTGTAGCCAGTGTAACTACAGGACATAATGAGACTTAACATCTTATGTCTCAGGATGACGAGCGCAGTGGAATGCCACACAGTACTTTGTAATTCAAGGTGCTGGATGGTGTTTCTACTGTTTATGGGAGGTCGTATCGCTTACCATCAAGCGAACGCCATGCTCGTCTCGTCCTTCGATGCCATAAAAAAATGATGACCTTAAATCAACCAATTTCGTATAGTATTTAAAAAAGGTTTTTGACGAAAACTGCTGTTTATTTCAAGTAAAGCTGTCAATTCAAAGTAAAGCTCATTACCGAAATAAGAGGATTAAATGCGGACAACAGTAAAATAGACTTATTTTTAGACGAGTTCTACTATACTCAACAAATCTAAAAATAAACACAATCATACCTAATAATCAAAGAAATAAAAATACGTAAATAAACTGATCATTACTTGACTGTAGCACATCACACGAAATTGGGCCTAACATTTAATTTTCTTAATTTGAAGATCTAAAAACATACAATAAAAGTAAATCCTTTCACAATTTTCATGACAAATAATTAACTTATTAATAAACCATTCCCTTTTGTTATGTAAATCCACTGAGCTCGAACATTGTTACTTAAAGCTGCCAGACCCGCAAGTGTAGAGGTGACACAGGCATTTGAGTTGGAATTCATGGAGCCCTACTGGAGGGTTGGTCTTAGACTCATGTAAGACAAAGTTTGTTTTAACAATGTGAGTTATGATGTGCTAGTTCGAGTGGGACGATTTAATTCCAAAGATCTACTTGGCATGTGTACTTAGACTGGGAAAACATAATTAGATACGATCCTTAGACATCGTTACTACAGGGATTAATTAAGAATTAAACTTAAAAAAAAAATGCAGGCCCATGAAAGATTTTACTCGATTTATTTGTAGCTCTATACTAGTTTCACAATGAAGCTCGATTTATAAAATTTTCTATTTTATATACACCCTCCCATCCAGGTCCCAAAGCGGTCAGACATATATCAAAGCCAAAATAGTATCGGTTGATAAACGGCGGGCCACAGACCGTTGAACGTTCAAAAATACGATACGATTCATTGTTAATGAGGTGGTCGATGATCGGCCTTGCGAACTTCTATGAATATTACTTTGTATTCAGTGTGAGCTACCTGCATTGTTAAATCATTGGTCATATTATTAAGTACGCATTTGCGTTTTGACTTTTGATCGCCAAAGGAGGCAGTGAGCCTTTTAAAATTAATTTTATCAGCCTATTCATAAACTGTTTCGGATTTTATGGTAGAACCAGGTGTTGTTCGCGGGGTTGCCCGCGTGAAAAATCTTTCCGCTACAAAAGACCTTAAATACCTGTAGTGATTTGCAGATGCTCTCACACTGAGAAATACTAATTGAAGCAACTGTTATACACACATACTCACGCCTTTTACCCCCGAAGGGGTAGGTAGATGCGCAACTAGTTTAAAATTGAAGTAATATTGTGATTTGCAAATTGTAAAATATGTATTTAAAAAAAAATTATAAAAGACCTACGCTGAGTTTCTTGGTGCTTCTTCTCAGCTCAGTGGGCTTTTCCGAAGCACTGGTATAATCTTTTAGTAAACAACATTGTGATAAATGACGTGTAAAAGTGCCCTTAGGGGCCTAATTACTGAATAAATGATTTGATTTGATTTGATTAGTGCACCCACATTTCGCCGTGCGTATTTCGTCCCATGATGTGATAGGGGCCGAGCCTATCGCCACATCAGACGCAAATTCCGAACTCTGGGCTGATACTTAGTAGAAAATTCTAATATCACTTCGTCCGATCTGGAGATCGAACCCGAGCCTCGACACTGCAGCCCTACCGTATTACAACTACGCCATCGAGGCAGCTTATATTTTATAGTATAGTATGTTGGCAATCATTTGACAACGTCTACGGAGTATTTTTTTTAACAGACGTAGAATACAATTTTGTTGAGTATTCTTTATCCAATTTTCTTTTTCTTATTTAAAAGCCCGAATAATTTCAATTTAATTAATTAATTTAAATGTGTGAGCCATGCAAATAATATAGAATTTAGTTTTCCCATCTTTGCGGATATTAAGTCAACTGTGCTAAACATTATGAATTTTCATCGTCCAAAGCGATATGAAGCAAATGGAAATTTAGTTCAAAATATAATTTATAGTATGTACCTACAACACGTGGTAATATCGATTCATTTTAAAATCCGAACACAGCTGGAAGGCTTCTAAAACGTCAATAAAAAAATAATTCCATTAGTATATTATGGACAGTAACTTAAGTCAGCAATAAAATAATGCCCGATTCTACCCTATTGATATGTTTAATAGAGTACATATTATAATACGTCTTATTTACGAGGATTTTTAAGAGTATATCGGCAAACATGACAATAGGTCTATATAAACGTTCCCTTCCCCCCTCCATATAGTGGTATCGATAACGAATTTCTAGAAATCTTCATAAAAACCCTGCAGCCGTCCAGTAACCACAGTAGAGAAAATATGAGAATTAATATGCTACACCATGGCATGTCTAAATACTTAGAAACCAAATTAAAAAGTGTTCTTTTTGTTTCACTGTATTTCAAATATTTGGTATCATTCTTGATTCGCTCAAATAGACAGTTAATGATTGAAATTCCATCTCTATACGAATATAGAGACCATTAACCCCGACTAGAGGTAGTCATAAAAAATTCAGCAGCCCAGAGTCGACAAATCACAGGTTTAATTTGGCAAGTGCCGCGTGTGCCGACTGCCACGCCTATGACTTATTAACGATATGAACCTATGAAATCTTAATCTTGGGTACCTATTTAGGTAGGGCTTAGTAACACGTCATTGTATACGTATATGCATCTACTAAATATTTGACACGGTAGATTGATGCGACTCTGTGGTGTAGATGTGTTGCGTACGCGATATGACTATGTATTGAAGTCTCGGATTCGATGCCCAGATCGGGTAAACTGAATTTCTTGTTCTGCATCCAGAACTATTGTGTCTCCTATTTTATGGGAGCTACCATCTTTTAAAATGTATTTACAGTTACAAGACCGCATCTTCCGAGAAGCAGCTATTATAAGATGATGAGTTTGCGAATAAAGTAATAGATATTTGGAAGCGTACATAATACCTATGGGAAGATTTCATAAATAACCGGTCGGTGTACAAACATTGTTATACCGTGAACGAGTACTCCTAACGAGCTTTATTTGCTCCAGGTTATTACGTTGGTATAATAGAAATTGTTTGTACTGTTAATACAGGCTTCCCTTTCAAATCTAACAATTAAATCGCGATGTATTATAACATTGTTGTTACGAACTTTTGTGTTTTATTAAAGTAGTTCGTTACGTTTCACAACGCTGTAGGTAATGTAAAGGCTTAATTAATATAGGTATAAAATTTCCAGGTTTATATTTTACTAATGAAATTATTTGGAAAGTCGCGCGTTGATATTTTTGGCTCGTACATTTTGCATGCAATCAATAGCAGTTGTATAATTAATTCATTCTTAAAGATATCTTGAATTTGATAGTAATTCTACTATGTATATCCCATCTATATTAATACTATTTATGTGGAAGTATATGAATACGTTTAAATGTTTGTTAGTGAATTAAATCTTGAAAAAATTACAGAGCCGTTTAAGAAAATATTTTCATTTAGGACATAAAATATATTATCTCATTAAATAACTACGGTTACTCAATGCATAACATTTCTTTTCTAACTTCACGTATCACAGAACAATGCCTTTGTTGGCCTATATTTTCCCTTAATTAAGTATGACCTAAACATCCCAATAACCTTAGATTGAACATCCACATAAATTGTGTTGCAGGTACACTTTGCATTCAACCGACCACGCCTAAAGGTCTAAAGGTATTTGAAGGTGTGTGGATTGCACAAAGCACGCAAGTTCTCACAGGTGTGTGCACAAGTTCCCACTGGATTTAAAATCAAAGGAGGCCAGTCCACGCAGGGTGCTCCGCATAAATAACTATTAACTATATCTTCGTCAATAATTTAGAAGAATAGAGATTTACAGCCGATTTCACTTGCCGATAAACGCTATTCGTCACATAAATGTATACTCTGACCAAAAGCATAAGTCACTCTAATCTAGGAGCATAGGTGGGACTGTGATTTTTTGTATTAATTACTCACTAGGAAATACGGGAAATTAGCAAGTTATGAGGCTACTTATGGCTCTTAAAACAGATTGTTAATTCACAATTTCTTTGAACAACGGTTGCTTCCTTCAAAGAATATGAAACTGAAATCCCGCTGTAATTTAACTATGGTTATCACAACATTATAAATGAATATTACTGGAATTATTATAAAGTATATGAATATCAAAAATATCAACTTCGTTGAAAATCTAGCATAATATTATTTGTCTCGCCTCTGAAAAGTGGATGCTACCCTTCCCTTCATCATGCTGTCACTTCAATTCAAAATCCAATTCACTTCGGCTAACTGGCGTCACGAATCATTTATATCTTTGAAAAGTACATAATATTACCTTGAAAATATTCAGAAAAGATATTATGATTTCGGTTTGTTTTTTAAATATAGAGTTACGAAATTGTATCGTATTGTTTTAAAACTATTTTATATTTAAATTGAATTCGAAAGATATTGAAAAGCTTGTGCTGATTTCATGGTAATTGGTATTTGATATATTTTATACTGCAGACATACTTAACATTCCTTATACTAAAGGGAATCAGAAATAATATGTACCAATATTACTATACGATACCATACTGTACCAGCCCTGTATTATATACTGCCCGCTGCTGAGCACGGGCCTCCTCTACTACTGAGAGGGGTTAGGCCTTAGTCCACCACGCTGGCCTAGTGCGGGTTGGTAGACTTGATATACCTTCGAAATTCAGAGAACTTCTCAGGTACACAGGTTACCTATAATATTCTCCTACAGTACCTAATAAATAAATATAATGAAAAATGAAGTCTAGGACTTTTAATGTAAGTGTTAATCGTTGACACTACATGAGCCCACTATATAGAATCATCCTTTCAATCACAAACTTTGTGTATCTAAACGTATTTAAGTGTGCGAATATTACATTTGTGTTTTGAAATCGTATTGACACGCGCGAGGCTTGGGTCTGTCAGATTATTCTCTTGAATATCCTCCTAAAAATATATTTTAAGAACAATGTAATTCAGGTACGTATCGAAGCAGATACGCATTTTGTCCTTGTTTAGATATCATATCTGAAAGGAAAAAATCTAAAATATTAAGATATAAACTGAGCTTTGACTTGTACATTCGCCACAATAATCAAACAAACTAAATATTACCAATTGATTGATAAAGCCTAAGCATTGTGGTGAAATATCAATTGCTATCGATATGAAAACCGACGCAAAAGTAGAGATCGGCTTAACAAGCCCACAGCCATCTGCTCGGAGCCGATATTGAGGCAACTCTATCGCAGGATTAACAGCGTTGAATGCACTACGTATACAAGTTGTGTATTCTGTATGATGCAGAACTGATCATAGGGTTATCAGCGCTACTGCGAAAACAGTATCATACTATAAGTCGCTCTTTAATACTGTTATCTTTTTATTTTAAAAAGTATTCAAAATACTGTTTCCATCGCCGCTGGTATTTACTAATGTCTTCCATCACCATTAAAGCGAAAGATTATAAGGGATTAATAATACGTAACTTCGAAAAGTCAGAAGTTTGGGCCTTAGGCTGGGAATGGAATGGGCTTCAGGTTTCGGGCCCGTTCCATTTCCAACTAGGCCATCAATACCTTTATTTTATTAATGAAAAATATTGCTACAAATTTATTTTAAATTCAATTTAAATTGGGGAAATTTTTAATTTTTTATCAAGTATAGTAAGTTGTTAATTTGTGAGAGAAACGTTGGCAACCCTAGACTATCTAGTACAAGCGCTTGGTATTACAAAATGTTTCGGATACACTACGCTTCTATGTGAATTATTGGTCATTGCACGTGCCACAAAATGTATGATCCGAGAGTATTTTTAGAAATTGGTTATGTTTCGCGGATCAACGTCACACAAAAAAGATTCGGATATAAAAATATCACCAAAACGTGAAATTTCCCGTTTTTGCAACGAAATTTCGTAACGCGGCTTGTATTAAGTGAAGCCGTAACTACAGATTTGCACGAACTATAACGAAAACGACTTAATCAGTGCTGAGACATTAACATATATTATGATTTTCATTCGTAGTATGAAATTAACTATCTAATTTCAAACCTATATAATTTTGTTCAAAGCATAGATAAGTACCTACTACTCCAAGAATCTTCTCTCAAATACAGGTACCAAATCAAATGCATAATTAAATAACGGTAGAAAAATCCTACTCAACTCTAAGGACGGTATTAATAAATGAATCTCAAGTTTGAGTTAGATCTCAAGTAGACATAATGTATTGAACTCTTCATACATTGTCTACTTGAGATGTAACTCAAACTTGAGATTCATTTATTAATACCGGCCTTATTCACTCAGAATTCCACAGCCCCAAATCATTACAAGAAGCATTCCATCTAGTGAGTTATTACGAAACTCCAATTACTATTTCGCTCTAAATATTGTGGACTACTGGTATTAAACTTGGTTTGTAAATGGAATTACGCTGGACGATCGACGATTATTTGGTCAGGAAGGTACGAAGCCGTAGTCGGGTCGGATCACAGCTGGCTGAACAGGGATTGTGCCCGTAGGACGTTTCGACTGACAGTCGTCTCAACGCAAGTCGCTGAAATACTTAGCTCCGGATAGTGATACAGTTAGTTTATTTCAAATGCGATTTTAAATATATTAAATTGTACTTCTCTAAGTCTCGAGCGAAAGTGTATAAAAGTTTTATTTATATTTTTAAATAAATAAATAAATATTTTTATAGCAAATGGATCTTGCCCGCGGCTCCGCCCGCGTCAAAAAGGTTTTTCGGGATAAGTCCCACTTTTTACTTTCCCGGGATAAAATGTAGCCTATGTGTTAATCCAGGACACGATCTACCCGTGTTCAAAATTTCATTGAAATCCGATCAGTAGTTTTTGCGTGAAAGATAAACATACCTCCATAAATCCATACATCCAGACATCCATACATTCTTACAAAATTTCGCGTTTTTAATATTAGTAGGATTAAGTGTTCACATCTCCGAAATGGTAGAAAAATCTCAAGTATAATGTTAGGGCTGGCAGAGACGATGATGTGTGATTATGTACATTATAGTGATTTTCCTTCGCCGTTAAAAAACTCTGTCTAAGTATAACGCTGTAGTTATAACAGCTATTGCTTCTTCTTCGTATAATATACCTAATTTAAGTATAATGAAGTAGTACATAGTATGAAATTGTATCTACTTATTTTACTTGTGGAAGTGTGGTGTATATGAATCACGCGTAATTTAGGCTTATTAGTATATAAACCAAAATAATAACACAAGATTGTGATGATTCACTAATGTATCTTTTAGAAAAGCGTATTCGATATTAGTTTTCTAGTAAAAAAAATTGGTTTGCAATCAATCGAACGGCCTAAAAAAAGCGTTTAAAAACTCAAATCACGGGTCAATACACAAAAAGTTCTACGAAGATCATACAAGTTTTTGTAGCCAAAAAAGTCTATTGAAGTCTATTGAATAGACACTTCTTTATCAAAAATATAAACAAATAATCTGTTTAATAGTGATTTAGCATCACAGTGAGGTTTTTATTTCTTTAATTCGGCAACTTTTCTCCATAAACATATATAATTGCACTTATATACAAAAATTATATTTAATATTCGTATTTTATTGCCGACCGCGCTTTCATTCACACAATACTGGCCATTTTAGTATTAATAACATAGGAACATGTACCCGTTTATTCGAAGGTCGCCTTAAAAGTGTTGCTAGAGCTAACTGGTTTTGTGGTGCTAGCTATAAAAAGGATGTTATATTTACATACATTAAAAATATCTTGTATTCTATGTACATACATAGTATCACGCCTCTATCCCATAGGGGTAGGCAGATATTATAGATTGCCACTTTGCTCGATTCTGGCACACTACTTTCACTTCCTCTACCTTCATCAATCTTTTCATGCACTCCCGCCGATTCCGGGTATTTTGACCTGACATTTACTTAGAATGTCTGATATCTGACATTCGAAGGTTCGGTGCGGTCGACCCCTGCGGGCCCTTCCATCCACACTCGCCTTAAATTCTCTTTGTCAATCTCCTATAATTATCTATCCTTTCCAAATGCCCAAATCACCTTAGCACACCCTTCTCAATTTTGGTCACTACATTCTCTGTCAGTTTACACATGTCCATCACCATATTATTCCCATGTTCTTTTTATAATTTTAGTTCTCGCGATAAAAAACAGCATTAGCATTGCTTAGTGCAGTTACAAGGAAATGCTTACACCAGTTGAAACAATTGAATAAAATATTGGGCACTAATGAAGAAAGTTGAGCATTCCGGGACTTTCGTTTTAAGGCTGCCATATCCCAAAACACCTTCTTTTCTATTCAATTTTAAACCAAGAAATAATCAACATTTCGGTCCGAGAAAAATATATGTTATAGTTAAATAATCATTCTACATTGGTGTGGATTCCAAAACACGATACTTACAACTTCGCTCGATCATAAAAAATCACGAAAACAGAGAAAATTCGGATTTTATTTTTAAAAATTAATTATAGTATATTAAACAATTACTTTAAAAATATAAGTCAATAAAAGGGTAATAACATTTAGCAGATTGCTATGCAAAAAAAATTTCACAAAAGTAATTCGCACTTTTCAAAATTAAAAAAAACACGAATTTTTTAACAATTCCGCACAACGCGTCTCGTTTCAGATGCGCCCGAGGCGCCGTGGAGATCGGACCTACGTCAATATTTCGCGCTTGCTGCCATTAATTTATCGAAGTATTTGACAGCTTTTGTTTATATTTGGACCGCGTTATGTAGAAAAGGAACCAATTACTTTTGAACAACAATTATGGATTCTTATTTGTAATAGATGGATTTTTCTATGAATCTTTCCTATTCTTTTTCTTTCTTCTTTAAACACGTTGTCATACTTGTTTCAACTCTTGTTTGTTTTTGCTGAATAGTAAAGGATCACATTTGAATTTATTGCGTGTAAAATATTAAAATAATATATTTGGATAATATTTTGGCATTATACATACAAAGGAAAATAATGTAAATAAAGAAAAATGTACTTTATTGTAAAAAAAGCGTGGGATGCATGGTGTCAATACATATAAATATTTTATTGAAAGATAATATGAGTAGAAGGATTATCATTTTGATAATATCTTAAAAAGCACCCCACGCTTTTTTTACAATAAAATAAGTACATCTTTTTCTTATTTGCACTATTCTTAATTCTAATTTATTGAAATTTATTTTCTATTTTTAGTTGGATTTCCTATAAAACATGTTTTTTAGTTTTTTTTTTCTAACTGTTATTTATTTTTCATTTTTTAGTCTTGTTCTACTATTGTCCAACAGATGTCACTAAAAACAAGTAAGATTATTTTTTTACATAAGAGTAGCCAGTTTAGTTATAACTCTACTATGGTCCAACAGATGTCAAAAAAAAATGAGCTATCATTTACGTATTCATTTTGAATGTTTATTCATTATTAGTTGGATTTTCTATAAAATAGTGTTTTTTGTTTAAAATATTGAATTGTCTTCGGTTCTTGATAAATATGCCAAATTTTCATCCGACGTTTTGAAGGCGGTCAAAATCATGTTCAAAGTTTCTGTTACATAGATACATTTAAACGTACGTTACATAGCTTAATTGAAATTTATTTTCTATTTTTTAGTTGGATTTTCTATAAGGCTTGTTTTTTGTTTTTTTATTTGCTACTAGCTTTTGCCCGCGGCTCCGCCCGCATTAAAAAGTTTTTCCGGGATAAAAGACCCGGTTTATATTTTCCTGGGATAAAAAGTAGCCTATGTGTTAATCCAGGACATGATCTACCCGTGTGCCAAATTTCATCGAAATCCGTTCAGTAGTTTTTGCGTGAAAGAGGAACAAACATCCTTACATCCTTACATCCATACATCCAAACATCCAAACATCCATACATCCATACATTCTTACAAACTTTCGCCTTTATAATATTAGTAGGATTTAATATTATGGATAGAAGATCATAGTACAGAATAACACAAAACCTTATTATTGATACAAGTAATTCCCAATTATTGCGATATCAATACCGGTATTTTTAAGTTCTTCATTTGGTCCAGTAGCCCACATTTTCTTGAAAAAATCCCGGTTTGGGTCCCCTAAATTAAGTATCTGCTTATAAATATGCATACGAGCTCTGCAGACCCTGGAGGTATCGGTATAGGCTTCTTTGTGTAACATCTATAAAGCAGTACTAGAACCCGGTGTGTCTGTACATAGAAAGAAAAATAAAATAAAAAATAAGGGGACGACTAAATAAGAGTAATAGAACACAAATCACCGTTTTTTTATTTCATTCTTTTCTCGTTGTTTGTCTACGTATCTGTTTATTTGTTAGCGCACATCTCCGACACTACTAAACGGATATCTATGAAATGGTATGGAGATAGCTTGAGTCCCTGGGTAGAGCATAGGTATACTTTTTAACCTATAAAAATTATTTTATGCGGGCGACGCTGCCAGGAAACAACAATAAAATAGTATGAGTCACAATAGTACATACTAATACAAAATAATAAGTTATTTTCAGGATTTTACGGCAATTTGGACTTGACTACAATTTATATGAAGACCATACTATTATGATTTGAAAAAATACTGTCCGACATATTTATAGGTATATGGAGTAAATTTTTCAGATGGGACTGCAAAGTCAATATTTTCTATTATGAACCACAGTTCAAACTTTAAAGTAGGTAGTAAACAAATACGAAAATATCATTTAAAAAATCGCGATAAAATAAAAAAATGGTTTTATTTCAATGTCTTACCAAGATATTTTGTATGTCGGGTAATTCCTTTTTATTGATCTCATTGAGGGTGTCTGAATATATAACGTCGCGTAAGATAAAATAATAACCGTGAAAAATCCATTTGATTTGTCAGACTAGTAGTAGTCGCAAGAGTTGGGTATATAATAAGGCTGCCAAATCATATAAAGCAACTACTTCGGTGCAGTTCAATACTAATTACTAAGTAGTAACTATTGCAGTTTTCATATCGGTCATTGCTTAGTTGAGCGGTTACTATGTTAACCATTCCATATTCGCGTCTTCCCCGGCGAACAAGACGTCACTTTTCATTCAATGGAAATCGTCTTTACGCGCCTACCCATAGGGTTCTAATAAAAAAATCTGAAATGACACCTATCAAACTCGGAATACTGAAAGGGTTTCGGGTTTAAACTTGAGGTCATATTCAGGTTACTAGACTAGTCGATTATTATAGTTAATATTGGTTAAGTAATTGTCTCAATCACCAATATTATGTCACAATAACTAAAGATAATAATGAATCATGATTCATTCACCACGTCAAGACGTGGTATTGTACTCTGCGAACATTTGATTACGTAATCATTGATCAACGAACAATAAATCGTGACATCAAGACATAATTCATAGGTAACTTTTATTATGTATGCCTACGTATACCTATTTCAGCTGCCGCTGTCTGCGACATACATATGTTTGGATAGTACTCCCAAAAGTTAGACCTTCGCAATAAATCGTATAATTTTAAAGTCCTCCAATTTTGAGATGTATGTAATTTTATTTTGCTTAAAAACTACATCTACACTTATCTATACTAATATTATAAAGAGGAAAGATTCAATTGTATGTTTGTTGGCATTGAATAGGCTCCGAAACTGCTGGACCGATTTGAAAAACTCTTTCATCAATATAAAGGTCCATTATCCCAGGGATTATAAAGCAGGACTTTTATCCCAGAAATCATTCACGCGGACGAAGCCGCGAGCAGAAGTCTAGTTTAAAATATATTAGCTATCGATGGAGGGGTCTAATTTTTTTTATGGATTCAAGATCCATATTTTTGTCCTTTTAATATTCGTATAGTTTGAGCCGTGTTAGATTTTGAGGCCTAGCACCCATAAAAAAGCGGACATCTTTTGTCGTAAAACAAACTGCTTCACTATCGTTTAATTGTTTATTGTGACGTAGTCGCGGCTCATCGGTGTCAAGCGAGTTCATTTGAAATTCAACATCGCGGCACCTGACGCGCCGGCACATTAGACAGCTGTAAATGCCAACAGCGCTCAGATATCCTAGCCTTAAGAAAAACTCATAACAAGTGACAATCACAGACAGCTAGTACAAAAATACAATCCTGTCGAATGGAATTATTAGTAGTAATGGAAGTGTTATTCCGTATGGGAATAACACTAATATCAAGGAGAATGTTCTCTATAGTTACATAGCATGGAGAACATTCTCATCGTACAAAGTTACATATAACTAAAGTAAAAAGATTAAACGTTTATATTACTAAAACTACAGTACTCTAAAAATGGAATCTGTTTGTTTATCCAAGAGATGAGATTGATATCGCTGGATATCGATATGTAAATACCATTGGTCAATGTTTTTAAACTTATAAGTAGATTTAGTGCTATCAAATCAACATTCCCGGCATAAAAAATAAAAGAGACAAATGTTAATTTGTAACTGGGTTCTCGCGACTATGCCCACGTGAAAGACCGGGAGAAATGACCCATCATGGACTTAATAGGATATTATCTAGATGTATACTGTTTTGATTTCATCTAAATCCAATTTTCGCGGTTATATCCAATAGGCATCCAAATACCTTCCAAGATTTCTTGATTAAATTATCACAGCACTTAAGACAAATTTAATTTTTAAAGTAATTTAATTGACTGCCTTTGTCGCGTAGTTGTATTGGGTGTATTGTACGATCACCGCTCCTAGATCCTGAATTGGAGTCCCAAGTTTTTTTTATAGCATCGAATGACGAGACGAGCATGCCATTCGCGTGATGGTAAGCGATACGACCACCCATAAACAGTAGAGACACCATCCAGCACCTTGAGTTACGTACTGTGTGGCATTCCACTGCGCTCGTCATCCTGAGACAGAAGATGTTAAGTCTAATTATGTCCTGTAGTTACACTGGCTAAAATACCCTTCAAACCGAAACACAACAATGCATGCACATTGCTGCTTCGCGGTAGAAATAGGATGGTAGAAATAGGAATGCGGAGGTACCCACCAAGACGGACTCTTACGTATGAGAGTCCTACCACCAGTGGTACGACAGTGGTCGGTTTCTGTTCAGTATCAGCTTGGAGTCTGGAATTGGAGCCCGATATGGCGACAGCCTAACTCCCCACCACATCCTGGGAAGGAACACTCAATGTGGAAATTGGGTGCTATGGCTTCATCCCTTTGGAGATAAAGAATTATTGTTATTATTTATTAAGAAAATTTTCACAATACTTTTCATAATAAATAATAACAGGAATTGTATTTTACCAATTCCTTGTCGAATCAAATGATAGAAACAGACCGCCTACATACCGCCGAGCAGCAAGTTTTCTCGTCATGTAATATAAAAGTTTCGAAACCGCGTCGCTAAGTGAAAAACTACCTAAAAGAGGATTTTTCCGAGCACTGTGCCCGTGGAAAGAGAAAATCTCACCGCTGTAACGAATAAAATCGAAATAATGTGATGTCGGAGAGTGAAGTTTTTCGACTTCTGTCAGACAATGGTTTGTATTTTGTTATGTTTTAAAAACATTTTAGTACTTATTTGATTGTAATGAAAATTATCTATTCACCTAACATAATGGTACAAAATTATAAAACTTATTATTGAACAGCTAAGCGTATTTTAAATAGATTATTTTAATAGATTTTAACTATAAATTACGTGTTTTTAACTTTATTACATAATTTATATGTAAACAATTTATCCTACTAATATTATAAAGGCGAAAGTTTGTAAGTATGTATGGATGTGTGGATGTAAGGATGATTGTTACTCTTTCACGCAAAAACTGCCGAACGGATTTCGATGAAATTTGGCACACGGGTAGATCTTGTCCTGTATTAACACATAGGCTACATTTTAACCCGGGAAAATAAAAAGCGGGACTTTTATCCCGTAAAAACGTTTTAATGCTGGCGGAGCCGCGGGCAAAATCTAGTAAATATATAATTTTTTCTTAACTTGCCTACAATTATTCAAAATAGTATATCTCCGGGCTGATAGTGCGTCGAAATACCCAATAGCACTGCTCGACCCGGGAATCGAACTGAGACCTTAGTTAATAATAATAATAAACAATAATAAAAGTAGTTTATTCCCTTAAAATTATCAAATAATATCTACAACAAATTTAGGCAAACATAATATTAGTGAAAGGCAAAAGGAAGTGACTCAGTATGTGCTAATCGAAACTAGAGTTTAGATCAGCGCTGGTTTTCAGTCACCCCTATCTCCCTATGGTCTTGTCCTGGAGTTAATGTAATTAATGGCGTAATTGCACAACGGAAAACTTCAATTAGGAAAATATAGGACACAGTACATACAGAACAAAAGTGAAGGAACCACATATAAGTTACAATAAATAGTTAAAGTCGTACCTTAATCCAACTACGCAGTTAATAATAATAACTAATTATATATCTTAATTGAAATTTATCAAAATGAACAATACACTAATTTGCTTTTAAAATTTTACGATTTCGCCTCTAAATTAAATTAATATTTTAACAAAGAAATGCCATTTAATATTTTTTTGTTTAAAATAGTGTATTGCCATCGGTCCTCGATAAGTATGCCAAATTCAGATTTAGTCCGACGTTTTGAAGTGGATTTAAATTATGTTAAAAGTGTAAGTTACACACATACATACATGCGTCTGAAGCTAATAAAAGCGTGTTAAAAAAGGAAAATTTTCTACCTTCATGAATAAATGAAGCTATAGTCGTGTCAACGAGCTACAAGTTTTGATCGATAAAAAGGAATGTGTTAGTGGTGAGGTCCGAAATATTCGCATTAAATCGTTTTCCGATAATGTTTTTATAGTAGAAAGCCGGGTAGTTTAGGTATATGGGCTTGGGACTCCTATCAATAAGTTAGAATTTACAAGCGAGCAGCTATTTCCTCTTACTGTTAGCGAAGTGTATATCATATTAGTACTTATAACTTGTGGGGAATATTACACAATCAATAATATCACGCGATACTCGTCTTATCACGATAATAGGTAATGATGCAATAGTGATGAGTATCACAGTATCGTGATAATATCGCAGGTTATCCGGACATTTTGAAATTCACGATACTAAGGGGACGTGACTTCAATATTATTGACAGTTTAAGTGCATCGTGCTATTTTCTGTCAGTACACCCTCGTAGTCATCGCGGAAGGAAGTGAGCAGCCTATCGAATTGAGCCCCGACGACACGGAGTCACTGTACAAGGGTTTCTTCTTTTATACGAAACATGCTTGTTTCCATAACTCTCAAGAAAATAATTATTTGAACACAATTAAAATAATTCAATCAAATCCAAGGTATAACAAGAGATGGAAAAGAAGACAGGACCGTAGAGCGGACGATGAAATAACAAAACAGCAGGATTGACTTGGAAATGGAAAGCGCAAGACCGAAGGACGTGGAAAGCTTTTGGGGAGGCCTATGCTGAAAAGTAAGACAATCTTTAAACAATATACTTTTTACTGATGTCAATTTAAAGATTAAAGTAATATTTTTTAAAATGCCATTTTTCTCCCGTACAATCTACGTAATTTACATACATACATACATATGCACTCACGCCTGTTATCCCCGAAGGGGTAGGCAGAGGCGCAACTAGTGCACCCACTTTTCGCCGTCATTCCGTCCCATGATGTGATAGGGGGCGAGCCTATCGCCATATCGGGCACAAATTCCAGACTCCGGGCTGATACTGAATAGAAAAATTCAATATCACTTTGCCCGACCCGGGGATCGAACCCGAGACCTCAGCTTTGCAGTCGTACTGTAATAAAACTACGCCATCGAGGCAATCTACGTAATTTGTAAAGTTAAAAATAATAACTTTTATATACGGGCTCGGTAAATTACTGCACATTATGACAAGTAAAGTATGGTAGTGATAGTGTCTACTGGCGAAGACGTGATTGCCTTTAGGCAGTTGCCATGATTATGCCGGCCTGTTTGAAATTGCATGTATAGTCAGCAGCATAATAGCTGAACAAATTTCAAATTTCAAATTGCCTACATACTTTTATGTTCTTACTAATTTGATTTTTCTGTTCATAAAAATAAAATAAAACAGATTTACTTTAACTTCTAACGTAGAAAATAAATGTTTCAGTTCAACTTAACGCGCATACAGGCTATTTGAAACTTTGATTTTGATTGTGACTGTACACAAAATATACAATGACTAAAAATAATTACAATATATTTTTAAACCTTGAAACAATGAACTGAGTTCAAAAGGTATGCACGATAGCCTAGTTGGGACCAGAACGGTCTGCCGAGACGAGTTTCCGTAGGTTACAACTGAGTGCATGTGTTTTGTTTATCAATTATCGTTCGCTTTAATGGTGAAGGAAAACATCGTGAGGAACTCTACATTCCTGAGAATACTCTAAAAAATAATTTTCATCGAGTGTGAATTCGCGAACCTGCACTAGGCCTAAACCCTCTCCGTAGTAAAAGAGGCCCGTGCTCAGCATTTGGCAGCAAAAATTACAGGGCTGGTATTATTAACTATTTAATGTAAAGCGCTAGATGTTGCTTGCGGCTTTACCTGCGTGAAAAATCCCTTCCCATTACAAAAGTCCGTGAAATAGAGTACGACGGCAGCGCCATCACGGCACATTGTTGTTAACGCAATTCTATGAATAGGCTCTTTGTGGCTGCTGTATTGTGTGAGCCCTTGAATAGAGTCTCAAGGGCCGTGGATCTCTTTAGTCCGAATCAATTTTTATTTTTACTAAGGGCCCCGATAACGGCCATTATGGTTTGCTTTTGCGGCATTATAATGCGTAAATAACGCAATCTTCTAGATAACGTTTGAGGAAGACATAGAGCGAAGGAACAACTCGGCAAAGGCCGCGTAATCCTGGCTTAGAAGCCGCTCCGGTCTGTCGTGGATACCCTACCTGCTTACATAAATGAATGAATGAAATCCTCCTAGCCAGTTTCGGTCACGGCGGCCAATCTCAACGGAGATCAGCCAGGTACGCAGGAGATATTATAGTGCACAAGTGTGTGCGCAATACACAGGTGCACTCGCTATTCCTTCACTCTCATAGTCCGGTGAGACGGCAATCCGACATGACCGGAGAGAGATCAAGCGCAGGACCAACGGCTTTACGTGCTTACATAAATAACTAACTACTGAAATGGGATGTTATGTTTGCTCTGTAGATTTGTATTTATGAAAAAGAATTATACTATCTAGTGTATTAAAAAAACCCACATCAATGACTACACTACAATAAATTTGATATGGCAAATACTTTTGACTATAAAAAAGCAAACGAATTTCCAGGATTCAAAATCGTGTCCAACTTGGCTGCTAAAATTCAAAACTTTCGTCGCCGGCGTCGTACTATGTTTTAGGGACTTTAGAAGCGAGAAAGACTATTTATGCGGGCAAAGCCGCAGGCAACACCTAGTTGTAGACATTATTGATCAAAGTACGACTGATTGATGACTCACAAATGCAATCAAGTCGGCTTAAGTGCTAATTGAACTTGAAGTATGAGTACTGTACCGAAAACGATTTACGGAACCATTATCGCTCATATGGCAGCCACAATTCAGTATTCATACTGGGGAAACGACTAACTCCGCAGGAACACAATAGATTACTATAAAGATTTAACGCTTATGTTAAACAACAGCTCTTTGTACTACTCTTTGTGCTTTTTATACACTGTACAACTATATTTACATAACCGTTCAACTCAAACAGAACATTGAAGTTACAAAAATTAACTCAAACAAAGGAATTTCTTAACTTCAATTAAACCCTCGAATTAATTCTGACCCGATCGTCGCAAACAATAAAAGTGTCCTTAAAACTCAAAATTTATTGTCAGCGTTATAGAGTTGCTAAGTGAAACAAAATTTTATGAATCGACGAAACGAAATGAATGTTAGAAATTGAATTTAGATTGTTTAACTTGCCGACTTTGTGAAAGCCTGATAGGGTGTAATAAATACCGTAGGCATAATTTGTACGAAACTAAGCGCTTAATTACAGCAACTTAGCCATTTAGCACTACATTTCGTCGACGAGTAAGCCATTGAAGTAAATTTGTACACACAATTATAAGACATTAATGCTGCTGTTATTTTTTATGTATAGAATACAATTAACACACAGTGTGATCGGTACAACACGTTTTTTACATCCGGTCGCCTGCCCGACGATAGACCTTTGATGTAAGGTCTAATTCTGAGTTGAACTTTCAGCGTAATTACTGGAAATTATGAGACTTAACACCTTATGTTCCTGGATGACGAGCGCAGTGGAGTGCCACGCAATAGGTAGCTACTTTGAAATTCACAGTCTCTGTATGTTCCTGTATCGCTTACCATCAGTCGAGTGTCCTGCTCGTCTCGTCATACAATAGCAAAAAAATTGAATTTAAACTATATAGGTGTGTGATTTAATATTGTGTCTAACCAAAACCCATCATTGTTAACGAGGTTTTTAGTAGTAGCTAGCTGTAACTTCGTTGAACATAAGTTTAAGCTTTGACTACATCGTCTTTTATAAAGCTTTCAAACTTACATAGTTACGAGGCTGACGAGACTCGTTATTTGCGAATATTATGTTCTCTAATTATTTGGAGGTTTGGTTTACTGAGATATTTGCATAACAAACACGGTCATTTACCTCACTTTTAATAAACTACGAAGAATCAACATCGAGTGAACTGCTGCATAAAAGTTGTTCCATGACAAACTCAACTTAAAAAGCAACCTAAGTCATATTTAAATTAGTCTTACCATTAAGAAACTATGTTAACAAAATTCTTTTATGGTTATTATTTTAATATAAAAAAAAGAAAGTGAGTGAATACAAATTTATTATTTAACACAAAAATTAAATTGAGTTATTTCTAATCTTAACGCCATCACAATTATAAATTTAAATTCACTAAAATTAAAACAAGCTACAAAGGCAACGTAAATCGATCCTCTCGCTTAATTTGCCTATGCCTAGTTCGCGTCGGCAGTTATTATAGGATTATGTTCTGTCCTACATGAGGCCAGCCGGCAACTGGCACGTCACGATCCAGTGACACAGTTATTTATCAACGACCCATGTCATTTCTTACCCTGTGGTTTAGCAAGTGATGCTCTCATCGACGGCCCATTACTCATTCATCTGGGTGAGATTGCGTTGGTCCCACGCTATTTGATTAGCATTGGAGTCCGTTTGACCATTGCTAAGCATAGAAATGGTTAAAAACCACTGGTGCTTGTGATGAATAGTTCCCCTTAATTCTCGTCACCTCGTCACTTTTTAATACAGTGCTAGGTAGAATGAAGGCGCCGAAAGAGTATGACCCTCATGTCACGATATAAAATTCTCTTTTTACCCGACTTCTTTATATATTATTGTCAAGTCACTGAACTATCGACTACAGATGTTTTATTATGGCCAAGCATTTACAAATACGCGCGATTTGAATTTGTGCTAATGTTATGTGTCGATGTAGACGTATCCTTAAAAGTAATACTGGCGGCGCCCATGGGTAGAATCCTGCTGCCCAAAGTAACATGGTAGCAAAAACAAACACCTATTTATTTGGCAGCGTAATGATCTAGCGCTGACGTGTCACTTACACGTAATCCACCCGCTCATATCTTTAGAAGAATATTTTTACTATTCATAGTCATTTACATTACATTATGGAAACATACATGAATTTATTAATATGCAAAACCTACGCAGGCTACATTAAATCCGATTCTAAGACCGTGTGTTTCTGGCTAGGACATCTAGATCCGCAGAAACTATTACGTTTCTTTGGCTGTGTAGATATTTTATTTCGATTTGATTACAGACTTCTCGGGAAAAGACTTACATTTTATATATTTTCTAGATGTGTATAAATGCTACAAATCGTAATTACGGCAATCAACCTTTGTACCGTATAGCGATAATTTGCATAGTTATAAATCGCAGCAAATAATAGCAATATCGCAAACCAGCTATGCGAGAAACCTCCATCCTTTCTCATTGACTTTCCATCGTCAATCTACGTTTTGTTTGGTTCGTATTTTTCCTATAATGTATGATAAATGATAATTTATTACCTACCTCGAAGATTCAATGTTGTCTTTTTTTTATAAAACTGTTATATTTGTTTGTTGTCTTCGAAAGGCGTAACTGCTTTCGTGTTTAAAAAATATGATGATAGATGTGATTTTCAAACACTTATATTATGCTTTACCTTACCTCACAATATATTGTTTCCAGAGAGTTTTATATCGACATCAAAACAAAGAGAAAAATGCGTATTTATTAATAGACTATTTTCGTGTTTAAAAAATATGATAATAAATGTGATTTTCAAAAACTTATATTATGCTTTACCTTACCTCACAATAAATTGTTTCCAGAGAGTTTTATATCGACACCAACACAAAAAAAAAGCGTATTTATTAATAATTATTTTCAACCTTGTTTTGTACTTACTAATACTTAAAATTATAATATTCAATGTAATTCTGAGTACACCTCTGTTTCACACGTTTAATATTAATGGAGAGTGAACTGATAGCACGAGATTCACAAGCCAAGTCCACCTGTTATTTCTCACGGTGATAAAAGAAAATTGTAGCGACGAAGACTTGCCGGGTTTATTGTAAACACAAAGCCTTCCATTCAATTTTGTTTATATTATCTCTGTACATATTGTGGATTATATGGCATTTTTATTCTGAGATGATAGGTATTTCGTGTGTTTTCGAAGTGTAGAGAAAGAGTATGCTTTATATGCTTATACCGGGTGGAAGGGAAACGCTCTCTATACCGGAACGGTAAGAGAGAAGAACCATAACATTAACGAAAAACTATATTCATTTGCAAAGCTAAGCGATAATACTTACGATTTTAGTATTTCCGTAATTCATGCGCGCGCAATGTAAAGCGTACAAAAAACTGGGCGGCCGCCGCGCTGCGCCGGCATCGGCCCCGGCCCGCGGTCGTTAACCCGTCAGCTGATGTACGTGTTACATTACGATTTTTTTGAAATATTGACCTTTTTTACTATGTTTTTCAGAATAATAGTTTGATTTATCTATCCATACGTGAAGCTGTACAGAAATTTGAGAAAATCCTACTAAAATTGTAACAATGCGATCGCGATTTTTTTAGTGCCATCACGTCAGAATCACCAATACTATCACCTGTATTCGTTTCCGAGAGCGTTTCCCTTTCACCCGGTATTCTTGCTTACTGGTGGTAGGTTTCTCATATGTAAGAGTTCACCTGTGTAGGTACCTCCGCGCTGTCTGTTTCTTCCGCCAAGCAGCAGAGTGCATTCACTATTCTGTTTCAGTTTGAAGGACATTGTAGCTAGTGTAACTACTGGACATAATGAGTCTTAACATCTTATGTCTCAGGATAAAGAGCGCAGTGGATTACCACATAGTACTTTGTAACTCAAGGTGCTGGATGGTTTTGTTACTGTTTTTGGTGTGCTCGTATCGGTTACCATCAGGCGAACGGCATGCTCGTCTCGCCATTCAAAGAAATAAAAAAAAAATTCGCAATTCTCATGAAATTTCCATCCATTTTCTAAATGAAATCTCGTGGAAAGATACTTTCGATGATAATTATTACTTTTCTTAATTAAAAATTTACTTTAAGCTTTATTTACTTAACTAAACTTTTATTTACTACTATTACAAACCAGCAGTAGGTTATATTTGTCGTTATAGTTTTTACTCAAATAATAAGTCTACGATGCTATTAGCTCGTGGACACAATTAGCACATAATGTGAACTGTTTAATTAGGCGCACAGCTTTAATTAGGCGCACAGCGATTTACTCTTTTTCTAGTGTTAGTTCTAACGATTAGTCCCCGATTAAATAACAGGCCTTGTACGCACGTTTTACAACCCGAGTTGCTATTATATACAAGTTCCCTGTAATCGCGCGATAGTGACTATGCTTAAAGTATTCACCAGAATTTTACATGAATAAATATGTTAGAAATACGAAAATTTGACCATGTTATATACTGTAAACATCTACAACATAATTCAGTTTCAAATGTACAAGTAAAATAAATATAACTCATAACTATTTTGATTTACATTTTTATAAAAGTTTTAAGCGCACCAGCGCCCTTTAAACTTCTTCGAAAAACCTAGCCAAAAATCAGCACATAGAACATATTAAGACAATATAATAATCTCACCTTGGCTTGAAAGGTGATGCCATAATGGAACGCCTCGTCCGGGTGTAACGGAATCCTCGGATCATATTCGTCGTTCGGCACCAGATTGTATTGTTTCGTGGATGGCATTTTCTTTCGCCACTTTAACAACTTCATCGGCGCCCGCTTCCACGTCTTCGCCTTAAACACCACGCGCACGTATCGTGTCTTGTATCCTCTCCTGAACATCGAGGATTACTCTGAGCTTCCACTCGCGATCATAATACAGCACTACACTTGGTTATCTGCAAAGAAATACAGTTTGTAAATAAAATAATCTCAGTTCCCAGAGATCGTTTTCTATCGAGCAATACTAAGCCGAATAGGTACGAGACTATCCCGCCCTCACACCCGCCACTGCAACTGCTGTAAGCCAGGATCGGCAGTGGCACGCATTTTATGACACCGAACGGTGAAGCTCGGCGAGTCTCTGGGAGCACTAATTAGTCTTAACCCGCAACGAAGTTAATCAAATAGAAGAATAGGGAGGAGGTAGAAATATATTTTCCACCGAATAGGTAGTGGGATATTTCAAATTATGGCTGGATCCTGTGTACAGGATAAAGTTTGGCAACATAAATAAGTTGCGAGCGTTGCGATACTTCAGACAACCTTAAGCCGGGGCTTAGATACCTGTATCGATGAGGCATTGAGTTTTTAATTGATTTGTGCATTTATTATTTGCATAGATAAAGACTATCACGAAAAATGATAATAATGAGCCAGAATAACTCACTGGTCATAACTTCACAATGCGATATCATTATATTATGAACGCAAACGAAAAAAAAACTATCCCTGTTTGTCATACGGAAACTGCCATGACAATGAATGCTCTTCGTCACACCGCACGCTAGAAGCTTGAATGTTATCTCGTATATTCTATTCTCACAGGCAAGTTCGGGATTTTTCTAAAAGCTCCCATTGGTGTTCTATCTTAGCAAACTTCAGGAACATAGACATGTATATTCGTCAGCTGTTATCCTACTAATAGTATAAAGGCGAAAGTTTGTAAGAAGGTATGGATTTTTGTTACTCTTTCACGCAAAAACTACTGAACGGATTTCGATGAAATTTGGTACACGGGTAGATCATGTCCTGGATTAACACATAGGCTACTTTTTACCCCGGGAAAATATAAAGCGGGACTTTTATCCCGGAAAAACTTTTTAATGGGGGCGGAGCCGCGGGCAAAAGCTAGTACAGTATAAGGTAACAGGCCGGCATAATTCTGTCGACTACGAGGGATAATCATCGCTTGTCAATCTATCTGAATCCTTCTCAGCTTGTAAGGTGCAACGTGGTCATATAGCCGTGCCCATATAAAAAGAAAAAAAGTAATTAAGAAATTCCTTCAATGAGTTGACGGATACTAACTATATCACAGTCAGTATTAATCATTTCGCGCATGCACATTCAGTAATTATTTTAAAAGTTAATAATACATTAGCGATAATTACCATCGCTAAATGGATCGGTCTACAGTTTTTTTTGTTAATGGCCCTACTGCCAGTAGCCTGACGCGAGTCGGCTTTTATGGCCACACCGGTCTTTAGGGTGAACGCAGAAGGCACTCGCAAACCTTTGAATTAAGTGACCATGCTGAGGTCAACTCAGTAACGGGTTACGAACAACGGTAAAAGAAACGAAATTTAGATCGAAGTTATTACGAACTAGTATTGCTGGCGGCTCCGCCCGAGTGATAAAATTATTCCGGGATAAAAATATTTTCCCGGGATAAAAAGCCTATAGCACTCAAGAGTAATGTAGCTTCCTACTATAACAATTTTCTAAATCGGTTCAGCAGTTCCTGAGATTGGAGCGTTCAAACAAACAAACTCTTCAGCTTATAATATTTGTATAGATTAAATCAACTGAACTTAGGTACCTAAAATCGATGGAATATACTCAAACCACAGTATTGATAAACAACCTCCAAACACCTATCGTAACTAGTGTCGATCGATTGAGAAGTTACACCAAGCTTAATCATGGTCCGGGAATACCAATTAGTTTTGCTTTGGTTTGCAATGGGAAATTAACTTACCGAACTATCTCAGGAGAGAAATCTCACCAGAGCATTTTCATGTAAAATGTTGCTAAGACGAGATCTTAATATGGCACGTACTGTCAAAAAGTTATGAGATCTCATGTAGAGCCAAGCTTCAACTCTACAAACCCTAACTTCACAAACTCTACACCTTAGTCAAAGTATGTAGCTTGGCCGTTTAGTTACTCTAAGAAATATTTAATATAATATACATATACACTCACGCCTTTTATCCCCAAAGGGGTAGGTAGAGGCGCAACAAGTGCACCCACTTTTCGCCATTATTCCGTCCCGTGATGTGATAGGGGGCGAGCCTATCGCCATATCGGGCACAAATTGCACACTCCAAGCTGATACCGAATAGAAAAACTCAACATCACTCTGCCCGACCCGGGGATCGAACCCGAGACCTCAGTATTGCAGTCGTATCATAATACAACTACGCCATCGAGGCATTCATAAAAGAGAAGTAATGAACAGTAAATAAATTTTCCACCTTACGCTCATGTGACGGTAGCGAAACGGTGCCACATATTTTGACTGAGGTGTATAGAGTTCGTGAAGTTAGGGCTTTTAGAATTACAAGCTCGGTTCTACATGAAATCTGATAACTTATTGACAGTGCGAGCCATATTATGATCTCGTCTTGGCAACATTTCATATGAAAATGTTTTGGTGGGATTTAATTTTAACCTAAATTAACCCTACGGATTAAGCTGTGCTTCTGTTTCTGCACTAATCCTGTATGTTTTTTTTTTATTATATTGAGTCTACACATTTTTTTATAATTAAAAACGTGGAAAGTATCTCAATTCGATAGTGAATACTAAATCTATCGTGATAACCGAATCGTCATGCCTTGCCCGTCAGCCGGCCGGTACAAAGCGACGCCCCATCTGTCTACAATGTTTCCTAATGGATGGCACTATGGATAGAATTACATCGCGCTATGCTTTACACAACATAGACCTTGGGCCCTTCATAACGCTTCACCTTATATATACATTCATTCTTATGTCTCAGGATGACGAGAGCAGTGGAATGCCACATAGTACTTTGTAACTCAAGGTGCTGGATGGTGTTCCTACTGTTTATGGGTAATCGTATCGCTTACCATCAGACGAACGGCATGCTCGCCTCGTCATTCAATGCCATAAAAAAGCATAGTATTAAGCTAGTAGTAAATTCTAAAATAAGTCTTAAATTTTTGAAGGGCTAGACAGCGGCGTTGCACGTCGTCTAGAGTCTGATATTTACACTTAATAAATAGAGTCGCGGGTATCCGCAGCTTGGTCTTGGCTATGAGCGAAGTGCATGGCATGTAATTACATTCAAAAATGATGGTGGAAGTAAAGTGATCGCAGCGCACAATGTGGCAGTTTACCACACTCGTCTAGTTTGCCATAATTATTTCGAATATTGCCACAATTTGTTTTGGATTTTGAAATGGGTAATTGTTGTGTTGTGAACTACAAAAAATATGAATTAATAATATTGAGTGCATCCTACTAATATTATAAACGCGAAAGTTTGTAAGAATGTATGGATGTCTGGATGTATGGATGTTTGTTCCTCTTTCACCTAAAAACTACTAATCGGATTTCGATGAAATGTGGCACACAGGTAGATGTCCTGGATTAAAATATAAGCTACTTTTTATCGCGGGAAAATATAAACCTGGACTCTTATAACGGAAAACTTTTTAACGCGGGTGGACCCGCGGGCAAAGCTAGTATTCTATACTTTTCTTACAGTTTTACTTAAAACTAAGTGATATAACCTTAAAATACAATACTAATAAATGGGACGGAATTCTAACTAATTAACTAACGTACGTGCACTTGCTGCGCCTCTGCGTACTGAGCGAGCCTATCGACATAACGGGCATAAATTCCAGACTCCGGATTAATACTAAATAGAAAAACCCAATATCACTTTGCCCAACCTGGGAATCGAATCCGAGACCACATCATTGCAATCGTACCGTTATACAACGGCGCCACCGAGGCAGTGCGCTTTCCTACATATTATGCTAAAGCTCATAATTTATTAATGTAGTCATATTTTAATCTTTATAGGCAAGTCGATTAACATCAATAATCGTGGTAATTGACCTTATACTAAATATGTTTAAAACAAATATTTTAATACACCTTCCAGAACAAATGTAAACATTGAATATATCACAGGTGGACCAAAGTTCTGTTTATTCCATTTATTCGAAACGCTCATCTACCTCGTAATGTGAAACTTACTTTATAAGCCACAATAAATAATCATAATACATTATCATTTGTTGACATTTTTTCCGAGATCTATTCAAATACCTAAAGCAAAATATAGTTTAATCTTATCGGTTTGTATTAGAAGTACTTTTTTGCATCTCCGTATACCAAACGCATAGATATTACTGATGTAACTCAGGTAGAAGAAAGTCACAAACATTTCCACTTCAATACATAATCCAATACAACTTTCCGATAAACTTCATTCAAAGTAAATAACATTGAAAGATTCCAACTGTTACACAAGACACTGAAGCAACGGAGCGAAGGAGGTATATTTTTGTTTTTAAATATAAATCCGCCTTTACATTACTATGTATAAAGTGAAAAAAAATCCCCTGGATAACGCTCTACGGCTCGAAATAACCAAGCAAGATCAACTCTCATAATTATAATTACTAACCGTATAGCATTAGAAATATATAATTTTTTTATTTGAGTAATCTTAGTTTAAATAAAATTAAATAGGTATCTCTAAAAATTAACAAATAAATTGCGATTGTAAAAATGTTTTCATTTCGTGCCATGTCACATATGATGGAATTTAAAAAAAAATCTTAGTTCTCATGTATGTTGAAAAAGCAAGTCGTGTGCAAGGGTACATTAAATTCGGGTTAAACAAGTTGTAAAATACGCAGACGTGAAATCTTTGTAACTGTTACAGTATTAAATTCTCAAGTAATCAAAAGAATTCAAGTAAATCGCTAAACTCAGCATCCGACGTGTTTTTACTGTCTATGATAATTACGCATGAGTTGCAAACATACACTCTGTATCGTTCTTGAAACGTTTCAAGCAAACGCCGCTCTGTGCTGAAGTTCCTCACGGCGCCCCAATATTGCATTAATCTATTACCGCACCTTGACCTTTAACGTCACTTTGTTATTTGAACTTGCACTAAATTAAGTGCAAATCATTGGACCAATTTGAATGAAGCAACTTTAACTGGAAGAAATTTGAAGGAATTTTTGTTCACACAAATAATTATCTGTTGTGGTTCAAGAAGTGTATATTAAAAAAAATATTGCAATAACAATCGGAGGAGAAGCCAGAGGCTCTTATCCCCAGTCCAATAAACCGGATAATTGTGATTCGCAGTGATAGTTTATCGAACACCAGGATTTATTTCTCATCCACTTCAATCGGAAAGCAATTTTCCGCAATGATCTAGGTTTTAACCAGTTGTAGTCAGTTTATAACTAGATTTCCCCACTTTGTATACATTTGGAAGTTTGTGCAGTAGAGTTTAGATTGTTGGTAAACTTGCAACTTCATTCAGATATTGACAAGTTTGCCGACAAGATTTTCCAATTTGCAGAAATTTTAATTTAAACTGTAGAATTAAGAGGTAGCGGTATTGCGACGGAATTTTCTGTTGATACTGTTATTTCCGAGCGGTAGAAACAAAGTACCAGGTGAAAATAATTCACTAGAGGTAGAAAATATCTTAATTAAATTTGGATTGTCACAGATTGCTATTTCTAAAATAGTACAGCCTTCATAATCCTTCTATCCTATCCTACTAATATTATAAAGGCGAAAGTTTGTAAGTATGTATGGATGTCTGGATGTATGGATGTTTGTTATTCTTTCACGCAAAAACTACTGAACGGATTTTGATGAAATTTGGCACTCTGGTAGATAATGTCCTGGATTAACACATAGGCTACGTTTTATCCCGGGAAAATATAAAGCGGGACTTTCGTCCCGGCAAAACTTTATAACGCGGGCGGAGCCGCGGGCAAAAGCTAGTTTATGATAAAGATGACGAGAGATGCGATTGATAAAAAATCGGTTCCCTATTGGATTGCATATTTTTTTTTTGTAATAATATTGTTACGCATCTTAGCTTTAAGCCTAAATATCAATGTGCATAATAATCATTACGCATAATTATTTTAGCATAAAATAAAAAAGGAAAAATACAAAAAGCACAACCATCAGAACGACTAACGTCAAAAAGCATAAATATCAAAAGTCATAAAAATAAATAAGCATCATTCATGTTTGGTTTTGTCTGAGTTGGAAACGACTTAAAGTCAGTGGTTCATGTGCACCTAACACGCTCGTCGCTCCGGTCCTCGCTAACCTAATTTCTTCTAAACACATGTTATGCAAAATGTGTATTAGTCTAATACAAATTAGTCGAGCTAAAATTATTCCAAAAGCTTATTATGACAAAAAAGTAGTAGGCCAAAATATTACTATGCGATAGTACTATTATGCCAATACATATTATGCAATGTCAATTATTATGCGAAAAAATAAAAGTTTATAAAAAAGTAGGCTAACCAAAGGGATCCCTAGGAAATCACAGGGCTGTGTACGAGTAGGTATTTCTTATATGTAATCCGGCTTAGATGGCCCTGTCGTTTTTCTAACAGATGTAAACGTTTCCGATATTGCGTACCAAACAATATAATATGTTTTCCTCGCTTTTATTTTTACTTTCATGTACAGCTTAAGCCTGAAAATAAAAGGTTTAGATGGAACGCGACAGGTCTAAAGTTGGATCGCTCTCTACCAGTCAGGTATCATTTTTATTATAGTTTGAGATTAGGTGATGTAAGATTACTACATTTTCGCAATAGTATACACTGTGATGCTACTGCAGTTTTTTTTTTTTTTTGGGGTAGGTGACCCTGCAGTCTACACCGGGGAGACCTGCTAACGGTATACAGTGAATCCCGCGGCTTAGCGACTGCAGGGGCCTAGAAAGGAGCGGAAAAGGAAGTGGAAGGGAAAGTGGTGGAAGGGAGGAAGGTTCCCAGGATGGGCGGAAAGAGAAGGTGTGAGGAATGTTCGCGGAACCCTCAAAGGCCTCGAATGTGTTATACAACCAAGAGGTACACACACTGAACTGTGTGCCACAGCCCGCGACAAATCTCCCCCCATGCATGGGCGTGCATCTAGTGTGAAGACCCAGCGCACAAGAATTGCCTGAGGGGGCAATGCTACTGCAGTTGACTGCCTCGGTGGTGTAGTTGTATTGAGTACGCGTTACGAGTACGATTTACGCGCTGATGTCTTGGGTACGAATGACGGGTCAAGCCAAAAAAACGTTGTGACTAGGTTTTCCATCTTAAAAATTACTCAGTCGCAGCTCAAAGTCAGGGAGTTGGCGGTGTGAATCCCCCGTGCCTCAGAAAGCACGTAAAGCCGTTGGTCCTGCGCCTGATTTCATTCCGGTTATGTCGGATTCCCGTCTCACTGGACTATGAGAGTGAAGGAATAGCGAGTGCTCCTTTGTATTGCGAACACACTTGTGCATTATAATATCTGCGTACCTGGCTGATCTCCGTTGAGATTGGCCGCCGTAACGGAAACTTGCTAGGAAGATCGCTGTAGTATTTCTTTATATTCATTCAACGTTATAACATTTTACTAACCAAACATTCCCCGTTCACTGACTTAACTTTCTTAATTGTTTAAGATGTAATATCAACTTAATTTCTCTTTAGCAATCATGTCCTTTTATTACATTTTAGAAATCAGCTCTTTTATTGCCTTGTCCTTGAACACTTTAAACTTAGCCTTCATGTCATTTAAAGTGGATAAAAATAACTGGAGTGCAGGTAACCTAAAGTTACATTAATTTTGACAAGTATTCCTTTCGACTAAACCACCTATGCTTGGTTCTAAAGTTGTCTAAAGTTTTAATGGTATTCACCATAGCTAATGTCCAATGTTTTAGCTATACTCCGGTTATAATGTTTCTTGTTGCTATCGCTTTTAGTTCACTTTGGGTCGAATGTTATTCTAAAAACGTTATGATATTATTTTAACATCTACCCACTTGACATTGGCAATATCATCGATGAAATGGTGGAACTATTTTTAAAAGAAGAAACCTGAAGACAGTGGTCGTAACGAAAAGCCTCAGGTCTTGTTTGTTTGAAGACTTAACACTAACGTTATTCCTCATTCGTAAATTTACTTAATTTGTGAAGATTAATACTTCTTACTGCCGAACTGCCTACTGGACTGCCTCGGTGGCGTAGTTGTATTACCGTACGACTGCAAAGCTGAGTTCTCGGGTTCGATCCCCGGGTCGGGCAAAGTGATATTGAATTTTTCTATTCAGTGTCAGCTCTGAGTCTGGAATTTGTGCCCGATATGGCGATAGGCTCGCCCCCTATCACATCATGGGACGGAATAATGGCGAAAAGTGGGTGCACTAGTTGCACCTCTGCCTACCTCTTCTGGGATAACAGGCGTGAGTGTATATGTATATGTATGTATGTAATACATCTTATGGTGGGAAAAAATGAATTCATTTTAACGAGCTGATTGAGAATTATGATTATCATCCTCTCACTTTGCAAGGTTGACTTGGAATCGCTCTTTCCAGCGCCACCGTCGATAATGTCACTTAAAAAATAAAATAAAATTCCATTACAAATATACTTTTATATTATTTCGTTTTACATCAAAACTGAAAACAAGCTTAATACTTTTGCAGGCCTACAGGAACTTAATAACTTTCCAGTAAATCACCCGTGTGCGCACAAAAACTTTTCTCATTTATGTTTAAAAACTCGAATGGTTAAACAAAAGCTAGGCAACTAAAACATAACGAAACGTTTTGGGAATGACATAAAATGTAAACGGACAACTTCAAACTGAAATATTGTCTTCCCTAATTCAATTACGAGGAGAGATAAAATTTCCGAACCTTCCGACGTAAAGTTAGGAATTCGGACAATCAAACAAAAAGGTCCTGTGGCTTTTACTCGTTGATCTCAATTCATCATTGATATGTACCTATATAATGCGGTACACAAATATTAAAATATTAATAAGTACCCACATAACTGTATACTATGATGAGCCTTTCAATAAACGATCAGTTCGCGATAGACCGTGTTTCATTGCATACATTACATTGGCGCAGTCGGTATTTGTGCAAGTTTGGTGATTTGTTCGCTATAACAGTTTAAAATAATGTCTATTGGAAAGATCGAAACGTTTGACATTGGTTCGCATAACTGGACTGCTTATTGTCGCCGGGTTAAACAGTTTATTGCGCTTAATAAAATACCAGACGATTTACACGTGGCTACTTTGGTGACACATGTGGGTGAAAGATGTTACGACCTTATGTGTGACCTTTGCGCGCCCGACCTACCGGAGAAGAAAACGTTCGATCAATTGGAACAAATCGTCAAAGTACATCTCGAACCTCAACGATCGGAGATCGCGGAACGGCATATATTTCGGCAGAGGAAGCAGACGCAGGGGGAGACTATAAGCGAATATTTGCAAAGTCTAAAACATCTGGCCAAGACGTGCAATTTCGCCAGTGTGACCTCTAACCCTTTAGAGGTTAACCTGAGAGATCAATTCGTCTCCGGTCTTCACAACGAGGACATGCGATCACGGCTGTTTGCTGAAAAGAATTTGGATTTCAACCGAGCGGTGGAGCTGGCGCTCGCGCTGGAGGCGGCAGCCAGGCACGCGAGTATAGCGGCGTGCGTCAGCGGCGGCGGCGGGGGCGGAGACACCACAGCGGCCGCGCCCGAGCCGCTTCACCGCGTGGGGCCGGCGCGCGGCTCGCGCCGTTCACCCGCGCCTCGGCCGGACACGCGGGTCACGCTTCGGGACTCCAGCGACGGTCTAGGGCCGCGGCGCTGTTGCCCGCGGTGCGGGAAGGAGGGTCACGCTGCAGCCAGGTGCCGATTCAAGAACTACTCGTGCGACCGGTGCGGTAAAAAAGGACACCTCAAAGTGGTTTGCAACGAAGGAAGCGCCGGCGCCGGTAAGGCGTGCGGCACTAAGAAAAGTTCCAGAAGCCAGTTTTTTCTGGATGATTCTAGTGAAAGTGATTTAAACTTTTATAATATTGTGTGTGGTGACGGTGATGCACCATATTACATACAGTTAAAAGTGGAGGGTCGGTATGTTACTTTTGAATTGGATACCGGCAGTAAAATATCCGTTATTTCTAAGAGTTTCTATAATAAATTGTTTTCTCATATACCTATAAGAAATAAATGTTTACGTTTAAAGTCGTATACGGGGACTATTATAGAACCTCTTGGTTATATTGCTGTGAAAGTGGTGTATAAATCTATAGCCGAGCTCCTTGAATTATATATAGTTGAAAAAGGAGGCCCTCCTTTAATGGGTCGAACGTGGATACGTTGTTTACAGTTAGATGTTGCAAATTGTCATAATATTATAGCTAAAGCGCACAATAATGAGGTGGCCGCTTTAAGAGAGGAATTCCCGGAAGTGTTTGCTGATGGGCTTGGGACTTTTAAAACTCCATTACGTTTACATTTCGCGGACTTAACCCCCATATATGTTAAAGCGCGTCCATTGCCGCTTGCGTTACGCGAGCCAGTCGAGCGCGAGTTACAAAGATTGCAGCGCGATGACGTCATTTATAAGGTAGATAGGTCCGACTATGGAACTCCGATAGTCCCAGTAATAAAAAAAAATGGTGAAATCCGTATATGCGGTGATTATAAAATCACTATTAATCCATATATTAAAGATTTTCATTACCCTTTACCGCGTATTGAGGATATATTTGCAACGTTATCAGGGGGTCAACAATTTTCTAAGCTTGATTTGTCTCACGCCTACCAGCAGCTCTTATTAACGGATGATTCACAGCCGATGACAGCAATCACGACCCACGTCGGTACATTTGTTTACAAACGCGTCCCTTTCGGTATAAAATGTATCCCCGAAAATTTTCAAAAATTAATCGAAGAAACACTTAGTGGATTGCCGTCAACGGTTGTTTGGATTGATGATATCTGTGTCACTGGAAAGGATAAAGCCACACATTTGAAAAATTTGAAATTAGTATTATCACGACTTAAAAATGTAGGACTACGAGTAAAGTGGTCAAAATGTGAATTTTTTAAAAATAGTGTAACATATCTAGGTTACCGTATTGATAAAGACGGTTTGCATACTGATGATAAGAAAGTGGAGGCAATTGTTGCGGCCCCCACTCCAAGAGATGTAACACAGTTAAAAAGTTTTTTAGGACTAGTAAATTTTTATGCAAAGTTCTGTGTTAATGTTTCTGAAATTTTAAAACCGTTGTATAATTTGCTTAAAAAGAATGTCAAATGGCACTGGAGCGAGGAGTGTGACGCGGCTTTTAAAAATGTTAAAGATAAATTAACGCGCGCCCCGGTACTAGCACACTATAATCCGACTTTGCCGTTGATATTGTCGGTGGACAGCAGCGCGTACGGACTCGGTGCGGTGCTGTCACACCGCTATCCGGACGGAACGGAGCGGCTGATCAGCAGCGCCTCGCGAACATTGAATAATGCAGAACTAAATTATTCTCAATTAGATAAAGAAGCGCTCGCCATTGTTTTCGGGGTAACTAAGCATCATCAGTATTTATATGGGAGGAAATTTTTATTACGAAGTGACCACCGGGCATTAAGTTATATATTCGATAAAAATAAAGGGATTCCGCAAACTGCCGCTAGTCGTATTCAGCGCTATGCGATTAAACTTGCCGGCTATAATTTTGACATTGAATTCGTTCCTTCCACTAGAAATTGTTTCGCCGACTTTTTGTCGCGATTACCGACAAAGTCATTACATAATTCACGAAAACATCAAGTAAGCTATTTTAATTACATAGAAGATAAGTTACCAATAACGTTTCGAGAAATAAAATCTGAGACACAAAAAGATCCGTTATTAAATAAAATATTAGGTTATATTAAGTTCGGTTGGCCTCAACATTATAGAAACGATAATGAAAAGCCGTTCTTTAATAAAAAAGACAATCTGTTTTTAGAACACGGCTGTTTAGTATGGGGATATCGAGTTGTTATACCGGAATCCTTACGGGCTAAAATGTTGGACGAAATTCACAGTGGTCACATCGGCGTTGTTAAAATGAAACAGTTAGCGCGTAATTACGTATGGTGGGAGCGCATTGACGCGGACATCGAACGGATGTGTCGTGAGTGCATCGCATGCGCCGCGCATAGGGAGAACCCGCCGCACGCGCCGCTACACGCATGGGCCTGGCCGGAGGAACCTTGGGGTCGGCTTAATGTTGATTTTTTGGGTCCATTTCGAAATAAATATTATATTGTACTAGTTGACGCGCATTCGAAGTGGTTAGAAGCCGAAAGCGTATCGAGCACATCGGCTAATGTAGTCATTGCCTTTTTCAGAAAAATATTTGCACGGTTTGGGTTTCCAAAATGTATTGTAAGCGATAATGGACCCCCTTTTTCTTCAAGAGATTATAGGGAATATCTTACTAAAAATGGTATTAAACAAGTCCTAGTCTCTCCGTACCATCCCTCTAGTAACGGTGCAGCGGAAAACGCAGTCCGGACTGTCAAACAAGTGCTTAAAAAAGCTATTACTGACAATGATGATCTCGAAAGAGCTCTCTGTAGATTTTTATTTTCTTATCGGAACTCAGAACATTGTACTACACAGAAAGAACCAGCGGTAGCTCTGTTAGGGCATAGATTACGAGGACGCTTAGATCTGGTGCGGCCGGACACTAGTCTCATAGTAAAAGAGGCCCAGGACATACAAAAATCCCGATACGGTGGTAAGCTGCGTGAGGCGAACGTCGGGGACCAAGTTGACATACGCGACTATAGATTAGGAAATGATAATAAGTGGACAAGGGGGGTAGTGACTAAACGGACCGGTCCTGTGTCATATCTCGTCCAACCGCTTGATAGTAATCATTTGCAAAAGCGACATATAGACCAATTGGTTACTAAACCAACATGTGGAACACGTCATTCTCTATCGATAATTGACCTGGGCACAACTCCGAAGAACGTTGGTTATCATACCGGGGACACTGTAGACCCAACGGGTGAGAGAGGAGAGAGATCGTCCACCCCACCGACTATGTCACCGGATTTGAACGCATGCGCATCGGTAGAACGTTCGGGACCTTCGGGTGATAGTGAGCAACCGGGTATAGAAAATATGGACCCTTCACATGATCAGGTTCACAAACACCGCAGTCGTGTCGGTCATGCTCCTCATGCCATGAAATTGCGGCCACGTAAGGTTAATAGTGGTGTACCTACTTAAGATTTAAAATTTGTTAATTAAGTTCACTCATATATTTTATGTTATGGTATTCGTTTCTGATTAAGAGGGGGAAAATGATATGTACCTATATAATGCGGTACACAAATATTAAAATATTAATAAGTACCCACATAACTGTATACTATGATGAGCCTTTCAATAAACGATCAGTTCGCGATAGACCGTGTTTCATTGCATACATTACAATCATTTTATTACTTTATAGGAAATAGTTCCATTACAGAAGTAGTCACAAATGAGAAAAACATTCGTTTTGCTTATTCATCATGAAGGCATTAGCTTTCTTATCAAAATTGTCTAACGTAAACCACAGACCTCAGCATTCTATTAAAGCTTCAAAGGTCGTATATGAATACAATTCGTAGAACTGAGAAAACGAGTTATTGCAAGGCAATGCACTAACAAGTAACCAGACATTAGTTCTCAACGAAATAAACTGTGCCTTTTGACTATGAGATCATAAATAATACAACCAACGGATATTAAATTACATTTTGAAGCTTTGTAATTTTTTCAATGAAGTTATTTTTTAAAAACTTATGGATATATTTGGATATACTATTGGTCGTCCAGCAACCGAATTTCGACTATCGAATTCAATATAATATTTTTTACGCCTATCTTACTCTTAGCAACATTATAAATGCGAAAGTTTGTGAAAACGTTTAGACCTTTGGATGTTAGTCAGAAGTAAACGCAGAAACTACTGAACGGATTCGGATGAAAATTGGCACACGGGTAGATCATGTCCAGGGTTAGCACATAGGCTACTTTTGTCCCGGTAATTTGTTACCATAACAAATATTGAATATTCTTTAAGAAGATGGCACTGACATCGTTGTGTGTTATAGGAATTTTTGTAGCGGAAAAGACATTTCTCGCGGGCGAAGTCGAGAGCATCATCTAGTTAAATATACATATTATTTTCCTACACCCCTCTATATGAACTTTCATTACGCCAAATCTCACACATCTCCGTGCTTGATGTGCTTAATAAGAGTTACAACGTTTTTTCTTCACGCATTCATATATACTAGCTTTTGCCCGCGGCTCCGCCCGCGTTAAAAAGTTTCTCCAGGATAAAAGTCCGGGTTTATATTTCCCCGGGATAAAAGTCCGGGTTTATATTTCCCCGGGATAAAAAGTAGCCTATGTGTTAATCCAGAACGTGATCTACCCGTGTGCCAAATTTCATCGAAATCCGTTCAGTAGTTTTTGCGTATAAGAGGAACAAACATCCAGACATCCATACATTCTTACAAACTTTCGCCTTTATAATGTTAATATATATATTATTCACCCAAAGAGCAAATATGATAATCTTAAATACTCATTGGTGGTATAAAAATTGTAGCTATAAAAAATCTTCCCAATTTATTGATGATAAGGGCCAGCAGCCAATAGACCTAGGCGAGAAAAGATAAACCTAGTCGTATTGACGTTAAAGTTGCAAAATAATTTGCAGAACAAGCAACAAGAACTTGATACCCCTATAAAAATAACTGCAGATGGTTCTAAAGTTACGGCTTACTCCGAAGACTGTCTTATTAAGGGGAATCACGAATAATTACTTCAACAAGCTTTGATTAAGATGATAGATAAATTGTGCGAAAGTTTTATACCTTAACCACTGCTACCGGAGAGGGTATAAAAGTCCGTAATTTGTTTAATGAAATACAGCAGCTAGAAGATAATATAGATTTTTTATTGTAAGTAAGGGCTATTCCCTGATTGTCTTCAATGATTTTAAATTCATAATATAATGTTCAAACCACACAGCACTCTACCCTAATATATACAAGTCAATTTAATTAGATATCATTATAGTGGAAGTGGTAGTGGGCAGGGCATATAGTTCGAAGAGTTGACGGCAGATGGAGTAAAAAAGTTTTCGAGTGGCGGCCACGTACTGGCAAGTGCAGCGTTGGCCATCCACCTGCAAGGTAGACAGACGAATTGATAAAAGTCGCAGAAACACTGGATGCAGGACGCAGGCCGGACAGGTGCATTTGGAAATCTTTAATGGAGGCCTATGTTCAGCAATGGAAGTCACGTGGCTGAGGAAGATGATGATCATTATACGAACTCGTAATCATCAACTTTAAGTGAAATGAGTCACACTTGGTGGGAATTCACTCTACGATATACTAATTACCCACAAAGATAATGATGAAATAAGATTGCAAAAGCAAATGCACTCAAATTATGAATTTCTGCGGTTTATAGCCACACTTGTTATAACATACCTAATAGTATTTGTCGCTTATTTTAAACAAGATAATTTAACATTGAATTCCACGTTACTTTTTTAAGGCATTGTGTTTTAATTCTTATTGAAAGAAATCGCTTTGCAACCTTGGCGGACACACGGACGTTTATCTAGATATATACATTTTTCTTACACTGTAAATTATGCTTTATTGTTTCATCTAGGTAAGAACTTTTATAGACTGTGGTAAGTAGTGCACCATAACATATTTTATATACTTAATTAAATATTTCACCGAATTTTTATATCATCGTTCTGTATAAACATCATAACATTGAAATTGGTTAACAAAATAACAATAACCTAATTACAACAGCCCACTGTCACTTTTATCGCTAAGCGCTGACAGCGGAATAAAATAAAGCGCTGTTCAACTTTACTGCGACATTATTCCTATAATAACATTTAATACACGTAGGCAGTAATCGTAAGGCTATCGCTAAATACACGAGCGAGGCAGCATTCTGTTTGTCATAAAAACTATGAGTAAAAAAGTTACAGCTTCTTATCATGGGAAGTGCTGACAGCCGTATACAATATTGGTAAACTGTATACTTTGAGTAATAAATACAATGATACCCGTCTTATGTATTAACTTACCGCGGGGCATAGGCCTTCTCTACTAATAAGGGGTTTAGGCCAAGTACTCTCGCTGGAGTAGTAAAAGTTGATAATATTTACATACGTTAGTAATTCTTCGTCACCGAGCGTCACTAACGTCACGACATAACGCTGTGTGCGTGCGAAAGAGATAGCGCGTTATCCCCGCTACGTCCCCACTTTGCCCGAAACAATATTTCAAAAATTAATAACTGCTTTATTTTTCAACCAATTTTGATATTCATTTCACAGAAGAATTTCTTTTTCGTATTATTTTTTGTTACATATAAAATAATGTACAAAATCTAACATAAGAAAATACGCTATTACACTATGGTAGAACAAATACTAAGTCGATTTGATAAATTAGTGGTCAATTTGTTCTCGATATCTTCTAAATATGTATTTAATCTTTTTATGATACCTCTATATCTATAACTAGATGGGAATTAAAATTTAGTCTAATACAGATAGTAAACAAAACGTATGCAACCCCTTTACAATTTTAAATCGAATGTAATTAACTATGTTATAACCAAGTAATAAACTCGTCAGAGCAGCTTATCGTATATATATTATTATTTACTCCGCTACAGTGCTTCCATTATGGTACTGAAAGTTAATGCGGAGCGAGAGGACTCAGGCTTATGAATATAATATTAGGTAATAAGCAGATGATGTGTCGTCTCGACGGCAGATTGGTGTTTTGTATGTACATACAAATGGACTAAGTACGCCATCACTACTTAAGAAGTTAGGTTCCAAAGCTTCCGAATACACCAAGCTCCTATCAGAAATAGTTTCAATCTCGCGTCTTCGCTTAGTTCAATCGTTTATTTCATTTGTATTAATGATATGTTAAGATTGATATTGTTTTGGAAACAAATTTAATGCACTTTACTCATTTACTTTTACTGATAGAATATATTACGTTGTATCCGTCTGGATAGCGACCACAGTACATAAGGTGCTGAAACGTACCAAAGGCCTACGTAAGTAAGATACGTTATGGAATTAACCTGTATACAAATTACTTGAAACATCAGGAACTTTTGAAGATTTCTGATTTGACAAGTATTTATGAAAACCTGAACACAAGCGTTTGAGATTCAAATAGCTTGAAAATCAAATATAATATTCATTCATTGTCAGTATCAAATAATGTGGATTGGTTCAGAAAAAGGAAAGAAATTGCGATTAGTTCACTTTTAAGTTTAAAAACCTAAGTGTCAGCGTGAACGCGGCAAAACAAATACCGTAATACTAACAAAAACAAAGCACAGTGGAACGATTACGTAAACCTGTCTTAAAGCATCGAGTTCAGCGGACACTGACTGAGCAATTGGAGCTGGTCGACTGATCGCGCTCGACTGCATAAACTATGTAGAATTCTATTTAGAATTTGAAAATCTATGATTCACTTGATAGTACCAAAATGTGACTTGTCAGAGTAGTGTAAATACTGGACATTACAATCATCTTCCTGAGTTTCAGGGTGAGGAGCGCAGTGGAGTACCATTTAGTGTAGCGAAACTTCTAGATGGTATTCCTACTGTCAATGGCTGGTCGTGCCTTACCGTCGAACCCGTCTCACTCGAAAATCTAAATACTTACCCGTCTTATCATACAAATTTTTAAAATATAAATCAGTTAAAAAAGGCGTTATTATAATAATTAAGTACTGCTATTAAATAAACAACACGACGCAGTGTATAGTACGATAGCATTTTTTTAATAAACCGACTTCATCCTTATTTGGGAAATATTGATACTATTATTATTACTATGCAGAGATTATGTGGGACACAGGTTGATATCAATTATGCATAATTTACGAGTTAAGCGTCACGCAGACGCTGATCACTTGTTATAGAGGAACAATACTACGCAACGTGCTCGGTGCTACCGTGCACCTGCATTCTACACATAAATAATAAGTTACAACACATTTATCAAAATTCCGCAAACAGATATTCAAGCGATTGAAGTAAGTGATCATCCAACCTCGAACACAATATAATTCCTCACCGCTTACAGAGAACACGTTTGAATTGTGTATCTCAAAGGCTTCGGTTAAATCTGTAGGGCTATGGGTATACAATCAGACAAAGCCGATCAAACATTCGATCGATCGTAGCCATGTTGCCTGTTTGTTAATTGGTTACGGAGTGTTTGCAGATAAATGGAGATGAACGATATGTTACTGTACCTTTAGTTCCAAGCATTTATAAAGTGCGAAAAAAATCGTCGTAAGTAAGGAACATGCGATCGAAGTGAAGGACTTTAAGTATGCGGAAAATAGTGAGTGCAAAACACAACATCATTACAGCTATTTCTACAAGAAGGAACGGAAGAGTTTTTGTAATAAACCATTAGATATTATAAAAACAAAGTCCCCAGCCGCATCTGTCTGTTTAGAAGGCGATAAACAAAAAAAATTGGGTGGATTTCGATGAAATTGGTATGAAGGTAGTCTAAGACCCGGGGAAAACTGGATACTTTTAATCACGGATAAATAAATAGCGGGACTTTTATTCCGGAAAAACCATTCACGCTGTGGTAGCCGCTAACCAAAAACTAGTAATTGTATACTTATTTTCATATTCGCACTCTTAATAAAATAATAACCTAAAAAATCGTTGACTTGCGGGAATCGTCACAAAAACTAACTGTATACATTTTTTACGTTGGACGGGGAATGAACGGAAATTCAAACAATTTTGAGCCTATTATTCCCAATGTTGAAAAGAGTAATTTTGTTTCTTTTTCTTCTTTTTGTTTTCCCTTTAGTGTTCATATTTTGCTAAACACATCTAACCAAAATTTTAGATTAGGTCAATGTTTTATTAAGAGTACGTTATTAACGTTGGCTAAATAATTTGTTTTTTTTTATTGTAACTCACATTTAGTTGGCACATTATTAGAATACCCATACTGTTATATCTAGTACACTGTTATACAACTATTATATGTATATCGAGAAAAGTAGTGAACAAATGAACTGGAAACTTTAGACCTTCAGTTACAGTTGTTGACCCCAAGAACATTAATGCTGGAGGTTTCTTGTTTTTTGTTCGGCACAATGTGAAACATTCAACTCTGTTGTTAACATACAAAGTTTTATTTGGGCATATCCCGTAATCAAGATTTACTTTAAAGACTTGAATTAGTTGAATTACAAGACTACAGGAAATAAAGTTTTTTTTTAAATATGAATTAAATTTATTCGAACCCATAAAATGTTATACATTATTTAGATTCAGTCAATATTAACTATACCACCAGTTCGGAAAGCAGTTCTCACTAGAGAAGAACGGGCAAGAAACTCTAGTGTTGCTCTTTTCAAAATCAGTTAGGCTACTCTCGACGCCAATACCGATCGATTGGATATTGTCCAATTGGATTTGGTATTCTTGAAAATCACACCAGCGCCACATTGGACCAATATTAGGTGGCTATTTAATGAACTAAACTCAATTGGGATTGACATTGGAAAATTCGTTAGCGGTACTCTTGACGTGATTTTGACATTTTAAATTGATATTAGATTGCGGTGTGATTGCGTTGTCAAAGAAAAAATTTCAATAAAAAAATAGTAACTTTACTTTTATTGTATTAAATTTTCATTCGAAATTTTTAAGAATAATGTATTGAAATGGTAACTTTGGTGTTCGCCTATAAGTTATTGCACAATACCCGATTACGGGAATTAAAAAGAAGGAAAAATGAGGGAAGAATGTCGAGGCCTTTCAAAACCTTATTATACCTATATATTTATACCTATAATACCTTATATTGTCCTTACCAGACGATGAATTTCGAGCAATTTCTCGAATAAAATAAACCTTTATTTGAAAATTTGTACATAGAGTTGAAACCATATCTACCCGTAACCCAAAAGAAAAAGTGAAATATTACCTAAATTTAAAACTAGTACTTCTAGATCTATCTTTATCATAATCATTAACGTAACCTAAATATTTCAAATCAATAATCTGAGTAAAAAATGTTTCTCAAGTACCATTTGCTAAATTAAAGTTCGTATTTTAACGTTTAGATATTAGTAGCGTTGTCCTTTAACACCACCGGGAGCTACCAGCGCCTTGTTGGAGGTACTAAGGGGCTCATTGTATCCCAATAGCCGGTATCTCGGTGTATAAAGCAGGTGACGGCATGCGCACTTTTTAAAAGCCCTTTTGCCATGCCCGGGTGGCTTTCCAAAAAATCTACTTAGGCTTCAATTTGCACGTAAGTTGGTCTAGATATTTTCATGTACATAAAAAACATTTTTAGGCTATATGGTACCGAATATCTTCGCCTTTCTAGGTGTAAAAATTCACGCATAACGAATTTTAACAAGCAAATACTGCTTTTTCAGTATTTTGCGAATTTATTACCTATTTTAACTAAATAAAAACAAAATGCACACAGTCAGATTAGTTATATAAGCAAATGCACACACACCACCGTTAAATAAGGATATAATCCAATTGAAGGAACTTTACAAACATAAAACACTATACCTTCATAATAAAATTAGAGACAACATCTTCTACGCTCGAAAATGGTTTTGTTATAAGTGAAAATAGAAACTAATACAACTAATGCCAGTTATGACCTCAAACTCCTGTTACAAGACTCTAAATCTTAACCAAAGCGCCAAATGATGATAACACAACAACGTTGGCGCTTAAGTAAGCATACCTTGATTATTAAGAAACTTTATGTGGAATGTGTGGAATAAATAATGCTAAATAAAATAGGGAGTAAAACAATAAAATCAAATATCACAAATAATTATTTTAGTTCCCGTAAATATTTGACGTTTTAAAAAACAGTCCATGGCAAAGGACAAACAGCATACAGCCTCAATCTTTCAAATACATTCATTTTAATATATTTTTTTAATGAGACGTGCGTGAAAATATTAAATATTGGAAGAGAAATGAATTTTACTTATGGATTTCAACCGGTAATTGCTAAGATTTTTGTCTTTAATGTTTGTTTTACCGATTTCTTTGAAGCTTCTGACATCTCTAATGTCAGCTAACTTCATTTTTAACGACGAACCCGTTACCCAATGACAATGCAATTCTAATTTTAATCCAATTACAATATATTGCGTTTCAAGAGTACGAAATCATGTGACGTACAAATTGAGATTGGAATTGGATTGACATTGGTATTAGAATTATCTTGGCGTCAAGAGTAACCCAGCAGTTCAAAGTACAAAATACAAAGCATAATATAGAAAAAAAATAACATGATATACGTAGATATATTTGTTATTTTTGTTTAGCAGTCCATTTATATACTTGCTGAAAAGGTAATGAATTTTAAAATCCAATACGAGTGCATATAGAAGACATATTTAATAATTGATACTAGGTGTCGCTTCCTGCTTCGTCCGTGTGTAAAGCATTTCCTACTACAAAAATTCCTAAAACACAGGTGACGCCAACGCATTTTCTTAAAGAATTAGAATAAAATATCCATTATATCCCATGGGAGTAAATTAACGAGAATTTTTATCAAGAGATAAAAAAGTAACCTGTGTGTTCATCTAGGATGCCAAATTTTAAATCAACCAATTCCGTTCAGTAGTTTGTGCGTTTACTTCTAACAAACATCTGAGACATTTTCAAAAACTTTCGCATTTATAACATTAGTAAAAGGAAAGTCTAGTATTATGTGGAGTGCGATAATTCACCTAAAAAATACGGAACAATTATTGTTGTCCATTACTAACCACACAATATTATAAAAACATGTTTAATACTATTTATTATTCTCAAAACTTCTGAAAGCTATAAATCCAAAATACACGAGAGCTCGTAATCTACTTCATAAAATTTCACCTCCGAAAATATGGAGATCGTAATGGATCAAACATCAGAACAATGGAAATGGAAGTACCGCTGTTAATAAAAAAAATATTAGCACGGCTTCATTCCTTAATATCACCGTTACATTTGGAGTGAAATGACTAAGCATCGATATTAACTTACGCAGCCGGCTAGATAAAATAAACTTTACTGTACCATCATCCCGGGAAATTAGCTTTTTATAACTCGGAATGAGCCATGATAAAAAAATTCTCGGGTTGTTTTATTAAAAAAAAGAAATACAACGGAGACAGGTGTCTTCGTTGGGATCAGTCACCTTTATTGAAGGTCAGACTTGAAGCTACTGATGAGTCATTCTTCATTTGACATAATGTTTAGACGGCTATAAGTTTTCTTATTTTTATAAAAAATCGGTAGCGAGTTCGGAAGATTTTGTATAGTAGAAATTATAGTTTCATTTACGGAATGAATGTTACAATTTGACTGGATTGATTGGTCTCATAGAAACAATTGCAAATAGACATTTTAATGACTGCTTTCATTATACGATTTTTGATGCTATAAATATTTGAATAATTGAATTTTAATTTTTCACTGCTGTGTTGTAATGGAAATCGACGCAAATAGGACTTTCATTTATAATTAATAGTAAAGCCAGGTAAAATCACGAGCGAAAGGTTCTAGTAACAGTGTAGAACGAAAGTGACGTCACCCTGACACAAGTGGCTGTGTGTCTGCCAACCAAATCGACTATGCAACAGACTTTAATATAGATTTTTATCAGTATAAAAGTGCCACACGTTTAACTTGACACGGTTATGTGCAAATATAGCAAACGATAAATAATTATGATCTCCGCGTAGCCTTTACAGCCAATAACTTTATTATATTTCACCGTAAGTTCTATTTTTAAATGTACGACATCCTATATTTCACATTTAAGGGCCTTATTCACGGTCCATCTTGACGTACAGCTTGCTGTCCGTCACGGCGCTGGACGTAGGATACACACCATCGCGCCCGCATCCAGCATGCTGGACCATGCTGCCAGGTATACAGATTTTTAACAGATTATACAGATATGCAATGGATGCAGATATTAATACAGGTATTTACAATTCGTGGATAATTTATACAGATTTTTGGCAATTTAAATGTTATTTTCGGCTACGGACTAGAAGATAATTTATCAACATCGGCACGACGCTCGTAGTGGCGGGGTCACTTGTTGGATATATAATAGTTCTAAAATGAATCTTTAAAACTATTGTTTAGTTTATTAGGATATTTCACACAAGCCTAATGCCAAATCTAGCCTAACAGCCTAACAAGGATAATTTTAGTTGTTTCCTTCACTATAAAAAACATTTTTAGTGGGCAGAACGAGGTATCTAACAGCTTTTATGTTGAATTTGGTACATAGTAGGCGTACCAGATGGCAACACTTGTGATGGGACCACTCGCTGGATCGTGCATATCCAGCAAGCAAATAATTGACGTACGTCGAACTATTCACAGTCGTTTTGCATCGTGTATGACCATGCTTAGCCGTACGTGAAGATGGAACGTGGACAAGACCCTTTAGACGCATTGTAAAAAAAACATCGACGTGACCAGCTGTATGTGACTACATAATACACTTATTTTAATCCAAGGAATTTAAGCTAGGTTTTTTTATTTTACTAGGTTCAAAAAATACAAAAAAAGTGCTGATTCCAAGTATGCATAAAAGTCAGTGTCGCAAAAATAATACAAATATATTAAATTAACCACCCTTTCAACCGTCATTTTAGTGTTTCGGATACCCAACCACCGCCCTTCCCCCAATAGTTTTCTTTAAGGCCATTACCGCATCCATGATTCTTTAGTATTATACTCGTCTATAAGCAAAGGATATCACTAACTAGATAACCCACGCACACGTTAACTAATTTACGCAAAAAAACCTGCCTAAAATTTTATATGCCTCAAAAAATTTTCAGAATAAAATGTTTCCATTCTACTGCAAAGTTTAAATCATCTACCAAGCTCTAGAAATCAAAAACATTCTCTGTTGTCGTAGTGTAGAATTTCCTGTATTTATACAATAGGAAATTATTGTTCCTGAAAGTCGATGGAGATGAATTAACGAGAAGTAAAAGGAAGTCTGCCTGATTAGCGGTAGTCGACAGTTGCCGCCAGAGGCGCTTTTGTAAGGAAATGAACTGATATAACAGCGGACGTTCGCTTAACTTGCGTCAAGGGCGGATCAGTTTTCAATGTATTTGCTAGCTAGAGGGTCAAGGATTTTACAGTACATGAAATGAAAATCCTCCTAGCCAGTTTCGGCCACGGCGGCCAATCTCAACGGAGATCAGCCAGGTACGCAGGAGATATTATAGTGCACAAGTGTGTGCGCAATACACAGGTGCACTCGCTATTCCTTCACTCTCATAGTCCGGTGAGACGGCAATCCGACATGACCGGAGAGAGATCAGGCGCAGGACCAACGGCTTTTACGTACTTTCCGAGGCACGGGGGTATCACACCGCCAACTTCCTGACTCCGAGCTGCGACTGAGTAAATTTTAAGATGGAAAAACCCAGTCCAATTTTTTTTGGCTCGACCCGGGATTCGAACCCAGGACCTCAGTGCGCAAATCGTACTCGTAATGCGTACGCATACCACTACGCCACCGAGGCACTCAATTACAGTAAATAGTGATGTACTTGATATACAAACTCCATTGATAAATTTGAATGTAAAAAATGCTGAATATTTTAATACACATACACACACACACACACATTCATTCCTTTTCTCCCCGAAGGCGTAGGCACAGGCGCAACTAGTGCACCCACTATTTGCCGTGCGTATGCCGTCCCATGTTGTAGTGGGGAAGCATGTCGCCATATCCGGCGCAAATTCCAGCCTCTAGGCTGATACTGATTAGAAAAACCCAGTATCACTTTACTTGACCCGGGGATTGAACCCGAGACCTCAGCATAGCAGTCGTACCGTAATACAAATACTCCACTGAAGCTATTATTTTAATATACATGAAAAAATTTACATTAAATAATAGTACAATGCTTTTGCTTTTATATTATCATGCACAGTAGTATAGAATACATACTTTAAAAAGCATCAAATATTTTTATTAGATTCCGACAGGCGTATCTACATTAAAAAGCTGTCGGTGTCATGTTTTTGTTTGTACTCGCTTATCTCTATAATTCTAATTCTTAGTTTTGTTCCATTATTAGAAAGCGTTATTTTTATTAGCTCTGAAGGTGAACGAGCAAACTGCTCACCTGATGGAAAGTAGTTGATGAACATAGAACCACCTCCTTTTTTTGAAGTCAGAACTAGAGCAGTGTAGGGCGTTAATTATTATTCGCTGTAGGTATAATATGTAGTCTCGTGTATGTCGCTTCTCTTACTCCCTCCTGCCAATTAATGTCTTCGAACATAAAGGAAGGTCAATAACTATTCTCTAACGGCACATTGCATGCAGCTAATAACGTTTACGGCGTGCATAATTTTTAAATATTCAATGTGCATGACAGTAAATTTCAATGATGTTTATACATTCTAGACGTTATGTTTTAACTTTATTGCTTTATTTATTTATTGTTTTTTTTTAAGGTAAACAAACAAGCAAATAACAAAGACATAACATAAAACAAATTAGGTAGTACATGACTCAATTAAGTTTCCACAGTTAAATTAACTCTTAATGCTAAACTGACAAATCCTTATAATTTAGTCAGGCAAATAGGTACACGAAACAATTCAGAGGAGAACAGGGAGACTCCTGTGATCCTGTAACATCGTAATGGATGCCACCTCCTGGCCGGTCTGAACAAATCAGCCACAGAAAGCAGTCATCAAGCTACACATGAAATTGAAAACAAACAATAACAAAATATTATCATGCCATCATAAGTCATCAATATTCTCTTTGCTTGCAAACAGTTTCCATTACCCGTTTTCTAAACTGATTAAAAGTTAAATTAAATATATCTAGATCAGAAAATGTATCGTTATAAGATTTGCAAACACGATTTATAGATGACACAATAAGCGTCCAGAGTCCAGACCAGACAACGTCTTACAGACTATTTACCATTAATCAAGTGGCAGCCCTATGCAAAATAAAATATGAGAATATCCGCGTTTATAATTAAGTTTAGGCGCTAAGGTTGAGGTTATAGGGTTTGCTATGACTCTTAAAGCTTAAATCAGAGGCTGCGGTAATCACTTACCATCAGGTGAATCGTATACCCGTGCCCCCTATATAATAAAAAAATTAAAGCTAATATCATTTCTGTAGTAATTAATTATATGAAAACAAACTGTTCATACTTCTTTACCGCCTCAGTTTCGTGATTCTCTATCTGAGCCCAAGTGATTAAGTTTAAATCGCATTAAAACCATTTATATGCAGTCTCTACACGTCTAGCAAAAATAAATCGCATAGTTTCTGAGAGCAATCCATCTCAAAGTGAAATTCCACTCTGTGCCCACAGTCAACACTGACCTAACTTGAAGCATGTGGGTTTAAATAGTAATTATTTAATGTTTGACTTGAAACTTCGGTACTTGGCAAACTGTTTATGGAAGTTGATTCTAATCGTCTTTGCATGTGGATTCACAAACATACTAGATAGAAACTACTAAACTAATTTACTAAGTAAAAAATATTTGCGATTATCTACCAAATATTATTTGTTTTATGACTTTATAAGTTAAGACAGTTGCTCGCGGCTTCGTCAGCGTGAACGTGTTTTTCCGGGATCAGTCCCGCCTTATATTACCTCAGCATGAAAAGTCGCCTATGCTACTCGCTGATAATCTAACTTTATATTGGTGAAAGAATTTCTCAAATCGGTCCAGTAGTTTTGGAGCCTACTTAAGGCAAACAAACTATTAAATCTTTCCTCTTTATAGTATTAGTATAGATCTATATCGTATTGCAGCATTTTGAAATATGTCCGCAATTTACTAAGAAACATTATACTCTACATCATTCAATTTTCTTTACAACAAAAACAAAATATTTCGATGTTATTCGTTGCATAACGGTATTTTTATACATTAAGGCTTCCGCTGTGTCAGGCCGAGTTTAAAATAAAATTACCATACATTTACATTCAAGTTTTCTCAGATTATAACAAAAAGAGATTCAAAGATTTTTGCTCCGTAACCGAAATTTAAAAGCCACGAATTGAATCAAACGAAATCGGTGAAACCAATCCGCGATAGGCAAGTGTTTGTGTTACTATATCTAAATTGAAAGACATCAACATATCTAAGCATTTTTCCAAAAATACGAACAAATCTATGTTTGCCGAAGAATATCAGATAATTTTACGTAGGTATTCAGATGAAATAAACTTTTTCCATCAATTGAAAAAGTTTAAGTTTCGTATAAGTAATCGAGAGAACAACTAATGAGTTGTTCTCTCAACACTTAAAACTAATGTAACGGTATACATACCAATTATACCTATATGACTTAGATTATATCAACTTATAGTAGACAATTTACAAAGTGGATAGTCAATACAAATTGCGTGATTAAGTTTTTAGATGGATGTAACAAAAAATGTTAACGAAGCGCTTCATTTGGAACATAATAATATAAAACTAAAAAACTTATCCCGGAATTTAATGGAGTTTCTAATATTAACAAAACCAAATGTCCTATTTTAAAATGCACGAGGACGGTCGCACTTTAGGCGCGAACTTGATTCCTACGCGTAGGTACACGTTCAATACGCGCTGGTACGAACTGAGCGCGCACACTTAGTAGAGCGTATAATGTCAAACACGCTTTAAACAATACTTTGTTACTTCTTTCTTTCCACAAAAATACGTCAGTAATATTTTTACGTTCTTGATGATTTTCTTCCGACTTGTAGAATATTAATTTTAAAACATAATAATATGACAAAATATTTAACGCCAATTGACTCGTCAAGCCCCGCGACGGACGCCGGCGTCCATATATATAGGGTTTCCCCATACATCTATTATCTTGGAAAGGATCTTGCGTCTACGAGGCAAGTTCATATAAATATGCATCTCAACAACGATGTCGAGCCTTAGAGTTGTTGATTAAGGCAAACTTATTTCACTCACCGGGCAACTACATGACACGTTTTTAGTTCTACGCTGTATATAATAAATAATGAGTCTAGCCATTATTTTAAAATAGAGCTCATTCATAATCATCAGCGTGAGGAACGTTTCGAAATATTAACGTGCATTTATAATATGTTACAGTGTTCTTTTATACGAACCTCTATTAAATTCCTTTAAAAATTTACAAAGCCCTTGTGGGTTTACCGTTAGGGCTTGAAATGGCCTGCCAAATCAATTCATTTAAGTCAGAACTTTCAAAGTGATTTACCTCGACAGACGCGCTATCCCATACTGTGGTTTCTAGTAGTAACTACAGAAGAATACGAAATACGAATAAACATAAAAGACTATTTAACGGGCAAGCGCTGCCAGCCGCTGTCGTGCTGCTGACGAGGCGAACGATTTGTGTCATTTCATGCCACGCGGTTTTATTTTTATTTTATTTTATTACACTTTGTACACATGGTATACAGGCGGACTTAATGCCATGAGCATTCTCTCCCAGTCAACCTTAGAGTGGTGTAGAGAGGGATGGAGGCAGGTGAAAAAAAATAATAATATTAGTAATATATATGAATGTGTGTGTGTGTGTATAAAGTAAGGGCAATAATAAAACAATTATTGCCCTTATTTATGTTTTATAGATGTCCCATTAATTATACCAGATCGGTTTGATGTTTCAACAGCAACTTTAAAGCGCAATCATCATCATCATCAGCCACATGACGTCCACTGCTGAACATAGGCCTCCCCCAAAGATTTCCAGATGGACCTGTCAAAGCGCAATATTGCAAGAAATTTTCTCTTGACAGATTGTTTTAATGTGGTATGGTTACTATAACTATACACAAAAATGATAAGAAAGACATTAAAATATTATAAGCATGGCTTTAATGAACTTCCTTCACTTTGTCGGTACAGCTGTTCCAGCCTGTGGGCTTTAATAGACTAGCTTTTTTTAAGCAACATTACTCTAAGTACATCTTAAGCACCATTCAAAATCGTAGTATGAGTATTAGTTTTAATATCTTATAACTAATCCGTTTACAACTCGCCTAATCTACTCGCAGTTGCATAAAACACACAACCTCAAGCCACTCAAAGCTTATCCGAACTATCCAGTTTACTGACCTTAACCCTCGCGGAAACACTCGCTTCCTCAATACATAGTGTTAACGTACCGATACGGCCGCCATTACATAACAGCGTAGCGATAGGGCACGTGGTCGTACTCCACAGAGCAAGAACCGACAGAAGTGACACTTAATAGCTTGACATCGGGCTGAGTGCAACTTCAACGAACTGAGGGCTTAGAAAGTGAAAAAAAAACACGATGCGTCTCCGCTTCGTTTTATTGTGATTGGTTGAGAGACTGACGTATCGGTCTCTCGATCAATCACATACATCAAAATATCGATACGTCAGTCTCTCAACCAATCACAATAAAACGAAGCGGAGACACATCGAGTTTTTTTTTCACATTCTATGGCGACTGATTGGCTATTCGTAGCTTAACGTGCTTTCGAGGTACAAAAAAATAGTTTATTTAGAATTTTTAATTAAGTATTATAGTAATAGGGTACGTAGTATTATGAAAATGTAGAAGTAGTTATGTTAGACTTATTGGTCTTATTCTATCCATAATATGTTGCTGCTACATCACCTCCCTTTCTTCGACTAACAAAATTATATTTTCCTTTCTACTGCTTTCATTATTTTCCCGACCTCCCGTTTGAGTCTCTACATACCTGCTGGCTGGCGTTGGTTCTCTATATGTTTAAGTACAAACTTTTTCTTTACGAAATAAAGTATCTTCAAATTAATTATTTTTATTTGCAAATAAGTTCACCTACTTTTCGGTCACGAAATAATTACATTTAGCACTGGTTAATTATCTTAATCGATGAGGAATGTACAAACAAACGAACGTCACTTCTGTCCACTATGATATTGTTTGGTTATACCACCTCAATACCATACGCAGCCATTGAACCGGCTCTCGTAACTTTTACGACAGTTTCTTTAATCAAACGTTTTAAATTGTAAACAAGTATTAAAGGTCATTGCATTGGTATAATGAACTGAATTGAAGCTTTGCCGTCGCTCATTAATAATTTATATTTTTTATAGCCTAATATTTTCTAGTACTAAGTAAAACGTAACTTCCTCTTAAAAGCAAATAATATTAATTAGAAATTACCGCCTTCGGGGGCGTAGTTATATTACGGTACGACTGCAGTGTTGGCGTCTTGGGTTCTATTCCCAGGGTTGGTAAAAATATTTGTTTTTTTTACTCAATATCAGCCTGGAGTCTGCAAATATGCCCGGTAAATAGGTCCGCCCAACATAGCTAGCAAAATGTGGTACAACCCTTAAAAGGGAAAAAGACTTAATGCTATGTATGTATGTAGATAAAAAGATAAAATCAACCGTAGCAAAATTAGAAAAGCTACAAAGACCCAAGATGTGGTATTGAAATTAAGAACTTTAAAGTGGAAATGGGCTGGTCATGTAATTAGAGGAGAAGAGAAATGGAACAAAGTAGTAACATTGTGGTACCCAAGAGAGGGAAAGAGAAAAAAGGGGAAACCATTCAGAATATTTATTCAGGATGCTAAGGCCTTCTATATTCTGTAGTATTACGATTTACGATTATAATTATATTTTGGGGCACACGAACTGTATACGCAGTTAGTTTAGCGATTTATTCTTAGCTATTTCTTTACCTGTGGATCTTTTGTTCGTGATTATTAAACAGTTTGAAGGGCGAAAGGCCTACTCGCCGTATAACTTTTTGTATTACACCAAAACAGTGGCCAAATATTAAATTGTAGACTATAAAAAGACAGCGTGTTTATTTTCGTCTTCCTGTTACTATTTCTCAACAATCTAACCCCATATCAAGCTTACGGAAGAACCTCTTTATGTACATTACGTCATATAGATAAACATCGAGAAAATGAGGCACAGATAACGCAAGTGCAGTGAAAGATGTGCATGCATACAGGAATCAGAGACGCGTTATGCTATATTCTCTACAGAATATACGACAAATTGTATGGAATGTGAGAGAAGAGGCACGAAAGTCGTCTAATAGTATCCACATACGATGTGATTTGGTATCATACGACCAATTCGTCACGCGGTACAGTCTTCACGCCACACGATCGAACTGTACCATGCGACGTCCAGTTGTATCCAACCAAGTTTGATGGACAAGCCATCGAACCAGCCGTACCAACAATAATAATAATAATGTCCATCGAACCGTGCCCCACACGATGCGATATGGTTCGATGGCATACCATTTTAATGGTTCGGCTGTACCAAATCGCATCGTATGTGCCCACTTTAAGGGCGGTCGCTGTTCAGATGCGTAGAAACATAACTCGTCCGTATATGAACGATGCTTCCCAACATATGAAGTATCATGAAAGCTCGCACACTGGGTACGAGTTGACTGTGCGTGTACGCGCGTATAGTTCTCTCATTCATAAATAACCACTCGACTGCCTCGGTGGCGTAGCTTTATTATGGTACGACTGCAATACTGAGGTCTCGGGTTCGATCCCCGGGTCGGGCAGTGATATTGAGTTTTTCTATTCAGTATCAGCTCGGAGTCTGGAATTTGTGCCCGATATGGCGATAGGCTCCTCCCCTATCACATCATGGGACGGAATAATGGCGAAAAGTGGCTGCACTGGTTGTGCCTCCACCTACCCCTTCGGGAATAAAGGCGTGAGTGTATATGTATATGTATAAATAACCAAAGAACTTAACTTGTAAGCATCAATGTTTTTATTGCGTATACCTTTCATCGGGAATCATCATCATGTGTATATGGCGGTTGCCTAGTTTAACCAAGATTTATATTACACGAATTTATTTAAGATTGTGCCCGACGCCAATGGCTGACAATTTGTCTTCTGTGACCCCGTGATGCGAAAGAGTAACCTCAAAGGCTCGCCTCCGGGATTACCTACTGGTTATTATAATATGATAAGTATTAATATGAGCTTGGAAGGGTAAGCAGCGTGCTTTATGCGCATGATTCTTCTATTGACAACATTTCGTAATAAGATTAGTATTATTGACAGTATGCGATAAAAATATCATTGTTTCAATTTTAAATTTAAATGTATGTTGATAAAAAGCTGTTAAATTTTACTAATATAGTCAGGTATATAGTCGTGGGCTCTGTGGGCAAAATTACAAGTGAGAGAGTAACAATTTCTTTTTTTCTTTTTATAATAATTACGTATTACTAATATTATTTAAACGCTATATTAATTTTCCCTTCTCAAGGTGATCAACAAATAATATTCAATTGTTACATTGTATTTATTGTTATATGACTGCCTCGGTGGCGTAATTGTATCACAGTACGACTGCAAAGCTGAGGTCTCGGGTTCGATCCCCGGGTCGGGCAAAGTGATATTGAGTTTTTCTATTCAGTATCAGCTCGGAGTCTGGAATTTGTGCCCGATATGGCGATAGGCTCGTCCCCTATCACATCATGGGACGGAATAATGGCGAAAAGTGGGTGCACTAGTTGCGCCTCTGCCTACCCCTTCGGGGATAACAGGCGTGAGTGTATATGTATATGTATGTATATTATTATCATATAGATATTTAGGAATCGTGCATAATAACAAAGATTTAATGTTTTTAATTATAATTAAAACATATTTTATTTAAAACAAAACATGTTTAAAAGTAAGAACATCTGATTGTTATGTAAATCGACGACGTTAAAACGCTCAGTTCCACCACAATGTGAGCTCTTGCGTTGTATATCAAATTACTAATTTCCGTATCAAAGATTTATTGAACTACGGGCTACAAAGCTCAATCAAGAAACCCTATTCTAGTTGAAAGCCGAAGAACAAAACGACATCTACATTAAAGGCGAAAATATGAAAGTTACATAAAAATTTAAAGTACTAGTGCTAATCTTCAAGTCGGGTACAATTTCTCCAATGCTTCCCCAGTAGCTACGGTCTTTGTTAAATCTTGTAAGAACAATAAAAAAAACTTTTAACGATATCGTTACACTCCGAAATATTGGGTTTACGATTCAACTGTAGGCGTATTTACGATACGTATTAACATTTCAATTTTTTATTTCAATTAAGAATGGAGTCAGACAAGAATAAATCTGATTGTTTTTTTATTTCGTTTCCGTTAATCATTTGGCTCGAGTTCCGATCCTTTGAGACTTTCCAGTTAACAGATATCAGACGCCATTAAAAAATAAATTTCAATTCCATTTATATTGAAACTTTGTAAACTTAAATAAAGTAAATAAATATGTCACGAACCGTACATTCTCATATGATTAGCAATTGCCTATGATGAAATGTCGCCAGACTGATAAAAAAGCCAAAAAGTAAACTCATGTGGGTGTCACGCCCACACTTTTGACATCTCCGAGATAAAGTTAAACAGAAAGCCTCAAGTTTTGTTGACGTCAAAGTTAGCATTATTACATCTACGATAAATATTATAACAAAGGGAATATTAACCACCGTTCCAAAAATGCTAAAGAGCAGCTTGGGATATTTAATACAAAAGAGAGTGTCACTAAAACGTTATTCGTAACATAACTGATAACATAACGCTTTGTTGCGTTTTCAGGGGCAGACAGATGTATAAAAACAAAAATTTTCCATCTATGATAGGTAAAGTATTATTTTAATTATAATGAAACATAAGAAGTTAGTATTGGTAACTGCTAAAACTAATAGCAAAAAAATAAAGAAATATAAACATGCTAAAAAAAACAATGTAGACATTGATTAAACATTGAATGAGCTACCCCTATTACTGTGACACCCGCCTTTTATAACTATAACTAGCGGCCCCGACAGACGTTGTCCTTCCCTAAAAAGGAAATAAAATGCTAGAACCCGAGTCTAAACCATTCTGGAATCCACCTACCGGACACACAAAAAAATTTCATTCAAATCAGTCCAGCCGTTTTTCGCGCAATTTTCTTAATTTTTTCTTTCATAAGAACCTTCTCCTGACAATAATAAACACGCCAAAAAAAGAAATAACGAAATCAGTCCAGCCGTTCACGCGTGATGCCGTGACCAAGGAAAATGGGATTCATTTTTATATAATAGATATGAGGTGATTATGAAACATGTTAATTAGGAACCATGTCACATCAGGACTTCCTCCAACACCTTGTTATTTTTAACATTATCTAATTACAAAAGCAGAATACAAACATAGCACAATAGATTTAAATTGCTTTAATATAATGGTCTAATTTATATAACACATTCAACTTAAAAGGCAATTAATAGATTATATGAAGTATATTCTATGTATGAAGCTCATAAATTTGATTGAATTTAGGAGGTTCTCGAAACGTTATTATAATCCATACTTTCGGCCCTGGCACCTAAAATATGATGTTTCACGAATTATTCCAACCGTATGAATGTTTAATAAAATATTTGGGATATTTTTGTAAACATTATTAAAAAGTACCTTTTGTTTTCATTTAGTTTAAACTTACTCTCATCTATAGATTCGTTCACCTGGAAGTTTTTTTGGAATGAAGTTTTACTGGAAGTGTGCATTTTCTCCAAAAAGTAATTCTGCTTACGCTAAAAATCTTTAGCAAGTAAAAATAGTATACTTTTTTAAACCTACTCACATTATATCACAATAGTAGTAAATTATTAACTACGAACAGTATGAGTAAAAGAATTCGTCATGTAATATTGTGCATCGCTGAAATGTTACAAGAATGTAATTAATCGTGTCTATAAATTTTGTTAACGGTTCAAATAAACAATAATAATAATTAATACTGACAAGTAACAAAGAATTATCTTGAAAGCAGAAAGACATAGCAAAATAGTTCGGTTCAGCAGATAGCGAGCAGAATTCGAGTGCTAGTAATGATTTATTGTACAATTCCACCACTAACCTCTAATGGCTATTATGTAACAATCAGATTAAATAGATTTTGCAGCGCATGCGAAGCGAACTTATGTGATGTGGCTAGCAAGTTTATGCGATTATAGCTCTTAGGTAGTTTCTGTTTCTCACTATAGTTCATATTGTGAATGTAAAAATCTAATCGATGATGATTATTATGTATGTAATAGATAATAAGCAAATAAAAACTGACAATCGTATGCATAAAACAGTTTGATTACCTATTACACTTTCGTAATCGCTCAAGTTAAAATTTTGATCATGCTAAGATACAAAATAATCTGATGATTGATACCCATAATAAAAAAATAAAGAAGAAGCAACCTGTGCTGTAAAACTTATTTTATTTTCAACGTGTTTTTTTTTCTCTATCTGCAAGAAGTCTTTTTATTCCTGTAGATAAACCATATACCGCTCGGTACCGGCGCCGCGCGGCGTTCTAAAATCAAAGAAACTTGATCGAACTTTTAATTACCTACCTATTTGACTTTAAAAAAAAAACTATTTCTGTCTAGATTTTTCAATTATGGATTTACAGCTGCGGTAGACTTAGCTAATACCTAGTAATTAATATCTAGCTAAAACATTCCCACGTGACACACTGCACGTTTATCTTGTGTCGTTCAAGTTATTACAACTTACATTGACAACACCCAGGGTGTAAATCTTACCAAGTGGATATTTACGTCTAACACATACTTCGGAATACAACCGTTTTCCCCATGCTCGGCTTACTTATGCGACATTTGTCTCTTGTACATACAAGATATCATACATAATTGTTCTTATCATGTATACAAATTTCATTTCTCATTATGTTCGTGTAAATGTTTACTTCGTGAATATGATCATCCAGCGATGCAATTCTGTAGAAGCATGGCGTGAAGTGAAGTGACTTCGACATCTCGGCTGATATTATGAAGAAGCCAGAATAAATAAAGAACACAAAGCCAGTGTTACAGTCAAAATCTTTGTTTACAGATTCCAAATAGTCGCTGGACTAGAGTAAGATCTCGCTTATTAGTAAGTGTAGTCCGCCTCACCGACATCCTAACCTTATTGCGCTAGTGCAGTGTAGATTCAGAAGTGAGTTCGACATTGAGATCTTACAGAATAGCATAGCAGGCCCATAAATATTTGTGACTAACAATATAATATGCGAATCGATCGTGCTGTCTTTAGTTTCACGGCTGGTTCTACAACTGCTACACCTCAGAGGGTATCAGGTGATTCAACAGAAGAGATTTGTTATAATAATGAATAGTCAATTCAACTCTTCTGAAGAACGAATGATTGAAGATCTAAATTAATGAATTTCAGATATCGATCGTTTCAGTCTTTAAAACGTCACGACATCCGTCCTGTCCAATCTTTATTACAATTGTATTCTGATTTCGGGTTTGAATTTTCAGCGTATTAATATTTTTTTGTATAAAATTTTAAACGACTTTTCGAGATATTTGTTCCAAAATCTCCAATTTTATTAGTGGTCGTCCAGAGCTAGAAACCCGACCACTGAATTTAATAAATTTATGGCACATAATACATATAAATTTTATTTTCCTGCACTCTTTCTCTACATAAACTTTAATTATGCCAAATCTCACATCCACCGTGCTCGTAATGCGCACAAAGGTTTTTCTTCATGTAATTAGATTTTCACTGACAAGTGACCGGTTGATGTCACTCCAATGATGTAAAAAATGCCTACATCAAAGTGTTACTCCAATAATATATTATTTAAGATCCCTTTAATCTGAACTAATGTAATAAAGAGGAAATATTTGTGTTTTCTTTAATGTGGGCTAAGCCGCTAACAACATCTATAAAATATAAAACCTTTAACATTCGGAAGAATCACATCTTTTATTCAGTGAAAGACCTTCACATAGGCAAAGTCAGGAGTAGCAACTAGTCTACAATGAAGAACGTCCTCTGTGCGACACATAAGTTAATAGAGCTGTCGCTGCTTAAATTAAGACAGCGTTTACAACTTTTAACAAAGGGACTGTGAGATTAAAATTCAGTAAAATCTTTTTACGCTCTGCGAATGAAACGTTAGTAGATAACAATACAAAGTTTTAGACCCCTTTTAAGTAATATAATGTCTAGAGACCGGACTAACATGCATTTAAATACTTTTCTCAGTTCGGCATTTAATGCCTTAAATCATAATATGGTATATTTTCGCTTTATGAGTTACTTCTTTTCACTAGCATAGCTAATAATAAGTAAAATATGCGCTGCATTATTGCCGACTGCAACATAATGTATTTTATTCTATGGTGCTCATTTGTCTATTGTCTATAACTTAAAATTATCTTCACATACATACATAATATACATATACACTCACTCCATTTATCCCCGAAGGGGTAGGCAGATGCGCAACCAGTACACCCACTTTTCGCCATTATTCCGTCCCATGATGTGATAGGGGGCGAGCCTATCGCCATATCGGGCACGAATTCCAGACTCCGAGCTGATACTGAATAGAAAAACTCAATATCACTTTGCCCGACCCGGGGATCGAACCCGAGACCTCAGCATTGCAGTCGTACCATAATACAACTACGCCACCGAGGCAGTCATTATCTTCACATTTTCTAATTTCCATATAATTCATTTACTCGTCGATTGCATTTAAGCTTTTGTTATAGCTACGTCGACGACGCGTGCTTCCAATAATAATATGGGTTCTAGACTGTATAAAGATACATATCCCTGATTCTGTAAATATAAACTTAGACTGGCTCGTAGATAGTCAGAATTGAATGGAAATTTAGTCTGAAAGGTTTATTGGGTTGCAACATGCAGTTTAGTCCAGCGTTACCAATTTTATCATTCACAAGTAGAAAGAAAAGTAGGAAAAGGGGCTAGCAAATCATTTATTTACGGTGATCGGCGCCAAGCAGTATGTATGTATGATAAACACGACGATTATAAACAAATGTAGAAAAATTCGTAACATTTTTCTCAATATAAAGCGTTACTCACCTCTAAAATGCGGCGTAAACTTTCCTGAATTGCAAAAAGTAGAACATAGCGAATATTATACAATCGCCTTTGCGCTAACGATTGTTTGGTATAACATTATTAGCCATGCTCAAGAATAAAGTTTCCCATTCCTTCAATTTCCTGCCGAGAACGTGGCACAAATACAAACAAAATGTCAATCGTGATATTTACAATCCGTTCAATGCCGTGCGGTGTTAGTTTTCAATTGGAATTATTTGTAGTACATCTCAGCTGCATAAATGAAACATAAATCTACAGGTCAATAAATATTAAATATTAGAACTACTACGGTTTTGACAATTATTGGGTTTTTTTATGGCATTGAATTGCGAGACGAGCATTTCGTTCGCGTGGTGGTAAGCCATACGACCGCCCATAACACCATCCAGCACCTTGAGTTACAAAGTACTGTGTGGCATTACACTGCACTCCTGAGACATAAGAACAGACAGACATAAGAAGTTAAGGCCGGTATTAATAAATGAATCTCAAGTTTGAGTTACATCTCAAGTAGACATAATGTGTGAAGAGTTCAATACATTATGTCTACTTGAGATGTAACTCAAACTTGAGATTCATTTATTAATACCGTCCTAGGTCTCACTATGTCCCGTGGTTACACTGGCTACAATGTCCTTCAAACCGAAACACAACAGTGCATGCACACTGCTGCTTGGCGGTAGAAATAGACATTGCGGTGGTACCCACCCAGACGGACTCTTACATATAAGAGACCTACTATCAGTTGTGACTTGTCCAACCTAGTTATATTAAATTGAAGTGTCTGTTGTACCTATTTATTGACCTCACATGGCATTCATAGTTTTTTTTTTAATTTTACTAAAATTATATCGGTTTCTATGTATTATCAACGAACTGCGACTATCGATATGGATACCGATTTATAGGATATATTTCAGTTCTTAATGGAAATCATTTGTGAAGCTATATAGAAGCATTACATATTGTAATTAAACTGAATACGCCGCTATTACTATAAAATGCGTCAAAAGTGCGTAAACAAAAACATCACAAAGTGTTATATGGTTTGAAAGTTTATCATTCACTTCTTTTTTATCTATATAATTTTAATTTTTCTTCAAAATATTGAGCATGTAATACTTTATACACAATCATAAAACACAGCATATATACACAAGTATTTTCGGTCAGTGGCTTAAACACAAAACATTTTCGAGAGATGAGATTGCGACAAAACTTTGTCCCTCTATATCTGAGCTGTCCATAAATGATACAACATATACTAACTTTTATGTCTAGCGGGTAGACTCGAGCATGTTACGACTAGACAAATGGTATAGATGAAGCAAGGTTTATATTCCAAACGGTCTAAGCTGATAAGACGTAATATAGAAAATAAAACCTTAGAAAAAATATACATAGCCTATAAACATTGCACAATAAACACGAGAAACGCTAAACTACTATTTTTTCAAAATCGGCCCAATAGAAGCGACGCAAGAATGGAATACAAAATGGATACATAGTACATACATAGATAGGGTGTTAAAATCATTGCCCTTCCTTGCTTCGCCGTAGTCGGGTAATATATGCCAAATTGCACCACTGAAATTAGAATATGTTTAACAGGGATGCGGTGTACCTAATAATGCAATAATATGTGGATATTAGATATACTAGATGTATAACTTTGGCCCCAAGGCAAAACGTAGACCGCAAACAACTATTATTAGAACACTATAGGATGCCTTAATTAACCGCATCTCTTCCCGTAATAAGCTACAGGAATACAGCCACCGACCGAAACGATTCTATATAATAAGTCGTGTGCCGCCAAAATAAATGCTCATATCTAGTTTCTCTTGTTCTGAATTTAAAGATGAAACCGCTATAATGACAGATTATCTATTTGTTCTAGTCTGGCGTTGTAAATACTCAAAGAGTCTGCCAGTAATTTCTTTCAATTTACAAACCAAATATTTTTATGTATTTCACAATAAAAAATAATAGAGGTATGAGATTTAAAATTATGACGAATCTGCCCTGCACTTAACAATACTTTACCATACTTACCCATACTTTCATGCACACAAACTCACAAATTAATATAATATGTAATGAGGCTTTAGAATCTATAAAATTATATATAGATAATTTATACTATAGATCATAGAATTATCATATTTTTGTTTCGTTTATATAGAGTCCTAAGTAGATGGCAAACCACAAATCACGTTCTATCTGTATGCAATAATTATAACCTATTGTGCAAAACTTGTAAGAGCGTTGGTACCCAAAACACAAGTTAAATCTTACTTTGGGTACCTGTGTTCAATATACTTACTACTTATATATATGTTATAATGCATTTTTTACAAGGATCATATTATTTGAAAGTGGTATCTATAATGAACCGACAACCGCTGGGGTAAACGTGTTCTTGAGTGGAGACCGCGACTGGGCAAACGTAGTGTAGGACGCCCTCCGGCCAGGTGGGATGACGATCTGCGAAAGACTGCAGGCAGATGCTGGATGCGGCAAGCTGAAGACAGGGCGCTATGGCGCTCATTAGGGGAGGCCTATGTCCAGCAGTGGACTGATAAAGGCTGATGATGATGATGATGATGATGATGATGATGATGATGATGATGATGATCTATAATATATGTTTTTGAAATAAAATAAAATAAATAAATAAATAAAATAAATAAACTAGACTACTTCGGGTGTGTATAAGCAACATATTCATAGTCTTTACAAGACGGGAGCATTCAGCGCGATAATCATTAAATATCTAAACAATAAACCAATTATGAGTAAACAGTTCAACTAAAAAGCAGACTGTAGCTTGTAGGTATTCTGAAGTATGTACGCAGTGCACAGAACATTATTTGTCTTCGTACACTGCATGTAATTATTCTACACATTTGTAGCCTTGTTACCCGGGGTTTGTTTTTAACCATATTCTAACGGCTTGCCAATCCTAATAAACTAATTCCTCAATAATAAACTCAAAACATCAAATCCGCAACGCAATTAAATTTCCTAGTCTTGATTACTTTGGTATCGTCCTTCTGAATTCTAATATAAAAAACCCAATAGTATTAAGCCTCGCGCCTACGTATAGAGCCTCGGTGCCAGCTTTCTCTTTTCCAGCGATATTCGATCCAGTAGCAAATAAATTGCACCTGGCAATACACGTAGACAATGACACGGTGAACACTCTATATGGGATTTGGTACCTGGACCATCGCAGTTCAACTCTCACTGTCCGTACAATACATGGAAAATCAAATCCTTTATAACAATTCGTTGCATGCTGAAATAAATAAGCAGTATTTTTTTAAACATTTCAAGAGAAACTGCTTTAAAAATTTTGCTGAAAGATACAAAGACCTTCTTCGAAATTTTTATATTGTATGAAAGGCAAGCCTTTAATTAACACGAATAAATGAATACGAACAAGTGCGCCCATCTTTATTTAAGCCTCTACGAACTCAATGATAAGATGCTTAAAAGCGTAAATAAAATTGTAAAAAGAAATAAAACAATTTTATATAAAGACTAGCATTTGCTTGCGACTTAGCCCGAATTTATTTATCATTATGAAGATTGCTATAAGCGTACAAAAACTATGTAGCATTCTAAAACAAATGTAATATACTAGCTTTTACCCGCGGCTCCACCCGCGTTAAAAAGGTTTTCTGGGATAAAGTCCCGCTTTATTTTATTTTCCCGAAATTAAAAGTAGCTTAGATCCTTCTCAGGGTCTTAAATTATCTTCCTACGAAATTGCACCGCAATCGGTTCAGTGATTTGGCTGTGACGACTCGCGAGAAATAAAAGTCCCGCTTTATATTATCCCAGGTTAAAAAGTAGCCTGTGATTATCCAGAACATGATGTACCCGTGCGCCAAATTTCATCGAAATTTGTTCAGTAGTTTTTGCGTGAAAGAGTAATAAACATAATATATACATTCTTACAAACTTTCACACGCACACACACGCTCACGCCGGTTATCCCCGAAGGGGTAGGCAGAGGCGCAACTAGTGCATCCACTTTTCGCCGTTATATCGTCCCATGATGTGATAGGGAGCGAGCTTATCGCCATATCGGACACAAATCCTAGACTCTAGGCTGATACTGAATAGAAAACTCAATATCACTTTGCCCGACCCGAAGACCGAACCCAAGACTTCAGCTTTGCAGTCGTGCTGTAATACAACTACGCCACCGAGGTAGTCTTCTTACAAACTTTCGCGTTAATAATATTTTTTTTATATATATTAGTAGGATAGTAATATCAGCCCTGGATTAAATAAAATAGTGATGATGAAATTAAATCCTCCTAGCCAGTTTCGGCCACGGCGGCCAATCTCAACGGAGATCAGCCAAGTACGCAGGAGATATTATAGTGCACAAGTGTGTGCGCAATACACAGGTACACTCGCTATTCCTTCACTCTCATAGTCCGGTGAGACGGCAATCCGACATGACCGGAGAGAGATCAGGCGCAGGACCATCGGCTTTACGTGCTTTCCGAGGCACGGGGGTATCACACCGCCAACTTCCTGACTCCGAGCTGCGACTGAGTATTTTTTTTTAAGATGGAAAAACCCAGTCACACAGTTTTTTTTGACCCGAACCGGGATTCGAACCCAGGACCTCAGCGCGCAAATCGTACTCGTAACACGTACACAATACAACTACGCCACCGAGGCAGTCAGACTAAAATAGTACTGATAGTACAATATAACTAATAGCGGAGGCCAACAGTAGAATACTACTTAGAGGGTTTCGGCCTTTAGTCTACCACGCTGGCCTAGTGCAGGTTGGCAGACTTCACATACCTTCGAAATTCTTATAGAGAAATTCTCAAAAACATCCGAATTTGTTTTTATCAGAAATTAGCGATATCATAAAAAAATAAACTGCAATATGAGCTGCAATAGTTTATGTTTTCTATATACATCCAATAGGAACTTGTTGTGAATCACATCACGGTCAAAAGCAATGGAATTTAATAAGTCTGAAACTTGCAACATCGCCTTATATCCTTCGCCTTTAGATCCGTGCACCGCGTGCCACTGCCAGGAGGTACAAACATATAATGAAATACGATATTTCGAACTATCTTTATATACTTTCCTATAATATCACTGCTATATATTATGCTTCTCACTCATAAAAATGTATTTTATTAAATTGAATAAAATATGTTTGTATTTAGTGTAACTTAGAACTTAAAATTAACTTTGGACGGACATACTGATATACAAACCATAGTTTGAACATTAAAGGCGGCAATAAATAAATAAATAAATATCACAGGATTTTAGCTTCGAACATTAAAGGGTGCGATATCACAGGGTTTTAGCTATTATAAGATGATATTTCTACCGCAGGGCGAGCCTATCGCCATATCGAGCACAAATTCCAGACTCCAGGCTGACACTGAAAGGGAAAATTCAATATCACTTTGCCCGACCCGGGGATCGAACCCCAGACCCCAACATTGCAGCCGTACCGTTACCGTAATACAAATACACCACCGAGCTAGTCAAACATATTATTGATATTATATACTAAAAATTTACTGTACATGAATATTAGTCGTTGACTGCCTCGGTGGCGTAGTTGTATTGCGTACGCGTTACGAGTACGATTCGCGCGCTGAGGTCCTGGGTTTGAATCCCGGGTTGGGCCAAAAAACTTTGTGACTGGGTTTTTCCATCTTAAAAAAATTACTCAGTCGCAGCTCGAAGTTAGGAAGTTGGCGGTGTGATACCCCCGTGCCTCGGATAGCACGTAAAGCCATTGGTCCTGCGCCTGATCTCTCTCCGGTCATGTCAGATTGCCTTCTCACCGGACTATGAGAGTGAAGGAATAGCGAGTGCACCTGTGTATAGCGCACACACTTGTGCACTGTAATATCTCCTGCGTACCTGGCTGATCTCCGTTGAGATTGGCCGCCGTGGCCGAAACTGGCTAGGAGGATTTCATTAGTCGTTTAAAACAAATTATATAAACGCATAACAGAAAGCATCACCGCTCTATCATCTGAATACAATTATGAACTATTACAGCCAAGATTCTACCCCTTAATGTAAGAAACTGAGCATAATGAATACCGACCTGTTTTGTATTCAGACTGAATGCCAGTTAAAACTTTGCTCAAACTCTAAGAAAAAAGAAATAGCTATGAAATATCTATCGTACCTCTTATTGAAGTGGCTTTTGGAGCAAACTTTCCCATCGAATATGATAATGATAAGTAAAACCCAGAATTCTCAAATAAATTGGATATTAATATTTATACAGGTTGCTTGCGGGACAAACCTAAAAATAAAATGTTTTCTATCATTGGTCATTTCTATTGTCATAATTATATTATTGTGGTTTAAGTGTAAGTATATTACAATTTAAGAATGAATAAAATTAGTCTACAAGAAGTAGAATTCATAAAATTTAGCAATGGAAATTAATTGAATGAAATAATTATTTTTAATGTAAGCAATTATTGCCATAAATCCGTTCTTAGACAGTATACGCCTTAGATTTAGAATTAAAATAAGTATACAATACAATACAGAATGTTATTTGCAATAATAATAAAAACTTTATCTAATGTCAGCGCAAAGCTTTAAGTTCCGAACTTCAATATTTGAATTGGAAACTGACGTTTTGCCAAAGCTCCGCTCTATAGAAAGAATTCATTTCTTCTTGTTGACTTTTAAATAAAATTGTTGTTGCAGTTCAAATGTCCCGGATATTAATTTTATTATTCGAAGTGAAGCTACATAATAAAATATACTTTTAGGCGTAAGATGAATGTAGGCTAACCATTACTTGTAACAATATCAGTTTCAATATAGTCGTAACCATAAAAATTCTGTAGAATAGAAGAGTATAATATGATAATTGGTGCTTAAAGGGAAAGTAGATGAACACAGATTTCGCAGTTTGGAAAACCTTTTAGACTATAGAATTTATGTAAGCTTAGTATCGTATCTTAATCCAGTCTTAGTTTAACGTTTACGATATGCATTGAAAATAAATTTGGATGTCTAATTAAACCTGTTTTTAATACAGGAACCAACAATTATCTAAACATACGATGAAAAAAAAACATACCTAACATTATTATATAAAAAATATGTTCTAGAAATGTTTTTTAACAAGAATTGTAATACGGTGGAACTAATTGATTTTCAAAATACACGTTAACGAAAATCTTGACTTGAATCGTCAGCTAACTTTAACTTGGGAATATAATTTTGACATATTATTTTCTATTCAGAACCCGTCAAAGCATCAAAGTTAATCTTATTATTAAAGTTATTTCAAAGAAAACAACAAACAAAAAGTATGATTAAAATAATACTCATTTCACGTTTTATATTCGGTTTGTCCATAATTTGGATAATATTATGATAGATACTTTTTCACCGATGATAAAAAGTTTGCTGGATAATGTAAGTACGATGTATTTTAACAAACGTCACCTATACAGCCATTGTCCTAACAAATAATATAAATATCGACAGCGTTTCAACTATTACGTATTTAACATCCGTCTGACGTAAAAACCTATCTAAAATTAATGAAATACCAAACGATTCAAGAAAAATTCACACAGACTTCAACACGCAAAATATATTTCGTTAAACGACATGTATTCGAAGCGCCAAAACGATGTAAATAAAACATAAGTCCAGTGTCTAGTATGAAAGCGAATGAATTATCAATCGCCGGCGGTCTAAAATTATTGACCTCAAAACGATGAGTCACGATTTATCGAAAGTTGCGTTCCTATATTCTTTGCGAATTCTATTTCTTTGGAGCTTAATCTGAACCCTTTAGTGAGGAGATGTGAAATTATATCGGGGTTATAAAGTAAGGAATTCCTATGGAAAATCGTAAACTTGTGAAATGTAATATGTTGAAATTGTTTGAAACAGTATTAGACCGAACGTCGTGGTTTTTATGAGATTGGAATAAGTTCTCAAGTTTTAAACAATCATAAATTTTGGCGTGGCATATTGTATAAACGAATACGTTATTAGTTTTCACTAAATATTTATATAACATTTCGAGAACTGTTTAAACTTATATTTTTCATCTATAATATAACTAACGCTGCGCTTCTAAAATCAAACGACCATTCTAAACAAAAAATGAACGACTTATGCAACACCGTAATCTAGACTCAAATACCAAACTTGTATCCAAAACGTATCAAATATATCGGTAAATCCCAGCTGATATTAAATCCCATTACGCAACTAAAGAGTAACATTATGACTGCGTGGGCCGAAGCGCTGACCACGCATCTAGAGTGATTACACTGGGCCATCGCCCTCGAATTGTGACGCGTCGGAGCAAGCGGGCTCCATCCGCTTGGAGCCCGTGACATGATCGCCTGAAGTCTGAACCCAAACCGGTCCCGACTCCCAAACCGGAATCCTGGGAAGAGGCAGCGAACCCAATGAAACTTCTGGTGACTAACCGTGTCCTATTTACCAGCGAATTCCGATGTGATAATATCGTTTTATATGAATTAAGTCGCTTCGCTTTAAGTTTAGTACTAGCAGTCAGCGGTCTTATTAGGCATATAGACGCCAGACAGTAAATCACAGTGTATAATTGAAATAGAATAATAATACCTTATTGTGCACATATCCTAATACATCTTGCAATACAGGAGATAGTCTCAGTCTGCAGCGAGTGTGTCGGTTGTAAAACAGGAGGCTGCGGGTTTTATTTATTTATAAATTTTATAGCGGAAAGACACTATATAACTTATAAGTGCAACAATTTCTTACAGATTAGTTCCACATGCACAAAAATGATGATCAAGACATTAAAATAAATGAAATTATAACAATAATAGAATAAGCGTCACATATAAAACAACTAATCGTAATATCTACAGTCCGCGCCAGATAACGTGGCAATAAAGCACATTGACCTTTACTTGTTTAGTCAGGTATAACAAACCTTTGGTACGGGGAAAATATAATCATTGTGTTTATTTACAGACACATTTTAAAAGGAACGTTACAATTGACAATTGATTGGTGCAGCTGTCGGAATCAACTATCGCAAAAATGATCATGATTGTTTGATTTTATCACATATACACAAACATGAGGTCTTGTCATGTTTGTGTATATTGTCACCAAAATGAAGTCCTTATATACAGAAATAATAATATCGGAAACAATAACAAAATATTACAAATGTAATAATTAAATTTAACGCAAAATCTAAATTCAACTAATCACCTGAGAACGTACACGCCCAAGCGCTATCTGAACATGAATGAATGAACACAACATTAAAGGCGGACCGATGATTGCATACCCCGAGCGTCTGCCGTAAAAACAGATTGATGTAACTTACGTATAGTTTATTTCAAAAACGGATTAATCTTAAAGGTTCAAAGCATTAAACGGATTAATGCTTTGAACCTTTTTATTTAAGTTGCATAATAATTAAAAGGCATACTTTTTCGCATGTCATGAAACTGAATACAAAATAAATAAATGATTTTAGTGTGACAAGAACCAATGTTTTCTAATTTATATCAGTAAATACTATGAGAAAATCAACAGCGTGACATTAATTAAAAATGAATTTTAATATTAAAAGAATATTTCTTTTTTATTTACGTTGTCTATTTTGTTTCTAAGTTACAGTTTACTTTCAGTGCGTTTTGAAGGGTCAATGTGCTTTATTGCCACGTTATCTGGCAGACTATACTAGATTTACAGAAATAGCATAACTTATAACTTTCAAATTAAAATATAAATTATGCACATAAATTTCCATATAAACAAACAGATTCTGAATTTCTCTTTTTTTATTATTGCTTTGATTGACGAGACGAGTATGCCGTTCCCCTGGTGGTAAGCGATATCACCACCCGTAACCAGTAGAAACGCCATCCAAAGTACTGTGTGACATTCCACTGCGCTCGTCATCCTGAGACATAAGATGTTAAGTCTCATTATGTCCAATAGTTACACTGGCTACAATGCCCTTCAAACCGAAACACAGCAGTGCATGCACACTGCTGCTTGGCGGTAGAAATAGACACTGCGGTGGTACCCACCCAGACGGACTCACACATGAGGGACCTACCACCAGTAAATTATTACAATTTCATTATTATTTTGAGAAATGCTAGATAATATTTTAATAAAATTTGCCAACACTATCATTATGGGTTCGTTCGTCAATCCTCGTACTAAGACAAATCTTTGTGTGATCTGTATATTAGTGTAAGGTCATAAAGACTACTTGTTTCGTGTTGCGAATATTGCCTGTTTCGGAATTCCGCGTAGGCCAAAAACATTTAATGACGATCCTCTTAACATTTTAGAATGCGCCACAAAATAAGAATAACATAAAAGCGCAATAGATACATGACCGAAAATTCCATACTCTTGAAATTTTGATATTTTTTGGTCACGTGTACGTTCTCAATAGGGCCCTATAGTATAAAAACACACACTCACGCCTTTTATCCCCGAAGAGGTAGGCAGAGGCGCAACCAGTGCACCCACTTTTCGCCGTTATTTCGTCCTATGATGTGATAGGGGGCGAGCCTATCACCATATCGGGCACAAATTTCAGACTCTGAGCTGATATTGAGTAGAAAAACTCAATATCGCTTTGCCCGACCCAGGAATCGAACCCTAGACCTCGGCATTGCAGTCGTACCAGACGCACAACTACGCCACCAAAGCAGTCTAAAAACAGTTCAAACTTTCTTATTGTCATAGATAATCTTTTTGTTTCATTTCAAAGTTTCGCCCTTGCAATTAAAGTCTAAACAGTACAAATTAACACACAATGAAGCTGTGGATAAGTCTGCTAAATTGTCTCCAACTTGCATCCGAATTAGTCTGGCTCTTAATTAAACCTGTGTACTGAACTCACAGTACGTTCTGAATTCATAAAACTTTTATTACACCTTACATTTTTATGTATGCAAAATGAAATTTTCAAGCAAACCTATAAATGAAGGCCATTTGCTACTATATTACCAGCAGCGCCCGCGGTAACATCACGACGCGACGGCCAATTCAATTTTTATTTACACTTCAAGCTGCACTTTATAACAGTATCGTAACAGGATTCCATTAAAGTAACCAAAAATCAAAATCTTCTATAGAAAAGTTTGACCTATATTGTTAATATCTTCCTTCAATTACTTTTATTTATTTTAAAATTTACCGACAGAATATTTAATTTAAACAGCCTCCGTCGATAAAAGTTCTTTCTCTAAAAATAAAAATGAAACTTCAAAAACTGGAGCAAACTTGAATGATTAAAAGTTCCGTCGGTCAGCTTCTGAGGGGCAGATGGATGTAAATAAGGTAAAATCTCATTTGCTGCGACGTTATTGTTTTGTTTCTCCTTTGAGCTCAAACAAGATTTTACACAATTAGCTTGTAAACGTGATTTACTAGAACTAACGTGACTTTTATAAGCCCTAGAGTATACTCAAATGCCGTAACTTAACTAATTACATACACATAGAACGCATTAGTCTAATTAACTTACTATCCAATTCTCTCTTACTGTAAGTTAATTCCCGAATGAAAGATGAGGTGACCGCAAGTTTTTCATGAGTCAGGAGTACCAAATAATCGGGATAGCGGTAATCTGAGCGGGAGAAACGCACCCACAGCTGGAGACACCCATAAATGAAATTAACGTCGTCCCTACTCAGTATCGGAGGAAAAAAATCGGTAATCCTCCCTTAGATATTGAGCTTGTTTAATATAAATTTGCCATTTTTTACGAATGGCTAAACAATGGTTACGTTACCGACGTTCTGTTGATACGTTTAATAACTGAGAAAAATATTTTTGTATTACGTTGGGAATTGAGTTTTGTAATTGCGAGATGCGTAGGGTACGGGTTCGATCGATTGTTAATTCGACTTTGATATTAGACCGGAATAATGTGATTTGTGGATTAACGTTTTACACAGAGAAATGAATTTAATCCCTTTACCGAAATATACTCAAAGAATATAAAATAGCTTACGACTAAACTTTACTCTCATCAACCGATATAAAATAAGATTGGATGCTGTATAACATTTTTAATCATGATTTAATAAGGGCTCCAAATAGAAGTTAACTTTTAATAATTTGATACTTGAAAATATTATTAAAATCGTACGCCTTATTTTCACTTGTCAACTGAAATAAAAAAAATGCATGCTTTTTTAATAAAACGAAACGATGGCAGACAAACACTCAGCGTGACATAAAGCTGTACTTGAGGGCTCTTCATAAAACACCGCTGCCGTGACTGTCCCACTCATTCACAGGTATATGAATAGCGGTAGATGTACAGAATTCACTGTATTTTTTTTGTGTCTGGAAACGCATCGCTCCGGAGCGTGTCGTCTGGAAAACCTTTCTATTTCTTTGTGACGGAAAATGTCATTCGAATAGATAATTATAACACAATTGCAGATTTATTCAACATTTTTTTTGTGGGAGCTTCTGCTATACATTTTTATTTTATATTGCAAGGTGCCACGGTAGTAACTACAATATGTATTTGAAATCAAATGTAAAAAATAGTAGGTAACCGAAAATATAGAATGCTTTGTGTTAGACTTTTATTTCCAGATAATAGAATGAACTTTAATACGTAATGATGGATTAATATAGTTACTTATTCTGTCGTGTATTTTTTTGTAGAACAAAAGTCAATTGAAACTTGTAAGACAATTTTGGGTAAAAATTACGTACTGATTTACTATTTTATTGTCTTTATTTTGTTAATATAGGTAGCCATTACAATTTTGGGGGTTTCATACAAAAGACATCAACGATTTTAAGAACATTAAATAAACATACATATACACTCACGCCTTTTATCCCCGTAGGGGTAGGCAAACGCGCAACTAGTGCACCCACTTTTCGCCATTATTCCGTCCCATGTGATAGGAAGCGAGCCTATCGCCATATAACATTAAATGAAATAAAATAAAATAGCCTTTATTTCTACTACATGAAACGTTTAAATGCTATAACTTATACCTTTATATATTTTTTATAATTATTAATTTGTAGTAGTCGCCTCTGTGGCGTAGGCCTCCCCTAATTTTCTCCAGACTTCTCTCACACGTGCTTGTTGCATCCAGTTGACTCCACATCTTTGTTCAAAGACATCCCTCCACCTTAGTTTTGGTCTTCCTTTTTCCCTTTTACTTTCGCGTGGTATCCATTCTGTTACACATTTTGCACATCTACTATTTTCCAAACGGCATAGTCCAGCCCAATTACATTTCAATATTCCAATTCTGTTCCGTACATCAGCTATTTTTGTTTTGTTCCTTAAGGTAACGTTGCTTACTTTATCTGACAGTTGTAGTTTAAGCATGCTTCTCTCCATTTTACTTTGGCTAACCGCAATTCTTTCCTCGTCTATTTTTCTCAATGCTCATGTTTGGCAGCCATATGTCACACATGGTAAAATTGTTATATAGTATACTTTATTTTTGATATGAATATTGATGGAATCGAGTGAATAATTTCACTCAGCTCCAATACTTTTTCCATGCTAATGCGATTCTTCTTTGTATCTCTTTTTCTGAATTGTTTACGAACGACACAAGTTGCCCCAAATATACGTATTCGTTAACATATTCCTATTGTTATATTCTGGTGTTCGCCATTAGTTAGAACTTTTGTTTTTGACATGTTCATTGATAGTGCAACATTCACACTCGCTGTAGCAAGTTCTGTGACCATGATTTCAAAAAATCACGGTTAAAAACATTACTGATGTATAATGTTACATAATTACGACTATTTGCTATGGGGACTGAAATAGCCCAGCGATAGACATATCAATAAGATATGGTATTACCAACATCATAGGCAAGTGTGGAAATAGCCGGACCAGGCCAGTGTCACAAGAGATAGGGACAACTTAACCGAGAAAAGTTCATTATGTATTTTGTAGGTATAGCTATGTATAGTTTCAGCAATAAAGGCTTGTATAATTTGTGATATATTTTTAGACAAGACTTAAAAAGTATTTTTTTAGATGACACTCCAAAATTTTCTGTATCTACGTTAATAATAATTATTAAGTTAATTAAATAAATAAGGGGCCTTGCTACGGATATCTGGAAGTTAATATTAATCAATATAGAAACTTACTTTAGACATTCTTAAAAGGATTCTATCGGGCCTTAAATTACTCTTTGATCCGTCCGTATTTCCTGTAATCAATTTTGACCTTTCACTTATTTAAACAAAGTTACTTATTTATACAAAACTTTGTTTATTACTCAACCGGTTTAAATATATTATGTGACGTAACAAGCTGTAGTAACTTTTGGGTTGTCGATACATTGCCATCCAGAGTATTGTTTCTTGTCTAGTAAGTTCTCAGGACTAGGCGGATTGATGTGAAGTCAGGAGAGTGTATGCTCGTCCACTTTAAGGTTCTAAATAAGTCGCTTGTGCGTCGTGTGTAAGCTACATGCAACTTACAACTAAAGTAGACAATAACAGTCTTACTTATAAAAAAACTAGCTTTTGCCCGCTCTCCGCCCGCGTTAAAAATTTTTTCCAGGATAAAAGTCCCGCTATTCAGTATCAGTCCGGAGTCTGGAATTTGTGCCCGATATGGCGATAGGCTCGCCCCCTATCACATCATGGGACGGAATGTCGGCGAAAAGTGGGTGCACTAGTTGCGCCTCTGCCTACCCCTTCGGGGATAACAGGCGTGAGTGTATATGTATGTATGTATGTAAAAGTCCCGCTTTATATTTTCCCGGTATAAAAAGTAGCCTATGTGTTAATCCAGAATATGATCTACCTGTGTGCCAAATTTCATCGAAAACCGTTCAGTAGCTTTTGCGTGAAAGAGGAACAAACATCCATACATCCAGACATTCTTACAAACTTTCGCCTTATATTAGTAGGATTCGCAAAGCTATGCTTAGTTACGTCTTAACTAGTCTGCTCTGAATCAATGCTTAACTTTGACATACAATTTTCTCGATCAGCTGTAAGTCAAAAACCGCCATCTTGTCTTTTAAGTAGGTTTAAACTAGGCTACGGCGATGTTTAATTTTGAGTACACTAGGTAAAACAAGTTTATAAGTAACATTTTCTCTAATCGGTGGCAAAGCAACTGATTAAAAAATAAGACTAGTTTATAAATAAGACTGTATGAGTTAACTGTTGTTTCCTTCGTACATCCCCGAAACATTCGCACCTGCTTGGTAAAATATGAAAAATAAACGTTTGATCTCGAATAAGTGTACTAGCACCAAATTGAGTGATGGTACCTGAGAGGCTACTGCGAAATACTAAATCCGTAGTTTCGGGTGACGGATCGCACGTTTTCTTACTACGAAGTGTTACGGATCCTTCTTTATGAAGAGTTGTTGCGTGACGAAAGTGTTGAGCGAAGTCGGAAGCGTCGCAAACTGCGTGAAACCTTCGTTCAACGGTGACGGATCCGAAGTAATTTGGTAGTAAGGTTAAATCCGAAGTTCGTTGTTTCTTCGTTTCGAACCGACGTTTCGGATTTCGTTTTTCGCAGTAGCCTCTCTTTGCCCGCCTATCTACGTATTGAAATATTCAAACGCAAACACGATCGTTTTAGATCAAAGCACATTAGTGTACTGACATTATTATGAAACTCATTTATGAATGTGTTATATTAAGGTCAAGCCTTAAATATTAAAAGTGTTTATGTTATAGGTATTACTTTTGCCATTCAGAGCGGGTTCTTTGTGAAGTTAAATCATTTTAAATAACTTTATTTCTTTAAAAAAAGCAACCTACAGTATCATATTCAATTTATGATTCTCACGGGATTACTATACTGTGTTGCATGCGGCTTCGCCCGCGTTAAAAAGTTTTTCCAGGATAAAAGTCCCGCTTTATATTTTCCCGGGATAAAAAGTAGCTTATGTTACCCCGCTGATAATGTAACTTTGTATTGTTGAAAGAATTCTTAAAATCATTCCAGTGATTTTTGAGTTTGTTTATTACAAACAAACATAAAATCAAACTATCTATATACTATATATATAATCATCATCATCATCAGCCTTTATCAGTCCACTGCTGGACATAGGCCTCCCCTAATGAGCGCCATAGCGCCCTGTCTTCAGCTTGCCGCATCCAACATCTGCCTGCAGTCTTTCGCAGATCGTCATCCCACCTGGCCGGAGGGCGTCCTACACTACGTTTGCCCAGTCGCGGTCTCCACTCAAGAACACGTTTACCCCAGCGGTTGTCGGTTCTTCGTGAGATATGGCCAGCCCACTGCCACTTCAGCTTGCTAATTCTTTGAGCTATGTCGATAACTTTGGTTCTCTGTCGGATGTATTCGTTGCGAATCCTATCCTTCAGAGAAACTCCGAGCATAGCTCTCTCCATAGCCCGCTGAGGGACTTTAAACTGGTGGACCAACCCTACCGTGAGTGTCCATGTCTCGGCTCCGTAGGTCATGACGGGTAGGACGCACTGATTGAAAACTTTCGTTTTCAAACATTGCGGTATGGATGACGAAAAGACTCGACGTAGTTTTCCAAACGCTGCCCAGCCTAGCTGGATCCTCCTCTTGGCCTCCTTCTCAAATCTTATAATACAACTATATAATACAACTATCTATATCTGTACTAATATTCTTTATAATATTAGTACAGATATAGATAGATGTGATAGACAAATGATTAGATAGTTGTGTACTTCTAAAATAAGCCTTGTTACATTACCTTAAAATGTTAATTGAATAAACTGTATAATATATAATATATATAATAATAATACCAGTCCTGTATTATATACTGCCCACTGCTGAGCACGGGCCTCCTCTACTACTGAGAGGGTTTTAGGCCTTAGTCTACCACGCTGGCCTTGTGCGGATTGGCAGACTTCACATACCCTCGAAATTCTTGCAGAAGAAGAATTCTCAGGTATGTAGATTTCCTCACGATGTTTTCCTTCACCATTAAAGCGAACGATAATTGATAAACAATACACACATAACTTCGAAAAGTCAGAGGTGTGTGCCTTGGGTTTGAACCTCCGGACATTGTCTCGGCAGACCGTTGCATTCCCAACTAGGCTATCGTCCACTGTATAATATTTAATATCAATTCCAGCACAGAGCGTCGAATATTAGCTTCTAATATTTAGTTAAGGCGAGCGAAGTTCTTTGTAATCTAATTCGCGACATTAAGCAACAATTATTTTTGCGAGGAAATGTTCGACTCCCTCTGTTATTTTTTCATTCAATTTAATTTTCTGAAATTGTTCTCAAAGAACCTAAATAGCTATCTTATGTATTTGTGTTGTGCAAAAGTTGAATAATTTTTAGATGAGTTGGCTCGAGATTTTCTTTTATATCAGATTTGATTGTAATCCTACTAATATTATAAAGGCGAAAGTTTGTAAGAATGTATGGATGTTTGTTCCTCTTTCACGCAAAAACTACTGAACGGATTTCGATGAAATTTGGCACACGGGTAGATCATATCCTGGATTAAACCATAGGCCACTTTTTATCCCGGGAAAACATAAAGCGGGACTTTTATCCCGGAAAAACTTTTTAACGCGGGCGGAGCCGCGGGCGAAAGCTAATATAAAATATAGCAACTTATTATTCCGAGACATTTAATAACATATTACACGAAATGCAAAAAGGTCGCAGGTAGATAAGAATATGGAATCTTAATAATGACGAACCCTCTTCTGATCCTTAAAAATAACGCAGGGTTAGTTTTTTGTAATACCATCGAGCTTTTATTAACTCCATTCGTTAACTTCGGAATGAACAAAATAAAAATGGTTATAAAAAAAAATCTCACCCGAAAATAATGCGGGTTGCAGGTCGAAAAAAAAGGCTATGCTAGATGAGCTAAGACATGCAGTCTAAGGGATATTCAGTTGTTTTAATTTATGTTTGCTGCTCGCAGCTTCGCCCATGTGAGTGAATTACTATGGGAGCCAACAACCGGGATAAAAGTAGCCTATTGTTAATCCAGGACATGATCTGTCCGTGTGCTATATTTCATCCAAATCCGCTTAGTAATTTTCAAACATTAAATCAGTTACTTCTAGCAAACATCAAATCATTATCCCAAACTTTCGCGTTTATAATATCACTATTATTAGTAAGAAGTAAGATGAGGGATTTTGTTTCGTTTTGTTACTTGTTATGATTTTTATTTTCTTTATCTCCAAATGTTTATATCTATGCATATCTGTGTCATATAAATAAATTACTTTATTTCTTTCTTATATACTTTCATACTTACAGACCGCAAACTATATTAATTAAGCAATGTGTAATTATTTAGCTTATTATCGGTCTACAACCGGCATACAATATCTTAAAATAGACACACCAAAATTTTTGCGAAGTATCGGAACATGTTTTTTTTTCAATAGTTAAAATAATATTTGTCCATCTTGAGGCAGTGTGGAGACAGCTATTTGACACGTGTTAGATCAGGAAGGTAAAAGTGTAAATTTTGCATGTGCATGACTCTAGGTCATCGATAAACTGTGCCGTGAAAGTGTGTTTGCAATTTTTACTAAGTATGCCGAGTTCATATTTATTTAGAACTTTTGAATTGCATGAATAAATCTTTCTTTATCGTTAGTTTGACCCTCTAACAAATAGTTATTACCTATCTTGTGAAGACGAGTAATTAGTTGATCGAAGCGAATACGATCGAAATGATTTCTAAGTGATAATTACTTTTAATCTAACATGTCTTCTCTTATATTGGTAATGCGAAAAAGTCGCTTGATCCATCTTTCAATATGATAATATGCTACTAATTCTGCCTTTGTTTCGCCAAATAGCAACTTTCTCCAGATAAGAAAGTCCATTATGGGCAGCTGTAAACAAGAAATCTATAAATGCGTTCAAATTGGTTTTAGATTCAAAAGGTAATCGATATTGACCCCACAGTCTACAGTTTGCTTTTAATTTACCTGGAATCCGGTACAGGTATTTAAATTCCGCACTTATTGCGGCACGTTGTGATTCCAAATCATTTGGCAACACTCACAGCGTATCTAAGGTTAGTGAATTTGAGTTAACGTGGACAATTCCGAACGAAAAACGGCATCAGGAAAATATTGCAGTTATTGATTATGACTACATCAGTTTTTAGATATAACATGTTAGTAGCATTCTAGAGAAAATTTATTTTGGATATTTGTGGTAACTATTTGTTTTTAAATCCTTATGTGGTAAAATACCTTTTTGATATAATATATTTTGACCTATATTTATAAATTTCTATACGAAGGAATGTTATGGATGAGCAGTGAAAGAATCAAGCAGAAACGTGTAGGACTATAATAAATACGACGTATTAACTCAAGTCAGTTGAAATTTGCTTTAACATCCATGCAAAGATATCTATTCTTCGTGATATAACATAGTATTCTGAATTCTCTCTTGCAGAAACCGATATGTAAGTGCAGTGAACAAGATCGATAGGTGATAGTTATTCAACGCAATTCACTTCAGCTAACTCTGACTTAATTGTTATCCCCACAGACAAACGGAATGCAAAGACCAAGTAAATTAATATTATCTGATTTATGGGATCGATTTTGGGATTAAGTGTTGGATGGAAATCTGGCTACATTATGTGTCTACACACAAATACTTTTATTGCACAGGATATAATTTGAAGTCTTAATAATGTAGACATTTGGAAATGGCCACCTTCAAAAAATAGGATTTGTTTATTTATGCTACATTACTGCATTAAGTTAGTTTGTAGAGTCCTTATCCATAACAGCAGTATGTTAAGTGTTTAAGTATCCTAGAACAATAGAAACACAACATGCTAAACAGTTCAAACTCAGCTTCCAAACCTATTGTTCACTATGAACAAGCCATATCAATTATGTGCTTGTTCCGTACAACAGAAAGCTGAATGCTGTCAATATACGGGTATATGGGGGTCAATCGCCTCGAGTAAGCCAGTTTGCCAAGCTGGTCTAATTTGGCATCCTGGGAGTAATCCTTGCCGATGAAACCAAACCAATGTCATGATATGCCATATAATATGTGTTTGTACCGTACAACCGAAAGCTGAATGCTGTCAATTCGCCCGTATATCATTATAGCATACCAGTGCTTGCTGGATTAATTGGGTATCTTATGATGTATTGCGAATTTATCGCAGCTTTAGAACGAAAACGAAATAATTAAAAAAATAGAAAATTGAGTTGTCATTTTTAAATGACTAAAAACTAATCCTTTATTTATAAAAATGACATAAAAAAGGGACTTATCTAAAAGTTATGTCCCTTTTCTGTTGGAATATGGCTGTTTTTGAACTATTATTGTATTGAGAACTTCGTTTTCAGTAATTTTATGACGATAACCCAATTTTCTATCTTTTTGAATTGTGTCGTTTTCGTCTTAAAGGTGCGTTATAATGAAACCAGAATATTTTGGAAACTATTGCCTAGAATGATTTCGTGGCCTTCAAATCTACCTATTTTTGACACATCCAATTCTGACCTTTGTGCAAAAGTCACTGATGGTTTTCTCCTCATTTTGGGCTGAAATAGCATAATGACCTAACAGCGCCCTTATCTTAGAAGTCCTTGGATCCAAGGGGTTAACCTAAGACTTAGGGGACGTTTAAATCTATCGTCTCCAACGTCATGCATCGGTTAGTGTAGCGATAAGCACCTTAAACCTTGCTATGCAAGAATCGTTTTTGATAGCAACGCTCTCAGTGCCTCGAGTGTTGCTAGTCTATAGACAACTTCAGTCTATAGACAGCTTACCAAGAGGCGGGTAATCTCGTCCGTCTGACGCATTTACATGCATAAAATATAGTACCTGTGCTCGTTTCGTTACTTAAAGCGATTTATATGAAACATCTTCGAATTTATAAGGTGCTTTTAATAACCTATTCGTCAATTTAAATTTAAATTGATGGGATAAAAGAAAACATGTCATACTACGAGAGTATCTGTACTTTCAAAGGTTCTGGATATAAATAATAGTCCTTTCAATCAGACGCCAGTTAATTGTAAATTTCGCCGGTGAACAAAAGTAACTAAAGCATTTCACGACAGAACGAATTTGACGCTTCGGTTGAGAGCAAGGGTGACAATTGTCTTGAAATTTCAAATCGCTGAATAGAATTCATTTGTAAAGAATTTGTAAAACTTTAATTAAATGCGATCTACGGTTATTTTTAATTCTATAGACGTGTTTATAAAGTTTAATTTTATTTTTGATGAAGCAAAAGAGGAATAATTATATTCATTAAAAATTGTTAAAGTTGATATACATGTTTATTAAAGTTGTTAGACCATAGCCTAGGTTCAAGGTCAACGTGTATTGCTTAAATAAAACTTAGTTACATCAAACAAGATTCCAAAAGCTTTCTCTAAAATGTGGAAGATCGATACAATTATAATAACGATCAGAATTTATTATAATATAATACTTTGAAACTTAATTAAAAGATATTGTTTCCATGTGTAAACATAAAGTTAGTTATCTATTCATCGCAGGACGATTAATTACTCCTGTTCCATTTGAATCCATTGCCAATAAATCTCTCGGTTGCGATCATTTATTAAAAGGGTTTAAAATGGTTACCAACCACATTAGCCGATTGTTTGCTATCGTGGCACGCATAATACTATATTTAATTATGAAATACACAGAAAACCTGGTTTGTCTATTATAACAAATGAATATCTCCGCGTCTCGTCTTTGCTCCCAAATAAATTCCGCCTGGGAGATAGCTAGTTCTCGCTAATCGTAAAATTTATTCATAGACTTTATTCAATTAATGAAATTTTATTTTGTTATAATGTCGACGGCTTCACCATTTATTTATAGAAATGCTCTCGATATCGACTTTTTCTTTATTTTTATAGTAGTAATTTTTTTTGTAACTTGTGTCCGACGTGCTGGGCGACTAAAACGGAGGTTTTAGTTTCGGCTTATCGTCGTGAGATAGATAAACTGCTTATCTTAAAGCTTTAGCAACTACTTATATCAGGCAACGATCTATGCTCCTTTGTTTTAGGCGCCTTTTTTGTCATTCAAATTGTATAGTGTCGGGCTAGTTAAGAAAAATTCCTGCTCAAAGTTCCCAGGCGATTATAAACGTAATAAGTATTGTTTTAATATAGTGAGGTTAACAAGAAATTAAACTAGAAAATCCTACTAATATTATAAACGGGAAAGTTTGTAAGAATGTATGGATGTTTGTTACTCTTTCACGCAAAAACTACAGAACGGATTTAGATGAAATTTGGCACACGGGTAGATCATGTCCTGAATTAACACATAGGTTACTTTTTATCCCGGGAAAGTATAAAGCGGGACTTTTACTCTGGAAAAACTCAGTCACGCGGGCGGAGCCGCGGGCAAAACCTAGTTAAAAATAATGTTTCCCTGCAGAATAAGATGCGAATCCACAAATAATATGTTTAATTCAAGAATTAAACAGTAGCTATCTTGGCTATTGTTTGTTCACGGAATCACTTGCAAAGACAGGACTTACAAGTTGTACAACTTAAAAACTCGTTTCTACTCATTGGATCTGATTACTAAGTCGATTACTCGTGGTTACATATTATGTTTGTATATAGTATTACTGTTGGATGCTTTCTTAAATACACGCATGATAACAACCTCGATAGCTTTGTTAGACGCATTTCCGATGAGTGCGCTACCGAGAAAACGTAGCGAACAATCACTGTTTCAAATACTCAAGCAGGTGACTTCGTAGAATACTAAGATACAAACACACTCTTTGTTAGGTAATTAATGCCTCGAGTTTGTTGAAGCCAGTGTATACGCTAGGCAGTCGTAAATACCCTTCCACAATCCAGATATCAAGGCAATCCAATTGGAAGTCAATAGTCAATGTGCGGGACATTCATAAGCGCACAACGGACCAAGTTTTACCGATACATTCGAATTTTCAAACACACGTTTCCAGTGAAGTCCGTTTTACTTACCGGTTTAGCGAGAACTTTGTTCAGCCATGACTTTAAGCTTACACATGCACACCGCGCCCGGCCGCCGACTTATAAACAAAGTTTTGGAAGTTTTGAAGTCGCCGCAAATGCGCACTTTAGGGTTCACGTTAGAAAATTCGGCAGTAAGTGAGTCCCGGTGGGACTCGAAACTATTTTTTTGTTAGAGAACTAGTTAGTTGTGAGAGTTTGTAAGTTTGTTCGTAACGGACGCGGAGCGAGCGTGGTGCTCGTACACGGACACTCGCTTGGAGGTACCACGCGGTATGAGCCGGCAGTTGATTCAACGAGCAGAGCAGCCTGGAGGCGGGCGCGGAGCGGCAACGTCGCGCCCCTACCCCGCGCCTGCCGAATGCCTGCTCCTGCCATGATGGCGTCATTGTTTCATCATTTGTTATCTCACCGCTACCGGAGTAGACATTACAAGCACTGGAACTTCTAAGCAGAAAAGCCGACCCTTTACGGACGACAGCTATAAGTTCTGTTGAACATTGTTATAAAGCTTATTTCTTCTTTGTGCCAATTGGAAACTTTCGGTGTTTGTATGCCACTTATTATTTCAATTAAAACTTTAAGCTTTAATGAAATCAGACAAATATTTTCAGATTTAATTAATTCTAAGATCAAAGTAACAGCATAAATCCATATTATCATTGAAAATAATATTATTGTTTTATTTAAAATACACAATAAATATTCAACATATTCCAACGAATCTCGCAGCCAAAGCACACAATAGCGTTATAACAAAGATCCCCGCTCAGCGTTGTGAGCCACGAGCCTACATACATACCGGCACATTTCCGGTGAGTCATGCATGCTTAAGCGTATGCATGGTCGTTGGTCAGCCAATAGACCAAGACAGCAGGTGACAATCGGCTATAATAGATTAGTGACCCGCCACAGGTCGACGCGACGAGTGCTTTGAGGTACATACATTCAAATCAATCTGCATGTATGCAAGTTATACACTTTATAAATACTTTTGGATTATCTTCATATATTTATTTTACCATCTAGGCATGAAATATAATATGTACGTACATTAAAATTCTAAATAATTATTTATTAGCTTTGTAAAAATTATAAATGAACATTTCGTGATTTTAATAAAGACTTGTACAATAAGCTATGCAGCGAAGAAGATATACCTACTTTTTTTAATCGTTATTGATAGAGGCTAAGGAATTATTTTTAAAGACGTTAAAAGAATTACTAAAGTGTATATTCGGAGTAAATCACATTTCTGCGTATGAATAAAATACTATTATAGTTTTTAATCTCAAAAAAATTTTAACAATGGACACTAGTATAATGCATCATCTCATCGTGGTGCTTCTCACACGAAATGCATGAGATGAAAGAGTCCTAATATTAACACGCTTTTATTAGCTTCAGACGTATGTATGTACTAGCTTTTGCCCGCGGCTTCGCCCGCATTAAAAAGTTTTTCCGGGATAAAAGTCCCGGTTTATATTTTCCCGGGATAAAAAGTAGCCTATGTGTTAATCCAGGACATGATCTACCCGTGTGCCAAATTTCATCGAAATCCGTTCAGTAGTTTATGCGTGAAAGAGGAACAAACATCCTTACATCCATACATCCAAACATCCAAACATCCAAACATCCATACATTCTTACAAACTTTCGCCTTTATAATATTAGTAGGATAGTAGTATGTATCTTTGTAACGAAAACTTTGAACATGATGTTGATCCCTTTCAAAATGTCGGATTAAATCGAAATTTGGCATACGCATCAAGAACCGCTGAAAATTAAAATTTTTTAAACTAAAAAACACAGTTTTATTGAAAATACAACTAAAAATTCATAAATAGTTTATTTATTTTTAGTGACATCTGTTGGACAGTGGTAGAATTAGAACGAACCTGCCTGACGTTTTTTTTACGGCATTGTATGACGAGACGAGCATGCCGTTCGCCTGATGGTAAGCGATACGACCACCCGTAAACAGTGGCTACACCACACAGCACCTTGAATTATAAAGTACTGTGTGGCATTCCACTGCGCTCGTCATTCTAAGGCATAAGATGTTAAGTCTAATTATGTCTCGTAGTTACGCTGGCTCTTCAAACCGAAACACAACAGTGCATGCACACTGCTGCTTGGCGGTAGAAATAGACATTGCGGTGGTACCCACGCAGACGGACTCTTACATATATGAGTCCTACCACCCGTTACTACTCTACTAATCTTATGTGTAAAAAAATTGTAGTTGTCACAAGATGGCGCTTTAGTTTATTTTTAGTGACATCTGTTGGACTATAGTAGAACAGAACCAAAAAATAAAAAGAAAATAGTAGTTCAAAAAACAAAAAAAAACGCTTTTTAGAAAATGCCACTAAAATAGAAAATATTTTTTATAAATTTGAATTAACAATAGTGTAAATAAGAAATTATATTATTTAAAAAAAAAGCTATTAGAATTTATTTTTCATTCACTAGGTTGCGTAACAAATTAAATCAACGGTAATTTTACTGACAACGACACGACAAGGCCCATAAAAATACATCTCTACGGAAACATCAAAAACATTTTTTGGAATTCAAAAGTTTGGCACATAAAATCTCTCATTTACGTAACAAGTTATCACTTCTTATTTGGGCATTACGGTACAGTTGTTTGAACTTTGTATATGTGCAACGCGTTGCTGCGTTTAGTAAGGAAGTGGTACATTTTTGTACGTCGTAAATCTTTATCAAACTGATATCGCTGATAATTTAACAGCCTTATGACAATGGCATAAGGTTGTATGAAATTTAGCTCAACTTCTACATTAGTCCTACAGGGATAAAATAAGTGGTTTACATCTCGTCTCTAACGTAAATTAGGACTATGTTGCTTCAAACCAAACTTTACTGCTGTGAGTGCATTTTAATGACATGGAGTAACTTAGTTACAGGAATCCTTCGTAGTTCTAATACCCAGCCGCTCCGCTTAAGTTGTAAATTAGGGATGTTAACGTTTTCTTTAAAATTCTTAAAAGGTCATATACAATTTATTCGTTACCATGTTTTATTCTGCACTTCATTCATATCGATCTCTCCCGAATTAAAACTGTCAATTTATACTTTCCAAGATAAAAGTAAAAAAGAACACAACACAAATCACGACTTAATGACCAAAAGGGTAGGTAGAGGTGCAGCCAGGGTATACAATTTTTGTTATACGTGTTCCGTCCTATGACGTGATAGATAGATCATCCAATATCGCTTTGCCGTACGGGGATTCGAACCTGAAACCTCAGAAAGGTAGCGTGCACGCAATACAACTACGCCAACGAAACAATAAAAAATTACCTATTTTTTTTACTTGCACTTAATAAACATAAGTATATAGGCAGACTTAATGCCAAAGGCTTTCTCTCCCAGTCAACCTAATGGTGGTGCAGAGATAAATAAGGATAATATTATACAGATAAATAAGATAAAGATAAATAATATGATAATATCTTAATTTGGGAGATAATCTATGTGCATCAAAATCCATCCAATCCACTATTCAGCTGTTTGTACGTTGACTTACAACAAACATTCAAAGCAAACACATCACCAAGCTTTTAGCTTAGTATGTATAAGTAAGATTAATAAAACTTTAATAAGGCATATTGCTTATAGAAAATGATACCAAACATAATTCTTGCATCCAATAATAAAAACCACGTACGTTGCGCAAACAGCTATTCTAAAGTCTAGAATCTAGACAAATGAATGAGCGTTCCGACCTGAATACATTAAAATTACCATTCCCTCTTGTTATGTGATCAAAGAACCATTATATGTAAGACAATAATAATAGAACGCATTGTTTGACACAAAGGGATATTTAGGGACCGCGTGGACGACGACTTGTTGAGCGAAAATCACGAAACAAATTGCAGCTACTATTAATCAACGGTTGATTAGCTTATTTATTCGATTAACGTGAACAGACCTGCAAAGCTCGCAGGATGTCGCTGGATGCATGTCGTTCTGGAATTCTATAGTGAAGGCCAGGTTCAGCTGAGATGCACATACTACAGGTTATGAGGATGATTGCCATACTTTTATTTAAAAAAATAATAGTTTAAAAAAACTAAAAAAAACACGCTTTATAGAAGATCCAAATAAAAAATAAAAATAAATTTGAATTAAGAATAGTATAAATAGGAAAAAAAATTATTCTATTTAAAAAAAAAAGCGTAGGGTGTTTCTTAAGATATTATCAAAATGAACTTCTACTCATATCTGTCAATAAAATATTTATAACCATTGACACCATGCATGATAGATAACAAACAAGAAGTTTATAATATTATATAACAAAGGATATTACTACAGGCTAAAATATGCGCTCGATACTGTTTAAGGTAGTAAAATATTTTCCCACTGACGGGTGCCGATAGTACATAGCACGTCATCGATACAACTGCGCTCTGATTCATTTAACATTTATGCCGGACCCAGTGATTTCAACGTGCCATTTAATTTTCTTAGAATGTTAACTAGTTTTCAATGTGAGGTTTACTTCTACGTACGAACACAAAATTATAACAATACAGAAAATCTATTGAATTTCTTGCTTATGTAAAATGCGAAAGACCATTACACTTATGTACACCTCCACCCATACATTCACACACACAAGCTCACAAATTAACATAACATGTAACGAGGCTTTATACCTTATAATATATAATTTATAATGTAGATCCTAGATTCACCTTGTTTTTTTAAGCTATTGCATAGCTTCTATCGCGGGCCTTGAGCGTGGAGACCGAATCCAGAAATTCCGTAACAAAAAAACCTGTCACCCCTCACTCCAACCGGCACAGCGGTGATATTTTATTTTCAACTCTATCACAACCATCTAGAGTGTAAAATTCCATAAGTAAATTTAATATCGCAGTCTTGTAAGAATACAATATGTAAGAGGATATAAGCTGAATGTTAAACGATAAAAGGTCGAAATTACCGTGTATTTAAAAATTGTTCCAGTCAGTGAAACGTATCGAAATGTCAAACGCGGCGGAATGACGTGATTCTAAGTTTGAATTTTTAAAATTTTTTATTTTATATCTGATCAAAGAGGTTTTTATTTAAATATTACGGTTCTGGATACTAGTCCATTGAGTCCGTCTTTCATTTTTTTTTTTTAGTTTTGCCGTCTATCGTTGAATATTTTATTTTATATCTGTTCAAAAAGGTTATAAATATTAAAATTTATGCAATAGCTTTACCGCGGCAGTCTCCGAGTGCCACACGTCTTTTTTTGTTTATATAGAGTTGTAAATAAATGGCAAACCAAAAATCACGTTCTATCTGTATGCAATATAACCTATTGTGCAAAACTTGTAAGAGCGTTGGTACCCATAACACAAGTTAAATCTTACTTTGGGTACCTGTGTTGAATAATCTTACTACTTATATAAAATCTGCCAATCGTGTTTTTTGTTTTATTTAAATCGGCAAAATTTGCTGATTCACACAGAATAAAAAACATGATTCACAGATTCTATCACTTTTTCCGACCCGGTGATCAAACCCGAGACAATTGCAGCATTGCAATTTGCAGTCATACCGTAATAAAACTACGCCATTGAGGCAGTTATTAAAATATAAGGAATACAAGATGTTTGCTTTTACCAATTGTAGAGTCAATTGTGAATTTAAAATACTGTACGTTGTTGGGTTTTGTACATTACAACTCATCTGGCGTAACTTTCCTCTAGAGGATCCAATCTCGGACGATTGTTAGAATTTAGTGATGCCCGAAGTAGAAATCAAACCCAGAAACTGACAGTCCGTAGCCAACCTCTAGAGCAACGGAAACATACGATACGATACAGAGACATTCGATTCTATACGATTAGAAGTTAGTATAACATGTTTGCGATTAATATATTCAACTAGGTTTTGCTCGCGGCTCCGCCCACGTGTAAAAAAAAGGTTGATAAAACTGATTTGTGTTCCATTACTCTTCTGTAGTCACCCCCTTTCTATTTTATCACTTTCCTTTAAATGTACAGACTAGCTCGTCACCTGTCCAATCATTACACTGGCTACAATATCCTTCAAACCTACTGTCAAGTCATTCAAAATGAACGACTAATAATAACTATTGTAATAAAAAAAATTTTGCTTGTAATGTGTGAGATTTAATAATAATCTAGCTCAAAAAATCGATTGCATCCAACAACCGCTTATTTGGTGCAACAGATTTTTTGTTCTCTTCCGTACACATAGTATTGAAGCGTCAATAAATAGTCATACTGGCCAGCTAAGTTTGTCCGACCTTGTAAGGAGCATTGATATCAAATTCGAAGAAAATCAATTCCAAAATAACTTTCTACCTCTTTTTAATCCCGTTAGGGGACGTATTTCAATAAAATACGAAACACGTCTTCCATCAATTCTACTAAAAAAGGTTTATGCAAAATTTTAAGTATAAGGACTAAGAGTCACGTTGTCCCATACAAGCTTTGTCCCCCTTTTTCATCCCCTGGGGTAGAATGTCGGAAATCCTTCGTCATACAAAGGACACACCCTCCAAGTTTCAGGTCTCTACGATTAGGGGTTTACGCTGTGCAATGATCCGTCAGTCATTCAGCACAAAGCTTTTTTATAATTATGTATGGATATAGATTACAGAGGAATTAATTTCATTATAAAAGGATTTGTTTGGATTGCAAACTTAGTTGATATGTTAAGCGGCTCCGAAAGATTTGTTATGAAAACTTTTCGAAGAAGCATTTGTTATATTATTTTTGTCATCAATTGCAATATTTTTTTTCAAACATGTTATACAATTTGTTCATTACACAGATAACTGTGTACAGCGCCTCATAGATACAATAAACACTCACGCTTTTATTCTCGACGGGTTAGGCAGAAGCGTAACTAGTGCAGCCACTTTATAACGCCAATATGAATCAAATACCTATAAAAAATAACATGAAAACACACCGAAAATCTGTTGTATCAGGAAAGCTAGAAATATAAAATTAAACGTCTCATTTGCAAAAAATACCGAGTAGCTCACATCAGCTTGTTAAATTTTATTCACTCGGCCATACACCAGAGCCACCAATTTGCTGGTGCTGTTGTCGGTGCCGCTGTGGTAACTACCATCTCATGCGAAACGTGTAGTTCTCGCTCAGCACTGGATAATCAAGTTATCAACGTACACTGAGCATTAACTCGCTACTACTATTCCCAATTAATGCTAGCATTTTGTCTCCAGCTAATTTTGTAGTAAAATTGTATATTTTATAAAATTCATGAATAAATTGCATTATGATTTATTATGCACGAGTGATGTTTACTCTATGACTGCATCGAGGATATAAAAGTAAATGTTACATAACACAAAAGCAATAGTGTTTCTAAATACATATATTGACATAGCTTACCAAAATATTACAGAAATTCACCTAATATTTCTGTTCAGTAAATAATCGCAGAAGAGAATTAGCGCTTTAATATTTTAAGCCCGATTTTATAATCAGAGTTAGCCATCAAATATATTATAATGTCAAAAATGTATTGTTAATTTTATAACATTACTAGTAGTGCTCGCGGCTCCGCCCGCGTGAAAAAGTTTTTCCGGGACAAAAACTATTTTCCCGGGATAAAAACTAAAAAGTAGCCTATAGCACTCAGGAGTTATGTAGCTTCCTATTAGTGAATGAATTTTCAAAATCGGTTCAGTAGTTCCTGAGATTAGCGCGTTCAAACAAACTCTTCAGCTTTATAATAATAGTATAGATTGTCATACTTAATTTATTCATGCCACATTTTTTTAACAACTTTCATCTAATGACGGAGAAATAAGCCCGTAAAAATAATCATTTTCTATTCTGCTAATGTTCGACAATCTCTGTTGTACTTTTAAACAAGTACTGTATTGGAATTTACTTGACTAACTCAACAAGGCCGCAGATACTAGACAATCTAATAATCGCTATATTTTAGTTCTCTTATGCTTAGTTACAAGCTGCAGCTTTGTATATTGCATGTAATTTGTATGTATTATATTTTTAGTTCCGTTAAAGCAATCTTGAGTTGACATGTTACTGAATACAATTTCTCCTAACTTTTTATCTTAATCAATCTGTTATACTGATTAAAGTCGTCATAATCACCACTCTGGCTTATGACTTACAAGATAAAATAAATCATCATAAAGATCAGCTAGAGGGAGTCTACTATTGAACATAAATAAATAGGCCTCCTCTAAAGATTGCCTTTTTTTTACATGACTTTACGGTCAGTAGCCTGACGCGAGTCGGCTTTTCTGACCACACCAGACTTTCGGGCGAACGCTTAAGGCACTCCAACCCTTTATATTTAAACGACCACGCGGAGGGTACCCCCTAAGTGGGGCACGAGACTCGGGTCAGGGCGGTCGTTGGAAGATGATTGAGATATCAGCGATTAGGGGATTTTAGCGGTGTAAAAATAATAATAAATAATTTCTCCTAGCCAGTTTCTGCCACGGCGGCCAATCTCAACGGAGATCAGCCAGGTACGCAAGAGATATTATAGTGCACAAGTGTGTGCGCAATACACAGGTGCACTCGCTATTCCTTCACTCTCATAGTCCGGTGAGACGGCAATCCGACATGACCGGAGAGAGATCAGGCGCAGGACCAACGGCTTTACGTGCTTTCCGAGCGGTGCTTTAGCGGTGTAATACACCAATCTATCTATTGCTTTCATCGACACGCGGGCCGGGCCAAAGATTGACTGACCAACCTGTAAGCAGCGGCCTACATCCTGCGAGTTCAGGCGACCTTTATCAGGTCATCTGTCGAATAAACGAATCTACCGAATTGAGGGAAACTTGTCACATGAATTTAAACGTAGACGATATTTTAACAATGATCTCAGTAAATGTACCATTGGGCTCCTTTTTACCTCCATTAAAGGGGATTGATTATTCCTTTACAAACCTTTACACATTATCCTATGTCTTATTCAATAACTTAATCACATTTTTTTGAAAAAACTTATTAATATTAAATAGCATGTCGCAAAATGTTTGATTATATTATGTATAAACTCGATATTTCATTATGATAGTATATTATTTTGATATTTATATATCATTAAAAAAAAATCATTCCAACCTTCATAATATCAAATTATTGTAATTTTGTTGCTTAAGGGCACATATGTTTTACCTACAATGAAGATAAATTCACAAAATGATTTAAAGTATTTTATTTGTCCCATGACAAGTTCCCATGACATTTGAAACATATTGAAATAAAGAATTATAAGGAATGATATTTAGATCTCAATAACTTCCAGATTAAGGTACTTCTGCAAGTACTTTAAAAAATCCATTCATTCGTAACCAAAATGAATAATATTCAGGTTATAATTTCAAATTCAAGGAAAACTGGATAAAATGTATTATATGTTAGAAAAGTCGTATGGAAATATTTATTTGGTATTAGCAGAGATTATGCTATATAGAATTACATTGTAGAACCAAACGTAGCACAATATTTTTCATGTGTTATTTTCCATCGCTATGGAAACCTCTATATGACAGATTAATATCAGCCAGCTAAATTGATACAAGAACATATAAAACCTTCAACACGCCCCCTCAATTTAGCTACACCATCCCCAAACCTACCATGCATTTATAATGCTTACAAACAGGCAAAGCTTTTGTGAGGATATCAGCTACCATCAGATCTGTCGACACATATTTCATCACTATAGCGTTGTCTTTTAAGACATCTCTGATGAAATGATATTTTATATCTATATGTTTGCTACGAGCATGATACACAGGATCATTTGCGAGATATATAGCTCCCTGGTTGTCAGCATAAACGACAGTTTTCGATAAGCTATCTAATCCTATCTCATTCAATAAACTGCTAAGGTACAGAGCTTCTTTCATTGCCTCGCTAACACTAATGTACTCAGCCTCAGTTGAAGATGTAGCTACAGTTCTTTGCTTTTGAGATCGCCAAGCAATAGCCGCTCCTCCTAACATAAACGCGTAGCCTGAGTATGATCTCCTATCGATCAAACAATTACCCCAATCGGCATCTGAATATCCTATTAACGATTTTCCTGTCTTACGAAATGTCAATCGGTAGTCAATTGTCTTCTTTAAATATCGAAGAACCCTCTTAGCCGAAATCCAATGTGTATGACTTGGACAGGTCGTGAACTGAGCTAACTTAGAAACCGTATTAGAAATATCGGGTCTTGTGCCTACGCTAAGGTACATGAGTGTTCCTATGAGCTCGCGATATGGCCACGGTTCTTTTACTTTATCATTTTCACGATGATCCTTTGGTACTGCAAAATTCAAACCCACTTCGAAGGGTGTGGATACAGTGTTGCAGTCCGCCATACCATATCTATTCAAAGTATCTTGAATATATTTTCGCTGTGACAGACTTATTTCACCATTCTTTTTCTCTATTTCTATACCTAAACAGTATTTCGCTGGTCCAAAGTCCTTCAGCTCAAATTCAGCAGCTAAATCTTTCTTAAATTCCTGTATCAAAATAAGATTATCTGAAGCTACTAAAATATCGTCAACATATATAACTACTATCAAAATGGTTCCATCTTCCTTCCGCTGGTAATAAAGACACGGCTCGTTTACAGTTGGTTTGAAGTTCATTCGGCGCAATTTCTCATCTAGTCTGATATACCACTGCCGTCCCGCTTGCTTCAAGCCATACAACGAACGTTTCAATAAACAGGCGTTGCCTCCAGCCTTAAGGTCGACTAACATTTTTTCAGCACGCTTCCTAACTGCGGAACTTGCTTTCTCCCTTTGGATTAGCGTAATCAAAGTTTCCTCTAATATTGTCGGTATTTGCATGTATACCTCTTCATCGAGTCGGCCATTTAAATACGCAGTATTAATATCCAATTGATGGACTTCCAGATTCAGTTCTACAGCTAGTGCAATTAGTAGTCTAATAGTTTCAAGTCGCGCTACTGGCGCAAACGTTCGATGGTAATCTATACCATAACGTTGGCTAAATCCTCTTGCTACTAATCTAGCCTTTTTCTTAGTTGTCATATCGACGTTTAATTTCGTTGTCAAGACATAACGACAACCTACAACTTTCCGATCCCTTGGCTTCTTAACAATTTCCCACGTCTCGTTCTTTACTAAGTAACCTACTAATACTCCCTCTCTGGCACGTGCATCAAATTTATCCTTTCCTGGTGTCTTATCCAAAACATAAGCTTTCGTCCCAAAACTTTGTATATTTGACAAATTCACAGAAGTGCCTGTCCACTTTTCAAATGGGATTCCACCGCCTAGGCTGCTTGTCGGACAACGGTTACGTACATAACATGCAGTTACAACAGCGTCCGCCCAAAAACCTACGGATAAACCGGAAGACAATAACATGCACCTAGCCATTTCAATTAAAGTCCTATTTTTGCGTTCACTGACTCCATTCATTTCAGGAGTCCTTGGAATCGACAACCTTCTTTGGATACCTTCGTTCTTTAAAAATTCATCAAATTCACGGTTACAAAATTCACCACCATTATCAGATTGAAGGAATTTTATTTTCTTACCTGTCAATCTTTCAGCATAATTTTTGTAGAGCTTGAATGCTTTAAAAACCGCACTCTTCCGTCCGAGTAAATATACTTCACACCATCGAGAACTGTCATCAATAAATGTCACGAAGTATTTTGCTCCGCCAATCGAAGGCGTTTTGAAAGGACCTACCACATCGGAATGTACAATTCGTAATAATTCATTACACGGTCCACCCGATCTCGAAAATGGTAACGAACTCATTTTTCCCCTAGCACATACATCACAGTTGGATAGTTTTCTCAAATCTGTATCTTTCGTATTATATCCGCAATGGTTTAAAAGTTTTAAGAGATCTTTACCATTCAAATGACGCATACGCTGATGCCAAGTCACTATATCGGTTGAATCAACAAAATAACACAATTGTTCATCCAATCCTTTAAAAAGATAAAGATTCCCTACACGTTTGGCTATCATCACAGTATTACCTGAACTCACATCATTTATACAGGCCCTATCTTTAGTGAATTGAATTTCATACCCGTTATCCGCAATTCTCGCTACTGATAGCAAATTGCTCCTAAGATCTGGTACAAACAAGGTATTTTTAAAAGTTAGCCTCCTGCCTGATGATGCTGACAACCTTACGTCACCTTTGCCCTTTATATCCGTCGACAGATTTGATGCTAGGTTTAACTTATCCTGTAAAATACAAAAATTATTAGTAAATTTATCTAAATCGTTACACAAATGCGAAGTACAGCCACTATCGAGGATCCAGTCATTCTTCTTAAATTGTAAACATTTCGAAAAATTTGTACAACTAAAAAGAATATCAAAAGAACTGTCCTCTATATCTAAATCCGTGGCGCATCTTGCGTCATCATTGTTTCGCTTCATCTTGCACTCTGAAGCTTTATGTCCAAACTCATGACATTTGAAGCATTTGTACATAAATTTACTAATCTTTGCATTTTGCTGCTTAGTTTTTAAGTCCTTTTTAAAACCCTTTCTTTTCGCATACATGGCTCCTTCAATATTGTGAGTTTCATTGGCACTTGTGCTTGCCTTCTCCAATATTTTAATTTTCAGTACTTCAACGTTCGGCAGCTCGTCTCTGCTCTCCATAGCACATCTAAAGTTTTCGTAACTATCTGGTAAGCTATATAGTAATAATATTGACAGCATGTCATCGTGTATTTCTACACCCATATCGCTTAACATATTCGCGGCTTCGAAGAAATTATTCAAATGACTCTGTACATCATCTCCTTCCTTCATGCGGCTCAATGTTAATTTCTTTAAAAGACTTGCCTTTCTTACCGGTCCTTTAGATGCATAAATTTTCTCCAGTTTCCTCCACATATCGTGCGAAGTGTCGCACCCTCTAATGTGTTTCAGCTCACCTGGACACATTGCCATGACTAAATCAGCTTTTGCCATATCATCTTCGTCAGACCATGCGCTCGCTTCTACTACGGTGTCCGGCTTAGGAAACGATCCATTAACATATTTCCATACTTGATTCTTCGTGAGTACTGCCTGTACTTGCACTTTCCAAGTATCATAATTAACGCCGTTCAATTTCTCAATGTAGTTTTGATTCATCTTGAACGAAGCTGATACTTGCCTACTTACTTGCGAGCCTGGGCCCATAACCTGTTAGAAATGTCGTATGGAAATATTTATTTGGTATTAGCAGAGATTATGCTATATAGAATTACATTGTAGAACCAAACGTAGCACAATATTTTTCATGTGTTATTTTCCATCGCTATGGAAACCTCTATATGACAGATTAATATCAGCCAGCTAAATTGATACAAGAACATATAAAACCTTCAACATTATATACCTACGTACTATCATTATGCATAGTCATCTTGCTGCGCCAAAAAGTACTAAGTGCGTTCTCAGATATATATATATATGCCACACAGTACTTAGTAACTCAAGGTGCTGGATGGTGTTTCTACTGTTACTGGGTGGTCGCATCGCTTACCATCAGGCGAACGGTATGCTCGTCTCGTCATTCGATGCAAAAAAAAGGAAAATGGCATCAGATTTTTTTTATGACTGCCTGGGTGGCGTAACTACGCCACGAGATATTACACCATTACGTATTACGGCACGAGTGTAAGGCTGAGGTCTCGGGTTCGATCCCCGGGTCGGGCAAAGTGATATTGGTTTTGTCTAATCAGTATAGTAGTATGATATGATCGGGGGCGAGTCTATCGCCATATAAGGCACGAATTGGAGACTCCGGGCTGACACCTAATAGAAAATACTGCCCGGTCAGGGATCGAACCCGAGACCTCAGCATTGCAGTCGTGCCGTAATACAATTACGCCAATGAGACTCCAATAACGTGGGTTCATCCTACTAATATTATAAACGCGAAAGTTTGTAAGTATCTATGGATGTCTGGATGAACTACTGAACCCATTTCGATGAAATTTGGCACACGGGTAGATCATGTCCTGGATTAACACACAGGCTACTTTTATCCCGGGAAAATAAAAGGCGCGACTTTTATCCTGAAAAACTTTAAAACGTGGTCGGAGCCGCGGGCAAAATCTAGTATTCCAATAAATAAATGTGTGGTGTGTGCTATAGGAATTTGTATGCAATAGCCGGTCGATTGTACCAAGCGAGAGCTTCTCGACGAGTTGTAGCCAGTGAGTGCACTCGTACTCTGGCTTCCGTTGGTAGTTACAGCTTGCAGCTAGCACCTTGGTGAACTATGTGGATGGACTCAGCTCAATCAAGTACATACTTACATGTAAATGCCTCATTATTGTTTGCATCTATCTATAGATACTTCTAGAAAACACTTTAGTGTTAATATTTTATAACAAGTCAAACAAGTAAAATGTTTTACAAGTCACGAGCACTCCCGATGTCAATTCAAATTATATTCATTAATATTTAATACGGCAAACACTGTTTCCACGATGACGTAAATTTGCATCAATTTAAACAGCACGTATCACCCTTTAAGCCTTCATTTTAATGCACTAAATTGCTACGGAATACACAAGCATGGCGTCTATTTTGACATCAACGATAATTATGGATAATAACTGCATTAATTTCGCTGAACACTAATTGATTTTAAAATGTTCATGGGAACACGTCCGCGTGGAGAATTACCTTTCATTTTAATTTAGTGTAAAAGTCGGTTAAGGAGCATTATTAGAAATAGAAATTTTAATGATGTTAAACGTGACACTCATGCACGGTTTCCAGAAGCCGTTAAGTTATATATTTTATATTTTTATAGCATGACATTATAACGATTTCTAAAGAACCAGGCTCGATGTAGAATTTGAAAATAAGTTGTGCGTGATGTAGCAAAATGAACAATGATTTAAATTTTTAACTATTAGTTCCCCTTTAACAAATGTTCCTATTATATATTGTAGGAGCTAGATACTCTGAAGTAACAGCATCGGTGGAGCAAGTAAGTGTAAACATCAAGAAACTTTGATCTCCTACTGTTTTTCTTCAGTAGAGGTGCGAGTAACTTTGTTATGTAGAAGTCTTATTTATACTCAAAATCAAAAAAATCCTTCATATTCTTAACATACAGTCAAGATAGTTTGTAGGTTGACACAAACTATATTCTCTGCGTTGATTTATTGTTACCTACGTTCGTTCGCGTGATGATATTTCTCTAGGGAACCTCACATTTCCGGGATGAAATAACCAACCAAAAATCCTAGATATCTCCTGGGAAAGCTAATGGCTTGCTTTTATGCTTTGAAACTAATTGGGTATATTTTAACAGGCGCTTCAACGCTCTGTAATTATCCGTTATTATTTTATGTAGTGAGTATTTTTTTTGCAAATTTTATGGCAACCAATGTTCTCCATATCTATCTAATTATAGACCAAAATTTTAATTAAGAATATCAATTCTATTATGTTCATTACACAACTTTTATTCAAATAACACCACCCGAGTGATAAAGTGGAATTGTGCACATATCTAGAGAAGTAGAAAGGGGGTAACATCCGAAAGGCGTTATCTGACTGCATCATTCATTCAGAGTAACAAATGCCATTCAACAACGCAATGCTAGAAGAAATCAAGAACCAGAAGAAAATCTACTGTCTTATCGTTATAAAAGTAATTGATCAATGTTTTATTGTCGTTAATAAAGAATTTTCGGTCGAGACTTTTTATTAAAGTTAGAATAAAAATAGGTAAGTAATTATAATGGTACTAAGTTCCACTCACAAGCCACGTTCACATTGTAAAAGTTTTTCTAACATGATTTCCGCAGTATTGGCTTCCCTGGAGGGAACGACGTCGGGCAAGCAGCCAGTTGTAAAAACTAGAAAATCCTTTCCGCCCCATGTACCTAAACATGTTGCGCTGACTCCACAACGGAATGAGATAAGGGTAGGAAATATGTTCCCAATAATATTGTATTTACTGTACTTTATTCGTGTTTGTGCTTTATTATAATTGAACTGTCTCTTTGTCGTAATTATAAATCGTATGAGATACAATTGCCGTTCTGAGGTCTTGGGTACGTTCCTCGGGTTTGATAAAGAGATATTGGGCTTTTCCGCTCATTAGCACTCATAGCTCTGGCATTATTTTCGGTAAAGATGCCCAAACACAGCCGGCGAAATTCGGTTATTTCACCTGTGTCTAAAAAGGTGCGACGCATGTGTTATATTATATTGTTTATCTCATTTAAGCTAAAACAGTAAAACCGCTTAATACGATTTCCCGCATAATATGTCATTTTACATCAGTCCCTGCTACTTAAGGATGTTATCATTACGTTTTATCCACTTAATACGATTCGCCATCCTATTTAATACGCCATGTGTACGTACACGTAGTATCTCAAAATTATGAAACGTAAATTGCTTTTAATGCAGATGTATTCGATATTTCTTAAATTGATATATACACTCACGCCTGTTATCCCTGAAGGGGTAGGCAGAGGCGCAACTAGTGCAGCCACTTTTCGCCGTCTCTCCGTCCCATGATGTGATAGTGGGCGAGCCTACCGCCATATCGGGCACAAATTTCAGACTCCGGGCTGATACTGAATAGAAAAACTCAATATCACTTTACCCGACCCGGGGATCGAACCCGAGACCTCAGCTTTGCAGTCAAATTGATACCAGATAAATTTTATGTCTTTAAGGCAGAATCTTACCATGACAGCAAAGCAAGTAGAGTGATTGACTGTCCCGACATCTGCCATTCTGATTGGTTGGAAAAGTTACACTTGCTAATGATTAGGTGAAAAATCTACGTTGCTTCAAAAAATGAATATCGCTGCCGGTAACATAATAATATTGTGATGCACAATCTCGAGCTTGGATGACTGGCCTTCGTTCCATCGACTGGTTAAAAGCTTTATGTTATTTCCTTTCGGTATGTATTAATAATAATACCATGAGGTAACTTTATTTTAAAACATGTACGACATACACACACACACTCACACCTATTATCCCAAGGAATAGGTAGAGGCGCAACTGCCCACTTTTCGCCGTGCGTATTCCGTACCATGATGTGATAGGGGGCGAGCCTAACCAAATATCAAACTCCGAGCTGATGCTGAGTACAAAACTCAATTTCACTTTGTCCAAACAGGGGATGGAACCCGAGACCTCGGCACTACCATCGAAATTTAATACAACTATGCCACCAACCAACCATATTAATTACTAGCTTTTCCCGCGGCTCCACTCGCTTGAATAAGTTTTCCCGGAATAAAAGTCCCGCTTTATATTTTCCCGGGATAAAAGTAGCCTATGTGTTAATCCAGGACATGATCTTGATCTACCCGTGTGCCAAATTTCATCGAAATCCGTTCAGAAGCTTTTGCGTGAAAGAGTAACAAACATCCAGACATCCATGCATATACAACTTTCGCGTTTATAATATTAGTAGGACTAGGTGTTGCTCGTGGTTTCGCACCCTACAAAAGCCCTTAAAGTACAGCACGAAGCCATCACCATCTACGTAAAGAATCAGATTTAAAATATCTATTATTTGGTATGGGAGTAAATTACCGGGATAAAATGCCCATCTGTTAATCCCGAACATAATCCGTATGCAGATTTCATCTAGCTTTTTCTTTTAGTTTTTTCTCCATTTCTAACAAACATCCAAATATTTTCACATGCATTTATGATATTAGTAGGATGATTATTAACATCGTTTATTTTCTGTTACAGCTGGGAAATAAAGCGTTAACTGTCCACTCGATCCTGCAGTTGTAGTACCATAGCTAAATCGATTATGTGTTTATTGGCATGGATGAATCTAAGCGACCCGGCACGACGCCCCCCTTTGCAGTCCATTAGTAACATGAAATGGGAAATAATAAGGCGCGGCGCAGACATTCTCAGCTTTATACCTACATGTTGCAACACTGTGTGCACTACCTAAACACTACTATGATTTCGTCAATTGAATAATAAACTTATTGCCCAATATTGCTCATCAGTTTTTTTTTTTTTTTTTTATTAAATTTATTTATTTCAAAAACATTTATTACAGATACCACTTTCAAATAATATGATCCTTGTAAAAAATGCATTATAACAACTGATTTTGAATTAAGTCTTAGTTACTGAATAAGACTTAATTCAAAATCAGTTACTAATTAGATTAATTTCGAATTTATTTATTTATTTGTATGGACAACAAAACAGATAACAATCGAATACATTGTGAGATACATGAACATAAAGTCTTATTCTAGATTGCAATGCTAACTATGTTGACCCATCATTGTTACTATTAAGATCTAAACAGCTAAGCACTTAGCAGCAGGTGTGTGAATATAAAGAAGAAAAAATAACAATAATCAGAGACTATAATGACTAATGTAAGACAAACGATATGGGAGTTGTATCTGACTTTGGTGCTGAGAATATGTGTTTGACTGATCGTCGGAAAGTACTATACTTCGAATTGACAATATGATTCGTTCTGTTGTAGATGCATGACAAATGCTATTATTGGAACGAAGTTCCTTATCGCACGTTGTGAAAGGGGGCTAGACGGAAAAAATTCTTACGAAAAGTTGTCACGACACTTTTATAGTTGCCCTGTGAAACCAGCCAGTAACAATAAAGAACTGGTTCGAAATTTAAATAAAAAAAGACAATTTAAATCTTAGAGTAAATATAACTACGTATACATACTCTTAGATTTAAATGCTTTTTAGAGTAGTTTTTTTTTTCGTTAGTTGTATGTTAATTTTAATATCAATGCTTGCTTAGGTGATGATCGTGATTCGATGACATATCTATTGTGTAGGTAGAAGTAAATGTTTTCATTGATGTTGTAACGTTTTAATGAAATATACAATTATTATTATAACTTAAAAGAAATAAAATATTATTACAATATCTTCACTAATTAATCGAAAACAACTTCGTTCCATCCGGGTGTCCCTTGACACCTCACAAGTTTTTTTGTACCATTAGTTCGAGCAAGTATTACGGCAGAGCTTACCGCAGACTGTTCTACATAACAGCTCTTGCACTCAAAAGTAAATAGACATATACGGAACGAGCGTTATTGTCACCATAATCTCTAGTTTATGTCTAGTGAGATGCGAAGAGTCGTGATATATAGGATTAAGCTATCGTTTATAATCAGGTGACGTAAATCTAAGAAAATTATTCTAATTGAAAAAAGAATAGATAAATAACACTACAAATCAAAAATAACGTCGGTGATAGTAAAAGTATTTGTAGCAAATAATGATAATGCCCGTTCTTCCGAATGGGATTCGTAGATGTTATAAATTCAAATATATTTCAATTCACTTTACCTTTCGGCGAGAACTAGCTGTTTCCACCTACTTATAGTGACTCTTCCTCAATTAAGAACCGCTGTAATTTGTATACCCTCTTATATCCTTTTTTATACTAAAAACTCTGATAGATAAAACAAAACAATGCAAACCTTTCTTTTATAAATCTCTAGTTTTTAAATATATTTTTTTATCAAAGAGTTCTAATATTATGTAGAGCGGACATTGCGAAAAACTGCATACAATTTTTTAAACCTTCGTCAGTAACTCAATTTACAGTTAAATAGCAAAACACCTACGTAAAACGCATTTAGAACATACTTTGACAGATCGTAATGCTCAAATTGGCATATTTCGTTCTAAAATATTGCTTTCTTTACAAAATTTGCGCATACCGAGACGTCTTGTCACAGGGATGTGTCAGATAAGACAGGTTACCTTAGCCTTACCTATAGACAGAAGACTTATTACCAATTGGTAATAACTTTTGGACGAAAAATGTGGGCCTGATGTCCGGTCTATAACTAACTATACTGTTTAATGTCTTTGTTTTTTACAATATTTACCGCAACTGAAATTTATCTGATATAGGGAAAGAACCTATAAATCTTTATTAAAGTCCAATATATTATGTAAATGCTTGTTTAATCTGCACTATCTGTGGCATTTATTCAATAAAATGCATATTGACTACGTAAATCAAATTAAAACTGTAATATTATTGACGCTAATGTCCATATTTCATTATCGTACCCCTGTTGTTCTGCTTATGTCTAGAATATATTGGCTCAATTCTTATCGTGTCATAACCACTAATGACTTTCGCAACTGAACCCCAACTGGCTCAGTTATACAGACCAAGTAAAAGCAAAGTTCTCGTCTAGATTTTTTCATTAAATTATAGTTTCCAGTGCGTAATTTTGTAAATTTTATTTGAGTTCAACGTTTACAAAAGAATATGTAATGACACAACGAGGGTTGTTAGCTAACGCGACACTGGAAGCACCTTTCATTTCGGACGATGCATAAATAACGAATGTATTTCTCACATGACACGACGCGGGAAAATGTGTTGGTTTCGCACAAAGTCCCCTTGGCCACGCAGTAAAGCTGTAATCACGTATTTTCTTTTCGCGAGGCTCCGCTAAAAGCCTTCCCTATGTGTACATGCTTTATCTGTAGTGTCTGTGAGAAAGAAACGGATTTAACGGAGCCTTTTGTTTCGGTAAATATGTAGTAAACACGAGATAGTACCATAAGCAATACAATGCACATCTCTTTTATTCTTTCTCTATAAAACACATCCGATATTAGACTTGTTCGGACAATCTAGCACAAACAAATAAAAATAATTGTATCAGTGGCAAATTGGATTCCATAAGGAATATAATATTATTGAACTTTTTCATTATACTTAATGGGGTCAGAGGCAGACGCAACTTCATTAAATATGAGCTTTCGCCGTCAATTTGAGATTTCGGCGCGGAACAAAAGGGGATCAAAAGATCCGTTAGGCAACATCTGACTAAACAAATTCGGCCGGCTGTTGGTACTTTATAATGAAGTGCGTTAGTTAGGTGCGATTATAGAACGGTGAGTCGAAGTTCGTGCATAAATTGCGCTCCCGGGACGTTTTTGCTATAGCCGTGCGACTTCGGCAAGAAAGGGAGGCGTTCCGAACAAAGGAATGTGCGACATGCCGTCCCCGCGCGCCCTGCCACGCTGCCGCCCTACCGAACTCATACTTGTATTTTCACCAAACCACATTACCATCTTTGAATTTCGTCCCGCCATTCCAGCTTCTCTAAGAACAGCTTCGTTCCATGTCTTATCTACCCTTTTAATTTTATAGGTTATTATTTATAGTGCATCCCATCCCGTCAAGTATCTCTATTTTCATGCAATTTTAACGCTCCTAAAACGCAACCGTGCACCTCAGTAAATCTAATAAGTAACATAATTACATGCCAACAACTACGCTCTGTATGTTACATAAATATTATCTCACTAACTTATTCGCGGGCGCTCTTACAGGCACATCCCTAAATATTCATGGTTAAAACTTCACCGAGTACAAGATGAACTTTTCAAAGCGTATATTTTTGCTCACCAGCAAGAAGGGTCGAGGGAATAAGAGCGAAAGCGTGTACACTTCACTCGACTTCACTTCAGCTGAAATTAAAGCTCGGTAGGGATCAACGGTTTTTAAGATTGCGGTCTCCCTTTGTTGGGTGTCACGATATATAAAATACGCAACCGCGCGAGCCTCGAGTAGGCCCACTTTCGGAAAGTCGACTGTCATTGCCCGTGACGAATGGCACGCGTTGTGAATGCTAGACAAATAGACGATTTGTGCCCAATTCGTTAGAATTTATTTCTAGCTGGACGATATTTTAAAGCACCGGGTTGAAAGGAATTTCTTCTGATACGTTTACGCCTATTCGCAGCTACTTTTAATAAATTACTTCAATAAAACAAATCAACAGAATGTTAGCAACTTATCGTGTTTAATATGTAACGTTAATAGCATATTGCATGTATAACGTCGCAAGGGTAGGAAAATTAATTTCACGTAGTCAATAAACTACGAATTTAAACTGTTAGTACAACAAACCTTTGAAAATTGTAATAGCGTTTACAGGACTAATGGGCCATTCCTAAAGGACGGCGGATAGGTTGTCCTTTGTCACATCCATGTAATAAAATTACAGCGCTTGGGTTAATGGTTGCAATATCTGAACAATAGATTATTTGCTGCTCGATAGAGTGTATATATATATGTATGTGTGCTTTGTCTAAGGCCGGGACGTTCGAACTAATGACACTCATTTCTTGGGTTCTCCTGGTGATAAAACAAAGTAGTCGACCTAAAGGGCTCATGAGAGGTAATGACACGCATTTCATGTTCGTAGTTTTTACACGGGGAAACTGTTGACGTTCTTACAAACGATTTTTTTTTATTGCATTGAATGACGAGACGAACATGCCTTTCGCCTGATGGTAAGCGATACGATAACCCATAAACTGTAGCAACATTATTCAGCACCTCGAGTTACAAAGTACTGTGTGGCATTCCACTGCGCTCGTCATCCTGAGCCATAAGATGTTAAGTCTCATTATGTCCATTACTTACCACTGCATATAATGTCTTTCAAACTGAAACACAACAGTGCATGCACACTGCTGGTTGGCGGTAGAGATAGACATAGCGGTGGTACCCACCCAGACGGACTCTTACATATGAGAGACCTACCACCAGTAAAATTTAAATGTTACTTAAAATCCAATTTGGTTTTCGCTATATAATATGGCTTTCATTCTGGGTTTGGTAAAACTAAGTTCATAAATCATAATGTAGAATATCTATAGGCCTACACATTGTGTAGTAACGTAGTTATTACAGATTTACGATATGTAGATACCCAAGATAACCAGATGTACTATGGATATTTTGTTGTATTTCTTCCATTTTTTTGTTTTATTGGTATCAGTCAATGCTTACTAATATTATAAATGCAAAAGTAACCCTGTCTGTCTGTCGCGCTTTCACGCCAAAACTGCTGAACTGATTTAAGTTAAATTTGGTACACAGATAGTCTAGAGCCTGAGAAAGGACATAGGCTACTTTTTATCCCGGGAAAATATAGAGCGGGACTTTTATCCCGGAAAAACCTCGTTAACGCGGGCGGAGCCATGGGCAAAAGCTAGTAAGCTTTATTCTATGAAAACTTCATCTGAGTCAACGCTTTATAACTCTTATTGTGTATTAATCGTTGAGTCAGATATTCATTAGGTAGTGTTAATTGCACCAAGGTCCTTAAGTAATGATGAAAAACAGTTTACTATTCTACAAGGGTATTGTTGTATGTGGCAGAACCACGGTATTGACGGCCACGATACGGCTCTTCTCATTCCGCTACCTCTCTTGAAAACGCACTAAGCTAAACTACAATTTATACAATTTCCAACGAAATTTCTACAAATCAAAAGACGTTAACTACAAAGTTCAGGGCATTTAGTTGAAAAAAAAATAAAAAGAGAGCAAGCTGCTCGCCTCTCGAAAACAGTAACAGCGGCTTTTAAAACTACATAGTACTGTGTGCCATGATAGTAGATGTCTTCTCAGCATTTTTTCATCTCAACTCTTCAACCTTATAACGCCCAGTAAATACAATAGCTACCTAATCGGAAACCAATAACAAACACGACAATAGTAATACATAACTATTTGGCGGAAATTGACAATACTTCAGCTCATTTCCAATTAGATTCTATCAAATCAAATTTATCTGAAACTATAAATTGCTTATGAAGAAGTAATTTCAACAAGGCCATTAAGAATCTACGAAAAGAAAATAGATAGATATAAATAGAAAACGCTTTATTTTACACCGCTGACATACAAAGAAAATAAAAATCAAAACAAAATTATGTAAAGCGCACCTTCAACTCCATCTTCTTTCACTGCGAGGAGAGTTTTTGTATATCTATTTATCATGGCGACTGTCCTGATAGAGTACCAAAAAATTTGTTCCTTATACGTCCTCATGTAACCCACTTTTAATTGACATCATTTCGTTGCAAATTTTGCACAATAAGAATCTGTGCTACCTCAAAGCTCACAACGCACCGACGCGTATGACATAAAATTCTAAGGTTTTATATTCTGGAACTCTGTTGAGACTACACTGAACGTTGCTAAAATGAGGACGATAATGTCCAGCAACTAAATACATTGCGTATCTTGTTGGTTATCAAAATTTCACCGGCCACTCATAACTAATGTAGGTACATCGGCTGATCCTGCGATCCACTATGGAGTAGTATGGAAGGTTTTCACCATGTTTACTATAATGAAAGTTATCTGTAGCAAAATCAATACACTACACCTACCTCCAATAACTTAATTTAGGTCGCGTCAGGACAAACTATTAGGTACTCAGGTCATTTGCTATCAAGTGACCTGAGTAATAGTTTGAGGTTTAAAACCAATCCACACAAAATGAAATTAATGAATGAATTGAATCATATTATTTACTAGCTTTTTCTCGCGGCTTTGCTCGAATAAATAAGTTTTCCCGCATAAAAGTCCCGCTGCTCATTAGTTCATTACAAATAAACAAACAGTTCGTCTTTATATTAGTGCAGATTTAGTATTGATTATTTATAATATCATTTTTAGCAAAAAGTTTAAAAATCAACGCAACTGTGGCTTTGCATTGGTAATGATACATATGGATTAAAAAACTACTTACTCTAAACACTTAAGTACTTTATGGAACTTAATCCAAATTCTTTAAAATTAGTTTCCCTACTATAAAGAATAACAATATTCCTTTTAGTACAATTGACACCGCCACATTCCGAAGCCAAATGACCACGTCTGTGAGACTGTGTCAATGAGACGTCCAGTGATAAAAACACTTTTAAATATACTTTTTATATCTGCTCGGTATAGATTTAGCAAAGACTAAACTTAGATCTCTTTGCGATGTATACAGACACTCGGTAATAAGTTCACCCATAACTGGCGTAAGGCTAGGAAGCGTGCGGCCTGACCATTAATGAAACTAATGAGGATTGAGAAACAGGACGGGATTTTTGCTGAATGCTCTCGTTTGGGATCAATTTGCGGTTCTATCCGCAGCTATTGATTGAGGCTTTGTTCTAGCTTTGCGAATATCGTTTAGTTAGCTAAACTACATAGCTAGGATGTAATTATTAAGCGGAAACGGCATTTCTAGGCATTCACTACAGTAAGCACTGCGCTAGTAATTTTTAAATTGAATTATATACTATTAATCTCGCCTACAGGGTATGCATATATATTTATTGTAATATTTCCCGCATTTGCAATACTTACACAATATTTATAAATGGACAGTAATTATTAAATTATTCCATTATGATTTTATTCTTACTGGATATAAAAGTAGACACCTTATAGCATACCTATAGTTAATCGATATTTTTTTATATTTAGTGTCAACATGTAAAGAGGTAGCTTTGTAGTTTCTTTTTATACAAACTAAAACTACATACTTACTACGTGGTCAGGAAATATTGCTAGTTTTTTGTGTCAGGCGCAAAACAATTAACACCCATACGTACGTATGCGTTCACAAGACATATAGCTTATAAAACCACACATTTTTCACATAGAAGTTCATATAACTTGCGACTTAATAAATTTCATATGACCTCCCTCCGAGTTAGGCGGAAACTGCTGGACATGAACTTTTTGTTTAAAATTGTTAACAGAACTTCTCAAAGCAGTGAACTCTTAAGCCGTTTCTCGTTATCGCTTCCTTATCACTAGCCTATATCCCGCATAACAAGATTTTTTCACACTAACTCATCATGTACTAACCTTGGATTGCAAAATCCAATTACACACATGTATATCGAATACAACGACTTCAGTAGCAAAATTGAGGAACTGAATATTTTTGGCGATAAATATCCTATTTTGAAAGAAAAATTAATTGCTGTCTATAGTCCTCTTACATAATTTATTACAGTTTATGTTAGAAGTTTAATTTATTATGGTTTTGTTTATCACTGAAACATTTAATTTTGAAATAATGAAAGTGTATACCTGTAATAGAGGAAGATTCCAGGGCCCCCAGACGTTACTTATTTTCTCAGAAATAAAACGTATAGAATAACGTAGTGTTAGTATCTACTATGAGTGTATGCATACCTGCTAGCTTGACCCGACGGCCAATTTACAGGTACCAGGTGCTAAAGGTAGGTAAAAATAGTACTTACTTTTCTTAAAGTCTCAGTGCTGATTTTTATAACAGAAGACTCGCGAATGCTGCAATCGTATATCTATGATGTATTGTTTATGATTGATGATGTATATCTTTTTATTTATAGTGGTTTTGAATTCGGTTTATACCTTAGTATTTTGTTCTCCAATCAAAATTGGACTGGGACTGAAGAGAAAAAAACAAACTATTCAGAAAAAAACATGTTTAATAATACTCTACTGCGCCTGCGCATATGGCAGTACACATTTGAACATTGGGAAACCTGTTCAAGTTGCCACCGCATCCGCTGTACGAGAAGCCTCTGCAGACGCGTTGCGTTATGTCAAAATAAAACCTGAAAAACAATAAATATTAGGCAGCAATAGCCTAATCGGGAGTTGAACGGACTGCCGAGATGAATGTGCGCAGGATCAAAACCTAAGGGTACACACCCCTGACTTAATAAATCCATGTGGGTACTATTTGTGAATTATTGATTGCTTTAACAGTGAGGGAAAATCATCGTGGGGAAACCTACATACCTGAGAAGTTCTCTACAAAAACTTCGAAGGTATACGAAGTCTGCCAACCCGCACTAGACCTGCGTCTGGAGTTTGCAGAAGACGTACCTGTCGGAGTGACTAAAATACTACAAAATAGGATGCTAGCTAATTACCAGTATTTCAATATTGCACAGTGAGATTTAAAATACACAATGTTGCAGATTAATTTGAATTTGTAAAATAAGTTGTTGATTTGACTATTTTTATTTATGAATATTGTATTACTGTTGACTTCAATGAATCAAGTAGTATGAAATTATGTAGAGGGGAGCGAACCTTTATAATGAGAGTGCAGACGCGCTTCAGGGCATTCGAAGTTTAGTTAGCTAGCTCAACAGAACGTTGTTATTACTCTGTATTGTTGTTCAGACGAAATATATTATGTGTTAGAAAGTTAGAAACAGAAGCGATTTTGATTTAAATAAAAACGATTTATTGCTGATTTTTACATAACACATTTATCACTGATTTTACATAAACACTTTTATTATAAGAAATACTTTTACACAGATAGGTATCAACAACTAACCGACCAGTATGAAAATCAATGTTCAACTTACGCAACCGAGATTGACGATGAGACTGAGCTCCAATAAGCGTCTGAGCACGAATGAATCCAAATGGCGGCCGGGCACCTTTTTTATACACACAACTGTCATTACTTTGACGTCTCGACTGGTTTTCATATCTGGCAACCCGCTACAAATACCGTCACAAAACTTTTATCCGAACACGGCCTCTCCTGACAGGAGTCCGTCCTCGGGCTCCATCTTCTAGCTCTGAAGATCAGTCTCCAGAACTGACGATGAAGTCGCCAAAATTTCTTCACTCGCCATGACGCTGGATGATGCAGCAGGCTCTTCAATGCAGCTCTGCGTACAAAAATAAAACAGAGCACAAAAACATGTCCAAAAAGATAACAAAATAAAGTACAACAGCTCATATGACTTGAGAAAAAATTACTCAACAGTTCAACGTAATAAAATCTAAGTACAGCGGATATAAAACATCCTGATATCTGTACCAATCACCCGAGGCAAATCCAGTCATAATAAAATCTAAGCACAGCGAATATAAAACATCTTGCTATCTGTACCAATCACCCTTGGCAGTTCCGTCATAATAAAATCTAAGCACATCGGATATGAAACTTCTTAATATCTGTACTAATCACCCGTGGCGGTTCCAGTCATAACAAAATCTAAGCGCAGTGGATATGAAACATCTTGATATCTGTACCAATCACCCGTGGCAGTTCCCGTCGGGGGAGTGCCACTCACGACTCGTTAGAGGTCTACGTAAACATACGTGAGACATAGCTTTGCGTTGTGAATCGGTCCCACATAAAAACATGTTTCCACCCAACCTCTATCTAAGCACAGTGGATATGAAACATCCTGATATATGTACCAATCACCCGTGGCAGTTCCCGTCGGGGGAGTGCCACTCACGACTCGTTAGAGGTCTACGTAAACATACGTGAGACATAGCTTTGCGTTGTGAATCGGTCCCACATAAAAACATGTTTCCACCCAACCTCTCAATATAAGACAAATAATGTTTGCCAAACGAACACATCACACGCCAGAAACCCGTCCATGATACAACCCTGCGTGTACTACGAGCTCCAGGACCACATGTCTGAGCAATCCTCGACAGTGTCCGAGCACACAACCACACAAAGTACGTCCCATATACTAGGATCGCATGCCCGAGCGCAGTCGAAAGCAGCATCCAATAATATGAAACCATACCTCACTTGAAGTGTATCCGTCGATCAGGATAGCATGCCTGACATAAGACAAAGACTATACCGACCGCAAGACTTAACTTCCCTTAAACGCGTTCACCCCCTTAAGAAACTTTAAAAAAATGTGTTCACCCCCTTAAGAAACTTTAAAATGTGTTCACCCCCTTAAGAAACTTTAAAATGTGTTCACCCCTGAAGAAACTTTTCCATAAAAATTTTAGCTTTACAAAATAAACAGCACCCAATGCGCTTTTCCGCAATCACCTGATATCCATGCCACTTGAAGCATGATGGAGCACGTGGTTCCGCATTCACGCAGTTCAGCAGCGCAAGGAACACGCAGTTCGGCAGCGCACCGCATCACCAGGAGCGCGCAGTTCGGCAGCGCACCGCATCACCCGGAGCGCGCAGTTCGGCAGCGCACCTCATCACCAGGAGCGCGTAGTTCAGCAACGCACCGCATCGCCAGGAGCGATTTTCAATTACTGTAAACATAAAATATACGCAGCAGCATCACATCGCTCGGCCTATTCTGACATTACACTAAATCCTACACTACTACAATTTACGTCATTAACTACCCATCACACTGTAAATAGTCCACATGTAAACTGAAGTTATGGTTATAGACAATGCATGTGATGTAACCACACAACTATGGTATGTGTAATGTTTGTCCTCGCAGCGGCACTTTTTCCAGTACCCTCAATATCGAATTAAAAATCACATACGTTTAATTAAGAAAGAATTTAAATAGGAAACTTTTTATGCCAAGTAGGTTAAATTATTTAGTACCGTCGCAACTACCAAAAGGTTTTACCCATTGCGAGCCATGTACAATTTTTTTTTTACTTAAGCCAAATAACTGAAAATATTTGGACCACACATGAGTACTTAACTCTAACACTACGGCTGTTACATCCGAACAAACATCTCATTGTTATTACAAGCAGGTCCACTTACGAAAAGATAACATGTATTGGCCAGTTACAACACGAATAGTTAATTAATCAATGTCTGTACATGCCTCATTTAACAAGGTCTCACAATTCGTTAAAAGTACTAAAAAATAAAAGAAGCCATAACCTCAAAGGAGGATTACGGGTCATACGATACCAAACTTCCTTTACAGCCACCGATGAACTTTCTCTGTGCTGGAGCAGTTTGCTTCAACAGCCAGTTGCCACCCGCGCAGTCACTTTGCCCAGGACACCAACTGACACCATAAGCGGCACATCTACCGGAACACTTGCACACCAACAGGAACGTTTGCACACCAACAGGAACGTTTGCACACCAACAGGAACGTTTGCACGCCAACAGGAACGTTTCAACACCAAAAACAATGCTTGAGCTCGAACAGTTCAATCGTGGTACACGGACACACTTGTTCATTCGAAGTCGTATACACATGACGTCATCACAATCTTGTACACCACTCGACTACTTTTATTCACATTGCAGTCTAATTCTTATCCCGATATTACTCAGCGCAATTTGTTTTTCTTCACGTAAATTGCGGGTAGTCAAATATCTCGATCGTACCATGTATGGATTCCACATAGCGTACATATGTACTGAACACAATCCACTTCTATGGACATCGATTAATTATTCCGGTATTCTTCAGTGCACTTAATTGTTCTCCGCGTTATATACATACGGGCACTAAATATCTATGCAGTAGTAGCATATAGCGTAGGTATCTAATGCACACAATCCACTTGTATGGACATCGATTGCTTATCCAGGTATTTTTCAGTGCAATCAATTGTTCGCCGCGTTATATGCGGGTAATGAAATATCTCCACAGTCGTATTGATGGCACATAGCGTAGGTACCTTTGTAATGCACACAATCCACTTGTATGGGCATAGATTACGATCTCACTTCTGATGTTAGAAAGTTAGAAACAGAAGCGATTTTGATTTAAATAAAAACGATTTATTGCTGATTTTTACATAACACATTTATCACTGATTTTACATAAACACTTTTATTATAAGAAATACTTTTACACAGATAGGTATCAACAACTAACCGACCAGTATGAAAATCAATGTTCAACTTACGCAACCGAGATTGACGATGAGACTGAGCTCCAATAAGCGTCTGAGCACGAATGAATCCAAATGGCGGCCGGGCACCTTTTTTATACACACAACTGTCATTACTTTGACGTCTCGACTGGTTTTCATATCTGGCAACCCGCTACAAATACCGTCACAAAACTTTTATCCGAACATATGTTTATATGAGAAAAACCAGCTTTTAATTATTATTGAAAGCCTAAATCATGACGAAGTCTAAAACATGGAAATACCACCTTCGCCCACACATCCATCATCCAACTCCGAAATCAGAAGCGGGATAAACAATCAATGCCCACAGAAATAGATTGCGCTGCTCACATAATATGAACGCTATGTGGAATTCATACAAGGTACGATGGAGATATTTGACTACCCGCAATAAACATCAAGAAAGAAAATGCGCTGAGCAATATCGGAAGAAGAACTAGACTACAACATGAATAAAAGTGACAACGTGTGAAACATAACCATCACATATTTATTTCTGACGTCATGTGCATACGGCTTCAAATAAACAAGGATCTGCGTGTTTACCGCGATCAAACGTTCCTGTTGGTGTTCAAACGTTCCTGTTGGTGTTCAAACGTTCCTGTTGGTGTTCAAACGGTCCTGTTGGTGCTCAAGCGTTCCGGTAGATATGCTGCGTGTGGTGTCGCAATTGATGTCTTGGACAAAGTGACCAGGCAACAACTGGCGGTTGATGCTAACTGCCCTATTGTAGAGGAAATTCATCGTTCAGGAAGTTTGGTATCGTATAACCCATAACCCTTCTTTGAGGGTTCTGGTTCCTTTTATTTCTTGGTAACCTTTACCAATATTGAGATCTTATGACCCTTAACCCTTCTTTGAGGGTTATGGTTCCTTTTATTTCTTGGTAACCTTTACCGATATTGAGATTTTATTTAACAGGGCATGTGCAGACGTAGATTAACGAGCAAGTCATGTTTATTATTAATACAGAGCCGTCCATGAACTTAAGGCCTTGGACAAAAATACCTGATGTAGTAGACTATGACTGTACATGGCCTTGGTTGACAAGTGATCCAGGTGCATAGTATTTAGTCTGAAGGATTGTTGGCATTCTTTTGTAACTGATTGCAGCACCGAACTGTTTAAAACTTTGGATAAAGAGAGAGTCATGCGCCAATTTTGAGGTTATTCTCACATTAAAATGACTATTGAATTCGTAGGCGCAGTTTGATGCAACATTTTATTAAAGGCCAGGGTAGACTGAACGGTTTGATGCTGATGTGATATTTTTGATTGCAGGAACTGAAGATCTTTGCAGGGAGCACTCACTCAATATTTGTAAAAGACTCAGTAAAGCGTGACTACTGAAGAGCCTTTGTGGGGTCCTTGGTAGATCTGACATTTACTGCAACGATAGAGGACGTTTGGACGAGGTGGTCCATGCCGGTACCTTTGAGTACGGAGATGACAGCACGGTCGTAGAGTACTATGTACCTCAGTACTATGTACTATTTGCTCAGAGAAGCTATGATCCAACGCCTGAGCATGTCCCTTAAGGCAGTCTCCGATTGAGGCAATGCCAATCTGGTCAGGTTCATCGCAGCCAAGATAGGCTTATCCTTTTTCTGCCAAAAAGAGGCCATTTGACCTGGCTCCCTCTTTCCTTAATGCGTCCGTGCCTATAACCGACCATCTTAATCTTGAGTTCTAAACTCATAGTCAACGATACCCTTGTTAAAGCTCGATTACAAAGCCTCGAGCATCGTCGCAAAGTTGCTAGTCTATCTGCTTTTTACCGGATACATTTCGGAGAATGTGCAACGGAATTGTACAATTTGATTCCTCCATCCCCATTCCACCACAGTACCAGCAGAGATACGGCGAAGCGCCATTGTTACATGGTCGAAGCTCCAAGAGCTCTCACTAAGCGCTTTGCTTCCACCTTTATTGTACGGACAGCCTAATTATGGAATTCGCTACCGTATTGTCTATTTCCGCATAAATACAATTTGAGACTCTTCAAGTCTCGAGTGAATCGGTTTCTTCTGGGCAAGCGTGCTTCACCTTAGGCCGCATCTTCGCTTAGCATCAGGCGGATAGCGGACAAACGTGAGCCCATTCAGAATTATGTAATGTATGCCAGAGTGGCTCTTTGGGATGTGCAGACCGGCGCAGAACAGCGTGCTACAGGTAGCACCAAACTGCTAGGTTAGAGGGTAGTGTACAGAGCAACTACTGAGCAGCCTCAGTGGAAAAGCCTCTGCAGATCATCGTTTGACGGCTGTCAATTTTAGGGTGACCCTTTGAAAGTTTGTAGCTCCGCAAGGAGAAGCTTCCATTCTGTTTTGTGTTAAAATTTAATTTGTTCTTATGATGGTTTATAGAAATGCCTGAAGATCAATTGTAGAACAGAGTAGATGAGGCTGTTGATTAAAATAATAGTAAACACGTTGCTTTGTGCTCAACGGAAGCACAAGTATGGGAAACTTGTGTTTGCGTGTTCTAGCAGAGAACGCACGATGAAGGCATATCCTAGAAACCTTGTGCGTGGTGACACAAGTAGTTCCTGGAACGCACGATATCCCGGGAGGATCGTACTTAGAGGCACGATGTCTGAGCGTTTGGTGTCTTTTGAAATCATGTAGTAAACTGACCAGTTGATAAATCAAGATTTGTGTTGTAGATGAACCTTCAGTCATTTTTCTAAACTTTCCAAACAGTGTTATTAAGTTTACGTGATGATAGATTGGGTAAATAGCCGGAAAGTCAGAGCATAATCGATAAAATTGAAGCCGAGACAAGTAGTACTGACAGTAATTAGGTTTGTATGATGATCGGGGTGGACCATACCACAGGTTATCATGTAACCATAGCTCAGTAAAAGTCGTTGCCTACTTTTAGTAGGGTCGAGCACGAGTACGCGGTAAGCAGCCACCTCTGGCGGGGGTCGCATAGAGTCCGGGAGAGGTTCTGCATTCCCGTGGGGGTTTGCATATGAGGGTAACTGGAGGTTACTGGGCTCTGAGTAGCCAGAGGTCACATGCAGGCCTTCATTAGTTAGGTTAATTGATTTCATTAATAGGAGGGCTCGATGATAATCAAGTATAAGTCTGAATTTCACGGTTGATGCATTTGATATTGAAAAGTAATTTTTGGAAACTCATTTTGATAAATTTTCTTTGATTTCATTATTTTCAGTAAATGAAAGTTGGTTTATTCAAAGTAACAATACAAATCTCAGTAAAATCTTTAAATAAATCGGAATAGAATTTATCTGGTTTGGGTCAGGAATGGCAGAGCTGTTGCTGTGTTTCTTTATTTTTACAATAATTGAGGTCATTGTCGGTTGTACCACAAGTGCTATGCTTGTTTCGATTGAAGAGCAGTCTTCACTGTGGCTGCTGTTGGATATTTTCTTAGATAAGAGTTGTTTCAACTATAGTCAGTTTAGTAACTATTTGACAGCCGTGTTGCTGGAGAAATTGTTAGTATCACTTCTTGATAATTGAACAAAATTGTACTATAGGGGTAACGAGGGATATGACCTAGTCCAGTTGTATCATAGCTGAAGATTTCACCTACTAAAGGGGATAGATGATCTAGTCAAGCATTCCGTAAATTGAAGGGATTTCATCATTGGAATGAATATCTAGACCAGTATATATTACACGATGAAAGGGTCTTTTTATGACCTAGTCCATCAGTAAGATCATTTGATTCATAGCTAATTTTGGAAAATTGTCGTTTGTTTACATTAAAGAAAATTGCGGCACTTAAGGGCGTGCGATTGTCAGAATGACCTTGACAGTGGCAATTGTGAAGTACAGTGCAAGACAGAGATTTCGATATCTTGCGCTGACGGCACGTGCACCGAACGTCATCGCCCCCACCTAATCACGCATTTCTAACGGATGCGTCTCGGTGCACGGACTGCTTGCTGTCTCTGTACAATTAGTTGGTACTCCTACTAATTCATACCATTTCGGAACCTAAACGAGTCTAAGACAAAAATACCGTTTCTTTAGATTTTTCGGTTCCGAATGTGTTTATATTTATTTTATTGTTTTTGGCACTTAATTTCGGAAATAAAAAAAAAAAAGAACGAAAAATTTAAACAAAAAATTGATTTCTGACGTCATACAAACTGTCGAAAGTAGCTGTTTCCTACTATTTACGTGAATATGTGCGTTGAGTGCCTGGGTATATTTCCAACTAGATGATGGACTGCAGGGTTTGTTATGTTGAACTATCAGTTAACAACTCAAAGTGAAAGTCGTGAGTAAAAGTGTTTGAATCCTGAGAAAAAAAAAATGTGGATCCCATAATTTTGGATTTGGTGTCACTTACAATATAAGCATTTTGGTATATCAAAGGAATGAGTTATTGTTCCTTAACTTGTAAGATTTAAATTGTAATTGAATCATATTTTGCTTCTGATGTCTGAGCCAGTCTCGACATTCAGAATAGCCGTGTCGGAGTATCATTAGGTACACAGAGTATAAGTAGAGCTATAACTTTACTGTGTTTTTAAATAATTGAGAATTCTGTGTCTCCTTCGTATTGCATTGACACTCATCATTTACTGGTGGTAGGTCTCTCATATGTAAGAGTCCATCTGGGTGGGTACCACCGCAATGTCAATTTCTACCGCCAAGCAGCAGTAAGCATGTAGTGTTGTATTTCGGTTTGAAGGGCATTGTAGCCAGTGCAACTGCTGGACGTAATGAGACTTAACATCTTATATCTCAGGATGACGTGCGCAGTGGAATGCCACACAGTACTTTGTAACTCAAGGTGCTGGGTGGTGTTGCTACTGTTTATGGGTGGTCGTATCGCTTACTATCAGGCGAACGGCTTGCTCATTGCTCCTGTCATCCAGACCCAAAAAAAAAAAAAAGAGAAAAAAAAAAAGAAACCTTTCAAATTGTGTTGACATTTGTCGATAACAATCGAATTGCGTTCGTTGATGGCAGAGGCCTCCGAATCGCGTTATGTGTTGGCATTCGTTTGATGGCAGAGGCCTCCGAATTGCGTTGGCATTCGTTTGATGGCAGAGGCCTCCGAATTGCGTTGTGTGTTGGCATTCGTTTGATGGCAGAGGCCTCCGAATTGCGTTACACTTACGTCTGGAGAGTGGTACCTCTGAGCTACCTATGTGGTACCCTGGGTAGACATGTACACACCACAGAGTGGTACCTCTGAGCTACCTATGTGGTACCCTGGGTAGACATGTACACACCAGAGTGGTACCTCTGAGCTACCTGTGGTATCCTGGGTGGACATGTACACACCACAGAGTGGTACCTCTGAGCTACCTATGTGATATCCTGGGTAGACATGTACATACCACAGATGTGTGTTGGCATTCGTTTGATGGCAGAGGCCTCCGAATTGCGTTGGCATTCGTTTGATGGCAGAGGCCTCCGAATTGCGACTTTTAATTTTCTTTACAGGTCAGAGGCGACCGTATTGCAGAATGGCCGTGTCGGAGTGACTAAAATACTACAAAATAGGATGCTAGCTAATTACCAGTATTTCAATATTGCACAGTGAGATTTAAAATACACAATGTTGCAGATTAATTTGAATTTGTAAAATAAGTTGTTGATTTGACTATTTTTATTTATGAATATTGTATTACTGTTGACTTCAATGAATCAAGTAGTATGAAATTATGTAGAGGGGAGCGAACCTTTATAATGAGAGTGCAGACGCGCTTCAGGGCATTCGAAGTTTAGTTAGCTAGCTCAACAGAACGTTGTTATTACTCTGTATTGTTGTTCAGACGAAATATATTATGTTTATATGAGAAAAACCAGCTTTTAATTATTATTGAAAGCCTAATTCATGACGAAGTCTAAAACATGGAAATACCACCTTCGCCCACACATCCATCATCCAACTCCGAAATACCTAGTTTTTGATCTTCGACAGAAGACCATTTCCTTTGGAAATATAAGACGCGGCTGCATTATAAGACGAAAATGATTACCGTCTTGGTGGATAATTCGTTTATATCTACTTCCTCAGGCTTAGGGATGTGTGTATGGTAGTTAATGTACACGAACCAAGCTACTGTCAAAAACTATTTTACTAAGGCCAGTTTGTTTCACCCGTGGTGAAATGAAATGAAATGAAATGAAATTTATTCGAACCCATAAAATGTTATACATTATTTAGATTCAGTCAATATTAACTCTACCACCAGTTCGGAAAGCAGTTCTCACTAGAGAAGAACGGGCAAGAAACTCTAGTGTTGCTCTTTTCAAAATCAGTTCAAGGTAAAAAATACAATTAATAATAAAAAAAAAATATGACATAAATATATTTGTTATTTTTGTTTAGAGCAGTTCATTTATATACTCGCAAAAAAGGTAATAAATTTTAAAATCCTATACGAGTGCATAACCCTCTCAGGAATCATGTAATAATTTGGTCTGAAATTCTTCTTGTAATAATTTGGTCTGAAGTTCACGATAAGGCTCTTATCACACTGGCGAACTGCAAACGAATTCACAGCGAGGCGAAGGCGATGCGCGTTCGGCCAGAGACTATCCCGCCCTCACACCCACCACTGCAACTCCTGTAAGCCAGGGTCGGCAGTGGCACGCATTTTAAGACACCGAGCGGTGAAGCTCGGCGAGTCTATAAGAGCACTAGTTAGTCTTAGCCCGCAACGAAGTTAATCAAATAGAAGAATAGGGAGGAGTTAGAATTAATATATTTTTCACTTCCCTCCATGGCAAAGCGGGAGACAAAATAATGAACTTAAAAGGTATTTTTTAACTTGAGACTTTTACAACTGGAAAAGCCAGATGTAAAGCACCACGGATAACATTTTAAAGGATAGTATCATTTGAGCTGGTAGATTTGATTCCACTCCCAAAGTATGAGATGCGCAGATTGTTCGAAGTTGCAGTCAGAAGGCGAACATAGACACGCAGGCGAATCAACCAACCTAAAGGATAATAATTTGCACTTAAAATTACCATGACTTGTAAGGAATTGCGAGACACAATGATCAATTTCGAGCCAAGATTTTGTAAGACGATCCCGAACCGAAGGAAAAAAATGATACAAATGCCGCCCTTACGTACGCATATTCCATCTACACTGCTATCCCACTAAAATATCGTTAATCATTTTGGAAGTCTGCTTAAATAATATGTTAATAATTTTCAAAAGTTCGCGCGATGTCAAAAATCTTTTGTCCATATCGACTCTAGTGGTAGTAATACATCGCGGCGCGACGCTGAACCTCCAGATCGATTGGAAGTACACCCGCGAGGACAGAGGTAAAGCTTCCGTTCTAACTATTCCATACGCCTTACACAAGAATATCAACGCCAAGCGCTGGCTCTGGAGCAATTTTCGAAACGAGAAACGAAACGAAACGAGAAGGGAATGTCAAGACCGTTGTCAAGGTGAGTGCAATAATCATGATTCATGAGTGCTATTTTTACGTATATTTCCATTTATAGTGGCTTAGGAAAATGATATCGATCCTTGGCTCTCTAAGATCAGCAAAAACTAAACAAATATACAGCTACCAATAAAAAGTACCTACCCGAATAATTGTTATAATAATAATAATACCAGCCCTGTATTATATACTGCCCACTGCTGAGCACGGGCCTCCTCTACTACTGAGAGGGTTTTAGGCCTTAGTCTACCACGCTGGCCTAGTGCGGGTTGACAGACTTCACACACCCTCCAAATTCTTTTGGAGAATTCTCAGGTATGTAGGTTTCCTCACGATGTTTTCCTTCACCGTTAAAGTGAACGATAATTGATAAACAATACACACATAACTTCGAAAAGTCAGAGGTGTGTGCCTTGGGTTTGAGCCTCCGGACATGGTCTCCGCAGACCGTTCCATTCTCAACTAGGCTATCGTCCACTTTAGGTTAGGCAAATGTGGTTAATGTATTGTTTGTTATAGATAACAAAGATAAACAAATTCCTGCAATACTTCGGTTGCAAAGGCTCCCCCTCGGTACAATCGAATCCATTAGGCTGAAATTTGCACCACACACTCCAGTTGTAATCGCTTATATTATCTGGAAAGTAAAGTGCATCTGCATAAGGCTGAAACTCGATGACGGTCATTACGAGAAATATCTATTATATCTATTCAGACTATTGTTTTGTATTGTACCGTATGTACAATGAGATGATAATATCGCTACCATTGTCACCATTTGAACAAGGGCGGATCCAGGGGGGGGGGGGGTCATGGGGGTCATGACCCCCCCCCTAGGCTGAGTCCAGAACCTAGGTGGACCACTAATTAAAATTATTAAACATTATGTTTTTATATATTTTTTGTCACAATATAGATTTTATTTAAGTACTTTAAATATTTAATTAATCTATTCATATAAAAGTCTTAGTCCTGACTGACGGATCAACGCACAGCCTAAGCCGCTGAACGTAGAGACCTGAAACTTGGAGGGTGTGTTCCTTGTATGACGTAGGCTTCTGATAAGAAAGGATTTTCCGATATTCTACCCCTAAGGGGATGAAATAGGGGGCAAAGTTTGTATGGGGCAACGCGATTCCTTGGTCCAATCTAATTCAAATTTAGCATAAACTTTTTTAATATAATTGATGGGGTTGATCCCTAATGGGGTTAAAAAGCGTTGAAAGTTATTTTGGCATTGATTTGCTTCGAAGTATCAGTAAGATATCAATACTCCTTATATACTCTAGTAAACAAGTTGAAAAACGTGAAAAATAGAGATAAAGGTCCTAAAAATATAAGCTCATTCGATTCGTAATCACCTCAAGAAAAATGTTTTTGAAGGATTTTGGTGCAGGTTAAAAATTGCAATTGTTATTAACAAAATAAGATGAAAAAAAAATGATATTTCGTTTTTTGTTAATAACTCGAAAAATATTAACATTTAAGCAATTTTGAAAAAAGGTCGTTAAAGAGGAGGAAATTTCCAATAAAAAAGTCTTAACTCTCGGAATTCTATCTCCATTATTTATAATTTTAATTAGACGTTGAAAATAGGGCTCGCGGCAATTACGGCATGCGCGCACTGCCGCTAAAGAGAGTTCAGCAATAAAAATATTTTTTTTATAACATAAAATGTGATTTAAAAAATTTGTAAAAATTCTAGTATCTTCTTAACACTTGAAAGAATCGAGCCCTGCAGAAAAAAAAAGTTTAATCACCATTTTTCAAAAAGTTATTCAATTGTTAACTAACCAATTTTTTCCCAATCTCCATTGGCATAAACAATGTGATGAAAGGTATAAATAATTGGCCTATAAATTTTAAACTTCGTGGAGCCCTTTTGATACATGTACTTTATAAGATCCTGCGGTAAATTTTCATTAAAGCTTATTAATTTGTTAATTATGATTTTTTATAACTACTAATTTTAGGACGTTTATCTCTATTTTTCACGTTTTTTCAACTTGTTTACTAGAGTAATAGGTCGGATAGTGTGTAGGGAAGAGAACAAAAAATCGGCTGCACCAAATAACCGATTTTTGATTGCAATTGATTTTATATTCAAGGATTTTGTTATCGTATGAAAAATAGAGTTAGATTATTATCAAATCTTACACATTACAATCAAGAGGTTTTTTTATTATAATAGTTTTTGTTAGTCGTTCATTTTGATTTACCGATAGAATTTCACGATTATCCTTTCATAACATTTAAATTGGTTATTGAACATTACAAAGAAATAATGTGTGTACTGAAACACAAATCACAAATTGATTGGTACAGTTTAAATTATTTACTTTGGAGATCTTCATTTTCTGTCTTCTATATCTAAATTTAAATATCTAACTCATTGTTCAAATATGTTTGTAAAACATAATTTTTAAATATACAGCTGTGTTTTAGGTATTTGCATCCAAAGTTTAGTTTTTTTTAAGTAATCGTTTACGTTTCGTTACCAAGCGATTTAAAACTTTCGAAAAATTACGCTCATAAACTGAAAAATACAACACTGTAAAAGCGTCGCGTTGATATATGAGTCAAGATGTTATTATTTATTTCAGTATATTTTTACAATTTTAAATCAAATATGTTAAATAAGTATGATACTATTTCTTATAATTTATAGAAAACATGATATATATTTGTAATTATGTAGCCGACTTTTGAATTTTTGGTTAGACGTTCTTACAAAGCTATAGCGTCGCGAAAAATTTGAATTGTCATACCAGCGAGCTAAGATTACATACATATACATATACACTCACGCCTGTTATCCCCGAAGGGGTAGGCAGAGGCGCAACTAGTGCACCCACTTTTCGCCATTATTCCGTCCCATGATGTGATAGGGGGCGAGCCTATCCCCATATCGGGCACAAATTCCAGACTCCGAGCTGATACTGAATAGAAAAACTCAATATCACTTTGCCCGACCCGGGGATCGAACCCGAGACCTCAGCTTTGCAGTCGTACCGCTTTCGCGTCGCTTTCCTCGGTGGCGTAATACAACTACGCCACCGAGGCAGCTAAGATTGTATAGTATACTAGCGGCCCCGACAGACGTTGTCCTGCCCTAAAAAGGAAATAAAATCCTAGAACCCGAGTACAGCGCTACAAACCATTCTCGAATCCTCTTGGAGACACACAAAAAAATTTCATTAAAATCGGTCCAGCCGTTTTTCCGCGCAATTTTCTTAATTTTTTCTTTCATAAGAACCTTCTCCTGACAATAATAAACACATCAAAAAAAGAAATAACGAAATCAGTCCAGCCGTTCACGCGTGATGCCGTGACCAAGGAAAATAGGGATTCATTTTTATATAATAGACTAGCGGCCCCGACAGACGTTGTCCTGCCCTAAAAAGGAAATAAAATCCTAGAACCCGAGTCTAAACCATTCTGGAATCCACCTGAAGACACACAAAAAAAATTCATTAAAATCGGTCCAGCCGTTTTTCCGCGCAAAATTCTTAATTTTTACTTTCATAAGAACCTTCTCCTGACAATAATAAACACATCAAAAAAAGAAATAACGAAATCAGTCCAGCCGTTCACGCGTGATGCCGTGACCAAGAAAATAGGGATTCATTTTTATATAATAGATATAGTATATAAGTGTATTTAATAAAGCAGTAGAATCAGTGTGTCCGTACATTTAAAGAAATGTGATAAAAAAGAAAGGCAGTGACTACAGAAGAGTAATGGAACACAAATAAGTGATGCTGCGTGCGGGCGGTGCTGCGACCAAAAGCTAGTTTAATATAATACTTTGACGGCAAACGCATTATTCGGGAACGAACGCATCGAAAAAAATTTTGTCGCGCCACCGCCACGGCCGCCACCATTCATATTTGATACTAGCTTTTGCCCACGGCTTCGCCCGCGTTAATAGGTTTTTCCGGGCTAAAAGTACATAAAAACCTTCCCGTTGAATCACTCTATCCAACACATTTATTTGGATAAAGATTAATATTATGTCGTTGATACAACTCTTAACAAATAATGCATTAGTTTCGACCAAATTTGATTACCATAAAAACCGTTCTAGTGAGTGAATCTTAAAAGATAGATAATACTGTCCCGGACATTTTTTTAGATCATTTCAAGAGGAATAATTCTTTCATACATATATATTTGGTATCTTGAACCGTTTTCGCAGCGCACGCAATGGAAGCCCTCAAGAATGAATAATTTTCCCCGTTTTTTTTTAACATTTTCCATTATTTCTTCGCTCCTAATAGTTGCATCGTGATGTTATATAGCCTAAAGCCTTCCTCGATAAATGGTCTATTCAACACAAAAAGAATTTTTCAATTCGAACCAGTAGTTCCTGGGATTAGCGCGTTCAAACAAACAAACAAACTCTTCAGCTTTATAATATTAGTATAGATAGAATGCCTACTTTTTACTTTTCAAAATTAAATTATAACTTCTTGTGACTTGACCACGACTATTTGACCCCCCCCCCCCCTGGCGCCAAAGCTGGATCCGCCCTTGCATTTGAATATGATCATGTCGGCTTTATCTCAGTTCCATTCATTGGAACTGAGATGAACCTGACCTAACATATACAAGCCTTGAAAGACGAGACGAATTGTGTGACCTGCAATTTATTTTAGTCTAGAATGGAATATCTAAGTATAGACATACGTCAGCCCGAATAAACTAAACTGTAACTCACCACGTATTTGTTGTGCAATAATGTGTTTCACGTCGAATAAAATTATTTGAAAATACAAAATAACTTTAAAGCATAAAGCGAACATGATAAAACTAAAGAAAATGTTATTAAAATAATGCGTTTTTTATTACGCCATACTATTTATTTTTCAGATACCAAAATATTATGGTTACATTGCGAACAATCACATTTTAACAATCAGAGAGGAAAACTAGATCCAAGGAACTCGAATTCTAATATACTTCGTACTTTTAAGGGTTTATACCCTTCATGCGCTCAGTTGTAGCTAAGTGTTCTATTGCTTTTTGCAACGACTGCTTTGGATACTCTGGAGGTATGGATTTATATACATTTTCCAATATCCAGTCAACCATAACTGTCTGTTCTGCATGTCTCTCGGCGATGTATTTCTTCGTATAATATTCCATCTTTCCCTTTACTGTATAATACACTTCCATTGCTCGCTCACGATATGCTGCTTCCAACTGAATTTGAATACATTCCTTCTTTGCATCAGTTAGTAATTTCTGCCCTTCTGCTCTCCACTGAGCTTCTTTCGATGATTTCACTATATTTTCATACATTTCTATTTCATCCTGTCTTATTTTCTCCCACGCAGCCTGTACTTCGTCTACTTGTGCATCGAGACTAGCGCCGAATGCAGGACCAAGTTTTGTCGTGGCTAAATACAATATCAGAGCAATTGACAGGCCGCTGTAATACTCATGCTCTAGTATATATATCTCTTTACTTAATAAATAGTTACTAAGTGCAATGCCAAATAAGTATGGGCCTGTTACGCCAGTCTTGGAATAGAAGAAAAGGAACCACTCGTTCGGTATGAAGCCTAAACGGCATGGTGCTGATTTTTCCAAGCGTTTGAAATCTGGTTTCTTCACACCAGAAGTTCCGTCGGAGCTCGTGCTCACATTCGCTTGTTTTGCAGCAGGACATGTTTTTGTGTGAGCATATAAAATATTCGATAAAAACAAGTTAAATGATTTCTTGTGCAATTTGCTTATCGGGTGTTTTATCATTGTGAAATAAAATATCTGGATGAAAATAATATTAAAAGAATGTTTGACAATAATACAATTAGATTATGGAAGTTTGACGCATTTGACCAAAGAGCATTATAATCAAAGAGCATTATAATCAAGAATTTTATATAGTTATATTATAGTAGTTATATTATAAACTTCTTGATTATAATACTACGGAAATTATAATACTACGGAAATTGACTTTCCATATTATTATCAAAGAGAATATAAACTTATAATGCTCTTTGACATAAACACTACGTTAGAAGATTCCGTAGTATTATAATGCTCTTTGGTTAGAAGTTAACGAGCATTATAATACTGCGTAATTTTTATTATTATACAAAATTAAATTATGAGGGCTTCCATCATAGAATAAAGACTAAAGCACTTATAGTCCTTATTCTAAGGCTTCCATACACAGATGGGCATTGTCTTTGGTACTTATGAGTTTAATTTAAGTCCTTAATTTTTTTGTAACTACCACAATTACACTCCATGTTCTCAATATTAACAGAACAAATAAAAAAAAGAAACTTTACGGTAATATTATTACCTTATTTTATTACATTAATAAAATAAATAGAAAAACGATTCGACTCTTTTTCTGATATTTCTGACATTTATAAAAACCAGAATAAGCGTGCGTTGCTTGCGTTTAAAAATCTATTTATGTGGTAGGCGTAAAACAAATAATTACCAATTTTGATTGAATCGAATTTGTGTTTGTTAAACAATAATGTAATTATTTGTTCCTTTTTTGAGTTTGATTTATCGACGACAGTTATTGATGTCTTATTTACAAGGAACTGTGCAAAGAGCATTATAATACTACGGAAAGAACTGTGCATCTAGGGTTTTTAATACATCAATGGTTTAAATACTCAAAGCTTGCACTTGACTAAAGCATTTCACAAGTAATATTATATTATTCAAAGAGGCAATAGCAATGTCAGAGTATAACTTGTCGCACCTTTAGAACGAAATCGACACAAATAAAAAAATCGAAAATTGAGTTATCGTCACAAAATGATTTAAAACTGGTCCATTTTCTTACAAAAATATAATAAATTATAGAAAATCGAAAAATATAGCCTGCAATGCTGAAGTCTCGGGTTCAATGGCGGGGTCGGGCAAAGTTATACTGAGATTTTCTATTTAGTACCAACTTGGAGTCTGGAATTTGTGTCCGATTTGGCAATAGGCTCGCCCCCCTGTCACATCATGGGACGGAATACGCACGGCAACAAGGGGATGCACTAGTTACGCATCTGCCTACCCCGTCGAAGATAAAAGGCGTGAGTGTGCATGTATGTATTTTTTATTTTCCTACAACTACCCGCTCGTCGATGTTGAGTCCTGCTTAAAGTAGACCACCTTAGGGAATCTAGTTACTTACAAATCGCATTGGAAATACAATGTTATTAGTCTTGGAAATTATACCGAGGACCTATCGCTCCACAATCAATATAATACGGCTACTTAATAAAGACGACATTAAATAAAACAACTTTATATTATATCATAAATTGTTTAATTCTACTAAATCAGAATAATCATTCAAATAACTTTACAAATCAATTGAAAACTGTATAGGTAGTAATCATACTACTGAGATATTGGGGTGATTACAGGATCTATGTTAATTCTTATAGCTATAAATTATAGTTTAGAGACGGTATTTGGCGGCCCGTAGGATGGGGTACTTATCGCCGGTGCAGAGACCACGAAAATCGTCCATAGAGAGGTCGTTGATTGATATACCGCCGAGGTTCTTTGATCTGTAAAAATATTACATATATTAATGTCAAATATAACGAATCATAAAAGATAGTTTCATTGAGCCGTTTAGAATTTGTTTACAAAATTATGAAATGTCTTTTTAAACGCATGAATATTATTTACTCGTTGTATTTAGTATTTCAAACCTGTAAGCAAGTGAATATGTGAATTTCAGATCGTGTGAAAGCGCAATTCCGACGCAATTATAATTGTTAAAAAGTTCGTGAAAAGCAATCTGTCACCTAATTTTGAAATAGTAAACTGCTACACACTGTACAATTATAGAAACTTTTCTCAATAGTTTCGTACTTTGTTTTCATACAATTCAAAAAACATCTACGTTTTCATCAAGAAGATTTACTGCTTCAACACTTTATGGTTGACTAGCTATTTCCCGCGGCTCTGCCTGCGTGAAAAAGTTTTCTAAATCTATCAAAAATCAAACCTTACCTCTTGATAGTATTAGTATAGATAATAGCAGAGAGAGAATTTAAAATCACCCTGCCTGTAAAAGTTGGTATATAATATGCATTTACTCAGAACACCATAATATGGTTATGGTATGATTATTTGTTGTAGTACTGTTAATACAGGCCATTCAAATAAATTGAATTCAATTTGGACATGAGTAATATTAGTTATGTATATAAGAGACAGTCAAGATTTGTTTACTTTATGAGTATTTGACTTTAATAGTATCTGTAATCTGTATTATGCATTTAATAGCCAATTGCTAAAACTGCACCGCGCCCATTGGATCCTTGGAATCGAATAACAATAAAATTTGACATGTGTAAACAGTGAGTTGATTTGATTGGTTTATTTTTACCATAAACGCATAGCATCTAACTTACGTGACGTATGATGCCTTTTGTCCAGCGGTGTCAGGGTCTTCGTATGATACCCAAATACCGCCTTCGCCGCTGTCGTCGGGCAGGCGGAAGGCGTATGTGCCTGTAAAATATTATCGTTATATTTTATCGAGTCTTCTACCTACAGATAACAAGCCATAACAAATATTCCGAGGTATCTGTGTGAATTCTGGAATAATTTGATGAGATCCTTACTTTATTTTTCAATTACCCCAAAGAGTTCTAAGATTATACATACTTCTTTTTTTGTTAATGGCCCTACTACCAGTAGCCTGACACGAGTCGGCTTTTCTGGCCACACCGGTCTTTAGGGTGAACGCAGAACGCGCTCGCAACCCTTTGAATTAAATGACCATGCTGAGGGCAACCTACTAACGAGTTACGAACCTCGGTTCAGGACGGCCACTGAGAGAGGATGAGATATCAATATATATACTTATATATAAGTAGAAATTATGTTTAAAATTATGAATTTCTATATTATTTGATGATATTATAATAACCTACAGTTGACAACACCTTAAATTAATGCTAAAAATCATATTATAAAAGCTGTGAATTTATTTTCCGATTCACCTCAAATTACCCTTATATACCTACAAGTTCATAAATTAAAATAACACCAACCACAAATATTAACACATAGAGACAATGTTAACACAAAATATTAAAAGTGTTTATAAACAGCTGACAAGTGAATTATTAAAAAAAGATAGATATCAAATTGCAGGGGAGGCTCTATTTGCATTTATTACCATACACGATTGCGATTAAATGGTAAAAGGCTTAATTTGTGCAATTATTACTACGCGTTGAACATTAATTAAGATCTAAATTAGGTTGATTTTATCAAATAAGGCATACATTATATGTATGTTTAATGTTCGTGCATCGTAGTTAACGAAAACTAGTAATAAGCGTAATATATTTGTGATAGGCACCTTTGGAACAGTCAAGACTTAAAACTATTTAAAAATTGCACTATCAAGTTTTAAATCTAACAGGATTTTTCTTATGAAAATTGCGAATTTATAATATATTGTCGCATTGTGATGGTACGAAATATTTACCAAGCAATGACTACGCAAGGAGGTACTACTTAAACTAGCTAACTACTCTTTTACGTTCTTAAAATAACTTTTACAATTTTACTAAACATCTTTCAATTGATTTTATTTCTCGCTTTAATCTCGCAAGCAGTTCCAAAATAAACAGCCATATTTGAAATACAATATTAGAGTCAGCAATAAGTACGTACGATGTTGCATAATGATTTAAATCTTGTATTGCATATGACCCAATTTATACGCTGAAATTGCAAGCGCCAAGTGGTTAATTTTTATGCATACCGAGAATGGATTTTATAACGAAATTTACGCTACTTTAAAAATATAATCAGCTGCAATATTGCAAATTTATATGACGTAATCTATATGCGGTTCACTGGAGTGATTCTAATGAAGGCCAAAGGTGTGGTTTGACGTCCGTGACCTCAACAATTTGGCCATCTAAACCGGTCCATGTATGTATGTATAAGCTTTACCTATATATTTATAATAAAGCTGGCCGGCCCAAGTAATATTATAAGTTACTACATGTCGTGGTTCAATTTCCTAAAACACTACACGGCACCAGGGCTATCTAGTTAAAAAATCTGATTAAAACATTCCATTGTTTTTCATGGGAGTTAGTTACTGGGATAAAAGGCTATGTGTTAAAGCAGGGTATGGTCTACCCGTGTGCCAAGTTTCATATAAATCCCTTCTGTTGTTTCTGTGTTTACTTCTAACAAACATCCAAACATTTTTCACTAATTTTCGCATTTATAATACTAGTAAGATAAGATATGACATTGTCACCTGCTTATTATAGGCACTATGTAGCTTTAAATACGAATCTATGACACGCATGGACAGCGGCTTCAATATACCATACAATCATGTCTCTGCATAGAACCCAATATAATAGCTTGGCAATAGCCAACTCAAAAACCTTTTATATTGAGTAAGATTGCTTGAGACCCTAAAATTACTGCCACCTCCATAGTTCGAAGTAATCTAATCAGACTAATGGAACCGTAACCACGTGACATGAACTATGAAGCCGTGAGAGACCAATCACCATTCTGTGTTAATAGCAAAAAGCCTGTTTTAAATGAGTACCAACCAAAAACCGGCGTAAGATCATCCTCCTTCGTTAATCCCTTTTCTGAAAAGTTAAATACGCTTACTGTTTCCCAAAATATTTGTATCTACAATGGCAACAAAGCAAAATGAATGTCCGCTACTAATAATATTATATATAAATACAGTTAATTACAGTTTATATTCTTATAGACAAAATGCAGAATGAGTCTATTACCTACAGAGGACTGATAAGTCTGTATCACTAAGATACAGATTGAAGCATTTTAGGATTCCTTTACGATCAGCACACCAATTAATTTAAATTTCCATTCTTAAAACTGTTATGAACTGTATTTGAATGGCATGAAATCAGACAAAAGCCCAAAACCATACTAGAACTTACCGAAACGTTTGCTGGGATCGGTGACCTTCCTAAGGTGGGGACGCATTCCCTTCTGGTGGTTGGGGTTGATGAGCTTAGCGCAGACTTCAGGGTAGCTCAAGAGACCTTCGATCTTGGTGTAAGGCCCTGATGAAGAAATAATTTTTCGTCTATATTTTGAAATCTAGATTGACAGATAATATGAGTAGAAGGATTATAATTTTTATAATATCTTAAAAAGCACCTGAAGCTTTTTCTTATTTACACTATTCTGAATTCAAATGTACTAAAGTTTATTTTCCATTTTTAGTTGGATTTTCGATAAAGCGTGTTTTTAGACTCAGTTGATAGCGTTACGTTTTTTTTTACCATCGAAGGTAAATGAACTGCCAGCCATCTCATGGCAAAGAGTCACACTATGTGATATGCAATTATATGCTGAAGGAAAAATATATATAAATTTACTTAAATATGCAGCTTTCCCGAGTAACAATAAATTTATTTCTCAAAACTATGATCAAAATATGTTAAGTTATTAATGTTAAGGTATATGTTAAGTTTCACAAATATCTGTAAATACATACATACATCTTACTAATAAATAAATGAAATGTCGTTTAGATTTTCCAGAAAACCTTTTTACCTAAGCAGCAATGTCAACACATCGCACCTTTAGGATAAAAACGACACAATTCAAAAAGATAGAAAATTGGGTTATCGTCATAAAATTACTTAAAACGAAGTACTCAATACAACAATAGTTCAAACACAGCCATATTCAGGTACGAAAAGGAAGAAGCTGTTATATCAGACCTTTTTTTATTACATTTTTATCAATAAGAGACTAGTTTTAAGTCATTTAAAAATGTCAACTCAATTTTCTATTTTTTTAATTGTGTCGTTTTCGTTCTAAAGGTGCGACATGTTTGCATCAACGAATGAGGTTTAGCAAAATTTTGCGTGCGCAGTAATCACACAGTTTTGGAAAGTTACTTTACTACGTCTATTCCAAAGGACATACAGGAGTACATTCGAAGGAATGAAAGTCCGAACTCGTAACATTATTAATCATAGCTAGTTTTATTCGTTGAATACTTTGACCGCGAGTCGCGATACCAAATACTTGTAGACATCATTTATTAAGTACACCAACAACATAACATTGTTTTAGATTTATAATTACTTTATGACAGTGATTCCTCGCTGTTTCCTCTAAATATATCGCATGTTGCCAATCAGTACTGAAATACTGTATTCACGAAACAACTGAAACTGATGTAACCATATTTTATTTTCCCTAGAATCTTGCACAGTCAGCAACATAAGTATCTGTACAAAATCAAAATTTCAAATCACCTATATACGCGTTAACTTAATCTGAAACATTTTTTTCTTCGTTTGAAGTAAAGTAAATCTATTTTATATTATTTTTGTGACGAGAAAAAATATTAGCAAGAACGCAAAAGTATGTAGGCAATTTGAAATTTTGAATTTGTTCATCTACTTATGCTGGTGATTGTACATACGTCTCCTAAGGAGTCAACGATTGTATTTTAGTTTCAAAACAAATCTTTACCACGAAGAATAATATTCTGACATACTCGTAGCGGGTAAAATGGCTCTAACAGGGGAGGTCTTATGATGCATATATACATACCAGCTTCACCGGGGCCATCGGCGTGCAGTGGGGGAACTCCTGAGATCTCACTATCAGAATCGAGCTTCCATGTCCGAGCAAAAGCTGTTACGCCAAGGACGAGCTTGGTGCTGGGAGCGCTGCTCTGCAACCTAAATGATGGAAATACTATTGTACAATCTAAAACGATGCATTTATTTGGAGAATTGACGGCGAATATTAGGATAATGTAGAATTACGATTTACAATAACACAGCTAATGTTGTTAAGCGATTTCACACGAAGGGTGGTTACTTTAATCAGATCCTAATATTTGTTTATTATTTTACAGTTATTTTTTGTTTCCAAATGTTTAGGACACTGGTTAGTATAAAGAAATCACGAACCTAAGCCAGAACTATTATTATTTAATTAATCACTATATAATTTTTCTTAGATCTCCCCATAAAGAAAAGTCTGTCCTCGTGGATCCCCCACACTCAGCTAGGCTTGTGGCGAGGGTCCTCACGCGAATTTTAGTAAAAAAAATATTATATTCAACTGTCTATGTGTATGTGTGTGTGCGTGCGTGCGTGTATATATAAAAAATATACATCAATGTTTTATACCAAAGAATTACGGAACGCGCAACTCATTCGACAATGGTAAGCACTAAACTCCTAAAGAGTAACAACACCACCCAAAACCATGATGAATAACAAAGCTAGACACTGGATTGAGGTATCTCCTTATGCCCAGAATTTATACAAACTTGTTATAAAGTTTTTGGTATTATAAATCCTTTACGTTTAAGATAACTAACCAGTAGTTGACAGCGGCATCAGTATTGAGCAGCGGGTTGCGGTTCTGCGGAGTGTAGATGGGAGCCGTGTAGTCGGCCTCCTTGGGGTTACGCTCAGGGGTGTTGTAGTCGTAGGCCTCAATGTTTACTATATCAACCAAGTTGATAATGGCCGGCACGTCAAAGTAGACTAAAATTAAAACATTTTAATTAATTACATCTTTACTACTTTAATTTTGTCCACAAGTAACCTAAGTTCGCTGTCTCAAAGCTTTGATTTAAATGTGTTACCAAGTCTTTTTACCAATTCTTTTTTGCCGCGCACGTGCAAACTGTGGAATGGACTCCCTGCATCGGTGTTCCCCGAGCGCTATGACCTGTCCTTCTTTAAACGAGGTATAAAAAGAGTACTCACCTCCCGGTAGGTAACGGCTTGGTTGTGCCTCTGGCATTGCTTTAGTCTATGGGCGGCGGATACCGCTTACCATCAGGCGGACCGCTTGCTCGTTTGCCTACTAAGGCATTAAAAAAAAAAAAAGTCGGAATCTCAATAAGACTAGGTTAAGGACATTTAACTACTTGTTTACATCACAAGTATTTACTTTTCAAGCGACCAATGGAGCAGGAATAGATTCTGCAAGGTAACATGCGTAGACCTGCTCTACATTGAGAGGGGTCTGGATTTACATTTACCACACCCGGCTAGTGTGAGTTGCCAGAGTGGAGAGTGCCTTAGTACAAACCTGTTGCCAGAGACAGCTACAGCTGCCCGTTCTACGACTTATTAAAGTAATATAACTAGTTTTTCTCTTAATTAATAAATAAAATTACATAAAATATGAATGGTCATTAAACTTGTTAATATTATATAAATTATTGGTAACCCACTAGCAACAAAGAATTGTTTGTGAAAAGGATAGGTTTATCAACGATGACTTAGTGTGTAAACTCCCCACGGTCACATAAATAAATATTCTTGTTATTTATTATTATATTTGCTTGTTCTCCTTTGTATTGATATAAACTGCGTATAAACTCATACAAAGAAAAGGTAGACATCTTCACATTTCAGCAAACGTGATCAAATTAGATCGAATGAGATGATAACAATGCGCTACATAAAGTACCTATAACAATATAATAATAGCTGCACTTGGCCCAACACGAAACAAGGTCATATTGATATCCTTTTGAAACATTATATTCAGACAAATTGTATTGTTTTTTTTTATAATAAGACCGTATTTCGTGTCAAACCAGTAAACAAAGCTATAGATATCTGACTAAAACTGAAGCTGCATCACACCATGACAATTTCATTCCCCGAATATGTAATAACTCCTTGACGTAAACTAATCAACAGTCGATTAATGTTGTCAATTACTATCTTTAGTTTCAAATGAAACGTAAGCTCCACATAGTTATATCTAGAATATTCTTTGTTTAGACCATTAAAATTAAATTCGATAAACTCTTAAAATATTCTGATATAACGCTGAAATAAATTGACACATCAACACCGATTGAAAAACGTAAATCTACATTAAAATTCGTAAGCGAATAACGTTTGCGACAAACATTAATTTCCAAGAAGTATGGTGGATTAATCAAAATTTTGAATGTTACATTCCACAAAAACATCCCAAATTGAAATGAATGAACGAGAACTCACTCGAAGCGTTCACGTTTGGTAGAACAGTAACAGCTAACTGCATGTTGGGCTTAACGCTGAGCGCTTGTTTCATTTCGCGGACGAGAGCGGTAAATCCTTCACGGTGCTCGGGCTCTTTGTCATCGACTGGGGTTGTGCCGAAGGTCTTCTTGATGCCGTGCCAGATAGATCCTAAATAAAAAAATAAGAATGAAAACTGTTTTAGTGAACTTTGTGAAATGTGATCGGGGTAAATGTGTATACATGATGCAAACGGAAGGTATGAATGAGCCTTTCGTATTTAAGGAAACCAAGGCCAGTTTGGACTAGTTTAGGATTCAAGTAATTATTAGTAGAATAAAATATAATTGAATTTATGTTTTATGTAGATAAATATTGCTTATTGTTTGCATTTTCTATTTAGTCAGGTTATAGATTATTTGATGGATAACTTTTTTCTAAGATTAAAAATTCAGTCCTAACGGATTAAGATAATATATCTACTAATAGGCCTGATGCTTACCCCAAGTGGAGCGGACCTTCTTGGGCTTGATTTTTGCGAACTGCCAAGCGAGATCAATACCGTCAAATCCGTGTTGTTCAGCGAGAAGGACGCCAGAGTTCACGAAAGCCGTACGAGCTTGCGGAGATTCCAACTAAAAACGGAAAATTAAAATATACATTACAAAGTCATTAAATTAAATAAGTTAACGAAATATTGGAATAAATTGTCAAAATTTAAACCCAATTGGCAGTTATTTTCGCGTCTGGAGAAGTTAACAATCGTTAACTTGTGTCGAGGGCTACAGACGCAAAGTTGTATGTTGCTAGGCTATTATGTAAAACTGCCCAGATTATATTCTGAAATGTAAATTTTTCAGTTATATTTCAAATTAAGCTACACAATTCGTGTTTAAAAGGTTAAGTACTTGTAATAAAAGCCCTAATAAGTACAGAGTTTTATTAAGGCCTACAGTGACTAAGAACGTTAAATATGAAAAGGTAGGTCTCGGTCCTCATCTTTACATGTTCTCGTGGCCTTCGTCCATCACTCTGTTAGGTGAAAATCACAAACCTTCGTTTTTTAAGCGTTATCAATGTATCAAATTTTTCACAATATGTTTGCTTTGGCGTTAAAGCAAGTCATAATTCATTCTTACAACTGAAAGCCGATTTCAATAATAATCCTACCCGCAACCTTGGGATCAATAGCTAACTGGATCAGAATAAAAATATATTAGTTTGACATACGTATAATTGACTTATATTAATTGGTTTATTCGCCACATTGATGCGTAGCTATCGGGTCATTTTATTGAAATCGATGGTAAATCTCTAAATGACTTACAAGAAGGTTATATTTCTGCACATCTTCGATGTCAGCGTCACCTCCGACGGACAGAAGGACCTTGAGCCCAGGGTATTTGGTCTTAAAGTTGGTAATCGCACGGTAGTTAGCGTGGGCGCGGTCTACGTCCAGATTCTCGTTTAGCGGCACCATCTTGTAGGTGTCGGGTTGAACGCCAGCATATCCGTACAAGAGATGTGTGCAGAACGACAGCGCGGGGTCCAAGTCCATCGGCAGCATGCGAGCTTGAGCTGGATAAATGCATCCTTCGACTGTATTATCATGTTCTATTATAATCTTGTGTATTTGCATAACATAATAAAATAAATAAATAAATTAATTAATTAATAAATTAATTTTATAAAAAGCTAAATTACTAACACCTAACTAACTGGTCTATCTAGATTATTCAATTGTATAGATGACTAACATTTTCCCACGGCTCCACCCGGGTGTAAAAGTTTTTTCAGGACAAACATTTTCCCGGGATAAAAATTCTAACACCCTGAAGTAATGTAGGTTCCTATTAGTGAAAGAATTTTCAAAATCAGTTCAGTAGTTCCAAAGATTAGCATTACAAAAGCCGCTACAAACCAACAAACGTACAAAATTTTGCTCATTATAATAATGCCACCCCTATTTTCCCACTTAATGGGTAGTTTCTAAATATAAAAAGTGTGTGTAATTAATATTAGTAAAGAACATATTATGTGAGCTTGGAGTCGACAGCTTTAAATATAAAAGATTTTCCATACAAAGTTACACCCCTTGTTGCACCCCTTTGTAAGAGTTGTTCAGAAAAATAATTGACTACATTTTAGTTTCTTTAAATAATGAGTATTTTCAAGTAAAACCTACCATTAAAACTATAGAAGTTTCATACAAATTATGCCACCCCTTTTTACCCCCTTTGGGATTGAATTTCACAAAATCTCATCTTAATGAGCACTTACGTCCTAAAAGGAACTCCTGTCCAAAATTTGAGACTCCAAGCACTAGTTTCTGAATTTCGGGATAAAAGTCCCGCTTTGCATTTTCCTGGGATAACAAGTAGCCTATGTCCTTTCAAAGGCTCTACTGTGTACCAAATTTCATTTAAATCGATTCAGTAGTTTTGGCGTGAAAGCGCGTTAGACAGGGTTACTTTCGCATTTATAACATTAGTAAGGATATGTAGATAGATATTCTAATATTGCAACATGACTTCATTTTATAAAGGCGTATTCCTTAAAAGGATCAATAACATTGATTTCTATAAAGACAAACAACAAGAAAAACAAAGACAATCGACATTTAATTTTAAACCATTTAGAATGCTCTAATCAATTAAACTGTATAATAATTAATCCATCCTTGTACATCCGTAACAAATGTTACGGTTACACTTATCCAATAGTTTTAATTCTAAAAGGACACAATAATTAACCAATTAATGAATTCATATGTTTCTGGTTTTATCCATCGAATAGTCTAGCCGTGGGACTTAAATGTTTTCAGGGTTGACTCGTCAAGCCCCGCCACGGACGCCGGCGTCCTCAGGGCGTCCGAGTATATAGGGTTTCCGCATACATCTATATATATATACGGGACTTGACGGATTAAAGATTAATCTTTTTATAACATTATACTGCGCTGTAAATCTATGTTATACACGACTGTAATTAGATTCAGTTTTACGTGTACTAGCTATGGATATATTTACTCATGCTTAGTTTGCGCAACGTCATGGTCTAAATGCAAAACTACTTTTCTTGCTTTATTCCAAGCCGAATAAGAAACTAACTATACTTATTCAGCTCAATTCAGCTTTTGTCGATAGAAAATACTCTAAGGTCGGTATTAATAAATCAATCTCAAGTTTGAGTTACATCTCAAGTAAACATAATTCAATACATTATGATACACTTGAGATGTAACTCAAACTTGAGATTGATTTATTAATACCGCCCTAACACTCTATTCATCATGCGCATGCTAACTCCAGTGTTCAGGGGGGGCATAGAATGTGGCAAAAAGACGCAACTCGCCAGACGATGTCGTGTAATTGTGATGTTTGTGATTGGTTGAGAGACCGATACGTCAGTCTCTCGACCAATCACTATAAGCCCAAGCGGAGACGCGTCTTGTTTTTTTTTCACATTCTAAGCCCATAACGCTGTTCCGCCGCGTGCAGCACTGTTTCCAACGCGGTACACAGCAGATAGAAGCGTTTCAGCGGAGATAGCACGATATGATAACCTTCCACAACTGGGCTGTAGTTAAAGGGGGGTATTGTGACAATGTCCTACCTTAAGTTTCCAATGCCCTGCCCCATAATTAACTAATAAAATGAGGAGTGCAAAGCAAATTAAGACGGAAAAAAAATACGGGCGTAAAAAAAGTTCACAAGTCAAGAAGTAAGTTAATCAAAAATTCGATTAACGAGAACATGACCAGAACAGATAAAGTAACTTTTTTACTTCCGCCCTACCTGTAACCACAGCTGCCATACCTTAAATTCAAGTCTAGCTACGCGACGGCCCTGTTTCACAATGATATAAGAAATGAATAATAGAAGCGGAACTGTATAAGTGTAACCAAAATCGTCCAGCGCAACGCGAATGGAGCTGAATAAGTGTAGTTATTCCCTAAGGCTTCAATAAAATTTAAAAAATTCCAATCTTATTTACTTAGGAAGAGTTCTCCGATTTTCTCAACTAACTTGGTATTTCAAAAGATGTTGATAATTATGCCTTTAGTGCATTTCTACAGACAACAGCTCTCAACCAAAAAATGCGCCGAATATGGCCACCGCGGAGTTTTGGTTGCTTTAAAATACCGACATTTTGAAATGATATGCAGATATTTAGATTTTTCAATCTAGCTAGTAAATGCAAAAGTTTGTCAGGATTAGTGTTTTAAGAAGTAATTGCAGAAAATTTTCAGTCTTATATTCCATATCTGTTATATCTGACTTTTTTATAAGTACACACATTAGATCATATCCTGGATTATAAGGCACATTTCATCATCCATCATCATTACACGGGATATTTCACGTGCACGGCAATCAACATCGAGTATGACATCTATACTGATATTGTAAAGAGGAAAGATTTGATTGTTTGTTCGTTTGTAATGGATAAACTCAAAAACTACTGGACTGATTTTGAAAATTCTTTCACTAATAGGAAGATACATTACTCCTGAGTGCTATAGGCTACGAAAAAACTTTTTCACGCGGGCGGAGCCGCGAGCAGAAATCTAGTTAATAGATAGTCAAAATTACACATTGTATTCAACCTGGATTTCACTTTGGAATGTGTATTTAGTACATTTCCAGTTTCGTCTGCTGTTCGATTCCCAAAAAAAACTACAGATAAAGTAAAATGAATAGTAAATAACATTATCACTCTCCATTACAGATATCGCAGGACCATTATGATACCAAGCAGATATAATTACATCAACCCGAATTAGTATAAACCTAATTAGGCCCGCTTAATATGGAGATTCGTGAATGCTAAATTTGTCCCAAACCACCACCCACAGACTTTTTTAAACGAAATAATAAATAAGTATAATTTATAATTAATGTAAGTTCTCGTATAAGATTAGTAGCATTACAAATTACACATTTATTTTAAACTAGCGTGTATTGTTATTACTCGACCAATGGATTTAGCCAACGCACGCAGTTAGCGTGGGTTTATTATAATTTGACTATACTCTGCCGAGGTATAAAGTGACAACACTCCATTGTTCCATTTAACGGCTTGTATCCAAGTGACGTCACGTAGCCACTAGGGTTACTGATGTTTACATTCAAAGGTAAATATTATAATCTTGAAATTACTACATTTTAGTGATGAAACCTCTATGGATTAACTCGTAAGAGCACTGAAAAGCCTTTGAAGTGACGCAGATGCCTACAACAGATCGGCTTAGTCAAGATTTTACGAATAACTCGAAAGGAGTGAATCGTGGTGGAACCGTTACTTGGAAATACATAGTGATTAAAGTTAGAAACATGATATTTAGGTAATGACTAGGGATACGTAATTTTCGTATTTCCGAGATAGGTGCAAATGGATGCGAAATTTTCCAATAAATGCGCTAAACGTAATTTTTTACGTTTTAGTAGTTTTCTGTGAACACACACTTACGCCTTTTATCCCTGAGCGGGTAGACAGAGGCGCAACTAGTGCACCCACTTTTCGCCGTGCATATTCCATCCCATGTTGTGATAGGGGGCAAGCCTATCGACATATCGGGCACAAATTCCAGACTCCGGGCTGATACTGAATCTAATTTTAATTTTATGTGTAATTTCGACTATTTCCATTATTTAGCAAAAATATTAACAAATTAGACCAAATGAACGAAAACTTTACTTTGCAAAGGTTCTCTGAAATATAATTTTTCGCAGACATACCACAGGATAAAATTTTATATAGTCTATTTCATTTATATTCAATTTCCTAGACAACTACCCATTTAAAATGTTTAACTAACTTGTTGATGTCATACTGGTTTAAGTAGTAACAAAATGCTGCTACCCAAGCTTTCTAGAGACAGCTATTCAAAGCTTCTTTAGTCCTGTAAATAAATGGGTATAAGTAGATGCTGAGAGATATTTTGGTATCGAAACCATTGTTTTCAATGACCGAATGCGAAGACTGAAGGAAGAAAATGTAGAGACGACTACAATTTTAGCCTTAATTAAGATTTAAGAACTTATGCCATAATTATTATTTTTTGCGAATAAATCCGAAATTTTGACATTATGTTGAAATAGAGTACAAACATAACGTGCTGATTGTGAACAAATTTGTATGAGGTAGCGAATAGACTTGAAACACCCCTAAATTTTTAATTTGAAATCGTCTGTCTTGGTATGGACATGTGTGGAGAAGGGATGAAAGACATGTAACCCAACAAGTGATAATTTTGAGTGTTGATGGAAGGCGAGGACGAGGAAGACCAAGGAAGAGGTGGATGGATTGTGTAAGAGACGATATGAAAGAAAAGGCCGTTAATGACTTTATGACGAAAGATAGAGGAGAATGGAAGAGAAAAACATGTTGCGCCGACCCCAAGTAATTTGGGACCAGGGCAGGAGGATGATGATGATGATGGAGCAGTAACAGTTTGTTTAAAATATAGCACATTTAATTATTTCCAAACTCGACTTTAAAGTATGTAATACAGGACAAAAATAAACGGATACGGCAAAAAGACTTCTACAAAAACTTAGAGGCAGACAACAGTTAACGCTAATATTTGATAACGCAAAGTTTCCTATAATTGAAAATACTGGTTGAACTTAATCCTTGCCGGATGCAGAAGCTACCTAAGAGTACGGATTATGCTGTAAATTCATAATTACTAGGGAGGTAATCATTAAATAAGGAGGTATGTTTTGGAATACAACTTAGTTTTTAGTCTGCTTGTTAAATGTAAAAAACGTTATGATCATACTGTGTGTTGGATCTTGAATGAATAAATAAAATTTGTTGTTTCAAAAGATGTCCACTTTTTGTATGGGTGCTGGGCCTCAAAATCTAAACAGGCTCAAAACTTTACTGATATTAAAGGGCCAAAATATGGTTCTTGGATCACCATTTATAACTAACTTTTTAAAAGCGTTAATTTTAAATGGGGTTTTTAAGCAAAAAAAAATTACATAAATCTCAAAATCGGAAGACAAAAATTATAAAATGTATTGCAAAGAGCTAGTTTTTGGGAGTTGTATCCAAATATACGTATATAAAGTGTCTTGGTTAGCATTTAAGACCGGTTTTCGACATGTCCTTTCTCATACATTGAGGAAAACGCAAAATGTGATTTTGACAGCCCTACAACTGCCAACTTGAGTCCGTGCTTAGGAGGTATTCTGTAATCCGATTCAATCCTCACTCATGAGTTTCCTTAGAGGTTCAAATTTATTACATACAACACATGTTTCTATCATGGGGAAGGGATATCGTTTTTCTTCATCCTCAAAAAGTACATTATATAGTATAAATCGATTTTACTTCGAGATAGCAACCATTGTCTTACTATCCTTAGCCTGTATTTCGTTTCTAGGAAGTTGTGCAAGTAACTACTACAGTTCGTGGCTCGTGTGGGGCCAAATATGCAATATTTTGTAACTAGCTCATAATTGCCTTATTTAGCACAACGAGCTAAATTACTACATAACTGATACGCCAGTTATAAGCATAACACAAAGTAAACTGTAATATTTTCTAACATACGCCAACAACAGAGCCTGTAAATGGGAGACAATCGAGAACATTCTTGTAATTAGCAAATCCCTGGTGGACGCGGCTTCTCTCGGAACAATAATTTGTCCAGCCGTTTGCCGCTACATTTGTATAATTTCTTTATTTAACTTCCGCTCGGCATAATAACGGCGACAGATGTCGCTACTTTAAAGTTTGAATGCGGCAATAAAAGAGTCTTGCTGAAACCTGCTCCAAATTAGTCTCAAATTTTGAAAACAGGCATGGCAGGGCCGCGCTGACCCTACACGGTGCCTGTGTGCGAAATCTATGAAGCGTCTCTGATTTTTAACAGACTTCAAAAAGGAGGTTCTGTATTTAATCCGTATGTATGTGTGTATGTATGTATGTAAATTTGTGTGGCCGCGAGTTTCTCACAAACTACTGATCCGATTTGGACGTGGTTTTACGATACGATATTCAACTGTATAGGTATTTCTCAGGGAAGATTTTAGTATATAATTTATGAAGATCTGATGAAGATCTTCGGAGATACATAATGGAACTCTTCAATAACTAACAGCAGATGTCTCGCGAATGCTCCAATCGTATATCTATGATGTATTGTTTACACTATTCTATAATTATCTAACAAAAAAGCAATAAATAAAAACTTTTTAACAAAAATAAACCGACTTCAAGACCACTACAAATAAAAAAATAATTAAAACTAGCTTTTGCCCGCGGCTCCGCCCGTGTGAATGAGTTTTTCCGGGATAAAAGTACCGTTTTATATTTTTCCCGGGATAAAAAGTAGCCTATGTGTTAATCCAGGATATGATCTACCCGTGTGCAAAATTTCATTTAAATTTGTTCAGTAGTTTTTGCGTGAAAGAGTAACAAACAACCATACATCCCTACATCCAAACATCCATACATTCTTAGTAACTTTCGCCTTTATAATATTAGTAGGATTTGTATTCGCTTAGTAGGTATATACGTATATTTGGAGTCGGTGCCTAATTGAAATTAAACAATGTTTTCGTATATTTGTTTGTCTGTTTCCTTAGCTTAGCTGGCAATTTAAATTAGGCATCGACTCCAAATATACGTATATACTAAGCGAATACATTTTTTTTTGTGGTCCCGTTTCAACATTAATATTTTTTGCTAGCGTTTTCCCGCGGCTCCGCCAGCGTAAAAAGTTTTTCCGGTATAAGTTTTAATTAAGGAAATGACCTTTTGTAAATAGTTTGTAATAAGATATGTAGTTGGCTTTTGTAGTGACTCCGGCGGTTCTTTTAATTTTAACTTTATACCTACTTTCATACCTACTCAACTATAAAGAATATGTTGTAGTATAACAAATATAATTTCAACAATAATTAACGTTGGCATGTCATCTTGATTCCGGCGCACAATAGGTCGAAAAGGCAATTGAAGTAGCTTAGGAAATAATATGGTAATTATCAATTTTATTAAACGCTGATCGTTAGATACTATTAACTCTTATAATATTCATTCTTAGTAGTTTTTTGTTAAGCTTTATAGTTTGAGTATAAACTTTACAATCTGGGTAGATTTGGCATAAGTCTTTTTGTTATTAAATTATTTATTGGATTTTTTCCAAAATATACTAGTCAGCTCTAATAATTATCAATTTATTACATAATTTTCTTGAATTAGTGTTAAATTTGTGCAAGATAACTGCAAAAAAGTTTTGAAAACTATTGAATTTTATAATTTTCTCGAACCCGTATAACTGGAGAAGTGACAGGTTGATGCAGACGTTCGAAGTGCAAAAGTATAGTAAAACAGACCAAGGTTAAGAATAAAAAGGAAACAAGACCTCTTAGGATTTCATAGAAATCAATGACCAAGAATAAATATTATAGGGGTAAATAGTATATAACGATCAGCGTCAAAAAAAATTGGAAAAAAAACGAAATTATTTCGTAAGTCACTAAAATTGCCTTTTTGATCCACCGTGCGGCGCCCCTTTTGCCTTGTCGCCTGTGTGCGCCGCACACTTCGAACACAGGGATGGGGCGGCCCTGAGGCGGGTGTTGTTGCCTCGGCATGTATCTTCGTTTTTTGTAGTACAAACAGGTGAAACAGGTTTAAATAACCTTGCAATCCTGTATTGAAACAGTTTTAAAAATAGTTCATAAAGATCAAACATTACTCTTGGGGCAAATGGATAGTAAGTAGTCACTATTAATACATGGGACTTGACACTTCACTTAACATCAATTGCAGTGAATAGTATCTTTGCCGTGATAATAAAAGCATTGCTATTAATAAAATATCGGAAGGACCATATGGTTATTAAAGTCTGACGTACTGCTTGGGGGCCAGGTTCAGCCTATAGCGAATAATTTTTACTCGACTTCATAGGTAGTTAAAAAAATCGAAGTACATTTAATATCTCATTTTTAAGTCCTCCATAAATGGAATACGATTGATTCGTTTGGTACTTATGCGGTGTCTCCTTGCACGTCCTCAGGGAGCCTTAGGCGTCCCGTCCACTAACGCTAAATGGGCTTAAATAAACCCATGCAAAGTCAGACATCCTAAAAGCAGCTTGCTAAATGCATGCATACTAAAATCTAATTGCCAAAACCTGCCCGTATATACTACAAGTATAATAAATAACGGAGAACGCAAACAATATTATGTAAATCGTTGGATTCCTAGAATATGACAATGTCAACACAAATATTGTCTATGCGATAACTTTCCAAGATGTTGACATTTTTCCTCAAAGACTATTTAACTTTAAAAATTGTATTATTGCCCTCTAGGCTTCACTTGAAGTGTAGAACCAAACAGTTTATAACGAATCTGTACTTTCATTTTCAAACTGCGGTTAAATTTCGATCAAATTTTCCTTTTTCCTAACAGCAGCACAAACCATGAGTATACTTCTAAGTGAAACCTAATAAGTAAACAAAAAATTTCCTCTACACTCAGAATTAGCGCTGTTCTTATTCTTATTTCTCGTTGCCACGTAATGTTTACCTCCACAATTCCAAGATTTTCTAGAACATTGTTTATCAAAGTCGTTATCGGCAGCACAGTGCTGACACTTAGATATAGAGGGTCAAACATTATTATTTCACTCACTATAGGTCGGACAATGTTGGCTGGCCGGTATGACAATTTATTGACACTTCACGGAATACTAAGTGTAGGAAAGACAACAAAAAACCGGTTGCTCCAAATAACCGATTCTTAAGTGCAATCGATTTTTTCTTCAAGGAGTTTATTATCGTGTATAAATAGAGTTAGATTATTTTATAAATATTACACATTACACTTAGGAGTGTTTTTTAACAATGGTTAGTTATTGTTCGTCGTTCATTTTGATTTACCGATAAAATTTCACGCTTATCCTTTCAGATCTTTTAAATTGGTTATTAGCCATTACAAAGTAATAATTACGAGTGTGTACTGAAAATAAAATAACAAATATAGTGCTACGATTTAATTATTTACTTTGGACTTCTTCGTTTTCTTTCTTGGGGATGAAATGTGTAATTTTTTTATATCTAACGTATTGTTCAAAACTGTTTGTAAAATGTACTTTAAACATACTTTTTAAATTGACAGTTGTGTGTTTATTTACACCCAAAGGTTCTGTTTCTTTCAATAATCAGTTACGTTTGGTTGCCAAACGATTTAAAACTTCCCAACACTACGCCCATAAACTGCAATATACAACATTTTAAAAACGACGCGTTGATACTAGGGTCAAGATTATATTCTTTATTTCAGTATACTTTTACAATATTAATTCAAATATGTCACATACGTGTGATACTCTTTGTTATAATGTATGGAGAACATGATAAGTATTTGTAATATGATTTTTTTTTAATAGACGTTCTCACAAAGTTATCGCGTCGCGAAAAAAAATTATTGTCATACCGGCCACCTAAGATTGTCCGACCTATGGGTGATTTTTGATAACCGTTTATCTTTTGTTTTTACTCGCTAACGAAATTACGTAATTTAATCGATTTTAGAAAATCACAAGTCCGGCATATGTCGTATACTTAGGTACTTTGAACCGATAGTGTTTAAATATATGACAAACGTAACATGGAAACAAATATAAATTGTGACATTTTTACCCAACTGCGAAAGAAGGAGGGTTATTAACTTGTGGTTTAACGAAGTCACAAAAATATTGTTCTTGTCAAGTACAATCTTTTACCCCGAAAGCGTGGTGCGGCAATCTGTATTTAGGTACGTTTTCATTGGCTTTGTGGAACGGCACATATAGTACGCGAAAAATGGATTTATTAAATACGAATCGTTAAATATATTTTTTTTTCTCAGTACCAAGGGCCCGGACCCCTAGACATTCGCCCAATTTCCCTTTAGGCTAATTCAGTCTGGTTCTTTTGCTTTTAATTGCCTCGCTTTTATTACAATAAAATTGTTATTTTCTTATTGCCACTATTGTTAATTAAAATTTATTAAACATTATTTCCTATTTTTTAATTGTTTTTTTTTAAGCGTGTCTTTTAGTTGTTTTTTTTTCAATTATTACATTCGAACTAGTACTGACCCAGATTATGGAAACATCAAAAGTAACATTATTAGAATCTGAATTGAATTAAAGTTAGCTTTGAATTTAATCAAAACATCAAAAAGCTACGCGTCAGAGTGTCGAGTAATTTTGAATTCTTCAAATCCTATTGTTAAAGCGATATTAAATAAACGAAATGTGAAAGGTAAGCAGCTTCTTCATCGTTATGACAAGTTTTGGGATGCCAAGAAAATATGGTGCCAACTCTAGGGAATTGCAAAAAAACTCATGTAGTTTGCTCCTAATCTTGTAGGTTTTAGCACATAATATTTACATTATGTATTTACTTCATTAGTATTTAAATGAGTAAATAATTAAATGGGCTAAATACTAAGACTATTAATGCTTACCTATATAATGTAAAGTACAAATAATTATTTAAATTAATTTGTGTAATTTCGTTACAATTTAAATACTTAAGTCTTCACGCTTGTATGTTTTTTTTTAATTAATTTTAAACAATCGAAATAATTATATATCAATTTAGGCTTTATAATAATATGAGCTAACTATTAAAATTAAACAATTGAAAAAAATAAATACTTACTAGTGAAGTATAAAATTTACGAAACTCACACTAGATGCAAGGTATTCATTACGACCTCCCCATTTCTGAACTAATTGATAATATACATGTATCTGTCACTAAGATGCTTAAAATTGTGCCTTACACAGATAAAGTAAGGTTTAGAATTCAATTTTAAGTGTTCCGTACACAAAGGATGCCAACAACGTCTTTCTATATGTCTCCAGGTACTTTTAAACATCATAAACTGGTTGATATTTCTACGGACTCTATACTAACAAATAAAAAATTACGTTTAAAACTTGACTTCGTAATTAATTAACTCTTAAAACAACATAAATAGTAGATACACCACCTCATGTATACTACATTCGAACGCCTAGAGAATCCTTTAGAGGACTATCTAGCACCCATCGAACTTGCACTTGTAAAGTGTGTCACAATCAACGCATCAGCTCCTCATTTAAAGAAAATGCATTTACTACATGCGATAAAAATATGTAAGCAAACCTCAATATAATACTATATTCTTAAATAATGAACCTAGAGTAACTACCTACGTAATTATTTGGTACAATATTTGACTAGCGAGGATCCATCGCAGATCTTCACATATCCCTAAACCGCAGCCATTGAGGAAAAGTAAAAAGGATCTAAATTTTATCGTAAACCAGAGGTGCTATATCACAAATGTTGGATCTGTGTATCAACAATACAGTGACAAGTCCTTGGAGTACAAAAACATTTCAAATAATTTATTGCCTACTTTATGACTTAGATCATATCATAAACTATTTAGGTAGTCGGTTTTACCACCAAACACTAGTCCAATCGTTTAGTCAATAAAACACTGAATTGGTACATGTTGACAGAATTAAACCAACAATCGAAAGATAAAGAACCAATATGCGGGTAATTTTATTTCACAAAAATGTTATTCGCTCCCAAATAATTCGATAATAAAATGGAATGTAGGTAATATGGCGTAGCTTTTTATCGAAAACTAGCTTTTGCCCGCGGCTCCGCCCGCATTAAAAAGTTTTTCCGGGATAAAAGTCCCGGTTTATATTTTCCCGGGATAAAAAGTAGCCTATGTGTTAATCCAGGACATGATCTACCCGTGTGCCAAATTTCATCGAAATCCGTTCAGTAGTTTTTGCGTGAAAGAGGAACAAACATCCTTACATCCATACATCCAAACATCCAAACATCCATACATTCTTACAAACTTTCGCCTTTATAATATTAGTAGGATGTCCTGCTTTTTTAGTATTGTTACATCATTCGTGGGAAGTGAGGGTTTGTCAATAATAAAAGATACAAATTAACAGTTTTAAATATTATCACAGGTGTATACCCTTATTGGAATGGAAATCGACTTTCCCTTTTATTCACAGATTCTTAGATAACTGACATCAGTAATGTTGACAATAAAAATCTAGACTTCTAAAAAATAAAAGTTAGAAGCATTTGTAAAAGCAACATGAATGACGGGGAGTAAATCTTTTCTTTATAAACAGTCATGAGTTAATAGAAGTTTAGATGGTTAGACAGGCGAAAGACTTCTCCCATATGGATTCGAGATAAAAGTGCCCGATAATATACAAATTGAACTTGGTATAGCTATAAACCAAACATCATCTAAGTATTAGCGCTTTAGATGTGTTATTAAAATCCAAATATCCAACAAACAAATTGTCTTCTCTTTAATGTTGTCGAAATGGGACGAGCTGCCCTTCTAAGACCCAATACAATAATAAACAACCTATCCACATCTACAAATGCTTACATCAAGGCAATTTCAGTTATTAAAATTATATCCAGGCTTCTTCGTCGCCTTTATGATAGGCTTGACGATAAATGTAAATAGCACAGTATTTGTCCAAAGAAACATTTGCATGGCCCAGCGAAGCTACACAAGGCACAGAGTGAAACCACTGAGCGTATCTTTTAGTTCCTTTGAAGTACGTTTCAAGTTTTATTCATAGCAGATAGCATGAAGTGCCTACCCGTCTTACGTCTAACGCAAAGGCTCATAAAGTTGAGTTATATTTTGAGGGGAAATATTTTGAATACGCAAAATGTAATGTATACACGATTGTGATGGTAAAGTGAATGGAAGATAAAAAGAAAGGCCTGATTAAAACAATGTTTACTTAAGACTATGAGATTGACTATATGTCTAATTTATTTTACGTTTCCATTAAGATACTAGCATTTATATAATATACGATTAAGATCAACAAAAACAATCATGCCGTTTTTTAGTTATCTTGGTATTTCTTCAATAGGTAACTTTCTTCACGATTAATCTGAGTTAGTAGTCACAGTTAACTCTGCCAGTCGTCCATGTTATCAAACATAATAACTCACAACTCAACTGCCTATGAGTAAGATGAATGTGAAAGCATTCTTCTGCAACGTTAATGTGTTAAAAGTCTGTTATTGCCATATAATATTGCGACAGCGATGACTCAGTCTGTTAAACCTACATTTTGTAATGACATTTTCTGTGTGCTGCATAGTGAATTAAATTTAAAATCTACCCACACGCTTCATGATTTGAAGAAATATAATACATATAGCTCGGTTTCAAACAATGGATACCTATGTAATTGTTTACGCCCACAATGCCTTGTCAGTCGCGTAAGCATGCAAAAAAAATAAGTATCTTCCTTTTGATTGTCTTTACTTGCAACTTGGACAGATCCATAATAAAAAAATAATAACTCAAGGTTAGTTAAAAAGAATGTCTAAAATTGTTGAATAAATACACCTCAGATTTTCATTATGTAACACAAAACCAGATTGACAACACAGTGTCGACAAAATGTTGTTTCCAATATTATTGTAACTGCAATCAGTATCACAGTGTAGAAAATTACATTATAACTATCGTTCTTCAAGGCCAGAACTTCAGCAAGGTCGATAATCAAAACATGACTAATAAACTTGACTTTGATAGATTGGAATAGGAAAGTCAATGGTAATCGTTTATCTTCTCTTAGCTAATAATATTTTTTATTTAATAATAACCGTTAACTAAACTTCTGCAGTTTTTAGATAAAAGCATACAATATTAGGTGTGTGTAATGATTTCTTAAGACCAGATATTATTTTTATATCATAATTGAAACATGTTTGGAGAGCTAAGCTTGTAGTTCTAACAACTCCAAGATCGTATCACTCGGATTTTGCAATATATGGATTAACCGCTAATGCGTTCGAGGTAAGCGTAGAAAATTTACTAAAGATCATATTTATCATAAAATGAAATACTGTATACTGTACTAATAAAGTACTTCATTTTCTAATCCTGCAATCAATTAACGAATCTTAAAGAGAATTAAAATTAGAAAGCAAATATCGCTTCGCACAGCTACATACAAATAATACTTACATTCTCTGACGTAACTCTTGCTGTCATAGTAGCAGAGTACCTTCCTTGGAACCGAGGCTGGAGTAGCCGCGGCCACGGCGAGGATGCCGGCCAAAGCAATCAAAATCTTCATTATAATAAAATTAGCTTGACTGATCCCCACGAAGTGTGTGTGGCGAATGAGAGTTGGACCGCAAGCCGCTTACGAGTTGACATAAGGTCAAAGAATAAGGATGACCCCATCGGTGAGTTTCAACGAATCTTATCTGTTGTTGTTGATTTTTAAACTTGTGAGCCCTGACTTGTATTTTATAAGGTTGAACGTGATAGATTAATACGCCGTGAATGTGACGCATGAGGATTTAATTGATTTAGACTTCAAAGTTAGGTAGTAATAGAATGCTTCTGACAAAATTTTTAACGTGGTTATTTTTATACAATTTATAATTTATATGAATCATACACAATAATAAAGGTAGAGCAATTACTAAAAAAAGTATGATAAAAAAGTATGTATGTATTTATAACAATGTACATATATTTCTATTTAACGTGCCTACTTTTCAGTTCTTATGCTGACAAGAGATATTCAGCCTTTTATGAAAACTGAGATTTGTGCCTTTATTATTCATCTATAAATTATTGTACTCTATGACATAATGATGATGATGTCATCGGCATTACGTGGTAGTCGACAAAAAAGATTTTCGATACAAAGCCAGTGGGGTTACTCTTGACTCCAAGATAAATTTTAATTCAATGTTAATCTAACTCCAATCTCAATTTGTAAGTCACATGATTTCGTACTCTTGAAACGTAATTTAGGTATAGTCCGGTCAAGATTAAAAAATATTCAAGTTTGCATTAATTCCCAACAAGCTGGATTTTTGTACAGACCTTAAATACATCATTACAAATGCCATGTCAAAAGTCCCCATCGATCCCGCTGGTGCGCTGTTTTTTATCCGAGGTTAACGGTTCTAACTTTTTATTTTATGCGCATATCTCTGAAATGGTGAGAGCTACCGGTAAATGAAAAAAAGATTGTTTATAGATCTCAAAATTCGCTACAAAAAGGTATTAATATATTTACTTACAAAGCACCGTTCTCGAGTTATCGCGATTTCAGACCATAGGAAAGTCGTATTTTCAATGTTATTCACATATTATTTCCATACCGCCTCGGAGGTAGTGCACTCGGCGCTTTTTTTACGTGATTTCCCCAGTAAGAACATTGCACAATATACATATACTAGCTTTTGCCCGCGGCTCCGCCCGCGTGAATGAGTTTTTCCGGGATAAATGTCCCGCTTTATATTTTCCCGGGATAAAAATATTTGCTTATGTGTTAATCCAGGACACGATGATAGGGGTAGATACCCGTGTGCCGAATTTCATCGAAATCCGATCAGTAGTTTTTGCGTGAAAGAGGAACAAACATCCATACATCCAGACATCCATATCTCCATACATACTTACAAACTTTCGCTTTTATAATATTAGTAGATATACACTCAATTGAGTATTACTCAATTTCATATTGCAAGATAAAAATTGCATATAATATTCTAAATTTTATAATTAATGCTACTGATTACTTATGATATACAATTAAAAAAAAAATTATCTTAGCACATCGGAGTTACTCATTTAGATACCTACATCCGAAGAAAAACAATTTAAAGAGTTTAATAGACTTAAGCAGGGACGTCGGATTCTTTGGATACCGCCTGAAATACTTTAGAAACTATTTCTGAAGTTACTTTCTTAATGTAACAACTTAATTCAGTTATGGAATAAAGGACAAGTGGGGATATTACCAAAAGTGGATCATTATACATAATAAGGTCGGTGGACCATGGAAGGCCACTGTAACGAATAAATAGTTTTTATTAGTCCATTTACTGGATAAATGAAAGAAACAAATTATTTATTAACACTTTGTTTTATTATGTAATATATAAATTACTTTTTTTCATTCTAAGTGTAATCACTATTTATTAAACTTAACTTTCATTAAGCTCATCCAAACGGCCTTGCAAGGAACAGGGCGCCATAGAAGGCCAATATTATAAATCAGTCGTTCAACTTAAAACTGGAGTTGTAATAATCAAAATATCCGCTTTAAATAAACCTACATAAAAAGCTCTTTTCATTTAAACGAAACATTTTTTTAAAAAACTCTACGAACTTTCCTAGACCACCATCGTGTAACTAAGAATATATTTATGGCAATTATTTGAAGATTATAGTAATAATTATTACATTCAAAGCGAATAAGTTGCCAATGCTTTATAGAACGAAATTAAAAGAAAATTTACCTACAATGGCCTTCTTATGGGTCCGTTCTTTGCAAGGCCAAAATATTCCTAAGAACGTCGATTGCTTTAACTCATCCTCTTTTCTTTAGTTTTAAATAAATATTTTACTTTTATTTGTCCTGTAATGTTCCCGGTACTACAAACTAAGTGTTAATATTTCCGTGATTTATAAATATTCTTCGCAAGGCCCATGTACCCTAGCAAGGCCCACCGTCAAGATTTGATTGGCCTTATAAGGAACAGTGGTTCCTAATATATTTTAACTGAAACCGAAACAAAATCAATTCTAATGTCGACGACAGAAGTCCGAACCGTGGAACCCCACTAAAAAAATAGCGACGCTAGCGACTCGCCGCTGCGTCTGTGTCCTTGAGTTTGATGGAGCTTAGTGTGAGTGTAAGGAATTTGTCATCACATGACTATAATTATGACTTTTTTATAGTTGGCCTTCAAAGGAGCATGGCCTTCCATGGTGAACCGACCTTACTTGATTCCTTGAAGTTATTACGATTAAATCAGATATAAAGTATGAACTTGATACAAAATCAAATAATGGAAATAGTAATTTGATTGGAAGTAATTGAATAGAACACCTATAAGAGCATAGTTGTCAGGTGTATTTAAAAATAATTAGTTACACCCTTTGACGCAACAAGATATTACAATGTCTCGCTTAGAAACATAAAAAAAGGAAACCTAACTGCAAAGACGCCATTTTTTCTGTTTCTGACAACAATCGGTCAAATATTGGCTGTATTTTTAGCAATTTCGACACAGGCGTGTATGTATAGAGGGAAAACTTGAAATTATTTGTGCAAAACATTCCGACCTTGTGGTGGACCATTGGAAATTTTCCTAGTTAACTTACGTGTGTTCTTAGCTAAATGGAAGTTAAGGCTAGTATTCGAGGTATCGTTAAAGCGAAGGAATAATTTTAAAGTTTGTTAGCGAAGTGATAGTTTTCCCGAACCAACTAGCTCATAATTAGTTGCGGCGGCGTAATGATAACAAAACAAACTATCGAACTAATGAAAAACAAATATCTTGCTGTTTGGGTAACCAAATTCGGTAATAACACAATTGATAAGCGTCCAAACATGCGTAGGAACTATCTACAAACTAGTCAAAAATGTCGAGCGTGAATATATTAATTTCGTAATAATACGTACGTACTTACTATTCAGCATTCAGTAAGGGGATATCTAATACCAAAATAGAGAAATACACTGTAGTACAAGTTAGTAATTTTCTTAGTTACTTATATTTTTATAGCCCTTGCATTCATTTGATGACACGTTTTGAGGCCATTTTTTCTAGTCGCAATTAATTTGATGATTTGAATCATATAAATCTATTTACGCACGCATACGCATACGCCTTTAACACCGAAAGGGTAGGCAGAGGCGCAAGGGCGGATCCAGCTTTGGCGCCAGGGGGGGGTCACATAGTCGTGGTCAAGTCACAAGAAGTTATAATTTAATTTTGAAAAGTAAAAAGTAGGTTTTCTATTAATAAATGTAATTACTGTAGGTACTTAAAATTACCTACCTATATTTAAATAACAATTTTTTTTTAAGTCTCCCGAAGCGCGTTACCTAATGTTTCCGTATTATTATAATGCTCTTTGTTTTAATGCGTTCGTTCTTTTAAACGTTCCATTAGAAGTTAGTTCTAGTTAGACATTACGCGTTAGTCGAAAAAAAGCGCACACAAGTGTTACACGAAATTTGACATACGTAATATGAATGGTAGCGGCCGTGGCGGTGGCGCGACAAATTCTTTTCGATGCGTGCGTTCTCGAATAATACGTTTGCCATCAAAGTATTACATTAAACTAGCTTTTGGTCGCAGCACCGCCCGCGTGAAAAAGATTTTCCGGTATAAAAGTCCCGCTTTATATTTTCAGGGAATAAAAAATAGCCTATGTATTAATCCAGGACATGATCTACCCACGTGCCAAATTTTATTGAAATGCGTTCAGTAATTTAGGAGATGTGCAGTAAGAAAAAAACAGAAAAACACACAGACAAACAGAAAAGAATTACAATAATCACTGATTTGTGTTCCATTACTCTTCTTTAGTCACTGCCTTTCTTTTTTATCACATTTCTTTAAATGTATGGACATACTGATTCTACTGCTTTATTAAATACACTTAGTTTATTACTATACAATCTTAGCTGGCTGGTATGACAATTCAAATGTTTCGCGACGCGAAAGCTTTGTGAGAACGTCTAACCAAAAATTCTAAAGTCGGCTACATAATTACAAATATTTATCATGTTTTCTATACATTATAAGAAATAGTATCATACTTATTTAACATATTTGATTTAAAATTGTATAAATATACTGAAATAAAGAATAACATCTTGACTCTTATATCAACGCTTTTACAGTGTTGTATTTTTCAGTTTATGAGCGTAATGTTCCGAAAGTTTTAAATCGCTTGGTAACAAAACGTAAACGATTACTTTAAAAAATCTAAACTTTGGATGCAAATAAAACACAGCTGTATATTTAAAAATTATGTTGTAAGTATGTTTTACAAACATATTTGAACAATGAGTTAGATATTTAAATTTAGATATAGAAGACTGAAAATGAAGATCTCCAAAGTAAATAATTTACCGTACCACTAAATTTGTGATTTAAGTTTCAGTACACACATTATTTCTTTGTAATGTCCAATAACCAATTTAAATGTTATGAAAGGATAATCGTGAAATTCTATCGATAAATCAAAATGAACGACTAATAAAAACTATTATAATAAAAAAACCTCTTGATTGTAATGTGTAAGATTTGATAATAATCTAACTCTATTTACATACGATAACAAAGTCCTTGAATATAAAATCAATTGCATTCAAAAATCGATTATTTGTTGCAACCGATTTTTTGTTCTCTTCCCTACACACTTTCCGACCTATAAGGAGTATTGATATCTTACTGATACTTCGAAGCAAATCAATGCCAAAATAACTTTCTACGCCTTTTTTAGTCTAATCAACAAGTTCAAAAACGTGAAAAATAGAGATAAAGGGCCTAAAAATATGAGTGATGGCTCATTTGATTTGTAATCACCTCTAGAAATGTGTTTTTGAAGGATTTTGGTGCAGGTTAAAAATTGCAATTGTTATTAACAAAATAAGATGAAAAAAAAAGACATTTCGTTTTTTGTTAATAACTCGAAAAATATTAACATTTAAGCAATTTTGAAAAAAGCTCGTTAAAGAGGAGGAAATTTCCAATAAAAAAGTCCAAACTCCCGGAATTCTATCTCCATTATTTATAATTTTAATTAGACGTTGAAAATAGGGCTCTGTGCGGCAGTTACGGCATGCGCGCGCTGCCGCTAAAGAGAGTTCAGCAATAAAAATAATTTATTTATAACATAAAATGTCATTTTAAAAAATTGAAAATATTCTTGTATCTTCTTAACACTTGAAAGAATCGAGCCCTGAAGAAAAAAAAGTTTAATCACCATTTTTCAAAAAGTTATTCAATTGTTAACTAACCAATTTTTTCCCAATCTCCATTGGCATAAACAATGTGATGAAAGGTATAAATAATTGGCCTATAAATATTAAACTTCGTGGAGCCCTTTTGATATATGTACTTTATAAGATCCTGCGGTAAATTTTCATTAAAGTTTATTAATTTGTTAGTTATGATTTTTTATAACTACTTAATTTTATAAATTTTGTAATTTTTCAATAGTTATAAAAAATCATAATTAATAAATTTATAAACTTTAATGCAAATTTACCGCAGGATCTTATAAAGTACATATATCAAAAGGGCTCCACGAAGTTTAATATTTATAGGCCAATTATTTATACCTTTCATCACATTGTTTATGCCAATGGAGATTGGGAAAAAAATGGTTAGTTAACAATAGAATAACTTTTAGAAAAATGGTGATTAAACTTTTTTTCTTCAAGGCGCGATTCTTTCAAGTGTTAAGAAGATACTACAATTTTTAAAAAAATTTAAAATCACATTTTATGTTATAAAAAACATATTTTTATTGCTGAACTCTCTTTAGCGGCAGCACGCGCATACCGTAACTGCCGCGCGGAGCCCTATTTTCAACGTCTTATTAAAATTATAAACAATGGAGATAGAATTCCGGGAGTTAGAACTTTTTTATTGGAAAATTTCCTCCTCTTTAACGAGCTTTTTTCAAAATTGCTTAAATGTTAATATTTTTCGAGTCATTATCAAAAAACGAAATATCGTTTTTTTTTTCATCTTATTTTCTTAATAACAGTTGCAATTTTTAACCTGCACCAAAATCCTTCAAAAACATTTTTCTAGAGGTGATTACAAATCGAATGAGCCATCGCTCATATTTTTAGGCGCTTTATCTCTATTTTTCACGTTTTTGAATTTATTGATTAGACTATTTAACCCCATTAGGGAAGGAATTTCAATAAAATACGAAACATGTCTTCCATCAATTGTGATAAAAAAGTTTACGCTAAATTTGAATTAGATTGGACCAAGGAATCGCGTTGCCCCATACAAACTTTGCCCCCTTTTTCATCTCCTTAGGGATAGAATTTCGGAAAATCCTTTCTTATCGGAAGCCTACGTCATACAAGGAACTCACCCTCCAAGTTTCAGGTCTCTACGATCAGCGGTTTAGGCTGTGCGTTGATCCGTCAGTCAGTCAGGACTAAGCCTTTTATATGAATAGATTAATTAAATATTTAAAGTACTTAAATAAAATCTATATTGTGACAAAAAATATATAAAAACATTATGTTTAATAATTTTAATTAGTGGTCCACCTAGGTTCTGGACTCCATCCAGGGGGGGGTCATGACCCCTATGACCCCCCCCCTGGATCCGCCCTTGCAGAGGCGCCACTAGTGCACTCACTTTTCGCCGTACGTAGGTATTAGGTACCTATTCCATCCCATGTTGTGACAGGGGGGAGAGCCTATCGCCATATCGGGCACAAATTCCAGACTCCGGGCTGATACTGAATTTAAAAACCCAATATCACTTTGCCCTACAACTACGCCACCGAGGCAGTCATGAGACTCTATTTCTTTGTAAAAATTGCAATATAGAAAATTGTTATAATAATTTATTTATTCGAATGTTACACATTACCTATACAATGTTATGAACACGCTGTTATTTCTGTAACATAATATTCCAGTTACCCATAACAAAAAAAAGTATTTTTAGCCGACTACCAAAAAAAGAGGAGGCTCTCAATTCGTGTGTTTTTATTTTTATTGCATGATGAAGTTCTCGTGGTTTGTTTTCTGAGTAATGCTACAGTATAGGTACCTATCTACAGTCCACATAGATATGTTTTTTCCTTAACCGGTTGGCCGCATACTATAACGACCATGAATTCGAACAATATTGTCTGTGACTGTAATTCAAATTTGTTTCTTTGTACTTATTTTTTTCTGATTTGTTACCCAAGGTATTTTTTCTACTCTTTTATAATACCTACGTATTTTTTTCTTCTTTGCAAAATACCTTAAGTACCTTACTTAGATATATATTTGCCCTATAAGCATTAAGAGAAACACCGACAAGATCCTTACATATCTTATTTAGATATGTAAAGGCTTGTTTCTGAGGCTTTTCCGACTATCTCTACTGCATCGCATCCATATTCCGTACCTATCAGATAAGCTATACTAATATTGTAAGAGGAAAGATTTCTAGTTTCGTATGTTTTCGATTTTAAAAAATCTTCCACCAGTATAAAGCAACATTACCAGCAAAATAATATGGGTAAATAACAAATAACATAGGCTATTTGTCACGGGAAAATATAAAGCGGGACTTTTATCCCAGAAAAACTCATTCACAAAGGTGGAACCGCGAGCAAGTCTAGTCCTACTAATATGATAAAGGCGAAAGTTTGTAAGAATGTATGGATGTTTGGATGTATGGATGTAAGGATGTTTGTTCCTCTTTCACGCAAAAACTACTGAACGGATTTCGATGAAATTTGGCACACGGGTAGATCATGTCCTGAATTAACACATAGGCTACTTTTTATCCCGGGTAAATATAAACCGGGACTTTTATCCCGGAAAAACTTTTTAATGCGGGCGGAGCCGCGGGCAAAAGCTAGTAATTTAATAATCCTGGAACTTTACTTTCATTACCATTTTTCTCCTGTGATTTTAGAGTCAAGTATAAAATAGGAAAAACGTCTTCATCTTATTCTGAAGCTAACTTTCATGACTTCTTGTTTGAGATTATGTTTATTTTAACCTGATAGTGATAGGTAAGTATTTAAAATCAATGCTTTCAAAATATTAGTCACGACTCAAGTGTTAGTAAGCACCTACGTATCATGATTTTAGTGGACATACTCAACTTTAAAATCTGAGCAGAATAATAGGTATTATGACGTAATCTTCGAATGTAAATTGAGATAGTGTGAATGAACGACAATTTATTTATTTATAATCAGTAGCATTTGTTTTTTGACTGCCTCGGTGGCGTAGTTGTATTACGGTACGAGTGCAATGCTGATGTCTCGGGTTCGATCCCGGGTCGGGTAAAGTGATATTGGATTTTGCTATTCAGTAACAGCACAGAGACTGGAATTTTTGCCCGATATGGCGATAGGCTCGCCCCCTATCACATCATGGGACAGAATACGCATAGCGAAAAGTGGGTGCACTAGTTGCGCCTATGCCTACCCATGCATTTGATTTTATTACATTTTTTTTATTTTTTTTTTGTTAGCTGTAGATACCTTCAAAAGGTAAACATACGCCTTTATACTAAATTGCTTTATGTTATAAAATGTACTGTATGTATTATCTAATGGTATCTCTAAAAAATAAAATTATAATAATTAGCCTATATTTAGTTACTTTACAATTAACAAGTTGCCATTATTTGTGTTTGTGTTGACGAGCCTAGAAAAGCTATTTTGATATGAATTATTCTTCCCAATTTGTTTGGATAGACTAGCAAAACAATGTTTTATTACGATTGATTTCTAGCCCATCACTCTAAAAGTCTTGCTAAAGATTGACCTACATTTTCCAAAAAACTGTATTAATTAAAAATAATAATAATTCCAATAGATCTGTATACAATGTAACGGCGTTGATAAGTGACTTAATGAAAATGATAACATAATTAGTGGAAGTAGTCAATTAGTAGGATTTGTTCTCATAAATGGCATTATGTCATCGTTATACTGGCATTCAACAAGAGGCCACGTCAGTGCGGTCCGATGCTCTAAGACTTTTGCATTCACCGGTTAAATTCACATTCAATTTAGTCCATTCAAAATCGAATAAGGACATTACGTGAACTTGAACAAATAAAAAATATAACTAATTGAATAAATAGCTATAAAATCTCGTTGTTGAATGTCGCGGATAGGTTATCAGCTTCGGGGAATAATTATATTTTGCAGAAAGTATATTATAAACAAAACAGTTCAAAGATCTGTCCAAGGTTGAGAATTATGTCATATGTATACCGACTACAAAAATATGCACCAACATCTAAGAATATCATGATTTATTCATAATATTTAATTTGTCAGTAGTTGAAAATCTACACTCTGTTACTTTGTAAGTTACTATTACATTTATCATGTTGGTATTAGGTAGGTACTAGGTAGTTGTCGACTACCTCGGTGGTTACTACTACTTATTGCGTGCGCGATACGACCACTGCTCTGAGGTCTGGGGATCGAATTCTAGGTAGAGCAGTGATGTTGGGTTTTCTGTTCAGTAGGTATCAGGCCGGATTCTGGAATTTGAGCCCGATATGGCGATAGACTTCCCCCTATCATATCATGGAACGGAACTCACATGCCGAAAGGTGGGTGCTATTTTACACCTCTACTTACGACTGTGGGTAATAAAAGGTGCGATGTGTGGCCGCTTTTATGGTTAGTAAAGAGACACGTAACTACTATTACTGTAGAAAACGCTTCTATTGCTTTCAATAGAAGCGTACCAATTAAGCGAACCAACATATTATAGTATATTAAATGTCCCAAAAGTCATTACTTTTGGGACATTTCATATACTTAATATGTTGGTCACTATAAATGACTATTGGTGAAATAAAACGTTAAATCTTTTAGTGATAATCAACATTCCTCGGTATATCAATGCGCTTGTTGTTTAGAAACTAGATTAATTCTAATGAACCGAAATAGCGCACAAATTCTACCTCAGTTGGCCCAACAGCATAGAATGCGGCTAGCGTTGTTTTTCCGTTCAACAATAATGTTGAGTTGAAACCATTGGCCAGAATTGAATTCCATACACAAGCCTTCGTCTATAACTACGACTGGTATATCATTTTAGTTATAAATGTTTGTTATTAGTATTGTCACTATTCATGCAAGTACATGTTTGCCCACTTAAGATACGTCCATCAACATCGTAAGTATAAATAACCAAATAGAGTATTGGAACATTACTCGGCCTTATTTATGATTCGCCAAGGTGCGACTCATACTTGGAATACAAAGCAACGCGATATGAGTTAATCAAACGTCCGCCAGCTTCCTTACTCATGCTCATTGTTTAATTTAACTTGCTGACTCCATCATAGGTATAAAGAACGTTCCAGTATAACACTTCTTGTTTGAGATTTTTAGTATGGAAACTTGGGGCTATGGAATTTTAAAAGTTTGTATTGATATAGTTTTTATGTGCTAAGTCCATGAAAACGGATTTTGAGTATTATAATAATAGTTGGTAAAAATAAAATGCTAGTTTGTAATATACTTACCTACCTACTCTTTTAAGTATTATGCCTACATTAAGCAACAATAAAATACTAGAGGGATACTGAGAAACTATTTTCCAAATGTTATGCACTTACATATAACAAAAGAAAATGCCGCCTTCAAAAACTAAAAAATGGCATTATGTAACAGCATATAAAGTCAGTGGAGGAACGATTCGATTCTCATCTCAAAAGCCAGATATATATACCTAAAATATATGAATTTTAGCACCATTTTTCGATGTAGGTTTCTAAGTTCCTTAAAAAAAAATAAACAAACCCAATACAAAAGTAATTATTATCATCCTATTTGATTTTGAGGAGTTCCCTACAGCATCCTCGAGGTTCAGGATGCCCATGAAATTTATATTGGACACCATGAAGCAATACCAAACAACACAAAAATAAATTTTAAAACCAGTTCATATTTTTTTTATTATGGAGATATATTAGAACCTCCTCCTTTTTTAATGTCGGTTAAATACCACACTAACAAGCTTGTAGATACTTATCACGAGGAAAATTTCGTAGTTCAACAAATTATCATACTGGAGATGGGTACAGGGTAATTCCCAGAATCGAGTCAACATTTAAGGTAATTGCGGGGGCGGCCATAGGATTTCTTTAATAATGCTTTGTTGTCTGTCACGTACCTACCAGTTCAATTATCTTAACCCTTGACACTCAGAGCTCCTTCGTTGAATAATAAAGATATTTGCGTAAGAATAATTCTAAGGACAGTTAAAAACTTATAAGATGCTACATTACCTAAACTACTGCCGCAGTTTTCGAATAAAAAAAATTACATTTGCTAGAACAATCAAAAAAAGAACAAAAGTGATAATGTTAAGCAGATGACCAGATGTAAAAGTATCAATTCTATTACAAAAAAAAAGTTTGAGCATATCCACGCTGTAACAATTTTTTATAAAAAGATACCTAGGGCGGAATGATCACTAACCCACAGAAAATTGAAGTGACTCTTATTTGTTGAAATTATGATTTCTTGGTGGCAAGAACTCGCCCTATGACACTGCCCTATGGAAACTGCGCATTATGTTCGTTTGCCCGAACTGCTGCTGAAGAAAACTTCTGCCGGTCTAGTCTCCGACCATTGCACAAACCAGATGGCGATTCGGCCAACATGGCGAAATAATAACCTGATCTCTTTGCCAAACTCTGCATGATATTTTAGGTTAGAATGGTGAGTTCCATACTTGAGATACGCATTATCAAGCGTGCAGTCAGGTAAAAAGTCAGGAACTCAAGATTTTTTTACTTTTATAAGTCGACTGGGCCTGACGGCCTCCTTACAGTGGCTCTCAAAGCATGTGCCCCTAAGTTGACTCCTGTAGGAACGCGTCTGTATCGCCTTACTTGTGACACCAATAGAGTTCCATCTTCGTGGAAGTTGGCCCACGGGCACCCAATCCCCATAAAGGGTGACCGGTCGGACCCTTTAAAATATATGCCTATCGTCGTCACATACTTGCTCTCCGAAATGATGAAGCGGGTAATTAACACCCAGCTCCTAAGGTACCTTGAAAAACATCAACTGATTACCAACCATCAATATGGTTTCCGTCATGGTCGCTCAGCTGGTGATCTTTTTGTGTACCTCACTCACTTCTGGGGAGAAGCCATGAAGTAAGGGCGAAACGCTCTCCGTGAGCCTGTTGAAGAATAGGGTCTGGCATAGTGGCCTCCTTGGAAATAACTATCATATTAAGGCATCTCCATGGGACACTGCAAATGGATCGCCGGCTTTCTGAATGATCGGAGCATAGAAGTCGTTGCTGAAGGCATTATCTCCGAGGCCAAAACCCATTAACGGCGGCGTTCCTCAAGGCTCTCCCCCACGCTTTTCATCCTGCAAATCAATGATAATTATATGTTATCAAGTCAGGGCATATATTGCTATGTGAATGATATGACAAGAGCAGCGCGTTATAGCGGCCACCAGAATAACCCACGGAGTAAATTGCAGGAAAGGTGATCTAGATTTCTGTCTGAAGTCAAAACTTACTTGGGGCGAGTCTCCGAAAAGGTTAGCATGAACCTGGTTAAGTTTAACTACAATAAGACACAAGTGTGCGCGTTCGCCACGGTGAAGAGAACTTGTCATGGCGCTAAAATGTCCCCCTATAGATCTCCTAGATTCTTAAGAACCTTGGAGTCAGAATTTTAAGCGGTTTCGAGTTTGGGCGTCCCGTGAAAAATGAGCCGAAATTAGAATCAAGGAAGCTCTGTGTTTTGAACAAAGCTAAGCGGTATTTTACGCCAGCGCAGACTATTGCTTTACAAAGCATAGAGCCAGCATGTTCTGCAGTACTGCTCGCACTTCTGGGCTGCGGCGCCCATGTACCAATTATTTCCACTTGACTCCTTAGTGTGTCGCTCGAATCGTAGACGATTCCTATTATTCAATTACAGTCACGCTGTACCGATTGGTGTAATTTGATTATAGCAAGATCACCCACTATCCAGAATGCAGTCAACATGTAAAAGCAAATTAGTACAAAGGTTTTTTTTATAAATTAACCTCTGTTAAAGTATGGCCCACGAACCCACGAAGAATAATCTTCTTGTCATTATAAAAAGAGGATGCAAAATGTATGGAATTATTATGTACATACCATACACAACACCATGTCAAAAACACAAGGTTATTTTGACATTGATTAATACCCCATACTCCTCTTTGGCTCTGCTAACATTACGGCAATAATCATCCATAATAATCCTACTAATATTATAAAGGCGAAAGTTTGTGAGTATGTATGGATGTTTGTTACTCTTTCACGCAAAAACTGCTGAACGGATGAAATTTGGTACACGGGTAGATCATGTCCTGGATTAACACATAGGCTACATTTATCCCGGGAAAATAAAAAGCGGGCCTTTTATCCCGGAAAAACCTATTAACGCGGGCGGAGCCGCGGGCAAAATCTAGTCATCCATAAAGAACATTGATGTATTGGTTTTTTAATACATCAATGATAAAGAACGAATATTTCCACCAAAAATCTCAATTTTACTTTCTTAATTTTCATATTATTTTGAAGTTTCAGGCGAATATGGCTCTTAGAGTAGTAGTACTGGTATTAGGCCGGGTAACTTGGTTACTTTTTATCGATTTTATTTTGTTCGAAATTTACACTTGTATATTTTACATGTATGGTTAAGATAACTTAGTGGAAAGTGTTATATCCAAGGAAGTATGTGGTTTAATTTAGAAATGCAATATCAAACTGACCCTCTATATTTATGCCCTTAAGTCAAATGTTATATTAAGAATGGCTCATAGATTAATAGAAGTAATGGCTTCACTCACTCGATAGAATGATCCAGGCGTAAAAAAAAACATTAGTGAGTTCTGAAATTACGTTTATTATGTATCACATACAAGTCTACATAAAATTGATATACTACATAAATTTAAACTTGTAGTACGACATTTAGAAGAATAAAAAAAAGCTTCAGACGAATTTGGCACCTGTAAAGAGTTAAAGGGCATATATTATAATTTAAAAGCTAGCTTATATAAACAAATCGCCTAACTAGTTGGGTGCGCTTGATTTTGGCCAAGTGCAGGTGGGGGTAGACCAGCTTGACCCTGCTGAAGGTTTTGTGCTTGTGGCGCGTTTTTAATTGGCTCCGGATTCTGCACAGGAGGGACATTAGCTTGATTTATTGTTTGCTGTGGTTGCTGTTGCTGAACTGGAGGTTGCTGCCCTTGGTATTGTCCCTGAAGAGGTTGCTGTCCTTGTGCTTGACCTTGGGGCGCCTGTGCTTGGAATTGCCCCTGAGGAGGTTGTTGACCTTGGTATTGCCCCTGAGGAGGTTGCTGACCTTGGTATTGTCCCTGGGGAGGTTGTTGACCTTGGAATTGTCCCTGAGGCGGTTGCTGGGCTTGATATTGTCCCTGAGGAGGCTGTGGACTTTGGGGAGGTTGTTGTCCTTGGAATTGCCCTTGTTGCGGTTGACCCTGTGGAGGCTGGTACTGTTGATACTGAGGAGGCTGTTGGTAGCCTTGTTGTGGGGGCTGTTGGTACCCCTGCGGCATCTGTCCTGGTGGGTAATATTGTTGTTGACCTGGGTATTGGGATCCTTGTTGGTATTGCTGATGGTGAGCCTGTTGTTGTTGCTGAAGCTGATACGCTTGGAATTGCTGAAGGGCTTGGTGGATTTGGTGTTGTGCTCCAGGAATCGGATGGCCTTGGGCATCGACCTGAAACGTAATCGCAAAGAGTGATACTATAACTATTCTAGAACAATAATTTATATTGGATGTACTAATGCGAGATTTTTTATTATTGTTTGAATTACTTTTTCAGCTCAATGATATATTTATGATCATTTACTGGGAGCTAACCATAGACCATTAAAGAACGTTTATTCCTAGTATATATCCTAGTAGTATATATCCTAGTTTGTTATACAGGGTGAATGTTTATATAATGGATAGTACTCTTAATACTGGAAATAGCAAATTGCACTCAACGGAAACATTTACCTACTACCTTGAAAAAGAAGAAAAACTACATGCAGAGATTTTTGGAAATACACTTGTCACAGCAGGGAATCGAACCGAGTAAAAGACGAAAAAATAACACCCTGTTCTTTTATGTCATCCGTCGATTTGGTTAATCGTAAGGATCAATTCTCTCTAACATGCTAAATTACATAAAAGGATACAAATACAAAATGGAATCCCATTAAATTTAAACTGTTTCTGCGTTTAGTTCTAACAAACATCCAAACATCTTCACAAATTTTTGCATTCATAATATTATTAAGATGCACTCTGTATCCGAAATGGGTTAGTTATTATTTGGATCGTCAGATACATAGTTGGAAATATGGAATTATAACAGCGCCTATTATGTCTGACGCTTCGCACTTTTTTATAGTAGAAAGGGCAAAGCAAGTTTCCTCGTGATAAGCGATAAAAGCCCATCTACAATAACAAACGAACTAAACTTATACTCAAGTTAATAAATACAAAACGTCGCCCATAAATGTTTACTTACCAAACCACGTTGCTGCAAGTACCTCAGCTCCTCCATTCTTCTCCTCTCAAACTCTTGGTATTCCGCCTGAGTGTAAATCTGGTTTTCTTCAATAGGCTTCCAACCTACACATCAAATATTTATAAATTAAATACGTATAAAGTACAGATCATTATTTTATTAAGGCAAAATGCATACTGAACTATACTAACTACTAGTCGACTAGATGTGAAAGATAGTGAAACATGCATTTTTTTTTATCGAAAACGTTTTTGAAAACTTGGTGAATTTTATATCAGACTGTCGCTCCGGCTACCAGATCCCAAGAATGGCGCCACAGATCGTAGGTAGTGCCACAGATCCTAGGTAGTGCCACAGATCCTAGGTAGTGCCACAGATCCTAGATAGTGCCACAGAGCCTAGGTAGTGCCACAGAGCCTAGGTAGTGCCACAGATCCTAGGTAGTGCCACAGACTCGAGCTCAATATATTATAACTTGAAGTCACTGACATCATCGATATAAAATAGCTTTTGCGAGAAATAATAGTACTTTGTCGTAATGGAACTGCCGCCGGGATAAGGGGGCTCATAATAGCCGGCAATCAACATGACCACATAATCGCGTGGTGGAGGATCGTTTTTTTATTTAAGTGTAGCCACACTGACGAGGTATTGTGCTAAAGTTATTTGACGACTTTATCCTATTTCGCATCGAGCCTGTTAACGATCATCAAAAATATTCTAGATGGTCAGATCTTATAAATAATAATAATAATACCAGCCCTGTATTATATACTGCCCACTACAGAGCACGGGCCTCCTCTACTACTGAGAGCGTTTTAGGCCTTAGTCTACCACGCTGGCCTAGTGCGGATTGGCAGACTTCATATACCCTCGAAATTCTTATGGAGAATTCTCAGGCATGTAGGTTTCCTCACGATGTTTCCTTCACCTTTAAAGCGAACGATAATTGATAAACAATACAAACATAACTTCGAAAAGTCAGAAGTGTGTGCCTTGGGTTTTGAACCTCCGGACATTGTCTCGGCAGACCGTTCCATTCCCAACTAGGCTATCGTCCACTCGCCGGGATAAGGGGGGCTCATAATAGCCGGCAATCAACATAACCACATAATCACGTGGTGGAGAATCGTTTTTGTATATAAGTGTAGCCACACTGACGAGGTATTGTGCTCAAGTTCTTTGACGACTTTATCCTATTTCGAGTCGAGTCTGTTAGCGATCATCAAAAATATTCTAGATGGTCAGATCTCGCTGATACAAAAATAGATACCGCGCAGTACCTTCATCTTGGTTGAAGTCAGCGCGCTGAGTCTCCATCATGAATTCGTTGAAATCGATCAAGCCATCGCGGTTCTTATCGTTCTCTTTAAAGACGTGCTCGCGCATCCTCTCCATCTCCTCAGCTCTCTCGTGGAGGTCCTTGTTCGGCCCGCCAGGAGTGTACAGCTTGTCCAACTCCTTGATGAATAGCGCTTTCACTTCATCCGCGTCCCATACACCGTTGCCGTCCACGTCTGAACGAATTGCATCATTGAGTTATTAATAAAGGTGATAAATTTTAATTCTAGTTAAATTACACAAAGTGGAGGTGCAATATAAATTAAGGTACTACTAAAAACAGGCTATTAAACGAAGGTATCACATAAAAAAATATAACTATGCTGACAAAAAGAATGAACTACTTGATACCTTACTAACTGATATACTATGTTGGTAAATCATTCAGAAAAAAATATATTCTAGGAGATATTTTGATAATAATCAAATCAGACTATGCTTCAGCAATTTCACCATTTCCAAAAATATCCCTTTGCTGGGCCTATTAACTCATGTCCTAAGGACTCTTAAACAATTTAATAGCAATTAATCGCACTGTGTCAGTCAACAAGAAATTAAATTAAATTTTACATCGTATCTCCGCGAAGTAATAATATTGCTGAGACACATTCCAAAGTAATTACACACATTCCTATAAAATACAACACAAATTAAACTAAAATAAGGAACAAAATGCTAATACTTCATAACATTTCATTATAAAACTCCATGCACGCGTGGCTAACTAAACGAAAAAAAAACAACTCAAAACAAGCAAATACATGTACACTCAGCAGCATAAATATCTGTACAAAAATAACATTTCAAATCGCCTATATACGCGTAAAGTTAAACTGAAAAAAAAAATTTCGTATGAAGTAAAGCAAATCTCTTTTATTTTATTTTTGTGAAGAAAAAGAAATATTAGTAGGAACACAAAAGTATGTAGGCAATTTGAAATTTTGAATTTGTTCAGCTGCTTATGCTGGTGACTACATCTACAACAACTCATCAACATCTCCATAACAAACAGCGTGCAACACAACTTCGAACTAAACAATGCATCGTTGCAAGCTACACGCACGCTTTGGATCTTACCATGCAACATGAAAAACACCCTTGGGTCGAAATCTTTTGTATCCATATTGTCACCTTTTTTCCATATTTCTAACAATTGTTCTCTGGTCACTGGATGGTGAAGCTGTTACAAATAACAACGATTAATACGATATACACAACTCACCATGCATCATGAAGAAAACTTTTGGGTCAAATTGTTGGTCCATATGGTCCTGTTTCTCCCAAACCTCTTCCAGTTGTTGTTTAGAACCGGGGTGATGCAGCTGTATCGTTTTAAATGCATTATACAACAATATGATGAGATATTTTTATGGATATACACATTCTTTAAATACAAGGAAAATGTATGGGTTACATGATAATTATTGAAACAAATGTAATGAGACTTGGCCTTGAAAGTTAATACCAATATGCAGGTTGAAAGTAAATGGATACTTATCTACATGTTATTCTTAATAGAACATAATACATATTTTACATTATTTACATAAACTAGAAGTCTAGAATGGATCCAATAATATCATACAAATTGTTAAATGATAATATGACTCTATAATACAAGACAAATGAGATATACATGACAACTTACAATATACAATCAATATACAATCAACCCAATCGCAGTATATATTTGAAATTGCACCGCATTTCAATCAAATCATGAGGTATTGCATCAGCTTTTTAGCTTTATCGCAAAATTTATAAGCGAAATACTACTTTACGATCATAATTTCAAAACAATGTGATTGTGTTAATGGAAAGCTATAAAATAGGTACATTTCTGCTTATAAGTCATACATAACTCAGATAAGAGGTCAAATGATTTTGCACACTGGGTTTTTCTTGTAATATTGTGTAGTAGGCAGAATAAAATATATACCGATGAATATGACAATAATAATTAACATATAGTTAATAAGCAAAACGGAATACTTATCAAACAAAAATATTCAATTTAAATTCTTTAGAAATAAGGAGATATATCTCAAACTTCTGACAGCTACAGAGAACATCAAGGATAAATCAAAATGAATGTCAAATGTTTTAAATACATTGCTCTATGCTAGCATTGTTTCTTGGTTATCTTCGGGTCGAAAGTTATTCTAAAAAAGTTATGATAATATTATTTTATCATCTACCCACTGGACATTGGCTAAATCACCAATGAAACGGTGGAGCCACTTTTAAAAAGAAAATGAGTATAAAATCATTGAATACACAATATTATGAATTGTACATACCGGGTGGAAGGGAAACGCTCTCGGAAACGAATACAGGTGATAGTATTGGTGATTCCTGACGTGATGGCACTAAAAAAATCGCGATCGCATTGTTACAATTTTAGTAGGATTTTCTCAAATTTCTGTACAGCTTCACGTATGGATAGATAAATCAAACTATTATTCTGAAAAACATAGTAAAAAAGGTAAATATTTCAAAAAAATCGTAATGAAACACGTACATCAGCTGACGGGTCAACGACCGCGCACAGTCGGTCGCGCCGCAGCGCGGCGGCCGTCGCCTTGTCGGCGTTTGCTTTGTAGTTTGTACCCTACCCAGTTTTTTGTACGCTTTACATGGCGAGCGCATGAATTACGGAAATACTAAAATCGTAAGTATTATCGCTTAGCTTTGCAAATGAATATAGTTTTTCGTTAGTGTTATGGTTCTTCTCTCTTACCGTTCCGGTATAGAGAGCGTTTCCCTTCCACCCGGTATACTATAGCATAATGACACAAATGTGGAAACTTAAAAACTACTTACGGGCTGATGATGTTTTTTAGCCTCTTCCTCTTGCTTTATTTTGTCCGTGTATTCTTTCTTCTCCGTTTCGTTCATCGCTTCCATTTTCTGATGCTTCTCAAATTCCTTTTGCATCTCATATTCCTACACCAAACAACAGAATTTATTATCAGCAAGCTGGGTGAGTACAAATGCAGCGATGTCCGTCTTTTTTATGGGTGCTGGGCTTCAAAATCTAACCAGGCTCAAATTTAAGTAACATTAAGAGGCAAAGTATGGATCTTGGATCCATTAAGAAATATTTTTTGACCCCTCCATTTGTAAGTAACTTTTTAAAAACGTTAATTTAGGTGTACTTTTTAACAAAAATAAAATTACATAAATCTCAAATTGGAGGCCTTCAAAATTAAACGATTTATTATAAAAAGTTAGTTTTTAGGAGCTCAAGCCAAATATATATAAATTGTTTTGGTTAGAATTTTAGACCGGTTTTTGGACAAGTCCTTTATGCAAGCACTGTTGTGTTCCGGTTTGAGGAACATTGTAGCTAATAACTAGGCATTATGAGACTTAACATCTAATGTCTCAAAGCGACGAGTGCGGTGAACTGCCACACAGTACTTTGTAATTCAAATTTCTGTGTGTATATAACAGACGGTGGTATCACTTAAAATCAGGCGAGTGGTATACTCGTCTCATCATTTACTATGTATAAGAAAACTCTTATACACTAGAATATTAATAAATAGTTACTTTGGAAGTTATCCTGGGTCCTTCCGCCGTAGCGTGAAGAAGCAGCTCAGTAGGCCGGCATGATTGTGTCGAATGGCATGAGATAACTATCTGCTGCCATTCGATACTCTATCTGGACTGCATCGCGCTTACCATCAGGTGAGGTGCAGTCACTTTGCCGTGCCCGAATAAAAAAAAAAAAAAAAAAAAAAGTTATTCCCATAAAATCCCAGTCACATTATAATTCGGAACAATTGCACTAGCCAACCTCATACCTTAAATTCTTCTTTACGCTTCTTGTCAGCGGCCTCTAAGTCAGCAGTGGTCTTTTTGATGAGTTTTTTCAGATCTTCGATTTCAAAAGTGTGTGGATTGGCATGATCCAAATGCTCATTTGTTGGCACTTTGCCCATATTGGTATCCAAGTCATTGGTGAGTTCAAATTGCTGAAATATAAATAATATTTTTTATATTATATTCCATATCCTTATTAAATCAGTCCTTTAGCATGAAATAGCGCTATGAAAGTTTGTATAGAAATATGTTAACCACTGGAAGTAGACAGTGCTTTGTCAAAAACTATTATAAAAATGTAGTACCACACAAAAAAGTACCTAAAATATAATACACTACATGTCGTTGGGAGCTTTAACGTGAAAGAACTTAGGGGTTCTAAAAATCCCAATGTTTGCTTTTCTAGCATAATAAATATTTTCTATGTCAAACAAGGACATGGTTTATCTGGAATCTGTATGGATAATTTCTTCCAAATCCATTCAGCAGTTTCTACGTTTACTTCTAAAAGACATGACAACATCTCAATATCTTAATAAAATGTCGTATTTCTTATGTTGGTAAGATTACATTCACGATCTAATTATATCATTTAAAATACAGATAATAAAATTCATAGCATTTGTCATAGAATATTGTTAGTACAATTTAGGTCTATCAAATAAGCAACAATACATAGTAAGGATGCATTATGTATGTAATGCATGATCTAGAACTCATTTGCATTTCCATGTAAAGGTCTTTTTATACGTAGCGCGCACTGATCAATGCCGATAGGCTTTCTCAAAACTGGTTACCTTTAAATACAATGTTGAATATAAATGGTAATGCATTGAAAGCCTGTTTTATTATGTTCAAGTAAATGTTATCCATATACAAGATATACATATAGTACTCATTTGTTTACCGTTTATTTGAGTCACTTGGTCACCCTGTATCATACAGACCTTGACAGGTATTCTGTTTGGAATGTAAATGATCGCCTAATTTTAAAGTAGATTCACGTTATAGTCATATTTTGAACAGCCTGAATAGACAATATGACTATAGTATTACCACTTTTTAACAGAAAACCAATGTGAACCTTTCTGTTAAGATTTTTTTTGACCATTGTTTAGGGCCATACAATACCGTAACAGTTTTAGAGGCCCAAAAACTGTCCCGTCTCTTACTAATCCCAATGTTTTTCCTTTCCTAAGAACGACAGGGCTTCCATCATTTCTCAGTCTTCCCAGTTTGTGCATGTTTGTAACAATCACTTTACATCAAGTGGCATTGATCATTTGCTGAAAGGGCACAGATTGTCTCCACTATCCTTGGAGCAATACATCTTTATCGATACTCGATATACAGGTATTTTCGCATGACTACCTCGAATTGCGATTTACCCCGCCAGTCTAGGTCACTGCTCGTGGACCTAAGTATATAAGTGATATATCTAGTAATACAACCTCACCTTAGTTGCCAGATGACGGAGCCTGTCCAATTCTCGGCGTTTAATCTCGTCCAGTTTAGTGCGAATATTGTGGTTAACGAAGTCAAGTTGTTCAGCAATTTTGCCCGTCTGAAAATAAAATTATACCTATTTTACTCAATTTTATTTCATAGATATTATTTTATTTATATTTCCTCTTTAAGGTGAACGCACACTTATCCGAGCCGAACGAGTCGAACGAAACGCATTTTAGAATTCTGTATATGAAATCTCATGAAACCTCGCACACTTCGATTCGGACGATTCGACGCGGGGAAGTGTGCGAGGTTTCAGGTGAACGCACACTTATCAGAGCAGAACGTAACGAAATTTAGAATTCTGTATATGAATTTCACTTTCGATTCGGACGATTTGATGCGGGGAAGTGTGCGAGGTTTCATGAGATTTCATACACAGAATTCTAAAATTCGTTTTGTTCGACGCGTTCGGCTCGGACAAGTGTGCGTTCACCTTTCATGAGATTTCATATACAGAGTTCTAAAATTCGTTTCGTTCGACTTGTTCGACCCGTTCGACCCGTTCGACTCAGATAAGTGCGCGTTCACCTTTACTAGTGAGTACTTACTAAGGGCGGTATTAATAAATCAATCTCAAATTTGAGTTACATCTCAAGTGGACATAATCTACTGAATTACTCAAACTTAAGATTGATTTATTAATACCGCCCTAAGACTGCGAAACAAGTACCTAATACTTCATGCCCAGGGCGGAGTTTTAGATTGAAAGAAATCTATCGTTAACAACATTTCCGTTATATTAGATTGCAGGATACTATTATAACTTTATATTTATCCTATATGTGTTCCGAAGGTATGATACTATGTCGTTATACATGCATGTATAAACATGAAAAATGACAACATAGTGCAACTGTTAATCAAAGGATTAATCACTGGATATAATTAGATTAGATTGCAGCGTAATATTATACTCTGTTATCTATACTGTCAACAACCTATAATCAAACACTATATGATAGATTGTTGTAATTAGTAATGAATGATTAATATGCATTCTTCTTTCACATTATTACAGAAATCATATTAAAATGAAGTAAGTTATAATACGGTTGAATATAATAAAACATGCTCTTAAGTTGTTATAATAAAAAATAAAAGAAAGTAAAACCTAATTCATGACGACATTTCCGCTAAATATGCTGTAATTAATGACATAATAATTAAGGACATATTGTTTTAAAATGTAATAAACACAAAAGAAGCCTCATTTATGATAAATCATTTAAGATCTTGCCAGAAAATTTATTAATAATGATTGTAGACAAAATACTATAAGATTGGAGGTATTTAATGATCTTTATTAATCATTTCTTACACACATAACATCACCCCATGTTTGCATTACTATAACGTATTTTGAAATCGTAGAGGCTACTTACCCTCACATCTTCTTCATCAGCCTTTTCAAGCCTCTCTCTGAAGTCAGGATCACTTTCCAGAGCTTGGACTACTTCTTTCAAATATCTATGATACTCCATATAGTCTTCCTGTAACAAACATATACAAGTTTCATATTGGCAATCGTACAACTTAGCGCATATAAAGAGTTATTAATTACATTTTTTTTTTGTCCCTGACATTACTCTTTCTAGCCTGACGAGGGTCGGCTTATGAAAGAACACCGGTCTTTTGGGTGAGTGCAGAAGGCGCTCGCAACCCTTAAAATTAAGCGACCACGCTGAGGGCGACCCACTAACGGGTCACGAACCTCGGCTCAGGGCGGCCACTGAGAGGATAAGACATCAGCGTTTGGGGAAACATGGTTTTTAACCTAATCCTATTCATGTGTTCGTAGTCTTCGGCACGCGGGCCGGAACTGCTAAGAGAGGTCAGGGTGACGGGGAACGCGACGAGGTCCTCGACGGCGAGGACGGTACAGTGGTCTTGTGGAGTGTAAGAGCTTTTGATGCTCGATCTTTTCGCGAATGGCCAGAGTGATTTCGTCCTCTGGATCTGTCAGTACTGAACGCGGTCGTCTCCATTTGGCGCGATCAAATGGAGTATATATAGACGCTTTACGGATAAGCGTGTTTGGGTGGTTTACCGCCCGATCGAAGTAGCGTTATTAATTACATATAATTATAAATATCATAATACTCTAATTAACAATGACATTTGTAATAGGTGCCAAATAATAATTATTTCATAAGTAAATGAAGTTCGACATTAGCCATACTCTACAACTATTAATTGAATCATTTCCAAAGCAATTAGCACAGCATATTTGTTTCACTAAAATCATCAAAACCTTGACATGTTTTTTACGATTTCATAATATTGTTAAGTACATACAAAACTGTAGGACTTATTAATTTCTACGCACGTCACGTAATGTTATTAGAATAGATGTCTAGGCAAGTTTCGCTCTTATGTACAGTGAATCGCATCCATAGCAAATATTTAAACATGCTACACTAACCACATGACAATTCACAGCTTAGCAAGAAATGGTTCCGGAAGCATGTTATTTTGCACTCTAGCTATTTATTTAAGTCTATGAATAAACGATGGTCAAAAATTCATCCAACAGAAGTTTTAAATATAATGTTTTCCTTAAGAACTAAAAAACATTGCTAATAATTTGTTACATAAAATAAAATTAAATTGAGATCATAGGAAAATAAAACCATTGCTTAGTCCCTACACTAAGCACAGCCTGTATTGCAGGCGACCAATTTACATTCCAAGTTACAAAGTTATAGTTAATAACACAATTGTCAAGCAAATTAATAGTACACGGTAGCCCTAAAAATTTTCAAGGCAATGACTAATGAGTGGAGGATAAATGCATATAAAAATTCATACAAATGCTGGTGCAAATAGTATTCAATAATAAAATCAGGTGGTAGCAATCAAGTTACTCCTAGAAAGTCCCTATTATATTTTTTTATAGAAACATGTGTTACACAATCACAATACAAGCAACACAATTCATGTACAAAATCAAGAATACCTTCGTGAAGACGACATTACGTAAATTCGACTTTAGCATAAGGAAATATTGCACAGCATTATACAGATGTGTCATCATACACAATACATTGAGTATAACATTTCCAGTCTGACTATAATATTAAGAAACATTGATTTATTAATTACATGGAGCCCTACTTTCAATAATACTTTACTAAATATGCTAATAAATTAATCATATAATAAAACCCAGGCCTTATTTAGATTTTCGCAATGCAGAAGGCAAAAATATAAGAAATACATAGTATTGACCCTATATTATTATGGAAACCATATTATTTGTCCTATTATAATTATTATAATCAGCCTTAATCACAAACAAGTAAAAGCCAGACTTGCACAATGCTGCTTTACAAACCAAACAAGATATCGCACCTTTAGGATGAAAATGATACAATTCAAAAAGATAGAAAATTGAGTTATTGTTATAAAATTACTAAAAACAAAGTTTTCAAGACAACAATAGTTCAAACACAGCCACATTCAAGCAGGAATAGGACAAATCTGTTATATCAGTCCCTTTATTATTATATTTTTATAAATGAGGGACTAGTTTTTAGTCATTAAAAATGACAACTCAATTTTCTATTTTTTGAATTGTGTCGTTTTCGTTCTAATGGTGCGATATATTGCACTCCTCAACTGCCACTGGAATTGTACCATTTGTCTTACATTTCAAGCAAATTTGTATAAACAAGTGACTAATTATGTACCAAATTTCAATTAAATTGGTTCAGTAGCCTTGGCGTGAAAGCAAAACAGACAGGGTTACTTTCGCATTTAAAATATTAATAAGGATTAAGCGAAAAATTTGGTGTTAAAGTTTTCACACACACATACACTCACGCCTTTTATCCCCGAATGGGTAGGCAGAGGCACAACTAGTGCACCCACTTTTCGCCATTATTCCGTCCCATGATGTGCCAGGGGGCGAGCCTATCGCCATATCGGGCTCAAATTCCAGACTCCGAGCTTATACGGAATAGAAAAACTCAATATCACTTTGCCCGACCCGGGACCGAATCCGAGACCTCAGCATTGCAGTCGTACGATAATACAACTACGCCACCGAGGCAGTAAAAACATCAAAAAACAGTTAAAGTTTTCATAAACCATTATATAGAGGATCTCAAGTACAGGATATTCATTTAAACCATCCAACCCCGCTTACATATATCGATGTATGGGGAAGCCCTATATACTCGGACGCCGGCATCCGTAGCAGGGCTTGACGAGTCAAAGATTTGTGTTGTTATTATCTTAACAGAACAAACATAGTTATTGAACCTCAATGTCACACAAAGTGAATGCAATCATTTTTAATACCAGATTTAAATGAAACAATTGAGGGCAGAGTATCCTAAAATTAACTTACAATTACTGAGTGGGTTTATTCCACAATAATCATTATATCTAAAAGTAATTTAATTGTGTTATTTAAATTAACTAATCTCTAAAGATCGACCTTGCACAACCATTCAAAATAGGTAAATTTCTGCAATATACCTGATCGTCAATGTGGCACTCAGAAAAGTAATACTTTTAATGTAAAGCTTGTGAAGATGTTAGGATTTTCATTAGAAGTAAATGCTAAAACTGCTAAATAGATTTAGAGATAATTTGGCACATGGTGGGCTATTTTTTGAGATTCACATAAAATGACCAATTTTGAAACCAGGAAAATTACACAACGGTACTTTTATACAGGTATTGGTCTCTCACATCACAACAGCCAGTAAAAGAAGAAAGCAATGAGCACAGATAGTTTGTCAGAGTAATACATTATTAACATCTAGTTGCAGCATTTTTCCACCTTTGTAGAATTTTTGGTCTGTGATAAATATTACAAAAGTAACCTATGCCATTTATTGTGTGTTGAGACTTACTCCATTTCAAAGGATATGTTCATTTAGTGTATGGGTGCTGGGCCTTAAAATCATATTAAAGGACCAAAAATATGGATTAGGGATCCATTAACAAAATACTGTTTTTACTTGGAGGGCAATAACATTTATTTTAAGTGTTGTTTTTAAGCAAAATAAAACTACATAAGGTTTGTGTAACTTGTGTAAATAAATCAGTATAGCTAGTACTCACCAAGTCATCCTTGACTTCACTGTCATGTTCGTTCCCTTTGTCTGGCGATACTGGTGGCGCGTATGAGCAGTGAAGAATTACCACCATACAAAATAAACTTAAAAGCAGCCTCATTGTGGCCTGGTAATAAGAACACATCATATTAAACTCTTATCTAGTAATCAATAACTAATACATCTTATCCTGTCATATTTATCTATTACCATCTAATAATTAAATAAACAATTACCAATTCCGGTTGAAAATTATCTCTTAATGTGGCAAAAATTTCCTTATTGCAATAACTTATAATTGGAAAGGGAGACGCAAATCGTGATATAACTTGTTCAATCGATTGGTTTACTCCAATTAATTGAATGGATGCCTTAAACATTGGGGGAAAACCCAAGGGAAAACCGTACGATACAGCGCAAACATGTTTTCTTTTTTTAAATAGTACATGAGACTCAAACAATGATAAAATAAAATTATAAAATGTACTCACCATAGTCACAATTTTAAAATTATGATGATTTAAGTTACATAGATGATAGAAACGCTGGCTATAATTATTACTATCGTAATAAGTAGTAGGCAATTGAAACAACAATTTTAAAATGATTTATTGACGTGTCCCAATCACCTATGTAATCCAAATCACTATCCACTGTTTGGCGTTTGCTAGTGATGGGTTACTAATGTGGTGTGTTTATCAAATCATTCGATTGTGAAGACAGATTCCGAATACTGGCACCAAGAAATTACTAATTCTATACTCCATCGGTTTAGGTATCTAACTAAAGGCTGAGCACGCAGTGGCCACTGGCCAAAGGGAACATAGTTGTTGCCATCTCATTGGATATTTCCAACGCTTTCAATACGCTGTCCTGGCCCTGTATTTGACTGACTGCTCCGTTGCACCATTGGCGCCGGTGCCCTAGAGGTACCTCTAGGGTATTGTTATTGTATATTTTATACCGACAACACGTGATAAACAGCATCGAGAAAAACTTACCATGGTGCCGCAGTCTTGACGGCGGCGGACACCAGCGACGTAGTAAGTCCAATACGCATTGACGGTGGCCGGGCACCGCCTATGGCCTGCCGGCCGGTGCCTGCATCATTATGGATTGGCTGCGGCCTCCCGTCAATATAATATTATGAAATATTTGGATTTGGTTTTAAATAAACGATGGATTCACACCCACTTTGAGAAGATTGGTCGGTGCGATCGCTTAGCAAATTGCTAAATGCTCTTAGATCATTAATGTTGGAGCCCGCGTTAGGCAGATCGAAACTGAGGCAAAAATCGAATCGTCGATCGCAAAAAGTCATACACCTTCGATCTATCGTTACGATATTTTTGATTGTATTGGTTTCTGTGGCGATCACGATATGTCTTCGATCAAATAATCGTTTAAGATTTGGACATACACTATCAATTTAACGTTGCGATCGTCCTGACCTCTGAAACGAGGGATCGTTACGATGGATCCTACCCTATATGGGTCCCTTAAGAATTTGTAGCATTAGCTAGAAATCGATAATATTTATTTTAACAATCGATAACTCAAAAGTAACTATTATCTAATCTATCTTTATGTAGTCACACACTAGTGTTGATTTATATAGTCCTTATTCTGAGATTTATATACTAGTGTTGAGTTATATAGTCCTTATTCTGAGATTTATATAACAACTTGACAATTGAGTAGGTATCTACCTATCTATTAATGTATATAATACTCTTTGGTACCTATTGACTGTTGACAATGGACATTTCCAATAATTTCCATTCAGTGGTCTCGAACCTACCAATTTTTCGGTAGGTTCGAGACCACGGATATTCGGTTTGTCCTACCGAAATGCCATGATTTTTCTACGATTTTTAGAGATCCAGAAGATTCTCCCGATTTTCACCAATTCGAGGTGAATATCCCCTCTTAGTATTATATTTTACGATAGCTTTTGCCCACGGCTTCGCCCGCGTTAATAAGTTTTTCCGGGCTAAAAGTACATAAAAGCCTTCCCGTTGAATCGCTCTATCCAACACATTTATTTGGATGAAGATTAATATTATGACGTTGATACAACTCTGAACAAATAATGCATTAATTTCGACCAAATTTGATTACCATAAAAACGGTTCTAGTGAGTTAATCTTAAAAGATAGACATATACTGTCGCGGACATTTTTTTAGATCATTTAAGAGGAATAATTCTTTCATACATATATTTTTGGTATCTTGAACAGTTTTCGCAGCGCACGCAATGGAAGCCCTCAAGGATGAATAATTTTCCCCGTTTTTTTCACATTTTCCATTATTTCTTCGCTCCTAACAGTTGCATCGTGATGTTATATAGCCTAAAGCCTTCCTCGATAAATGGTCTATTCAACACGAAAATAATTTTTCAATTCGAACCAGTAGTTCCTGAGATTAGCGCGTTCAAACAAACAAACTCTTCAGCTTTATAATATTAGTATAGATTCCATGGTAAATTTGTAAATATGTTACTGTTTGTAACAAAATTTGTTTAATATTTTTACTTACTGCCTCGGTGGCGTAGTTGTATTACAGTACGACTGCAAAGCCGAGGTCTCGGGTTCGATCCCGGGTCGGGCAAAGTGATTTTGAGTTTTTCTATTCAGTATCAATGTGGAGTCTGGAATTTGTGCCCGATATGGCGATAGGCTCGCCCCCTATCACATCATGGGACGGAGCAATGGCGAAATGTGGGTGCACTAGTTGCGCCTCGGCCTACCCCTTCGGGGATAGGCGTGAGTGTATATGTATATATATATTTATTTTATTTTATTATATATGTATATTTTTACTTTGACGACAGGGGCGCGGGGTGTACGCGTGACTCTCGTTACTTGACTATTATTCCAACAAAAGAAGGTCTTTTGTTGGAATAATAGTCCCTAGTGTTAAAAGAGATTTCATTAAATATTGCTTGCTTTTTTTTTTTTTGCATATACCGATTTTTGATCCAAATATACCGAATTTTCTTGGCAACTCTACCGATTTCACATTTTGTCGTCCGAGACCACTGTTTCCATCCCATAATATATATTATACATACTAGGGGGTAATCTACACATAAACCCAACCCTTCCCGTGGGTGTCGTAAAAGGCGACTAAGGGAAACAAAACCGGAGGTGGGCAGCAGCGCCCCCTGCAGAACAACACAACTGAACTGCGATCCCCAACCCGCATGCCCAGCGTGGGGATTATGGGCATTACCCTCCAATGATGACCAAAGCCAAAAAATGGCCCCTAGTTCCCGGCCGCCTCGCTATCCCTGGCCATGGTAGCGGCCACGGTAACGGCGAGGCAGGGGGTGCTAAGAATCACCGGGGTACCTCAGGCTACCATTCATTGACGAAACTGACCCTGGCTACGTTTAACGGACGCACTCTGAGGCTTGACCATCATCTAGCGCAGTTGGAAGTGGAGTTAGAGAACATTAAATGGCATGTTCTAGGGTTATGTGAAGTCCGTAGAGAGGAGGAGGACACCGTAACCCTAGACTCGGACCATCTTCTCTACCTTCGCGAGGGTGATAAAACATCCCAGGGTGGCGTAGGTTTCCTCGTCAATAAGGCCCTCTCTAACAACGTTGAAGAAATCTCCAGTGTGTCGACCAGGGTAGCGTACCTGATCCTTCGGCTGTCCAAGCGTTACAGCATGAAGGTCATTCAGGTTTACGCATCGACCTCGACACACTCGGATGATGAAGTTGAGGATATGTATGAACTGAAGGAGGTGGAGGCCAAGAGGGCCGCCTTACGGCGAGCCGCCGTGGAGGAGTGGCGTCTCAGGCTGGAGGCCCCGTCGTGGGGGCACAGGGTCGTAGAGGCAGTGCGTCCTGTCTTTGCCGAATGGCTGGACAGGCGCCACGGAGCGGCAACATACCGCCTGACGCAGGTGCTCACCGGGCATGGCTGCTTCGGTGAGTTCCTGTTTCGGGTGGTAGGTATAGAGGAGTCGGCCGTGTGTCACTATTGTGACAACTGCCCAATGGACACGGCCCAACATACGTTGGAGTGTTGTCCAGCCTGGGATGAAGAACGCAGCGCTCTCAGAGCAGTCGTCGGAGAAGACCTCTCGCTGCCGGCCGTAGTCGCTTCCATGGTCGGCGGCCGGGAGGCCTGGCAGGCGGTGGCCCACTTCTGCGAGGCGGTCCTCTCGCGGAAGGAGAGTGCCGAGAGGGATCGCCAGCGCAGTGGTGATCCCCCCCGCCGCCAGACGAGACGTAGGAGGCGTCGGGTGGACGACTGACCGACGTCTCCCGCCCTGTGGATTGGGGGCGTTTGGAGAATTCCACCACGGTATCCCCTGCCTGTCGTAAAAGGCGACTAATGGGGGCCTCCGGGGGTCACGGGTGGGTGGGACGTGCCGCACACCCATTAGTCTAGCCAACTTCTGTGACCCCCGTGATGAACATGTCCGAGGCAGCGTGAGACACGCTGCCCCGGACCAAAAGGCGGACACGGTACGGTGTTTCGGGGGCTTCTGAGCCCCCGCAACAGGAAAAGGACCGCAAAAAAGCGGTACGCGCAGGGGCGGTTGCGGACGACAACTTAGACGTGAGTCGGAGGAAGCCTAAGCCTAAGCCTAATGAGCCGAAGATGGCCATACAAAAAAAAAAGGGATATGTATGAAGCCATATCCAAAGCCTTACACAACACCACTAAGGCTCACTTCAACGTTGTTATGGGGGACTTTAACGGCAAGGTTCCCGGCAGTGGACCCGGAGTGGCAACTAATCCCGAATAGGCCCGCATGGTTATGGAGTCAGGAATCACAGGGGGCAAATGCTTGTCAACTTCCTCGAGAAAGAGGAGTTATTCTTGATGAACTCTTCAAGAAAAAACCTCAGAGGACGTGGACATGGCAAAGCCCCGACACTGTGACAAAAAATGAGATTGACTTCATCATGACGGATAGTAAGCACCTATTCAGAGATGTCTCAGTGATCAACAGGTTCAATACCGGACCCGATCACCGACTTCTCCGGGGCTCTCTGAATATTAATTTGAAGCTTGAGAGAAACCGTCTGATGAAGTCCACGCTCCGACCTAACCCAATCCAAATCATGTCGGGCACCGAGAAGTTTCAGCAGTTTCTCGGGAATAGATTTGTTGCCTTGGATCCCACTGATGAGACCCTACACAATCTGGTCGAAACGTTGAGGGACGAGGGCATCAAGTTCTGACAAAAGCAGCGTACGGGTAAGAAGTCTAAACTCTCGGATGAGACTCTCGGGCTGATGACAAAAAGACGGGAAACCACCCAAGCGACTTCGTCAGACAGGTCAAACCAGAATAAGCGAATTGCGAAGATGGTACGGCGCGACCTTCGGAGCTCCAACACTCGCCTCATTGAAGAGGCGATAGAGCGAAACCGAGGGTTCAAAGTATTCACTCAGCAGCTTGGCAGGAGCCACTTGACGAAGCTTAAAACGCACGACGGGAGGACCGTATTGTCAATACCGGAGATCTCTGCAGAGATAGAGGAGGAGAGAAGACTATGATTCCAGAGCCACCCTGACGCGCCACTACAGTGACGAACTGCCTGACATCAGTCAAGACGAGATCGTACTAGCTTTGAGGCGGCTTAAAAATGGAAAAGCCCCAGGTGAGGACGGAATTACTTCAGAGCTTCTGAAGGCAGGAGGAGCCCCTGTTATACAGGAGCTAAAGAACCTCTTCAATTCCGTCCTTCACAGCGGGAGAACTCCAAAGGCGTGGAGCAGGAGTTTGGTTGTGTTCTTTTTTAAGAAGGGAGATAGAACCCTCCTTAAAAACTACAGACCCATCACACTCCTGAGCCACGTCTATAAGCTGTTCTCACGCGTGGTTACGAACCGTCTCACCAGGAGACTCGACGAGTTCCAGCCACCGAAACAGGCCGGGTTCCGCAGAGGATATGGCACCATATACCACATTCACACAATGAGGCAGATTATACAGAAGTCCGAAGAGTATAATCAGGCCGTGTCTGGCCTTTGTGGACGATGAGAAAGCCTTTGACTCTGTCGAAACCTGGGCTGTTCTGGAATCCTTACAGCGATGCCAAGTACTATACTTCATTCTAACTGAAGTACCCATAAGATTATTAATAACGAATTTTATAAGACTAACACGCTCGCGCTCATACACATAGCGAGCCTTCGTGTGTGTCTGGCGCACAGGCTACTCAGAAGAAACTTATTGAATTAGTTCCCTGAATATCATATGTAAAAATCAAGACTGAGATTATAAGTAAAGTTGCATTATTTTTTTAAAAAGCTTTAGAGCGTCTGGAAAAAATTACCGTCGTCGAAATGAGTCTGGCAGTATTAATAATAAATTTTTAATATTTTCTAAAACATACATAAAAATCAGCACTGAGACTTTAAGAAAAGTAAGTACTATTTTTACCTACCTTTAGCAAATTGGCTGTCGGGCCAAGCTAGCAGGTATGCATACACTCATAGTATACACTAACACTACGTTATTCTATACATTTTATTTCTGAGAAAATAAGTAACGTTTGGGGGCCCTGGGATCTTGTTCTATATGTGATATAATTTTAATACCTAGAATCAGAATTATCAAATCTTTAATAATAATAATAATAGGCACCATAAAAAGAAGGTGAAAAGGAGAGGAAGTATTTGCAGCACAGTATAACTATCAATATAAGGTTCTTACTTTAGAGAAATTACTTATCATTGTACAATTTTTTATCAGTATGAGAACGTTCCTATTGAATTTTCCTACTGTAGTGTTTATAATAATATTTAAACACTACAGTGAATACAACTATTAAATTGAATAAAAATGTTTATAATAATTACAAACATTACTTAACAAAGATTGATTTTCAGTATAATACAATATGAGAAACTCTATTGATAGGTTATTAAACACAGAATACTTAGGTATATTATCTGTTAAATTAAATCAAAATGTTCATAATAACTAGACATGAACGTCTTTAATAAGCTTACAATTTTGTTGATAAATATCAGAACAATGTGGATCTCTCTACTGATACAATATATTCTTATATGTAGTTCACCATACTAAATATAACTGTAAAATTGCATGTTCTTAACAATTATAAACAATATTATCTTTCATTGTTAATGATGAGAATGATGTGAAACTCTTGTAATATAATAATTAATTCACTAAAGTATATAATATTTCCAGGATAATTTAATAAAAATGTTTATAATTATGACCCCTCTTATGCTACTGCTTAGTCTACAAAATTGTCCAAAAACATTCACTGAACGATAATATCTTCTGGGTATAGAAAGGTGAGTCTCTTGATTTTGCATTTCTGTTAAACATGTCTTAATCCAGTATATGCAAAATTCTCGGAAAAGTTGACAAATTGATGTTATCACCATTCTGACAATTTCATGCTCTTTGTCTGCTCTATTACAATTCCAATTGACTCAAAACCTTTTCTATAGGATGGAGTTAAATATCTTCAGAGTTTTGAAGCGTGAGCATGCCCTGGTATTCCATTTCCTTGAACATAATGTCTTGGTTCAAAGTATGCAATATGTCCTGGAATCGTTGGCGAAGTGCCAAATTTTCCATTCCTGCAATTTCATGCTGAGTTCTTTGTCTTCTTTGCTTCAATTCTTCTACTTCAGCTTTGAGTTGTTCAATGCGGAATGTCATATTTTCTTTGGACATATCACGAGGTTGGTATTCATCTTCTTCAGATGAAATACCACCACATTTAATGTTACTCGCTGTGGCAGCTGTAACTGATCCACTATGCCCAGAATAACTTCTGCTATGTGCTCCTTGTGGAGAATGAAACATGTGAGAGTCAAATTCTATTGGCAGAGAGTCTTGTTTGCTTGAAGGTTCTCCTAGTCCAAGCATGGAGCTGTTATCGGACATACGGCTGTCATATGCTGACAAGTGGCTGTCTTCTAATTCTACATTGATATTGTCATCTTCTAAATCACTGTCGCTCACTGCACCTCCAAATATGTCGACAACATTAGAAGACTCTGGATTTGTTGCGTCTGATGTAGATTCACGCTTCACATTGCGTTCAGCTTTTGGTTTCTTTTCTGGTTTGACATGTGCAACACCACCAGAATCTTGTTTGGGATTTTGCTCATCATCTTCTTTTATAACTTCCCACGTCATGCTTACTGCTTCGTTGTCTGCACGCAGCAGCCGTTTCACTTCCTTTTCGATTTCTGGAGCTTCTACATATTTCTTTTTTAGTGTTTTTCTGAAGCGACGCTTACGTATATTCTTTGTTGGTGGAGCAATTCCGTGAGGCCATAAAAATTTCTTGTCGACTTTGTAAGGATCTTTCTTTTTGTTCTTTGCTGGAGACTCTTCCTCTGTGGATGGTTGATCAGGCTCATCTTTGCATATCATCATTTGGCAAATGTCTGCTGTTTTATAGAAACTCTTATTGTCAATAGTCTTCAGTGACTCTACTATGGTTGGTAGATCTACAATCTTGGAATGCATTAGCCAATGATCTAAACGTACCTCCCCGCGTCTCATGTCATTGTCTATCTGTATGGAGAGTCGATTTTTTAAACTATCTCCTGACTTCAATAGTTCCCTGAGCTTCTTTGCTGGTTCTTCAGGGAGCCGCAATATAAATTGCGACTCCAACTCGGTTGGATATTCTGGTTCACGCTTATCTCTGTTCATCATCTTGGTGTTTTTAATAAACAAGCACCATTAATTAATCATGAGTCAATGATTTCTTCCGGAACTGCCGTAAATAGCAAATACTACGAAAAGTAAATAGTTTCAAATAGTCAAAAATGCTAATTCAGTACGAAAGTCGACAACTTTTGAACTTTCAATCGATAATGAACCTTAAATGCAGTGTTGCCATATACATATGAAGGTTGAAGTCGCTCAGGGTTACCAACTCCGAAAAAAAAATAGCCCTAAAATCAACATGAAAAAGCCCCAAATAGCTCTAAATGCAAAATTCAAAAACCCCAAAAAAAGCCATTTACTGTGAATTTTACTTTGTATGGTGTAGTATATACCTATATCTAATATTAGCAAAATAGGTTCCCTGTTTTATTAATAGATCACATTTGACACTTCATATAAATCCAACAACGTAACCTTGTAATGAGGGAACACAATATTATTTATTTTTTCAAAGTTAGAACTGCACAATTACTTAAGTTTTTTCAATAAAAATTCACATTTATTGTAATAACGCCAAAAGAAGGCAAATTTACGATTTGCTTTGAGAGATATATCATTCTAAACATAACAAACAATTTTTGTTTTAAAATACTGAACGTCGTTACAAGGTTACGTCGGTGATCCCTTTTTCTTTATAAACGCTATGGATGTTACCCATAAAATCGAAAGATTGATGAATCGATAAGTTGAATTGAATACAATGATTACTTTTGAAGGAATGTTTAACGATTAATTAATAACCACACTGTGATTATAATAAAACATATTATTCTTTTCATAAACTAAAAAATTACAAAGATAATCAAATAGAAATAAACTCATTTATGTTACATTTTTATTATCTAAATTAACGATAGAAAATAATAAAGAGACAAGTATTTGATTTTGATTTTTTTATTTGATTTTTAATTGATCTTATAAAAATAACTGTACTTATAAGTACTTTATCACAATAACTGCATTCAATTCACAGATGTTTGAAGTTCATATCGATTCAATTAATGTAATCGATGTGTTTTAAGCAGCAGCAAGCATCTCACTATTTAGCTATAACTGACAGATGTCAAATGTGATCTATATATTTGGTGAAACGTACTCTAAATAAATGACGAGAATGTCCATATAATTTACTATTGGTTAGAATGTCAGCCTGGAGATAATTTATCGTGTTAGGATGTCACCAACTATTTTACCTCTATGGTAATCCGTCAGTACTTGGTCAGTACTGTACATTTGTCTATGGTAACCAGTGTTGCTAACTTATTGTTTTTACCACTAAAACTGGTGTTTTGGCTCATGTCATAAATAGTAGTACATGCGTAGCATCAATAGTAGTCCGTGCATAGTACTTAAGGAATTAACGGGCAATGGCAGTTTTCAATAAAAGATCCCAATCTGAATCTTCGATCTGATCCCGAAAATGAACCAAACAAAACTAATCCACTTGGAATGTATATTTTTATCTAGTTGACCACAGGTCCCAGGGGTAGTTTCTAGACAATATAAACAGTGAGTTAGTACTTATTATTACGTAAGAATATAAAACGATGATCTATAGAAAAAGGCATAGTTGTATTTTTCGCTATTTAAGTACGTGAAACTCAATTTAATTATAATATTCCTCTAAATAAGAATTTTTAAGATCATAGAAGGAATTTCTGGGATTTTTTTGTAAAATCTAGGGTATATTCAAAATCATATGTAAAAACACTGCCACACTGGTGCGGACTGCGGCGGAGCAGTGTGACCATTTGTGGCAGATTTCTGCCATTTGGGCAGATTTGGCACCTAAATTTTAAAAATGGCAGATTACGCTGACGATTTAAAAAAAGTGACAGTTTTTGGCAGATTTCAAGATTATCTTTATTATTTTGAAAATACAAATAGAATACCTATGTATAGTTTTCTATGTCTTAATATTTACTTATGGTTTTAAAGTCGGTTTTATTTTTTGTTAAAAAGTTTTTATTTATTGTTTATTTGTTATGGAATAGTCTAAATAACACATCGTAGATATACGATTGCAGCTTTCGCGGGTTATCTGTTGTTAGTTATTGAAGAGATTAATTGTCTATCTCTGAAGATCTTCATCAGATACTAATAAATTACATACTAAAACCTTCCTTGTAAAATATACAATATTTATAAAACTGTGGGGAACGGCGCTGTGTGCTGAGATACAGGTTTTAACCTAGTTCGGCACATGGAGGCTTAACTTTTCTTACTGTCGCAATTCTTTACAGCCTGTGTTTAGTGTAAATTTACTGTAATTTTTTTGGCCAATAAACTTATTATTATTATTATTATTTAAATAACTAAAACCCCATTCAAATTGGATTAGTAGTTTTTGAGAAAATCGCGGATATACAAACTTACAAATATACATCTGTATTCGATCCAAACGTATATACGTTCAGGTTGAATAGAGAACCTCCTTTTTCGATGTCGGTTACAAATAGTGTAGAAAATGAAAAAAATAGTTACATATTGTAAAATAAACGAATTCTTTTGAATACGTAGTATTTTATTTATTCATACCTATCTACATGGATGCTATAATATGAATGCATATTTTAGGCATACTCCAGTCAGTTTTGGCCACTGACTTCTATTATACTTGATTATACTAGTACGGGTTTGGCAGATTTATTGCCAGTGTCGGGCACTGTCGGGCAGATTCGCCATTTTTGAGATGGTCACCCTGCGGCGGAGACCGCAGAGTGCGGAGTGGAGTAGTGATGCGACTCGAGTAGGATTTTATGACTCGAGTCACTCGAGTCATTTCAGTAAGTTACTCGAGTTGTACTCGAGTTTTCGAGTCACTCGAGTCAAATATTTTGTATTTTCATGCCATGCAACTCGAGTGACATTCTGTATAGCAGTTTTTAAAACCTTATTAACCTGTCAATATTCCCTTGCCAATTATTAAGCGAAAGTCGTTTTTACACGTCTACTTATAGGATTCTAATAAGAAATTTGAAATACCAGTGCCCTATTCATCAAACATTACAAGTCTACAAGCTCACAAGTTACATGTTAAAGATTTTTTTACAAGTTCTTGAAAATTATGTTCATGAAATACTTTTACTAGAGTTGTAGATTGTATCAACTTGTGGTGGTGGCAATGGCACTGCAATGGCGAGGTCTCGGGTTCGATCCCCGGGTCGGGCAAAGTGATACTGGGTTTTTCTATTCAGTATTAGCTCGAAGTCTGGAATTTGTGCCCGATATGGCGATAGACTCGCCCCCTATCATACCATGAGATGCAGTATGCATAGCCTGCACCTACTTCGTGCCTCTGCCTACCCCTTCGAGGATAAAAGGCGTGAGTGTGTATGTCTGTATCATCTTGCATTTTAAATTTACAGCACTTTTTTTGATGCATTACCAAATAATGCTTCTATCATATTTATATGTCAGTAATATAGAAATTACGGTAAAATTACTAGTCAAGTTAATGTTAAAAATAAAAACAATTTGCAATAATTTGATTTTCGTGCGTAAATAACCAAAATAAAACAAAAAACAATAAATACATAAACCATAATAATAAAACCTATTTTATTAGTTTCATGAATTACGATTTATGGTTAAAACTGTAATGTTTGTTTATAAGCGACTTACGCCCGAATACTGAAACGCTACTTAAATATTTGAGATGGCCTTACGGATTTAAGCATTCGTTATTGGTGAAATTGGTATACTGAAACGTCACTTATCTCCTAACCTTAAATTTAAGGCGACTCAGTTTAAGGTCCGCTTATTGATTCAAATGGTATTCACAAACACTGCTTAAAATTTGACAGCTATGTAAGGCCTCCAAATATGGCTGTTAATCGAGATCAATTTGAGAGTGCTACAGACTAGTCTCAAATATTTACGTTCAAATCTTTAATAATTTTATTGCGTAATAACTACTTATTATATTCTCTTTGGATTTAATAAATCGTTTTTTTCTTCATTATCATCATTGTCTGAAGAGGATGAAATCGAGAGAAATTAAACGCTTTCGAAGATTACAATAATCATAATTTAATGTTAATGTTTGACAAATAAATATATCATATCTTAACTTATCGTAAAAGAAGATTCCGACTCAGCAAGGAAACAGTTCTTCATTAATGTTCTTTAAAATCGGGATTATATCCAGCCGAACACAAAAAGAAACCAAACAATCCAACCGATAGCCCAAGGTCATCGGGGTTATTTTTCACGGAAAACAACCAACGGTAGTACATCGTATTGTGCGTAGTATGGCAGTTGAGTTAGCATGTTTTGTAAATGTTTGTAAATATGCCTACTTCTGATGATAAAACTGTAATAAGAATTATAAATATTATTGTTGTTGACTTGTTTATTTTTTTTTCTAAAGCGGCTAATGTCAACCCTGACATACTGCCAAGTGGCAATATAATGCCAATATAAGCTCATCGCATCAATGTTAAGAATATAATAATTAATAAACTATTTCTAATAATGAATATGCCATTCCTACATATTAAAAACCTAGGATGGTTTTTAAACGTACTTACCATTTTTACTATGTAGCATCTGCACATAGTACATAAAATACACACGAAAATTAAATATAATAGACATATTATAACATTGTAAATCATTTTCAAACTGCGCATTGTGTTATTCGATTTATTTATATTTAACATCTTAAAAATTATACTGCGTGAAACGACACATAAATATCAAATTTATTAAAATTGTAATCGAAAACAAACTTTTTATAATCTGTAGCAAAAATGACTGCTCCTCGGCTGAGTTTTCCATCAAATCTTTTAAAGTGCGTTTGAGAATGCCATTTAAAATAAGAAGCCGGCTAAAATTAAGTAGGCCTCAGATAACTTGGTTGGTTGAGTAGCGTTTGAGTATTCGGGCGTTAAAGTTTGAAAAAACAGGATGGTCTATTGCAGACCCATGTAGGTACTTTAAAAGCTTTCTTGGAGATAAATAACATGATAGCAAATCATTTCCGCCAGGCATTGATTTTGTTACTCTTCGAATTACACTTCTTCAATTAATTCGTGATAAAACGATTTATTTACTTATTTATTTTATTACGGTGCACCAACAGCATATTATATATTAACAAATTGATACATAAAATAAACAATAATTGTGCCCCTCAGATGTATTATCATTTATCTGCTATTATATCAAAATTACGTAAGAATAAGATAAGAATAAATTATGATACCTATATTAAGATATTTTATATGGCGCATTTACCGACGAACTATGTAAAGACCAAAAAAATTGCAGAGAAGAAAAATATATTCTTGGCTTCTATATAAGTACCCTGTTTATTAAACGTTACGAGGCTTGTATTACAATAATGCGTTCATCAAAACTAAATGAATATACTACAACTACAAGTGATATCACTTGTATTATAACTACTTTTTACACTTGTATTTGTTATTTCTGTTTATCAAAAATGCCTTTGTAACTTGTAGCTTGTAACTTGTGGCGAAAAAGTTGAAGAGCTATTGTGGATTTGTAATATATGTTACAAGCCAATAGTATGTCTTTCTACTCTGTTATAATTTGGTTTTTAGGTAGTTTATAGGTGAATTCAATACAAGTTCGTGATTTCCGAATCGGTTTTCGACAGTTTTGCGGTATAAGTAAGTAATTCAAGAAGTAGCAGATCAATTAATGGCGGGAATGATTTGCCGCCATGTTATTATTCTCAAAGTCTTTTTTTAAGTACTTTGTATAGTTCGTCAATAGACCACTCGCTTTTACAAACTTTAAGTCGTGCATAAAAGATAGTTAAATTTGTAATCATAATTTAAATAACTAATATAATGAGTTTTAAAATAGGTTTTTACATACAAAATCAAACTATGTACATGTAAGAAAAAAATACATTCCCTTGGCTAGTTATTGTCAATAGTTATTATACCATAATTTCTACCTTACCAACATAAGATCGCCTCTTTGCTTCAATAACCTCATACATCTAGAAGATTCCATACTTGAATAACACTTTACTGAAGTAAAGAGGCGATATAATACGACATATTTTTTATAAACATATCAAAAATTAAAAAAAGTCTTGTAAATTAAAAATACAAGTATGTACCATCTACAAGTCTTGTGAAATTATTTGATGAACGTAATTTACACAGTCTTGTATAAATATTTTTGTATCTTGTAACTTGTGGGTTAGTGTCTACTATGTATCTACATATTTTCTATAAACGCATTTTACAAGAATTTGTAAAAATGTTTTTGTACCATTTAACTTGTGAGCTCCTAGACTTCTATCATTTGATAAAAGGGCATTTTGCCATGTTTATAAAACTTTATAACTTTTTTGAAACAAGTTACAAGCTAGAAAGGCATTTATGATAAAGAAAACCACAAATACAACTGCGAAAAAGAATTTGTAATGCAAGTGATATTACTTGTAGCTTGTAGTTTACACATATAGTTTTGATGAACGCATTTTTGTAAAATGGGCTAATTTACAAGAGAAAACGCTTGTAATACAAGGCTTGTAACGTTTGATAAACAGGGCACAGCTGTCAAACTGCCATGGAACTTTGAAAATAATTAGTTATATATAATAATAAAAAAAATATAAATTTATTTATATAATCGGTGTTTACAGTAATTGTTATGCTATGATATATCTGCACTAGGCACACATTTAACAATGTGACATAAGAAAATGTCTATAAGATATTTATGGTGAAACCAGTGAGCTTAGAACGTGAAAAAAAAACCACGATGCGTCTCCGCTTCGTTTTATTGTGATTGGTTGAGAGACTGACGTATTGATCAGTCAAATCAACAAAAAAAAACCATTAAAATTGAAGATTTTGGTGTTTATCTTTTCCATTTTATCCTACTAATTATATAAACGCGAAAGTTTGTAAGAATTTATGGATGTATGTGTGTTACTCTCACGCAAAGACTACCGAACGAATTTCGATGAAATTTGGCACACGGGTAGATCATATCCTGGATTAACACATAGGCTACTTTATATCCCGGGAATATATAAAGCGGGAAAAATATTTACCTAAATAGGCAGTACTGACGTTCGTGACGTTGACATTTGACTGAGAAGTAAGGTTACCGAGTAGACTACTCGGTGCGCCGAGTTGACTCGAGTCAATATTTTTTTCACTCGAGTACGATTTTCGCAAACTCACTCGAGTCACTCGAGTAAAAACACGACTCGAGTCGCATCACTAGAGTGGAGTGCAGACTGCAACCTATCGTTTCCAGTTTTAGGCTTTACACTTTACAGTTTACAGCTTTATACAGTTATATGAGGTGTTTGGAAGGAGTAATTGGATATACATAAAATCTCTTACAATATTCTCTTCAAGAAACGTACACAGAAAAGTACCAAGGTATTCATTTTAATCACCGAGTTGACTGCGACCGCTTCTTGGTACCTATTATAGTCTTCACTCTTCAATCTTCATAGAAGAAAGTACGTAGCCGATTGATCACTGTGACCGCAGAGCCACGTAATTACCAAGAACACCATCTAATTTTTCAAATATGGAATTTAAAATGCATGAATATACTCATGTTTTAGTCGGAAAAATAAGTGCCGATTTTAAACATGATGTTGAGGTCAATGTAGACTTTGATGACGCCCGACGCCAGCACGATTGTTATCTTCGGCTGCTGAGAGAATTGAACGTAGATGTAATCGAATTAGACCTTCAAGGGTCTATGCGTGAAAACCTGTTTCTTGAAGACATGGCGGTGATATGCCATGGCATCGCGTTATTGCCGAAGCCAAAGTCTGACATTGATGCCCAGAACGTAAGTCTGTACCGATATATATATTTCTGCATATTTTATTATGGTTTGGTGTGGTGGATTGCAGTAGGTATGCTAAATAAATACATACATACATAGTATCACGCTTCTATCCCATAGGGGTAGGCAGAGACTATGGATCGCCACTTTGCTCGATTCTGGCACACTATTTTCGCTTCCTTTACCTTCATCAATCTTTTCATGCACTCCCGGCGGTTCAGGGTACTTTTGACCTGGCCTTTACTTAGAATGTCAGATATCTGGCATTCGAAGGTTCGGTGCGGTCGACCCTTGCCGGCCCTTCCATCCACACTCGACTTATATATCCTCTTTGTCAGTCTCCTATCATCCATCCTTTCCAAATGACCAAACCACCTTAGCATACCCATCTCAATTTTGGTCACTACATCCTCTGTCACTCCACACATGTCCATCACCCTAGTATTCCGCACTCTATCACACACAGTCACCCCACACATGCTTCTTAACGCTCTCATTTCCACTGCTTTTATTTTACTTTCATGCTTTTTCTACCATACCCAGCTTTCACTACTATACATTAGAGTTGGTAATAACACTCCTCTATAGACAGCCAGTTGTGCCTTTTTGGACACCTTCGCTGCCCATAAAGGTGTGCAACGCTCCATTCACCCGATTACCTGCACTCACTCGTCTCTTAATATCACTGTCATACCTACCATCATTTGTGAAAACACATCCCAAATATACAAAATCACTTACTTGTCTACCCTGTTGTTACCTATAAAAATATTGCATTCTGTCATGCTATCGTCCCTTTCAAAATCCATAACTTTCGTCTTACTAACATTCATCTTCATGCCCTTTCTCCCAAAAGAATCATCCATAATTGTCACTAACTTCTGTAACTCCTCCGCCGATGATGCATGAATAACTTGATCATCAGCGTAGACAGTTGAGTGACAAGCCATTCATTCTCACGCCGTACTCACTCTCTTTCATATCTTTTAGACAGCCATCCATGAATAGGTTGAACAGCCATGGAGACGCTACACATCCCTGTCTCACACCCTTATTAATGTTAAACCAGTTTGTGTAGGCTCCATTTATACTGACACAAGCACTAGAATTTGCATAGAGAGACTTCAGTGCTCGAATCAGGCTACTACTCACCCCAAACATGGACAAAGCTGACCAAAGTTCGCCGCGTTCCGTATTAACCGATCCAGAAGACGAAATCACTCTGGCTGAGTCTGGCCTTCCGCCGTAAGAACGAGTTCTTGAAACTCCAACACTCCACGAGACCGCAGTTCCGTCCTCGCCGTCGAGGACCTCGCCGCGTTCCCCGTCGCCCCTCCGACCCCCCTAGCAGTTCCGGCCCGCGTGCCGATGACAACACAATCTAATAGGATTAGGCCTAAACACCAATCTTTCCCTAATCGTTGATGTCTCATCCTCTCTCAGTGGCCGTCCTGTGCCGAGGTTCGTAACCCGTTAATGGGTTGCCCTCAGCATGGTCACTAAATTCAAAGAGCTGTGAGCGCCTTCTGCGTTGGGGTGAACCTTAAAGACCGGTGTGGCCAGAAAAGCCGACTCGCGTCAGGCTACTGGCAATAGGGCTATTAACTAAAAAAAAAATGAATGATGCTTATTTATTTTTATGACTTTTGATATTTATGCTATTTGGCGTTAGTTGTTCTGATGGTTGTGCTTTTTTTATTTATGCTAAAACCAATTATGCGTAATGATTATTATGCACAATGATATTTAGGCTTAGAGCTAAGATGCGTAACAATATTATTACAAATACATTTATGCAATTTAATAGGGAACCGAATGTCATAAATAAGAAAACGAATTCTTGGGCAGTTGTTCTTGTTCTTGGGCAAGATGTGTTCTAGGAAACCTTCATCCAACCCACATTCACAGAGGGAGTGATCACGGACGCGAATTTTAGCGAGAAAAACAGGAGTACATATGTGTCCTAAGCGTGGGTGGATGATGGCCGATATTACTTTTTTGGTGAAGTTACGAAATTTAAAAGAACCAGGGTTTCGTAGGAGTTGAAGGTTGTATAGAGCCTTAATTGATTCCTTTCATTCACTTAGAAGACTGCCACAGAATATTCCATGAGTTTATTAGCTCTGGTTTAGTGGTGCTTTTAAGATCCCGAGTGAAACAGTGCCTATATATAACATCCCCTGAATATATTGCATTACGAGCGCATAAATCAACGGATTAATTACCAGAAATGCCACAATGGCTGGGAATCCATGCTAGTAGTACTACCTAGCCAAACCAGCCAAAAAGCATTGCCTTAGTGCCTCTTTAATTTTAACAGTAAGATAAAAAGAACCACTGTGAAAGGGAGATTTAATGATATCCTGTAATAAACTTAAGGAGTCAGAGAGAATTAGACTTTAAATAAACACAAAATAGTTAAGGACAGCTTCCAAAAGATGTTTTCTTCTAGCCACAATATTCGAGGCAGATCTTGCAAAGATCCCACTCAAAATTCAAACTATCATGTCTATATTAATTACTCTCATAGCCAGTAGTTAGTAGTTAATAAGCAACAACATATTTTTTTTGTTAATTAATACAATATTAAGTTTTTGGACCATTTATCATAATTTTTTTTTTATTTAGCATTTTTTATAACTAAATGGTACTCTATCTTTGGCTTTTGATACCCAGTTTTTTCTTATCTTTCTAATTTCATTAAGCCATCTTTAGGGGGGTCTACCTTCCTTTTTTCCTTTTCCTGGTGGGGCCAGCCCAGGGTGTTACTTTGTTAGACCATCTGTAGTTATTTATACCTGCAACATGGCCTGACTATTTCCATATTAATTTTTGCAGTGGCTTGGAGCATCAAAACAGAGTTTGTGTTTATTGTGTGCAGGTTATATATAGGCTATAATATAGTTTTCAATTTATTTGGATAGTGGTTTTTAGAAATTTGGTCATGTGTAACAAAAAATATTGAAATAATCAAAGTAAAAATTCTGACACAACTATGACAAAAAATCCAAGTAAACAACACAAAATAAGAATATCCTCTAACTTAACTGTAGATGCATGCTGCTGTGCTCAAGAGTTATAATTTAATTATTACACAGTACCTTAATTTGAAGTTTGGAAATATTTTTTCCAGTCATGTTTTAATTTTTTTTTTTGTTTAAATTACAACAATGTATGAAGAAATCTCATAATCAAAGGCCCTGTTTATGGCAGTTGTGTTTATGATGTACATTTTTTGTCTTTGATTAAAGGTATAAACATAATATTATTTTATTTTTTATTATATTCTAAATCTATGATGTCCAGTATTCAATGAAATGAATGTTATCAATACAAATTAGGGAAGGATGCAGTGTATTCAGGCTTCTGTATATGTCACATCTCATACTAAACGCAATAATAAGCAGTCACTTCAGGACAGTATTCAGTGATACATTGGTACTACAACATTTAATATTATTTGTGTAGACTTACCACTTTTACTTCTTATGAAGTAACAAATACACATCATTATGTAGTATGTACCATTGGGGACTTTATGAGTAGTTAAAATGTTATTACCATACAATTCATTACATAAACAAACAATTACTATTATGATAATGACTGGCTAACTAGCCATTCCCATATTAATGAATTTTATGCTATGATGAATGTTGAATTCATTACCTAAGTACTAGCTGTGCCAGTGACATCATCTGTGGGGAATGTAATAGTAAATGATATGCTTTTTGCATTAATAACCTTATTTTATTGGAGCAAGCCGATTAAAATAATTACTGATATCTGCATAATTTTTTTTTATCAGACTCCTTCAAATAATACATTAACTTTGAATGAAGACATTTTTGTAATATCAGATGTATCATTTATATAGTGTAAATGTTATAGAATTCTACTTTTAAAGTTATTGATGTGTATATCATACAGTACATACCTTTCATATATTATTTTTGAAGCATTACAATGTAGTATGATAATAACAGCGAGGTCCACAAGTGGCTATGAATTAGATTGTCCTTGTTTCCTATCAAATTGACACTCGGTTTGACCTCTCAACCGAATGGGCATGATAGATCATTTTAGGTCTCCACATGTTAAATAATTTTGTATGTGAATAAAATTTTAATGGTTGCCTTTTTGCTTGGATGTATATTTTTATTAAACTCTATTTATTTGTTGTAGTGTAGAATAATAATTTAGTTATTTTCTAAATTGAGGACAAGTAATATAAACGAATAAAGAATATTATGGTATGAGATAGGAATCCCATCATAAAAAAAACAATGACCATACTATGTATTCTACTTTAGTACATAATTTTTTTTGCAATGCGAATTGGGTTTGCGAAAGTATATTTTGTTTGTATATTATTCTAGATGAAACTGCTTAAAAAGGTGTTGAAGGAAGATCTTGGGCAGACTGTTATTGATCAACTCGGTCCTGACGCTAACATTTGCTGTTCTGACGTCCTATTTACGGGTTGGTATCAATAATTAGTCATTAATATACCGGTTTGAAACATTATTCCCTAATTACGTCATACATGTTTTATAAATAATTATTTCATGACAGTTATGGCCATGGGGAAAAATATGTCAAATGTAAAATGTCTATTAATGTTTTTAGGGCGCGAGTTTTTTGTGGGCATCTCCGAAACAACTAATGAAGCAGGAGCTAGCGCTGTCGCAGAAGCGTATCCAGAATTTCCCTGCACTCCTATCAAGGTATAGATTCAAAATTAGCGTCAAATAAGATTTGTGTCTTTTGAAGTACCTACACACTACATACCAAGATTTCTAATAAGGAAAACTAAAATTTTCGTCTTTAAGTGTGCTGTGTATGCAAGTCAAACGACTACTTTATAACCTACCTATTTAGTTTGCTTCCTATATCATAAAAAAAAGTAAAAAGTCTAACCAATGATAAAATAATTATTTGGTATACAATATAAGCGTAAGGGTGTAACACGATAATGTCCAACTGAAGCAGGTCGATAGAGAACTTCAAAGTGCATCGCTTTAACTCCCATGTATGTTGCCCAAAATTGGATAGGTTAAAAGTAGAAACAAACTACAATTTCGGGCAACATACATGGGGTTAAATGTATGTTGCCCGAATTGAGGTCATTGAGGTCCTCTATCGATATCAGTTGGGCACTATATCGTGTTACAGCCTGTATATACCCTGTAAAACACCGGACAAATACTTCGCATTGCAATATGTTTGTAAAATATTGACGTCTTAATTTCTCATCATTATCATAAACGCTTTAAATTCCAGGTGTCCAAGGGAGCTGGAAATTTAAAGAAATATATTACGGTCGCGGGGCCTGACGTCCTTTGTGTGGGAGCGAGTAAAGAAGCCAAGGAACTCCTGAAGAGAATGGAGAGGGAGGCGAATTTCACTTACCAAACGATTACCGTTCCTGAGGATGAAGCTTCCAACTGCCTCTATGTTAACGGCACGCTCATACACCGCGCTATTGAGGAAATACCTGAAGCGTTCAAGGTAATAACTAACTCTACCATACAAATACAAGCTTTTGCCTGCGGCTCCACCCGCGTTAAAAAGGTTTTCCGGGCTCAAGTAACGCTTTATAATTTGCCGCGATAAAAGTTGCCCATATGTTAATCCAGGACATGATCTACCCGTGTGCGAAATTTCATTGAATTCCGTTCAGTAGTTTTTGCGTGAAAGAGTAACAAATATTCATACATCCATTTCTATACTTACAAACTTATAATATTAGTAGGATGCTGCTATAAAATTATTTATTTAATTTAAATTGACTGCCTCGGTGGCGTAGTTGTATTATGGTACGACTGCAATGCTGAGGTCTCGGGTTCGATCCCCGGGTCGGGCAAAGTGATATTGAGTTTTTCTATTCAGTATCAGCTCGGAGTCTGGAATTTGTGCCCGATATGGCGATAGGCTCGCCCCCTATCACATCATGGGACGGAATAATGGTGCACAAGTTGCGCCTCTGCCTACCCCTTCGGGGATAAAAAGGCGTGAGTGTATATGTATATGTATGTATGTTAATTTAAATTATTTATTTATTACTAGCTTTTGCCCACGGCTTCGCCCGCGTTATTAAGTTTTTCCGGGCTAAAAGTACATAAAAACCTTCCCGTTGAATCACTCTATCCAACACATTTATTTGGATAAAGATTAATATTTTGACGTTGATACAACTCTTAACAAATAATGCATTAATTTCGACCAAATTTGATTACCATAAAAACGGTTCTAGTGAGTTAATCTTAAAAGATGGACATATACTGTCGCGGACATATTTTTTAGATCATTTCAAGAGGAATAATTCTTTGATACATATATTTTTGGTATCTTGAACCGTTTTCACAGCGCGCGCAATGGAAGCCCTCAAAGATGAATTATTTTCCCCGTTTTTTTCACATTTTCCATTATTTCTTCGCTCCTAATAGTTGTATCATCTATACTAATATTATAAAGCTGAAGAGTTTGTTTGTTTGTTTGTTTGTTTGTTTGTTTGTTTGTTTGAACGCGCTAATCTCAGGAACTACTGGTTCGAATTGAAAAATTCTTTTTGTGTTGAATAGACCATTTATCGAGGAAGGCTATAGGCTATATAACATCACGATGCAACTATTAGGAGCGAAGAAATAATGGAAAATGTGAAACAAGCGGGGAAAATTATTGATCCTTGAGGGCTTCCATTGCGTGCGCTGCGAAAACGGTTCAAGATACTAAAAATATATGTATGAAGGAATTATTCCTCTTGAAATAATCTAAAAAAAAGTCCGCGACAGTATATGTCTATCTTTTAAGATTAACTCTCTCGAACCGTTTTTATGGTAATCAAATTTGGTCGAAATTAATGCATTATTTGTCAAGAGTTGTATCAACGTCATAATATTAATCTTTATCCAAATAAATGTGTTGGATAGAGTGATTCAACGGGAAGGTTTTTATGTATGTACTTTTAGCCCGGGAAAACTTATTAACGCGGGCGAAGCCGTGGGCAAAAGCTAGTGATGTTATATAGCCTAAAGCCTTCCTCGATAAATGGTCTATTCAACACAAAAGGATTTTTTCAATTCGAACCAGTAGTTCCTGAGATTAGCGCGTTCAAACAAACAAACAGACAAACAAACAAACTCTTCAGCTTTATAATATTAGTATAGATTTATTAAAATGTAGTTCAATCTGAAGACAAGAAAAGAAAACGAGGCAGACCGTGTAGACGATGGGTGGACGATATCAGAGCAATCGCAGGTAGTACATGGATGAGGACAGCGAGTAACAGAACCCTGTGGAGACAATTGGAGGAGGCCTTTGCTAAAGAAAAGCAAACAGACAAAGAACCCGAGATAGAACATGAAATAGATTTATATGTGTAACTTTGTAAATGTCTGAATAAAGGCTTATTATTAGTTCAATCTGAAAAGACAGCCACAGTGCTCATGCACATGTGTGGTTTTAACAGACACCAGCAGACAGGCAGTACACACCTTAAGAACATGCTGCTCGCTTTCACATTTGAACCACTCAAATGAGTAGTCTACACATTCTCCATACCGCAATCGGGACAAGTCTCACTGAACTTCATGGCTTCGAAGCATTACATCATTATATTTACTAAGCGTGATCGAAAAGACCCAATCCCGACAGTTGCAGTTCCACGGTTTAAGTGCGTCAGTAGAGCTGGGTGCTCCCCGTGTTTCCTAAACTCCTCACTCTTCTGGCAAGGGTATCGGTCCTCATCCCGATGTAGTCGAGCAAGTAGGCATTCTGCTCGCCCCGTGACTCACTATAAGCCCCATTTAGTTGCCTATTACGGCCAAAGGGGTAGTTGCCAAGGCAGGGGGTGCCTTGGCGATGAAATTTCTAGATGCCCTTAAATCACAAGGCTCAAAGACGTTAGTACCATAAATATCATATTTTTTCTTTAATACCATCAATGGTATTTATTACGTTAAAGTAGGTAGGCAGGTCATTTTATTCTCAAGGTTCGAGATACCTTCATAGCATATTTTATCACAATCGCTTTGATAGTTTAATTTCACAACTTTTTGTTATCCTTTTAGGAGTTGATATAAAATACCATAGATCTTATTTCAGGGTTTAATAAGATCATCTTCTCAAATGTAAGTAATAACCTAATCTGTTGAGCGGTATATTTAACCCCTTCAAATTAGTAGTTAAATCTTAACTTTCAGGTGTTCTGCGAGAAAATAGACTTTGCAAGAAGATCAATTTGTTTCTCCGAGCTGGCCAAACTGCAGGTGGGGCTCAGCACGTGCTGCTTGCTGGTGAGGAAACCCTAAAGAGTTCTCATGACGAGCAGTAAAGCATTTTTCAAAGGCTAGCCTCATACGTACAAACCGCTTCATTACTACTGCGAAAGCTTAACATTTTTCCAATAGATCTGATTACGATCTCATTAATTGTCACGCGCTTTTGGTGTATTGTGTCTGATAAAGAACAGTGGGGCTAGGATGTGAAAAAAAAAACACGATGCGTCTCAGTTTCGTTTTATTGTGATTGGTTGAGAGACTGACGTATCGGTCTCTCGATCAATCACACACATCAAAATACGGATACGCCAGTCACTTAACCAATCACAATAAAACAAAGCGGAGACGCATCGTGTTTTTCGTTTCACGTCCTAGCCCCACAGAGAGCGAAATTTCGAATTTATATTTGACACTTCCTTAAAACTGTTGTACGGATGAACATTATACGCGGTATTCACGGTGTCATTTTAAATTCACTTATAACAAAGGCATATGTTTACACATAAGGTCAGGTGGCCTTATTCCGTCTGCCGGGGCATATAACATCTTTTTGGAATTACTGGCGTTCTAATCGAAGGGTGCCCGCACACACACAATAATATTGTCAATAATATTGTGTGTGCGCGGCGCGTATTGCGGTATCTTTCAGTATAAAAAAAAAGACGCGTGGCACTCGGAGACTGCCGCGGTAAAGCTATTGCATAGCATTTTTTTATCAACTTATGTAATTATAATTATTTATTTATTTTGTTTTTTTTTTTCTATTGTCCAAATTTCACTCGTGCCCTAACGCCGAAACTCTAAGCAGGCAATTCTAATATTTATAACCTCTTTGAACAGATATAAAATAAAACTTTTTAAAAATTCAAACTTAGAATCACGTCATCCCGCCACGGGGACATTCTCATTAAGGCTAGGATATCTGAGCGCTGTTTGCATTTACAGCTGTCTAATGTACCGGCGCGTCAGGTGCCGCGATGTTGAATTTCAAATGAACTCGCTTGACACCAATCAGCCGCGACTACGTCACAATAAACGATTAAACAATACTGAAGCAGTTTATTTTACGACAAAAGATGTCCGCTTTTTTATGGGTGCTGGGCCTCAAAATCTAACACGGCTCAAACTTTACGAATATTAAAAGGACAAAAATATGGATCTTGAATCCATAAAAAAAAATTAGACGCCTCCATCGATAGCTAATATATTTTAAACTAGACTTCTGCTCACGGCTTCGTCCGCGTGAATGAATTTTTCTGGGATAAAAGTCCCGCTTTATAATCCCTGGGATAATGGACCTATATATTGATGAAAGAGTTTTTCAAATCGGTCCAGCAGTTTCGGAGCCTATTCAATGCAAATAAACATACAATTGAATCTTTACTCTTTATAATATTAGTATAGATAAGTGTAGATGTAATTTTTAAGCAAAATAAAATTACATACATCTCAAAATTGGAGGACTTTAAAATTATACGATTTATTGCGAAGGTCTAACTTTTGGGAGTACTATCCAAACATATGTATGTCGCAGACAGCGGCAGCTGAAATAGGTATATGTAGGCATACATAATAAAAGTTACCTATGAATTATGTCTTGATATCACGATTTATTGTTCGTTGATCAATGATTACGTAATCAAATGTTCACAGAGTACAATACCACGTCAAGATTCATTATTATCTTTAGTTATTGTGACATAATATTGGTGATTGAGACAATTACTTAACCAATATTACTATAATAATCGACTAGCCTAGTAACCTGAATATGACCTCAAGTTTAAACCCGAAACCCTTTCAGTATTCCGAGTTTGACAGGTGTCATTTCAGATTTTTTAATTAGAACCCTATGGGTAAGCGCGTAAAGACGATTTCCACTGAATGAAAAGTGACGTCTTGTTCGCCGGGGAAGACGCGAATATGGAATGGTTAACATAGTAACCGCTCAACTAAGCGCTGACTGATATGAAAACCGCAATAGTTCCTACTTAGTATTGAACTGCACCGGAGTAGTTGCTTCATATGATTTGGCAGCCTTATTATATACCCAACTCTTGCGACTACTACTAGTCTGACAACTCAAATGGATATTTCACGGTAATTATTTTATCTTACGCGACGTTATATATTCAGACACCCTCAATGAGATCAATAAAAAGGAATTACCCGACATACAAAAAAACTTGGTAAGACATTGAAATAAAACCATTTTTTTTATTTTATCGCGATTTTTTAAATGATATTTTCGTATTTGTTTACTACCTACTTTAAAGTTTGAACTGTGGTTCATAATAGAAAATATTGACTGCTGTCCCATCTGAAAAATTTACTCTATATACCTATAAATATGTCGGACAGTATTTTTTCAAATCATAATAGTATGGTCTTCATATAAATTGTAGTCAAGTCCAAATTGCCGTAAATTCCTGAAAATAACTTATTATTTTGTATTAGTATGTACTATTGTCACTCATACTATTTTATTGTTGTTTCCTGGCAGCGTCGCCCGCATAAAAGATTTTTTATAGGTTAAAAAGTATACCTATGCTCTACCCAGGGGCTCAAGTTATCTCCATACCATTTCATAGATATCCGTTTAGTAGTGTCGGAGATGTGCGCTAACAAATAAACAGAAAAACAGATACGCAGACAAACAACGAGAAAAGAATGAAACAAAAAAACGGTGATTTGTGTTCTATTACTCTCATTTAGTCGTCCCTTTATTTTTTTTTTCTTTCTATGTACATACACACCAGGTTCTAGTACTGCTTTATAGATGTTACACAAAGAAGCCTATACCGATACCTCCAGGGTCTGTAGAGCTCGTATGCATATTTATAAGCAGATACTTAATTTAGGGGACCCAAACCGGGATTTTTTCAAGAAAATGTGGGCTACTGGACCAAATGAAGAACTTAAAAATACCGATATTGATATCGCAATAATTGGGATTTACTTGTATCAATAATAAGGTAGCTGGCTTTGTGTTATTCTGTACTATGATATTCTATCCATAATATTAAATAGCAAATAAAAAAACAAGCCTTATAGAAAATCCAACTAAAAAAGAGAAAATAAATTTAAATTAAGCTATGTAACGTACATTTAAATCTATACTAATATTATAAAGCTGAAGAGTTTGTTTGTTTGTTTGTTTGAACGCGCTAATCTCAGGAACTACTGGTGCGAATTGAAAAATTCTTTTTGTGTTGAATAGACCATTTATCGAGGAAGGCTATAGGCTATATAACATCACGATGCAACTATTAGGAGCGAAGAAATAGTGGAAAATGTGAAAAATGCGGGGAAAATTATTCATCCTTGAGGGCTTCCATTGCGTGCGCTGCGAAAACCGTTCAAGATACCAAAAATATATGTATGAAAGAATTATTCCTCTAGAAATGATCTAAAAAAAAGTCCACGACAGTATATGTCTATCTTTTAAAATTAACTCTCTAGAACCGTTTTTATGGTAATCAAATTTGGTCGAAATTAATGCATTATTTGTTAAGAGTTGTATCAACGTCATAATATTAATCTTTATACAAATAAATGTGTTGGATAGAGTGATTCAACGGGAAGGTTTTTATGTATGTACTTTTAGCCCGGAAAAACTTATTAACGCGGGCGAAGCCGTGGGCAAAAGCTAGTGTATCTATGTAACGGAAACTTTGAACATGATTTTGACCGCCTTCAAAACGTCGGATGAAAATTTGGCATATTTATCAAGAACCGAAGACAATTCATTATTTTAACAAAAAACACTATTTTATAGAAAATCCAACTAATAATGAATAAATATTCAAAATGAATGAGTAAATGATAGCTCTTTTTTTTTTGACATCTGTTGGACCATAGTAGGGTTATAACTAAACTGGCTACTCTTATGTATAAAAAAATCTTACTTGTTTTTAGTGTCATCTGTTGGACAATAGTAGAACAAGCTTAAAAAATGAAAAATAAATAACAGTTAGAAAAAAAACTAAAAAACATGCTTTATAGGAAATGCAACTAAAAATAGAAAATAAATTTGAATTAAGAATAGTGCAAATAAGAAAAAGATGTACTTATTTTATTGTAAAAAAAGCGTGGGGTGCTTTTTAAGGTAGTATCAAAATGATAATCCTTTTACTCATATTATCTCTCAATAAAATATTTATACTGCCTCGGTGGCGTAGTTGTATTACAGTACGACTGCAAAGCTGGGGTCTCACGGGAGCATACGGTTCACCTGATGGTAAGTGATCACCGCCGCCCATGAACATCTGCAATGCCAGGGGGTACAGAGATGCGTTGCCGGCCTTTAAGGTGGGAATATTTATTTCAGGTATCAAAGACCCATAGTACATTAAAATTACACAACCAACCATATTACATGTCATAATACACGAATAGAAATTTAATAGAAACGTACAATCCTACTAATATTACAAACGCGAAAATTTGTAAGAATGTATAGATGTTTGTTACTCTTTCACGCAAAAACTACTGAACAAATTTCGATGGCACACGGGTAGATCATGTCCTGGATTAACACATAGGCTACTTTTTATCTCGGGACAATATAAAACGGTACTTTTATCCCGGGAAAACTCATTCACAGATTATAGATATTTACATATATAAAACGGACTGCCTCGGTGGCGTAGTTGTATTACAATACGACTGCAAAGCTGAGGTCTCGGGTTCGATCCCCGGGTCGGGCAAAGTGATATTGAGTTTTTCTATTCAGTATCAGCTCGGAGTCTGAAATTTGTGCCCGATATGGCGATAGGCTCGCCCCCTATCACATTATGGGACGGAATAACGGCGAAAAGTGGGTGCACTAGTTGTGCCTCTGCCTACCCCTTCGGGGATAACAGGCGTGAGTGTGTGTGTGTGTAAAATATTTATATCTATTGACACCATGAACCCCACGCTTTTTTTTACAATAAAGTACATTTTTTTAATTACATTATTTTCCATTGGAGGTATTATGCCAAAATATTATCCACAAATTATGCAAATATATTATTTTACAATTTTACAAAAACAAACAACAGTTGAAACAAGTATGACAACGTGTTTAAAGAAGAAAGAAAAAGAATAGGAAAGATTCATAGAAAAATCCATCTATTACAAATAAGAATCCATAATTGTTGTTCAAAAGTAGTTGGTTCCTTTTCTACATAACGCGGTCCAACTATAAACAAAAGCTGTCAAATACTTCGATAAATTAGTGACAGCAAGCGCGAAAAATTGACGTAGGTCCGACCTCCACGGCGCCTCGGGCGCATCTGAAACGAGACGCGTTGTGCAGAATTGTTAAAAAATTTGTGTTTTTTTGAATTTTGAAAAGTACGAATTACTTTTGTGAAAATTTTTTTGCATAGCAATCTGCTAAATGTTATTACCCTTTTATTGACTTATATTTTTAAAGTAATTGTTTAATATACTATAATTAATTTTTGAAAATAAAATCCGAATTTTCTCTGTTTTCGTGATTTTTTATGATCGAGCGAAGTTGTAAGTATCGTGTTTTGGAATCCACACCAATGTAGAATGATTATTTAACTATAACATATATTTTTCTCGGACCGAAATGTTGATTATTTCTTGGTTTAAAATTGAATAGAAAAGAAGGTGTTTTGGGATATGGCAGCCTTAAGTGCGCGTGTTTTAAATTCGATACGTTTCACTGACTGGAACAATTTTTAAATACACGGTAATTTCGACCTTTTATCGATTAACATTCAGCTCATATCCTCTTACATATTGTATTCTTACAAGACTGCGATATTAAATTTACTTATGGAATTTTACACTCTACGTGGTTGTGATAGAGTTGAAAATTGTGTGGGGTGGCAGGTTATTTTCGTTACAGAATTTCTGGATTCGGTCTCCACGCTCAAGGCCCGCGATAGAAGCTATGCAATAGCTTAAAAATATTGACAATATTATTGTGTGTGCGGGTAGGCATAGTTAAAAATGCCCTATTTAACTATACGGCTATGAAATCTGTTTCTAGATTAGAGCACCTGTAATTCTAAAAAGTGGATTCGCCGCTATAGACGGTATATGGGCTCCTGATTTATATTCTTACCTCATATAAATTCCATTCCCCAAATATCAAGACTGATTCCGTAATAGTTATATAATATTGCAATATAAAATACAAATTTTCAAATAGCATTCCCATGTTTAGACGTTAATATTCCAATAATATATTCGTAGTTTTTAGTTAAATAGGTATTATATGATGTTTGTTATGTTTGACATTTATTGATATACATATAATATAATATAATGTGTATGACGTAGAAAAATACATTTATTTGTGTGCACCATATGACCATATTATTCCTGTGCATTTAATAAAATATTTACCCGTAAACTGAGGTTGTATTATGATCACAATTTTGAATTTACGTAAAAACGTTAAAAATGTTCGAAACTAATAACATTTTTTTTGATTGTTATTAAAACTATGTAATAAATTATTTTATTTCATATTAATATATTGTTGTTAGATATGAATAAGCTTCAATTGTTTTTCTTATGTGTATTAGTGTAGGCTTTATTTACTTCATATTTTTTATACATCACACCACGATAATATAGAACTAAGTTCTTTAAATGTATACTCTATGGTTTAGCCGTTCTATTTAGTTTAATTTAGTGATATCTTTCAATATATATTTTAAACGAGTTTAAATAACTTTTTAAACTTGTTATATTCCGGATACGAAAACATTATAGTTCAAATGATTCAGGCCCTATTTCACAATATTCGAGTACATTCTTTTATGTATCGATGAAAAAGAAATAATAAAAAAAATATGACTGATCCGAACTATTAAAGCATGCCATTATTTTATTAATACAGACTAAGATACAAAATTTTACATTTTACATAGTATAAACAGTGGACGATAGCCTAGTTGGGAATGGAAAAGTCTACCGAGACAATGTCCGGATGTTCAAAACCCAAGGCACACACCTCTGACTTTTCAAAGTTACGTGTCTATTGTTTATGAATTGTCGTTAGTTTTTATGGTGAAAATATCCTGAGGACACCTGCATACCTAAGAAGTTCTTTATAAGAATTTCTAAGATGTGTAAAGTCTACCAACCCGCACTAGGCCAGCGTGGTGGCCTAAGGCCTAAACCCTCACACTAGTAGATAAGGCCCGTCCTCAGCAGTAAGCAGTCTAAAGTACTAGGGTTTAGGCCTTAGTCCACCACGCTGGCCTGGTGTGGGTTGGCAGACTTCATACACCTTCGAAATTCTTATAGAAAACTTCTCAGGTAGGTATACAGATTTCCTCACGATGTTTTCCTTCATATAATGACTTTAGAAAGGTCACACGGGCCGCCCTTGAGTTTTGAACTTGTGGACATTCCTCTTGGCAGTCCATCCCACTCCCAACTAGGTTAGCGCCGCTTGGTATACGGATATGCCATATGTCATTACTTGTGAATACGGATGATATTTAATTAGGTGCGTAAAACTAATCACAGAGTATACAGGTGCATTTTTCAAGTGGGCATGGATGGCAAAATCCGAAACTATGAGGAATAACGAAAAATGCTCAAAGGATTCTCGAGGCCGACTTTGCTGAACATAAGAAAATCAATTAGTAGTTGTTAGAAATGAGCCCCTTCTCTAGTTTGCCATATGTCATTACTTCCCAGGATTTGATTTTTATTAGTGACACCATCGATCAGCACACCGTTCGATTGACAAAAAAGAACATGCTGTATCATTGTAATGATAGTGTGTTCTTTTTTTGACAAAATCAACCAGATCAATTGCTGGCTACGAGTATTGATGTTTTCAAAATCCAATGATGCTGTTTTAGTTTCCATCAACGGTTTTCACCATGAACGCCCACTTGAAAAATTCACCTGTATATCCCAGGACTGTTATTTTCCATACAATGTAATAATATTATGTACCGTGTTATTGAATATTATTGGGATTACAAAATTTACTCGGACATGGTGGAACAAGGCCAAAGATTTATTCTAGTATCTGTACTTGCGTTAGAGACCAGAATATACTAGATTTTTAGATCACTGAATATTACTCATCCCGTGTACTGTCAACAGCATAAGTATCTGTACAAATTCAAAATATCAAATTGCCTACATAAATATGTCGACGGTCCCATAGAACAAAGTCGTATATTATGCAAAATGAAGCTTTTCAGTAGAGCGCTTTGAAAGTCTAAGTTAATAGTGAAAATCACATGTTAGACATGAACGAAACATTATATTCTATAGGGTTCAGTAACAACTTTGAACCTAATGTGTGAAAATAGCACTAATTCGCACATGAATACAAACTTACGACTTTCAAAGCGCTCTACTGAAAAGCTAACATTTTGCATATACGACTTTGTTCTATGGGACCGTCGATGTATGTTATGTTTTCGCTAATCTTTTTTTTCTCTTCACAAAAATAAAATAAAACAGTTTTACTGTACTTCAAACGAAGAAAAAAATATTTCTCTTCAACTTAACGCGCATATAGGCGATTTGAAATTTTGATTTTGTTCAACTATTTATGCTGCTAACTGTACAATAATAATTATGTTCATATTGCATGCCTTCGTAAGCCTTTGATGTTGAAATAGTTTTTAAGTCTTCGTCTTTAAAGTAACAATGTATCTCATTTTGATATTTAAATATATTATTTAATATAATAAGTATTTTCCAGAATCTTTGAATCTATGTGATTGTTTTGCAAAATGTGAAATATTTCTATGATATTATGTAATATTATTGATAGTTTATAGCATGCTTAAAGCAATTGTATAAGCACGTATTATTCTATGCACGTTTGCATTCCCTGACTCTAGTATTAATATCGGTATATTGTAGATATTTTATAGGTTGTAGACACATTTATATTGCGTTGTGTCATTGTGATAGCTATAAATTAGACCTGCTGATGAAAATGTATATTACTGACACATATTTATGAGAATCTCTATTCTAGCTGACTTAACAGGGTTTGATGATTGGCTAAATATAGAAACATAACCGCCTTTTGGCATATAGGATCGTATTTCACAAACTGAAATTAATGAAACTGATCGAAAGATTTTTGTTCTAAAGCTACTGAGTATCAAAGGTGATTTACCAAGTAAGTATAATAAGTAAGGGTATAAACATCATTCAATAACGCTGAACACAATTTATCATCCAAGTCATTCCAAAAAATGTAGTGAAAGTGAGTCAATAGAAGTAAATAGTTTATGACGAAAATATTAGTTTATTGTTAATGACAATTAAAAACGGAAAGGAAAATTATAAATAAAAATTGAGCGTAGGTGTTGGTAACACCGTTAAGGCTCGCGCACATTAGCGCAGGCAATACCGGTAGCCCATCGCATAACAACAATCCTCGTTAATCACTTGCGTACATTTCATATGAACTATCGCACACTACAGGCGCGCTACATTGTAACGCACTGGCGGATCGCTTGCTAGGTGGCGATGTTATGTTTTTTTAAATATAACAGTAAATACGCCAAAATTGACTAAACTTTCTTTGATATCAAGCATTTTATGTAAAACCACGTATGGTCAGCACCAAATTAATGTCTATACGTTGGTTGGAAGACATTCCATATTAATCTTCGAATAATGTTATTTTGACCTTTTTCTGTATAGTAGGTATACATTTCTTGAGGGTGACGGTATTAAAAGTTTAATGAAACACAAAATATTCGAATGTTACTGAATAGGCTGAAATAAGTTTATTTTTATCATTAACACACTAATTCTATTAGTAATTACACAATATCACACTAATATTATTATTAATGTTCATTTCATAGTTCATACATTCTTCGCTTTGGGCTGCCTATGGCTGATTGATTCAGTTGCGTTGCGACGCGTCCCGACTCCCCCCAACACGTCTCCTTTGTGCTTTGGCGCTATTTTGCAATGCGGCGCGCTACGGTCCCTGCTGTAATATGCGCGAGCCTTTAATTGACTTATAACTTTGTGTGCCTATTGCCTAATGTTTGTCAAATGTAAATGTAAACAAAATATATAATTATTAAAATACATTGTAAAACCTGATTGTATTCGGTAATTATGAAAATATTATGGTTCAGTAAATCATATTATATGATGTTATTTAATTTTAATTAGCCGAGAAATAATATCTACGTGAAAATACATAGGCGTTGTGTTATTGGATATTGTATACTTATTGCATAATATAAATAAGGTCGTGGTAAATTTTTTTACAAATGCTACTTTTCTTAATGTATCGGCGCATAATGCATAATCTTATTGTATTTATCCCGCAAACAGTATTTTGTTTGGTAAGAAAATAAATGGATCTATATACAACTGTATTGTTTTTTTTTTATGAAGTTTACCCGCAGTACCTACTGCCTCAAACTGAGAACCGGCTCCTTTTTTGGTGTTGATTAAAAATATGAAAGTCCCCATCCATCATAATTGTGCCAAAACATTTCAAGATAAAAGTTCGTATGTACGTGTTTCTTTAATTTTTCACCAAAACTTAGTTTTATCATGATAATAAAGAGCTAGGCAAAATTGTATTTAGAACAAACAATTATATATGTTATAAATTGTTTTAACAATATTTTTCCTAAGGGTCACCATTTCTGAAATATAGCGAATAAAAAGTTGAAAAAGTCGTGTTCCCTATTGTTGGAGTGTAACCATTATTGGAGAGTATGTGACTGTACCACAATAATATAGTAGCTGTAAATTCATAAAAGTTTATTAGTAGAAGAAAACATAAATTACATTATTACATAATTATACGCGTACTGTATGTGTCGGACTCCATGTTACACTACTCTCTCTGTCGAGTGACTGCACTTCGTACGCATTGTGCTAACATAGCAATATGGTCGTTACACCTATAATATGAGATTGAATCAAAAAGCCAATCACTATGAAAATCTAGATATCCCAGTAAAACATTTTTATGTAAAACGTTGCCAAGACGAGATCATATGGCTCGCACTGACAAAAGTTATTCAGATCTTATGTAGAGCTAGCTCAAGTACTAACTACACGCCCTAAGTTTTAACTCTACAAGCCCTACCTTCGCAAACTTCAACTTCAAACCTTCGTCAGCATATGTGGCTTGGCCGCTTCGCTTCCATGGGCGTAAGGTGAAAAAATTATTCACTGCTCATTAATTTTCTGTTATAATATAGTTCTCGTTGTAAAACTTTTTTTCTTGACTTGGTTATTTATTTCTCCGCCATGTACCGTATGGAAAAGACATGGTAAGTATGTGCATCGTACAATTCATTCCTTCTCTAAAGGTCATGTCCAAAAACGTGCTTAAAATTCTAACCAAGATAATTTAATATTTATATTTGCATAGTACTCCCAAAAACTCCCCTGAATGCCTCGGTAGCGTAGTTGTATTATGGTACGACTACAATACTGGGGTCTCGGGTTCGATCCCCGGGTCGGGCAAAGTGATTTTGAATTTTCTATTCAGTATCAGCCCAGAGTCTGGAATTTGTGCCCGATATGGCAATAGGCTCGCCCCCTATCACAACGTGGGACGGAATACGCACGGCGAGAAGTGGGTGCATTAGTTGCGCTTCTGCCTACCCCTTCGGGGATAAAAGGCGTGAGTATGTGTGTGTGTGTGTGTTTACTCCCAAAAACTAGGCCTTTGCAATAAATAGTATAAATTCAAATTTAAATCATTTATTAAGTAACTTAGACTAACATTAAGTAATTAGGCCCCTAAAGGCACTTTTACACGTCATTATTTATAAACTAAAAGATTCTAACAGTGCTTTGGAAAAACCCACTGACCTGAGAAGAAGCACCAAGAAACTCAGTGTAGGTCTTTTATTGTTATCTTTTTTTAAATATATGTTTTACAATTTGCAAGTAACAATATAAATTCAATTTCAAAGATGGATATTAAATGCGAAAATTAACGGAGAGTACCTAAGTCAAACAACCACCTACATGTTTAAGTTTAAGTAAACAATAGAGTGAACCATCAAACTGAGCAGACCAGTCCACGCAAGCAGCAAAGGTCTCCGCTTTTGATATGTAATTTAATTTTGGTTAAACACTAGTTTAAAAAAAGTTAGTTATAAATGGAGGGGTCTAAAAATATTTTTAAAGGATATCAGTGGGGCTACCACTCGGGAGTATAGCGTCATGCTCGCTCGGATGACGCTATACTCCCGAGTGTCGACATTGGGCTGTAAGACTATGCGAAAGCGTTTTTGCACGCGAAAAAAAAAAAAAAGGACGTGAAAAAAAAACACGATGCGTCTCCGTTTCGTTTTATTGTGATTGGTTGAGAGACTGACGTGTCGGTCTCTCGATCAATCACAAACATCAAAATACCGATACGTCAGTCACTCACCAATCACAATAAAACGAAGCGGAGACACATCGTCTTTTTAGTTTCACGTCCTAGCCCCACAGATCCATATTTTTGGCCTTTTATTATCAACTAGCTTTTGCCCACGGCTTCGCCCGCGTTAATAAGTTTTTCCGGGCTAAAAGTACATACATAAAAACCTTCCCGTTGAATCACTCTATCCAACACATTTATTTGTATAAAGATTAATATTATGACGTTGATACAACTCTTAACAAACAATGCATTAATTTCGACCAAATTTGATTACCATAAAAACGGTTCTAGAGAGTTTATTTTAAAAGATAGACATATACTGTCGCGGACTTTTTTTTAGATCATTTCAAGAGGAATAATTCTTTCATACATATATTTTTGGTATCTTGAACCGTTTTCGCAGCGCACGCAATGGAAGCCCTCAAGGATGAATAATTTTCCCCGCATTTTTCACATTTTCCATTATTTCTTCGCTCCTAATAGTTGCATCGTGATGTTATATAGCCTATAGCCTTCCACGATAAATGGCCTATTCAACACAAAAAGAATTTTTCAATTCGCACCAGTAGTTCCTGAGATTAGCGCGTTCAAACAAACAAACAAACTCTTCAGCTTTATAATATTAGTATAGATGAAGTTTGAGCCTGGTTAGATTTTGAGGCCCAGCATCCATACATAAAGCGGACATCTCATTTTTTTGCATATTTTTTCCTGAACTTGTGCGATCTTTTTATACATTAATAATAATAGTGTTGAATCAAAGGCTGGATAAGAAAGTTTTAAGTTCGATTCCCAAGGTTAGATTTATCTAACACCTCTAACACACGCAAAATGTGTGTTAGAGGGTTCTAAAGAAGGCACCTAACCGTTAAAAATGAGGGAAATCGTAAAAACTGAACCAAATCCTTTCTGAAAATGTTTTCATAAGTTATAACTAAGTGTTATAAGACTTATAACTTCCCATTCTTTCGTTTGCCGTTATTCCATTCTAATACTGAGTGGACACCACACACTTTCAGAAAGGTGTTACAACTAATACTTATTATAATATAATCCCATTACTACTTTATAATCGCTTTACAAATTGTTTTTATTGATCGATATAGAATTGTAAAAATCCCGCCATGTATGCTGGAACAAACCTGGCAACCAATTTATGTCAGTAATGTATCAGAATTTGTTTTAACGGAGCGAGCGCAGTAGAACGCTATAAACTTTTTTTGTTGCTCACGCTGGCCGCACAATCACAATAGTCCACCGTGTACGAAGTCTTGTAATGAATTTAATCATTATTATGTGTGCGTGGCTTTAGGAAGTTGCTCGCGGTATCCCTTCTGGCATTACGTAAATTTTATTGTGGCATGTAAAAATGCGACCTAAAAGGGTTTGCTTGCGGGACGTTGGTTTATTTAGGCTTTTACTATGAAGGTTGTGACGCGTGATTGAACAAACTTCGATATCGACCGTGGTAAATGTGCCTACTTTAGATTTGTTACGTTTATGGAAGCTACTTACCCGATAAAAGCCGACCGTAATGTGCTATTCAATTCGTTTGTTGGGATTGTTTTACAATAATATGTATCTTCAAATTAATTTATTGAAGCTGACAATGAATTTGTTTAGATTTTACCGAATAAATAAAAAACTTTCAGTAATTAGGTAGGTACTCATAGGTATATAAAGTACTATACCCGTTGTAGGTCAGGCCAACCTTGACAGTTGGAGCGTCACCTTGTTGGTTTTGAAATTTTCGCTTTACCACACCTAACGTTGCCAAACCTCTACCATATCGGTCAAGCCGGCTCATACTGTCTAATTTTATTAGGTTTTTAATAGACAGCAGAGTATCTAAGGTTTATCTATACTAATATTATAAAGCTGAAGAGTTTGTTTGTTTGAACGCGCTAATCTCAGGAACTACTGAACCGATTTTGAAAATTCTTTCACTAATAGGAAGCTACTTTACTCCTGAGTGCTATAGGCTAATTTTTATCCCGGGAAATATTTTTGACCCGGAAAAACGGGCGGAACCGCGAGCACTACTAGTTGAGTATATGATCGCTTTAAGTGAACAATTGTAAGTATCTTTCTAAGTGCTAAGTTATTGCTATGACAATTAGCGAGGTCTTCGGGACTCGCGTTAAACGCAAAGCACGGATGGAATTTGACATGTAAGGCAATTAATTATTCAAGCCTGCGCACGATATACCTCTATTCTCGGCAATATTTTTTGTTTCTCTATTTTGAATTGAAATGAGGGTAGGTAGGTACAGAGCTTTAATCCATATAAGAATTGAACTCTGTGAATAGTTATAAATATGGGTATATGGTAAGTACTGCATTATATGTCTTTTCCTACAGTAAATATCTTACTTATGGATATGAAGAATGGTAATGTAGGACTCACCGGTCGTCCGACCCAGATGTTATAGCTACATGCGGCATACCGACAAATCTGCAGCGGCCAGCCTTTGTGCAAGTGGGATGGTTCCGGGGGCCGTGAATGCATTCGAATTCGCCGTATCCGTCCCCATACAATGCCGTTTCGCGGCACATGTTTGTACTCAGAGGATTTCTTTAATGTCTAAGGCAACAGGATGCTTCCCAGTTGCCGTGCATCTCGGGGGTCGAATATCTACAGCATTTGTCGTACTGTCCGCGCATCAGTTGTCTAGTATGCGTAGTCAAATAATCGAGTTCATCTTGCAGACCCTACGCAATGTACAGTCAGCAGCATAACTATCTGAACAAAATCAAAATTTCAAATCCTACTAATATTATAAAGGCGAAAGTTTGTAAGAATGTTTGGATGTATGGATGTTTGTTCCTCTTTCACGCAAAAACCACTGTACGCATTTCGATGAAATTTGGCACACGGGTAGATCATGTCCTGTATTAACACATAGGCTGCTTTTTATCCCGGGAAGACATAAAGCGGGACTTTTATCCCGGAAAAACTTTTTAACGCGGGCGGAACCGCGGGCAAAAAGCTAGTCGCCTATATAGGTACGCGTTAAGTGAAACAGAAACATTTTTTCTTCGTTTGAAGTGAAGTAAATCTCTTTCACTTTATTTTTGCGAAGAGAAAAAAAGGATAGTAACAGCACAAAAGTATGTAGGCAATTAGAATTTTTTTATTTGTTCAGATACTTAGGCTTCTGACTGTATAGGTATCTACGTTTACGTAAAGTTTTGAACTTTTGTCTAAGTATGTAAAGAAATCACTTCAGGCAAAGCCTTTTTAAGTTGCATAAGTTGGACCTAGCAACGTATCCTCGTATAGAATAATTTAAGGAAAGTTTCCGATATTACATACGATAGTCACTGGCGTCGTTACATCGAGGCTTGTACCTACCCAAGATTATTTTCTACAAGCATTAACGTCAATAGATAAGAAAAAAATGTATGAAAAGACTTGTCAAAAATATATATATATATATAATGACTCAATGGACAATTATTGACGACAAACAATTAAGACTGGAGTTTTTTTCTGCCTTTCTTCTTCGGCTAGTCATAGGTTAGGTAGCTAGTGAAAGGCTGGTAGGTTAGCTAGGTTAGGGTCTGTATGGTCCTCACCGGTGAGGATCGCGACGCGTGCCTCCCATTACTTTTTAAAAAAATGGTCATCTTTTGTTTATCTCGTTTTTCCTGTGCCCGAGCTTGGCTTCTTTATTTACTTTTCATTGATTTTGCTCCCTATAACAATGTCAGTAGTTACATAAGTGAATATTTGTAATAATTATTATTATAAATTTTAAAATAAATAATAAAATAAAATCATTTATTGGTCAAATAGACTTATAAAAAAGCACTTATGACAGGTCATGACATGAAGGTAGACACAATAACAAAGGTACATAATAAACCAATGAAGTAATTTAAAGTTAAATATTGAACAACCAGCACGGGCTGATAGGTACAGAGGACACGGACATTAGGGACGGGAAAAGGGCTAGGGAAAGGAGAAGTGGAGCTGATATAAAAGAAAGGGAAGGAGTATCTTTACATTACGAGGAAAGGAAACGCCACGGTCCTCGCCGGCGAGGATAAAAAGGTCCTAGCCTAGCTAACCTACCAGCCTTTCACTAGCTACCTAAGCGATGACGACCCGAAGAAGAAAGGCAGAAAGAAACTCCGGGCTTAATTTTTTCGTCATCAATTGTCATGATATACTGCATTTTTTTTAAATATATATTTTACAGTATGATTAATACATAGGTTAATGCATACATGAATGTAGCCCTAAGATATAAATGAAGTACTACTACGAAGCAACCAAATAACAATATATTGGCGTTCATGATGCATTAACCCACGCTTACAAATACAATTTACACTAAATAACTACATCATATCTTTAGTCATTAACAGTGATAAGATATAGATCGGTCGTCACAATAATAGAGCAATGTCAAAATGTCAAAAGCAAAAAAAATAATTAAAAAATGTCATATTAAATAAATTGAATTTAAATGTCACAAATTAAAAAAAAAAGAAATATATGTAAAAATACAATATGGACCTAGCCATATAAATGTCATATTATAATAATTTTTTTTTTAGGCGCTCAATGTGAAAGCCCGGTGCCTTAGTGCTGTGCGCAGGACTGATTCCAAATATCCTTGTCATTTAAATAGTCTGTCACTTTGTAGTAGCCTCTAGAAATCAATGCACGTTTAACATAAGGCTTAAATTGGATTTCAGGCAGATTTATTACTTCAGAAGGAAGCTTATTATAGAATTTAATGCAGTTGCCCATAAACGAATTACTTGTTTTGCTGAGCCTAAACTTTGGAACTGCAAGTTTATTTTTGTTTCTTGTATTTATGCAATGTATATCACACAATTAAATGTATCTTGACTTATCATAAGCGCAACTATGTTCGCCTACGTGATGATTAAAGTATTTTATTTTAGACATGTCGATAAGATACCTCATTCACAAACATTATTTCTATTCTATTGGCGTTAACGCTTGTTGAAAAGCATTTTCACTATAGGCAGTGGCGTAACTACAGGCTGGCAGAGGTGGCAATATGCCACGGGCCCCCGGGCGCCGCCGCCGCTCAGATATAACATAAAAAAATTATGACCGGGGGGGGGGGGGGGTGTATACGTGACTTACTTGTCGAGTGACATGGGCCATGACAATGATGTTTACTGGGGCCCCATCCAATGAATTTGCCACGAGCCTCAGATGATATAGTTACGCTACTGGCTATAGGCGACACGACGCCGGGGAGTATTAATGAGTGTTATCAGAGGAGAACGACCTTTGTGCAATTAAATAAATACAACATGATTTAAATAAGGTCATGATAAATCTTAATTAATATATTTTATTTTATTTATTTATTTGATCGGCGAGGAGTAATTGCCGAACTCTCATTTTAAATGCCAGCCGTGTTGTACATGACCTGATTTCGAGCGGGAGTGCGTTCCAAAGAAGGATGGACTGGATAGCAAAGGAAGAGTGAAGGAAGTCAGAGCTATGAGGAGGACACTTAAGAAGGAGATTGGTAGACGAACGCAGGTTTCTATCATGGGTATCACAACGGTAAATGAAGTTGGAAGACAGGTAAGAAGGAAGGGTAGGAGAGATGAGAATAGAAAAGAGGGTAGTGAGCGCACGCAACGAACGGCGTTGACGGATGGGAAGCCAATTTAACTGCGATCGGTAAGAAGAGATGTGGTCAAACTTGCAAAGATTATAAACGAATCGAATGCAGTTATTAAGAAGGCGGTCGAGTTTGTTGAGTAGATCTGCATTCAGATCAAAGTAGCACACATCACCATAGTCCATAGTATAATAATAACCATATTTAATAATTTAAAATAAAATATTATTAATTTAAAATCATATTTGCGACATTTATCTTTACTATCTACGAGGAACGAATCGAATATCACAAGGCTCGCTGGCTCTTGCCAGTGTAATGGTAAGTACGGGGCTTAAAATATTTTTACATTAAATATTTCTATTACTTTTATGGCTAGTTCATATTTTAGTGATGGGGTCATGTACCTACGTATTAGAAAATTTGATTTACTAAATTATTTCCTCAAAGTGCCCTACGCTACCATGTACACTAACAAGCTTTTTTTCAATCTCAACTCACACCATCGTGTCATGTCATATACCAAAGCTTTCAAGTATTAACAAGGTGTGGGGTCGAAGTAGGTTGTCTGGTCGTGACACGCCTCGTCTTCACCACTCGAGATAGCTAATGAGCCTCTTACCTCGTTATACGCTCACGAAAAAACAGAATTTCAACGTGTGAACAGTTTATTGACAAGTGTGAAACTTTAAATAAGAGTTGGCAGCATATATTAACGTTTAAAGTATTTATTATTCACAGTAAATTTTTTTTTTAATTTTAAACTACTTTCATACAAAAGTAGGTGGGGATTTTTAAACGTCCAATATCAGGCTACATGTTTGAGTGTAAATCGAGAATAATATTTTCCTGATTCGGATGGCTTTCGTTGGTTGGTCGTTGGTCGTTGGTCTACGATTCGTTTCGTATCTACTTAGAGTAGATCTATGTGTTTCTTTTTTTCGTTTTGTGTACAAATACTTCTGCGTTAATACAAAGCTCGTTTCAATTTTAGTGTTATAACAATGTTGAATTATCTATAAATAGGTACTAATATTATAAAGCTGAAGAGTCCGTTTGTTTGTTTGGTTGAAAGCGCTAATCCCAGGAACTACTGAACCGATTTTGAAAATTCTTTCACCAATAGGAAGCTCTATAACCCTGAGTGCTATAGGGTACTTTAATACTTTTACTCTCGGGAAAATTTTATTATTCCGAAAAAACATTATCATACGAGCGGATCCGCAAGCAATACTAGGAATTTATAAATTTAGAATGTAGATATTTTAATAGTAATGAATAAGTGTATAATATAGCGTAAAACGTGATGATGTTGATAATAGAAATTTCAATCACGTTAATATCCATGTTTTATTAAATTATTAGGATTCTGCAAACGCATTGTACGTACAGCATGGTTGCAAATTAGATTGCGATGCATTATGGGTGATAAATACTTGCTGCAATATTTTAGGCTCAATATATTTATAGCTTAGTCAAAAGAGAATTACTGGCGCATTATTTTTATGGTGTGACGCTATTTTAAAAATACATCATAATATTTATTTATTTTTCTTCTATTTTTTCATACATCTAAATTTATTTATTAACAGTTTTCGGGTTATAATATTAACTTATATGCATCTTTACTATTGTATTATCCATGTCTGCTGTTTGCAAAGGATTATTACCAAAGAATAAACAATATTAACGAGAAAAACAAAGGATTACTTAATGGTACAATTTTGTAAAATAGCGTATATTAGATCAATAAAAGAGAATTGCTTTTGCGTTAAAGCTTCGCAGGGAGGGTTCGTTATTGGCCACAATATCCGTAATATTGTTACCATTCTTGTTGACTCAGTGAAGGCTAATCGATGTGACGCCTTATTACATTTTATCGGCAAGTGAAGAATGGAGACACTCTCGTATAAAACAATGTACAAACAATATCTGATGTAATAAAATTAATGATATACCTTCCTATAATAGGTGAGCAGCGGTCTAGCTGTTCCTGATATTATGGTGACCACTTACCGTCATGTCAGTCATTTGTAGATCTGCCTTCCGAGTTAATAAAAATATTTGAAAACTTTAAAAACTAGTCATATGATTTAGAATTTATTCATTATTGTAATGGCAGTATGAGTAAATCGCCTGCGCTAACGTGCATGTATGTATGTATACGGGACTTATAATGTAAAAGTTTATTTTGGTGTCATGAGGTGGCACTAAGCAACCCCCCCCCCCCCGTCTTTTATTATTTTCGGAAAAGAATATTTACTTGGCTAGCAAACATATTTTTTTTGTGCTGTTTCTGGTGCCCCCCAAGGCGTGATGCCCTAAGCAATTGCTTAATTTGCTTATAGGCTAATCCGGTACGGGTGAAAACCATAGACACGCCCGTGATACCAAGTAGGTACGCCATGGTATAGCTAGGTAGGTATCTGTAAAGTACAATTATTGTACAGTCGTACATTAAACATGAGCTGCTTATAATAATTATATAATCGTTTATTATACATCTTATAGCAAGTTAAGAACCCAGTAGAAACAACAGTTTAGTATTTATGGTGATAAGGACTCGACCAAGTTTTTTCCGACTTAGTTCAATTTAACTGCCTCGGTGGCGTAGTTGTATCACAGTACGACTGCAAAGCTGAGGTCTCGGGTTCGATCCCCGGGTCGGGCAAAGTGATATTGAGTTTTTCTATTCAGTATCAGCTCGGAGTCTGGAATTTGTGCCCGTATTGGCGATAGGCTCGCCCCCTATCACATCATGGGACGGAATAATGGCGAAAAGTGGGTGTACTAGTTGCGCCTCTGCCTACCCCTTCGGGGATAATAGGCGTGAGTGTATACGTATGTATGTATTCAATTTAACTAACAATGGCGTGAAAATTTAAATCCATCGATGATGACCAGAGATGTTCAAGATACCTCAAAAAATATCTAAAATACAAGTTACAAAATACCAATTCTGAGTAATTCTGATTTAAGATATCAGATAAAATATACTTCTGGAAATGGTATTTAAATACAAAATACCTACGTATTTTCTAAATACTTTTTCAAAATAAGATACCTTTTGAAAGGAAACATATTTTTATTAATTTTAACTACGCCTTTTCATTTTTCAAGCGGTTTTACGGTTGCGTCAATGAATACGTAAAACAGACAATTTTTTATCAGAAAGTTTACACTCATGCATTGTTTATACTACCGTATTTTACTTCCAAATACGCTCACCGGGGCACGGTTCAAATTTACATACTAAAAGTTACTTAAACTGCGCTGCTGAGGTCTCGGGTTTGTTCCCCGGGTCGGACAAAGTGATACTGGGTTTTTCTATTCAGTATCAGCCCGGAGGAATTTAGGCCCAAAAATGGCGATAAGCTGGACCCGTATCACATAATGGAACGGAATACGCACAAGGAAAAGTGAGTGCACTAGTTGCGCCTCTGCTTACCCTTTTTTGCGATGAAACGCGTGAGTGTGTAACTTAAACGAAACCGTTGACTATACGATAGCGCGTAAATTTGTGCTCAAGGTACTGTTGTTGGTACACTTTAAATATATTACCTATGTACTTATATTAGTCTTTGGAACATAGACCGTAATAAATTAAAATTTTAAGGGTACGTTCAGATTTCTCTATTGGTACAAAGAGGTGCCTTAAGCTTCATTTAGACGTATTGATTATTGCATGCAATAATCGTATGCAATTATTGCTTAAAAAGTCCATTAAGTCTTAATGATTAGGCAATTTCGCCCGCGTTGACGTAAATATGCGACTTTTGACAGATATCCAAAAAACTAATGTTGCTAGTAATCATTGCGTATGATAATTTCTAGCAATAATTGAGATGTAAAAAATGCATAGGTAATTAGTAAAAGTATTTTAGCAAATTTACTATTTATAAAATACTAAGAGATTGTATCTAAATACAAGATAATAATAATAATAATACCAGCCCTGTATTATTTATACTGCCCACTGCTGAGCACGGGCCTCCTCGACTGAGGGGGTTTAGGCCTTAGTCCACCACGCTGGCATAGTGCGGGTTGGTAGACTTCACATACCTTCGAAATTCTTATAAGGAACTTCTTAGGTATGCAGGTTTCCTTACGATGTCTTCCTTCACCGTTAAAGCGAACGATAATTGAAAACAATACACACGTAACTTCGAAAAGTCAGTGGTGCAGTGTGCCTTGGGTTTGAACCTCCGGACATTGTCTCGGCAGACCTTTCCATTCCCAACTAGGCTATCGTCCACTTACACTTACTACACTTAATACAAGATACAAAATGAAAATTATAAAGTATGTCAGATACAAAATACATATTGTATATCTTGTATCTGTAGGTATTTCAAATACTTGTATTTAGAATCCTCTAGTCAAAGAGTTTTTACCGGTATGATAACATGAATCGATTCTTTTCCGATTTTGTTTCCATTTGCATGCGGGCTATAAGTAAATACTGAATTAAAATATTAAAAAAATACTTTATTGTTAACAAGTACCTATACAATCGGAAAGACAGGATCGGTAGTGTAAAGCTGTGAACCGTTAGTGGGTAATGACTGCAATTTCTTTTCAGTAGGTATTTCATAATATGAATCAAGTTTTGCTATTGCTTTGTATGTTACATATTTTATTAAAGAATATTACAATTCACCTATCTGACTTCTCTGGACACAACATTTTCTGTTTACGTCCAATTATATTATTATTTCAATACACTTCTTAAATATCATTGTTTAGATATAAGGAAACTTCTGCGCGCGTAGACTTGTTTTGTCTACGGAACATTAGGTTAAGAATTTCCACATTGTATTGCACTATTGACAAATAAATACTATGAGAGATTACATGTGCTTACTTAGTAATTTTTAGTTATTCATAATACTAGGTACATTCAATAAAATTAATATATTTATCGAAAATCTATACTAATATTATAAAGCTGAAGAGTTTGTTTGTTTGTTTGAACGCGCTAATCTCAGAAACTACTGGTTCGAACTGAAAAAATCTTTTTTTGTTGAATAGACCATTTATCGATGAAGGCTTTAGGCTATATAACATCACGATGCAACTATCAGGAGCGAAGAAATAATAGAAAAGGTGAAAAAAACGGGGAAAATTATTCATCCTTGAGGGCTTCCATTGCGTGCGCTGCGAAAACGGTTCGAGATACCAAAAATATATGTATGAAAGAATTATTCCTCTTGAAATGATCTAAAAAAATGTCAGCGACAGTATATGTCTATCTTTTAAGATTAACTCACTAGACCCGTTTTTATGGTAATCAAATTTGGTCGAAATTAATAACTCTGTCTGTCGCGCTTTCACGCCAATACTAAAGAACCGATTTAAATGAAATTTGGTACACAGATATTTTAGAACCTGAAAAAGGACATAGGCTACTTTATATCTCCGTGAAATATAAAACGGGACTCTTATCCCGGAAAAACTCTTTCACGCGGGCGGAGTCGCTGGCATAATGTACAGTAAGCTCAGTACGGTCTCATCACGTCAGTCCCGTGATCGCGAGCCCACCGTGAGAGCTGATCGTGAATCGATGTATATATACAGGGAACTATGCAAAGAATGTCTGCTACGCAGCATCAGAGCCAGGGAAGTCGCAATCTAATAAAACTGTTAGGCGTTTAAAATGTATAATTTATACCAAACCTAAAGAAAATAGAAATATATAAAAAATAGAATTGTGAAACAGGTAAATAATAATAAAATTATTCAAATAGTCGGTAACAGAAATACTATTACCCCCTTATCAAATCCGACTGCCTTGGATTTTTCTGAATGATTACTATAATTATTTGTTTAGTTTCCTAGCCCTCCTTATTAGTCATTTTTATAACTTCGAAAATTCCTAAGTGTAAAAGGTATTTTTATACTGCCGTTCGCTTTTACTAAACGTTTATTAAATTTTCGAAGGGTTAACCACTCTTAATTGCTTAATTGAGGGTAAGGTCCATCTTCGAACCATCTGCCAAATTTGTCTTACTTAGCGTATTATATGGGATGGTTATATAATATTATAGTGCTTTTATAATGAACACCTACAAGTGAAGATTAAACATCCTCTGTAACACCTTTAGAGAAAATAAATTAAGGCCGCAGGAAGTCGCTGGATGCAGGCGGCTTGTAAGTCGTGGGTCTGTCTGGAAATCCTTTCCTGTCACTAATTAAGAGGATTCTTCGAATCGTTTCAGAAGTTTCGCACAAACCTAATATAAAATGTAATATGTATAATTCAGGTGTGGATTTTGAAACGTGGATAGGAAAAATAAGACAGTAGGTAATTATCACATAGGTTAGCAAAAATAGAGTATCGTATTGTGTAATCTGAGTTTAGTTATGAGTGGATGTGCGGGCACAATTGTTATTTTTCAATATTTGACAACGTTTTGTACACGAGTATCAAGGCTAAGTAACGAAAAATGCTTGATCCCATTCCGGGCTGATTACTCTCAACTCCCTTGTCGATAAAGACATACTCAGCGAACACACGATCGCGTAACTAAATAAAGTCAATTTCATTTGGTGTGGCCCTTCAAGAACGTTCTGCCATAATAGCCGTGAAGCACAGGACCCCTGTTAGTCGATATCTCGGTGCGCAGGTGCGCGCTCTCGCAAATTACCTATTCGCTCAAAAACAAGTCACTCAATGAAAATTACTTGTACGTATTCATACGACGCGTGCTGGTATTAACCAGTTTATACTTGGGATTACCCAAGGGTAAAAACTATTTAATACGATATGTTTTTCAGTTATAGTTTTGTGATTCTAGCGATTTGAATCGAGATTTGAAAGCGCGCCATATCTTTTAAGGTTAGGGCGAGTATGATATTAAATTCGATTTAGTTACCCTTGATGCATGTTTATAAAACAGCAGTAAATTTTTATCCACTTAAACATATCTAATTTAACTTTATAAGGATTTACGCGAGTTTGTATGTTATTTTGGTACAAAGTAACAAGAAACGCGTACGGTTCAGACGGTTTGTTGCGTGCGGTAATTAAAAGTATTTTAATGAGGTGGTCATGAGACATTTGTCCGTATGAAGCTGTTTTAATAAACTTATTCTGATGTCTAACTAGTGAGACTACAATTTGTTTTAATTTCAGCATGAAAATCCGTTAAAGTTTACGATGTTGAAATCCTGCGGGGTATCTTCCAGGAACTTTGAAACAATAAGCTTAACTTCTGGGAACTTGGATAAATGCGAGTCGCGACTGACGGAAGTGCATCCGTACAATGAAATCATATAGAAAACAACCATGTACATGTTTGTGACACCATATTTTATCAATATGTACTTTATTTATTTCTTTGGTAATGAATTTAGAAAACGAGAAATTTGTTCTTTATAAAAGAGAGGTGCCACAAAAAAACACATAGGTAATACAATAATAAGTCGTGTTGAACCTACAAATATTAGCGTAAAAAATGGTTAACTCTATAAGCTATAAACTGACTGCTAACTAATAAAATTGGCAGATGACAAATAAGTATTCAAATGCCTTACAAAGATTAAAAACATTTCACCCACGTAATTTGTGCTTTGTAAGAATTAATACTTGAATTGTTTTGATATGTACAGCAAAGGTGTTATTTTTTTTTGCATGACGAGACGAGCATGTTACCTGACGATAAGCGATACGACCATAAACAGTATCTACCTAGCAATGTCGCACATAACTTTGAATTAAAAAGTACTGCGTGGCAGTCCACTGCGCTCGTCAACTTGAGACATAAGATGTTAAGTCTTACAATGCCCAGTAATTACGCTGGTTACATGCACACTGCTCCATAGCGGTAGAAATAGACATTGCGGTGGTACCTAGCACCAGTACCTACCATCTAAACAGTGAAGAAATAATTACTCTTAACCTGAATAAATACATAATACATTTTCAAGACATAATTAAATCTATCTACTTCCGATTTCCGATATGAATAAACATGCATAAGGTTGACTACACTTAAAACTTTCCAGTAAATTTAATTATAGAATCGGTTGGGAATTTGATATCAATTGGAAACTTGTGACCAGTGAACACTATTCTAATAAAACAAAGGCACGCATCGGCAAATCCAATAATACGATTTGTGAATGCGCGTTACTATAGTAGGATTTTCACAACGCGAAATGGTATATATTTTGTAGTATAGACAGCTAGACGTTACTACAAACTATTGATGCTTTTAGATCCTTGTTGAAACTATTTAATATACTAGCTTTTGCCCGCGGCTCCGTCCGCGTAAATGAATTTTCCCGGGATAAAAGTCCCGCTTTATATTGTTCCGGGATAAAAAGTAGCGTATGTGTTAGTCCGGAACATAATCTACCCGTGTGCCAAATTTCATTGAAATCCGTTCAGTAGTTTTTGCGTGAAAGAGGAACAAACATCCAGACATCCATACATCCATACATTCTTACAAACTTTCGCCTTTATAATATTAGTAGGATATACACTCTGTGACAATTTCGGACAAGAATTCCAGATTACGGACTGTTACTGAGTAGAAAGACCCAATGTCACTTTACCCGACCCGGGAATCGAACCCGAAACCTCAGCACTGCAGTCGTACCGTAGGCGTAATACAACTACACCACCGAGTCAAAAACCAAAAACGGTCCAAAAACCACTTCTCCTTACATTATATACTATTACGCCCTCACTTATATCCGGAATATCATTTTAATAGAAGTAAAATATTTTATGATAATACTGCAATGATACTTTAAGAATTTAACGAAATAATCCGGGATAATATCAAGAAATTGACGCAAACACCACGATAAATACGCGGCGATTACACGCAAATTGTCGTCAGTATAAAATATCAAAGTTGTGAGTGTGCAATTAAGATGAGTGCCTCTCGCAGATGACGCGGACCCTCGCGGCCCAGCGGCGAGATTCAGCCCTTTGAACAAAACCTCATCTGGATCCGGATGTGTATTGAATTTGTTTAAGAACATTACCACTTAATGGATTCTCACGATATTTTTTGGATGATTTAATTTTGGCTTTCACGTGAAACATGTCAACTAAAAATAAGTCAAGGATTTGAATCACCATGTAACTAAAATAAAAGGGAAGTGTAAAGAAAAATTTCACTATATCGGCCCGTTTTGAGGAATTTATTAGGTTGGGGAAAAAGTTTCTTCGCATTTTATATGAAAATTCAAGACGATAATATGTGCGATTTTGTTCGATGACTTGCTTCCATCTTATACGTAGTGCTATAGCACTACGCCAAGGTAGGATCATAATCCTGGTGCTGTAGAAATTTTGTGACTTCTAATAAAAAAACTAGACAAGTAGTTTTCGCAGTTATTGCCACTGCATATAGAATACTGAAGGGACTGAAACAAGTGGAAATCTGAAGGTGCAAGGTCAGGACTATATGGTGGATGCATTAACACCTCCCAGCCAAACTGGTGGTAGGTCTCTCATATGTACCCCCGTAATGGGCGGCAGTGTGGCAGGTAGGCCTCACGCTGCCGTTGACGCCGAGGGCGCTCTTCGGTGCGTGGGGGCTTCTGAGCCCCCCCCCCCCGGGCTGCATTAGGTGGCACCGCGCAGGGGCGGCTGCGGACAACAACTTAGACACTCTTAGTCCGGGGAAACCCGCAGCCGTCCCTAATGCGCCGAAGAAGGCCACCAGGGAGCTTTAGTTGGTATGCCGTGCGGTGTACATAGGTTAGGGACTCGTCCCGGCGGCTCAACGCTGGGTCGTAAGGCACAGTGAACCCAACATCACCACTCAGTCGCCCCCCTTGAAGGCTGGGCGGTAGTAATAAGTCACTTTCTCCGCGAAAATAAAAAAAGGTCTCTCATATGTCAGAGTCCGTCTGGGTGGGTACTACCGTAATGTCTATTTGTACCGCCAAGCAGCAGTGTGCATGCACTGGTGTGTTTCGGTTTGAAGGACATTGTAGCCAGTGTAACTATTGGACGTAATGGGACTCTTCTCTCTACAATCTATAAGTCTCAGGGTGACGTGCGCAGTGGAATGCCATACAGTACTTTGTAAGTCAAGGTGCTGGATGGTGTTGCTATTGTTTATGGGTGGTCAAGTCATATCGATATTTGTAGAGGCTAATCGGAGGCGCGGGCAAATCCTTACTAATATTATAAATGCGAAAGTAACTCTATCTGTCTGTCGCATTTTCACACACAAAATAAAATGAAAATAAAATAAAAAAATCATCCCAGTTTTTTAAATTACATTTTATTAAAAAACCTTGAAGTGGGTCTCTATTGGTAACTACGAATATCGAGCACTCGAATGTCCACCACTGCATATTGATAAGTGGAAAGTTAAAACCACTAAACTGCTAGGATAGGCTGTTTTATTGGAGGCTGGAAAGAATTGTTTTTTTCTACAAACCATTTAAAATCTAACTGGATATAAACCCCTCTGAAGTTATAGGTAGCTACAAAAAAATATTATGAGAAATCAGACAAAAATGTAAATGGTAAGCACGTGTGTACAAGGTTATCTATACGAAATTACTGATAATTACTAACGTTTTGGATAACATTTAAGTGTAATAAAAGTTGAGTTCCATTAATCTTAATTATTTCCATTAATTTATCTAAATTAAGATAAATATTACTTCAAGCTAGCAAGGCAAATATTATCACGTTGTTCATAAAGTATTTTGGGTCTGTAGAATATAGTAGACGGCCGTCAACGCCATTAAGGATGTCACTTTACAGCTCCCATAAACTCGACAGCTTCGCGTAGTTAATTTTTTTTCACGAGTGTTGCGTTCATCTAAGCGCAACTTTATTTGCGGAATATTTTTGGTAGAAGTCCAACAATGTTACGGTTTTAAGATGTGTAAACTACTTTATCATTATTACGTGTGTGAACTTGTTATTGATATACTTATTTAGGGTGTTGCTTACACACTGCTTGAATACTGATTAAAGATGTATTCATAATAATTACATTTTGTGATAATCACGATACAAGTAATTATTAATAAACCGTTTTTATTAGTAATGTTTATATAAGTCTAACGGCATGATTAGCATGTTATATATAGTCTTAGATAAAAAGCATATGCTGATAAGTCCCTGATAGCATTTTCGGATCTTAGCCCCCATACATACTTAATTTTTTGATATCATAGATATCGAATAGAAATATCTGACAAAAAAAACTCTACTTGGTATATATTAGCTTTATATGAAATTAGCTGAAACTGGTGAAACTAACCCTTAGTATAACTAGATTATTGGATTGCTTAATGGCGAGTTCATAGGAATATTCTGCACTTTGTGAAAATAAGAACATGCTGTAATAAAAAAAAAAACTATCCTGTATAGAATTTCTTAGGTATATGGAGCGTCCCTTTAGGCTATTGGGCTTTTCGATGAACTAGTTGATTATTTAAATACAAAGTTCCTAATATACTAATCGGAAAATATTGTTTTATTTTTATTGCTCACTAGCTTTTGCCCGCGGCTCCGCCTGCGTTAAAAAGTTTTTCCGGGATAAAAGTCCCGCTGTATGTTTTCCCGGGATAAAAAGTAGCCTATGTGTTAATCCAGAACATGATCTACCCGTGTGCCAAATTTCATCGAAATCCGTTTAGTAGTTTTTGCGTGAAAGAGGAACAAACATCCATACATCCATACATCCATACATCCAAACATCCATACATTCTTACAAACTTTCGCCTTTATAATATTAGTAGGATAGTAGGATAGGTGCTCACCTTGAAACTATTGGTTCCATTGTTAAAATATAAATATTATTGGTAAAGTACTTATTACTTTAGGAATATAAGCCGTCAAGCCCCGCTTATATATATATATATATAGATGTATGGGGAAACCCTATATATATGGACGCCGGCGTCCGTCTCAGGGTTTGATGAGTCAAAATGGGGGCAGCTGCAGTCACTGCTAATTTTAAAAAATCTAATTCCTAAATTAACTATTCGAATTTAAGTGCGCTAGACGATTATACAGAGTGCAAAAACAAAACGAAAGTACTATTTTTGGGTTTCAATTTTTAAGTGACAAGTTTTAACGTAGTTACGGAACGGATGGAGCGTGAAACAAGTAAACCCATCCGCAAAGCCGAAGACACTACATCACCAAATGACTAATGACCACATTACGTAGTCCCAGTAATTAAACTTTTCTAAAGTCTAAATGAAACTGATTCGTTCTTTTCAGAAATCAGTTGGTCGTGAAACTCAATAATTATCGTTCTCCTTTGTTCGACCCGTTTTGCTGAATGATTTTTTGTCGAAATTCTCTCTTTTGATGTCGTGGAACTTTCCAGCTTTTTAAAACACACTGCTGAGTGTAAATTAAAAACCTTAATTCAAAAGTTTGTAGGATTCGATTTTAATTTTATTCATAACTATGTATCGTCTTTGAGAAGTAATTTGACAGTAGATGAACAAAGGAATAATGTTAACGACGTCAGTGTGTCTTAATTGCAACAAGAGAATTAAAATAGAAATTTCAAACAGCAAATTATTTATGAATATCAAGTAAACAAAAATGTAAGAAGCTATAGATGCGAGGGTGCGGCTTGTAACTCCCACTTTCCCCAAGGCGATATGCAAATAAATACTCCGCGAAAGAGACAGTTATAACTTCAGCCACGTCTTTTAAATTTACCTTTTAACAGACTCTTGATATTTTTACTACGTGTCGCTTCTAAAAATTTCAGCACAATAAGATAAAATAAGATATAAAATTCGTGAAGTATATTCAGTTTGTTGATGCAGGTCACGGCGTGAATTTATCACCGTCTACCTTCGGTGCTTAGAGAGTAATTGGGTAGAACAAGGTATCTGGTTCAAATTGCACAGCTCTGCTGTTTGTCTCATTCGCTGGATAGCTGTCCAACGCATACCTATTTTATTATACCTAGGTATATCATTTTTTTTGATTCACGTCTTCCCGCAGTTGTTGCATCATAACAAAAAAGTTAATATACGTCACATCAAAATTCAAAGGTAGCTTACAATGTCAAGGACAGATTAACAAGATTGTATTGTGAGGTGGCAACTATTCGTCTGGTGTCTTAATCCTCTCTGGAACATCCTTATACCTGACTAACAGTACTACTAGATGTTAGTGATAAATTAAATGCGATAATTATATTAAACTAGCGGCCCCGACAGACGTTGTCCTTCCCTAAAAAGGAAATAAAATCCTAGAACCCTATTCTAAACCATTCTGGAATCCACCGAAGATACGTAAAAAAAAATCATTAAAATCGGTCCAGCCGTTTTTCCGCGCAATTTTCTTAATTTTTTCTTTCATGAGAACCTTCTGACAATAATAAACACATCAAAAACAGATATAACGAAATCGGTCCAGCCGTTCACGCGTGATGCCGTGACCAGGAAAATAGGGATTCATTTTTATATAATAGATTTGTATGTAAATTACTTGAAATAATACAATTCCTAATATATGTACTTAGTACTATTCAGTATTCTGTGATATAGGTACCTAAACAACAACAAGTCGTATTAAGGGACTATAGTCCGTCCAACCATTTATTTAACTTTTGACAGTTCGGTTTGATAATCAATTGGGGATGTACTAATGCGTTACCGTTTCGATTTCTTGTAGCAATCGATTTAATTTATGCAGAAGTTTTGATCGATTAAACACAATGAAATGTTATTTTTGCTCAACATTTTGTATTGTTTTATAAACATGCCTAAGCGTTTAAATGTGTATATTTTCTGTTTATAAATTTATTGTGTAGGTATATATTCTATATCCAATATCATTTTGTCAAAATTTAACTTGATTAGTTTATTTTATCGGTTATTTTAAACTTACGCATATATAAAAAGATTTTTCTGAATTTACACTGCGAAATTTTATTTTTGCAATGTAAAAGTTTCGAATTATTTTTGTTACACTATCAATGGGCTTATCGAATATCGATTGATAATTAATATCGGAGCTGAACAATAAGTCCCTTCACTATGGTAAACAAAAACTGGCGTCCATAAAGTATTCAATGATTTTGTTTCGATTCCCATTGATGTATTCCCTACATCAATGTCGATTCCTTGTCAAGAATTATAAAATTTCATAGGCGTGCATATGTCAAAAGTTAAATAAATGGTTGGACGGACTATAACTACACTATTCAGCTCAATTCAGCTTTTATTTATAGAAAACACTAGTTTTGTATGGAGATGCGTACGTATCCGTTCAGCTCTCCGAGTTTATTCAGCTTTCGCGGCAAACAGGCATAAAAGGAGAATAAGTGTGTTTTTCAACCGACCAAAAAAAAAAACGGAGGAAAGTTCTCAATTCAACGTATATATTTTTTTTATGTACGACAACGCATAACTTTTTACAGAGTAGCCCGATTTTAATAATTCTTGTTTTATTAGATAGGTTATACCTACCTCGAAGTTAGTCCCATGCATATTTGGAAAAAAATCTACCTTAAGGGTGGGAAAAAGGGGTGATTTATTGTTTATGCACAGATTTTAATGCTGAGTTGTATATTAATAAGCATGTAATTTCTACACACACTCACACTCTCACGCCATTTATTCCAGAAAGAGTAGGCACAGGTGCACCTACTTTTCGCAGTGCGTATTCCGTCCCATGATGTAATAGGGGGCGAGCCTATCGCCATATCGGGCATAAATTCCAGGCTTTGGGCTGATACTGAGTAGAAAAATCCAATATCACTTTGCCCGACCCGGGGATTGAAACCTCAACTTTGCAGTCGCCACCGAGGCAGTCATATAGTTCATGTAGTTTATAACCACAAGAAATTATAAAATAAAAACTTTTTAACAAAAAAAAAACTTGAGAGGTATCAAGGGACACCCGGATGGAACGAAGTTGTTTTCGATTAATTTGTGAAGATATTGTAATAATTTTTTTTTCTTTTAAGTTATAATAATAATTGTATATTTCATTAAAACGTTACCACATCAATGAAAACATTTACTTCTACCTACACAATAGATATGTCATCGAATCACGATCATCACCTAAGCAAGCATTGACATTAAAATTACCATACAACTAACGAAAAAAAAATACTCTAAAAAGCATTTAAATCTAAGAGTAATAAGAGTTAATACGTAGTTATACATACTCTAAGATTTAAATTGTCTTTTTTTATTTAAATTTCGAACCAGTTCTTTATTGTTACTGGCTGGTTTTACAGGGCAAGTATAAAAGTGTCGTGACAACTTTTCGTGCGATTTTTTTCCGTCTAGCCCCCTTTCACAACGCGCGATAAGGAATTTCGTTTCAATAAAAATAAGCCGCTGACAACACTGAAAAGAAAAAAATAATAAACATTGTCTATTGTACCTTAATAACTAATACATACGTATATTTGGAGTCTGTGCCTAATTTAAATTGCTAGCTTAGCTTAGGAAATACACGAAAAAATATACGAAAATTACAATGTTTAATTTAAATTAGGCCCTCGACTCCAAATATACGTATATATCAGTTTTTGAGGTTAAATAGAATTGAGGCCAAGGAAGAGATGGTGCGACTGCATCAATGGGGATCTCAAGGCTCTTAGAAGGTTTACCAACTGGAAGAGGATAGCCAAGGATCGTCGCACATTGTAGAAGAGGCCAAGATCCACAAAGGGTTGTAGCGCTGAAGAAAGTAAACTAAAGTAAGTAAATAAATATGTTGTAGTGTATATATAATGTTTTAAACGAAACGATTATTTTCCCTTTTAAGCCACATGTTTTGTAACGTATTGGAATTTGGAACAAAAAGAAATGATGCAATGGGGAAAAAATATAACGGTGATTGAAAGTTTTTAATTAATTGTTCAGAAACTTTTGTGGTTAACTGTATTTAGAGGGTTACTCCTACATTACATGTTCAACTTCATTTATTGTATTCATTTTGGAAGGTACCTTATATATGACTATCCAATTTTTTTTTTAATTTTAGGAAGACTTACAGACTAATACAACTTTATAGTACATACATACCTACTTAAATGGACATAATGCTTATAAATAGTCTTCGCATATATGGAACAATATAATGAACTTTACTACAAATTAGGCATGTACCTACATAGTTTTAAAGAATTGAGATGTGAAGTAAACAAAATTAACAATTAAAAGAAGAAACCACAAGCTGTATTGTATTTACAGTGATAGTGTTTGTTAGCCCCCCTCGTAACCAAAGAATTGTTTACTGATCTTTTTATGGCTTATACATAGCGTAATAGATCCGCTTCTGTTCATTGTCTTGTCAAAATTAGCAATGAAATTTATGTCAAGTCTGAACGATCACTGTCCTTTGTACCAAGAACTAGGAATCAGCCAGACTAAGAGAATTTACATTAAATTCAAGGCTTAGAGGGATATAAAACTCTACGCAATCAACGTGACGGTACTTGGTACGGTACGTGATAACCAATACACTTTAATACAGCATGCGTATGCGCTCTCAATAGCTGGTCAAACACGAGACAAGGAGCATCGGAATATTAAAACATAATTATCATATGTAGCAAACCCTCTTTTAATATTTGTCTCTGGTTCTTGGGACCTTTAGATTACGTGTGTCAACTGTCAGGTGTGACAGCTGACGTTTCTAGGAGCCTCTCCCCTTCCTCCTCGCCCCACGGAGCTCGCAGAGCTGTGTTAAGCATAAGTTATCGTTGTACAAAGAAAATCAATATAAAAATAACAAAAGAAGAGAATTTTATTAAAATAACCAAAACATTACATCATAAGATAATTTGCTTCATATTTCTAAAATCAGTTCATACGGTACTTTCTTTGTGATCGAATTTTAATTGGTCTTAAAAGTGCTTTATCTTACAATTCAATAAATCTTAAATTTCTCGAAAACTATTTAGTTTCGGATAAGACTCCATGGGACAAAATCGATTGCTTTTGACCCAATCTACATGCTCTTTACGGGAATACGACGTATTACCAGTCATCCTGTATAAGACGAGTAAACACTATAGTCGTAAGATATTTCTCTAAGAATCTCTATGCCAAAACTATTAAATAGATACGCGTTAACATTAAACGAGACTATCCCGCCCTCACACCCGCCACTGCAACTCCTGTAAGCCAGGATCGGCAGTGGCACGCATTTTATGACACCGAGCGGTGAAGCTCGGCGAGTCTCAGGGAACACTAATTAGTCTTAACCTGCAACGAAATTAATCAAATAGAAGAATAGGGAAGATTTATAAAAACATGTTCCACTTCCCTCCAGAGCAAAGCGAGAGACAAAATAATGCACCAAAAAGGTATTTTTACTTAACTATTGAGACTTTTACAACTGGAAAAGCCAGATGTAAAGCACCACGGATAAAATTTCAAAGGCTTCTATGATTTGAGCTGTTAGATTTGATTCCAATAGGTATGGCAAAAACACCAGAAAGTACGGAAATTATGCTTAGTCTCTACAAGGTCCATGTAGTATAAACTCCAGATGTTATTTGCAAACTTTTCAACATAGTGATGCGCTCATATTGCCAAAGACTACACTCCCAAGGTAGGTATGTAATGCGCAGATTGTTCGTTGTTGCGGTCAGTAGGCGAAGATGGACCCGCAGGCGAATCAACCAACCTAAAGGAGAATAATTTGCAATTAAAAGTACCATGGCCTGTAAGGAGTTGTGGCGAAACACAATGATCAATTTCGAGCCAAGATTTTGTAAGACGATCCCGAACCGAAGGAAAAATTTGATACAAACGCCGCCCTTTTGTAGATATATTCCAACTAATCATTAATATCCCATCTAGTCATCATTAATATTAGTCACCCTCTCAATAGTAGAGGAGGCCCGTGCTCAGTAGTTGGCAGGATGTTATACAGGGCTGATTGCATTGCATTGCATTAGTCACCCAACTACGTTAATGAAAGTCTTAACAACAATACGAATTGCAGCTTAACCTATCGATGATCCATTAATATCAACACATAGCGCCGGTAATTAATTTCAGTCGTCCTCGGACAGTCAATATCGGCTTTAACTAAACACACGCTGGCCTTGCACCGATGATGTGCGCGACTCCAATGAATAACTAATCCAGTGTTAGTTATTCATTGGAGTACGTGATCTGGTTTCTATTATCAAAACGGTAAATTTTATGGCATTTTGGTATTATCAACCACCAAGAGCTGTTGCAGCAGCGGCCGCACGAATCAGTCAGACGAGTGGTCAGGCGCGTCAGGTAAGTCGCCGCCGCGATCACTGTCAGATAGATATTTTAATTCTAAATTATTTTTATGATTCTAAATTATTCTCAGATTATTAACAGGCTTTAGTTATTATTCTGAGAAATTACATATATTTTGATTCCGTTTCACCGCGTGCTAACTCGGTCACACGATAAAGTTTGAACGAGTTTGTATGATAATATTACCATAGATGAGGTGAGCTTAATTTCCAACTGTAGCCAGCAACATTAAAGTTATTGTAGTAACGCAGTAGTTTTTAAATAAAGCTTTTTCATAATCCATCAACATAGTTTTGTGTGTGTAGCGACAAATCACAAAGCTAAAAAAATTAAAGAATAAAAAGTGGGTTCAGAAACAACTGTTTGGAATTGCAACTACATTCGTACCGAGACACTTTTAATTTGAGTCTAAGTTAATTATTATGATCTATACATATAAATAAAATTGGAGTGTCTGTTTGTAATATTGAAATAACCGTTTTTTACTAGATGTATATGAATATATATGGGGTACATACTGTATAATTTTGTGTATAATTTGCGGAACTTCTTCAAGGATCGGATCAGGAATATTTGAAAATGAAACTGCCACGACCACAGTAGAATGCGTAATGACTTTACTTAATTACAAAAAACGGTTAATTATTAAGCGCCTACTAAAATTATAATAATGCAGTGCAACAACACGGATTGCCGTTACTATGTATAAGGCACATTTGTTATGATGACATTGTAATTATTTATTAGTCCTAATTATGTGATGGTTATATAATTTAAAGATATATTAAAACTAGAGATGCTGCAACATGCCCCCAGCCGTTGAATACCGAGGAATTCAACCAGAAGTTTCCAACAATGGACATATTTTGGATGCAGCTCTCCTTACTACGCCATCTGCCGTCCGAATTTCAGCAACTCTGCATACATTGTCGCTGCCAGGATACAGGGTGATTACTCGACCCAACTTCCATTTCAATGGCGGCAAGTTGTCGTCCTTAATAACAACAAGGGAGTCGACCTTCAGAGCATCCTTGCAGGCTTGCCATTTGACTCGTTGTTGGAGCTCCGAAACGTATTCTTTACTCCATCTAGCCCAGAAATGTTGTCTGAGTTGCTCGATCCTTTGATGCCGTGCTAAGTGGTCGTAGTTACGGTCCCGAAGATCTTCAACTGGGAGAGAGATGAGAGGCCTTCCAATTAGAAAATGGCCTGGCGTCAGGGGCAGCAAATCTTCGGAGTTCGACGATAGCGGAGTGAGTGGCCGGGAATTTAAAATCGCCTCGATTTGTACTAACGTGGAGTTTAGTTCCTCGTACGTTAAGTGACAATTGCCCAGCACTCTGACTAAATGATGTTTAGTGGACTTGACACCCGCCTCCCATAGACCACCAAAATGTGGAGCATAGGCAGGTATAAAGTGGAACTGGATTCCGTCATGAGCCACACTTTCAGCCAAGGAGGCACAATTGCGCCTGAGAAAGTTAGAAAGCTCATTGTAGGCTCCTACAAATGATGTCCCATTATCCGAATAAAGATGAAGAGGCTTTCCTCTTCGAGACATAAACCTACGTAACGCCTGTAAGTAGTTACTGCTTGTCAAGTCACCCACTAACTCTAAATGTATTGCTTTAGTCGTAAAGCATACAAAAACAACGATGTACACTTTCAGCAGCCTACATCCACGACCTTGACGACTAGCTGACATTATGGGACCCGCATAATCAACGCCTACGCTTTGAAAGGGGAAATCTGCTGGTGATAATCTACTTGCTGGTAGATTACCCATTTGTGGTTGATAAGCTATTCCCTTCAAACGTCGACAGCGAACGCACTGACGATAACACGCTCTGGCTAAATTGCGGCCACCTAACGGCCAGTAGGTCTCTCTTATTGTGGCCAATAATAATTGAGGACCTGCATGCATTAGTCTTCGGTGCTCATAATTAAATAAAAGTTTTGTGAAATGATGAGTGGACTGTATTAAAATTGGGTGTTTTTTCTCAAACGAATATTCTGAGTGGTGTAGTCGTCCTCCTAAACGAATAATTTTATTTTTATCCAAAAAAAACATTAAATTTTAAAAGACGATTTTTATATGGTAATTTGTGATTATTTTGTAATAAATGATATTCATAAAATGATTCCCTTTGAGATTGAATTATAATAAAATTTAAAGAATTTTGTAATTCGAGGGTAGATAGACATTGCCGTTCACAGACTCACCCTTACATATTTTGATGAATCTTAATACATAACAAATGGCGCGCTGCAACCTAATTAAGTTTGAGAAACGTTCAAAATTAATTACACTAACTTCAGAGTGTTTTTCATGACAAGTGTTATGAAGACAGACGTTTGGTTTGAGTTCGGGTAAAGTGTGCAAGTTATCTTCAAGAAAAGGCCATGACATGCTATCTTTATGTAAAAAGGAAGGACCAGACCACCACACATCCAATGACTGCATAGTGGTGGCTTCAACCCCTCGTGAGATAAGGTCCGCGGGATTGTCATGTGTGGACACATGTCGCCAAGTGCACGAACTGGTGGTGTCTAGAATTTCTGAGACGCGATTACGAACAAAGGTATTTAATTTTATGGGTAGCATTTTTAGCCAACCTAATACAACCATGGAGTCGGTCCAAAAAACTACGTTCGAGACTTGAGTTCGGAGTGAGCTTTTAACTTTTTTATATAAACGAGCGCCAACTACAGCAGCGCAAAGCTCTAACCTCGGAATAGTAAGGCATTTAATCGGACTAACACGACTCTTCGCCATCAACAGACGAACGCTGATACTACCCTTCGCATCTATACTTCGCACATATAAACAAGCACCATAAGCGCGTTCCGAGGCATCGGTGAAAATGTGAAATTCTACATGTTTATATGCATCTACAACAACGCGGCGTGAGATCGACAAATCATTAAGTGCTGGCAAGGCTTTCATTAATGACGTCCAAGCAATGATTACTTCATTAGACAATTTTTCATCCCACGTAAGTTTTTCGAGCCATAACCTTTGAAGTAACATCTTCATACGTATCACACAAGGCGACAACAAACCTAGGGGGTCAAATATTCGCGCAATAACAGATAAAATGTCACGTTTTGTGTTTTCGACCTTCTCAGGGATGTTTATAGGAAAGCATAACGAATCTGTTTGTGTTTGCCAATTAAGTCCTAAAGTTTTATTAAACATGTTATCCTTCTCTATGGCTAGATCCACAAGCGACTGATCAGTTTGCGTCGAGATTAATCTAAGCTCATTGGACTTCCACTTCCTTAATGGCAAGCAAGCAGAAGCAAGAGCATCAGTCACCTGACGACGTAGACTGTCCGCTTCATCTAGTTGGTCTGCACCCGTCAAGAGGTCATCAACATAAAAATCATGCAGAATGACTTCGGCGACCTTTTGATCTTTGCACTCGAGTCCAACTTGTTTTAGGCATCGTGTAGCTAGAAATGGAGCACTCGCAGTTCCATAGGTAACCGTGTTTAATTTATAAGTTTTAGGACTATCAGCTTCATTATCACGCCAAAGAATTTTTAACAAATGCTTATCCTGTGGATGTATAGACACCTGTCTATACATCTTTTCTATGTCAGCTGAAAGGACATATTTGTACATACGAAATCTAAGTAAAATAGATGTTAAATCGTCTTGAATGGTAGGCCCTACCATCTGTATATCATTTAAAGATATTCCTGAAGTAGTAAGAGCACTGGCGTTAAAAACTACGCGTAATTTCGTGGTCGTACTACTTTCTCGTAGTACGCCGTGATGAGGTATAAAATACGAGATCTTATCTTCGTCCACCTTACACTCAGACATATGCCCCAAAGAGATATACTCGGCCATAAACTCCTTATACATTTTATCGCGTGAGATTTGACCTTTGTTTCTCCGTTCAATTGATAAGAAACATCGTTTCGCACGTTGAAATGAATCGCCTAAAACATCAGGAGATTTCTTAAGCGGTATTCTGACGCAGAACCGACCATTAGGTAAACGTATGGTATTCTTAATGAAATGTTCCTCACAAAGTGCTTCCTCAGCTGAATAAGTGGATGACTCATATTGGCTTACTTCTTCGATTTGCCAAAACCGCGTTAATTGGGTTTGTAAGTCATCTGACTGTGAAGATTGGTCAGCAGCAATATTTGCATAATTACATTTGACGGACTTATTGAATTTATTGTTAAAACCGGTATGGATTGGGCCACTGACTACCCAACCAAGTCTGGTCTGAAATAATGTAGGTTTTTGATTTCCTAATATAATCCGCTCTGATCCTAATAAATTCCAAAATACGTCAGCACCTAATATCATTTCTATTGGTGATGGGGTGTGGTAATACGGATCAGCTAAAGTTATGTCTGTCGGTATGTTCAAATGTACTTGCCTATGAGGCACATTGTCTGTGATTGTCGGCAAAACGAAACATGATACATTCTCGCAATAAGATTCGCATAATGATTTAATATGAACACGACACATTTTTGTTACGGGTGATAATGAATTATTAATTCCTTGTATGCATTTATCAGTGTGCACAAATGGTAAATTTAATTTTTTAAATAATGTTTCCGTCATAATACAAGACGAGCTGCCCGAGTCAAGAAGGGCGCGCGCAATATGTTTCTTATTGTTAGCATCGTAGCATTTAATTAACGCAGTCGACAACAGAATGTCGTGCGATTGAGCCGTGAGCGAATGCGCACTAATATTGGCTGATAACGCAATCGAGCGAGTCTGGCCGTGCTCCGAGACTGCGACGGCGCAGTTATCAATACTGTGTAAGGAGGGGGCATCGGCCCGGCCGCTGTCGGTCGAGCGTTGCGTTGATTTAATGCAGATTTGTTTTGCCTTATTCGGGTTGTGAATTAATGTATGGTGCTTATGACTGCAAATTTTACAACTAGACCTTTTACAATTTTTGGGATAATGCCCGCGACGAAGACAATTGTAACAGACCTTTAAATTAGGCAAAACAGACATTCTCTCGTCAAGACTTAATGCAAGGAACTGGGAACAAGTATTGAGGTTATGATCTCCACTACATTTCGGACAACTAGAACTGGGTGGAGACGAGCTAGTGTTATCACTCAATGATACCATGGATTTAAGTTTAGTGTTGTGTTTTGTGTGAGTGTTAGATGACTTTTTCGTTTTATAAAACTGAGCGCGTTCCAACGTCTCAACAAAATCTGCACGTTCTTGCATAAATTCCATAAATTGCTTAAAGAGAATTGACTTGGTTTTATCTAGTCTTTTTTTAAAGCCTTCCCACTCGCGAAATGTTTTGGCGTCTAATTTATGGCTAAACAAATGAATCAATAATGTGTCCCAGCTGTCAACCGGTTCACCTAGTTTTTGACAGGCTCGAATATGTTTGTTAATTTTATCAATCATGTTTCTTATTGCAACCGAAGACTCCCTTTCCAATGACTCCATATCAAAAATAGCTGATACATGATTTGAAAGCAATAAACGTTTATTGTCAAACCTACCACACAACAGATCCCATGCCAGTGTATAGTTATCAGCAGAAAAGTCCACTGACTGAATTACTTCAGCAGCTGAACCCTCTAAAGACGTTTTCAAATAATGGAATTTGTTAATGTCGTCAATGTCGTCGTCATTATGGATGAGGCTAATGAATGTGTCACGAAACGCGAGCCAGTTATCATAAGAACCCGAAAACATTGGTAAATTGATAGTGGGTAATTGGACGACCTTACGCTTAGAACTGCTATTAATAGATTTAACATCATCATCATGATCTACTTTTGAAACCACTAACTTATGCTTGGCTTGAGCCACCAGTGCGTAATATTCGGATTCAACAGAGGTTCGTTCTTGTATTTCGGCGTCAAGACTATCAGTGATGCATTCTAATTGTGTTTGAACTTCGTTGAATTCATCATAGAAGCTTTCTAACTTGTCAAGACGCACTTGCAACTCCAATACCTGACAGGGGTCTAGGTCAGAATCCGATACCTGGGATAAGTAATTCCCAAAAATAGTTAATCTTGCCTTATAGCTGCCTCGCTTCCTTTTCAGCTCCTTAATATCGGCCATTTTAGGAGACGAGTGCCAAATCCTTTTACAATTTGAATTTTTAACTGTAGCCCATGAGCTTATATTACCTGATAAACTGAACCTATAGAGTGCTGGGTAGAAATAAATGTATAAAATACCGAATTAATCCTTATGAGGCACTAATATTTTATTAATTATGTCCATATAAAGATCAAATCACTTCTCCATTCCATGCAGTAGTGTCGGGTAGGTAATCCTCTTCATTGCTACTCGGCTATGCGATTCGACTTTTGGTTAATCCTTTTTAATTAATTTAAACCACTTGCACTGGTATTTTTAATAAATATCCGGTTCGTAATGGACCATGTATAATTTTGTGTATAATTTGCGGAACTTCTTCAAGGATCGGATCAGGAATATTTGAAAATGAAACTGCCACGACCACAGTAGAATGCGTAATGACTTTACTTAATTACAAAAAACGGTTAATTATTAAGCGCCTACTAAAATTATAATAATGCAGTGCAACAACATGGATTGCCGTTACTATGTATAAGGCACATTTGTTATGATGACATTGTAATTATTTATTAGTCCTAATTATGTGATGGTTATATAATTTAAAGATATATTAAAACTAGAGATGCTGCAACACATACACCAAAACAAATTTTCTACAATTGTCTGTCTGTCTGTATGTTCCGGTTCCGAAATGGCTGGACCGATTTGAGGGGATTTTTATTGGCAGGTAGCTGATATAATAAGGTGTAACTTAGGCTACGTTTTATTCCGGGAAAATATAAGGCGGGAATATTATCCTGGGAAAACTTTTTAACGCGGGCCGAGCCGCGGGCAACAGCTAGTAGTAAATAAAAAGCTGAATTTCATGAGCGTAAGTCGCATATAATTAGTACGTGACGACTATTGAATTTCCTCTATATGAACTTCAATTATGTTAAATCCCACACTCCTCCGTGCACTCAATGTGCTCAAAAGGAATGCAAAGTTTTTTTCACGTATGAATATCTAAAAGATAATTCAAACCAAATCCATGGTAACTGTATAGTGTAAACTGAGCTTCACAGAGTAGCTCTGTTTATAGATTATTCATCTGAGAGTGATTATCGAGTTCAAACCATTACATTGCCAGTGACTTAGTAATACGAAGTGTTCAAGACTGAAATCCGGAATTGATTTGTAATTGAGGGTCGAGATGCGAAATCTAACACAATTATGCCACGGTAGCCACTACTCGAATATTATCAAGAATAGAGGTCGCTAGCAACATCGACATTTCCATCTTAAGTTCATTACTGCGGATCCCTATTTTAACATTTAGTTCAGATTGATAAATGAAAATCTTGATAAAATTTATAAACGGTTTTGATGATACTGATTTTGATGATACTGATTTTGATAAAAGACGATTTTTACTGGCCTCGTTAATCATTTTATAATGCCAATTTTATGCGTATAAATTTTGCATGCAGTTTGAGAAATCTAAATTATTATACGCGATTTCACAGCTTGCTGATTGACACTTTTTACCACATATAAGCTGACCAAATACAAAAGCCTCTCCTTGTTATATGCTCCTAGACTAGAGGGTGACTTTTGCATTTGGTCAAATAGGCCCCAAAACTAAAAACTTGTAAAACCGTTTTACACCAAACCAATGCCTACCATATTATATGAAGAGCATCGTAATTTGTTTGGTGTAATAGGTTCCTTTGTTTCACGCTCACGCGGACTGCTCGCAAAGTTTAGTTCTCGCTTATGATTAATGATCACATTACGGCGAGATTCATAATTAAATGTCCGCAAAAAGTATAATCAAGACGATTTATTTTGTAAAGCGACATTTTCCTTTAGGATACGTAGTACGTTATCCGGCCGCAATATTTTTTATTGTAGCAGCGAGGAACGTAACTCCGTAAGCAGATCTTAACCAAAATACAGTTAGTAGAAAGATTATGATAAAGTAATCGTGTCTCCGACAAGATAAAATTTAAGTTCTCTACTAATGAGAACATTATCATGCAAAACAAGAATTATAATCTGATACTAAATATACTATTGGATAAAGCAGCATTGACTTGATACGAGTCTGCTCGGTCCGAGCGGACTTGGATACCTACCAGGACTCCAATTATATTGTGGTAACTCGTAATCCGAATGCACTCGGATGACGGCGTCTGACCAGCGTACACCCGGATTACATTCTACTTTTCCGAGCTAGCTCGAATACGAGTAGGGAAACAAAATGGCGGATTATATTTAATGAGCTCGAGTCAAAATGATAATATTATGAGTGACAATCAACAACGAATTCTACTTCTGCTTATAGTCCTTATTCTATGGCTAATTCACTCGGGAATTGTCATTTTTGCTTTAGTTATGATAAGCTTCCATCATATCTTGATCGCGCGCGGATTATACCGATAATAATACATTAATTATACCAAGGTTTCTGACTTCATTATTCTTGTAAATAATCCACCATTATGAAGTAGGAACACAACTTAAATGTAATACAAAAACTGCTAAATGAAATATCACAGGACAAGTTGCGAATGAAATCAACATTCAATTATATTTTCAAAGGTGAAGAGACCGAGCGAGTTTTCCATCGGACACGTTTCCGATGGAAAAGCAACAAGTAGGATGTAATGTTTTCAAATTTACATAACACGCTTGCGAAGTTTACCGCCGCCTCAAAATTACCGAATACAATATAATGGATAAATAATGTTTGTATGCATATAGCATTTGGTATGATAATATTTTGATTACAAATAGTTAAGTTCAAGAAAGTTCAAGAACTGTTCAAGAACTGTCTTCCCTAGAAAAATATACAACAATAAAATAGGTCGTCAAAGATTTTAGTGATCTCGGAAAAGGGCTGATCAAGAGTACCCTTAACCGACGAAAATCTATGAAAAGAACTATGAATGTAGAAGAGGCGAAAGAAGTGTGTTATGGTTGTGGGCAGTAACATGTGTCGCTTAATACTGCCTACCCCTGTGGGATAAAGGCGTGAGTGTGTATGTATGTACTTCGATAAAATATTACCGTAGAAAGTGCGTTGATAAATTTAAACAAAGTAAATGATATTTAAAATCAATTCGTGTTTGTCTGCATTGCTATTTCTCAATTTCGAAATCTGCTGGAAAAAGCTTAAGTCGCTTTTACACATTCGGCGTGTTTGTTCCGTTCTTGGAACTTTCGTTTTTGTTCCCCATTCCACCGATGCTAAAACGACATACGCCTTTATTTACAGTAATAGATTTTTCCCAGAATACAGAAAAGAGGATTTGTATTTTGTGTCTTCTACGAATATCATTTTCATCGAATCATTTAAAGGTACAGGTTGGACAGGATTTAATTTGTTCCCATGGTTGTGTTCCCACTCGACGAAGGCGTAAGATACATAAGTGTTTAAAAATATCTAAATAGATTTAACGTAATTTAAAGAAGTTGTAGTATTTAAAAATAATATACTAAATAAATTCAAAACTAACAAACGAAATTCGATGAAATTCTTGTGATTATTTCAACGGAACCGTTTTTGTCCCTATTAACCATGTCTAAAGAAAGTGTACATCTTACTGTATTATTTAGATTATTTTAGTTCCAGGTCTGAACCTTGGTAATTGTTTGCAACGAATAGAAATGCAGCGTCAGTTCTTCAGATACAAGGAGAATGATAAGTTAGTCTCTTTATACAAGGTTATGCGCAACCGTACGTACACGTACTACGTAGGTAGGTATTATATGATTATGCAGAGTGTTGCATGTCATTATCCTACTATAATAATATAATATTATAAAGGTGAAAGTCTGGATGTATGGATGTTTGATACTCTTTAACGCAAAAACTGCTAAACGGATTTATATGAAATTTGGCACATGGGTAGATCATGTCCTGGATTAACACATAGGCTACATTTTATCCCGAAAAAAACTTTAAATGCGGAGCCGCGGGCAAAAACTAGTCATTCATAATTATGACTGTTTTTTAAAGTACAATAAATTATATCCACATTTTTGTTCGCATTTCTATTGACGTATAACAGTAGTACGTGTTCATGTTAAAATTAGGTGAACGTTTAGTGCTGCAATATCCAATTTATTCAGTAAAATCCTAGATGAACGCGTCGCTAACAACAGTGTAATACCAAAAAATAAAAAAAAAAATATTTTCGTAGTCCGACTATCCTATAAATGAAGGACCGAAGTAAACATATTTCAATAGGTTTTACCAGGAATCTTCCATTTATCTGTGTGGGTGAAGCAATTGTTCTGAATATTCGGCTTAATTTCACTAGATGAGTAATTTTGTAAAACTATTATCAAAACGTTAATATTTGTATGTGCTAAAAGATAGTCTGGCCTACAGTAGGTAATGTTTAAATGATTAGATTTCCGAGGGCATATTTTAATGATTTAATTAGTATAGATAGTCCTATATTATGCTTTTTATACATTATGTTATGGGCCATGTAGTGCCTGGACAATGATTTTATTTTCTGTTTCTTTTTACATTTTTCCATTAAAATAAAATCACTAGATAGATAAGTAGGATAGATAGATAGGTAAGTGATTTGGAAGTCTACACTCTTGGCCATAAGCAGTCAGTAGTAACACCATTCAAGAATTTTAATTACAAAGCACTGCGTACCATGACGTTCATCTATCTGACAAATATCTGTACGGTGCTAAGGGCACACTTGAAAGTTTCAAATAAATTTTCTTTGACAGTTATCGTATTAAGCAGCAAACTTTTAGATTTAGTCGACTTATACATTTATGTGACGAGTAATGCTACTCCTGAGTGCTACTCGCATTTACTCAGAGTCGTGAAATATCTTATGAATTTATTGACATAACTTTTAGTCTAAAAATGACTAAATAGCAAAGTATTCACTATAAATAGTGATTTCAACATAAAAGATCAAAAAGGATAAAAGCATTTATTATTTATGTCGGCATAAAGTAATTATCTCAAGAAGTGACAAGGTAGAAGCGTATGATAATAATTTATAGAGGTACAAATTAAATGAAATAAAAAGTACCTGCAATAAAAGAACGAGCATCCAGCACGGGCTGATAGGTACAGAGGACATGGGCCTTCGGGACGGGAATAAGGCTAGGGAAGCTACAGAAGTAGAGCTAATAAGAGTTAGAGAAGGAATAAGTAAAGTTATAAAATAAACCTACAAAGAGGTAAGTACAATTTTTTTTTGGCGTGAACATTTTTGAAATCTCAGATATTGATCGGATTGTGTAGATAATACAATTCACATTCACATTCGCTTGTGTAGATAATACAATAATTATCTATACTAATATTATAAAGCTGAAGACTTTGTTTGTTTGAACGCGCTAATCTCAAGAACTACTGAACCGATATTGAAAATGCTTTCACTAATAGGAAGCTAGATAACTCCTGAGCGCTATAGGGTACTTTTTATCCCGGGAAAATATTTTTGTCCCGGAAAAACTTTTTCACGCGGGCGGAGCCGCGAGCACTGCTAGTGTAACATAATCTTGACAAATGTAGTTTTTACTGGTGGTAGGTCTCTCATATGTATGAGTCCGTCTGGGTGGGTGCTACCGCAATGTCTATTTCTACCGCCAAGCATCAATGTGCATGCAATGTTGTGTTTCGGTTTGAAGGACATTGTAGCCAGTGTAACCAGGGGACATAATGAGACTTAACAACTTATGTCTCAGGATGACGAGTGCAATGGAATGCCACACAGTACTTTGTAGCTCAGGGTGTGCTGGATGGTCTTCGGGTGTTGATACTGTCTATGGGAAATCGTATCGCTTACCATCAGGCGAACAAAATGCTCGTCTCGTCATTCAATGCAAAAAATGTTTGATTAGATTTCTTTTATTTTTTGAGCATTTCAATGTACGCTTGTTTTAATAAATGTTTAAATTTGATTTCAAAATTTTTTCACTAATATAAAGCTATTATTAGCGAGAAACAAAGACTTTTTATCCAGGGAAAATATAAAGCAGGTCTTGGATAAAGTATAAGACGCGCGGCGCCGCGAGTCACACCTAGCAGTCAAAGTTAATTTGTTCGGGTTTCTTAGCCTTCAGCTTCAGCCAAAGGTATGGGAGAATAATCGGCTGCTACGACTTCGGTCCGAAACTGACACCATAAATTGGTTAGTATTGGATATGGATACATTTATAAGAAAATTCAATATTGCACCTAATCATAAAACGTTTTTGAACATTGTGGGATGGTTTAGGTACAAACTCAACTTCTTACAATTAGGTCTTAGGAAGATGTTAGTTTTGGTGCACTCCCGCTAGGAACCAATGGTGGTGAGACGGTTACTCCATAAATCGATGAATAAACATTATATATTACATTGCAGAGCAAATAAAAACAAGTTTACCTTTGCAATTTTATTACATTTATTCGTAAGTCCTCTAATACCAGAAGCGGCATTAAGAAAAACTGCACTGAAAATATAATTTAACAAGCTCTTTCGCGTCGTAGAATATGTTTTTGATGTTATTTAATTTTGTTACTCATGTCCCGCTCTTTTTAGGTGGCGTAGTAGAATCACAAAAAATAAAATAAAATACTTTATAAGTCTCGAAAGCGAACACAGTTACACGAAATACATGATAATATTTTTAATTGCAATAAAAAGTTACTTGCATATACCTAACTACGGATATTTTTTATTGGAAGTAAAACTAAAAAAGGAAAGCACACTGTAGCCAAAAAGGCGGCTTAAGCTGGCAGCTAAGGTAAAAAAATATTAATATAACTGCAAAATGGAGTCACGATAATCACCGGTGAGGACGATAGATATAGATTAGCATAGCTTACCTAGCACATGTTTGCAAGGCCTTACATTTCATATGACGGTAAGTATCTTGCTCGTATTTTTGAAATTCGTGTACCAATGTTTTTTTCAATTAAGCTCCTCACTATTTTTATTACCTAGTTCAGATTCACTTCTTTGGTTAAGTGAAACACAAACACCCAGGGCTGCGCCAACCCAAGACAGCGACTGAGTGCGAAATCTATGAAACGCCTCTGATTTTCGTCATCCTGTTTCTACGTTATTATTTTTATTTTTCAAAGTTAACCTTTCTTGGCTCATTGTAACGCGCAGATAATTTTTAAAAAGTTTTAATTTAGAAAATGACCTTTTGTAAGACGTTTGTAATAACATAATATGTAAGTTCTTTTATTTTTAAGGTTCTTTTGATTTTAACACAAAGCTCATAAACATTGGGTCAAAATTCAAGTAGTGTAAAGTTAAACAGGCGTGAGTATTGTCTTCGGAGTATGTTGGTAGTATAACAAATATAATATTTCATCTTGATTCCGGCGCCCCTATTGCCCTGGCGCCTGTGTGCGCCGTACACTTCGCACATATGGACGGCGCGGCCCTGCAAACACCATATTAACTCAAGCAACACTGTGATGGTAACACACATAACTTGTATCCTCGATGATGTAGGCAGAGGCGCAACTAGTGCACCCAGTTTTCGCCGTGCCTATTCCGTTTCCTGACATGAAAGCGGGCGAGCCTATCGCCATATTGGCCACAAATTCCAGATTCCCGGCTGATACTGAAAAATTCAATATCACTTTGCCTGACACGGGGATCGCCATCTAGGTAGTCTCTCAAACAATTTGTTACCTGAATAATATTCTAAAACCTTAATTTCATGATATGTGTATTCAATGGCTATTCAAATACGGTAAATTTAATTTCCTCATACATTGTCATACCTGATAATAGACCGTTGTTAGGTACTACGTGCCAGTATGGAATCACATTGTCGACTGAATGAGCTGTAGGTGGGTCGGCAAAGGTCAGCTCTCAATCAGTAATATCGTTACGGAACAAAACATCGGTTCTATATCGCATCTCAAGTGAGACTATAATATTCTATAGGTGTAATCTGTTTATGGCTGAATAAGGATATAAAACTGCCTCGATGGCGTAGTTGTATTATGGTACGACTGCAGTGCTGAGGTCTCGGGTTCGATTCCCGGGTCGAGCAAAGTGATATTGAGTTTTTCTATTCAGTATTAGCTCGGAGTCTGGAATTTGTGCCCGATATGGCGATAGGCTCGCCCCCTATCACATCATGGGACGGAATAACGGCGAAAAGTGGGTGCACTAGTTGCGCCCCTGCCTATCCCTTCGGGGATAAAAGGCGTGAGTGTATATGTATGTATATGTATAAGGATATAAAAATGACTTGATACTGGAAACGGGGATTGGGAAAGGGGTAATAATATTGAAATATTTCTACAAGTTCGTATTAATTTGATGAATATGTGGTAAATAACGTTTACTATATTCATCATGCACCATATCTTTTGGGGATCCCTTTGGTTCGCCTACTTTTTTTTAAACTATTATTTTTTTGCATAATTGACTTTGCATAATATGTATTGGCATAATAGTACTATCGCATAGTAATATTTTGGACTACCACTTTTTTGTCATAAGAAGCTATTGGAATAATTTTAGCTCGGCTAATTTGTATTAGACTAATACACATTTCGCATAATATGTATTTAGAATAAATTAGGTTAGCGAGGCGAGCGTGTTAGGAGCACATGAACCACCGCCAGAACCGGCTTTAGGGCGTTTCCAACTCAGACAAAACCAAACATGAATTATGCCTATTTATTTTTATGACTTTTGATATTTATGCTTTTTGACGTTAGTCGTTATGATGGTTGTGCTTTTTGTATTTATGCTGTTTTATTTTCGCTAAAACAATTATGCGTAATGATTATTATGCACAATGATATTTAGGATTAAAGCTAAGATGCGTAACAATATTATTACAAAAAAAATATGCAATCCAATAGGGAAATTATCTTTTGAAATTACCTTCTTGGGTGATGCGTCGTTCACAAATACGGCTCATGAGTAGCGGCAGTTTCATGTTATGTTGAGTTTGATACTATGACGTTCTGTGAAGATATTATGGGCAGTTGTGGCACTAATTATAATGCGAGCAAAATTTCTTGATAGTTGTGTAAAAATGACAAAAGTCCAAAAAGTGATTCATTAATTCATTCCACTTATAAGTATTACTTATTCGTTTGCATATTGATCGTCTTAAGGAATCGGTTGTTACTAAACGCTTTTAAGTGGACCTATTTCAAGCCAAAACAAAAAAAAATGATCAGGCACCTTGATACGTAACATCTGCTTCAGTCAAATGAAGCTGATATAAATAAACTTACTGATATAAATAAATGAAACCGAATACATTTCCTTCAGTCGTTTTATTTTGTGTACAGTCAGCACTATAAATATCTGTACAAAATCAAAAGTTCAAATGCAAAAAAAAAAACTTCGTATGAAGTAAAGCAAATCACTTTTATTTTATTTCTCGAAGAGAAACAAAGAGATTAGTAAAAACATAAAAGTATGTAGGCAATTTGAAATTTTGAATTTGATCAGGTACTTATGCTGGTGACTGTACAGTCTTCGTTTACTAATATTGATAATATTTTATTAAATGCGAATTATAAAAAATATAAAACGATAATCTAGTAAATATTTCATTAAATCGAGCTTCCATGCCTATAAATTATCTTTCAAACATAATATCTGCTTTTTGTGTCACTCAAAATACCAACGGACTGCCTCGGTGGCGTAGTTGTATTATAGTACGACTGCAAGACTGAGGTCTCGGGTTCGATCCCCGGGTCGGGCATAGTGATATTGAGTTCTTCTATTCAGTATCAGCTTGGTGTCTGGAATTTGTGCCCGATATGGCGATAGGCTCGCCCCCTATCACATCATGGGACGGAATAATGGCGAAAAGTGGGTGCACTAGATGTGCCTCCGCCTACCCCTTCGGGGATAACAGGCGTGAGTGTATATGTATGTATGTCAAAATACCAATACAATATAATCACAATATACAAAAGTACAGTACAAGCTGTCGGTCAAGTACAGCGTTTCACGTCTCGCTGTTATATATTGCAAGATGCATTATGCCATCTGTACTTATATATACTATGGCATGCCGAGCCGGGATCCAGTCCCTATTAAGTTAATTGGATTTCTCTCGCATCCAGTACCTTCATACCACAAAACGGACCAATATTGGCGCCAAAACGCTTATGGATTCACATTTAAGCGTGAATCGATGACTTTTTGTGCGAAAATTTCATCACAATTAATTCAATTTATGCACCGCAAACATTACTAAAACGGTTATAATGGATTGAATTAATATTTGCATTCGCATGTAGGTATAATTTAAAAATAAATTAAAATATGTTACGTGTGCCTACTGCACGTCTTTTTTCCTTTGATTTACACAATTCACTTTTTATTTATAATAATAATTAAATACAATAATTATTGTATTTTCATTGCATTGATGTTTTGAAAAATCCTAACACATCAATGTTTCATTGATATTGTAAGTAGTGAGGTACGCGTCAGTGTAACCTAGACAGAGAATGCTATAACTGTAATGTGTCGGAATGACGGGGACGGCGCACTGTGGAACGTCCCCATAGAAAGGGCGTGACATGTACCGGTAGTACTGAATGTCTGATAACTGGAAACTAAAATGCATTGTGGAAATGGGACAAAATGACCTTTCAAGTTTTATAATTTTCACCCCTCTAATCACTTTATTTTACCTAATATATAGCATCAAAGTTGAAGTATCGAACACTGTCGAAAATGACCTCACTGTTTAAGAAAGATATTTGTGGTATTCGCAAAAGTTTGGAGAAGTATTTTATAAATACAACGGTTTAATAGGATACACTTATATAAGTGCAACTGTTTCTTTTTAAAAAGACGCTTTATTTTATGGTTAAATTAAAGTTTAAAAAAGTAATCAAAGTGTTTGATAAAATCTATCATATAATAAAAACGCCACGAAACCCCAACCTAATGATACTTGTGTTTGATAGTTCAGAGTAATTAGGAAATTTTGCTAGAACATTATGTACCCCCCCTCGTCCCCCTTTCGAAGAAAATTAACAAAATAGGTCACACGCCTGATAAAAATGTCAGAGCATCTACATTTTTCATCAAGCTGACTACATTTTGTGAATTATGAATATTTCATCAGGTGTTGATATTACACGAAAGCAATCAAGTAGGTTGGTGTTAATAATTTTAACATTATGCTTTCAATTGTTGTGTCATTTTAATCCATTCTAATATAATAATATTACTCGAAATAAGTTTTTTAAAGTGTTAGGAAACGCCTGACAATTTCTTTTGAGCAAAGTCCTTGAGATCGTAAATTTAGGCGATTTTAAGACATGTCTATTTTTCATTAATTAGGTTAAAATATACCCTGTACTGTATTGTATTTCACTTGTTTAATTGCAATAATGTCAAATTATTGTGTATCTATCCTTAATTTGGTTATAAACTCCCTTGAAATATAGGCATATTTCAGTATTTTTTTTTCATAGTCATATCAGTATTATTCAAATAAACTACATTGGTAATGGATATGTCTATTATTCAGTAATACACGTTATAAAATTCAAATCTTTACGTTATTCCGTTGTTGAGTTATCATAAGATATGTAAGAGAGATACTCATGTCACGCCCTTTCTATAGGGACGGTCCACAGTGCGGCGCAATGACACGTAGTGTTTTGTAATTCAAAGTTCTGGATAGTGTTTTATTTATGGGGAGTGTACGTTGCCGTTATGGACGGCAGCGTGGTTGGTAGGCCTCATGCTCCCGTTAACGCCAAGGGCGTCTATTGATGTGCGGGGGCTTTTGAGCCCCCCACAACAGGAGAATGGCCGCACTAGGACGACAGCTAGACACTTTCCGCCAGAGGAAAGCCGGAACCAGTGTTGCCAGACTTCTCGATTTTGCCGGGACGTCGGGGATTTCCAATCAAATTTAAATGTCCCGCGCGGGACAGGCTTAGCCCGCTTTCGGAGATAACTTGACCGTGCGTCCTGAGGGAGTAAGTACGGCCGGGTGGCACAGACAAGTGAAAGCAGAATTACTCATCCAGTTTAATCTAGAGCTATCCTGTGCAGAGTTCTTCATCTTTATTAAAGAAAATAAAAACTTTAGAAGGAGTTAAATCTTCACAGAAATATCATGAAACACCAAATTATTCTCATGAATAAATCATTTTGACTTTGACTTTTGTTTTTTTTTTTTTTTTTCAGAAGACTAAGTAGACTCTACTACCTCACGATAGAGTAAATCTGATTTTAAATATCATATTTTTATTATAATACATTTCTATGGCTATTTTTGCTATCTATTGTCACGTAAACGTAATTTAAATCTAAAATAAAAGATAAGTATTTGAAAGCTTTTGATTATAAACTTTTTTTTACTATGTACGCTTTTGACGAAAGAATCCCGCTTTTTCACTCAAAAAGTTCCAAAACGTAACGTAACGGTAACGCTGTCCGGAACCGTCTCTAATGCGCGGAAAACACTGCAGTTTATTGGTATTGCCTTGCATAGGATGTAGGTATATAGTCATAGGATTCGGCCCTGATGATTTCCATATCTCCGGGTGGCTCAACGAGTGTAACTCGTAAGCACGGCGAATCCAACATCACCGTGCAGTCGCTCCTAACAAATGCTGGGTGGTAGTGATAATCACTTTTTCCACCAACACAAAAAAATACGTGGTGTCTTTTATCTCCTAGGACAGACTGCACGGATGGTCTTCACTGCTGTGTTTTGATGCGTTGTGGGCCTCACCAGTCACTTTCCAGGGCGGCTTCCTTGCATTCATTTCCCATTTCACGGGGTCGCGAGTCATCAGGGAATTAACTTGTCACGTACGATGTTGTGCCATTTACTCCGGCTTTCGGCGACATGAAAAGCCTCACCGACATTTATGTTGAGTGTATTGCGGAGTCTAATCGGTTCAGCGCACTGGGTTTCTGCCACTCTGGCTATGGGCCTCCATTTTCACCGGTGAATTTTAGTTTTTGGAGATTATTACCGGGTTTGCGGTCGATATAACCAAAGAATAAAAGGATTTCAAATTCTATGCACGGGAGTATTAAATAGCGAATACTATTTCGTTACTAATCACATAAAAACCTTGCGGAAGACATTCAAACGGCTTTTAGCGTTTTTATAAAAAAAAATGTCAGTCATTAATTTTAATTTCGCTTACGTTGCTTTAAAAAACAAGCAATTCAGCTGAGGTTAAATGATCTTCATCGCCCGTAAACACCTAATCTACGTTTTATTTATTGCTACTGAATATCCTCATTCAATCGAGCATGCCTCTCGACTGATAGTAAATGATATGATCTCCCATTCCCATAAACAGTAGCAACACCATACCGAACATTTAATTACAAAGTACTGCATGGCATTCCACTGCGCTCGTCACTTTGAGACGGTAGATGTTAACTCTCATAATATCTAATAATTACACTGGCTACAATGTCCAATAAACAAAATAGTGTATGCAAACTGCTGCTTGGCAGTAGAAATAGACGTTATGGTGGTACCTACTCAGACGATCCTTCGCGTACGTAGCTACCACTCGTAAATAATACTACCTACTACAAAGATACTAGAGAGGACTTTTTTTATTGCATCGAATGATGGGACGAGCATGCCGTTCGCCTGATGGTAAGCGAATGACCGCCCATAAACAGTAGAAACACCATCCAGCACCTTGAGTTACAAAGTACTGTGTGGCATTCCACTGCGCTCGTCATCCTGAGACATAAGATATTGTTGATGACATGATGAGACATAAGATATTGTTGATGATTACATATGAGAGTCCTACCACCAGGACTTTACGATGCCTTAATCTCACGATAGTTTATTATTATGAACTCGCCAAAGACTGAAGAATTCTCACCAGCAGCCACATACAATACGCCGACCTAAAAAAAAAGTTGTTCATGCTCGAAGAGGTATGCCATCCTGAGCGAACGGCAGAGACCAATCCATTAGCTATCGGTAAACACGGCTTAGCGGGTTAAGACTTAAGAATAGCAGGTACTACATTTTGTTTCTAGGTTACTATTATATTATAAACCAGCCTCGAATATAAGCTATCATGAAAAATCTAAAGTTCTGTTTCTATTTTGCTTTTTAATAATAAATTTTAGGAGCGTCATAGCTTTAAAGGGGAAAAAAATATATGTTCTTTCAAAAGTATTTGCTAAATCAGTAGCTAACAGCAGAAATGAAAGCGAATATGAAATATATTTTAATAAAAGCGGATACGCAAACATCTGGCCTTTTCACGCCCATCTATGTTTTGTTTGCATTAAACCTGTGAAAAAAAATATATCATTTCGCCGGCTTTCATGCACCCGCGAGAAATCGATGTGCATATTCATTACCTTTATATCTAACTGGTCCGGCGAACTTCGTACCGCTTCGATCAATCAATTATATTAATTTTTGGTTAACTTATTAGCTCAATTAAATTCATTTTGTTATTAAGATTAAATGAGTACTCTAAATAAATTAAGCTCAATAACTGTACAAAAAAACATACACACATACACAGAGAGGCAGGGGTCTATTGAGCGCGACATGCTTTTTGGATGTTTGTATATTTGTTAGAAGTGCACGTAGTATACATGTATGTGTTCATATTTTGTGGCCGGATTATTTTTGTTGGAATCTAAGGGGGAGGGGGTCGGACTCCTAAAATCATAAAATGAAAAAAATGATAAGTTATTGTTATTTATGTAAACAATTACGCTTTGGAAACCAATTATATCTGAGGGGAAGGAAACTCATTTAATAAATAATCTGTTAAAATCTGTAGGTAAGTGGTTATGGTCTCACAATCAAATAAAAATAAATAACACAAGTTAGGAATAAAATGCTATTTTTTTTTTTTTTTTTTTATTGTATCGAATGACGAGACGAGCATGCCGTTCGCCTGATGGTAAGCGATACGACCACCCATAAACAATAGAAACACCATCCAGCACCTTGACTTACAAAGTACTGTGTGGCATTCCACTGCGTTCGTCATCCTGAGACATAAGATGTTAAGTCTCATTATGTCCTGTAGTTACACTGGCTACAATGCCCTTCAAACCGAAACATAACACTGCATGCACACTGCCACTTGGCGGTAGAAATAGACATTGCGGTGGTACCCATCCAGACGGACTCCTATATGAGAGTCCTACCACCAGTATTTATGTATGTAGGTACATAATAATCTTATAATAACTTAATAGTACACAATGAGTGATAGGCGATTGACTGACTATTATTATGTATCTTTCCTGCTAGAAATCACGGCAAGAAAGCTGTTTTTTTTGGATTGCTTGCGCGGGGATCTGAATCCAACGCGTAGAGGCCCCATTAAAATAATGTATGGTCTAGTTGGGATGTGTTCACCTTGCAGGTACTTTCTCTATATGTACTTAAAGAGTAAATACAGCGAAAGACCGCACCCGCAAGGCGAAATCAATACAAAAAAATAAGGGCCAGTAGTTATTTTGTATATTTTGACTGATTTATAGCTAATTACGTAAAAGTAAAGGTTAAAATCTATAGGGCTGTGTTCTCTTAAGTGTTTATGAAACATTTTTGTAATCCTATTAAGCACTTATGTTTAAGGGGGTTATAATTGGTAAACACTTGATTATACCGTATTTTACTGGGAAATTTCTATAAAATTTGAACCCTGCAGCGGATAGCTTATTTTGAATATTAAAGACGTTAGATTGGTATTATTTAAGAACAATACTGAGAATTCGACGCCAAATGGATGTTGCTAACTCGTCTGAAGCCATAACATTGATTCAATAAGGTCAGGGTTTTCCAAGAAGAGCGATTCAAAATGCGTGGAATAGATTTCGAAAGACTCGAAGAGTTATTAGAAGATACGATCCCGGCAGGAATAGAGCAACCACTGCTCACAAGGATCGGTACAGTCAGCAGCATAAATATCTGTACTATATCGAAATTTCAAATCGCCTATATACGCGTTAAGTTAAACTGCAAAAAAAATCTTCGTATGAAGTAAAGCAATTCTCTATTATTTTATTTTTGTGAAGAGAAAAAAAGATTAGGAAGATCATAAAAATATGTAGGTAATTTGAAATTTTGAATTCGTTCAGCTACTTATACTGGTGACTACATATGCTTATGTGCACGTAGAGAGCGCACTGTCACCGCCTGCTCATTCCAATTCCATTTATGCCACATGACAGAATCTCATGTTTAATGGCCAAATCATATAAAATCGTTATCATAAATACCATTAGTGTGGATTCCACTGACAAGTGCTCATCGTGCAAACCGATAAACTTTTTTTTTAAAGGGTTGCGAGCGCCTTCTTCACTCACCCAAAAGATCGGTGTGCTTTCATAAGGCGACCCTCGTCAGGCTAGAAAGAGTTTATTCAGGAACAAAAAAAAAAAAAAGAAAAAAGATAACCTTTTGCAAGGCGTCATCTGGATTGGGACATGCGTTCAACAGCTCATTAATTGCTTCAGATGAGTCCAAAGTTATTTTTTTGTGATGATTGTCGCATAAGAATGTGCAGACGGTAAAATGAGCGGTTTTCAAACGTATGTATTCACAAAAGTGATAGCTTTGGTGGACCTAATGTAATCGTGTGAGAGGCATTAGCTTATCGGGTAAAACCGAGCGTGTAATTTTACAATAAAAGCTCTACGGTACATCGAGGCGCTCATAAGATTCTATGTGGTGCGATTCGCACAGCAAGTAGGTGTAGGATTTAAGCTGATGCAAAACAATGCTCGATCACATACCGTTAGAGGCACCAGATAATAATGGCGTTATATAAGTATTACCGTGGCCTGCGAATATTCCAGACCTAAATGCAAGGGGATGTTTGTGGGTACTACCAAATAAAAACGTTTAAGAGACAAATCGGTCTGTAAATAACGAAAGTCAGCTCATAATTTAGCTTAAAGCAAACTAGGAGTTGATTCCCCAAAACACAGTCCGTTATCTGATTGAGAGTAGGAGAGACCGGGGATAGTTGACCAAATTTCGGCTTGGACGCTTATAACTTTTTTGTTTTAGTATACAATGTCAAAAAATCCTATAAGTTCGATAGGTAAACTAATAAGCTTTCGAAGGAAATACCAAAAACCTCGCAATTGTTAATAACATAGTGTATAAAAGCTATTTTGTGGAACAAGAAAATCAAGTCAACCTACCCCATGCCTGGGGTTGGTGGACTATTTACTTGGGGTAAATTGACCTACGAAGTAAGTGGTATAAAATACGGCAATATAATAAAAAAAAACACAACAAATACTTACTTACTTACTTATAATGTACCTTATTAAGATAAAATGTCAGTAACATTTACATAATTTACATATCATTTGACACTTTTTGTACGATATTCGTTAGTGGGGCGGAAACAAAAATCCTACCAGCAGCAGAGGGTTTACTGTTTCGATTAGTTATGCTTTTGTAAATCCACATGGTTTTAAAATAACAAACTTTTGATAAATTTGACGAAAAGCTCACTTTATTCCATGTGAAGAATATTTCGATTATTACGTAGTACATTTTGTAGGTAGTCAACTAGCCCCAATACAAAGTTTGTCTACCAGCCCCAACCAACTTTTTTAGATTTCAACCACATGTGAGTACCTCAAAACTGTCTCGAAATATAAAAAAATATACACTAAAATAATCATCAAAAACCAAATTCTTACTTTAAATTGCTTGAAAGTACATAGCATCGGGTATAAAGGCTTCAATACAAATAATATTAAGAGGTAAATAATTACTCATAGGTATCATTTTCCGATAAATCGTTTTTTCTCCCAGATTACGTGCGCCTGCGGTGCCGCATTTGCGATGAAGATTCGTAAACAGTTAACGGTTTTTCGTGTATATAAGGACAACGCAACACTTTAAAATAGCTCGAGTTATTAGCGGTTATTCATCCTGCCCCTATCGCCAACCATCCCCGGTCTCCCCTACTGCCTTTACGGTTTCAGTCTTGTGTTTTAAATATGGCGGCCATTATTGATATTAGAGAAAATCATGGGAGATTGTTTATGATAAGTTTATTTAATTTACTAATGGTCGAGTTTTGTCTAAGAGTATACATTTCTGACCAAATTTAATTTTTCGTTAAATTAAATTCTTGGTGATTTTATAATTAGTAATACTTAATTGTTTTTATCTCTTTCAATTACCAATAGGAGATCAATTATTATTATTCGTTTGCAATTCCAGAACTTCATAATTAGTTTGCAATGTCGAAAAAACACGTTAGCCCTTATTTTATTTTGAGTAGTATAGGCTTGCAACTTGTATTGTTAGTTTGTTACCCGCTAGTTTCACAAGGCGCCTGCGCATTTGATGTGAAAATGGCAGATGAAATGATTGCATTAGTATTACGAATTTAATATTTCTCTACTAAAACAATGGCTATCATTGTCGATTTTCTTCTAAATCTAATCTAATTTGCTAGTAGCCATCGTACACGTTTAAGAAATCTTTTTCCAATCAAAGGAGATGTCCGCTTTTTGTACGGGTGCTGAGCCTCAAAATCTAAACAGGCTCAAACTTTAGGGATATTAAAGGGGCAACATATGGAACTAAGATTTATTAAAAATATATTTTTAGACCCCTCCATTTACAACCAACTTTTTTTATAACATTCATATTAAGTATGGTTTTCAAGCCAAACGAAATTACATGCATCTCAAAATTGGAGGTGTTTAAAGTTAAACGATTTTTTGCTAAAGGTTAGTTTTTAGGAGTTCTATCCAAATATACATTAACTGTCTTGTTTATATTTTCAGGCCCATTTTTGGACATGTCCTTTCACTGGCTCTTCCTGATACCTAAGTCTGCCTCACGCATAAACAAAAGGGAAATGTTATTACCAACAGAACGAGAGCCGTACGGATATGGCACTCGGATGATACGCGGATGCTATGGTCACAAACCATTATGCACGAGTATGATACTTTCTGGTGATTCTATTTGTGCCTCGTACGTTCATAGCACTGCCATGGTATGATTCGGTTATGTGGGCAGACTCCTTGACACCAAATTCCTGTAACGTTGCATCCAAATAGCAGTTGCTGTTGTGTAACAATGTCTTGGAAACTTCATATTAAAATTACTCATTTTGCGGCGACTTGTTTTACTTAATGTAATACAATAGTCCCCTACGCATCGATGATAAATAAAATGAAGTAATACTGATAATGATAAACATGAAGAAAACAACGAGTGCCCACTACTTTGTCATAAATATATAATTATAAACATTTTTGTTTTCCTTAATAAACACAATCCACATTATTCATGATACATTATTCATTATTAATCATTATCATACTTTTATTTGGTCAAAGTTAAAACCGGGAAACGTTTTCTAAATTAACATACTTGGAGTTAGTTAAGTTGAACAACGTGCCTTCTTAACCGAAACCGCTTTAGCCATTACCGCCTGGCCACAGTCACGAGCGACGCGAATTGCGGCGCGACGAGCGGCAAAAAGAAATACAGGAAATTGTATGAAGTATGCCACAACTACCGGCGCGGCGTCGCGACTGCGGCGCGGAGAGTGACGAGTGAATCGCGGCTGCAACGGGCGACACGGCAAGTGAATGAAACAAATGTAGGTTCACAAGTTCTGAGGCGGCTACGGTTCAGAGCATCGAGGGGGGCTGGCGGCGGCACGGCATTGGTAGACGCACTCGGCATCGTGCGTCCGAAACCAAATGTTTTATTTTAGTTAACTACATGATCTAGATGTACACCTAATCTTGACTCAATAATATCTTGACCAAAGAGCACTTGTTTTAAGGCAATACTGTGCCACTTTTGAAAGGGACATTTTTTAAAATTCTGATTACTCAGCCGCTTATGCCGCCGCAGCCGCGGTCGCAACTAGTCGATTGTGAGCTGTGGCATACCATCGCACATTGCGTCGTCCGTCGCGTCGCTCGCCGCACAGCGCGTTGGCTATAACCAGGTCGTTAGGGTTTGTTATTCGACGCACGGGCCCCGTTCGATAATCTGTTATTTTATTTGACACTGCCGACGTGACGAGTCGGCCCGATGTAACATTTTACCTTCAATTTTGTACGGGAACTGGATAATTTCCATCGGTAAGGTAAATTCTGAATACAAAAACCTTATGTAATTGCTTATAATTCGTAAAAGCGTAGTCGTGTGCGTGTAATTACACCAACTTTTTTATTATGCAAATAACCAACGCTCAGAGAAATGTGTACGTATCGTTGAACTGTAGAGTTAAACAACGATTTGGATTGTTCTCCGTGCAACTTTATGCTGCGAATTAATACATTCCACATGTTACAATCCGTCTTTCACGATAAACAGCGTCTTGACTAACGAAAACGTTGGAAAACGATGAAGCTCGTCCTATTAGGGAATGAGGGACTATCCGCAGAGTCCATCGTGTTGCTTGACGAGATCGGCAAGTTTTTACCTTTCTATCATTAAACATCAAATTTGATCACTAATAATTACGATAATTAGTGATCAAATTTGATGTTTACCTAATTATAATAATATTACGATATTTATAACCAACTAGTTTTTGCTCGCGTCTTAGCCCGCCAGAAAGAGTTTGTCCGGGATTAAAGTTCTGACTTTAGGCTACTTTATATCCCGAGAAAAATTTAAAACACAGAGTCTCAAACTATCTCCTTACCAAATTTCATCAAAATCCTTTCGGTAGTTTTGGAGTTTATCGCGTACAGAGGCGGTGGTTGATTAAGTTTTATACTACGTAAGTATGGATTATAACATAGTTAAATGACCAACAAACATAATATTTTGGTGTATTTGTTTGGGGGATTATATAAAATTGTAATTTGATTATGTTTTTAACTCTTTAACCGATTCCAAGAATATGAGGTGGTTCTATATAATGGAATGAAATCGTTTAAGTATTGAAAAAATAGACTTCAAAGAATCAATGCTACATAAAATGTACAATCATTATGAGATCCTTAAAAGTAGAATTTCCAGAGGTACCCAAGCTAGGCATAGCCTGTATGTTGGGCTAATGTAATGTGGCTATGTTCGACTTTATGTATTTCTTACGTAAATCCACCGATTTCTCTATATTTCAAACTTAAAAATACGATTCAATATTTTAAACTAAAAACACGATTTTATTGAAAATCCAACTAAAAAATTAAAAAATAATGGCTTACCTATTTATTTTATGTGCAAAACCTACTTATTACAAGATGGCGCTTTCATTTATTTTTTAGTGACATCTGTTAGACTATAGTTGAACAGAACTAAAAAATGAAAAATAAGTACTTAATAGTTTAAAAACACGCTTTATAGAAAATCGAACTAAAGATATATAATTAATTTATTAAAGAATTAGGAATATAAGAAAAAAAAAATTTTATTGTAAAAAAAGCGTGGGTGCCTTTTAAGATATCAGCAAAATCATAATCCTAATACTCATAACATTTGTCAATAAAATATGTACAACTATTGACACCATGCACCCCACTACTTTTTTACAATAAAATACTTCTTTTTCTTATTTACACTATTCTTAATTCAAATTTATTTTCTATTTTTTACTTTGATTTTATTACTAACACAAAAAGGCTAAAAATGATTATATACAAAAATTTCAACTGCTTTTAAAATTCGAAAAACATACTGGGGACCCACATATTAACTAAATTTGGAGATGACTTATGTGATCTATCTATTATGGTTTCCTACTGCACTGACTTATTGATTAGAAGCTTCTGGCAATTTTAATTACTGATTAGAACCTGGTTGTTTTTCTCTTTTTTCTTCAAGGATAATAAAAAGCTTATATGCAACGTTGGCTTCCGACAAATATAATACTAACAATGTCATCGATGAGGGACGGGCGGTGATTTAAGGCAAATATTACCATCAGTATTGGGTCAAATTATTAAAATTATGTAAAAATAGTTCTCAAACGTAGTCGTGTAAAAAGGAGTCCATGTTTTATTTATTGTACGATAAAATTTTAGAGCATAAGGGTGCGATTAAAAACATATTTGGCACGAAGCCAAAACCTTGTCGATCCAAAATGTTGAACTGCAGGTTTGCCTAATGTCAATATAAAACACGAAAATAAACTCATTTATGATGAAATAATTGATGCTATATAAATTTTTTAAACTATATTTTCAAGAGGTACCGGTATTGTATTAATTAATTCCAATTCTAATAAATTGTCTATTAAGATAAACACCTGTTAAATATTTGCTTCAACCATAATATATTATAAATATAATAATATAGCATATTTTGCAAACTTAACTACGAAGAAATCATCAGTTTATCGATGGTAGGCATTTGTTTTGTGCTGCAATTACAGTCTGATGCAGTTTCTTTGCATTGTCAACGTAAAGTAAGTTTACATAAACCTGATGAATTTAAATATACAATCGAGCATACGTGAAAGCCAAATTCCCGTTAAATTTTAAAGGAGATACAGAGAGTCATATGTCGAATGGGTGCACCGATTGTCCATCAATGGACACATTACTGACATTAGCCTCCACACGCGCGCCCCAGTCATAGCGAGAGTTGGAAACTGATATTCTCAAAGCTGAAACCAAATAATGTGTGATCGCATTCCCTGCATTTTACATTTATCTCGCCTCGGCTAGCTACATTTTTGAGCATTACGAATTGAAATTTGCGTTGAACTCATTCGGACTCTTATAGTCATGAAAAATGGTGTTCTACAGTGTACTATCCGACATTTAGTTATTCACACTTCATTCAAAACACTTCAGTCAACCTAGAATGGTGCAAGAACAAAAACATAGTAGGTGCACGAAACTAATTTGGATCATAGTGTCGATTAAAATAGTATAATATTAGATAAACACTACGTTAATAAACACAGTAATACATTTTCGATAATACCTATAAAAGTAATAAATATATGTACCATACTTAACATAAATAGTAGAATTATATAGACATTCTACTGGATTACGAGAAGTATGTGAGTATTTTTACTGCTTATACCTTATAATTTCACCATGCGTAAGTTTAACTCTTAGCCAAGCCTGAGCAGAAATGCTTGATTGAAATAACCAAAAACCCAACCAAAACCTGTATACTAATGCATAAAGTAAGAAGTCATTTCATGGCCTTCATATGTGTGTACTTTTATCGAATTACCATTCTTAAAATATGAATCGTGTTTTCCCTTTTATTTTGTTGTATACGCTCCCTATAAAACACACGTTTACAAAACAGAAGCAGAAATATAAGATCATGAACAGCTTTCGTACTTTACAGGCGCGCGGAGTACGCTATGATTTTTTAAATGAACCACCGGGCACAGTCTGATCTTTTATATGCCGACACTAAAGAGTTGCCATGCTCTATGGTAGATAGCTGCCCACTGCTTGGCTCAAATGAGCCATTTCTATTGGGAGGTAATTAGCTCATTTAAGTTTGAAAAATAATTCTTTAGAAATGAAGGTTCAACGTATAAGAACGAATAAACGGCATTGTACTAATATCATAATATTTTCATAGAAGTTATTTGTTATGAGTTGATACCATAATATACTGATTACTTACCAGCAAAGATATTCAACAGTAGGTAAAGTTAATAATCTTAGAACTCAGCTTACATACTATAATGTTAAAACGCTTTGTCTGCCAGTCATGTTTGATCGTATCGAGTCAAGAAGCTTATATCAAAGCTTCTTGTATCGAGTCCCAACTAAGGTTGCCCGGCGACCGCATAAAGCCGGACATAGTTAGGGTTTGTGAATGCGTGTCAATGTGTGAATGGGGCGCATCAATACTAAGACACAAAATCCTACTAATATTATAAAGGCGAAAGTTTGTAAGAATGTATGGATGTATGTATGTTTGTTACTCTTTCACGCAAAAACTACTAAACGGATTTCGATGCAATTTGGCACACGGGTAGATCATGTCCTGGATTAACACATAGGCTACATTTTAGACCGAGAAAATATAAAGCGGGACTTTTATCCCGGAAAAACTCATTCACGCGGGCGGACCCGCGGGCAAAAGCTATTCCTTCATAATTTTTGGTGTACTGCGTTTTACCCAAATGCCGGCCAAACTGGCTGGTCTGTCCGGTTATTAAGTTTGATGACCTGACATACCAAGTCTCAACAGGAGTTTGAATCATTCGCGAATATCGAGACAACCGTTTCAAGTGGCCATGTTTAGTGTCAAAAATTTCCCTTCTGTCATGTAAGAAACTTTTGTTGTAGAGGTGAATGAAACCATTTCTTTTGGCATTAAAGTTAATATGTCTATTACGAAATGAAACAGGAATAATAGTTTTCCTAAAATTGTTACTATAAACAATTATTTTTCCATAATAAATATTTTAATTTAAGAACAAATAATTACATAGATGTGATCCGAATAAGTCGCTCTATGAAGACGGAAGATGATATTGATTAATAATATGTAAATAAGTAGAGCTCCAAATCGTCTGGTATGTTAATAGTAACTGAACAGTATTAAAATTTATAATACGATCAATGCGTATCATCTATGTCAAGTATCAATCAATTGATTGTAATCGTTCGATTTGACTAAAGCTTACTAACTCTGCCGTAGATAGGTATGGACATACTTACATAGCATCTCGCATTTTACAGGGGCAAGCAGAGGTGTAACACACCTACATTTCACCAACTAGTTTAAGCCCCATGTAATTAGGGGTGGGCTTATTTTCAATTGCAGAGCAGATTTCTAGACATCGGACTGATACTGAAAAACCGAACATCACTTAGCTCAACCCGAGATTCAAAACCAAGACGTCAGGCCTCAGACCAGTTGTACAGCGCACGAAATACAACAATTACAGTAGTAATTAGGTTCTTAGAATGTAGAATGAATAATGAGTTAGAATGTAATACAGCAGCTGTAGGCAGATAATAATAAATAATAATAATAAATCAGTTTATTGCCTTATAACACTAATAATAGCTCAGCTTGTGCTGACCGGGACAGTAGTTCTGAGCAGCTCTGGTTTTCAGCCTCTCCTAATTATTTCCTAAGATGTTATACGGAAAGTTTTTTAGATAAATAGAGTTGGACAAAGTGTTACAACTTGTCGCTTTACATTGCTTTTCATGATGTTAATAATAATTGTCAGAATTTGAGAATGAATTTTAGCGGTGTGACCAATTTGTGTTTCAAACTTTAAATTGGTTTTGTTCAGGGAGTGCAAGTCATTCACGCCGTAAAAGTTAATATTGTTATGATATTATATGAAAATGTAATTGAAATCAATATAACTTTTCAACGTTGGATCAACAATCTGAAACATTGGGTCGTGCTTGTAATTAAATTTATTATGCCTACAATGATTTTAAATTAGTGTAGTAAAAGATGAAAGCAGAATTACTGAACACGGGTAGTGATCGTTAATACATTATGTTAAGGATTACGTGAGATGGAAATGCTACATAAATTAATTATATACATTTTTCGAAAAGCACACATAAATATTTATCTAACGACCAAGCAGCATTAAATAAATATAAGATAGTGTTGAAGAAAATCCAGATTATACATGTCAATTCTCATTTCGAACCCACATACATTTTAGCAAAGTATCAGAAATAAGAAAGCGTTTCCAAGACATGGCAACCCTGAGCTGATGCTGCAGCATCAAGTACCTAGTCTGCGGGATCTTATAAATGTTTAGATATGATAATTTATTGATAATACATGTTATCATAATTTCTAGTTTAAAATAAATTTATAGTCGCACCGTACCTTAACTGATAAAACTGCCAATTGTACTTTATTTATACTGAAGTGAATTAACTTTTCTTTTTTGTCAAGTAGTATAGTTTGAGTGCTTTGAGATTTCGATTCCAGATCACTTGCACTTTTGCAATCGAGCCGAATGGTGTACAATATAAATAGATGAACAAAGAAATCTGAGCCGCATCGCTGTCTTACAGTTACCATTCCCTACTTCTGAATTTTTCGTATATGTAATTTAAATATTCATATCAAAATACGGAGTATCCTTAAAACTGAAGTAAAAGGCACGAGGGACGTTGTAACGTGTGTAATAAGAACATGACATGCATAGCAAGCAAGCTAGCATTACGTTGAAAACTAAGTGATCCTAGAAAAGGTAAAGATTAAATTAATAAAATTTTGCCGAAGATGTTTCCGTTTATCATCTTGCTGCATATTCGCTTTTAAATTAATTTCATGATGTCTTTTATATATTTATGGAAAAAATGGTTAGGGTATATAAAAATTTTCCACGATATAAAAAAAGATGGCGACTTTCTGACTCATTAAAGCAAAAGGCACGGTGTAAACAGATGGATCTTCAAGCATGAAATCCTATACATAAAATAAATAAATCCTATCTTTGACGTAATCTAGGAAATTTCTTTCTGTGAGAGGGCCCACAATAAAACTTCTAAAAATCGGTAAAACCTGTATTTTACCGGTTTTTGTTTAGAACGTTCCTAATATATACCTAAAATTATACTTAATTACACTACCATACCATACCAGTCCTGTATTATACACTGCCCGCTGCTGAGCAAGGGCCTCCTCTACAACCGAGATCGTTAAAGCCTTAGTCCACCACACTGGCATAGTGCGAGTAGGCAGACTTCAGATGCAGTTTTTCTCACGATGTTTTACTTGACCGTTAAAACGAGCTATTATTCACAAAAAATACACAGATAACTTTTTAGAAGACTCAGAGCCCTTGGTTTTTGAATCTGTGGACAATTTGCTTCAGCAGTCCGTTTCACTCCCAACTAGGTTAATTACACTAGCGTTCTAGGTATTAAATATCTGAGTTAATGGATGAGATAAATGGAATATTGGATGCAGCTGTTTTATAAACGAAGACATTCTGTCTGAAAATTTTATTTCTTTTCTTTGAATAATAATTAAACTACTAAGTGTTGCTTGTAGCATTGCCTGTGAGAAAAGCCTTTCCTGCTATTAAAGTCCTGAAAGCACTATAGCACTATCTTTGATACGACACGTCATTGGGTTTCAAAATCAAATATTTCCCACGGCTGTAAATTACCTGGATTGAAATTAGTCTGTACATTAGTCAAAGATATGTTGTATAATATTCTCTTTGTACGTGGCATTCTAACGTAGTGTTCAGAGTAGTGTTTATATTGGTTTATATTCTCTTTGCGTGGCATTGTGGCAATAGGCAAAGGATTGCGTTTTACACAGCCTTGTCATTGTTATTTTTATATTTATTTTTTTACTTTTGTTTATTGATCTAGTTTATTATATTTCAAATCAGTTGTATGTCTTTTTTTTTTTTCTATTTATTAAAAAAAAAATTATTTATTTTATCGACACACGCACACACACACACACACACACACACACACATACACACATACTTACGCACTGAACGCAAATTGTGTTTCTTTTTTATGTTTTTCTTTTTCGATGACGTTCCTCGAGGGGTTCTAGATGAAAATCAGCGCCAAACAAGTTATTGTTTGGCATTATGCTGATCTAGAACCTTTTGGCTCTGTTGTGGTGGGACATATACCGTCCACACGTGGTGGATCCTTGTTTAAATCCAATTTTGTTATTTTTTTTTTCTTTTAATTACTCTTTTTATTGTCTCTGTGTTGTTTTATCATTGTTAAATTGTCACCACCCAATTTGTGGCCAATAAATGTTTTCTTTCTTTCTTTCTTTCTATTCATGTGCCAAATTTTATCAAATCCTTTCCAATTTCTCTACGCTTACTTCGAACTAACATCCAAACATTTACTAGTTAGAAGAAGATTTGTAAATGAATTAAGAAGCAAAAATATTCATGTAGTTGGTTCAGCAACATGAGCTACTGATGGGTTAACAGGAGTGTAGTGTTTTTCGGTTACAATTTCACAACGACTATTACTCGACCCGACTTTTTTTAATGAGAGGTGTTGATATGCATCAAAACCCATGCGGGTTTGTCATCAAACAGTGGAAATCATCTTACTTTCACTACTCTCAAGGCATACTCAATTTCGTCCTGTACATTCCTTATGTTTTCATAGCTTTCTTACTCTATATCTCCAGTTCTAATAAAGGTACGCTGTAAGTTTAGATCTAAGAACACCGTCTGAAATGAACTCTTTCATTTTGTCCACTGCAATGGGTTGAGTTGGAGAGAAACTAGGTGTAAACATTCAACGTTCAATATGAGTTACACATGAGTGTGTATAAGAGCGTTATTTTTAAATTATATAATCAACATAAAGCTGCACTGAGCCGCACGGTATTTTTTATTTTATAGTATTCATACCTTTTTATCTATGGATACTAAAAAAGCTCAATATGATAACGGATGTTCAAAACTGAAAATGTTCGTGCCTATTTAGTATATATTTCAAACAACAAAATATTTAGAATTACAAAGTATATTTGTGGAACAGCAACTTGTGGGAAGATGTGCATGTGGTAATATTGAATTTTATACTTACGTTACAAACTAGATTAAGCCAGAAGAAATGATCTCAGGTCGCGCATTTGCAGTCCATTCTGGAATGAAACCCTCAAACAATTTTATAAGTGGCAGTTAATTGAAAAAAGTGTTCCAAAATGTGATATGCACGTAATAAAAAAATCCAGTAAGAGCACGGGCACACGCTTAGAAAAGAGAAATTAAAAATATTTTTACACGAAGAAAGGATTTTGGTGGTGCAATGGGCAAACCTCACGCACATATATTTGAAGTATTATTGGTTGGTGGTGGACCAACCAATAATACTTAGTAAAAATTTGTATAAAAAATTAGTGAAATCAGACAACGGATTTAGGAGGTTACCAGTAGAAAGTCACATGATTGCCAAAGGATAAAGTGGCGGGCGTGGCGGGACAAACGTGCTTATTGGGCACGGCCAAACGGCCGGTTGCTGATTAACATCTAATTTATTGCCGCATCCAGACTCACAGTTAAGCATAATCAAGACAGATTGCTCCTTTGTATGTACATTAACGTCTAAATCATACCATGATTGCGTTGCTCGAACATTGTGATAATCGGTAATCAGCGTGCTCTGTTGTAATTGAAATTTTATTTTTCTCATTGGAATTTTCAGTCAGGCAAAGTAATTTGGTTGATAAAACCATTCCGCGTGACTTGGCTGATTTATTCGTTTCTCACGCCACTTTTTTTATTTCATTTTACTGATAGAATTTTATAGATTTCTTAAATAATTTAAGTGGACGCCATTTTTGAAAAAGTGGAGCAAGATAGACATATCAGTAGTTACGACATAGCCGATGAACTGAGTATTGACACAAAATAGTTTTGACCCATTTGTAAAAATGTGAGTTCACAAAAAAGCTAGATATTTGGGTGCCACACGAGATCACTGAAATATACCCAATGAACCGTGTACTCATTTCAGATTCTTTATTGAGATGTAATGAAACGTTATCGTTTTTGAAGAGATTGATAACTGGTGATGAAAAATGGATCACATACAAACGCAGAAACGAAGAACATACGAAAAAGGTTATGCTCAAAGGTCGGTCAGGCTTCGCAAACTGAAGCAACACTTGGGCTAAGTCGCAATAAGGTGATGATGCTGTGTGTATGGTGCGCTTGGAAGGGCATTAAGTATTTACGATGAGTTTTTACCGACGGGCATAGCCATCGATTTGGATCTCTACTGCCAACAACTAATGAGATTAAAGCAAGAAGGAATGTGAAGTCTGCCAACCTGCACTAGGCCAGCGTGGTGGACTAAGGCCTTAAACCCTCTCAGTAGTAGAGGAGGCCCGTGCTCAGCAGTGGGCAGTACCTATATAATACAGGGCCGGTATGGTATGATATGGATGTGGTTATTTTTATATTTTGGAACATTTAGATACACTGCAATACACAATTATAAATCAATAGTTATTTTTCATCCTTTTCATCTTTTACGTATGCCAAGTATCGATATTCGATAGTTCCCTATATAAAGTTAAATGGATAAAACCGTATTTTGCTACGCTACGTTGAATATATGTTGCACAAAAAATTTTTTTTTGTTAATGGCCCTTCTGCCAGTATCCTGACGCGAGTCGGCTTTTCTGGCCACACCGGTCTTTAGGGTGTACGCAGAAGGCGCTCGCAACCCTTTGAATTAAGTGACCATGCTGAGGGCAACCCACTAACGGGTTACGAACCTCGGCTCAGGACGGCCACTGAGAGAGGATGAGACATCAACGATTAGGGAAAGATTGGTTTTTAGGCCTAATCCCATTAGATTGTGTTGTCATCGGCACGCGGGCCGGAACTGCTAGGAAGGTCAGGGAGGGGGGAAGGGCGACGGGGAACGCGGCGAGAACGGAACTGCGGTCTTATGGAGTGTTGGACTTTCAAGAACTCGTTCTTATGGCGGATGGCCAGAGTGATTTCGTCCTCTGGATCGGTTAATACGGAACGCGGCCGTCTCCATTTGGCGCGGTCGAATGGAGTATATATTGCCGCTTTACGAACTAACGTGTTTGGGTGATTTACCGCCCGATCGAAGTAGCGTCTGCTGGCCATATGCATGAAATGCCTGATGGTCGGCATAAGGCTCAAAAGTTATTAAATGGAAGAATATGGAGTAATAATTGATATTAATTGGATACCACCTGAGATGCAGTATAATTTCTTTTCAATTAAAGTAGGCAGAGCCGCTCCGGCACTGAAATATAATTGATTGAACGAAACGATTCAAATGAAAAATATGTAATCTTTATAAAATGTCAGGCCGTATAACGTATTCGAGCTTCATGGGACATACATTTAACACGGAATCTCGTCCAAATATCAAATAATGCTTAGGCTTTATGTTCTCGTGACCGAGCCGTACTTTTCGAGATTACTGCAATCATTGTCAGAAGCACTATCCTTTGTGTGTGTCTCTATTTGAAAAAAGTATATCTATCTCCTCAATATCGGCCTTTGAGGGTCATTTTGAGCTTGGGGTATTCTTAGGTAAGTATAACGCAGTAAGTGGCAGCGTCGGTACGTTTAGCTGAAATGTGCTAAAATCTTTTTTCGTCATTTATAGAAAGGCAAGAAACGAACCGCGCCGACTGCTCGAGAGCGCTTTTTTCCCGGAGATGTCATAAATCAGAAAGCAGCAGATGGTGTTGACCTACACCATTATTGCCATGTTTCTAGCTAAGAATTATTATTGCTTTCACTCAACAGACGTCGTTGGCCAATAATATTTTTTTAGAATTCCGATCCGGATTGATGTCGCTTTGAATTTTAGAGAACATCCAAAGAATTACTTTTAATAAAAATATTCGCTTAATGAGAGAAACAAACGCGCGACGAATGCTACCTTTAAAATTGTTTGGATTTATGTTTTCTGAGTTAATTTTTTTGTATCGACGAGGCGGCAATGTTGCGACATATTTTATGTGGCCAGGTGTGTTGTATAAATTCAATTTATACGTAGGTACTAGGTATAAAGTTGTAAAATATCATATCAAAGTGCTTTATACTAAAACAACATTAAAATTAGACTTTTAAAATTGTAAAAAGTACATGGAAAGTAGATATAATATTCAGCTATAAGTCAAAAAGTTTGTAAAGCGATCGCGAATGTAGGTATATGAAGATTGATGAGTGTGCAAGTTAAAATTACATTGTAGGAGTAGAAATCTGGTCTTTGTTTGCTGAAGAATCTGCTATGATAAAATATTAAGTTGTAACATAATATTATATTATGTCGATGGAACATATAGTACATCCGAACACAAAAGAGTTTAATTAACTACACAGAAACAAACATGTTTATCCCATTTTGAAGTTATACTTCTTTAGGCGCGTTATGAAAAATTGCGCGCGCATGTTTGACACAAAATTTTCTCTCGGGAGAAGTTGCCCGCTAAACCGCTCATTAAGGGCATCATATCATAAAGGGCAGATTTAATGATAGATTTCAAAAAAAGTGACCGCCATTTTGAATTTCTTTGTTTTAAGGCCAACCGACCTCAAAATCTATATCTGAGCATGGATTTAGGTACAAAAGGTCTGCCTTTACACATTAAATCTGTTTAATGTTATATATCAAAAAAGTGGCCACCATTTTGAAATTTTTTGTTTGAAGGCCAATCGACCTCAAAATCGATATCTGAGCATGGCTTTAGGTACAAAGGGCAGATCCAATGTCAGAAATGTAAAAAGTGGCCGCCATTTTGAATTTCCTTGTTTTAAGGCCAATCGACCTCAAAATCGATATCTGAGCATGGCCTTAGGTACAAAAAGCAGATCCAATGTTATAATTGAAAAAAGTGACCGCCATTTTGAATTTCTTTGTTTTAAGGACAATTGACGTCAAAATCGATACTTGGGCATGCCATTGATAGTAAAAGACAGATCTAATATTAGCCTTAAATAAAAAATAAGTTAAAAAACTAAAACCCGACCACGGAAAGAATAACCGAAAAATATTAAACAAGAAAATATTCCTATTTGACGATATATTCCTAGTGGACGATAGCCTAGTTGGGAATGGAACGGTCTGCCGAGACAATGTCCGGAGGTTCGAACCCAAGGCACACACTTATGACTTTTCGAAGTTACGTGTGTATTGTTTATCAATTATCGTTCGCTTTAACGGTGAAGGAAAACATCGTGAGGAAACCTGCATACCTAGAAGTTCCTTATAAGAATTTCGAAGGTATGTGCAGTCTACCGACCCGCACTAGGCCAGCGTGGTGGACTAAGGCCTAAACCCCCTCAGTAGAGGAGGCCCGTGCTCAGCAGTGGGCAGTATAATAATACAGGGCTGGTATTATTAGTATTATTATAATAGATTTCGATTTTCGAATTATCACGAACTACAGAGCGACCGGCAACTAGGTAGTTACGCCCAGGCTTACTTATTGAGAATTCCAATTTCTCCGGAACCTATAGAGTATAGGAGGTAAACTTGCCATGGTGAACCCAACATAACAGCTCAATCGTTCCCCTTGAACGCTGGGCGGTAGGAATAAGTCACTTTCTCCACGTAAAAAAAAAAGGTAAACCTGCCAGTAGCATGTAGGATAGGATACAATTTTGTTAACTATAATAAAAAATCCTCTCGTAAACTAAGCCATGACGTCTATAATCTCAGAACATAACATTTCACCAAACCCGGTGATCAGGTAATACAGTTACTGGAATTTATTTTTCAAGTGACAGAGTTTGTGTAGTTTTTTTTATGGCATCGAATGACGAGACAAGCATGCCGTTTGCCTGATGGCAAGCGATACGACAACCCATATACAGTAGAAACACCATCCAGCACCTCGAGTTGCGAAGTAGGTACTGTGTGGCATTCCACTGCGCTCGTCATCCTGAGACATAAGATGTTAAGTCTCATTATATTCTGTAGTTACACTGGCTACAATGCCCTAAAAAAACCGAAGCACAACAGTGTATGCACACTGCAACTTGGTGGTAGTAATAGACATTGCGGTGGTACCCACCCAAACGGACTTACATATAAGAGTCCTACCACCAGTAGTAACTTAGTAGTTAAGAGTATTACACATTCCACTGCACCGACCAGTCGATCCCTCAATTTAATCCAAACAAAATAAAAAGTCACCGACTACGTAAATGTATGAATACGAATAAACCACTGCAGGTTTAACCGAAGGCTTACCTGATGCTTGTTTTGTTTTCGTTTTTTCCTGGATGCGTATTATAGTTATCACAGGACTCGTTCTGAATTACAACCATAATAAAACAGTTGCATAACACACAGTTCATACAAAGGTTGTGAAATTTTCATATTCTAAGAAGTGGGTCAAAATTGTGTTTATGCTTTTTTATGATATAGAGGGCAAACGAGTAAAGGTTTACCTGATGGTAAGTGATCACCGCCGCCCATGAACATCTGCAATCCAGGGGGTACAGAGATGCGTTGAGATGCTGCAAAGATTTCATGATTATGGTACCTAGTATAATATTATGTTTAGACTACAGGCAGTGTCATGTTTTAAATACACATGATATCTTGCGGTTAGTATAAATCATACGCTCGTAATTCTGGTTTAGATTTAGATACTAGCCAGGTCTAAGTATCCAGCTGCCTTCTTGATTATTATGACTTGCTGATCAGCCGTGTACGTAATCTAATCCACAGTTATTATAGTAAGCTACGGCAAAGTAAGCAAACTGACCAATTGCGCCTCTGTATAATAGTTATGGGAATAAAGGCGTCAGTTAATTTGTTTTATGTTTACAAATATTTATCTGCTTGTTAATGAAAATAAAAGTGGGGCATATTCAATGTAATATGAGATTGCAATATATCAAGTGTTTTCAATTAACGAAGGATGTCATTGATGGTAGTGATTAAGGTATATTATAATTCCATTAAAGTAGAAAACATGAAGTGGATAGATGATTACATTGCAGCAATAAAAAATATTATAGCGATTAATTAACGTTAATTATTTTTGGTGTGTTAGTTTTTGAAGTCATATTACATGTTATTTCTCATTTTGGGAAGCCTTCATTATATAAAATTATTGTCCATTAGTCGTATTTCATAGTTTTAGTTTAAGCCAATGATTTATAAAAGTCATACCCTCACAAATCAAATGAAATAAATAAAAAGTAAAAAAACAAGCTTTTATTTAATTGCTCTAAAAAGAAAAATTTATAAACTGAATCAAATTTGTTTAATACTGTAGAGATAAAAGCTAGTCGCGAGATTTACTTGTGTAGATTATACAATAACTATGTAATTGTTCTTGGCAAAAGTAAATATCTCACACTCTAATAATGATGTTTATATTATGTACGACAAATATATAGTTTATATTGTGAAGTACTTTTTAATTCTTCACCCTGTGTGTTTACTACCATAAAAACCATAGAGCAAGTGGCTTTATAATAGCACAATATAATTCAAGACACGAGTGGATGTAGGATTAACAAGAACCGCCCTGTGGATTAGGGCCGTTGGGAGAATTCCACCACGGTATCCTTTGTCTGTCATAAGAGGCGATTAATAGGGGCCATTGAGGGGTTCCCGGCGGCAGGAGGCTGTTAGATTAAATTTTTAGTTGTTTAGTACATTGTTGTGACTCCCGGGATGGACGGCAGCGTGGAAGGTAGGCCTCACGCTGCCGATGACGTCGAGGGCGTCTTTCGCTGCGCGGGCTTCTGAGCCTCCCACAACAGGAGACGGGCCGCAATAGGGGGCACCGTGCAGGGGCGATTGTGGACAATAACTTTGACACTTCGTTCGGAGGAAATTCGCATCAGTCCCTAACGCACCGAAGATGGCTATCGCTGAGTTTACTTATTGCCGTGCGTAGAATATTGGTCGCAGTGCATTGCAGTTTAATAATAGACCAATTAAATATAATTGTTAATTAATCGACAATGTAATTAAAAGTAGCTGTAGCAAGTTACTCAGAAAGACATTTGCCTTCCTTTTGTATAGATAATAAAAAAAATCAATAGTAATAGAACATTAATCATGTCTTATTACTTTTCAGAATAAAACAAACGATAACAGTAAAACAATTTGATCCAATTATTACCAGAACCATTTCCTACGGACAATATGTTCCATGTCTGCGGACGTATTTGTCACTAAAACGTACTTAAAGTTAAAAACTATTTATAGTTGGGCAGTAAAATACATAAAGTACTCTGAACAATAAAACTGTCCCATTGTAGAACATATATGTTTTTAGTGAAGACTTGTTCTATTACCTGCAATTGCGTTCGTAGTGTTTAGCGAGTAAGGTTGTTATTTTTTTATTTCATAAAATTACTTTTACAATCTCGTCTCCTGATTACTTAAATTCTACAGCTTAACTTAAATCCATCATGATCTTAAATCCTTACTATCCATACTAATATTATAAATGCGAAAGTAACTCTGTCTATCTGTCTGTCTGTCTGTTGCGCTTTCATGCCAAAACTGCTGAACCGGTTTTAATGAAATTTGGCACACAGATAGTCTAGAGCCTGAGAAAGGACATACTTTTTATCCCGGAAAAATATAAGCCGAGACCTTCATCCCGGATTTTCTTTTCGCGCGAGTGGAGCTATCACGGTAAAATCACTTAACCGATTTCGATGAAATTTGGCAGGGAGGTAGTTTAAGAGCCTGGGAAAGACCTAGGCTACTTCTTATCCCGAGAAAACCTAAACCAGAAGCTTAATCCTGTTAAATATTTGTTTGTGGGTGGGTCCGTAAACAAATAGGTATGGAGATAGTTTGAGACCCAAAGAAGGAAACTGGCTACTGCTTATCCCGAAAAAACATAAACCGGAACTTTTATCCTGGGTTTTTTTCTCGCATTTTTTTTTCTTTTTCCTTGCATCACTACTTATTATAAAACAAAGTCCCCTATCACATCTGTTTATCTCTTGAATGCGATAAACTCAAAGACTATCGAACGGATTTTTATTCGTTTTTCAACAATGGACCGTGTGATTCAAGAGGAAGGTTTATACGTATCCTAATAATATTATAAACGCGAAAGTTTGTAAGAATGTATGTATGGATGTATGTTTGTTACTCTTTTATGAAATTAGGCACACGGGTAGATTATGTCCTGGATTAACACATAGACTACTTTTTATCCCGGGAAAATATAAAGCGGGACTTTTATCCCGGAAAAACTCATTCACGCGGGCGGTGCCGCAGCCAAAAGCTAGTATTATATAAAAAGAGAAATTTTTTTTTGTATGTTTATTTGTGATGGCTAAACTAAAAAAGAACAGTCGATTTTGATATTCCTTTCACTAATAAGAAACTACCCTACCTCTGAGTGCTAAGTTTATCCCGATAATGGGTGTCAAGACGGACAGAACCGTGAGTAAAAGCTTGTCGTTAGTAAAAATTGCTAGTTCATTTTTTTTAAATATAACTATGTACCTATCTTCATCGATACATTTCTTATGATTGGCAGCGGAAAAATAACCACGACACTCACTTTGCGGCGACATACTACGCGGAAAACGGATGTCGTATAATTTGTCATAGGTCTGTCTGTGTGGAGTAAAATGTGTGTGTGTTAGATGTAGGCCTTTTATTTCCTCTTCAGCGCATTAGAGACGGCTGCGGGTTTCACCTGACAGAAGTGTCTAAGTTGTCATCAGGAACCGCCCCTGCGCAGTGCTGCTTAATGTAGCCCGTCTCCTCTTGTTGGGCACACATATCTTGCGGCGGACGGCACCCATGCCGACCGACCCGACCCCCGGTGGCCCCCATTAGTCGCCTCCTACGACAGGCAAGGGATACCGTGGTGGAATTCTACAAACGCCCCCAAACCACAGGGGGGATTAGATGTAGGCCTTTTTTTTCTTTTCGGCGCATTAGGGACGACTGCGGGCTTCCTTTGACTCAAGTGTTCAAGTTGTCGTCCGCAACCGCCCCTGCGCGGTGCCGACCCCCCCTAGTCCCTATTAGTCGCCTCCTACGACAGGCAGGGGATACCGTGGTGGAATTCTACAAACGCCCCAAAACACAGGGCGGATTAGATGTAGGCCTAGTAAATAAAACATGAATGCCTTTAATTTCTTTATTGTGATATAATGTAACAAACATTTAAGTTAGATAGTCATCACGTACGAGTAAATTACTGTAATACTATTGTATATACGCAAGAAACACGTGACAGTTACGTCGCAATTATCTATCTGAGAGATCACCTTATACACATATGACAATATCGTAAGTTAGACATCCGATTATATTAACGGTAACATTAAAATATATCTTAACACTAGTTACTACGTCCAATGAAACGATTATGTAAATCAGTCGTTTGAAGAATAACATTAACTTAACATACAATATTGTTAGCATTCTAATTAAATTTACTTTAAAAAAATAATGAACAATGGTTAACAAATACTAAATTGTTAACGAAAACCATAAATTGCACTTCATAGAAATAACTTTCAAAGAGAAGGTCACAAAATCTTACCAGAATACTAAATTCCCAAGTTGATGTTCACGCGTGCACGTCTCGCAACAGAATGCTCTGTCAGACAGCTTGCCACTCCTTTTATAGGGATTTGGTCGGTGGGAATTTGGTTACTACCCTCAATAAATAAATCGACAGCTAACAAATAAATTGATAGCTAACACGGCCTCTCCTGACAATGTGATCGTCCTCGATCACGTATTTTACAAAATAGACAGCACCCCCAAAACGCCCTTCCGCCATCACCTCCTGAAGTATTAGAGTCGCCGATGCTATCTCCCAATATCGGAGGATCTATATCGCAAAGATTGTTCTATGCTTCGGGTACGGGCTCTAATTATAGTCGCATCTTCAGTTGATACAAAACGGACACGTCTCAACACAAGATCTTACATGAAACAAAAGTGTGCCGATGCCACACAAGGACTTACACGAAACAAACGTATCGATGCCACACCAGGTCTTACACGAAACAAACGTATCGATGCCACACTAGGCCTTACACGAAACAAACGTATCGATGCCACACTAGGTCTTACACGAAACAAAAGTATGTCGATGCCACACAAGGACTTACACGAAACACACATATCGATGCCACGCCAGGTCTTACACGAAACAAAAGTATGTCGATGCCACACAAGGACTTACACGAAACAAACTTTTCGATGGCTTATGTTGGAGCTATTCAGGCATTGCATGCCTAGTCAGTCAAATCTATTCCCATCCAACTCTATGCCACACTAGGCCTTACAAGAGTTTTGTTTTGGTTAGCCCTGAAAATACAACAATCCATAGCGCACATCTTCACAAACTCCTGCGATTCCGTTATCTGAGTGGGGTTCCATGGATGATCTGAAGAAGCCTTCCCACATAGACTTTTTAGAGGCCTCATTTTACAGGACCGTTAATGTGAATACATTGGGCGAACCTCTCTGCAATCAAAGAAAATCACATCAACACACCGTTCGGCCTATTCTGATCTTAAATAAAATCTGGCGTTAAACTTTCTGAACAGCCATCTCATTACTACAACAAGTTAATCCACTAGCAAAGTGGTAAAAAAGTGATGAACTATCCTTCAGACCGAACACTATGTAGGTTCCTAGATCACTTGTCTTGTCAACCAAGGCCATGTACAGTCACTGTTTACTACAACAGGTATTTTTAATTCTCCAAGTCCTTAAGTTTAGGGACAGCTTTGTACCAACAATAACCACGAATTGCTCGTTAATTCATGTCTGCACATGCCCTGATAAACAAGATCTCAATATTTGTACAGGTTACCAAGAAATAAAAGAAACCATAACCCTCAGAGAAGGGTTATGGGTCATACGATACCAAACTTCCTTTACAGTCATCGATGAACATTCTGTGTGATGGAGCAGTTTGCTTCAACCGCCAGTTGACACCCGCTCACTTTGCCCAGGACACCAACCGCGATACACTATACGCTGCACATCCACCGGAACGCTCGAGCACCACAGGAACGTTTGAACACCAACAGGAACGTTTGAACACCAAAAACAACGCTTGAGCACGAACAGTTCAATCGTGGTACACGTAAACACTTGTTCATTCGAAGTCCTATACACATGACGTCATCACAAACGTATATGCGATGGCTATGTTGTACACCACACGACTACTTTTATTCACATTGCAGACTAGTTCTTATCCCGATATTTCTCAGTGCAATTTATTTTTCTTCGCGTAAATTGCGGGTATTCAAATATTTCCATCGTACCATGTACGTATTCCACATAGCGTACATATGTAGTGAGCATAATCTATTTCTGTGGGCATTGTCTATCCCACTTCTGATGTTAGCATTCTAATTAAATTTACTTTAAAAAAATAATGAACAATGGTTAACAAATACTAAATTGTTAACGAAAACCATAAATTGCACTTCATAGAAATAACTTTCAAAGAGAAGGTCACAAAATCTTACCAGAATACTAAATTCCCAAGTTGATGTTCACGCGTGCACGTCTCGCAACAGAATGCTCTGTCAGACAGCTTGCCACTCCTTTTATAGGGATTTGGTCGGTGGGAATTTGGTTACTACCCTCAATAAATAAATCGACAGCTAACAAATAAATTGATAGCTAACAATATCTAATCTACGTTATTTACCTAGGAATATAATATTCTAGGTCATTCAATATGTATATAGTGCCTAAATAATAAAATGTAATAGAGTTACTCATGACTCCAGTATTTTAGTTAAGAAAGTGAATCTTTAAATATTATATGAAAAAATTATGTCAGAAGGCGACAGCCATTAGCTGGAAATGGTGAATCTCTTTAATTTATTTTTAATTAAAAGCATTTTACGCCGAAGCGGGAGTAGAGTTCAGCCTTTCATAGCCGGACGGATGTAGACGCACATTTCATTTAATTTGCTTTACAATTAATAGCGCTTATTATTTCATAAATTTTTAGGCCGTCAGAGAATAAAAGTGGCCAGTTTCGGTGCAATATCGCTTGCGCTGTTGTAAAGCGACCAGTTCTTTTGCTAGTGCTGAGCGCAGCTTGTTCAATCGCATTAACCGGATATAAAGGCGTCTACTATTTGCGCGCACATACATTACAAAATTATTAAGTAGCTTGCTCGTGTAGCTTAAATACACATCGTTATAAAAATCAAAGCATCAAAATATTCAGTAAATTAAAGCAGCTCAAAAATTAATTATCTAGAGATGATTTTAAATTATCTATATTTGCCGTTCTTTCGTTTTTGATATGATTCGCTTACATATTGCCTTTGGCATAACTATCCTAATATTAGTACCAACGTTCATTCAATAATAAACAATGTTTTGAAATAATCATATAATATCTTATACAGGACGTATTCTGTAGGAAATGAAGACAAAATAGGTACGCATAGACGAGTAATATATAGATAAACGGCAACACTCCCAACCTGATATCAACAAAACTAAACATAATATCAAACGACTTTGATTTTTCTTTTAAATTCCAAATATAGACACACTTAGATTGAAGTACGTAGTTACCAAACAGAATTCTTATTGAATTACTTATGTAGACACATATTACCATTATCACACAGCGACTTATAACATTGAGTATACCTTACAAAAATTATTTAGAATAAGTATAGTATCTACCTATCAAAAACCGTTTGTCAAGTAAATAGGAATTGGCGATTCATTTCCATCTGCGTAAAATAAGGTTTTAGAAATAGGCAACAAAAGATAAAGAATTTTGAGCCAGTACTTCACGTAGAAAATGTTAATATAACTTTGGACTCGCATTTAGGATGATAAAAAGATATATTGAACTATATACCATTGATTAAAGACCATGGAAATATTGTATTTTAATATTTACGTATAGTAATACTCTTTTAAAAGCGTATAATTTATGTGTCTAAGAAACTGCAATTTCGTCGATTGAATCTTCTTTAAATAACGTTAGAGTTAAATGTAATGCAATAGAAACATACATCGCAAGTATGTACGGCACATTAGAATAATGTATGTAATTGTGAATATTCAGAACTGGCTGCAGCTGGGTCATTAATTTTATAGGGAGGAGAAACACCGCCGTACAACCAGTACGGTTACTCCACCATAATTAACATTTATCTTTACCTAACTATCAGGTATAAATTTAGTTACAGCATTTTAAATTATGTCACTTAATCGAAAATCTTTACTCACTAGACACGTAATCATAAGACCCTGATATTTGTCTACATAGTATAAAACTTGGTGATGTCGGAGTGGTGAAAATAATAGTTGACCAGGGAACAATGGCAAGCGAGTCCAAATCGAAGAGCAATCTTAAAACTATGAAATCGTTCGGCACTTGGTACCGTTATGATTATGTTCTTACACCTAAAGAGTGTAATAAATCCTATCTTTGATGTAATCTAGGAAATTTCTTTCTGTGAGAGGGCCCACAATAAAACTTCTAAAAATCGGTAAAACCTGTATTTTACCGGTTTTTGTTTAGAACTGTTCCTAATATATACCTAAAATTATACTTAATTACACTACCATACCATACCAGTCCTGTATTATACACTGCCCACTGCTGAGCAAGGGCCTCCTCTACAACCGAGATGGTTAAAGCCTTAGTCCACCACACTGGCATAGTGCGAGTAGGCAGACTTCAGATGCAGTTTTTCTCACGGTGTTTTACTTGACCGTTGAAACGAGCTATTATTCACAAAGAATACACAGATAACTTTTTGGAAGACTTGGAGCCCTTGGTTTTTGAATCTGTGGACATTTGCTTCAGCAGTCCGTTTCACTCCCAACTAGGTTAATTACACTAGCGTTCTAGGTATTAAATATCTGAGTTAATGGATGAGATAAATGGAATATTGGATACAGCTGTTTTATAAACGAAGACATTCTGTCTGAAAGTTTTATTTCTTTTCTTGGAATAATAATTAAACTACTAAGTGTTGCTTGTAGCATTGCCTGTGAGAAAAGCCTTTCCTGCTATTAAAGTCCTGAAAGCACTATAGCACTATCTTTGATGCGACACGTCATTGGGTTTCAAAATCAAATATTTCCCACGGCTGTAAATTACCTGGATTGAAATTAGTCTGTACTTTAATCCAAGATATGTTGTATTCATGTGCCAAATTTTATCAAAACCTTTCCAATTTCTCAAATATCCAAAGTCCAACATTTACTAGTTAGAAGAAGATTTGTAAATGAATTAAAAAGCAAAAATATTCATGTAGTTGGTTCAGCAACATGAGCTACTGATGGGTTCATAGGAGTGTAGTGTTTCTCGGTTACAATTTCACAACGACTATTACGCGACCCGACTTTTTTTAATGAGAGGTATTGATATGCATCAAAACCCATGCGGGTTTGTCATCAAACAGTGGAAATCATCTTACTTTCACTACTCTCAAGGCATACTCAATTTCGTCCTGTACATTCCTTATGTTTTCATAGCTTTCTTACTCTATATCTCCAGTTCTAATAGAGGTACGCTGTAAGTTTAGATCTAAGAACACCGTCTGAAATGAACTCTTTCATTTTGCCCACTTCAATGGGTTGAGTTGGAGAGAAACTAGGTGTAAACATTCAACGTTCAATATGAGTTACACATGAGTGTGTATAAGAGCGTTATTTTTAAATTATATAATCAACATAAAGCTGCACTGAGCCGCACGGTATTTTTTATTTTATAGTATTCATACCTTTTTATTTATGGATACTAAAAAAGCTCAATAATATGATAACGGATGTTCAAAACTGAAAATGTTCGTACCTATTTTGTACATATTTCAAACAACAAAATATTTAGAATTACAAAGTATATTTGTGGAACAGCATCTTGTGGGAAGATGTGCATGTGGTAATATTGAATTTTATACTTACGTTACAAACTAGATTAAGCCAGAAGAAATGATCTCAGGTCGCGCATTTGCAGTCCATTCTGGAATGAAACCCTCAAACAACTTTATAAGTGGCAGTTAATTGAAAAAATTGTTCCAAAATGTGATATGCACGTAATAAAAAAAATACAGCAGGAGCATGGGCACACGCTTAGAAAAGAGAAAATAAAAATATTTTTACACGAAGAAAGGATTTTGGTGGTGCAATGGGCAAACCTCACGCACATATATTTGAGGTATCTACGTTCCACCACCAACCAATAATACTTAGTAAAAATTTGTACAAAAATTAGTGAAATTAGACAACGGATTTAGGAGGTTACCAGTAGAAAGTCACATGATTGCCAAAGGATAAAGTGGCGGGCGTGCCGGGACAAACGTGCTTATTGGGCACGGCCAAACGGCCAGTTGCTGATTAACATCTAATTTATTGCCGCATCCAGACTCACAGTTAAGCATAATCAAGACAGATTGCTCCTTTGTATGTACATTAACGTCTAAATCATACCATGATTGCGTTGCTCGAACATTGTGATAATCGGTAATCAGCGTGCTCTGTTGTAATTGAAATTTTATTTTTCTCATTGGAATTTTCAGTCAGGCAAAGTAATTTGGTTGATAAAACCATTCCGCGTGACTTGGCTGATTTATTCGTTACTCACGCCACTTTTTCTATTTCTGATAGAATTTTATAGATTTCTTAAATTATTCTTTTAGTTAAAATGGTTTCCAATCATTCTAAAATTTGTATTTAATTACTAAGGTGTTTCATTAAGTCGGGAAAAAGTATTTTCGCATATTATAGTATGTATAAACTTGTAATATAGTATAGTATAGATATAGCATAGTATGTATAAACTCTTTGACCGTACTATTTGTATCATTGGCTGGTTCTAATGCCACTTCAAAAGATTACATTTCAAAAAAAGAATGAAATTAGAAAAAGGTTATTTTCAGTTATTATTCAATTATTTTTCTTTTTGTCAAAATAAGTGAATCTAATGAAGAAATTCGATACATTTTAAAATTTTATTACAAAAAAAAAAAACTGCACAGCTAACCGCGCAAAAAACTTGTGGCGTTTATGGACCTAATACAGTGTCAGTAAGAAGAACACAAAGTGAGCTTAAGCGTTTTCAATCTCGAAATTTGATGTCCTAGATGCACCTCGCTCTGATCGCCCTGTTAAGGATAAAGTGGACGCCATTTTTGAAAAAGTGGAGCAAGATAGACATATCAGTAGTTACGACATAGCCGATGAACTGAGTATTGACACAAAATAGTTTTGACCCATTTGTAAAAAGTTGAGTTCACAAAAAAGCTAGATATTTGGGTGCCACACGAGCTCACTGAAATATATCCAATGAGCCGCGTACTCATTTCAGATTCTTTATTGAGACGTAATGAAACGTTATCGTTTTTGAAGAGATTGATAACTGGTGATGAAAAATGGATCACATACAAACGCAGAAACGAAGAACATACGAAAAAGGTCATGGTCAAAGGTCGGTCAGGCTTCGCAAACTGAAGCAACACCTGGGCTAAGTCGCAATAAGGTGATGTTGCTGTGTGTATGGTGGGCTTGGAAGGGCATTAAGTATTTACGATGAGTTTTTACCGACGGGCATAGCCATCGATTTGGATCTCTACTGCTAACAACTAATGAGATTAAAGCAAGAAGGAATGTGAAGTCTGCCAACCTGCACTAGGCCAGCGTGGTGGACTAAGGCCTTAAACCCTCTCAGTAGTAGAGGAGGCCCGTGCTCAGCAGTGGGCAGTACCTATATAATACAGGGCCGGTATGGTATGATATGGATGTGGTTATTTTTATATTTTGGAACATTTAGATACGCTGCAATACATAATTATCAATCAATAGTTATTTTTCATCTTTTACGTATGCCAAGTACGGGTACTTTCAGCCTATCGAATATCGATATATTCGATAGGCTGAAAGTACCTATCAGACCGCGCCACCAGCTGGCAGGCTTACGATGTGAACGTTCCCTATATAAAGTTAAATGGATAAAACCGTATTTTGCTACGCTACGTTGAATATATGTTGCTCAAAAGTTTTTTTTTTTGTTAATAGCCCTTCTGCCAGTAGCCTGATGTGAGTCGGCTTTTCTGGCCACCGGTCTTTAGGGTGTACGCAGAAGGCGCTCGCAACCCTTTGAATTAAGTGACCATGCTGAGGGCAACCCACTAACGGGTTACGAACCTCGGCTCAGGACGGCCACTGAGAGAGGATGAGACATCAACGATTAGGGAAAGATTGGTGTTTAGGCCTAATCCTATTATATTGTGTTGTTATCGGCACGCGGGCCGGAACTGCTAGGAGGGTCGGGGGGGGGGGCGACGGGGAACGCGGCGAGGACGGAACTGCGGTCTTATGGAGTGTTGGAGTTTCAAGAACTCGTTCTTATGGCGGATGGCCAGAGTGATTTCATCCTCTGGATCGGTTAATACGGAACGCGGCCGTCTCCATTTGGCGCGGTCGAATGGAGTATATATTGCCGCTTTACGAACTAACGTGTTTGGGTGATTTACCGCCCGATCGAAGTAGCGTCTGCTGGCCATATGCATGAAATGCCTGATGGTCGGCATAAGGCTCAAAAGTTATTAAATGGAAGAATATAGAGTAATAATTGATATTAATTGGATACCACCTGAGATGCAGTATAATTTATTTTCAATTAAAGTAGGCAGAGACGCTCCGACACTGAAATATAATTGATTGAACGAAACGATTCAAATGAAAAATATGTAATCTTTATAAAATGTCAGGTCGTATAACGTATTCGAGCTTCATGGGACATACATTTAACACGGAATCTCGTCCAAATATCAAATAATGCTTAGGCTTTATGTTCTCGTGACCGAGCCGTACTTTTCGAGATTACTGCAATCATTGTCAGAAGCACTATCCTTTGTGTGTGTCTCTATTTGAAAAAAGTATATCTATCTCCTCAATATCGGCCTTTGAGGGTCATTTTGAGCTTGGGGTATTCTTAGGTAAGTATAACGCAGTAAGTGGCAGCGTCGGTACGTTTAGCTGAAATGTGCTAAAATCTTTTTTCGTCATTTATAGAAAGGCAAGAAACGAACCGCGCCGACTGCTCGAGAGCGCTTTTTTCCCGGAGATGTCATAAATCAGAAAGCAGCAGATGGTGTTGACCTACACCATTATTGCCATGTTTCTAGCTAAGAATTATTATTGCTTTCACTCAGCAGACGTCGTTGTCCAATAATATTTTTTTAGAATTCCGATCCGGATTGATGTCGCTTTGAATTTTAGAGAACATCCAAAGAATTACTTTTAATAAAAATATTCGCTTAATGAGAAACAAACGTGCGACGAATGCTACCTTTAAAATTGTTTGGATTTATGTTTTCTGAGTTAATTTTTTTGTATCGACGAGGCGGCAATGTTGCGACATATTTTATGTGGCCAGCTGTGTTGTATAAATTCAATTTATACGTAGGTACTATATAGTTGTAAAATATCATATCAAAGTGCTTTATACTAAAACAACATAAAAATTAGACTTTTAAAATTGTAAAAAGTACATGGAAAGTAGATATAATATTCAGTTATAAGTCAAAAAGTTTGTAAAGCGATCGCGAATGTAGGTATATGAAGATTGATGAGTGTGCAAGTTAAAATTACATTGTAGGAGTAGAAATCTGGTCTTTGTTTGCTGAAGAATCTGCTATGATAAAATATTAAGTTGTAACATAATATTATATTATGTCGATGGAACATATCGCACCCACGGTGCAATAGTGTCACTTATGCATTTTATGCTAAAATGAGCTGAGTATGCAAAAAGTTGTCTAAAGTGCCTCTGCACTTGGAGCGTTATTGACATTTTTGTAGTACGTTTAGTTTCCGTGTAAAAGGAGATGTGTCGTTATGGTTTTGGTGCGAATGAAGGGGTCACCTGGAGAAACAATGTGTTATTGGTCAGTTGCGCGCAGCGCCACTCACGAGCAGGAGTATCTTGGTGCTACAACGACACTATGGCTATTGGGACAAATTTTTTTCGTTGATTTTGGGGAAGTAATGACACGACTACAGTTGTGACATTCTTTCTTCAGAATTAAATTTGTTTAATAGTTTTGACTTGTAGCGACAACGACTCTATAACATTTAACGACTTTGTTTCTCCAAAGCACATTTAATTTTATTCTATAAATTACGCAGGAGTCCAAATTGTGACATTGTCTCTTCGGAATGAAAGTTAACAAGTAGCGATTTACTTCCGAACGACCCAGTAAGAACACTACCAGGAGAACATCACACTGTTGTAATTCATACAAGCAACATCAACTAGCTCCAGTGCTATTCTGGATGAACCACTAGCAGTACCTTCAATGCAAAATGAGACTGTTATATGTACCATACTATAACTTGTCGTCTATTTTAGGTGACAATCATGTTATCCATAAACAGGAAGAACAGTCAATATGTGATTTTTCTGGAATTAATTCTAGAGACTAAACTAACTATTCTTCTATTATTAAGTTTAGGCCTAGTCCTTGTGAGTCTTCATCCAGTAGCTCCAGTAGTAGTTCCAGTAGTCAATCGGCCGATGATAGTAATTTTGACAACGAAATACTGAGTAACGGCTCAATGAAAACAAATACATCCGCCTCTGTAAAACTTTTTTGATCAATACTTTAGGCATAACACAAAGGATTATAAAAACCGTTATTGATGGTAAAGAACGCATTGATGTACATAATGATTAATGTTTTTATAAATGTTAAAAACAGATTCGTCTTTGCGATGTTCTACTGTGCAGTTATAACGTTGAATATCAATTAGATACAACACAGTTTTTTGATTCGCGGACATACCCAAATCGAAGATGACACAGCCCATTCAGTTTTTGAAAACGCTATAACCAAGCCTAGAAAATCATAGCCCTTGTATGTTCCTGATCAATACACATCCCTAATATGCAGAGCAAAGAAGACTGGCAAACCATTCGTATCGAAAGAAATTACTAATTAGGATTTCATTGATCTCAAGTCATTAGAACATAAGTAACTTCAGCATGTCAAAAAATATTAATGGGGATGTAATAAGAGTTTTTTTTTTTTGTTAATGGCCCTAATTAGAGTGAGTGACATAAATAGTACTAACTTCTTGAAAAATTACACGAATAAATAATCTCACAATATACAAGACTGAAATTTGGAACGAGGTAAAAGCTATAATAGAACCAAGAGGAAAGAGTTTACGCAGAAAAAGAGGTCATATTCAAAGCATGGGCCAGATTTCTTTCAAATCGGCGTACTCTTTGAAGATCCCAATTCCATATCGCAAGATGCATGATCTTTTGTAACTAGTCGAGACAAATATTGTACCAAGATACTATGAAATGTTTTACAAAGATCTTTTATTTTTTCTACTTATATACTAGCTAGGCAAGTAATGAGTATCTAATTGATATTTGATTTATTCTTAGTAAATACAAAGTTTATTAATACAATTAAGTAAAACTGTTTAAACTGGGTGGGTACCACCACAATGTCTATTTCTACCACTAACCGAAACACAACAGGGCATGCACACTAGCAGTGTGCATGCCCTGTTGTGTTTCGGTCTGAAGGACTTTGTGACAGTGTAACTACTGGAAATTATGGGTCTTAAGTCTTAACATCGTATGTCTCAGGATGACGAGGGCAGCGGAATGCCACACAGTACTTTGTAACTCAAGGTAATGGATGGTGTTGCTAATGTTTATGGGTGGTCGTATCGCTTACCATCAGGCGAACGACATGCTCGTCTCGTCATTTAAAGCAATAAGTAAATATAAAATTCATACTAGAATTATATTATTACTGCGCTTATGTAATTTAAAGTCTGATTAAATTAAGATAATAGTTTTGTAGGTGTGTTTTCTATATTTTATAAAGAAAACATAATAAAAATTTGAATAATTTCATGATCGTTGTTTTTAATCACCGTGTCACAATTGTAATTTATAGATTAGTTTAGTGCCACAACGTCACTACTGAGGGGGTTGTTATATTAAAAACGCTCTAATTATTTATCATCACATATTATTATATTTTCGTTTATTTTAATATGATGTTAAAAGTATAAGTAAAGATATGACATACTAGTTTTCTTTTAATTAGGAAGTGTAATTGTTTTGTATAATGGTAAATTTTCAAATACGTCTCCTGAAAAAACAACTTTTTGCATAAGTGACTTTATTGCACCGTAGGTGCGATATAGTACATCCGAACACAAAAGAGTTTAATTAACTACACAGAAACAAACATGTTTATCCCATTTTGAAGTTATACTTCTTTAGGCGCGTTATGAAAAATTGATGGGAGTGAAATTTTACGATGCGCGCGCATGTGTGACACAAAATTTTCTCACGGGAGAAGTTGCCCGCTAAACCGCTCATTAAGGGCATCATATCATAAAGGGCAGATTTAATGACAGATTTCAAAAAGAGTGACCGCCATTTTGAATTTCTTTGTTTTAAGGCCAACCGACCTCAAAATCGATATCTAGGCATGGATTTAGGTACAAAAGGCTGATTTAATGTTAAATTTCAAAAAAGTGGCAACCATTTTGAATTTTTTTGTTTGAAGGCCATTCGACCTCAAAATCGATATCTGAGCATGGCTTTAGGTACAAAGGGCAGATCCAATGTCAGAAATGTAAAAAGTGGCCGCCATTTTGAATTTCCTTGTTTTAAGGCCAATCGACCTCAAAATAGATATCTGAGCATGGCCTTAGGTACAAAAAGCAGATCCAATGTTATAATTGAAAAAAGTGACCGCCATTTTGAATTTCTTTGTTTTAAGGACAATTGACGTCAAAATCGATACTTGGGCATGCCATTGATAGTAAAAGACAGATCTAATATTAGCCTTAAATAAAAAATAAGTTAAAAAACTAAAACCCGACCACGGAAAGAATAACCGAAAAATATTAAACAAGAAAATATTCCTATTTGACGATATATTCCTAGTGGACGATAGCCTAGTTGGAAATGGAACGGTCTGCCGAGACAATGTCCGGAGGTTCGAACCCAAGGCACACACTTCTGACTTTTCGAAGTTACGTGTGTATTGTTTATCAATTATCGTTCGCTTTAACGGTGAAGGAAAACATCGTGAGGAAACCTGCATACCTAGAAGTTCCTTATAAGAATTTCGAAGGTATGTGCAGTCTACCGACCCGCACTAGGCCAGCGTCGTGGACTAAGGCCTAAACCCCCTCAGTAGAGGAGGCCCGTGCTCAGCAGTGGGCAGTATAATAATACAGGGCTGGTATTATTAGTATTATTATAATAGATTTCGATTTTCGAATTATCACGAACTACAGAGCGACCGGCAACTAGGTAGTTACGCCCAGGCTTACTTATTGAGAATTCCAATTTCTCCGGAACCTATAGAGTATAGGAGGTAAACTTGCCATGGTGAACCCAACATAACCGCTCAGTCGTTCCCCTTGAACGCTGGGCGGTAGGAATAAGTCACTTTCTCCACGTAAAGAAAAGGTAAACCTGCCATTAGCATGTAGGATAGGATACAATTATGTTAACTATAATAAAAAATACTCTCGTAAACTAAGCCATGACGTCTATAATCTCAGAACATAACATTTCACCAAACCCGGTGATCAGGTAATACAGTTACTGGAATTTATTTTTCAAGTGACAGAGTTTGTGTAGTTTTTTTTATGGCATCGAATGACGAGACGAGCATGCCGTTTGCCTGATGGTAAGCGATACGACCACCCATAAACAGTGGAAACACCATCCAACACCTTGAGTTACGAAGTAGGTACTGTATGGCCTTCCACTGCACTCGTCATCCTGAGACATAAGATGTTAAGTCTCATTGGCTACGTTCCACTAAGCACTCACGACAATCACGCTCACGACCACGAGTTTTCCCGTTCCACTTAGTCCTGAGCGTTGTTATCGTAAACCCAAGTGGAATGGATTGTGGAGCGTTTTGGGCGTTGAGGAAATAATACAAATGGCGAGCTAGAAAAATACAGCAAAAGCTTTAATAGGTTAGGCTACCATTAATAAGTTTTAATGAGTTTTAAGTGTAAATTTTAATAATTATAAGTGAAGTTGGTTTATGTCGAAAAATAAATATACCGGGTGGAAGGGAAACGCTCTCTATACCGGAATGGTAAGAGAGAAGAACCATAACATTAACGAAAAACTATATTCATTTGCAAAGCTAAGCGATAATACTTACGATTTTAGTATTTCCGTAATTCATGCGCGCGCAATGTAAAGCGTACCAAAAAACTGGGCGGCCGCCGCGCTGCGCCGGCACCGGCCCGCGGTCGTTAACCCGTCAGCTGATGTACGTGTTTCGTTACGTTTTTTTTTTAATATTGACCTTTTTTACTATGTTTTACAGAATAATAGTTTGATTTATCTATCCATACGTGAAGCTGTACAGAAATTTGAGAAAATCCTACTAAAATTGCAACAATGCGATCGCGATTTTTTTAGTGCCATCACGTTAGGAATCACCAATACTATCACCTGTATTCGTTTCCGAGAGCGTTTCCCTTCCACCCGGTATAATTCAATTTTTATATGTAATTTCAATGAAGTATTCAATTATTTTACATTCAAATAGATTCAAAATGTCTTTAGCGACAACACCAGGTTATTTGATGATGCGTGCATGCAATAATACTGTCGAAAGTACTGTTCATCCAGTTCAGATGAAGAATGGAATACAATTTTAGAAAATTATAATCGTGAAAATAGAAAACTTCGACCTTTTAGTTTTGACAACTTTGCTTTTTTTCTCAACGCTCACTTCGACCCACCTCCAGAGATGGGTCGTTGTGGGCTTCTCGTGAGCGTGAGTTATGACGTCATTAATGACGTTTTCGCCGCGACCACAACGATCGTAGTCGCCATGTGGAACGGCCAAAAGAGTATTTTGGGCGTTGTGAACGCTTAGTGGAACGCACCCATTATATCCTGTAGTTACACTGGCTAGAATGCCCTAAAAAAACCGAAGCACAACAGTGTATGCACACTGCAGCTTGGTGGTAGTAATAGACATTGCGGTGGTACCCACCCAGACGGACTTACATATAAGAGTACTACCACCAGTAGCAACTTAGTAGTTAAGAGTATTTATTACACATTCCACTGCACCGACCAGTCGATCCCTCAATTTATTCCAAACAAAATAAAAAGTCACCGACTACGTAAATGTATGAATAAACCACTGCAGGTTTAACCGTAGGCTTACCTGATGCTTGTTTTGTTTTCGTTTTTTTCCTGGATGCGTATTATAGTTATCACAGGACTCGTTCTGAATTACAAACATAATAAAGCAGTCGCATAAAAACACACAGTTCATACAAAGGTTGTGAAATTTTCATATCCTAAGAAGTGGGTCAAAATTGTGTTTATGCTTTTTTTTATGATATAGGGAGCAAACGAGTATATGATTCACCTGATGGTAATTGATCACCGCCGCCCATGAACATCTGCAATACCAGGGGGTACAGATATGCGTTGAGATGCTGCAAAGATTTCATGATTATGGTACCTAGTATAATATTATGTTTCGCAGGCAGTGCCATGTTCTATTTTATTAATTTAAATACACATGATATCTTGCGGTCAGTATAAGAAATACGCTCGTAATTCTGATTTAGATTTAGATACTAACCAGGTCTAAGTATTCAGCTCTCTTCTTGATTGTTGGAACTTGCTGATCAGCCGTGTACATAATCTAATCCATAGTTATTATAGTAAGCTACGGCAAAGTAAGCAAACTGACCAATTGCGCCTCTGCATAATAGTTATGGGAATAAAGGCGTCAGTTTATTTTATTTATGTTTACAAATATTTATCTGCTTGTTAATGAAAATAAAAGTGCGACATGTTCAATGTAATATGAGATTGCAATATATCAAGTGTTTTCGATTAACGAAGGATGTCATTGATGGTAGTGATTAACGTATATTATAATTCCATTAAAGCATAAAACATGGATAGATGATTACATCGCAGCAATAATAAATATTATAGCGATTAATTAAAGTTAATTATTTTTGATGTGTTAGTTTCTGAAGTCATATTACACGTTATTTCTCATTTTGCGAAGCCTACAATATATTAAATTATTGTCCGTTAGTCGTATTTCATAGTTTTAGTTTAAGCCAATGATTTATAAAAGTCATACCCTCACAAATAAAATGAAATAAATAAAAAGTAAAAAAACAAGCTTTTATTTAATTGCTCTAAAAATAAAAAAATAATAAACTGAATCAAATTTGTTTAATACTGTAGAGATAAAAGCTTGTCGTGAGATTTACTTGTATAGATTATACAATAATTATGTAAGTAATTGTTCTTAGCAAAAGTAAATATCTCACACTGTAATTATGATGTTTATATGATGTACGACAAATATATATTTTATATTATGAAGTACTTTTTAATTCTTCACCCTGTGTGTTTACTACCATAAAAAACCATAGAGCAAGTGGCTTTATAATAGCACAATATAATTCAAGACACGAGTGGATGTAGGATTAACAAGAACCGCCCTGTGGATTAGGGCCGTTTGGAGAATTCCACCTCGGTATCCCTTGTTTGTCATAAGAGGCGATTAATAGGGGCCATTGAGGGGTTCCTGGCGGCAGGAGGCTGTTAGATTAAATTTGTAGTTGTTTAGTACATTGTTGCGACTCCCGGGATGGACGGCAACGTGGAAGGTAGGCCTCACGCTGCCGATGACGTCGAGGGCGTCTTTCGCTGCGCGGGCTTCTGAGCCCCCCACAACAGGAGACGGGCCGCACTAAGGGGCACCGTGCAGGGGCGATTGTGCACAATAACTTTGACACTTCGTTCGGAGGAAATTCGCATCAGTCCCTAACGCACCGAAGATGGCTATCGCTGAGTTTACTTAGTTTATTGGTCGCAGTGCATTGCAGTTTAATAATAGACCAATTAAAACATAATTGTTAATTAATCGACAATGTTATTAAAAGTAGCCGTAGCAACTTACTCAGAAAGACATTTGCCTTCCTTTTGTTTTACTTAGATAATAAAAAAAAATCAATACTAATAGAACATTAATCATGTCTTATTACTTTTCAGAATAAAACAAACGATAACCGTAAAACAATTTGATCCAATTATTACCAGAACCATTTCCTACGGACAATATGTTCCATGTCTGCGGACGTATTTGTCACTAAAACGTACTTAAAGTTAAAAACTATTTATAGTTGGGCAGTAAAATACATAAAGTACTCTGAACAATAAAACTGTCCCTTTGTGGAACATATATGTTTTTAGTGAAGACTTGTTCTATTACCTGCAATTGCGTTCGTAGTGTTTAGCAAGTAAGGTTGTTATTTTTTTATTTCATAAAATTACTTTTACAATCTCGTCTCCTGATTACTAAAATTCTACAGCTTAACTTAAATCCATCATGATCTTAAATCCTTACTATCCATACTAATATTATAAATGCGAAAGTCACTCTGTCTATCTGTCTGTCTGTCTGTTGCGCTTTCACGCCAAAACTACTGAACCGGTTTAAATGAAATTTGGCACACAGATAGTCTAGAGCCTGAGAAAGGACATACTTTTTATCCCGGAAAAATATAAGCCGAGACTTTTATCCCGGATTTTCTTTTCGCGCGAGTGGAGCTATCACGGCAAAATCACTTAACCGATTTCGATGAAATTTGGCAGGGAGATAGTTTAAGACCCTGGGAAAGACCTAGGCTACTTCTTATCCCGGGAAAACCTAAACCAGAAGCTTAATTCCGGTAAATATTTGTTTGTGGGTGGGTCCGTAAACAAATAGGTATGGAAATAGTTTGAGACCCAGTGAAGGAAACTGGCTACTGCTTATCCCGAAAAAGCATAAACCGGAACTTTTATCCTGGTTTTTTCTCTCGCATTTTTTATCTTTTTATTTTTAAAGATATACTCCTTACATCACTACTTATTATAAAACAAAGTCCCCTATCACATCTGTTTATCTCTTGAACGCGATAAACTCAAACACTATCGAACGGATTATTATTCGTTTTTCAACAATGGACCGTGTGATTCAAGAGAAAGGTTTATGCGTATCCTAATAATATTATAAATGCGAAAGTTTGTAAGAATGTATATATGGATGTATGTTTGTTACTCTTTTATGAAATTAGGCACACGGGTAGATTATGTCCTGGATTAACACATAGACTACTTTTTATCCCGGGAAAATATAAAGCGGGACTTTTATCCCGGAAAAACTCATTCACGCGGGCGGAGCCGCGGCCAAAAGCTAGTATTATATAAAAAGAGAAAAAAATTTTTTTTTGTATGTTTATTTGTGATGGCTAAACTAAAAAAGAACAGTTGATTTTGATATTCCTTTCACTAAAAAGAAGCTACCCTACTACCTATGAGTGCTAAGTTTATCCCGATAATGGGTGTCAACACGGACAGAACCGTGAGTAAAAGCTTGTCGTTAGTAAAAATTGCTAGTATTTTTTTTTAAATATCATAACTATGTATATATATTCATCGATACATTTCTTATGACTAGTATTGGCTGCGGAAAAATAACCACGACACTCACTTTGCAGCGACATACTACGCGGAAAACGGATGTCTATAATTTGTCATAGGTCTGTCTGTGTGGAGTAAAATGTAGTGTGTGTGTTAGATGTAGGCCTTTTTTCCTCTTCAGCGCATTAGAGACGGCTGCGGGTTTCATCTGACTGAAGTGTCTAAGTTGTCATCAGGAACCGCCCCTGCGCAGTGCTGCTTAATGTAGCCCGTCTCCTCTTGTTGGGCACACATATCTTGCGGCGGACGGCACCCATGCCGACCGACCCGACCCCCGGTGGCCCCCATTAGTCGCCTCCTACGACAGGCAGGGGATACCGTGGTGGAATACTACAAACGCCCCCAAACCACAGGGGGGATTAGATGTAGGCCTTTTTTTTTTCTTTTCGGCGCATTAGGGACGGCTGCGGGCTTCCTTTGACTCAAGTGTCCAAGTTGTCGTCCGCAACCGCCCCTGCGCGGTGCCGCTTAATGCAGCCCGACAACTCTTGGAGGGGGGGGGGGCACACATACTATCTCGCGGCGGACAGTACCCGTGCCGACCGACCCGACCCCCCCTAGTCCCTATTAGTCGCCTCCTACGACAGGCAGGGGATACCGTGGTGGAATTCTACAAACGCCCCCAAACCACAGGGTGGATTAGATGTAGGCCTAGTAAATAAAACATGAATGCCTTTAGTTTCTTTATTGTGATATAATGTAACAAACATTTAAGTTAGATAGTCATCACGTACGAGTAAATTACTGTAATACTATTGTATATACGCAAGAAACACGTGACAGTTACGTCGCAATTATCTATCTGAGAGATCACCTTATACACATATGACAATATCGTAAGTTAGACATCCGATTATATTAACGGTAACATTAAAATATATCTTAACACTAGTTACTACGTCCAATGAAACGATTATGTAAATCAGTCGTTTGAAGAATAACATTAACTTAACATACAATATCTAATCTACGTTATTTACCTAGGAATATAATATTCTAGGTCATTCAATATGTATATAGTGCCTAAATGATAAAATGTAGTAGAGTTACTCATGACTCCAGTATTTCAGTTAAGAAAGTGAATCTTTAAATATTATATGAAAAAATTATGTCAGAAGGCGACAGCCATTAGCTGGAAATGGTGAATCTCTTTAATTTATTTTTAATTAAAAGCATTTTACGCCGAAGCGGGAGTAGAGTTCAGCCTTTCATAGCCGGACGGATGTAGACGCACATTTCATTTAATTTGCTTTACAATTAATAGCGCTTATTATTTCATAAATTTTTAGGCCGTCAGAGAATAAAAGTGGCCAGTTTCGGTGCAATATCGCTTGCGCTGTTGTAAAGCGACCAGTTCTTTTGCTAGTGCTGAGCGCAGCTTGTTCAATCGCATTAACCGGATATAAAGGCGTCTACTATTTGCGCGCACATACATTACAAAATTATTAAGTAGCTTGCTCGTGTAGCTTAAATACACATCGTTATAAAAATCAAAGCATCAAAATATTCAGTAAATTAAAGCAGCTCAAAAATTAATTATCTAGAGATGATTTTAAATTATCTATATTTGCCGTTCTTTCGTTTTTGATATGATTCGCTTACATATTGCCTTTGGCATAACTATCCTAATATTAGTACCAACGTTCATTCAATAATAAACAATGTTTTGAAATAATCATATAATATCTTATACAGGACGTATTCTGTAGGAAACGAAGACAAAATAGGTACGCATAGACGAGTAATATATAGATAAACGGCAACACTCCCAACCTGATATCAACAAAACTAAACATAATATCAAACGACTTTGATTTTTCTTTTAAATTCCAAATATAGACACACTTAGATTGAAGTACGTAGTTACCAAACAGAATTCTTATTGAATTACTTATGTAGACACATATTACCATTATCACACAGCGACTTATAACATTGAGTATACCTTACAAAAATTATTTAGAATAAGTATAGTATCTATCTATCAAAAACCGTTTGTCAAGTAAATAGGAATTGGCGATTCATTTCCATCTGCGTAAAATAAGGTTTTAGAAATAGGCAACAAAAGATAAAGGATTTTGAGCCAGTAATTCACGTAGAAAATGTTAATATAACTTTGGACTCGCATTTAGGATGATAAAAAGATATATTGAACTATATACCATTGATTAAAGACCATGAAAATATTGTATTTTAATATTTACGTATAGTAATACTCTTTTAAAAGCGTATAATTTATGTGTCTAAGAAACTGCAATTTCGTCGATTGAATCTTCTTTAAATAACGTTAGTAAATGTAATGCAATAGAAACAAACATCGCAAGCATGTACGGCACATTAGAATAATGTATGTAATTGTGAATATTCAGAACTGGCTGCAGCTGGGTCATTAATTTTATAGGGAGGAGAAACACCGCCGTACAACCAGTACGGTTACTCCACCATAATTAACATTTATCTTTACCTAACTATCAGGTATAAATTTAGTTACAGCATTTTAAATTATGTCACTTAATCGAAAATCTTTACTCACTAGACACGTAATCATAAGACCCTGATATTTGTCTACATAGTATAAAACTTGGTGATGTCGGAGTGGTGAAAATAATAGTTGACCAGGGAACAATGGCAAGCGAGTCCAAATCGAAGAGCAATCTTAAAACTATGAAATCGTTCGGCACTTGGTACCGTTATGATTATGTTCTTACACCTAAAGAGTGTCTGATTAGAATTGTCGCGGTATCTCGCTCCCACACTAGAAATATCAATTTTCTGCACTACTAAATAGGATCGAACAGTCGTGGAACTAAATGTGCGACAAAATATTACTGTATGCCGGTCGATTACATCAGTTGTTGTTTAGTTGATGTCATAAGGTTCATATTTGATAAGCAAAAACCCTAGAGTTCTATAGACTATAGTCAGTAGAAATTAGTTCAGAGGAAAGCAAAAATTTAAAATTCGAACTGTTGTAAATTATAAATAATTTTATATTTCCGTAAGTAAGGAAGAATATTCAGGGTTTCTGTTTATCGGAACACTTATATCAGATGGATACCATTCTGCTGGTGCAAGATGTCGCTGTCCAGGTCTGGTTTACAGCTGGTAGAGGTCGACAGAGGTGGACATCTGCTTAGAGTGGGAGGGACGGCGAATGGTGCCAACCTCCCGGGCCGAGGATCAAACTTGGGTGAAGCTCGCATGCAACGCCGTCTCTTCCTGTCCGATCTGGTTGGCTGGGGTATAGTACTGTTGGACATGATGCTACGTTTAAGTCATGGGTATATCGCACCTTTAGAACAAAACGACACAATTCAAAAAAATGAAAATTGAGTTGTCAATTTTAAATGACTAAAAACTAGTCCCTTATTTATAAAAATATATTAAAAAAGGGCCCGATATAACAGTTTTGTACTTTTCCTGCTTGAATATTGCTGTGTTTGAACTATTGTTGTATTGAGTACTTCGTTTTAAGTAATTTTATGACGATAACCCAATTTTCTGTCTTTTTGAATTGTGTCGTTTTCATCCTAAAGGTGCGATATATGTATTATTTTTGGATAGTGTTTGTTAATTCTGTTTGTGATATTGTGGCGCCAGTACAATAAAGTTGAGGTATCAAGCCTTCAGTCTCTGTGGACCAGTATTGTCTCGCACTGATTTGATGCAAAAAAAAAAAACCAAATAGGTGGTGCTTCACGCGTGTGGCGGTCAAAAATATTTAATTTTATTGTGCTGATTAATAAGGAAAACTATTCGTAATTTGACATCCTAGGTAAAGGAATAAAACACATATAAATATAAGAATCATCAAGACACAAAATAATAATTACTCGAGTACCTAATGCTAATTCATTGCTATTTAAATATATAGAAAATTTCCTAGTATCAGTCGTATAACAATTGTGCCACCGAGGCTTCGACAACAAGTGAATGATAATTTATTCAATAAAGTTGGTCATGCTTTTAGTATTATGATTTGTACGTACGCCAGTGAAAGCGCCGCCATTCCACCCGAGCCGGTCATGTTCGCGCTGTGGTGTGCGTTGCGGTGCGGGTTTGCGTTCGCGGCCCGAGCTCGTAGAGCCCATGCGAGCGCGCGTTCGCAGAGCCATTGTCAGCGGAATATTCGCGCGAACAGCTTCTGCGCGTCCATGCTGGCAGAACTCAATCAGAGCCACGACCAAAGCCAGTGCAAGACCTCCGAGCAGAACATAGAACAAGCCCGCCACCTGACTGAGTGTCAACTCCGATCCCTGAGGCTCCTGAAAACACAAACTATTGAATACGTATTCGAACGCGTGTGTCGTGTAATGTAAGTTGAATAGACTGATATTTATAATCGAGTTCTGAACGCATTATTCACATATAAACATTATATGCCATTACCGTGAGTCAATGTCGCGCTATCTATAAAGAAATGTGTTGCATGACACATTATACTCGCTGCTCGTGCTTTAACTCGGTGCGAATATACCGTATTTAATTAACACCCAATTAACACTTTTATATTTAGAGCAACTCACCTCGTTGGCGTTGCAGTCAGATTTGATGAACCATTTTCGCATTAACTTTTGCATCTCACCCTCATTTTTTAGAGCTTGCAGTGCTAAGTTGATACCATCCCTAAAAACAACTTGTGGCTATAAAATTTCTATACATTTGTAAAGTTAATTTAAAATACATTCGTTCGCGTTGCAGCGTAGCAAATGTACGAATATGTCGCAATGCAAATTCGCAATATCTAATGTAAATTAGTATCAATGAGGGACGCTCACCGCAAATTTGATCCTTTTGGCACGGCTACAGCAAAATCCTTCATACCAGTGCTAGCAATAGTGACCAACATCTCGCAAGGTTTTTCGGAGTGTACGTCATGAGCGGTAGATCGCTCAGTAAGGAACCCCAGCCATCCGTGCTCATCAGTGAGGTCATGGTTAGAAAAGTCAAGACTCTTCTTGCCGTCAGACGTATCCTAAAGATTAAAAATGTTAAAACAGAAACTCATAGCAACGAACTATTGTAAACGATACATACCTCTGGGCAGGTGGTTATTTTGGTGAGTGTGTGTGGTATGGGTTCTTGTATGCGCGTTATGGTCAAATACGAAGCGAGGTTCGCAGTGTACGACGATATAACGACCAACGTAAAGAACCACCACACTGAGCCCACAATACGGCCAGATGCCGACCTGAAATATCGCTCACGTCCATAAAACATTGTATTAATATTATATTAAATTGAAAACAAATGTTGAAAACGTGACGAGAATTGGTTTTGTGTGCTGATATCATGAGTACAAACAATTTGTTGAGAATTTTCAATGGAGAATATGAAATTTTTGTTACACTGATATATTACGTCGTATCTGTCTCAAATATAGCGAGCTCTCAGACCGAGAGTATTATGTAACAAGTAATATACTTTAGACAGTCATATATTAATATAGTCACTGACCTCGGTGTAATTTCGCTGCCTTGCTGCATAAAAGAACCCAGAGAGAACCACATTGAGTTCCAGAAACTAAATTCGTTCACTATCGTCGTCTGAAACATTGTGTACGTTATTTAAAAAGTTAATTTCGCCTGTGAAGCATTCTTCAAGATGTCGTCATTCCTCATAAAAAATATTAAAATATGAACACAGCCATTTCAATTTTACCTTTGTCGTCGTCCCTTCACTGTTTTCAGATTGAGAGTCAGTAAAGGATACCGCCCTCCACTCGTACGGCGAAAATTTTGACACCAGAAATAGAACCACACTGACTGCAAAAATACTGAACATGATGCACAGCTGGAAATAAATATTGAATCTCAGTGAAAGCTGAAGTCGTTGGAAGAGTCGAAATCCCACCAAACACCTTTGACCATTTTTAAATAGACAACATTGTGTTTGTGAAATGATTCTTACCCATATTTCTTTGGAGAGCGGATGCAGGAAGCTAAATATGGTGGCGGCATCTTTGAATATGCTTTTAGAGTGTTTAACGTCAAAAGACAAGAACGGCTTACTGAAATCAACAACTGTCTCCCTCTCTAGTGTTACAGTTAGTGGCGCTACGACGACATCCGCTTCCTGGAAATTTATAACATAGAAAAAATTTCAAGTGTGTAACATTTCTAAAGCCCCTCTTATAGCGTTATCTCAGACGGCAGATGTGTAATATCATGAAGTGTGTTTAGCCACCGAGCTGCATACACCGCGGCTTTGCGTTGGCGTTGGACTAATAGAATTTTTTGGAATTTTATATATTTTACATACTCCTCGGAACGCCGGAGTATTTACTGAGCCTCTTAGTTGCTTTTTGGGGCGATACTACGTCGATATAGTTTGTGTACGCAAACATTAATAAATATTAAACGAAATCTTATATAAGAAGGTGGAGGATAAATATTAGTATCGTATTCAGTTTAAATGATTGTGGTTAATGTATATACCATATCTGTATAACCATGAATAATTTTAAGTAGAATCGCTTAGGTTATTTTATAGCACCGAAATGACATGCGTCGCAAGGGTTTCCAGAGGTACGGGGCAAGGGTGCACTAATACATCGTCACATTATTGTATAGCATTATACATTAGTGTAATATCAACCTAGATTCACATATGCCTAAATAGAGGGATCTTTTTCGGAAAAGTAAACAAGATATATTTATTGATTTAGGAAACAAATGCACCTCTTTATCTCCTCAGGCGATTTGAAAATCGAAATACAATTTAGTTTTAACTGTGTTGATATTTCAAAATCATGTCGATACGACTAAATCGTGGCACCGAAACTTAAGTATACAGTACGTATCATCGCACTTATAAATTACTAGCTTTTGCCCGCGGCTCCGCCCGCGTTAAAAAGTTTTTCCGGGATAAAAGTCCCGCTTTATGTTTTCCCGGGATAAAAAGTAACCTATGTGTTAATCCAGGACATGATCTACCCGTGTGCCAAATTTCATCAAAATCCGTTCAGTAGTTTTTGCGTGAAAGAGGAACAAACATCCATACATCCAAACATCCATACATCCAGACATTCTTACAAACTTTCGCCTTTATAATATTAGTAGGACTAGTCAACTAAACTTTAACTAGCAACTCATCGATGAATGTATTGAGTCTCTTATCAAGATAAAATCAGTTATAATGTTATACGCCCATACGCATTCTCACGCCTTTTATTCTGGACTGGGTAAGCAGAGGCGCAACTAGGCCACCCACGTTTCGCCGTGCTTATTCCGTCCCATGATGTGATAGGGCGCGAGTCTATCGCCATATTGGGCACAAATTCCAGACTCTGGGCTGATACTTATCAGAAAATTACTTTGCCCGACCCGGGAATCGAACCCGAGACCTCAGCATTGTAATCGTACCGCAATACAACTGAGGCAGTTATTCTAACTTTAAATTAGCTGTTACGAGCTTAATTTGATGTGAAATAGAATAAGGTGAATTAAAATAACAGTATGGAAGTGTATGTCTAATATTATTTCTTACTAGACTTTTCCTCGTGGCTCCGCCCGCGAAAAAGAGCTTTTCCGGGATAAAAGTCTCGCTTTATATTTTCCTGTGGTAAAAAGCCTAATAATAGCTTCATAATGGTCACAAATAGGTTCGAAATTTTTTGAATCAATCGGATGAACGGTTTAGCAGCGCCTTAAATACGAACAAATAAATTGAAATTTCATATTTATATAAGACTTTATGCTGTTTTAACATAATATGGCAAAAAATCAATACCGGCAAAAATAATTCACGGCTTCAAGGTTCTGTACATTGCTTATTAAAATTGTTCTATTTGTAATTATATTACATTGCAAAAAAATGTGCAAATAGAATGTGGAAAACGCGCCCTCATAATATTTTTTCACGAACATTACGCACATAAGTTATAGATGCGAGCGATAAGGGAACGACAGTTTAGATTTATGTGTCGCAAGTTCCTATGAAAAGGGAAACCATTTATACAGAGGTTATATTACGGGGAAACTCTTGATATTTACTAGGAGTTCACGTTTTATCACCTTAAAGAAATTGTACGGAAATAAAATTTGAATGTGTGTAATGTGTAGAAATGAGAATGGAATAATTGTACGATATGTTTAGTTGAACGAGGGTATCTCGAGAGTTTTATATTTTACAAGTTCTGTGCAGTTACATTCGGTACATTATAACGTCAAAGTCCACTGATTTTAATTAAATTTACTATAAAAAACACACACACGAATTGAGAACCTCCTCCTTTTGGAAGTCGGTTTATAATACTATGCTATAAAATTTTATAAACATAAGTGAATTCAAAGAAGACGAGTAACTAATTAAACACGGTTAGATATTGTTTAATATTCGAAAGTTGAATATCAATAAAACAATAAACATTCGTTGGTCATGTTCATTAGTACTTTACCTTACACGTTTGTGACTAGTTCTATTTTTATTGAAGGTAAAGTCCATCATTAGTAAATTAACTGAAAGATGGCGATACAAAAAAAAAAAACTTGAATCAAAATTACGTTCTGAGAAATATAAAAGAGCAAAATACACTTAAAGCTTCTTAGATAATTAGACTTCTAGAAAGTTTTTTTAATTATTTGAGTAAAAAGTATTAATGCTTTGTTCCCAAGTTCAAAGTGATTTCGACTCTTAAATATTAACTCACTGGGCCGTCGTGATTATCTTTATTATATTATAGAAGGAATTTAAATAAAGGCAATATAACTAAATAGCTAAAATTACTACAAGTCTCAGTATAAAATAATAACTTAAATTATCTGAAATATTATAGGTTAATATTATTATGCAAACAACTGACTATGACAGCAAAATTAAAGCATTTTTGTAATAATCTCTGCAGACGTCAACCTCTAATCTAGCTAAATTACTTGGTATCAAGAGCGAATAAATAATCCTCTTTCGCGGAATACTCGTGTCATTCTGTATACAATTATCAGCTATCACTTTATTTAGGTTATAATTTATGTGCCGATGGCTTTGATGTAACACTTTGAAGTTATTTCTCCGCTCTCGGTGGCCTTTCATAGATTACCTTTCGTAATAGTTCACCGATCATTCCGTCCCAACCGCCAACCACTTTCGGATTCTCGTTGCCATATTTGCCGTCTTTGACCAGTCGTAACTCGTCTGTCAACGAAATGATTTATTGCAGAACATTTTGTTTTCGTATATAAACCAGTGTTTATTAGAGAATTAGATTTATCTCAGCGGTGTTATCAAGTTACAAATATTATTATTAGTATAAAAGTAATGTGAAAACAAAATCGATTCAAACTAGAATTTTAATATTAATATGAGAAACTTAAGAATTCGAATCGTCTCTTCGGTCACCAAAATCAACCCCAGAATGATTTTTATTAACAAAGCTTTATTAACTAGTTTCCATTTGGAATAGTAACTTATAGAAAGTTCTTTCCATAATCCTACTAAAATTATTGCTCTATTTAGAGCCAAATTCGATGTTTTCACTAGCAATGGAAGTTAGAGAAACGTTTCAATATTCTTATATAAGAAATCAGAAATACTTGGGGTGTTTTCCTATTATGTAAATGTCGTATTCAAATATCCTTCTGAATGTCTCTTCGAATACACTCGTGATAACAGTAGCTACGATTAGATTGCAACTAATATTATCTGATTGGACGTTGAATTTCGAGTAGATCGCACTTTGGAATTCAATTTTCACACAACACGAGAGACTTACATTTAATTTCCAATTTATCCGATAACATTTTTGTGAGATCCGCACAGAAGCCCCTGAATGGGTCGTTAGGCGCAAATTCTGGGTTGTCTGGGTTGTTACGCATAATGTACGGCGTCTCCTCTATGGTGGTCACTATGTATGTTTTGTTTCGATTGTAGGGGCCGTGGACAGCCAACGGCGCAAGCTTCGGCCGCACCGGGATAAAGCCTCGGTTGTCGTACCACGTTCCGATCTGGTGGAGATAGGGGATGTATCAAAAAATATAACAATATTTTTGTTCGAAGTTTATTTGCAAATATATAAAATGTACTATCTCAGTATTCCAAGTACTAAAGATGATTGATTTTAATAGTAAGGATATATACCGCACATACATCCGACGCATAATCCCCGGGGATAAAGTACTGAACTGACTGCGGTAATCACATTAAGTTTGTGTTAACGCATAATCAAGATGTAGAATGCTGTTATTAGGACGCGCCGACTTTCAGTGGAGGCAATTATCATTAAAATATAAATTACTAACTGTAAATGTTACTGAATCGTTATTATGTTGTGAAATTAATTAAACCCGCGCGATAATTTCCATTGTAAGCAAAATTGAAAAACAATTATATCAGATTAATCTCTTGTCTTTTGTTCGTAAAATTTTAGTGTAACTTTTCCAAGGAAGTCGTTAAGGCATTATTTTAAAGGAATATTATCACAATAGATTCCCTCTGTGCGTGCCAAAATAATCATAGTAAATGCAAATCGACCGAGGGAGTTACAAAAAAACGAAATTATAGGAGATTTGAAATTTTCAATTAGTTCAGCTACTTGTGGGACCTAAAAATAATTCTTAATTCTTACCTTTACCATGTCGCCATCAACAGTCATTTCCATGACTTGCAGCGAGAAATTTTTGCGGTGTCCTGCCTCATTGAACCTGATGACGCCTGATAATCCTTCTAGCTCCGTCTGAAGCAAAATAGCGGCTTTTTGTGTTTCGATTTAATAGCACGCTTGATATTTTTTCAATCGCTCAGCGTTTTTTATATATTACGCACTTAACAAGCAAATAACAAAAAGTATTACACTTTACTAAAAATACTAAATTAATATTCTATAAACATGCTCGTCTTTATTATTCCTAGAATATTATAACAGATTCTTCCATTTAAAAAACAACGACCAATTAAAAAGAACAAAAAGACTTGTCGGTCGCAATTTCTTTGCCAGCGTACAAAGATCCCCTTTACGTTGCTTTAAAGGAGCCAATGTTATTAGAAGGAAACGTGTAAGCCGGAATATCGTTCTACAGTTTAATGGTGCGACAAAACACGCCGAATCCTATTTACCTACCATACATATTCCTAATTTAATTATTGACTAAAACAATAAAAAATGTGGGCAAATTTATACACTTCAGAGGATTAATCGAGTTACACAATCACATAAAGTTGTACGATAAAGGTACGATAACACGCAACCGTACTAAGCGAAATATCACCTACTGTTATTTCAATTGTGAAAAGGCTCTCATATTTTTCGGCGGCGAATCCTGGCAGTTAACAAGTGAGAGGGTTAATTACCCGTCAACCGACGAAGGCTAATTAATCGGCTGAGCCCAATGTCCCTCTGCCGATAAAAGACGGGCCCGTATTCAACACCTGTGTTCTTGTAATTCGGTTCAATTTAAATTTGTCGACATTATTACGCGCCGGAGGTGGCACAATGGAACTCATATTCATTAGAGATATGTAAAAGTTAGGAACATGGCCGAAATTAACCAAGTGTTCTTGTGTAGTTGCGTCGTGTCCCCGCTGCTATGTGTGATATGAAACTATGCGTTTAGTGCTCCGATGCTAAAGCGCTACTCGAGATGTCTCCTAGCAATTTATATTTTCAAGGGAGGAGTAGAAGCACCGCTTTTCACTCAAGCGTTTTACTTTGAACGTTCTATCCTATCTTGTAACAATATGAAGCTTTTGTACCATTTCAAAATATATTATGGAGAACCTACGAATAAGATCTAAATATTATTAAATCAATTTTGGTTAAATAATAAAACTAGATTAAGCTAAAATCACAAATTGAACAGGGAACCCATAAAGCTATGCGATGATTGGTTTTACGATTTACCGCACATAATAAATACGCTGTGGAGGTTCTTGTTAATTAATATAGTATTACCTGTATAATTCGGTTAGAGGGATGCTTCACGCGGAATCAGGAGGTACTTGTAAGTCACTCCATTAACGCGCAGAATACGATACTACACGCATACATAACATAAGTAAATAACACCAAAATTTACCTTACGCCGCTCATATCATTATGACATTTCAGATTCACCGTGACGTCATCTACTCACGGCATCCAACGAGCATGAATAACGAAGCATTCGCTCGCAGCCGTAATTGAATGTATGAATTGGCATCAATCATTCGCATGGGTAATAGGGAATTTAAAATGACTCCAGAGAATAGAGGATTGTTAGAAGTTAAAATTATAAACCATATTTTCACAGCTGTTTCAGTATGTACGCAACGATACAATGAACGTGAGACCAGAGACCGACCTAGCGTATAATTATGACTCGGACTTGAAACGCTAAAGTAGCGGAGTTACATAATATTGTGCTAGTGAGTCTCTGCTCTGAAGTCATTAAGGCAGTCTCTAGCTTTAAGTACCTTTTTAATCATCCTGGATATCTTGTCGCCGTGTTCATAAGGCATAATTTTGCCTTTAGGGTTGCAGTCTATAGCGCTCGCATTGGCATTTGCATTGCGCCTTGCTTGGGTGCCTCGTAAGATGTCCGGCTTCTTTCGAAGAAGGCGCAATATTGAATCAACCAAGACAAGCCCTGCGTCGTACATCATAGCGGCTTGAGCCTGTTGGTTTAAACACAATATCAAACCACTGTCCGGCGAAAGTCCATAATTATCTTAATTTAATCCTTCAGAGAGCCGCAGAGGGGTAGGGTAAATATTAGCTTGTTATTATCCTTTGATTCTTTGAATTCTAAGATAAGCTATATCTATAACTCCATCGGTTTAGGTATTTAACTAAATGTAAACAAACCATAAAAAAGTATTTTACGTGTCCATTAATCTTTACAAATTACTTCATTCTAAAATTAACTTCTTCATAACATACGTATTGTACGCCGTAGTTTCATTGACAGAACAGTCTTCATAAATACTTTCGTAAGAAAATGTTGACTACCAGGAAATCATAATATGATTAACAACATAAAAGGATATATTATATCCTTTTTTGTTCGCATTTATTTAAATACGTAAACCGATGGACTATATAAATGTATTCAATAAAAATTAAGCATTAACTTTATAAAATATTAAGGACTTCCGTTTTTGCAATATCTCAATGCTAAAGTCAAATTCGTAATACACGTTCACTCCGCGATTCTAATTGCTAAGTCTACAAGACATTTTAGAAGGAATTTGTAGATCGTCCACAGAATCTATAATTAGATATTAATAATGATTTGGACACGTGCTTCACTGGAAAATTGTCTAGTTAGAGTCTACTTGATATTGACATCACGTAAATATGTAATGACGAGCTGGGCGCTTCGCTGCTCGTCCACCATCCTGGATGCGCTGATGAATCTTAAAAGAAACTTCTTAATCTCATTTTCATTCCTTCTGTGCATGAGTTAGTTCGGTTCGTATATTTTCGTTCTACAACGAACTAATCGAATAGAAATTGATAATTTTATTTTTATTCTCTGAGTAGAATTCCTTTGGCAATTCTAGTTTTCGTTGAACTAAATTAACATGTTTGGCTAGCCAGGGGTTTTAAATAAAGTTCTCAAATAGGATCATTAAACGCGTAATGTAAATGATTAGGCAAATAACAAGCAATTTTAAGAGCCAGAAAAAAAGGTTGATCGGATATTAGTGTGCTGACGAGGGGTTCATCTAAAAGTTATATTATGAAATTAATAATTTCATTTAATTTTCTGCTCATGTCCAAGGATTGGTAGGAAAAGCCTAAAATTTGTATTTATTTATTTAAGTTATTGTATAGCTACGTATCCAAAAACTAAAACAAATACCATACTTAACTATAGTTGAGAAATTCTAAACGTCTTACCGAAATAGAATCTTTCTTCCAATTCACAATGAAATCCTTTACAAGTTTTCGGGAGAAATCCAGAACTCGAAATCCAGTTATGTTAATGGCGCCGAATTCGGTGACCTCTTTCTCCCAACGATCGTCCATCACCTGGATCAACACATACATTTTCACCGTCTAAGCTCTGTGCAAATATTGTTACACAAAATTTTGGTCGAATCTAAAAATCCAATTTTCAATGGCAGCCACGCCTCGCGGAATTTGCTCGCTCTCAATTTTTGCCAAGTTGATAGATGTAATAAGATAATTGGACAAATAATTCGAATGTTGGCTTTTCTTAATCAAAGGAGACCGACTTAAAAGATAGATTACATTATACTTCACAATGTTCGTGTTAGCTTAAAATAAAGTATTTTTCTTCTTACTCAAAAATGGTTTTAGAAAGCTGAATAAACTGTACACACTTAATGCGATGGATAAAGGTTCACTTAGTAAGGTCGTGCTACATTGAAACTAAGTAGTGCAGTTATGCACAGTGAACTTTAAGGTCTTTTGAAATTCCAACAATTAACCGTCCTAACAAGGAGCCGAGGGATTGCTTACCAGGCCGCTTAAGAAGTAATGGTAGTTTCTGCGGCCAAGTTGTACATCTCGCACGTGCAATATTAGCGCTTCTTTCGCCAGCTGTGTATTCGAGTCTAGTACTACGTATTTGTTGCTCCAGCGATCTATGCGCTCGATGGCTGCGAGGAACGCGACCACATCAGTTGCATTGGTGACTCGCTTTACATTAGAAATGCGGAACGTAGCGTTGCCCGGCTGCAGGCTCTGGTACAAATGTTGCAGCCGAAGCAAACCTAAAATACGAACGAATCAAATCAATCGATCCGCCAGTGTTTAGTTTTACAAACACTTCTTGAGTATATTTAAACACGTTGGCTTTTACTTCCCCTTCGCTGGAATCAAATATGTAGAATCATGTATTCTGCAGTATAGCGCAAGTAGTTTACTAGTATTTTGGCGTGAATAACGCATGTAAGGATGTTGTATTTAGTTCTCAGAACTTTGTATGTGGGTAAATGTTCTGTAGATATATGTTTTTATGTACGAGGAAAAAAATATGTCCTTTTTAAGCTATTGCATAGCTTCTATCGCGGGCCTTGAGCGTGGAGACCGATTTAAATGAAATTTTGGGATACGGATAGTCTTGAGCCTGAGAAAGGACATGAGCTACTTTTTATCCTGGGAAAATATAAAGCTGGACTTTTATCCCGGAAAAAGTTTTTTGCGCGGGCGAAGCCGCGAGCTAAATCTAGTAATAACTAAGTCCTTAAATTGGATCTAAATAAACTGAACTACTATTGTCACAATGAATAAAGTAATGATAGTATTTATAAAATAAGTTTTAAAGGTTTGACCTTACCTTAGGTTTAGGTTAGGTTTTAGCTAAGTGACTACCGCCCTTGAATATTACTGACAAAAACAAATTTTGTTTCCCCCACAACTAATTTTGAGAGAAATATTGTTATCCTCGAAAAACTAAAGCGCCTAGTGGGTAATTCAGCGCACATGGAAGCACGATAGAACCGCCGTCCGCTAGCGAGCGCAATGACTATATCCATTCAGGCACGTTACGGCAAGAGGCTCCATTCCCGCGCAGATGGCTGTGTTGTTAGCACATGCAGTTTCGCAACGCAGTTACGACAGAACCTAAATAAGTGCGTCATAATTTTTTAAAGTTAACATCGTGGATGTATTTTCTGTGGTAAAAAACAAGCCTAGATCACACTGACAAAAGTAGGAATGACGCATTTTAGGAAAATGCGATTCAAACTTTGAGATATGGCATTTTATTTTTGTACAGCCAATGCTCGCAAGGAATGTCAAGTTCGCCAATCGTACTAATACTTCCTTTGAATTGTTAAAAAGCGAGCCAATAGATTTACTGAATGCATAAGTTATGTTTATCCGATTAAAAGGTTCACAGGATTGCCTTAAATTTATATCGACTACAGCAATTCTAGATTAATGTAGAGACAAGTCTTTGAAATTCGAATATTATTTATTCAGTAAGTTTTAAATTTCAGTACCTCTATTACTTATTCCTTGATATTAATAAGATTTATAGATTGCCATATACATAATTGATGGATACGAAATAGAGAGAGATCTCGAAAAATAAAGTATTTTGTGCTATATTAAATTTGCAAAATAAATAAAATATTTCCAGTCCAACGGACGTTTTATCATCTCTCTCTTTACCCCCATCGCAAAAAGATGTACAACTTTTAGATGTGTTTCTATTTATGTGGCATCGTAGCTCCTAAACTAATGGACCGATTTTGATACGGTTTTATTTTTGTTTGAAATACTAAATACTACGAAAGAAAAACAAAATATTAAAGAGATACGCAGACTCTGTAATCTTCTTGCTCTAGAAAAATGGCACATAATGCAGCAAAAAGCTGTTAATATTTAGTTTTTATACATCAACTAGTAGTGCTCGCGGCTCCGGCCGCGTGTAAAAGGTTTTTCCGGGTCAAAAATATTTTCCCGGGATAAAAAGTAGCCTATAGCACTCAGGAGTAAAGTAGCTTCCTATTAGTGAAGAATTTTCAAAATCGGTTCAGTAGTTCCTGAGATTAGCGCGTTCAAACAAACAAACTCTTCAGCTTTATAATATTACTAGCTTTTGCCCACGGCTTCGCTCGCGTTTATAGAATTTTTTGGGCTAAAAGTAGATAAAAACCTTCCCGTTGAATCACTCTATGACTATGACGTTGATACAACTCTTAACAAATAATGCATTAATTTCGACCAAATTTGATTACCATAAAAACGGTTCTAGTGAGTTAATCTTAAAAGATAGACATATACTGTCGCGGACATTTTTTTAGATCATTTCAAGAGGAATAATTCTTTCATACATATATTTTTGGTATCTTGAACCGTTTTCGCAGCGCACGCAATGGAAGCCCTCAAGGAAGAATAATTTTCCCCGTTTTTTTCACATTTTCCATTATTTCTTCGCTCTTAATAGTTGCATCGTGATGTTATATAGCCTAAAGCCTTCCACGATAAATGGTCTATTCAACACAAAAAGAATTTTTCAATTCGAATCAGTAGTTCCTGAGATTAGCGCGTTCAAACAAACAAACAAACAAACAAACTCTTCAGCTTTATAATATTAGTATAGATAGTATAGATAGTATAGATGCCAGGCGCTTCAACTGAGTTGACTGTTTTATTCAGCTTATTGTTAGAAATTGTTAGCTTTGCCATATTTCCAAAAGTGTCGCCCAGAACGTTTTCAAAATGATCATAACCAGCAAAGAGTGTGTTTAAACTAAGCATAAAAAAGATTTGTTAGACATTAGTGGCACCATTACTTTCAAATATGTAGTTTAGAACTGGATACATAATATGGTAACTCTGTGTTTTTATTTAATGTTAGGTTACTGATAATTGTGTTGGATAGATGGGCATACTTGCACTTAGCAATTTTCATGGGGTGGCAAAAGTACATAGATATAGCTATATGGAATAGTGACATTTTAATTATAAGTCTGTATTTAACTTCTACTTCTTGAAATCCTCCTAGCCAGTTTCGGCCACGGCGGCCAATCTCAACGGAGATCAGCCAGGTACGCAGGAGATATTATAGTGCACAAGTGTGTGCGCAATACACAGGTGCACTCGCTATTCCTTCACTCTCATAGTCCGGTGAGACGGCAATCCGACATGACCGGAGAGAGATCAGGCGTAGGACCAACGGCTTTACGTGCTTTCCGAGGCACGGGGGTATCACACCGCCAACTTCCAGACTCCGAGCTGCGACTGAGTAATTTTTTTTTTAAGATGGAAAAACCCAGTCACAAAAATTTTTTGGCCCGACCCGGGATTCGAACCCAGGACCTCAGCGCGCAAATCGTACTCGTAACGCGTACGCAATACAACTACGCCACCGAGGCAGTCAGTTCTTCTACTTCTTAAGTTGATATTAAACCGCTGAACACAGTTTGATGAAATTTGATGTGAGTATTGATTGAACCTTGAGGGTGGACAAGGGGGTACTTTACTCTCTCAAATCAATCCATAAGAGAGATGAAAGTAAACCATTCAACTGATTTTGCTAAAAGGTATGGAGATATCTTTAACTTAGGAAATGAGCTCGGGGTTTATCGATCCACGTTTATGAGGAAATGATAGGATCGCCTTACAGCAAATCTATAAAGCGATTATGAGAAAGTTATGTGTTAGAGTAAATTTATGAATAGCTCTGAGCTGCTTATTGTATCCCACTATTAAATCAATTCAAAATTTTGTGAAATTGTTTGGATGTTTGTTAGAAGTAAACGCAGAAACAGGTGAACGGATTTAGATAAAATTTGGCACACAGATAAATCATGTTTACAGTTACATGTTTTAAATTATCTTAGGCTTTATGTTACATATCATCATAATCAGCCACATTAGTTTCACATAGTTCTCCCTAAAGATCTTCAGGCCTGCATCTAGTGTGTTCCTGCGGCCTTAATGAACAATATTATTGTGTTAACACATAGGGGTATATTACACAGTCAATAATATCACGCGATACTCGTATTATCACGATAATATTGACGCATTATTGATGCGTATCGCAGTACCGTAATAATATTGCATGTTATAGGCATAGAATTTGCGATCTTGTGATAGTATCACGATTCCAGGATCACGATATTATTGACTGTGTAATATACCCCATAGGCTACGATAATTTGCTTCCATAAGAAATAAATGGATTTTAAATCTTATTTTGAAGTAGATGGCGCTCGCGTCGTATCGGTTGCGAAATGGAACGCTACAGTGTTCTATGTTACAAGAAAATGAAAATTATACGCGTTGCTTTCGAACATCTTTGCTGTATTCGTTAGTTCGTAAGAAAATATAAGAAGCCATGAAGAAGCTATTCCATTCTTTCATAGTACCGACTTACTCGACCTAAGATTCAAGGTCTAAAGCTGTTATAGGCAGTTAACCAATAAGGCTACAATAAAAATAATTACCATACAATTTCAATGGTACGTTTGGTTAATTTAATTGATTACACTGAAATTGGGTACAATAATGGTTCAATGCATTAAATTATTCTGCGGTTATCTCCTAACATTTTGGTTTACCTGAAATTACCTAGAAGTGGAGTTGTAGCTAAATTATTGTTTTTAAAGTTACACTGTGACTATTAAAGTGGGTTAAAAAGATTGACTATAGGTAACCTGCTTATAGTGCTGTACCCCGAGAACGAATTTACGCGTAATTCCTTTTATAATATAAACGTAATTCCTTTTAGTTAATTTTTGTATAGAAATTTGAACAGCGCTCGGTGAGCGTATTTGTAACTAAAATACGGAAGCATGAACGTTCCGCGCGTGTAAACTTCGAATAGTAAACGATTAACCACGGTAAACTTAAAATGTATGGAAATCGACTACGGAATTTACAGTACGAATTTGTTCTATTGACGTATAGTATTCTTAAACAAACACGTAAACGTTAGCTTACTCGACAAGAATACGTTACGAATACTGTACCTACGATAAGCGTAAATCTTGCTAGGGGTACTGAAGTGTCGGCTTTGCTAGCTACACTGAGTAGGCCTACTGACAATTATTTTGAGACACACTTTGGACATCTAGATCAAGAATGTTATACCCATATGGATTTTTCATTCCGTTTAACAAACTGAAGAATAAAATGTGACGTCACAGCTATCTGCTGTCTCTCTCTTTAGAGTGACAAAGGTTTATTTTCAAAACCAGGACGTAACACAATTAACTGTCCATAATAATATGATATGATATAATATGGCTGCCTCGGTGGCGTAGTTGTATTATGGTACGACTGCAATGCTGAGATCTCGGGTTCGATCCCCGGGTTAGTCGGGTCGGGCAAAGTGATTATTTTCCATTCAGTATCAGCTCGGAGTCTGGAATTTGTACACGATAAGGCGATAGGCTCGCCCCCTATCACAGCATGGAACGGAATAACGGCAAAAAGTGGGTGCACTAATTGCACCTCTGTCTACCCGGGGGATAAGAGGCGTGAGTGTGTGAGTGTGTAATAATATGATATCGCACCATAATATTTATTTTTATCTCTATAAAGTAATGCGGTTTAAATTAATTATGAAAACCAACTACAGCGGCTAGTAATAGTTGATATTTAAAAAATATAATTTGAGTTAGAAAGTTTATTCCAAACAAAATTGGCATATTTACATACTTTTTTGGTATGTGTAGTTCGGAACTACTAGTTCCACTTACATAAAAAAAATACCTCACCACGCGGTGGTGAATTCAGTGGCGGCCTTGGAGGAGGGGGGCGAACCAGGCAACCGCCTGGGGCCTCGCAGTTACAGGGGCATCTTGCAGCTCCTTGGGGGACCGTTTTTTGGCACCTTACTTACAAAGCTGTTAAAAAAAATAATTTTTGCTTCGCACGGGGCCCCGCGTGCTTTTTTTTTGCTCGGCACACAGCCTCACATTGTATATGTTTTACTTTCCCCCGCGACTGGATATGTTCACGTTGTTTGCCGGCCTTTATAACCAAATATGGAGACTGTAAGGTTAGACAGAAAAACATTGGGATATTTAAAAATGAAAACTACAGTTATTGCTAAATTTAAATATAATAAAAACAAATAAAAAACACTCATAAAAGTAAACAATCATACATAAAAAAATAATACACATTTAGGAAGTTAATAACCTAATTTTCAGTAAGTAATTTTGAAATATTACGAATATCTATTTTGTGTGATTTTACAATTTTTGCGAGTATTCTGCGAACTTTTTTTCTGTAATTATCCATAATAATACATATTGTGTTTTAGAGATATTCTATTATGAGTTGTGTAATTCATGGTTGCAGAATTATTTGCAATCCAACATCTAGTGTGAAATTCCATAGGTAAGTTGATTGTAAACAAAGTTGTGTAGATATTTATAGCAAAAGTAATAAACACGTGGATGTTTTACAAAGTTTTAGCCATGGAATCAAAAATTAACGCTACATTCTGCGGGTGAGGTTTCGTCCTTAAATTTATTTTTAATATTCTAAAACTTCTGTGAAGAAGCCAACAAAACAATTAAAGTTTGCTAAAGATCACCATAATGTGCTCTCTTTCGGCAAATATATCTTTGAATTTATAAAACAAAAATGTTTTCGGCGACTAAAAGTGTAATGTTAAAGCAAAAGTCTTTATGTCATCACTATATGTAATTTTTCTTTGCTTGCTACTTGGAATATACTTTTAAAAAAAATCTCAAATATTAGCAAAATTTCACTGCAAAATATTTTCAATTTCAGACTGTATAATCATGAACAACTTTAATAAGAAATAACTTGTAATTAATTTTCTTCTTTTATCTCTTCATCTTCTGCTGCAATACTTTCTTTTATTTCTTTAAACTTATTTCACTGGATGTCTTCACATTAACTGATATATTGAAATCTTTCAAGTCTTGACGTTTCAATGGTGGTTCATATTCATTTCGCTAACATGTAATGTAAAAAGTAAATATTAATCAATAATAATATATTTAAGTACCTATATATTTTAGACAGAGGCAGAGGTGCCATTTAGTACACTCAGATATCACCCAATGTACCGCCGTTATAAAATTTGGTGGGTCGCAAGCTTAATGCCCTATCCTACTAATCTTATTATATTATAAAGGCGAAAGTTTGTAAGAATGTCTGGATGTATGGATGTTTTCTTCATGCAAAAACTACTGAACGGATTTCGATGAAATATGGCACACGGGTAGATCATGTCCTGGATTAGTACATAGGCTACTTTTCGTCCCAGTCAAATATAAACAGTGACTTTTATCCCGGAAAAACACATTCACGCGGGCGGAGCCGCGGGCAAAAGCTAGTAAATAATAAAGTCTAAGTGGATCATAATTATACCAGTGAAATGATAAAAAATAATATACTTACAGCATGAGTTTCTGGTAATAAATAATTATTTTTGACATCTACTGCCATATTCCCAGAAGTAGAAGACACATTAACACATTCAGAATCATACTCTTCTGTCTTTAAATGTTGACTAGTAATTCTTGCAGACATCAAATTGACCTTTTAATGGTATTTATATTTAACCACGTTTTTGCTTATCTAGATCTTTAAGAAATCTGTAAAGAGAAATACAAACTCGATTTTATTTTAAATAAAAGTTTCAATAAATCAATGCTGGATACACTGAGAACTCGATTGTAACTGTTGATCCTCAGTTTTTATTTACGATGATTTTTTAAAGATTAATAAGCTTTATAATATTCATTAGTAAGGCGGCTAGTATTACAAATACTCTAGCACCATTGTCAAACCGGTCCACCAAAGCTTACACCATGGTCACCCTAGCCTCTTGTTTACATACACTATTTACAATACAAAAAATCACATTTAACATTACGTTAATATGAAAAAAGTAGTCATATATAAAGCAAATCACATTAAGCGAGGTTTTTCTACAGTTCATTTATAAAATATTCACGTATTTTATTACGATTCGTATAAATATTGATAAAATTATAATATGTACACAATATTGATGACAATGAACTTACCTGTAGAATTTCACACTAAATGATGGATACCAAATATTTCTGCAACCGTGAACTACACAATTCACATTAAAATATCACTAAAACACACTTATTATTGTAGATAATTACGGAGAAAATTTCGAAGTGAACATTTATTTGACAACTATATTGACATCGAACTTAACGTTTTATAACAGTGTTGCCGAAGTATGTATTCGCAATTACCAATTAAATGAGGAAATTTTTTAAACTAAAATGTTAATAAGGATAAAAAACCTTAAGGATATCTTATTCAACAAGAATAATTCTGAAATGAAAATAGTACTTATATCATTATATAAGATATGTTGGAAATATTTATATATACATGATTGAGACGACAATAACGGTATTGATATTTTTTTATGGGTAGGGAAATAATCCGTAAGCTTTGGCAACATAGGTTAAAGAGTGAGTGAGATAGAATACAACACAAAAGGTAATTTTTTTGTCTTCACAAAAATGTGTGTACCGCTCTCTCCATTAGATAATATTATAAACTTCTTGATCTAGATGTAATTTATGAAAGAAAATGTCAAACAAATGACTATCAATCACTCTCCGGCGACAAATGGCAATGTGAAAACCATGTGTGTGCACGGATTTGTTTGAAGTTACCACAGCTGCCCGTACTCTGCTATGAGGTATATGTCCATACCAATTGAAAATATCGGTAATTATACAAGTGATCTTTTTTTTGTAGTAATAGTAATTATTATAATCAATTTAATGTAAGAACCTAACTATACCTAACTATGTTCGCCTACGTTATGAATAAAGTAATTTTTTTTTTATAGGAGCTCGACATAGTGACCACTGCACCACTGCAATGTTGAGGTCTCGGGTTCGATCCCCGGGTTGGCCAAAGTGATGTTGGGTTTTTCTATGCAGTATCACCCCGGAGTCTGGAATTCGTGTCCAATATGGCGCTAGGCTCGTCCCCTATCACATCATGGGACGGAATACGCACGGTGAAAAATGGGTGCACAAGTTGCGCCTCTGTCTACCCTTTCGGGGATGAAAGGCGTAAGTGTGTGTGTGTGTGTGTGTGTGTGTGTGTGTGTGTGTGTGTGTGTGTGTATTTCAAGCCGGTTTTTATCCCCCATTGATGTTTAATCAAAGTGAGTGGATTGAATGTAACTGTATATTGTTATTCATTGGTAAATACCAGCAGCTGACGCCGTTAAATCTACGTATGTCAATAAAAGTCTGATAAATCGCTTTCTCTATAACCATAGAGAAAGCGATTTATCAGACTTTCTACGTGATGTATAATTTTGAAAAAGTTTTTTTTTAATTTCTGTGAAACTAAATAAAAAAACTAAGTATGTACCGAATTTAATTATGTTCAGTGTGGATCCTTCGCTCATTAATTCCCCAGTCAATCTTGACACACTTGTAAGTAGTGTCGATAAACAGAACAATTATAATCAGTGCACAGTAAACACAAGGAACTTGCCTGTATCAAGCCGTATGTCTATTTGCGTAGTCGAATTCAACTGATTCCAGCCAACAGATTGGATACGGAGATGATGAAAGCGATCTGATTCAGGCGTCTCAGCGTAACAAAAAATATTTCGATGGAAATGTCAATGGAAGATAAAACACGCCATTCATCACTAACGGGATTCATTATGCAGCTCTCGATGTGGCACTTTTGTCATAATTTAAGTGTAATATCCGCAAAAAGATTGGAGCAGTGACGAAGACGTTCCGAGAAGAGGGTTGACGTGTGGGTAATGAACGCGTTATCATAGGATTTGTCGAGACCATGTCCCGGCAGGCCTACGCTACCCGCTCATTGCAATTTCATGCCGCGTTATACTCACCTACCTTCTCTATTTTTCACCACCCTGAGGTATATTTTTCGCACCTTATAAAGTTGGGGATTGAATTCAAAACTGCCGCGTGATATGAATGATATTTTAAGTGTTGTTATACATTTGAGACCTTTCTATCATACCGATTGTTAGTATTTGTAACTTTACACACCACTAGTTCATGTGTACCTCACTATTATTATCTTTATGTTTACTCTATACTCTTTGGTAATCTCTCAATTGAATACGTCGCACACTTCAGTTTCTGTTTTGCTTTCATATATTTAAATCACTACATAGTATAAAACAAAGTCGCTTCCCGCTGTCTGTCCCTATGTCCCTATGTATGCTTAGATCTTTTAAACTACGCAACGGATTTTGATGCGGTTTTTTTAAATAGATAGAGTGATTCAAGAGGAAGGTTTATATGTATAATTTATCCCGGGAAAATACATTCACGCGGGCGAAGCCGCGAGCAGCAGTCTAGTATAAAATACAAGCAATATAAGTTGAGTGTTAGGAATGATCAACAGTGTTATAGATTATAAGTAGCGTCCTAATATTTAAGTTGCTCACATAGAATACACCGTGCATTATATGTCGTTATTTGAGATAGATCTTATTTGTGATATTTATCAGTATAGTCAGCTATAAAATATAACATCTAGATACCCATTTTATAATAAAAGCCTTGGCATAAAACTTTTGCGGATTGACCAAAAGTAATAAAAATAAACGGATAAGATAAATACGTAACTAGAGCTATACTGCTTCCGGGCGGGTATACGCAGCGCTTGCTAGTTAAGCGACTTACTCACTACTCAGCTACAATTTAATTGACATAAAATTTAAAATCATAATAATTCCATAAGCAAACGATTTAAAAACAAAGTTCAGGAATCAGCGTAGTTGCCAGCATCTCAAACAATTCAAACTAAAATATCGTTTTAGATAGCATACTCTTTTTCAAGACGGATTAATTCAGACGAACGTAAAGTCTTTAGATGTTTGGAGTTAGACTGGACTCGGGATGTGCGCGTTTGTCGTGAAGTGCACTAACTTTTCAAACGTCTTTTTGCAACATCTGCCGAATTCGAAGCGTAAAGTTTTTCTTTATCTCTGCGAGTCCAGCCCGGTAACGACGGCAGCTTATCTATTCCCGAGACTGAATTTAAGTTTTAACACACCGTCTGAAGTCTTTAAAAATGTTCAACTATTTGGTTTTATAGACCGATGACTAATGAGTAATGGGCAGCCATCTTTTCAACATCTTTAATTCAATAAAAGGGAAACTTTATATTTATTTTATTATAGTTTCTGAAGTAGTCACGATAACTGTGCAACTACTTTAAGTAGTTAATATAGCTATACCAAGAGTCTAGATTTATTACCATTGTAAGTTACAAAACTAATTTGTGGTTTATTAAGTCGGGTAGTCTGTTATTAGATGTAAAACCAATGATTTTCAAGTATAATTTTTAGAGCTACTTGTTTATTTTAGAACCACGTGTAGTGTATAAAGCATTGTTTACAATGGGCAAAAAAACATCACAATATAATAATTACAACGCAGCAGATGCAGATGTCTACTGGTTTGAAATCGGCTACTAAATCTTACGGCACACTTGTGTAGACTGTGTTATATTAGCGTTCATCAAAGTATTCAATTTATACCTATTGTTGGCCAGAATTTCAAAACACTTACTAAAAATAACTCAAAAGCACGTGAAAATCACTCTTGTTTAGAAAATTAAAAATTCTTACCGGTACGTGCTTCGATAAACTGTTTTCGAGGTAGTAAATAAAAAACGAAGCGACAAATTGTTTTGGGTTGTTACCCTAATTTAAGTAAAAAAAAACTTAGCAAGAAATCCGCTACTTTTGTAAAGAAAATAATCTACAGCGAAGACAGCAAGGATGTTGGGCCCAGGCGGAATTCCGGCGTTGTCGCTCGTTGGACATGATTCCTCTCCAGACATGATTACGTCTTTTCTTATATTGTGTGGGATGAATGGAGCATCTGAAGCTGGCCAAGAAGTCAATTGCTCGCTGTTCGTGACTTAGGGTGAAAAGCCGTGACGTCGATCTCGCCTTTACGTAAACCAACTCAAATGTAATAATGTTGGATCTGGGCAGGCATCTGTTCGAAGATTATATATGATTGACCTGTAAGATATTTTTTGCGTAATATTCATTATCGCTGAGTTGACAGTTGCTTAATTCAACAGATATTTTTATTTGAATACTGCTGTGGAAGCTATTTTAACACTGTAAATCCGAATCATGATGTAGAATCAGATAAAGCAAAACCGATAAATCCATAAGACGCTGTTTACACTGCCTAATTGTACTAATATCCCATTTCCGATTGGTTCACACCATATTCATAGCCTTTACATTTAAGATTAGTTACTTTATCTATACTATTATTATACCTGCCTCGGTGGTGTAGTTGTATTACAGTACGACTGCAAAGCTGAGGTCTCGGGTTCGATCCCCGGGTCAGGCAAAGTGATATTGAGTTTTTCTATTCAGTATCAGCTCGGAGTCTGGAATTTGTGCCCGATATGGCGATAGGCTCGCCCCCTATCACATCATGGGACGGAATACCGGGGAAAAGTGGGTGCACTAGTTGCGCCTCTGCCTACCCCTTCGGGGATAACAGGCGTGAGTGTATATGTATGTATGTACTATTATTATAACGAGGAAATTTTTTTTTTGTTTATAAAGGATAAACTCAAAAATTACTCGATCGATTTTTAAAATTCTTTCACTAATAGGAAGCTATATTACTCCTGAGTGCTGGGGTACTTTTTATAGACGGAAAATATTTTTTCCCGGAAAAACTTCTTCATGCGGCCGGAGCCGCGAGGAAAAATCCAATTGAATATATATTAAATTACTGAGCAAGTGGCGTTAAGTATTATGGCTGAAGAGACTGGCTCAGTAGCGTAGTTGTGTTACGGTACGACTGTAGTTCGAATTGCTGTTTGATCCCCGGGTAGGGCAAAATGATATTGGAATTTCCTACGCAGTATCAGCCCGGAGTTTAGAATTTTTGCCTGATATAGCGATAGGCTCGCTCTCTATCGCATCATGAGTCGGAACACGCTCGGCAAAAATGTGGTACTACTTACTAGTTGCGCCTCTGCTTACCCTTTTGGGGTTAAAAGGAATGATGTAATGCAAAGCAATCAGCCCTGTATTATAAACTGCCCACTGCTGAGCACGGGACTCCTCTACTACTGAGAAGGCCTTAGTCCACCACGGTGGCCTAGTGCGGGTTGGCAGACTTCACACACCTTCGAAATTCTTATGGAGAAATCTCGGATCGGATAGACTAGTTGGGAATAGAACGGTCTGCCGAGGCAATATCAAAAGGTTCAAAACCTAAGGCAACACATCTCTGACTCTTCGAAGTTACGTGTGTACCTATTGTTTGTCTCTTCTCTTTACTCCGTGGTTCCTACTAATGTTATAAAGGCGAAAGTTTGTAAGAATGTATGGATGTTTGTTACTCTTTCACGCAAAAACTACTGAACGGATTTCGATGAAACTTGGCACACGGTAGATCATGTCCTGGATTAACACTGACTTTTATCTCGGAAAAACTATTTAACGCTGGCGGAGCCGCGGGCAAAAGCTAGTCTATTATAATCTTTCACTTTAAAGACGAAGGAAAACATCGTGAGGAAATCTACAAAAGGTGTGTGTGTAATATATAAAGATAAAAACTACAATTTCGTAGTTATGGCATCCACGATAGACCGTACATCTCACACGATAGGTACTTTTTTATCGCCTATAAGAATCGAGCATAACTTACAGCCTAATTATTACTAGTGGTCGCGCACTTATCGAAATTCGACCGCAATTCATAAATTTAATTTTCTGGCACTCCTCTATATTAACTTTATGACAATTCTCATACTCTTCCGTGCGCTCAAGGTACCTAAAAAGGGGTACAAAGTTATTTTTTCATGTGTTAATATACTCAGGGTGTAACACATCATATGAAAATAAGCCCATCACATTCGCCAAGAGATGGCGCTGTTGCGGATCGTGCATCGCGATGTCAAGATTCTCCGGCGAAACATGACCTGAAGAGGAATTATATTTTTTAGTATGGTTAAACGTAATCCATTCGTATTTCGCTATAGATTTATTCATACATCCGGCTTCCGATCATAGCTTCCACTGCGTGGGACTATTTTGGGACCGACGTTTTCAGTGATAGCGCTTCCACGCCGTGGGACGCATCACCTGTAGTAGGCTATTCACAGTCACTGTTAAAGTATAAAATAAACCACTTATAACCCCGAGACTGTGTTTGCTGACATCTACAATCCCTACAACTTCTCCGTTACAAGGGTCAATTTCACCACTTGTTCATAAATGCCGATATAAGATACAAGTCGACAAAATAAAAAGTCACACTCTGATCTATGCTCATAAATAATTAATAAATAGTAATATCCTATTAATATTATAAAGGCGAAAGTTTGTAAGAATATATGGATGTTTGGATGTATGGATGTTTGTTCCTCTTTCACGCAAAAACTACTGAACGGATTTCGATGATATTTGGCACACGGATACATCATGTCCTGGATTAACACATAGGCTACTTTTTATCCCGGGAAAACATAAAGCGGGACTTTTATCCCGGAAAAACTTTTAAACCCGGGCGGAGCCGCGGGCAAAGTCTAGTAACTGATAAAAAAATGAGTACTATCTAAGTATCTACATTAGTCCTATTAATATTATAAAGGCGAAAGTTTGTAAGAATGTATGGATGTTTGGATGTATGGATGTTTGTTCCTCTTTCACGCAAAAACTACTGAACGGATTTCGATGAAACTTGGCACACGGTAGATCATGTCCTGGATTAACACATAGGCTACTTTTTATCCCGGTAAAACATAAAGCGGGACTTTTATCCCGGAAAAACTTTTAAACGCGGGCGGAGCCGCGGGCAAAGTCTAGTAACTGATAAAAAAATGAGTACTATCTAAGTATCTACATTAGCTGTTTAATACGATAAATGTTAAATAAAAGGAGATGTCCGCTTTTTGTACGGTGCCGGGCCTCAAAATTTAAACAGGCTCAAACTTTAGGGATATCAAAGGGGCAACATATGGATCTTAGATCTATTAAAAAAATATTTTTAGACCCCTCCATTCATAAGCAACTTTTTTGATAACATTCATATTAAGTGTAGTTTCCAAGCCAAACAAAATTACATGCATCTCAAAATTGGAGGTCTTTAAAATTAAACGATTTATTGCATAAGGCTAGTTTTCCGGAGTTCTATCCAGATATATATATAAATTGTCTCGTTTAGATTTTCAGGCCCATTTTTGAACAAGTCCTTTACTTGACACCTCTGAAACTGGCCTTATTATAATTAGCTATCATAATATAATTCTGATATATCATTAATGAAACAAATGAGGCAATTTTAACGAAACGCTACTTGGCGAAAATCAACAAGATAGTTTTTTCAAATGCAAAACTCCTTATTTCTCGGGCGTACCTCGCCGAGGCGGTCCAATTATATGGATCCGTATTATTTGCGGACATTTTGGAGTTTGACAAGTTTACGATGAGCTTAATTATGAATATTTGGCGTAATTTCCTATTCTGAACGTCTATTCCTAGCGATTGAGTTAAAGGTAACAATTTAGTGGACAAGTTAGAATGTATTGTTGTTTTACGCTACAATATTAAAAGAAGTTATGGAAATCATCATAATAAGCCACATGACGTCCACTGCTGAACATAGGCCTCTTCCAAAGATTTCCAGATGGACCTGTCAAAAGCGGCCGGCATCCAGCGTGTTCCTGCGACCTTTATCAAGTCGTTTTTGCACCTTGCAGGTGAACGGCCGACGCTGCGCTTGCCAGTATGTTGTCTCCACTCGAGAACTTTTTTCAACATCTGCCGTCAGTTTTTCGAGCTATGTGCCCTGCCAATATTTTATTTTTTTCATCTTTGATGAACGGTATCATGTAGCCTTATTCAGTGTAACAACGCGCTTACAAAATATACTTGATTTCATTCATCGATTGATTTATCACAATAGATTTTGTAATAGAGTTAACGTGAAAACATTGATTTGTTTCTGACGTCGGAGTCTGAAATTTATGCCCGATATGGCGATAGGTTCGCCCCATATCAAAAATGGTACTGAACTTGGCGGAAATTGGGAGGCCTGTTTGCACCTCTGCCTACCGCTTCGGGGATAAAGGCGTGATGTGTATTTGTTTTGTTTGAATAATGATTTCGACGAATGAGAAACATAGCATATCGTGATGGTCGGTATAATTATTTCCATATGTTCAATTCATTGTGTTTTCTACCATGTGTTCTCTGATATAAAACGAAGTATATTCGAAACTCTCACAAGGGTTCTGAAGCAAAACGCGGCTATATTATCAACCGATCCATTTTATGGCACCAGTTATATGAAAAACTAGTTGTCGATATTAATATCAAATATAAATAACTTACCTTTTATGCTTTGTTTAGATTTGTAAGAATATTATAGCATAAAAAATGTGAACAAACAATAAGTATTCAAATGTTTATTTTAAGGTTGTCGCGATGATGGTATATTAATCTAAAGTATTAAACGCATAAACCCCAGAATGGATTTGAATAAAAATTATCACGCACTCACTATATAAGATAACTTGTAACATATAGGTTTTCACCGGTAACACATTTGAACTTTTATTCCAAGACGAGACGTATCAAAAGCTTCTGTATTTTGAATTTTCTCAGAATACAGATTACAGAACAAATTATGTTATCCCCTTTTTAATTACTGTCAAATTTACAACGCTGGTAGGCGTAGCGATTTCGTGGGTCGCATGATTTAGAAGTACGAAATTACCAAAATATAAAAGGAATATTGTCAAACTTATCTACTGTTAACTGTGTTAAGTATTTAAGCACTATCCTACAGTAAAGTGAAAAATTTCAGCCTAAGTCCGGCGTTTTTAGAAAAAAAAAATTAATAAACTCACGCCTATTATCCCCAAAGGGGTAGGCAGAGGTGCAACTAGTGCACCCACGTTTCGCCGTTATTCCGTCCCATGATGTGATAGGGGGCGAGCCTATCGCCATATCGGGCACAAATTCCAGACTCCGAGCTGATACTGAATAGAAAAACTCAATATCACTTTGCCCGACCCGGGGATCGAACCCGAGACCTCAGCTTTGCAGTCGTACTGTAATACAACTACGCCACCGAGGCAGTCCGGCGTTTTAAAGAATATTTATGGAAAACCCTACGGAGTGTAGGACATAAAAATTGTATAAACCTTTTTACCGAAACTTCGTAGAATGTCTTATGACAGAAAGAAAGATTGGAGACAGCACAGAACTCTTCTTTTCTTCCTAACACTTTTCGACAATTTTGTACGCTTAATAATGTTATACTAATCTATTATATAAAAATGAATCCCTATTTCCTTGGTCACGGCATCACGCGTGAACGGCTGGACTGATTTCGTTATTTCTTTTTTTGATGTGTTTATTATTGTCAGGAGAAGGTTCCTACGAAAGAAAAAATTAAGAAATTTGCGCGGAAAAACGGCTGGACCGATTTTAATGAAATTTTTTTGTGTGTCTCCAAGAGGATTCGAGAATGGTTTAGATTACAATTCTATCCGGTAGGTAGCGCTGTACTCGGGTCATAGGATTTTATTTCCTTTTTAGGGCAGGACAACGTCTGTCGGGGCCGCTAGTATTATAAAAAATAGCATACTATGCTGTCCCCCTGAAGCAATTTGCTATTATTATTGAACGAAACCACCTTACTTAATGCTTTTTTGTACTGGTCGCTAAGATGCCCTTGAGAGATCACCTACAACGTAAATTCCTTGACCTATTTAACTGTAAAAACGTAAATAAAAATTATCATTTTATTCACTATAATAAGAAGTATTCACAGTTAACAAAATTATTTTAGTCTCAAAGGGTTTGGTTAAGTTATGCAGCTCAAGTGATCTTATATCGTGATTTCGATTTAGTAAATTGTTTGTGTCAAGTCAGATGGGCCGCTTGCAAAAGCTCAATTTTATTTTTAACTAGTTTTTGCCCGCCGCTCCGCCCGCTTTAAAAAGTTTTTCCGGGATAAAAGTCCCGCTTTATATTTTCCCGGGATAAAAAGTAGCCTATGTGTTAATCCAGGACATGATCTACCCGTGTGATAAATTTCATCGAAATCCGTTCAATAGTTTTAGCGTGAAAGAGGAACAAACATCCTTACATCCAAACATCCAAACATGCAAACATCCATACATTCTTACAAACTTTCGCCTTTATAATATTAGTAGGATAATACACTGAGCGGTAAAAAATATTGCGGAACAGTAAGACGAGTAACTCTATTCAGTGGAGTGGTGTTGCTATGGGTTATTTGTGTTTAGGTATTCAGTAATCTAGCGTTATTTAGAAGTCTAGTGCTGGATATTTTTATCAATAGTAATATTATAAAGTTGCTGTGATGCGGTGTAAAAATCTTATATCGAAATTATTAATCTGGTAAATTACATATAATGCAAACATTGTCATATTTGTTATATTAATATATATAACAAATATGACAATGTTTTGCCCGCGGCTCCGCCCGTGTGAATTAGCTTTTCCGAGATAAAAAGTAGCCTATGTATTAATCCAGGACATTATCTACTCGTGTGCCAAATTTCATCGAAATCTCTTAAGAAGTTTTTGCGTGAAAGATTAACAAACATACATACATTCATACAAACTTTCGGGTTATTAATATTAGTAGGATGTCTATTTTCAAATCGTCTATAACTCAATCCGCTATTTATGCAGTAATCTGATTTGAAATTTTGTTCTTTATATCCCTTGATTTCTATTTGCCACAATTTTAAAGGTCTTGAGTGAATCAAACACTACTGGGTATTTTAAAACCGCGGTTGAGCTGTTTAAGCCGCGCTTGATACACGCAGTCTGTGGTTTATCGCTCATCGAGTCATGCATTCTGTGGTTGATTTGTCACTAAACCGAACCATCTGACTCGATGGCTTGCAAGCAAACTGCAATCATCTGGAAACTGATTGGCCTGTGCCTCTGTGATTTTAACTGAAGCAGGCCATCAAAAGAAACAGGTTGCGTTGGACGACAGATCATCTATACAGGGTTATTTTGACATTGCATTAATAAAATATTAAATTGCATTGCCTCTGCTAACATTATGCGAAAAACAGAGAGTTCTATAATTATACTTTTTAATTATTTTTTTTATGGCATTGAATGACGAGACAAGCATGCCGTTCGCCTGATGGTAAGCGATACGACCACCCATAAACCGTAGTAACACCATACAGCACCTTGAGTTACAAAGTACTGTGTGGCATTCCACTGCGCTCGTCATCCTGAGACATAAGATGTTAAGTCTCATTATGTTCAGTAGTTTCACTGGCTACAATGTCCTTCAAACCGAAACACAACTGTGCATGCACACTGCTGCTTGGTGGTAGAAATGGACATTGCGGTGGTACCCACCTAGACAGGCTCCTACATATGAGAGACCTACCACCGGTTAAATGTCTTTGGCGAAAAATCATCCATGAAAAGCATTGATAGGTATATAAAAATATGAACAACTAACATTTTCACCAAAAATCTCATTTTTACTTTCCTGATTTTTTTATCATTTTGTAGTTTAGTGCGAGTATGGCGTTTCATGAGTGTTTTTCTGGCTGAAAGTGTAATGTTGCCGCTGCGAAGAATCCTTTTATAGTAGTAGTAATGGCATAAGGTCTTTTAAACTTAAAGTTGCTTTTTATTCATGTTTATTTTGCTCGAAACTATACTTTTTTATTTTACATCTGTTACTACTGTTAAAATAACTTAATGGAAAGTGTTTTTTTCAAGGAGCTAAGTATGTGGTTTCATTTAGAAACGCAATATCTAAATTACCCTGTATATAACTATGTGAAGAAATACGTTGTAGGTAGGTAGGTACTTCTTCTTAGTACATTCGGCGCACGAAGGAGTGTGGGATTTGGCACACAAAAACATCTGTAATTTGCGTTACAAATACATGAAATTCGACTGTTAAATTTCGAGCAGAAGACGACCACTAGTTATTACAGATAAAAAAAATATTGCTTTGAAATAATCAACAATCAGAAAATGAAAAAGGCCCAGAACAGATGAGGACGAGGATAAACATATCGTGTGAAAATTATTGGCAGAGTCTTTCCCCTTATAGTAAGACGAAAACGCTGTTGTAATGTTTCCTAATATAAGAGTGAAGTCGAGAGTAAAACTTAGTCATTTATATTTGCGTATCGTACCACAATAATAAAATCACAAACTTGATATATCACCAAAGTAAGCAAAAACGGTTTTATGCTATAAGTTTAATTATTTCTAGAGTATTCGCTACTACAGCTACGGAGGTGAAAAGTAGGTGTTAAGAGATAATGGTAGCAGCACTGCTGTAACCGCTATGAGCAAGAAAAACTTGGATCCTTTCCGGTTTTAATTATATAAAGCAGTTGTTTTTTAAATATAGCTTTTCCAGCATCACGTTGTTGGCATGATTATAAACAGCCATTATAGGAATATTAAATTAAATTAAATTAAATTGCATTTATTTCAGGATATTCACCCATAGAATTAGTAAGTTACAATACTTATAGCTATGTTAGTACGTACATAAAAAGAACAAAATATAACAATAGCACATCACAATAACACATCACAACGGGCGAGTCACTGACCCACTAGTTGAGCGATAGGTTTATGGAGCTCAAACCAGCGTCTCATAAAATCGCTCGTGTGATCAACACCTACAAGGGCTAAAATATTATTGGATGTACCCCAGACTCGGCGCATCAGCGATGTCGCTCTCTTACGAATAATCGCACTAGTCATCTGTGTGCATGACAGCGAACATTGCCGAAGCGCTACAGAAGCGAGGCAAACCCAATAGCATTCTTAACGCGTTATTATATTGGATTCGTAGAGCATTATAAGTTTTCTGCGTATAGTTGACCCACAGGCTGCATGTGTAAAATAATATGCTTAAAGAGTTTGTTACTTCTTTTTAATAATTTAACAATAAAATGAATTTATTTACGATATGATGTGATTTTGACGTGTCGAAGAGGGGCGAGGTACTCTTATTACGCAACACGACAACAACATATATATAAAAGCCCGAGTGGATATTAAACTAAATCCATGACATTGATTATAGGGATTTTAAGAACTACGTCAATCAAACGTCAGATTTATCTAGGTAGACACGAGGGCCGACGCTTCATCGTACTCCGAGGTGTGAGGATTTACTATGTTGGTCATTAAACGGGGCCAATCCCCAGCCGAGATTCAGGCTCACGTCACCGGCAAGGACGAAGGATTTACTTCATGTATCGAATGTTTCAAGTTCATTACAAAATCGGTTGTATAAGTGTAGGAGTTTCAGACTATTAAAATAAAGCTTGCTTCAGTCGAGTTTGCTAAGTATTAAAGTAGGGATTTTAAGCATAAGAGAATTATTTTGAATTCCTGATTTTATTTTACTTCTTAATAAAATTAAAAATGCAAAAGTTTATGAATAAGTTTGGATGTTTGTTCAAAGTAAACGCAGGAACAACTGAACGGATTTGGATGACATTTGGCACACGGATAGATCATGTCATGGATTAACACAGGCCATTTTTTACCCGGGTAAATTGCTCCCATGGGAAATTATTTATATAAATGGCGCTGGCGTCTTAAATTGCGATGGTTGCGTTATGAATCGTTACTATGTCTTTGGTAATGGAAAAGGCTTGCGTTATGAATCGTTACCATGTTTTGGGGACTTTGGGAATAGAAAAGGCATAACACGCGGGTGAAGCCGCATGCAACACCTAGTTTACTATAAGTATAATAATCCTTATGTTAGTAAATACGTTGTAAATGTAAGGTTTTCCCGCGGCTGTACCTGTTGTAAGTCCTTTTCCGGAATAAAGTTGACAAATGACAAATTACATTGACAATACCGAAGCACAGAGGTACATGACCAGCAATATTTATTCATAGCTACTTATCACAAAATATGTGCAATCATTGTCATTAGCAATACACCTTGTCGTATGTCTTTATGCCCAGATAGAATTAAAAGAAGCACGGATAAAATTAAAATTTTATGTGAATACATTCCTTTACACTAATCATCTTTGGAGTCTCAGTGTAAAAGAAATTGCACAAATTAAGTAAAGCACAGACTGTTCAGTTAATGTTAAAACTAGGAATCTGGCGCGTGGTTAGGGTCGCAAAGTCCGCCAATTCTATACATTAAACCCACGGAATAAATTGGAAATCGACTGGAGTATCTGGAATCCACATTCAACCTGGTAGCCGTTAAAATATTTATGAATAAAATTTTATTCGTCAGGTTATTGTTGCAATTTAGTGGAGAAATGAACAAGTGTAATACGAAGTGCTAGATTCTATCATGACCAAGATCTACTTCAGGCTGTAATTTAGGTAAACATAGAATGATTTTCATATTGCTATACCTCTACACAGAACGTTTGCTTACTTTTTAAATATAAAACATACCACCGGTTAGTACAGCAGTAACAGTAAGTGAAATAGGAGACGATTTAGAAAATGGATTTATTACACAACTAGCTTTTGCCCGCGGCTCCGCCCGCATTAAAAAGTTTTTCCGGGATAAAAGTCCCGGTTTATATTTTCCCGGTATAAAAAGTAGCCTATGTGTTAATCCAGGACATGATCTACCAGTGTGCCAAATTTCATCGAAATCCGTTCAGTAGTTTTTGCGTGAAAGAGGAACAAACATCCATACATCCAAACATCCAAACATCCATACATTCTTACAAACTTTTTCCTTTATAATATTAGTAGAATGGGGTAAATATTTTTGTTGTTTGTTCACATTATGTCCATCAATGCTACAAAAATATTATAATTGTAAGAGTTTGCGAAGATGTTTGTTTATTGTTATAACTAAAACCGTCAACTGCCTCGGTGGCGTAGTTGTATTACGGTACGCCTGCAATGCTGAGGTATTGGTCGATCCCCGTGCCGGACAAAGTTATATTGGTTTTTCTAGTCCGGAGTTTGGAATTTGTGCCCGATATGGCGATATGCTCGCCATTTATCACATCATGAGATCCGAATACGCACCCCGAAAAGTGGGTGCTTAGCCTACTAGTGCGTCTACTTTTTCGGACATAATAAGAGTGTGTGTATGTGTGTGCAAAAGCGTAAACCACTGGAGGGATAGGTACGTAGGTAAATATTGTATTTGAGATTCACAAATAAGCTAAATTTAACCTAGTAAAGAGCACAACAATTTTTTATTCCGTAAAATCCTTTCTCGTCAGCAGTTCCGCGAGCAACGGCTAGATATTAAGTAATATTTTACATTTCGAATAATTAAAAGAGTAACAATACAATGACGCCTTGTAAATAAAATTATAATGAAGTAAACTCGGTCACAAGTGAACCGAGGCGCAAACTTTCTTTCACATTTAGCCCACAAACGCTCATCCAATGTGTTTACAAAGGCATTTACTCGGCTAAGTCGAAACGCTAGCTTGTTTTATACAGAATCTCTGTAAATCCTTCCTATTCTGTACCGACAATACGTTAGGATCACGTCTCCATTGTTGGCTGTATCGAGTTAGACGATTAGGGCGCTTGAAGAACACACCGCGGGTACGCGTAATCTATCGTCATCATAAATACACTCAAAGAACGCGCAATCGATCCGTTATTACGACATACACAATTTTATACTATATTAAACAACACAAATAGAATAAATTACTTACAATTAATTCGGTTTCTAACTACGTGCCACACATTATTATTTGTGCCATATCAGGCGAAGTAAATTAAATATACAGCTCACTGACGATACGAGCAGGTACAGAAAAAAATCTAGTGTTAAAATTTCCATCTCATGGAAAAGCGGGTAAGCAGTTTTTTTCCGTAAAACAAGAATAGGTACGCCACGAGCCATTACTGAGCGAAGGGAGATTCAAAGAGCACACGATAAATAGGCAAAGAAGCATTGAGCCAGCAGGGAGATGCCGTTATTGCTTTCTGAGGGAGCATTGTTACCACGGTCTGTTTTGCATTCGTATATCACAAACGACTGAATGCGATTTACTCTAATTGTAATATTTGACGACAAAGCGAGCAATTACCGTGCCGTCACGGCCGAGTCACTAACGAGAGAGGTGACGCGGACGCTTTGACTTCATGTAAAATGGTACATATCGAAACTGAACTGTTCATTAGTGGACAGAGTTTAAAAATGCGAACGATTGATATTCAACAGGGGAGCCCGCTGTAATCGGCCCGGATAATGATGGCGTCAGTGAGGGGTCATGATCTTGCAATTTTCATCCAGCGAATATTGAATTCCAAGGAAAATTTGATATCCACCTGATTTTAATAGATGTATCATTTATCTGAAAATACATGGATTTTCATTGTAAAATCGCGATACAAATATAGGGTGTTTTTACAGTGAAATGGAGAAGCAACAGTTTTTTTTATTACAGCACCAAACAGCACAGTGGTCACTCACACATTAGAGTGGTATCTCACAATATAACTAGGATAAATGTTATTTATAATCTCTTTGTGTATAACTTACACGTTTCAATTTATTTCAATGACACAAAGCAAGAAGTTTCATAAAAAATATCCGACGGTTATTCGAAATATTTTACACGGTAACCCTCTGTTGACGTCTTTCACCTGCCGGCTTGGCTCAATGGCACTTCAGAAAAAACTGAAAAAGTTTTATAAACTACCTCAAGGGCGGGGAATGGGTAGGGTAGGCAGGTATTTCAGATTACAACCGTTCGTAGAGAAGCCTTATGAAATCGCTGCTCGCAGCTATCTCATGATCCATATAGCTCCATTCATTTTTTATTATCTTTATATTGCTTTTAGCAAGCCGCGACAAAATGAGCAATTTTAAGCGTGCTGTAAGAACTTAATATTAGATGCTGTAGGAGGCCATCATAGCTTTTCTAGTGTAATAACCACGATAAAATACTATAAGTCGACGATAGCCTAGTTGGGAATGGAACGGTCTGCCGAGACAATGTCCGGAGGTTCAAAACCTAAGGCGCACACCTCTGACTTTTCAAAGTTACGTGTGTATTGTTTATCAATTATCGTTCACATTGACGATGAAAGAAAACATCGTGAGGAAACCTACATACCTGAGAATTCTCCATAAGAATTTCGAGGGTGTGTGAAGTCTGCCAACCCGCACTAGGCCAGCGTGGTGGACTAAGGCCTAACCCCTCTCAGTAGTAGAGGGGGCCCGTGCTCAGCAGTGGGCAGTATATAATTCAGGGCTGGTATTATTATATTATTTACTATTAAAATACTATGTGTACTAATCTTTAGTGTAAGGAAAGCTACTATAGTATTGTATTATATTATTTCTTATACAAACTGGTATTTTTATGAAATGAGTTATAAAATAAGACGTATGGTGCAAAATTGGCTCAATCCATCATATCTATGTAATAAAATCAGTTAAAAACACTAGTGTAAAAGATGGACACATTATTTATGTTGCATCATTTTGGTATATCGCGGGTTACATACTTCTAAAGTAGAGTCAGGTAGCTTTTATATGGATTTTAGGATCATTAAGTTGACTTTGGATAGCAAAACGAGTTTTTTTATGTAATCCAGACATAAACTGTAGACAAATGCAACAAACGCTCTATTAGTTTTTACTCTATATTAAAATTTTGCATTTGAACATATAGTTACTATTGGTAGTGTTTTATTTTTCTGGAAAATAATTACAATGCCATTCAAAAGTAATGTATAACGTTTAATATACGTATATGTAGTCCAAAACGACATCTGAAATTGCTTCTTGTTCGTTTGATACAGACTGATACGTTTCTGGTTGCCAATATCGAAACTGTGCTAGTATTCAAATTAGTGTCATGTACACACCAATTTTGATGTGTCAGGCGTCTTGAAGCGATCGGTACTTCGATATCACAAGCTTCCGTGACGACTTCGTATACGACCTTTAGTTTATTTTCCTTTTTATTTGATATGACTGTTTTATGTTGTATTTTAAGACAGGACTTGGGTTTACTCCTGGGTTTGCGGGTATCTGGTATGGCTTGGTATGACATCTGAGTTTTTGTGCATTTTTATTTATTTGTACGTTCACTGGTCCATGTGAGTAGTTTTAAGAGAAACTTACGAATTCACAATTCCGCCTTGTTTCCTTGTAACAAGATACTATTGTGCAGTACTCACTTTCATATAACGATTGAAGGAGTTTTATTAAATACTAGTGTTGCTCGCGGCTCTTCCCGCGTGGAAACGTTTTTCCGGGATAAAAATATTTTCTTGTAATAAAAAGTAGCTCATAGCACTTAGAAGTAATGTAGCTTCCTATTAGTGAAAGAATTTTCTAAATCATTTCTGCAGTTCCTGACATTAGCGCGTTCAATCAACCAAACAGACAAACTTTTCAGCTTTATAATATTAATATAGATTATGGTCTGAGAATTTTGAATTGGCTTCTATTCGCATTGTGTGTACTCTCTAAATTTTCTTTTTGAAAACTCATGTAGTGCATGCAGTTTAAATTTTCTAGGTATTAAGCTCTAACAACACAAAGCTACCTGTCTTTTAAATATTTACCTATTTAGGAAAAAAATCTGGGACATACTAAATAGAATGACAGATTTTTTATGTTCATAAATACTTAAATACAGCCTTAATGTGGCTGAATGTGCATTAATGAAAAAAGTTTGGTATTATACGAATTTAATTGAAATATTTTACACCGCTTTATCATTTTCTGTACGCTATCAGTCGAGGATACTTAATTTGATAGAATTGCAAGCTCATTAACAACTTCAATTTATTTACAGTAAAATTCATTCATCTCGTACGTATTCGGATGATACGAACAAACGTTACGTTTACGGGTAGACGTACTCGTACTTACTTACTTTGCAGCCACATTTTATATGTAAATGGGCTTTTCCGTTTGCAAAGTGCTCCTTTCTCGGAGGTGATCTTGTGACTGACATAAAATTCATTTTATGTTACATCGGATGCGTGACTACGTCACAAAAATTGTGTGTGTCATACGTATAATTCCCGAAGACGTGAATCTGTAGCATAATATATTCTGTAGCTATTATATATATTGGTATACGATACATATATATACATACACTTACGCCTGTTATCCCCGAAGGGATAGGCAGAGGCGCAACTAGTGCACCCACTTTTCGCCATTATTCCGTCCCATGATGTGATAGGGGGCGAGCCTATCACCATATCGGGCACAAATTCCAGACTCCGAGCTGATACTGAATAGAAAAACTCAATATCACTTTGCCCGACCCGGGGATCGAACCCGAGACCTCAGCTTTGCAGCTGTACTGTAATACAACTACGCCACCGAGGCAGTCATTGGTATACGAAATGTAAAAAAATACTCGTTGCGTCGTAATATGATTAATGCACTTTATCTAACATTACCCTAGATTATCATATTTAAATTATAGCCCAGAAAACTAATAACTATAAATCGCACCTCTAACTAAAACATTTTAAAATATTCGATCGGATAGACAGGACAATTTTCGTCTGATTCGAGTCGAGTATCCGACCTTGTGCCTGATGGTGTATGAAATTAGAAATTATGTACGTATTGTCAGGTAGGTGTATCGGATAATGCGGATATCTTCAAGTTATTACTCGCTTGGGAATTTCGGATACGCACTGAATAAGTTTGTGCTACATAAAGCGAAGAAACATTTCGTTTCTTAATGTTATATCTTTGGAGATTTTTGTGAAGGTTTATTATATCATAGCATTAATAGCGTAAGTTTTGTAACCCAGTCTTGCGTTGGATTATGAGGCTGGGAAAGTTATTAATAAGACCGAATTTGGACCATATTACGATTTTAGGTGAATTTATAAGACCAAAATAGACTTGGACAGTATTTACAAAAGTGAATATTTTAAGAAATTGTAATAACGCAAATAGTCTTTTTTATGTAGTTTCTGAAGTAAACGGAATAACTGAGTAAATTTTTATTTATTTTATTTACTTCATTGTTTAATTAATTATACTCTAAAATTGTTGTATCGTAAAAAATACAGATGCCAGTTTTGTACTTATAGTAGTGAGATTATAGTACAAACATTAATAATATTATATCCATTGCAATAATTTCTGAACATTCGTGATTGAAATACAAAACAGTGCCATAATGGTACTGAACTCATTATTCGAAGAAGAGAGTCTAAGATATTTGATCCCCTTACAGAATTAGCATTCCGGACACGGTTACTTTTAAAAAATTCGCCTTCTTTCGTTTAGAAATAAAGGCGTAACGTTTACTCGTTTTAATACTTCTCACTGACGGGAATATTAATGAGAATACAAATATCTGGACAAATAAAATACTGGTTAGAAGGTAGATTGCTATAATCTATCCTTTGTAACTATAATTAACATTACGTACTTACATAACTAATATACGTACTTACTTCAATGTGTCGCCTTAAAATCAAAAGAAGTCTGTAACATCGCACCTTTAGGATGAAAACGACACAAATCAAAAAGACAGAAAATTGAGTTATCGACATAAAATTACTTGAAATGAAGCTCTCAATACAATAATAGTTCAAACACAGCCATATTCGAGCAGGAAAAGGACAAAGCTGTTATTGGTCCCTTTTTTATTATATTTTTATAAATATGGGACTAGTTTTAAGTCATTTAAAAATTACAACTTAATTTTCTATTTTTTGAACTAAAGGTGCGACATATTCTCCTGTTTGCTGCCCATTCATTTATACATATATTTTTCTTGAATTGTAATGGAGCACTTTGTAGATGCTCATACTAATGTACTTCGCATTTTTTTTTCCTTTTTAATACGGTGTTTAGTTATGTTTAACATGCTGTGTATACATAGTTAGGGATACAACCTAGTCCTATTCAGTTATTGTATAAGCTAGTTTGATGTATAATTTTGGCTGTATCCTGTTTTGTGTACCTTATAAATAAATAAATTACGACACCTACAATATGGACCTCCATTAAAGTGTTATGGTGAAATAATATTTGAATGCCTCGGTGGCGTAGTTGTATTACAGTACGACTGCAAAGCTGAGGTCTCGGGTTCGATCCCCGGGTCGGGCAAACTGATATTGAGTTTATATATTCAGTATGAGCCCGGAGTCTGGAATTTGTGCCCGATATGGCGATAGGCTCGCCCCCTATCACATCATGGGACGGAATGACGGCGAAAAGTGGGTGCACTAGTTGCGCCTCTGCCTACCCCTTCGGGGATAACAGGTGTGAGTGTATATTATGTATGTATATGTATGTAATATTTGATGAACTTTTATAAACAATACACGATTTTCAAGTAAAAAAAGGTTGGTTGTATAATTAACAGGAAAGCTGATCCGAAATCGGAATAGAAAGGTAAAAAAATATTTTTGTTACGTTGAAGTTGAATTGAATTTAGAGATGCACTTGTTTTAGAAAAGTCGTTTGCATAATTATTGCCTCCTTCCTATAGGTTCAATCCAAATGGAAAGATTTATTTTATCATATTTTACTACGAAATCCACATGTGGCTTGCTCTACATTGAAGGCACTATAGTCTGTCCAACCATTTATTTAACTTTTGACACTTCGGTTTCTAATCAATTGGGGATGTACTAATGTGTTACCGATTCGATTTCATTTAGCAATCAATTTAATTTATGCAGAAGTTTTGATCGATTAAGCACATTGAAATGTTATTTCTGCTCAACATTTTGTACGGTTTTATAAACATGCCTAAGCGTTTAAATGTGTATATTTTTTGTTTATAAATTTATTCTGTAGGTATATGTTCTATATCCAATATTATTTTGTCAAAATTTAACTTGAATAACTTATTTTGTCGGTTATTAAATACTTACGCAGATATAAAAAGATTTTTTAAATTTACACTCCCACGTTTTATTTTTCAATGTAAAAGTTTTGAATTATTTTTGTTACACAATTAGTAGGCTTAACGAATATCGATTGATAATTAATATCGGAGCTGAACAGCAAGTCCCTTCACTATGGAAAACATAAAGTATTCAATTATTTTGTTTAGATTCCTTGTCAATAATTATAAAATTTCATAGGCGTCCATATGTCAAAAGTAAAATAAATGGTTGGACGGACTATAGATATTGTTACATCTGCCTATCCCTTCAGGAATGATGTGAACATAATGCATCATAATGCATCCATTATTTATAAAAAAAAAATATTCCGATACCATATCATGGAGAAAAATACAAAGTAAGTAGGTACTCAAATCTTTTAAAGAAAGTATACATTTTAAAATAAGAAACAAAAACAGTTAGTTACGTACACAAATATTTCATAAAAATAATACAGCATACATAAAAACGCACCTTATTAGGTACATTTTGGTGAACGAATGTATCAATTTGGGCCAATATCTTGTTGACTATTGTATAAAAACACAAGCGCTGTGAATTGCTTTCGTAACAGCGGGAGGGGAGGGCTTTATTATAAGGACTCGTTCACACCATTTGTGTAGTCACACACAAGTGTAAACTTGTTCACACGAACTCAACGGGCTTGACACACAATGCGAATGAATGAAAACTAAATTGTTTTAGTAAAGTGCTGTTAAAAATTGTGACAAATATGGATACTGTAAATGAAATGTAATGTAATACTATTCTTATTCTATATTTGGTTTATATACAATACAAAAAAATAATGTTTACCCACATAACACTGTGTAGTGTGAACTTTAAATATATCGAATCCAGGATCCTCCAATGGGTTGATGTCAATAAAACTTAAATGTGTTAATTCTCCTTAACTAAAATGCGTCTAATTCAATATGACCCTGATTATTATGTTGTCGGATATATTATGTTTGCTACTGCGTATTACAATATCTAGACACGCGGCAGCGTGTCAAGCCAAGTTCAAGCAAAGGAACTGGCTAGCCAGCGCCGAGTGTAATATTACACGAACCACTTGGTGCAACTTTTCAACCAGTTTCTATCAGAATTAAATATATATGGTGAATAACTTATAAAATTACTGATGTAATGGAAACTGGCCAAGTCGAATCTAACATACTTTAAGATCTCACATTTTTAAACAACAGCAATTGTTATATTGGTATCCAATAAAGCAAAGAAATAGAGTTTAATACTTGTTCATAATCTTATTTTGTTCCTATAAATACATATTTGGATTTTGCATAAAACTTGGCACCCATTTAGATTTCCATTCTTTTTGGGGCGAAGCCCACAGCCAAGCATAATTTTTATATTGAACTTGGCTCTCCTTTTTTACATTTATGTTTTTGGTAGGATTATAATAAATGTCAAATGTCAGTTGCGATCCGGTGCAATCAAGAAGTTTATAATATTATCTAATGGAGAGAGCGGTACACACATTTTTGTGAAGACAAAAAAATTACCTTTTGTGTTGTATTCTATCTCACTCACTCTTTAACCTATGTTGCCAAAGCTTACGGATTATTTCCCTACCCATAAAAAAATATCAATACCGTTATTGTCGTCTCAATCATGTATATATAAATATTTCCAACATATCTTATATAATGATATAAGTACTATTTTCATTTCAGAATTATTCTTGTTGAATAAGATATCCTTAAGGTTTTTTATCCTTATTAACATTTTAGTTTAAAAAATTTCCTCATTTAATTGGTAATTGCGAATACATACTTCGGCAACACTGTTATAAAACGTTAAGTTCGATGTCAATATAGTTGTCAAATAAATGTTCACTTCGAAATTTTTCCGTAATTATCTACAATAATAAGTGTGGTTTAGTGATATTTTAATGTGAATTGTGTAGTTCACGGTTGCAGAAATATTTGGTATCCATCATTTAGTGTGAAATTCTACAGGTAAGTTCATTGTCATCAATATTGTGTACATATTATAATTTTATCAATATTTATACGAATCGTAATAAAATACGTGAATATTTTATAAATGAACTGTAGAAAAACCTCGCTTAATGTGATTTGCTTTATATATGACTACTTTTTTCATATTAACGTAATGTTAAATGTGATTTTTTGTATTGTAAATAGTGTATGTAAACAAGAGGCTAGGGTGACCATGGTGTAAGCTTTGGTGGACCGGTTTGACAATGGTGCTAGAGTATTTGTAATACTAGCCGCCTTACTAATGAATATTATAAAGCTTATTAATCTTTAAATAATCATCGTAAATAAAAACTGAGGACCAACAGTTACAATCGAGTTCTCAGTGTATCCAGCATTGATTTATTGAAACTTTTATTTAAAATAAAATTGAGTTTGTATTTCTCTTTACAGATTTCTTAAAGATCTAGATAAGCAAAAACGTGGTTAAATATAAATACCATTAAAAGGTCAATTTGATGTCTGCAAGAATTACTAGTCAACATTTAAAGACAGAAGATTATGATTCTGAATGTGATAATGTGTCTTCTACTTCTGGGAATATGGCAGTAGATGTCAAAAATAATTATTTATTACCAGAAACTCATGCTGTAAGTATATTATTTTTTATCATTTCACTGGTATAATTATGATCCACTTAGACTTTATTATTTACTAGCTTTTGCCCGCGGCTCCGCCCGCGTGAATGTGTTTTTCCGGGATAAAAGTCACTGTTTATATTTTACTGGGATGAAAAGTAGCCTATGTGCTAATCCAGGACATGATCTACCCGTGTGCCATATTTCATCGAAATCCGTTCAGTAGTTTTTGCATGAAAAAAACATCCATACATCCAGACATTCTTACAAACTTTCGCCTTTATAATATAATAAGATTAGTAGGATAGGGCATTAAGCTTGCGACCCACCAAATTTTATAACGGCGGTACATTAGGTGATATCTGAGTGTACTAAATGGCACCTCTGCCTCTGTCTAAAATGTACAGGTACTTAAATATATTATTATTGATTGATATTTACTTTTTACATTACATGTCAGCGAAATGAATATGAACCACCATTGAAACGTCAAGACTTGAAAGATTTCAATATATCAGTTAATGTGAAGACATCCAGTGAAATAAGTTAAAGAAATAAAAGAAAGTATTGCAGCAGAAGATGAAGAGATAAAAGAAGAAAATTAATTACAAGTTATTTCTTATTAAAGTTGTTCATGATTATAAAGTCTGAAATTGAAAATATTTTGCAGTGAAATTTTGCTAATATTTGAGATTTTTTTTTAAAGTATATTCCAAGTAGCAAGCAAAGAAAAATTACATATAGTGATGACATAAAGACTTTTGCTTTAACATTACACTTTTAGTCGCCGAAAACATTTTTGTTTTATAAATTCAAAGATATATTTGCCGAAAGAGAGCACATTATGGTGATCTTTAGCAAACTTTAATTGTTTTGTTGGCTTCTTCACAGAAGTTTTAGAATATTAAAAATAAATTTAAGGACGAAACCTCACCCGCAGAATGTAGCGTTAATTTTTGATTCCATGGCTCTCAAACAAGAATTTATTTGGTATTGTAATTTGTAAAACATCCACGTGTTTATTACTTTTGCTATAAATATCTACACAACTTTGTTTACAATCAACTTACCTATGGAATTTCACACTAGATGTTGGATTGCAAATAATTCTGCAACCATGAATTACACAACTCATAGTATTATTATGGATAATTACAGAAAAAAGTTCGCAGAATACTCGCAAAAATTGTAAAATCACACAAAATAGATATTCGTAATATTTCAAAATTACTTACTGAAAATTAGGTTATTAACTTCCTAAATGTGTATTATTTTTTTATGTATGATTGTTTACTTTTATGAGTATGTTTTTTATTTTTTTTTTATTATATTTAAATTTAGCAATAACTGTAGTTTTCATTTTTAAATATCCCAATGTTTTTCTGTCTAACCTTACAGTCTCCATATATGGTTATAAAGGCCGGCAAACAACGTGAACATATCTAGTCGCGGGGGAAAGTAAAACATATACAATGTGAGGCTGTGTGCCGAGCAAAAAAAAAGCACGTGGGGCCCCGTGCGAAGCAAATAATTTTTTTTAACAGCTTTGTAAGTAAGGTGCCAAATAACGGGCCCCCAAGGAGCTGCAAGATGCCCCTGTAACTGCGAGGCCCCAGGCGGTTGCCTAGTTCGCCCCCCTCCTCCAAGGCCGCCACTGAATTCACCACCGCGTGGTGAGGTATTTTTTTTATGTAAGTGGAACTAGTAGTTCCGAACTACACATACCAAAAAAGTATGTAAATATGCCAATTTTGTTTGGAATAAACTTTCTAACTCAAATTATATTTTGTAAATATCAACTATTACTAGCCGCTGTAGTTGGTTTTCATAATTAATTTAAACCGCATTACTTTATAGAGATAAAAATAAATATTATGGTGCGATATCATATTATTACACACTCACGCCTCTTATCCCCCGGGTAGACAGAGATGCAATTAGTGCACCCACTTTTTGCCGTTATTCCGTTCCATGCTGTGATAGGGGGCGAGCCTATCGCCTTATCGTGTACAAATTCCAGACTCCGAGCTGATACTGAATGGAAAATAATCACTTTGCCCGACCCGACTAACCCGGGGATCGAACCCGAGATCTCAGTATTGCAGTCGTACCATACTACAACTACGCCACCGAGGCAGCCATATTATATCATATCATATTATTATGGACAGTTAATTATGTTACGTCCTGGTTTTGAAAATAAACCTTTGTCACTCTAAAGAGAGAGACAGCAGATAGCTGTGACGTCACATTTTATTCTTCAGTTTGTTAAACGGAATGAAAAATCCATATGGGTATAACATTCTTGGGTGCAATCATTATTATGTAATTTATTGCTCTCTAGCCAAACGTATTATTATACGTTTGAAAGAGTTTATGAAATAGAAAAATATAAACAAATAAAACGTTTTGAATTTAAACCTTGCAAGATTCTTTGTCAAAGGACTAGTTTCAGTAGTCATGGATCTCAATATTCTTATTACGGTACGCTCAAACGTATTCCGATACTGAAGACCTGAATATGCTAGAGCATCTAAAATAGACAAAGATCCAGCAAAAGGCGAAGCAGAAACAAGGAACATTGACGTACCATCATGAGAATCGTAGATGTAAATGACGTTCTTCCATCCGTAGAAAGTGACAGTGTCAATCACGGCGCGATGGTAGTCAGGTCGCAAGCCTACAGCGTAGTCGATCAGCCCTGATGATGGCGGGATCACCTTAAACAAAAAGGCGGGTTAACATGCCATAAAGACATCCTAATTATTTTAGTTGTCTACTCGAAACTGTATTCAGCTGTTAGATCCGATAAGTAGTTTCAGCAATATATTATTTATAGCTTTATATTCTAATAGTCCAAGTGTTTCATCATACAACGATAACACCACGCATGTATCAAACATTTTCAAAATGATTGCTTTTGATTTGCATACTTTATTCATTTTTAAAAAACGCGCACAATTTAATTTCTTGAATAAGTTTTGTTTATTTGAATGAATTTAAAATGCTAAAATAAATACTGCTTATAATATTATTTTACATCAAAATAAACATTTAATGCCTAATCACTAGAAGCGTTCGACTATAAAGTGTCTTTTTCCTTGATGAATGTTGTTCTTCGGATATTGCTCAGTGCGTTCGTCGGTGGCGACATTTTTTTTATTGCATTGAATGACGAGACGAGCATGCCGTTCGCCTGATGGTAAGCGATATGACCACCCATAAACAGTAGCAACACCATCCAGCACCTTCAGTTACAAAGTACTGTGTGGCACTCCACTGCGCTCGTCATCCTGACACATAAGATGTTAAGTCTCATTTTGTCCAGTAGTTACATTGGCTACAATGTCCTTCAAACCGAAACACAACAGTGCATTCACACTGCTGCTTGGCGGTAGAAATAGACATTGCGGTGGTACCCATCCAAACGGACTCTTACGCATGAGAGACCTACCACTAGTAATTAAGTGAATCTTTTATTTTTTTTGTGACTTTTTATATTATCTGTACCTTGCTAGTTTCAAACTTAAAAATAAACTTTATAAATATTGTAAGTGCCTATAAAATTTTAAGGTTGTCCTTGATTTTCATGGGATCCTAAGACCAAATACCAACTTATACCTTTCTCCATCCGCTCAGCAATATAAGATAATGATTACCAGGCATAAATGTCTGAATTGTGTTAGAAGTTATATAAAAACCACAAAAACCATAGCATGTGCCTATAATATTTTAGGGTTGCCCTCGATTTCCTTGGGGTCCTATCATCAGATTCTGAGTTGGTGGAAATGGGACCACTTCACGAGTGTAGGCTTTCGAATAAAAAAAAAAAAGAATTTTGAAAATCAGTCCACAATTAGTGGAGGAATCAGAAACCTAAAAAAAACATACAGTCGGATATAGAACTCCTTTCGAAGTAGATTAAAAATATCGCAATTAAGATAAATTTTTAAATAGCCTCCAACTTATTTCACTGATATGAATTCATGTTTTAAACAACAAATAAATGTTTTAATCTTTATTCACGCAAGTAAACCGAGATACTGTTTCGAGTACTGATAGTAGCCTATTATATTTAATGGCCATGTTCTGTATTCGCTAACCAGGAACGCAGCATATTTTCATTAGGTTCTCTGTATTCATTATGCTATTAACTAGGCTGCAGCTATTCAACTAATTCTAACACGTAATTCTCTTATGGGTTTGTAATAATAATAATACCAGCCCTGTAATATATACTGCTCACTGCTGGGCACAGGCCTCCTCTACTACTGAGAGGGTTTAAGGCCTTAGTCCACCACGCTGGCCTAGTGCGGGTTGGCAGACTTCACACACCCTCGAAATTCTTATGGAAAATTCTCAGGTATGCAGGTTTCCTCACGATGTTTTCCTTCACCGTTAAAGCGAACGATAATTGATAAACAATACACACGTAACTTCGAAAAGTCAGAGTGTGCGCCTTGGGTTTCGAACCTCCGGACATTGTCTCGGCAGACCGTTCCATTCTCAGCTAGGCTATCGTCCACATCATGGGTTTATACTTTGTGCGATATGATTAAGACTTCAAAAGATATAATTATTTTGAATGTTGCTTTTCGTTTGTATAGATACTTGTAGTATATATACAAAAACCATATTCTTAAGGATCTTTTTGCGAAACTTCTAATGTCTTCGGAATTCTTATTTATATGTTCTTCAGAAAAAGTCATGATACTTATTCCGAAAATATTATAGATCTTTAAAAGTAAAGCGATTGTTGGAAGAACGTTTGTTGTCAACGTCTTGCAATCGCGTACTGGGTACAAAGTTACAAAAGAAAAAATAACATTATTATTATGTGTATTTCGGTTTCCTCCATATTTTACCAGGAAAGGCAAAAGTATGAGCGTTGAAAAACCTACGTGCAAAGAGTATTTATTTTGTGAATTATTAATAAGTTACACAATACGTAAGCAATTCATGAAAGTTCTCGTACCGAATATAAAATTATTTCGCCTCATGCCATTTCGACAAAATCGTGTTAAATAAAGTTATTGATCTTGAGGTTTCATTCCTGAGTGCCGTTTATCAATGGTGAGATATAAAAACTTTTTGCGTAAAATTATAAAGAGCCGTGCGACCTCTGGCACTTTTTTTTTTGGTTTCGCGGAGAAAGTGCGTTACCCAAGAATGTTATACCCATATGGATTTTTCATTCCGTTCAACAAACTGAAGAATAAAATGTGACGTCACAGCTGTCTGCTGTCTCTCTCTTTAGAGTGACAAAGGTTTATTTTCAAAACCAGGACGTAACATAATTAACTGTCCATAATAATATGATATGATATAATATGGCTGCCTCGGTGGCGTAGTTGTATTATGATACGACTGCAATGCTGAGATCTCGGGTTCGATCCCCGGGTTAGTCGGGTCGGGCAAAGTGATTATTTTCCATTCAGTATCAGCTCGGAGTCTGGAATTTGTACACGATAAGGCGATAGGCTCGCCCCCTATCACAGCATGGAACGGAATAACGGCAAAAAGTGGGTGCACTAATTGCGCCTCTGTCTACCCGGGGGATGAGAGGCGTGAGTGTGTGAGTGTGTAATAATATGATATCGCACCATAATATTTATTTTTATCTCTATAAAGTAATGCGGTTTAAATTAATTATGAAAACCAACTACAGCGGCTAGTAATAGTTGATATTTAAAAAATATAATTTAAGTTAGAAAGTTTATTCCAAACAAAATTGGCATATTTACATACTTTTTTGGTATGTGTAGTTCGGAACTACTAGTTCCACTTACATAAAAAAAATACCTCACCACGCGGTGGTGAATTCAGTGGCGGCCTTGGAGGAGGGGGGCGAACCAGGCAACCGCCTGGGGCCTCGCAGTTACAGGGGCATCTTGCAGCTCCTTGGGGGCCCGTTTTTTGGCACCTTACTTACAAAGCTGTTAAAAAAATTTATTTGCTTCGCACGGGGCCTCGCGTGCTTTTTTTTTGCTCGGCACACATCCTCACATTGTATATGTTTTACTTTCCCCCGCGACTGGATATGTTCACGTTGTTTGCCGGCCTTTATAACCAAATATGGAGACTGTAAGGTTAGACAGAAAAACATTGGGATATTTAAAAATGAAAACTACAGTTATTGTTGAATTTAAATATAATAAAAAAAAAAATACATACTCATAAAAGTAAACAATCATACATAAAAAAATAATACACATTTAGGAAGTTAATAACCTAATTTTCAGTAAGTAATTTTGAAATATTACGAATATCTATTTTATCTATCTAAATATCTATTTTTTACAATTTTTGCGAGTATTCTGCGAACTTTTTTTCTGTAATTATCCATAATAATACATATTGTGTTTTAGAGATATTCTACTATGAGTTGTGTAATTAATGTTGCAGAATTATTTGCAATCCAACATCTAGTGTGAAATTCCATAGGTAAGTTGATTGTAAACAAAGTTGTGTAGATATTTATAGCAAAAGTAATAAACACGTGGATGTTTTACAAATTACAATACTAAATAAATTCTTGTTTGAGAGCCATGGAATCAAAAATTAACGCTACATTCTGCGGGTGAGGTTTCGTCCTTAAATTTATTTTTAATATTCTAAAACTTCTGTGAAGAAGCCAACAAAACAATTAAAGTTTGCTAAAGATCACCATAATGTGCTCTCTTTCGGCAAATATATCTTTGAATTTATAAAACATAAATGTTTTCGGCGACTAAAAGTGTAATGTTAAAGCAAAAGTCTTTATGTTATAACTATATGTAATTTTTCTTTGCTTGCTACTTGGAATATACTTTTTAAAAAAATCTCAAATATTAGCAAAATTTCACTGCAAAATATTTTCAATTTCAGACTGTATAATCATGAACAACTTTAATAAGAAATAACTTGTAATTAATTTTCTTCTTTTATCTCTTCATCTTCTGCTGCAATACTTTCTTTTATTTCTTTAAACTTATTTCACTGGATGTCTTCACATTAACTGATATATTGAAATCTTTCAAGTCTTGACGTTTCAATGGTGGTTCATATTCATTTCGCTGACATGTAACGTAAAAAGTAAATATCAATCAATAATAATATATTTAAGTACCTATACATTTTAGACATAGGCAGAGGTGCCATTTAGTACACTCAGATATCACCCAATGTACCGCCGTTATAAAATTTGGTGGGTCGCAAGCTTAATGCCCTATCCTACTAATCTTATTATATTATAAAGGCGAAAGTTTGTAAGAATGTCTGGATGTATGGATGTTTCTTTCATGCAAAAACTACTGAACGGATTTCGATGAAATATGGCACACGGGTAGATCATGTCCTGGATTAGCACATAGGCTACTTTTCATCCCAGTAAAATATAAACAGTGACTTTTATCCCGGAAAAACACATTCACGCGGGCGGAGCCGCGGGCAAAAGCTAGTAAATAATAAAGTCTAAGTGGATCATAATTATACCAGTGAAATGTTAAAAAATAATATACTTACAGCATGAGTTTCTGGTAATAAATAATTATTTTTGACATCTACTGCCATATTCCGAGAAGTAGAAGACACATTATCACATTCAGAATCATAATCTTCTGTCTTTAAATGTTGACTAGTAATTCTTGCAGACATCAAATTGACCTTTTAATGGTATTTATATTTAACCACGTTTTTGCTTATCTAGATCTTTAAGAAATCTGTAAAGAGAAATACAAACTCGATTTTATTTTAAATAAAAGTTTCAATAAATCAATGCTGGATACACTGAGAACTCGATTGTAACTGTTGATCCTCAGTTTTTATTTACGATGATTATTTAAAGATTAATAAGCTTTATAATATTCATTAGTAAGGCGGCTAGTATTACAAATACTCTAGCACCATTGTCAAACCGGTCCACCAAAGCTTACACCATGGTCACCCTAGCCTCTTGTTTATATACACTATTTACAATACAAAAAATCACATTTAACATTACGTTAATATGAAAAAAGTAGTCATATATAAAGCAAATCACATTAAGCGATATTTTTCTACAGTTCATTTATAAAATATTCACGTATTTTATTACATTTCGTATAAATATTGATAAAATTATAATATTTACACAATATTGATTACAATGAACTTACCTGTAGAATTTCCCATTAAATGATGGATGCCAAATATTTCTGCAACCATGAACTACACAATTCACATTAAAATATCACTAAAACACACTTGTTATTATAGATAATTACAGAGAAAATTTCGAAGTGAACATTTATTTGACAACTATATTGACATCGAACTTAACGTTTTATAACAGTGTTGCCGAAATATGTATTCGCAATTACCAATTAAATGAGGAAATTTTGTTTAACTAAAATGTTAATAAGGATAAAAAACCTTAAGGATATCTTATTCAACAAGAATAATTCTGAAATGAAAATAGTACTTATATCATTATATAAGATATGTTGGAAATATTTATATATAAATGATTGAGACGACAATAACGGTATTGATATTTTTTTATGGGTGGGGAAATAATCCGTAAGCTTTGGCAACATAGGTTAAAGAGTGAGTGAGATAGAAGACAGCTTAAAAGGTAATTTTTTGTCTTCAAAAAAATGTGTGTACTGCGGTCTCCAGTAGTTATATTATAAACTTCTTGGCGTTACCACTACCGCCTGGCCTTCGCGGGGGGCGACCGAGCGGTTATGTTGGGGTCACCGTGCTTTACGACCCGGCGTTGAGCCGCCCAGAGAGATGGAAAACATCGGACCACCGCCGGGCCGAGTTCTTAGCCTATATACACCGCACGGTATACTAACTAAAACTCCGCGGTGGCAATCTTCGGCGCATTAGGGACGAATGCGTGCTTCCTCTGACGAAAAGTGTCTAAATTGTCGTCTGTTACCGCCCCTGGTCCTCTGGCACCTACGGGTACAGCGAGAATACTTTAATGTAGAATCGTGGCGGTATAAAGACCTTTGTTAAATTATAAATATGAAATAGTGAGCTGTATTCCCTTTGATTGCCATTCAACCAATTAGTCTTTAACCTGCTTTATAATAAGTACCTCTGAGGCAATGGTTTTATGTATTTTAATGGTCGACTTCCCTGTGTTTACCGTTCCACAATGTAAACTAGTTGGCTTTTAAATCATATTGCAGACGAGTAGCGGTTTTCTAATGCGATTTATAAATAATGATTGGCTAGCACTGCTTATTTATAAGTGCGAGGAGCAGTATCAGTGATAACTTTAAATTTTAAGGTAGTAATGACGTAAATAAAAGGTGGATGTTTAAAAACGAAATATCCACCTGGTATCAAAAATGTAAATGATTAGATGTTTAAGAGACTATCCCGCCCTCACATCCGCCACTGCAACTCCTGTAAGCCAGGATCGGCAGTGGCACGCATTTTATGACACCGAGCGGTGAAGCTCAGCGAGTCTCAGGGAACACTAATCTGTATATAACCCGCAACAAAATTAATCACATAGAAAGATAGGGAGGAGTTGGAAATATTAATTGTCCACTTCTCTCCATAGCAAAGCGGGAGACTAGATTAGATCTTTGTGAGAAATTAACGTATTAACCCGTGAATATATTGGGATGGAATTTGGCACATAGTCCATAATCTTGGATTAAGAGACAGGCCTATTTTATACCGCATAAGTATATAATATCACCTATATTCTAGGTAAAGACTGTCGGACCCGTGTGCAAATTTAAATACAGCGCTAATTGGTTTTTTTTTTTTTTTCTGCGGTCGTTGCACAAGAATACACGTAGTTTCGAGCTCTATAATTTTATTCATTTATAATAGTATAACCAGTGTTTAAGTTCTAATATCAAATGGAATTTATATCGCAGTAACGTAATTTTACCGTCTGCCAGCCTGTGTATCCTTTCGCTAATCACAATTCACTTTTAAACTCCACAATCCGTTGCCGCACCGTTTGAAATGGAAGCCGTTACACTTAAACAATCTCTAGATGACTTGATGACCGTCTTCCATAAACGAATGGATAGCTTCGAGGGTAAGCTCCAGAAGACACCACCTATCTCCAACACGGAAACACTTTCAGCTGATTTTTCCTGCTTCAAGAGCTTTGTTCTCAACACTATCAAAGCGTTGCAAGAGCAGATCGAGTGTCTTGCTAAAGAGACAGACCGCTTGCAGATGCATAGTCGAAGGAAGATTTTGTTGCTCCATGGACTAGCGGAAGACTCCAGGGAGGTCTGTATGGAGGTCGTTGTTAAGTCCGTAACAACTCAGCTCAAGCAAAATAACTTTTCGGTAGCCGATATTAGCCGTTGTCACAGGATGGGGCGCCCAGGTAATTCCACCAAACCCAGACCAATCCTCTGCAAATTCCGGGACATCGCCGTACGGGATAAGATCTGGTCATCGAAATCGTGCCTCAAAGGAACCGGTGTTACATTGTCAGAATTCCTGACGAAAACTCGGCACAATGTTTTCATGGCGACACGGGAACGGTTTGGCATCGACAAGTGTTGGACGAGACAAGGACATGTCTTTCTTCTTGGTCCGGATGGAGTCCGCCATCGCCTTAGCTGCCAACGTGATCTCGATGCAATCTCAATCTCGCCAAAAGTAGTTCAGAAACCGGCGGTGAAGGAGGCTGCAGTACCAGTGAAGGCGAAACGTACTATTAGGAAGTAGCGCGGTATTTTTAATTTATTGTTAACTTGTACATTTTTTTATTTTTGCTCCGACTGGGACATGTTATACGAATTGACAACATACTAGTTAGTCCTACTAGATATCGTAAATCACATTTTTATTATTTCTATAAGTACCTACATGCTTCGTAATATTTCTTGTTTTCTGTCTCTTTCCTTCATTCGTTAACTTCCATTAACATAATACAGTTTCATTATTTATAACATAACTTCTTCCTTTTGATGTTTATCGTTTTGTTATTGCATTAAACACAAGTCCCGTCGGTGTTTATGAGATTATGTACTACAGATTATTTATTTTTTATTTTATTTGAGTTTTTAATTATTGTGGATTCTAAACCTACTATGTACTAGGTTTTTGTTATTATTATTTTTTTAGCATTAAAACACAAATTTGGCAGATGGCGTTAAATTTTAAGAACAAACTTATAATTAGTTATTTTGAATATTAAAGTACCTACAGATATTTTTGCAAGGTGCACCATGTGTGATAATTATAGCGATAGTGATGACTTTGTCTCGGCCTGTTCCACTAGTGTTGGTTCGGACAGTTTTTGCAGCATTCCGAATCTAGAAAACATGATTGAATCCTTCTTGCTTGATGTGCCGAAGAACTTTAATGTTCTTCACATCAATGCCCAAAGCATTCCGGCTCATTTTACCGATATGATGGCGTCTTTCCAGCATAGTAATATTCATGCGATATTGGTGTCGGAATCGTGGCTGAAACCCTGTCTCGCTTCCACTTTATATACACTACCAGGTTTCCAACTCATTCGTAATGACCGTGTTGGCTCTGGGGGTGGTGGTGTTGCTATTTACCTCCGTTCACATATTCCTTTCTCTGTCGTGAATATGTCACCGCAACCTCCCCCCGATAACATGGGCGAATATCTTCTCTTGGAAATTTCGCTGCTACACACGAAAGTATTACTTGGCGTACACTATTGTCCTTCTCGTCGCATAAATTTTTTCTCAACCTTTGAAAAACTTCTCGAAGATCTATCTCCTTTATATGAACACATAATTATAATGGGCGATTTTAATACTTGTTTACTTAAACAAGATTACCGCTCATCTAACTTTACATCTATTATTAAAGCTAACAATCTGTCCATTCTTCCACTTAATGCTACACATAATTTTCCTAATTCTGCACCTTCACTTCTTGATATAATTCTTGTATCGTCACTCTTCCACGTCGCTAAACACGGTCAGTGTGCCGCAGACGCCTTCTCCTATCATGATTTAATATACGTATCGTACAAAATTCGACCACCTAAACTCAAACCCAAAATACTTCAGCAGCGTAATTTTAGTGGCATTAATTTGGAGCATTTAAAAAACGACGCTCGCGATGCAAACTGGTCTAGTATTTTCAATGCAGATACTGTGGATGAAAAAGTTAATGGCTTCAACTCCATTTTAACTAGACTATATGACACGCATGCTCCATTGCGCCTTCCGGGACGCCGCAACTCTGGCGGCGGCGGGCACCGGCCAAGTAGTTGGTAGAATACAACGTCTAGGGTTGAAGGTGGCCCTCGAGAAAACCGAGGCCGTGTGTTTTCACGGACCTCGGAGAGGGCCACCGGCCGGTGCCGGCATCGTCGTTGGGGGGGTGCGGATCCCCATCGGCTCTAGCATGAGGTATCTAGGTTTAGTCCTGGATAGCCGATGGCGATTCCGCACCCACTTTAAGGAGTTGAGGACGAAATTGTCCCGGGCAGCGGGCGCTCTTTCCCGCCTGCTGCCCAACCTGGAAGGTCCTGGCTTCCCTTGCCGGAGGCTGTATCACGGAGTCGTGCGGTCCATAGCCCTTTACGGCAGCCCCGTTTGGGCTGACTCCCTGGGCCGCCCCTGCGTCGCCCTTCTGCGCGCCCCGCAGAGAGCTTTAGCGCAGCGGGCGGTCAGGGCGTACCGCACGGTCTCTTTCGAGGCGGCTTGCCTATTGGCCGGATTTCTGCCCTGGGACCTGGACGCCAAATCCCTTGCCGATGTATTTCATTGGCGGGAGGAGGCGTTCAGTCGTGGGGAGCGTCCGGCCCTGAAGGAGGTGGAGGCCAAGAGGGCCGCCTTACGGCGAGCCGCCGTGGAGGAGTGGCGTCTCAGGCTGGAGGCCCCGTCGTGGGGGCACCGTGTCGTAGAGGCAGTGCGTCCTGTCTTTGCCGAATGGCTGGACAGGCGCCACGGAGCGGCAACATACCGCCTGACGCAGGTGCTCACCGGGCATGGCTGCTTCGGTGAGTTCCTGTTTCGGGTGGTAGGGATAGAGGAGTCGGCCGTGTGTCACTATTGTGATAACTGCCCAATGGACACGGCCCAACATACGTTGGAGTGTTGTCCAGCCTGGGATGAAGAACGCAGCGCTCTCAGAACAGTCGTCGGAGAAGACCTCTCGCTGCCGGCCGTGGTCGCTTCCATGGTCGGCGGCCGGGAGGCCTGGCAGGCGGTGGCCCACTTCTGCGAGGCGGTCCTCTCGCGGAAGGAGAGTGCCGAGAGGGATCGCCAGCGCAGTGGTGATCCCTCCCGCCGCCAGACGAGACGTAGGAGGCGTCGGGTGGACGACTGACCGACGTCTCCCGCCCTGTGGATTGGGGGCGTTTGGAGAATTCCACCACGGTATCCCCTGCCTGTCGTAAAAGGCGACTAATAGGGGCCTCCGGGGGTCACGGGTGGGCGGGACGTGCCGCCCACCCATTAGTCTAGCCAACTTCTGTGGCCCCCGTGATGGACATGTCCGAGGCAGCGTGTCTCACGCTGCCTCGGACAGCAAAAGGCGGACACGGTACGGTGTTTCGGGGGCTTCTGAGCCCCTGCAACAGGAAAAAGGACCGCAAAAACGCGGTACGCGCAGGGGCGGTTGCGGACGACAACTTAGACGTGAGTCGGAGGAAGCCCGCAGCCGTCCCTAATGAGCCGAAGATGGCCATATAAAAAAAAAAAAAAAAAAATGCTCCATTGCGACCGGTTAGGTTAAAACATCTACCTGCGCCATGGCTTACAGCTGATATCAAGGCTATCAGAAACAGAAAGCTGTCCGCCAAGGCAAGATATAAATGCAAACCCAATGAGCACAACAAACGGAAATATTTAGAGATTCGTAATCAATGCAACAAGGTGTGTAGGGACTCACAACGCCGATACATTCATACTTCAATAGAGTCTGAAGAACCTTCTAAAATTTGGAAATTCTTAAGGTCACTTGGGGTTGGAAAGTCACGCCGAGATAATATCCCACAAGATATAAATATTGATAGCTTAAATGCTCATTTCTCTACTTCTGCCAATTTTGATGGCACAACTAAAGCGGCTACATTAAAATATCTTTCTTCGATTCCCAGGCCCGACTATCCACCATTAATATTTGAACAATTTACCGCTTGTGATGTTAAGAAGAGCGTGGAAGCGATTTCATCAAACGCAGTCGGTAGTGATTGTATTAGCCGTAAAATGATAATCCTTATTCTTGACGAGATCTTACCTGTTGTTCAACACATTCTTAATTACTCTATTACTTCCGGTATGTTTCCTTCCTCTTGGAAGGAAGCACAGATTATTCCTCTTCCCAAAAAAACAAATCCTTCTTTACAATCCGATTTCCGCCCTATATCAATACTTCCCTTTCTTTCAAAAATCCTTGAACGCCTTATTCATAAACAACTAACTTCTTTCCTTATTCATAATAATCTGATGAACCCTCTCCAATCTGGTTTTCGACCGGGTCATAGTACTGTGACAGCACTTGTCAAAATCACGGAGGATATCAGATGTGGCATGGACGATGGTAAGCTTACGGTACTGTCACTGCTCGACTTCAGCAATGCGTTTAATAACGTAGACTTTGACGTTTTATTAGCGCTTCTGCGTTCCCTCAACATATCTCCAACGGTAATTAGTTGGTTTCATAGTTACCTGCATGGACGCCGTCAGCGTGTTCACGTTGATGATAATTTCTCATCTTGGTGTTACACGACTGTTGGTGTACCTCAGGGCGGCGTTTTATCTCCTCTTCTCTTCTCAATATTTATTAATTCTATATCTCGACAACTATCTTCTTCCTACCACCTTTACGCTGATGATCTACAGATTTACACTCAGGTTTCATCAGATTGTCTGCCGAAGGCTATAGCAATAACCAACAGTGATTTGCGTTATATTGCTCAGTGGAGTAAAGCATATGGGATCAAGGTCAATCCTTCTAAAACCCAGACTATTGTCATCGGTAGCTCAAGAATGGTCTCGAGAATTGATTGGTTTCAACTCCCACAAGTTATGTTTGACGGCACCTGTATTAAAATGAGTGATACGGTCAAGAATCTTGGAGTCATTTTTGACAGACACATGTCATGGGTTCCACAAATTACCGAGGTGAGCCGCAAGCTGTTCGCTTCAGCCTTTTCCCTCAGAAGACTGCGTAATTTTTTGCCTATCCCCACTAAAATTTTACTTGCACAGTCCCTACTTCTTCCCATTCTAGACTATGCCGACGCCTCATACCTAGATCTAACCGAGGACCAGCTTAATAAACTCGAACGTCTCCAGAATTTCTGCATAAGGTTCATATTTGGTCTACGCAAATATGACCATATATCTGAATTTCGCGAGAAGCTGAAGTGGTTACCCATCCGTTTTCGCCGGAATATGCACATTCTGACTCTGTTGTTTAACATATTATTTAGCCCGACTACCCCTGAATATCTCAAAGAACGTTTCGAATTTTTACATCTTTCTCATTCCCGGTCCCTGCGTTCCTCAAACACCCTATTTCTGAAAATGCCTGCACATACCTCTAAGTTTTATGACGGATCCTTCACTGTACAAGCTGTCCGACTTTGGAATGCCTTGCCACTAGTGATAAGAAAAGCGAAATCCTTAGTTATATTTAAGGATTTAGTAAAAAACCACTATCTCTCCAGGACATAGTGTAAAATATCACTGTATTTATTAATTAGTGTTTATATATATTAGTATATTTTAATATTATTATATATGTATTAGGAATTATTTAGTTCAATTTATTTTTTGTTTGTTTCTTTTCTTTTCTTGTTGTACACCGCTATCTATGTGTGTTTTTAGATTCTTTCCATACAAAGGTTGCCTGGAAGAGATCGCTTGTAGCGATAAGGCCGCCCATTGTACACCATAAATTTAAGGAAATTGTATGTATATATGTTTTTTTCCTATTTGAAATGGTTGCAATAAAGAATATTTGTATTGTATTGTATTGTATTGGTTGCAATGTATGGCTATGATAGGTTACATCTGGAAGCAAACATGTTTGAAGGTAGAAAATAATATTATGATGTTCGCTTTCTGTCGCCTCGAGGCATGGATGGAGGCATTTCTAATACATTTCCACACAACAATAGAGTACTCTAAATATGTATTGTAGACTGGTTTTGTTGAAAAAATATTTGAAAATTTCCGGTGCAACTTTGTGGCACTATAAAAATACGCTGTTTCGTAGTTAAATATAGCTGGCGAATTAATGCGCCTCCGTTTAAATTTTATTTCGATTTTGAGAGCCTAGTTGACGTTAGTCATAAGAGTTGGCGCAGACGGGTGGAGCGACGGCGAAACGGCTAATTCAATAACAATCTCAACACAGCCCATGTATGCTTTCGTATCCAACGAAATAACGTGCTGCTTGCATTTTAGTGTACATTTGCAATGGTGTTTTCAGATGTGTGTAAAATCTAGTAAGATTGGGTTTTAATTGTCATCCTATGAGCGCATATTATTTTGCTTATTTGTGGTGATTCTTTTACTGAACAAATGGATAGTCAAAGCGCAGGTGACGTGCAGCAGCTTTAGAGAAGGTGTTTACTATTTGTTTCGTAAAATAAAATGTAACTGAGTCCGTGGATCAGGTAGGTACCGAGGCTCGGCGCGGCGTGGCGCGGCGCGATACAAAAAGGAGAAGCGATGACAAGCAAAACTATTTGAATTTAATTAAATTCATTTCTGCTTTAAAGCTTATTTATATGTATAGTCTATACTCGCCCCCGCGTCGAATTCGCTTCTGCATGGATGCCTTTATAGGATATATTTTATTTTCAATTTGTTTAAAGGATTTAAATTCGTTCATATTATGTGTATCCTTTTTTTTTAAATAATAATGTACGCTTGATTCAATTTCTCTCGAATTATATAATATGTACTGTGGTCGGAAATGTACTTAATCAGTAATTACAATTCACCCGAAATGGATATAATGCATAATATATTTCCGATTACAATATTTTTAATATTGTAATCGGAAACAATTAACGATATTAACAATATTTTTCATTGGTGTGTCAAAAATGGTATGGATCTTAATATTGATAAATGTCATTATATATCTTTCACAAGGAATACAAAGCATTATTTAAATCACAAATACTACATCAATAATACACCACTCAATGCTGTTACATACACTCGTGACTTAGGTGTCTATATGGATAATAAGTTAAACTTCAATACTCACGTCACCAACATTATTACTAAATCTTATAAAATGTTAGGTTTCATCACGAGGAACTCAAGTCAATTCAAGCGCGCATCTACAAAAATACTTCTTTATAATACACTAGTGAGGAGTAACCTTGAATACTGTTCCCAAGTCTGGTCTCCTTGTTACGATATACATAAAAATAGAATTGAAAATGTCCAAAAAAAATTTCTTCATTATTTATCCTACAGGATGAACCGTAATGGGTTTTTGACATCCTACAAAAAGCGTCTTGATTTTTATAAGATGCAAACGCTCTCTGCTCGCAGAAAGTATTTGGATCTGGTTTTCTTATATAAACTGTTAAACTCAAACATAGATTGTCCCCAGCTCCTTTCTAAAGTAAATATTTCCACCCCGATTCGTTTACCTAGGTCTTCAGTATATAAATTATTTAAAGAAAAGCCTTATCGAACTAATTTAGACCGTCTTTCACCCATTAATAGAATGATAAGAGCCTTTAATTTCTTACCGAAGTGCATCGATATTGACATCTTCGGTGATAAGATTCGTGCATTCAAAAATAAATTAAAATTGGAAATTTATGAAAATTATAAAAAACCTAACGATTTACTATGTAATAGATAATACCGTAATGTGTGTGTGTGTGTGTATTTTCTGGACAGAATTAAAGGAAAAATTCAAATCCACATGGCTGCTTAGGTTAAAAACCTATCAAATTATCCATAATTATTATTTTTTTATTTTTGTTGCTTTATCTCAGTTCTTGGATTTTTGTTTTTTAATTCTTGTGGCAATAATTACCTTAAAAGCTTAGTATGACATGTCTATCAGTATTCATATATATTTATGTTAGCTGTAGATACCTTCAAAAGGTAAACATACGCCTTTATACTAAATTGCTTTATATTAATATTGTACTGTATGTATTATCTAATGGTATCTCTAATAAATAAAATAAAAAAAAAAAAAAATTACATTCAATTTGTATTCTCAGGGCTCTAATTCTATATAAAAAATATATATTATCGTAATAGTACTTTCGGACTTCGTTGCTTCACTACAATTTTCAATATATACAACTGGCCTAAGCATTATATAAAAAAAAAAACAAATAAAATACTTACGCTGCACCGATTTGCATTGAACTATAAGTTAAGTTCACGCCGAATGATTCAGCGGTATACAGTTTTAATTCATAGCCGTAGACGATAAGCTAAAAAAATCCAACGCATTTACGAGTTGAAGTTATTTTACAATTTTCAAATCCGCTCCTAATATTTTTATCCTGTGCTAATGTTAATGATTGCGGAGGTGCGTGTGATCTTGATATTTGATGAGGGCTGAACTAATGGTGATTATGTTGTTAAGTTTTTATGTCTTAAAACGACTTATTTTGTACTTAATTTCATATTGGTTTGATTTAAATATGTATATACGCATTTTCATTTTCTTAAATTTTTAACTAATATTTCACAATCAGGTGTATCAAAACCGGTTATAATTCAAATGTATTCGAATAATTTTTTGCACTTCAATCTGTTCTAGACAAATCCTATCTATATCACTAAATTACATATCAATTTGATTACATTTTGAACATACTATATTTTTGTCCTACAACAAACAACATAGCTTACAGCATGACTCTACCAAAGGTAGGCACTCCACTCGACTTTTAACAGAGGTGGTGGTAATACTTCAGTGCTTTTCACATTTACATGAGCACGCGTCATTGATATATTACATCAATGGCACGCCTTAATAAAATTGTCGATCAATATAGTTAATCAATCGCGACAAATCAGTTAACAGTATGGCGCAGCCAGTCTAATGAGATTTAGCCCGGACTCGCCGCGCAGCCCAGTTAAAATGCATATAGACTGTTTGTAGAGAGTTTAATTTTAAATGTGTTAATTGCAAAATATTTGCACACATTATTTTAGGATAGATTTATAAACATCACTTACAATTTTTAGGCTAGAATTAGTTACCTACCCTTTATATTTTTATTGGAGTTAACCGACGAGACAAGCATGCCGTTCCCCTGATGGTAAGCAATACGACCTCCCATGAACAGTAGCAACGCCGCACATAACTTTGGATTACAAAGTACTGCATGACACTCCACTGCGCTCGTCACACTGAGACTTAAGATGTTTAGTCTCATAATTAACAGTAATTACGCTGGCTACAATGTGTCCTTGAAACCAGAACACAACAGTGCATGCATGCGGTAGAAATAGACATTGCAGTTTTACCCACTCAGACGGTCCCTCACATACGAGAGACTACCACCAGTAAGTATAGCGTTGGGGTCCTAAATTCCGCGAAACAATGAGAAAGTGACAAGATTTTATACAATTGATTATAACTCATAGCTCTCGTCTGAATATAATTTACTAACATCCTACATTGGTTACTGAATATAAAGCGTACCTTCTCCGGGAACCATGGCGTCATGAACGGCATCTGGAAGGTGTTGGCGTAGGAGTGCAGTGTGTCGAAGGATTCTGGAGTCACGGCACCCACCATGGCAATCACTCCTCGCGCGAACTGGTTGCAAACTGTAACAATGTTGAGACAATACTAAGGGACTGCACAGTTTTCAAGATTTTTTTGTCAGTTATCGTATTAAGATAGATTAGCATTTATTTGGGAACATAGATCAGAGTGTGATTTTTGTATTTGATCCATTGATGTATTAAAAACCCAATACATCAATGATTTGATCGGCTTATACATGTATCTGACGTCATTTAGCAGGAAGCGGTGAAAACAGTTCTCACGTCACAACTCTGAAAATAACTCTGTTATGCTTACATGGCTAAACCATTGCGATAATGTGGATGAAATTCGATGCCAAGTAAGATTTAACACATATTTTTTGTTTGATGTAAATCATATTCCTGGCGAGCGAAGCCGCGAGAAACAGCTGTTGTTGCCGTCTAAACTATAAAGTGTTTTTTAGAGTTATAAATAGATTTAAATTTTGCTTCACCGCCATTAAAGTCCATTCACAAAAAAATACCTCTCGTATCATTTATAATTAACGCAGCTTCCAAACAATACAAAAAAATCCTGACCAGAGTTCGTCAAACAAAAATACAAATGTTAATATGTAGTGAATAGTATATTCTATGTTTATAATTATTAATGTATTAGTTTGTTATATTATATTTTACGCGTTTAGTTATTTATTTATTTTTTTAGTATTTTTATTTTATTTTAGAACATGCAGTAACAATAACAAATGGTTTGTTAGACCAATGCATTTAAAAATCAAAATTTACTCGGAATAGAAAATATTTACCGCAAAATACTGTTACTTCCGAGTTTATACGTTTATTAACAGTTTTATAGGGTTACCGTCTTTGCTTTTTTAAGATAAAATAAAAATAAAATACTTTATTCATCACGTAGGCGAACATAGTTGCACTTATGATAAGTCGAGACACATTTAATTATTTATTATTACTTACATAACTACAGACACTTTTATTACGAGTAAACTAAATGATGAAAAATAAAAAGTAAGAAGCCAGCTCGGGCTGGCAAGAAAAGCAATATAAAACAAGAGATAATTTTGTTAACAAAAAATAATAATAATAGTATGATAATGGGAGGAACGCGTCGCGATCCTCACCGGTGAGGACACTACAGGCCCTAGCCTAGCTAACCTACCAACCTTTCACTAGCTATCTAAGCGATGACTACCCGAAGAAGAAAGGCAGAAAGAAACTCCGGGCTTACTTTTTTGTCATCATTTGTCCATCATTTATCTTTATATTTTATTTATTTATCGCGAAACATAATTATTTTGATAGCAGTCAACATTCCTATTCAGGTTACATAAATATTAAATTAGCGACATGCACTGCCGAACAATAGGCGTTTTTAATAAATCAAATGACAAGAAATGAATTAGTTTTTATTTGCTGGAATCATGGTTATAATGGCTTTAAATTATATACCATGTTCAACAGTACGCAAATAATATGTACAAATAAAAATAGTAATTGAAATAAAACTATTTTGCGGATTTATTATTGAAAATACCAAACTGGAATATCGCTTTAGGGCCGTCAAATTATTTAAGTGGTTTATTATTGCCAATTTTAGTTAGGTATATACAGCAAGAATGTCTAGAATGTCAAACTTTTCATGCAAAACCTTTTGTGCGAAATTAAAAATATTTTAGATTCAATATCGTAATCGTACATTAAACTCAAAGTTGCACAGAATATAATATTAGCTTTAAAGTCAATTTCATGCGAACCAAAGTAGGCACACCGATCGTTGATTGTATACAACTCCAACACACTGTAATCAACACGTTTAAACAATATAATGTAATTACTAATTAGGTGGGTGCACTAGTTGCGTCTCTGCCTACCCCTTCGGGGATAACAGGCGTGAGGGTGTGTGTGTGTGTGTAATTAGTGTAATTTAGTCATTATTGAGCCTGTGACTAGTGAAAATTTAAAACATTGTTAGCGACAGCTTTCCGTATTTTGACAAACAATCCGACCGTTTTTAGGTGTTACGTAATTATTTTACACAATCATTAACTATTAATCCACAATGAAAATTACGTTAATTATTTTTTATGTTCTGTTTTTATTACTAGCTTCTGCACGCGGTTGTCTGTGTCGGGGAATCTAAGCCTTTTTTTCGCGGGGAAAAACTCTTAATCGCTATCACGAGGAGTGTGGGGGTGGGTGGACGGTCATGTTGGTTTCACCGATCTTATGTCCGCCCAATGTCGACACTTGGGAGTATAACATCATCAGAGCGAGCATTGGACCGAGTTTCTAACACTGTGTACACCCTACACCGGCATTACAACCAAAACCTGCGGTGGCCTTCGGCGCATACGGGACGGCCACAAGATAGCTGCGTAGAGATTACATATAACACACAACTACATGTAACACTAAAACTAACCATACTGTTGAATGTCTTTTGCTAAAACGTTACTTTCTTTGAGTAGATAGTAGATAACATCCGAGCAATATTTAATTGCAATGTATAATCGTAAAAGTCAGGTAAAAGAAAAGTAACTTCTAGAGTTATACATACCTATAGACACAGTCATCGTCACCTTTTATCCCCGAAGGGGTAAAGCAGAGGCGGAATTATTGCACCCACTTTTCACCGTATGTATTCCGTCCCATGGTGTGATAGAGGGCGAGCCTATCGCCATTTGGGGCACAAATTCTAGACTCCTTTTTTTTTAACCCGCAGTAAAAATCCTTCTTATAGATACTTATTCTAAGCCCGGGGAGGCGAAGAATAGTTATGTCGGACTCACCGGCCTTCCGAACCAGATGCCACCTAAGTGACCTCTGAGCTGATACTGAATAGAAAAATCCAATATCAATTTACCCGACCCGGGGATCGAACTCGAGACCTCAACATAGCAGTCGTACCGTAATACTTACGTACGCCAGCGATGCAGACTTAACTACTAGACAATGACATAATATAGTATAATGTACAACGCACTAATGTCAGGAACATTTTCTATAAACTTTCGCATTCAATATAAATAAGTAAGTAAGATAAGAAGTAAGATTTACTTGCACGGATGAATAAAAATATCGTAAACAAACAAGACGTAGTACAATCAAATAAAAGGCAAAGTAATTAATATCAAATTAAAACAGTTGTACCTACTTGGAGAGATGTACAGATAATATCACGTTCAATTCAAATATCGAGTTAGGTTCGCTCTCGGCGTCGCCCGCGTGAGAAAGTTTTTCTGGGATAATTTTTTCCGGGATAAAAAGTAGCTTATATCTTTTTTAGGGTTTCAAACTATCTACATACTAAATTTCATAGAAATCCGTTTAGCAATTTCGGAGATGTGCTCTTTTTAATTCACCCCCATTATTTTTTATCACATTTCTTTAAATGTACAGACACAGCGGTTCTATTGCTTTATTATATGTATAGATAGATAGATGTATTTGCATAACCAAATGACATTCGTACTCCATATCTGACACACATAACTGTACCCTCAAAACGTCTTAAATTAATTTATCGCCGGCCATAAATGTATCAGATATTATTGTTTAGGATTACTATTACACGAACAAGACAGCATACTAATGCGCCGGTGGTAAATCAGAATATATTATTTGACCCTAAATATTGTGGTTCAACGCTTTATAAAACATTATTGTTTGATTTATTCGTGTGTTCTACACTTCATGCATACAGATTTGGTGTGGGTCCTTATGGCACAGTTATTGATTGTGTAACACTGCTGGTGAGAAAGCATTGTCTAGATGGCATGCTTGACCTACGGGGTAGTAAATTAACGGCTTGGCTTGAAAGTGCCAGGATCTTGTTGATGGGTGTATCAAAGTCAACGTCATAATCTCATTACGAAGAGCAATTGTGAGTTCGTCTTACCCAACCAACCACACTTCATGAGGCGCATTGCAAAGTTTATGTAGCTTAGGATCAATTATTGTATAAAACAAGTATAAAACTGAGGCCTTGTCAATCAGGTTAATAAAGATGTCTTATTTAACATGCTACGACAAACTAATTGTTGTGCATCTGAGAATAAGGACGATGTAGTAAAATATAATGTTAACGCAAGTCGTTCCGGTCACCCACTAGACGGTCGGTCGAATTGTCTCGCCTATTTCATTCGTCGGTTGAGTTTACACAATTATATGGGGTTGTCTGGACAATCCCTTGCGCTAACTTAGTAACGTCCTACCCGATTCATGAAATGTCCTCATCAGGTTTCTAATATTGCCACCACCTATGCGGAAATTGAACTCTTAACTCTGTCGTAACAAAAATATGTACATACATAGCATCACGGCATTTTCCGTTTTTAGGGGTAGGCAGTGGTGTACCGAACCCACATTTCGGCAGCTATAATAAGTCCCATGTAATAGGTGCGGCTCTATTGCCGGGTACATTTCCAGACTCCAGGCTGACACTGAGTAGAATAACCCAATTTGCCCGACCCGGGGATCGAACCCGAGACCTCAGCAATCCTACCGCAATACAATTACGCCACTGTGGAAGTCACGAAACAAAAAATAATAGTTTATTGAAGTGCGTTATTAGCTAATACTAGTGTCTAACAATGTCAGTAGACAAGTTCACAAACGATCGTGTATTCGGTAGTTTCATACATTCCCTACGGACGACGCGGGATCACGAAGGGTTGCTCTTCTTATTTCACGAACTAAGCTAATTTTTACGAAGGAGGAAAACAAATGTAAACCCATTGTGAACAGTTTTTTTCTGTAAAATATAACTGCTTTTGTTAAAGAGGCCATGCGGGACCTTGAGGTCGTTTTTAAGAAATCGTTTTGTTATCGTTGAAATTTAAAGGGTAGTATGGGCTTGAAAAACATTTGTCAATTAACATTATGATTATACAATTGTTTGTGATTATTTAGTACTAGTTCCTAATATAATTTAAATAAAATAAAATAATGTGTAAGGCAGGAGTTACCAACATTCGCTAATCTAAACAAAATACGCCACTGTTGGTAACATGATAGATGATTAAAAGAAAAGAAACTCGCGTGTTAGACTACAATATAAGTGCAGTATTGTAAAAAAATTCCTCTAACATATATTCCAAAAACATAGATATGATATTAGCAATCGCAATCTGAAGAATCAAAAGTAACCCAATTGTCATAGTTTTATAAACTACACTTAAATGATCACTGGCGGTTCCGTGCAGCTATCTTCGTGCAAAAAGATAACCCGGGGCCATCCCGTAAGCGCCGACAAAGGCCACGGAGAGTTTTGGTTGGTATGCCTTTGTAGGGTGTGCATAGTGTTAGGGACTCGGTCCAATGCTCTTTCGGATGATGCCATACTCCCGGGTGTTGACATTGAACCGTAAGATCGGTTAAACCAACCTAACCGTTTCACTCACACCCCGGTGGTAGTAGCGCCAATGCGTTATTCCCCTCGATAAGAAAAAATAAACGACAAATACTCGTTTTGTTGTTCATACTAGTTAAATACGTCAACTCTTTGTATACATATACACTCACGCCTGTTATGCCCGAAGGGGTAGGCAGAGGCGCAATTAGGGCACCCACTTTTCGCCATTATTCCGTCCCATGTTGTGATCGGGGGCGTGCCCATCGCCATATCGGGCACAAATTCTAGACTTCGAGCTGATACTGAATAGAAAAACTCAATATCACTTTGCCCGACCCGGGGATCGAACCCGAGACCTCAGCATTGCAGGCGTACCATAAACAACTACGCCACCGAGGCAGTTATAATGTCATGAATATGCGTGTGGAACGCTTTTTCGATTAATTTGTTAGGGCGTGTCGTATTCATACATTTTGAAAATCATTGCCCAAACTGATCTATCCAGCAGACGGGATCCATCGCAATGACAACATTGAATAGGGATCGTAGGCGATTAGCTCTTTATTATTCAAATTCCATTTCATGTTCAGAGTTTTCAATCTGTAAAAGTGAGATTTGAGACAATACAAATGCTAAATTGTTGTACGTATGAGCCGTCGATATGAAAATCCTTTAGTAAGTGCCGCTCTGCTCCACCTCGGTACCAATACGGAATGACGTTCTTTAATTTAATGCCGTTAAGAATATTTCTAAATTATATTTAAATGTTTAGGCAGGTTTTTTCACTTTAATTTCTTAATGAGAAAAAATAATAATTTCATAATTGTAATTTTTTATGTCGTGGTGGGCGTAATTGACTACCAATTTAACAGGATTTTTCTTAATGCAATAGTTATGATGACACGGTTCAAAATTTTTTCATAGGTTTATAAACTATAATAATTAATTAAATTAATATGTAATTATGCTTATAAATCACACAATTCCCACGACGCAATGTCGCGGCGTGCAATCACGGTGATAATCAAATAGGTTTAAGTTCTATTACTATAACTACATAATTATTGTGACATAGCATACCATAGCTTCACATAATTTGAGATTATAAAAATAGATTGTAATTTAATCAAATGTTCAATTGCAAAATCTGCCAGCTTAACATAAATTACTAAAGCGGCCCGACACTCAACATGAACTATTCAATTGTGGCTTTTCCTATACCCTGCCGCGAATATTGAATAGAGGGACGATATCATTTTTCTCGCCACGCACGCATTAGTGCTCTCTGTACTTCCAAATATTGTTGGGGATATTCGCGTTGAAATATGGATGTGGTAATAAAAAAAAAGCAAATAGAGACCGTTTTGCCCGCGGGGACGTCATATGTCGATCACGTCTGAGCATCACACATATTATATTCACAGAGAGTTTAGATGCCAAACTCGCCATTGCTTACAAGTATAACAAACTTGGTAGCAGTTTCCTTATTGTAGGCTCGCTTTGCGTTTGGAGGAAGTTAATACGACGGTTAGTGTTAGTTTAAACTTCACAAGCTCAACTAAAGACATTTAGGGGTCAAGTGGCTCACAAGCGTACCTGAATTATGTTGATGTAAATTCTTCCACATTTAGGTGTTAAAGTATTTCTTAACTTTGTAATTTGCGAACCACGCGTGTACTTCGTATGTCTTGTGATTCCTCTTCGCATTCAGAATAAGCCTTTTCTGTTGGTATGCTTTTATAATATAACTAAAGTATTTGGTTCGTTTGAGGTACCTAACTTGGTAGGCTTCTATGAAAAATAATGATCATATCATAATTTTTGTTGTATGAAAAGTAGGTACAACAGTTTGTGAACATTTTCAACAATAAGCATTTCGCTTCATAACTGTAATTTTTTTAAATTTCATCACAAACAGACCGAAACTCGTAATACGTGAGCTCTATAAATGTAGACTGCGACGACGTGTACGAAAAACATCGGTTTCTTGTGTTATTGTTGTTTGTAATGTGAACTTATATGCTTCTTTTACGCCTTCAAAAAAGTGTGTCAAGTCGAGCTTACTCTCGGGAACTACTTGATAGTTGGGGCACGTGTTTTTCGCACCATATCTGTGTATATTTTCACGGTTTAAACCCCTTTCTCTTTAAAACTGTGCCGAGTATTTCTCTGATATGTGTTCGAAAAAAATTGACCTGTCTAACTCTAGCCATACCTGTTTTAGCATTCCATCGATTTTAGATTACACAAAGCTAAGAGTGCAACATCAGATTATCACAGAGGTGAACGCTATTAGTCGTGGATTGGCGAGTCATCTTCCCACACAGTTTCAGGATCACGTAGTGCTTTTATGTTGCTGTGTATCTAACAACACGTGTATCGCAATACTAGCGCATATTGCAGAACTCGCTACATCGCTACTGCAACAAATATTATTAGAACTTTTTGAATTTTCAAATCTTGTCTTTATTAACTACGTAGCTACGTGGCTGTCTACGTATCTACGATTGTCTACGTAGCTGTGATTGTCCACGTAGCTGTATTTAAATGTCGCGTCGGGACGGTTTCTGACGGTAAGCTTGCGTTTTATTTATTCCTAGTAATTGTAGATAAAATATAGTTTGAGTTGGTACTCTTTACGTGTCATGCATTTTTATATTACATAAACTGTGTACACCTACTTTTCACAACTAAAGGAAAGAGCTAATTTTCATAAGATATAGCATGAATAAACCACTGGCATAGACGAAGTAGCCGCGGCAACATTGTCGGTATCAGTTGTACGTTGTAAATGAATCGATATAGCTTTGCACTTGAATGTGCAATTATGCTGAATTAATAGGTAAAGTTAAAAACGATTCGATGACACGTATCTCTATACGTATTGGTGTATCTGCGTACTGTGTTCACACATGGCATAATCTCTACTTATTCGAGTGCTTGTTTGCAAGCCTCGAGTGCCCGTATTCCTTCAAGCTCTATTAAGTCGGTCGACCTACTTGTCTCCAGGGCTGGCACTATTTTGATCAGTGTAACAAAATCTTATATTATATTAGATAGTTACAATACAATTATTTTGATTAACAAATAGCTACTAACGCACGAGTTACTTCAAAGTTTGAAATTTTATGAAGTGTTTTGTCACACCATGCCTTGTTATAAAGCCAAGAAAATGCAATATTCATGATATTTTTTAGAAATTTAAATTGCTTTGTAGCGAAAAGGCCAATCTGATTTCACTGTAATATTAGCAAAAATGTGAGAATTAACAAGTTTGCATGACGTTTTTACGTGACGTTGAGTTTTGATACGGAATATCCTAATCTCATATTTATCTCATTTTAAAGATAAATCCGCTTTAAATTTAAAAGTATTGGTTTTTATACTATGATAACATTTAACACGATTAGAAGAACACCAAATTAATTTTAACACGAAAGTTCGACTAAAATTATCTTTTCATAATAACTCACTAATATCTTGTATTAATTTCTTCAAGTTATAAATAACAAAACGGATTAAATTCAGCACTTAACATGTTAGGTTGGGGAAAGAGATTCTTCGCATTTTATATGAATTCAAGACTTCATTTTTCAAAGTTTATTCACATTTAATTACAGTATGTAGGTGTCATTTGTTCGATGAGTTTCTGCCACCTTGTAGGTAGTGCCATAATCCCGTTGCTGTAGAAATTGTGTCAATAAAACGCCACAAGTAGTTTTGGCAGTCTTCTCTAATGTTAAACTGATGCTGCCTAAAGAGTTCTCAAGAGACCGAAACAGGTGGAAATCTGAAGGTACAAGGCCAGGGCTGTATGGTGGATGCATTGCCACCTCCCAGCCAATCTCTCGCACACACACACACACACACACACACATAGACTCACGCCTGTTTTCCCCTAAGGGGTAGGCAGAGGTGCAACTAGTGCACCCACTTTTCGCCGTTATTCCGCCCCATGATGTGATAGGGGGCGAGCCTATCGCCATATCGGGCACAAATTCCAGACTTCGGGCTGATACTGAATAGAAAAACTTAATATCACTTTGCCCGACCCGGAGATCGAACCCGAGACCTCAGCTTTGCAGTCGTACTGTAATACAACTACGCCACCGAGGCAGTCTCTCGCAAGGACAAATAATATAAATAATTAAATTAAAGTTGAGATCCTGAGATGGCGAGGCCTCGGGTTCAATCCCCGGATCGGGCAGTGTTATTGCGTTTCCTAGTCTGTACCCCGGAGACTGGAATTTGACTGATACGGCGAAAAGCTCCCCCTTATCACATCAAGGGACGGAATATGCACGGCGAAAAGTGGGGGACTAGCACCTCTGCCTATCGCTTCGGTGATGAAAGACTTGAGTGTGTTTAATTAAATTAAAATATAGTATTTAATATAACGAATCAAAAATGAATCATGCTATGGAACATGTAAGTTAATACTTCCGATCCGAAAAGATAGCCTAGCCTCCCCTATCCGATTCAATCTCAATAGCATTTCGAATAGCCTCGGCCACTAATCACCAGGCTATTACCGTTTTTATCTCCCCCAGCCTTTACGATCGTACAGAGACCGTCACACACTTGGAAATCATTATAGGCGGAATAGAGGTAAAGACCTATAATAAAATTGTCCCGGGGCCAAAACATTCGTCCCCTTTTGAAGAGGAAACAAATCGTAAATGACTACGGTCCTAGTTTCTGCAAGGTCCTTGATTTGGGGCGAATGGCACCGATTTTTTTTTATTATGAGAGGTTTTCGGTTCGGGTAATAATTTTATATTTTGATAACTTTCCGTATCGTATTATTACATACATTTATTTACTATGGAATTTACTGTGATTTATTAATTATATATCTATGTGGCGTGTAAACATCCACTCATCATTCATCCGATCACAATTAATCCTACAGTAATAATAAGTCCATATAAGGTTGTCCTTTCTAAGATTAAGACTACGCTTTCTATGTTTAGAAAGGTGTAACCCCGACTGAATCCAAGTAGGTACGCATATCAATAAAAAAATAATTTTGATTCATTGATAATTACATTCTTATGCATATTAATTTGTTCTCGAGATACAAAATTGTTTTATAACATCGGATAATGTAAGCTTCCTTTGATTAATTATATACCTAGTCACTGAACGTTTCAAACACGTCTAATAAAATAGAGGCGAACTATTCCCCACTAAATGAGCTCGAGTGAATAAATTTTTGTTGTTTTTATTTTTTTCATGGATATAATTTCTTTATAGAAACCATATCATAACTGGCATCATTATGCGCGCACACAAGGATACGCAGAGTGATGCAGCCATAGAATAAAGACTGCTTATAGTCCTTATTCTGAGGATGCAGCGATAGCGTATGACACAGCTATCACGCATACTAGTTTAAGAATTAAAGTTGGCCTGTTTGCTTAATAATTCACATCTTCATGAAGGCGCAATTTTATTTTGTCAATAAAATTAACAAGAAATTTCAATAGCTCATAATTCCAACATCCATATTTTGACATCCAACAAGGACTGAAGAACTCTCATTAATTGCAATCGTTATGTTTACTAGAGACAGTGGCTGAACACGAACCGTACTAGCACTGAACCATTATGAAGGGCTCTGAAGGGCTGTAGTCGGTATGCAGGCACTTATTTTCCAGCGGTGATTTTGTTAGTTTTTGCCAACTTTTTTTATTTATGGATATTATTTTATGTCAAGTATATTGTTAGGATTTTTGTATATTCGATATGTCAAACGACAACTTATAATTGATACTGAAGCAAGCCTTTTCCTATATTTAGAAGAAAATGTTGGTACATTTATAAACTGTCAAAAGCGGTGGGTTTCTCCGAACGATTCTCAAAAGCGATTACTGTTTTCAATCATTTAGATTTTAAAGCAATTATGATTTTACCGAGACCGTTAAAAGTTATTTTATATCTACTTAAACAGTATCCTGTTCTAAAAATAAACACAAATTTACGAAATACTGATAATATGGTGAAATATAGTACATACATACATATACATATACACTCACGCCTGTTATCAGTAGGCAGAGGCGCAACTAGTGCACCCACTTTTCGCCGTTATTCCGTCCCATGATGTGATAGGGGGCGAGCCTATCGCCATATCGGGCACAAATTCCAGACTCCGAGCTGATACTGAATAGAAAAACTCAATAACACTTTGCCCGACCCGGGGATCGAACCCGAGACCTCAGCTTTGCAGTCGTGCTGTAATACAACTACGCCACCGAGGCAGTCCATGAAATATAGTAACATAGCAAATACTGTACCTCTAATATTAAATTTACTTATTCCAAATAAAAATCTCATAAATAGCCAATTTTCTACCCTACTAATATTATAAACGTGGAAGTTTGTAAGTATGGATGTATGGATGTTTGTTACTCCTTAACGCAAAATCTACTGAACGGATTTCCATGAAATTTACCACACGGGTAGATTATGTTCTGGATTAACACATAAGCTTATTTTTTTCCCGGGAAAATATAAAGCCGCGGGCAAAACATAGTATATTATAAAACTATTTTGTTATTTTTTTGCCACAAACTATAGAAACGTACGTATTACTTAAACTAAAAAGCTTTAAATAAGCCATATTGTTATAAACTCAACACCCGAATACGAACTACGAAATGATAAATGTGCAGGCGGGAATATACAAAAATTACAAAACATATTTACGTATTACGTTGGTAATAGGACTGTCGCCGCCTGCAGTACATTTTAAATTCAGTATCTATATGAGTGTCTATATGCACTTAATTCAAAGGGTTGCGAGCACCTTCTGCGTTCACCCTAAAGATCGGTGTGGCCAAAAAACCCGACTCGTGTCAGGCTACTGGTAGTTTCACAAGTCGTCTTTTTACAAAACAGTTAGATCTCCCAGTGTTTAAATTCGTTCTTGGAATAAAATGTAACCTAGAGCATCCAGAATGTAACTACTAACGTAAAAATTCCGCGAATGGGAACAGCATTTCCACGAGTTAGCACATTCAAACTAATCTTTTTGATATTTCAGATTTTTGTAATAGCGATTTTAATGTAATCAATATTGAAACCGCTACAAAACATTTGAAATCTTTCGAGAAAATCTACAAATATGCTTTTCGACACCGCTGAATAATTCAGAATATGAAGTACGCTCTACAAAAATAGACCCGATAATAAAACGGGCATCCATTTGCAAAACACGCGCTAGACGGAACTTTCATTGGACATTCACCTAATGGCTCGGAAAGGCATCCTGGGTGCAATGCATAGTTATTGGCAAAGAGGTGCCATGGAACAGGCCCAGCTATTCGGGTCACCGAGAATATTTAAGGCATGCGCCCGATATAAAACAGAAACACACGGGCTAAGCGCGCAATATTCTGAAGGCGGACACCATATTTTCACCGGTACACAATGACTTTCGCATCTCAAAATAAAATTGATGGCACCGTTAATATTAACGGTCACCAATGTTGCCAATATTGCAAAATATTCTTCATGATCACTGAAAATACTTGAGGGCGTTTTTAACCCCCGACAGAAAAAGAGGGATGTTATAAGTTTAGTGTGTGTATCTGTATGTCTGTGGCATCGTAACTCTCGAACGAATGGACTGAGTTTGATGCGATTTTTTTTATTTATAAGCTAATGTTATCGAGATGGTTCGTAGCTGTAATTTATGAAGGCGTTCGAAGATTATCAGCTCATTTCCAACTTTCACAAGTCCGATTGATTTTAAATTTGGTGTACTGGGACTGCGACAATAATTTTAAGACATGTTAACCTTGAGCTGATGCTGCAGTATCAACTAGTCTACGGGATATCCAACTTCTTCTTCTTTAGCAACTTATAGCAGATATAGCGTGTGTGGACTCATTAGAATGATTTCAAGTCTCAACGAGTAGGTGTTAGATATTTTATTATCAATGGAGAATATATTTAGTAATTTAAAAAGTTTGAAATAAAAACAATATTTAAATTTAAATAACACTGACACAAAAAACCTTTAAAACTAAAATAATGAAAGTGTCTTAGTCGTTTAAGTACCTCGTAATATTTTGACCCAAGCATCGTCGCTTCGGGAGATCGCTAAAGAAGCATTTTCATCTCCCTGGTCCAGAGTTTGGCCCCCTGATGTGAGGACGCTTTGTTCAAAATATTACTAAGTACTCAAACGATAAAGACATGTTTATTATTTGACTTCTTGGAGGTTTTTTGTGTTGGGGGTTATTTAAATTTTCATTTAATTTTTAACTTTATAAGTTAAGGCATGTGACTGAGTTTCTTGTAGCATTATTTCACAAGTCACTTTACACATTACTATTATGTTTACATAGCTGTAATTGAATATAACTGAATATTTTAAAATTAATACAAGGGAATTTAATGATCATTTTAATGAACACAATATTCAAACAATACAATACAAGTTTTGTCTAGAATTCATTGTCCAACAGAAGAAATCTCCTAAATATTTTTTTCCTCACGCAAAATAGTAATTAACGGAAACCTAAGTTAACCCTGAGGGTTTTTCTTATTATACAAAGCACAAAGAATATTACATTACTTTGTGAGCGATCGTTTATATTTTTATACTTTAAATATTACTCCACGCTTATTTCCCCGTTTTTTGTTTATAACGTCGGCAAAAAATTCAGTTATAAATTTCAGTAATCTACCCTAATAATATGTTGTTATTGTCATGTTCTGTTTGGAATTTTAGTTATGACATGTTATAATATGTTGGTCATCTATGGGCATATTGGTTATGTTATAATATTATGTGATGTTGTAGAGTTTCTGTCTTGGTTATACTTGGGCTGCTTATTTAGTATAGTTTTTTTTTAAGTATATTCGCTTTACTTGACGTTGGAAAAATTGTCCCGAATGAGAGAGCCAGTTGGAAAAAAACATATTGTAAAAACACACATTAATTTATTAACTTATAAAAAAACCTCCAACGCAGATAATCCTAGGCTACTTGTCCACAGTGGTTATAACACAATTATGCATTAATATTATAACATTACGTGGTGACGATAAAAGTTTTGAAATTATTAAACATTCCAATCAAACAAAAAATACATAACGTAGGTAACTGATTCCATAGCCCACATTATGCAGCGCCTCGCTTGTTAGGAATAGTAATTCATTAATATTATGTGTAGGATTGAAATCTACAAGTAGTAGTGTCAACAAAGTCACACTTGGGCAGCAAACTTGTGTGAGTATTTAGCAAATAACTTATTGCATTGGTCCGTTACCTGCTGGAAGTGGCTTTGAAGGAAAATTATTTAAGTAATTGGATCATGTCCGAGATTGGTAAAATTTCGATAGCGAATTTCATTAGGTCGCGAACAGTTTTGAGTCTACAGTGGCTGCCTTGCTAGTTGCTAATTATATATTAAATTTATGAATAAAATCCTATGAAGTATCAGCTCGGAGTCTGGAATTTGTGCCCGATATGGCGATAGGCTCGCCCCCTATCACATCATGGGACGGAATAATGGCGAAAAGTGGGTGTACTAGTTGCGCCTCTGCCTACCCCTTCGGGGATAATAGGCGTGAGTGTATGAGTGTATATGTATGTATATATATGTATGAAAAAAATCCTTATTGCGATTGAAAGTGGCGACTCTGATGCCTTCATCGGAAAACGCTGAAGGAAACACTGTAGGAATTCATTACTTATAACACGCTGGATGCTCGCCGCTTCTGTCAGGTCTATATGGGAATCTCAAGGGAAAGCATAGGCCAATTTCATGTGGCTGATAATGACATGATAACTGTTCAATGGTTTTATATTCATGTACTATCAAAACTCAATATAATACATTTAAACAAGGTCTTACATGATAACATTGTGTGTAAGGAAAATAACTACTTGTTTATGCTTTTTGCGCTATTAAAACTTATAGCCGAAGTTGTACTGGGTGCTAAGATCCTAAGCGTACACTTGTGTACGGTGGCTTAACGAGCGAGCCACTCAAGGTTTTAGGCGGCTCTGATTTATTTACCACTAGTAACATCTGTTCCTCGACACAAGTGTCTAAATGATATTTTGAAGTTGTCAAATTATCGCGCACTTTGTGATCGGAGTTCTTGGCAAGTGAGGTTAATTAATGTTTGCGTGAAGAGCTACGATTAAACGCACATTAATTTGTAATAGTAAATATTAGATTAACTAGATTACTTAAATGAACACAGATTTATATACTCAATTTGATGCTCTCTTATATCTTCTACGGAGAGAATTAAAGTATTAAGTTTTGCGGCGTATTCAATTTATATTTTCGCTATGATTATTACTGTAATTACCCAAAGTTACTCCTTTCGAAAATAGTTGTCTGGTTTTTATTTTTATTTATTATAATCAATCAGGTTCAGCGTCTTCGATGACTGGTCAAAAAAGAGTGACAGATAGACCGAGACTTTCAAATTGTTTTATTCTGTAATAGACATCGTGCATAGAATATACACATAAGTAATATCTTACGAACATGGAGTTTAATATTAATATTAATATTAATAGTATTATAAATATCCCACTGCTGGGCACGGGCTTCCTCTACAACTGAGAGGGTTTAGGCCTTAGTCTACCACGCTGGCCTAGTGCGGGTTGGTAGACTTCAAATACCTTTAAAATTCTTATAGAGAACTCCTCAGATATTCAGGTTTCCTCAGGATGTTTTCCTTCACCGTTAAAGCGAGCGACAATTCACAAAGAATACCAATATATAGAATAGGGTGTGGCGTCACCGCCACTTGGAAACGAAACAGTAGGGCACTCAACAATTAATACAAGTCACAAACAATTTACCTTCCACATACCAGACACCGGCCGATAAGAAACTTAAGAGCTCGTAAACAATTCAGCATCCAATGATACAAGTGACCAAAGAGAGTGGTAGCCCTACCACAATCTTCAGTTAACTTGTGTATTTATATATAAAACATTAAGCATTTTATTTGACTCTCTCACAAACTGTCTTCATATATTATACTCGTTTACTCTTTACTCGGTCCAATAAATCACGTGGAATCCTTCTCTGAATTTAATTTCTAAGTAGGACGCAATAACCTACAAGGGTTTTCAACTGCGAATATTCGTCTCGGCAGTCCGTTCTACTCGCAACTAGGCTATCGTCACTATATAGATATATTAATTAAGTTGTTAATTTCAATCTATATTAAATACATCTATTTCAAATACATCCCGAAATGAATATCATAAAATCAACCCATTTGTTAAACATAAACGAATATTGCCCCAATTTGTTATGAGATTCAGCTTTGCGGCTGACAGACAGTTCGTAATAGCCTAAGTGCACTCGTTTATAAATTGATTCGTCTCTTGAAGAGAGCTTGTTAGATTTATTAATGCTTTATCAAAGGAGGTAAAACATCGTCCGAACTGAATATGATAAGGATTTAATTCCATGAGTGGAACCAACAGTCGTACATGAAACGAGGGCGAGACGAGTGACCACAACGAAACACGCAGTACAAAGATTAAATTGAATCTGGCATTTGGCCAAGCCCGCCGTATCCAGAATTACAAAATATTATGTTGAATTTTATAGTCAGAGCAAATATTCTTTGGACTGCTTTATAATTCGCTTAAACAAACTACAGATCAAGCTGTAAATCAACGTTGCTAATTGCTTATTGTATTCTACTGTAAATTAGGATTAATGTTACGTCATTCGCGATGTGTCTGCTAACCGCAGCGAGCAACCTTGGTACACAACGGCTGAAAATCCACACACAAATTGAAGGGTCACGTTTCGCCTTAGTATATATGGTAATGCAGTCGTAATAGCTCTATAACTCTTATGTAGTGCTGAATAATATTATATTTGACTCTTTAAGCCCCGCTACGGACGCCGGCGGCCTAGTATAGGGTTTCCCCATATATCTATATAAGCGGGGCTTGATGGGTTAAAATGCATAGCCCGTTTCGGTTTTGCCAAAAACTAAAAACTACAATGGCTCGTTAAGGCTTTAAGAAATCAATTACGGTGTAATCAGTGTGTCTTCGACTCCCTTTTATGAAAGAATAAATGAGAAAGGAGTATAAGTGGCTAAGGATAGAATGCTTCATCGGCAAACGTTAAACGCCGATTAACAGTGAAGGCAATGGCGAAAGTTTTCTCGCAGTGTAGGGTATGAGGGCCAGTCAATGGGTCTTTCTACACAGCACCAGCACTGCCGCGTAAACGATGAGAAGTAGGATTGCTCAGGTACGTAGCCGTATAATGACCCGCAGGCCCATCGCCCTAAACTTGGTGATAAGGGCATTAAATAAAGACGCATTTACCAACAAAGTTGTGTTTGGGTCTGAAATATTGTCGCTCGCTGGACGAGGTCCAGTATCGCTAAAATGTGCATAAGATACAAGACATGAACATCAGTGTTACTTTTTGCTTTACTCAAGAACCGTGAGGTGGAAATCGAATTTCTTAAGAAGAAGCTAAATAACACAAAGCGAGAAATTGTATCTATCCTCCATGGGGCCAAATACCGATATGTAAGAATGTAAGTAAGGGAGTTCTTAAAAACTTTAATATTGCTTCAGGTTTTATAGTAGCATGACTGCCTCGGTGGTGTAGTTGTATTGCGTACGCGTTACGAGTACGATTTGCGCGCTGAGGTCCTGGGTTCGAATCCCGGGTCGGGCCAAAAAAAACATTGTGACTGGGTTTTTCCATCTTAAAAATTACTCAGTCGCAGCTCGGAGTCAGGAAGTTGGCGGTGTGATACCCCCGTGCCTCGGAAAGCACGTAAAGCCGTTGGTCCTGCGCCTGACCTCTCTCCGGTCATGTCGGATTGCCGTCTCACCGGACTATGAGAGTGAAGGAATAGCGAGTGCACCTGTGTATTGCGCACACACTTGTCCACTATAATATCTCCTGCGTACCTGGCTAATCTCCGTTGAGATTGGCCGCCGTGGCCGAAAAACCGGCTAGGAGGATTTCATAGTAGCATAATGTAAAAACGCGCTTTTCGTTCGAAATATACAGGGAATGCAGTAAAACGCTGTCTTATAACAGTGCACTTAGAAACAAGAATCTTCGGGATAAAATAAACGATAATACACAAGAACTCTTAGAATAGTGAGTTTGGAGTGAACGGGAATAAAATCGAAGTTGATTCAACGGGTCTTATATAGCCCAGCGAAATCTGTTACTCAAACACATTAGCACATAAACATATAAGTACCAACAATTTTGAAGATTCTCGGCATTGAAATTTTAAAATTCCGTAATTGATAAACTAAACCTAGAAGTAACTTAACGTATTGGAGTGTGCTTGATCGTTTGTAATTTGTGTATCATCATCATCATCATAAGCCACATGACGTCCACTGCTGAACATAGGCCTCCCCCAAAGATTTCCAGATGGACCTGTCAAAAGCGGCCCGCATCCAGCGCGTTCCTATGCTTAACTTGACTGGAGTAAAGTATAACGTAAAAATCCAGTATAGAATTTGTGTATGCTACACTTAATTTATTTATGCATAAAATGTATGAATATAAATTAATCAAGAAATAAGATCTTTAGTGCTTCCATTATTAAGTAAGGACTTATTGCAGTTAATGGTCATAAAGTTAGCGCAAAATATACATTACAATAGTGTTGATAAAATGTAACGATGTGATTTACTTAATTTAGAGCCTACTTTAAAGCATACATTCCTTATAATGTATATGTTTTACTTCATTTATAATCATATATATATTATTATAAAAAGAAACACGAATCTCGTAAAAGTTGTATTTTTAGGATCTGTTTTACTGTGTAAAATGTTACGCAAAAAATAGATAAGTTGTTGTTAAAACGCATCTAGTTACCTGGTGGCTATATAATAGATAATATTATAATGTAAAAAAAAACAATAGTTAGATTTCTTTTATAACTTTTCATTACAATATAATGGGTGATATTATGACAATATACATTTTGCTTGGATGCAAACAATAATTGCAATTCTTTTCATTCGCTTTAACTGCCGACATTCGGTAACAACCGGGACCAGTTAATTAATATAGAAATTGCATTGGCTAATATCCCGTAATATCGGTCGGGGAAAGAATCTTTTCGCATATGGTATATATAATATAAGCTTTGATAAAATATCTTTGGCTGTATTATTAATATCTGGCTGGTTTTGACGACATTAAAAAGGTTGACTTTCAAAAAAGGAAAGAAATTAGAAATAATTGTTTTCATCTAATTTTGATTTATTTTTCTTTGTGTCAAAATCAGCGAATCTTATGATATGTCCAAAAGCTGGCCCAAAATTCTAACCAAGATAATTAAAATATATTATATATTTGAATAGAACCCCTAAAACAATACAATATAATAAATTATTTAATTTTAAAGACCGATTTTGAAATTGTGTCATTTTACTTTGCTTAAAAACGGCACTTAATATGAACGTTTTTAAAAAAGTTACAAATAGAGGGATCTAAAAATACTTTTTTAATGGACTGAACATCCATAGTATGGACAAAACCGAATAATTTTTGAAGAGATTGATAACTGGTGATGAAAAGCGGATCACGTACGACAAGAAGTATGAAAAAGGTCGAGGTCAAAGGTCGGTCTGTGACTTTTGTCGGCTTCACAGACTGTGGCAAAACCTGGGTTAACTCGCAATAAGGTGATGCTGTGTGTATGGTGGGATTGGAAGGGTGTCGTCTATCATGAGCTTTAACCATCGATTCTGATCTCTACTACCAACAACTAATGAGATTAAAGCAGGAAGTTGGGAGAAAGCGGCCGGAATTGATCAACAGAAATGGTGTGGTCTTCGTCACGATAACGATAGACCCCACACACCTTTAGCTATTCAACAAAAATTAAGAGAGTTTGGCCGGGAGGTCTTAATGCATCCACCGTATAGCGCTAACTTTACGCCTTCAGATTTCTACCTGTTTCGGTCTCTTCAGAATTCTTTATTTTATTTTATTTTTTTTCTTTTACTTTAGGCAGTGTCAGGTTAACATCAAGAGAGTACTGCCGAAAGTAATTATTGCGTTATTTTTGATCAGAAGTCCCAAAATTTGTACAGCAATGGTATTACACTACCTACAAGATGGCAGAAAGTCATCGAACAAAATGCCACCTATATAAGAAGCGTGCACGAACTATAGGAGGCAGCACAAAATCGACACAAGAGCCAATATGAATAAAAAAAGAAACTTAAGGTAGAACTATAATTTATTTATTATATTCTTTTAATATGTCAAAAATTATAAAATATGTGTTCCGGCCGAGTATTTTTGACACCCACCGTGTTCAGAATATGCTTTATTTACATTGGAGCTAGTTATTTAAGCAAAATTAGGAGGTTGTTTTCCTTTAATAACAGATTTTTTGTATTGAATTTTATGTTCAAAACATCTTTATTTTTTTAAATTATTATTATTTTTTATTATTTTGGTCAATTTTTACATAACCGTGAAATATAACATTCGTTTATGTAAGTAATTTTTTCTTCACTAACACAAAATTAAAGGCATTTACTTTAATTCATACCTAGAAAAAAAATGATTCAATAAAGTTTAACGGGTAAAAGCGATTTAAAGTTATGAATTTGTTCAGCTACTTATATGGGTGACTGTACAAATAAAACTGAGGTTTGTTTAATAACTGCTGTCTGCTATTATATTAACAACAGAATTCTGTTTTTACTTCATATTATACTAGGTATTGGTCGCGCCTCCGGCCGCGTGAAAAGCTTTTCCCGCTACAAAATTCCTTAAATCACAGTACGACGTCAGCGGCGTCTACTTAAGGAATCAGATTTAAAATAATAACCATTATTTCTTATGGAATTAAATTAAAAATAAATAATACCAGCCCTGTATTAAATACTGTCCCACTGCTGGGCACGGGCCTCCTCTAATACTGAGAGGGTTTAGGCCTTAGTCCACCACGCTGGCCTAGTGCGGGTTGGTAGACTTAACATACCTTCGATTTTTTAATAAAGAGCTTCTTAGGTATGCAGGTTTCCTCACGATGTTTTCCTTCACCATTAAAGCGAACGATAATTTATAAACAATACACACGTAACTTTGAAAAGTCAGATGCGTGTGAGTTGGGTTTTGAATCTCCGGATATTGTCTCGGCAGACCGTTCCATTCCCAACTAGGCTATAGTTCACTTAATCTGGAATTAAATTACCGCGATAAAAAGTAGCCTATGTGTTAATTCAAGACATGATCTACCCGTCTTCCAAATCGCATACAAATCCGTTCAGTTATTTCTGCGTTTACTTCTAATCTCCAAACATACAAACATTTTCACAAACTTTCTCATTTATAATATTAGTAAGAGTAAGATATATAAAACAGTATTTTCCTATAATTTCAAGACTACAAAATTTCAATACAAGACTGCCATAGCTACGACGAAGAAAAATCAACGGCGCAAAAGTAATACCTATCCAAAATGATTTGGTATCAATTCTGCCGCATGTAATCTGTGGTGATTGTGACACTCCATTTTGTTAATATTCCGAATATTTTCCGATCATGTGATGAGCATGTTAATAGGCCTCAGTATCAGTGGATACTCGGGGAATCTTGAATAGGGCGTGCGTAACGCCGAGACGGTGACATAACTTTTTTCCGCCAGTTCTTTGTCTCTCCGATGAATTTTTTGTCCCTTTTCAAAAGTACGATGTCGTATTCTTTTTACCATAAGAACGTTGAGATATTATTTGTGTAATGAAAATGATTCTTTGTTGTAGCTGTAGGGCTAAAGTTTAATTTTTCACGTGAGGCCGTATGTATGTTTTGGCACTACAGTATGAAAAATAAAACACAGAATATTTTATACATATTAATATTCACATCTAATACGATTTTTGTGTTTTTGACTCGTATATGCCGAGGAAGTGCTTGCCAATCTAATGCACTTTGTCGAAATTCTATGAAATTTTAGGTTAACTTAATGACGTAAATTAATACACAATTATCTAAACGACGAGAATTATAAAAAAAAAGCATGAGTAATAACGATTCTCTGTGGTAAAACGGCTAGGTTTTAGGAGAAAAAGGCGCAACACATAAAATTGCCTTTGTAGACACAGTTTAGACAGTTTAACTTTTTATAGCAGCCTTAAGGGCGAGAATTCAACGGAAATCTGCAAACAAATAGTACTCCCCAAAGAACGAAAAGTGCTATAAAAATTCGCCTCGTCGTCATTAGTCTCAGACATGTTTTGATCAGGGCCTTACTAAGAAGTGGTAAAGCAGACACTTGGAGTTCGGGTCGAGTCACCGCGCCGCTCGAATGATAATACCCTCTTTTTCAACAGGCCAGGTTAATAATTATAATCGCAGTTCGTAGTAAGGCACCAGGGTAGACCCGTGTTTTTATCTTCTCGCAATTTTAAATGAGGCCTTGTGAATAAACTTCGCCTTAGAGAGTACTCCATTTTAAATCCCACAGGATATGAGAGATTTCTTTTGCGTTGGAATAACTGTGTACTAACGATGACTACAGAAAAACCGTGGGGAAGCCAACGGTTTAAAGTTCGCATTCTTGCATTCGTATTTTTGTGGTTTCGGAGTAATTTCCAAGTTGCTTTTTAGGCAGTAAATGTTTTTATGTGCTGTTTTATTTTACTGTTGTTGGCCAGTGTGGACATAACATAACCTTGGTTTAAGAATGTACTTCTAGTCAGTGAATGTGTTTTATACGTGCCTGTTATTGAAGTCTGTAACGTATATACAGTTGGCTTGAATGGTAATGACCTCGTTTTATACATATTTTATCCTACTTCCTACTAAAATAAGGCCGAATGTTTTCATGTTCTTTGGACGTTTGTTAGCATTACATGAAAAATTACTGAATAGATTCAAATAAAAGTACAAGTCTAAAAACAGTCCAAAAATTCTAAGCAAGAAAGTTTGTATACTATATTTGGAAAGAATTCCGATAAACAAGCGTTTTTCAAATCGTTTAATTTTAAGGGCCTCTGATTTAAAGATATATGTAATTTAGAGACATTAAATAATAAGTCATCAAATATTTATCTTCTATCATCATATATATTATTCTTGTCTTATTATTAACAATAATAATAAGAATTTAAATATTTGGGACATAAACGTTGACCGTTGACACCTACGTTCTAGACTTAAATCCTAATAGGGTGTGGTAAAAATATGTCGATTTAGAAAAATATTCATAATTTATTAATTCAAGTACCAATTTCGGTATAACATTTCAATTAAGTCTATTTTGGTAATACTAAGCTCCCTAATATTTAGTAAGTGGGTATCCAATTTCACAATTATTAATTTTATTATTATATAAGATGGGGTACACAAAAGTTTTAGATGCTTTGTAGACACAATGAGATTCATATAAGAACAGAATCGACTTTGCGACATATTGTGACGTCTAAATAATTACATATATTATTTATTTGCACTTTATACATTGTATAAAGACATAATTATTACACATAATAATAGTGTCACATTTATTTATTGTAAATGCAGACTTAATGCCAAAGGCATTCTCTGCCAGTTAACTTGAGGCGGTTCGGAGACAAAGCCATAGTGGGTGTTCAAAACGGAACTCAAGCATAGTGTCGAATCAGTTAAAAAAGTAATGTGTAAAGAATACGTAAATAAATGTTATATTAAAATAATAATAATATTATATTAAAATTTAATATTACATTAATCTAAATAAGCAATAACGTTTTATTTTAATTTGATGTAAGAGACAATTAGACAAAATAAAAGAAATCGTTATTGGTATGCTACAACGGTTTTTATGCAAAATTTTGTACTTTTCGAGTGACATTTGACACATAAAGATCATTGACGTTCTTATTCTTATTTAAATCGTATTGTACAATTTATATTCTTTTATTTTTTAAAATGTAACTAAAGGCTCTGATTAAAAATATCGATAGAACGACATTTGTTCTGTAAATATCGATGTAATATTTTCATTTGCTCAACCCTAAATCTAAAAAAATTAATGTCTACCTTCTCTCTAAGACCTTCTTCGATGAATCAATATTAAATATATATTTTTTATGTGGCTATTACCAATAAGATATAGGTACAACCGAACAATAAATGTATGTATTTCCTTATTTATTTTTCTATCAAATGGTGTGTGCTATTTTTTTCTGGATTGAAAGATCTATGTTTGACGTTTTATAATATTTGTAATAGTCTGAGGCTGCTTGGATTTTGTTCATAATAAAAACCAGCGCCCATACAAAAAGAGGATATTTTCTTTAACGCATTGATATACCAATTATTGCATTATGTTATAGCTAGAAATGTGCCGGATGTCCGTTTCCGTATCCGCGGAGCTTAGAAATAAGAAAGAGATCTGTATCCGTATGCGTATCCGTTACTTTTCAGTGAACCTTGAACGGATCTTGTACATTAATAAGTTTTATAATGTACTTATATAAAATTACATTATATATAAGTACATCTGACTGCCTCGGTGGCGTAGTTGTATTACAGTACGACTGCAAAGCTGAGGTCTCGTGTTCGATCCCCGGGTCGGGCAAAGTGATATTGAGTTTTTCTATTCAGTATCAGCTCGGAGTCTGGAATTTGTGCCCGATATGGCGATAGGCTCGCCCCCTATCACATCATGGGACGGAATAATGGCGAAAAGTGGGTGGACTAGTTGCGCCTCTGCCTACCCCTTCGGGGATAACAGGCGTGAGTGTATATGTATATCTATTATATAAAAATGAATCCCAATTTTCTTGGTCACGGCATCACGCGTGAACGGCTGGACTGATTTCGTTATTTCTTTTTTTGATGTGTTTATTATTGTCAGGAGAAGGTTCTTATGAAAGAAAATTGCGCGGAAAAACGGCTGGACCGATTTTAATGAAATTTTTTTGTGTGTTTCCAAGAGGATTCGAGAATGGTTTAGATTAGCGCTGTACTCGGGTTCTAGGATTTTATTTCCTTTTTAGGGCAGGACAATGTCTGTCAGGGCCGCTAATATTATATAAAATTCACAAGTCAGACATTGCGGTCGATGTGAATCGGTGTGAGACCGATTGAGTTCATTTTGTCGCCCGCTGATTTTAATTTTACGATAACTCCACGAGCCTACAGCATGTCAACAAACAGCCAACATTACATTCTACTAGTTTTCTTGCATCCCCAGTTATTTATTGCGAAAATAATAATTAATGTACGTACATTGATTTATTTATTTATGGTACACCAGCAGCTTACACACTAAACATGCACGAAAATAGCAGGTAACAATACAATGATTCAGATATGCAAGTCAATTACAGGTATACATAGCATTGAAACAATAAGAGACACCGTAAAGTACTGCGCTAGTTAACTGTAACACCTTATTTAATTTAGGGGAAAGTAATAATAATTATAGGAAAATTTAAACAAACAATACCTTGCCAAAAAACGAAAATAAAAGAGTAGAATTCGAATATGAACACCGAGAACTGACTCATCATTGAATATATTCTACATTGAACATATAGGTACGACTTTATTATGTTTAGGTTGGTAATAGATATTGTTCGCGGCTTATCCACGTGCCAAATTTCACTGAAATTCGTTAAGTGGTTTCTGTGCTTACTTTCATAAACATTCAAAGATTTTGACACATTTTTAATAAGAAGTAAGATAGAAGTCATCAAAAACACGCATAGTAAAAATCGATACATGCAGTGTTCGTAACTTAAAGCATCAACTTTCGTTTCAAGCTCATGGTGCGTTCCGACTCCGAAAGAGTAAAATGCTGAGATCCGTATCCGAGAATTTAGAACCTAATATTTCAATCTATATCCGCCGATACAATTTTTTTGACGATTCAGCACATCTCTAGTTACCTACAGCGACGTTTTATGTCATAAAACTGAAAATGGGCCTGTTGAAAGAGGATTTTCATGTGGGTAAATATTTAGTGTATTAAAAACGCTTTGAAATGTATAGAAATTAACAGTATTTTAGAAGACTGTCAAACATACATGAAGTGACATGAGTGTTGACGCTTGTTATTTTACGAAGAAAAAGTAATATTCAAGAATTGTGCTAATTAAAACTCATTCCCAATGGTACACTGGAACGACTACAATACCTGACGGTCAAAATAGTTTTTTATTGTGCCCTTGTTACTAATAACAATGTATGACATCGGAATTTGTTAATAACGTTTCCATAATAAATCGATCTCGCTTAAATATCGCGCCGTGCGTCAGTCTCCTGTGTCAAATGTTCAATTTTTAAATTCCAAATAATTATGTTTGCCATTTGCCAATTTAACAATATTAAACTTTAATAGGGCACGTTTAAAGCAGCTTTGTAATAATAATACCAACCCTGTATTATATACTGCCCGATGCTGAGCACGGGCCTCCTTTACTACTGAGGGGGTTTAGGCCTGAATCCACGCTGGAGTGCGGGGTGGTAGACATCACATACCTTCCAAAATCTTGGTACAGAACTCTCTGGCATGTAGTTTTTCACTCGATGTTCTCCTTTACCTCAAAGCGTACGATAATTGATAATACAGCTTTGTGCCGTAATGCTTTTAGATTTGCAAATTATACTTAGGCAGGGCATACGTAATTACTATGAATTTATCTGTAATTGACAGTGGAATTACATTGCGATAATAGAATATTATGGCATGACATTATGAACACTATTGTACATGACAAATTAATTAATTTATCTTATACATATAACGGTTGGTAAGTCATATATGTAAATGCTAAGCTAACCTATATTTTTTGTTTCGGCGAAAACCCCTTATTTCATTTTGCCCTACGGTGGTTTTTGTGTGGCACGGTTGGGTCTGTTTACCAGACGTAAACTACGTCCGACAAGCCTAGCGTCGTTCGGGCAACCGCTGAGCCGAGTCCCTAACACTATTATGCTTCGGTGTACCAACCGAATCGCTGTGGTGGGCTGACCACTGGTTTAACAGTAATTTTATTTAAGGTAATTCTAAGTGTTGCTGTTCCTACTTTTAAATATTATTAAATAGCTCAAGGTTGCGGCTTCGTTCAAAAGATTTCCCGGAATAAAAGTTTCACTGTGTATTTCGAGATGCTAATTTGCCTATACTTTAATCTTGAATTTGATCTATCTCACCTAGTAGATCGGGGGCATTTTGAGAATCCTTTTACTACCTCAGCCTGTCTTAAGACTGTTCCCCCGCTTGTTCTAACTGGGACCATAATAGTATCACGGGGCATGCAGAGGCAGTTTTTCCTTTAATTAAGCGACCAGGAAATGGATGGTAAAGTTGTTCATTGGTTGCGCGCTGTCGTAAACATGGCAAAGCGTCCATCGGCCTAAGCTTTCGGCATGCGGGAGTTTATGATCTCCCTTTGCATGAAGAATGGCGGCGAGGGGAAGATTCTGGCAATTTTGCGACAGCTTTCAATGGCTTATGCTGACAAACACTGAAACATACTAATCCACAGCTACAAAATACAAACACAACGAGTTTTGGCAATATAATAAAACTGGCCATTCTAAACCTTCGCAGTATTAAATGAAAACATTACTATTAAAATAACAAGACTGTAAATATGATATCGCGGCTCAAGAACCAATGCCAAAAAAATGCACTTTACACCAGAGAAAAAAACATAACTGCAAAGAAAAAAAAAATTTTTTCGAAGGAAATATTTCTATCTATAAAATATTATATATTGGATTGTTTGTATCTGATAATAGAATTTATGTCATATTTCCGATTAGGTAATTTCCATATATCTATTCTTGAATATGAATTTCAACACCAAATTTTTACGGGGTAATTAACTGAAGCAATTCGAATGCTATAAGTAGGTACTATGCATTGAATACATTCGCTTAATGAGTTTTGTGACCAATTGTGAGCACCGCAAGCCGCTTGAGATGGCCGAACCGAAACCCAGTTTTTTAATGTATTTTTTTACTTTTATCACGCTTTATTTTTATTTCAAGTTGTAATTCGAGGGTTTTATATTTTTCTGTTTTTCAATTTTTATTGTATGTATACTAGACTTCTGCTCGCGGCGCCGCCCGCGTGAATGAGTTTTCCGGTATAAAACTCCCGCTTTATATTTCCCCGGGATAAAAAGTAGCCTATGCTACTCGCCGACATTGTAGCTATATATTGGTAATACAATTTTTCAAATCGGTCCAGTAGTTTCAGAGCCTATTCAATGCAAACAAAAAATGAAATATTTCCCCTTTATAATTATTATTAGTATAGATTGGAAGATGTAGTTTCGTAAGTTAAAGGTAATAGAATTCTTTACGCCCTTCAATGTATGCTACGTATAACTTACTTACACATCATCAAGTTATTGATGTGAAGAAAGTAATAAACTAAATAGGTACCTATAAAATAAAACGTTTGTCAGAATTCACTAAAAATCGTTCCTGAACACAGATATGTAAAAAAATCCTACATCAACGTTACTACTACTACTACTACCAGCCCTGTACCATATACTGCCCACTGCTGAGCACGGGCCTCCTCTACTACTGAGAGGGTTTGGGCCTCAGTCCACCACGTTGGCTTAGTGCGCGTTGGTAGACTTCATATACCTTCGAAATTCTTATAGAGAACTCAGGTATACAGGTTTCCTCACGATGTTTTCCTTCACCGTTAAAGCAAGCGATGTTCCTGAAGTTTAAATGAAAACTGACCGAAATCGAGCGATCTGTTGTTCTTGTTCATTTTTAAATCGAAACAGTACCGTAATGAAGGTTCTACCTTAAGATTTTTAACAACACAATTACCTTCTAATGAGACGCTGTATTTCCTTTTGGCAATTTTTTTATTTGCTTTAAAATTAAATTAAATTTTTGTACTTGGAAGAAGTATTAAGTTTGGCAAATAAAAGTGACAGATGACCGAGGTTACAAGGGAAAATGACTATTTTTATAAACCTTTACTTTTAGTTTTATCGTTATCAAAGTAAACAAACACGGTTAATAAACTAACCCCCGTTGGTATAAAGAAGGTAGTTCTACAAACTAACGCATAAACTGTTTCATAAGATCACTTCCACATAAGAGTTATAACTTGTCTGCAATTTAGATGATTATCATCAAGAAAAATAATTTAATTCCCGTGATTCAGATAAAATGAGACCCAGGATTATGTCGGCTCCCTCTATGCCGTTCTATCGTTACCCTGCAAACGAGTATACAGAAAGGTGGGAAAAGTGTATTGATATCAATACAACTTCTGGAAGTCTTATTATTTAATCTTTTCCTATGTTGTCTATTTTTGCAATAATAGGTAGTGTTTTGACTGTCGTTTTATTGTTTGTAAACCTTGCAAAACATAGACAAAACAGTTCAATTTATTTTTGTAAGGAAGATGGGTGTAGTTATAAAATTATAAATATTGTCATAGTGCACAAAAACATTTTATATATATATTTTTTTTTTTTTATATATATTAAGATCACAGATTCAGTATCAGTAGTTGCGCCTCTGCCTACCTCTTCGGGGATAACAAGTGTGAGTGTACGTGTATATTAAGATCACGTGCATAACACAATAGATTCTAGCAATCATAAAAAGTAGCTACATTGAGACACTTCAACTTCAACGGCGACAAGTTTATTTTTACCGTTGAAAAGAAATAGCTGTAGAAACGGGTTGTTGCGAAAATTTGCGTCGTTCGGCACCAAAGTGTTTTGATCAGCCTACCGTGACGTGGCGAAATAAAAAGGGAGTTCCCTCTTGCATTCAAATGAGAACGCCGTGTCAAGGAGGACACCGCAAAGTACAAACTTAATTTTCTTTACTGGAGACTCGGTAAAGGCTTTGAAACTTTAAACCTCGAATCTAGCCAGCCACTGTTTAGCTACTTCTCACCGATTTTCTTGGTACACTGTTTGCTTTTATTAAAATCTTAACGTCATTGTTGAATGTTTAAATAAAATTAAATAACCCACGACACAAAAACCTCTAAATAGTAATATAACAAAAGTGTCTTCGTCGTTATGTATCTGGTAACATTTTATTACTTTTTGGAGGTTTTTTTGGGTCGGGGGTTATTTAAATTTTCATTTCAAACTTTTCTATATTGCTTTATTCTCCATCATGGGGCCTTGATAACCAACTATCTAACACCTACTCGTTGAGACCATCCTTATGAGCTCAGACACGCTATATCTGCTATAGGTTGCTAAGAAGGTAGGTATACCGCAGACTACTTTATGATGTAGTATCAGCTCATATTTAAAAATATTGCGGATGTCACAGTACACCAAATTTAAATCAATCGAACTTTTTTAAGTTGAATATGAGCTGATAATCTTCAAACACCTAAACAGATCTTCATAAATTATAATAGCTAAGAACCATTTCGATCACACTTTCAAATAAAAAAAACGCGTCAAAATTGGTCCATTTGTTTGAGAGCTACGATGCCACAGACATACAGATACACACCCTAGACTTATAACACCCCTCTTTTTCTAATAGGGGTTAATAACAATTATTCTCAAACGACTTTTATTCCCACTTGAGTGTAGTTCGTATTTAATACACACACCATGAAAACTGAAACATTGTCCTGAGAATTCTGTGAATTCGCAACCAGAAATCGTTTTAACGAAAGTAAATTTTTGTCCTAGAACAGCTGAGTACTTAATTCATTTTTGTAATATTTTTCAATTACTGTTTAAGTAATTTTCGTCGTCTACGAATAACTTTTGGGCTATTATGACGACAATAATGGATGGGTTATGTGGGGAGTTGGGACGTGGAGTTTGGGTCGACCCTAACCTGTGATAAGTAAACTGTGGGCTGAGCGTGTCTCCAATAAGCCGTCAAACCCTTAGGACCCATATTGATTAGTATATAAGTATGCTGCCGGCGTCCGCCCATTGTTCTATTCAATCCAATATTGTTAACAGTATTGGTGCAAATATTATATCCTCGTGCGAATGTTTAATATCCTGTATTAAAGAAATACATAATATTTTGTTTGGCACACAATTTTGGTAATCAATATCAGGGTTGGGTAGAACGATGTAATTTGGTAATTAGAACATCAAAATGAAGCCTTTCATCGATGGTTTAGATAGATTTCAATCATTGGAATAAGGGCGAGGGCTTATAATTAACATCATATTAATTGCGTCTAGTAAGTGCTATACGCCAAATTAGAACTAACGTATATTGAATGTGTCAAAGACATTCAAAAGTATAATTAGTTGGTATAGGTATATGCACTGTAATTGGTGTAATTCGACGATTCTTGTTATGTGTTAAGTGTAACTTTAAGGGGGTATACAAATGAATAAAAAGTACTTACTGAGCCTGGAGAGTTTGAAGGCATCCGCCGTGTTAATTATATCGACGTACAACTGGAAGTCGAGCCGAGTACGGTTCGGCCCCGAGTGTTGGGCCATTGAGAACATGAAGGCGTGTTGTATTTCCTCCGTGTTTTGGGCGAATACCACTCCTGCAACAAAAGACATAGTGAATGTACTAGATTTAACGCTTCTTCATAATGTAGTAATATCAGTTTCTCAAATTATTTATACTGTGACTAGCTTTTGCCCGCGACTTCGCCCGCACGAAAGAGTTTTTCCTGGATATAAGTCCCGCTGTACATTTTCACGAGATAAAAAACTTAAAACCTTTCCAGGGTTTGGAACTATCTCCATACCAAATTTCATCGAAATCCATTGGGTAGTTTTTGAGTTTATCACATACAAACTTTGCCACCCCCTTTTACCCCCTTAGGGGATTAATTTCAATAAAATACGAAACATTTCTTCAATAAATTCTATTAAAAAAGGTTTATGCAAAATTTCTAGTAGATTGAACCAAGGCATCACGTTTTCCCATATAAATATTGCCCCCTTTTTTTACAACCTTAGGGTTAGACATTCGGAAAATCCTTTCTTATCGGATGCCTATGTCATACAAAAAACACACCCTCCAAGTTTCAGGTCTCTACGAACAGTGGTTTGGCTGTGCGTTGATCCGTCATTCAGGACAAAGCATTTTATATGTACTTATAATAGATAACTAATTAGTGTGAACAATAAAGTGGTAGGCAATAAAAAAATATTAAACTTCATCGGTGTTTATTGACATGGCGAAAGAAACCCCTACGATTTTAAACGCGAAAAGTCGTATTACGTAGTCGTATATTATAAATCTCTGAAAAAATATTCCATTCATCTTATCATATTCTAATGTTTCCCTCCCTTAATAATTTTATGATATAAACCTCATCGGATAATACGCAATAAAATATCGGTTTTTGACCGGTATTTGCATGACACGGCTGCCGGTGATTAAATAAAACTCTGGTTGTCCATTGCTTTATGAATATAACTAGAGTGTGCGCCGGGCATTGGCAATTTATTGTTTGCAAGCATACGGGCATAGTATTCCGGCATGGAATTTATAGCTGTAGTCTGGCTGGAGAAAAATATGGATTTATTGTCCGTGCTTTGCAACAAATCGTTATTGCTTTTAGGGTTCTGGCAATCCGTGGTGATAAAATAAAATAATACGCAGTAAAATCATTATCCAAGTTGACCGGGGTTTTAAGGCGAAGAAAGTTATTTTTATAATACTAAGAATTGTTTTGTTAATTGTGCTGTCTGTGTTTATTGACATACTGATTGTGCTTGTATTTTTACTGTACTTAGTAATTATTTTAAGATTGGCTGTATTCGCATTCTTTACTTTATAATTCTGACTAGGTTTTGTTCGCGGTTTCGGCCGCGTAAAATATATTTTTCTAGCATGGAAGTCGCCCTAAGTAATTCCGGTATAAAAGTTCCAAATTTCATCGAAATTCGAACGGGTTCGATCGCATCCCAACTCACAACTACTGCCCGGGTAGTTTTTGAGTTAAACGAGATAACGAGTTCACTGTTGTTCAGACAGATAGATGCGTCGGGAGACGTAGTTTTATAATATTATGCAAGGATAATTGTTAAAGGATCTCCTAAATTTTAACAGTAAGTAGTATTTTTTAGAGCTGGCATTCTCGATATAAAATTCGTAAAGTTCCACCACATTATTGTTTTATGCTGTTCCAGGCGACGCTACATTCCATCGAGCCGAACACCATCACCGCGTAATCGATGCGCTCAATATAGACGGGAGTCATATCAGAACAGTATATATAAAAAAAAAACATAGAGTAAAGTACATACTTTAAACACACAAATTCGATGTTAGATAGCATGTGGTGTGACTTTGATGTCTTCTTAGAGTTCTTAGTTTTCAACAACTGTAATTCTAAAGCTTCTAATTAGTGGGTCTTGTTGGAAACAATAAAAAATATCTCTTTCATGTAAATAGCGTGAAAAGCGGGGCAATAATATGCATAAGGTGGAGGTTCGGCCAGATACTCGTGACGTCACTATTCATTAAACTAATGTAACCGCAAACTATTCGCGAACACAAAGTTACCATTATGGCGTAGACACGCCAATACTGGTAACTTTGTGTTCAGACGAATACCGAACGTAACCGAAAACACTTAAAAACATCATTTCGATTGGATCGGCTAACATACTATTATTGCGAGCTGACAGATATCATCGTCCACACTAGGGTAACTATATATATATACATATGCACTCACGCCTTTTATCCCCGAAGGGGTAAGCAGAGGCGCAACTAGTGCACCCACTTTTCGCCGTTATTCCGTCCCATGATATGATAGGGGGCGAACCTATCGCCACATCGGGCACAAATTCCAGACTCCGAGCTGATACTGAATAGAAAAACACAATATCACTTTGCCCGACCCGGGAATCGAACCCGAGACCTCAGCATTGTAGCCGTGTGCCCTGTGGTCTGGGGGCATCTAAAGAATTTCGCCACGGCATCCCCTGCCTGTCGTAAGAGGCGACTAAATGGGATAAGTGAGAGTCGCGGGGCGAGCAGTGGGGGTCTGCTCGCTCAACTACTCCAACGTAAGCGACTACGAGGTGGACGACAATGCGGGTGGTCGGTCTCCTGCAGTCGTAGACGCAAAAGCGTGCTTTTGAGTTCGGAGGCTTCTCAGCCTCCTCATATAGAGAGGGTCCGCAATGCGGCATTGCGCAGGGGCGGTTCCGTGCAGCTATCTTCGTGCAACAAGATACCCGGGGCCGTCCCGTACGCGCCGAAGAAGGCCACCGCGGGTTTTGGTTGGGATGCCGGTGTAGGGTGTACATAGTGTTAGGGACTCGGTCCAATGCTCGCTCAGATGACGCTATACTCCCGAGTGTCGACATTGGGCCGTAAGACTGTGTGAAACCAACATAACCGTCCCACTCACCCCCCAGTGGTGGTACCGAAAACGCGTTTTTCCCCGCGATAAAAAAAAAAAAAAAAAAAAAGCACTGTAGTCGTACCACAATACAACTACGCTGCCGAGGCAGTCAACTAGGGTACTATAAATAGACTAGGGTAATATAACTCAATATTAGACTATTGCTACAGAAGTTCGGGATGGTTCGTCGTAATATAACACCTGAAATAAACATATACCAACGCATGCGTTGTTGCTCGGGCTCGACAAGATATTGCGTTCTCTGGACGCAGCATTATGTCTATTGTCTATGAATTGACTATTATCATTATCATCATCATCATCATCATCATCATCATCATCATCTTCATCATCATCAGCCAAATAAAGTCCACTGTTGAACATGGGCCTCCCCTAAAGATTTCCCGACTATAATAATTAGTATATACTTAGAGTATACGGTCATTAATGGTTGAAAAAATATTTATTGACACGAATGTTTAATATAAAGCAAGATTTTTATCGAATCTTCTTTTAACAAAGATTTTATGATATATTTTAATTTACCTTTTGATATGAGTATAATTAATTTCTAAATTTACAGTAAATAAAAAACAATCCGCTATTTTCACGACCGCTTCGTGTCGAATAACTATTCGATTGGTTTTAGATAATCGTTCCTATGTAAAAAGAAATCTTCACTCTATTGATAAAATAATATAGCTTGTCTGTAAAAATATGTCATGTGGAGTTTCGAGTACCTACTTCTTTATCTAATAACGATAAAAAAACATTACTAGCAAGATATAATGTTTCGATACTAACTGGTTTTCTGTTTTCAATTTTTATAAATATAATAGAATTGCTACCACTTATCACTACATAGTATAAAACAAAGTCGCTTCCCGCTGTCTGTCCCTCTGTATGCTTAGAACTTTAAAACTACGCAACGGATTTTGATGCGGTTTTTTTAATAGATAGAGTGATTCAAAAAGAAGGTTTATATGTATAATTTATCCCGGGGAAACATAGTGTGGGATTTTTATCCCGGAAAAACTCATTCATGCGGGCGAAGCCGCGAGCAGAATTCTAGTATATAATATAAATAAATATGCCAAATAATATATTTATTATAGTACAATAATATATTGTTGATGTAAAGCTGGTAGATATTATGAAGTGTATTACTAGATCTTACTGTAATTGTGAAAATCTTAACATATAACTCACGGTAGAGATGGATTTATCGCGTAGTAAACCAATCCTTCAGTTGATAAGAGTGGCAAAAATTATGAGATAAAATTTAGCAGAATTTTTATGTCGTAAGTGTTTTCTTTTTCGCTACGTATTTGGACAAAGTGTAATTAAATAAAGGTAGAATTACGGCGTACTAGGTACCGCTGTCTGTAACAAAATTTTGTCAAAGACGTAAAAAATATTGAATAAAATAGGATAATAAATTGAGTTGTATAACTTATAATAATTTTACTTTGATATTGGGATAAAATTCAAAATTTATACATACATAATACCTGTGCTAATATTTTTTGTACCGATAATGACAAAGTCTCAAGTCATTCTTAATGTATGTACAGTCAACCGCATAAGTATCTAATCCTATATTATGATTTTTATACATGTTAATGGCCATGTAGTGCCTGGATAATGTTTTTATATTTTTATGGAAACTTGAAAAGAAACAGTCGAAGGCGGGATTTGAACCCACAACCTCAGCGTACCGTGCCGGTGCTCTGCCAATTGAGCTACTTCGACCCCACCCTCGGCTGTCCAATTTGAAGTTCCCTATTTGAATCTCTTAAAGGAGATGACCAGCGACATCTGTTAGCAATTATTACAATTACTAACTCCAGCGTTACTCCTTTACAGGGGTAAATTCACTGAAATGAAGTCACTAACCTTTTTTCTAATCCTATATTATGATTTTTATACATGTTAATGGCCATGTAGTGCCTGGATAATGTTTTTATATTTTTATGGAAACTTGAAAAAGAAACAGTCGAGGGCGGGATTTAAACCCACAACCTCCAGCGTACCGTGCCGGTGCTCTGCCAATTGAGCTACATCGACCCCACCCTCGGCTGTCCAATTTGAAGTTTCCTATTTGAATCTCTTAAAGGAGATGTCCAGCGACATCTGTTAGCATTTATTACAATTACTAACTCCAGCGTTACTCCTTTATAGTGGTAAATTCACTGAAACGAAGTCACTAAACATTTTTATAATTCTATATATACACGGTACGCTGGAGGTCGTGGGTTCAAGTCCCGCCTTCGACTGTTTCTTTTTCAAGTTTCCATAAAAATATAAAAACAGCATAAGTATGTGTACAGATTAAAATTTCAAATCGCCTATATACGCGTTAAGTTAAACTGAAACATTTTTTTTTATTTGAAGTAAAGTAAATCTCTTTTATTTTATTTTTGTGAAGAGAAAAAACGACTAGTAAGAACACAAAAGTCTGTAGGCAATTTGAAATTTTGTATTCGTTCAGCTACTTATGCTACTGACTGTACTTAGCAATAATTTTGCATGAAAATTACTTATAGTTGTTTATCTGGTATTGCGGGGCAGATAAATGAAATGGTCGCCAGGGTTAAAACTGAGACTGCTATAAACGGAGGACGTCAGCCAAAATGACGCTAGATTTTTAAGATTTCTCGATGCAAATCTCACGGGATGCCTTTTGGATGGAGCTTAATTTATTCAAAGACCTTATCGCCTTTCAAAACAAGCCAAAAAACAGCCAAATTAAGTCTCGCCAATTTTGTGGGTGGCTACGCTGTTATGTATTTAGGACCTCCTTTTCAAGCTAACGTCAGACTTTCTCTTATTAGTTTATTCATACATTGATATCTCAATTTTTATTCGTTGTTATAAAGGAAAGTGATATAGTAATGTTTCCATTGCAGAGACGTAAATTTTATTATCGTTTAATTAAAATCTACGAAATCCAGTATCGTCGTAAACAAGCGAAAACAATTATCTTCAAACATAATAACGTTACTAACATAAAATATAGTGTGTAATAATGAAATTCTGTATAATTGACCTGGAGATACATGTTTAGAGTTTTGAAATTGTTTGACTGTGGAGCGGCCAAGTTTTTATTATGGCGCGAATGGTCCACTGGCGACGGCAACTTTCCTTATTTTTACGTTCTTTCCACCAGATGCTGTTAATGTTTCGGGTCAGTTTGTATATAGACCTAAAACTTCTTGTGTTGATATCCTAATCCGAATTATAAATTTGGTCGACTGGCGACGGCATTTACGTCTAGCATCTGGCACTGAGTGATTTGTACGACGCGTAAACCGGCGGTAAAAATGTGTTATTTATTGTCGATATGTAATAAATAGTAAAACAAAAGTTTGGCCTCGACGATATAAAGCGTTTGTTGAAGTTAGGGACTATATATAGCTGGTACTTCAGACAGGTAAATTGATCTCCGAATCTCGTGTTAATTTTGTTTATTGTTTCTTAGTATTCTTCTTTGTTGGTATCACTCCTGACACAGTGGTCGTGGTCATCACTTCAGGTGTTGGTGACAAGGTTCACAACGCGCCGCCACTCTTCTCTGATGGTCGCCTTCCTCGTGCATTCATATAGTGATGATGAGCCATTCACTGCCGCTTTTATCTGGACAGTCCATCTCCTATTGTTTCTTATACGTGGCAGTAATTAGCTATGGATATAATTAGAAGTATCTTGCTACCACCCCATGCCTCAGCTATATAAAATAGGTATTTTGTTTGATCGTATGTTTTTTTGTCAAAAATATAATGTTACGAAAGAACTTTGTCATCACTGAACATTGCATGGCGTATGACTATATAATAACACTAGCTTTTGCCCACGGCTTCGCCCGCGTTAATAAGTTTTTCCGTGCTAAAAGTATATAAAAACCTTCCCGTTGAATCACTCTATCCTACACATTTATTTGGATAAAGATTAATATTATGACGGTGATACAACTCTTAACAAATAATGCATTAATTTCAACCAAATTTGATTACCATAAAAACGGTTCTAGTGAAGTAATCTTAAAGGATAGACATATACTGTCGCAAACAGTTTTTAGATCATTTCAAGAGGAATAAATCTTTCATACATATATTTTTGGTATCTTGAACCGTTTTCGCAGCGCACGCAATGGAAACCCTCAAGGATGAATAATTTTCCCCGTTTTTTTTTTCACATTTTCCATTATTTCTCCGCTCCTAAGAGTTGTATCGTGATGTTATATAGCCTAAAGCCTTCCTCGATAAATGGTCTATTCAACACAAAAATATTTTTTCAATTCTAACCAGTAGTTCCTGAGATTAGCGCGTTCAAACAAACAAACAAACTCTTCAGCTTTATAATATTAGTATAGATTAGAAACCATACGTTTTCTGTTTAGCGATTTTTTTAGACAGTCGGTTATTTAAATGATAATAACATTATATTTTCATACGATACAAGTCATTTTCCGCAAACTACATTCGGTGGGCCAGCAATAAATTAACAGAAAACAATTGCTAAACTTTAGATTGATACGTCCATAAAAAACATGAGATTTTCTCTTGATAGAGGTATATTACACATTTGATACTTGTGCCCACTATATTGAAACTTTCCGGACATCTATCGGCATAAAACAAAGAACTATTACTACTCCGTTCGTTTTAATGTGTTACGACCTCTTATGATAATATTCTTTTTTATGTGCTGACCCGAACGAAACTCATTTTTAAATCTCATATTTACTTTTATGCTTTGCTAGTTTATTTTTTGCAATATATATCAGTGGGTACATTTACATTCTCTTTCTTACATTGTTTTTATTACGAGAATTCGTTATGTTTCAAGGTTTGAGATACACGAGCTTCGAATAAGACTCGGTCTTTAAAAAGAAAGAGGTAATTACAATTTGCAAGTGAAATTGCGTTTATTGTTTAAAAGGCCAAAGCTTCTGATAAACCCGTTTGGTATAATACTAATCTATTTAATACGGTATTTAATGTGTCTAGAACATACGCTCGTTAATGCTTAAAATTAAGGGTTTGCATCGACCACTAGTTGTGCCGGTTGGTTGTAGGGATATTTATTAGTTTGGTCGGTTTAATTAAAGTCACAGATTTTTCGTTTGTTTTTAGAAAATATTAGGACTAGGTATCAAGGAGACATGCCACCTCAAATATAAGACTTTATTCTATTTGGTTTTACAACTAATAAATCAGTATTGTTTTTTTCTTTCAATAAGTCAGTCTAACTCCGTACCACCCACCTTTATTGAATTTCGCCTCAGACATCGTAGTTTTTTTACCGATTTGGATGGCTACAACATATTGTATAATGTTCTATATAATGAGTTTCCATGGAATACGCCATTAGCATTCAAATGTTTACGTTATAACTGGCGTTATTTGTTCTAGCGTCTGTATATTATTGCAATAAATAGGAAGTGGAAAGGATTAGCTCTGAGATCGTCAGTAACACTGTCAACAGAATTATATGGATTATGTTGACCCTGCCAACTAACACACTTCTTTAGAAAATTACCACTCCAAGGTAATGGATTTCTTCTATCTTTGCTTGCTTTGTGGTTTCTATATTTATTAGGCTTGTTGTTTACGTTTTTTTTGCTTTATTAGTTGTTAATTTAATGATATTGAGTGCACTCGTTACTACGTAAGTTATCAGGATGAATCATAAATTATTTTGGAGTGCCATATTTTTATTAATATTTTATTGGCGATGAGCACCGGCTCCGCACGGCTAGCATAGCATATAAGCTTACACATTTTTTCAGTCGTCCAAAATCACGTAAACCTTCCCATTGAATAACCCTGTCCACTGATAAAAAGTGAAATACTTTTAAAATCCGTTCGGTAGTTTTTGAGTTTATCGCGTTTAAGCACACACACAAATGAAAAAGGGGGGGGGGGGGAGTCTCTTTATGATATGTAAGAATTGACTGAAAATACTTTAGAATTATAACATTATTTTCGCCACGAGGTCCAACTGTAAGCGGCGGCACACGCGGCGCTTATCTTCTGTACATCAACAACTTGACGATATGATTGAAAACGGTGAGAGTCACAGTGGATATATGTCGGATGACGTGGAATTAATCTGTGTCGTGTAAATAAATGTGGGGCATATGTCAGACAGGCGGTGGCGGCGCGGCGGCGGGCGTCAGAAACCCCCCGAGCAGATTGGACTGTACCTACTTACGTATGCCGCGTAACGCTTGCCAAATTATTCTTTACTCGTAAAACAGGAACAAAGCCTTCATCATCTTGTGTTATAGATGTCGGTAAATCCACCGTGAAAATTGAAAATTATGCTCGAGCTATATGTTCTGAGGCGGATGTGTTGCGAACCTTCTAATTAATACGAATCATCACAACCCAACGACTCTAGTGTTTTGCTTATCTATACTAATCTAAACTAATATTATAAAGCTGAAGAGTTTGTTTGTTTGTTTGTTTGAACGCGCTAATCTCAGGAACTACTGGTTCGAATTGAAAAATTATTTTTGTGTTGAATAAACCATTTATCGAGGAAGGCTTTAGGCTATATAACATCACGATGCAATTATTAGGAGCGAAGAAATAATGGAAAATGTGAAAAATAAACGGGGAAAATTATTCATTCTTGAGGGCTTCCATTGCGTGCGCTGCGAAAACGGTTCAAGATACCAAAAATATATGTATGAAAGAATTATTCCTCTTGAAATGATCTAAAAAAATGTCTGCGACAGTATATGTCTATCTTTTAAGATTAACTCACTAGAACTGTTTTTATGGTAATCAAATTTGGTCGAAATTAATGCATTATTTGTTAAGAGTTGTATCAACGTCATAATATTAATCTTTATCCAAATAAGTGTGTTGGATAGAGTGATTCAACGGGAAAGCATTCAAAATGCCGCGCGTTACATTACGAAGCGTATCGATAAATAGCAAATGGAATAATTGCCTCCAGTGGCAACTTCAAACAAACTGTCGAGGGGCGCTTCACTTGCGCTATTAATTTACGCTATAATTAATTTAATCAGCCGTTGTCAATGCAGCGGGCGTTTATTTTGAGCATTAAGGGGATTATTTTCCGCTATCGGCTCGTAATGTTATCGCACGTTGCTCCCCAGCTCGGACTATTTGGTTTTAAAGCGAATATGCGTGTACGAGTGGAATAATGACGTTTATCTCGTGCATATTGTTGGCAATTTGACTGATGTCGATGTAAGTTGATTATAACCGTGGGTATTATTTAATTGGATCGGTGGCGTAGTTGTATTCCGTGTGAAGCACTAAGGTCCCAGGTTCGATTCTCGTGTCGGGCAAAGGGTTTTTATGCTCTGTATCAGCCGCGGAGTCTGGAATTTGTGCCTGGTATAGCGGAAGGGTCGCTTCCTATAACATCAAGGGATAAGACAATACCGCTACTTGCCGTAAAGTAGGTGCTCCTCCGCCTACAACTCCGGGGATAAAGGAGTGTTTGTTTTGTTTTATTACGTAATAGCCATTCCTTGCTCTGTTTCAGATTTAAATAGCTAAAACCATTTTTATAAATTTTCGTATGAGTCTCATACTATTATTTTGATTTAGGAATGTATGTAATGTCTCAAATAATTACTTGGATATGTAAAATAATAACTTGACCAAGCTTTCGTAATTTATTGCCACATATGAGCCATTGTCAAAATTACGTGCTCACACGCTTGGTGCTCCCGTGCAAAAGATCGAAGATAGGTCGTTTACCTAGAGCTGCAATACAATGATGAACATACATTAATATAATCGATATAAGAACATCACCACTCACAATTTCCAAATTTAAGAAATAATTACGCAAATTTTATTACAAATACTGCACACGCAAATATAATTTTAATACGTGTGTAGCATTTATTATTGTGTATACTAACGAAACAAGCGGTCCGAAAACCGACAACACTACGCGACACTTTTTAAAATACAAAACTCATGGGCAAAGGACTGCGAGGGTACAGCTTTGTAACGATTACTTTAGTAAACCGACTAAAGTATTCGGGTTCAAAAATTTGTATGTTAAAATGTTCTATAGTCAACCATACAACATATTTTTAACATACAAATTTTACCTTATATGCCTTAGTACATGGAAAACATGCAATAAGATATGGGTGTTAGGAAAATCGCCAAAAGAATGGGCCCATACGGTCTTCATTCCTCTACATAAAAAAGGTTCAGCCAAGAAGTGTAGCAACTACCGACTCATTGCTCTAATTAGTCATGCCAGCAAAATTCTGCTACACATTCTAAATGAACGGCTGAAAGCTTACCTGACACGAGAAATTGCGCAAGAGCAAGCGGGATCTGTGAAGGGAATGGGAACCCGAGAACAGATTCTGATAGTTCGTCAAATCATCGAGAAGGCTCGAGAATTCAATAAGCCAACTTACATATTATGCTTTGTTGACTTCTCAAAGGCGTTTAACTCTGTGAAATGGCTGATATTGTGGAAGACGCTTCTTGAAATGGGCACACCAAAACATCTTGTGCACCTTCTCAGGAGTCTCTACGAAGAAGGAACTGCCTCGGTACCAACGGATGACCTTCTTTCCCATAGCTTTCACCCCAGCGCGGGTGTCCGCCAGGGCTGTATCATATTACCAATCCTATTCAACATCTGCACAGAACTTGCGATGCGTATTACTCTCTCGATTACGTGGTAGCGTCGACGAAGTGAAACGACGCATGGCGATGGCTAGAGGGGCAATGGACAAACTAAAGAAAATATGGAGGAATCGTAACATAACAAAGGCCACAAAGATCAGGCTCGTTAGGGCACTTATATTCCCCATATTTCTGTACGCAGCTGAAACGTGGACGTTACGCGAACTGGAAAAGAAAAAGGTGAATGCTCTAGAGACGTGGTGCTGGAGAAGAATGCTTGGGATATCATGGACTGAATTCCGAACAAACCTTTCCATACTCCAAGAACTCGGCATCAAGCAGCGTATATCCGAGTTAGTACAGTCGCGTATACTAAAATTTTTCGGTTATATCTCGCGTCGAAATAATGACTCCATAGAGCGTCTAGTCGTTCAGGGCAGAGTGGAAGGAAATAGACCTCGTGGGCACCAATGAGGTGGACCGACCAAATTAAAACAGCAGTTGGAACTAGGAGGCCCTGTAAACGAATGTACCCGATAGTCGTCTAACAGAGACAGATGGAGAGATATCGTGCGGCGAGCTACATCATCGTTTGGACACAAATCATCGTGACCACGACCGTTCTATCAAGAGCGAAGCGAAGAAGAAGACATGGAAAACATAAAATAATTAGTGTTTAATCAAGCGTGAGTACAGAGACTTTTACAAAGTAATCCAGCATTTATAATACTTTTTTAAAGCATGTACCTAGATACTATTTTTAAAAATATTGTCGATTTTACTTATTCGATGTGTATGATAATTCATTTGCGGAAAAGAAGAAATATCAATATGGCAAAATGAGCATTAATATAAAGTGCATTCATTATTCAATGCAATTATACGATTCATGTAAGTATATAAAAGGTATCTTTTATATGGAAATTGATTTCTTATTGATATAACACGAAACAGTAATCCGACATTATCTGGAGTCGTATAAAATATTTGCTATCAAGCTTCAACGTTTATTCGGCACAATATATTATATTCCCTAATTAATTTCGTACTTATAACAAACAATAGCGAACTTTATACTTATATTGTCAGAGATACGAATACTATTACATATTGTTTTCAGAATATCAAAGTTATTAATATTTCGAACATAACACATTTGCTACCCGATTTGGAATCAAAATAGTTGCTGTTAAATTTCAGTGATCTCTATGGTCCATTTATAAAGGTATTTTATACGGTTCTATTCATATTCATCATATTGTTAGAAAGCGATCTATACTATTTAATAATGCCAGCCCTGTGTTATATACTGCCCAATGCCGAGCACGGGCCTCTTTTACCATTGAGAGGGTTTAGGCTTAAGTGCGGCTTGAAAAAAATCCGATTTGGTCAGTTTTTAGGGTTCCGGACCTCAAAAGGAAATCATATAGAATCACTTTGTTGTCCGTCTGCCCGTATGTCTGTCTGTCAAGACCCTTTTTTTCAGAAACGCGTAGAGATACCAAGTGGAAATGGATATCAAATACTCGGGCGTAGGGTCCCTTTCAGCTGTGAAAAAATCAAGCTTGTGAGTCAACGCGATTAAAAGATATGACCGTTTATGTCGCATACTTTAGCGTATTTTGCAATTTCGCAGTGGAATCAAAACCTATAGACTCTCATGCCTTTAGACATTTCGAGCAAAATCCGATAGTGGCCAAAATATGCATAATATGCATATAGTCCGGTCTCTACTGACAATTTTATGTTGATGTTTCTAGAACAACGACTAACCATTAAGTATTATGTTAATAAAATATTGAGACTAATATTGTACGATCTTTATGTGCCCTTTCTATTTGCTCTATTGGAGGGGAGTGAACTACGTATCAAATGGCGGATCTTCGCCCACCTCTGACACCTTTCTGTGAAAACACACGACAATATTGTATTTAATTATAACTAATTCTTACGCCAGAAAAAACAAATCATAAATTGCGCTCATTGTAATCGGCGTTAAAATAAGGATTAATAATATTATTACTCTTTAATTAAAATATTTACTCAGCATTAATTATATTATTTTGTGAGTAGTTGTGCAAGCTAACTTCTTAGTTCTGGATACTTTGCTCGATGTTCGATACTGTCCATCAAGATGTTCCAATAAACAAATTTTATTACCGTCAAGTGTCGATGAATAACGGACGACAGCAATTTATTAGCATTTTTGCAATCGACAAGGCTTGCGCTTTTAATATTTTTTGATTGCATTGAAATAAATTGTAACGATATTAAATAAAATCAAATGTTTTGATATTACATCGGTGGCATACTTGTATTACGGTACGACTGTAGTGCTGAGGTCTCGGGTTCGATCCCCGGGTCAGGTAAAGTGATATTGGATTTTTTTACTCAGTATCAGTCCGGAGTCTGGAATTTGTGCTCGATAAGGCGATAGGCTTGCCACCTGTCATATCATGGGACGGAATACGCACGGCGAAAAGTGGGTGCATTATTTGGGCCTTCGCCTACCCCTTCGGGGATAAAAAACGTGAGTGTATATGTATCTATGTGTATGTTTGATATTCTTGATTCTCATGAAAAATCTAGTAATATGTGATTTTATAGCACAATTTGTTGAGGCTTGCCACCATCATTTCATGTCATGTTTAACCCCTCGGCCTATCTAACAATATTAAACAGATCTGTATGTACAGTAAAATTGTCCAAAAAAGTATGTCGTATAAGTGTATGTGCTTTATATAAAGCAATCCATCGAATTAAATCTAGCTTAAATCCGTATCAAAAACCTAGTATGTTAATTCTCTCTAAATCACCCGTAGATCGACAAAGCTCAACTGCTATGCGTGACAAGAGGGATCGGTTTAACGCGTTCCGAAACAGGGACCTTCCTAATAAATGGAAATCCACCCAAATACCGAGCCGCCCAGACGCTAGTTAATCTTGCCGCTCGGTGACGACTACACTGTCACATTATCGTTGACACTACTAACTACGCATACTCACGGCTTTTATACCCGAAGAGATAGGCAGAGGCGCAACTAGTGCACTTTTCGCCGTGCGTATTCCATCCCATGATGTGATAGGTGGCGAGCCTATCGTCATATCGGGCACAAATTCCAGACTCTGCGCTGATACTGAATACAAATTCGACCAGGGGATCGAACCTGGGACTATTACGAAGAATTGCAGTCGTACCATAGGTAAATGCGCCACCAAGGAACTACTGACTAGTGGTGAGTAATTAAATTTTGTTTGGCGGTATATGAAACGATATAATTTTGACGGACAATATTCGACTATGAACTTATGCTAAAATTGCTTGAGTTATGGATAGAATGAAAACAAAAAGAACTTACTAAATAGGGTAGCATTTGATTTTTTAATTCCTAATTTAAATAATATGCATTTATACAAATTGAATCTCAAGTCTTAACTATTAAGTTACCTATTAATAATAATTACTTTTATTTATATAAAGGATAATTAACAATCATTATAGCTACATATCCAGTAGTAGGTATAGTTACCATAATCATCATCATCAGCCAGCCATACATTATGTCTACAGACTCTACAGTAAAAAATTGTTTGAAGGAAGTCAATTCTATTTAATCGATGAATCATTTACAGTTAAAGATTTTCTTGAAGCTTGGATTTTCTGGAGATTTACGGAGATGTTGTCGTATATACCTCCACTTGAGGCTTACGCATTCGTTTGGAATGACGTACCAATACGCAAGCATTAAAGTAGAGACGATTTAAATCAGATATGGCTGATATTTATTCTTCAGAAATTTAGATTTCGCTAATCGGCATACGTCGCGTATTTTCAGATTTTTATTGAGCTCCTTTTAAGAACTATGAGGGTGGGATATGCTTAAGTAATTTTTTAAACCGATCTCGAAGTTAAGCGAACTGTAGTCTTGCACAATTACAAAAGTCTCAAGTTCTTGTTGAGGTCTGCGTCATTCACAAAATGCGTAGTCTGCGCCGCGGTCTGTGAGGCATTCAATAAGTTTGCTACAACCGTCCTAGAATTGCAAATAGCATTCTATTACCAGATTTGCTTGTCATTTCGACGGCTCCGAAGAACAAAGTCGTATATGCAAAATGAAGCTTTTCAGTAGAGCGCTTTGAAAGACTAAGTTAATTGTGAAAATCACAAGTTATAGTGAACAAAACATTATATTCTATAGGGTTCAGTAACAACTTTGAACTTAATGTGTGAAAATAGCACTAATTCGCACATGAATACAAACTAACGACTTTCAAAGCGCTCTACTGAAAAGCTAACATTTTGCATATACGACTTTGTTCTTGGGAGCCGTCGATTTGTATAAATTACATACCTGACCAGTAAAGTAAAATGCTTCAGTCCTTGAAATTCTGACCCAGATTCGTCAAGATTTCTTCGGCGTGGTGGAGTGATTTTTGTATTACAGGATTATCTTAAGATCGAATGCAATTACACAACATACTCAATACTCATAAATAAGAGCGGAATTATTTATAACCTATAAATTCAGTTACTTCCTATAGTCAGTTAACTATCCGTCGGTTTTAAGTAACTTGTTATTAAGCTGTAAAAAAATTAAAATCATAGGAACTGATTTATTTTATATTTTTATAAGATACTTCAAAATTTGCATAATTCATTAAAAATTTTACATCATATCATCATTCTATAAGATTCAATTTTTATTACTATTTATTTGCAATTTTTGTTAATATTCATATTTTTATTACTGTGTATTTGCGAATACGAAGGTTACCTTCAATGAAATTATTATCACTTCAAAGTCACACATGGAGTCTCAAAAATATTAATATGACAATACGTTACAAGTTTTCAAGAAACATTATCGGTTTGCAGTTTTCGCTGACCTGTAATTTACGTCTAGGGGACATTTCCATCGATATTGCATAATTAAAGAGTTTTTTCGGAGTATAACGTTTGTTTACAATGTCATTAAGGAGGATATTAATATATATTGACACAATATTCTTAAAAGTGTTGCTATGTATATTTATATTATATGAGTAAGTATAATGAAATCGCATATTTTTAATATTCGTCATCGTATCACGCCACAGTCGCTCATTGGGTTAAAAAGTTAAGCTTTAATCTCTGAAACATACAGGATTTATGATAATATCATCAAAATCGACCCACAGAACCAAGAAATATATATTTTTTAAGTTTAATTACAAATATATATTAATAACCCCGCCATGTCCGCGCGCGTTTTGTCCGGGATGGTTTAGAAGGCTAATAAAACATACATTTACGGGTTGGAGATACGGAAATATGAGTCACGGATTTTTGTAGAGGCAATAGAAATAAGACTAATAAGTATTCCATCATTTATTCTTTTCAAACCTCATGATGAAATTATAAATATAATATGACCAAAGAAGGATATATTGTCTTAGGAAATAGATTTCAAAAACTACTGAACGGATTTCGATGAAATTTTGCAAACGGGTAGATTATGTCTTGGAATAACACATAGGCTACATTGTATCCCGGGGAAAATTAAAAGCGGGACTTTTATCCCGGAAAAGCTTTTTAACGCGGGTGGAGCCGCGGGCAAAATCTAGTTAAATCATATATGATTATAGCACAAACATACAGTTCATCAGTTGCAGCAAACATTTCGTGTTAATAATTGGAGAAGACATTCGTCGTCGCAATGCGATGGCACCACGCGGCGCGGCGGGCGCTTCGGCATGCGAGGCAAACATCGCTACAGTGAGTGCAGCTTGTTTAACCATTGTTGAGTAAAATATACCCCTGCGTACTGTGCAGCAATACGGTTTAATTTATCTCACAAAATGTGCGAAAACAACACGTATTTGCTGGTAAGATGTGAGTTAATGAAATTTGTGGAAAGATTGTGTTGGAGAGATGGATGTAGTTCGAATGGGTTGTTGAATGATGTAGAAGTAAAGGGTACTTCGATAAATGTAATAAACGCCAGAATCAAAAATAATACTTTAGCACCTCAATAATGTTAAATAAAGAAAAAAAAACAGTATTTATCATGATAAAACTTGGTAAGTATAAATACCGGATTAAAAATAGCAGCCACAGTTTTTTAAATGAAATATTTCGTTTCTTAATCATTCCTTATCATTTTCCAATAGGGAAATCTATTACCAGCGCAATAAATAGGTAATAAACTGCCAAAATTTGACTAAAAGGCCACCAACTGAAAAGAAATCTTAGTGTAGGATAAAGTTGTGGCTCTAAAGTGTGGTAGCCACTTACTCTTATTGCAATCTTTATGTTATAATTAATATTGTGTGATGCGCGCGGCGACGCTCGCGTGAAACTTTTACTGCTACAGAAGTCTCTAAAACATAATACAACGCCAGCGTCATCTATAAAAAAAAACTAAATAAAAAAACTCTTTTCCCAAGGGAGCAAATTACCGGTATAAAAAGTAGCCTATGTGTTAATCCAGGACATGGTCTACCCGTTTGCCAATTTCATGCAAATCGGTTCAGCGGTTTCTACGTTTAATTCCATTGATGTATCGAGACACGCGGCAGCGTGTCAAGCCAAGCAAAAAAAAAAAACTTGTCAAAGCTGCCTAGTGTAGTTTCACCCGAACCATTTCGAGCGACTTTTGACGCCTCTATAACTCAAAATCTATTTAACGTAAATACCTGAGATTTGTTTTATGTATTCAACCCCCTCAAGTTAACCAGAATCCCAAATTTCATAAATATAGCTCAAACGGCTATTGAGATACTAACATCTAAAAATCGGCATTTTTATCACTGACTGACATATAGATCAAAAACCTAACCCACTTCCAGATGACCTAGAAAGTTGAAATTTGGTGTCCAGGTAGGTAATTGTATGTATACAAAGGAAAAAATCTGAAAACAATACATTTTTAAGATTTGAAACATTTTCCAAGCAATCGGAAAATCTGCATACTATCTATAAATTATCTTCTGAATAATGAACGTTTAGGCGTACACGTCCATTGATGCTTTATTTTACATTAAATACTATTTACCTTGACCCGTTAACTAAGTTCCCTCCGTATTAGGGCATCACTTTTGCTTGAATTTTTCTATAAATTTTCCGACTAGACAGAGCTGTTGTGGGAGACGGCGATAGGTTCCTATAGATACGTTATAGGCATCAGCAACTCGTTCCCACTCTTCAGTCTTTTAAATTATATATTTACTTCTGTTTCGAGCTCGAATTAAAAATTTCTGATTTCTACAATGTTTATTTACATCCTAAGACGTTTATTATTTTGACATGATATGACATTGGACGTTCTATCATAATACTTGCGAATCATAGAGTTTAAGTATTTATTAAATAGAGGTTTTTATACCAAGAGGACTCCATCGCGTGCACATAGCCGAGCGATGAAGTGGTTTACGGCTTTTAATACATTGTTTATTTTCTTTCTAAAATAAGTAACTTCATGAATATTGATCAAAGATAACTTCTTACGTAACTGTTTTAATTACTTAACTCAATATTTTAATAAATAACATCTTTACAAAAAGTAATGATATCCCATCAAAAACATAAATGTGAAATGTGGAAGCCAAGTCTAACATATATGCGTGCTGGTCGACTTCACCGACAAAAGAATTGAAATCTTAATGGTTGCCAAGCCCTGTAGATTATCCTGAAAATTATTTATAAGAACACAATCCATTCTAAAATAAATTTAAACTAATATTTTTTTGTATTTCTGCGACGACAATGTATGATGTTTAAAAATATAATTTCTTAAACTTGAATAGTCGAATTATTTACACAAAGCAGATGACTTAGTATAAATTTAAGCCCAAGATTTGTCTTGGCTAGTTTTATCAGAAAACATTTTTATCGAAGAGTAGGATAGGTTGACTTTACAATATAAAAACAGTAACATAAAGATAAGTTAAGATAAGAAGACTAGCCAAGTCAAATCTTGAGCTTAAATTTATACTAAGTTATCTGCTTTGTGTAAATAATTCGTCTATTCAAATTTAAGAAATTATATTTTTAAACTTCTTACATTGTCGTAGCAGAAAAACAAAGAAATATTAGTTTAAATTTATTTTAGAATGGATTGTGTTCTTATAAATAATTTTCAGGATAATCTACAGGGCTTGGCAACCATTAAGATTTCAATTCTTTTGTCGGTGAAGTCGACCAGCACGCATATATGTTAGACTTGGCTTCCACATTTCACATTTATGTTTTTGATGGGATTAATATTTACTTCACAAACTTTCGCATTTATAATATTAGAAAGATAAGGTTTATATCCTTTCATATTGTACAATAAAGTGTTTCCGTCGCGTCTGTCTGTTTGAACTCAAAAACCACCAAACCAATTTCGATGAAATTGATACACTGGAAGTAGTCTAGTTTGAGACACTGGAAAAGACGTACTACTTTAAATCCCGGAAAAAGTCACACGGGCGATGCCGCGAGCAAAAGCTGGTTACAGTATAAATAATGAATACTGTTTGGTTTCTTAGCGATACAATACAAGCACAGCATTGGATTTGATGCATTAAAATATCTTGTTTGGCCGTTGCAATCTCGATGGATTTACTCAACGCCGGATATCTCATGCTGTATTATATAAGTCTGTATATACTTGCGTCTATACATATTTTTTTTATTAAGATTTCCAATGCATAATTCTGAGCTTGCAAAGTGTATAATGTTCAAATGATTTGATTTGTGTATTGAAAGAAACAATAAGCTGTAATAAACCATATATACTTAGTTATTCACCACAAACTCGTATAAACAGACAAGTTTTATCCGTCCTCAACATTTGATTCAGCGGTATTTTTATGGGAAAATTAATGTCACGCCGCTCCCGCTTCCAGTAAAAAACATATTTTTCATTCCATTACGGAGCTCAATGGCCAATCTAGTGGGGTCGGGCGTCGCGTCCTGCAGAACAATAACTGATACCAACGTCCACCGTGACAATTAGACCTTGTCTATACACTGACTAGTGAGAGGACAGATGAAAATAATTCCAACAGAAACAACACTGGTGTTGCGTGTCGCGACTTTTAATTTAACGAATAATTTCGTACGAAGCCCTTACTTTTTGGCGATACGATTGTGTACCGCGCCGCAATGGTTTTGAAGTCGAAAATATATTGTCCATATTAATAATTGTCGATTATGATGAAATTAATTAATCATAAAATAAAATTTCTCTATTTACCGTTAATAAATTGCTAGAATGGCCACAGATGCGCCGATATTTACAGCAATAAGTTGTTTTTAACCGACTTCAAAAAAGCTAGTAAATACATGAACGGTAATAATAATTAAGTTTCATTAATCACCGACTCCAAAATTGGTGATCAGTATGAAGGTAATGTTAAAATATTTTTGGTTTTTAGTGGTTTTTGAAGGCGGTTTAATTTGATCTACCGAACCTCAGCCTGGATCATAATTAATTTATAATTTTGACTTATCCTTAGGATTTGTGTTCCGTCATACATATATGTTAATCTCTTTGGAAGAAGCCTACATATACCTATGATAGAACTTCACGTATAGGTAATCGTTAAATCATTGAGTATGCTGTTTAGGAGTGAAGTTAATGTATGTGTTCGTTATGTGTTAAGCATTGTATGAAGTATTTTCTTACTCGAACGAATTGAAGCACTATAAATCGACTATGGCATCTATAAATCACTAGCTTTTACTCGCGGCTCCACCTGCGTGACAAAGCATTTTCAAGAAAAAAAGTACCCAAAACTTAATCCAAGATTCGATCTAAGTGCGCGTGATTTCATCATAATCTTTTCGATGCCTTATGGGATAACTATTTATTTATATATAGCCTTTATTTAACAATCTTACATAATAAATTTATATTACTTTTTCACATAATTATATGACACACGTTTCGTGAATATCATCTTACTTTTCAGCATAAGCCTCCCCTAAAGCTTGCCACGTTGTCCGATCGTACGTATTTCTTTTATAATACCAGCTATTTTTTAATGTCATCCTCCCATCTGTTAGACGGTGATGAGATGGGAGGATGGGACAACCAACAAACAATTAAATACTCACTTTAGATATATTACACATAAATTCAAATCAGATAACATTATGTACCTAATAATCAGTACTAACTACGGTGGGGCAGAGATGTACGTAACGATATCGAAGAAGGCGCGTGACTGTATACAATGCGCTCAATATTCAGTGGTAATATGTCACAAGCAAGTCTTCTCAATAACCCAGGGCGTTCTAAGTAATCGAAATTAAGCCCCGCTCACAAGTTTGGACACCGTAGTAAACTTGCGTGCTCCTTTATGATTAATATCACTCTCAAATTACTCCGCTAATATTAATTGTTCATGACAAACTGTATTTGTGAATTGCCGTCTACCGATAATGAAGTGTGCGATGCTGCATTAGCGTTTGGGAATTTATATACTTGGCAACTTTTGGAAGTATCATTTTATCGTTGTGCTTGGGAAGGGAAACGCATGCTGAATCCAGTAGGGTATTCTAATTAAAATAGTCATTTAGTACATTGTTTGATAATATGTTTTTAATAATAATAAAAGCTTTTGATTCTTTCTCATATAAGCTATGGATGACAATTTTCATTGATGTAAATTAAAATTACTTGGGTCTGTATGTTCCAGTTTCATAAAATGGTGAGTGTGGACATTGGCCGGCGATCACCGAGCCTTATAGTGTACGTACAGTTAGTAGACGTAAAACCATACATACCTGAGAACTCTCCATCAAAATTTCGAAGCTATGTGAAGTCTAGAGACCCGCACTAGGCCAGCGTGGTAGACTAAAGCCTCAACCTTCTCAGTGTTAGAAAGGTGTGCTTAACAGTGGCGCTATGTAATACAGGGCTAGTATCATAAATTGAGAACAGGACTTGACTTGCATAAAACCTAGAGCCCCTGTTATAATTAAGACAGAGCACATGTCTGTTTCCAATGCAGTAGCAAACGATCCTGATTGTTTAGTGAACCATTTTCATCAATTAATTTAGAATGGACGACCAGGTACAATGTGCATCGGCGTATCGTCGGAGCGTTGCTTCTCCTTTACCTAGGCGTCTCGGTATGCTCCGTTCAATACAATTTGAACTATTAGATTGAGGTTACGCTAAATGAATGCTAATGACCTTGAAACCAATTGATGAACGTAACTATCGCATACAACAGATATAATTGTTGTAGGCAAAATTACTATTTTATTCAGAAAAAACTATTTGTTAATTCATACTACCAAAGTTTTGAAGACTTTACAGTCTTCATGGTCGTAGGGCGAATTCGGACTACTATTTTATTTGACTCGTCAAGCCCCGCGACGGACGCCGGCGTCCATATATATATAAGGTTTCCCTATACCTACATCTATACATATATAAAAGTGGGGCTTGACGGGTTAAACACTCTCAGTAGATGAAAAGAACTGTGTCCGGCTGGGCGTGATAAAAGGCTGGGAATGACAAATAGTGCTTAGTAAAGAGAATATGTAGTGAATTACTGTTTTTTTTATAGCATTGAATGACGAGGCGAGCATGCCATTCGCTTGATGGTAAGCGATACGACCACCCATAAACAGTAGAAATACTATCCAGAACCTTGATTTACAAAGTACTGTGTGTCATTCCACTGCGCTCGTCATCCTGAGACATAAGATGTTAAGTCTCATTTTGTCCTGTAGTTACACTGGCTACAATACCCTTAAAACCGAAACACAAAAGTGCGTGCACACTGCTGCTTGGCGGTAGAAATAAACAATTCGGTGGTACCCACCCAGACGAACTCTTACATATGAGAGTCCTACGACCAGTAAAGGAATTATGGAGTTTTTGTAAAAGTATGCTCTTTGAGTGTTACTAAAATCATAAGTAACGTTACAGCTGATACAATTGCACGTTTAGTAAAATAAAACGAATACAAAACGTGGTAAAGAAGTGGTTATATTTGGTAAAATCATTTAAAGTATTTATGGGCCGATTTCACTTTAAATTCAATTTAATATGCTCCTAGAGTAGAGTGTGATTCTTGTGTGTGATCGGTTTATACATTTATATGAGAAATTTGTTTTATTAGCAAGCGGTGAAATCGGCCCTTAGTGAGAAAGATTAAATAATATAATAGAATGTTGAGCAATTCGACTTAAAAAAATATTCAAATAATCCAATTGACACAGGTTATGTAAACGTTGTTAAATACATTACAAGGTTTCATCGAATTATTGTCTTGCGTATGACGATTAAAATCACAAAAGGTCATTGAGTGAAATTATATCCAATAAGCTATTAATTTGGATCAATTAATACACGAGTTGACGCGAATTTAGCTCGTTATTATGTTTGTGAGTTTATTTATAAGGATTGCTGATATTGGAGAAGGCAACAATAGAAACATCTACGTAATTGTTATCAAACTAACAATATAGATATTAATTATGTTTTGTGAACAAGATACTCTTTTGTCTTCGGGCCATATTTATTTTGTGTGCTTAATACTTAATTTAACGAAATCATTGTTTTGAAAAGGGTTCATAGCTCTATTTAGGTTACTTTTGATTTAGGGGCGTATAAAATAAAATTAGGCACTTAAAGTGAAAGATAAAAATAAACAGTCCATCTGTCATCTTAGGCCGTCCACCATATTGGATTCACAGTGACGTCACTTATTTAACAATGCATTGTCACCACGGAGGAAGAAGAGCGGAGGTGTGTCAAGCCAAAATCTCTTTAGAACGTAGCGTCGCTAAATGCGGGGGGTCGGGGGATGAAATATAACGATAGCTCCTCCCCCCAATCAAAATCCATCTAGCGGTGAATGGCATTATTACAACGTAACAGAGGTAACTTGTCAATAATTTAGTTCGTCTTTTCAACCCTACGGCGTAACAAGCAAAAGTGTTTGTTCCAGACGATTCTATGTGCGTTAGTATGGCGGACCACATTATTTATTATTCTACTGGCGCTTAACCGTTTTTTCAGCATATACATTACATAGGTGACACATATATGATAAAATAATTATATATGTCTATAATTATTTTATCATACATACAGGAAAATTAGGGAATAAAACAAAATAAAATAAGTTGTTAAAGTTCTTGATAAAAAATCTTTATTGATTAAAATTAATAATTACGATAATCTTACTAATATCTACTTCAGTATCCTGTGATAATACTATAAATGCGAAAGTTCATAAAAATATTTGGATATTTACGTGTGTTAGAAGTAAACACAGAAACAACAAAACGGATTTAGATGAAATGGCACGCTAGTAGATCATGTCTTAGATTAACACATAGTCTACTTGTTATCCCGGTAATTTACCCCCATGGAAATAATGCATAATTATAATCTCTTCATAGGGACTTTTTTTAGCGGAAAGGCTTTACACGCGGATGAAGCCGCAAGAAACACCTAGTATTATGATAAAAATGAATGTATTCCTTATTGGCCACTGAACAAACCGCATCATGCACATAAAAATCAAATTCAACCGAAACAACGCAACCTTTACGCCCAGATTCCCGCCAAAGTCCGTAAAATATTATAGTTGCGATCAGAAATTGTTGGTTGTAAATGTCAAATGTCAAAAACAAATAAAATGAACTAAAGTATTCTTTTAAATTTAATTTATTTCTAAACGATGGGACGAATATTAAACGTTGGACATTCAAAACCAAAACAAGAAGAATAAAACTCCACTTTTAGTGATATTTTAACTTGTAAATTTAATTGATTTCTAAACGAAGGGACGAACATCAAATGTTTGACAGGTAGGAATATTTTCTAAAGAAAAGCGAAATTGTTGTTTTTACTATATTCCAAGCATTTTTTATATTTTCGAATATTTTGTTGGCGTCCAATTGTTGCGTCTATTCATAACACGTATTCATGCATTTCAATTTTCTGTATTTACAGCATCGGTAGTAATAAGTTACTTTCTCCGCAAAAACAAAAAAAAATGGGGAATCTAAAATGATAACAAATAACTCAATAACACGAAAAAAACTTACAAATACAACGAAATTAATAAAAATAATATCGACGCTTGAAAGACAATCATATCTAAGCGACATTTAGCAAATTTTTTCAGTAGAGCGTTTTAAAGTTTTGATTTTGACAAAAAAATCATAAAGAAACTATTTGCTGCACAAAAATAATTGTAACTGTTTTAGGAACTTCTTAATTTTTGAAATTTTTTGACCTAAATCAACAGCCTTGACGATTATAAATTAAAAAGTTACCGTCGCTTAGTTAAAAATTACCTTAATTTACAAACAGGTAAAATCATCTAAATGGATAATTTTATGGATACCGTAACAAGTAAATTTAAAGAAATATCAAATATTTAAAAATGCGCAGTTGGTAAGAATCGTATAAGGATAACTAAACATATTAATAAAATCAATTAAAAATATCTATAGCTAAATTACTGGGTCGCACGAATGTAGAAAAACATAAATATGTGCACAATATTGTTATTCCCACCAACATTAAACTATTTAATAAACAGCAAACTTTAATGAAAATCAAATTTTATTGTTACATAAACATACTTACATCCAAAATATAGCATATTGATATAGAATTCGTTAATAGTTAACAAATTTCGTTAGAGGGAGGTTCTCGCCTCAAGCAGAACTAGAAAACAATAATATTATCATTTATTCATTGTGTTGGAAACTCGTAATTTTCACTCAAATTTTATTTTTGCTGAAAACACACACATACAACCTCACGCCCTCATCCCATACGGGTAGTCAGAGACTATGGAGCACCACATTCTACGATTTTGACATACGTCTTCCACAAAGGATTTTCATAGTACTTTGCAAACACGAGAAAGAATGTGGGACGATGTAAAAGAGGCCATGGAATATAAGAAAAATACATGGCTAGATGAGAATAGCCAACGACACTTTTAAAACACTAGGTGGTTCGCAAGCGGGTGTATTTTCTTTATTACGAACAGGTGAATATCTCCTAACAATAAGTATAAGCACCTGAACATACCCGGTAAAATTAACTATGCGACATCATTGAAGTTAAAGGTTGACAAGTAAAAATATCTTAGCATAAAAAATAGAACTTATATTATTCAGGTAAAACTATCTAACCGATTAATCTCTTTTTATTTTGTTTTATGTAAAGTTGTATATATGTACTATTAAAAAAATATTTTATTAAGCTGAAAATATCTAAGCACATCAATATGGTGAGTATGGGTGCAGGTAAATATATATATCTACGCCAATGCTATAATTTTGTTGTGTAGGTAATAAACAACTAATTAAAGAGTGAGCATATTTTTATTTCAAGTAAACATATATTAATGCAAAACATGTAATATCACGATTTCCAGTAAGACACGATAAGTTCAAAATCAATTTCCTTAAGTGTACCAACTTCTATAAATCCGAAAAGTCGTAAATTTCTTGGCGGTAAATGAGAAAAAAGATGTGAAATTTACCGGAATCATCTAATATCTAACCGCCAAAAAAGTTGTCCTAGAGCTACGAAACCCGGATCAATCGACGCAAAAAAATTTGGCGATTCCAAATATGTATTTAACTCATTTTCGGTATATTTGTCGCTTAGATATTATTGCCTTTCAAGCGTCGAATTATATTCGATGTTGGGTGTCGCTCGCATGACGCACATGTTTTTCGCTATCCGTTATTTCTGAATACTTACCCACAGATGTCACTACGTGTTTTAATATATTTTTTCACATTTCCTGTAACTAAATAAAAAATGATTGAATAATGAATATATTTAGAGGCAAAATGAACTAAGTTTACTTATTTCTGCCGAAAAATTATTGTAATATGCGTTTATAATGTTAAAATCAAGATATCGGTGAGAAATATGTAGAATGCAACTTTTCGACGATAGATGTCTCTTGGTAATGCAACAAGAAAATATGTTTCAAAATGCAAATAAACATAAATTTAAACGACTTACACATAAAATGTTATGCCATCTTGTTTGATTTTTGATCCTGAGCAACTTCTACTCTCATCAATATCACATTTCATGGTTAAAAGAATTTAATACGTATTTAAACGTCAAATGAGGCCGAACCGAACGCACTGACGATTCACTCAGAACTACGGTTTTAGGCCCCGCCTACTGTGACGTCATGGCCTATTTGATGGTGACATGACCTATATGCCTTGCGGCACCTCCGCTCTTCTTCTTTTCTTCGTGATTGTCACCCAAACTAAACGCGTATGCAAAATTTCAACACAATCGGTTGAGGGTAACTGCTTCAAAATTGACTTACAAGAATCCATCCGAACAAACATACATTGCAAGTTAAATAAAGCTTATAATAGGGTACTGTCTCAGAATATATCCGATTTCAATAAAACAAAATCTATATTCTACCTACTAACTAACTAACTATATTAACTAACTATATTCGGCCTACCTTTGAAATTTCATTTAGTTTCGGAGATCAGCTAACAAACAAATAAAGAAACAGACAGACAGACCTTCCCTTTTTAAATTTTTTACAAAATCAATTACGCGTATTATATTTACGGAACATAAAATAAAACAAACTGTTTTTTTTTTGTTTTACCATACCATATGATACCAGTCCTGTATTATACCTATACTGCTCACTGCTGAGCACGGGCATCCTCTACAACTGAGAGGATCAAAGCCTTAGTCCACTTTTTGTGTTTTACTACGCATTCATAATATTAATAAAAAAATATTGTGACAAATTGATTCACTTAAAGGTAACTACTTATAATTATTATACTGAAAACTCAACATACACAAATGCATAAAATATATTACAAACATATTATTATGACAAGAGAATAAATATCACATAAACTTACTTACTTACTAAAATAACATAAACATTATAGCAGCTCTCTCTTTCACACACGCACACGCACACATACACACACACACACACACACACACACACACAACACATACACACACATATATATATAGACTGACAGATACATTGCACATACACACAAATTGAAATATTGCAACTTTTATATACATTTTTTTCTCTTCTCTTGTGTTGGAACTTACCTCATTATGTGAATCTATTTAATGTATTTTATCCCTCCGACAATTTACTATGTATTAATATCTTAGTGAAACCTATAATTGGCTCATGTTAAGTTAAGTTAGCCCATAATTTAGTTATAGAAAAGCTGTTGGTTTTGTGAATAATAAATAAATAAATAAATAAATAAAAATAAATAAACAATAAAAAAATACACAAACGAATAAGTGTACAATTTCGATTCGTGATCTCAGAACAGCTACAATAATGACCATTTCGGAGGTTATACAATAACGTAGCTGTAGTTATAATACTACCATTACCCGAAGGGTGCGGTTACATTCCATTTAACTTTAGACCTTAGGTCGCCGGGGCGCTAACTCCCGCGAGATACACCCACACATCTATACAGAAACGAGGGTGCTTATGAATTTAATTAATTCTCCACGCGATGATTTAAACACAGGAGGAATTGTGTCTTTATTGCATTTGTTGTGATTGCGCTATGCTTTTAGATTATTGTGTCATTTATTAAAGCAATACTTCGCGATAATTTCGTTTATAATATGACTGTCCGTGTTTAGTATTGAGTTTTCTAATACTAATAAGTAGTTAATAGTTTTCTACTGGTGGTAGTTCTCTCATATGTAAGAGTACGTCTGGGTGGGTACCACCGCAATCTCTATTTCTACAGCCAAGCAGTAGTGTGCATGCACTGTTGTGTTTAGGTTTAAAAGACATTGTAGCCAGCGTAACTGCAGGACATAATGAGACTTAACATCTTATGTCTCAGGATGACGAGCGCAGTGGAATACCACACAGTAATTTGTAACTCTAGGTGCTGGATGGTGTTGCTACTGTTTATGGGTGGTCGTATCGCTTACCGTCAGGCGATCGGTAAGCTCGTCTCGTCATTCGATGCCATAAAAAAATATATCCTACTAATATTATAAAAGTGAACGATACCCTAGTTGGGAATAGAACGGTCTGCCGAGACAATGTCCGGAGGTTCGAAACCCAAGGCATACCTCTGACTTTTCTAAGTTACGTGTATATTGTTAATCAATTATCGTTCGCTTTAACGGTGAAGGAAAACATCGCGAGGAAACCTGCATACCTAAAAAGTTCTTTATAAGAATTTCGAAGGTATGTGAAGTCTACCAACCCGTACTAGGGCAGCGTGGTGGACTAAGGCCTAAACCCTCTCAGTAGTAGAGGAAGCCCGTGCTCAGCAGTGGGTAATATATTATACAGGGCTGCTTGCATTGCATTGCAATATTATAAAAGCGAAAGTTTGTAAGAATGTATGGATGTATGGATGTTTGTTCCTCTTTCACGCAAAAACTGCTAAACGGATTTCGATGATATTTGGCACACGGGTAGATCATGTCCTATATTAACACATAGGCTACTTCTTATCCCGGGAAAATGTAAACTGGGATTTTTATCTCGGAAAAACTTGAAAACCGCGGGCAAAAGCTAGTAATAACATAAGCAAATTACGATAATACTTTCGGATTTACTGAAATGAAATGAAATGATTCGGATTTACTAAGCACCCATTGAACGTACTACATTCTTTACGAAACATCACGCCTTTTCCCTTCCAGGGATCGGCGATGTGTATCACACCCACATTTCTCCAGCTATGTTAGGTCCCATGTAATATTGGGCGGATCTATTGGTAATTACCGGACCGGGTAGAAAACCTAATATCACTTTGCCCAACCCGGGAATCGAACTCGAGACTTCCGCACTGCAGTCGTATCGTAATACTGCTACGCCACCAAGGTAGACTGACTCAATATTGAACCAATAACAAAAATGATTCTTAATATGGAGGCATATTGAAGCTTTATTGAATATAATAAACGTATTGTGTCATTGTCTTTTTTGTGTATTGTAACGATACACAAAAAGGACCATCTAAACATTATTTGATTGCGAGGAGTTTCTTTATGAATCATCGAAATTCAAGATCAAACAACAATTATTAGGATAGCATGTTGAAGTTGTAATGAAGCCAAAAAAAAGAATCGTCAAGAACCTATTTGATTTTGAAGAGTTGCTCGCTACATATTCAAAGTGCAACTTTCCATATCAATAAATTGTAAATTAGACCATTTACTAAATCCGAGTAAAGGATTAAAGATTATCAGCAAAAGAAATAAAAAAATACAATGAGCACGTATCCAGTATACCATCTATTGATGAAGTCTGGTAAAAACTACGTAAGTAACAAATAACTCTGCATGTTTTATAACCATAATTTATAAGCATTTATTGTTAATTATTGATTAATGTATTTTAATTTTTTTAACAAATCATGTCGAGCGTTATTATAATTATGACCTTATTAGATAGAAATACTTTATCAAAAGACCTTCAGTTTACAATTGAAATAAAAAAGCCAACTAAAAAATAACAAATAATTTGTAATAAACTTGAATTAAGAATAGTGTAAATAAGAAAAACATATATTTCCAGATTTCCAGATGGACCTGGCAAAAGCGGCCCGCATCCAGCTCGTTCCTGCGGCCTTTACCAAGTCATCGGTCCACCTTGCAGGTGGACGGCCGACGCTGCGTAAACCATGGCGCGATCTAATTCTATGCCAGCTCCATTTATTGAAGCACAAGGAAAACTTAACTATTATTTATTACGTTATCAATTATCATTCGCTTTAACGGTGAAGGAAAACATCGTGAGGAAACCTACATACCTCAGAATTTTCTATAAGAATTTCGAGGGTATGTGAAGTCTGCCAACCCGCATTAGGCCAGCGTGGTGGACTAAGGCCTGATCCCTCTCAGTAATAGAGGAGCTCCGTGCTCAGCAGTGGACAATATAATTATAATACAGGGCTGATTGTATTGCATTGCTTTTATTTAGTTGGAGTTCTATAAAAACTTATTTAATAGTTTCAAATATTGTATTGCCATCGGTCCTTGATGAGTATGCCAAATTTCGATTTAATTCAACGTTTTGAAGTGGGTCAAAATCATGTTCAAGGTGTAAGTTACATACAGACATACATACATACGTCTGAAGCTAATAAAAGCGTGTTAATAATAACTAGCTACATGACAAACTCCTGAAACTCGCCTTTTTCCAAACCAAACTTTTGTTTTCCATCCACTGAAACTTATGTTGGCGGACATTCTACTATTTTTCGCATGTGTCATACTCTAACTATATTTGTTCAGACTTTGACAATTTCATCGACGCGCGCCAAGTACCACGAGAAAATATTTTTAAACTTTCAGAGTGAGTTATTGTATTTCACGTTTTGTAAAATGAAGTCGATGGCCTTCATGCATCTTTATTTTAATTTGGAATCTTTTGAAATAGTATATGGTATTATGAATCATAAGTCTAATTTCGGAATGATATACCTACATTATTTTTTATTGGAAACAATAGTTAATGGATCGGCAAGTGTACTTGTAGGTGCATTCGTAATCACGATAGTTTTATTTATAATTTTTTTACTAATTAAATAGGTATTGTACATGTAAACATGAAAGACCTACTCCATATTGTTTTTTTTAATTTTCACTTTATCGCGCCATTTTTGTGTTACATAAGCCTTAATGCTTTTGGCGCCTTATAATATTATTCTTTCGTGTTCATATTATACCAAGCATCTTATATTCTTTATTCACTTTATACTTATACATGCCGTACCTTATGATGTATCCCCGGGGTCCTATGTACTTAATTATTTTTTTAAATTTTAGATGCCTTATATAGAGGTACTTAGAGCGCCTTTTATACTTTATGCTTCTTATTTGTTTCTGGAATCTTATTTAGCATCTCATTCATCTTAATATACGTTACGTGGCTAATTATATGTATACACACGAATTCGCGAGCACAGCCGTATATTATAATAGTACGTAATGATATTACTATATTGAATGACAGAGGAAAATCTCACAGAATAAAACATTTACTTGTTAAGTTTGTGGATTCATTATTGAAACGATTATAAACGAATATGACTTTGCTAACTGTATCATATTGAATACTTCTATGAATAGTATGAAAATAACGTATACTCGTAACGAGAAATATTTCATTAAAATTCTTTCATATAACAAAACAACTTAAACAAGGATGGGGCCGGCATGCGATGAATAGACCGTTTATGAACGACGGGTTGAAGCAAGAGGAATCGGCATATTAATTTATTAGATTCTGCAATATCCTACATATAAACAAAAAAATTGTGAAGATACGTTTATATGTTTGGATGTTAGAGGAAACACACAAACAGCTGAAGCAATATGGATGAAATATCTCGTACATATTGACCAAATTCTTTAACAAAATATATCATTATTAGGTACTTATTAAAATTACTCTATTTCTACAAAATTCGTTCTCAGTCTATCTTGGCTTTGGTTTGAACTAATTTGAACTAGCTCAGCTAAAAAGGAGTTGATCATTGTGTTTAAATTTGAATATAACTTGATTATATCTGCGTTGAAACTATTCTTCGTTTATAACTAAAGTTTTTTCAGCACTTGAACTACAGCTGATTGTTACAGTTCTCTTTTGATCTTTTGGGATGGCGAGGATAGGTCTTTGCTTTTGTTAACAGCTATATTTTTCTGACGATGCCCGGTATATTTTTTACTGCTGTAATTCGTTATGGATGCGATGTACAAAAACATTATTTCTTTAACTGAAGAATAATCATTAGATTATTTTAACTTTTAATGTTATGATCATTTGACTTCGAAAATAGTTTTTCAGTGTACTGCTGAGTTTCCCCTATAAACATTAAATGTATATTAATTAGTGATTTTCCCTAACATTTTAGATTACTTCCATAAATTTTTTATTTTGATAAAATCTGGCCAAGTCAAATCTAACCTACTTTAAGATCTCACATTTTTAAATAACAGCTATTGTTATAGGTATCCAATAAAGCAAAGAAATAGGGTTTAATACTTGTTCATAATGTTATTTTGTTCATATAAATACATATTTGGATTTTGCATGGAACTTGGCATTCATTTAGATCTCCACTCTTTTTGCGGCGAAGCCCTACAATTTTTGTATTGAACTTGGCTCTCCTTTTCTACATTTATGTTTTTGATGGTACACTCTTTGCCATAACTAGATACCTGTTTATATGCATTTCCATATTTAGCCATTTTCAAGCCATTCTCATCCCTAATAGTATATTTTCTCTAAAATATAGGTATGATACATATTATTGATACGTTTTCAATATTTTTCGAGCGCAGTGCATTTACTAGCCGCGCATCTTTTGTTTTTGTACCTACTATAATAAAATGAAAGAAACAAAAGATCATCGCGCGTGAGTACCTCAGTTGGTATTCCTCCCACCTATTTCGCATGTTATTGCTTTTATTGTTGACGTGCGCGCTCATTGACCTGTCAAGATTTTATAATGGACCATGTCTCCCGAAAAAATGTCTTCGTGGATAACTAAGTTTCCTGAGACATTTACATACGACGGAAATTAATGTCGAGTTTGTGAATAAAATATTTCGTGAGCTCAAATCTTACTGGAAATTTGGAACAATACTTGATTGTTAACATTTACAAAAATAATAATAAATGTTACTGTACCTATTATCATATATCAATGGATACTTTGCTAATTAATTATAGTATGCAGATTTTGAAATAAAAAATTAGAACTTAGTTTTATTTTTTTGTTCCTAAAACTTATCACTTAATGTTGTATATTCTGCCAGTTTTCGTGCATATTCCATGCATTTGCATGCATATATCAAGCTTTTTATATTGTAATAGTAGTGCTCGCGGCTCCGCCTGCGTGAAAAAGATTTTCCGGAACAAAAATATTTTCCCGGTGTAAAACGTAGCCTATAGCACTCAGGAGTTATGTAGCTTCCTATTAATCAAAGAATTTTCAAAATCGGTTCAGTAGTTCCTGAGATTAGCGCGTTCAAACAAACAAACTCTTCAGTTTTATAATATTAGTATAGATATAATCCGGTCCTTAGCCATAACTAATGTCAAATGTTTTATTGCACTTTGCTGCCATCGTTTCTTGGTTTTTCTAGGGTCGAAAATTATTCTAAAAAAGTTATGATATTTTAACATCTATCCACTTGTCATTGGCAAAATCACCAATGAAATGGTTGAGCCATTTTTTTCAAAAAGAAGAACTTTTTCTGGGGTCTTAGGATATGAAAAAAAAAACACGTATTGTCTCCGCTTCGTTTTATTGTGATTGGTTGACAGACTGACGTATCGGTCTCTCGATCAATCACAAATATCAAAATATCGATGCATCAGTCTCTCAACCAATTACAATAAAACTAATCGTAGACGCATCGTGTTTATTTTTCACATTCTAACCCCCTGTGTAGTTTAGTTAACAAGCGTCAACCACAGTAGCAAGTTATCCTCTTAAATCTTGGTGTAGTCCAACGCGTCTGAGAGACGTATTACGTCAATACAACAGTATTGGCGGCGTGTCAGCCAACTATATGGACAGACACTGACGAACGACTATCAACCTTATAGGTATTTGTAATTATATAATAACGTATAGTTGACCTGTCAGGGGCGGTTGCGGACGACAACTTAGACGTGAGTCGGAGGAAGCCCGCAGCCGTCCCTAATGCGCCGAAGATGGCCACAAAAAAAAATGAAAATAGTTGACTTGTACCGTAGTACAATTACTGAACAAGCAAACAAACTTTGAATTGTATTATGGATGGTGATCATGTCAAAATATTCATAAAGAATACTCGGATCGTGAGATGAGTGCATTGTGGAAAATATTTATCGTACTATTTTATCGTACTTATTTCCTAAGTACTAAGAACTAGACTTTTGCTGAGAAAATAGTTTTATCGTAGAAAAACTTTTTCACACGGGGGGCGCCGTGAGGATCACCTAATAAGAAATATGGGATTACAATAACCTATACGATACCTCTGGTTTTTCCATATTGCGTTAATAATAATTTTATATTTGCTTATTGTTAGTCCCATTAAGAGTATGAATAATATTTTAGGTTTAAAAGATGCTTATTAATTCAATTTCACCCTGTGGTTTATGCGATTCACGGCGAATGCAGGAAAATGGAGTGACAGCGGTCGTCGGTCGGAGCCTAACCTCAGATCAAAACTTGATTTCACTGGGAGTGAGCCGTGCGGTTTCTTGCTACCAACGCGACGTTACCTATCCAATATTCCACATTTTAAATGACATGTCCGCTTTAAAAACATTTGGTTTATATAGTACTAGCTTTAGCCCGCGGCTCCGCCCGCATTAAAAAGATTTTCCGGGATAAAAGTCTCGGTTTATATTTTCCCAGGATAAAAAGTAGCCTATGTGCTAATCCAGGACATGATCTACCCGTGTGCCAAATTTCATCAAAATCCGTTCAGTAGTTTTTGCGTGAAAGAGGAACAAACATCCTTACATCCATACATCCAAACATCCATACATTCTTACAAACTTTCGCCTTTATAATATTAGTAGGATTCGTATAATGGTAGTGGTCACATTTTAAATTCAATTAGTAGCTTTGGCTCAAAATAATAACTAAAGTTATTAATCTGAGGGTTTCGGTGTCAGATATATATTTTTGTTGAAAGTTCTTATGCGAAGCGAACATAATTATAACGTCCATCAAGGAATTCCAATGCTTGCGACATGTCAGCGAGATGTCAGTCACTGTTCTCATAAAATATGTCAGTCTTCGTGATTTCACATGGTTTTCGTATTACGAAATAAAAATAGAATTCATACTTACGTTGTTAGCCTTATAACATGGAAAGAGACTTAGAGAAGCAGTCAGTTCTCAAAATTAAGCCAAATATTTACTACATCAGCGTTACGAGTACATTGCACCAACTTCGCATTGAAGTGGGAGTTCGTAGAGAACTAAAGTACAAACTAATATTTATTTTTTATCTGGTTTCTGTGGGTCGAGAAAACTACTTACTGCGACACGCTTGTAAAAATGTGTTGCACGGACCGACATTGGTTGGCAGGTGATAAAAAGCTCTTTTATATATCCATGAACAAAAAACTTAATCTATTCCTTATAATTATGTTAGGTAATTATTCCGAAGAATAACTTTAGTTCGAGTTATTATTTCATTTCATATTCAATTTATTTAAGAGATACAGAAACAAATCTACATACAAATAGATAAAATTCAAAATGAAACTCAACGAGACCGAACCCCATTTGAAGACGACAATGGCGAGCGAATCACATTTGAACTCGTAATTTATTTCGCTTTGTGATTTTTCATCGCGTGTCTCAGCCGCGCTATTTGTATAGTCATTTTTTGTCAGACGGCAGCCTCACATTTCATCCTGCTCCACGCTATGTACCCATTCAACAGCATGCTTATCTCGAACATTACTCGTTAAAGCTTGGCCCGCATCACTATGCGTCAGCCCGGCGATTGGTTAAGCTAGAATTTGTCAATCTGTAAAGCGAATTTTATCCAACGCCAATTCATTCAGCCACAATGCAAGCTTAATCGGCCGACCTTTAACAAATGTGTGATACTCGATATAATAATGGTCTGTACCACATTATCGTACGCTACGGTGAGTTGGCAACCGGTATCTGTGTTATATGATGAAGACACCCATCGGCACGGTGTTCGAAAAGGTATAAATGCGCATTTTTCCTTTTTTAAAATTCGTTGTTTGTGATCTACTGCTGGTTGCAAAAGTATATACTGCATTTTTCTTTAGTATTTATTGCATTTTGAAATATAGCGATTGGAGGCAAGTGGTTAGCTAGATTTTGAGTGTGGCAATGATACATTAGTGGTAATGTCATGGTTTTGGAGTTAGTTTCAAGAGATTTTTGTTTTGAGTTAGTTGCTGCAAACTATAAATTATTTCACCCTCAAAATTCTAAAGAATGTACCGCATACGCAATTTTTGATAGTTATATATAAAAGTATAAATTCATTTATAAGAAATCTTGAATGATTGCACTTTAAATAAATCTTGTTTATAAATTATAATTTTTATTTTATTGCATTATATTTATTAGGAAAAACATACAGTTATACAATACGTAAGTGCATAAAGCATTATATCTTATAGGAAAATAAATATACTCACAGCGTTAAGAGCACTCCTTAATTTAAAGAATTCAAGCCTCTTGTAGTCATCCCAAACAATAGGCATCATGCTCGCCACCTTGGAAACCAAGGTTATTTAATCAAAATTATATTACTGCGAAATTTAAAGTCTCCTAATTTATAGGTTGAAAAGGTCGAAGGAATATTCCCCAGTTTTAATAACAGACGCTAAACGGGCTTTGTAAATGTGCCTTCTTGAAAACTGAAACACGTAGCAAAGGTTATATCTCAGAACGCTTGTTGGCTTCAACAAAATAGCTATAGTATATATAATATTACTACCTATTTGTGCATTTGTTTGTGCATATCACTAAAATTAATAGAAAGGTGTGATTACTTGTTGTTGACAAAATATGTCTCACATCCTCTCAAAAAATGATCACAAAAGAGTATATAGGTATTCACACTATGCAGACCTGTATTATAATATACTATCCCACTGCTGGGGCACGGACCTTCCCTACAACTGAGAGAGTTTAGGCCTTAGTTCATCTCGCCGGCCTAGCGCGGGTTGAGACCTCTCATACCTTCGAAATCCTTATAGAGAACTTCTCAGGCATGAAAGTTTCCTCACGATGTTTTCCGGCAGTCCGTTTCACTACCAATTAGGCTATCGCTATTGTTTTATAGTTTCCCACTACTAAAAATAGTTAAATTTAAACTGAAAACTGTCTATCGTTTATATCACTAAAAATATTTTTGTACAACTTTTGTTGTACAATAATTTGTCTTACTGGTGGTAGGACTCTCATATGTAAGAGTCCGTCTGGGTGGGTACCACCGCAATGTCTATTTCTACCGTCAGGCAGCAGTGTGCATGTATTGTTGTGTTTCGGTTTGAAAGACATTGTAGCCAGTGTAACTACAGGACATAATGAGACTTAACATCTTATGTCAGGATGACGAGCGCAGTGGAATGCCACACAGTACTTTGTAACTCAAGGTGCTGGATGGTATTTCTACTGTTTATGGGTTGTCGTATCGCTTACCATCAGGCGAACGGAATGCTCGTCTCGTTATTTAATGCCATAAACAAAAAAAATAACTTGTGTTATCAGGATGTGCGGTATTAAGTTAAATTTGGGAAAACGAAAAAAGAACGCATATTTGAGCTTTCATCCGTGGAGTTCGGCGTTCTTAGTTGTATAGGTAATATTCTAATAATAACCTTTTCCCTTGCTTCGTTTGATTTCTAGACATAAACAAAGTAAAGAAGGCAACTTTGCAAGATCGGATATGTTTTGCTTGTAATACCCAGGCAAACAGAAATATTTCCACGTTAATGTTGTTATTACAAATTCTAGTGGTATTGTTTACTGACCATTGTCACTCAATATAACAACGTCATGGCGACATTGATCCTGTTTGGTTTACACATTCCATATTTCACGACAATAGGAATTCGCTTTCTACGGTGTTCAATTTTTCGCAATCCAGTCGGTACATTTTACGGACTTTAATTAAACAGCTGCGCTGTCGTTCGGGTCATACCAATTTTCAAATTAATACTTTTTAGTTCGCTCTGCTCTGAAGGGTCAAGGATCCCAAAAAATTTCATATGGGGCCCGTTTTAGCAAGCTACGCGAGTGTTTTTAGTGACGTTTTTGAAACTGACTTGACTTTGCACTCATAATAATTGTAATAAATATTAATAAAGATATTTTATTCGTTAGCGTTACATATTGTCATTGCAGATACAAGCCCCCATTTTCAATTCTCTGAGAGATGTATTAGACTATATATTAGGTAATTACACGAAAGAGGCTTGACTAAAAGTTTTGATGATTTTTTTACGGTTTGGGTGATAAAATTAAGCTATTCTTAAGTATGATTTGTTTGCATCTACAAGATTTGACGCTGAGTTTATTGCTTATACTTGCTATCCACTAGTCTTTGCGTAAAGACATTGCTAAGACCACTTTTTCTTTTTTTAACGATTGCTCGACAAGTACACTTGATGGCAAGTGGAATGAAGCCCAAAAAAATGTCGACCGACAAGAGATAAACATCCCTGGTCGGTCGGCACAGTTATGTCGGCTTGCATAATTGTTTCTTTCTCCGCTTTAAGGATCTTTAGTAGTAGGAAGGTGGGAAAATGTATGCTGCCTTACCTTCTTTCATTCCTTTCACACTCACACACACACACTCACGCCTTTTATCCCCGAAGGGGTAGGCAGAGGCGCAACTAGTGCACCGACTTTTCGCCATTTTTCCGTCCCATAATGTGATAGGGGGCGAGCCCATCGCCATATCGGGCACAAATTGCAGACTACGGGCTGATACTGAATAGAAAAATTAAATATCACTTTACCCGACCCGGGGATCGAACCCAAGACCTCAGCTTTGCAGTCGTACCGTAATACAACTACGCCACCACTCAAGTCAGTAAAATTGATATGTTATTATAATTAACATCCCTCATTATTTTGTATTATTGAATTTATTTATGGCGCGCTTAATCCTTTTGTAATGAATGTATTTAACATAAAACGATTCGCAATGGAACAGATAAACCGCTCTAGAATAGGAAGCGAGATACTCGTCCGTACAGTAAATTTATTGGGTGTAATTTGCGACACTATTGTGGCCCGTTGCAATTCTCTCTCGATTTGACTTCAAACACTACGTATAATAACTCAGCGCGAAGGATTCGGTGCCTAAATGGATTGTAATTCTAATTATCATTTGAAGTACATTTGATGTGTTGAACAGTGTTGTTTGCCATCTGCTTACGCTACTGCTTTTATCTTAGAAGGTAATGTTATAAAATATGCGTTGCTGAAAATGTTTGGATGTTTCTATATTTGTTAGAAATAACTCAGAAACATCCAAACGGATTTATATGTTTGGCACACGGGTAGATCATGTACTGGATTATCACATAATGATTTGTTTTATTTGTTCTTTTTTATAGATGGCGTTGGCGTCGTGTTTTGTTTTAGGGACTTGTGTAGTGGGAAAGGTGTTAAAGGTTTTATATGTCTACTAGCGGCCCCGACAGACGTTGTCCTGCCCTAAAAAGGAAATGAAATCCTAGAACCCGAGTACAGCGCCACCTACCGGATCTAATTGTTAATCGAAACTATTCTCAAACCCACCTGAGGACACAAAAAATCATTAAAATCGGTCCAGCCGCTTAGGAGGAATTCAGTGACATACACGTTTAATATGGCGGTTAAGTATTCTTAAATTTTCAAATTTTCCGCGTAATTTTCTTGCAAAAAACCTCCCTGCCACCAAATGAGTCCTTATTTAACGAAATTTTAAAATCCCTAAACACCCCCACCCCCCCGTAAACAGTACCTAACCATATTTTTTTCCGGAAAAAAATCCCGAATAAAATTCCCGGTGTCTGTTTTCCGGGATAATAGTAGCCTATGGGCGGTATTAATAGGTCAATCTCAAGTTTGAGTTACATCTCAAGTAGACATAATGTATTGAACTGTTCATACATTATGTCTACTTGAGATGTAACTCAAACTTGAGATTGATTTCCTTTGGATCACAAACTATCTCCATACTTATTTTCATACGGTTCCACTGGCAGAAAACGATTTTCCGGGATTAAGGTCCCGGTTTATATTTTCCCGGGATATGAAGTAGCCTAGATTCTTCCCAGGGTTTAAAACTATCTCCCTGCCAAATTGCATCGCTATCGGTTCAGTGGTTTAGTCGTGGCGGCTCCACTCGCGAGAAATTAAAATCCGGGATATAATTCCCGGTTTATCTTTTTCCGGGATAAGAGTAATTATGTCCTCAACTGGATCTCGAAATATCTCTATACTTGTTTTCTTGCGGTTCCACTGGCAGAAAACAATTATCCGGGATAAAAGTCCCGGTTTATATTTTCCCGGGATAAAAAGTATCCTATGTCCGTCTCCTGGTTCTAAGCTACCTCTCCACCAATTTTCAGATAAATCCGTTCAGCCATTCTTGAGTTATAAGTGGTGTAACTAACACCACTTTCTTTTATATATATAGATGTATCAATTTAGCTGGCTGATATTGATCTCTCATAGAGGTTTCCATAGTGATGGAAAATAACGAAAAATGTTGTTCTACATTTGGTTCTACTTAGATATATTATAATTTTCTTGGGTTCTACAGTGTAATTCTATGTAGCGTAATCTCTGCTACCAAATAAATATTTCCATATGACATATCTAACAAAAGGCTTTTCACGCGGGTAAAGTCGCAAGCAACACTTAGATTGTTTTATAATTTACTAGCTCTTGCCCGCGGCTCCGCCCGCTTTAAAAAGTTTTTCCGGGATAAAAAGTAGCCTATGTGTTAATCCAGGACATGATTTACCCGTGTGCCAAATTTCATCGAAATCTATTTAGTAGTTTTTGCGTGAAAGAGTAACAAACATCCATACATCTATACATTCTTACAAACTTTCGCCTTTATAATATTAGTAGGATTAATAACAATGTGATCGTTAATAAACTCCATTAACAAACTCGATATCACTTTAGAATCGTTTCTTGAATCAACAGATTTTGTGTTCCCTTCCCTACGCATAGTATTATGCGATATATCATAACGGGCATTTTATTTTGTCTGGAATGGATTTTTTTTTATCTGATATGTAATATACCAGGTACATGAACTTTGACATTTTTATAGTTCTCTATATAACACATGTCCACGCTCTAATGTTATTTATTATACTTTTTATAATGGTTAAATAAAAAGAAAGATTGACTCGTCAAGCCCCGCTACGGACGCCGGCGTCCGAGTAGCTACAGGGTTTCCCCATACATCGATATATATAAGCGGGGTTTAGCGGGTAAAACAACAATAATAAAGTAAGATACAAGACTGAAAAACGCTGTAATTTCAGCAAAACTTTTTTTTTTGTTTACGCGGAGAAAGTGAATTATTACTACCGTCCAGTGTTCAAGGGGAACGACTGAGCGGTTATGTTGGGTTCACCGTGCCTTACGACCCGACGTTGAGCCGCCCGGAGAGATGGAAAACGTCGGGCGACCGCCGGGCCGAGTCCCTAACCTATGTACACCGCACGGAATACCAACCAAAACTCCTCAGTGGCCATCTTCGGCGCATCAGGGACGGCTGCGGGCTTCCTCCGACTCACGTCTAAGTTGTCGTCCGCAACCGCCCCTGCGCGTACCGCTATTGCGGTCCGTTTGCTGTTGTTGGGGCTCAGAAGCCCCCGCACACCGAAAGACGCCCTCGGCGTCAACGGCAGCGTGAGGCCTAACCGCCACGCTGCCGTCCATCACGGGGGTCACCAAAGTTGGTTAGACTAATAGGTGGAGGGCCCCTTCCGCCCACATGTGACCCCCGGTGGCCCCTATTAGTCGCCTTTTACGACAGGCAGGGGATACCGTGGTGGAATTCTCTAAACGCCCCCAATCCACAGGGCGGAGCAAAACTTGCTTCCATCATTATATTAGTGAACTAACACTCTTAACACGTTCTCTGTTAAGGTACAGGCATCGTAAAAAGTACTTGATGCTAGCTCGTAACATTAATAGACCAGTCATCGCCAATTTACTTAGTAGCTTCTGATATTGTGTTATAACACGTGTTTTTCTGAGTCGAATTGTTATAACAAGTTATTATGTAACGCTTCCTTGGTGTTTTTCTTCATAAGTTGTTTGTTACGTCTGGAGGATGACAAATAGTATACAATCTTTTGTACAAATATTTTTTATAAATAACTAATATTTTTGCTAGAGTATCATGGTTGAAACTTATTAGACATTATGGTTTTGATAGCACTTACATATGTGTGTTTTCAAGTGGAAAATATTTATTTCATAATAGTTTTTTATTATTATTATATTAAGCTTGGAATTTTGAATAAAGCTACGATAATTATTATATTATACGATGTTATCACAGAATACAGAATAGCACTACGTAGTATTATTCGTTAGGATAATTCTGTTATGGTCCGTAATTCGTACTTTGTCTATTTCTAAGAAAATGGTACTGATAGTGTGCTCGGATTAAATTGAATTTATTCACTAACAAGGATTCATTTGGAATAACTTATTTCCTTCTCGAAACGGGCTGACATCATACATACATGATAAATGTGTCACAATGATTATAATCAGGGTTACAATTAAGTAGGTAACCGTGGCTCAAGACAAAATAATATGAACAATATTAGAACACACATATCACGCCTATTCGTAAAGGGGTAGGCAAAGGTGCACCACAAAAGTGGGAGCCCTTATTGCTACTAAACCCCCGCCTTCGCCAAGTGATTTCCGTCCCATGATGTGATATGGAGCGCGACTATCGCCATATCGAACACAAACTCTATACTCCGGGCTGATAGTAAACGGAAAACTTAAACACTTTAGATTCGATTCCGGACGTAAGAACGGTAATACATCGTAGAAAAATAAGAATTTCACCACTAGAGTTAATATTTCAAAGAAATGTTTGGTTACGCTTTATTATTACAAAGCTAGTAAACATTATATTTTAAACCGAAATTGGTTTATATTGCTTGCTCATTCTCGAGACGAGTTGTAATTACTTGACAAAGTAAATTATAAAGGACATCAAAGACTCGTTGCCTTTGTATTAATTTAGTGAAATTATGAAAAATCTCAGTTATTGTATTGCGACGCATATTACAATTAATTTTACTCTCTTAAAAAACATGTAAATTAATTAACAATGGTTTTTATCTTTTATTTTGGCATAAAGCTGTACGCTAATGTTACAAATATTGTTAAAGAAGAAATTTTATTTGACAGTTATCGTATTAAGCTGCTAATGTAGATAGTACTCGTTTATGTCAATTTATAATTAATTAATCATCATCATCAGCTACATGACGCCCACTGCTGAACATAGGCAAAATTATTGTTGAAGAAAATTAGGTTTTGTAATCACACACTGTCCTCTATTTTCATACTTTTCTCCTAACGAATGTTGTGCGTAGTTGTAGTAAGGACGCAAATTTACATTTATTTCTATTACTGTATTGTTGATGCATGCCCTATTGATTTGTATTCTGTAACTGTGCCTATTTAAATAAAATAGGCCTTCCCTAATTCCAGACGGACCTGTCAAAGCGGCCTGCATCCATCGTGTTCCTGCGACCTTTGTCAAATCGTCTGTCCTCCTTGCAGGTGGACGGCCGACGCTGCCAGTCGCCGCTTGCCAGTACGTGGTCTTCACTCGAAAACATTTTCCCCATCTGCCGTCAGTTCGTCGAACTAAGTGCCCTGCCCATTGCCACTTCAGCTTAATATGAGCATAGATTGGATGATGACCTTGACATAGTCGACATTTAAATGTACGTAATGAGTAGCATTTATCAGCAAGCGGTGAAATAGATCATTAGTGCAAATACAACAATATATTATAACATAACAAATAAATTCAGAAACAATAATTCTTAAGAATTGATACAATAGAATGCGGTTGTTATACTTATTAGGTATATTGAAAACGATACTTAACAAATAGGCTTGATTAAATGATAATCGGAAAATATTGCCATGAAAGTTTAAGATTTCCTAGGTTGTAATAAGGACCGAAAAGAATACATTCCAAGCACACGAGAAAGAAAAGTGAAACCGAACGGAAGAAACTGACACCGCAAATCAAATTAGAGTCGAGAAAACTAGATTAATTGACATTCATTTAGATAACCGACTTACAGGAAATAGGCCAAGAGGGAATCGTAATGATTGATATCAACAATTCTGCTTTGTACGCTAAGCCACAAGTCTACACTTTGAACTTTGTAGAGCATAAATAACGGAGCCGGGAAACGAGGCCCAGCCTCCTTTGAGGTGCCCTGAGGCTAGTTGCTCCCCTATTTTTCATCCGACTACGAGGATCCAAAGACGAAATGTTGTGATTTGTGAATAATTACACTCTTTTTTAACAAATATGCTATCAATACTAATCGAAAAATTTTATAAATTTGATAAGATTTGTAAGAAGTTTTAAAGCAAACGCTTCACAAAATATTGTACCTTCTGCATTATACTTTATTATAATATTATACTAAATTAGTAGGTCTCTCGTATGCGCATGGCCGTCTGGGTAGGTACCACCGCAATGTCTATTTCTACCGCCAACCAGCAGTGTGCAAGAACAGTTGTTTTCCTGTTTAATCACAGTGTAGCCAGAGTAATTACTGGGTATCATGAAACAGAATGGTGATGACCTTACAGGAAAGACTTTGCCTTATCAAGCAGTAATTTGCTCATGGTATAACTTAGAGTACCAAATTGCTATCACTCTGGACAGCAACTATTTCAGTTTTGACATAAGAACATTTCTCCGAGGTTCACAGGCCTTTCTTTCTCCCGAAACGTCTAAATACAGAATGTCATAAAAATGTACTGCCTTATTAGCGAACACTTCGCCGAATAGCTTAGCGAATAAATATGACTATGCATTATGTGTAACGAATACACTCGAATAAGCTGTTTTGACGTGCGTATTCGTGCCTATTCGTTAGTACTAGGCAAGTATCTAAATCAGGGGTAGGAATATTCTAGAACGGTAGTGTTTAGACAGTAAAGATTCTCGTAAATGGAGGTCGACGGTATAATATTGCGGGTTGGAGCGATGACGTCGGTGTGTTCCAAAATTAGTGCACCCTTATGTGACCTACTTTCACTATTTAAAAAGTAAGATACATAATACGGGTACTTGACTACAGCCAGGTTACAGTGTAACTAGAAGTTGTTTTTAATTATTATTTTATTTTGGTTATCAGGAAAATACCTACATACATAAAGTTGGTACTTTTAGTTAAAGAAGAAAGAAAGAAAGAAAGAAAGATTTATTGTTGGAACAACTTACACATTAAAAATAAAAATAATACAATAATTAATAGTAATTAATAGTATTAATAGTTAAAAGATATTTATTTCTTTTCTTTACATCTAAACCGATGAGTAAACTACTTTAGCAATTACATTAGGTTTAACGATATATTTAAAAGATGAACACATAAATAAAAAGTAATTGACCTGGGAGCCTGTAGTTGATTCTCGACCGTAAAATTATACCTACTGCCAAAACCTTAAGCAATTTCTTAGGGCCGTCGCGTAAATCAGCTGTAAAACAATTGGAAGAACACTACACGAAGAACTTAGAAATGAAATGTATAAATGAAAGTGATTAATAAAGTTGGAATTGATTGAATTAGAATTGATGATAAAAATAAAAAGTACTTAATGCCCAGTGTTATAAAAAGGTTTGGACTGTTTGATGAAGAAGTTTCCAAATTGGATTAGTAGTTCCAGACATATACAACTGTACCTCATTCATTATATTATATTGGATGTAATGTATGTAAATTAAATATGCTGTATACAGAATAAGCCCGCTGTAAAAGAGAAATGAATGCTATTACGTAAAAGGATGTTTAGTTCATTGTCAAGTCTGTTGTTTCATAGCGATCCGGCCGCAGTAGAGTGCTACCTTTCACACTGGAAATAACTCGATATGGCACATAAAGTGACATTTTCTCTCCTTATATCAGTTTTATTTCTTGAACTATTATTGGTGAGTGGTTTTTATATTTACAAAAAACAAGTATAATGACGTATTTTCACTTACTTTTTAAAGCATAATGTAGTGTTTGAAGGTTGTTTATGTTTTCGCATGTTAGTTATTAAAATATAATTCAGTTTTAATAATTATCACTGATTATCCCTAAATAGTATGTGTTATACTTGACCGTGAATATAACAACGAAAAGACAATTAGTCAAGTTATGGGTTTAGTTTAAATTAATTTATCATAATTATCATAAGTAGCCACATAAGTATCTGAATAAATTCAAAATTCAAATCGCCTATACGCGTTCAGCTCAATTTTTTTTTTTTGGTTAAGTAAAGCAAATCCCTGTAATTTTATTTTTGTGAAGAGAAAACGAAAATTGGTAAGAACACAAAAGTGTAGAGGCAATTTCCAGTATTGAATTTGTTCAGCTATATTTTTTTATTGCATTGAATGACGAGACGAGCACGCAGTTCGCCTGATGGTAAGCGATAACACCACCTTTAAACAGTAGCAGCACCTTGACTTATAAAGTACTGTGTGGCATTCCACTGCGCTTGTCATCCTGAGACATAAGAGGTTAAGCCTCATTATGTCCAGTACTTACACTGGCTACAATGTCCTTCAAACCGAAATACAACAGTGCATGCACACTGCTACTTGGAGGTCGAAATAGACATTGCGGTGTTACTCACCCAGACGGACTGTTACATATGAGATACCTACCGGCAGTATCGTAGTACCAGCAGCACGATTCATCAGCTAGTAAAGTTCATATATAGTAACTTTATATGTTCTAGGTAAATTCTACGACGTATGACAAAAAAACTTTAGATGGGATGATTCTCAAGACTCTGTGGACTAAAGTGTACACGGGATATGACCCGAAGATAAAGGAGCAAGCCATCAACACTTTAAGGAAAACAGGCGACTACGACAAACTAGTAAACCATTTACTCAAAGTAAAGAAGGAGAAAGTACAACGGATACTAAACTTATTATCCGAAATTATTATTGCTTATGTAAGTTGAGTAATTTAAAAAAATATACAATTTTTATTATTAATTTTGTGACTTTCATTGTTGTGTAAACTTTTTAATATATTGATCATGTGGCTAATGAAGATGATGACTATGATGATGATGATTGATCATAAAGGACTATGAGATTTCTGACGTGACCATGTTGGTAGATTAATTCTACATTGCAACGGACACAAGAAAACACGTGGCTTGAGATTGCTGATGGAATTTACTCTATACTAAAATTTATGCTCGAATAAAGTAGCAATTTGGAACAAGCCGGATACCTAACCCATAAAATCAAAAAGCTATCATAGACATAAGAGTAACGCAGAATGAAAAATAAATTATTAATAAGGCACAAGTTCACTAAAAAACGTACGTAAAGTTACGCTTTTCACGACCGTTAAAATGACAGTTCGTATAATATACTCGATGCGGCGGAGTTTTATAAAGTACTTAGGTGCAGTGAAGTCCTGCCATAAGCTCACCAGACGTATCAGTCACTGAAACGTGGTTATTGGTACCATTCGTAGCAAAATACGTATTCCGTAAAATGTTATATAGCATTCCTTATACGTTTCGATAAATGTAGCAAAACCAAGTATATTCTATTAATACCGCAATTCGACAGGGCTTGAGTGATTGAATCAAAACAATGGCCTGACATTTCACCATGAGATTGAATTATACTTCGAAGACAAACTGATTTACCACGAAGAGACAATTCGATAGTTTAGTTTTTTTATCGACTTGTTTTGGTGTACCTACGCTATAAAATCCAACCTACATCAGAGAGTGTGTCATGTACCATTGCTATATAAATGTATATAAAGTATTGTGTAAAGATTATGCTTACTTACGACATTTGTTCGAGAAAATGGCTGAAAAGCGATGTGAGCTTTGTACCAACAATGACCTATCACTATGACAACGAATCAATGTACTGTTACCGCAACCTACTATACTTATTGAACTAATCTTTATCAATAGAACCATTGTGGTATATCCGCAGTTCCTAGAAATGATTTTTTACGACAGATTTCTTTATAATATATAATATTAAAATAAGCCTTTATTGATGTTTGAAATGTTTACAAATTATTATAATACATTTGCTTGTTCATCACAGGCGATCGGTACATTTCCAATAACATCTTGTCCTTCGACATAGACCTTCTCTAAAGATTTCCATCTCTTTCTACCCCTGGCTATCCTCATTCATTGAGGTCCAGCAACTTTTTAAAGGTCATCCTTCCAACGTTTAGTTTGTCATCCTTTGTTTCTTTTGCCGTCTCTAGGGTACCACTCGGATATTATTTTTGTCCATTTCTCGTTTCCCTCTCGTGATATATTTATTTATTTTTATTTATTTAGATACACCATCGGCAGTTACACATGAAATTTCAATACATAATTTACAGATATCATTGGACGATGCGTACTATCATTATAGGTGAATTCATATATGTCCTGCCCATCGCCATTTTAATGTTTTGCACCTTTAAACTTAGCTGCACTTATAATATAACAAAGTTTAATTCTCAATAATCGATTTGTTTGGGTTATTCAACGCAGACGCCGAAATAAGCAATGGAGTCAAATTAAATCTGCATTAAACTTTGGTGTTTATTCGACTTAAATCGTGTGTGGAGATATTCACCTACTATTTGGATCTCTTTGGAAAAAAAGGTTCGGAACCAACCATAGGTGGCAATGAAGTAGGCCCTGCCTAACTTATTTAAATGTCTCTGTCCGATTCTACAACGAACTCGAAGGCAGATGCAGACTTCCAATACTGAGAATATTAACAACAGTGCATCTGAAAAACAACCACGTTTCCAACCAAAAGAACGATAAGGAAGGACGGTAGGATACGTAATAGTTAGTAAGTGTTTAACGGTATTTTTTTCAATAGTTCCAACTTCGGCGAAATAATTCCATAATCAGTATAATATTCATACTATGCGACATCGTTCTCAAAGTTTAATGAACTGAAAATAAATGTATGCACTAACAACAAGCAGAACAATTCCATGGAATAGCGATTTAAATAGAGAATTACTCTTTTTTTTAACATCAACCAATATTTCCAGGAATTTTCTAGGCGTTGAAAAGTTTCTTTGTTTAAACTCGTCTGAAAGGATATGAACTGTAATAGTGCTTAATTTAAAAACTAACATTATAAATTACATATTCGACTATATTTGAACCAATCCAAATCATTTATCTTAAATTGTGAAGCTGCCACTAAAAAGAAAAAGTTTCTTTTTAGTTCGAAAATGACTGCGCTCGGATAAGTGCTGTCCCATCCAAAAACGACAACAGCTAACGAGGTGAGGCTCTCTTGTCATCCGTCATCGTTAAGCCACTCTAAACAACCAACTGTCCACTATGTATAACTTTAAGGGACCTAGGAAAACATCAAATATTGCAAATGCAATTCCCTATCAAATTATGTCACCCATAGAGTAATTTTGACTGAATAAAATTTTGCAAAGTTTATTGTGTATTATAGTGCAAATAAAAAAAAATACTATTAATTACTCATGTTTTCGAACTCGTATTAAAACCTATGGACCTAGTGATCGTTTGAAGTGAATTTATACAGAGGTGATTAATAACTAATAACAAGACACAAATATATAAAAGCATTGATGCCTATTAAGTTTACGAAACGAAATTAATTACAAAAATAGTTTAAAAGAAACAAGAAGTCGAAAGTGTATCAAACGGTTAGTGAAAATAACTTTTCGTATAACATCGAATAGCCGCATCAATAGTGCAAAAACTTGGCCTGGTATACCCTTACCCTTAGATTATAGCAGCATTTCCAGAAACGACCTGGCGACTTTCTAAAAAAGAGCGTATTCCCACCTAAAAGGCCGGCAACGCATCTCTATGCCCCCCGGTACTGCAGATGTTCATGGGCGGCGGTGATCACTTACCATCAGGTAAACCATATGCTCATTAACCACCTATATCATAAAAAATACGTATGGCCTTAAGAGGCCGTATACAAAATTTCGTCTTTTTTAGTCAACTTTACAGATGCTCTAATGACGCACTAAAAGACGTAAAGCGAATGTGCTTATACCTATTATATAATGTGTTATTTTTTACTGTACCTTAAGAATTATGTTATGTACTTTAAGTAATCCGTGAAAACGTAGTGGAGTGTACACTAATCTAATTTTAAGATATTTCTACTTGTAATTTATCTGTATACTTGTTTGTTTTCCAAATAAAATAAAATAAAATAAATAAAAATAAACTTTTCATCGTGATTTAAAAAAAAAACCTGATCTGGTTAATTTAGATTTAATTTATTAGTATAAAAAGTAGCCTAAAGGATAAATGCGACAATTTCTTTATTATCAATATAAAAGGAGGCGCACTTATTTTCGCGGGCTAGCGCGGGAACAGTAAATAGCAGTTTTCGTTAGTTAGTTTCAAATACGATTTTGACTGAAAACTACTACAAGTTTGAGTGTCCGTACAAAAAAAATCTGAAACAGACGTTGGAACTTGGCGGAGAGATTGAAATTAAAGAAAGATGAAATATGATGATGTGAAACATCTGGCTCGTTTAGCCAATTTGTGTTGAAATAGTTTTTCTGATGACGTATTCTAAATTAACCAGGTCAGGTTATTTTTTAAAAAATCACGATGAATAGTTGACTGAAAAAGACGAAATTTTGTATACGGCCTCTTAAGTACACTCAAAATATAACTGCATCTGCGAATTTTTGCTTATAAAGTGCTAGTTTTTGCTCATGTAAGATACACTTTTTTTATATGGCGAATCTTGTTAAGCATAGACGGTTTCTATATTGCTTCCGAATGACGGGACGAGCATGCCGCTCGTGTGATGGTAAGCGATACGACCACCCATATCATACCACCCATAGCAACACCATACAGCACTTATCAGCAACATTACCATCAATGACCTTATATCTAATTAAATGAGTAATCTTTATATATAATTCTTCTGTACGTGCGTGTCACTGAACCCCTACTAAACGACTGGACTGATTTCACTGAAGTTTTTTTGTGTGTCTTCAGGTGGATTCGAGAATGGTTTAGGTTAACAATGGGATCCGGTAGGTGGCGTTATACTCGGGTTCATGGATTTTATTTCCTTTTTAGGGCAGGACAACGTCTGTCGAGGCCGGTAGTAGTAAAATAAAAAACATCTGTGCCAAATTTAATTACTATGGTGGTTATTATATCAGCCAACTGGTGATAGATTTTTTTTATGAAATACGAAATTGCTGTCCATAAAAACAAAGATTTAAATAAACACAACTTCAATATCACATTCCTGCTAGGCGAAATCAGTAAATTTCTTAGAAGCGACACACAAATCTGATGTAATGGCCACCGTCTAATATTATCCCTGGATTCAGCCTGAAGTGCTCCATAATTCTTGGGACTAGATATCGTATATAGTAATAGTGTGATATTCCTGAACTAATATTCTCTGTGTATAGGATGTTGGATAAAATGTATGGAGCGATACACCATAAATAGTACATTTATGTAAAACTTGCTAATTGTTGAGGACAACATTGAGTATCACAACATAGGACGGAATAACGGCGAAAAGTGGGTGCACTAGTTGCGCATCTGCCTACCCCTTCGGGGATAAAAGGCGTGAGTGTGTGTGTTTAATTTAAAATTCCGCGATTTCCAAGCCTTAGTGTTGAAATAACTTTGACTTCTTGTTCATTTGGAATGACTGTCTCGAGAGAGATAATCCCGTCTACTGAGCTAGAATGGGCAATGGCATACTATAAGTGAAGCATCAATACTCTGCGGTTCCCGAGAACATCTAATCAGACCAAAGTTAATTGAATGTATGGAATTAGTTTATAGACCGTATGGTTTTGAACTTTCCAATAAAGCTGAGCGGGTAGCAAATAAGTCGAAATAAATTACATTTTAGTTGAATAAAACTATTAAAAAATCTTTATAATAACTGTATTGCTCAATGAAGTAGATCATAAAATACCTTATAAATAAATTTAGTCCATTTGTATTGCAAATACTTTTATTCTAAATAACTCATATATGTTGATGTTTAGACACATCCTAAGTTAATCATAAATATAGCAGACCATTTTGTTTGTTATGCAAGTTCCATTGAAATAAATATTGGTGACAAACGTTGGATACAATAACATTCAATCCTCAGTGGGGCGCGAAAGGTCATTATAATATCTCTAGGTCATTGCTAAAAACCGTCTGAAGCTGGATACGGGTTTATTGAATACGTTTTGGCTCAAGCATGGTAATAGCCTATTTTACTACAGCTATATTTTTGACTAGTATTGTTCGCGGCTACGCCCGCGTGAAAAACTTTTTTCGGTGTAAAAATATTTTTCCCGAATAAAAACATTTTTCCGGGATAAAAGTAGTCTATAGCACTCAGGAGTAATGTAGATTCCTATCAGTGAAAGAAATTCAAAATGGTTCCTGAGATTAGCACGTGCAACCAAAGAAACAAACTCTTCAGCTTTATAATGTCAAAAGTATAGAAAGGATAGAGGACGGTTGGGTACGACTCAAAATTACGTGGGTATACTTAGTTTGGTTTAAGAACTTAGTTATTAAGGGTAAATAAAACACACACACACACACACACTCACGCCTGTTATCCCCGAAGGGGTAGGCAGAGGCGCAACTAGTGCACCCACTTTTCGCCGTTATTCCGTCCCATGATGTGATAGGGGGCGAGCCTATCGCCATATTGGGCACAAATTCCAGACTCCAGGCTGATACTGAATAGAAAAAAAGACAATATCACTTTGCCTGACCCCGAGATCGAACCCGAGACCTCAACATTGCAGTCGTACCGTAATGCAACTACGCCATCGAGGCATTCACTAAATAAAAAATGTTTATTACTTTTTGGTTTTCAGTTTTTTCGGTGGTTTAATTTTTTTGTTAAAATGTTTCCATTTTATATTTTTGCCGCTATAAACTACATGCTTAATTTTTATTAATACACTACTCAGCATTAAAATCTGCGAGTAAACAATAAATCACCTCTTTTTTCCCACCCTTAGGGCAGATTTTTTCCACATTTACACGGGACCAATTTCGAGGTATACCCTATCCAAAAAATAATAATTACATATTAAAATCGGACTACTCTGTAAAAACTTATGCGTGGTCATACATAAAAAAAACACGTCGACTTGAGAACCTTCTTCCGTTTTTTTTCGTCGGTTAAAAAACATACAAACACACGAACTGAGAACCTCCACTTTTTGTGGTGACGGTTAAAATAGACATAATAGTTTGTCAACACTAAAAAACGAACACTATTGTTTTGTTTTATATTCAGTTTTATTTTTAGTACAAAAGTTTTTTGTTGATATTATGTTCATGCTGTGGCTGCCTATAAGTGAAACAGCACTGCAACAATTACTTATTGTTCAATGTAACGAATAGAGATATACATAATTCGCACCTTTAGAACTAAAACGACATAATTAAAAAAATAGAAAATTGAGTTGTCATTTTTAAATGACTAAAAACTAGTCCCTTATTTATAAAAATATAATAAAAAAGGGACTGATATAACAGTTTTGCCCTTTTTTTGCTCGAATATGGCTGTGTTTGAACTATTATTGTATTGAGAACTTCGTTTCAAGTAATTTTATGACGATCTCAATTTTCTGTCTTTTTGAATTCTGTCGTTTTCATCCTAAAGGTGCGATATATCGTGTATGTTTTGTTGGTTGTCCAAATAAATAAACACATTCATCAACTTTACGAACACACGCGTGGATACTAGAAATATTCGAAAAACACGATAATGTCTGTATTTTGAAAACGTCTAGCGTGATGAAAACTCCTACACCTTCATAATACAGACCGTACTTTCCAAGGAGCGGAGAGGTCTCAAGTGGCGGACAGAGCGTTCACCACGGAATAAATGTGCATGCGTTTCTCGTCCAAATGCTAAAAGTGACTATGAAGTTGGATAATATATGTATACTGTACGCTTTTGTTTATCTTATACCATATTTCCCCGGAGAGAGTGGACAGAGTCTCTCGAATATATCAGAGAGGCGATGCGAGTATTCGAGCGTCGGAGACTTGCCTTCGATTTGGGACGAGATGTTCTCAAGTTATGGAAGCTTGCTTAGAATTTGAATGATTTGGATGCCTACGAATCTAATAGATACTTATATTCTGCAGTATTTAAGACAAAAGGAAGTTACAGAAACGATAAGATTTTGGACAGTAGGGTGAAGCAGAAAAAAAAACGTACAAATGCGATTTGGACTCGCATACAGAGCGTTCCGCACAAACTTGCAGTATACATTCACCTGCTTGGTAAAACATGAAAAATAAGTATTATAATTTTGAGCAAATGCACTAGCACCATATTGGGTGATTGCAAATACGATGTTAAAATCACAAGCCTCGCTTCGCTGTAGTTGGGTAACAATATACAGTAGAAGTCTCTAATGTACCTACTTGCGAAAAAGGTTCAAAATCAGCAATGAGAGAAAAACCTATTGAAATGATATAGCCATACGTAAGGATATGTTAATGTTACCTACGAATTGTAATCAAAGATTTTGATTGTTGAGGATAGTATAATGATATGAAGTATCCGTGACTGTCAGAATAATAGTAAGAAGCTTTAAATCACAATAAATTAACACATTTCTATACTTAGAGATAGCCTAGTTTGGTATGGAACGGTCTGCCGGTCTCTGACCTTTCAAAGTTACGTGTGTATTGTTTATCAATTATCGTTCACTTTAACGGTGAAGGAAAACATCGTGAGGAAACCTACATACCTGAGAATTCTCCATAAAAATTTCGAGGGTGTGTGAAGTCCGCCAACCCGCACGAGGCCAGCGTGGTGGACTAAGGCCTTAAACCCTCTCAGTAGTAGCTAAAGGAGGCCCGTGCTCAGCAGTGAATAGTATATAATACAGGGCTGGTATTATTATACTTAGAGAGTTATCTAGCCTGAATAAAAAAAAAATAATCAATAGAACTAATAGACTTATGAATGGCGTACCTCATTTCACATTGGAGGTTGTGATTTAAGACCATGTTGGCCAAGAGCAAGCTACGTAATGTATAACCCAGCGTCCAAATTGCAATGAGCTTAAAAACAGTTGGAATACACAAGGAACATCGTTAAGCATAATCTCATGCCCTTTGCGTCCTGTTTTGTCTAGTTGAGAACCTCGCAGGAGTATTAGCAAACATGACTAGTACATTTCTAACGAATTATAGGTGTGCAGATTCAATAATACTAATTATTTGTTCTTTACGTTACGAAGATGTAAAAAAATAGATATGTTTTAAATTAAGAACGTAAATTTTAATAATTTTGCTCCCTTATTCAATTTGCGCTTGGTTATGCCATTATTATTCTGATACCCCCCCCCCCTCCACACACACATACACTCATGCCATTTATCCCCGAAAACGCAAAGGCGCAATTAATGCACCCACTTTTCGCCGTGCGTATTCCGTCCTATGATGTGATAGGGAGCGAGCCTATCGCCATATCGGGCACAAATTAGAAAAAATCACTTTTATATACAATTCGTGTATTTGCTTAGCTGGCAATTTAAATTAGGCACCGACTCCAAATATACGTATATATTAGTTATTAAGGTTAAATAAAAAATGTTAATTATTTTTTGCTTTCAGTTTTTTCGTCGGCTTAATTTTATTGTTACTTAGAGAAGTTTTTAAGATTACAACAAAATGCATGAGAAATTTAATTGTTGTCATAATTTCTGTTTTATATTTTCCCGGGATAAAAATGTGTGTATGTGTTAATCTAGGACATGATCTACTCGTATGCCAAATTTCATCGAAATCCGATCAGTAGTTTCTGCGTGAAAGAGGAACAAACATTCATACATTCTTACACACTTTCGCGTTTATAATACCTTTGCTTGAACTTGGCTTGACACGCTGCCGCGTGCCTATATTAGTAAGATGTAAAAAAAATATTATTTAGCAACTCAGGCTTTCAAATAATTACCGAAATTTTGAAGCCGTAATGAATGGAAAATATAATTCAATAGGAAATCGCTTATCAACCCCTGCACTATTAGTCACATACTCTTGCTAACGAAGCGCATTCAATATTTTCCGCTCATCCCCTATTCTGGCACACCGGAGATGGTTTATTGATACAATAATACATAACAATAATACATAACAATAATACACGAGACTTCTATAAAAGTACCTCTAAGGCCCGAAACATCCCTGATCCGGGAAATAGAGGTATATTTTATTATCACAAACAAGTGTTCCTAAATTTGACCACTTATCCAACAAACTAGGAGACGAGAAAGATTTTTCTATTGTTTAGTTTTCAATATACGTATTATTTTACACGTAACAGTGAACGACAAGAAAAGAAACCTTTCTATGAAAGCAGCGTCAAAATTGTTTGAAATATGAGGAAAAAAATCATATTCCAAAGCCTTCTATGAACAAAGTGGGCGTATCGTAATAGGATTATCTTCCTATCTCATAATCTATTTATTCTTATTTCCTGGTGTGTCATACTCCAGGCACATATGGCGTCGTTTTTCTGTTATCTGACACTGGCCTCTCACTATATTTGACAGACTGATTCTTTATTTATGTATGACACAATTATGCAAAAAGGAACCAACCAACACGCTCGTTAAACTTTAGGAAGGCATAAAAATAAGTGTTAGCGGAATGATTAGTTTCATATATTGACAACTGTTCAGGATACCACAGTTGGTGTTATCTAAACTGTGTATGCAATCGAATGATTGAAAAAATAATATTTGAATCTAAACATCAACTTATGGAGTATATTATTTTATAATTTAGTTCCTATTTGCATAAATATGTTCTAGTAGAATATGCTGATACTTTCTATGCTAGATTTTGCATGGTATATTTTTTTATAAATGTTTTTTTTATGGCATTGAATGATGAAACGAGCATGCCATGTAAGCGATACGACCGCTCGTAAACAGTAGCAACACCATACAGCACCTTGAGTTACAGTACTGTGTGGCATTTCACTGCGCTCATTATCCTGAGACATAAGATGTTAAATCTTCTTATGTCCAGTAGATACACTGGAATGTAATAGAAATGAATGAGATAACGATTGCCCATCATTATTTCAAACAGTTTCCTATGTTTTGTAGTGGCCATTGCGTTATTAGCAAGGCAAAATAACCGCCAAAGAAGCAGAAATAAAGCTGAAACGTCTGATTTTATTTTATAATTGAAACAATTCCTGAGATAAGCTCATATATTTTATTGCAGAAGTTACTGCAATAAATGGGAATGAACAATTCGAAACGAACGAATATTGTAAGGAGAAATCTTGAAATCATTTATTGTTCTGATTTAACTCATAGTATTTATAACCGATTATTTAATATAATATGTACAGTTCAGACACATACGTACATTCATACATATCATCACGCCTTTTCCCTTTTCAGGGGTAGGCAGCGGTGTATCCTACCGACATTTCACCCACTATGTTAAGGCCCATGTATTAGGAGGCGGGTCTAATGCCGTTTACAGGGCACATTTCCAGACTCCGGGCTGATATTGAGTAGTAAGCCCAATATACCCTTGCCCGACTCGGGAATCGAAACCGAGACCTGAGCACTGCAGTCGTACCATAACAAATCTACGCCACCGAGGCAGGCACATACGTAGGTGAACAAATTCAAGATTTCAAAATGCCTATACGCGTTAAACTTAAATGATACGTTTTTCATTGCTTCTGAGTGACGAGACGAGCATGCCGCTCGTCTGATGTAAAAATTTCAAATTAAAAGTTGTTTTTATCTTTTCAGATCGTCAATGAATTTAATAAATGTGGCAGATATTGACGCTGTCGGGTTTTTGTTTTGTTTTTTTTTTATGTCCATCTTTTTTAGCTTTTACTATTCTAAATTCCAATAAAACATATAATATGAGTTATATAGTTACTATTAATCACCATTAAAAAATCTTTATTAATTTAATACCACATACCACACTCGAGGTATTTTGGAAACATAATTTTTTTTATTACTTTTTGCCACCAAAATTTTTTTTTTTTTTTTTTTTTTTTTTTTTTTTTTTTTTTTTTTTGTCCCTGACTAAACTCTTGTTAGCCTGACGAGGGTCGGCTTATACAAGAACACCGGTCTTGTGGGTGAGCGCAGAAGGCGCTCGCAACCCTTAAATTTAAGCGACCACGCTGAGGGCGACCCACTAATGGGTCACGACCTCGGCTCAGGGCGGCCACTGAGAGGATAAGACATCAGCGTTTGGGGAAGATGGTTTTTAACCTAATCCTATTTAACGTGTTGATCGTAGTCTTCGGCACGCGGGCCGGAACTGCTAAGAGAGGGCAGGGGGTTGGGGAACGCGACGAGGTCCTCGACGGCGAGGACGGTACAGCGGTCTTGTTGAGTGTATGAGCTTTAGATGCTCGTTCTTTTCGCGTAAAGCCAGAGTGATTTCGTCCTCTGGATCTGACAGGACTGAACGCGGTCGTCTCCATTTGGCGCGATCAAATGGAGTATAAATCGACGCTTTACGGATAAGCGTGTTCGGGTGGTTTACCGCCCTGTCGAAATAGCGTCTGCTGGCGCACTGCATAAAGTGCCTGATGGTCGGCATATTGGTGTCCACGTGGAGGTTGCGATTGCGAACGTACCACGGGGCACCAAGTGCATGTCGTAAGAATCGATTTTGAAGCACCTGCATTCGCTGAAGGCGACGGGGCGGTAAATGAGCGAATACGGGCGACGCGTATGTCATTATCGGACGGATGCATGTTTTAAAGATCCTAATCTTGTTGCGGATTGACATCTTACTATTTTTGTTTAGGAGCCAGTGAAGCTGGCTCATCGCGAATGCGGCTCGCGCGCGTACCGCATTTACGTGTGGGATGAAGGTCAACCTCTGATCAAGGGTTATTCCTAAATATTTGGCTTGGCCCTTCCAGGGAATAACCTGGTCGGACATGCGGACTGAAAAGTGAGGGACATGGACTTTCCTTTTCCGAGTGAAAAGGATGGCCTGACTTTTGGTGGGATTGACGGTGATTCGCCATTTGCGGAACCACTCACCGAGTTCGTCGGCGGCGGTTTGCAAAGTGCGCACCACTTTGTCGGGGTCTATACGTGAAGCGTAGATTGCGGTATCATCCGCGAATAGTGCCAGATGGGCGTTTTGTGGTCTAGGGATGTCGCTTGTGTACAGCGAGAATAGAAAAGGGGACAGGGCGGAGCCTTGCGGGACTCCGGCCGTGATGGTGTGTCGGGAAGAGAGAGTTCCCTCCACGCGATATCTGAAACCGCGATTCGACAGGAAATCTCGTATGATGTGCACGAGTTGTGTGGGCACGTTGAGAGTGTACAGCTTGAAAAGCAAGCCGTTGTGCCACACCCTGTCGAATGCTTTTTCGATATCGAAGAAAATAGCACCGGTAGGCATTCCTTTACGAAATTGTTCGTGGACGTACTCCGTGATGCGGAGCACCTGATTGACACAACTGTGTCTAGCGCGAAAGCCAAACTGTTCTGGAGGGATCAAATTTTGATTAAAAGCTACTATTTTAAGGCGGTCGAGGACGATCCGCTCGTAGATTTTGCCCAGAGTACTGAGCAGACTGATGGGCCTATAAGAGGAGGGTTCGAAAGCGGGTTTCCCCGGCTTGTGGATACCTATCACAACTGCCTCTTTCCAGACCTCTGGGAAGATGCAGTTACGAAACGCGGCGTCATAAATGGATGTTAGGATTTGAACTAGATGCTCCGGGAGCATCTTAATCATACGAGTAGGGATTAGATCGCCCCCGGGGGCTTTCCTACGTTTGAGTGCCTTGATCAGAGTGGTGACTTCTTCGATCGTCACCGGCGCAAGGGGATCGGGCGGCGGGTCGACGTCCGGGTCGACGTTATCGTATAACGGTCGCGGTATAGAGACTGGCGGCGGCCGGACCGCGTTCCTATCTTCGACGAAGGTGTCAACCGCAACAAGAATGTCGTCATCTACGGGTACAGAGGTGAGCGAGCATTGAGACTCCAGGCTGCTGGCCAGTAGTTCCGCTTTCTCGTCGTCATCAAACGCCGGGCGTTGATTCGGACGATTGAGCGGAGGCATGGAGGCCACATCGTTTCTCTTGAAGGAACGAACCAGTTGCCAAAAGGCCGTATGTGTCGGATCGATGTCGGCAAGGCGAGTGTCCCACCTCGAATCGACGACCTCTTTTATGCGACGCTTAACCTCACGTTGGAGGTAGCGCGCAAGATGTCGTCGTTCCGGGACGGGTCTCGTCGCGCAGGCTTTGAGCGTAGCGTTACGCAACCTCACCCACCACCGAACGTCTTCGGGAAGTTGCCAGTGACTGTGAACAGTCTCTGGCACACTCTCGGAGCTTTCGCTCAAAACGTTCTGAAGGTGGTCGGTGAAGACGCGTATCGCGCTGGTCGTTTCCTCAGGAGTCACGATGTTGGTCGGGATCGCGGAAAGATCAGTGGATGAGGTGTCTGCGAGCTTGGTGCCCAAAAGGCGCCAATTAGTTTTCACCTTCATCGGAATATTAGGACCTGTGTCTGTTGGACTGTTTTCGGGGACTAGATCGAGGATCACAGGTCTGTGGTCAGAGTCTAACTCTTGTAACACTTGCATGGTACGCACGCTAAGGCTTACGTTCCGTACAAGTGCCACGTCGAGTATGTCCGGTCGGTGGTTTTTAATGTTGTTTTTTTTTTTTTTTTTTGTTTTTTTTAATTTTGATGTACCCAGATTCCAGAGTCACTCTCACGACTACGACGAATCTATAGACACCACAAACATAAAAATACGACAAGCCGCTTTAGCTCTAGGGCGTGCCACAGAAATATACATACATACACTCGAAAAATATAACCCTCTTTTTTCGCAGTCGGGTAAATTGAAAAAAGTCAAACTTTGTTTGATACTATCAAGAGATTTACGTTTTTCAAGATCAAGTTACATAATAATTGTAATATCTACATAAGTAAATCTGGCGACCAGTTTTTGTGCACTACCTTTATCTACAAACATAGGTATCGATTGTAAAAGTACTCGTTGTATTAAATAAGATAATGGTGGCTTTACTTTCTACAATGTCATTAAAGCCGGATAACATTTTCAATTTAAACAACTTCTATTACTCTAGCTAAATTACGAGGAAACATAACGAGACGATACAAAACTAACGAGGAACATTCAGTGACCGCCCATGTTAAGTAATCGCTTCTATGTAGAATAGTAATAACGTAGAAAATATCTAAGCAATAAACAGCTGCATTTCGCCAAAAGTGAGACGCTGATGGCAGCAATCATGAAAACAACGTCAAAGTAAGCACCTATTTGGAAGCAACGGCATTCATATTGTGGTCTAGTTTCAAATAATTATTATGTCTTGAGTCATTTGATAAAATTTCCTTCTATATTACTTCTCATCGTATGTCCTTATAGTGCAGCTGTTATGTATTTGATTTTACATCAAAACTTAAGCCTTGTGTATATATTTTTTTTCGCGGGAAAAGGACGCATTATCGCTACCACCATTGGGGGGGGGGGGTGAGTGGAATGGTTATGTTGCTTTCGCACAGTCTCACAGCCCAATGTCGACACTCGGGAGTATAGCATCATCCAAGCGACCATTAGACCGAGTCCCTTACACTATGTACACCCTACACCGGCATGCCAACCAAAACCCGCGGTGGCCTTCTTCGGCGCATACGAGACGGCCAAGCCTTGTATATGCCATTGAACTATAAGGCCACGTATTCTTTACTAATACATAGGTTTATTACTAATTAGCTGTTGGTAGATCTCTCATATGTAAGAGTCCGTCTGGGTGGGCACCACCGCAATTTCTATTTCTATCGTCAAACAGCAGTGTGCATGTACTGTTGTGTTTCGGTTTGAAGGACATTGTAGCCAGTGTAACTACTGGACATCCTGAGACTTAACATATTGTGTCTCAGGAGGACGAGCGCATTAGAATACCACACAGTAGGTACTTCATAACTCAAGGTGCTGGATGGTGTTGCTACTGTTTATGGGTGGTCGTATCGTTTACTGTCAGGCGAACGGCATGCTCGTCTCTTCATTATAAAAAAAAAACTGGCTTAAGTGAACACGGCTTATTTTCCCAAGTGGCTAATTAGCCAAACACACAAGTTCATAACTTATCGTTTGACAGTACAAAGTTGAATGAATAAACACACAACACCACGCGCGCTGAGTTACGCACATTGTATACATTTCTTGCAGCGGAAGCACACTCCAGTTTTTACTTAGTTTATGACCTCATGATTCGTGTATAAGATTTAGTAAGTATATTATGTTATTACATTAGACTTTGCTATTGTATTTTTAATTAAAATTAAGCATGAAACTTTAAAATGAAATCCTAAATATGACCTAAAATATATTTTTTTATCATAGAAGTTTTAAATGTGAAATACTTAATACAAATTAAATATATTCTATAAAAGTTTGATTAACGCTGAATTCTCGCTTTAATTTGTCTCGATTAGTCTAATAAGGAATAAAGCGTTTTATTTAACGAGTAAATGCTATTAAATTTATAAGTGTTATTGTGTAACCAAGTGGATTACGGAAACAAATGCATTCTGAAATCAATAAGAACTGTTATTATTATGCTTATTTTTTTCGCCATCTTTTCTTGCAAATTTAGATACCCTTCGAAAAATAACCCGGTATATACATAAATGGAATAGGTAATTTTTTTATGTTTACTGAACAGATAATATTAACACGATTTATGTATAGTAATTAAATATGAGAAATAATACCGAAAACAATAAGTTGCACAAAAAAAGTCCCGGTTTATAATGTAGTGTGTAAGTATAGTGTGCAACTAGCTTTACAATACCTGTGTCAACATTATGTTTTCGTGCCATAATGTAACATTTTATATTTAGTGGAACGCTAATAAATGGCAACCTAAGCTGGCTTTACGTGTCTTTATTCGAACCTTGGACCGTGTCTCTATACCAAGACACACCACAATATTTTCCGGGGTAAAAAGTAGACCCTGTTCTTCTCTGGGTCTTAACCTATCTCCATACCAAATTTCATCGAAATCGGTTCAGTAGCTTGACTGTGACAGCTCCACACGCGTGAAAAAGTTATTCGGAATAAAAGCCCCGGTTTGGACATTTCTAAAAAAGTAGCCTATGTTACTGTGGAATACTGTAGCATTCTAATGGTGAATGGATTTTTAAGATCAGTCCACTAGTTTCTGAGTTTATTCGTTACAAGCATACAAAAATACAAATCTTTCCCCTTTATAATATTAGAAAACAAAGTCGCCCATTACCTCTACGCGATAAACTCAAAAAGTACCAAACGGATTTCAATGTAAGGTACCTACGGATATAGTTTGAGATCATGTAAAGAATTTAAACTACTTTTTATCCCCAAAAATCTTTAGCGCGCAGGCGAAGCCGCGAGCACAAACTAGTTAGGGATATTATCAATACTCTGGCTATCTGTTTGTTTGGGCAGCTTAACTGTTTTTTATGAAATCTGGTACGAAGGAAGCTTGAACATGGATAAAAGGACAGAGGCTACTTTTTTAATATTAGTCTCACACCAAATTCCTCGACGGCAAATTCGAGGGCAAGAATAAGTAGTAAATATTTTTTAAATATTTACCCAGTGACATGTTGCCCGGCGTGCTCGATCCTGAAACAACAAATCACATATAAGAAAATTGAGAATAAAACCAGTTGATACATAAATGAGTTGCATAATATAACTCAAAAACCAATGGACCGATTTTAAACATTCTTTACCAATATAAAACTATCAGCTATTTACATAGAGTAATTTTTATCCCTGGACAATATAAAGCGGTACTTTTATCCCGGATAACTGTCACCCGGGCGGAACAGCGAGCAGATGTCTAGTATTCTGTGACTTATATGGTATTTACTTATTTTTGTACCTGGTATTTAATAACTTACGACTTACTAATAGTCGAAGAATAACTATGAGCGTACCCATTGTTTTCTAAAATTGAAATATTTCATGTAATGTGTGTATGTGTAATTACCACGACAAAGTAAATAAATGGAGGTTCATTGCTAAAGCGCATTCCTCCATAATAAACGACTGAGGCAGCGTGGAATTATTGAAGCATTGTTTTGAACTTTTTATATTTACATTACTACGACAGGACAACGCGGGCCACAACATCAATTCACATTGGACACTTTTGGCCGTTAAGTGAAAAATAAACGAGAAAGTTTAATTAAAGAAACGCTTTGGCTCCAGAACGAATTTTCTCACGCCTTTCCTTGCTCTCAATTTGGCTGAAAGACTGTGGGGCCCATAAAACAGCAATAAAATATCGATTTTGCATAAGAATTTCACAGATGCGGTCTGACCTGGGGCAGCAACGCGAAATATGGAACAGGACAGATGCGGATCTTGATTTAAATTTATAAACTATTAGACTTTTATTCTTTTATATAAAAAGGTTTGATTTGGCTTTATGGGCGGTTTCATTAAGCCGCGACAAAATGGCAAGCAGCGGTTCGCGACAGTCGAGAATTTAACAGTGCATTTCGTTGAAAAAGTTTACTAACAAGTGTCGTTTTGGAATTTTAGTGCAGTTGCACTACACTTTTATATTTTATATTTAACACTTAGGTATTTAAAATGTTTTATGAATGTTGTTAACAAATTTAAATGTCGCTTGACGAATCATTTTAGTTTATGGCCTGCTGATATTAAACAAGTAAATTAGTAAGTAGATTTTGGGAAGCAATTTTTCTCGTTCGCTTTCAAGTTTAAATTCATATGGAAGTAATGGGTCCATATTCTCACCAAGTGATTTTCCACAAGACAGTGACATCTTGGTCAACTTACATATTATAACCGAAGATAAAACTTGGTATAGTTGAGCTCTCCCATTTACAATAATATTTTGGGTAATATCTATCTATTTTAGCTGGAACTATGAATCTTTTTAATCCGTTGCCTAAGCATCACAATTTTCATCGTAATATCAGTTGTTGGTTCCTATCATTACTACGTAAGTTTGATGACGTAAATCGTAATATGATTTTTTACTGCTTCGGTGGCGTAGTTGTATTACGGAACGACTGCAATGTTGAGGTCTCGGGTTCGATCCCCGGGTCGGGCATAGTGATATTGGGTTATTTTACTCAATATCAGACCAATTTGTGGCCGACATGGCGGTAGGCTCGCCCCTTATCACATCATGGGACGGAATACGCACGGCAAAAAGTAAGTGCACTAGTTGCACCTCTGCCTACCCCTTCGGGGATAAAGGGTGAGAGGGTGTGTATATGTGTATGTACATATTATACCGGGTGGAAGGGAAACGCTCTCTATACCGGAACGGTCAGAGAGAAGAACCATAACATTAACGAAAAACTATATTCATTTGCAAAGCTAAGCGATAATACTTACGATTTTAGTATTTCCGTAATTCATGCGCGCGCAATGTAAAGCGTACAAAGAACTGGGCGACCGTCGCGCTGCGCCGGGACCGGCCCGCGGTCGTTAACCCGTCAGCTGATGTACGTGTTTCATTACGATTTTTTTGAAATATTGACCTTTTTTACTATGTTTTTCAGAATAATAGTTTTATTTATCTATCCATACGTGAAGCTGTACAGAAATTTGAGAAAATCCTACTAAAATTGTAACAATGCGATCGCGATTTTTTTAGTGCCATCACGTCAGGAATCACCAATACTATCACCTGTATTCGTTTCCGAGAGCGTTTCCCTTCCACCCGGTATAGAATAACATAAATAATGATGTGTATGATAAATGTTCATATTAGCATACTTTTAGCGGTCCACGGTTCTCTAACTTACTGCCACATAAAATTGAATTGAGAGACAAATTAAATTAAACAAATCGGCTTTGCTCAAGAAAAGTTGCAGACGGCAAAATTAATGGGACCGGAATAAACAAGTACACAAAGATGCTGGCTATGATTACTGACAGATGTTGAAGTAAACTTTAAAAATATAGAGCTCGTTATTTGTGTAAAATAATTCATTAAGGGCAGGTTTAATAAGTTCCTGATAAAATTTAATATAACTGACATAACGCTATCTAAAAATACATATGACTAGTAATGCTCGCGGCTCCGCCCGCGTGAAAAAGTTTTTCCGGGACAAAAATATTTTCCCGGGATAAAAAGCCTATAGCACCCAGGAGTTATGCAGCTTCCTATTTGAGAAAGAATTTTCAAAATCGGTTCAGTAGTTCCTGAGATTAGCGCGTTCAAACAAACAATCAAACTCTTCAGCTTTATAATATTAGTATAGATTTATTACAAGCGACTGTTTCTGTCCGATATTTATAAGCGAGACATGTGGAACTAAGTTGTAGTTTGTATGGCGGATAAGTCTCTGTCAAGATCTATATCAGCATGCAGTGAAATGGGCCTTAGTCTTTATCAAAATTTTATGTGTTCATGATTGTATCCTTGAATTGATTAAAAAGCTAGAGCCCAGGTTACGCAGTTAGTTCTGTATTATGCTAATGTTAGATGCGAGACTATCATGCTGAGATATATTTATTTCTAATTCCGACAGATAAATTATATACACACACACACACACACACTCTCACGCCTTTTTTATCCCCGAAGGGGTAGGCAGAAGCGCAACTAGTGCACCCACTTTTCGCCGCTATTCCGTCCCATGATGTGATAGGGGGCGAGCCTATCGTCATATCGGGCACAAATTCCAGACTCCGAGCTGATACTGAATAGAAAAACTCAATATCACTTTGCCCGACCCGGGAATCGAACCCGAGACCTCAGCTTTGCAGTCGTACTGTAATACAACTACGCCACCGAGGCAGTCAGATAAATTATATTTTAAAAGAAATACGACCATTTATGTTATCTTTCCTGTTAATAAATAAAATTAGTGATATTTCGCACCTTCTATTTATTTATGCCGTTAGGGGCAGTTTTACAGGTTACAAGTAATTTTCGTTTGATTTTTAAACCTTTGAGTACCTAGCAATGCAATGGAGATGGGATGACCAGGCGAACCCTTCGTTAAAATCTAGCTTTTATTAAAACCTACGTGACCTGCAATGGTCATTACATTACATTAAATTGTGTGTTATTGTGTAAAAAGCGACCTTATATTCAGCCCTGCACGTGTGGATTTTTTTATAAAATTTTTGCGCATTATTGCCATAGGTATCGTGTCCATTGGTTAAATAATCTAAGTATTAAACAGTTCCTTGAAAGAAACTTGCACAAGCCTGGGACCCGGTAATACATCTAATCAAATCGGGCCCCATAAGACCTGCTGCCAGACCTCAAGACATTGTGAGCTCTTACTGCGTAGACCGGACCGCAAACAATGTACTAACACCTTAATATTGTATAATTATAAATTGAAGGTAGATTTGTAACATTAACTTTTCGGACCACCTACACCTCAGTCCGCCCCGTGACCACGAAGTGCTGAAAAGCCTTCGAAACGTCGGGAGAAAATAAAATAAAAAACCCGCGATAAAATCCGTGATAATAGTTTAATTTCAATATTAAACAGTTATTGTAGATAGTACTTATTATTATTATGTATTTGGGAACATAGACTATTGTATTTGGTCAGCTTATACATTTTACGGGACAAGTAGGATTTATCAGCAGGAAGTAAAATCGGGCCTATTCTATCTACACTAATATTATAAAGCTGAAGAGTTTGTTTGTTTGAACGTGCTAATCTCAGGAACTACTGAACCGATTTTGAAAATTCTTTCACTAATAGGAAGCTACATAACTCCTGAGTGCTATAGGCTACTTTTTATACCAGGAAAAGATTTTTGTCCCGGAAATTTTTTTACACGCGGGCGGAGCCGCAAGCACTATAAGTAAATCATAACGCGAATTAATCTTAATTGACTTTAATTGGAATGCCATTCAGTACTTTGTAACTCAAGTTGCAGCGTGGTGTTGCTACTGTTTATGGGTGGTCGTATCGCTTACCATCACGTGAACGGCTTGCTCGTCTCATTCAAAGCCATAAAAAAATACGAATTCGAGAATCTATACTTTCATATTATTTTTTACTGGAATTTATAAATTATATTAATAAATTATCCATGTTTTTATTGTTCTATATTCAATTAGTAGTTTACATGAGCATATCTTTGAAAAATATAATCATGCAAATATTAATGTTTAGAGTTTATAAATCACACACACTCAAGCCTTTTATCTCCGAAGGGATAGGCAGAGATGCAACTAATGCACCCATTTTTCGCCGTGCGTATTCCGTCCCATGAAAAAAGAAAAATCCCCGAAAAACTTTTTCACGCGGGCGGAGCCGCGAGCACTACTAGTTTACAATAAAAACTTTATAACAAACAAAAAAATCCGCAGCAAAAACTGAAAAGCAAAAAATAATAAATATATTTTTATTTAACCTTAAGAAGTAACTAATATATACGTTTATTTGGAGTCGATGCCTAATTTAAATTGATCATTGTTTTCGTATATTTGTCCGTGTAGGTATTTGCTTAGCTTAGCTGGCAATTTAAATTAGGCACCAACTTCATATAATGCGTATAAACCTATTACTGTTAAGGTTAAATAAAAAATCTTTATAATTTTTTGCTTTTCAGTTTGCTCGGTGGTTTAAATTTTTTTGTTGAAAAGTATTTATTTTATATTTTTTGTGGCTATAAAATACATGATTAATATTTATAATGCACAACTCAGCATTAATATCTGTGAGTAGACAATAATCACCCCTTTTTTCTCACCCTTATGGTAGAATATTTTCCAAATTTACGTGGGACCAATTTCGAGGTATACCCTATCTAATAAAAAAAGAATTATTAAAATCGGGCTACTCTGTATAAAGTTATGTGGTCATACATAAAAATATATATACAGACGTTGACCTGAGAACCCCTCCGTTTTTTTTCGGGTAAAAATTCAGGTTCTATTCAAATTACTTACCTATAAAAATTTAAAAAGAAAAGCGGGAGGCTATTTGAAAAATATAAATAATTCGGTAAGTTATCCTGAAGCAGACGTACCTACTCAGGGAATAATGAAATATTAATCCATCTTTTAAAAAGGAAATATTATAAAGAATTAGCTTTTATGTAGGCGGAATCAGTTCAGGATTACTTTCAGCTATAATTTGTTGAATGTTGAATTAGAAATTATAATGAATTACTTAATTAAAGGTTTAGTTTCACGTGAAATATCCCGTAGTCAGTGTTGGATTCTCGTCCCCAATGTACCCTATATTATAAAATATATGGCTTTGTACCGAGTAAACATAGCCACACGAGAGAAGCAGGCGACATGCATCGCGCCTTGTCTGTGTGTGGGAGGTATACCTATCGGGAAAGATATAAAATAAACTGAAGTATTTAAGTACATACAGCCGACATTTAAGGCACAGCTAGTTTTTTTTTATAAAATTTGGTCTGGCGATGCACTAAAAGCTACCGAACATTAGCTCGGATCGATAGTGCGGTTGACGCCTCGCTGTGGGACTAATGGACCGTGATCATGTTCAAAACTACTTATATTAAAAGCCAATATTTAATCGTTATTAGAAAGTGTCTGAAAGAAAGTCAAGCATGCAATTATTATTATTCTTTAATTTTGGTATCATGGTGGTATGGTATGGCAATCTATCCGATTTCTTGAACCTTACTACGAACGTGAGATATCAGTAGTCAATACGTTTATTTACACACACACACACACACACACACACACACACACACACAAACACACACACACACTCACGCCTGTTATCCCCGAAGGGCTAGGCAGAGGCGCAACTAGTGCACCCACTTTTCGCCGTTATTCCGTCCCATGATGTGATAGGGGGCGAGCCGGGGATCGAACCCGAGACCTCAGCACTGCAGTCGTACTGTAATACAACTACGCCACCGAGGCATTTACCTTTAAAGATTATTTATTTAATAACCGGTTACAATTTGAGCCACAACACTATTCGTTACAACATTAATAAGACAAAAGGGTCGTATTAATTTTAGCTTAGAGTAAGATCTTAAGTAAACATTTATGATATTGAACGCTTTAATTAACAAAAGTCGTTCTATCAAATACGGTCGATTTTAAAATGCTAACTTTAATTTGACAACATCTCAGCTGGTATCGCACTTTAGAACGATACTCTAAGTTTGGAAATTGTCTCAGTCTGTACAACGTAATCGATTTATTTTAGTTTTTTTCCATCGTTACGACAACATTACTTTGGAAAAAATATTACGCAGGGTTTAATCCCCACACCCTCTCAAGAAGCGTCGTTGAGAACATTCTCATCTCATATTGAAAGAAAACACTCGAAATGGAATAGAGCTCGCGGGGGATGGGTTTAACTGTCTTTAACTTTTGGAGGGCTCGGAAAGCCCGGTCCAATAGACCGCGTTCGCATAAATCTTACGATAGAAAGTAACAGTGTAACCGGCATGTGTCCTACCTACGTATCTACTATAAAAACGATTATACGTGTAATGGAATTTTGCTGACAGGATTATCTGGTCAGCGTTTTCTTTTTCGTCGATCGCAATTTAATGGTACAACTTTTAGTACTAGATATTGGTGGGGTGATTTTTTAAGAATTGCTTGATGACTCTTTTATTACTAATCGAGGTAGTGGTTTAGCTTGGATCAAAATGTTAAATCTTAGATGGAAGATTTGCAAAAATAATTAGACATATATACCGCCACTAATAAATGTTGTAGGCATACGCCTGTACTTATTCAGTGTTTTGTCTCACTATGTTGAATGATATTTACTGTTAGAGGAAGCAAGACAAACGGTGTCTTACTATGTACAGTATTTTTTAGTAAGGCCCGAATGTATTACTATGTCGATATAGGCAGAAAACTCGTCGAGTACAGATGAAAATCGGTAATGGTTTTTCCGCCCCATAAAATTACAAGCTTCGACTCTATAATATTGTATACATTTTTAATCCCGGATAATTGAGCTGGAGATCGAACTTAAAACTTCACCGGTTTCATGGCTCATGTGCCTCCACTAAACAAATGGGGCGATAGGGCAATTATACAGGTGACTGGTTCAATCTCAGACATATTAAATAGGGATACTCGATTTATTTTATGGGATATTTTTAACAGAAATTTATTATAATGAAAAAAAAAACACGTTATAGCTGGATTATAAAATATTTTAGTCTCGTTGCGTATCCACGGTATACTACTCTCAATATATTTTTATTAAGTATTAAAGCTTAAAGGTAGTTTAAATATAATTGGAAAACTTTATAATACATGGTTTTTAGAATAAGAAACTATAACAAAAAAAAATTAAAAAAAAATTTGCTAACTCCCAAAACAAGGAATATAATATTTTTTTTCGTCAGAAAAATGTAGTTAGATAGGTATATAGATAATAATGGATATTACTATTACCGAGTTTGTCTACTGTTTAAGTATAATTTTATTATACGTATCAAGCCGTTTGTCCACCTTGAAGGTGGAGGCCGATGCTGCGCTTGCCAGTACGTGGTCTCCACTCGAGAACTTTTTCCCCATCTGCCGTCAGTTCTTTGAACTATGTGCCATGCCCTGCAGGCACGCGCTGGATGCAGGCCACTTTTGACAGATCCGTCTGGAAATCTTTGGGGGGGTCTATGTTCAGCAGTGGACGTCATGTAGCTGATGATGATTACTGTACGTATAACAAATATTTTCAAATCATGTCAGAAAAATGGGCCGGCATAATAGGGTAGTTGACTACTTTTTTTTAAATACATTTATCGAACATTTATGTCTTCTAAAATCTAGAGACAAAAGAATTTTGAAAATACAAGCAATAACAAATGAGTTATAAAGCTTTGAATTTTGATAGAAGGGGCATCTGTCAGATAACGGAGCCAGCAGAATGTGACGTCACTGAGTGTCGCCCGCCAGCCATAACGCTGCGTGCGTGCGAAACAAATGACGCGACATCCCCACTACGTCCCCACTTTTGCTCACAACAATATTTCAAATATCAATAACTGCTTTAGTTGTCAACCAATTTTGGTTCTGATTTCACAGAAGAATTTGTTTTTCGTATTATTTTCTGTTACATATAAAATAATGTACCAAATCAAACATAGGAAACTACCCTATTATGTGGACTGACGAGGAATAATAATCGTTCGTCAACACTCTATATGGACCTCCCTCCACTTGTCATCATGATGTATAAAAAAATAAGTGCTACCAATATACCAAATTCAACTAAGCACATAAATATTTATCCACATGTTTATACATTTTGTTGAGTTCTATCGCCTGCGGAGTGCTCCACTTAGTGGACCAGTTTCCTGTATAGTTTATAAAGCTTTTTTATGATCTCGGTTTAGTTTTTTAATCGTTACTAGTAAACAAATAACTTGGCGTTGATATAAAAGTTTAATTATGGAACCAAAAGACTATACCAATAAACATTTTGGAAAAATGTATAGCCTGTAACCGCCGGGGTAAACGTGTTCTTGAGTGGAGACCGCGACTGGGCAAACGTAGTGTAAGACGCCCTCCGCCCAGGTGGGATGACGATCTGCGAAAGACTGCAGGCAGATGCTGGATGCGGCAAGCTGAAGACAGGGCGCTATGACGCTCATTAGAGGAGGCCTATGTCCAGCAGTGGACTGATAAAGGCTGATGATGATGATGATGATGTATAGCCTATAACCAACGCACAGCAAATACGCATCGATAGACACTTCGTTTGTCACAATCGGTTCAATAAGAGAGACGCTAGAGTGGAACATAAAATGGATACATAGATACATACATAGGAAGTTAAAATCATTACCCTTCCTTGTATCGCCGTAATCGGGTAAAAATATTTTGAAAGGCGAACTTGGAAAGATGAAAGTCGAATTACAAAACCACACCACACATAGATAATATATTAACATTCTTACCGTAAGGACGCTCGGGCACATTTTAAAATAAATAACAGTCGAGAACGAACCCGCTGGTATTTCAAGGAGCTCAAACTTGTTTAACTTAAAGCATTATTTTGTGTTAACTGTCCGTATTCGCAATAACTTTATATATATATAGTACATTAAATCTTCATAAATGCAGCCGACATTCAGGGATACTGCGGAGAACATAATGCACAATTATTGCCGCTTTAAGCAAGTCTTCTTAGGCTAGGGGCTCGCTTGTAACAATTCAGTATTTTTTTACTTCTTAATATCATTTAGATGTGACGTCTGTACTGGGCCGCCTTACACAAGAGTACCTTATATAATTTGGATTGTATAAAATATATAGCATTATTTTATAGCTTAAGGGGGACTTTATAAATCAATGATATCCCACAAAGGTTTCATTGCATATAATATTGTTTCAGATGACAAAAAGTAAATAAGTGAATTGGTGTTTTTTTTTGTTTTAAATTATTTTATAAATCACATGTAACTGTTGGGTGTTAATTTTTCATGCTATTTATACATAATATTTAGGTCTGTAAATTATATTTTCAGGCCGTGTCCTGTATTTGGCTTGAACAGATCGATAACGATATATATTGAAAATTATCTTTTCACCATATTATGAAATCTACTAAATCAATCCCTAATAAAATATATTATATCAAAAATGACTGCAATGAAGGAATGCAGTCTTCGAAGAGACCCTACCTAAGCTATTATAGCTGTTTTTATTGTCACTGTAATTTACAGATATAGTAACACTAGGTAGCCTACTCTAACATAAATCAACAAAGCAAAAAATGGTCTTTACGTAGTTTAATGATAATATGGATACATGCTAGTTGGTATTACGCAATACTAGTAAAGTTTACTGCCCATGTTACATACAAAAAGCATTAAAACTTGCACTGTGAAGAAGTAGGTTAGTTTTGCGCAATTGAGATCGCGACTTCCGCGCTACGTACTTATATGAACTGGCGCACAATTTCACTCGTGTGGATTTCAGAATGAAACTGTTAAAATGTTTAAAACGGGAATTTTTAAATATGAAAAACGAAACTTCCCCGTTGACCTAGTAACCGAAACCTATAATTTATCAACTCACTTACGTGTAAAGGTACTGCGTTTTATACTCTGCTTAATATTGTAAATGGAGATACATAATTGTATGTAACTATACAGTATATTCATACTGTTTAAGCATAAGTGGGCATGTAGGACATTAAAAGACAAATTTCTCCGCGAAATAAGAAAAGGACTTCAAGACTTTTTGCAACGATTAACCCCCTTACAACGTAGCAATTACAACACGAGAGTCCGGCTCGTTTCGTTGTGATTGGTCGAGAGACTAACACGTGACTCACGCGTTGGTGTGTCGACCAATCACAATGACCACTATTAAATGACAGGGACCTTCGTGTCGTGTTTGTTATTCCATATTCTAGGGGGCTGGTCTCAAAGCCAGTGGGAAGCGCGCTATGAAGCCATGCCGCATACTGTCTCACCACGTCTTACACTGAATTTCATTTGATTGAAATAATATACATAAAATATTTTTATTATAATAATCAGTGCTGCTATAAATTAAAATGTTTATGTACTATTCATTAACTATACGTTTATTTTAACCGTTCTTCCAAAAAAGGAAGAAACTATCAATTAGTGTATGTATTTTTTTTATCAAGTGATTTTTCTTTTTCATGGGATGGAATACGCACGGCGAAAAATGGGTGCATTAGTTGCATCTTTGCCTATCCCTTCGGAGATAAAAGGCTTGAGTGTGTGTGATTTATAAACTCTAAACATTAATATTTGCATGATTATATTTTTCAAAGATATGCTCATGTAAACTACTAATTGAATATAGAACAATAAAAACATGGATAATTTATTAATCTATCACACCATTTTAACTTTAACTTTTGCTTGCATTTCGTATTCCACAAAATACAAGCAAAAGTTTTCTAATTGCTCAAACATAGCTTTCTAATTTAAATCATGATATAAACCACTGAAGTTAACATTATCAGTTGCGTTTCCTTAATTTTATGTTTGTTATCTCGTTAACACTATATTAATTCCGGAACACAAGTTTCTGGGTTAAAATTATGTTAAAAAATTTCAAACAATTCTACCTAAGTATACATAATGAATGACGACGAGCTTTGAATGATGAGACGAGCATGCCGTTCGCCTGATGGTAAGCGATACGACCACCCATAAACAGTAGCAACACCATCCAGAACCTTGATTTACAAAGTACTGTTTTGCATTCCACTGCGCTCGTCATCCTGAGACATAAGATGTTAAGTCCCATTATGTCCAATAGTTACACTGGCTACAATGCCCTACAAACCGTTGTACATGCACACTGCTGCTTGGCGGACGGACTGACAGACTGCCAGACGGACTCTTACATATGCGAGGCCTACCACCAGTAATATTATTAATTTTAAAATAATTGCCTTAATAACACCAGAGACCGCTTGTGGTAAAATAGTATCAAAAATTAAACGCGTAACAGTGTGTAGGTAGCTGATTTACAAAAAGCTCGTACCTTAATAGGGAATAGTGAGTACTAACAGAATAACTATACAAACGTTTCGAAAACTTTGTCGTTAACTGCAACACTATAAAATGATGACTGCCTCGGTGGCGTAGTTGTATTACAGTACGACTGCAAAGCTGAGGTCTCGGGTTCGATCCCCGGGTCGGGCAAAGTGATATTGAGTTTTTCTATTCAGTATCAGCTCGGAGTCTGGAATTTGTGCCCGATATGGCGATAGGCTCGCCCCCTATCACATCATGGGACGGAATGACGGCGAAAAGTGGGTGCACTAGTTGCGCCTCTGCCTACCCTTTCGGGGATAACAGTGAGTGTATATGTATGTATATGTATATACTATAAAATGATCTGTTTGCTGGACTTTCTATTTGTCTGTTTGTACGTGCTTTCAACTTTGTATGACCGAAAACGGAAAGCAAATTGGATATGAAACTAAGCTGGTGATTTGAAATAGCGAACTAAGCCGCTTTATGTCGATGGAAGTGCTATGAGTGAAACGGTTTGATTGTTTGGGCAAGTGTATTTTAATTGGGTGTACATGGCCGACTATTCCCGCCAATAGGGTTTCTAGTGGTTTGGTATCGCTCATTGTGTAAATACTGACTCCAGCAAATACGCATCAACGTTGTTATATTTTCTTTGCGTAACGCGTGTAATACACGTGTAATGTATATAATATGTCACCGGCAGTGTGTTCAGGCATTCTATACAATGCCTAGAAAATGTATAAAATTCCTGGGATGTCTAGGCAAAGTTTAAAATGGGGATACAACATGGGGATTGCTCAGATACCTGATGGTCCATCGATAATCTATAAAGTATATAGATTTTGATCTGTATTTATTAATTTTATTTATGTAACTACTTACCTATTAAAAAACAAACAATAAAAAACGTTACATTTATGTTGGTTACTCGTTTGGTTTTGAAAATATTGATATCATAGATATCCAAATTTTGGTTAAGTTAGGTTGGAACTGTGTAGGTAACATGCGCGACCTAAGCGAGCGTGTAAGAACATAAAACTCTTTATACACATATTACCGTATTTTTTTTTGTTTTCACGAAGAAAGTGACTTATTACTACCACGCAGCCTTCGGGGGGGGCGACTAAGCGGTTATGTTGGGTTCACCGTGCCTTACGACTCAGCGTTGAGCCGCCAGGTCGAGTCCCTAACCTACGTACAACGCACGGCATACCAACTAAAACCCTGCGGTAGCCATCTTCGGTACATTAGCGACGGCTGCGGATTTCCTCTGACGGGGGTATCTAAGTTGTCGTCCGCAGCCGCCCCTGCGTGGTGCAGCGCCTCTCCTGTTTTCGCGGGGTTCAGAAGCGCCCGCGCACCGAAAGACGCCATCGGCATCAACAGCAGCGTGAGGCTTACCTGCCACGCTGCCGTCCATCACGGGGGTCGCAACAATGTGCTAAAACACGCACAAAACTAAAGACGGACAGCCCTCTCGCGACCACCGGTGGCCCTTATTAGTCGCGTTTTACGACAGATAGGGGATACCATGGTGGAATTCTCCTAACGCCCCCAATCCATAGGGCGGACACATATTACCATCTGTGTATTCGGTTTTGTATAGAACGCCTAGGCATAAAAGGAGTAAAATATAAATAATATTTCATACCTTATCTGAGAGTTTCAGGTATACCTACTATAAATTGACTAGACATTGTATAGAATATCGGATTATACAGATAGCGAGTAACATATGCACCTTACATCGTTGAGCTTTTGTAATGGTAGATATTAAAAAGCCTCATTCAATGTTCTTTAAGTCGCACTGTCATATGAAGTCTTTTATGTAATATATTGTTATTTTCATTACACGTTTCTTAAGAGCGCGCTCCCACGAAACTCATCTCAAACTAAATTCCCACAATATGTTGTAAGTCGAGATAAGTTCTATTACGTTTCCGCCTCATTTGTGCTACTTTTATGCTTTTTGTGTTACAATAACTATCTTGGGTGCCATATTTTTATTGCTTGATAACAAAGAATTCTAAGATTATATAGAGCAAACATTGGGAAACTCATAATTATAATACAAAAATTATGAGCCTGTTCGTCAGTAACTCAATCTACCGTGAATACCTATGTAAAATGCATTACAACCTATTTGGACATGATCGTAAATTGGCATATTTCCTTCCAAAATATTGTTTTCAAATATCGTTATTATACTACGGAAAATTGTTTTCTTTAAGCATACCGAGACGTCTTGACACTCGGACGTGTCAAATAATACAGCGCCTTATTACGAATTGGAAATTACTGGATAATTTGGATGAAAAATTAGAGCTATGACAGTGCTAACTTACAAGTTAAGCTGAGATTCCGCAGAACGCGGCAGACGGCAGACGGCAACAACATGTGCCGCGACGGCAGACGGCACAACTGTGCAGTATTAAATTGTATGAGACTGATTCCGCACACGACGCGACGGCAAATGACGCGCGGCAATTGACGTCCTGCCGGCTGCCGTTGCCGTCTACCGTCTGCCGCGTCCTGCGGAATCACAGCTTTAGCACTGTCATAGCTCAAATATTTCAATAACTCGGCCGCGTTACGTTAACTTCGTGTAATTAGCGTTAAAAGGTATTATTTATGCAAATTTCCATAGTGATAAACGCGTAGAGTTACGTTACGCTCTTGTTACGAGCGGTTACGTGTGCGGTATGCCGTACAGAATAAGGGGGCAGATGTCAGTCTATAACTAACTATACTCTGCTTAATAACGAAGTAATTAAAGATATTAGTAGCCTGCCTATTCTTGTCAAACCTGCTATTATCGGGCTTGTTATACTAAATATGCTGTAGATAATAACGTCATTAACAAGGGAAGTGTATTTTATGCGAATGTAAAGGCTTTATTACATTACTTTATGGCAATATAAAAACAAAAGCTATATTTTTCATCCTGGCATGACAAAGTGACTGCACGATACCTAATTGATCGATAAGGTTGCATCCTAATTGATCGACGGTCTGTAGGATTATGAAGGCTTCCTGGAAAAAAGAGCTAGTCTCTGGCCGCACCTCCCTGAGATAAGCTATTTAAATGTTTTAATAATAAAATCGTTTTAATAATAAATATGGCGATAGGCTCGCCCCCTATCACATCATGGGACGGAATAACGGCGAAAAGTGGGTGCACTAGTTGCGCCTCTGCTTACCCCTTCGGGGATAACAAGCGTGAGTGTGTGTGTGTAATAAAATAAGTTATGCGCGTTTCTCTCACCATCAAATAACATTGTGTAATGCAAAATTTAAACCAGTAGGTACGCAAAAACGTCCAAGTACTTTTATAGTGGCGGCAATATTTCAATCGTTCTTTACACATGTAACTTGCCGCAAGTCGTCCAAGTTTCCAAATTTGCATGAGTAAGCTCGCTATGTACACTGTAAAATTGCTTGCAAAAGTCATCTATAAGTTTTCTTGCTAAACGTCGCTTAATCAAAACTGTACCTCGGGCACGAATGTACGCGCTATCGTCATTGATGTATTGAAAACCCATCGAATAGTTAACGTAATGGTTTGGTTTAACTAAATTTAGAACAGCGCTGCGGCTCCTTCACCTGGCTCATTTTTTTTACAATTATATGTTAAATGTTATTTAACATAACCCTAACAGTTATATTTTCCTTTGGACATCATTGTAAAAAAAAATTGCCAGATTAATGATCCGAAAACACTAGTATACGAAGAAACACCTTGTTCCACGTACCAACTTGATTTAATTTATACGAGTTGTGGAAACCGTTTTTGAGGCGAAGGTAAGACACGGAAAATCTAGAACAGGTGCTTTGCCACACTATTAGATTGTTAGAACACTTTATGCTCAAGTAAACACAATTTATACGATGGTCCGTTGTGTACCGGCTCACTCGACGCCTCACTTGATAGTTAGCTCGCTTGATTGGTATGTGGCCAATGACTATACACACCCAATAACGGAGCTTTGTATTGAGGCAAAATACCCGCGCCCACTTCATTTAATCAGGCCTTCGGGCGCTGAGTAGCGCCGACGAGTGGATTCAGCTTTGTTGCATGCTGACGAAGACTCCTTTTATTTAAACCTTTAAGTGTAACATTTGTGGAGGACTTTTTTCGAAGGCGATACATATACTTTTGTCTCTTTTGAGTCGGCATTTTGAGGTCAATCTTTTTCTGAAATGACTTTCCATGCTACTTTATTTAAATCCATTCTCGGATACGCTCTACACTATTGAGGAACATCCTAAAACAGCGCGAAAGTAGTTTTATCTTCGCATGAAAAGCGCCAACCGCTGCGCGTAATATCGGTACGCTATCGCATACAAATATATTTCGAAATATGGAAGTAAGAGGACAGAGGTTGCGATATAAAAGGATAATAACAATTTCTTAGATTATTAACAAACTGACTATTCTGCTTAGTGTGTTGTGTTAAATAAATGTAACGGGCAAAACTGATGAAATACTTTCCTACAGCCTAAATGTACGAGTATTCTGTGGTTAGAAGCGTACTAATACCTACTGGATACATTAATTACAAAACCTCATCGTCCATGTAGTTAAGAGTGATTTGTTGTCCTCAGGGAAGAATAGATAATGCTGTAACGAGCCTCGCATTTGTTCCCTTTTCGTACGTTAGTCTTGTAACTTCTATTTAGGAAAGGTTACGTATGGGTACCAATGTTTCACACAATATTTGCAAGTTTTCTTTACCATAATCATTGTATTAAATTAACTTATTTGCTTAGTAGAATACGCGTTTTAGTAATTTTATAATGATTATTCATTCATATATTATTATTATTATTCATCACGATACGTATCACCTTCAGTATCATATTATCCAATTTATTTCAGTTGGTAATTAATTTTAAAATGCCGTTTCATTACTTGATAGTCTCTAAGAGCGGTAGTAATAAATCAATCTCAAGTTTGAGATACATCATATACATTGAATTATGTCTACTTGAGATGTAACTCAAACTGATGTATTAATACCGCCCTAAGCAATTTATTAAACTACCAATGAAGCATTGTTTGTAATATATAAACTGTTGTATTCATATTTACAAAAAAAAACCTATTTCATTACATACATTCTCAATCAACTAATAATGACGAATAAAAACGTACTTGTGCCCTCACTTCATACTCTGTACGACACACACGCTTCGTAACTGGTGTGCTTTGTGCTTCAACAATATCCTGTATTAATCCACAGTCTATAATCAAATCCCTGACACCAGTATCTACTTGCTTGTTTGGAATTGATTATTGCGATGCAATATTCCTTCAAATGCACTTATGTACGTGAGTTCGCTACCGACATTCGCTGTTTATATTTCGCAATTAGTTTTATAGACCCATCGAATACGTCGCGGGCGGAACCGAGAGTAAAAGCTAGTACTATAATATTATGTTCCGATATGTCTATATGCCTTGTATCAATAGTATATTTACAGTTGACTGCCTCGGTGGCGTAGTGGTATTGCGTACGCATTACGAGTACGATTTGCGCGCTGAGGTCCTGGGTTCGAATCCTGGGTTCCAAAAAAAATTGTGACTGGGTTTTTCCATCTTAAAATTTACTCAGTCGCAGCTCGGAGTCAGGAAGTTGGCGGTGTGATACCCCCGTGCCTCGGAAAGCACGTAAAGCCGTTGGTCCTGCGCCTGATCTCTCTCCGGTCATGTCGGATTGCCGTCTCACCGGACTATGAGAGTGAAGGAATAGCGAGTGCACCTGTGTATGCGCACACACTTGTGCACTATAATATCTCCTGCGTACCTGGCTGATCTCCGTTGAGATTGGCCGCCGTGGTCGAAACTGGCTAGGAGGATTTCATATTTACAGTTTTGAATATTCGGGAAAGGTCAAAGAATGCAACGAGAACAGTATACACGTGTCCATTATAATAGACTGTTGGTTCAAACGGCAGAGATTTTTTCTCATTCAGTTATATTTTAGGTATGCCTTCCTTTATGATCAAATGTCTTGAACTGCCACTAATTTTTAAACGATATTTTCTAAATTCTATAAGTCGTAATTTATTATGGGTCTTTTATATCAATGTAACACTATCGCAAAATTCTAGTGAATTTTACAAGGATTATAAAAGTCGCATCCTATACATTGTTTAAATATTATCGAACTTTGACCAATCTCCTCTTTCGCTACAAAGCCGACTCAAATACCCGGTGCGCCCATCGCCGTTAAACTATAGTTGATTTAATTCATACGTTAACATAGTTTCTATCTATGATATTGCAGAACCATTCAAAATTTAAAAGTTCATATAATATCTAAGTTTGTTAACATGTAAAAGATTTTTGTTGTTCGGACCTCATTTGACCGTTTTTACCTGGCGTTAGGTTTAATGGACTACGAATTGCAAAGTTCGTTACGAGAGAACATGTGTAAGTGCTCCACCACAAATCTGTTACTAGACTACTTTAGTATATTACCTAGGTCTTCGCCCTTGGAGATAAAGTGTATTCTTTGTTGAACCCTAGTGTATAATCCCGAGATATCTTGCGTATTTTTCCACTTCACACATACAAGTTGGAGAATTTTATAAAGGTTTATCACTGCGAATCTGCTAATACAAAATTCTACGAAAAGTTTTAAATTTCGTTAGCGTTTTAACAAAGCAATTTTGTAAAATCAATACTTTTAGTAGAATAGTTTCGTTTTATGTGTAGGTACGAGAGGATTTCTCTCCATTAGGTAATTTTACATGGTTAAATAGCGTTAACGATTTTTATAACGATATCTGGTAGCCTGAAGGGTATACGTGGATATTTTCCTTTTGGAGGTGGATGGTTTACAATTACACAACAATGGAACATCAGATATATTCATAATTTTATGAAATTTGGTTTGCATAAGGATTCGTCACCAATGATTTGTAGGTAGATTCTTGTTTATAAGATTTTTTTTCGACTGATAAAATTACTTGCGACTCATTAAATATAAACTCGTATTCATTCATGATAATAAAGGCACCGATATTTTTCATTACTCTCTAACCAAACAAAGGTATAAAGCTGGTCTAGATCCCACTAAAGTGATACCCAAAAACCGTATTTGAATCAATTGTAGCATTCAGAGCAAGTTCCAGCAATTGGCCGCTACGTATGCGGGCCATAATACAAACGAGGTCTGTTTATCAAGCGAGAAGCTTCATGGACGCGCCAACCGTTGACGACTATTTATCACGTCACTCCATGTTTGTACGCTCTGCGTACCAACCACAAATTTCTACCGACGAATAAATTAAAAGCACTTTCAGTCGTAAATGATTTAACGAAAGGTCCGTCTCGGGACCCGTCTACGGTTTAATTGAATTAGACATATTTTTATTTCGCAATTTTACTGGATGCTGCTCTTTTTTGTTTTTGTACAGTTAAATGTGTGCGTAAATTGTGTGATCCGATCCATACTAATAGGTATGGTGAAAGTAACTTTGTTCTGTCTATTACGCTTCCACGATTAACCCACTATGCCTGTGTCGATTGCAAACGTTCTGGGGGCGTAGGATGTGAAAAAAAAACACGATGCGTCTCCGCTTCGTTTATTGTGATTGGTTGAGAGACTGACGTATCGGTTTGTTCGCTTCGACCACGCGACCTATTGCTAGGATATGTTAGTCCAAGTTTATGAGCGGCAGTGATCACTTACCAACGAGTGAATGCTCGTCTGCCCCTATATCATATTTTTTTGAAGTTATACTTCTTTAGGCGCGTTATGAAAAAATAATGAGAGTAAAATTTTACGCTGCGCACATACATACATATACATATACACTCACGCCTATTATCCCCGAAGGGGTAGGCAGAGGCGCAACTAGTGCACCCACTTTTCGCCGACATTCCGTCCCATGATGTGATAGAGGGCGAGCCTATCGCCATATCGGGCACAAATTGCAGACTCCGGGCTGATACTGAATAGAAAAACTCAATATCACTTTGCCCGACCCGGGGATCGAACCCGAGACCTCAGCTTTGCAGTCGTACTGTAATACAAGTACGCCACCGAGGCAGTCGCTGCGCACATATGTGACACAAAATTCTCACGGGAGAAGATGAAATTTTTTTTTTATAAAAATGAATAAACGTAAATTCAATTTTTGAATTAATTATTAAATTTAATTATGTACTTTTAAAATATTAAATAATCAATAATAAATATTTTAAATTAAGAATCTTATGATATTTAGTACAAATTATATCATACATACACTCATTTGCAAAAAAACGGGCGGTTTGGATTTTAATTCTTTTTTAAAAAAATACGATACCAAAATGATTTCAATCATTTGTACATGTTACTGGCCGGTTTTAAAAATGCCGTGGTGTTTAAAACAGTACGTTCTAAATTAAAAATTTCGTTTGATGCTCGTTTTTACAGAAAACCACTTTTTATCCTACATTTTTGGTGCGAAGTTCCAAAAGATAATAGCGGTTTTCATAAATTTTAGTCAATTTTTATGAATTTATTTCACATTCTTAATTGTCAAAGCTTCATTTATTGCTGTATAGCTGTCTCAATAATGTTAGAGAAAGTGGTAAAAGCTACCAAAATTATTGCGCTGCTCGAAGAGGGCTGCAGCCAATGCTTCGTGGCTCAGAGGCTAAGTGTGAGTCGCTCGACGGTTCAAAGGACCTGGCAGCGGTATCAAGACACCGGTTCCGTCGAGAGAAGGCCTGGTTCTGGAAGAAAACCATGTACCCAACCACGGGATGATCGTTTTCTTGTGAGTCGCGCATTGAGAAATCGCAAGTCTTCGTATGTGGACCTTAAGAACAACCTCGAAGAAGTAAGAAATGTGCATATTAGTCTATGGACGGTCAGGAGGAGGCTGCTCGCGGCCAATATACGCAGTCATCGCCCGGCCCGCGGCCCTAAGTTACTCCGTGAGCACAGAGTTGCCAGGCTTAGGTTTGCTCGAAATTGTGAATCATGGACTCAAGAAGACTGGAATAGGGTATTGTTCTCCGATGAAGCCAGGATATCTCTGTTCGGTGAAGATCGACGTCGGCGAGTGCTACGAAGACGAGGAGAACGCTTTGCAGAGGCTTGTTTTGAAGAAATCACACCTTATGGTGGGGGCTCTATTATGTTTTGGGCAGGAATAAATTCAATGGATCGTACAGAGTTAGTCTTCATTGAAAACGGCTCACTGACTGGACATCGATACATAACGGAAGTTCTTATTCCTCATGCACAACCCGCATTGGCCGCTTTAGGCGAAGACTCAATTTTTATGGACGACAACGCTCGCGCCCTCCGGTCTGGCGATGTGGAAGCGTATGTGCAAGAGGTCGGCATTCGTCGTTTGGATTGGCCAGCTCGAAGTCCCGACCTCAATCCTATAGAGCATGTCTGGGACGTTCTGAAACGACGCGTGAGATCAGTACAACCGGCTCCGCAAACCATCAGAGAGCTGAAGAATGTGATTACCGCGGAGTGGGAACGTATACCGCAAGCAAGTATCCGGGATATCCTCGCTAGCATACCCAGACGAATTCAAGCTGTGATTTCAGCTAGAGGGGGTCACACTCGATACTAAACATTTATCTGCTTTTACTTTATTAAAGAAAAAACGAACAAAAATCTTTGTTAACTTTTACTTCACGAGCATATGCACTACTAGCGAGCATACACTACTAGTGAACTTTAGCATTAAAACCCATAAATTTTATCAAAATTTTATGATAATACTGACGAAAACGATTATTTGCTTATTAATTTACAAAATTGTGAAAGTAAAACTACCTATAATTATCAAACAAACCAATAGTAACATTTGAAATGGTTCATTGCTTAGGTGCCCGTTTTTTTTGCAAATGAGTTTATAATATATTTATTATTCTCTAAATTTATTTTCAATAATTACATATAATTTAATTTTTTAGTAAAAGGAGAAGGCAAAGGCGCTTAGCCATCCAGCCTAATCTGTTGTTTTACCACATCCAATACCTACTGTGTGGCATTCCAGTGCGCTCGTCATCCTGAGACACAAGATGTTAAGTCTCATTATGTTTTTAGTTTCACTGGCTACAATGCCCTTCAAACCGAAACACAACAGTGCATGCACACTGCTGCTTGGCGGTAGAATAGGACATTGCGGTGGTACCCACCCAGATGGACTCTTATATATGAGAGTCCTACTACCAATAAAAAAATTGTACTTGTGTAATAATTGTTTTAAAAATATTATGTAACTTTTTTTTGTTATAGTATTGACCTAACTACATTCAATATTAAGTAAACTGTACCCCAAGAAAATTTTCGCATAGCTAGCAATTTGCTATTATAGCATATAGCCATGTTTTCAAAAATCTCATGAAACTTCCTTTAATTTGAAGAAAACTGGCATGTGTCGCAATTTCCTACTTAAATATAATTACCTGTCGCACAAAACCCCTACAGCCCAATTACAGATATCATAAAGATGGGTTATTGGGGATACGAAACCGGTCTCCATATTGTTCGATATTATGCATAGCTTATAATACAGGTAATTTCGTTAGTTAGATATATCAACCACAAGAGCACTAGAACGTCGATGAAACTTGCCAGTATTAGCGGTCAGTGCAGCCGGATAAACCGGTCATTATCGTACACTTCTATCGTTAACCTATACTAACTTACGGTAATAAAATATTATTGAATAGAGATCACATACATTTTATTTCAGTAATTGTAGTTTAAATCCAACACCATTCTTCAGCGGACGAATATTAGACCAAGGAAGTAATTTATAATTATGTATACAACTATGGGAGACATAATTTTCCCATTAAGCAAACATAATTATGTCTAAAATGAAAAGACAGACAATGTGTAAATCATACAATATAATTATGTATGTAATGTTACTGATTAATGACACCAGCACCGCGAGTTTGCTCTCGTGGAAAGTCTGTTAGACGGAACGTTGAGCGTCAAGTACAAAATTTACTTTATAGTGTATATAGTTAATTAAGTTTTGTTTTGCTTGTTTAGTAAGTTGGTGTGGATGTCCGTCTTTGTCTTTGTCATGATTCTCTGCTTATAAAAAATTAAACCGCCTTCAAAAACTACTATAAACCGAAAAATAATTGACATTATCTACGTAAGTACCTACTGATAACCAATTTTGGAGTCGGTGGCTAATAAAATCACCGACTCCATAATTAGGTTTTAGCATATAGATGTAATGTAAATTATTTTTCGGTTTTTAGTAGTGTATTATTTTAATTTTTGTGTAAGTAAATAATTCAAAAGAACATAAGTAGCGGTCATTACAAGGCTATGGCATTTAAATAAATATCCACTAACTCCGTATAGTTAAGCAGTTATATTTTCCAGCATCAGCTCAGCAACATGAGATGACGAGTACCAGACGCAAATGCTTGAATAGATTTAGAAAGAAAATATATAAGACATGTAGAATTTAAGGGATGCGCTCAATTTTTCTGGGATCCCATCATCAGATCCTGACTTAGTGCCAATGGGGCCACCTGGAAAGAAGACTCTTTTATACAAAAACCGAATTTCTCGAATCGGTTCAAGTGTCTTCGAGTACTCGGGGAAAATCAATAAAAAAAGATTCCGACGAATTGAAAAACTCCTTTTTTTTAAGTCGGTTAATAATGTGTTAGACAATTTGTATTATTGCTCTAGTATGAATGAGTATTTGTACCATTTTATTTACGTAGTTAACAACGGTACTGACGTGGAAGGTTCGCAAGGGAACTATAACTACAACCTAATAAATGGACCGCACAACAAACTAAGGGATAACGAAATGTCCTGATAACGAAAACTTGACAATTTTTGTTTTGCATGAATTCTCGTTAATTTTAAAATAGATTTAACGAGACTCACGTGTATCTTAACAGAAACGTCATTAACTGAAATATTTAAGGAATTAAATTATAACTTTTTCCTATTGACTATGTGTAGTAATATTACTTGTGTGAAGTTACCAAGGCAAGTTTGAAAACGAGCTACTAGAAAACCATAAAAATTTAACTTCATCGCGGGCGGTGTCCCGCAGAACTTTTATTATTAGTTAGTTTTCCACGTTTTCTGTTTTACGTCGGTTTCTATCCAGACTTGGGATTGGACTGCTTGGCTGGCTTACTTTTTCGAACACGACTTTGTTAAGAGAACTATGAATTGTTGTGCGAAATGTGACTCAGTCACCGAAACCGACAAGCGAGGTATTTAAAATGTAGCAGACATCTCATTCTTGTGTTTACTTGTAAAGCTTCGGAAAAGGTATTTTGATATAAATTAGGCATGTAATAGGATTTTTTATGTAGTCTGTCAAGGCCCGCGACGGACACCGGTGTCCATATATGTATATAGGGGTTTTCCATACATCTATATATATAAGCGAGCCTTGAAAACTTTAATAGTATAGATGTGTTATCATTTAATTTTGAGCTGCAAATAAAGTTAGGCGAGCACAAGAAGAAACATTTTTCAAACATTGTTTTGATGATCGACGCTCTGTCTAAGGTAGGAGAGTTTAAAATGACGTTAGTATACTGTACACCTGCGCCACCTGACGTGATATACTCGCGTTAGTATATCGGCACATAGATAGAAAAATTATGAAAACGTTTTCAATTTATCCCAGTGCTAAATGCCCATATAAAATATGTATTGCCCGTATATCAAAGTTTCAATAAAAAATCAAAATTGTAATCTGACGCAGATTTTGGGACTAGTGATCTCTATTTTATTGATTGTAGGTATAAAAGTTTGCTGCACATGTTGGCAGCCACAAAAAGGTATCGACATAAACAGTTTTGTGTGAGCAAGCATTTATACACGAGGAGCCAGGAGAAACAAGACGTGAGCCCAAGATACGCTCTGTTTCATTGCGCTCTATGATGTGTTAGGCTTGTCACCGTATGTGGCACAAATTCTAATGCTGGAAAACACAAACAATTTTATTTCTCAATCAATAAATCTATAGAAATAGTACCTAAATCTCGCAGGAAGATTATACTACACACACGATACAAAATAAGTACAGAAAATAATTATAATACAATTTTAAATTAATATTCCAAGATTAATGGCTTGTTTCCTGTGTTTGATTTTGTACATTGTTTTATATGTTACAGAAAATAATACGATAAATAAATTATTCTATGAAATCACCATCAAATTGGTTGAAAAATGAAAAAGATATTCCTATTCGAAGTATTGTTGTGAGCAAATGTGGGCGCGTGGTGCGGATATCGTGCTATCTCTTCCACTCGCACGCAGCGTTATGGTTGGTGACACTTGATGACGTCACAGTCTGATATTACTGTTATTTGACAACTACCCATTCCACCAAATTTCAAAGCGTTATAACTAACTTAATATTGCACCAATTTTGAAAATTCATATTCCGTTAGATTTGGGATGGCATAATTTATAAACAAAATGTATATAAAAAAAATGTCAGCACCCTATTCGCGTTATAATAACGAGGTACATATAGGTACCGTGAGAGCGCTGGAAAGAAACGATGCAATTCGTGTTAAGATAGCAGAAAATGGCGTTTTATTGTCCCTCGTTACAGCTCAAAGCACGCTTTTTGGACGTAGGACTTTTTATAGTGTCCTTATTGGGATATTATAGATGAGATGTTTTCTATTTGTACCATGTCAACCATTTCCATAAAGTTGCGTTTGTTTACAACCATGTTTTGCCTTTGGGATATTTCTTTGGCAATGAGACGTTGAACTCTTGAAGATGAAAAGATACAATAAATTCTGCAAATAAGACCACAAAGAATGATTTATAGGTATCCATAATTTAAAATTTATATCCTTTGTACCTACATACCTATAATTGATGTATATTGTAGGTACTTATGTGTTTCTTATGTTATGTCATTTCTTATGTTTAGGAAGTTGTACCACATATTTTCGTCGGATATACCACAGAGCCTAAAGACGAAAGTTTTCAACCAGTGCGTCCTCCCCGTAATGACGTACGGAGCCGAGACGTGGACACTGACTGTGGGGCTAATCCATAAGCTTAAAGTCGCTCAACGTGCTATGGAAAGAGCTATGCTCGGAGTCTCTCTGAAGGACAAAATTCGGAACGAACTGATCCGTCAGAGAACCAAAGTGACCGACATAGCTCTGAGAGTTAGTAGGTTGAAGTGGAAATGGGCTGGCCACATAATGTCACAGAACAGATAACCGCTGGAGTAAGCGTGTTCTGGAGTGGACACCGCGTCTTGGTAAACGTAGCGTGGGACGCCCTCTATTGCGACGTGACAGCATATTATATTTATATCATGTAATTTATTTTATTACTGCAGCTGCGTCCAAATCTATACTTATATTATAAATAGGAAAGATTTGTATGCTTGTAAGGAATAAATGAAAAAATACTGATCCGATTTTAAAAATTCTTTCACCAATATAAAGCTACATCATCAGCAAGTAACATAGGGTACTTTTTATCCCGGGAAAGTATAAAGCGGGTCTTTTATCCCGGAAAAACTCATGCACGTGGAGCCATGAGCAAAAGTTTAGTATTCAATAATTAGGTATAAACAGTAGGAGCATAATGAAATAACATTTTTATAGACATGATTTATACAACAACATCAGTCACATGAGCCAACCTGTTAGTTAATTTTAAGCGCTGTTAATTAATACTTATGCAGTGGATAATCTCAGAACCTATGCTTATTACGAGCCGCTTATGATGAAAAATAATTACTATCACTAACCATTTTATCAACCTGAGGCAATTTTAGCGCATATATATTTATGTGTTCGTTACACAGCATTCTAGCTTTAGCTACTTTGGATAACTTCTAATCCAAACAACGGCTTAGACTTGGACTACATCTATTCCATGATCATTTTAATACCGTATCAAATAATTTTCTCTCTTACCATGATGGAGGAGAAATATCATGCAAGCCCAGTCCTCTTTAGATTGTCTGGGAATGTAACGAAATGCAATTTCTATTTAGTCTCTACTCTATTGTATACTCTTATGTCAGTTTCTTTATTTCCGCAAAAGTCGCGTGATGCAAGGTTGAGCGCAATCTGAATAGTTTGATGTCTAGTGTCTGCGCCATGACAGCAGGTTATTCATAGTCCTTACACACAAATGAACTTGTAGTGTCACTCTGTTTGTCCCTATTAATTTTCGAATCGACTCTATTGATTTCAGTGGGACTTTGATAAGTGAATTATAAGACTTAGCCAGCCTACTTTTTTCGAAAATAGATTCCAAAAAACCTTTTCTTTTAATGGCAGGTAGTTGAATGTGAAGTCAATGAAAATTTGACCCAGATTACTTATATCATATAACAATGCATGTTTATTCCAGGAAGTTTTAACGCGTGCACACCCGCGATTAAAAGCTAGTATTGCATAAAGTTAAGCGAACCATCGCAACTCGCGCTTCAATGCCTACATCGGAATTTAAACGTCGACTGAATTCGCAATACAATGGCGCGCCACACAATGCCTCAAGTTTAGCTAACAACGCGCTGCGTGTTCGCCCGCAGATGAAAAGATACACGTTTCACATTTGTAGTGAGATGTAATCATTCAAGTGACGTTGTTTTTATCGTTAATCATATTAATCTAGCGTTTGGGTCGCTTTTGTTTTACATATACATATACATATACACTCACGCCTGTTATCCCCAAAGGGGTAGGCAGAGGCGCAACTAGTGCACCCACTTTTCGCCATTATTCCGTCCCATGATGTGATAGGGGGCGAGCCTATCGCCATATCGGGCACAAATTCCAGACTCCGAGCTGATACTGAATAGAAAAACTCAATATCACTTTGCCCGACCCGGGAATCGAACCCGAGACCTCAGCTTTGCAGTCGTACTGTAATACAACTACGCCACCGAGGCAGTCTTTTCTTTGTCGAGCTTTTGTTTTATTGGTTGAAAATGTCCATTATGTCCCATGGGACGCTTTAACGGTGAAGGAAAACATCAAGCGGAAACCTACACACCAGAGAATTCTCCATAAGAATTTCGAGGAAATGTGAAGTCTGCCAATTGGCACTAGGCCACCGTGGTAGACTAAGGCTTAAAACCCTCTCAGTAGTAGAGGAGGCCCGTGCTCAGCAGTGGGCAGTACATAATACAGGGCTGGTATTATTATTTATTATTATGTCCCATGGGAACAAATTAGCGGAATAAAAAGCCTATGTGTTAATCTAGAACATGAACTTGCCGTGTGCCAAATTTCATCCGAATCCGTTTAGTTGTTTCTCCGTTTACTTCTAACAAACAGCCAAACATTTTTACAAAGTAAGATTATAGCCGATAGTGTAAGAAATTATTAGGAGCAGGAAGCAAACGCCTTACTGAGCAACATTAGATATTACACCGATGTGAAGTAACAACTTCAACTTCTGTTAAACAATAGACAACCAGATGCACTATAGCGTATTCAGTCTATATGTATTTTATGAGAAATTAGAGATACATATTAGTATGAAAGGAAATCAATATGAGGATGCCCAAACTGTTAGTCTTTGCCATAGTTGCGATTTCCACGTGTGTTTTACACAATAGACCCGGAGGAAGGATCGCCAGTTCCATTGTATGAATCAAATCGTCGGCCAGGATTAGCGTTAACGACTATTACAGTTCCATGAACAGTTGTTTTATTAAATTCTGTATATTTTATGGACTTGCACATTATAGTTAAAATTAGAGTTATAGATGTAATAATTTATTATTTGTATAGCTTATGAGTCGTCTATTATAACTTAGGCCGTCAAGTGAACAAGTGAGTCACCTGACGTGTCCAAAAATACTCAGTTTCCTGTGAGGTACTGGTAATTCCGTTTTAGATAAAGTTGGCTAAATCATGCCTACCCTAACATAAAATGATACCTATCAAAGTATAATTCAACACGAAAATCCTGACAGGATACATGAATAGAGTATTAGGGACAAGGTTCTCGATCTTTTGATGTTATCTTAATGATAGGATTGAGAAGGTGCATGTAACGGGACGAGTCCCCGGGGTCAGTATAATGACTCTCCCACGGGGTTCAAGAGCCTTCGCACTCTCATTCGTATGTTAATATCTATGACTGAATTTGTTGATTTCCGTATTTTTATAACGTTGCTGACAAAATTACATACACTAGAACTAATTTGACTAGAGTTTGTTACCAACCGTTATTTACAATGTCGAGTTCTAATTTAATATCCGAATTATAGTTTTGAGTAACATAATCAAATAAATTGATTGTGACCTTAAGCCTCAAGAAAGAAAATGGAATGCAAATTTTAGGGGCTTAGAGTAGGGAAATCTGGTTTCTTGAACCGATGGTGACAAAACTTTTGACCACATTTTGAACACTAAGAACGAATAAGATACGTTAGATTTTTTAAATCGAACTAAAACATGGTGAATTAGAAGAAAATTCTGACTTGTGAAATTTTTTTGACTGCCTCGGTGGCGTAGTTGTATTATGGTACGATTGCAATGCTGAGGACTCGGGTTCGATCCCTGGGTCGGGCAAAGTGATATTGAGTTTTTCTATTCAGTATCAGCTCGGAGTCTGGAATTTGTGACCGATATGGCGATGGACGGAATAACGGCGAAAAGTGGGTGCACTAGTTGCGCCTCTGCCTACCCCTTCGGGGATGAACAGCGTGAGTGTGTGTAATTTTTTTATTGCATTTGAATGACGAGCCGGGCATACGGGCGCCGCATGCCGTTCGCCTGATGGTGAGCAATACGACCGCACATAAACAATACCATCATTACACAGAATTTTGAATAGCAATGTACTGCGTGGCATTCCACTGCACTCGTCACGCTTTTTCGGAGGGAAAAAGGCGTTATCGCCACCACCACCGGGGGGTGAGTGGAACGGTTATTTTGGTTTCACACAGTCTTACGGCCCAATGTCATCACCCTTTTTTTTTGTTTACGCGGAGTAAGTGACTTATTACTACCGCCCAGTGTTCAAGGGGAACAACTGAGCGGTTATATTAACTCAAGTGCCCAATGATCACCCTGGCTACAATTTCCTTCAAATCAGTACACAGCGGTGCACACTGCTGCCAATTGAGAGTGGTACGCATTTATGACACCGAACGGTAGCTTTCGGCAAGTCTTTGGAAACACTCATGTAATCCGAAACGTAATTAGTCAAATAGAAAGATAGGACAGTTAATAATATTAATTAGCCACCCTATCTCTCCAGGAGACAAGATACCGAACTAAAGAGGTAATTAACGCCGAGCACCATCACATAAAAAATTTCACAAATGGAAAAGCCAGATGTATGTAAAGCACAACGAATAGTTTTAAGATTTGTTGATTTTTAACCCCCGATAGAAAAGAGGGGTGTTATTTTCACAAATAAGTTTAGGGTGTGTATCCGTAAGTGGCGTCGTAGCTCTCAAAGGAATAGACCCATTTTGACGCGGTTTTTTTGTTTGAAAGCTGACGTTATCGAGATGGTTCTTTGCTATTATTTACGAAGATCGGTTCAGGTGTTTGAAGATTATCCACTCATTTCCAACCTTCACAACTCTGACTGTTTTAAAAATGTATGTTCTGACTACGGCAATATTATAAAGACATTCTAACCTCGAGCTGGTGCTGCAGCCTCAAGTTGTCTGCGGGATTCCCAACTCTTTAGCAACTTATAGCAGATATAGTGTGTGTGAGCTCATAATAATGGTTACAATGAGTAGGGGGTTGATATTTTATAATTGTCAATGAAGTCCCCATGATGGAGGCATAGTAATTTAAAAGTTTGAAATAAAAAATTATATCAAAATTTAAATAACCCCCGACACAAAAAACTCTAAAAAGTTTAGAGAAAAGTGTTTGTTTATCGTAGTAATATTTGGCCCAAGCGTCCTCGCGTTGGGGGACTGAACTCCGGACCAGGGAGATAAAAATACTTCTCTGACGGTCTAAATAATAAATATCAATACTTTCTTTCTGCAAAATTGCAGAATGTTACAATACATGAAAACCGTTTAAATAAAAAAAAATAAACCACCTTCAAAAACCACTAAATAAAAACACTAAAAACCAAAAAATAATTTAACATCACCTATATTCTGTGACTAATTTAAATTGTATGTATGTTCACTCGAGACGGAAGGTGTGACGGAGATATTGAAAGAAGAGTAAAAATGGGAAATACTGTTAATGGCGCCTTGTACTTGCTATGGCTAGCAAAAACATTTCGCATATTGTTCGGTTAGCCATTGACCAAGGAGTCCTGGCGCCAACGCTAATATATGGGAGTGAGTCGTGGGTGTGGCAGAGCAAGCATCTAATGAAGGTAAATGTACTGGAGACGAGAGCTTTGAGAAATATTTGTGGGCTGAAAGTAAGTGATAGAGTGAGGAATAGCGTGATAAAAGAAAAATGTGGATTGAAATAAGATATAGTGACTAAGATTGAGAAAGGAATGCTTCGGTTGTTTGGCCACATTGAAAGGATGGATGAAAAGAGAGTAACGAAAGATATTTATGTTGCGAAGGTGAGTGGTAGTGTCGCACAGGGACGTCCTAGACGTACCTTCATGGACCAAATTGGCGACCTTTTGAAGAAGGGTCAAATAAGGAGTTCTCGTAACTGACGAGCATGTATGAAGAGATTGATGACTGTGGAAGAAGCGAAAGAGGTATGCTTGGATCATAGCACTTGCCACTCCATAGTCTCTGCCGACCCTAATGGGAGAAAGGCGTGAGTATGTCTATGTAATTAAATTTCTAGCTAAGCTAAATACATGAATAATTTACAAATTATACGATAACATTACATACATACTGATTACCAATTTTGGAGTCGGTTAAAATAAAAGAATTGTGATGTATAAAATACGAAATGAGCCAAAACAAATAAGTAAGAATATTATTGAGAATATTTGCACTGTATTATAAATAAATAAATAACCTTCTTACATATTTATAGAACCTTACTCCTAAGCAACAACTAGATCAACGAGAAGTTAAATTAATTTAAAGAGAAATTCAATGACATAGTGACAAAATGAGCCATCTTCAAAACAACCATTGTATAATATTATAAGCATAGTAAAACGACGAAGTCACTGAGCTTCCACTACATAAATTGTAGTACGTTACATGCTTGCACAGCTAGAAAGACAGAAATATAACGAGTAGTTACAAAACATCAAAGGAATATTTTTTTTTAATTTAATTACGAATATGTCAACAAAAAAAGCAGTTTAATTTTTAAAATAATTTTTACTACTTACACGAATTTTATTCATCTTTGAAAAGAAGTACATTCCGTAATTAAAATGAAGAGACACAGATGCAACTCAAAGGTTTTAAAATTCGTATTCTAGGACGAGAATACTTACTTGATGTTAACTAAGTATATTTTTTAATATTAGAAGTTATTACAGACGCAAATAAACCATTCGAGACATTAATTATAAATTATTCGTGTATTCTAGTGGTTCATTTACGACCATTTTTCCTCTATTGATAGACTCACTAGAGTAATCGTGTAGTTTCCTGAGTAGAGTATCATGATGTCTACAGTCAAATGCCTTAGACAAGTCGCAGAAGACGCCAAGAGCATCATGCGACTCTACCCAGGCCTTAAAAATATTTTCCTAGAGATCCATCCCCTCATCAATGGTGGGCCGGTCCCTCATGCCCGAACTGATTCCTATGAACATATTAAGAAGACACAAAATTTCATAAATAATCAAAATGTCTACAAGAAATGTATAAAGATACGAAAGAAAAACTAAACTTAATTGAACAATTAGATTTATATACTTTACAATTAGAACAATGTAAGGCTAAACATGAAGCTGACATCCAATTATTGGATCTTAATGGTGCGTCTCCATGCTTGCGAAGGCTCGAAAAGCATCGACAAGCATAAGCCTGTAAAGAGGGCGTTTGGCTTGGATTGCGTGAGCGTGTGTCCCTCAGCGAGTCATAGCCAGTGTGTGACTCTTGCTTGCAATTAAAAACTCAGCTGATATCGTGTGACAGCTTACCTACTATTAAAAAATCCAGCTCCCTAAACCAAACCCAATGTGACATTAAAATAAATCAATTGCCACGTGCCCGATATAGCGATAGGCTCGCCCCCTATCACATCATTGCATAGGACGGAATACGCACGGCAAAAAGTGGGTGCACTAGTTGCGCCTCTGCCTACACCATCGGGGAAAAAAAGCATGAGTGTGTGTATATGCATTACTATAACATCACGTATTTCCTTATGAATTGATAAGAATCTTACTCTCGCAATTTTTCCGTATTACAACGCAATAATAATATGTTTACGGTGCCAGAAAAAGTGTGACGGGAACCGTAACGACTTGTTTGTCATAGTATTAATCCAGAACGTGATAGAGACGTAAAACGAGGTATACATGGAAAGATCACGAAAGTCAACAGAATCCGTTTGAGATTTTTACAGCGTTTAAAAATAATTTCTTTCTCATATCTCTCCAAATATTGAAGAGTCACGAAAACAAGTTAATGACTTCGCATTAGGCACGTTTACAAAAAAATATGGTGTGAATTTTTTTATTGGTTAATACTTTATAGTTGGTGGTAAAACTTAATTTTTTCTTCGATTACTGTTGTAGTTTGTACAAACTGATGATTTTTTTTTAAATCCGTTATTAGTACTACTTACGTTAAGTCAATGTAAATATTATATCGTGTGGAAGAATACAATATTTTTTAATTAGTTCATTAACATTGAATTTCTTATTAATAAAATATCAATGTAAACACTATATCAATATATAATTCACCTAATATTTGTACGTCGAAATATATTTTTTACATGACATTAAGAAAAATAATGCATAATATAATCAGAAATTTTGAACACAATTAAAAACAGATCAAAACATTTCATCCAGTATTGCGGCTTCATAACTCGCAAAAGTCGTCGCCAACAGTAATTAATAATTTAAATTAGACTCATAATAGCCTGTTACTTTTAAAGATAGAAAATTAGTGAAGAAATAGTCTAGCCGTTTCGTACTGCGAATGGCGAAGTCGAAACTCGTAAATAATAACTTCATGCATAAACAATGAAAGTCATCTCCCCACCCGGCCGGGCTTTTTCGCTCCCGACGACATCCATTCATAATTTTCATGAAACACATCAAGGGTAAAAGTAATATCGAGAATTTTTATTCCCACGCTGCCTCGACGCTTGCATAGATTTTCCGCTTCGTAAAGTATTATGTGTGTATCTGATACACGATAATTACAGTTTATAAATTTCCATTTTTAATGCCAATAATGTTTACACATTTCCGTATTCCAGTTAATTCTGGATTAATAGAGATTGTTTTTACGGTGTGTCAAGCTTCTTACGCTGTCGTGGTAAATCAAAAGAATTTTTATGAGTTTTCGTATCCATCATAAGCAACCAGTATCCTAATTCTAAACTTATTCATTTGGTAATATGGCACCTCAAATCAATTTAGTAATATGACACGAAGCAATGGACTCTTCAGTAATTTTTAACGGCTACATATAATATTTAAAATTTATGTAACCTCATTACATAATTATACCTTACCTACTCTTAAGCAACAACGAGATCTGACAACCAGCCCCAGATAGAAGTTAAATTAATTTAAAGAGAAATTCAACGAAATAGCGACTAAACACAAGAAATTTTTATTGGTATAGGTATTACAGCACCCTTTTCAAAAAGAGCCATCTTCAAAACAACCGGTTTATATTATTATAAACATAGTAAAACGACGAATTCACTGAGCGGCCACCACCTAAATTATTGTAGTACGTTACGTGCTTGCAGTTTGCACAGCCCGAAAGAAAGAAATATTAAATATTACGAATAGTTAACTGAAAATGTATTACAATTTTTAAAATACGTATTTTTTACTACACGAATGTATTCATCTTTGAAAAGAAGTTCATTCCATAATTAAAATGAAGATACACATATTTGCAACTCACAAGTTTTAAAATTCGTATTCTAGTACGAGAATACTTACTTAATATTAAATGAGTATATTTTTTAATAATAGAGGTTATTGGAGACGCAAATAAACCATTCGAGACATTAATTATAATTATTCGAGTATTCTAGTTATTCACTTACGACCATTTTTCATTTACTGATGAACTCACTCTAACTTTACCGTTTTGGGAGTTGGACTTCAGAGTAGTCATCGCGGTCTCACAACTGTTAGTGTCAGAGCGACGTTTCTACTTTATTCTCTAAATTAATGTAGATTGTGATTCTAAGTTGATTCCAGCCCTGGTGATCAGCCGTAAGCCGAGGGTCACCTAATCACCTTCGTTGAGAGAGGGTTTCTAACCCTTATACTTAAGAACTGGACGTTAGGCTGCAATCCACAGGGTTTGTACCGGTAGTACTAGGGACTATCAAGCTTTCTAGGACTCGGTAAACCCAAAGTATCCGTCCTAAGGTTTCAGATAGTATGTCGAAATTTCATAATAATATTTTGTATCGGTTTCAATCCTGCAGATTCGGAATGTTGGGTCGTAAGACCTTATTTGGGCAATATAATCCTTCAACCTCCCCCGTGGCTGGGCAGTAGCGATAAACTTGTACCTCCGCGAAAAAAGTGACCCATTTGTTCGTTTGTCGTCCGTACCATATAAAAACAAGATAGGTATAAAGTTAAAACAAAAATAGGCAAGTGGAGTGTACACGAAGGCATTCCACGTGTTATCCTTCTCGACCTAATCTTTCAACTTTTAAATAAAGATATATCATGCCGGACCTATTTATTGCATTATTGAAAAATAGCCTGATTTATTACAGTTTTAAGAGACAGAGCTTTAGTGTCGGGAGCTTTCATTTGCGAAAAAGATTTCTTGGAACGTATCAAGAATACAATATCGATAATATATCACATAATTTATTTTATCCGTATCGACATGTATTAATAGCCGTTTTATGTATTGTATATTGGCGCACTAATGAACGGTGCGAGTTATAAATAATTCCTTAATGACATATTGAATGAAGACGTCTACATACGTGTCCATTCACATGTGTGAAGTACGAATAACAAATGGCGGTTACGGCCTGATTGAGATCTAATTTATTGGCTCGCACTCTGAGAAGAGCCACAGACTAAATCACAATAATGGCGTACGGCTCATCCTAGCACAAGTGAGCAGATTATGTGTATTGTACGCTTTGTTCAGAACGTTACTTGCGTTATTACGTCGACTCGGTTACGAGATATTGTGATTTGGCATATTTCAATTTTTAGGGCAACCTAATTTGTAAATGCGAGATTTGTTTTTAACTCAGGAGTAAAATTTAAATCGCTATTTCATGATTTTGGTCTGGATTGGCTCTAATACGACCGAAACTATGTTTAAAAAATAAAAATATTAGATAAACAACAATCAGAAAATTTACACGTATTTTAAAGACTAATAATATATTCAACAGTTTACAAACTATTTAAATTATATAATGTTTTGTTTCTTCCTTCAAACTCAATTCAAATTCGTTCGAAGAAGACAAAATATTCGATAACTAAAAAGGTTTATAAACTATTTATGAATAAGGCCGTATAACAATCTCTATTATGTGGCGATGAGTGATGACACATCTTTATCATACAATAACATTCAAAATGTGTTGTATCGTAGACATAAATATAATATTCCGTATTTAACGTGTAAATAGTGGACAAATAGTAACTCGCAATTCGAAGTTTTCAAGTGGACGAAAGCCTAGTTGGGAATGGCACGGTCTGCCGAGTATCCGGAGGTTCAAAACCCAAGGCATACAAGGCATACACCTCTGACTTTTCGTATTTACGTGTTACATATTGTTCATCAATTATCGTTCACTTTAATGGTGCAGGAAAACATGGTGTGGAAACCTACGTACCTGAGAATTCGCTGTAAGAATTTCGAGGGTATGTGAAGTCTGCCAACCCACTCTAGGCCAGGAGGCTAGGCTAATTGATGGACTAAGGCCTACCCTCTCAGTAGTAGAGGAGGCCCGTGCTCAGCAGTTTGCAGTATGTAATACAGGGCTGATTGCATTGCAGTTCGAAGTTCTCATACGAACATATTTAATAAAACTTATACGAATTCTAAAGCAACCTAAGAACGTAGAATTTCAATTCTATTAAAAATATAGCTCCCACAATTTAATCATGATGCCTAGGAGCGTTTAAAATGTACAACAAAACTTCTACGCCAGCGTGTGTAAAAATAAATGCAATTATTAAGGTACGACCGATATTTATTGAGCATCAAATTCTAGTGTAATATTTTGGCAAGAAACTAGAATATTTATCGTTTTTCTGCGCAACCCTACTTACGTCTATAGCTGTAGTGTCATAGTTTCCAAACGGATAAATCAATGTTGAACAAGTTTTTTTTCCATCTCTAATATTTTATTTGGACGTATAATCATAGCATAATAGCGGTAGTGAGCTATAACTTATTTATCATACGACTACTAAACATAACATATCTTTATATATATATAATTATTCTGTCTGACTGCCATATTGGCGTAGTTGTATTGCGGTATGTCTGTAATGCTGAGGTCTTGGGTTCGATTTCTGGGTCAGGTTAAGTGATACTAGGTTGTTGAAATTCAGTATCAGCCCGGAGTCTGTTTTTTGACCTAGATATGGCGATGGGCTCGACCCTTATCACATCATTGGACGGAATACGCACGTCGAAAAGTGGGTGCGCTAGTTGCGCCTTTGCCTACCGCTTCGGGGATAAATGGCGTGTGTATGTGTGTGTTATAGTTATTCAGTGCATGTGTATGTCACAGAACTCTTCCTAAACGGCTGAATAAATTGTAATGAATATTTTTATGTGTCTACGAGAATGGCTTAGATTAAAAATTGGATCCGGCAGGTGGCGCTGTGCGCAGGTTCTAGGACTTTATTTCCTTTTTAGGGCAGCACGTCTGTCAAAAAAAAGGATAACGTCTGTCGGAGCCGCTAGATCATTATAAATACAATAAAGCAATATTGCAAGCCGTCATAACTGTGCCGCTCGTTAGGGGATGTATGTATCTGGTGTAAAACGTAATTTTTTTTACTTCAATTAACATCGAGTGCAGTGAAGTCCAGTGCTGAAATTATTTTTTTAAACTTTTCGTAAGTGTTGGCCTCTCAGTTCTTGCATGCATGCAGATGCCTTTTTACGAAAAAAAATCCTATTGATAAATCCGGCACTGGTGAAGCCACTATGTCGTAAATTAAAAAAAAACACCTTTTACCAAATAAAAGCAATAATCATTATCTTTAAAATACTATGCATGATAACCAGGACATGTTTATTAGATAATCGATATTATGAGTAATTGTTTCATAATAGTTAGGGCTGCCATCATCTAAATTGACGACGCCGGATAAACACGGCAAAAATCCCGGACATTTGGGAGAAATATGGGTCTTTCCCCGAACACCTCTGAAAAAATATTTTGCCGTTCCTTCTCGAATGCGGGGAAATTAATAAATTTGTAAGTTTATTTCAATTTGTCGCTCATCTATAAAAAATGGATTTTCCCTGACAACAAAAGTGTCCGGGTTTTGCCCGGACAATTTTTAAAACCCCGTCCGGACGGCCCCCGGACGCCCTTCAAACTAGGACAAATCCGGGGAAATCCGGACGGATGGCAGCCCTAATAATAGTATTTTGCAGACATCTCCAAAACGAGGGGAAATAATAACTACACAATCCATATCAAAGCCTATGATTAATTAAATTACCGAAACCCACGCTCATAATACGTTTGATATACAAAGCTCGTCGGACGGTCCGTGCGTCCATTGAAATGTCATTTCTTTGACCTCGTTTATCTCTTGCCACTTAAATCCTTCAGCTCACCTGCGCTAGCCCCAAGGCACTTTATTATTTTGCCACTAACGTACCACATTGTCAGCTTTAATTTTATTAGAGCTAGTTATAAAATGTAATATAGCCGCTTAGCCCATTGCGTTAATATTAAATTTCTTACTCCATACAGTTGACTTGGTAAAACAATTTGTTACGTAATGTTAAGTAATATAAAAAACAAGCTGCAAATTTACATCGAGACATATTTTATCCATGGATACACTTTAAGAGTAAGACGTGAAACGTACACATGGCAATTTAATTCGTACCCTTCTGGATTTAAGTACCAGTTCGGGGTTTACCACCAAAGGCACAATAAAAATAAAAGATCACGCTGTATACTCAAGTGATGAAGTGATCCTCCCATGTATAATTCACTGCATTATTTAGGGAGATGTTACATGATGTACAAGCTCTTTAATGCGGATGTGAGCCTTTCTTATAATCATGTTTATTTTATGGCATTGGGGGTTTAACAGTACGATTTTTTGAAGAATATTTACGATAATAAGCAATATAAACTCACATCACGCATTTTTTTTGCATTAGGTAATAATTTCATGGATGATTTATCAATTTGTGCACGGTATTGTGACAGACATTTGCTCTAATTGAATAACCATACGCATAGCCGATAGCATGATGGTTTGTATTCATTTGCCAGGTCCAGAAATATAATATATCAACCCACGAATAAACTAGTTATGTCTATTGAGTATCGTGTAACTGGTGTATGTAGGTATAGGAAATCGTACAATGCCAGTTGCATTTAAAGTCAAGTGGGTCGAATTAATGGTAAAAAAGTGGACGTTCGCCTGATGGTAAGCGATACGACCACCCATAAACAGTCGAAACACCATCCAGCACCTTGAGTTACAAAGCACTGTGTGGCATTCCACTGCGCTCGTCATCCTGAGACATAAAATGTTAGGCCTCATTATGTCCAGTAGTTACACTGGCTACAATGTCCTTCAAACCGAAACACAACAGTGCATGCACATTGTTGCTTGGCGGTAGAAATAGACATTGCAGTGGTACCCACCCAGACGGAATCTTACATTAAGAGAGACCTACCACCCGTAAATATTGTTACATGTACAGTATTTTACTGTACTTATTGTACAACGGTTTACCTCCAAATTACATGTATAAGAATATATTAGGATTTATTTTAGTTTATTTGGGTGGCTCACAGCTAACTATTACAATAAACAAAAATAGGAACTAAATACAATGAGCCAATCACGATCCACCACAGATAGATAAAAATATTTAAGACAGGTATACAATGGTAAAAGATTACGTTCATTCAATCTTTAAATCCACTTGCATTTAATGTATAATAGCTCTTGTCATAACAAAATAAAGATTGCACCTAAGTTGTCTGACTTGATTGAGAACAAAGTGCACTTCTAGTCATAAGCCCTTGAACTAAGATAAAGCTCTCAAACTTAATACATTGGAAACAGTAGCGAATATATTATACGAGGGAGTTTAAGACATAATATTAATGGCACTGAACCAAGTAGTTAGTTTAGTCTATTTAGAGTTAGTATAATGCAAATGCTCGTAATTTTCAATTATATATGTAACTGGATTTGCTCGCGGCTTTTAGAAAATTCCAGGTCATAGTGCACAAAATGTAATTAATTAATGGTATCCTTTTTGTGCAGGATATTTCTTCAGATAAGAGACTAAAAATTTGCTTTAATTATCTTTCTACAAAATTTTTCTTCAATTTCTTCTGAAACACGGCTCAATCCACATTCATTCCAAAAAGCTGCTTATACACTTTAACTATATGCTATTTGGTTTATGATTATGAGTATCTGTTAAACCATTCAGATAATTAATGTATTCTATTAAATATGTAAAGCTACCTGATGCTGAACCGACCCATTTATGATGTAAGTATACTTTTATTTGCGTCGGCGAAATGAAACTTCGCTACCCCCCCCCCCCTCCCTAGCCTTGGGGACGACTGGACTAATATACCTATTTGGCTTAGCGGCCGGTCTCACAATCGAGCATTAAGTCGTCCGAAGAAGTTAATAACTTCGGACGACTGTTGAATTGAGCCTTCCAGTCTATACGATTTTTCAATCAGAACGTAGCGATGCTCTTTTCAACGCATTATACGGCTCTACGCTCCCTGTAAGGCACCCCGATTTCATCCACTCTTGCGTGGTTTTGCTTACTGCCGCGGCTTTATTTGAACTGTGCTCAGAAACCCCGCGTACCGAATGATACACTTTACATCAAGGGTATGATTCCAACCACCTACACTATTGTCTGTCCTGACTTCACGACATCGTGGCGATTTTTAGGTATTCTTAACGTTCTTTATAATAATAAAATCGACTCATTCATTAATGCTAGCTTTAATAATATCCTCTATTTTTTATTATTCTTTCTAAGTATAATAATTGATACTATAAGTATGCATAGAAAGCAACCGAGGTTTATACTTATGCTATACATATTATAATAAACAAATTTACATCACAGATAGGTTAGTTACATTTTTTTTATTGTATTGAATGACGAGACGAGCATGCCGTTCGTATGATGACAAGCGATACGACCACCTATAAACAGTAGCAACACCATTCAGCAACTTGGGTTACAAAGTACTGAAATGAAATGAAATGAAATAAATTTATTCGAACCCATAAAATGTTATACATCATTTAGATTCAGTCAATATTAACTCTACCACCAATTCGGAAAGCAGTTCTCACTAGAGAAGAACGGGCAAGAAACTCTAGTGTTGCTCTTTTCAAAATCAGTTCAAGGTAAAAAATACAATTAATAATAAAAAAAAAATATGATATGATGTAAATATATTTGTTATTTTTGTTTAGAGCAGTTCATTTATATACTCGCAAAAAAGGTAATAAAGGTAATAATACTGTGTGGCATTCCACTGCGCTCGTCATCCTGCAACATAAGATCTTAAGTCTCATTATGTCCAGTAGTTACACTGGGTACAATATTGTCCAATCAGGTCATCCCCTGGACGGACACAGTTAAATATCTAGGAGTTACCCTTGATCAGAGGTTGACCTTCATCCCACATATAAACGTGGTACGTGAGCAAGCCGCATTCGCGATGAGCCAATTGCATTGGCTCTTAAACAGGAAAAGTAAAATGTCATTCCGCAACAAGATTAGGATCTTTATTACGACTTGCATTCGACCTATCACGCATCGCCCGTATTCGCCCATTTACCGCCTGCTCGTTTTCAGCGTATGCAGGTCTTACAAAATATAATGCTCAGACATGCTCTTGGTGCCCCGTGGTACGTTCGCAACCGCAACCTCCACGTGGATACCAACATGCCGACCATCAGGCATTTCATGCATATGGCCAGCAGACGCTAGTTCCATCGGGCGGTAAATCACCCAAACACGTTAGTCCGTAAAGCGTCAATATATACTCCATTGGACCGCGCCAAATGGAGACGGCCGCGTTCCGTATTAACCGATCCAGAGGACGAAATCACTCTGGCCATCCGCCGTAAGAACGAGTTTTTAAAAATTCCAACACTCCACAAGACCGCAGTTCCATCCTCGCCGTCGAGGACCTCGCCGCGTTCCCCGTCGCCCTCCCGACCACCCTAGCAGTTCCAGCCTGCGTGCCGATGACAACACAATCTAATAGGATTAGGCCCAAAAAAACAATCATTCCCTAATCGTTGATGTCTCATCCTCTCTTAGTGGCCGTGCTGAGCCGAGGTTCGTAACCTGTTAGTGGGTTGCCCTCAGCATGGTCTCTTAATTCAAAGGGTTGCGAGCGCCTTCTGCGTTCACCCTAAAGACCGGTGTGGCCATAAAAGCTGACTCGCGTCAGGCTACTGGCAGTAGAGCCATTAACAAAAAAACTGGGTACAATGCCTTTTAAACCGAAACACAATATAGTGCACGCACCAAGCAGCAGTTGGTGGTAGAAACAAGATTTTAATTTGAATATTTTATTTTTGTTTTGAAAAATCTTGGTTGACAGTGTTCACAAACGCAGTCGGAGGCATCTGCTCACTGCGAGATTTTGTTGCTGTACCTAGGTATATCACCAGCCAAATTATGAGAATTTAGCGTGTTATGCTTCCGACGGCGTTTGTGAACACTGTCAACTAAGATTAGTCAAAACCAAAATAAAATATTCCAATTAAAATCTTGTTTCTATCGTTTCAGTTCTTCAATTAATTTAATAAAGATGGCAGATATTGACGCAGTTGGGTTTTTGTTTTTTTTTAATAATTGGAGACCTAATTCGTAATTACTTTTAGGGAACTTTTTTTTTCAATTTTACATGGGATCCAATTTTGAGGTGGTTGTACCTCGAAATTGGGTCCCATGTAAAATTAAAAAAAAAAAAGTTCCCTAAGAGAAATTACGAAATTAGGTATCGACTCCGAATATATATTATGTGTATATTAATTATTAAGGTTAAGTAAAAAAATATTGTTATTTGCTTTTCAGTTTCTTCGGCAGTTAATTTTTTTGTTAAAAAGTTTTTTCGTTCGTAGATTTCTGTGGACGTATAATATAGGATCGCTTTCGGGCAAAGACATTCAACAGTATAATCTTAGAACTCTTTGCTTACGGAGCATATTTTAGTTTCTGATGTTATGCCTCGATGCGATCCGCCGACTATCCACGTCGGGCTTAAACTGTCAAATGTTTAGTAGTTTCTTTCCAAAAAACTAACAAGTGACTTACCGATCCTCCGTTCCCTTTCGACCAGTATAAAATTCAGTCTTCTTTTAAAAATTGTTATTTAACAATTTATAGGTCGAGCGTACAGAAAAATATTTGTGATTCAAAACTGAAAACTCGTCTAAATTACGTTGTTTTGTAAATAAGGTCACGGAATACTAAATAGTACTATATAAGGCTTAGATGTTTCATGTTATTATATTTTTTGTGACAGATATGAAATAAACTCACTTATCTGAGGTGCAAACTTATTTTTACATATTACATAGACTAGGTTATGCTTGCAACTCCGCCCGCGTGAAAAACTTTTTCCCGGGATAAAAGTGCTGCTTTATATTTTCCCGAGATAAAAAGTAGCCTATGTGTTATATCATGATGATGATATGATTTACTCGTATGCCAAATTTCTTGGACATCCGTTTAGTAATTTAGGAGATGTGCAGTAACAAACAAACAAACAAACAAACAGAAAAACAGACAGACAGAAAATAATTATAAAATCACTGATTTGTGTTCCATTATTCTTCTGTAGTCACCCCTTTCTTTTTTATCACATTTATTTTAATTTACTCACACCGATTCTACTGCTTTATTAAAGCACCAAGGAGTAGGTATTAATATCAACTACGAAGTAAATCAATGTCAAAATAATTTTCTATTCCTTTTAAACCCTATTAGGGGATGAATTTCGATTAAATACGAAACAAGTCTTCCATCAATTCTGTTCAAAAAAAATTATAAGCAAAATTTGGAGTAGATTGGACCACGGAATCACGTAGTCCCATAAAGACTTTACACCCCTTTTTCATCATCTTAGAGGTAGAATTTCAGAAAATCCTTTCTTATCGGATGCCTACATCATACAAAGAACACACCCTCCAAGTTTCACGTCTCTACAATCAGCGGTTTAGGCTGTGCATTTATCCTTCAGTCATTGAGGACAAAGCATGTTATATGTAAAGATTTCAGCTTCGTCTTGTTTAATTATGATGAAAGCCAACATAGATAATAAATTGGATCGCGAGCAATACATTAATAAAAAAGGTTGAAAAATACTTAAGGAATATTTAATAATTCTTTGATGTACAATTTCGGGTAAAGATTTTTTATTTAAATTGAAATGTAGCTAAGTGCTCCATTGTTACTATAAAATGTCTGGTACCTTGTAATCTATTAATTAAATCAAATTATGTAACATAGTTTATATACTTAGGCGTACAATTTACAAAGGTTTTTACTTTTATTGAACAGAGGTGCAATTGCGTTAAGTTCAATACACCACATGGTCTCTAGCTATTGAGCCGTGGGAAACTTGGGTATTCAATGGAAATTGGATTAATCACCGACTTTGCAACAAAATGGTATCATAGAAAGCAGACAATGGGCGCTTAAATAACAATGTGCCATAGTCTATATGATAGATATTGTGGGCCTTAAATATATATACACTTGCCGTCACTCCCTTTATCCCCGAAAGGCAGAGGCGCAACTAGTGCACCCACTTTTCATCGTGCTTATTCCGTTCGTTGATGTGGTAGGGGGCGAGCCTATCGCCATATCGGGCACTTACTTTAGACTCTGGGCTCCTACTGAGGCCTTAAATACGCGGATGCCATTTTTCTCTTCCATTACTCTCATGTACATCATAGGCTAACGAATTTCATAGGATAGCACATTTTTTTCTGTACACATTGTACTTTGTACAGAATGAAGTGTAGTCTTCGAAGGAAAAGGTGAAATGTAAACAAAGACTAACTTTTGAAATAATTAATATTTTTTTTATTATCCTACTAATATTATAAAGGCGAAAGTTTGTAAGAATGTATGGATGTTTGGATATTTGGATGTTTGGATGTAAGGATGTTTGTTCCTCTTTCACGCAAAAACTACTGAACGGATTTCGATGAAATTTGGCACACGGGTAGATCATGTCCTGGATTAACACATAGGCTACTTTTTATCCCGGGAAAATATAAAGCGGGACTTTTATCCCGGGAAATCTTTTTAAAGCGGGCGGAGCCGCGGGCAAAAGCTAGTGTGTCTATAAATTCAACAACAAAGATAATTGAAAATAAGGATATAATTATTACATAAAAACTAAAATCAAGAACATACAAGGAAGATCGCGTAAACTTTGAGTATTTAATTTTGCGTACGAAATTTAATCGGAAACCCTAACCCCTATCTAAAAACTCGTTAGAAAATACGTCAGTGGGGTAACAGTACACGCAACGCAATAATCCGGTTTCACGCACGCTCTAGTATTTTGATATTTTATCGTCCGTCGTTTCCTTGAGTTATGCTATTCTATTCCAGGACTAAATCAGTGTGTGTAGCTGTATTTTGGCCAATCATGACATAAACCTACAATCTATACTAATATTATAAAGTTGAAGAGTTTGTTTGTTTGAACGCGCTAATCTCAGGAACTACTGGGTCGAATTGAAAAATTCTTTTTGTGTTGAATAGACCATTTATCAAGGAAGGCTTTAGACTATATAACATCACGATGCAACTATTAGGAGCGAAGAAATAATGAAAATGTGAAAAAAGCGGGGAAAATTATTCATCCTTGAGGGCTTCCATTGCGTGCGCTGCGAAAATGGTTCAAGATACCAAAAATAAATGTATGAAAGAATTATTCCTCTTGAAATGATCTAAAAAAATGTCCTGGACAGTATATGTCTATCTTTTAAGATTAACTCACTAGAACCGTTTTTATGGTAATGAAATTTGGTCGAAATTAATGCATTATTTGTTAAGAGTTGTATCAACGTCATAGTCATAGAGTGATTCAACGGGAAGGTTTTTATGTACTTTTAGCCCGGAAAAACTTATTAACGCGGGCGAAGCCGTGGGCAAAAGCTAGTGAATAATATTTAGCATAGTATCAGTGAAATGCAATGCAATGCAATCAGCCCTGTATTATATATTGCCTATTACTGAGCACAGGCCTCCTCTGCTACTGAGAGGGTTCAGGCCTTAGTCCACCACGCTGGCCTAGTGTGGGTTGGCAGACTTCACATACCACGAAATTCTTATAGAGAATTCTCAGGTAAGTAGGTTTTCTCACGATGTTTTCTTTCACCGTAAAAGCGAACGATAATTGTTAAACAATACATACGTAACTTCAAAAAATCAGAGGTGTGTTGTCTTGGGTTTGAACCTCCGGATATTGTCTCGGCAGACTGTTCCATTCCCACCTAGGCTATCGTCAATCAGTGAAACAATTAAGGTAATTTTTTATTGTTTATTTACGTGAAATTCAAGTTGTGCCATTATGTGTAACAATTGGTTTTAGTACGTATTGAGTCACACCACGTTTTTTTATCCTTGAATAATTCCATCAAGTCACAAATCTTGTACTTTTTGTATTTGATTATTTAAAACTTCAACAAACTAAAACCAACGAATTAAAAATATTCAATAACTTAATATGCGGTCGTTTCTATGAACACAACACCCGAACTGGAGACACACACTTGTGGCTTTACCCATACAAATATTTGTCTGCGTGAGGAAATTGAATCTGCCCCGTACCACAATCTAGGCATATGCTTGCAAATATATCTTTACAAGATACACTCTATATTAAATTAAATCTCCGTTATCAGATCATAAAAATAAATTGAAAATGGTACATAAAAATCGCTACAATGATTTAAAATATTATGACTAATTCTTAAATTAATGGTAACAATAACCAGTATTACATTGTTTTTTCTTTGTGTTGTTGACGCTATAGTTTATTATTGAGGTAAAAAGACAAAAATATCTGCATTACACCATACTTCCCTGCAACATAATGTATCTAAAAATTATCTAATATAACGTAGAGGCTCTATTTGCTTTTAATTTGAGAGATTTAGCATTACCCGTGAACACAGATGCCTGTAGATATATAAAAAAAAACTCTTAAACAACAACGCAAATCATCAACTACGCCTAATACTCTATAATTTGTAGTTTCATGCACAATTTTAATAAAAACACTAATAATTGAAGTCAAAAAACTAAAATGCAAACAAACCCGGACAAGTGTGAGTCGGGATCCCGCACCGAAGGTTCCGAACAAACTTCATAATTAGGTAGTTAGATACATTTAGAAAGCATCTAACATTATTGTTCTAATTAAAATATAAACTAGGTTAAAGGACAAACTTAATTTTGCCGTTCGATCTCTAGACACGGTTATTGCATCAACGGCATTGATATATGATGACCAACCGCAAATAATATGTTTGTAATAGTCAATTCGCTTTTTTTATTAAACTACATATTTCGGTATTCAGATTTTATCCTTTACAAGTGATGTATTATTATTATTAGTAGGCATTGTTTCTTGCCAAAATTCATTCTAGATCAAGGGGAAGATAGTACCCTATAGGTTTTGATACCATTGAGAAATCGCAAAATACGCGAAATAAACGGTTAATCTTTTGATCGCGTTGACTTACAAGTATAATTTTTTTCACAGCTGAAAGAGGCCATCTTGATACATTTACGCGTTCTTAAGATAAAGGGTATTGCAAAACAGACGGACAAAATTGTGACAAACATCCTATAAGGGATGTTAGAAGATTAACGTGGAAGTATGGCACAATATGAAATAAATCGATTCAATCTTTAATAACAGAAAAAAAAATAGCTAGAATAGTAGAACGGTACCTTAGTAAGCCACGTCAGTATAGCACTGAGTTTCCGCAGTTGATTTCTATAAAGCGCGTTTTTTAGTCTTTTTTTTACTGTTATTTTTTATTTAAAACAGAACGCGGCATCCATTCTTGAGTTCGTATAATATGTATTATTTATATATAGATATTTTACTATCATAATAGTCTATAAGATGTGAGTGAATCTTAAAAGGGCTCAAATAATATGGGAACTTCGATTCAAGAATTTTCAGTAACGTACTGAAAAATCTAGGCACTAATATCCTCCACAGCGAGATCTAACTTTATTTTTGTTCGCTATAGCTTATGACTTTCGTCTTCTTATTATCTAAAAGGGAACTCTTTAAGTAATTCAAAGCGTTGCTGTTGTTAGGTCTTGGGATAATTTCTTAAGTCAATTCGAATTATGGATATCGAGTTAACCACAACTTTGTTTTCTACTCTATTATATATTTCCTTTTTGATAGTAAACCAAGTGCAACCAAACTTCGTCTTTGTTTTAGCGGTAATGCACTTGAGATGTGCATCGTGAGATTTAACTCCTAAATTGAGCTATTGTGATGATTTTTCGATTTATATTTCTATACCAAAAATGTACCCGCTAGATGTAGACCTTTTCGAGGTTGGTCTGGAAATCTCTAGGGAAGGTCTATGTATGTATGTATATTCATTAATACGCGGTACAACTGTCTTAGAAGAGCACCATATGCATCCGGTAATAAAAAGGTGTTCTGTTGTATAGGTAGGCATTTGTATTTACATTAATTCTAGAACAAGTTTGTTGAATATTTTTATGATAAGGATATAATAATATTATCTAGGTAACTATGTTGTAATAGTAAGCAGAAACATTTTATTTAAGTATTCGTTCCAACTATGTGTACAATGAATATCAATTCTACCACAGTTAAGTTAATAAATTATTGAAAGAACAAAAAACACGCTTTGTAGAAAATCCGACTAAATACAGAAAATTAATTTTAATAATTTTGCATTAAGAATAGTGTAAATACGAATAAAATGTATTTTATTGAATAAAAAGCGTGGGGTCCTTTTTATGATACTAATAAAATATTTATAGTCATGGACAACATGCACCCCACGCTTTTTTTTTACAATAAAACACTTTTTTTCTAAATTCAATGGCATTAAGATTTATTTTCTATTTTTAGTTGGATTTTCTATAGAGCGTGTTTTTTTAATTTTTTAACTATTATTTATTTTTCATTTTTTAATTCTGTTCTACTACTGTCCAACAGATGTCACTAAAGATAAATTATTAATTTATTTTTAATTGGATTTTCCATAAAAGCATGTTTTTAGTTTAAAATGTTGAATTGTCATCGGTCTTTGATAAATATCACAAATTTCGATTTAATCCGACGTTTTAAAGGGGGTCAAAATCATGTTCAATGTTTCCATTACCTACATACATACATCTGAAGCTAATAAAAGCGTGTTAAACCTTAATTGACCAGCGACAGAGAGGTGATATGATCGAAATAGTTCGTCCAGACTCCAGAGTTCGTCACCTAACTACAAAATATGGAATTTATGTACTCAATTGCTTTTAATATAACACAGAAAACACATTACAGATAAAGCTATAGCTTTAATATAACAAACTGATCCCGTTATAAAATGATTTTAGTATGCAACTTAAGCTCATATTACACACAAAAAAGTTTATTAAAAAACGATTAAGAACGGCGCAGTATGCCGCAAAATGCAATCACGTAATATTGAGTAAAACAAAAAACATGTCCCATCGTGGCGTTGCAGTAAAATAAAATTCTGGCCGGATTATCGGCGTTAACAAATAAACATTTATATTGGCATTTAACGTGTATTCTGCCGGCTACGCGGCTGTATAATTTTAAGGTTGCATTTAGGTGGGCTCTTTACTAATATTACGAAAGTCAACTTGTTTTAGTTATTTTGCGTAGAAATTTTAAATGCACATTTAAGATTGGAGTCTTATGGATGCTTCTGGTTAAAGAAAAACCGGCACCAGTTTGATAAAAAAAATATTTATTTGCTTAGCTGGCGGTATATTCGTGAAATAAAATAATTAGATCAACATAAATATAGTCTAAATCACCAAAGAATAGAAAAACTACCTGTTCCTCAACTTTTTATATCGATTCCGTAGTTTCAAGGATCAGTATTTACGAACAAACTCATGAACTAATCATTTTTACCTCCAACAATAGAGAACTTTAGCTTATTAATTATAATATGCTCTAGAACACCCATTCTTAAAGTGAGAAGTTTCTGTAGCGGCTCTACAAAAATATTGGCCATAAGTGAACACTTGACGATAACCTTACGTATTTAACTGTATTATATCGCGAATTAATAAAAAAATAATCTTTCGATTATATGTAAAATATTGACGTCAAATAATACGAATACTAATAAAGAATACACATAAAGCCATACAAACCAAATTTTCTATTATTTTAGGGCTGCGTCACATATTCAGTTTTCCAAAAGTGGCGAAACAAGTTGGAGAATATTGAGTTCCATAATGCCTTTGCCTAAAGCAATAGAATAACATACACGTCTTTGATATGTAATGTGGAAGAAATTTAAGCATAATTTTAATATTGAAACCATAAAGTGATTCAAAATACTTACACATATTTATATCTAGAACTCCTAGTTATATTCATTATTTAGTCTTAAAAAAGAATTATACGATTCGTTGAAATGAATCTGATAATAAATTAAATGAATCAACTTTAATATAAACAATGTCCAATACTATAAAAGTTACTGCGTGAAATGGAACGTGATATTGGCAGAAAAGGCTCTCAACCAAAAATATCGTTTACAAGTAATTCATTTAAAATTATGGTGTGTATCTAGTCCATCGAACACCTACCCATACGTAACATAGTTTGATTTACAGCAATTGCAATTTCAGCAATGAATCTACCTCCAATTCAATTTCTCTTATCTGTAATAGATACTTTTGAATTCATTGTGAAATCGTTGAAATAGCTAAAAAAAACGATGTAGAGTTATTTTGAGTGGTTTCTGCAAAGAGTTCTAAGTAACTATACTGTTTAATGTCTTTGGGTTTCTGTTATGAGATAACTTTCATAGCTCTAGGAGTTTGTAAATTTTTTTTTTGCATGTTTTAATTTTTAAATTTGTAAAGATAGGCTTTGGAATTAATCTACATTCTACAGTATGAAAAGGCGGTCTAACCGGGGACATACCATTTCTTTCAGAAATCGAACGTGAAGTAAGAACTTGCTATTACGATTCGTGAGATAACTCATAACTCTAGAGGCACATACATGCCTATTTCTTCCGAAGATGATACTTCTGGTTCTGTGTTTGTTTAGGACAATGGACACGTCTAAACATCAGGCTATCCAAGCGCTCGTGTGGCGGCCTATATTTAAAAAAAATTTAAATAAACTGTGGGGCTAGGTTGTGAAAAAAAAGACACGATGCGTCTCCGCTTCGTTTTATTGTGATTGGTTGAGTGACTGAGGAATCGGTATTTTGATGTTTGTGATTGATCGAGAGACCGATACGTCAGTCTCTCAACCAATCACAATAAAACGAAGCGGAGACGCATCGTGTTTTTTGTTTCACGTCCTACCCCACTGTTCTATATTTAAATGAATCTCTAAGTTCAATAGCTACGATAGGACGTATACAGATCGTTCGGAATTAAGCATTACGCATAGTTAAACTAAGAAGTCAACGGGGCTCAGATCTTAATCTGCCTATTCTTAAAAGAGCGTTTTGACTAAGTATCTATACTAATAGTAGGTTGGGGAAATGTCTTTTCGCACGTAGTATGTATAAACTTGTAATAAAATCTCTTTGGCTGTACTATTTGTATCTGGCTGGTTTTAATGAAATTAAAAAGTTTAGATTAAAAATAAAAGAAATTATTATAATGTTGTTTACAGGCTCTTTTCATTTATTTTTATTTTTGTCAAAATGAGTGAATGAAAGGGTTTCAGTTGCAAAGATCTACATGTAGTTAACAACGATAATATGGATTGCTATTATCCACGGAGGTCAGAAGAATAGCTATTATTCTACTAATAATTAAAAACGCGAAAGTTTGTGAGTATAGTATGTATGGGTATTTGTTACTCTCACGCAAGAACTAATGAACGGATTTCGATGAAATTTAACACACGGGTAGATCATATCCTGGACTAACACATAGGCTACATTTTATCCCGGGAAAATATAAAACGGGACTTTTATCCCGGACAAACTTTTTAACGCGGGCGAAAGATAGTTAGTTATTTGTAATTGTTTTATGTATTTAGTAATAGTATCTTTACGGATAAAGATTATAGATGTGTAGTTGTAGTGTGGTAGATGTAATATAGTGAAGAGAGTGTTCAAAGAGAAGAATAAAATAGGCACAGATAGTCACTATAGTTTATTAACAGTTTACAGAAACACAGTCACACCACAGTATATAGTTTATAGAAGGAGTAAGAAAGAAAATAGTTAGGAGAAAGAGCACGACGGATATTATTAAGATAGTGGAAGAACGCAAGGCGCAAGTGATATTTTAGCCAGCGCACGCGTCACGATATAGTGGTAAACCGACTGATGGCCAGTTCTCGTGCACGCGTACATCGATCAACGTACGGCGAACCCAAATTGAGGTCACGCGCCAGGTAGGCGATGCAAACAATAGAATCGTAATCATTTTACTTAACAAAACAAGCTAGGTTATCTATATAAAAATTATTGTCATATTAATATTTATTTGTCCGTACGTTGATTATTTTTTATTTCTTTTTCTTTAATATAATTTTGAATATAGCTTAATGTATAAGTACTAAATTAATTAAAGTGGTGATATGGGTCAACCACAAGTAGTAGCATCGCTACAGATGTATTAAGTTAATCTTGATATTAGATAAAATTCTAAAACTCTATGTATGGAGTTAGATTATTAGATCCAGATCTATGTTAGGAGAAGGACCGCAACAGCGGTACGCGCAGGGGCGGTTGCGGACGACGACTTAGACGTGAGTCGGAGGAAGCCCGCAGCCGTCCCTAATGCGCCGAAGATGGCCATTATAAAAAAAAAAAAGATCTATGTTGAATTGCCTATAAAATTACATATGAGATTATTGTTTATATTTTTTCTACTATTTCACCTCGATAAATAACTAGTAGGTACTTATAATACTCTTATCACTTATAACGTCAGAATGGTTAAAAATTCCTCAAATGACAAAACTTTAAAATCATTTGTGCCGTTTGCTGACGCTTAGAAATAAGTAATTTGAAAAATTAAAATTTTTATGACTAAGAAGCGAACCAACGGAATTTCGACGGAAAAGCGAAATGTAAATAAAATAAAAAAGGTCAAACGCGCGAATTAACGATCCGCCGAAGGGTTCCAGCTTTTGAATTAATTATCTTTATCAACGAGATAATATTTTTCTGTTTTTACGCTCCTACCGAAACGTTGTGAAATTTAAATATCGAATAGAATTTATGGATGTTATCATTATTTTTTCTTACACGGCATTACAGATTCTCATGTCTTTTTTTATATTCAATCCTTATATTATATCTGCATCAATTACATTTTTCAAGAAAAAATATCTTAACATTGCACGATACCTGGATGATAAACCTAAACCAGCGTAGGAGTGGAAGGACTATAAAATGTAGTTGTTATAACCATATTTCAAACGTATGAACGTCATGCAATCTCGTAACAAGAGCCCGCTATGGGTAAGGAATGGTCTCAAACTTGTGCAAATAGAATTCACTACGTTCCCTCGAAGCAGCCGAAGGAGCTCCAACTTTTTCCGTGTCATTAATCTTTCCCCACTCATTTATCGTGCGCACGTGTCGCTGTTAGTACAAATCTTGTACGGTCAGCAACACAGCCGATTATGACCATCTGTCATAACCACATACACCACTTTCGCGAGTCAAGCTACAATTCGACTACTTGTACCGCTTGTTGTGTTGGCAAATAAAATTATATGTATTTTAATAGAGATGGATAAACAGACGAGCAAAAGGTGGTTTAAGAAATTGCAGCGTAACTTACAAATTCCAGATAATATTATGTTAAAGTATGGACTTTGCTCGCTCAAAATTATGAATCAATAAATACATTGAGACTGAGGCGACCAAGAAGTTGTAGAGCTCATTAATTTTTGTTGGCGGTACACTAATTAAATTAACATGGCAGTAAACAGCGACAAAATAAAACAAAATGTGCAAAGTTAGCACTTCCACATTTTTTAAATATTGTGATTCCACTTTCTTATCGTTGATTTAAGTAATTTATGAACTTAAATGATGGATACTTTATAGTACGTTTAATTCCAAGTAATCTAGACTACATTCCGGACCGAGGACGTATAGCAATCAAGCGTTATGTGTCCCATTGAGATTCGATGACACATTGGAATGCCGTCCGGTTCATCTCAACTCCATTTCTTTGTTCAAGTATGTGCGATCCATGGATATGTGTAGATAAGCACCGGGTATACGTCGGGGCATTGGTGTGCCTTTTGTGACGGACTCTGCTATTCTGGTGATAGTTTGAAATACTGTCTCAAAATGTCTTGTGCTTCATGTCCCAGGATACATCGGAAAAAGATTACTCAATGCAAGGGTTGGTGCTAATTACAACCGATCGAAGTCTATTGTTAGTTGTAGATATCTAGTATTTGATTTGAATGGTGGTTAAATCATTCAATATTCATAATTTGTTGGTCAATATATTACTTAAAATTGTAGAACATCTTTAAGAAGTATAAAACACGTGTCTACTGCATTCACTTCATATCCTGCAATCACTATGCTATCAAAATAGACTTGTGTCAATTCATATAGTCAACCGATGCCAGATGCAAACTTTTCGGATCACCATATTATATTAATTCCACAAAATATTTTTATTTGTACAATTGTTAATATCCGGCATCAATAAACAATAAAGCTGAGTTTATAGCCTTCAATGCTATACATCATGTAGGCGTATATGTTTACGGATAAAGTGATAACAAATTTGTTCAGCATTTTCAAAAGGCCCATTGTCAACTTATGTTTAGCAAACCGATATTCGAAATGTATTGTTATAATGACATTAACATTAACATGTGCTGTGTTAATAATATTTGTGGCATATTTGTGAATGAGACTTTCAGTTCTCTGCGAAGCATTGTGTGGTGTTGACAAACGATCTATTATGAACAAAATATGGTGCTTGCTAAATATTAATTCAATATGTTTATTTGGATCGGAATTGGTATTTTACCTAAACATTTAAATTATATTGTAGGAACGTCATGTCGATAACGAGAGATCTTGTATTGTCATTCGTGTCTCTAAGCTTGCAAGCACTTTGATTTGCAATTTCTATATCGCAGCGATCCACGGCGAGCGATACAAAGGCCAGTATTATATTTGTACATGACTACTGGTTACATGACAGATGTGTCACGACCGTGGTGTATCAAAGGTGTCTCCATATCATAGGCTTGTGGCATACGTCACGTGTTACAAACAAAGCGATAGTTCGTGAAAGGGCAATTCAATTGCATATCGGATCCAGTTTCACTGGCTGCCATAATTGCGTTGACTACCGAGGGATAGTCATCTCTCGTCAATTGATATCTGATATTGATATCTGGCCGGCATTACCTACACTTAACATCAGTACCGCTAGCACGAACAATAAAGAATTACGCCATGTATTTGTGTCTATTTGTTTAAGTATTTGGCACCTACTATGCAGCAAAAAAGTGATTCGTTCTGCCGATTCTCACATCCTGATTACATACTGACCGAGCAGAGACGAATAGTCACGAAAACGAGTGTGTAAACAGCTAGTTCGGGTGTATTCGTTACTCATTCGTAATGATTTATTCGTGCACGAATCATATAATCATAAATTTGTCGCCAATAGTCAAGATGAGACGTGAATCATGATACTTTTTGAATTCACTGTTTTCATGGCTACATGATTTACTGTTCCAAGTTTATACGCGTCCAATGTTCATGCTCTTAAGTTTTAGTTCCATAAATGTCCATAATATATGTATACTTATGGAACAATGCTTAAATTTTCATACAAAAATCTACTTAACCCAAACTATAACAACTAATTTTATAAATAAAGTGAAGTAGTAAAGTGATTTTACTACACGAGTCATCTTTTTTTATAAAAGTAAAAAAAAGATACACGTAATGTATCTTTTTTTTAATTTTATAAAAAAAAAGATACATTACGGACTTTGATAGAAATACCATACATACATGAAGAAAAGAAGAAGAGCATACATATTATTAAAACACAAAAACTATGAATAAATGGACACAAACTATCCGATAGCTATAGTGACGAATTCAAAGATATTTGTGTGTGCGATGTAGTTGAGTTTGGAAATCGCTTAATACAGTAAAAGAAAATGAGATTTGTCAGTTTGGATTGCGCTCGATTCAATCAAGCGAAAACGCTAGCGTTATTATCAATGGAAAATTTTATTGGGCTATCCTCATGAATTTGCATGAAATTTATCGTCTACTTTATCTAGTAATTATTTTTTTTTACGTCAGTTTGTTGCTAAAGGTTTGTTGCTTTTGAAAATAGTGAATGGACACATTTTTAAGTTATATGGGAAATAATAATAACCCGAGACTCAAATTTAATAGGACGCAGTAAAAAGATCATCATAAAATTATTACTAAACTTTTTATTGAAATTGTATTAAAATGTTATTTTTACACGAAAATTAAAATTATCTTGATATTTCTCTACGTAGCTTTATATTCTGGTATATTTAATTGGGTAAGAACCACAGAAAAACACATGTCATATTTGCAGTACCTTCTATTCTTTAATTAATATTAGGTACAAGGATTTAGTTTGACCAGATCTTCACAGTGAGTTAAGCTTGTGTAGCGAGTTATTAAATATTAATAAAAATCACTAAAAACATTAAAGTATGTAGGTACTCATACAAACTATGAACTATGTACGTATACTACGTCACGTAGGACAAACAAAACCCAAATACTGAGAACATTCGCTTCTTTGTAAAGTATACATGGGTCATATCGTATTTGTTTCAGTATCATTACTTTTAGAATAGCCCTTTGAGTGTTGCTATTCGTAACATAGTATTATTATTAGTAAATTCGTAATCACTGTGGAGTGTTTGTATATAAGGGGGAGGGGCGGGGGGTTAGGGGTCCCCCCCTTGGCTTACAATAAACCACGCTATGCCACTGACCGCTTACATTTTGGAGTCCTGGACCCTCCCTTAGCTTCTAAAATACGGTGTCATCTAAGGCAAGAACCCGCGCCACTAAGTTTTTTATATCGTAGGACCCCCCCCCCCATGCGAAATCTATAGCTACGCCTGTGGTCACACAGATACACATATTATTACTGACTCACATAATAAATCTATACTAATATTATAAAGCTAAAGAGTTTGTTTGTTTGTTTGAACGCGCTAATCTCAGGAACTACTGAACCGATTTTGAAAATTCTTTCCCTAATAGGAAGCTACATAACTCCTAAGTGCTATAGGCTACTTTTTATCCCGGGAAAATATTTTTGTCCCGGAAAAACTTTTTCACGCGGGCGGAGCCGCGAGCACTACTAGTTATTATACAAAATTGTAATATTAATGTATATAATAGGTATAAATCCTTTGCACATCATGGGACATTTTTCGCCCCCTATCACATCATGGGACGGAATAATGGCAAAAAGTGGGTGCACTAGTTGTGCCTCTGCCTATATATAATAACAGGGGATAACAGGCGTGAGTGTATATGTATGTATGTAAATCCTTTGCAGTGAAATATCTTGAACAGTTTATGCCAAGTAGTCCCCTATAGTACCTCTATAGGTGAGTACAAATTATTTAAACGTTTTCCGTCCATGAGAAAATTGCTGAATCGATTTTTAAGAAATTTGGCACGGAAATAGAATTCGATTCAGGTCAACACATAGACTACATTTTATCTAGAAATCGCTGGATTTTGAACTAGACAGTTCCGCAAATTATCCTCATTTTAAAGAAAAGCGCACTTTTATCTTTATTACATAAGGAAAATACACGGACACCAGCTGATCAAAGCTTAGCGAGGTAAGTTAGTCGCAATGCTACACGAGCCTCAATACACTCGTTTTAACTATATTGAAAAAAGTTAATAAACGAAAGGGTAATTCGATTTTTCATCTCCGCAGATAAGTTGAAACAAAAACTCAATAAATGCTACCATTTACGGAAAGTAATGGTAAAATTAGTGGAGTTAATGAAACCGTTTACCGCGCGGCGGTAAGATTGAGGCAGGGAGAGATAATTCAGATGGTGAAATAGAAACGTCCATTTTCTGATATTTGGTATATTTTGTGATCTGATTGGAAGTTTCCCCGGTACCAATGAGGCATTGTCTTATAAAAGTAAACCAATTTCCAATCCCTTATAAGAATCCCTAATAACAGCGCTTACTCTTTTAGTATTTTTAGATTTTATTGTGCTACATAAATCAATATTCCGTATTTCAATCAGCAATATTACGTTTGATCTCTTGGTGGTTATTTTCGGCTTTTCTTCATCGAATATTATTATATTTATAATTTATAAAAAAAACTATAATTCACAATGCCTATAGTTTTGAAAAACTATAAACTATAAAAGTAACGGCCTCTAACTCTTGACGATGTGTAATATATAAATATCTGCACGCATGCACACGCACACGCACATGCACACACACACACACAAAATTTTAATTGCGTGTGTGTACAGTACAAATTAAAATCCTACTAATATTATAAACGCGAAAGTTTGTAAGAATGTATGGATGTTTGGATGTATGGATGTTTGTTCCTCTTTCACGCAAAAACTACTGAACGGATTTCGATGAAGTTTTGCACACGGGTATATCATGCCCTGGATTAACACATAGGCTACTTTTTATTCCGGGAAAATATAAAACGGGACTTTTATCCCGGAAAAACTTTTTAACGCGGGCGGAACCGCGGGCATGAGCTAGTACCTAATATTTGCATATCTGGTCTATGAAAAAAAACTAACTTTCCATAAATGTTGTTCAATACTTTAGGTTCATAATCTATTTAATTCTATTTAAACCGAATAAAATTTAAAAGTTTTTCTTTGCGAATATTCGAGAGCTCATATTCTCAGAATAAGGACTCTCATATTACACCCTAATTAGCTAAACTGAGTAATCAACCTTAGAGTATCTATTGAGCAGTTTCTAACCACCCCGAATATCCAGCATAGCTTCCTGGGAGCCTAAATCATTCTAGTAGAACGCTACTGAAGCTAATCATGAAAGCAGTAAAAGATGTTAACCACACCAAATTACATCCGTTTTAGCGAAGTATATTATGGGCTAATAAGAAACGCTGAAACACATAATTTCATAATAAACTAGTTTTTATAAAAGTGATTTGTTATCTGAAATACGGACGAACGATTTTACAACGAACGGCTTTAGGTACCGTTAACAATTTCGTTTCAAACGTAGAAATGAGCAGCGTAATTATATGATAATAAATTGGCAGTACACGAGTGGCTACAATTTTTGCTACAAATTTCTATACAATACAGCTTGATTGTAAAAAAATAGTCAAACTATTTTAATTCATCCTTATTATGCATCATATTGGCCAAAAGAAGCGGTTTACTTACCAAAGAGTTTGTAAAATTTTTGAAGCTAGACTAACAAGTAAATTTTACCTGGTACTAATTGTACTCGGTAGTTACAATTCAGTGTTACAATCAGTATCAATTTATCCTAAAAAAACGAAGGGAAACATTGCTGCTTTACCAGCTGAATAAGAAAAGAATGGCGACAGAAGTTGGTTGGGTTTCGTCGGAAGTCCTTACTAACCACGTGAAACGCATTTACATTGAACGGATACATTATGGCTTTACCACATAAAAAAAATATGCAGCAAACTATTATACATCTGGAGTGGTATATTACATGGACCTTATAGAGACTAGGAAGAATTTCCGAGCTTTATGACGTTTTTGCCATACTTTCTATTGGAATCATGTCTAACAGCTCAAATAATAAAACCGCTTTAATTTTATCCGTGGTGCTTTATATCTGGCTTTTCCAATTGTGTAATTCTAAACAATGAAGTTTAAAATTCCTTTTTTAGTTCATTATTTTGTCTCCCGGTTTGCTATGGAGGGAAGTGGAAAATATATTTCCAACTCCTCCCTATTCTTCTATTTGATTAACTTCGTTGCGTGTTAAGACTAATTAGTGCTCCTAGAGACTCGCCGAACTTCACCGCTTGGTGTCATAAAATGTTTGCCACTGTCGATCCTGACTTACAGGAGTTGCAGAGGTGGGTTTGAGGGCGGGATAGTCTCGTGAACTATTATATACGCGAACTAACTCACTGAAGTTTATTTTACATATTCGAAAAGCAGTTGCGCATAATTATTTACCATTTCATTATTTTTTGTTACATAAATTCCTGCTAAAGTCATAATTAAACATAAAGTAAATGTAATATGTCCTTAGAAACTCTGTTTCACTCATATTATCCTCCATGAAATTGCCAGTCAAAGTTCCATTTGGCTCCTTAATTCATCTAAAGTGTTAAAACACTCAGTATTTTTACTCTCGCTTATCAATTCCAAGAGGAAACGAAATTGAATTTCTACGCTTTCTATGCCTTTTGGGAGTGATAGGTTGTTAAATATATATTAATTTGGTTTTATGCCCATCAACAGTAATATTTCTGATTCTGAACCCTGCTTTTAGAACCTTGGTGCTGTATCCTGATATTGAAATGTATGCAAAATACCCCTTTGTAACAAGTTGTCAAATTGTTTTAAAGTGAAACTATAAAATGATATTACGGAACATAATGCTTCGGGCGCCGAATTTCAATTAAATTCAAATTAGCAGTACTTAGCAAAAACTGTCCTAAATAATATTTCAAGAACAATGGAAGGAGGAAATCAAAACCGCGGCGGATTTGCGTCGAGGGCGGCCTGGGATTGACGATATTTTATTTTATTTGTAACGGTTGGACGTCAGTTATCGTCGTCGTAAATAACAAACTTTTGTGATGCTTTCTTTCTTTAGTTCAATACAAAATTAACATTTCCGCAAAAACCTGCCAACGGTTTTGTGATTTATGAATTAATACTTTTTTAATACAAGATGATTAATGTTGAACTTTTCTCTCCGAGTACATTTTTTATCACAATTTCGGTTTTGGAGAAAGACGGTTTCGAGAGTACTTCATTCTCAGTTTAAAACTTATAATCCGTGACAGTTTTTGTAATTTAATGAGTATTTTTTTTTAATATATATAAATAATATTTATTTTCATAGCATATCAACCTCAACATTTTTATATTAATCATATAATTGTTATGGCATTTTATTACGTTTAAAAGTTATTAAAATAGCTTAAAATTCAATTCAACAAAAAATCTGTCTGCTATGATGAAATGACACCGCACGAGGCACAACATTTGTGCAATCAAAATCAAACAAGTAAATTTACTCCTTTTAAGTACAATATGAACGAAAAAATATTATTGCCAATCCTATTTATAATTTACTTAAAAATTGCACGTACCTGTCCTCTCACTTTTTGCCATTTGACTCTTAGCAGAATTGTTCAAGTCCATCAACGCCAATGTTAAAAACACAAACAATGAAGAACGAAACACTAGCTTGAAACAAGCCATCGCGAAAAATTATTGAACGCGTCCCCGTTGCAAACAAATCACATTTTGCTCTAAAGCACTCAAATATCCCGCGCAATTCTAGCGATATTAGCTCGAAGGCTGAAAGTTGTTGGGCGATGCGGCGCGCCGCGCGCTGGCAACACTGGCAAGAGTCGGGTAGCGACTGGATCCGCGGCGAGCGCCCGCCCTTCCCGTACCACCCTCTGCCGCCCTCAACATCCTCTTTTCTACACGATACGCACGACTTGTTTTATTACTTTTATTTTTCTTTAATAATCTTGCTTAATGGTCTATTCCGTTGTTCAATGAAACTTCTTAAATTTCATTTTTAAGTGTCACAATAGCTCGCAATAAGTTTCTCACTGGTGACTGAAAGCTACTCGTGTCCTTCCAGATATTAGATTGTCAGTGTTAGTGTTTACTCCGTTTGTTTTAATGAAACAACATTTATTTGAATTAAATTATTCATGAATTTCAGGCTTTCGTTTCATTTCTAACTGCATGATAACATATTAATATAGTCGGTGTTCTAGGAATGTATTGATACCTTCATGGGCGTAGCTATAGCTTTCGCATGGGGGGGGGGGGGGGGGGGGTATGTCTACGATATAAAAAAAAATTGTGGATACATACATACATATAAACTCACGCCTGTTATCCCCGTATCCTCGAAGGGGTAGGCAGAGGCGCAACTAGTGCACCCACTTTTCGCCGTTATTCCGTCCCATGATAGGGGGTCCCGTGATAGAGGGCGAGCCTATCGCCAAAATTGTGGATAGCTTATAAAATATGGTATCATGCAAGTGAAGGGGAGTCCAAAGATCCCCAAAATGTCAGCGGTCAGTGGCTTAGCGTGGTTTATTGTAAGCTAAGGGGGGGCGGTCCGGACCCCTGAACCCCCTCCTCCCTCTATATACGCCCATGGATACCTTATTTAAAAGCGAATGTAGATAATAAAGATTTAATCTGAAAAATATATTAAGAAAGCGAGAAAACGGGAGACATGCCTGTAATCATAGGTTTTCATAGCAAATCAACATAAATATATTTATTGCGGAAGGGTATAATAAATTGCTTCTAACATTCGAAAAGATTTTGGTTTTAATATTATTTCTCTAGTACCAATTATGTTTCACTATTATAACTTGTATTAAATAAATTTCAATCAATAAGCGTCTTTTTTATAAATATTTTATATTATGTTTTGTAAGTTAGTTTCTATGTGATTAAATACGCCGTAAATACCATAATATTATGTTGATGGATTTGAAACACATCTTTTAAAAATATTTTTTTGTTTATCGTTTGAATCTAATCAATTCTATTTCTTTTATAATATGTATTATGTAGGTATGTACCTAGATAATATTATGGTCTTACTTCATAACTACCACTAAAACTGTTAAAAACATTCTGTTACATGTATCATGTTTAAAGAAATTTTATTTTTATTTTGTTATTTTGGACTATGTTGCATTAGATATTAATATTCATTGCATTATTAGTATGAAGAATATACAAAATATAATATTATGATGATAAACCTATACGTAGTCTTGCGACACGGTTAACGCTACGCAACGCTACGAGACTAAGCTACGGTGCTACGTTACCTCTACTGTTACAAGTTTCATTCAGTTTAATTTGACGTGGTTTGCATATTACTATATTATGTTTGTATATTATTTTTATGGTGGTGTATGAACCGTCCTTGAACATCTATGATTTTTGGGAATACCTTGCGGATTCTTGACTAGAGGAATAAACTTGGAGGAAGTGGACGTAAGTTTGTTACGCGTCATGCAATGTCACTAATATCCTTATTTGTGTTGTCCTAATTTTCTAAAACGTATCATTGACATGGATAATTATAAGCTACCCTTACCCTTTATCCAAGAAAAGGTAGGTAGAGGCATAACTATAGCACAATCAATTCGTTTTGGGGTTATTCAGTGTACAGCAAAATAAGTCACCATAGTTCTGGTGACTGGCAGGATACGCCACATTTTTCGCTGGTTGAAATTATATTGCAAGCAAAGCTATGGCCGGAAAAATGTTTTATATTTTTACTAGCTTTTGCCTGCGGCTCCGCACGCGTGAATGAGTTTTTCCGGGATAAAAGTCCCGCTTCATATTTTCCCCGGATAAAAAGTAGCCTATGTGTTAATCCAGGACATGATCTACCCGCGTGCCAAATTTCATTGAAATCCGTTGAGTAGTTTTTGCGTGAAAGAGGAACAAACATCCACACATCCATACATCCATACATTCTTTCAAACTTTCGCCTTTATAATATTAAGTAGGATATGCATTGTTGCTATATGCTAATAAATGAAACCAAAATGATAGGGGGCGAGCTTGTACGCACAGCGAAATGTGGGTAGGTGTGTACCAACAGTTATGCGTCTACCTACCTATTCTCGGATAAAGACGCAAGGTAAGCAGCTAGTGTTAGCAGCTCCTGTGTTTACCCGTTCGGAGATAAAAGGCGTTTGTATTTTTTCTCATTGAGATTACTTTTAAAACTCAACATATCTGTTAGCGATAATAAACACTGGTGTGCCTAAATAGAGCGAAAGAGTGGAACGCGTGCTTTTCGCGTGCAGTTTGCCCGCTTCTTTACTTCAACGGGTCGGATGACACGGGTCAAGCGCACGCACTCTATTCCTTTCATTCTTTATACACCTTGACACAAAGTTGCTTTTCATGTGTCACGATAATATTCACTCAGCTCTGATCGTGTAGGAAGCACACGAACGGTACATCAGCGACGCGCGAACAGTGGGGCCAGGACGTGAAAAAAAAACCACGATGCGTCTCCACTTCGTTTTATTGTGATTGGTTGAGCGACTGACGTATCGGTATTTTGATGTTTGTGATTGATCGAGAGACCGACACGTCAGTCTCTCAACCAATCACAATAAAACGAAGCGGAGACGCATCGTGTTTTTTTTCACTTCCTAGCCCCAAGATCTGCAGGCGCGCAACTATGATAGATGTCTCATTCATACAGATCAAATAAGACCACAAACTAAAAAGAGATGTGTACGAATAGATCTGCAGACGCGCAGCTATCTGTTTCATTCATACAGATCAACTCCTAAAGAGCTGTATACAATAAAAAAACATTCGAGAAATAAACACCGCATTGCCTTAAACAGTGCATTCACTCACTAGAAGTTATCACGCTTTTCCGGAGCCCGAAGCTTGCCAAATATCTACTCATAAATTATTGTTGTTTGACGCATTACAGCAAAATCTATTACACCGCTTTACTTAGCTATTTTATGCATGTTATGTCGTTTTATTATAGCTATATAGTTGTTCGAGTTAAATTGCCGTTCGGCTATGAGTTTGTAGACTTTTATCAATTTCCGTTGGAAGTTTAATTATTATACGGGTACTCATATAATATAAGGTGGTAGTTAATTTTCGCCCTGTAATTTTTTTGAATGGAGAACGTAAAAGGATCTTAGCTCGGCCTCCGCTAGCTTTTTAACCGACTTCGAAAAGAAGGTTCTGTATTCGATCCGTATGTATGTATGTTTGTACGTATGTATTTAAATTTGTATGGCCGCGAGTTTCTCAAAAACTACTAATCCGATTTGAATGTGGTTTTCGATATTGAAATGTATATTTTTCAAGGAAGGTTTTAGTATATAATTTTAGAAGATCTGATGAATATCTTTGGAGATACACAATGGAACTCTTCAATAACTAACAGCAGATGACTCGCGAATGCTGCAATCGTATATTTATCATGTATTGTTTACACCATTCCATAATATACCATAAACAAAAAAGTAATAAATGTAAACTTTTTAATAAAAAATAATCCGACTTCTAATTCAAATTAGGCATCGACTCTAAATATACGTATATACTAAGCGAATACAAATTTTAATTATTTTTTGATTTGTAGTGGTTTTGAAGTCGGTTTATTTTTTATTAAAAAGTTTTTATTCTTATATAGACGCATGACGATATGAGGAATCTTTTTCCCTGATGCTTAGCGACACGACTGCTCATAAAAACTGCGCTTGCTTTTCTAAGACGAGAGATGTTAAGTATTATAACGCTCAGTAATTACACTGGCTACAATATCCTTCAATCTGTAATACAAAAGAAGGCGCGGTATCTCTCTCTTCATACTATCATAAGTTATCCACGCTTTATAGAATTTTATAACTAACACAGATATAGAAATATAGAAGTTTCGCGAACGAAATACCATATTCATGTCGATACATATATGTGTGTACATTAGTGTGTTATTTTGAATTTGTTCAGCTAATTTTGTGACACTGTACATAGCTTACTAATCGCAATAATGGCATTGATTTAAGCGGATAACCGCTAAATTCGGCAAATACACGTTCATCAAACACCGTCTAATAGTATCAATAATTTAGCAAACTTTATAAATCGACGTGGATAACAAACATATCGGTCGACGGACCTCAGTCAGAAATTGTTCCGATATTATTATTTTGATAATAATTAATACCTGTGGTGGGCGTTGGCACGAAGGATGGTTCCCCGTATTTATTAAGAAGATTCGTTACTTGTTAAATTTAACATATTATAGCCAATGGGTTTGTTCAAGCACGCACGGCTCGGCGAAGTGGAAAAAATGTAAAACCTAACTTATTTTCTTAGTGGCGATCAATTTTGGCGATGCGCTATAATACTTCACATCTCATAAGGTGTTAGTCGCTATTCCAATACTAAAGAGTTACAACGTCTATAAAATGACATTCTGTTATGTACATAATATTAAGATAATAATTTTCTCTTTAAGTAGCAAAATATAAAAGACTTTAAGACGTCGAGTAACTTAATATCTGTGCTTGGTCGATATTATATTTAAATTGTAGGTGCAATATCAATTGCTGTGTAGACTGTTTGGTGTTTTAGGAGTAATAAATACAAAATATCTTTCGCCTGCCTCTAGAATTTTTTGGACGATTTTTATAACATGTAGATATATTTTGGCCTAGGTTTTACGACCGATGACGTAAGACCAACAATTAATTTATGATATAGACAGGAATATAATATAAATCATCTTACTAATTAGATTGAAGGGGCTAGTCACACTCAGTCTTGCTCACGCTATGGGTTGTTCGTGTAGTAACTTCTTGACTACCTCGGTGGCGTAGTGGTATTGCGTACGCATTACGAGTACGATTTGCGCGCTGAGGTCCTGGGTTCGAATCCCGGGTCGAGCCAAAAAAATTGTGACTGGGTTTTTCCATCTTAAAATTTACTCAGTCGCAGCTCGGAGTCAGGAAGTTGGCGGTGTGATACCCCCGTGCCTCGGAAAGCACGTAAAGCCGTTGGTCCTGCGCCTGATCTCTCTCCGGTCATGTCGGATTGCCGTCTCACCGGACTATGACAGTGAAGGAATAGCGAGTGCACCTGTGTATTGCGCACACACTTGTGCACTATAATATCTCCTGCGTACCTGGCCGATCTCCGTTGAGATTGGCCGCCGTGGCCGAAACCGGCTAGGAGGATTTCATTTTCATTCAACTTCTTGACTATTATAACCACACAGTAATTGACAATAATCCTCGACGTCAAACAGCGTGCAGCAACTTGTGGATGTTTTGCTCATCTTTAAGGAAATTTAGAAAGATATGTTTATTGGGCCATGTCAATGATTTTGTAAAACGCTATAGCGAATCTGCTTGAGAACAGTTTCTGCCCGACAGATACTACCGCGGTCAAGGGGGCTCATATTGTTGCATCTTTTAAAACAAACGAATAAATTAGATGCGTAACTTGATCGTCTTCATAATAGAAAAAGAAATTCGGGGCGAGTACAATTTTTTCCTATGGTTATAATAAATATCCGTGCAAGCCTTACGATGGCGAAACGCGTATTAATAAAATTGGTAACATCACCCTCATATGTTTATTCACGAGCCCGTTGATTTGGACGCAGCGTAAACAAAGTTAAACTTTTAAATTGAAATTATGATCACAGAGCCAAAGTTTTGGGTCCAATGTCCACCCACGCTCAGCGGGCCGCGACTAAAGTAGCTCGGGAGTAATCCTTGTTTCTAAACTTATTTTTTATACTGATCTTCTAAACTTTTATAACGTTCTCGGCACATCCCTATCGATCTAATTTGGATGTTTGTAGCAATTAAGCATAATATTTATACCAGTAAAAAATATTGTGTGTGTGTGTGTGTGTTGTGTAAAACAGTATTTTACGTAACAGTGACGCGATTATTAAATTGTGAGTAGATTTCTTAAAGTAAAGTGTGCTTACTAGTATGCGTTTTTTTGTGTTTGACTAAGTGGGCTTCACTGCACCTGATGTTAAGTGAAATTAAGCTCAAAAATTGTTGACAGATAAGAGATAAATAAATTCCTAGACGAAGGCAGAGTTAGCCCGGCTTGCCTAATTTCTTCGTCACGCTTCGCTTGAAGAACTATACCGTACCAAACCAGCCCTGTATTATACAACTGAAAGGGTTAAGACCTTAGTCCACCACGCTGGCCTAGTGCGGGTTGGCAGACTTCACATACCTTCGAAATTCAGAGAACGTCTCAGGTATGCAGGTGCCGGTACGCCTCACAATATTTTCCTTCACCGTTATAGCTAGCGATAATTCACAAAGAATACACACATAATGATTTTATATTTTTATGGAAATTTGAAAAAGAACAGTCGAAGGTGGGACAAGGTTTTCAAGTTTCCATAAAAATATAAAATCATTATCCAGGCACTACATGGCCATTAACATGTATAAAAAATCATAATATAGGAATACACACAATTTTTTAGAAAAGTCAGAGGTAATATGCCCTTGGGTTCTGATTTCTGAACCTGCGGACATTCGTTTCAGGAGTCCGTTCCACTCCCAACTAGGCTGTCGCCGCTAGTTGAAGCACTATACCATACCTATATTATCCCGGCATCAAATCTTATTTGGTAATTGTTGTTTGTTACTATAGAACGTTTCTTAACTATTTTGGACGAATTAAATAGCAATAGGAGGAACTTTTGTTCACCGAATACTGAAACAGACTCTTTATAGATAAATATTTAGATATAGATCTCACGTCCATCAGCCCCGGTACAGACATCGAACCCACACAGGTTCTCTATCTAAAACCAGCATCTCGTCCGTTAGGTAGCACCTCTACTAGACGTGCTGCATTACTAAGCTATGAATGTGTCTCGAACCTATCGATAAGGGCGCTTGAATTTCGAAGCTTCGCATCATAACGTCGGGAATAGCATGATATCGCATGGCTAGCGTCAGTAAATACTGCTATAACTGTAAATGTCGATATTTACTTTGCATTTTATGTATCAATCTCAATTTTGCTGTGTTCGTCACTTATGCTGTATTTACGAGTGCCAGGTATGCGGTATCGAGACACAAGGCAGCGTGTCAAGCCAAGAAAAAAAGCGTCGAAGTCGCCTAGTGTAGTTTCACATGAACCATTTGGAGCTACTTTTTACGCTTCTTTAACTCAAAATCATTTAACGTAAATACATGAGATTTGGATTATTTAGTAAAGCCCCTTGTTAACTAGAATGCCAAATTTCATAAATACAGCTCAAACGGTCATTGAGATACTAACATCTAAAAATCGGCATTTTTATCACTGACATATAGATCATGAACCTAACCCACGTACTGGTGAGTACGATGCGGTACGGCGTACGGTGCGTGATGGTACGGTACGGCAAGGGTTAAAACTAGTAGGCTGAAATTAATGTACAGCACTAACCTTACGTAACATTGAGACATCAAGTATTAAATTTTGAATAATTATATATAAATGCGCTTTATAGTTCATTAAATACACAAGACAGAAATGCCTTATAAAAAATAACGAGAAAACCAAACTTTTTTCATCATCCTTCTGAGAACCCGTTTGAATATGTTCCCACATTTCCGCAATCTCAGTGTTGAACAAAGAGAAAGGACTAAGTGCGATCAAAGTTTATCATCTAAGTTCCTAAATCGGGAATACAGGGTTGCAAGTCCCTACACCGGCGCGGTAACGACACACACGGCGTGTACTAAAATGATATAAAATACGGTTGCAAAACCACGGATATTTAACAATCAGCAAACTCAGTGGATTGGGGGTCTAATCTATATATTTTGGTATGTTATTACATTCATGTATCAATATTATATCGTTTTATGATATAGCGCTGAATGGTATGGATTAAACCCGCGAGATCATAGGGACATAATAACACCAAAATATAAACGTTTTAATTACTGAAAACAAAGACAATTAAAAAAAATGAAATAAACCTCTTAAAAGTTGCATAATAGTAATATAATCAATAATATATTGTTTCCTTCTATCTATTGTATTAAAAGACGAGACGAGCATGACACTCGCCTGATGGTAAGCGATACGACCGCCCAAAACGGTAAAACCATACAGAAATTTGATTTACAAAGTACTTCGTGGCACTCCATGTCACTCGTCACAGTCATAATGCCTAACGGATATAATGACGTTCATATCGGAATACAGCCAGACAACAGCGCTCGACTCGACTGCCTCGGTGGCGTAGTTGTATTGCGTACGCGTTACGAGTACGATTTGCGCGCTGAGGTACTGGGTTCGAATCCCGGGTCGGGCCAAAAAACTTTGAGACTGGGTTTTTCCATCTTAAAAAAATTACTCAGTCGCAGCTCGGAGTCAAGAAGTTGGCGGTGTGATACCCCCGTGCCTCGGAAAGCACGTAAAGCCGTTGGCCTGCGCCTGATCTCTCTCCGGTCATGTCGGATTGCCGTCTCACCGGACTATGAGGGTGAAGGAATAGCGAGTGCACCTGTGTATTGCGCACATACTTGTGCACTATAATATCTCCTGCGTACCTGGTTGATCTCCGTTGAGATTGGCCACCGTGGCCGAAACTGGCTAGGAGGATTTCACAACAGCGCATGCCGCTGCTGCTTGACGGAAGAATTAAACATGACGGCGGTGCCTATTCAGACGGCGTCTTGCATACGAGAGACCTACCATCATTAACCAATTAATTATAAAATAAATATAAATCGTTTTCAAACATTTTAATTTCCGTCAGATTTATTAATTGAAAGGTGTTTGAAAAGGCAATAATAAAAAGCATCTAGCCGTGATAACGAAAGGCATGTTCACTGGTTCAGATCACTGACTCCATAACCTAGACGCGCTATACATAGACCAGCGCACTCATATAATTAAAAAATTATCATCCTCACAAATACGTAAGATTTCATTATAATTTTAGTAAATTCTCAACTTGAGAATTAGCATAACGTGGCCTAATACAGTTCTATGGAAAAGCAAAAAGCAATTTCGGATTGCGGTCTCGTTTCGAATGTAGCAGCTGGTCATCTTTGGAATTTGATTTCAATTAAGGAAATAAAAGTCAAAAGTTTTATTAAAACGGAATATCGTTCAGTGTTCTCCGGCACTTACATCGTTTAATATTTAATACGGACCCTAAATCTAGAAATAAATTATAATTTCCATTTTCTTAACAGAATCAACGAGTCGAATAATACGAATAAATTGAGGTATGCAGTCGTAAGTCAAAAGGGATAGTTTTCGTGTCCCTCCTGGGTTATTATTCTTATCCTAATATCAAATTAGGGACGTACCGTGTTCGCGAATAAAAAGTCATGTATTTTATCAATGTTGATAAGTAATTATAGATAAACTTATAGCAATATGAGTTTTCGCTAAGTTTAAAAGGAATATGAGCGAAATGATTTGGTAGAAAAGTGACTATACTCGAATACACAAATCTGATTTGTGGGGATAGACTCAAAATTGTATCAATTAAATCGCTTTTCCTTCTCTTGTATTATAATTTATTATGATAATATATAATAATACAACTTTAATATCATAAACGCGAAAGTTTGTAAGTAGGTATGGATGTCTGGATGTATGGATGTATGGATATTTGTTACTCTTTGACGCAAAAACTACAGAAAAGATTTCGATAAAATTTGTCACACGGGTAGATAATGTCCTGGATTAACATTCTGGCTACCATTTTATAGCGGGAAAATAAAAAGCGGCACTATTATCCCGGAAAAACTTTATGACGCGGGCGGAGCCGCGGGCAAAATCTAGTGTATCATATAACTGGTAAATCAGTTAAATAAAATGTCTACATGAACAAAGCAGAATATTATAAAGCAATATAACTTCGATATTCATGTCGGTTTTTATGAAAAGAAAGTAAACGGCATCTATGTGTGAATAATATGTTACCATCGTATCTCGTGTTTGTCGAGCCATTGTAAAAAAGCACAATGTCGCAGCGGACTTCATTTTATTAATACATAATTTACGTGTAATACTCTAATCAATAAATAAAACAGTTTTAGACACTTACACCCTGATATAAGGATAAAATTAGGACTGGAATATGATTAGGTAATTGCAAATTGTACATTTTATATTAGCAGGTTTAATACGCCCTGTGGTTTGGGGGCGTTTGTAGAATTCCACCACGGTATCCCCTGCTTGTCGTAGGAGGCGACTAATAGGGGCCAGGGGGGCCGGTTCTGTCGGCACGGGTGCTGTCCATGTCCGTGCACGCAAGATATGTGCCCCCCCCCCCTCCACAAAAGGGAGAGACGGGCTGCATTAAGCGGCACTGCGCAGGAGCGGTTGCGGATGACAACTTAGAGACTTCAGTCAGAAGAAGCCCGGCGCCATTCGTAATGCGCCTAAGAGGAAAAAAACAAAAAGGTTTAATTACTACCCTACGATTAATTCATTATAATATAGTGACTGATATAATACATACTAATACGTGAAAGTCTATAACCGCTAACAATAGACGCACTATATTGGGAATACACCTTACTTACGCACCTAGCAAGTAACCAATATTTAGTGGGACGCCAAATCCCTGTAGGTTTTTAATGTAGATAGTGTGTAGGTACTCAAAACTTCCCGCAAGCCTTAAGATTAGTGTGCAGGGGCTCTAATCTTACGATTGCCGCCCAATGACATTAATTTAACTGGTTCGTTGTTGGGCTTATTTCAGTCTCTGTGATGTACAACGCAGCCCGCCGACCGCCGACGAGAATGTTTACATATATTTACACAAATTACTATAATCGTGCTTCTTTGGAAACCTCTCGAACGTAGCTGAACCTACTGTATGATGTATTCTTTATTTTTATTTATGTATTTTTCATATTGTTTGGGGATAATTTTGCTTTTAGGTTTTGAATTATGTATAATATTTTTTTACGTTAAGTATGGCCATAAATACTTTAAAAATTTAGCCTTGAGGCATTATTAATAGATGGCACTGCGTTCACCAGAAATATCTTAAAACAAGTTAGGTATATTTTACTCATAATTTCTTACATATTGTTCCTTGCTTGTTTTATTATTCATTTGAGTAAAATATTCTTACATTCCCAATTTTATTTACTCCTTTTAACATGATCACCCATTTCGACTTGCAATGTCTGTTTCATGGTTTCTATCGCAGCTTGAAATAAAAATGAACTAGCTGTTTTCATTGCCCTACTAACAGTTTATCGTCTCGTAACTTATTCACTCTTCCCTGTAACTAAAGTTTCTACCTGTAGATGAGGCATAAAGAGTCAATTTAGTAGTAGTCCGCCATAATCCCTACCTACTATAATACAGATATAACGTGTCTCAACTCTCGTTAGTTGATATTATTCACGCAGTTATGCTTGGATAAATCTCTGACAAATGAAGGCACTGCATTCAGTCTAAGCTATACCTAGCTATAGAATAGAGTACTATTCTATAGCACAACATAATTGTTGAACCTTGTAAGGTATAAATAATATGACTGCATAAATATATTATATAGGTTATACATCCGAATTAACAAGACAAGCATGTCAATGTGCGTCATGTGGCTTCGGATTTTTGTTGTACAAATAGGTTTCTATTGCCATTAAAAAACGAGGGTTTGTATCACTATAACTTATAAGTGGAACTTGTTATTGGCTTTATGAGTTACGACACCTAAATTGATAGTATATAACATATATACTATCAATTTATGTATATAACAGTATTCCTAATATAATAAATAAATAAAATAAGCAGTCACCTTTAATTACAGTCACCAAAGTATAAAATATAATGTCACATAACATAAGCGGAACGCATGCTAAAACAAATAATGCGAATCGAATTATAAATAAAGATTTTGCTGAATAAAATTAATACATTTTACATAACGAAAAATTTTGCTGAATAAAATTAGCACATACTACAATGCATTGAACAGCATTGTGGTAAAATTCACGTTTTTTATATGAAACATTGTATAATAGGGCACGAGTTGCAATTTACAACGTAATAACGTCAGCCCTATATAGGGCTGACGTTATTACGTTGTAAATTGCAATAATATTATTTACAGTCATATTAACACGGGATCCCTATGCTAATGAAAGGGGTTACATCTTTCATCCACCACGCAGACCAAACGCGATGTTTTTCTTCTTCTGTGATGAGCTTAAAGAGCCTAAAAATCACGTAGGTACTTGAAAATATATATTTCATTAATAAATTACAATTTAATTAGGCTCACCTCCTATCACATCATGGGACGGAATACGGACGGCAAAAAGTGGGGCACTAGGAGCGCCGCTGCACACCGCTTTCGGGGATAAAAGGCATGTGTGTGTGTGTGTGTGTGTGTGTGTGTATGTGTGAAACAAAAAGCAAAAAATTTGTTATTTATGTAATCTGTACAAGATAATACCACCCAGGTTGAGACTGATTTTTACTACAAAAAAGATGATAACACGACTTTACCGATGTTTTTTTTATCCAGACTTATCTGTTACATTGAAAAACGTACGGACAGATTGCGTAATACCAAAAATTATGAACATACCATACTGTCTGCAAATTTCACGCTCTAGAATTTGCACCTGGGATTTTAAATTCAGCTGTTTGCATCGTTGCAGCTAGTGTTCACGGCAATTACTTTTTCAAAAATCATCATAATATCTCGAGTCTCCTACTTTATGTTAGGGAGGTAATGATCCTCTCGCTGCCTGCCGTGGTCGATTCCATGGTCGGCGGCCAGGAGGCCTGGCTTCTGAGCCCCCCCCCCCCCCCCGCCTCCAACAACGACAGGAGACGGACCGCCAATAGCGGTACGCGCAGGGGCGGTTGCTGACGACAACTTACACGTGAGTCGGAGGAAGCCCGCAGCCGTCCCTAATGCGCCGAAGATGGCCACCGCGGAGTTTTGGTTGGTATGCCGTGCATTGTACATAGGTTAGGGACTCGGCCCGGCGGTCGTCCGACATTTTCCATCCCTCCGGGCGGCTCAACGTCGGGTCGTAAGGCACGGTGAACCCAACATAACCGCTCAGTCGTTCCCCTTCAACGCTGGGCGGTAGTAATAAGTCACTTTCTCTGCGTAAAAAAAAAGGGAGGTAATGATAGTCGTTCGAAAATGGTCCATAGTCAGGCGACACTCATAAAGAAAAATCTGTTAGTGTTTTTTGAATGATTATATCACGAGGCTAGAGCTCCACTATGGTTTTTAATTAATAAAGCAATGTTACAATTTTTTTTATAAGGGCGCTGATAATCGGTTTGAAAATTAAATACTCAATAGAATAGCATTTTTTTATAGGGCAGAGATTCATTTAAGTCAATCTATTAGGTGCCTACCTAAAGTCAAAGTAGGTTATGGGTCTACTACACGGGCAAATAGAACCCAATATATTTGAAAAGTAGTAAAAGAATTAAAAAAAATCGTTAAAATAAGTTCATCTCATAATACTATTAATCGCAGTAGCTATCTGTTTACGTAAGATTTTTTAATAACCGTTTCATAGCCATATTTAATCTGTTAGCGCTTCGAGCGCGGATTTCATAGATACAGAAATAAGAAATTATTAAATCATAAGCAAAGTAGTATTTCTCCAATTCGTATTTTATGTTTATACACACATTAAATTATTTTTTTGAGTACCTTATTTAATTTGAAAATTTTTCGTATTTGCTTTTAACTTCGCTTCGCAAAAGTAATCATTTAAATCGGAACGTACGGTACAGTTCTTGTTGAATCTCCCCCTGTCAAAGTCGGTTAATAAAATAGTTTTGTTTTTTAATACAAACCTTAGCATGAGTTGACGCACCATTGTATAGATAACATAATGGTTTCGCCTAAGTAATTTTTTGTGTGGTTTGAACAGCGTGCCCGTGGGAGTTGGAACTAAAATACAGCAGCGTGAACGTTGCGCGCGTTTAAACTTCTAATAGTATAATATAAAATAAAATAAACTCATTTGCAAAAAAAACGGGCACCTAAGCAATGAACCATTTCAAATGTTACTATTGGTTTGTTTGATAATTATAGGTAGTTTTACTTTCACAATTTTGTAAATTAATAAGCAAATAATCGTTTTCGTCAGTATTATCATAAAATTTTGATAAGATTTATGGGTTTTAATGCTAAAGTACACTAGTAGTGTATGCTCGCTAGTAGTGCATATGCTCGTGAAGTAAAAGTTAACAAAGATTTTTGTTTGTTTTTTCTTTAATAAAGTAAAAGCAGATAAATGTTTAGTATCGAGTGTGACCCCCTCTAGCTGAAATCACAGCTTGAATTCGTCTGGGTATGCTAGCGAGGATATCCCGGATACTTGCTTGCGGAATACGTTCCCACTCCGTGGTAATCACATTCTTCAGCTCTCTGATGGTTTGCGGAGCCGGTTGTACTGATCTCACGCGTCGTTTCAGAACGTCCCAGACATGCTCTATAGGATTGAGGTCGGGACTTCGAGCTGGCCAATCCAAACAACGAATGCCGACCTCATGCACATACGCTTCCACATCGCCAGACCGGTGGGCGCGAGCGTTGTCGTCCATAAAAATTGAGTCTTCGCCTAAAGCGGCCAATGCGGGTTGTGCATGAGGAATAAGAACTTCCGTTATGTATCGATGTCCAGTCAGTGAGCCGTTTTCAATGAAGACTAACTCTGTACGATCCATTGAATTTATTCCTGCCCAAAACATAATAGAGCCCCCACCATAAGGTGTGATTTCTTCAAAACAAGCCTCTGCAAAGCGTTCTCCTCGTCTTCGTAGCACTTGCCGACGTCGATCTTCACCGAACAGAGATATCCTGGCTTCATCGGAGAACAATACCCTATTCCAGTCTTCTTGAGTCCATGACTCACAATTTCGAGCAAACCTAAGCCTGGCAACTCTGTGCTCACGGAGTAACTTAGGGCCGCGGGCCGGGCGATGACTGCGTATATTGGCCGCGAGCAGCCTCCTCCTGACCGTCCATAGACTAATATGCACATTTCTTACTTCTTCGAGGTTGTTCTTAAGGTCCACATACGAAGACTTGCGATTTCTCAATGCGCGACTCACAAGAAAACGATCATCCCGTGGTTGGGTACATGGTTTTCTTCCAGAACCAGGCCTTCTCGCGACGGAACCGGTGTCTTGATACCGCTGCCAGGTCCTTTGAACCGTCGAGCGACTCACACTTAGCCTCTGAGCCACGAAGCATTGGCTGCAGCCCTCTTCGAGCAGCGTAATAATTTTTGTAGCTTTTACCACTTTCTCTAACATTATTGAGACAGCTAAACAGCAATAAATGAAGCTTTGACAATTAAGAATATGAAATAAATTCATAAAAATTGACTAAAAGTTATGAAAACCGATATTATCTTTTGGAACTTCGCACCAAAAATGTAGGATAAAAAGTGGTTTTCTGTAAAAACGAGCATCAAACGAAAATTTTAATTTAGAACGTACTGTTTTAAACACCACGGCATTTTTAAAACCGGCCAGTAACATGTACAAATGATTGAAATAATTTTGGTACCGTATTTTTTTAAAAAAGAATTAAAATCCAAACCGCCCGTTTTTTTTGCAAATGAGTGTATATATAAGCACGTGTCAAATTGTATGGAAAATGTCAGGCCGTTTTTGATATATGTATGGGATCGTCTATGCGTTAACTTATTCTATACGAATACGTTACGATTACTATACGAAACGAGTAAATTCGTGCTCGGTACACTGTTCGCCGTCATCTATATTAAGATAATAATAGAGCAGCGTTAGTAATTTTATATTTATTTAGGACTAGCTTTTGCCAGCGGCTCCGCCCGCGTGAAAGAGTTTTTCCGGGATAAAAGTCCCGTTTTATATTTCACGGGTATAAAAAGTAGCCTATGTCCTATTCAGGCTCTAAAATATCTGTGTACCAAATTTCATTTAAATCGGTTCAGTAGTTTTGGCGTGTTTATAATATTATTAATTTCAACCAAATTTGATTACCATAAAAACGGTTCTAGTGAATTAATCTTAAAAGATAGACATATACTGTCGCGGATATTTTTTAGATCATTTCAAGAGGAATAATTCTTTCATACATATATTTTTGGTATCTTTAACCGTTTTCGCAGCGCACGCAATGGAAGCCCTCAAGGATGAATAATTATCCCCGTTTTTTTTTCACATTTTCCATTATTTCTTCGCTCCTAATAGTTGCATCGTGATGTTATATAGCCTTAAGCCTTCCTCGATAAATGGTCTATTCAACACAAAAAGAATTCGAACCAGTAGTTCCTGAGATTAGCGCGTTCAAACAAACAAACAAACTCTTCAGCTTTATAATATTAAGTATAGATTGGAAGATTTTGAACCGATTATAAATTTTCTTATACCACAATACTTTTATTAATATAAGATACAAGTTCTAATAAAACAGCATAAACAGCATTATAATCATCATCAGACATGAGGTCTTTTTTTTAATAAAACACCTCCGTAAAAGTTTTCGAAATTTGTACATAAAACAGTATTAAGGTAATATAAACTATAAACATAAACACACGATAACATTTACATACATAAATACATTACAGACCTGTAGAATTCGCCGACTTTTCTAGCACATTTTACTTAGGTAGAAGTACGGTAATAAGCAAATATACTTTTCCGCGAAACCTTTTTGGACTTACAGGATTCGGATCGCAATTTATCGCTTGACAATTTTATTTCATTTTAATTCACTTCCAGGATGCCGAGAGGGTGTTTCTTTCAATAAAACACAGCACTTGCTACTAATGCGATGTTCAATTTATAATGCAAATACAGTTTATATTTTAGGAAGTTGAAAAGGCAATAATTCAATAAAATGTAACTTGAAGCTTATTATGGCTCCATTCTACGTTTGATAGCATTAAGTACTGTATTAATACGATGTAAATACTACCCTGTGACCGACATATATATTTATGTAGTACTCAACACAATAAAAAACAAGAAGTATGGATTGTAAAAAAAAAAAAAAATTAAATTTAAATAATCCCCGAATGTCTTGAAAAAATGTCTGCTTTACTTTTTAGAGATGTTTTGTGTCCGGGGTATTTTAAATTTTTATTTCAAACTTTTAAAAAATATTTTATTGTCTATCATGGGGCCTTGATAATCAACTTTTCATTGAGACCATCCTTATGAGCCAAAACACGCTATATGTGCTATAAGTTGCTAAGGAATTGGGTATCTGGCAGACTACTTGATGCTGCAGCATCAGCTCATGTTAAAAATTATTGCCAAAGTCACAGTACACAAAATTACAACACACACAAAATCAATCAGACTTTTTAAGTTAGAAATGCGCTGATAATCTTCAAACGCATGAACTGATCTTCATAAATTATTAGCTAAGAACCATCTCGATCACATTAGCTTTCAAACAAAAAACAGCATCCAAATCGGTCCATTCGTTTCATTGCTACAATGCCACAGACAGACACACAGATACAAACCTTAAACTTCCCTCTTTTTTGTTGGGGGATTAAAAAAGAGTATTATTAGCAGCCGTCCCTAATGCGCCGAAGATGGCCACCGCGGAGTTTTGGTTGGTATGTCGTGTGTTGTATACCGGGTGGAAGGGAAACGCTCTCTATACCGGAACGGTAAGAGAGAAGAACCATAACATTAACGAAAAACTATATTCATTTGCAAAGCTAAGCGATAATACTTACGATTTTAGTATTTCCGTAATTCATGCGCGCGCAATGTAAAGCGTACAAAGAATTGGGCGGCCGTCGCGCTGCGCCGGGATCAGCCCGCGGTCGTTAACCCGTCAGCTGATGTACGTGTTTCATTACGATTTTTTTTGAAATATTGACCTTTTTTACTATGTTTTTCAAAATAATAGTTTTATTTATCTATCCATACGTGAAGCTGTACAGAAATTTGAGAAAATCCTACTAAAATTGTAACAATGCGATCGCGATTTTTTTAGTGCCATCACGTCAGGAATCACCAATACTATCACCTGTATTCGTTTCCGAGAGCGTTTCCTTTCCACCCGGTATAGGTTAGGGACTCGGCCCGGCGGTCGCCCGATGGTTCCATCTCTCCGGACAGCTCAACGTCGGCACGTAAGGAACGGTGAACCCAACATAACCGCTCAGTCTTCCCCTTGAAGGCTGGGCGGTAGTAATAAGTCACTTTCTCCGCGTTAAAAAAAAAAGATCTTAAGGTCTTCTTTCTCTTAAGTTTGAACTAAAGGTCTTGGTTAATTCATTACCTATAACCTTTACAAAACCGTTAAACAATAATTGATTGTGTACAAAAAAATAAAAATCATTTCTTTGGTTACAATTCCATGTTAAGTTCCAAACATTCCAAACGTCGTCCATCGGCAAATAATTGGTGGCCAGAAATCTAGATTTTGACTGACGTAGAGTGCCAACAAAAACAATACAATTAAGAAAATGCCGCAAAAATGACTATTCAGACGTACAAAAATAAAAATAAAAACATATGCTAACAAACGAAAGCAATAAAACGTTGGTATGGCGTGCCACAGACAGCTCTCAAAAATACGCGCCACGCGGTCTCGAGTGTAAACACTTCATGTGGAAAGGCAATTAATACTCTTTGCATTCTGTCGCGAAAGTGTTCAAATCCTTTATAGTCAGTCTGTGGAATAAATGTCCCAAATCAGGGTGTTCAAATGTGATAATTAAGTGGCGGGACAACACAGGAACGGGGCTTGTTCAGACGCGCATGACGTTGAATAAGTAATGAATGTTCTTACGCAAAACTACGGCTTGAGTTGCGTTTTGAGAAAACGAACTGTCCCACGCTATTCGGATTTTGTGTTTCCTGCAGCACCCAGGAGTTGTTTTTATTTTTTTTAAATAAAGCTATATGTACTTATTTTAATTTAATTTGGTATTAATGCAGTCAATCACATTTCAGAAGTTCGATTCTGTGACTCATTCTTTTGAAGACTGTGTCGTACTTAAATTTACTGCGTATTTAAGAAATTTATTAGTCATTTACTACAAATGTTCATATTGTGTTTAATTTGCCTTCACTTACCATTTTCCGATCCGTTGTATTTACCGGATGCCCTACAACTTGCCTTAAAACTGTTTCAAGACACTTACATGCAAGATTTCGTAGGCCTTAGAAGTGCTTATCCATAGCAAAGTGTACTTTTTGCAAACATTAATGTAGACGTAGTATTATGTTGTATTAAATGAAGTGTTATCTATTACTTATTGCAATTAATTATTTATTTTATTAATATCAGAACACATACCTAACATAATATTACAAAATATAACACTTCGCTTTTTGAATTACCAATGCTTTCATTAACTAGACAACAGACCGAGCACGCACTACACTCTACACTCCAGGCAGATGATTTCCAAAGGGCGGACACGGTACGGTGTTTCGGGGGCTTCTGAGCCCCCGCAACAGGAAAAGGACCGCAATAGCGGTACGTGCAGGGGCGGTTGCGGACGACAACTTAGACGTGAGTCAGAGGAAGCCCGCAGCCGTCCCTAATGCGCCGAAGATGGCAGTATAAAAAAAAAAAAAAAGGCAGATGATTTATTAATATTATTCATTTACAGCTTTTGCATTAATTATTTCCTGTAAATCTTTAACGCTTACTTTGCACAACGAATGTAAACAAAATATTTTGTGTGATAATTTGTACCTAAATCGGTCGCTCTACATTAAAATATAGTTTTACTAAATTTTGCCCGCGGCTCCACCCGCGTAAGAAAGTTTTTCTGGGATAAATAGAAGCCTTTGTGTTAATCCAGGACATGATCTAGCCGTTTCCCAAATTTCATCGAAATCCGTTCAGTAGGTTTTGCGTAAAAGTGTAACAAACATGCATTCCTACAAACTTTCGCGTTTATAATATGAGTAGGATGAATGGTTGGTAAACATTAATTTGTAGCTTTTTACGATGAACAAAAATAAAATAAATGTACTTATAATTTGTATCTCATGTTTATGTACTATCCCAAAATAAATATCTAGGTCTTGTTCAAGAGAATTCTATAAATCATTTTTAAGTTATTTATACAATTCTATGAACGTAGAAAGTGTATATTTTGGGATAGTACATAAACATGAGATACAAATAAAATAAAATTATAACATATCGAAAACGGCATTCGCTAAACTCACAAACTTATGCCATAAAACCTTTTTTAACAGTTCGCCTACATAAAATCCTACCTTGTCAGTACTTCAATATGAATTTTCTGCTTTATGGAAAGTTATCGGTGTCATCCCTAGAGACAACATATCGGGTCCCCCCAGCTTCCCCATCGACGTAATAACGACCGACTTTGCCGAGTGGGCTTAAATCTTACAACACCTACCTCCCACCTCGTAGAGCGCCGTCTAAAGAATGAAATCTAAGTCGCGATTACAATTGGTCCCGCCGGAGACGGTAACTTATCCAAAAAATCCGAGGTGATTTAATGTACCTACCTACCCAGAAGTCACGGATTTAAAGCGTTCGTAAGAAGGCTTCGAATGCGAATTCCTTTCGCGATTTTATCTCTACTATGTTTGACTTTTCTATCTGATGAAGAAAGAAGAGGGAAGAATAAATGTTCCGTAAAACGACGATTATAAAATGAATTCATGTATAAAATAAATTTTATAATTCTAGCAATGATTGAGTATATTTTATATCCAAAATGTCTCGCATTCTTTTTGAAGCACGATGAATTATAAAAGTAGATGTTTAATGCGTTTATGGGACTCACAGTATAATAGTAATTTTGAACACAAATATTTTGTGTTTGGTCGCCTTATACATTTATGAGACGAATAGCGTTTATCAGCAAGCGATGAAATCGGTCCTAAATTTTTTTTTAAGTTAATGATATTGTACTGGAGTATAATATATTATAAATTTAATTTGAAGTGTTAAACAAAATAATGTTTATTTCACTGAAAACATGTCTAAATATAATAATATTTCTTCGTTGCATAATGCATTTATAAAGTTTTATACACACACACACACACGCCCACACACACACACACACACACACACACACACACACGCGCCTTTTATCTCGAAGGGGTAGGCAGAGGCGCAACTAGTTCACCCTTTTCGCCGTTATTTCGTCCCATGATGAAATGAAATCCTCCTAGCCAGTTTCGGCCACGGCGGTCAATCTCAACGGAGATCAGCCAGGTACGCAGGAGATATTATAGTGCACAAGCGTGTGCGCAATACACAGGTGCACTCGCTATTCCTTCACTCTCATAGTCCGATGAGACGGCAATCCGACATGACCGGAGAGTGATCAGAACCAAGACCAACGGCTTTACGTGCTTTCCGAGGCACGGGGATATCACACCGCCAACTTCCTGACTCCGAGCTGCGACTGAGTAATTTTAAAGATGGAAAAACCCAGTCACTATATTTTTGGCTCGACCCGGGATTCGAACCCAGGACCTCAGCGCGCAAATCGTACTCGTAACGCGTACGCAATACAACTACGCCACCGAGGCAGGGTGATATGATAGGGGGCGATCCTATCAACATATCGGACATAAATTTCAAACGCCGAGCTGATACTGAATAGAAAAACCCAATATCACTTTGCCCGACCCGGGGATTACACCCGAGACTTCAGCATTGCAGTCGTACAATAATACAACTACGCCACCGAGGCAGTATAAAGTTTTATATTAAACATTTTATCATGTAAACTTGTACAATCTCATTTTAGTTCCAAAGCTGTGCTAAACCGGTGACTGGGAGACGGCATGGTTGTAAACGTGCTTCACTGTTAACTTTTTTCGACCTGGTCTATTTTAACTGGTGGGAACGTGGCAAGGCAGTAAAGTTTCCAACTAGTCTCTTTACGACGACTCCTCTCGTAACAGAATGATTGCGCACGAAGCTTTCCACAGTAAAATGCAATAAGTTTAAAATAAATTATCTTCACAAGACTGTATTACAATTGTGGAATACTCAATGATCTTATTTTAAAGCCACAAGCCTTTTGTATGTACAGAAACAATTTCCCTAAGCTAGCTTACGTTCCGGATGACGGTGGCCCAAAGTTGCATCGGCGTCATAATTCTAAAGCAAAAGTTGAGTATAGTTCCACAGTTGGAATTACGCCAGTATGTTATACAAAATGTTAAGAATTTTAATAACCCCATTTAGAATGTTTGAATTGACAGGAGCATTTCGCGCGGCAACTGCCAAATCTTGTATATACCTTTCCTTTCATGTGTGTGAAAATATATACAGAGTCCCTCTTTTACCATATTAGCTGGCATTAAGTTAATAAACCGAGGGACGCTTTCTTTATTCATCCTATTAAGCGCTGTTTGTTTTTGGCGCGAACAAATAAAGGTTTCAGTATGATAGTCGATTTCATACTGAGCTCTTAATTATAAAAATGTTAAGTTGGTTGACTTCATTTGGACGGCGAGCAAGTAGTTTCCAGCTTGATCACTGGCCTTTCGTGGGTAAAAAGGAGAACAAACAAAGCCTTTTCCTCAATTAAGCAATTTGTGCGGACATAAATTCAACGAGTGTATGGCGCTCACCGGTTGCTGGGGATGTTACACTTCTATTAGAGAAACAACTTGTTTATTTTGTAGTGAATATACACAGGTGGAGTTATTATTTATGTTCACTGAAATTTCGTTTTGAGGACTGTATAATTTTTTTTTCTCTCTTTGATTATATTTCTTTTATTTGTAACGGTTGGATTGGTAACACATCACGTGTAACATTGTTAGAATACACCATATTATATTCTCAGAATATAGCATAACTTATAAATCAGTTTTATTCAATCGATTATAATCGTATAGTGTTTAGTTCAACACACACACACACACTCACACCTTTTATCCACAAAGGGGTAGGCAGAGGCGCAACTAATGCACCCACTTTTCGCTGTGCATATTCCGTCCCATGATGTGATAGGGGGTGAGCATATCGCCATATCGGACACAAATTCCAGACTCCAGACTGATACTGAAAAATCCAATATCACTTTGCCCGACCCAAGGATCGAACCCAAGACCTTAGGATTGCAGTCGTACCATACCACAACTACGCCACCGAGGCAGTTTTTATTTCAAGTATCTATAAGTAATTACGTAGTAGTTACTATAATCGTAATATAATATAAATCGTAATACAAGATTATAGGTGGAATAAAAATCTATATAAATTATAATCTCTAGAAAATAATTTATATAGATTTTTATTCCACCTATAATCTTGTTTTACGCTGTAATTAAAAACACATATGGGAGGGGATTTTCCTCGAGTGCAATGTCGTTAATGAAACTGTCTGTAATTAGGTGAAGTCCGGGTCCAATTCTATTCTACAAATGCCTCAAATGAGGCAACGAGGTTGAGGTCATTCCGCTACGAACCACCGCCATATTTTAAGCCAACGTTCATGAAAAGATTCAGCTACATTTACGTAATATTTAATTAAAAACTGTCACGTTTTGAACCGGTCGCGGCGGTTATTGTATTATAAGACACCAGAACCATACCTACAACTGGAACATTGTGGTAATTTTAACTTGAATTTAATAAGCTCAGTATGTACACAAGTACACTGTCGCAACGTATTCTACTTTCAAACTTTGAAGCAAAACTTGCATGCTTATGTCAAAATTCTGCGCACTCGGTATTTTTGATCCATTCAACCCATAGCACGAGTATTTTGTATCATAATACAATTGTGTAGAAATATGCATGATGTACAGATGACGACAACTACTCTCAAGTTCATTTTTAAGAACTAAATAAGAGTTGTCCTCTCACCCGAAACTTTTTTGTCAATTAGTATTGCCAAAATATGATGCTTTCATATTACTATAAAAAAATTAAATCAAAATTTAAATAACCTCCGACACAAAAAATCTCTATAAAGTAAAATAATAATAGTGTCTTTGTCGTTTAAGTACCTACTAATATTTTGACCCAACCGTCGTCACGTCAGGGGACCGCTAAAGAAGTATTTTCATCTCCCTGCTCCGGAGATCGGTCCACCGACGTGAGGACGCTTGGGTCAAAATATTAGTAGGTACTTAAACGACAAAGACACTATTATTATTTTACTTTTTAGAGATTTTTTGTGTCGGGGGTTATTTAAATTTTGATTTAATTTTTTAACTAACTTCATCTTAGGTAACTCTAACCAAAGCTTAAAAAGAAATACTTTAATAATTTAACAAACAATATTTAAATATTTTACAATGCTCTCAACGCAGTTAGCTTGAGTACGCGACTGTTGCATGCAGCATGGTCGCCTTTCCATTCTTAACATTCTCGTATCTAGAAAGTACGAGTGTTCAGATCTATCGCCTTCAATAAAATTACATATTCGTAGGAATTCGTACAACATGCGGTATTCATAAATTTAGAAACGCATTTCTCCGGGACATAACATTTGTCTTATGAAGGCGATTTTTTAAAATTCTTGTTATTATGAAACACAGGGCAACCATTTGACAGTGTTCCTGGCCACCCGTAGAAGAACACTAAAGATTGTCTTTCATATCACGTTATGTAGGTTTCCAATCAACCCTTCAAAGACTTCGTTGTCTTTATAATACTATACGAACTATAATTGATATTGATATTGGTATTTTGACTCTACTTTTTGAAAATCATTGGTTGGTTCTCACTGAGCGTCTCAATGAAAGTGAGAAAAAATGGTTCACTGGTGTAAACATACGTCTTGTTGCTGTAGTTTTCCCTTTTTAGAAAAAAGAAACATATATATTTGAACAAGCAACATTACAAAAAATTACAAAATCTTCACAACATTTAAATTCAATTTGCTCGTTACAAAAACGACCCCAACTCAGCATAAGCTGGTAAAATCCAGCGCTGGTCTTCCGTTGTGCCGTTTTGTGATGTACGGGCGCCAAAGGCATAGACATTGTACATTAATTGTTAAACCTAGGGTGACAATCCTGACAGGTCACGCTCATGAAATTATAACAGTAAGTGTTAGGTAGGCACTTTACTTTTACTAGTTACTACCTAACCCAGCGAACTTCGTATCGCTTCAGAATCAATGAATGTTGTGTTAACTTATTTGATTTTTATTTAATTCATAAATTATAGCTAAGAACCATCTCGATCACATCAGGTTTCAAACAAAAAATAAAGCGTCAATATCGGTCCATTCGTTTGAGTGCTACAATGCCACAGACAAACATACAAATACACAGATACACAGGTACATATCCTAAACTTTTAACACTTTTCTTTTTGTGTCAGGGATAAAAAAACAACGCCATGTTCATTTTTTAAAATTACAATTGAATTGTATAGGAAAATGAACTTCCTTCATAATTTTCTTGATCGTGAACTTTTTTCATATTTTTATAGTTTTTCTGCTATTTGGAAGGGATACAAATTCCAAAAATCAAAGAACATTGTAATCGGTAGGAAACAATTGGATTTCTTCATCTGTTTTTAAGTGGATTGCGCTGACGTCGTGTGCTTATTGCGCTTTAGATCGATTTTGTAATTGAGGGTCTTTAATAGCGGGAAGCATTGTTTGTTTAACGCGGGCGGAGTCGCGAGCATCGCCTAGTATTTGATACAATTTATGTTTATTCATTTTTATCCTGCAAGCAATTTATCACAGCTGTCTGCTTCACCGAATCTTAGACACTGATAGTTGATAGAATATGAATTATAGAGTGTCTGATAGCTTCATCCGTTGACTATCGAACCTTCTTTTAACACTAATCTATTCACTTAAATATTTTACTCAATCATAAACTCAGCAAACTATAGTCGGAAGATTGTCGCTAAAATCCATCTCAAAGTTTAACTTTTGTCTATGGCAACAAATACCTAATGGAAGTCTGAATATTTAGCAAAGTTCTTCACCTAAGCTAGTAAGTTCATCGTTTGGGATTATTTGTGTGCGCCTTAGTTCGTAGCGACGGTTTCTCCTGTGCAATTAGGTATTTCGGCTTTCATTGTGAGAAACTCCAAATCACTTTCTTGAATAGGTTTCAAATTAGTATGTCAGCTGAGACGCCTTCAGCGCTCTTCGTAGTGTCTTTTAGTTTCAACGCGGAAACAATAGCATTTTCTAGAATTGGATACTATTTTTATCTGAACGGCTGTGGAACATGATTTTTGAATGATAAGTATATATTTGTGTAACTAGGAGAGAATGCGTTAGAAAGCAGAAAACTATTGAAAAATATTGAATTTTAACAAAGGATGCTGCAATAAACTTTCAACAAAAAAATTACCATATTATGTTCACAAAGTCTTCTTTATTAAAATAAAACACTATGATTATATTATAATTAATATACCATTAGTTTGGGCATCGCAAATCTTACGTCTGATTTTTTGATTAGTGTTACTCGGAAATTGTTTTACGTTTTTATTCAATTAAGTCAATTTGACTGAATTAAGATTAAGATAGAAATTGCTCAAAAAATTAAATTTGGCAAACGATTATACCACGTCCTGGATTAACAGATAGGCTACTTTTTGTCGCGATAGTTTGCTCCCATGAAATAATGGATGATTTTCATTTGATTTTTAAACAGATGGCACTGGCGTTTTAAGGATTTGTTGCGGGACAGGTGTTTCATGCGGTCGAAGCCGCAAGCAATACGTATTATAATGATATTTATATATTTATACAAAAAATCTTTTGCGGAAAGCTTTGAACAATTAACTGCAATAAGACTGATGAACAAGCTTCTATCACGAATTTGTACAAAATATACATTCGACAGAATTAAGCGTAAGTAATTTCTTCGGATAAGAGATTTTTCCTAAAATCCTCCGGCCCGCAGCTTCATCTATCTGCAATGTTTTATTGGAAACTAATTACGTAGTCAAGCAATGAATGTTTGGTAAAAAAACATTCTATAGGCAAAAGAGAACTTTTCAGCAAATAGAAACCAAGGCAGGGTTCCGAAAACGTACAAATTTTCGATTATCCGATGAGTAATTGAACATTTGAAAGTTATAATTATCTATTCCATTTCAGGTATTCTGAAGAAGAGTAATTCATTCCTGAATGACCGGTGGATATTTAGTACGAATGAATACCTACTTACAATTTTCATAAAATTTTAAAATAAGTAGGAATATAATATTAGCGCTAAAATTTGTTTTATGTCAGTATTCAAATAAATATTTCGTGATCCAATCAATTATAAATTAACCGATCAATGTGACTCCAATCTTATGAGGTTAACTGTTAGGACTAAATTGTACTATCACACATTCTCTTTATCTATTTTTTAAGTGCAATCGCCACAGTTACGTTGAACATCGTAATTTCAACCATCGCCGAATACGGGCAGTACCTACTTAGTCATTAAATTGAATCTTAATAATAATATAAGTAATATAAGTGTACATTTTTTAATTGAAATCTATGTATAAAATAGGTCTCGGGTTCGATTCCCGGGTCGGGCAAAGTGATATTGAGTTTTCTATTCAATATCAGCTCGGAGTCTGGACTTTGTGCCCGACATGGCGATAGGCTCGCCCCCTATCACATTATGGGACGGAATAACGGTGAAAAGTGGGTGCACTAGTTGCGACTCTGCCTACCCCTTCGGGGATAATAGGCGTGAGTGAGTGTGTGTGTGTGTGTGTATAAAATATCAAGAAATAAAATAAAAAATTATCAAAAAATAAAAATAACTTCAAAACCACTACAAAACAAAAAATAATTTAACTTCATACACGTATATTTGGAGTCGGTGCCTAATTTAAGTTGAACATTGTTTTCTTACATATTTGTTCGTGTATTTGCTTCGCTTAGCTGGCAATTTAAAAATATGTGTGGATATAAATTATTATGTTCCCTGTGGACCCCAAAACGGCTGAAGCGATTGTCATGAATTTTTTAGGTTACCTCCATATTCCTACCCCCGCCCCCTTTTTGGTAAATTCGTTTCAGCATCGGCATCTGACTATAGATACGTGTAGCAAACGTGTTCACTCCTTCCCACAACTTGTGTTCCTTCAAGCGGAGTGTGAAGAAGCAATTAAGCAGGCCGGCATAACTATTTCGACGGTCGATATATATCTTTTTGGGCTTCTCTTCACGTACCTTCAGGCACAGTGAGGTCACTTTGCTTTTGCATCAATAAAAAAAATGCAACCAGTGCGAAGCCAAGGTAGGTCGCATATACATATAATTCTAAGATTATTCCATCGAAGCTGTTGGGTTATATTCAAATGTAAATCAGTATGGAACAATTATTATTGCCCACACTATACTACAACATTTAGCAAGTCGTCCCTCTTGAGCTCGTAAAATATAAAGGCAATAAATGTCAAGCACAGACAGCCAAGTTTCACAACATAAAAGTTTGCGAGCGGTCGTGAACACGGCCTCGGAGACCAAGAGGCTATTCAGCATTTTTCTATAATATTGTTTAGAAGTAAGCATATTATTATCATTGGATTTCACTTTTTGTATAATTACCACTTCTCTTTAATGATTGTTTTACGTATCAGTACTTAAATTGAAAATTATATTATATTCGTATTTCATATAACCTATTGTGGTTTATTTATAAGTGAGAATTATGGTAATAAAGGATGCTATGAAAATACATCGACGGTCCCATAGAACTAAGTCGTATATGCAAAATGAAGCTTTTCAGTAGAGCGCTTTGAAAGTCTAAGTTAATTGTGAAAATCACAAGTTATACATGAACGAAACATTATATTTTATAGGGTTCAGTAACAACTTTGAACCTAATATTTGAAAATAGCACTAATTCGCACATGAATACAAACTTATGACTATCAAAGCGCTCTACTGAAAAGCTAACATTTTGCATGTACGACTTTGTTCTATGGGACCGTCGACATATAAGTGACATGTCCAACAACGGGCTTAAAATTCTATCCAAAATACTTTATATTATATACTCGGATAGTAGTCCTAAAATCTAAAAAGGTGGACACGGTACGGTGTTTCAGGGGTTTCTGAGCCCCCGCAACAGGAAAAGGACCGCAACAGCGGTACGCGCAGGGGCGGTTGCGGACGACAACTTAGACGTGAGTCGGAGGAAGCCCGCACCCCTCCCTAATGCGCCGAAGATGGCTGTTTAAAAAAAAAAAAAGTCCTAAAATCTAGGGCTTTGCAATAAATCGTATCTATAGTTTTAAAGTCCGCCGATTTTGAGATTTGTATAATTTTATTTTGCTATGAAGGACATTAAAAGTTAGTTATAAATGGCAGGGGCAATTTTTTCATTTATTGGTCCATAATTCATATTTTCCCTTTTAATATCTATAAAGTTTGAGCGTGGTAAGATTTTGAGGCCCAACTCTCCTTTAGTGTGTATTCAAAACAGTACGAGGATTTCTTTGTTGTTATATTAAAGGGGTTCGTCGAACTAGCGAACTGTATTATATTTCGAGAAATGTAACGAAAAACAATAGACGATATTCTAATGAAATTTTATGGACCGAATGGGCTTAATTTCAAATCATAAATAAACTGTCTTACAAAGAGTTATATTACACAAAATAATTATCACCTCAAAAATTGCTTTGAATACAAAAAACAACAGCCGTTTCCAAACAAGACGACGCCTGTATCGTGTGAAACCTACGTTCGAATTGTATGACACCAAGAAAACTTTATTAACTAACTAAATGTTGCTCGCGACTTCGCCTGCATGAAAAACCATTCCAGTCATAAAAGTCCCTAAAACTCTGTAGCGATGTATGGCGCCACAAGTACGACGGCAGCGTCATTTATTTAAAAAGATTCCATTATTTCTACCGCCAAGCAGCAGTGTGCATGCTCGGTTGTGTTTCGTATGAAGGACATTGTAGCCAGTGTAACTACTGTATATAATGAGACTTAACATCCTGTGTCTCAGGATGACGAGCACAGTGGAATGCCACAAATTCCTTTATAACTCCAAGGTGCTGGATGGTGTTGCTACTTTTTATGGGTGGTCGTATCGCTTATCATCAGGCGAACGGCATGCTCGTCTCGTAATTCAATGCAAAAAAAATCCCGTGGGAAAAAATTAGCGGGATAAAAAATAGCCTACGTATTGATCCAGGAAATGGCCTGTCTGTGTGCGAAATTTCTTCTAAATCCGTTTAACTATTATATTTCTACAGTTACTTTCAACAAACATGCAAATATCCAAACATTGTCACAAACTTGTGCATTTATAATATTACTAAGAACTAGTGTAGTGTAAGCATTAACCGAAATAAAATAGAAATAAATAAAACTGACAGTAGATTCTTGAGAGGATAGCTTTTGTTATTGAGCAGCTCATGATAGACTTAGTAATATCGTAGTCGATACTTCGTAACTCGTGAGTAAAATAAGAATTTAGCGACCTTGTTGTGTGTTGCTCCATGGCAAGATTTTAATGTCTGTGATTATGACGCCTTATTCTTTGATAGATATTGTGCGATCGCCCGGATCAGTCTCAGTTTCAATTGTACCAATTTACATAATTATCTTTCGTTCGCCGACACTGTATGGGAAATCAGGCCAAACTGAGCAAAATTGCGACACACATTTTCCAATTTCTCGGCTCGATGTGAACTGTGCGGTTTGAATTTCCATATAAACCTTATATTACAAAAACGGATTGGTTTAAAAATGTGTTTGTTTATTCAAGCAGATAGTCGACTTTAGAAGAGGTGATCTAGGCTACTAATTATTCCGAAAAATGGAACAGCTCCGGTGAATACAGCTCTGCCACTGAAGTGCGGGCAGTCATACGCCAGCGAGGCTCACTTAAATTACTTTATTTTTGCAGTTACTGCGCTATATAGGTAACTAGTTGTTGCTCGCGGCTTCGGACGCGCGAAAATCCTTTCCCGCTACAAAAGTCCTGAAACAAAACACGACGTCAGCGCGATCTACTTAAAAAAATGGATTAAAAATACAAATTTTTCCCATGGGAACAAATTACAGGGATAAAAGTACCCTATGTGTTAATCTAGGACATGACCTACCCGTGCGCCTAATTTCATCATTCATCACTACACAAAGTTACTCCGTGTTGCTCGCAGCTTCACCCGCGTGAAAATCCTTTCTCGCTAAAAAATCATTGACGCCATATTATGTACGTTGCCAATGTATTCATTTAGGTAGTCAGATAAAAAATAATTTCTACGGGAACTAAAATACTGGGATAAAACGTACTAGTCGGGATAATATGCTAGTCCAGGACATAGTCTGTCCATGTGCCAAACATCTAAATCCGTTCATTGATTTCTACATTTCCTTCTAACAATTTCATTCAAATATATTAATCATTTTTACAATCACTTGCTTTTATAGTATTAGAATAAAAAAAAAAATAGTATTTGTCAAAAAATGTGCCTTTTCCTCTATTTTGCCATATGTCACTACTTTCCCAAGATTTAATCCTTATTTATATCCCTATATATCAAATGATGTAACGATACAGTGTGTTCTTTTTTGTAAAAATCTGAATAAAAATAAGTACCTACCTATTAACTGATGCTGGAGCAAAATTCTAATCCTACTAATATTATAAAGGCGAAACTTTGTAAGAATGTATGGATGTTTGGATGTATGGATGTTTGGATGTATGGATGTTTGGATGTATGGATGTTTGTTCCTCTTTCACGCAAAAACTACTGAACGGATTTCGATGAAATTTGGCACACGGGTAGATCATGTTCTGAATTAACACATAGGCTATTTTTTATCCCTGGAAAACATAAAGCGGGACTTTAATCCCGGAAAAACTTTTATACGCGGGCGGAGCCGCGGGCAAAAGCTAGTACATTATATGGCGCTATTTTAATACAAACATAATACAAAGTTAAGTCACATTTGGAATTAGTGTAAATCTATCCAAACATGGTAGTCAAACCTAGGCTTACTATATTACTTACTAATCTAGCCATAAGCTTTCCGATAAACAGCGTATATACGTTGCTAAGATACTAGAAGAAGCACATAAATGGTGACATTAATAATAATTAATGTAAAACAGTGTTCTATATTATACTTTCAGTATGTAGCAATGTAAATAGATATTATGTGAAGATCATACGATTCATGTCGCCTCTGTCTAATGTACATTATTGGAAACTGACATACTAATTCTCGATTCGTGAATCTCAATTTTCGTAAATTTTATCATAGCATTAATAACAATAGTACTTTCTAATCCATATTTAATTTCTACTATTATATTTAATTGAAAATTGTTTATGTCCTCGACACATCATTAATATCAACTTGTCAAAACATTAAAGGCCGTTTTTTCCACTTTGGTATAAATACTAATCGTCACATAAAACAATCCGAACAAATACAAAAGTCTCACTCTAAACTGTTTCCATATTAAATGTAATAAAATGAGTATTGTCTACATAAGTTTAATAAGATTACTGTCAAATAAAGTTCACTTCAAACCTGTGAAACAGACCCTAAAACTGTTTAATATCCAGTGCCAGTCGCTATATTTGCAGTACTGTTTCGTGCAAATTTCTTACTCGTATGTTACATCAGCTTTTGTTTGCGTCGTATTGTATATACTTTTTACAAATGATTTATCAAGCATGAAAATAACCTTCTACATGTATGTAACATAAAGTTATGTTATTAGTTATTAACGACGAATGACGCTAATAATTATGGTAATCGTTATTATTTTATGATGGTCATGATGATGGCGTGTTTACACTACAAGATTTATCATTCTTTGTAAAATGTGGAAATTACTTATATAAGTAATAAATATTAAATTTATGTGAGTAATTTGTTATGCTGTCTATTATAGCGAATAATGTTTTCGTTAGTAGTCTGTTTAGTAGATAGGTAATGAACTTTCTAGATAAAATCGTTTAAAACTAATATAAACTTAACAGTTTTAAGCCCACTTGTAACCTCTTAAAATGTTTACAAAACCAAAAATGATGTTAATGTTTCATCACTTTTTCATTTGTAAAAGACGTGGTATTAAAAAAAAACTCCTTAGTAATGAAAACCTTTAGGCCGTACAATGTATTTCATAGAAAAAATGGCCAGTTATTTTTAAGTGTAGTCGTTTGTAACACAGAATATTTCTTTGAAATATAACCTCTATCTCTTTCGGAAGCTGATAGCGCTTACAATTTATGCACAATAAATGTTAACGATTAGAAAGGATAGGCGATTAAGCGAACAGTATTGTTAGCGGTTTAATATTCAAGACAAAATGTTTTATTAGATGGGCGCCGTATAAAACAAGGTATTACAATATATCGAGGGAATGGAGATCCATTAAAGAGCGCCACAGACGAAGTTACGAGGAATGGCGTATATGCAGGAAATTTCATACGATATGAGGTGTGTTAGACTCAAACGAATAGTATATTAAACAAGTGCACGTACAGTTATGGGATTAAGGTGTAATAATTATTGTAGAAATATATTATTATTAAAGCTCTGAGTTTGATGAGTTTGAGAACGTGGTAAGAATGGACAAAAGATGAGTAACAAAAGTAATTTATTGAGCGAATGTTGATAATAGGAATGTAGGGGACACCGTTAACCAGTGGAAATGATTGAGGAGAATTTTGAATGTGGAAGAGGAGAAAGAGGTATCTCAGGATTGTGGTATGTCGCGCTCAATAGTCTCTGCCTCTCTCTGTCTCCGTATTTGAATGTATGATTAAATAATTTAAATTTGGTACATTTATTGAGCTTAGTTGATTTTACGCATTCATTTAATCTTAACAAAAACTAAATTTAAATCAGCTAAAAAATTTACACAATATAATAATTTGATTCTGAGGCGATACGAAGTTCGCCGGGCCAACTAGTTATTTATAGCTTTAAATCTCCCAAAACAACATACCCACGCACTAGTGATGTAACGAATGCCCAATTTCCAACATTCGCGAATGCGAAAGCGAATTCGAATATTTGACTCCAATATTCGCGTATGCGAATGCGAAAATTTAATTTTTATTTGGCACCAAAAGATTTTATCGAAGTTAACGTAAAATTAGCTGCAAAGTGACCCTATTGCCTGATAGTAAGCGTCGTGAGGTCCAGATAAAGTAGCCTGTTTGAAATATGTCAGTGACATTCGTTCTTACGTATCTCCTCATTTCCAATTTGATTGCGCTGAGAATCACCGAGCATTTCATAGCTCGCTGAGTGACTGTGAGTCGTCTTGAGTGGCCCATAGTCAGAGGCCACGTCTCACAGCCGTACGTCATTACTGGTAACGGTCATTGATTGAAGATTGTCTTCAAGCACTGAGATATATTGGATGAGAAGAGCTTGCCTAGTTTCCCGAACGCTGCTCAATCGAGCTGGGTTTGACCTCTATCTTGAAGTTGGACTTGCTTAACTGGACCACTTTTCGTAGTAAGACAGATTCGTCTACAACTTCGAGAGTTGCGTTCTCAACACTAATCGCCATATTCACAAAACGAGCATTGAACAAGATGTTGTACCTGTTCATTTTATGGCCTACCAAATGCGACACTCGATTGAGGTTTTTGAGCAATTGATCATAAGGCCCTCAAATGATCCTGGCAAGACAACAATATTACAGCAAATCAAAGGTGAGTAATGTACTCATCATTGAAGCTAATTCCAGACCCTTTCTAATTAAAAAGCTTGAAGATATCGTCCAACGCGGTAACACTAATTTCGGAGAAATAACATCTCCCCGTCTCAAGCCTCTGTGTACCTCTGTTGAGTAATCATTATAGAATTCACAAATCACTACATAGCATAAAACAAAGTCGCTTCCTGCTGTCTGTCCCTATGTATGCTTAAATCTTTAAAATTACGCAACGGATTTTGACATATTTTTTTTAATAGACTGATTCAAGAGGAAGGTTTATATGTACTTTTTTCCCCGGAAAAACTTATTAACGCGGGTGAAGCAGCGGGCAGAACCTAGAACTTTATAAATCTATTTTTTTAATCATATTAATTAGAAGAAAACATTTCCTAAATGACCACTAATTAATATGTTTTTAAAATAATGTTTATATGGATATTAACTGATACCAAAAGAACTGTTTTTAAGTCATACAGCGCACAGGTAGCGTATACGCTCTTCGTGTATCCATAGTTAATGTGGCCCTCTGGAAGAACTGCAACGCAGCCCAGTCTCGATAGAATTAAAGCCCTTCTCACGGTCCACAAACGCTAAGTGGCAAGTTATATTTCTCAGTTTTCCTATATAGCCTGCCACATTGTATAAATGTATGACTGCCTCGGTGGCGTAGTTGTATTATGGTACGACTGCAATGCTGAGGTCTCGGGTTCGATTCCCGGGTCGGGCAAAGTGATATTGAGTTTTTCTATTCAGTATCAGCTCGGAGTTTGGAATTTGTGCCCGATATGGCGATAGGCTCGCCCCCTATCACATCATGGAACGGAATAACGAAGAAAAATGGGTGCACTAGTTACGCCTCTGCCTACCCCTTCGGGGATAACAGGCGTGAGTGTGTATATATATGTATTGTATAAATGTGATCTATGGTACTATAGCCTTTTCGGAATTCGGCTTGCTCGGGAGGCTGGAAGTTACCTAGCCAAACTCGAGATGATTCGTGATAACCCTCGAAAACAGTTTATAAACATGACTCAGAAGTGCGATGGGCCTATTTTTTTTGACCATTCATGACTGACAGCATCATACTCTTGTTCAAGGCGTTACATCCTCAAGCAGTGCGGAATGAAAGAGCCTCTGAAGGACTTTTAGTATCGGCGCACCACCCGCTTACCGAAGTTCTGTAGTGATTCTGTCCTTGCTTGCTGCCTTGTTATAGAACCTCTCAAGCTGCCTCAATATCACTGCCTTCGTCGACACTACATTGCCGTCTTCCGTCTTCAGCTGGGCCATTTGGCATTACCCGATAGACAATTCTTTTGCGAACACTTTGGAGCCTTTGTTCCGCTCAATCGTATCCTTAAAGCTTTCATTATAAGCACGCACGTCATATAAGGAAAATTTCCCTGTCTGTCAATCAAGCTTCCGATATGCTTAAGCGTCCTCCGAAGACTGCAACGCCATATATCGATGTTGGTAACAATCATTTCAATTTAAGAAAAAACACCAATTGTGGTAAAAAAAATATAACTAGTCCATTCGGGTTAAATAAATAGTGTGTCAGTGCAACTAAACGATTTAAAAGGTATACTGACATTGAAGGAAAAACATCAATAATTTATAATATTTTAAAAGATTTTAATGTGTTCGTCATATTCCTATAATATTTTCCGAAAAATTTATAAACTAAAATAATTGATATACAGAAAAATTTCGTATTAATTACATCATAAATCTTATCATGTTGTGGTCTCGGTAAAAAACAATTTAAAAGTTGGAGGTTTATTGTTATCAAAAAAACAGAATTTTTATTTTGTATCATACTAACAATTATGTTTTACCGATGGTAAATATAATCTGTTCCAGTGTTATTTTATAAGTTATTTTCACATGTCATAGACAAAAATATTCGCAAAACATTCGCATAATTTTTTGCGAATGCGAATGCGAATACGAATATTCGTACACCACTACCACACACACACATTCACAACTCATGAAATATACAGGTACAATTTTCATTTACGGAATCCACCGATTCTATATTTTCCATTAGTTCGATAGAAACTGAAGGATTCTGTTGATTTCAATAACTCCTTCCGAAAATATATCTACCTATCTATCTACGGGAAAAAGGGTAGGCACACATTCAATTAATTATAATTATTTTGTTCTGGGTATTTTAATAGCAAAAAGCGGCTTGCATTTAATTAATTACGGAGCTTTTATATTTTCTAAATATTGTAAAACCCTTATCGGAATTCGAGCGTGCCCCGATAGATTACTTAAGAATTGAACATATTGTGAATATCAGGACTTTAAATGCAATTAAATTTGAAATGTATCTCGAAAATGTTTTTAACTATATCTGTTAGACTAGCTACTTACTCGACGTAAATACTAAGCGTAGATGCAATTCGTGTAATCAACAGATCTATAGAATGTGGCAAAAAATCGCAACTCGTAAGACAATGTCGTTTAATATTGATGTTTGTGATTGATCGAATACTTCAGGGGGCTTAGAATGGAAAAAAAACACGATGCGTCTCCGCTTCGTTTATTGTGACTTGAGAGAGTGTGTGTGAGACTTGAGAGAGTGTTTGTCTCTCAATCAATCCCTATGAAACGAAACGGAGTCAGGTCGTGTATTTTTGCCACATTCTAAACCCACTGACCGTATAATCAAAAAATCGCGGTAGCGCGATAATATTTCGAAAGGTGATGAATCCTACCAGCGTCAGTTTTAAACACGTTGAATATGTTTGAGCCTTTATTGTAAACTGTGCTATTCGAAATCATACTGTAACTAGCTTGATGTAACAACAACAAAAAATATAGTACGCTGCGATAAGTTTGGACCTGACGGATAACCGAGAATATTTTACCCAACACTTTCTTCTTACACATTTTTTGCTCAAATTCCAATTTGTTTTATAAGGTATTCATACTAAGCAGGTGAAAACGTGTAATCTCCGTAAAATCTTGAGTATTACTGAAGGTGATTTTGAGTGATTGTGTAATATCAATTTGTTTTCGTCCGTCACTATGATACACACTCGTCAATCATGATGGAATTGAATGCCGGTTGTGTGCGCGTGTACTGACTGGATGCTTAACGCTATGCGCATTCGCTGCACGTTTGTAATTCACATAACTCAATGTTAAGTAGCAAGTCGCATCTTACCATTTGAACTTTAATTATTCTTCTTCCGCTTGGTCTTATCTAAGGCCATAGGTTTTATTACATACTTAAATTGTAACTCCTGATGTTTTTTTTATTATAATGTGGCGATAGAACGAGTGAATTACCTGTAATAAATATTAATAAGGTCTCTCATATGTAACTTTCGGTTTGAAGGACATTGTAGCCAGTGTAATTACTGCATATAATGAGACTAAACATATTATTTCTAAGGTTGACAAGTGCAGTGGAATGCCACATAGTAGATACTTCGTAACTCAAGGTGCTGGATGGTGTTGCTACTGTTTATGGGTGGTCGTATTGCTTACCATATGGCGAACGGCATGCTCGTCTCGTCAGGCAATGCAACAAAAAAGCCTTGTTTTTTATATACTGCCCACTGCTGAGCATGGGTCTTCTCTGAGAGGGTTTAGGCCATAGCCCTCCACGCTGGCCCAGTGCAGGTTATCAGAATTCACATAATATCTTCACGTTTATGGACAATTCTCAGGTAGTTTAGGTCAGGTTCCTCGCGATGTTTTCCTTCATCGTTAAAACGAACGATAATTGTTAATAATAAATAAGTAACTTCGAAAAGTCAGAGGTAGTTGATTGGGGTTTTGAACCTGTGGACCGTCATCTAGCCAGTTTGTTCCATTCCGAACTAGACTACAATGCACGTAATACATATTATGATCAAATAATCTCTACTCCTCATAAACACGCACAATATCTGAAGAATAATGGCCTCGCTACAGGCCTTGAGGAAAAAAAATAAAGCTTAGGAAGATCGGGGTTTGGGCCTTCGGAAATTTCATTTTCCATACAAAACTCAATAGCATGTAGCTCCACGTTCAGTTGATATTAAAGTGGGCTAAAACCGGTTATAGGACATTATCTTAACTTGCAGATCCTGCCAATACAGAAGGCATTGAGGTGGACAGACCAACAAGCCCCTCTGTTCGCTCCCTCGTTTTCCCCGCGTGCTATTAATAATATGTATGAAGTCCCGTCCAATCATGTGCATTAAAGAAAAAACTCAATTTTTGAACACATAAAGTCGCAAGTCCAATACAATTACTATCACATTTATAAAATATTACGAAGAAACAAATTTGTACATATCTACACTCTGTAATACTTTAACTTCCGCGCACTCATCAATCTCTTCATGCATCGAAGCAGACTGCGAAAACTTTTATTTTACTACACAAGCTAATCTCAACGAACCTCATATATAAGGTCTGAATGATTTGTTTAGTGGGTTTCATCGCGATTAAACTTATTTTTAGTCTCTATGGTGGTAATATATTAAAAATAGGTTTTGCCCGCGGCTCCGCCCGCTTTAAAAAGTTTTTCCGGGATAAAAGTCCCGCTTTATATTTTCCCGGGATAAAAAGTAGCCTATGTGTTAATCCAGAACATGATGTACCCGTGGGCCAAATTTCATCGAAATCTGTTCAGTAGTTTTTGCGTGAAAGAGTAACAAACATCCATACATCCAAACATCCATACATTCTTACAAACTTTCGCCTTTATAATATTAAGTAGGATTACAACAACAGTGACAATATACTGTCTAACTCAATCTACTTTTGATAGATTGAGTCAGACAATAAAAACACCATCGTGAATATTTATTATGTTGCGGTGATTAGTATAATATTGTTGGGTGACCAAGAAATCCTAATTTTTTTATTACTTCTTAATGGTTGCCAACGTCTCCATAATTATACTGAAAGTATGGCCATTCACCTAACATAGAGATTTAAAAAAAAAATCTAAATATCTTTCGCCTACACTTACAAGCTTGTTCATAAACTGTTTATAAACTTATTTTAGTTACCGAAAGTTTTATCTTCTTCGAACGAATTTCTAATTGAGTTTGAAGGAAGAAGACAAAACATTCGATAGCTGGAATAAGTTTATAAACTTTTTATGAATACCTAAGGTCGTTAAGTTTCTAAAAAAAACGTCTTCATTAAATACAACACCGTCCAAAAATAATATGTTTTTATAGTTCTAAATAGTTTGTTACTTCATAATATTACACAGGTCTTAATAATCTACAATTAACTTAGGATAGTATTATGTGACAGAATATTCTATTATTAGTAGTCAGTAGTGACACTGAATAATGTATGTATGGCTCCTTACAAACTTCGGTTTATCGGTTAGACAGTCAAACGAACTTACCTTTACATACAAACCTTCGGCTAATAATATCACGAAGTTGTCTTGTCCGGGTAAGACACTATTTAAAAATGTGTGTTCAACAAACCATATATTACTAAGACCTAAGTTAGACTAAATAATCTCTAATGTCCCACTACCCTACTGTTCATTAAGCACTTTGTTACAAATATGAAAGTTTATGAAGATGTCTGGATGCTTATGCATCTAGCATTATTATCAATCGCCGAATGGATTGACATGACGTCTTTAGGCCACTTATTTTAACTTATACTAGTTTTTCCCAGGAAAAATTTACAAAAAAATAATAATGTTTAGTAGATAAACAGTAAAATATTAATATAACAAACATATTATATGAGAGAATACGTTCGCTATACTTATGAGCAAAATCAAGTTAATACTTATTTTGTAAGAAACATATTATATTATATTAATTGTAATTCTAAAAATGTTATTTTTCCGCAAGATAGGTACACACACTAATTTGCATTAAGCATACTTAATAATATTAGACTTTCAAGCCTTATTCAGAATGGCCGTATTCACGTTATTCACTTTTCAATCCAATACATTTTAGGAGCTATAATAGCAGTGTGCATGTGCTAAAAATAATGCTATACCGATTCTATGGACCGATGAATCTAATTTCCATGTTTTGAACAAGTTTTTGTTGTGAATAATTATAACTTTTCAGCCACGGTAGAATTACGTAAATAAAATAACAAAATATAAAGAGAAATAACCAAAAAAGGAATGCATGAGATAATGAATAAGGCATTAGAAAGAAAGAAAGAAAGAAACATTTATTGCCACAGATGAGAGAACATGTAACTAATAGGTACATACAATAAAACAAAAAAAAGAACTCATACCATGGCAACTAGGTGGACATCTCAGCATACGCTGTGTAATGACGAGAGCCATCACACAGCACTGGTTTTCAGTGTCCACCCAGAGTGCCGCACGGACACCTTAGAGACAGCAGTCCATAAATTTAGCTCTCTATGTATACAGGGGGAATGGAAATATGACGCGCCCATAGATAAAAATCTAGGGACATAATATCAGGCCACCTTGCTAGCCAATCAATACTTATTTGGTCTAAGACCACTCGCAGGAACGAGCCGCTTTCATTTGCCCTTTTGTACTGTTAAAATACGTAATCAAGCTGGGTTGAGTTGCAGGGAAGTTAGTGGACATTCAACTTGGCTATCAATACGCGCTCAACCTTAAGTTATTTTGCAGCAAGTATTCACTCATATCAACACAATACTGTGGAGCTCGGGTCTTCTAAATATAATTACTAGTAGTGCTCGCGGCTCCGCCCGCGTGAAAAAGTTTTTCCGAGACAAAAATATTTTCCCGGAATAAAAAGTCGCCTATAGCACTCAGGAGTTATGTAGCTCCCTACTAGTGAAAGAGTTTTCAAAATCGATTCAGTAGTTCCTGAGATTAGCGCGTTCAAACAAACAAACACACTCTTCAGCTTTACAATATTAGTATAGATTAAGAAAGGAGTAGGTACGTTAAAATATTGTAGTTTCTGAAATGCAATTTTAAAAAGGTAACTTCATCTGAGTTGATATTTATAAATGAGATTGACATTTAAATTCTTTGAGAGCAGTAACTAATCTTAAGACAGTGTTTGTTCCACATTGACTCCTTCCAAAGTAGCGATCAAAATCAACCTTGCTCAAATTTGCAATGGAAATATCACTTGATTTTCCTTTTAAATTTTCAAGGTTTAACGAGACTGGGGTCGTCAACAGCTTAAGGATATTAAACTTCCTATTCGGAGCGCGATCCTATTTGTTTCTCTGGGGATTTTTGTTTTATGCAATACTAGACTTTATTTGCTTCTTCCACTGGTTATCGTGTAATCTGAATTTTATTTTATGCTATTCTAAATCGCTTATTTAGCCGATTATGTGTGACTATCTTTTACTCATCTCATCCGTGTAGGAGTGGTGATTGTGAAGCGTGTTTCCACTATAAAAAGCAGCCTATGTGTAGCACTGAAGGATACTGTAGCCACTTGCTATTACACTTATTATTGCACTTATTTTCAAAATCGAATCTATATACTTCCTGAGATTAGTTATTTCACGTACAAAAATCAACTCTATAATATAAAATTAGTATAACATAACCGCACAACCATGAATAGATATCTACCGATATGCAGGACATAAATCGATGGTGATGGACATAGAACAAAGTCGTATATGCAAAATGAAGCTTTTCAGTAGAGCGCTTTGAAAGTCTAAGTTAATTGTGAAAATCACAAGTTATACATGAACGAAACAATATATTCTATAGGGTTCAGTAACAACTTTGAACCTAATGTGTGAAAATAGCACTAATTCGCACATGAATACAAACTAACGACTTTCAAAGCGCTCTACTGAAAAGCTAGCGTTTTGCATATACGACTTTGTTATATGGGACCGTCGAAATATACTCCTTAATGCGACCTGACGATGAAAATCCTAGGCAATAGTTCAGTATCATCAAAGTGTGTGGCAATCCACTCAAGTTTCGACTTTCTTCAGGCTCAGAGTTCAGGCACGTAGGTACTAAATGTATCTCTGTAACACAAACTTTAAATGTGAAAGTATCGTCTTACCACATTTCGGGATTCGAGGGTTCTCCACGTGTAGGTACTTGTCAAAGCGATCGATCTAGGACACGCTAGACTTCTAATTCTCGTTATAAAGCTAATTTTTCAACAATTACTTAGATTATTGAGATACGTGTCTGCGTGTTATTGATAGAATAAAAAATACTACGAACAATTTAAAAATGCGGGGCGTTTGGAGAATTCCACCACGGTATCCCCTGCCTGTCGTAAAAGGCGACTAATATGGGCCTCCGGGGGTCACGGGTGGGCGGGAGATGCCGTCCACCTATTAGTGTAGCCAACTTCTGTAACCCCGTAATGGACGGCAGCGTGTCTCACGCTGCCTCGGACGCCAAGGGCGTCCTTCGGTGTACGGAGACTTCTGAGCCCCCGCAACAACAGGAGAAGGACCGCAACAGCGGTACGCGCAGGGGCGGTTGCGGACTACAACTTAGACGTGAGTCGGAGGAAGCCCGCAGTCGTCCCTAATGCGCCGAAGATGGCTACCACGCAGTTTTAGTTGGTATGCCGTGCGGTGTACATAGGTTAGGGACTCGGCCCGGCGGTCGCCCGACGTTTTCCATCTCTCCGGGCGGCTCAAAGTCGGGTCGTAAGACACGGTGAACCCAACATAACCGCTCAGTCGTTCCCCTTGAACACTGGGCGGTAGTAATAGGTCACTTTCTCCGCGTCAACAAAAAAAAAATACACGCGTATTCGCCGAGCCTTTGTCAGTTTGGCCACACTCTATATTGTTAACAGTCTATAGGTAGATAAAGTCAACATATGCTACACGCCCCAAGCTACCGTTTCAAAAGTAAACTAATGATAGCACAAACTTAATGTTTAGTTAGAAACTTGGAGCCATTTCGCAAATAAAACGTACATGATGAAGATGTACACAACTTATTTGCTCAAGCAAATATTGAAATCTTGCTTTAGGTATGGTAAAAATTAACTGCAACATATTTGGAATATATATTTCACGCAATAGACAACACTTATTATTACTAGCGTCATTAAAATCAGTACGAGGTATATCTATTTTTCCTACATAAATTTTATTAGAAACTAAGTTTAAATTAAGGAGGAGCATTCAGTCCTAACTTCTAAATACTCCCTCTAAGACCTAAGCTTAGCTAAGAAAATACACGAACAAATCACATTTCTCTTTAACGGTGATGTCCACAGTAGGCTGCGCCTATATCGTACCTATAAATATTAATATTATGTTACAATTTCTAATAACATTAATATAAATTAATAAACTAATTAAATAAATATAATAACTCAGGTAGAGTGATTAAATAGGTACCTCTTTTTAATCTAATTGTTTTTTAGTCATTATAGATATAAATGCTGGTGTCGGCTTTATCTTATAAATTCATAAGTGTTTCGTAAACGCAATATTATCAGCAATCTAAAACTCAAATAAAATATGTTTCTGGATCATCTAAATGACAATGGCGAAATCGTATTTATAAACAAATTGTGCGTTTAGAAATTTCATACATAGTAAGCTCAATATAATTTTTTTGTATGATTTTTCAGCATACCAAGTTTAGTTGTATAAGTGTGTATAACTTGCATAAATAAAAAGAAACTTAATTAAATTAAAAATAAACTGAATTGACTTTTATTGTTAATGTGTCGCGGCCATTTTTTTGTGAGTAGTTTATGGCATAGGATCTTTTAGGCTACCAAAACATCATTTTCATCAAGTCCCTAAAAATTGCTAAAAATATAAGTGACTGTAAAATGTTCATTAAGAATAACAACATTCTTACAACATTTTATTTACTATGTAATGAGATATTTATCAGAGAGAATGATTATGAAGAAGGTGGATAAACAAAAAAAAACAAGTGTTTTATTTTTCTCCAAAGCTCGTTTTTACCAATTTTGCCCCCAAGTGTAGAACTTAGCGTCTAAACGTATTTTCTCCCAATAGTTTCAGAGTTTACTACAAAAAAAACAAAGAAATTTTTACTATAGTCGGAGGAGTTTTGGCGGGAATGTGGAAGTGTCATGAGGTTCTCTTGTTTTAATTCATTATTTTGGGTGATACTAAGTGTTATATTGCATAATTATGGTGGTATATTATCCAATATAGTTCTATTAAAGAGGTCAAATGAAGTGAATTGAAATAACTGTGCCAATCAAGTGTTTTTTCGTTGCCGCCAAAACTCCTGGATAACGTCCATATGCTATTTCCAGATAGCAGTACTTTATTTACAAAATTTTGACGAAGGTACAAATCAAATAAATTACCCTCATCCCGCATTTATAAGGCCCGAAGATAATAGTTTTTCTATAGAGCAAATCTTGTTACAAAGCAGAGACCTTCGGATTCAGACTTGGCTTTGGAATTCTCCGAACCTTTGCGTTTCAGCAAATTAAATGAATTTAAATACATTGATTACGATTGAAACGATTTCATTAGAAATATATATAGTATTGTATATATTATACTGTAGGAATCGTATCTTTGAGAACTAAATCACTTGTTTTAATTTTAACGCTTTATTTATTTTCAGCATGTAAAACCTATTTTTTTTTGTCCCTGACATTACTCTTTCTAGCCTGACGAGGGTCGGCTTATGAAAGAACACCAATGTAAAACCATATTGCTACTAATCTATTAGTAAATTTTAAAGTACGGCACGCTGAAATATTTTTTATATTTTATATAAAAATACTTCGGGTGGAACCTGGAGTAGTGGTAATGTCATGAATTGTGGCTAATGCGTAAGGGAGATCAGGCGAGACCCTAGAGGGAGGGGGTGACTGGTGCGGGAGTTACCCCTTAGGAGGCAACCGACGCGCGCACTCGACAAGTGTGTGCAAAACTTTCACAAAAAATATTATAATACAAAAAAAAACATTAACATATAAACTTTGTTTATTTGTACAACTAGTTTTATAATAGTGCACAACTTTTCCGCGTCGCAGACAACGCTAGAATCACATTTTCATTTCACACTATTCAAATCTAATATTCATTTGGTCGTGATTAAAATAGAAAAGCAATACATCGGCATACAACATGAATAGCGGTATTAACTATGTGGATATTACGATAAATGAATAAAGTGCGAGGCGTGAGGCGGGGGTGAGAGAACTCCCCGCATCCCATGCCACGCTCATTCGGCATCAGTCGCCCCTAAGTCTCAGGTTTGCACGCAGCATACCGACATTGTATCGCTTACTTTTCGCACTAAATAACCCTTGGAACAGTCAAAAAAGAATGTAAAATATAGTGCAAGGATTCCAGTAGGCAGCGTATTGATTATTTGGACAATGGCGTACAAAAAACGCCACGTTTCTGTGTTCACCAGCTTGTTGTTGTTACACGCAGCTTTGCTGTCAGCGCAGCCTTTCTCCGTCGAAAAGATCGCAGTTGGTAAGTTATTATGCATGTGATAATGTTATAAATTTGTATTTTATAATAAGTACTTTATTTTTCTTTAGTATTTATATTTTATTAGATTTCAATAATTCCTGTGTTATCAAAATGATTGAACAACAGGCTAGGTAGTTGTAACGCTTAGTTAATATTTAGTTGCATTATCAGTTGCCACGGTAAATGCTGTAGTTATTTGTGTCATGGTTTCATCTCGCTTCAGCGCACCGTATCGCCCGTGCTCGCTGCGATGTGAATCGATTTTCTCTTTTCAGCAAACTATGGCTGACTCTTTCACTCTCCGTAAGATGTGACGTTAGCGGAGATCAAACAGTTTCAGGCATCGTTTAAATTATGTTTTTATTAGTTTATTAACAAAAAGCTTTGAGTTTACGTACATAACTACACAGGTATTTACAAATTATTCTTGATGTAATAATTTTGTATGTAAATACTATAATAGAGTAAAATAGAGTAAAGAGAGAGAGTGAGAGTTAAATTTAAGTCAAAAAGAGATCCAACATGACAGATGTTCGATTGCAGAAAAGTATATAATCAATACGAACGAACGTTACCGCCTCTATTGCAACTTTTTCGCGTATGTGGAACCGTTGGAAAGCTAGTTGGCCGATATCATGGACTAATAAGAGTATATTAGTCCATGCCGATATCAAACAATCATTTCCAACTAATCATGCGTAGATTATAATTAAAGTTTTGGGTTCCTAACCCATTAATTTTCTCCTAGAATTCCTCTCTTGTAAGTGAACTTCAATTAACATTATATCTATCTTAGCTCTTGGCTAGATCGTTAATAGACGCAGCTTTTACAGTGAGAAACCAATTAGGTTACGTTGATGCAGTTGCGCTGGTTTCTTTTTCTTAAAACTGTAATGTACTTTGGTTGACTGTATTATTTGGTGTGGCAAACATTATTAGTAATTATTTAAAAAAATATATAAGCGTAAACACCAGCGGTAAACACGTAACAAAATGTGGAAAACATTAATAAATAAGCTGTCAATATAAATCTATACTAATATTATAAAGCTGAAGAGTTTGTTTGTTTCTTTGAACGCGCTAATCTCAGGAACTATTAGGATGCTACATAACTCCTGAGTGCTATAGGCTACTTTTTATCCCGGGAAAATATTATTACCTCGGAAAAACTTTTTCACGCGGGCGTAGCCGGTAGCACTACTAGTAGGGTTTATATTTACTATGATATAAATAGTTGACTAATAGATTTTGTGGAACCAAGTACTTACCCAACTAACCGCCATTTTGAGTGGCACCAGACTGATTGTCTGTGGTGCCTAATAAACTAATTAGTATACATACTTTTAAAATTATGTTCATATGAAACAGAAGTTTAAACGAGAAATTCGCAATCATGTATACGATACATGGAAAGTTTTAAATTACTTTCTGAAGCACGTGTAATGGTACGGAGATATTGTCTGCGCAGTCTCGAAGTATAAGCCAATTAGCTTGCCATAAATTCAACGTGTTTTTCTAATAAATTCTTTGAGTATTGTCAAATGTTAAATGCTCTAAGGCTACATAAGAATTGATGAAGTCGCGACTAATTTTAAAATATTTAATGAAAAATAATATGTGTGCATGTAAAGCTGCGTACAGACGTCGTACCATTTCGTCAAACACGAGCATGCAACTTCTATATATGCCAGGAGTTGTTTATTGCAGTGTTGTGCTGCGTCCAGACATTGTAACAGTTCGTCGAGCCAAACCACAACAGATGAACAGAATAATCTTAAAATACATCCTGTGGTACGATTTTGATACTTCTTTCTAATTTCTGACTACATCAAAAAAGTAAACCCGGAGTTTCTTTCTGCTTTTCTTCTTCGGATAGTCATCGCTTAGGTAGCTAGTGAAAGGCTGGTACATTAGCCAGATTAAGACCCCTATAGTTTTTACTGATGAGAATCGCACGCGTTTTTCCGGTTATTTTTATTAGAATTAAATACATGTGGGATTTTGCAAATAAAATAATGGTTTTCATTAACCTTAAACAATATAATTCAATAGCTAACATGAATGATCGTATTTTGGATTTAGTTTTTAGTAGTGTTAATTGTAACGTACTTGCTAGTGACTATCCGTTAACAACGGAAGACCCTCACCATAAAGCTTTGGAAATAGAACTTAAATTACATTATTTGCCCACACTTAAACCTGCACCCATTTCTGTGTATTGTTTTCATGAGGCAAATTATATTGAAATCAACTCCGAGTTGTCTAAAATTGACTGGTATGAATTGTTTAATGGTCTTTCGATAGAACAATGTATTGATGAATTTTATAGTATTCTCAATGGATTAATGGAAAAATTTGTACCTCGACGCCCTCAGCGCACAACGAAATCTAAACCTCCTTGGCACACTCGACCATTGAGAAGGATACTTAATGAAAAATTAAAGTATCATAAGTTGTGGAAAACGTATCGAAATCCTTTAGATTATGATAGTTTTAAACTTTTAAGAAAAAGAGCTGTCAAATTAGAAAACGATTGCTATAATAACTATATGAATTTCTCTGAGGCTCAAATAAAAAAAAATGCTAAATTCTTTTGGACATACATAAAATCAATACTTTCTAAAAATGGCCTTCCACAGCGTATGTACTACAAGGAAATATCTACCACTGACGGTGAACAAATCTGTAATTTATTCAATGAACACTTCCACTCCGTTTTCGAAGTGTCCACTAAAGGTTCTGCTGATTTATTTAATTTTCCATTAATTACTGACTCAGTTTGTGATATAAACAGTATTTCCATCACAAATGAGCTTGTGCATAAATATCTTAAATTAGTAAAAATTCACAAAGGGGCGGGACCTGATGGTGTTCATCCCATGCTGATCAACAGATGTGCATCTGCGTTAACTGTACCCCTTTCTATACTTTTTAGAATGTCATTAAAAGAAGGATATGTGCCTTCCATTTGGAAAAGGGCTTTGATAACCCCTATACCAAAAGGTGATATTAGCCAAGACATAGAGAGGTACCGTCCTATCTCTAAACTCTGTCAGTTTAGTAAAGTGTTAGAGAAGATAGTTACAGATCAAATATCTGTAAATTTTCGTCGTCATATAATTTCTAGCCAGCATGGTTTTTTTAAGGGTCGTAGTGTTGATACAAATCTTTTATCCTTTAATGAATTTATCTTAAATGCTTTAGATAGTAATGCTCAAGTAGATGCGGTTTATACGGATTTTGCCAAGGCCTTTGATAAAATCTGTCATAATACATTATTATTAAAGCTCTGGCGGCTAGGTATACATGGTGATCTTTTCCGTTGGATAAAATCATACGTTGAAAAACGTTCCCAAGCTGTAGTATGTGGTGGTTATATTTCCCAATATAAAATAATTAGCTCTGGAGTACCGCAGGGGTCTCACTTAGGGCCTCTGTTATTTATTTTGTATATAAATGACATAACCAAAAATATGGCTAACTCAAATCAATTATTGTATGCTGACGATACAAAAATTTTTCGAATTGTTAGAAATCCGGATGATTGTAACTTGTTACAATATGATCTAAAGGTGTTTGAGGCGTTTTGTGAAACTAGCAATCTATTCTTAAATCCAGATAAATGTTTTGTTATTAGTTTCAGCAGGAAAAAATCAATCACAAACTATACGTACAAACTTTGTAATACAGTACTTACTCGAGTAACACAGATCCGTGATCTCGGCGTTATAATGGATGAAAAACTTACCTTCATTCCACATATTGATAAAATTCTAAATAGGGCTTATAAACAATTAGGTTTTATCTTACGTGTTAGTAAACCTTTTCGAAATATATTAACTTATAAAATATTATATAATAGTTTCGTACGTAGTCATTTAGAATTCGCGAGCTCTGTTTGGCATCCCTTTTACAATAACCATATTGATAGAATCGAGGTAGTTCAAAAAAAATTCTTAAAGGCTCTTGATTACCGTGCTGGCTATAGTTATATTGATTACGACTCTTCGTTACAAAGATATAATATGTCACGTTTGTGTCACCGTCGAGATTTGACTGATGCCATGCACGTTTTTAAAATCTTAAATAATAGTGCGGATGCTCCTGCATTACTGCAAGCACTTAACTTTAGAGTACCACGCAAGCGTGAGCGAGATTGTCGTAAAAAACAGTTATTTGTTATATCTAGGAGTAGAACTAAATATGCTAATAATAGTTTTATTAGAAGGACTTGTAGACTATATAATGATAAACTTACAAATGTTGATATTTTTAATGAAAACTTACGTATGTTCAAGAAAAATGCTTTAAATTGTATTTCAGGGCGTGATATGAAGTGATAGCACAATTACCTTGTAACTAAGTTATACTGTTGTACTCAATTTGTTATCTACATGTGAATTACTATTATAATAAACATTGTAACATATACCTGTACAATGTGAAATTATATGTAGGTATGTAACTACACTTATTGTTAACCACCCTCGACAGATTTTCGATTTGTTATCTGTTATGTATTATATAAAGGGAACTATAGGTCTATAATATAATATTCCTCACTGATGTAAGCATAATTTCGTTGTATGACTGTTTGTTCCTTAATAAATAAATAAATAAAATAAATAAATAAATAAAGATCGTAATATATTTTGTCTTACGGTCTTTCATCTGACGTCTTTCTTCATTTTATACGTAACAACATCTCTCTTTTGAGTTTAAAAACAACGTTCCCATCAACCTTTACTTCCTTATTTAAACATTGAAACTTCTTCCTTATTATGCACACTCACATGCTCACTTACTTATTATGAACTGCGATTCATGCACATGATACGTTCCGTTCATAAAATGAATCCTACATACATTTCTTTGCGCTGGCTTCTTTGGTAGCTTTGTGCTCTTTTGATCCCTTTTATGCGCAATATTAAATGTTTATAGTTATACAGATGTCCCAAAAATAGTGTCAAGCGGAGGGCCAGATATAGAGCACTTTTGGGGTATCCGAATCACCCCCATCTATGTTCTGCGATTTTTCATAGTTTTCGCGTTAAGAATGTGTTTCTGTATTTTTGAGAATTGTCGATCTGAATAGTTAAATATTTTTTTTTTAAGTATATTTTTTTCATTGTATGTACTTTCTTGCGAAAAATAATCAGCTTCGTGACTTTAACGAAAATTATGAAAATGTAGGTGTAAAGTGAAAAACGTACGTTCTATGAATTATGACTTACATTTTCAACTTAAAATTAAAAATCTAAACAGGTGACTTCGTGGTTTCAAATTAAGTTTGAAAAATTTTGCGGATTCTCTATTTTCATAATCATTAAAAAAACTTAGTCCTTCCTTAATGGTCTACTTTGGCTAAAATCAGTCTTAAAAGACAGCGAGGTTAAAAATTCTTAGAATTTCCCATCAGATTACAATATTTTTTTGGTGTCTCATCATTCCTAAGGTTAATTGGTTTGCTAACTAACCGAAAATGACTGCAAGAAAGGTTATGATTTAAAAATTTGGAATATTTTTATGCTTAATTTAAGTTCAATTAATTTTGCACGATTCGTTCTCACGGTTGAATGGTTGTAAGCGTGGGTGCATCTCTTTTACCTGCAATCACAATGGGCCTAGAGGATAAGAGATCGGATGATTGCTATCTCTCTCACATTCGTTGGCAAGGAGGGCAGCGCGCAACCGACGTTTCATAAAACACGGTTTTGTAGTGATACGGACTTCGACGACATTGGCTCTCTCAACGTACTTTTCGAACTCATTGATTTGGTGAGCTATGCCTTTCTTATCAAGGAATTATGCTCTTATGCATTACTTTTATGGCTATGTCGAATCAGTGCTCGGAGAAGCGGCAGGAGATCCCTCAGACAATCAGGGTGTTTTTCAAAAGCGTTTTCTCTTGCATAGTAGTAGTATATATACAATTCATTTTCCCGTACATTCTATTTGTAATTTAAAGAAAGAAACATAGAGTTGTCTTTTTTCTCTTTTGATAGCTGCTTCAGTTGCAGTTGCAGTCCCTGTGGCGGTCGCGGTTACGCAATGATGCTGGTGGGTCTTGGCATGATGTTATAATGTGTGGACGCAGCATTAGGTTACCGACTATTTCAGTATTCATTGTTTATACTTTATAGCATTGAAGGCACATAATATAAGTTAATTCAAACCTACTAATGGTATGTGAAACTTTATAACAATGTTTAAATGTTTGTTATAGGTAAGTAAATGCATAAACTGTTGTTGGACTAAATATGACACATGTTAATGATACTTATATGAATAACACATCTGGCTATGCCGAAAAATGTAATTTTCATCTTGGGAAAGGATATTATCGTTCGGAATCAAGCGCAAAAGCTACATCATGTTAATATTGTAATACCCTAAGATTGATTACATTTTTGTCGTACCAAAATCGGCTTCCATCTTCCTAGAATCTTCTCTCAATAGTAACAGACATTAAGGTATTCGTTATTGGATCAATGGTCGTCTCAACGGCTTTGCGCTATTTACATGAAGTATCGTGGCAAACTAGATAACCTTAGTTTGACCAAATTCTTACGAGAGTGTTACGTTTGTTAGTTTTACTCGCGTAATTTTTTGTGTATTTAAGAATTATCAAATCAAAGCCTTGAATATACTCACGTATAGGTATTAATAAAGCCTTTACACTGTTATGTATTTTTCAAAGCTAAGCTTAGCTTCCGTGTATGAATGGTGTGAATAAAAAGCAATACAATCACTTTGCCCAATGAGGTATGATTGAAAAGGGAATTTATACATTGACTACGTTCAAAATATATATTTACGAGATGTAATCGAACTGCAAAATATTTTATACTAAATCCATTCTGAGTATTTGTTATTGTAAAATGTTATTCGTTTGTAGCAGCTACAAAAAACTGCCTGCCCTGTGGATTGGGGGCGTTTAGAGATTTCCACTATGGTATCCTGTCGTAAAAAGGCTACTAATAGGAGCCACCGGGGGTCGTAGGCGGCGGGGGGCTGTCCGCCTTTAGTTGTGTATAATCTTTTAGTAAGTACACTGTTGCGACCTCCGTGATGGACGGCAGCGTGGCAGGTAGACCTCACGCTGTCTTTAATATCAAGTCCATAATATGGCGAGTTACGATTCTGAGAAACACCTAATATCACTTCACCCAACTCGGAAACAATCCCAAGACCTCAACATTGACACCACCTTTTTTTACAAATACACAATAATATTTGAAAGTATTTCGATATGCTTTATTTTAGTAAACGTTGAATATGGATAACTAACGTGGTTTAAACTCTGTAGCTAGTAATAAAAACCTTTGCGTCTTACTACCAATACTAATTCTGCCGTGTTTAAGCATAGACTTAGGGTGACCGTACTTAGGACACGAATTTGGCGCGTTTTGTACGCCTGCGTATGATACACACTTGATGCGTTGTATGTCGGTCATAATATACGAATTGTGGTATAGACGCCCTAGGAGGACAGATTCCTGGACGTTTACTTAACATATATAGAAACACACAACGACATGTCTAACGTCATATTAGGGTGGTATCGCGTGGCCCAGTATCCGTGTGTTCTAGACAGCAGCCAAGATGGGATGTGTCCTCGGTGGTATTGAAGGAAAGAAAATTTTGTGATTGTCGAATACGGTATGCAGATCGCAAAACTTTTAAAGGTAGTATATTTTGTTTTGTTTTATAAATAGTGTAAATTGAATGTTTATTAAATACATATTTCTTATTTTTATAACAAGCACACCGTGTTTTAAATAAGAAGCATATCTCCCATGCTAAAAGTAGTGTTGATGGAGCACAACTAAATATATCGTCAATATTGAATCCCACATTTCTATACTTATGCCTGCCTATTTTTATAACTAACTAGCGGCCCCGACAGACGTTGTCCTGCCCTAAAAAGGAAATAAAATCCTAGAACCCGAGTACAGCGCTACCTACCGGATAGAATTGTAATCTAAACCATTCTGGAATCCACCTGAAGACACACAAAAATTACATTAAAATCGGTCCACCCGTTTAGGAGTTGAGTGACGCATGCACGTTTAATATGGTGGTTAAGTATTCTTAAGTTTTCTAATTTTCCGCACAATTTTCTTATTTTTTTCTTTCATAAGAACTTTCTCCTGACAATACCAAACACATCAAAAAAAGAAATAACGAAATCAGTCCAGCCATTCACGCGTGATGCCGTGACCAAGGAAAATAGGGATTCATTTTTATATATATAGATGCCAATTACTGTTAGAAAAACTAAACAAACAGTTTTAAGTCTACTTAATTTGAAGTAAATATGACTTTTGTGAAATTTATTCCGAAAAAGAAAAGTAGGTAGTTAATCAAAAGAGAAATGCCTCCCACGCGTTAAGTCGTAATTCAAAAAGTATGATTTCAAAAGAGACTCGTTTAAATGGTTATTATTATTTCAGTAAATAATTAAAAGACATAATATACAGGCATATAGTTCGATGGACTGACGGCAGGTGGGGCAAAGAAGTTCTCGAGTAGAGACCACGTACTTGCAAGCGTATCGTTGCACGTTCACCTACAAGGTCGATAGATGACTTTATAAAGGTCGCAGGAACATGCTGGATGCAAGCCGCTTTTAACAGTTCCATCTGGAAATCTTTAGGGATTATGTTCAGTAGTCGAAATCATAATATGGCTGATGATGATGACCCATAGATAATTTATTTGAAACGGCATTTATCCTCATATTAAAAAACTACAGAGGCAACTATACTCCTACCAACCTTAGGCACCAAACACCTCATCAAATATAAAGTGAATATACGTATAAAAGGTCGAATTATTTTTAGGTTGGTTGTGGTTTACGAAATCGGCTTATTTTATTAATCAAATACCAATTAGCTTATGAGTAATGTGTTACGAATAAATCGCAATGATTTTATACGAACAAAAATTGGTTTACCATACTTTGCTATCCTATATACTGGATAAATTCCCAATATTAGTATAGTACATTGATCGAACTTGCCTCTGAGATCGTAGATATCCCCCACGGATTTCCGATTGAATAATGCATATGGGCGTCACTTTTAAATCGGATCTAAGATCTGCACTTGCTTGAAATGTACCAGTTATATTCCTGCTAGGATGGCTTCGGTACTCATTCCTCAATATTATGAAATCTTTTTAGGATGTAAAATGTTAACCGTATAAGATATTATAGGATTATTAAGGTTCCGAACTTCGATAGGAAAATAAGGAACCCATATAGGATCACTTTTGTCCGTTTATCCGTTTGTACGTCTGTCCGTCAACCTAACTGTCTGACAAGACCTTTTTTTTCAGGAACTCGTAGAGGTATCTACTTAGTTGAAATTTATAACAAATATCCGGATTTACGGTCTCCTTCAGTTGATGTAAGTCAACGCTATCAAACGATGTGACCGGTTATGTCGTCTATTGTAATCTATAATGCTTTAAGCTCTTTCGTCTTCTTCTATCTTAGTCTGTTAAACAACTCTTTTCATTGACTTCGAGTTTAATTATTAAAACGCAACGTGATTAACGGTGCGCAGCTTGGTTCTTCTATATTATGTTAATATATTTTGATTAAAATAAATGGCTTATCGTGATACGCTAACAAACACGGATGGTCCGCGATTTTATTATAATATACTAGTGACCCGCCTGGCTTCGCACGGGTGCAGTGCTGATACTATGTACTACAGAATGTCTTTATATACAACGTTCACAGCTATTTTGTCACTAGATAATACAAACATGTTTTCTTTAGAGGTTACTCTTGAAAGAGCGACATACAGGGTCATTTTGACATTGCGTTAATAAATGAAACCACATACCTATCTCGTTGAAAATAACGTTTTCCATTGAGTTATTTTAACCGTAGATGTAAAATAAAAAAGTGTAAGTTTAGAACAAAATAAATATCAATAAAAAGTAACTTTAAGTTTACACGCCCTAATGCGACTATGACTGCTTTAGGAGAATTCGTCGCAGCAGCAACATTACAGTTTCAGTCAGAAATACACTTACACACACACCATATTCGCATTAAACTACAAAATTATCAAAAAACTGGAGTACTACAACCGCGATTTTTATCGAAAATATTCGTTATTCATTAACGATTTTTGGCACAATGTTAGCAGAGGTATAGACAAATAAATGGTTTCATTTAGTAACATAATGTAAAAATGACTCGGTATAATTGGCCATGTGAAAAAACCTCAACGCTGAAATCTAAGCCTATTGACCCTGCGATTTATTAATTGTCATAGCAAAAGATTCTTTACCGGAAATTGTAGGCAATTAATTTGGAACGGTAAATTCGATGGCATCAGCGGAATTCGGGGAATCAACACATCTTCTCCGGTACCACATCCGGTGAGTATTGTGCACTCAATTATGAAAGTTTTTAGGAATTTTACCAGCAAACGCGTACCATTGCAAAGTTTAGGTGGGTTCAAATTTCTGATTAAAATAACAGGACAACCTGCTTTCAACACCATTTTATGAGGAGGGAGTCCAGACGGGTTCAAAGAATCAAGAAATTGTGTAGGAAAACGTACAGCTTCTTCCAAATTGAGAATAGTATTGACCGAGTAGTATATTTGCGTCAGCGCATCTATCTTTGATTGTTTGATTCTTATCTACTTGTTCGTTAGTTGGTGACAGAATCGCTCTTTCTTTCAACTTAATGTCTCACAACTTATGTTATTCATGCCGGGATAGACATTGTTGACCAACTCTTGGATGACTTCTATCGAAACACAAAGGTTTTCTAAGTTAATCCTTCCATCACTTTGTGTTAACTCTCCATTGCCAACTTTTAGCAGCATCTCGGAAAAGGCCTGTTCTCACGGGAAGACAATGAAACCTTCATGTTAGTTTTAGCTCTAATTTACTGACGTGTGGCCAAAGGTTGGATGTTTTAAGGAAAGCATTTATTTCGTCACGTATTCCTCGAGTCACAACTGGTAGGATTTGACGAAGGTCTCCTGAGAACAGATTTGTACATCTACCCATAGGTAATTTTTTGCTGCGCAAATCGCGTATTGTCCTATACAGTGCTTCCACAGACGTCTTTTTTGACATGGTGGCTTCGCCCCATACTGGTTCCATGTATAGTAACTTGAAACTCTGCCATATGTCAGTGTTTTCGATATCATCTTGAGCACATAACTTGAAGAATGCTGTTAATGTTGTGTCCCGCGGGCTACTAACAACTTCTTGTATATTGTTCTCAGTGAAATATACTCTTTGTCCATTTTCTAAATGAACTGTAAGATGGACAATAGTGGGAGCCCGATCGCGCACTTCGAATGATAAAATCCTCCATATTGTTTCAGAGCTGCAGATGTAACGTCCAGGCTGATATTTTTCCACTTAATTTGGTGATTATATGCTGAAAGTGGCTTGATCGCTACCTTTATTAGTGTACTTAGTTACATATTGGATTTACTTTACCGAACTGCACAACTCTACGTTGATGTGAGCATCAAAAATTTTCAAAAGGAGCGGATTATTATAGGGAACGATCCATCGGTTATCAATATCATGGTTTCGGATGTTGGCACTTTGCCCACCCTGTTGGGATATCTGTCATCGCTAGTAGATATTTGAGTTTGGAACGACTTCGGAAATTTTTTGCTGCATTTGGAATCTCACATACATGGAGAATTAGGGTTTAAAGTCCCGCAAGGGCCGTGTATGTGTTTTTTTTACGATTTTGAACAGGACAAGATCTTCTACTGTAATCGGTAATATAGCTGAAAAAACGCTGTCAATTTGATGTAGTCTAATTTTGTTAACTAGCCACATCAGCAGATGTACATGGGGCAAACCACGTTTCTGCCACTCTATAGTGAACATATGACAGCGTGGCGGGCCGAATATATGAGACTTGTTTATGAGGTGCAGGAGGTTCTTTACTTTTAAATAGAAGACTCTGTTAACTATATCGTATCTGTCTTGTGGAGTTAAATTGGTGTTAATATTTTCTTTGATTTCTGACAAATTTGGGTTTCATGTTCAGTTATAAACAAATCATGTTTACCGTAATGTCTGACGTAAGTTTTTGCGTCCTGCGATTTACATGTAAATATCGACGTCCACCTGTGAATGATGAGTTAGTATTTAACCAACTGTCCCATGTCATTTCTGTGTTCATTTGCCTGTAAATCATCCTAAAGGTGAACGTAATTTTTTGATCTCAATTTAGTTTGATGTAGGCTAATCTCTCAGATTCAATTTTCGTATATTGATCGACCAAGTATTATTTTGTTTTCATTCCACATCTAAGCAAAGGGTTGAATTTTTTACGTCTTGTCATTATACGGTAGTAATAGGAGTTCATTAATACTGATTTACGCAGAGATGCTCCGCTGATTGGGTCAACTTAAGAAACATTAATGGCATAACCATCTTCTCCACGACATAGCATCGACAGATGTTGTAAGCAGTCATGAGATCTGTGTAACTCTATTTTTTTTTTTTGGAAATTACCATAACGACTATGCAGCACAATATCTCTTTTGTAATTGCTGTCCAGTTATCACCACTGCTACTTCACTCGTGGAAGGCGCATTATATCGTCCTCTGTGTTCTCCAATAAGAACTTTATTTGCATGGATTACGACATTAAACTCAGGAGTATCTATTGAAACACTCTCAATCGCAATTTTAATTGACTGTATGTAGCAATTATGAGAATGTAACATATTTTGGAGAGATCTGATAAAATCTCTATCAATTGGCTGTGTTACACATGAACACCGTGTTGATGCTTGTGTATCTGTATCTGCAATAAAATAAATTTGCAGAAATTTGTGATCATCGGGCCGAAGTGGTAGCAAGCTAAGTGATACACTCGTCCTTGAATTTTAAATCTAGGCATAAAACCACGCCCAACGACTTGCTTGACTTGCCAAAAATCAGTCATCCAGGACAAAGCATTTTATATGTATAGATAATTAATGCAGCGAAAATACTATAAGTGTTTTAGGATTAAATAAAAAGGTAATTCTTGTAAAAAGTGCGAAATGTAGGTTACGATGTCCTTCCAAAAATTGATCAATTAGATAAACTGTGAAACTTAACTGCCCGTCGAAGTAAATACCAAATGAAACATTGCATTCGCGGCAGCACCATATAGAATATTAAAAAACGCTCAGAGTTTAATCCATATATATTACAGTATTATTTCAGATTATGTAACGAGTAAGTAATATGCCGCGGTCCCACTCGCGAGTGTATCAAATGGATGAGATTTTAAATGCAAACATTTCAATTAATTCAACCCTGTAATGCATTTAAGTTCACCTACTTATGAGAAACAGATTTGACTAGAAAGAATATTAAAATAATTTATGGGTTTTGTTTTGGAAAATTTTCTGACTCCTACAATGATTTTTATTAGAACTGTTCAAGGGTGGGTGTGGCAAAATTGGCCACGCAGGTGACAAATCATTCGAAAGGCCGATGATCTGGCTCGACCGCCCTACCGTCCCTCCAGGACTTGATACCCGTTAGCTTGTGGTTAGCTGGATCCTCGAGAAAAAATAAACAATTACAGGACGTCACTTGCTACGCGTCATTTGCCGTCGTATGCGGAATCGGTCTCATACAATTTAATACTGCATAGTAGTGCCATCTGCCGTCACGTCCCATGCCGTCTGCCGTTGCCGACTGCCATCTGCCGCGTCCTGCGGAATCACAGCTTTACGCGTAATGTAGGCACCATTGTGTGACGTGAAACAAGAAAAAACTGGAACCCTTATTTATTTCACTAAGCACCCATAAACACAACTTAAATGTAAAAGTTACAGATATATTAAGTACCTATACAAGTCAATAACGAGCTTCAAAGATATCACAAACAAATCGCAATATCAAATCGATATGAGTTTAGCAACAATGTATCGGAGTTGATGTTTTTCAATGGAGTCCTCTAAACCGGGATGCAATATTCGGGTACAGACTTGCAGTAATTACCTCAGTGGAATAGTTCGTTTCATGCTTCCGTACACTGCGATACACCTGCGCTAGTCAATGCCGACTGTGAACAAAGGGTCTTGTAAAATCCATTTTATTTTACAAATAAGCGGAATAAAAATGCTACAACAGATTCTAATAGGATTTGTATGAAAAGTCGCTATATCGATTTAATTAGATTTAGTTATATGCTCGCTGATTTTTTTTCCTGGGATAAAAGTACCCTAAGTGTAATCCAAGATATCATCTACCCGTGTGCCAAATTTCTTCGAAATCCGTTTAGTATTTTGGAGATGTACAGTAACAAACAAACCGTAAACAGACAGACAAAAAATAATTATGAAAGTTGTTGAGTTGTTTTCCATTATCCGTCTTTAGTCACCCCCTTTCTTTTTGATCACATTTCTTTAAATGAACAGATACACCGGTTCCATTGCTTTATTTACTGCCTCGGTGGCGTAGTTGTATTGCGTACGCGTTACGAGTACGATTTGCGAGCTGGGGTCTTAGATGCAAAAAAAAATATTGCGTCAGGGTTTTTCCATCTTAAAAATTACTCAATCGTAGCTCGGAGTCAGGGAGTTGGCGGTGTGATAACCCCATGCCTCGGAAAGCACATAAAGCCGTTGGTCCTACGCCTGATCTCTCTCCGGTCATATCGGATTAGCGTCTCACCGGATTATGAGAGTGAAGGAATAGCGTGTGCACCTGTGTATTGCGCACACACTTGTGCACTATAATATCTCCTGCGTACCTGGCTGGTCCGTGTTGAGATTGGCCGCCGTGGCCGAAATTAGTTAAAAGGATTACGTACGATATACATATAGATTTAATTTTAAAATATCTGACAGCTTTAGGTAAATACTCGGCCGCTTTTCTATTGCATATTTAAAATGAAAAAAATGCCTTTGTACTTTTTGCTGTGGAACCAATGTGGAACCGATTTGTGAGAATTTTCCTATGACCAGCAAACCAGAATGGATAGAGCGTGGAGGATAGAGGATGTCAATATTTGTTATGGGAGGACTATATTGTCAATATTGCCAACGTGTGTGTTGCTTTTTCTGTACCATGCAAATGATTCGGATTTTTGAGATATTTTTTAATGTAAAATGGCTAATACTAAACTGCAGCGAAAACATTCATTTAATGGAAGCTTCAATCATACTACTTCAATCATGATACTAAGGTGTTCTCCCGACTTGATTAATTCATCGTAATATACGAGTTATTAATGGTTAATAGGGGTGAGTTATTGTTTGTTTAACGACAATTCTCGACAGTATAAGTATTTAACTATGGTTATGGATATTCTGTATGAGTCTAATCATGATCTATAAAGCTCTAGAGCAAAACTCTCCAATAACAAACAGCACGAATATGTAGATTGGGCGAATTATAATAAGCATAATATCATCTGACGTAGGTCTTCCAAGTCTGCGTCAACAATTATAATTTGTGTATTATGAAAAAGCAACGATGGCCTAGTTGGAAGCCCAGAACGTTGAAAACCCAAAGTGTCTCTGTTACTTTTTGTAGTCATGTATGTATTAACTCAGCGCTCGCCTTGAAAATGAAAACAATCTATATACCTAATAATTCTACATAAAGATTACGAGGGCACATAATATGGAGTGCGGATACGCACTAGTCCAGCGAACTAAGATGAGAGGCGGGGGTTTAGTCTCTTAGTAGAAAACGAAGCCGATTTCCAGCAGTGGGTCTTTTTATACTACAAATTACAGCATTTTCACGGCTGGTACTATAATGATATTATATTCTTAGTTAAATATTTGAACTGGCAAAAGACAAGTACACATAGATGTATAACATAGAACCGCGTGGCGCGGATGTGACGCGGTGCCGTGTGCAAAGACTGCGGTTTAGATACGGTTTCATACAAATTGTATGATACAATACCTATTTCGACCCGCCCGAGCATGAACCGGCATGGCACGACGCGACGCGCGGCACGTGCTAATTGGGTAACTGAAAATGTTATAAATTAAGTATATTACAATTTGCTAGGTAACTAGTTGTTCATTATCACTGCAACGAATTCTATTGCGATTTTACTGTGCATATGTGCTAACTTTATTTTTATAATGTGGCAAAATAATAGATATCAGGAAATGATAAGATCTACATTGCATTATAACGCAATTAATTCGTTTTCAAGTTTACTAAAAATAAAAATATAAATTGAGATTTAATTTGATTCGGCTCAAAATATGGAATTCAAGTATGATATAGCGGGGAATTCGCAGATTATTGCAAAATCATACGTCAATCCGACTAATATTATAAAGGTGAAAGTTTGTAAGAATGTCTGGATGTATGGATGTTTGTTGCTCTTTCGCGCAAAAACTACTGAACGGATTTCGATGAAATTTGGCACACGGGTAGATCATATCCTGGATTAACACATAGGCTACTTTTTATCCCGGAAAAATATAAACCGGGACTTTTATCCCAGAAAAACTTTTTAATGCGGGCGGAGCCGCGGGAAAAAGCTAGTATGATATAAGTACAGTTAGCCACATAAGTAGCTGTACAAATTCAAAACTTCATATCGCCTCTACACTTTTGTGTTCTCACCGATTTAAGTTTTCTCTACAAAAAAAGAAAATTAAAGTGATTTACTTTTTACTCCACACAAAGAAAAATAAAATGTTTCAATTAAACTTGAGTCGTCAAGCCCCGCGACGGACGCCGGTGTCCATTTATATACGGTTTCCCTATACATCTATATATAAAAGCGGGGCTTGACGGATTAATGCGTATAGGTGAATTCAAATTTTGAAATTGTGGAGCTACTTCTGTACACCGGAGTAGTACCGGCCAACTATGTTTGTCCAACTTATAGATTATGAATACTACATAGATTAGACTTATTGTTTTTTGGAAAATGCGACTGGTACGTGTACCAAGGGCAGACAGAGTAATACGTAACAACTGAGAAAGTGCCAGAATGACTCGTGCAACCAGTGTTCCATACCTACTCTGATACTTCGTGACTTAAAAATTATTGACTGCCTCGGTGGCGTAGTTGTATTAAGGTACGACTACAATGCTGAGGTCTCGGGTTCGATTCCCGGGTCGGGCAAAGTGATATTGAGTTTTTCTATTCAGTATCAGCTCGGAGTCTGGAATTTGTGCCCGATATGGCTATAGGCTCGCCCCCTATCACATCATGTGACGGAATAACGGCGAAAAGTGGGTGCACTAGTTGCGCCTCTGCCTACCCCTTCGGGGATAACAGGCGTGAGTGTATGTATGTATGTATGTTAAAAATTACTATGTATAAAGATATCTGCTACTAATATTTCACACTACTAGGTAGTATGTCTCATATATGAGAGATTCCGCTTGAGTAGGTACCTTACACAGTCTATTTCTACCTCTATGCAACATTGCGCAACATGCAAGTACTGTTGGGTTCCGGTTTGAAAAGTTGTAACAAAAATTTAATTACTTGGCATTATATGACTTCATATCTAATGTCTCGGAGTGATAAGGGCAGTACATACATACATATACATATACACTCACGCCTGTTATACCCGAATGGGTAGGCAGAGGCGCAACTAGTGCACCCACTTTTCGCTATTATTCCGTCGATGTGATAGGGGGCGAGCCTCTCGCCATATCGGGCACAAATTCCAGACTCCGAGCTGATACTGAATAGAAAAACTCAATATCACTTTGCCCGACCCGGGGATCGAACCCGAGACCTCAGCTTTGCAGTCGTACTGTAATACAACTACGCCACCGAGGCAGTCACTGATAAGGGCAGTACATTATGTCAAAACCCTTTTCCTGAAAAATTAAATGTTAAAATAGTAATTGAATATGGAATGGGAAAAATATATAGCATATAATAGGGTATATTTTATGTTGTAGTACGAGAAGCTTATCTCTTCTTGGTTTCTATGCAAAAAGTATATTATGTAAGTCTATGATTATACATGCTATAAGTTAAGCACCAAGTTAGCTAACTTAGCTAGCTAGAATATATATTTGGAATATTAAAAAAAAATATTTTTATATTTCTTCACCTAACAGTACAAAAATGTTGTATAAAAACAGTATCATTTTTATATAAATACCACGAGAGCAATTGGGTAGCTCCCATCCCAAAACAAAACAGTTACGCCCGAATACTCAAACGCTACTTAAATATTTGAGATGGCCTTACGGATTTAAGCATTCGTTATTGGTGAAATTGGTATACTGAAACGTCACTTATCTCTTAACCTTAAATTTAAGGCGACTCAGTTTAAGATCCGTTTATTGATTCAAACGGTATTCACAAACACTGCTTAAAGTTTGACAGCTATGTAAGGCCTCCAAATATGGCTGTTAATCGAGATCAATTTGAGAGTGCTTCAGACTAGTCTCAAATATTTACGTTCAAATCTTTAATAATTTTATTGCGTAATAACTACTTATTATATTCTCTTTGGATTTAATAAATCGTTTTTTTCTTCATTATCATCATTGTCTGAAGAGGAGTGTGGTGTCAAAGGAAGAAATCGAGAGAAATTAAACGCTTTCGAAGAATACAATAATGATAATTTAATGTTAATGTTTGACAAATAAATATATCATATCTTATCTTAACTTATCGTAAAAGAAGATTCCAACTCAGGAAGGAAACAGTTCTTCATTTATGTTCTTTAAAATCGGGATTATATCCAGCCGAACACAAAAAGAAACCAAACAATCCAACCGATAGCCCAAGGTCATCGGGGTTATTTTTCACGGGAAACAACCAACGGTAGTACATCGTATTGTGCGTAGTATGGCAGTTGAGTTAGCATATTTTGTAAATGTTTGTAAATATGCCTACTTCTGATGATAAAACTGAAATAAGAATTGTAAATATTGTTGTTGTTGACTTGTTTATTTTTTTTTCTAAAGCGGCCAATGTCAACCCTGACATACTGCCATGTGGCAATATAATGCCAATATAAGCTCATCGCATCAATGTTAAGAATATAATAATTAATAAACTATTTCTAATAATGAATATGCCATTCCTACATATTAAAAACCTAGGATGGTTTTTAAACGTACTTACAATTTTTACTATGTAGCATCTGCATATAGTACATAAAATACACACGAAAATTAAATATAATAGACATATCATAACATTGTAAATCATTTTCAAACTGCGCATTGTGTTATTCGATTTATTTATATTTAACATCTTAAAAATTATACTGCGTGAAATGACACATAAATACCAAATTTATTAAAATTGTAATCGAAAACAAACTTTTTATAATCTGTAGCAAAATGACTGCTCCTCGGCTGAGTTTTCCATCAAATCTTTTAAAGTGCGTTTGAGAATGCCATTTAAAATAAGAAGCCGACTAAAATTAAGTAGGCCCCAGATAACTTGGTTGGTTGAGTAGCGTTTGAGTATTCGGGCGTTAGAGCTCTATGACCGATGCATAAAATAATATTATCGTCACCCCCACAAGATATACATGCTTTTTCTATAATGATATTTCTATTGGAATAAGCAACTATAAAACTTTAGAATTTGCGGCCGCATCCATATTTTATACAAAAGCTTTCAACTCCCACTTAAATACTTAAGGGTGTTTTATTGTATCTTGCAAATTCAATCAGCCCGTAGTTTGTGAGTTTGGTTAATGGCACTATCGAAAATTATAATTATATCTTCCCATACACATTATATTCTATTAAACTATTTAATTTCAAAGTTAACGTCGGATTAGGGAATCAGTGAAACACACAGCTCGTCCGACTGCAGGCTCCAGTAAATGAATTCAAATCCGCTTACGTATAGTGCCGGATTTCGGTGTCAAACATACATCGAGAGAAAATTACATGCAGTCGTAAAGCTGGTCCAATAAAATAATCTTATGGGCTGCCGCAACATTTTAGGGAATCGTCTACTACCGAAATCGATCGGTCTTCTAACCGGAATCAGGCTTGGGTGAGCGCGGGTAATGGCGCCAGGATCCGTCGGCTATAACGTGACGCGCGGTATCCCGCAGTGAAACGTACGCCTGAGTATTACCTACAGCCAATTGCGAATGTTATTTGGTATATTATATCTGCTATTGGCTTGAAAAGTTGGATTGGAATTTGTAATAGTCGAACTTATAATTATAGGCTTAAGGCCGATACATTGTGTGTATGGCTACGCCAGTTTAGGTAAACATTTTAATTTACACATGAACTTATGTTTCTGTATATCATATATAGTATCACTTGTATATATTTTGATATATTTGTTACTTCTGTTGGTGTACAATAAAGATGTAAAATAAATAAATAAATATATAGCTTATTATACAAATATGGACATTGTATCTTAGTCTTCATCGGCATGTAAATAGATTGTAATGACTGTAAAATGTAAGATTGCTTTGTACATATCTCATGCCTTGTAATATTTAAATCCGAGGGAGAGTTGCGACCGATCTTGATGTCGAGGGAATTTTCTCGAAACTACTTCAATATTGCATATTTACATACCGAATCTCGCAATAATACTTTATTACGCTACAAAATGTATTAATATTTTAAACATTATGTAATTTAATCCTACTAATATTATAAAGGCGAAAGTTTGTAAGAATGTATGGATGTTTGGATGTATGGATGTTTGTTCCTCTTTCACGCAAAAACTACTGAACGGATTTCGTTGAAATTTGGCACACGGGTAGATCATTTTCTGGATTAACACATACTATTTGTCCCGGGAAAACATAAAGCGGGACTTTTATCCCGGAAAAACTTTTTAACACGAGCGGAGCCGCGGGCAAAAGCTAGTTATTAATATTTCATTCATTGTACTCGTTTAGTACGGAAAATTAAGGTAATAATTGGACTTAAATTCTCACTACGATCATATTTTATTTATACGGGAATAAAATAAGAATATTAGTATAGAATATTACAGCCACAAGCCGGCAGGTCTAGTCTTCAATTCAAACGCGCTTGAATAATTTAAACTAATAAAACTCTTTATTAGAGATAAATCATTCCAGCTACGAGCAAGTTTGAACGCTAATTATGGTAACGAAACTGATATTGAAACTGTTTATTCCAAGTACAGATTTACCGCGCACGTTACATTGCGACGAGCATGTCTTCCCCTGTATTGAGTTTACGTAAAACAACGACGTGAAAAGTTGGAACAATATTTGGAGAAAGTTTTTAACATTACCCGCCACCGAAGTTACCTATCCCCCGGTGCTTCTTTTGGATACCTGTTATATTGCAGACGGTGCTACGGTCAACTTTGCGTTAGTCCGCTCCTCGCAGCGTAAAGGAAAATGTAATTGGATGAAATATTTTTATATAAATCTCGTTGCAACGTTATTTTACTATTTACTTACGTAATAGGGTAGTTTCCGATGTTTTATATTGTAAACTATTTTATATGTTACAGAAGAAAGAAATAAATTCTTCTGTGAAATCAGCATCAACATTGGTTGAAAACTAAAGCAGTTATTAATATTTGAAATATTGTTTTGAGGAAAAATGAGGGCCGTGAAGGGGATATCGCGCTATCTCTTTCGCACGCACGCAGTTTTGGCCGGCGTCTCTCGGTGATGTCACAGTGTAATATTATTGTTATTTGATAACTACCTCTCTCATCAAATTTTAAACTTTGATAACTTACTGGCTGCAAGCCGCTTCTGACAGGTTGGTCTAGAAATCTTTGGGGGAGGCCTATGTTCAGCAGTGTAAAGGCTAAAGAAGAACCCTTTTTACCCCCTTAGTGATTGAATTTCGCAAAATCTCATCTTAGCGAGCGCCTATGTCCTAAAAAGAATCTCATGCAAGATTAGAGACTCCTAGTACTTGTAGTTTTTTAGATTTCGTGTTGAGTGAGTGGCCTTTGGCTTTTATACAGGGTCATTTTGACACAGCGTTAATAAATGAAACAACATACTTATCTTGTTGAAAATAACACTTTCCATGAAGTTATTTTAACCATAGATGTAAAATAAAAAAGTGTAAGTTTCGAACAAAAAAAAAATCAATAAAAAGTAACTTTAAGTTTACACGCCCTAATGCCACTATGACTGCTCTAGGAGAATTCGTCGCAGCAGCAACTTCACTTTCAGTCAGAAATACACTTACGCACACACCATATTCGCACTAAACTACAAAATGGAAAAAAAATTGGAATACTACAACTAGAATTTTTGGCGAAAGTATCCGTTATTCATTGATGATTTTTAGCACGATGTTAGCAGAGGGTATAGACGAATAATATGTGGTTTCATTTAGTAACGCAATGTAAAAATGATCCCGTATATACAGTTTTCTTTTTGATAAATATTATTTTCTATCTCCTAACAGGGTAAGCTTGTTAAAATCATATTCTTTGTGGACTGGAGGCATTTGGGGCAAAAGAACAAATTACGATTTTCGGTCTCCGTCGATTCGAATACACTTTTAGGCATGTTGCTCCACTACTACTCAGCAAAATTTGAAAGGCTAATTTTCCATGAATGGCGGCAGATTTTAAAATAGGTTGTAGGAAAACAGCAATGATGCTTTTATTCCAGAACCTTTTGAAGTTTGGGAAAAATTATGAAGTTCATTAATTTTCATAGAGATTATTGTTTATTTCTACATTTATATAATACTGACCCTAACTGTTATTTTTATTTAAAATGCCAACTATTACTATTATTTGAGTAAAAATATCATGAATGTAGACCTTATAGTGTAGCTTTAATTATGAAGTTAAGTGGCAAAGTCGACTATCACAGTAAAATTAATAAAATCCAAATAACTTTCAAACTATCCAGATTCGGGCAACATACCTACATGGGATTTATTCGGTGCACACTGAAGTCCTCTATCGACCTGCTTCAGTTGAACACTCTATCGTGATACACTCTGTATAGTACACCCATACTCACTTCAATTAATGTATCTATTGGGTACTAGTTTGTTTTCAGTTCGGCTGTTGAAAGCTATTGGGCAGCATTTCAATAGAAGCGAAACCCAGGTTTTAGTAAAGGTTAAAGGGTAAAGTCGACATGGAAAAGGTCGCACGAACACGGTGGATGCAGACCGCTTTTGACAAGCTCATCTGAAAATATTAAGGGGAGGCCTATGTTCAGCAGTGACTAGTGTTCATGGGGCTGATGTTGATGTAATGTGAAGTTTTAGATTCTTGAACCAAAGGTAACTAAACTTTATTCATGTTAAAGACATATTATGCGGTTTGCATGTAAGTAGAATTTAGTTTATATTTTATTGGTGTAATTTTACTGGTCGTAGGATTCTCATATGTAATACTGTTAACTTATCGCTGTGAATACATAATCTAAATTATATTATTTTACGGGTGGTAGGTCTCTCATATGTAAGAGTCTGTCTGGATGGGTACCACTGCAATGTTTATTTCTACCGCCAAGCAGCAGTGTGCATGCACTGTTGTGTTTCGGTTTGAAGGGCATTGTAGCCAGTGTAACTACAGGATATAGTGACACTTGACACCTTGTGTCTCAGGATGACGAGCGCAGTGGAATGTCATACAGTAGTACTTTGTCAGGGGCGGTTGCGGACGACAACTTAGACGTGAGTCGGAGGAAGCCCGTAGCCGTCCCTACTGCGCCGAAGATAGCCATATAAAAAAAAAATACAGTACTTTGTAACTCAAGGTGCTGGATGGTGTTTCTACTGTTTATGGGTGGTCTTATCGCTTACCATCAGGTGAACGGCACGCTCGTCTCGTCATTCGATGCCATAAAAAAAATAGTTATTTATTTATTTATTTAATGACACACCAACAGTTAATTAATATTACACAAGCATTAATATTAAACAGCTAGCTTTATTAATATTATACGCATATGGACGAGTCTACTCACTAATTACAGATGTGAGACATCATTTTATGTCATACATAATATACATACACACTATTGCATTTTGCACCCACATTTTGCAGTGCGTATACCGTCTCATTACTTGATAGGGAGCGAGCCTATCGCCATATGGGGCGAAAATTCTAGACTCCATGCTGATATTGAATCGAAAAATCCAATATCACTGCCCGACCCGGGGATCGAACCTGACACCAAAGCATTGCAGCCGTGCCATTAAACATGTACGCCACTGAGGGAGAGTAGGTTATTTAATTTATAAATTACTCATAACCGATGACACAAGTTAATCATAAACATATTATGACCAGACCACTCGGCCTCCTACTACAAAAAAATTACATACATTTAGATAAACAATGTTATGGGCACATCTATAAACTCTAAACCATTCTGTGGTTCATTAGGAATCAAGCAATACCTCATTTATTGAATTCGATTGCGCAAATTTGGCCATCCAATGTCACTTTTCACCCTACTCTGTCTATACTGACGCGTAATAATATTACACCGCACTACAAAACAGCTATTTCGAAAACTAAACATTACAGTAAACTGATATAGGAAACAGACCTCCGACGTACATTAAATGACACTCGATATTTGTTTCTCGAGAACGCGAACACGCGCCCTTCGCTGTAGAATTCACACGGCTCTCTATTATAACAACAATGGAATTGTCCTCGAATACCGTGAATATGAATATTAGGTTTTGCTCGCGGAATGTTTTGGTGCAACTGAAAGCTTTCATTTTTAAGTACATGCGAAGAGCGCATTTGGTTTTAGGTTTCGCTTTTTATAAACTTATATTTATTTTTATTAGCTCTCTCCTCTTGATGAGTAGTAAAAAAAGGTATTTAAGTATTTCCAAAGTTTCATTCTTTTGCAATATTCAGTTTTTCCCACAGTTAGCACTTAACTTCAGGGACTGGCAATGGCGTCTGTGTGAGGCCTTACTTATATTAATTACAGCTTGGTCGAATCGACATGATTAAACCATTATTAAAATTAATTAACCTTTAACATCATGTTCATTTTGATTGCTACATTATAAGAGATTGTCAACCGTCCAATTATTACGATGTGTTGAACGTGCAATAAAGATTTTAACATATTTATGTGATATAAATTGTAATTAAGTGAAGAATTCGCGTGTTAAGCCGCTGGCACGCTTCCAATGCGCACCGCTCCTACGAACCACATAAAAGTTTAAAAATTATCTCTTACTTAATAAGCTGCTTCAGAAAATATTATAGCCCACAGCTTTTCGGTGTATAATTACAATATGAAATAATTGATATAGACTGATATTTATACCATAGTATGGATCACGCAGGGTGAAAAATAAGGGCACTAATTGTGCCCTACTTATCCCCTTGGGGATTAAAGCGCGTGAGTGGGTGTGTATCAAGACTGATATTGACGCTGAACAAAATTTTTTGATGCTGTTATTTGAATCCTCTGGGTTGCTCTGATTTCATAACTCATAAAGGGGTAATTATTACATGATACATACTCATTTGCAGTTCAGATGAAGGCGCGAAAGGGTAGTTTGTCGTTATTTGTAGCGGGTTTTTTATATTAATGAATGGAGCATTATATGTTATACTAACGTCAGCTGTGCACCGAGGGTGCATAGCGTAAAATATAATGTTGATGCTAATTAAATATACAATAATGAACTGAATGTTCAGTTGAAACTCGTGATACGCCTGAGGTTAGTTTGTGCAACAAGTCAGAAGCACTGGGTTGATGTCATAAAATTGCAAGCGAACATACTATTAGTACGGTCAGCAGCATAAGCATCCGAACAAAATCAACATTTCAGATCGCTTATACACGCGTTAAGCTAAACTGAAATCTTTTTTTTAGTTTAAAGTAAGGTAAAGCTCTTTTATTTTATTTTTGTGAAGAGAAAAAAGATTAATAAGAACACAAAAGCATGTAAGCATTTTGAAATTGTTCAGCAACTTATGTTCCTGACTGTACAAATAAAATGAAAAACAATCTAACAAATAGGAGTAAGTAAACGCAACTGCCCTGAGGCTTTATACAATATTTTACTTTTCACCAAAAAGAACGAAGAGCTAGTCTCAAAAAATAAAATGGTTTTTCATGTTAATTAAAACGCTGGTTAACGTAAAACGAAGAAGTGAAAACCCCATTCAAAATCAAGAAAGGAAGCGGTATTTTATTTGAAAATTTGAATCTTATTACGTGGGTTATGTGCGAATTTTGGTAAAGACTTTTTAAAAAAAAAAGAGGATGGAAAATGTATCGAATTATTATGTACCATATAGAACTCCGTGGCAAGAATATATTTATGCCCTGAGTCAAACGTTATATTAAGAATGGCTCATAGATTATAGAAGTAATAATAGCTTCTTCACTCACTCAATAGCAAGATCCAGGCGTATTAAAAACCGTAAAATTATTTCGTCTTAAGTTTTATTATTCCAATTTACGTCAGTTAGTGTACGTATCGTTACCGATCTAACAGAAATTACATTATTAATTCATTTCAGTCGTTATTTTAAACATTTATTAATTATAAATGAAAATACAATATGGTTTATAAACCTAGAGAGACTGATACTCTACTACTCATGAGTATAATGAATAATAAGAGTTAACAAAATCAACTTAGGTATACAAGAAATCATATTATCCAGTAGTGAATACACACTCACGATTTTTAATTCCGAAGGGGTAGGCAGAGGCGCAAATAATGCACCCACTTTATGCCGTGTGTATTCCGTCCCATGATGTGATAAGTGGCGAGCCTATCGCTACGTCGGGCACAAATTCCAAAAATTGAATATTAAAATTTAAATAATGATATATACCTACGTTGGAAGTATATATTCACTACTGAAACCTAATCAAAGAAATGGGCAAAAGATTCTGGTCGAAAAAATCGAAATGGCTAATGTTGAGATTGCCAAACGATCATCCCAAAAAGTAGAGTTTAGCGTTCTGTGTCCATTAGCCAACGCCTTTTTTGACATCATAATGCAGTCTGCCGGAATATGCCTAAACAAACATGTACGTTTAATTATACCATTGTTTTATGTGTTTATTTCTAATGGAAACTGATTTTAAGTTAATTCTTATAAATCAACAATAAAAAACAATATATATCTACAAGTAGAAGCAAGTAAGAAATTGAACTGTCTTATGAAATCGATGACTTCCAACATTAAAGTTCAGATAATCAAAAGTGTACCGCACATTTGCCATGTGGTTTTCCCTAGGCTTATAATTTGTATCTATAATTTCATGAAACATAAAAATCCTTGGAAGATACCTATCTCTGGGAGGGCCCACTGTTACATCGAATAAAGCCGGACATGTAGTGTAGGTACTTGATATCCTTTTTTCAAACTACTACCAACATCTATAACATAAATAAAACGGTAGAATATAAACAGCAACATTCGACAAATAACAAAAATCTATATAATAATACCATAATATCAAGTTTAATAATAAGAGCGGCCATCTGGAAATCACAGTCCGTTTTGATGAGGGCTGGCTTCCATGCAAGTTAGCTCATACGACTGCTGCTAGGGATGAGATTTACTTGTAATTCAATACCAGACTTTCAAGGGCTTTCAAATACGAGTATGGGAAAAAATATGCGGATCGAAAACCGGGTTTTAAACTGTTTCAAAGTAATTGGCAGTATATAAATTCGTAGTCGTAGGCATCATATTGCTAAATATATATTTTTTTTTAATTAAATGATATAATAAGATTTGAAAACTGTTAATACGTACTATATCAAATTAGCTCATGACCATGTAACGCAAAAATCAAAACTGACGAAATATTATTCATATTTATTTAATAACATCCTCCTTATGAGTCGGGTTTAAGTCTCATACAGAAGTGCAATAGATTTTACTTCAAGCACTTCCTAATATATTCTTTATTTAACCGCTCAGTCAGCACAAACGGTTCACAGTCAAATTAAAACAAATGCGTAGCAGGCCCCACATATTCTGTCCTGGATTGCTAGTATGCAACTACACTTTTTTTTGTTAATGGCCCTACTGCCAGTAGCCTGACGCAAGTCGGCTTTTCTGGCCACACCGGTCTTTAGGGTGAACGCAGAAGGCGCACGCAACCCTTTGAATTAAGAGACCATGCTGAGGGCAACCCACTAACGGGTTACGAACCTCGGCTCAGGACGGCCACTGAAAGGGGATGAGGCATCAACGATCAGGGAAAGATCGTTTTTAGGCCTAATCCTACAACTATACAGTACAGTAGGAAATATAACGCTAATAACGCACTTGCAAGTGTCTCTCTTCCGTGCCAGAGCGACCTATTTTAAGAATTAATGTCTCATCCCTTCTACCTGTCAATGCATGCTGCCCGATAGACTGTGAGTTAAGGTGGCATCGAAAGCTATAAAATAAAGGCAATTACACATTACATTTCTCTTAAGATTATCAAAAAATGCTTATTATATTATTTTATTTGAGCAATGAGTTGACAATGACGGGTTTAAAGGAAAATTTCTAGTTTCCACAATTTTAAATTAGAGAATTGCACGAAATAATATGAAATATAACGGGTCCTGAGAAACAATGTGTTATATCTCTGACCTCTTTGCGAGCGGCACCGATGTGCCTGAATCAATAGATCGATTTGAATGCGATTTTTTATTATGCTCACAGAGAGACCGTGGATTATAATATAGAGTTCTTACTACCCCTAAAGTGAAATAACGCTGGGGATTTTACTCCGAAAAAAATACCTAGCCAAAGAGAATGCGGCGTTTCAACAGTGAAAGAGGTTTTAGAAATAGATCAGTATTTTGAGAGATTATCCTCTAATCCTGCTTTCTAAGCTTGTAAATTCTACATTTTTATAACACTTATACACAATAATCTTAGATAATAAAATATTATGATAAAAATCACTAGCAAAATAAAGGCCCGGAGGTTCATATCTAGCCGCATAAAATGAGAAAATAAAACTATCACATTATTTTAAATATGCTAAAGAGAAAGAAACGACGCGCATATTTCTTTTGTTGCAGAAATAAGTTTCTTGACACTTTGTGTATTTTACGCTGAGACATCGTGGTAGGGTGTTGCTTTTTTTGTAGTCACACTCAATATTTGTATTATGGTACGAATGCAATGCTGAAGTCTCGGGGTCGATCCCCGGGTCGGGCAAAGTGATATTGAGTTTTTTCTATTCAGTATCACCTCGAAGTCTGGAATTTGTGCCCGATATGGCGATAGGCTCTACCCCTCTCTTATCCTCGAATGGAATAATGGCGAAAAGAGGGTAGGTACACGAGATGTGCCTCTACCTACCCCTTTGGGGATAAAAGGCGTGAGTGTGTGTGTATATATGTACACTTAATACTGTAAAATTACAGTGATCTTAAGGCTTTTATCGTTGTCATTAAGCAATAGTAATATTATTGTAGATACATTTATTATATTTTAGAATAGTTTGATTCCCGTTTCATAAACAATTAAGGTTACGTAAGCTATAATATTCCTATGATGCTAAAGGGATCCCTTTGGTTCGCCTACTTTTTTTTAAACTATTATTTTTTCGCATAATTGACTTTGCATAATGGTACTATCGGCTATCGCATAGTAATATTTTGGCCTACTACTTTTTTGTCATAATAAGCTATTGGAATAATTTTAGCTCGACTAATTTGTATTAGACTAATACACATTTCGCATAACATGTATTTAGAATAAATTAGGTTAGCGAGGGCCGAAGCGACGAGCGTGTTAGGTGCATATGAACCACCGCACGAGCCGAGCGAGCGAAGCGAGCGTGCCGCGGCAGCGACCGGCGAGTGCCAGAACCGACTTTAAGTCATTTCCAACTCAGACAAAACCAAACATGAATGAGGCTTATTTATTTTTATGACATTTGATATTTATGCTTTTTGACGTAAGTCGTTCTGATGATTGTGCTTTTTGTATTTATGCTTTTTTATTTTATGCTAAAACAATTATGCGTAATGATTATTATGCACATTGATATTTAGGCTTAAAGCTAAGATACGTAACAATATTATTACAAAAAAAATTATGCAATCCAATAGGGAACCGATGCTAAAGCTGTGCTAAAGCATCTAAAATAAGTACCATTCTCTACGAAAAAAAGGTTTTAAATTCAATTCACGCACCTCAATTATACACAATGCATAAACATTTCACAGTACAAGAATATTAAACACAATGCGGTATGATTAATATATCATAGCGTGGCAGTGTTTTAGACAATTTAAAAAGCAATAGTTGCGTTTTTTGCAAATTACACGGTAGATTTAACAAGCATAACAATGAACGCCATCAACTTGCATATTTGTCGGGAGTTGTTGCTTGCATAAATAAAAATATAAGTTATGCTATATTTTTGCACACGCTATTATCTTTTCATACAATCTTCGCCACTGCAGCGCCTCCGCTCACCCCAGGCTTAATACTTTTTACCGCTGAAAAGTTTCTTTTAATCTTCTTTTAATGAAGTTACTGTCTCCCAACCAGGTAAGACACTTTGTAGTACAAACAAATCCTGCTTCGAATACAGAATAAAAAGATGTAACGAAAAATTATTGCAGTTGTTTTAAATAATCTCTTAGAAATAATACCTTCGCAATATAAGGCACATCTGGGAGCAATTTATTTTTATAAGCCAATTTCGTGTTGGAAATTGCTTATATGATGAGTCGATTGTCAGTCACGGGACTATGGATGTTTTACTTTATTGGTAATCTTTGCTTTTCAGATGAAAAACGCATAAGTTATTTTATTAAGTTAACTATTTTCGCTGAATTATTTTCTGTATCTGGATATAATTAGCTAGAATATCTGTCTTTATTTTCAATATCTGTCACAGAACTTGCATAATATGAGTCAGAAGGGCCGATTTCAACGTTTCCTGATAAATGCGACTCGACACATAAATGTATAAACCGACCAAATACAAAGGTCACACTCTAATATAAGAACACAAATATATAATTAAAGTGACTACCTACTATATTATCATCTGTTTAATACGATAATTTACATGAAAACTGTGGAACTGGCCTTAAGCTTATTATATTCAATCAAGGATTTATATAATATTAATTACATTTCAATAATAGTTTAACGGCAATAAAATTTGTAAACAACACAACTGAGGGCCGGGGTACTTTCACGATAGTCCATTAACGCAGCAACCGTAAATGATCGAACAATAAACTAAGACTCGAAAAATTGTGAGTGTGCTGTTAAAACGCCTCGACGTAATACAGAAAGAAATGACGTTGCAAATGGAAGAAATATTACTAGAAATGAAGCCTTAGAATGTCTCTTAGTACGTAATGTCCACAGAGCAACCAGCACGGCGGGAAAGAAAAAAGACTATGATAGTGTGCGACCACATAAAGCATGGCGAACTTGCAGGCTTAAAAGTATTAAAGGAGCCAGCGAGCTGTGGCTCTAGTGATTCAGATAAACGTTTTGGTCAGCGCTCATATATCAAGCTGATGACGCTTCCAGAATACTAGCACCCGCTTTTTCACCACGAAAATGGAGATAACGAAGAACGACTTTCAATTGTTTCCAAAATATATTAACTGATATTATTGGCCGTTCTAGAGATGAAACGATTCACGAACTAACATTATTTTTGTTTTAAGAGCTGATAAATCATTCTCATATGTCTATTTACTACTTTCCTGTGGTACTTTCCTATGTTTGAATTTGTAGGTATATTATTTTATATATAACAGAAAATATTTCATCAAAGATTTTTCTGTTACATAAATATACAACAGTTTTTTTTTTTGAAGGTGCTTTAATTTTTTGTTAAACTGTTTTTCATGGCATACTTTAAACAGTTACCTCCTATGCCGCATTACTTGTAACCAGTTTGTTCAATCTCCTTATTTATTTTTTGATAAGTAAATACTTACTCTTAAAACGAGTCAATTCATAATTAATTAGCGCTGCTAGTAACTTAGGTACGGAATATAGATTGAAAATCATGGACTTTTAATAATATAAAAGATCGTGAAGGGTTATAGACAAATATTTGTAGACCAAGAACGCTTAACCCGCTTAAAGAATTTAATATTTGTTATATCTGTAGTATTTTATAGTTGAACAATAAAGTTGTCCTATGTTAAATAATAAAGTATACTCACTTGTATAGACGCGAGCCAGCCTCAGCCCATTTCCTGTATAAGACGCTCAAAGGATGTGAAATATTATGTTATAGCTTAGTATGAATTAAATAGTAAATGGTCAATTGTTCAGTGGTGGACGTCATGTAGCTGATGATGATGATGATGATGAAATAGTAAATGATTTTATTTTTGTTCCAGGCGCAATATTCGATCAGAACACGGAAGAGATCCAGAATGTATTCAAATATGCGATGACAATGCATAATCAAAACATCAGCAGCCGAAGGTTGGAGTTGCAAGCCTATGTAGATGTCATTAATACCGCCGATGCATTCAAGCTTTCACGACTCAGTGAGTATTTATTGGAAACATTATTATGTTCCGCCTCGCTTATCTAGAGCATAAATGTGTTCGCCATGCACCGTAAATGATGGGCGACAGAAAATTTTAAGGTTTTATTTAAAAAAAAGCGAAACCTATGTCAATTCCCAAAAAGTGTGATCAAGATTGGAAAAAAAGTTCAATCAAAAGCAGCAAAATTCAAAGCAGCTACACTATCGCCAATAAAATAATGCAAATCAATATGGTCAAACAATTTATTGATGCGACCAAATAATGTTCATAAGCCTATACAAAATGTAGCAATTTGTCGGATTATAATGAAATGAAATCACTTGTGGATTAAGCAGTTGTGGATGGATCCGTTTTTCTATATTGTTTTGTTTATTTTTATTATTAGTTAGCCAGTTTGATGCCCGTACGTCACTTAAGGTGACCACTGAAAATCAGCGTTGTGTTGTGGTTTGCACCACATCTCAACATTATGCTGAGTGGTCACCTACCCGTCACAGCCACGACTAGCCAGTGTTATTATTAATTGTTATTTTATGTCAATTGTATCTGTTTGTGTCGAGACTGTGACCAATAAATGGTTTTTCTTTCTTTCTTTTCTTTCTTTCTTTATTCGGACCCATAAAATGTTATACATTATTTAGGTTCCGTCAATATTAACTCTACCACCAGTTCGGAAAGCAGTTCTCACTAGAGAAGAACAGGCAAAAAACTAGTGTTGCTCTTTTCAAAATCATTTTAGGTATAAAATACAATGCATGATATAGGAAACAAAAATATCTACAAACAAGAATCTGTTTAGAGCACTTCATTTATATGCTCGCAAAATAGGTAATACATTTTAAATTCCAATACGAGAACGCAACCCTTTCAGGAATTATGTAATATTTTTTTTAATCTGAAATTCTACATGATTCTAGAAAAAATCTGAAATTCTATTATAAGCGAAAAGGGCAGACCTGTTAACACAGGCAGCACCCATTCACGAGCATGACGCATATGCCAGCCATTGGCCTCCTCACACATATTACTGGGAAGTGGCCGACCCAGCACACGACGCTGCCACAGGCACAGACAGTTCGTGTATGTCATACCCAAGCCGCCCACCGATTGGAAACGAATTGAAACGAAGGACAAGATTCCAAAAAAAATCACACAAATATACTTAATTATTCCCATGCCTTTTTATCCTCTATATACTTTGAATTCTCACAGGGCTCAACACACTATTTATAAAAATGTTATCGTTAAGTTTTTTGATATTTGATGCGAAGAATTTTATACATTTAGTTAAAAAATTGTTAGCGTTGAACCAATGCACCATTTTTGAGAGTGTTGCTTACATCAATGAACATGCCGTCCACCTGCAAAGTGGACAGACGACTTCATAAAGATCGCAAGAACATTATGGATGCAGGGCGCTTTTGACAGGTCCGCCTGGAAATCTTTGGGGAGGTCTATGTTCAGCAGTGGACGCCATATGGCTAATGATGATGGTAATGTTACTTACATCGTCAAGAAATGATTGATGTCGACTTATTTTAAATTATAAGGAAGTATCGACTGCAAACAACACTACTTCACATAATTATTCCTTATGAGATAAGGTAAGTCATTTGTATAAATTAGATAAAGAAAAGTTCCATTATACGACTCCCATAACCCATAACTTCCCATGTAAAGTAACGTCAATACGTAGATTACTATCAGTACGCGCCTCATGAAAATCATAGTACTACACTGTTTTACACTGACAGCGTTCTAATTTTCTATTCCTACTAAGAAAATCCGATTTAAATACAAATTCGATTTGGTTCATTTTTAGTTTTTGTCAAATTTCGCGAGCGAGCAACCAATACTGAACAAATTTACTGAACAAAGTTGTATAGAGTTTGTGTGTCGGGACTAGGATAGTTTAACTCCTGGATAATATAAAGTTCCTTGGAGATAAATACTTATATTTTGTACGCGGTGAAGGAAAACTGCAGTTAGAGTTCGTATAGAAATATCTAAATAATTTTGTTTTTACAGTTAGTTGAGTAAGCAACTAATACAACGATGCATGTCGTGTAGTAGGCAAGCCTGAAGTCTGTCAAATAAGATCCCTAGACATAGTTGGTTGTATGTTACGCAACTATTTCGTTTTATATATAGTATTCTAGATAATATTATCCTACAAAATATAATTCGATATTGTATATGTTTATTGATTGATGTAAAAAAATATATATTTTACTCGGTGATGTTCGCGGCCGCCCACGTAAAAAAGTTTATCCGGGATAAAAAATATTTTCCCGGGATAAAAAGGAAGCCTATAGTGGTAAAAGTGCACGTGTAATCGTATAGCATTCAGGAGTATTTTTTATTGCATTGAATGACCAGACGAGCATGCCGTTTGCCTAATGATAAGCGATTCGAACACCCATAAACAGAAGCAACACCATCCAACACCTTGAGTTACAAAGTACCTACTGTGTGGCATTTCACTGCGCTCGTTATCCCGAGACATAAGATGTTAAGTCTCATTATGTTCAGTAGTTACACTGGCTACAATGTCCTTCAAACCAAAACACAACAAAGCATGCACACTGCTCCTTGGCGGTAGAAATAGACATTGCGGTGGTACCCACCCAGACGGACTCTTACATATGAGACACCTACCACCAGTAGACGGACTCTTCCATATGAGATACCTAGCGCCTAGAGTAATGTAGCTTCCTATTAGCAAAAGAATTTCATAAATCGTTTCAGTAGTTCTTGAGATTAGTGTGTTCAACCAAACAAACAGCTTTATAATATTAGTATAGGTCTAATGAATCTATACACACAAGTATAAATTCCTATACACCAAGGGCTGAATAGTCTTACCAGTATCGTCTTATATATTAAAGCCAACGTGAGAGGAATACAATTCAGCTTCTATGCAAATAGTGACTGCCTTTGAAATAAAATTAAGTTTACAAGACTGTGCCACAGTCTCAAGAGTGAGGAGAATCTTTAAGACAAGTGTCATCAGTGTTTGACGTGATCAGAATGTAGACGTAGCTCTTAGCTGATCGATACTTGGAAACCGCCTAGGAGGAGACATTCCCTGGAGAATTATACTATATTCTGTACAGTAAACATCCTCACATGCACTGTAAATGAAACTCCTAGCCAAACACAATATATTACGTAATGTATGCAAGATAACTTTTCGCGCTCAGCCGAGTTGACGTTCAACGAAAGATAAGTTTTGTGTCAACTTTTTATTTTTGTTAGATGTCGTTTGTTGGGCGCACATTATAGTTTACTTGTAATATAACATCCTTGCAAATGTAGCAAATGTTTAAAGTTGTGTTCGACGGAATTCTCATATCAATATTCACTGAATAATTACCTCGTATATAATGCAATGCTATTGTAATATTCACAGAACAATGAGTAATATTGAACTGACATCGGTTGCGGCCTCGCTCGAATTCTCCTTTTTATTAAAAATGCTGCATCAATTCAGAAGAAGTTCAGCTAGATTTAGTTATAATCTTAAAGATTATCATGATATTAATGATATAGCCTAATTATGACGCTATAAAGCACCATTCCCGTTAACGAAAGTTTCGGAAATGTCAAAAAGCAATAATAATAATATATCCTTTACTCCTGTAAATTGGCCTTTGTAGCCATGGCTTATCCGGAACTATACCTGCATTCAAATTAACCAGTGCCACGGTGTACTATAACCCTTTTTCGTTCGATTCAAACCAGCGGTGCCAGCAAAACTAAAAAAATACCACTCGGCCTTTACAGCTCCATGTGAAAAACCAATGCATCGCCTTGTACCTAACCGAAATATTTGTGTTTTGATTCATCCGGATTTTTGTCTCAAATTCTTATTAATATTATTTAGGACGAACTTCTCTCGGGTTTTCAGCTCAGAATCAGACCGAAATCTGTAATTAGTGCCCGATATGGCGAGTGTTCCGCCGTTGTCACGTTTACGGCACGGAAAATAGATGGTTAAAAGTGGATGCTTTAGGTCCAGCACCTTTGCTTAGCTCTTTGGGAATAAAGCTTTGATGTGTGTGTTAAGTACTTAATGTAGCACTGCAGTCTTACCGTAATACAACTACGCCACCGAGGTAGTAAAGACATAAAACTAGAAAATAATATAGTCTTATTGCAAATTATTAGTATAACATGAAGTTCACTGTTGAACATACGCCCTAAATATTTCAAGACCGACCTGTTGAAAGCGCCGTGGATCCAGCGATGCAGTGAACTTCACGTGGCTGATGCTGATGATGATAGGTTCAGCATTGAGAGAACTGTTTCGAATGTAAAACAAAGTCAAAAGAATTCCAGAACAAACTTAACCGTCAGATAAAAGAGTTCAGAGATACGTGTTGTACAAAAGTATCATCCCTGCACTAGGACAACGGCGTTGTCCCACAGAAGCCACAAATGTTATCGCCACGTCCGTTGCGCGCGAATAAAACAATGAGAGTAAGATATTTTATGTCGCCTTGTAAATAAAATCAATGCGAAAATATGAACGCGGAAATTAAAAAGTAGAAACAAAAGCAAATTGCCCGTGAAGCGAGATGATCAGGCGGCAGACACCCGCGCCTATTCGCTCTAATGACGAGTGGTCCCGCCTTCTGCGGGCTCAGCGTCTGCCTCAAATCTTTTCTTATTATTTCAGACGATTGAATGGCCAACTCTGAGAATTATTTTCATACAACTTCTTAAAAATTATCTAGTGCAAAAAGATAAATATTTACAAGTGTATTTTATTTATTTATTTCTTTAGTTTAAAAGTTGTGGTGTAATTGATATATCTAATAAATATAAAAGGTATCTTTATAGATTATAGTTAAATGCACTACGTGTGAAGCATATTTAAGATTCTATATAAAACTCTTATAAGGCAAGGTGTGTAGCTACTTACTTTCGGGTTAAGTGCCTCTAACATAAACTGAGCTCGTAATCCCATAAAGAAGCCAAAAGCACTTAAAATTTTGTGACGAACTGTAAACTTGTATTGCTTTTGCGAAGTATTTTACGTTAAAAAGGTGATTTCCTCCTTTCCTGTCAGCATTTTACACTTATTTCCCGGATATATATTTCCGCCCCCAAATCATTTTAAACAGAATAGGGAATGCAGTGAGCAAGATAAAAAACAACAAAGTAAAAAATAAAATTGTTGGCACGCGTTCCTTGTTGTCGTGAGGAATATAAAAGTGAACAATGCTTATAAAAAGCCATATGTTTTAATTTTTAAGTCGGATACAAAACTACGATCTTGCTAAGAGAAATTCTTTGCTTTTTCTTTTAAAAATGTTTCTGTTGAAAACTGCTAAACGGATTTCGAAGAAATTTGGCACACGGGTAGATCATGTCCTGGATTAACACACAGGCTACTTTTACCCCCAGGAAAACATAAAGCGGGACTTTTGTCCCGGAAAAAATTATAACGCGGGCGGAGCCGCGGGCAAAACCTAATATTATCTAAATCCGATTTGTACATGTTAAAGGGATCTTTCAAGTTTTGGAGGATTAAGCCTTTCAAAAAATATGGGTAACTATCCACTAAATATATTCCTGGAGCATTTATTCCATATTATTGTGGATTATAGGATACAAAATAAACAATGTTTCATGTTACAAACGATATGTTTTTGATGTTTCTTTTTAGATTGAACTAAAAAGAAACATGTATTTAATATTATCATCTAGGCATTGCTCGCGGCTACGCTCGTCGCCCATGTGAAAAGCCTTTCCCATTTCAAAAACCCCTTATCAGTGTAGCCATCCATAGAAAGCTTCATATGTACGACTATACTTAATCAGATTAATAAATCGAATCTTGCAAAAGCAAATAGCGGGATATAAAGACTTTTTTTATTGCATTGAATGATGAGACGAGCACGCCGTTCGCCTGATGATAAACGAGTACTCATCAGCTCCAACCGATATGCTAATTCAGGAAATGTTTCATAGACTATACGAGTTCCAAATTATATTTTAATCCTTTCAGGGGTTACTGCGTTTACTTCCAACAAACATATTTTTTCACAAACATTGGCATTTATAACATTAGTAATAAGTCATATTTATTGCTAATTTATTTTACTATATGTCGGCAAAAGAGTAGATGTCCCACCTTATGCTACGTAAGTTTCATCATTAATGAGACCCCAACAATAAAAAAGAGTGATATGTTCCACGAGCCTCAAACGAAACCAACTGGGTTGGGGACAGAGCATGGTGTTATGTGGACTACCGCTCACTTACCATGCGATCCATGACCCCAAGCTGCCCCTTATATCGGTTTTTACGTAACAGCGCTACAACCTTGGTTGAACCCGTCCATTCATGCTGTCCAAACTTGTCTACAACGGGAACCCACTACTGTAAAACACACCAAAATGTCCTTTTGTCAAATTAACTTTAGCCGGTTAAAGGTCCACTTATAGGTATTCAAATGAATGGAATCATAATATTCATTCAGCTTTCATTTTAATTTTGGACCGTTTGTCTGTGTGTCTAATATATCCAAATCAAGGTACCGTAATTGTCTTCACACATATCATTTATAACATATTATAAATATTTTAAGAATAGGAGGATCATTACGAAGAGTTGTGTAACATTACCTAAACTGGTAGCCAGTATGCAGATGAAACTAGCGCGCACCACACGATTGGCCGGTCTTATTTTTGTCCTGTAATGATAAATGATGACGAGTTTATATTCGCATCGGATTCTAATTTCAATTTCATCATTAGTTCATGTGTATTTATGGCGGTAGGCTCGCCCCCTATCACATCATTGGACGGAATAACGGCAAAATGTGGGTGCACTAGTTGCGCCTCTGCCTATCCCTTCGGGGATAACAGGCATGAGTGTGTATTTATCGAGTTTAAATGTTTAGAAGTTTTGAATGGGCATGGAACCAGTCTTTATGCACTGTCTAGTGATAGTGCATAAAGACGTGTTATATTATGAGCTTGATCTAGTGATCAAGCTCAAGCAGACTCGCTCCGAGAGAACAGCAGGTCAATAGAATTCTTTTCATATTACGAATAATTCGATATGATACACACGTAAGCTATGGATAACAGTTTCTAGTAAAAAAAAATTACACTTTAATACGTACTGAATAACGCGTGTAGTTTCATATATAAAAATGCTAAGGTTATATTTTGAGCGCAGGAACCCATGTATAAGTGCATCATAAACATTTTAAAAAATCACAATATACATAATATTTTATTATTTCAAATGTATCAATAACGAAGCTGTGAACATTTGAACGGAGATTTTGACACCGTTTCCCGCTAAACTATTAAAAGCGAAACAGGTGTTAATATTGACAATTACGAACAAAAATGTGATTGTACTAATTAATAACAATCGCACCTTTAGAACGAAATTCAAAAAATAGAAAACGGAGTTGTCATTTTTAAATGAGTAAAAACTAGTCCCTTATTTATAAAAATATAATAAAAAAGGGACCGACAAATAGATTTGTCCTATTCCTGCTCGAATATGGCTGTGTTTAAACTATTGTTGTCTTGAAAACTTCGTTTTAAGTAATTTTATGACGATTACTTAATTTTCTATCTTTTTGAATTGTGTCGTTTTCATCCTAAAGGTGCGAATTGTATGCTTTTCCTCTTTGCCTTACACAAAATAAATAATGTTTCTGAAATCTATTAAAGAATACATTTTAATAATTGTTATTAATTAAATAGGCAGTAAAATTTAATATTTTGGATAACAATACCAAACAGGAAAGGAGATTAAATAGATTAAGAAAGTTTTGAGTATAGCGTGTCTTGTCATCGCCACGAAATTAGTTAGCGATGAAACAATGGAGCGTTAAACTTTAAGAAGGTTAATAAATGCCAAATTAAATTATTTTATGTCTAAAGGAAATAGAAGGTATTTTCTAAATGAAGCCCTATTTCGAAGGGTCAATTATTGCTAGAAATAATTGTACGCAATTATTGAACCCCATCAGAATACGCGCATTAGTACGGCGAGGCATTTCTCGCCCGCGTTGACGCGTTCAGAAAACGAATATTACAAGTCACCGCGTGCGATTGTTGAATATTAATTATTAATGGTGTCAATTTCCATTAATACGACCATTCGGTGCATAAATCGTTCGCTGCATCGACCACCGGCTGGTTATTTTTCCATCACGCCTGTATTCCATGTCCGACGCAAAAGTACTTGCGCTCACACTAACCTTTGAGTACTGGACTTGATCCCTGAAATCAGCCACAAATTACTATCGTTGTTAGCATATCTTTGATAAGATGTTTATAATTGTATAATATTATAGAGTTTTGTAAGTGCACGTATGGTCTTATTCATATATTGGACACATTTACCAAATTAATTATAAGTTTTTATGTAAAAAATATTTTGTAAGTGAAAATTAATTTTATGCTAAATCAATTTTAATCAATAAACACACACACACACACAGTATAACCCTGTCTTATATTATTTAAATTGTATTGGTTTCTTGTATATAATCTTAGTAGATTTTGCTTTCTTAATTTCGTTATGTATAATTCACAGTGTCTTTATTTTTATCTGTAACTAGAGTCTGTTAAATGTTTGTAATTTCGTTTGTAAATTTGTAAGGATGTGCGACACAAGTTTTAAACTTAGTGCGCATCCTAACGGAGTTTTGTAATTCAATTATATTGTAACTGGTTTCTCAATAAATAAATAAATAAATAAATAATAAATAAATTTCTCCATCTAAATGACGCTTTACGAAAATGTCTTTCATTTTAGTTCAGAAAGAAAGAAAAACAAGAGCAGACTCTTCAAATAGTTACTAATTATTTTAGGTAGGTATAAACATTTAATTCTAGTGTGTTTAATAATTCAGTTTTTTAATACATCAATTAACAGGTGCTAATTAAGATTAGAAATTAAACCTGACTGAAGGCAAAAAAAACAGAGTTTAATTCGAAGCATCCAAATTTCACAAGATGACACAAACTAAGTCATTGACGAAACTCCTGAGTGTTGTGGTAAAAAACGATATTATAGGCAAATGTTAATTGTTATTTATACTTCAATGCAGTAAACATAATAGGTTAATTGACTGCTTTTTTTAAATACATTTATCAAAAATGTACGTATGTCTTCTAAAAATAAAGGAAAAAGAATTTTTAAAATACAAACAATAATAAATCGTTGCAAATTTTATAGAAGCGAAAGTATCTCTGTCTGTCGCACTTTCATGCCAAAACTACTAAACTGATTTAAATGAAATTTGGTACACAGATAGTACGCATGAGAAAGGACATAGGCTACTCTTTATCCCGGGAAAATATAAAACGGGACTTTTATCCCGGAAAAACTTAAGCGCAGGCAGAGCCGCGGGCAAAACGAGTGTGTTATAAAGCTTTGAAGTTGGGTGGAAGGGGTATCTGTCAGACAACGGAAACAGCAGACTGTGACGTAACCGAGTGTCGCTAGCCATAACGCTGCGTGCGTGCGAAAGAGATGGCGCGATATCCCCAATACGCTATCACTTTTCCTCATAACAACATTTCAAACATAAATAATTGCTTTAGTTGTCAACCAATTTGGATTCTGATTTTACAGAAGAATTTATATATCGTATTATTTTCTGTTACATATAAAATAATGTACAAAATCAAGCATAGAACACTAACTATCCTATTAACTTCATACTTTACGGTTTGAAATTCATCACCAAAGAAATGCCTGCAACTTAGGAGCACTGTTGCATTGTAGGTTCGAACTTCGAATGAATACCTAAATAACATAGCCTCGCCACGAAGACAATGAGTTGTATCCCTTTGTGATCAAACGACTTGTGTGATAATCCGCACAGATTACACTTACAGTTCCTTCTGTAATTAATTCGCAGTATTGGATTTCTATGTAAAATACGACCAAGTACCCAGTAAAGTATGCTAATATTGATTGAATGTAATAAACACTGGACTAAAGAAACCTCAACCCTGGTTCATTATTGTTAATAGGCACTCGGCACCGTGGCACAGGTTGACACACCTTTTATTGTAATTGCAGCCTAACGCAATTACCTTAAAAGCCTGTCAGAGGAGCTAAATTTAATGAACTTGAAAATAAAGTGGATTGTCTTATAATCCTCCTTTGCTTTTTGTATTTTTCCCACCCCTGCGTTGACAAGTAAATTAAAACTATTTTTTTGGTTCGCAAGTGTGTGTAGATTGCTAGCTTTATACAAAAGGTACACGAATTTATTCAATTTTCATTTTCTTAGGTCATAAAAACAACGAAATAAAAGATATCGGTATTATGTATACCTACCTATGATATGTTTGTGCAGATTTCGTGTGAAGGTTCATTTATAAAATATATTTATTTTCTTCATGTTTTGGTAGCATGAATGATCCGATGAATTGTCTTAAAATTACTAATATGCAAATTACTGTTTCTGTAAAACATTTTTTATCTCAAAGCGCTACTCATCATCCGTTCTTCATTACAGAATGTAAATAGAATAAGATAAAGCTGGTTTTTACTTGCTTATTCGAACACGCTTATACCTACTCTAACTGCTACTACGATTGTGATTTGTGAGCATCATTTGGTAATTTTGATAATCTTAAAAATAATTAGTAAATAAATGTCTATTTCAATAATCTCATTTCAAATACATATATCACAATAATATATAAAATAATCGATATTGTCCGCAGTTTGCAATCAGTTCGCCCGCGGTGTGTTTGCGATGCTCGGCGCGGTCACGCCGGAGTCCTTCGACACGCTGCACTCATACACAAACACTTTCCAAATGCCGTTCGTCACGCCTTGGTTTCCTGAGAAGGTGAGTATATAATAAGTATGTAATAAGTAAGTGTATGGTAAGTGCGTGTTCCAGAGAGACCATTAATTAGCAAACTCAACATAATTATGTAGATAATTATCGTAGGGAAGAGGAAATACAACTTATTATTGAAGTTAGTAGACTATTGCCTTTCATTAAGTAATTTAGAATAGTAATTTGCTTTACTTGCGGCGGCGTCGTGTGCCGGGTCGGTCACTTGCCTGTAACATGGTTGAGGAGGCCGATGGCTGGCACATGCGTCATACTCGTGAACGGGTGCTGCTTGTGTGGACTGGTCTGCTCTGTTTGATGGTTGACTTTATTTTTTTTACTTAAAATTAAACATGTAGGTGGTTGTTTCACTTAGGTACTCTCCGTTAATTTTCGCACTTAATATCCATCTTTAAAATTGAAGTAATATTGTGATTTGTAAATTGTAAAATATATATTTAAAAAAAAAGAAAATGACAAAAGACCTACGCTGAGTTTCTTGGTGCTTCTTCTCAGGTCAGTGGGCTTTTCCGAAGCACTGGTAGAATCTTTAAGTACAACAACATTGTGAAAAATGACATGTAAAAGTGCCCTTAGGGGCCTAATTACTGAATAAATTATTTGAATTTGAATTTAATATTTAATCCTATTTAATTGTAAATATTGACTTATTTTATATAGCCAGCTATATATATATATATATATATATATATATATATATATATATATATATATATATATATATATAATGACGGATTTACGGTAAATGTTGCTCCAGTGTGAAGTTAGAACAAATGTTGATCCACCTATTTCACGTGTTTGCTCAGCTCCGAGTGTCGCAAACTGATATACTTTGATCCGTGTTTGATGCGCGTGTGACGTCGGTGGATCTGCACTTACAGTTTTTCAACATACTCCTCGACGTTTTGAACAACATTTGTGGATCCATTAACGGTCAAAAAAATGATACTGAATGTGATTACTTTGATCCAGAATATATTTAACTTATATGCGACATTTACTTTGACTAAGTTGATCCGGAGCCAAAATTGACGAATAGGTACTGAAACACAAAGCTGCAAAATTCCTGATTCTACTGTTTTTGAAGTTATACTTCTTTAGGCGCGTTATGAAAAATTTATGGGAGTGAAGTTTTACGATGCGCGCGCATGTGTGATAAGATTTTCTCACGGGAGAATTATCATAAACAGCAGATTAAATGTTAGATTTCAAACAAGTGACCACCATTGTGAATTTCTTTGTTTTAAGGCCAACCGACCTCAAAATCGATACCTGAGCATGGCCTTAGGTACAAAGGGCAGATCCAATGTTATAATTGAAAAAAGTGGCCGCCATTTTGAATTTCTTTGTTTTAAGGACAATTGACGTCAAAATCGATACTTGGGCATGCCATTGATAGTAAAAGACAAATCTAATATTAGACTTAAGAAAAGAGGTCGCTATTTTGAACTTCTTAACATTGAGATTTCAGTCTCTTATAAGGTTAAGTTTAGTATAATACTAGCTCTCAGAGCAGTCGTCGGAGGAGACCTCACGCTGCCGGTCGTGGTCGCTTCCATGGTCGATAGCCATGTCTTGGCGTGCGGTGGCGCACTTCTGTGAGATGGTCCTCTTGCAGCAGGAGAGTGCCGAGAGGGATCGGAGGCGCGGTGATCCGTCCCGCCGCCAAACGAGACGTAGGAGGCGCCGGGTGGACTACTGACCGGTGTCTTCCGCCCTGTGGATTGGGGGCGTTTGGGAAATTCCACCACGGTATCCCCTGCCTCTCGTAAAAGGCGACTAATAGGGGCCACCGGGGGTCGTCCTGTCGGCTGTCCGTCTTTAGTTTTGTGCGTGTTTTTAGCACATTGCTGCGACCCCCGTGATGGACGGCAGTGTGGCAGGTAGGCCTCATGCTGCCGTTGACGCCGAGGGCGTCCTTCGGTGCGCGGGGGCTTCTGAGCCCCCCCCCCCCCCCCCAGCAGGAGACGGGCTATATTAGACGGCACCGCGCAGGGGCGGCTGCGAACGACAACTCAGACACTCTTAGTCTGGGGAAACCCGCAGCCATCCCTAATGCGCCGAAGAAGGCAACTGCAGAGTTTTAGTCGGTATGCCGAGCGGTGTACATAGGTTAGGGACTCGGCCCGGCGGCTCAACGCTGGGTCGTAAGGTACGGTGAACCCAACATAACCGCTCAGTCGCCCCCCTTAAAGGCTGAGCGGTAGTAATAAGTCACTTTCTCCGCGAAAACAAAGAAAGAAAAAAGGTAACACATTGATAATTAAGCGTTTTCTGTTTTGCAAAATTGTTTTATGAGCATTTAACACATTTTCAAGTCTAAAGCGGATGGTAACTAAAACAACTTAGTGTGTTAGAAAGGGGCGACTTTTCGTGGGAGACAAAAATGAAACGTCCATTCTCATGCAGCAAATTTGTGAGTCCAATTCCACAGAACAATCATCGAGGTCTATCATCCGGTATCGTCATCATCATTATCAGCCGTATGGCGTCCACTGCTAAACATAGGCCTCCCCCAAAGATTTCCAGATGGACCTATCAAAAGCGGCCTGCATCCAGCGCGTTCCTGCAGCCTTTAACAAGTCATCGGTCCATCTTGCAGATGGACGGCTGAAGCTACGCTTGCCAGTATGTGGTCTCCACTCGAAAACTTTTTTGTCCCATCTGCCGTCAGTTCTTCGAACTATGTGCCCTGCCCATTGCCACTTCAGCTTGCTTATCCGTTGGGCTATGTCAGTGACTTTCGTTCTTTTATGGATTTCCTTATTTCTGATTCGATCGCGTATAGAAACACATAGAAAAACCCTTTCCATAGCTCGCTGAGTGACCGTGAGCCGTCTTAGGCGGCCCATAGTCAGAGGCCACGTCTCAGTGCCGTATGTCACCATTGGTAACACACATTGATTGAAGACTTTTGTCTTCATGCACTGAGGTATTTTGGACGAGAAGACCTTGCTTAGTTTCCCGAACGCTGCCCATCCGAGCTGGATTCGCCGATTGATCTCTTTCTCAAAGTTGGACTACTTGACCTAAATAGACGTACTCGTCTACAACTTCGAGAATTGAGCTCCCAACGATAATCGGGGTTGGCACAACATGAACATTCGACATGATCTCGGTCTTGTCCATGTTCATCCTGAGACCCACCAGTTGAGAAACTCGGTTGAGCATTGTGGTCAGACCCTCCCGCGATTCTGCCAGTACACCGATGTCATCGGCAAAACAAAGGTGAGTAATGTATTCGCCATCGATGTTGATGCCGAGTCCTTTCCAGTCCAAGAGCTTGTAAGCATCTTCCAACGCGGCAGTGAACAGTTTCGGAGAGATAACATCTCCGTCTCACGCCTCTGTGTAGTGGAATAGCTTTCGAACTCTGTTCTTGTACTCGGACCTACATGGTGGCGTTTTATACAAGCACCTCAACACTTCGATGATCAATGTGGCACCGCTGTAGAGACTGCAGCACAGCCCAGGTCTCGATCGAATCTAAGGCTTTCTCATAGTCCATGAATGCTAAGCAAAGTAGCAAGTTATACTCCCCAGTTTTTGGTATAACTTGCCGCAGCGTATGGATGTGGTCTATTGTACTATAATCTTTACGGAATCCGGCTTGTTCGGGAGGCTGGAAGTCATCTAGCCAGCGCTTGAGACGATTCGTGATGACTTTTGAGAACAGCTTGTAAAAATGGCTCAAGAAGATGGGTCTGTAATTCTTAAAAAAGGCGTTATCACCGTTTTTTTAAGAACAATACCACCACACTCCTGTTCCATGCCTCGGGCGTTGTACCCTGGAGCAGAACGAAGTTGAATAGCTTTTGAAGGAATGTAAGAGTCCGGTATCACAGAGTAAAAAATACAGTCAAAAAATATAGACAAATTATCTCTTTCACATGGAGTATAAAACAATCTACGACACTTTAGATAGCATCACTTTTTTATACTTTGACTAGTTGCGCTCTGCGGTGTTAGTCGCGGCTTAAATTCCAGCAGGAATACTTTTCAGAATAAAAGTTAGTCTATGTACTAATTCAGGGTGTCAACTACGGCTATATCAAATTTCATCAAAATTGGTCCAGCCGTTTGAGCGTGAAGACGTAACTAACATGCACACACACTTTCTCACAAAGAATCATGGCAAGTTTTTACCTGAGTGTTTCAGTTAGCGTCTAAGATTAAGATATGTAAAAACAAATATAATTTAAATATGTAATATTTTCCACAGTTTTAGTTTTACTGTTAAAAGCCACAAAATTATGTTTATAATTAAAAGTAAATCAATTGTACTTCCGGTTTCGTTACTTCTGATCTCTAGTAACATATAAAAAGTGTTGCCACCTAAGAATAAAAGTGGCAGAACACGGTAGATATTACATTATATTTTTTTATGTCAAAGAAGTGATAATAATATGTAACGATTATTCTTGAATACTAATACTGTATTAAACTAAACACCGAATAAACACCGATTTTTTGCCATTCAGTGTTAAGTTGGCGTAAAAGATTGTTCCATTTCTCACGCTAGAAAGTAATTATAAAAGAAGTAATAGCAACCCAGCCGATGACAGTGACCGTCTTATCATGACATTTTGAATTCGGTTTATTTACATCAGTGCCAGTGGCCTCGAACCTACCGATTTTTCGGTATTTCTACCGATTTTGGGCCAGTCCTACCAAAATGACATGATTTTTGAACGATTTTTTGAAAGCTAGAAGATTCTCCCGATTTTTCTACCGATTTTCAGCGATTCGAAGATTAAAATCCCCTTTTTCTTTCATATTTTGCGATCCCTTGGTTAAATATGTTGCTGTTTGGGGCGGCGGGGGACAGTATTTTTAAATGGGCGGCAAAATTTGTTGACTCTCGTTTGTTAAAATTACCTTCTTTTGGTACAATAATAGTCTCTAGACTTTAAAATTAAGAGGGTTTTCATTGAATATTGCTTGTTTTTTTGCATATACCGATTTTTGCTCCAATATACCGATTTTTCTTGGCAGCTCTAACGATTTCACATATTGTCGTGCGAGACCACTATAAGTACAGCCTATATCTGCTATCATATCTCATTGACAGAGAAGTGATAACCTTTAACTATGGCTTTTGTTTTAATTTTCCCTTTTTATTGGGAAGGCAAAGAGTTCAAGCAACTGGATGCATAAAGCAGCAGACCGGGCTCTGTGGCGTATCTTGGGAGAGGCCTATGTCCAGCGGTGGACTGCAACAGGCTGATGATGATGAAAAGGTTCAAACCCATACAGCCTCGTCTTATGTGATATTTTTGTTTCCTTTTTTTTACTATGTACTATGTCGTAGTAAAGCAGTGGCTACCTTACCAAGACTTTATCGAGCAGTTTTGGCGGCAACGAAAAAACACTTGATTGGCACAGTTAATTCAATTCATTTCATTTGAGCCCTTTAATAGAATTATATTGGATAATATACCTCCATAATTATGCAATATAACACTAAGTAATGTAACACTAAGTAACTAAGTATCACCAAAATAATGAATTAAAACAAGAGCACCTCATGACACTTTAAAGTTCCCGCCAAAACTCTCTATGAAAATGTTAAATAACTCATAACTTTTTTTTGTGGCTTCCAAATAAAAAAAGTCTTTTTGATTGGGTTCAGGATAAGTATATTCTATCGTTATAATATTTTTTCATTCCAAGACGCGCCAAATTGATATCAGGTAAATCGTTGTATGGAACTTGCCATCATTCTTTCGCCATTATAATATTAGTGTGATTACCAATTGGGCTCAGTGACACCGTATTAGTAACATGTTGATACTGTGAATAAAATATTATTAATTGGATGTGTATAAAACGTCACGGATGCTCTCAGCCAATCTGATCTGAATCTGACTGTTTGCTGTGCTCTGATTGGCTCATTTAAATCGGATCAACATTTTCCGTAACTATCGCAAGGTGGATTTGTATATCGGATCAACTTCGGCAAACGTTAGCAAGCAGTCCCGTGAGTGTAGATGTTGATCCGGTTGGAGCCACATTAGTTACCAGAAATGCATATTGGATCAACAAAAGGCGCCGGATCAACATAGATTTTTGGATCAACAAAGTGCTCGCGTGAAGTCGCGTCTGATCAACATTTACCGTCAAGAGATCTCTATATATATATATATATATATATATATATATATATATATATATATATATATATATATATATATATATATATATAAAGTATATAATATATATATATATATATATATATATAAAAAGTATATATATATATATATATATATATATATATATATATATATATATATATATATATATATATATATATATATATATATATATATATATATATATATATATATATATATATATATATATATATATATATATATATATATATACTTTTTACCGCAGCCAGTAATTAAAATTTAACTTATTTTCGTTTTCCGAGTCAGTTTCGTATTGCTATTAGTTGAAGTCAACACTTAGAAAGCTAAGTGTAAATAGCATTCCTTATAGACGGCGGAAATTGTGAATGTTCAAATTGAGTTTAGTAAACTGAACTTTTTCTCGTCGCCTTCAGCCAGCGAATATATAGCCCCTTCACAGTGCCGGATTAACCACGTAGCAAGAGTAGCAATTGCTACGGGCCCCGCGCGAAAGGGGGCCCCGCATATTTAAAAACCCACTCATCTCTGCCTGAGCGTAATTTTTTTAGTGAAACTTATTAAGATGTGGTATGTGGAATTTTTTTGATGTCACAAAAACGTGAAACGTTACAACTTTTCCTACTAAGATAATCCACGTCAGACACTCGGTACCCGATTATTTCCTTGGCGTAAATAATTTAAATAATTCATACGGTAAACGCACAAGTTCTACAAAAAGTTGCTTGTATAAACATATAGAATTTCAGTCGGCCTGATGATCAGCTCTACAAAAAGTCTGCCGTATATGCAAGCACTCTTACCCAACACTTGGTGTGGATCTGTAGCAGAATTGAAACATAATAATAATAATAATACCAGCCCTGTATTTTATACTGCCCACTGCTGAGCACGGGCCTTCTCTACTACTGAGAGGGTTTTAAGCCTTAGTCCACCACGCTGGCCAAGTGCAGATTGGCAAACTTCACATACCCTAAAAATTCTTATGGAGAATTCTCAGGCATGTAGGTTTCCTGATGATGTTTTCCTTCACCGTTAAAGTGAACGATAATTGATAAACAATACACACATAACTTCGAAAAGTCAGAGGTGTGTGCCTTGGTTTTTGAACCTGCGGACATTGTCTCGGCAGACCGCTCCATTCTCAACTAGGCTAATCGTCTACTTGAATTGAAATAGCTCGATTTAAATTGTTAAAATTTTCTACTTATTTGTAAAATTAACAGTCTACATTATTTTTAGTATAATTTAGTAACCATATACCAAAAATCTATTTTCTAGAATATAAGTATATTGAGTTATAGAAGTTATGATTAAAATAATATTTTATTACTTCAAGAGGGATTTTCTCCAATTTAATTTTCATAACAATTTCCTAATCCTGATATAGTGGGATCATTTCCAAATGCATAAGGAGCAATGCATTCAACAAACTATTTCCAGAATCAAAGAAGTTTCAATTCGAGATGCGAGAGTCTCACGCGTGTTTTTTTTAAACTTATGATATCCTATCATTCCTATCCCTTACCTATCGGTACAAAAGGCACCCGGTACGTTACATTGAATATAACCCTCATGAAAAAATTCATAAAAGAAATGAATCTTGAAATCTAAAAAACATGTACCTACTTTTATTATATAAAAAAATATTAAAAATGAATAAAAATATATGAATATATATAAAAAATGTATTCTAGTCGAGAAGTGAGTTTCCTGCAAAAAAATTTTAGAATTGTGGCAAAAATATGAGCGATAGCTCATTTGATGCGAACTCTAATTTTGAGAAAGGCATTTTTTTCTAGAAATCAAAATTTTAATTTGGTATTAACAATAAACATAAACAGAAAAAAGGGGTCTCAGCCTTTTTGATAACTTAATAACCATATGCGATATCGAAAATTGGAAAAATATTCTTAAAGGGGAAGAAATTTCTTAAAAAACGTTTTGACTCTCAGAACTCTAGCCCCATAGACAATAATTTTATAATATTGATAATAAAATAAATGCTTAAACAATAGCTCCAAAATCAAATTCTTGTTAGAGCCATTCTTACATATGTCACATATGTCTTGCATAGTCTATGATGCCAATAAAAAATAGCTCCAATTTATGCATTGCTTTATAAGGGCACTTCTAAGTCGTCGAATGAAATTACTCGTATTATTCAGGGCTATTCTGTCTGTTCCATAAAATGATGAATCCTAAACCAAGATATATTGAAATGGGACCACTTCGTGACCCTTTTTTATTAAATGAAGAAGGAATCAAGGAAATACGCTCACAATTTTCAGAATAATCAGTGTACATACACACAAAAAAAAATACAAACACACGAATTGAGAACCTCCTCCTTTTGGAAGTCGGTTAAAAAAATTATAAACATCTTTTATTTTATTAGTTGTGAATTCTTAGTTGTACCCTTTCTACACGGAAAGATTAGAACCCGACTGGTTACTGTTCTGCACCGGACTCAGTGCGTTGCTGGAGGAAAATGCTTGGTTGTGGTGTTGCACTTGGGGGTGGAGCCCCATTTTTAACTTTAAATAAAAATTATATTTTTCATATTTTTCCCACAATTCTAACGATTTTTCGTAGGAAACTCACTTCTCTACTACACTACCCGTAGCTCTCATCGCTAAAAAATCTTTGTAACCATATAACATGGTAAAAATTACCATTCTACTTTGGGATTAGAACTATTTTCTTCTTTTCCTGCAGTAATCGACAATGATTTAATATGATTTGATCATAGATCTTTAAAACTATATGTGGTGGCTCGTGATTGGCTCATTGTATTTAGTTCCTATTTTTGTTTATTGTATTAGTTAGCTGTGAGCCACCCAAATAAACTAAAATAAAAATAGATTAGCTTCAGTTTTTTTTATGGTTCGAATTTCTACTTATTATTATTTTTTCAATTCGAACGTATTAGAGAGATTTTAGAAAGAGATTTAAAAAAAAACACCAATTATAGTCAGTGCTTATGAAAATGATTTGGAAGACAGCCTAGACAACGAATTAGAGCAGTTTGCCGAGCTGCTCAAAACGAATGTGGCTGGTGCGATTGACAGTACGAAAAACGTAGCTCTGGAACTTCAATATTATAAATTCCTAACGGACAATTCATTAGAATCATATTTTCTCAATTTAGAAATTGCTCTGCGCATTTATTTATCTCTCGTGATCACTAACTACAGTGGCGAACGTTCATTTTCGACATTAAAGCGCATAAAAAATGAGTTAAGGAACACTATGAGTCAAAAACGGCTGAATTATCTCGCTTTGATGAATATAGAATATGATTTGCTCAGAGAAATTGATACGAATAGTATTATTTCTAAATTTCCCCACATGAAATCTAGAAAAGTTACTTTGTAAAAGTTTAAAAAATAATAAGAAAACAGATAAATAAATATAAAATATAAACATTATTTAAAATACACCATTGATTAAATATATAATGCATTGAAAAAAATATTTTGTGTAGTATCATCTGTTTTCAATTCTTAATTTCCTATAAAAAATATTCTAAATTGCTAGGCAATCTCATCTCAGGCTTTTTGTACTTTTCAGAGCCTAACAGCGCCTATAGTAATTTACTACACTATTAATTACCCACAAAATTGTAACCTATAGATAGCAAATAAACGTATTGAGTATTGAATTGTATCTTTACCACTTTATACTTAAGAACCCATAGCAGATCAAGGGCTTTTTGAAAGAATTTGCTACGGGCCCCGCGCTTACTTAATCCGGCACTGCCCCTTCAAACTGCTCAAGGTGTTGAAGCCATTGACGGCTACAGTTTATTTAATTTAACAAATTGAACAGTTTTAATATTTTTTCCGCCTCTACAAACTAATGCACTTTTCATTTTCTTCAACAACTCGGAACATCGAATAAAGTCATTTATTTTATAACGTTGCAAAATTAATTCAGGACAGAATTTATTTTATAAAAATAAGACTAATTTGAGGTAAAGGTTTTTTTATTGCATTATTTTTATACTTATTTAAGCAGCGTTGTGGTAACTTTATGACTCTATCGCTCCATGCATCAATTATAATTAGTGCCTACGTTATTTTCCCTCATACACTTGAATATTTTTTAAATACTGACTCTTCTGTCGCTGGATCCGGCAAATCAATATTGAGAACTCCTACATACGTAACTATAGCATGAGGTCCACCCTGCACACACTCCAAAAAAAATTGTGTACAGTCAGCCACATAAGTTGCTGAACTATTTCAAAACTTCTATCACCTATACACTTTTGTGTTCTGAACAAACAGTTTTTTTTTCTTCTCTAAAGAAAAATAGAGGGGATTTATTATACTTCACAAAAAAAATGTTTCAATTAAATTTTACGCGTATGGACGATATAAAATGTTGAATCCGTTTAGCTACTTATTTGACTGACTGTACATCTTCCCTAACACTACAGTTACAACAGTTCTGTCACTCGCACTAAATATTTAAACACCTTAATATTTATTTTCAAATTCGTATCTTAATATTTTCGAGCAATTACCATTATTTGTTTTTTATTAACTGTAAGTAGGAATAGTAGATACATATAGCCGCTCGCCGCTTTTGACAGGTCCATCTGGAAATCTTAGGAGAGTTCTACAGTGGATTTAAAATGGCCGACGATGACGTTGATGAACGAAGAATAACACACGCTACGTGCCTTCTCAAGCATATTTTTACAATTGTTTTATTGCCAAAAAAACACATAACTTGTAGTTTAAAAGTATTGTCAAGTGGGAGAATTAAGATAATAAATGTTGATAAAAATTGAGCCATTTAACAGAGATGGATGCTGCAAACATCCAGAGTGGAAATGTTGACGCTCATTGCATTACTCGGCATCAATTTCTGTCTCTTGTACTCCATCTAATGGAAGCAATTTATTGTACGCCGGAACAAGAATATACGTTTGTAAATACTGAAGACAATGCTTTTGATTATTCGGTAAACAATGTCGCTATTTGTTTATGTTTATTTGTTACGTCTTTCCTTGTATTAATCATAACTGTATTATATGATAGCCTCCGTTGTGGTTAGTAGTGAGCCGGCTGTGAGAAGTAGCCTTGGGTTAGATCCTAGCACCAGTACAATTGTTTATGTGCTCAAGATTTGGTTTGCGATCGGGGTGGTAAGCTGTAATTCCGCAGGACGCGGCAGACGGCAGTCGGCAATGGCAGACGGCAACAGCATGTGCCGCGACGGCAGACGGCACTACTATGCAGTATTAAATTGTATGAGACCAATTCCGCACACGATGGCAAATGACGCGCGGCAGGTGACGTCCTACGCACCGTAGGACGTCATATATATAAATATAAACATTCAATATCATAATACTGAATGTTTATATTTATCCATAAACATTGTCTTGGTTCTTAATTAAAAGTATAAGATAGCATTTGCTAGAGAAATTGCAATATTTAATACTGGAAGCGTTATTTAAAGGGAGTTGTAGTTTCTGTACGCTAATTAAACGATCGCCAAGACCCAGTACGAAGCAGTAGGAATGACTTCTTTATGTTAATACTAGCTTTTTCCCGCGGCTCCGCCCGTGTGAATGAGTTTTTTCCGGGATAAAAGTACTGCTTTATATTTTCCCGGAATAAAAAGTAGCATATGTGTTAAACCAGGACACAATCTAGCCGTATACCAAATTTCATCGAAATCTGTTCAGTAGTTTTTACGTGAACGAGGAACAAACGTCCATGCATCCATACATTCGTACAAACTTTTGCATTTATAATATTAGTAGGACTATTTTTTTTTTTTATAGCATTGAATGACAAGACGAGCATGCCGTTCGCCTGATGGTAAGCGATACGACCACCCATAATAGCAGTAGAAATATCATCCAGAACCTTGATTTACAAAGTACTGTGTGGCATTCCACTGCGCTCGTCATCCTGAGACGTAAGATGTTAAGTCTCATTATGTCCTGCAGTTACACTGGCTACAATGCCCTTCAAACCGAAACACAACAGTGCGTGCACACTGCTGTTTAGCGGTAGAAATAAACATTGCGGTGGTACCCACCCAGACGGACTCTTACATATGAGAAACCTACCACCAGTAATTAATACCTAGAACATTTAAAATAACTCAGACCTACTTTTATTACATACTCAAAGGCAGCAAATAAATTTTCTACCTTACGTCCATGTGACGGTAGCGAAATGGCCAAAATTTCCCGCCCTGTGGTTTGGGGGCGTTTGGAGAATTCCACCACGGTCCGCCCTGTGATTTGGGGGCGTTTGAAGAATTCCACCATGGTATCCCCTGACTGTCGTAGGAAGCGAGTAATAGGGACTGGGGGAGGTCGGATCGGTTGGCACGTGTGCTGTCCGCCGCGCGATAATATGCGTGAGCCCCCCACCCACCCCACAAGAGGAGACGGGCTGCATTGAGCGGCACCGCGCAGGGGCGGTTGCGGACGACAACTTAGACACTTGAGTCAAAGGAAGCCCGCAGTAGTCCCTAATGCGCCAAAGAAGAAAAAAAAAGCCACATATTTTGACTAACATGTAGATTGTAGAGTTTGTGAAGTTAGAGTTTGTCTATTTTATAAAGCGCTAGCGAGTGTAAATAGAGAGAAAGCGTATTCCGTCCATGCTATGACAGGGGCGAGGCTTTCACCATGTTGGGCACAAATTTTAGACTCCGGGCTGATACTAATTCGAAAAACGCAGTATCACTTTGTTCGACCCGGGGATCGAACCCGAGACCTCAGCATTGCAGTCGTACCGTAATGCAATTACGCCACCGAGGCAGTTAAAGATGAATTGACTATAATATGATGATTTCAGTTAGTAAGTTGAATATTATTATTGTTTTAAATATTGTAGCCTTGACAGCATTCAGTAGGTGAAGAATACACAAATGCAATCATTCACCATTAAATTTATCGATATTTTCATAAATTACTCCGACCTGAAAAAACACTCTTTTGGCGATCAAAGAAATCAATAAAGATAGAAGAAAACACGCGCGTATAGGGGAATTCGTTTGAATACGATATAACGTACGCACGGTACCTGAATACTCTTCTGTAACACATTATATTGAGCATTTTAACATAGATTTCATATAATACCTATATAAGAAAATTACGCTGTTCCTAAACTACGTGTGTAACCCCCGAATACGCAAACGCTACTCAACCAACCAAGTTACCTGAGGCCTACTTAATTTTAACACGCTTCTTATTTTAAATGGCATTCTCAAACGTACTTTAAAAGATTTGATGGAAAACTCAGTTGAGGAGCAGTTACTTTGCTACAGATTATAAAAAGTTTATTTTCGATTACGATTTTAATAAATTTGATATTTATGTGTCGTTTCACGCAGTATAATTTTTAAGATGTAATAAATAAATAAATCGAATAACACAATGCGCAGTTTAAAAATGATTTCCAATGTTATATTATGTCTATTATGTTTAATTTTCGTGTGTATTTTGTGTAATGTGCTGATGCTACATAGTAAAAATGGTAAGTAAGTACGTTTAAAAACCATCCTAGGTTTTTAATATGTAGGAATGGCATATTCATTATAAGAAATAATTTATTAATTATTATATGCTTAACATTGATGTGATAAGCTTATATTGCCACTTGGCAGTATGGTCAGGGTTGACATTAGCAATTTTGAAAAAAAAAAACAACTCAACAACAATAATATTCATAATTCTTATTTCGGTTTTATCATCAGAAGTAGGTATATTTATAAATGCTAACTCAACCGCCATACTACGCACATTACGATGTACTACCGTTGGTTGTTTCTCGTGAAAAATAACCTCGATGACCTTGGGCTATCAGTTGGATTGTCTGTCTGCGTTTCTTTTTGTGTCCGGCTGGATAATGTCCCGATTTAAAGAACATAAATGAATAACAGTTTCCTTGATGAGTCGGAATCTTCTTTTAAACTCATCATAATTGTATTCTTCGAAAGCGTTTAATTTCTCTCTATTTCTTCCATTGATATCTTTACTATTAGTATATTCCTCCTTAGACAATGATGATAGTGAAGAATAAGACAATTTGTTAAATCTAAAGAGAATATAATAAGTAGTTATTACGCAATAAAATTATTAAAGATTTGAACATAAAGATTTGAGACTAGTCTGATGCACTCTCAAATTAATCTCGATTAACAGCTATATGAGGAGGCATTACATAGCTGTCAAACTTTAAGCAGTGTTTGTGAATACCGTTTGAATCAATAAGCAGACCTTAAACTGAGTCGCCTTAAATTTAAGGTTAGGAGATAAGTGACGTTTCAGTATACCAATTTCAACCTTAATGAATGCTTAAATGCGTAAGGCCATCTCAAATATTTAAGTAGCGTTTGAGTATTCGGGCGTAAGTCACGTAGTTTTTGGCGTCAAAGACGAACGGCCTTCTTCCTATATAGTTTATAAACCTATGCTAGTTACCGTAAATGTTTTGACTTCTTTGAACGAATTTCGAATTGAGTTTGAAGGAAGAAGACAAAACATTCAGTTTATAAAACTGTTTATGAATAAGGTCCGTGGGGCTAGGATGTGAAAAAAAGACACGATGCGTCTCCGCTTCGTTTTATTGTGATTGGTTGAGTGACTGACGTATCGGTATTTTGATGTTTTGTGATTGTGAGAGACCGACACGTCAGTCTCTCAACCAATCACAATAAAACGAAGCGGAGACGCATCGTGTTTTTTGTTTCACGTCCTAGCCCCACTGAAGTATTTATCAATTAAAGAGTAAATTGTTGTAATTGATAGTTGATATCACAAATATTACAGTGCTAGAAACACAAACAGTAATTAAACTAAAATAAAGGCTATATAATTTTAAGTGGTTTTGTTGATAATTTATTAGTTAAATTGACAGCAATTTGTGAACATAATGCAAAATTTGCTATAGTTTAATTAAATTAAATAACAAAGCTTGTTATTTGTTGGTCTAATATAAGCTTTTATCAGGAAACACGACAATTATTTGGTAAAATAATTATCTTGTTACTTGTAAAGTATTAAAAAATAATTAAATTGCTTTTATAATACTTTACCACGCAGAGAAATGGCATAATTTGTCAATAAGTTAATGTTTTGACGTCCGTACACATTTGTGTTAAAAAAAAATTTTGTTATGAAATTTGTCCATAAATCCATACCAGCCCTGTATTATACACTGTCCACTACTGGTCACGGGCCTCCTCTACAACTAAAAGGGTTTAGGGCTCCACCACGCCGCCCCCCCAAATCATATTCTACCATAGGCTCAGACTCAGCCGCCAATATGGCTGATTCTGGGCCGATGGATTTGGCTCCCGAGCGGCCTGTCGTCGCCGCTCAACTAAACCCAATCAACACCCCCCTCGCCGCTCCCATTATTTCCAAGGAGGAAATAATGAGAGTAGTGAGGGAGATGTTCCGGTCGGACAACGCGGTCCGACAAGAAATTATTTCGATGGCCAGGGAAGCCAGGGAACCGTCTGCGTCCTCAGACACCTCGGAGTCGTCCGAGGCTACGACCTCGACAGAGACCACCGAAACCTCGGGCGGCTCCGCGGAGTCTGAAGAGGAAATGGACACGTCCCCCAGCCAACCCGAAGCCACTAACAACCCGAAAAAACGGCCGATCTCGGCCTCTTCCTCCGCCTGTGAATCCGGGGAGGAGTCGTCCTCGTCGGAACGCGACGAGGACGGCTTCACCACGGTGAAAAACAGCCGGAGGAAGAAGCAGAGAAGCGTCGCTGCTCCCGCACCAGCCTCCCCATCCGCGCCTTCTGCGCCTTCCGCGCCTTCAGCGCCAACCGCGTCCGCGTCTGCGTCGACGCCGCCACCGCCGCCGACTCAACCAAAGGGGCCTAAAAAACCCCCGAGGTTGAACCTCCAAATCCCCTCAAATATGTCCATTCGGGACATATTTGAAGAACTGCGCAAACAGCGCATTAGCATCGCGTCTAACTCGTGGAATAAGATCCACAAACTTCTGGCATTACAGCCCTCTTCAATCGCGGACCACAGAGCCCTCACCAAATTTTTAGATGCCAAGAAATGGCACTATTTCACTTATTCTTTGCCTGACGAGCGGCGCTTCCGCTACGTCATTCGCGGTATCCCAGTCCAAATGTCGACTCTCGAGGTCAAAGAAGGCCTCGAAGAGAAAGGCATAGTCGCCCTAGAAGTGCACAGGATGCACAGACAGTCCCGCGCCTCCCGGCCGGGAATTCAATATGAAATGGTCCTTGCCATTCTTCAGTCCCCTTCCGACGTCAAACGTCTGTTTGAGATTAAGGATATCTCGGGGCTAGGCGGCTTCACCGTCGAAGCCCCACACAAATCGACCCAGATAGGGCAGTGTCACAACTGCCAGAAATACGGCCACAATTCTCGTGGCTGTCGCCTCCCCGCCAGGTGCGTCAAGTGCCTCGGCGAACACGGCACATCCGAGTGCCCCCGTCCCAAGGACCGCTCTCAGTGCACGGAGCCGCCTTCGTGCACCAACTGCCGGCAAACCGGCCATCCAGCGAATTATCGCGGATGCCCTCGCGCCCCCAAAAGAGTTGCCAAAGCTCCTAAAGCTGCGGCTCCCTCGGCCCCTCAGGCCACCACATTCAAACTGGCACCTGCGCCAGTGCGCAACCCGTGGTTTCCTCCCACGGCGCGCGCTGAACCCATTTCACAGGCCCCCAGCGGAGTCACTCCCGCTGCCCCGGCCTCCACTCGACCCTCTCCTCCCCCAGCTGTGGCTCCTTCTTCAAAGGCAGCCCAGCCCAAACCCAAACCCAAACCCACCACCCCTCCCACCCCTTCTCAGTCGGCGACGGTGGCGGCGAAGGCAAGCGACGCCTCTTCCTCAGTCGCCTCATTATTAGGCTCCCCGGAGATAATGATTCTCCACGGGAAACTTTTCGAACGTTCCCGTCTACTCACCCGTACGGGAGTAGAAGACCCCCTTCTAATAGCTGAGATCGCTCTGATCCAGCAACAAATCTTCGAGGCTACAGTTAACGCTGTGCGTCTCCCCTCTTTAATTTTATAAATGGCTACCAACGCCAGACAACTCCCCCAGCGGACAAAACCTCGCTCCCTCAGAGTGGGGTTTTTCAATTGTAACGGCATTCGGGACCAAAAAGCCGAAATTTCTTCTTTTGTCCGCGACAACCAAATTGACGTTTTCCTCATCCAGGAAACGTTCCTTAAGCCCTCTCACCGCGATCCCAACATCCCAAACTTCAAACTGGTGCGAAATGATCGTACCAGTGGCCGTTTAGGAGGCACTCTCATTTATTACAAAAGGTCCCTTCATTGTATTCCTTTAGAATCACCGATAAGCTTGAGCAACATTGAGGCTTCGGTCTGCAGGCTAGCCATGACCGGACACCCGCCGATCACCATCATATCGGCCTATCTCTCGCCCACTAAGGAGCTTCACTCCAACGAACTAGAAACATTATTTGATCTGGGGGATTCCGTCATTTTGGCGGGAGACCTCAATGCCAAGAACACTCTCTGGAACTGCAACTCGACCAACGAGCGAGGTGCAGTCCTAGAGAGTTGTCTTGACACAATCAATCTAAGCCTATTGGTTCCTTCAGAACCTACCCACTATAGTTACAACGACGACCACCGACCGGACATACTCGACGTGGCACTTGTACGGAACGTAAGCCTTAGCGTGCGTTCCATGCAAGTGTTACAAGAGTTAGACTCTGACCACAGACCTGTGATCCTCGATCTAGTCCCCGAAAACAGTCCAACAGACACAGGTCCTAATATCCCGATGAAGGTGAAAACGAATTGGCGTCTTTTAGGCACCAAGCTCGCGGACACCTCATCCACTGATCTCTCCGCGATCCCGACCAACATCGTGACTCCTGAGGAAACGACCAGCGCGATACGCGTCTTCACCGACCACCTTCAGAACGTCTTGAGCGAAAGCTCCGAGAGGGTGCCAGAGACTGTTCACAGTCACTGGCAACTTCCCGAAGACGTTCGGTGGTGGGTGAGGTTGCGTAACGCTACGCTCAAAGCCTGCGCGACGAGACCCGTCCCGGAACGACGACATCTTGCGCGCTACCTCCAACGTGAGGTTAAGCGTCGCATAAAAGAGGTCGTCGATTCGAGGTGGAACACTCGCCTTGCCGATATCGATCCGACTCATACCGCCTTTTGGCAACTGGTTCGTTCCTTCAGGAGAAACGATGTGGCCTCCATGCCTCCGCTCAATCGTCCGAATCAACGCCCGGCGTTTGATGACGACGAGAAAGCGGAACTACTGGCCGGCAGCCTGGAGTCTCAATGCTCGCTCTCCTCTGTACCCGTAGATGACGACATTCTTGTTGCGGTTGACACCTTCGTCGATGATAGGAACGCGGTCCGGCCACCGCCAGTCTCTATACCGCGACCGCTATACGACAACGTCGACCCGGACGTCGACCCGCCGCCCGATCCCCTTGCGCCGGTGACGATCGAAGAAGTCACCACTCTGATCAAGGCACTCAAACGTAGGAAAGCCCCCGGGGGCGATCTAATCCCTACTCGCATGATTAAGATGCTCCCGGAGCATCTAGTTCAAATTCTTACCTCTATCTATGACGCCGCGTTTCGTAACTGCATCTTCCCAGAGGTCTGGAAAGAAGCAGTTGTGATAGGAATCCACAAGCCGGGGAAACCCGCTTTCGAACCCTCCTCTTATAGGCCCATCAGTCTGCTCAGTACTCTGGGCAAAATCTATGAGCGGATCGTCCTCGACCGCCTCAAAATAGTAGCTTTTAATCAAAATTTGATCCCTCCAGAACAGTTTGGCTTTCGTCCTAGACACAGTTGTGTCAATCAGGTGCTCCGCATCACGGAGTACGTCCACGATCAATTTCGTAAAGGAATGCCTACCGGTGCTATTTTCTTCGATATCGAAAAAGCATTCGACAGGGTGTGGCACAACGGCTTGCTTTTCAAGCTGTACACTCTCAACGTGCCCACACAACTCGTGCACATCATACGAGATTTCCTGTCGAATCGCGGTTTCAGATATCGCGTGGAGGGAACTCTCTCTTCCCGACACACCATCACGGCCGGAGTCCCGCAAGGCTCCGCCCTGTCCCCCTTTCTATTCTCGCTGTACACAAGCGACATCCCTAGACCACAAAACGCCCATCTGGCACTATTCGCGGATGATACCGCAATATACGCTTCACGTATAGACCCCGACAAAGTGGTGCGCACTTTGCAAACCGCCGCCGACGAACTCGGTGAGTGGTTCCGCAAATGGCGAATCACCGTCAATCCCATCAAAAGTCAGGCCATCCTTTTCACTCGGAAAAGGAAAGTCCATGTCCCTCACTTTTCAGTCCGCATGTCCGACCAGGTTATTCCCTGGAAGGGCCAAGCCAAATATTTAGGAGTAACCCTTGATCAGAGGTTGACCTTCATCCCACATGTAAATGCGGTACGCGCGCGAGCCGCATTCGCGATGAGCCAGCTTCACTGGCTCCTAAACAAAAACAGTAAGATGTCAATCCGCAACAAGATTAGGATCTTTAAAACATGCATCCGTCCAATAATGACATACGCGTCGCCCGTATTCGCTCATTTACCGCCCGGTCGCCTTCAGCGAATGCAGGTGCTTCAAAATCGATTCTTACGACATGCACTTGGTGCCCCGTGGTACGTTCGCAATCGCAACCTCCACGTGGACACCAATATGCCGACCATCAGGCACTTTATGCAGTGCGCCAGCAGACGCTATTTCGACAGGGCGGTAAACCACCCGAACACGCTTATCCGTAAAGCGTCTATATATACTCCATTTGATCGCGCCAAATGGAGACGACCGCGATCAGTCCTGACCGATCCAGAGGACGAAATCACTCTCGCTTTACGCGAAAAGAACGAGCATTTAAAGCTCATACACTCCACAAGACCGCTGTACCGTCCTCGCCGTCGAGGACCTCGTCGCGTTCCCCATAACCCTGCCCTCTCGTAGCAGTTCCGGCCCGCGTGCCGAAGACTACAATCAACACGTCAAATAGGATTAGGTTAAAAACCATCTTCCCCAAACGCTGATGTCTTATCCTCTCAGTGGCCGCCCTGAGCCGAGGTCGTGACCCATTAGTGGGTCGCCCTCAGCGTGGTCGCTTAAATTTAAGGGTTGCGAGCGCCTTCTGCGCTCACCCACAAGACCGGTGTTCTTGTATAAGCCGACCCTCGTCAGGCTAACAAGAGTTTAGTCAGGGACAAAAAAAAAAAAAAAAAAAAAAAAAAAAAAAAAAAAACACGCCGCCCTAGTGCGGGATGGCAGAGTTCACATACCTTCGAAATTATTTTTGGGGAATTCTCAGGTATGGAGGTTTCCACACGATGTTTTCCTTCACCGTTAAAGCGAACAATAATTCATAAGCAATATACATATAACTTCGAAAAATCAGAGAAGTGTTCCTTCGGTTTTGAAATTTTTATCAATATCTCATTGTAACATCGCGTGAACAATGAAGGTATTATGATTGGAATTTTAAACAACCAAATCTAATATTCTTGTAGTTTTTATTTCGTAATTCATTGTTAATTAAAAAAGTAAACATAGTAATGCAGTTTCCACAGATTCAAAAGAGCTGAAGGTGGTTGTTAGGCTTTTAATTCGGCATCAGTTCAATATGTATTCAACGGAAAGTCAACAAATATTCTGTTTTCTTATTGTGCTCACCCATTCATCCATACATGTCAATTATATGAGTTCAAACATTTATCATACTAGGATTACTTATCAAAGCCATATTTATCTATTTATGCATTTCATATGCAAATGTATATAGGCGGACATAATGCCGTAGACATTCTTTCTTAGTCAACCTTATTGAACGTATAATTATTAATAGACAACCTTAAACAAGAGAGGTTAACAGGAAAACATTAATTTGTTCTTTATTGTTTAAAGCATGGTAATAAAATTGTTTATTAAATTCATCGTGTAACAGTAAACCGGGGTAAAATAACAATTTTGCCGTGAGGTTTCTCGAGGCTCGCGATATTGCTAGAGACCCCACAATGTACCGCCCTCTTCCGTCCTTCAAACATAAGCAGCTCCTACAGTCAGTACGTTCATGGGCATTCTTTACCTAATTAGAATGGTATTAGGCATAGCTACGCTTTTAGAAAAGTTTGCCATTCTAATTGTTTTAGGAATTTAATTCCCTTGCTTATTTTGCACGTGACATAATAGTATAAGAATAGAACATGATAATAACACAACCAGAAAAACTGTAAAGTATTGTGACCTAGTGATTTAGATAGTATTGATAATGTGTATCTTTGTTTCGAAGGCATTATTAAACGTACCGTATAGGAGTGCACACCTCTCTTTCATTTACCTAAATCCCTACCGTTACAGCAATGTCATGTCATTTTGCGTTTTATGTAATAAAATACAAAATTATTATATTTTAAGACACAAAACTGGCTATATTCCTATTACCATGCCATATCATACCAGCCCTGTCCACTGCTGAGCATGGGCCTCCTCTACAACTGAGGGGGTTAAGGCCAAAGTCCACCACGTTGGCAGACTTCACATACCTTCGAATTCAGACAACTTCTATGTTATGCAGGTTTCCTCACGATGTTTTCCTTCACCGTTAAACCGAGCGATAATTCACAAAGAAAACACATTCCTTTTAGATAATATCATAAATGTATAAATATGTTGCTAAAGTAACCTTTTCCGGACAGGTGATCCCTCCCTCGTCAGGGCTGATCGATCATGCGGTGAGCATGCGGCCTCATTACCACAAGGCTATAGTCGACATGATCCTCTACTACGGATGGAAAGAGATCATTTACATGTACGACTCTCATGACGGTAAGTGCTTAGTTCAATAGTCTAGAATTAAGTGTAAAGAGCGAACGAACTTTAATAACAATCGATATGGATAAACGGATTCTGATTTCGAGCGAACTTTTAAAAATTAACAGATTATAATTTGAGCCCTGCACCGGAATTATTAGGGGCCATTCGGTTATTATGAAAGACTATTATCGCTAGTTTTTGACGCTGCTTTATTATAAGGAAAAATAAGAATAGGCCGACTCCCTCCCTCTCTGTTTAATATTTATTACGTAAGAATCTAAAGGAAAAATTAATACACTTGTGGTTTGTTTTAATGTTTATTTTTCAAAGTAACGATTTTTAGAAATGTTTATTGGTACTTTGTAAATCGTATATCGATACCCATCCGCATTTTTTATCTTACATAAGAACTATAGAGACTCCCTCCTACCCCCTTGTAAGAAAAAATAAACATGGCAGACCCTCTTCCTCCTAAATCGTCTTACGCAATAAATGAATGGCCCATTAACGATCTTTTACAGGAATGGCAGTGTAAATGTATTTTATTAATTTTCTTATGGCTTATGGCTGATAAGTGCTCTCAAAGACTCAATGAAGTGTTGCAAAATGAGTCCCACTACCAATCCTGGCTTACAGGAGTTGCAGTGGTGGGTGTAAGGGTGGGATAGTCTCCACCTTTGAGAATATATGTAACTAGTTGAATTCTTGGATAAATAACGATGACGCTATATTTATTTGATGTGAAATTAAAATTTTATATCGCTAATCAGTTTCTGCACTTTTAATATTTTGTTCGATATAGTATACCTGAGAAATAAAGCTCGTTGGCTCGGAATATATAAATAATTAATTGAAATTTTTGTGCGTTTAATGCTTTTTCTCCTTAATGCTCGTTTTCGCTATAATGAAACTAATTTGGTTATATAGAATGTAGATGAGATCAAATTTTCACATAATTTTCATCTAGATGTCCCAATGTATAGTACAAAAATATTTGGTGACCCAATAACTGAATGAATGACCCATTAACGATCTTTTACAGGAATGGCAGTGTAAATGTATTTTATTAATTTTCTTATGGCTTATGGCTGATAAGTGCTCTCAAAGACTCAATGAAGTGTTGCAAAATGAGTCCCACTACCAATCCTGGCTTACAGGAGTTGCAGTGGGTGTAAGGGTGGGATAATCTCCACCTTTGAGAATAAATGTAACTAGTTGAATTCTTGGATAAATAACGATGACGCTATATTTATTTAATGTGAAATTAAAATTTTATATCGCTAATCAGTTTCTGCACTTTTAATATTTTGTTCTATATAGTATATCTGAGAAATAAAGCTCATTGGCTCGGAATATATAAATAATAAATTTAAATTTTTGTGCGTTTAATGCTTTTTCTATTTAATGCTCGTTTTCGCTATAATGAAACTAATTTGGTTATATAGAATGTAGATGAGATCTAATTTTCACATAATTTTCATCTAGATGTCCCAATGTATAGTACAAAAATGTTTGGTGACCCAATAACTAAAACGCGCTAGGTTTACCTATAGTTTTTTATAGCATGGAGCGGGAATAATTCCTTCAACTCGTCTAAAGTAATTTCCACTGCACATGAACACTTCCAATAACAAGAATATTGAACGTCCATCCTTAAAGAAAAGACCTATAGATTAGGGAAAAGTGCTGATCTTTAGAAATGTATGTCACCCTGCACGATGAAAGAAAATTCAACTTCACGAGAGATTCCAGAGAGACAGCGGTAGTTACCCGGTCAAACCGCTTCATTTATACTAAAATTTTGTTTGTGTAAAAGAATTTAAAAATCAATAAAGTCTCGGTAGTTCAAGTTTTATATGGGAATCCTACTAATATTATAAAGGCGAAAGTTTGTAAGAATGTATGGATGTTTGGATGTTTGGATGTTTGGATGTATGGATGTAAGGATGTTTGTTCCTCTTTCACGCAAAAACTACTGAACGGATTTCGATGAAATTTGGCACACGGGTAGATCATGTCCTGGATTAACACATAGGCTACTTTTTATACCGGGAAAATATAAACCGGGACTTATATCCTGGAAAAACTTTTTAATGCGGGCGGAGCCGCGGGCAAAAGCTAGTATATTATCAAGGGTTGACAAGCTAATAATTGACTTAAGCGATATTTTTTTTATTAAAAGTAGGAAAATATGCTGATATTTTCCTACTTTTTAACAATGTTAAATTTTACACATATTTGGGATCAGCATCCCAAATATGTGTGAAACTCAATGTTGCAAAAAATTTCGCTTAAGTCAATTAAACCCGTGAACCGTCGATATTGGAAATATAAGCGGTTTAACTGTCTTGTTTTATTTTCAGTGAAATAAATAGACGTTTTCACTGCAACATAGTATTCAACCAACGTGTTTTATAAGTAAAGCGTAAGAACACTATTAATTTAAAACGTGAAAAAGCTTATATCGCAATGACGCTAAAATCTCGAAAGTTATTTTGACGGAACTGTACCATAAGTATGTAGGTATTCAAATTGAATACATCCTACGTCTGTCACGACTCTGTGGCTTTTGAACGAGCTCTTAGAGCAAATTTAAAACAAATAAGGCTGCGTTTTGAACTTGAATTTCTCTTGCGTGCAGTTGTTAATCGACCACCACACCGTGTAGTGATCGCCTTAAAAAACATGCAAAAGTTATATTCCGCAAGTATTTATGACCGTGTAAACAGTCTCGCTAAGCTGATTTATGCAAATTTTGAAGAATGCAGGACTAGTGGCGAGTTGCATGTTTAATGTGTATAGATTTTTTGGTACATCGCCGCTATTGTAAACGCATTTGGATGTTCTTGCGCAATAAATTTCTGGAAGAATTTATTAGTGTAAACTTAGCTTTAGGCATTCACTTATAAGGAACACGTCCGAGTAGAAAAATGGATTCTATTTAATAAGCTATTGCCTTATTAATTAAACGTAAGTATTACAAGCAGTGTTAAGCAGCCACATGCGTGGACTTGCGGATTGACATGTTGATTTTTTATTAGATATTCTCTACCAAGAATACCCGACATCTACTACTGGTAGGACTCTCATACGTAAGAGTCCGTCTGGGTGGGTACCACCGCAATGTCTATTTCTACCGCCAAGCAGCAGTGTGCATGCACGTGTTGTGTTTCGGTTTGAAGGACATTATAGCCAGTGTAACTAATGGATATAATGAGACTCAACATATTATTCGGCATGACACTCCTTAACTGTCTGTGCCTGCGGCGGCGTCGTGTGCCGGGTCGGCCACTTCCCTGCAACATGGTTGAGGAGGCCGATGGCTGGCACATGCGTCATACTCGTGAACGGGTGCTGCTTGTGTGGACTAGTTTGCCCTTTTCGCTTACTACATCTAAGCATTAGGGGTATATATTGAACTTAGATCAAAACGACATCTTGATGAATTTCAGACCAAATTATTACATGATTCCTGAGAGGGTTATGCAATCGTATAAGATTTTAAAATTTATTACCTTTTTTGCGAGTATATAAACGAACTGTTCTAAACAAAAATAACAAATATATCTATATCATGTTATTTTTTTATTTTTTTAATTATTAATTGTATTTTATACCTTGAACTGATTTTGAAAAGAGCAACACTAGAGTTTCTTGCCCGTTCTTCTCTAGTGACAACTGCTTTCCGAACTGGTGGTAGAGTTAATATTGACTGAATCTAAATAATGTATAACATTTTATGGGTTCGAATAAATTATTTCATTTCATTTCATTTCATTATGTCTCAGGATGACAAGCGCAGTGGACACACAGTACCTACTTTGTAATTCAAGGTGCTGAATGGTGTCGCTACTGTTTAAGGATGATCGTATCACTTACCATCAGGCGAACGGCATGTTCGTCTCGTCATTCAATGCAATCAGAAAATTTGAAAAAAGGTCTTCGTAAATTCCAATTAACAATTACAAGCTTATTATTTAACGCAACTAAGCTAAGAATGGTTCCTCTATAAACATTATAATAAGTACACAGATCGCGGCGCATTTTTTTCCGTTTAATAACCCTTCTGGAGAATCAAACGTCGAGCTCAATATTTGTGAGAATCGCGTACAAAATAGATATCACAGCCAATCTATGAATGGTGGTTGGTATGCCGGTGTAGGGTGCACCTATGTGCAGCTATGTGCCTATGCTTAACCTAGTGACGCTTAAAATCCATGTGTGGACTTGAATAACCAAGAATTGGAATTTATTTACTCGTATTTTTATAATCGAATTTATATTAAACGACTTGGAATGACGATTGTAAGCACTGTTTAGGTAACAAGTTTAAAAAAGTCTTTTCTTTACGAGATCTGAGCAAGTCTCAAGTATTAGATAACTTTTCCTCGCATCCTATTTAGAACTCGAAATTAAATTCGTAATTACTACTTACCAACGAATAATGAATTCTTCTTGCAGAAATACGCTGAACACGCTCACCGAATGCGTAAAAAAATCTACAACATAACTACTGATCGAAAACTTTTCTATAGTCCGTCCAATCATTTATTTAACTTTTGACAGTTCGGTTTCTAATCAATTGGGGCTGTACTAATGTGTTACCGATTCGATTTCTTATAACAGTCGATTTAATTTATGAAGAAGCTTTGATCGATTAAACACATTGAAATGTTATTTTTGCTCAACATTTTGTATTGTTTTATAAACATGCCTAAGCGTTTAAATGTTTATGTTTTCTGTTTATAAATTTATTCTGTACGTATATATTCTATATCCAATATAACTTTTGTCAATATTTAACTTTAACAGTTTATTTTATTGGTTATCATACATTTACGCATATATAAAAAGAAAATATTTAATTTACACTGCCAAAATTTTATTTTTCATTGAATAAGTTTTGAGTTATCGATGTTACATAATCGGTGGGCTTAACGAATATCGATCGATAATTAATATCGGAGTTGAAGAGCAAGTCGCTTCACTATGTAAAACAAAAAATGACGTCCATAAAGTAGTCAATTATTTTGCTTTCCATTCCTTGTAAATAATTATAAAATTTCATAGGCCTGCATATGTCAAAAGTTAAATAAATGGTTGGACGGACTATAATAATATCAATAGCTTTGCCAAGTGACATTTATATTCGAATTTAAACCCCATTCAGCGCATCGCATCAAGTGGAACGGTCATGACTAAACTCTCGTTAAGATCTTGAGTTTCCACTTGAAACCTGACTAATGCATGATAAAAAAAGGTCGTTGAAATGATTTATGTTAAATAATATTTATTTCTATTATAATAATCGTGTTTCAGTAAACCAAAACCTAAAAATAAACTGCATCTGATTTACCACTTTCAAGCTTTGTTATACTTTCTAAAAAGTAATAACGTTCAAGGATTCAGACAAAAACGTGGCAAATTATGCCAAAGTATGTACCCGTCTTGAGATAACAGGTAACCGAGCAGCGATATCCTTGTTGTTTTTTCAGATTAACTTTTTAATATCAGTGAATATTAAGATAAAGGACAAGCAACGGGGTGAGCCGAGCTCCGGCAAGTTGAGGATTAGTATTCTCTTTATCGTTTTGCTTTACAACAGAAAATGGCGGTTTTATAAATCGTAAATTGTACAGCTCGCCAGGGATTACAACCGAGCTGACTCCTCCGATAATAAAATGTCGACACGATAGAGATTGCGGTGGAAACGGTCGCTGCCGCTAATAGTCACTGCAGTCGTTTAATGGGCTGCCTGTCACCGATGGAATAGCGCCAAGCTTTCTTTTTAATTACGCCGAATAGTCCTTCGATAGATATATGGGGGGCCCATTTGTGTCCGCAGATTTACCTACAGTTCTAACGCTCGCTGCGTTTTAATTTCATTTTCGAGATATTACTTTACAAAAATTATTTCCAGGGATTGTCAAAAAGCATGCCTATTTTAAATCAGCGTCAAGCCAGCGAAGAAACTTAGATACTTCCTTGATATATACATACCTTTATAGTTCAACAGTCAACAGCAAACATAAACTAAAAAAAACTAATATTCAAAACTAATGTAACTATATTTAAGCACCCAAGATACAGGCTTTAAGCCTAGTTTGGGTACTACAAGCAAACTGTAAGGTAAATTGTATAATGAATAAAGTATTTTGTATTTTTTTTTTAATGTAATGCTTTATAAAGGTTTTTATATTTGTAATTTTCATAAATACAAACAGTATTTCATAATGAAATAACATAAGCTCAAAATTGGCAATTCATATACACATTAAATGTTGGCATTTTTGACTGTCATCTGGCTCAGTGTGTTCCGATTTTATCGGTGGTGATGCAATTAATTCGTGTACAGGTCGAGTCACACTTTGTGTCTACAGTACGCGCCAATCATCTTTTTGCATCAAATTTAAATTGAAACGATGTCGCCCAGTGATAAAATATTGCTCGTATAATACTGGAGTCATGCATATATGTTAAAAAACAGTTTTTTTTTATATAATATAATAAGATTTTTGACTGCCTCGGTGGCGTAGTTGTATTACAGTACGACTGCAAAGCTGAGGGCTCGGGTTCGATCCCCGGGTCGGGCAAAGTGTTATTGAGTTTTTCTATTCAGTATCAGCCCGGAGTCTGGAATTTGTGCCCGATATGACGATAGGCTCGCCCCCTATCACATCATGAGACGGAATGACGGCGAAAAGTGGGAGCACTAGTTGCGCCTCTGCCTACCCCTTCGGGGATAACAGGCGTGGGTGTATGTTTGTGTGTATAATATAATAAGAGGAGAAATTTTAACTACTTAAAAATCAAACAAAAATTTCAATGTATGCCTCGGGAGAAAAATAAAAAGAGCCTATATTATCTTAACCCAGGATATGGTCTATCCATGTGGCAAATTTCAGTGGAATCCGTTGAACAGTTATTGTGATTGAAATTAAATAATATATTACGATTACAAACGCTGTAAGCGTTGAACAAATTAAAATAAAATTTAGCAAAACATTCATCCAAGAATTTTCACAAATATTGGCATTTGTAACATTAATAACATCATTTCTTGTATCCATATCGATTACCAATTTTTGTCTCGGGTTGTGACCAAACAGTATTCTGACTTTTCGAATTATATAAGAAATCTTTACTTATTCAATCACTATACATTTCGTTTAATTGCATAAAACACAACAGGAAAGCGCCAAGCTAAATACACCTAAATATCAATGGAGTAGACCGTATTTTCTGTACTACAGTACTTATACTGAGCAGGTCATAAATATTATTCATAACACACGACTCGAACACCTTAGGTATACCGCCGTTCCTGGAGTTATGAAACTGTTCTGGTTTTATAAGTAGCTGGCTTACAACTAAACACGATCGCTTCGTATATATCGGGGCTATCAATTTTAGGTTGGGTTTCTATCTAGAAAAATTCTCCTCCGGAAAAATATTCACTTTTATGGATAGCGGGTGCACGATTTATGACTATTAACCTCAGTGTAAGAGAGGTCATGAGGACTATCGCCTTACAAGTTTGGAAGCGCAAATCGTTGGAACTAGAAATATGCGCGCAGGACAATGGGCTCCGGAGACCGGTACTGCGTTCAGTTTTTACTCCATAAATCTAGTTGTTGGAAAGGCTGTCTATTGACATTATATACGTGTGAATTTAGTGTTGTTACTTGTTCGCTTTAACGGTAAAGGAAAACATCGTGAGGAAACTCCATATCTACATACCTGAGAATTCTCCATAACAATTTCGAGGTACTTTGAAGTTTGCCAACCTATACTAGGCCAGCGTGGTGGACTAAGGTCTAATCCTAGGAAGCCCGTGCTCATTACAGAGCAATCTATACTATCTATACTAATATTGTAAAGCTGAAGAGTTTGTTTGTTTGAACGCGCTAATCTCAGAACCTATTGAACCGATTTTGAAAATTCTTTCACTAATAGGAAGCTACTTTACTCCTGAGTGCTATAGGCTACTTTTTATCCCGGGAAAATACTTTAATCCCGGAAAAACTTTTTCACGCAGGCGGAGCCGCGAGCAGAAGTCTAGTATATAATACAGGGCTTAATGCATTTGTTTCTTTATTGGCTAAATATTGTTACCATAATCACAGAATACTGTATACTACTACGTACTATAATTTTAAAAGGAACTTTATCAGAACTTAAAACTTAATGATATCTTCAATTAACAACCGACATGAAGTTCGAAAAGGTAAGTACAATCGTTTAGGTATTTTTAAATTATTTATTACGTTCCAGCCAACCTAAATTATAAACCTCTATCGATTTTTTACGATATTTGTTATTTTCGCAGCGAACTACATAAAAACAAGGTGTCATCAAAAAACTCACACTGCAGCCATTCCGAACTGAAATTCACATTCGAACGCTTACGCAGAACATTCGAAAATAAATATTCGTCACGGCATTTTACGTTCTCGTTCCGTACACATGGTGAGTTTCATTCGATTATCGTATCGCGTTACTGGACCGACCGTAAACTTTTATGCCCAACGTACCGGGATTGCTAGAACACCTTCGCACTAAAAGTGCACCTAATGATATTAAAGTCCTCCTTATTGCAATGATTTATTATTCTCGTTAGGCGTAAATCTGAATTAAAAGGATGTTATTTCTTGTTAAGGAAACCACTAAAAGACCTAAATCCTTAAAATCTAGCAAACATAAAACTGGATTCAGTAATGTAGGAGTTAGGGAACATCATGTCCTTATTGAGATAGACGTAGCGGCCGTATCGTAGTGTCCGGAAGGTTCACTAGCGTGCTACACAAATAAGATTATAGACCCCATAAATCTTATTAATATTATGCGAACCAAAAACGATGGTAAATCATGGTTATTTTATATAGTTTGCGCTGGTTACTAAAGCTACAAGTAGCTTCTCAATAAGATGAATACTGTATTGAAACATTACAGAAATTAGATTTTAATATAATAAGGAACACTATATGGAATGCAATACCTTTATCGTTATGAAAGAATACGTCCTACGCGTTTTTGGTTTTCCCAAAACTGACAAATACTAGCGAATCTCTTGCCTGAAGGCAATCATAATTAAGCACCTTGAGTTACAAAGTACTGTCTGCATTCCACTGCGCTCGTCATCCGAAGACGTAACATGTTAAGTTTGATTCTGTCCAGTAGTTACACTGGCTACAATGTCCTTCAAACCGAAACACAACAATGCATGTATACTGCTGCTTGATGGTAGAATTTGCGGTGGTACCCACCCAGACGGAATCTCGCATATGAGAGACCTACCACCAGTGAAATCTGATCTGATTGTGTTATTTGGGATCGCTATGACGTAGAGGACCAAGAACATGGCCTGTAGTCAACATGCCTTTATGCAAGCGTTAACGCCAATAAAATAGAAAGGAATTTACGTGAATGGCATATCTTATCGACAAGTCTAGCGCAAAGATACGTCATTCCCATAGATTACTTTTTATTCTATTAGCACTAAAGCGTGTAGAAAAGCATATTGGCAACAGCCGCATTATTTTATTTATTACACACAAAACAGGTTACAATGGGGCACATGTATATAGAAATGTTTGAAGTAATATAAACATTATTATAGCCCAAAAACTTGTGTTCCGAAATGAATATTAAGTGTTAACGAGACAACAATGGTGAAATTAACTAAACGTAACTGATAATGTTAACTTCCATGGGCTATACCATGATTTTAACTAAAACGTTATGTTTATAAAATAAGTTAGATAGAAGTAAAGTAGTCATTAGATAAAACATCTCTGTCACGTATAGCTTTTAATAGAAATATGTTTATAATAATAAAGTTTTTTTTTCAGGTTACTACATCATTTAGACGTATGACATATACTTATTTTTAATTTGTTGGTCTGCCTATTGTTGAAGATTTTAGTGTCTCGAAAAAACTAAAATCGAAATGTTGCCGGATCACGCTTTTTATATTGTAAAAATACCTTGGTGAGAGCTCTAATCGCGCTCATCACTCACTGTGCCTAGATTTTCTTTAAAAAACCTCTTGGGGTGACTGCAAAAAGACTCATCCATCTTCAATGACATATTGCAATCCTATACTTTATATGCATTTAATAATATTGACAAGGTTTTCATATCGAAACAAGCGTCTGTTACCTGAAAAATCTGACTTGAATAAAATATCGGCTGAAATTCTTTTCTTCAGTAATTAAGGCCAAAATGTGCAACCGATTCAAAATCCGAAATTCGTGTAAATATTTTAATCCTGGAAAAACTTTTTCACGCGGGTGGGGCTGCGAGCAGAGTCTAGTATAGTATACATATGTATTAGCGCGTGAGCATTCTGACGGTTGGGTATTTTTAACCGACTTCATTAACCGACTTCAAAAAGGAGGTTCTGTACTCGATCCGTATGTTTGTATGTATGTATGTATGTAAATTTTTATGGCCGCGAGTTTCTCAAAAACTACTGATCCAATTTGGATGTGGTTTTTGATGTTCAAATGTATAGTTTACAGGGAAGGTTTTAGTATATAATTTATATTATCATTGAACAAACCGCAATTGAAGTGAACGCCGCGATTTCAAATTAAGGATTAAGTTCTCAGTTAATTTATGCTTCGAAAGACTATTAAAAGTTTTGCGGGTTGCGGCTTACAGTACGAAATTATAGTAATGGATTGAGAGAAACTTGAAACAATGAGATCATTACTAACAGTAACGTTAACTTACTAATTATAATGATTTCAGGTGATTGAAGATTTGAATATTAATTGGAAAGTATATTTTTTTTTATTTTTTAAGAAAATTCATGTATGCTAGGCACTCATTAATAAACGTTTTTGACGTGAATTTAATCGAAAACACTGATTAATGAAACAAATAGCATCTACTGGCGACTGGGAATAGTAAAGTAAATAAATATATTCACACCAAGCTTGGACAGTATGTTGCAAATAGTTTTTAGTCATCTAATAATATCGTACAACAATCTCAAACGCCGTTAACTAGTAAGAAAATTGCTCTTAAATAATCAAGTTAAGTTTGCAGCAGTTCTCTCACTTGTAGCAAACGTATTACAATAAATTTTAAGTATTTTACAGTTAAAATCATTGAAAGATTCTTTGCGCGAATGAATGAGAAAATAAAGTGTAATTTCTGTCATTAAAGTCGTCTGGAATTTCCGCAGATTGCGAGCACTTAACGTCACTATCGGAAATAAATCGGATGGTTGCAACTCAGTTGGCTACGCTCTCTCGTTGCTTTATAATTACTATGAATGAATATTGTTAATGGTGCTTTTTAGGGTTCCATACTTTTACAGGAAAACAGCAGGTTACAGGTTCTGTCTCTCAAGACCTTTTTTCTCAGGAATGTGGAAGGTATCAAGTTGAAATTTATGTCACACTAGCTTTTTCCCGCGGCTCCACCCGCCTTAATAAGCTTTTTCGGGATAAAAGTACATATAAACCTTTCTCTTGAATCATTCTATCTATTAAAAAAACGCATCAAAGTCCGTTGCGTAGTTTTAAAGATGTACGCATACATAAAGACAGACAGACGGGAAGCGACTTTGTTTTATACTATGTAGTGATACTTGGGTCTACGGTCACTTTCAGTTGTGAAAAACTCAAACTTGTAACTTAAAGCGATCAAAAGACATGACCGCTTACGTTGCATATTTTGCCATGTCAAGAGAATCAAAACCTATACTACTAAAAACCTAGAGTACTTCCTGTTGACCTAGAGTCATGAAATTTGCCACAAAGCAAGGTTTTAGTGCACATGTAGAAGATACATAAAAACTGTAAATATTTACTAAAGCAAGCGAATTTACTATTAACTTATTAAACTTATTATTTGCGGTTGGTGCAATAACCGTCTCTAGGGATCGAAAGCGCAAAGTTCAGTTTGTCCTTTAACCTAATTTGTCTTTTAATTAGAGCAATAATGTTAGATGCTTTCTTAATGTATGTACTCATGGAGTTTGTTTGAAACCCTCGGTGCGCGAGCCCAACTTGCATTTGTCGTTTCTTTTTTTTTAAAACGTTCGAGAGATTTACTATGTAATGGTTTATTTTTTATTGAGTATTTTTTCAAAGAAACTTATGATGACGGAATCGTTGTCTGGAAGATATGCCTTAAAGTGATAAGATCCGCCAATCGTTACATAATTCTTGACATTTTGTTGACCTTTCGACCTTTTTTCCACAAAGTATCAAAAATAGTGCGCTTGTTTTATTATAATGTTACTGGTATGCTTTTCACGCGATATATATATACATGAAATGAAATAAATTTATTCGAACCCATAAAATGTTATACATTATTTAGATTCAGTCAATATTAACTCTACCACCAGTTCGGAAAGCAGTTCTCACTAGAGAAGAACGGGCAAGAAACTCTAGTGTTGCTCTTTTCAAAATCAGGAAACATATGCTGGTATGTTCTGTAACCTAATTGGTTCAAGAATATCCTATTAGGTACCTGTCGAATATAAAACTCTATGTGATTGTATACTGTGAGATGTCAAGCTGCACTGTAGCCTGTTTTATTTAGTTGGAATACGCCGGCTTGACTTATCTCACAAAAATCTACGATAAGTTACTGCGTTTCGTGCTTTCAGTAAGATTGATGCGAGATTAGAATAACCCACGTTTCCCCTTCCCAAATCTGCCCTCGTGATTCTAAATGCAGTACTTGCAAAATGCCGGTTTCGAGAAAAACGCGGTGAAATGTTTTTTTTTTAATCTCTACTCATTTACAAATCAAATCTATTCATATCTCTAAAAATTTTTTTTAACCCAGTGGTAAAATACGTGTTTTATGATGCCATTTTGCTAAAAAAACAAGATGCAAAAAATGTTTATTACTGCATTCTTTATTACGACGGCAGAAATCCAAGTATTACACGCGAAATATGGCGTTAATATCGTATTCTTGTGGTGCTGTGATCACTTATATTCAAATAAGTCAGACGCTGGCTGATACATAGGTAAAAATATAATAAATCAAATCAAATCAATTTATTGCTCTCCACAATTGTTAAATAGGTTTACAAAAATACATAAAAGTACATAATTGTGGACCCTGCAGGGCACGGCAACATAGTAGAGAGGGAAAACTGTTTTTATAAATAAAAATTGTTGTCTAAAGTAGTTATTATTTTTGTGTAATTTTATTGTTAATACTATTAACCATATAATTTGTTTGTCCCAACAATAAAATATTTATTTCTGTATTTCTTCTTTCTGTATAATTTATTTTCTCGTATTGAATGACGAGACGATACGACCCCCCTTAAACAGTAGCAACACCATCGAGCACCTTGACTTACAAAGTAGATACTGTGTGGCATTCCAGTGCGCTCGTCATCCTGAGACATAAGATGTTAAGTCTCATTATGCCCAGTAGTTACACTGGCTACAATGTCCTTCAAACTGAAATACAACAGTGCTTGCACACTGCTGCTTGGCGGTAGAAATAGACATTGCAGTAGTACCCACCCAGACGGACTCTTACATATGAGAGTCCTACGACCAGTAAACTGGCCCACGGCTGGGTACCAGCCTCCTCTACTCTGGAAAGGGAACTTACTAACGCAAAGCCTTATTTTTTTTTTAATTAACAATTAATGTAAGCGAACATTTGACTAAAAAATTTCAGCAATGTTCTACAAAATCAATCAAAAAAGAATAGGCTTATATACAAGCAGAAATGTAAGGAATTTTCTTTACCAACATTCTTAAGTTCGTCTTCAAGATATCAAGTGGAAGTTTCGCGTGCAAATGTTTCTTTGCGCGACATTCCTCTGTACAAGACACCACGACCTTTATTTGTCAGATTCGTATTTTACTAGTTTTGCTCGTGTTTTTCTTCGTATTGTAATGTGAATTCAATCGGTTTACAAAATCATAAGTTTGTGTATATCGGCCGTGATGTTTGAAATGAATAGAAAAATTGTAGATAGATGTGTTATTTTTTTTTTAACTGTAAAAGTGAAATAAAAATGAAAAATGGTTTTAAAGTAATATGTTTTCGTAGAGTCGTTTATAACTAACAATTTCTTTTGAATTTACAAAACAGTTAATTATTTCTTTTATTATAAAATAGTGTTAAATTAGTATTTTATAGGTTTCTACCTTACAATTGCCTTATAAAAGAAACATACAATAAGTGAAATATTTAATAGTTTCTAACTTTCTTCGTATTCAGATTTACAATACTTGAATCGCCTAAAGTTTAAAACATTACAACTAACATACAATATTAACGAACGTCAGACCAATAATACAAATTCCATCGGAATAGACAGTCACTTAGCAGAAAGCATCGTATTGTAATTGTGTCTGAAGTATCAGTGCGGTTTCAAAATGGTATTTAGACATGAACCACATTTAGTAGGAAAATTTCTCAAGAGTCCGACCTGGGATGTAATTATCACAAAGTAGACATGATCTAATCGACATTGGAGAATATAAATGCCGGACACTAGTGTTGGGCTATATTTAGTTATAGTTATCTCCTCTCTATTCACCTCCATCAAGAGTAAGATAATGTCGATATTGAATTTGTTCAAAGCATGGTCGAAGCCTCACCCATCACGGGTAAATAAGTGCGATAGGGATGCATTCCAAAAGCACTTTAGAGTAATGGCGACCCGCTGGCAGCCTATGCGCCTTATGGAAAACCAATTTACAAAATGCACCTTGCTATTTTCATCGTACTAGCGATACCAAATATATGGGGCGATTGTGCCGCAGCTCATTTAGAACACTTCGATACCTTATAAAACAAATATTTTAGTCCTATACTTACTTTATTAAGTCAAAACGTTGATGTGCTTTTTTTAATACATCAATGAGTCAAAAACATACAATCATCATTATCATGCTTCGCGACAAAAGTTGACAGCTGAATAAACACGCAAAATATTTAGTTTTCCGCAGTCACATTATGATGTGCATTCCGCTCTACATATATTATTATTTTATGTAAATAAAACAAAGCATAAATTTATTGCTCGAAAGTAATTTCGCCTAGATGCGCATCCTCATTTATTAGCTTTTGAGAATATGAAAAGATATACTTGGTACGAAGTTTATATTGCCGACGTAAGATCAATTGCATATTTATTTTGCACAGACAGTGCATGCATACTGCTGTTTTTTTTTACGCTGAGAAAGTGAATTATTACTACCGCCCAGTGTTCAAGGGGAACGACTGAGTGGTTATGTTGGCTTCACGGTGCCTTACGACCCGACGTTGAGCCGCCCGGAGAGATGGAAAACGTCGGGCGACCGCCGGGCCGAGTCCCTAACCTATGTACACAGCACGGCATACCAACCAAAACTCCGCGGTGGCCATCTTCGGCGCATTAGGGACGGTGCGGTCTTCCTCCGACTCACGACTAAGTTGTCGTCCGCAACCGCCATACTACTGCTTGGAGGTAGAAATAGACATTGCGGTGGTACCTAACCAGGCGGACTCTTACATATGAGAGGCCTACCAGGTGGTATTTTGTAAGTATAAAATAACATAATTTAGATTATGTATTCACAGCGATAAATAAATAGGCTAATAATTTGTTCTTATTCTATCTAATATCCATCTCAATCAGTAGTAGAATATGTATTTTACTTCGTTTTAAATTAAGGATGGTAATTTATCAGTCATTACAGTAAAAGAACATGGCCCGCGTTCCCTCATTCCGATAAACGTAAAAAATAATATTGTAAAGAACCACACACTCACCTCACCCATAGTATGAAAATATGAATTTATTGCAAATAACATATAAATTGATATTTATGCACTGTCGTAAATAGCGCACGGAAGAAGGCTTCAGAGTACGCCACGAAAAGCGAGCGCTCAAACTAAACAAGTGACTCTGCAATATGTCTGGTGTTAATTTTATTAGAGTTGCTTGTTTTTGTGTAAACAGCATATCGTGTTAAAATTAAAATTAAAAACTAGGAGCAGCTATTGACCAATAAATTATATTTAGCAACAAATAATATTATGACGTAATTTTATTAGTTTATATAATCATTAGTCAGGTGCCACCCGATGGGTTTTCAAATTATATATTTTAACCCCTAAGAAATTAATAATTATGGAAAATATTTTCTGAAGAACGCTTTTACATTTTGCGCCGTGAAAAGTTATTATTTTGTATGGAACTTACTATTATAATCTACCGTGTATTGTGTGCAGCATCGGTGCAATGAAATATATACTTACCACCTTTATTTTGTGAAATAAAATTAAAAACATCGATTTAAAATAATAAAATTATTTGCAGTCATTAAGGGAAATGTTAAACTTTATTTCAGTATGAATATTTTGTCAGTTTGATGTAAAACTCCGGATATAAATCTTCTGAAGAATAAAGATTGTATTTTTATCGCTCAGGAACTAGTTATGACAGTATAAAAACGAAATAAACTACAGGACATAATGAGACTTAACATCTTACGTCTCAGGATGACGAGCGCTGTGGAATGCCATACAGTACTTTGTAACTCAAGGTGCTGGATGGTGTTTCTACTGTTTATGGGTTGTCGTATCGCTTACCATCAGGTGAACGGCATGCTCGTCTCGTCATTGACATTTCATGTGCATTATTGTTCCATTGCTATGAGATTAGAGTTTGGAGTCAGCAATGTAGTTTCATTATTTTATAATTACTGTGTAAAAAAATGTAACCAGCTTGTTACGTGCCTTGAAGCTGTAGTAAAAATATGTTGCTGGCCTACAAGTTACAGGTATTAACAGTACGTCAACCTTTGTTGATCCAAAAGTCATTCATTTTATTCAAACTAAAGGTCATCCAGTGGTCGAAATTCCACAGTCGAATTTAATATATTTGTAACACATATTTATGTAGAAACATAAATTTTGTTTCCCTCTACATAAACTTGTGTTATGCCAAATGTCGCATCTCCGTGCACGCAATGATTTTTTTCTATTATATTCTGACAATCAGATTGGTAATTAACTTCTTGAATCATTGGGTTTGATAAAAACTTTATTAAGTTTGAATTATTACTTTCGAGTGATTTTGCTTGAAACGCTCTAGGCATATTTGTAATTTGAATTTAAAAAATTACATAAATAATTCATAAACAATAATGAATATTCATGGCGTTCTGAATAGAAAATTAATTATTAGTAATCGGAAAAAAATTAAGTAGACCAGGAACGTGACTGTAAATAGGTGTTAAGACATTATTAAAAAATAAATTAACTTAACTGTGCTACTTTAATGAAAAGAAAGAAAGTGTTACGAACATCAGGGGAATATTGCCATTTAAAATGCAAATTTATATATAGCAGTGTGTGTTTGAACGGGCGATGATAATTTTACTGCTTCCCAACAGTAAAAATATAACGATGGGGTACTCGAGGGATGCATAGAATGAAAGTCTGCAAAGCATAAAATAGAATCGGAAGCACTGTAATACACACGTTGAAACTTACACATAAACTATGACTGTTTAATACTGTACGCTCATTTGTTTATATTTTCGTAGTTTTACATAATCATGCATTTCTCTTGTTTTCATTTTCAACTTTTTCATTGAGACCGGGTTTTTAAACTGCATCAAGTTATCTTTTTGTCAGGGTGTTACGCTGTTCGAGTGCTCCAGGTGCTGCGAGCGCGTCCAGTTTAATAAGACCCTGACAAAAAGATAACTACAGTTCAAAAAACGGGGCCTAAGTGTTACAGCACATTGTTTATAGTGTTTTTTTAATTGATATATTTAAGATCCTTGTTTGGCGCGTTATTAGTTAGACTTACCTCATGGACATTCGTTTCATGCAAATATATAATACAATAAGACTATTATAAAATAATGGAAATATTTTAAAACTGCTATAAAATTTACAAAAGAAATCTAGACATTTGGGTGATAGGTACAAGGTTAATCTTCATGGTCGTGCACTCTTGCCAGAGTGGTAGTGGCCATGTTTGAGACCATTATTAAACTGTTGGTACGTCACCATATGCTTTGATTTAAATCATAATAAGGATAATGTAAATTATCAAATGTTCAATTTCTACAAACACTCCGATCGTAACTACAACTAGCAAAACGCCCCAAACTTTTTAAGGCACAATAAAGTTATAATTATTATGTCAACATATTGATGTTGGCTTGTTTATTGGCCGGATTTCTGCCCTGGGACCTGGACGCCAAATCCCTTGCCGATGCATTTCATTGGCGGGAGGAGGCGTTCAGTCGCGGGCAACGTCCGGCCCTGAAGGAGGTGGAGGCCAAGAGAGCCTCCCTACGGCGAGCCGCCGTGGAGGAGTGGCGTCTCAGGCTGGAGGCCCCGTCGTGGGGGCACCGGGTCGTAGAGGCAGTGCGTCCTGTCTTTGCCGAATGGCTGGACAGGCGCCACGGAGCGGCAACATACCGCCTGACGCAGGTGCTCACCGGGCATGGCTGCTTCGGTGAGTTCCTGTTTCGGGTGGTAGGTATAGAGGAGTCGGCCGTGTGTCACTATTGTGACAACTGCCCAATGGACACGGCCCAACATACGTTGGAGTGTTGTCCAGCCTGGGATGAAGAACGCAGCGCTCTCAGAGCAGTCGTCGGAGAAGACCTCTCGCTGCCGGCCGTGGTCGCTTCCATGGTCGGCGGCCGAGAGGCCTGGCAGGCGGTGGCCCACTTCTGCGAGGCGGTCCTCTCGCGGAAGGAGAGTGCCGAGAGGGATCGCCAGCGCAGTGGTGATCCCTCCCGCCGCCAGACGAGACGTAGGAGGCGTCGGGTGGACGACTGACCGACGTCTCCCGCCCTGTGGATTGGGGGCGTTTGGAGAATTCCACCACGGTATCCCCTGCCTGTCGTAAAAGGCGACTAATAGGGGCCTCCGGGGGTCACGGGTGGGCGGGACGTGCCGCCCACCCATTAGTCTAGCCAACTTTTGTGACCCCCGTGATGGACATGTCCGAGGCAGCGTGTCTCACGCTGCCTCGTACACCAAAAGGAGGACACGGTACGGTGTTTCGGGGGCTTCTGAGCCCCCGCAACAGGAAAAGGACCGCAACAGCGGTACGTGCAGGGGCGGTTGCGGACGACAACTTAGACGTGAGTCGGAGGAAGCCCGCAGCCGTCCCTAATGCGCCGAAGATGGCCGGTAAAAAAAAAAAAAAAACCACGGTATCCCCTGCCTGTCGTAAAAGGCGACTAATAGGGGCGTCCGGGGGTCACAGGTGGGCGGAAGGGGCCGTCCATCTATTAGTCTAGCCAACTTTTGTGACCCCCGTGATGGACGGCAGCGTGGCGGTTAGGCCTCACGCTGCCTTTGACGCCGAGGGCGTCCTTCGGTGTACCGGGGCTTCGGAGCCCCCCCAACAACAGGAGACGGACCGCAATAGTGGTACGCGCAGGGGCGGTTGCGGACGACAACTTAGACGTGAGTCGGAGGAAGCCCGCAGCAGTCCCTCATGCGCCGAAGATGGCCACCGCGGAGTTTTGGTTGGTATGCCGTGCGGTGTACATAGGTTAGGGACTCGGCCAGGCGGTCGCCCGACGTTTTCCATCTCTCCGGGCGGCTCAACGTCGGGTCGTAATGCACGGTGAAGCCAACATAACCGCTCAGTCGTTCCCCTTGAACACTGGGCGGTAGTAATAATTCACTTTCTCCGCGTAAACAAAAAAAAACATATTGATGTTGACATAATAATTATAACTTTATGTATGATGTATTGACATCTCACTTGAAAAATACCAAACCGATATTAGGGGATCGAAAATACTTGTATTCTGTCGATGATTGTTTGAATTAACTATTTCTAGGTTGGAGATTGTATTTGGTAAACATAAGAGAAAAGAACGTGCCAAGCTTCGGGTTGCGAAGACAAGCACTTTGAAAACGCTATCACATAATTTTCGAAGTTGTAAGAATATTACTAAATAAGTATTCATAATACAGTAAAAATATTTTTAAGTAAAATCATATAATTGCTGTAAAAGCATCGCTTGAGATCGGCTCAACCGATTTGGCTGATTGTGCGCGTAGTTTTATCAGGTCTAGCGACATTGTGTTGGAAAACTGGTGAAACCAACATAAGCATTTCATTCCCCTCCCACTGGAGGTAGCGATAACTAGGTATTCCCCGCGAAACAAGGACACGTTTTGTAAGAATTAATAATATCGGAAAATTAAAGGGTAAAGATGGGAAGAATTGGAAAATAGAATTTTATCTTTGTATGAAAATCTTTAATCTTCGAAATCACGTAACCGATTACAATGAACTTTACGTGTGCGTTGGTTTCAAATTGAAAGATGGAGACGGTCTTTTGGGCACACTAGTATCTTTATAAACATAGAGGTTCTTCGATTTTCTTGTTTGTATGCTTTTTATTTTTTCCTTAGGTCACCATCACCACCACCTAGCATCAATTGATCTTGACAATATTATATTAAATTGATGTAATAGAAACCAATCAACTGGCGACCTCGGCTTTTTCGTTCTCAGTAAATAATTTTGTGCTTATAAGTAGGTATCTCTGATTTCTATATTCATAATAATAATATTACTAGGTACCTGTTCTCTTTGCGATACTTTTAAATCCAAACAATGAATTGAACTGGTTTGTAAATGTAGCTTTGGTGACGTAAGTTTCATCTACAGTTTACTTCGATTTATTTTTTATAACATCTAGATATTATCGTAGTGCAAGATGTTTGATTTACCGCGTCGCGTTGGTGTGATTTTGGCCGACGGTCCGTCAATCCACTTGGTAATCTTAAATTAAAAGCATTCATCGATCTAATGTCAGATTAATCGTCTGATTATTCTTACGTAATAACAGAGTCTAATGGTCACGTATTAGGGCTGATTTCAATAAATTATACTAATTTCAATATTCGTTCCGATTTCGAGAATAAATCAATCAAACTGGCTTTAGATGTTTTTCTAGGAAACAAACTTAAGGCTGATATTTCCATTTTCGAGATCGACCGAAAAAAATTATATCGTTTATGAAACCAGTTAATTAACCGTAAAAATAGAACATAAAAATACACAGGTTACAAAAAATAAAATACATTTTCAGTATAACAGTATATTTGCTGTTTTAAGGTTTTGAAACAAGGATAGGCAATGAAATTGCAGACAGGTCTTATCTCGTTAAGCCCCGGCATCCTGGTTCCAGAAAGCATTATCCTTGTATGAATATTGAATATGTCACATTCAAAAATACTGCAATGCAATGTATGGCCACATCGTTCTCAAAATGTTCTAAGGGGGTTAGTTACGGTAAGACAGTTATATAAAATTAACTGTGTTTTAACATTTAAATCAAACCCATATAATTGAAGAAATAACTTGTGGGCCAAAGAATTTCTTTATATTTAAAATTGTCACGACATATTCGATATTAATTAAAATATCCAAAAATTACACTACATTTAATAACGACCTCACAAATCTGTTCCTTCTGATTTCGATTTTAAAATCGCAAGATTCACGACACTGTACATTATTACACCAAATTACACGATAGTTTCGACTAAATTGAGGTAATTTAGCAGAATTTACTTGGCTCTCAACTCTTCTCAACTTGGCTCTTTAACAAAACATTCTGACTAAACCCTACATGGCTTAGATACTTATTGCTGCAGCTGTGCCATTTAAACATAAAGTGCAAATCATTTATCACCTCTTTAGTTTGGTAAGCGGAGATAGCTTAGTTATGAATGGAACGGACTGCCGAGAAGAATATCGGCAGGTCCAAAACTAATCTTTGACTTTTATAAAAGAAAGTTACGTATGTATTCTTTGTGAATTATCACTCTTTTTAACGGTGAAAGAAAAACATCACGAGGCAACTTGCATACTTGAGAAGGTCTCTATAAGAATTTTGGGGATATTATGTGAAGTCTGCCAACCTGCACTAGACCAACGTGGCTTGACCTAAACCCTCTGAATAGTAGAGGAGACCCGTGCTCAGTAGTAGGCGTTAGGTTGGGGGAAAAGTTTATTCGCATTTTATATGAAAACTCAAGATTTTATTTTTCAAAGTTTATTTACATTGAATTACACTCTGTAGGTGGCATTTTTTCGTTGATTTTCTGCCATCTTGTGGGTAAATAATCCCGCAGCTGTAGAAATTATGGGACTTCTGATCAAAAAACGCAATAAGTACTTGGCAGTTCTTTTATCATGTTAACCTGACACTGCCTACAGACTTCTGAAGAGACCGAAACAGCTGGATGCATTAATACCTCCCAACCAAACTCTCTTAATTTTTGCTGAGTGGCTAAAGATGTGTGTGGTCTAGCGTTATCATGATGAAAGAACACACCCTTTCTATTGATCAATTCCGGCCGCTTTCTCTCAACTTCTTGCTTTAATCTCATTAGTTGTTGGCAGTAGAGATCTGGAGCGATGGTTTTACTCGACGGTAAAAGCTTATAATGAATAATGCCTTTATACACACAGCATCGCCTTATAATAATAATATAATAATACCAGCCCTGTATTATTATACTGCCCACTGCTGAGCACGGGCCTCCTCTACTGAGGGGGTTTTAGGCCTTAGTCCTCCACGCTGGCCTAGTGCGGGTTGGTAGACTTCACATACCTTCGAAATTCTTATAAGGAACTTCTTAGGTATGCAGGTTTCCTCACGATGTTTTCCTTCACCGTAAAAGCGAACGATAATTGATAAACAATAGACACGTAACTTCGAAAAGTCAGAGGTGTGTGCCTTGGGTTTCGAACCTCCGGACATTGTCTCGGCGGACCGTTCCATTCCCATCTAAGCTATCGTCCACTCTATCATACAGCATCGCCTTATTGCGAGTTAACCCAGGTTTTGTCAACGTCTGTAAAGTCTGACCGACCTTCGACCACGACTTTTCCTACGTTCTCGTCGTACGTGATCCATTTTTCATCACCAGTTATCAATCTCTTTAAAAACTGTTCGGTTTCATTACGTCTCAATAAATAATTGCAAATGAGTACACGGTTTATTAAGTTTGTTTCTGTGCGCTCGTCTGGCACCCAAGCTTGTTTCAAATGGGTCAAAACTATTTTGCGAATAGGCTGGTATGGTAGTTTGGTGACCGCATTTAAGCATTAGCTGGGGCCTACCGTGTTTGATTTTCAGTTGAAACAACATGTTATGTTGTGTCTTCAACGCGATTTATATTTTTATATTATACTAGCTTTCCCCCGCGACTCCACTCGCGTTAAAATGTTATTCCAGAATAAAAGTCCCGTATACTTTCCCGGAATAAAAAGTAGCATATGTGTTAATCCAGGACATGATCTACCCGTGTGCCAAATTTTATTGAAATCTGTTCAGTAGTTTTTGCGTGAAATAGAAACAAATATAGATCCATTCGTACAAACTATCACGTTTATAATATTAGTTCATGTCTTTATTATAATATTAGGGAACGGAATTCTATTAACAAATCATCACACAGAATTAGTCGTAATAAACTTAAGCTATATTTTGAACTAAATTTGTCCCGTGGTTCTCTCCATTCGACCGCGCCAAATGGCGACGGCCGCGTTCCGTATTAACCGATCCAGAGGAAGAAATCACTCTGGCCATCCGCCGTAAGAACGAGTTCTTGAAACTCCGACACTCCACAAGACCGCAGTTCCGCGTTCCCCGTCGCCCCCCCGACCCCCCTAGCAGTTCCGGCCCGCGTGCCGATGACAACACAATCTAATAGGATTAGGCCTAAAAACCAATCTTTCCCTAATCGTTGATGTCTCATCCTCTCTCAGTTGCCGTCCTGAGCCGAGGTTCGTAACCCGTTAGTGGGTTGCCCTCAGCATGGTCACTTAATTCAAAGGGTTGCGAGCGCCTTCTGCGTTCACCCTAAAGACCGGTGTGGCCAGAAAAGCCGACTCGTGTCAGGCTACTGGCAGTAGGGCCGTTAACAAAAAAAAAATGTCCCGCGGTTCGCCTGCGCGAAAAAGAAATCCGGAATAAAAGTCCCGCTTTATATTTTCCAGGGATACAAAGTTGCCTATAGCACTCAGGAGTGATGTAGCTTCTAGTTAGTGAAATAATTTTCAAAATCGGTTCAGCAGTTCCAGAGGCTACCCATTGCAAACCTACAAAAAAAACTCACAAACATAACATAAATGATTGATATTACGTTTGTGTAAGTTTTGCTATTCTTTGAGTAAAATAATGTCATCCATTTGCATACTCAAAGATCAACGCTTGAAAACACCATGAATATTTCCGAACAATGTTTGATCTCTTCATTACAATAAAAATGAGTTAAAATAACTGAAATCCGACTATGGAAATAAATAACTGAAGAGCACGAAATAAGTTAATAATGCCCAGGGCACAACTTAATCCTAGTCGCATGCCGCTATAGGTACTAATTAACAAATATGAATCTACGACACCTCATTTGTCAAAATCGGTCCAACAGAAGCGACGCGACGCTAGAGTGGAACATAAAATGGATACGTACATATGTACACAGGGTGTTAAAATCATTAATCATCAATCATCCCTTCCTTGCTTCGCCGTAATTGGGTAATAAGGGACTGACCCATTTTTCTCATTTGACATTTCACGCATGAATAAGTAATAACTTACGTGTAAGTAATTAAAAAGCTTTTGAACAATAATTATTATCTTCTTTTTTGTGTATAAATTCTGTTTTTCTGAACGGATACAAATCCAAAAAATCAAAGAACGTTATAATCGATTCGACCGAGTTATAAATGGTGTAACTAAATCAACTTTCTTTCATAAATCTATAGGATTAGCACTTCCAGTGACGCCAAAATATAGTCTGAAGCCATTCCAGTTGAAAAAACGACAAATATTTTTTTCTGTATATTGCATCATCAAGGAAGTTTCTTAACTGTGCTTTACGGGGCCTTTGAGTTCTCATTTTAACCTCGTCGTAAAAATAGGGGTGTTGTGTGAGGGACGTGAGCGGTGGAAACCTAAATAACACTTCATACATAATAAATACTGAGCCAAGCCTATTGTCAAAACTGAATTGTATAACAAATTAAACTTAAATGTATTGTTGTAGGTATTGCTTTTTTTGTCTACCTGTGGAAGATTAGTAATCGGCATATAGTTATTTTAGTTATAACTAATTAAAAAAAAAAACGAATTCCGGAATAAAGAGATAAAAATATTTATTTCGCGGTCCCCCGGCACGAAGAGGTTTGGGTCAAAATATTGCTAAGTACTTAAACGACAAAACACTTTAATGTTTTTACTTTTTAAAGTTTTTTTTGTCTTGGCGGTTATTTAAATTGGAAATTAACTTTTATTACAAACTTTTTAATTTACTGTATTCTATACCTACTCGTTGAGACCATTCCTATGAGCGCACACACACTATATCTGCTATAAGTTGCTAAAAAGTTGGGTACCCCGCAGCTTACTCGATGCTGTAGCATCACGTCAAGGTTAACATGTCTTAAAAATATTTCCGAAATTACAGTACACCTAATTTTAAACCAATCGGAATTGTGAGAGTTTTAAATGAGCTGATAATCTTCTAACGCCTGAACACATCTTTATAAATTATACCTAAGAACCATGTCGGTCACATCAGCTTTCATACAAAAAAAAACGCGTTAAAATACGTCCATTCGTTTGAGAGCTTCGATGCCACAGATAGACATACAGATACACAGACAGACAGATACCTACGTACCCTAAACTTATAACACCCCTCTTTTTTGTCGGGGGCTAATTAGCCGTAAACTCCCCGAATAACCCAAAATAAAATAAAATGTGTTTAAAGTGTGTTTCTGTGTATCTGTATGTCTGCCTGTCTGTGGCTTTGTAACTCTCGAACGAATGGACCGCTTTTGATGCGGATTTAATACATACAGCTCAGCTGTAAATAAAAAACAATGGAAAGTTAAGAAGTTTCAAAAGTTACCAAATAAAGTTACTGCGTTTCCGTGAAACATTACACATTACGATACGGGGAGGGAAAATATGATTCATTACTGAGTTTTAATGTATATGGAGTAATTTTGTAGGTACGTACCTACGGTAGGTTGTGAGTTATGGGTTATGACTACAGTACCCCCTGCTGCCAAGTACCAAGCATTTCTGCTTCGAATCTCCAAAGAGCTGCTCCAAAATACATGACAAAAGATACTCTGGCGAGTTTCTCGCCTGTCGTTTCAATGGAGTAAATTTGTTTTGTAATTTATTACATTGTTATCTTACTTATCACGTAAAGCACGTAAAGCCGTTGGTCCTGCGCCTGATCTCTCCGGTCATGTCGGATTGCCGTCTCACCGGACTATGAGAGTGAAGGAATAGCGAGTGCACCTGTGTATTGCGCACACACTTGTGCACTATAATATCTCCTGCGTACCTGGCTGATCTCCGTTGAGATTGGCCGCCGTGGCCGAAACTGGCTAGGAGGATTTCATATTTCACTTATCAAAATGCGCTAAAAAATTATTCTAGCGTTTGAAATCAGTTGGAAGTGGTGAATGTCAAAAAACAGAAAAGAAAAGCGCACAGACCGACGGGACGTCACTGGTTGTCAAGTCATAATGACCAGCGCATAAAAAAAAACTGGAGGCATATATTGATATATAATCAAGAATGTTATTAGATAATATTATAAACTTCTTGTATATAATACACGCCAACTTTTATTTATTTATTGCTTTTTTAAGGGGAACAAACAAGCAAATAACAAAGACATAACATAAAACTAATTAGGTAGTACATAACTCAATTAAGTTTCCTCAATTAAATAACTCTTAATACTAAACTGACAAATCCTTATAATTTAGATAGGCAAATAGGTACACGAAATAATTTAGAGGAGAAAAGGGAGAGTCCTGTGATCCTGTAACATCGTAATGAATGCCTCCTCCTGGCCGGTCTGAACAAATCAGCTACAGAAAGCAGTCATCTCACGAGCTACACATGAAGTTGAAAACAAACAGTATCATGCCATCATAAGTCATCAATATTCTCTTTGCTTGCAAACTGTTTCCATTACCTGTTTTCTAAACTGATTAAATTTTAAATTAAATATATCCAGATCAGAAAATGTATCGTTATAAGATTTGCAAACACGAGAAATAAAATTGTTCATTACATTTTGTTCATTACAATCTCATTTTCCAACCAATTTTGACGCTGTTTCGCAGAATTGTTTATTTTAAAAGTTATTAACGGTAACTTAAAAAGAAATACAAAATCAAACATACTCATCTGCCCAATTCGGTTATTACCTTTAAGTATGTACACTGTATATATTTGTTGATACTGATGACGTAAAACCTAATATGCGATATTATTCACTATTCAGATTCCAACGTCCACATGTATTCAGGTAATTTATTTCAAATCGTAACTATAATTTGCATTTTGATGAATGGTAATGGTACATTAAACAAATCGTAATTACTCGTTGCTTCGTATTTGATATTTAATTAATATAAGTAATCCGTGGTTAAACTGTGTGTGTGTTAAAATAAATGTATTAGTGCTACAAGCATAGTAGTTTGTGTTTTCCACTTTAATATTGGTAATGCAGAGGTTCATCGTCGCTGAGGGCACATAATGGACTAAGTTGATATTTAATTGGAAGGTCTCCAAGTTGCCACGATAACTTTTAAGCGGGCTTTCTGTCAAATGGGGAAAGTGCGCCTTCCACAGAGCAATTCCTTTGCCTTTTGATGTCTTTATTAAGTGAATCATGAACTTTACGTGATGGAATTATGACAGAATTGGAATTAAGACGGCTCCGCCATCGATTCTTATACCGTTAATTAATCATCTTATACATCGTATATCATTGATTAAACTTCGGGGAAATATTACCTAAAGTTGACGATGTACGGAAATTCACGGTGAATTCGTTTTATTTAACTATGTAGCTCCATAAGATCAAAGCGACTGGCGCCAAACGCTACCAGAGCGAGAGTGTGCAAACATTTTTTTACTGAAAAATAGCGTTGCGCCGATGTCTCACCATACGTGTCGGTACAAGCTGACGAGAACCGTGATGAAGCGAAACGCGTCGAACCAACGTACATCGCCGTGACACGTCGACACATTGAGTGCATGGACGGGTTCAGGCTTCAGCGCGATATTAGTCGCGCGACTGACTTGCGTGTCAGATGAACCCAGAAACACGTCATAAAAATATGTATATTATTTTTTTTATTGATAGCGGTTGAAATGCATTTGCGTATTGCATTTGGGTGTTTTGCGGAACAACGTATTAAAATTTATTGGCCAGCAACCAGCTTCCCTCATTTGGGTAGAATCGAAATCATGTAGTTGGGAATTAATTATTGAACACGCAAAATAAACTATTTCCAAACTTCAGGATTACACACCCACACACACACATGACCCGCGCCTTTTATCCCCGAAGGGCTAGGCAGAGGCGCAACTAGTGGACCTTCTTTTCGCCGTGTGTATTCCGTCCCAATGTTATAGGTAGCGAGCCATATCTCCAGCACATGGAGTCACAAAGTACTGTGTTTTTTTTATGGCATTGAATGACGAGACGAGCATGCCGTTCGCCTAATGGTAAGCGATACGACCTCCCATAAACAGTAGCAACACTCAACTGCGCTCATTATCCTGAGACATAAGATGTTAAGTCTCATTATGTCCATTAGTTACACTGGCTATAATGTCCTTCAAACCGAAACACAACAGTGCATGCACACTATTGTTGCTGCTTGGCGGGAGAAAGAGATATTGCGGTGGTACCCATGTAGACGGACTCTTACATATGAGAGACCTACGATCACCGGTCATCATATATATTAGTGACCTGTTGAAGCATTAAATTTTTCCAGCTATGTAACTATTACATAGAACGATCGATAGTTATCAATACCTCTATTTCGGCCAAAATATAATAATCTGCGTGACCTCTCACCTAACCGAAACGCGACACGGCCGCATTCGGCGTGAAATTGATGTGACATCAATATAAAGGTTAAAGTATTTTCGTTACAATTCACCTGCGTTTGTGATTAACGTACATACATGCCTGTTGCACTCCTATTATGACCCTATTGAGCAAGGTATTGAGCATAGAAAGAAAGAAAAGAAAGAAAGAAAGAAACATTTTTTTTCTTTCTATATTATGACCCTATTGAGCAAGGTATTGAACATGACACATGAATGCATGATTAATGCGACTCAAGGGTTTGCATCTGTATGCACCGCTGGAATAACTGAAGAGCTCTTTCTACTGTTTTCTACAAAGTTGAATGTTTCACAGTTGCCATAATTTATGAACGAGATAGTAAAACAAGACTTTGTTTCTCCGTCAACTTACAGCAAGTTTCTTTTGAAAGGCAAGTTTAAATTAGCTGCTATTTATGCTTCCAAAGATTTTTAAAGTTTTCATGGTGTTAACGGTCAATATATTATACAAACTGACTTTAAATGTTATTGAAGACTATTTCTATACATAGTCTAGGATGTTATATATTAAACCGCTTAGATCGACATCAACTGATCCGTTGGCAAGGAATTAGACCGGTTCCCTGCCAGTACCGTCCAACGTAGTAGCTACGGGCTTCCCTTTTTATATATATTTAACAATCTACAGTTTATTTAAATGGTTTTAATGAAAATATTAAACATGTAATTCGCAGCGCTTTGCGTATACTCTGATAGTCATATGCGTTTTATCAGGTCACCATTTGCCGAACCCATAGTAGAACTCATAGTATTACATATTATATAGAAATAAAATATTTATTGCAACATAACAAAACACAAAGAAAACAAAGCCCTAACACCGTCAAATTATATTTCCTAGTTTTGTCAAGATAAATTGTACATCGTAAAATCAATTCCAGTAAGACACCAGACCACGTCTTTGTAATCCAATTTGTAACCTATAAACAACGATATTGGAATATAGGGTTACGGGGAAAACACATAACAGGAAACCTCACCAAATTAAATAGATGTATCTATAATATAGAATGTGTATTATTTCTGAGACTTTTAACTCTCACCTTTACCAGAATAAAACAATATATCCAATAATGATATAACAATCTCGACAATGACCAAATCAAATTATATCGCGAAAGTATGATAAAGTATGATATGAATGATAAGATCCAAGCATATTTATTTAAGAAATTTACTAAAATTAAACACTTTAGCAATGTTAATAATTACTTTAAAATTGGGATAAGAGGAAAAATAAATAAATCGCTGATTTTGTAGCAGCCATCTCATTTGTAATGAGTTCTTTTAGAATCTTATGGAGTCTTTTATATTACCTGAGTGGTAAAGTTAACAATGAATGGTAAAGTTTAAAACTCCTGCTAACTATTAACATTCCTCATAATCTTCGTATTCAGGTGATTTCGCAGTTTCGCGAAAGGTTTACAAGACCGCAATTCGCTCGTTAGTGCGAAAGTTGAAAAGATTTAACTTCTTGTATTTAGTAACTAAATCAGTCTTAGTAATGCATACAATGATCTCACAAGATTTTATGCTTTTCAAGCAGTGTGATCATTATAGTTTGTATTAAAGTGGTATGTTTTTGCTACTTTTCATATTATAAACATATCTTTACACAAGATAATAGTTAAGATTATATTGTGTACATATTTTATTTTATTTATGGATGGCGCATAGTCTGGCATGGATGGCACGTTGCGAATGACCGTAATATTATAATTGGAATCACCAGCTTGAACTTTTTTGTTATCATTGTAATACATATTATTCTCAATGATATCTATTTACTGCCACTGTAAGAAGGACTTAAAAGATACATTAAAAAACCTTACTGTTTGTTTTCAAATATGTTAGTAACTAGTAAAATATTACATTAATATTTGAATGAATCATTGTCTGACATCTTATTTGTCCACGCTTATATCGAAAATCTGACTTTGCCCAAATCTTTCACGCAGGAGCAATACCGTATCCCAGAAAAAATTACAATACTTTTTATTTCCGCCATGCTTAACAACCATTTTTTGTATTCTTGTTATTGAATGTTTCATTCATCATCATGATGAGCCATATGACGTCCACTGCTGAACATAGGCCTCTCTCCAAGATTTCCAGATGGACCTGTCAAAAGCGGCCTTTACTAAGTCATTGGTCCAACTTGCAGGTGGACGGCCGACGCTGCGCTTGCTAGTACGTGGTCTCCACTCGAGAACTTTTTGCCCATCTGCCGTCAGTTCTTATGTTTCATTACTTGGCACAATTTTTGTAATTAAACAAACTACCACGATTCGATTATCTTCAAACTGACATTTGTTCGACCCTAATTGGTCTGGATTTATGTGCCTTTAAGGCCAGATGAGTTTAAACTCGTTAGATGAATTAATTTTTGGAACTGGAGTTGTATACCTACCATATGGACCTTGGAGAGACTAGGCGGAATTGCCGTGCTTTCCGGCATTTTTGCTATATCAATATTGGAATAAAATTTAAAAATTTACATCTGACTTTTCTACTTTTAAATATCTGAATGATTATTGTTAAAAACCTTTTTAGCACACAATAATAATATCTTTCTTTAATTTCAATCTATCCCCCAAGTTCCAACGTCCTCTTAATCAGAACGCATTTTCATCCTATTAAATAATGTATAAGCTATAATTGCTTGAAACATTAACAAATTTTCTTAGTAGTTCAATAAAATTTAACTTGAAACTTGCGAAAACACAACGTACTCAAATACCTATCAGTAGATAATCCTACGGTAGCATCTTGTGTAATCACTGGGATATTGCTAGGAAACTTCAAACTTGGTTACTTAATGTAAAGGTGAAGATCGAAAGAGGAAAAGAGCAAGCCCTTCCAAGCATCACACATCACGTTCGACAAGTTTATAATAGATTCGGGGGCATGGCGGACGCAGCTGACGTAACAGGCCATTAGTCCGCGACAGTAGAAAACCTCAAGGGTCACGAGTTCAGACGACACATGGTGAGAATAGTCCGGGTGCGGAGAAACTTTCACCGCATTCCATCCCGCACATTTATCTCCTAACAGCAAAACTGTTTTGGTTATCCTTTTGCTAATGCCTGGCCACGTGTTTGTGTTATTGCTTTCACTTTCGATTGCTTTTTAGGTGGAGTCAATTTGTATTTCTAACCTTCGTTGAGTATAATGTGGTATAATGTTAGATAATTAAATTGTATAATTCGATTTGAAATGTTTTCGATCCATTTCTAATTCTTTTTTTCCTATTTTGTAAGGCACACACACACTCGCGTTTTTGTAAGGCAATATCAATAAAATATATAGAATAAGTCAGCAACGTTCAAATTGTTGCCTGATGTTAAGTAATACACAACCCCCAATTAAACACAAAATACTAGAAGAATCATAAATGTATCATGTATTAAAAATTTCATGAAATCATCTCAGAAGAAAAGAAATAGGAATGGAGAGGGTTTGGACGCCCGGAACAATCTTAGTTTCTTAGAACCTGCATTAAATTATTGTCGTCAATTTCTTATCTATTAAGAAAAAAAATATTCTTGTAGGTACAAAAAACTAAACGCTGTACAGCAATAATAAACTCATAATAAATAATAACCTACATCGCATCAAACTTGTATCATATTGGAGCATTTAAATGAAATAGTCACATACATCCATAAAATAACGCTGGCGTTTTAAACTGTAAAAATGTTCTCGGAATTTTTTTATGATGTAGTGGCCAAAAAGGCATACGGTTCACCCGATGGTAAGTGATCACCGCCGCCTACGAACATCAGCAATACTAGGGGGCATAGATTTTGACCGCTGTTACTTGCGATGGGCACAAATTGTCCGTTTCCTGTAATAAATTCAATAGGTAATATCGTAGACCGCTCGTAGTGGGCATGAAACTAAATATTTTTGCCCTCATTCAGTGCAGCTTCAAATTTTATTAGACTACGCTTTATCCACAGCGAAGCTCGCCTTTTCATTTCTGGGAAGTTAATGAGGTAATTTTTTTTCTAATGATTGTGTACTTTTTTATTTCGCATATGTGCATGTGATTTTACAAATGGGTGACGTAGGGGGTAAGGTTCCGCTATTTGATACGTACCTCGCCATCCTTATAATATTATGATGTGTTAGGTCTTCTAGTCGATGCCCATAAGCCGAGTGGGCCCGACTGTATCCCTGCAATGGTTCTTAAGACGTGCACCCCTGAGTTGACTTCCGTCCTAACGCGTCTTTATCGTCTTTCTTACGACACCAGCCAGATTTCATCTTTGTGGAAAACCGTTCGTGTCCGTCTGATCCCCAAAACGGTGACCGATCAGACCCTGCTAAATACATGCCGATAGCGATCACATCCTTGTTCTCCAAAGTCATGAAGCGAGTTGATAATACTCAGCTCCTGAGATACCTTGAGGATCACCAGGTGATTAGCGATCGTTAACATGGCTTCCGAGTTCCGGGGTGGTCTTTGGGCTGGTGATCTCGTCGTGTACCTTACACATGGAGCGGCGGAGGCTGTGGAGAGCAAGGGCGAAGCTATAGCTGTCGGTCTAGATATCGAAAAGGCATTCGACAGGGTATGGCACAGAGCTCTTCTATCGAAGTGACTATCGCATGGCAACCCCGAGGGACTCTGCAAGTGGACTGCCAGCTTCCTGGATAGTCGGAGCATTAAGGTCGTCGTCGACGGCTGCTCCATGACCAAGTCTGTTAATGTTGGTGTTCCACAAGGATAGTTGCTATCACCGTTGCTCTTCATTCTGCATATAAATGACATTTTGGACTCCATTCACAATATGCATTGCTATGTAGATGATAGTACGTGACATGCGCGATACATAGGCCAACAGAATATCCCTCGGCGCACAATTGAAGAAAGACGATCACAACTTATGTCTTAAGTTGGAAGCTCAGGCACGCGCTTTCAAATAGAGTTAAAGGAATCTGTTCCAATTCAAGCCGTCGAAGACACGAGTTTGCACGTTCACTGCTAAGAAGAAAAACCCATTTGTCATGGCGCCACAGTTCCAAGCAGTTACCCTCCTCATATCCAATAGCCTTGGGATCCCCGGAGTCAAAATCTCATGTGACGTCCAATTTAGGAGTCATTTGGAAGGTAAAGCCGAACTGGTTAGCAGGAAGTTGGGAATCCTAAACAGACTGAACTAAGCGGTACTTTACGCCTAGTCACAGAACGGTGCTTTACAAAGCGCGAGTCGGACCTCGCGTGGAGTACTGGTCACACCACTGGGCAGGGGCCCCCGAACACTGTTTTCACCCACTTGAATCCTTACAACAGCGTGCACTTCGCATTGTCGATGATCCCAATCTCACGGACAGAGTAGAGGCACTGGGTATGCGGATAGAGATCGGTACTCTGTGTGTATTCTATCCCCTCTTCCTCGGGGAGTGCTCTGAGAAACTGGTTACTATGGTGCCCGCCTCTCAATTTTACCACCACACCACTTGCCATCACAGTGGAGTTCATCCGTACTATGTTGAATCCGTCTGAAGGAGAACGGTGCGTTTTCGCCGCCAACTATGGAATGAACTCCCTGCATTGGTGTTTCCCGAGCGTGCGCGTTATGACTTGTCCTTCTTTAAACGAGACTTGAGTGCTCACCTCCCTGTAGGCAACGGCTTGGCTGTGCCTCTAGCATTGCTTAACTCCATGGGTGCCTGATGTTGCTTACCATCAGGCGGACCACTTGCCCGTTTGCCTATTAAGGCAATAAAAGTTGTATAAAGCTAATTATATCTATGTAATGTTCTAGTAACTTGGAAAAAATATATTATTATACACATGGACGAAACCTCTAGCAAAGGCTAACCGAATTGCAGAGGTTTTAGAAGATAAGTCAACGAAGGGACCGGCATGATAAAATATTGTAAACTCAAGATTGAAAGAACCTCTCAACCCGATTGAAACAACTTCAAAATCAAATTGTGTTTACAAAGTCAACGGATAAATTGACATGTTTTATTCCTATTAACGGCAAGTTGTTAAAAGGTATCCGCAGTCGTAGCATTCTTGGCACAAGCATCTGGTAGAGACACTATTTACAGACCTTTGCAATATAACACTATCTCAGCAGGATTGTTGAACGAACACCCTTTATATAGCAGATGTTATTGAGCAAAACAGCTGCTTATTATCGTCGTCGTTTTTCCAATCTTCTTTATAACCTGTTTAGAATGTAAGAACAGTCAAAAGTTTTCATAACTTGCACCCAAAGTGGCTGTTGTATGTAAGATGCCTTGATTAATAAAATCTGTATTTTTAAAGATGTCAATGTATTCCGGTAGCTCTATACGTTTTGCTGATGGTCTGGTGGGATATGTTTACATAAGATAGATAGATAAAAAAGTTTATTTTGTCTGCAAATAATACACTGTATATACATAGACAAAATACACCAGGGCACCCACTTTTCGCCTAGTATGTTCCGTCTCATTATGTAATAGGAGGCGAACCTATCTCCATATCGGGTACAAATTCCGGCTTGGTACTGATCAGAAAAATTCAATATCACTTAGCCGGGTCTCCGATTCGAACTCGGGCCCTCAGTACGATTCATCTCAAAGCACCCTCGTTTATGTAATGTTTTCATTAGTTATATATTGGTATATATAAGTGCGTCGCGAATACCACGAGCCACCCACGCAGAGCAAAAGAGTTTTTATTTTTTGCCTCTTCGGGCCACACTTTATCCCTTTTTCGTTTCGCTTGTTTTATATGGAGCGTTTAATTCGATAAAATTCGCGAGGACTCGAATTGGTTTAGGATTTAACCAAAACAGTAAACCCAACATATAAATGCCAGTGTCCTTATCGCTATCTACTTAATTTGTTTCTCGTTTTATTTACTATGTCCATATAAAAACTTGGACAAATTCAATTGTTTTATTTTTTCAGGCACAAAAGTGATTTCACTGTATACGTTGTTAAACCCAGTCAAAAAAATGACAAGCAACTAAAGAAGTTACGTCGCTATAACATTATTTTTTTATGCCAGTGTTCGAATTATTTTTGTGCTAAATATTTTACTGAATTTATTATTTCAAATGTGAACGTATAAATCATTTTGTCGCTACCATCTCTTATTAAATCTAAAACATGACATCATAACACAAATACATTTTCTCAATAATCATTTTACTTTAAAATGCAACAATACAACTCCGTTATTGGGTCACCGAATAACACAAATACAATGACAAATAAGCGCCCCATAACATTGTCAGTTTAAAAAAGTGTTTTACTGTCAGGATTACTAAGGCTTCAGCAGCTATACCAAACCATGCAGCCGGGCCGGACTGCGTTTCGAATCTCACTTGTGAAGCGGATTAATAACGCGTCAGATGCCATGGAATTCTTGTTAGCTTTGGAACAATATGACCGCTGGGGAAACAAACGTATAGTACTTGATTGCAACGCGAAAAATGCCAAAAGCATATTGGTGGAGCATGTACGAAAAGTCCAATTGGGACGACGAACCTATCACTATATGCTCAGCGGACTTGTGAGTATGATTTGCTTACTTTAGACACATTTTAAGGTAAAATATTTAGTTCATTATATTAATAAAGATGATAACACGCTTTAAAAAGGTTAAAACGTAAACTGGAAACAACAACATAACATTTATTCCATGCTTGATGTTCTATTTTAGCACTCGCTGCACAAACTCAATAAAAGATTACTACATCTAATGCATAAAGATTGTATAGTTAGGACTACAAAGGTCGGTCGTAATTTCTGGCTAAAGAGCCATAATTCAAATATAAACCTCTAAACTATTGAACAAAGTAAATGTTAAACATTAGCATGACATGTATAGTTATCAAACTTTGTTTGTACAAGTTCCCATCTAACCGCCTATTACGCATCTTTAACGTATGAAGCAAAAGTGTAAAACTTATTTTCTATACTTCCACACAATAATTATAGATATACCTTTGTATATTGTTTTTAAGACATATCACCTGTTCTGTAGACAGTAAAAAGCCAATTATTGGGTTTTCTAATTAAAACGTGAACTTAAATCGTTTGCGTTAACAGGTTATGGACGACCATTGGGAGAACGAAGTAACAGAGTACGGTGCAGTCAATATTACCGGGTTTCGCATCGTCGACCACAGTAGGAAGATTGTACGCGATTTCATGGACGGTTTGCGGCGAATGGACCCCCGGTTCAAAGGGACTATATCGGTAAGTATGCTCTCGTTCTTGCTAAGTGCATGGACCCATATTTATATAAAATTGCACGTGATTACGATATATCTTATACTGGAATATGTATTCGTCGCAATCGGATAGGTTAAGAGTGATTTTTTGTGTGTAGACTGTAGAGACACTATCGATTTCTCGGTGAACGGCATGCTCGTCTTGTCATTCAATACAATAAAAAAACACCACTGTGCCCGACTCGAGGATCAAACCCGAGACCTCAGCATTTCAGTCGTACCGTAATACAACTACGCGTCCGAGGCAGTAGCATATGTTACTCGCAAATAATGGAGCTTTATATTAGTAAAAGATCTTTTAAAATCAGTCCAATAGTTTTGAGTTTATTCATTGCAGCATACAACACTACACACATACACAAAACTAATGTTACAATTATAAATGTAGATAAACGGAGAATTTAAATCAATTTAATTTATCTAAACAGGTGTTTTCAATCTATCATTCTATATCCTTTTTTATAGCATCGAATGACGAGACGAGCATGCCGTTCACCTGATGATAAGCGATGTGACCACCCATAAACAGTAAAAACACCATCCAGCACCTTGAGTTACAAAGTACTGTATGGCATTCCACTGCGCTCTTCATCTTGAGACGTAAGATGTTAAGTCTCATTATGTCCTGTAGATACACTTGCTACAATGCCCTTCAAACCGAAACACAACAGTGCATGCACACTGCTGCTTGGCGGTAGAAATAAACATTGCGGTGGTACCCACCCAGACGGACTCTTACTTATGAGAGTCCTACCACCACGTGGCTTGCGTGCAAGTAGACCACTTGGCAGAGGAAGTTGTATTTTGGAGCACATCATCATCATCATCAGCCTTTATCAGTCCACTGCTGGACATAGGCCTCCCCTAATGAGCGCCATAGCGCCCTGTCTTCAGCTTGCCGCATCCAGCATCTGCCTGCAGTCCTTCGCAGATCGTCATCCCGCCTGGCCGGAAGGCTTCCTACACTACGTTTTGGAGCACATCATGACATTTATTTTTGGTCTAGCATCGCTTTTCATACTTTACTTAGATTTTTGTCTGAATTTTAATTTTATAATTTGGAAATAATTTGCCCCCAAACTCATTGTCAGGAGCTGACCGCTCCATAACTCAACAGCACCTATTTGTCTTAAATAAGAGTTTATGTGTAAAGAAAGAAAGAAAATCCCCATGGATATCCTTATAAGTTACCATAGTAAAATTCTAATATGAAAATAATATTCAACGCAGTATTTAATAATACACGCGTGAATTTAGTAAATTAATCCAAGCGCCATTATGATTATCGACTTAACACAGCAACACAGTGGACCTAAAAGCTTCGTCGCTTTTACTGTAATTTACGATGCTATAGCCAAATTAGTGATCCCGTTTATCGACATTTTTTATTTCAGTTTTAACTGAGTGTGTAATATTATACAAATAATCTTTAGAAAAATATACAAATTCAAGTATAGACATAGTTGTTAAAAATACATTGACAAAATAGGATAATACCCAGTCACTTTTTCAAGTAAAGTTGCGACAACATATTTCAGTGGTTCATTTTCTCAATAAAAGATGCAACAATATTATCAACTGTACAGTTTTTTTATTGACAGATTTTATTGTTGGTTCAAAAAAGCAGGATTTATTTTGTTACCCAATCATTTTAAAATGTGTGTGAAAAATAGCATTCGTCGGACACTGCGTAAGTGCCGATAAAACTGATGAACAAAACAATTTAGTTTTGTTACGCCCAACGTCATATCTAAAAATTGTTATGGCAGAGAAACAAAAGTCGGATTTGTTTAGCATAGATTTTATTTTTTAGTAAATTACCTATGGAAATTTAATCTATAAAGAACAAATGTAGGTTACATTTTTTCTTGGGGACTTGGCTTTTGCAATATTATATCCCTTTTTAGTTTGCAACATTAATCTATCTTAGTTTGAACTGCACTTGCCTTCCTATGTCGTCTCTATGTCTAAAATATCTTAATGTAAGTAATCGTTTCCGTGTTCATTACTTGCCGTTAAACTTTCCGCCAAAACGACTAAATGCAAAAACAAAAATTATCAACGATACATCATTGACGGCCATAGCTTCAACGGTCGTCAAAATTATCTGATAGAAATTATAATAACTAAAACGATAAAAACAAACGTTTGAAACAAATTCGAATCTTTATAAATTTAACTTTATGTTGGTTGTCTCTTTTTAAAGAGTGCAAAATGTAAGATTTTCCTGTCATATAAGGTCAACAAACTATCCAATATCCAATGAGTATTTGCGCAATTTCTGATTCAACCGGTTTTAATTCTACATTCCGTGAAATAATTACTATCAAAAGAGCTATTTTCATCAACTTTCCGTGATTTATGACTATTATTTTTGTAAGGCATACGCTGCTTAGTAATTTCTAGAATCATTTAGGATTTCCGAAATATTTTCAGCGTTTTAAGTTTTTTGAAGTAATTGTTTTCCAATTCGCGATTAAACTGTGAAAAGTGAGCCCCTCAGTACATTTTAATAGCGTTTATAATAAGTAAAATAAAATATAACAGATGTTATTACGCGATAGCTGTAGATATATATAAAAATCCTCACATTTTCAATATAATTTATCACGTATCTAGCGAACCTTAAATATATTATATAGCAAAACAAAAACGATTTACGACAAGCCCACACATAAAGTCCCGTGCAAGATGGCGGCCGGAATCCACCGTTCATGAAGAAAATTTTGGCGTGAAGACGTAATAACGAGTTTATGTAGATTTCACTAACTCACGCATACCCTAATGAAACCATGAGTGAAGTACCTCCGCATAAATTATTATTCCATATTATGATCTTCCCTTTTGTGAGTACACTTAGGCCTTTTTCGTGTTGAATATGTACCCAAGGGAATTGTTTCAAGCGAAGTTAACTCATCATTGTTGAAAATTGTGGATGTATGTACCAACTCGACGATAGGTGGAATACAGATTATCTGAATATTGCCCAATCGGAATATATTTAGAATACATTAATTTGCTATCTCTCGTTGTTGATGTTTCGTTCATGATAAACGTTTCTATTCAATACACTTATTTAGATCTTATGTACATGTAGCTTCTCCGTCTATATTATATATTAAACAACATTCAATTAGACTTACACAAAACTAGACCCTAAACTATGAAGATATTCCATCTAAAACGGGTCGAGTATCAAGGACCCTATAGTAAGAAGTTTAGGAATTGTTCAATCTAGTCCTGAGAAATGTCTTTCATCTAGTTAGAGAAGTCTTACTTTGCAAATTTTGACTATTTCGAGATCGTCTGCCACATTCCTAACATTTCTAAATATAATTCTAATGTTGTAGACTTCACTATTTTCTTAAAAAATATGCAGATTTGATTATAATACAGTTGTGGTGAATTTATTATAATCATATGATGTAGTTGTTAAAAGCAAATTATGTAATCAGTATAATATTATATGCCAATCATTGTTGCATAAAAAACCAAAAACATCAATGATGCCAATAATCAACGTTAATACTATATTTCAAAAGCCACCACAGAAAAAATGCAAGTAACTACTTTTCAAGTATAATCAACTTTTTTAACACGTTATAAATATTACCTACTACACAAGAAGCTCCACGTTTAACCAAATGTATTCCGCAAGTTTATGGACACTAAATATGAACCACGCAAACACATAATCGTAAAAACATAATACGTTTTTTCTTTCTAGGCCGAAACAGCTCTTATGTACGACGGCGTTCAAGTGCTTATGGACGCTCTTGGACGACTATGGAGGAAGAAGCCAGACGCTTTCCGAAGCGCCTTGCGTCGAGCCGCCGGCCAAGCCAACTCTACCAAAGTCATAGATTGTAACCCAGGCAAGAGTTGGGTGGTCCCGTTTGAACACGGCGACAAAATTTCACGGCTAATCAAAAAGGTAATAAGTACAGTCGATATAAGGATCAATTTCACTTAAATCTTTCTTTGTTGCGGTTGATGCAATTGTACGTTATAAAACCGAATACACAAAAGTCTAATGCGTCTTATGAGGGTAAAGTCTATTCATTAATTGTTTTATTTTTCGTTATTGTTTGTTGTAGACGGACATCGAAGGTCTTACAGGAAACATTTCTTTTAACGAGGAAGGTCATCGAAACAATTTCACATTGCATGTTGTTGAAATGACAGTGCAGAGTGCGATGTTCAAGGTAAGAATAACAAAAAATAATTACTTGAGTTTTAATAGACTTTTTACCCACTTTTTGTAAATATAAGCATTAAATAAGGATAGAAAATTATTATATTGAGGTATACGCAGGTATTTTATGTAAAGGTGGCAATTCAATCAAGAAAAATAGAATAACGCTATTCAGAATATTAAAAATAATGTTTCCATGATAAGAAAAAAACAGTGATACCAACGCAGTGTGATTTTTATTGGTAAAGCGTTTGTTTAGAAAATGCTCAACTTTATTTTTATCTGCTGTGTCATAATATTAGTATTTGTAAATTGGTTAAGTTTCATTCGTATCCGTGCAAAACTAATATAGGTAAAAGGTGTCGAAGGTTCCATGATTCCGTAATAATATAATGACTATGAGTGCGTATGATGATTTCAACCTTGGTAAAGTTACCACTTTACCAAACCAACCAACCAACAACAAATATTATTATGATAACTTTAAATTCTGAAGCAAATCGAACGTTAAAAGTTAATAATATCACTCAAAAAGCCCTGTTATTTCACAGTGTAACCTACAATATCAGGATAAAAATAATATACAACGTTAAATAAGTAATAAACACAAACATAGTGTCCCGGAAAACTTTTTTCAACGAGTAATAAGAAACTCTTGTCTACAAGGCAGGATCGCTTTTATAGGGGTTATTTCATTCCCCACGAACTTTGCACATCAGTTAGCAGGTACTTTCGTCGAAGGTTAATTTTAACTTTATTTCACCCTACTCTTGCTCCACAACTCACTAATGATTTCTCAGCGTCCATAAATCAATGCGAACAAACTTTTGGGACCATTCTTCCAGTCGCCACTCGGGCCAAGTTTTAAAATGTGCTATTGCCGAAAACATGTTTTAGCTTTATTATATTAGTTTTAATTATATATTGTGCCGCGTAACTTTTTATTTATTAGGCTTTGCTAGTGAAATATTGAATACGACATGACCTAAGTACCTACCTAAACCACCTATATCAGGAGTATGAAATATTTTGTTACGATTAAATTCTAGATTTTATTCTCTACATACTTACTCGGGACACCGATTAAAATTAGTTTTTTTTTTTATTATGTCTACAAAGTAATTTGCTTAAACTTAGATCTGACCCAGCTTATAACCCTTGCGATACGTCTATCCCCCAGTAACTATATGATACACAAAATAAAGCTTAATATTTCTCCGTCATTAGATTTAAATCCAATGATTGATTTTAACATGATACGAACATTTAAGCGAACAGGCAAATAACAAAAGTTTCAAAAGTTGTGTTATATTCTACTTTAAAGCGTCATCCAAGTATTTTCTTGTCGAAATAGATCAGTAATTAACTTAGTCGATTTGATCCATTTTGTTACACACCTACTTATCGGGAGATATATACAGCCTCCTGCCATGCTTCACTGTTAAATAAGTATGAAAAATCGTATTAATCGAGTTCATTAGGTGTCTCAAAAATGACTATTCACTGGAGCGAAGATACAACTTAAAAAAAAAAACTTTCAAAATATCTAGAACATTAGTGATTGTGGAATATTAAGCCTCCAGATTGCATTTCTTCTATTGATTTATTTGCGTATTAATATCTTAATTTATTTATCAGACAATTTTCCTTATACACCACTTTTAAAATAGCCATAAAGAGAAGCTGGATCAGTTTAATTACTTTATACTATTGCAGGCTCCACAACACTCCTCACTTATGACTCGAAGGCGCTTTAGATTAGCAAGTATTTTAACTACTAAAATACTCTCCAGTAGAGTAAAATAGCGTAGTTCAAACTAGGCTTAAGAATTAGCGAACTATGTGAAGTTAGGAACTCGCATTAGGCCGGTGTAGTTGGACATGGGGCGACTGGCTCCACAATGGGGCATTTAATACAAGTTATAAGCACATCGAATCTCATAATCCTTTGTAGTATTAATTATATTACAGTACATTAAAAGTTATAACCTTTTCATCAAAAGGTTTTGTGCCAAAGATGACGAAGAAAATTATTACGTATCTATGGAATATGTTGCTCATGATTGTGATCTCTAAAAACGTTTTAGTCATAAACCAATTTTTCATTTAAGTAGGATTTTAATATCAGTTTAATGTATTAATTATGTGCAGCACTCATATAATGGCTTCTTGTTTATATTTAGGTGGCCAAATGGTCAGATTCCCACGGATTACAATTAACTTCATCAAAACTGGTGCAGCTAAAATCCCCGGCTACGTATGAAACGAACAAAACGTATATCGTGACTACGGTACTCCAAGAACCTTATATGATGCAGAAACTGATAGAATATGGACAAAGGGAGGAACAATACTACGGGTTCTGCAAAGACCTCACGGATCTGATTGCACGACGACTTGGCATTAAATGTCTGTATGATTTGTTATTATAATTTTTTAAATTGAAAATTGAAATTTAATTAATTCTATTCAATTATGTAATTTGATTTATCCAATGAAAAAGTAATGAATTACGTTGTAATTGTTTTATATATATTTACAATCATTACTGACATTAATATTGCCTTTGTCTGTTAGATGAACTGAAAATAGCAAAGGAGAGGAAACATACGCCTGAAAGCTTTCCTGGCGATTGGCCGGTGGACGAAATAATTCGAAAGGTGAGTGCATAGGATAATTAATCTTCAGGTATTTCAAATTATTTGTATTCATTAAACATTGTATTGAATAATTTAAAATTTTACCTCGATATTACAACGCGTTCACGAAATAATGTTCACTAATCATTTAACCAAATTTTACATTGATTGAACTATCTTTATTTTGTATGTGTGAGTGTTTTGATTTTATAGAGAATGGTAAAATATATAAAAATAAAAGAACATAACCGTTTGACGGTAAAATATTTCAGATACTTAAATGGTTTCGTGCACCGATAACAAGGATTAAAGGCACAAAAAAGGAAAAAATTACAATGTTTCTGACAGAAACCATCAAACATCCTTACTATCAGGTGCAGTGAAACCACTTTGTCGAGCCATCAATAATCTTAAAAACAATAGAAATGCTTCAATATGAAAATTGACCTTTTACTATTTTTAACTGACTTCATTAAAAGGAGGGTCACTGTGTTCGATCCATATGTATGTATGTATGTATGTATGTATGTAAGTATGTATGGCCGCGACTTTCTCAAAAATTACTAATCCGATTTGGGTGGGCTTTTCGTTATTCAAATGTATATCTTGAATATTTTTGTATTCCGGGAAGTTTTGGTATGTATTTTACTTAAAAATATATATATATACTTTATTCATCACGTAGGCGAACATAGTTGCACTAATGATAAGTCAAAATACATTCAATTACTAATAATAATTATTATAAAAAATCACTTATATAACTACTGTCATTCTCATAGGGAGCAAAAGCAATGAAAAATAAATCAAGAAGCCAAACTCAGGCTGGCAGGAAGAGATGTTAAACAAAACTGAATTAATATTATAAAAAATAATGGGAGGAACGCGTCGCGATCCTCACCGGTGAGGACACAACAGACCCTAGCCTAGCTAACCTACCAGCCTTTCACTAACTACCAAAGCGATGACTACCCGAAGAAGAAAGGCAGAAAGAAACTCCGGGCTTACTTTTTTGTCATCAATTGTCCATTTCATCTTTATATTTTTTTTTCCAAGTCTTTTGCATACAAAGTCAGATGAGTTATATAAGCTAATGCACACACATCACCGTTGTATAGGGACAAAATACAATAGAATGAATTTTACAAACACAACACTACATCTAGAAATTCATACTAAAAATTGAGAACACAATTAAATAATCATATATAAAAGGGGCGTTTAGGGGGACCGGACACCCCCCCTTAGCTTACGCTGATAGTAAAAGTCGCGAAATATTCTTTTAATTACTAATTACCGGTATCTCATAATCTACGATTGCCTGGCGCTCTCCGACAGCGGATTCGTATGGAACAAAAGTAGTATGACAGACGCAATTGAAAGCTCGATACGGCTTTCAGAACTTTTATTTATATTTGAAAACCATGTTTAATTAGAGCTTTTGTGACACAAAATGCAATAAAGAGATATTTACTTGATACAATAAACTCTCTAACATTGTTATAAAAAATAAATTAAGTAAATATGCCTTGCCATCTGAATAAAGTAAACAGAGTACAGACTATTCCAAAATGATGACAGAGCGCTTTGTATTTAATTTATGGCAACTTTTCGATGGCGCGGATGTTCAATTTCACTACTTAAATACAGAATACTGGACAATGCACAAATCAACATCAACAACAAAGTTTATACACAAAATACGTGTATGCAAGGCCTAAAGGCAAATTAGGCTGCTGCATAGGGGCTCGGAATTGGCAAGGGGCCCTTCGTCCTGAGAAAAAAAATGATACGTAATTATATTTAACGATTCGTACCTATTTAATAAAACCATTACCCAATGGCAATTATACCTTGATTATTTTTAACATTATATTTCCATATATTTTGGAAAATATTTTAAGTTATCTAGTATCCTTATTTTATGCAGTCAGTTAATTAGGTTTTAGTAGAAAAAAATATTTTAAAAAGTCAGGAAAAGGAAAAGGGGCCCCAAGAATGTTGGAGCCCTAGACATTGCCCAGGGCTCCAACATTCTTAATACGGCCCTACGTGGGGGTCGCAGACTTAACTAGTTTCAATATAACTATTGTATTCTGTATACTACTACTACCAGCCCTGTATTATACAGGGTCATTTTTACATTGCGTTACTAAATGAAACCACAAATTCGTCGATACCTTTGCTAACATCGTGCTAAAAATTATCAATGAATAACGAATACTTTCGCCAATAATCCCGGTTATAGTTTTCCAATTTTTTTATCGTTTTGTAGTTTCGTGCGAATATGGTGTGTGCGTAAGTGTATTTCTGACTGAAAGTGCAACGTTGCTGCTGCAACGAATTCTCCTAGAGCAGTCTTAGTGGCATTAGGGCGCGTAAACTTAAAGTTACATTTTATTGATATTTATTTTGTTTGAAACTTACGATTTTTAACCCCCGACAAAAAAGAGGGGTGTTATAAGTTTAGGGTGTGTATCTGTGTATCTGTATGTCTGTCTGTGGCATCGTAGCTCTCAAACGAATGGACCGATTTGGACGCGGTTTTTTTTGTTTAAAAGCTGATGTGACTGCGATGGTTCTTAGCTATAATTTATGAAGATCTGTTCAGGCGTTTGAGGATTATCAGCTCATTTCCAACTTAAAAAATCCGATTGACTTTAAATTTGGTGTACTGTGACATTCAATATATTTGTAAACATGAGCTGATGCTGCGGCATCAAGTAGTCTGCGGGATACCCAACTCCTTAGCAACTTATAGCAGATATAGTGTGTTTGGGCTCATAAGGATGGGCTCAACGAGTAGGTGATAGATAGTTAATTATCAAGGCCCCATGATGGAGAATAAAATAATTTAAAAAGTTTGAAATAAAAATTAAATTAAAATTTAAATAACCCCCGACACAAAAAATCTCTAAAAAGTAAAATAATAATAGTGTCTTTGCGTTTAAGTACCTAGTAATATTTTGACCCAAGCGTACTCACGTCGGGGGACCGAACTCCGGACCAGGGAGATGAAAATACTTCTTTAGCGGTCCCCTGACGCGACGACGGTTGGGTAAAAATATTACTAGGTACTTAAACGACAAAGACACTATTATTATTTTACTTTTTAGAGATTTTTTGTGTCGGGGGTTATTTAAATTTTAATTTAATTTTTATTAATTTTACATCAATGGTTAAAATAACTTCACGGAAAGTGTTATTTTCAACGAGATAAGTATGTTGTTGCATTTATTAATGCAATGTCAAAATGACCCTATATACTGCCCACTGCTGAACACGGGCCCCCTCTACCACTAAGAGGGTTCTTCTGTTCTTCTACCCAGTATCAGCCCCGACTCTGGAATTATTGCTCGATATGGCGATAGGATCGCCTCCTATCACATCATGGGTCGGAATATGCTCGGCGAAAAGTGGAATATGGTCTAGTTACACCTCTGCCTATCTCTTCGGGGATAAAGGGCGTGAGTGTGTATCATAAATACCTACTATATAAATCACTGTGCCATGCTCATACAATTATCTTAATTCTTAGTAAACATTGATATTGTCATGAAGATGAGATATAACATTTTAGTTTCATTGAAATCTTATTAGTTCAACAGAGAACTGCCGAGAGATTTAATTATTATGCATGTATCGTGTATACAGTAAGACTGTAAAGCTGAAGTCTCGGGTTCGATTCCCGGGTCGGGCAAAGTGATATTGAGTTTTTCTATTCATTATCAGCCTGGAGTCTGGAATTTGTGCTCGATATGGCGATAGGCTAGCCTCTATCACATTATGGGACGGAATAACGGTGAAAAGTGGGTGCACTAGTTGCGCCTCTGCCTACTGATAACAGGCGTGAGTGTGTGTGTGTATGTATTATTATTATAATTTAATAAGATTTTAGAACATAAAATACCCTGAATACTTATCTGAAAGCGTAAGGTGGTGAAAAAAATGCGAACAGATTTCATCAAACGTATTTCAGTCCCATATCATACGTAATTGTATCTAACTTAATAATGAGTACCAGTTATATTAATCATTCAAATCAAATTTATCACAGGTAACCGCAATATCGTAGACGTATACAACCTTTAAAATGTATACTTAAATACATTAATAAATAAATTAAAAAAACCATATAGATCACAAAAAACGAAACATATTTCTTTTCTAAGCAATCTTTACTAATACTCTTGTTACGTTATACTTGACACTTCAATCACTTACCGTTACCTCCCTTCGAACACAAAATATTGCATATTACCGAGAGAATATAAATACTTCCATCATTCTAGAAAAATTTGCACGACCATTAGCATATATACAAGTTCGTAACATCCACCTCGAACCACAGCCGCCTCAACGGAAAACACTCCTCTTCAGACGCATACCTACCCATACTAGCATACGTGATATTTTAAAAAGAAAAACTACCTCGGTTATATAAAAAAGATCTTCGCTATATATCTTAAATTATTATAAACATTAAGAAAATTAGAGAATTTATTGTTTTTTTGTAGAAACAACAAAACTCTCACCGCAACGGCTACATTTCGCAACTTTAGAACAAAAACGACACAATTCAAAAATTTTAAAATTAAAATGTCGTTTTTAAATGACTTAAAACTACTCTTTTAATTATAAAAATATAATGAAAAAGGACCGATATAACAGTTTGGTCCTTTTCCTGCTTGAATATGGCTGTTTTTGAACTATTATTTTATTGAGAACTTCGTTTCAAGTAATTTTATGATGATAACTCAATTTTCTGTCTTTTTAAATTGTGTCGTTTTCATCCTAAAGGTGCGATTTCTTGGGTATTATAAACATTTCCGCACACCGAAAGGCTATATTCATCTCTATAAGATGTGCGACTAAGTTCTCAAAAGGATTATCATATAATAACGGGCCAGAGGACTAAGTGGTCCCAGCTTAATAGAGCATCACTGAGCGACGTGGATTATGACAGACGATTTGAATTACTGAACGTCAAGCAAATCAACTTGTACTCGTCATTTTGTTTACTGTCAGCGCATAAATTAATATATTTCCGCCAGGCGTTTCAAATTTGCTTCAGTGTTTGGATTTTAATTCAGTATACGGAAATATTGAGTCGAAGAGTGCGCATATTAAAACTAATCTTGAAGGAATTAACAACAAATACAATATTGACATGTTGACTATTAGAATTTTTATGTATATAATTCTCCTGTGCATGTCACTGAACTCCTAATGAAATTTAATGAAATATTTGTGTGCCTTCAGGTGGATCCGAGACTGGTTTATACTTACAATTCGGTCTGGTAAAATGTATGGTGGAACTTTTATCCAAGAAAAAAACATTTCGGGCGAGCGAAGCTGTGGACAAAAGCTAGTACATTTATATATTATCGCTTTGTACAGATTCTACTATGTGTTACAGGCTCATATAGTGTCTGTAGATCGAAACCATTCCGATATCCTTAACCTGTCGTACTTAGGTCTAGAGCAGCTAAACTACGTGATAAAGACAGATAAGAACGTAGATTATAAGTGCTTAAATACGATTTAATCACACGGTATATATAGGAAGTTTAATCAAATTGATAAAAAAAGTGGAAGACTCGGTCTAAGCCAAGTCAATGATGACATCGTTCGTAGGCGCCTGATAAAAATTGAACGAGAAACAATATTCTGTATACACTTGACGAAGTAAAATATTGCTATGATGAGTTACTTGGCGGCATAAGAAACATTTCTGAATACAATAGCTGTCGTTTATACACCTGCACAAGTTTGTTTTGAAGTCTGCAACAGCTCCGACACAAAATCATATTAACGAAGTAAAGCAAACAAAAGACACGGTTTATGTCTGCCTGAGAGATATGTTATGACATATATACGGACTTAATATAATAACTCCGTGCCAGACCAACTTTACGACTCACACGTCGAAAAATATTATGGCCAATATTACGACTCAACACAAGACACACAATAAAAAACATTGACGTTTAGAGAAGATTAAATCTCGAATCTTAAAATGGAAGCACGTACAGAAAAAGTAAATCTCTATTCCATTAACCGCTGCACTGCAAAGACTGAAGATTGCTTAAAGGGATTTGTTCACCGATATAAAAGAATACAGTTTATTCTAACTTCGATATTTACAGAAGACATGTGCTATAATACCGAATATTGATGATTTTTTCTCCAAGCCTGTATCAGAGGAATAGAAATACACTTTACAAACTCATAGACTCGAGATGGTACATTGTTCCGCGAAATAGTAGTAAAAATTCATTTTTTCTTGCGACCACGGTGGAAAATGGACTACGGCTATTGAAAAAATGTTGCACGCCCAATGTTGCGCATTAATCAAATTCACGAATGAATTCCATGCGGGGAATCCCGTATCTTTACATTTAATAATGAATAACGATCCAGACATAACGAGAGAGGTGGCCGCAAGTTAGAATAGGGGATATAAACAAACTATCCAACTTTGTTTATATGCTTAAACCTCTGTCATACTTATTAGTAAATAATAAAACAAAATAATTTTGTGTTTACGAGATTTTTGGGAGAAAGCTATAACCTTTTTTTTATATACTTAAAAGAGTATTTCCGGTGGTTTTTCGTATTTACTCGGCAAAGTTTGAAAATTCTTTCACTAATAAGAAGCTACTTTACTCCTGATTGCTTATTCGTGGAAAATTGTAAAGCTAGACTTTTATCCCGGAAAAACTTAATCACGCGAGCGGAGCCACGGGCAACAGCTATATTTAATAAGATGGTATTGAAAATCTAAATCTTCCTGACACTTTACCTACTGACTACCTGACTTTATTGGTCATTAATTAATTAGGTTGTAAGTACCTATCTTAGCATTGGAGGGATGTGCTAACAAAATGTAAATCGTAATTCATAATGTTTTCTGGTGCAAATACTTACAATTTTACTTGCTATTTTATACTTTACGCCATCACAAATCCCCCGTTAGAATATAATCTGAAGGATGAAGAGAAATAGCCGCCCTGCGCAGCTTGTTTATTGTGTTTCAAGCGTATTATTTTAGTAGTTAAGGTAGAATAGAGTTAGCTGCGTCTATAAAGGAGATGGCCCACGGCAACTTTTTATAGCGATTTTGTTGTATGTTTCGTAAACGCGCTTCTGTATCATTATTATCGTCCGTTAGTCAATGCGCGTCGTAAACGATACCAACGCGCGTCAGCATTGCAACTGCGATATCAATCCGTGACTTGCAACCGTGGCGTACACATTGGCACGTATGTCGCACTTCCATCCCGACGGCTAAGCCATACGCTAGGCTGAGCGTTTGAATCGCGTCTGTATTGCTACTGAACCACATCATCGCGATTGCAGCATTACAGAATCATGGACGTGGTTGAATGTGTGCTGCCAGCGACAGCAACACGATTGAATCGCTGGCGTTTTACAATTGCATCGCTGCAACAAGTCCTCGTGGGTGACCTCCTTTGGACATAATTCTGCCTAGGATCTAATAAGTAATAATATTTTCTTGTCACGTATTGCGCCGCATTTCCATTTTATTATTTACTAGCTTTTGCCCGCGGCTCCGGCCGCGTTAATAAGCTTTTCCGAAATAAAACTACATATAAACCTTCCTCTTGAATCACTGTGTTAAAAAATGCATCAAAATCCGTTGCGTAGTTTTAAAGATCTAAGCATACATGAGGGAAGCGACTTTGTTTTATACTGTGTAGTGATTTATATATTTGTCACTAACATTTTAATGTGTGCATAAAATTGAATAGCGCTGGAAATAAGTTTAAAAGACTGTATAATTTTTAGACTGGGTATTACACACCAATCATTGTAGGTACAAGTACCATTCTACTGCAAGATAACGCGTTTTTCGTACAAATAAAAAGGAATTAGCAGTGTAATGTTATCTTTTTGATAATACTTCCAAAAACAACTGAATTATCAATTCTAATTAAAGCAATCACAAAGTAATCACGGTTGTTGATACAATATATATTGCGTAAGGATATCCGAGTGAACGTAAATCTCAGATCCAGGTCCTATAGATTTTTCTGGTGATCTTCGTTCTAAGGCTGTCTAAAGAAATTATAGGTGCTCTATTGCAAATATGTCTGCCCCTAATATTTCATATATCACTGTCAAAACCTAAACGTCTGCATCTACGTGATAGATATTCCATGGCTAATACTAACTAGTAAATGCGAAACTATGATCCGAAGGATATAGTTTGCCAAAATGTAAAATGGACGTCACTGGTACATCAACTTCAAGTGGGTGCTGTATCTCACATCTATAAATCTATTATAGTTATTGTTCTGAAATTAATACTTGACTGTCGAACAATAGGCACGTTATACATCGTAACTGACATGTATATAGCGTCAGCGTTACTAGCGTTTAGATTTAAAATTCACGAGCTACCTGTGCTAATATGTATATACTTTTTATCCTTGGGAATATCGTGAGAATAATAACTATAATAAATATTTTTATTTATCTAAACTGAGCTACCTAAAGACCCGAACACTTAGTAGAAAATAGACCAGTACTTATGAAGATACCTCTATGCTGTCATGTGGATATTTCGACATGTTTATTTTTTAGGCGGATCTGGCGCTGCAACTTACATACATACATACATAAACTCACGCCTTTCTCCCATTGGGGTATGCACAGACTATGGAGCACCAAGTGCTACTATCCAAGTATACCTCTTTCGCTTCTTCCACAGTCATCAGTCTCTTCATACATGCTCGTCGGTTACGAGAACTCCTTATTTCACCCTTCCTTAAGAGGTCGCCAATTTGGTCCATAATTTGGTTGGCACTGCCACGTCTTACGGCCTTATTCATTAACTGTTTATAAACCTAATATATTTATCAAATCTTTTGTCTTCGAACGAATTTTGAATTGAGTTTGAAGGAAGAAGACAAATATTTTTATAACTTAAATAGATTTATAAACTGTTTAACGATAAAGTCGAACCGTTGATAAATGATTCATAGATAATGAGTATCGGCTTCGTGTCGGATATAATTTTTTTTTCATTGATTATTATTATGGTTACATTTGCATAGTTCAAGTTTACTTTGGCTATAAAGCGATACATACTACTTCAGATCAGTAACTTATCTATGAGTGAATGTCTAAATTCATTTACGTACAGTTTTACGTCGGTTTCTTTCTATCTATACCTTTCACGACATGCTTGGGATGAAATTCCTGACCTCAACTGTATATTGTTATGCCTAGGCCTTAAGGAACTGTATATTGTTATGCCTAGGCCTTAAGGAACTGTATATTGTTATGCCTAGGCCTTAAGGATACAGGCATATTCGTACTGTTTCTATGTTAGTGGTTTCACTGCATTATGCTATAAACCGTAAGACATACAGACACATACATCATCCTTCAATATTTCAGTTATGTCCTTTATTAGTTCCTTTGCAGAGTTTAACCAATACGTCCTTTTGAGATATAAACCGTGTAAGTAGCTAGCTGAGTATTGCAAATGTGAAATATTAACTGATATCTTTTCCCAAATTTAGGAAGCCGATATCGTCGTAGCACCTTTAGCAGTCACTCCAGAAAGGCAACGTGTTGTCGATTTCAGCGAACCATTTCTCTCTGTGGATATTCCTGTTCAACATAAAAGGACTGCGAAGCAACTAACTGATACATTCAGTTTTCTAAGACCCTTGTCTAAAGAAATATGGGTGTGTACATTATGCATTTTAAGTTTGCCTTTGGTTTATTTGCTAGATGGTTGACGTCACAAATATTTGGACCTGTTTCATAAGTTCCAGGTGAATTTTGTATTTTGATAATTATCGTATTCAACAACTAATGCATATAGTACGCATTATGTGGGACCAAAACTATTTGATTAGAGTGATTTCTGTCATTTCATACGTTTATGTGACGAGTGGCATGTACGCAGGAGTTGTGAAACAAGATTTAATGAATTGCATTGATTATTTCATATTAGTGTACGATATTCGATTTAAATGTATTTTATAAGTGTTGCATTTTTAGATACCTATTTATTATTATATGAATATTAGCGCCCACGGGCATAAATTGTTACTTGTCCAAATCTAAAATCTTAACAATATTATCTATCAAGGTAATGTATGCTTAAAAACCTCTAAAACAAAAGAATATACATCATAAAAGCAAAAACTCGGTTAATGTTATTCACGCGTAGAAACTAAACAACAACTATTGAAGAAAATAGTATATTAAAGTTAGAATCTCCCTCTCCACGAGTGACTTTACATGCCGCCTCGAGCCTTACCTCGAGCGTATCCAAACATTTCGATAAAACCACGCTCAGTTTGTGCACGAAAATGTATATGACAGTTCTTAGGCATCGATGCACTGCTGTTATACAACATGAAACTTTGCATGTTCGTGTATAGATAATGATTACGCCAATCGAAGTATATTTAAGTTATATTTGAGTTTAGTTAAATAGGTCTAGTTTACTATTTAAGTCAAAACATTGGATAATCTGTAGTAACTAAAATGTTTTCGTTAGACCAATTTATAAATTACGATTAATATTTATATTGTGAAATCCATAAGTTCAAAAAAGTATAGATAAAACGGATAGTTCTTACGAAGTTTCAAAATATGCCATTGTATAAAATTTGGTACCTCTGATATATTTGTCAGTACTAGAGACATTTGGTAGACATTTTGTTTTCAGCTATGGATGATTACATGAATAAACTAATCATTAACACAAATACCCAAGAACCTTTTACTATATTTGATGAATGCGCGCAACGAGAGTTATAACACGCAGTTCATTAAGCCAAGAACTTAGCTGTAGATGCGTAAAAACCGAATCAAAGTAAAGCCTCATTTAGATGAATCCATTATTGCTAGCAATAATTCATCGCACTAAATGTGGCTAAAAAACTATTTCCATTTGCAGTTATGCGTCATCTTCAGTTTTTTTGCTGTGAGCATCGTCCTGTTCTTGGTGTCAAGATTTTCACCACACGAATGGCGGTCTATCTCAATATCGGACACTCATTTAGACCACCCCGTGAGCAGCACTAATGAGGTAATAGTAACTTTTTAATATTTAGCAATTAAAACAAGTATTGATGGCTTGCTTAAATATTACTTAAAATTTTACAGTACTTTAGAAAGTAAAGGCTTACCCCTTGGTAGTGATAATAGCTGTTATGTATTATAATGACGTAATACTCCTGTTACTTATGCTTTTTTGGTAAATTGGGAGTATCCTTGAGCAAATTACAATATCACAGTTAATTCAAGTTAGTGCACCAACGACTTTATCAGTATTCATCGACTAAGGCATATAAGAACTAATTTCATATTATCATAACCTAAATAAAAATATGTGTTTTAAGTTTTAACATCAAAACAAACTTAAAACATTATAATAATAATACCAGTCTTGTATTATATACTGCTCACTGCTGAGCACGGGCCTCCTCTACAACCTTAGTTAGGCCTTAGTCCACCACGCTGGCCTAGTGCGGGTTGGCAGACTTCACACACCCTCAAAATTCTTACGGAGAATTCTCAGGTATGTAGGTTTCCTCACGATGTTTTCTTTCACCGTTAAAGTGAACGATAATTGATAAACAATACACACGTAACTTTGAAAAGTCAGAGGTGTGTGCCTTGGGTTTCGAACTTCCGGACATTGTCTGGGCAGACCGTTCCATTCCCAACTAAGCTATCGTCCACTTCAAACATTATAAGCTTAATCATAATTAGGGCAAACAGAAATTTATTTCACTGCAACATTTTTCCTTTTTAGATCATTCTACACAATGAATTCAGCATATGGAATTCATTTTGGTTCTCTCTCGGGTCGTTCATGCAACAAGGTAGCGACGTGGTGCCGAGGTAAGGATAAATTTTAATTCTTTTTTGTTGTTGTGCCAGTTCCCGGTGTTGTTTTAACTTTCGTTTATAAAAACAATCTGTTAACACTTTCAACGTAATACACAAATACATTGTGTTGTTCGTTTTTGTACATTCCATCATAGTTTTTAACACGCTTTCTTTACGTTTAGTAACGCTCTGTGTATTACCTATAATTAGACGTTGTACTCCGTCCAACCATTTATTTAACTTGTGACAGTTCGATTTCTAATCAATTGGGGATGTACTAATGCGTTACCGATTCGATTTCTAGTAACAATTGATTTAATTTATAAAGAAGTTTTGATCGGTTGAAATGTTATTTTTGCTCAATATTTTGTATTGTTTTATAAACATGCTTAAGCGTTTAAATGTGTTTATTTTATGTATTATCTTTTTTACACAATCAGTGAGCTTAACAAATATAGATCGATAATTAATATCGGAGTTGAAGAGCAAGTCGCTTCACTATGGATAAGAAATAATGGCGTCTATAAAGTAGTCAATTATTTTGTTTTCGATTTCTTGTCAATAATTGTAAAATTCTATAGGAGTGCATATGTCATAAGTTAAATAAATGAATGGACAGAGTATAGTAACTTTATAATGTCTTCTTAAACCGATACTAGGCTAGCGTGGTGGACCAAAGCTAAATTCTTTTAGTTAGTTGTAGAAGAGGCCTGTGTCCAACAGTGAAATAGTAGGTATTATACAGAATCTTAAATACAGACCTGACAATACATATCTAATACGAAACGAAAATTGATAACATCTTATTAAAAGTACCTACTCATATCAAAAGTTGAAATAATTTAGATTTTGTTCAACCGATTTTATTGTAATTATAAAATAGTGATTGCTAAAAATACAAGTTTTGCGTTCAGACATTTTATGGTAATTACACGATACATAATGTACGAATACATCACAATATTTGAAATACCATTGTTTTTCCCCGATGTCAATCAGGAAATGAACGTGAATACGTTGATTGTGACTCACAGCACAGACATGTAGATACTATAGATAGACTATAGATTTTTAGTTTTTCATTTATGATATTGAGCTTTAAATCCCGGACCAGCCAAATTGATATTTCTGTTTTATAGTCAACTAGCTTTTGCCCGCGGCTCCGCCCGCCTTAAAAAGGTTTTCCGGGATAAAAGTCCCGCTTTATATTTTCCCGGGAAAAAAAGTAGCCTATGTGTTAATCCAGGACATGACCTACCCGTGTGCCAAATTTCATCGAAATCCCTTCAGTAGTTTTTGTGTGAAAGAGGAACAAACATCCATACATCCAAACATCCAAACATCCATACATCCAAACATCCATACATTCTTACAAACTTTCGCCTTTATAATATTAGTAGGATATCAGAAATTTGGAATTTTTGTCGAATATAGCAAAATGCTCACATCTTATCTCAATAATATCATGAGATGGAATACACACAGCGAAAATTTGGGGCACTAGTTGCGCTCCTGCCTCCATGAACAAGTGTGATACTCAAACGATTACACCAATATTATAAATATGCAGTAATAAATAAACAACTGTAGACTCCATACAAATCAAATAAAATAACGCTTTTTATAAAATATCTAGTAAGAGTGTATCTGATATATTTCGTCATGCATTTTGGTCCCGGCTCTGCGAAAATTCTCCCCTGGAATAAAATTCCCACTGTGCATTACTCGAGCTATGATGTCTAAGCGTAGGTATATGTAGGCAAAATTTTATTCAAACCATTCAGTGGTTTTTGCATTCACTGCCAAACATTCGAACATATTTACAAACATTTGCATTCGTAATACTAGAACGATAGTCTAGTTCCGACTGTGTTAATGCTTGTTCCCGGAAAGTCTGTGCTCGGCACAAAAAGTAGCAGAGCACTCACGGATGTAGCTTACTAACAGTGAAAGAGTTTTCAAACTCAGAGCATTCATTCTAGAGATACAAAAAATGCTTTATATATATATATATATATTGAGAATAATAAAAATATAACATTTAAAAAATAATATCTTCTTAGTAAAGAAATGTCGAGCTCGGTGGTGTCAGATAAGTGCATAAAAGTAACATAAAACGACACCCGCCTATGCACTTTCCAAGAAAAATAACGTCAAGAAGCTTGCCAGTGTTCACGCCTTTTAAGTAATGCGATCAATATAAAACCGACGCAGGCTATGGTATTCTAGATTAAATTCCATGTCTTGAGTTAAATCGAGCTTACTAGAGATACGGGCTGCGTGGCTATATTATAATGTATACGATATTGCCGGGCGCAAAAGAAAGCACGATAATCACCTTGTTACGTCTACCGATGTGAGATACTGGGCGTAATAAAATTACTTATCTGTATTCGCCCCTTTTGCGAGAGTCGATTATAAAATGTATCGGGAAAAAATTTCCGTGTGAAAATTATATCATAATTTTGATAAACGTTGCAAAGTTCTTTTATGTTGCGCGATTACTTTTGTATTTTTTTTTTGTTGTCAATCGATACCTACATACTTACGAGGCGAAGCTTTCGTTTTATTTTTCCTTCATTGTTTCATTTTATTCGGTATTATATAGTAGAATGAGATATTTCTAAAGATATTATGAGGTTTAGCATAGAATTATATTACGTTAGCAAACGCCAGACAGACACCATTTCAAGAACTCTTGTTAGAATAGAAACGTAACCTAACTAATGAACATGTATATTTAGTGTGTGTGAAATAACACATCACACAGAACAGTTGGTAGTGGTGTTGTTCAAGCGTTTTTACTGTTAAGTGTCCTAGTGCAAGATTTATCTAGTATCTTGTATGGAATATTTGTATTATATCTGTTAGGCCTCGTGAAATGTCGCTCACCAAATGGTTTTCATGAAAGTGGTCCGAGCCGGCTCATTCATACTGTACGCCTATATAACTTAGCTCTGCCACTTTCAAATTGTTTTAATATAAAATCGGCCGAATAAAATCAGTCGGAAATGGACGAAGAAATGCAAATATTTTTATTGCACACACAAAAGAGGTCAATTTAAATACTTTGTATTTAGCGCGGTAGAAATTTTATTCTTCCGTGCACAATACATTGTTGCGTAAACTAACAAAACACGTATGCTGCCGCGTGCATTGTGTGCCTGGCGTGGTTATATTGCGGTACGACTGCGGTTCCGAGGTTTCAGGTTCGAACCCTAAGTCGTGTAAAGTGATATTGAGTTTTTCTGCTCCGGTTCAGCCCTGAGTCTGGAATTTTGTCCGGTAAATGGCGATACGCTTTCCCTACTTTATAGGATACATCTGTCAAAATGTGGGTGTGCTAACATAATATAAAAGTAAAAAAGGCGTGATTCTATATGTAGCACAATAGACACATAAAATCACGGCTCTATCCCATAGGGGTAGGTAGAGACTATGGTTTGCCACTTTGATCGATTCTGGCATACTTCTCTCGCTTCCTCCATCTTCATCAATATTTTCATGCTGTCCCGCCGATTCAGGGTAATTTTGCCATAAAAAATCTGACATTCGAAAGTTCGGTGCAGTTGACACCTACCGGTTCTTCCATCCACATTTATCTTATATATATATCCACTTTGTCAATATTCTATTATCAATCCTCTCCAAATGCCCAAACCCCCTTAGCATACCCTTGTCAATGTAAGACACGTTTTTTTTTGTCCAGGTCTTTATCAGGAAGAATAGTGGGCACAGTGTGGTGGTTTTTCGCATTGATATTAGTGTGTTCGTATACAGCCAATCTCGCGGCTTACTTGATCGTGGAACGTATAGCGGAGCCAGCGCAATCCCTCAACTACGTTCACAGCCTGCATACTGAAGTAAGAACACATGCTCTTTTATGCAGGTAACATTCTTGATAGTTCCACGAAGAGATTGCTGCAGCGAATTGATGTTTAAAATTAGCCGGCGTATTTTTATTATTATCAAAGTTGTATTTTTAATAGATTTTGTTAATAGATTATAAGGAAGTCGGTCGCTATTTATAACTTAAGCAAATATACCAGTCACATCGCCTCTTCGTAATTCTTTAGTTAGAGAGAATTCCCTTAATGTTTGTTCAACTCATATATCATAATAGGGTAGTTTCGTATGTTTGAATTTATACATTATTTTAGATGTAGCAGAAAATAGCTCGAAAAATAAATCTTCTGTGAAATTAGCATCAAAATCGATAAAAATAAAGCAGTTATTGAATTTTGAAGTATTCTTGTGAGAAAAGGCGGGGCGTGGCGGGGATATCGCGCTATCCCTTTCGCACGCACGCTGCGTTTTGGCCGACGGCACTTGGTGACGTCACAGTCTAGTATTGCTATTATCTGACAGCTACCCCTTCCACCAAATTTCAAAGCTTTATAACTTACATTACTATTGCGCCAATTTTGAAAATTCTTTTTCCATCAGATTTTGGATAGCATACATTTTTCATAATTGTATGTAATAAAAGCAGTCAAATACCGTATTCATAACATAGTTATCACGATAGTTACCGTAACAAGTTATTTTTGTTTTTCACAGCACACCAAGTACATCGGCAGCTTATGTATGTGATACATAATATTTTTTAAGGTTAATACAATTTCGCCATTGTTTTAGATGACTCAGTATTCGCGAAAAGAATTAACGAAAGAAAGGATTTTTGAGGTTGGCAGGACCCCAATCTCACACGTAGTGGATGCTAATGGTCACCCAGCATGCGACACCGTGACACGAGCGTGTCACTACAAGCACATCAACTACGCCATCGCTACTACAAAGGATTCACCACTCAGGTACAAAACTTATTTACGGATCGAAAAAAAATTGTACTCTTTACACAAAAAACATGATGCCAAATGGAGGCATCATTGAATTTCAGTCATTTATTACATTCAATCGCTATATTAACGGTGACACGGCACTTATATTTAACCAGAAATGATTGAAATATGCAGTCATGTATAGTCAGCACCTTAATTAAATATCTGAATGAAATGAAAAAAAATCTTCGAATAAAGCTCTCTTATTTTATTTTTTCTCTTTTATTTTATTTTTGTGAAGAGAAAAAAAATATTGGTAAGTACACAAAAGTATGTAGGCAATTTGAAATTTTGAATTTGGTCAGCTACTTATGCTGATGTGTACGTTGCTTTCAAAACGTCACCATCAGTTGTTCAATCAAACTGTACAGGCGCGTCCAAAGGCATCAAGCTTAATAGCAGCAAGCGAGAATCACGTCGCATAATACAAAGTGCCTGGAAAAAGCCCTTTACCATTTAACGCTTGCCAGTGTATCGTACGTTATTATTACGTAGTATTTTTAAATGTAACAGCACACAGTTTAACTAGTGGTCAGACAGTGGTCATACACTCGTTCTCTATATCGACGGGTGACAGGCTATTTGGCCTAAGAATTTTTTTTTGGGATGTTCTGTTATAGTAATTATGTTACAATTAGAACTCGTTCTCAGTCACAACGCGTTTTCTCTAGTTAAAATTAGATTTTACTAAATGCCTTTGTTAATACTAAAATTTCCTAGTTATAACTAGAATTTAGAAAGAAAGAAACGTTTATAAAACATTTATATTTGTAACAAGCAAGATAACAAGTAATCCCACACTTAAATCAAATTCGCTCGTTGCAAATACGATCCCAAGTCAGCATAAGCTGGTAAAAAACCAGCGCTGGTCTTCCGTTGGGCCGTTTTGTGCTATAAATATAACTAGTCAATAAAAAAGTTCCAAATGCAAACTTTCAGAGTCTGAATAGATACAAGGCATCAGAAAGTATTGAGTGATTTATTAAATTGTTCATTCTTACCCGAAAACTTACGAATTTTATACCTCTTATTAAGTTTTTCCCAGAAAACAGTGTCTTAATTTGAGCTCCTCAAATCCGGATCCCGTTTATTTTGAGTGATTGTTGGTGATTCTCGGATTTCAGTTTCACAATTTACAAAACTAAATACATACTATACTACAAAATAAACACCAGTGGCAAATTGAGCCGAGTACTCTTAATCATTGGTTTTAAAACATAGTGGTTAATGTTTTTCGTGAACTAAATTGACACGTCTTTATAGGATACGCATGACATAGTCAAAACTATATATGAGAATACTCGGTTATTTTAGACAGTACTTAGTTTTACGCAAAACCAACCAAAATATAGACAATGGAGTTTGTTTCGCACAGCCACATACGCGAATGTTTTGAATAGATAATAGTATTAAAAATTTTAGTGTAATATAAAATAGATACTAATATCTCGACACAAAGAGTCTATTTTCAAATGCGAAGCGTTAAAATGTACACACCTTAATACGGAATATCTGTTATGCTTGTATCATAAACAATACGCAAAACTTGCAGTGGCTAAATTGATTAAACTAACACGGCTGAGGTTTTGTTCGAATATTATTACAAGGGTAAAGAGCATTGAGAGTTTTTTTTTTATTTGGCACGGCAAAGTGACTGCACCTCACCTGATGGTAGCGCGATGCCGTCCAGATAGAGTATCGAATGGCAGCAGATGGTTATCTCATGCCATTCGACACAATCTTGCCGGCTTACTGAGCTGCTTCTTCACACGACGAACACGCGCGCCGGTAAACTATTCCAAAGCCTGATGCTGCCGCACGAAAAGATTCAAAGGATTTGAAAGGATTGAAAAGGTTAAATTTCAAAGAACACGCAATAATATTCTGTTGCTTAATATACTAAGAAAGCCTTTTGGATCGGCGGTACAGTTTAATTGTGAATGATACCTCTATTATTTTATTGCATAGCAAGGCAATGGTATTTTTGTTGGTTACCTGGAAACGTTAGCTATGAAATGAAAACATCAGGCGCGGTCGCAAAACTTGTTGCCATTCAGTGTTTACTATTTTTAGAGTACGTTTACTTTCTGCCAAGATGCTACTTACCTCTATATAAATGTTTTCTGTTAGATATTAAGCAGAGTTGCATCTGCCCGCATTTTTTCTTTCGAAAAAAATCGTTTAATGCTGTGCAGTTTCAATTAAAATACAATTATTGTATTACATATTTTTTATTACGACAATTCATCTATTTACAAATGAAGTTCTTGTTTGGATTTCTAAAAAAAAATGTATAATATTATGTATACATATCTACTGAAAGCGAAACAAACACGTACTAACCTATTTTATGAGTAATATATTTTGACATTTATTTGAAAACTTTGCCACTGTATGACGCAGATACACGAAACTATCCTCCCGAGTCACATCACAAAATTCACTTTAATTAGATAAACTAATATAATATGAAAATGTTTTTGCAAACGACTGTTATATAAACCGGAACGATATAAAAAAGGCTTTGCATAATGAGACTTTGTTCAATGTTACGACTCTGTACTACAATACAACGCGTTTTCGACGGCAAAATTTCCACGAACAATATCCACGCGAATACTCACGATAACTACCAGTGGATGAACGCAAAATACGAGCACAAGGAAAAATGTAAACGGGCTGATATCAAAACGGAAAACCTAAATGGGCAGTGAACATCCATTTCTAAAGACAGGATGACAGTGAAAATAGAACAGGATGTAATACGTACGTCGAGCACAAACTCTGGCGTACATTTGTAGCTAGAGGATAGCTAGTATCAAGCGAAATCTCGCATATACGCGGTGCGCGCCGCGGTAATTCCCTGCTGAATACTGAAAAGTCGTAAATTTACATGGGACGTCGTCAGTAGGGAGGCGCTGCTCTCTACGTTTCAAATTTATACTACCCATTTTTATGGTGCACGATTTGCGGACGTGATTTTTGACAAGTTGAAATTTACATTTTATGTCATTGCGGGTTTACGATTGCGGTATACCGTATAACGACAAAGACTTTTGTTATCATATTAGATTACAAACAATACGTTCTATAATGCCTTGACTATATGGAGTAGTTTTCAACTGATTTTAATTCCTGATACTTTTTGAAATTCCGTAATAAGAATTCACTGTTGCGGGTCTGAAAATTATACTTGACGAACGTCTGAATATTTTATTTTATGTAATGTCTAACATATTCAATAATAGCGCCCTAAAGTTTCAAACAGTTCAGCAATCACTAAGATATTTATTCCATATTACCTACGTACCTATTAAAGAGATTTAAACCTGGGTTTAAACCCCGAACCATGCAGGCAATCAAATGACGCAAAAAGCTCGTTGTATGAAAACGAATGCAATATTTGACCCAGAATACAATTTGCATAGTCTATTTACAAAAAACGATGTTTATAGAAAGTCGATTTTAAAGTATATTGTATTTTATTTTATATAAGATACTCGATAAACAGTACTAAAAAGCCATCAACGTTCTTCGAGCCCAATATTACAATGCATCTGGCAATATCCACCCTTGCAGTTATAGACGAATTCTACCACAGCCTGACTATTCTAAGACTAATGGGGCAATCAGTTCTAGCGGGTGCACAGAGGAGCGCTATTGCGTCCTTCGTACTCTATTAATGTATTTACATAGCGCGTTTTTACAATATATAGTACCCGAGATTTCGGAGTAGGCTTTTGGCCTGCCAGGGATGATGAGCTTGTAATATGGAGGTTGGAGATGGACTAGAATCATATCAGGTGGTAGGCATATTTACTAGCAGTTAGCAAGTGTTAGGTTTAATTTACTAGAAGATCCAAATTTGTTAAAATAAAGGTAAATTGGAGAAAAATCTCTTATTTTTTTAGTAAGGACAGATATCATTTTGGAGTTTCGTGCAAAATTAAAATGTTGGTCAAATAGCTTAGTTCTTTTTCTATTGTTTAGTATGTTTCGTGTTTTAAAACATCTAATCTTGCTCTCAAAATTTCCTGCATTTATTTAGCCATACTTTTTTCTACGTATCAATAAAATAATGTGGTAGATTATTAAATTTTCCCGATGATAGGAGTTTTGATGTCTCTTATGTCACCTGGTGATGAAAATCCTTTTTAATTTATCTTCCAAAACTATTAAAAACATACTCTTTCAATTTAAATATCGGGAAGCATGCTGACCATCCCAAAACTCCGATTTCAATCATCTCTACGTTACCCTAAAACTGTCGCGAAGGCAAAGTGTAGCATTTAATATTACCATGTGTTATTTTATAGACAATGTAAAGGTCGAATGTTACCAAGCACTGTTCTAAAATGTTCGTGTCGTATTGCCTTGTACTAAGAGACCCATTTATCATGACGTGTAGGTCCGTAGCCGCTCCCGAAAAATGTGGCACCAAATCATCATAAAACTCTCTTCGAACAATTTAACATTTAATGTATCGTTCTCCGTGCTATCTCTATGCTTTGTTACTTCCATTACCTATCTTTAGACAACAGCGAAGAGGCCTTTTAACTGATGAATCTTGTTAGACTCACTTCAGTAGTTAAAAGGACTCTCCACTAAGAATCACCATTCTAATTTCGATGCAAGTGTGCAAAATTTAACCACACTACTTATTACTCACCGGCAAATATGGGTACTCTTGCATGAAATAATGATTCTTTGCAAGATGCACTAAGGCATATTCTTTTGGTTTTAGTGCTAATTGCCACTTGTCGAACTTTATGAAGCTTATAATTTACATCAGAGGAAGTCGTAATGCGATTTTCAGTATTGTGCTAAAAAAAATCTGGCTTCCTAAAACAATCATTCTTTTTGTGAGGGTTCACGTTAAGATTTGTATACTTCCAATCTGGTGCTATCGCTTACAGAAAACGTGAGGACTGTAGACCCTCCATGTTTTGAGCCACCCATTTGAAAGTGAAAAACATTTCAGTTAAAGGTCAACTATGGAGAAAATATGAACTATCCTGAGATCCACAACTATCACTTCAATTTATCAAGTGATGTTGATGTCCCTTAGTTTTGATGGTAAAATTATAAATGGCACCAAAATTACTAAAAGACTTTAAAATCTGCAAACTTACTTGAGGGTACGATTTCATTAAATTAAGACCTAGATGATAGAACAAATAAAACTCCCTTTTCTAAAAAAGTCAGAAGCTTAACTTTATCTTACTCCATCAACTGAAATAAAAAGCAAAAATACCTCACTTTGAAACTCTTAATATAAAAACAGACAGCGAATTTATAACTAAAAACCTGCTGGGGCTAATCACATTTTGGTATTCCAAAGTCATAGCTGACTGTGATATAAGCTCACGTCCGTGCTTCCCGAGACATTGGTAGGATGCAACTAAACCTTCAGTTTACGAAGTTTATTGTCTCATGATTTATTATGGAGAAATAAATTATGAACAGTATAAACCGTTTTGCTTGATTGATACCTTTAAAGCTCTCGTTCTTACACGAGATAATTTTCTTATTACTTTTGTTGCACGGTATATAGCCTTTATAGTTAGGTGAGTGACATACTCATCTCCTTGTATAGTTTAAAAAAAAACTAAGACCCTTAGAGGCATAGAATAAAGATGCTTATAGCCCTTATTCTGAGCTTAGAGGTTCTAGTATAATTTCAGACCAGATAAAAAGGCGTGAGTATGTGTGTGTTGCTTGTGTTATAATATTGATTTCCTTAATACACTTTTATCGACTGTTGTTTCAGAGAAGCAATTAATTTAGCAATAATACAGTTGAAAAAGGACGGTGTTATAAATAAACTATGGAGTAAGTGGATAATGTCAACGAAAAAAACCGAATGTGATGCGACCGGTGATGAGGTGACTAAGATATTCTATGAAACTTGTATCTACTTGATTTGTATTTAGAAATTTTGAATATTGTAGCGTTTTAACAGCATTAGAGTCTATGTGTAGCGGTAATAAGTAAACGCGTAAATGCTAATTACAAGTTACCAATAAAATGTAGAGCTACGTCTTGTTGCCAAAATAGATAAAAATGTAGTATTTATTCATCATTAGTGTATCCATGTAATCAAATGAACATTGCAAATATATATTCTAGAAAACAATAACTAACACTATTAATATTTTGTATCCAAAAATCATCTCAACATAACTACATAATTCAAATGTTTTCCAGGATACAACAGTAAAAGAGATGACCTTGAGCCAGGTGGCTGGCATATTTTACGTATTACTGGGCGGTCTGGCGCTCGCCCTAGCTGTCGCTTTGATAGAATTCTGCCAGAATGGTCGCGCGGAGGCTGCTCGTGCCAACGTGCCGCTGCGCACGGCGCTGCGGGCGCGCGCTCGTCTGGCAACTGCCAATACAGCGCGCGATCGCAAAATGCTGCCACAACGCACCCCTCAGCGCGAGCACGATAGACTTGGATGGAACGGCGCTGCTTTCGCTGGGGTTAGTATGGCACATTCATATTTTTATACTTACAAAAATGCTATTAGATTCTCAAGTACTATACTTTTATTGATTTAGGTAAGGGTAAATGATGACATTATCAAACATTGTTAGTAGTTATTATGGCATAGAAAATGGGGAGTATATTATGCATTTAAAACCAAATGTTATAGGTATAGGCCTAAGTGGTTTTAAAAACTACATACGAGCAGTTTGATTGATTTTCACAAGTGGAACAGGCAAGTATACCTACAAGGTATACTTGACTGTTATTCCAAAGGTTTCAATCGGATATGGTAAAGTTACGTAATTTCAAGGGTAAAATGACTTGAATGATAAAATTATCAGCGCTGTAATATGATGAGTAAAATGAAAGTTAATGACTTTAAATAACATAATTACGTATTATAATAATATTATGTGAATAATATTGAACTTCAAATTAATCTGCGTTAAAACTTGAAACCTTTTGGATAATTTTATTTTATTTATCTTTTAATGAAGAAAAACTTTACATACACGTTGAATGTCATACAACCCAGCACTGGCCACCTGGTCCAGTGGCCTGTAGGTATATTTAAATATAATTTCAACATTTTCATTTAATGTATATTTTGTGTACAGTACAATGACTTCCTACTAGGCAGGGAAATGTTGGGAAATATCCATCGCAAGATATATTAGAGTAACATCTGTAATACAAAGTAAGTCTTGAGAGTGTTACCAAATGAAACAGCCTCCTTGTCCTTCACTGTAAGCCCCGCGATCGCAAATATTTGGATGATGTCATACTATTTATGTTTGTCATTTAAGATTGATCCTCACGTACCTGTACTCGAAATACCCAATGTAAAGATTTGGGCATTGAACATTTTCCGATGATCAAAACAAAAATAAACTTGAAAACTGCAATGTTTTCAGTAATATACTTTCAACTAAAATATTGAAAGATGGGTCAATTCATCTGCAATTGTATAAATAAAAATGCAATTGTCACAAATATGTAAATAACGTCTGCTAAATAATTATTATTTATACCGTAAATATTATTACTTTTTGAATTGTTGTTGTATGACTGATTAGAGAAATAAATGGTGACTATTGATATACCTACTTGAGCATACTTTTCACACATTACGCATGCCTCTTTTGACAATCATGATAAAAAAAACTTATTTTGCATAGTTGACAATGAGAAATAAAGCTGCATATTATTATTCTTATGATATAAGCAGGTAAAACATGATTGTTGTGGCAATCATAATATTTTGATATTTGACCCGAAAAACGGCTCCTTAATATTTTAGTATTTGAGTCTCCCGATGCATGTATTATCATAGAAAACTTTGTATTTTACATTTTAATACATTACGAACACACCATTTGAATGTAGGTAATCTGACACGAACCTTAAACAAACCTATAAAGTCACTCACCGCTCGAAAGAGGTCGCCACTTAACAACGAAGTACCTTCGCGACCTCCACTTACAACATTATTTGCGTTTTTAATGCACTTAGGCACCACCTGGAGAGCAGGGACTTACTTTTTGCATCCCCATAACTGTTCAATTTCATATAAAAAGTGAGTTAACACTAATAAATTTAACCCAGAAGGTACAAGAGTTCCTTTAACGTATTTTTTTGATATTAAGTATCGGAAATTATATTGATTTTTATTTTGGATACACCCTTGTTGCGTGGTGAGGCTTCTTTTCAAACCTTCCTAAATCATAATTCACTACCAAGTTAAGCCGTAATTTTTTCCCATAACCCATAAACTTGCTTATTATAACAGATATACGTGCCATACCAACATAATTTTTTTGCATTGAATTATGAGACGAGCATGCCGTTCGCCTGATGGTAAGCGATACAACCGCCCATAAACAGTAGGAACACCATTCAGCACCTCGAGTTACAAAGTACTGTGTAGCATTCCACTGCGCTCGTCATCCTGAGACATAAGATGTTAAGTCTCATTATGTTCCGTAGTTACACTGGCTACAATGTCTTTCTAACCGAAACAACAGTGCATGCAAGTTTGGCGGTAGAAATAGACATTGCGGTGGTACCCACCCAGACGGACTCTTACATATCACAGACCTACCACCAGTAAATCCTCAAGTCAGATTAACTTGTGAAATGTTACCACAGTTGTTTTTCCGTTTCAGTACTTCACATCGGGTACCCAGATATCCCAGGAAGACGGGGTCCACGCTGGCTTCACGCACGTCTGATCCGCGGAGAAGACTGGCCACACGATCCGCCGGTCTTCTATAACAAAAATGCCAAACAACTCGGTCGATCTTTACCAACTGTAAAATATTAAGACCGGATTTTTTTAACTGTAGTTAGGGTAATCATCGTTTTATTAAACTGGACTCTGTGCGAATGCTCCAGGTGGTGCGAGCGCGTCCAGCTTAATAAGACCCTGACAAAAAGATAACTACAGTTGAAAAAACGAGGCCTTAGTAAGTTGATTTAGACTACGCTACACTGCTTTTTGAACTATTAATACTTTCCGATTTAATATAATAAAGTCTTCTCACTTAAAATTTAAGTGTCGGTCCCAGATTTAAAGTTGAGAAATAATCTGAAGTCCCTTGCTTTTAGTTTAAGGGGTCAGCTTAAAAATACAAATGATAAACTGCGTCTAATTTAAAAAGTAATCCGTTACGATGGTTAAATAGTTATCCAAATGGGGTATGAATGTTTTCGATACAGCTATCGTAATAAATATTTGGTAATTAAGTACAGCAGTGTAACGTAAGTTGTCTAAATCAAATTATAATGATTTGCATAATAATTTAATGCTTTTGTTATTCTATGTACAGTCGGCCAGATAAGTAGCTGAACAAATGCAAAACTTTAAATCGCCTTTACACTTTAATTTTATTACCAGTGTTTTTTTTCTTCACGAACATAAAATTTAAGACATTTACTTTAATTCGCACCAAGAAATAAAAATCTTTCGCGATTTGTTTTGAATTTGTTCAGCTACTTATGTGGCTGACTGTACTTACTTTAAAACATTTTTTTTCTAATATTTTCTTATTTTTACAAGTCATTATTTCATTAGTAGGTATAGGTTTTGTTATGCTAATATGAATGTAAACTAAGCTGAGGTAAATATAATATTCAATGATTACATAATAATAATGCATATTGCATCAACAAATCACGTGTCATAGAATGAACTACTATGGTCTTTATTCTTTGTGCATATCATAATAATTGGCTATAATATCCAATAACTCTAGTGTGTCTAGGAAGGTTGCTCTACCGTGAAGAAAATTTCCATAATACGTAATAAGTGTTACGTAAATAAAACTTTATGAAACACAGTTATTTACTTTATTATTTTTCAGTGGCGTATTTTTTTTCTCATCTTTGAGTTTTCAATTTAAACAATTAAGATAGATGTGTACATACACGTGTATGTTTACTCAACGCCATCCATTAATAAGACGACTATCATGTGTTCTGTAAGTAGGTACTCGAATTCATACATCAGTAATGTATTAGATGGCTATAGAGATGGCGCAATAGATTACACTTAATGAAGCCATAGTGTATAAAAATGTCATGAACTCGATGCTTTCATGGCGTAGATTTTTTTTTAACATAGGTGTTATTGTATAACCGTTATAACTTATAAAACTACATTTATTATGTTTACAAAGAAATCCTCGTAAAATTATTTCCGCGTTTAAATATAAAAGACAAAACCAAAAATATTCGAATCGTGGACAGAATACGCTATATTAAGTCGTGTGAATTTGCTGTTGATTAAATAACTTATATGCATTCTATCAAGCAGACAAATACCTCATTTATTGAACTGTCGAGCAACTTCTTTCTACAGCTCAGGTATAATATAGCTATCAAATAAGAAGTGGTAATACATAAATATTATGATATAATTTACACCCAATTACATCACATATGCTGACACTGCCATAAGTTAAAATCATAACATATAGGTGTAGACATAGGTACTGCTCTACAAAAATATGGTATAATATAAAAAAATTATCTTTCCTTAGTAATTTTTTCAATACTCATATTGCAATGCAATCAGTCCTGTATTATATATTGCCCACTGCTGAGCATGGGCCTCCTCTACTACTAAGAGGGGTTAGGCCTTAGTCCACCACGCTGACCTAGTGGGATTTGGCGATACTCACAATATTATCTAACTCAATATGTCTAAAGGAATAAATTTAGGTATTTCTAGAAATTTAAATTACTACATCAAATCACTAGTGATTTGATATAGTAATTTAATGTATTAAACTATCTATTGTATTCTCCTTTGATGTAAGTCTTCCGTTAAAAGTCTTCGCCACACAGAAAGCGTGGCTGGATGGGTTGTCGGCATGGCGGGATGAAAATGTGGGGGGGGGCGTGGCGCGATGTTCACACATATGTCGCGTGTCACGGGGCAGGGCTGAACACGCCAAGCTAGGCTTGACAGGGCGTGACACTAGTCATAATCGTACTTCAAAACAATAGTGCTACTAATTCCTAAAAATGTTTACAAAAAATACCCAAATTCATTTGAAAAATAAAGCTAAACACATTTGAAATGTTAAGCTGTCACGCCCAGCTAAAGATGAGATTTCGCAGGACGCGGCAGACGGCAGCATGTGCCGCGATGGCAGACGGCATTACTTTGCAGTATTCATTTGTATGAGACCGATTCCGACATACGACGGCAAATGCCGCGCGACAACTTATATTACTCCATGGAATAAAACTGCCGTCGCCGTCTGCCGCGTCCTGTGAAACCACAGCTTAAGCGTGACAGCTTCTATTTGGCATCTCCCATACATCACCTTAGTAATTCACACGCGAAGAACGTGATGACGACGTGAACGACGTGAATGTCACGCCCGCTCCGCTCGCTGTGAGGCGAAACCTTTAGCCATGTGATGCATCTATCTAATCCATTTCTATTTCTTAGACTAGCATAATCTTAGTATTTAGTCTTGATAACTGAACTTACTTAATGATGTTTCTTGTAGGTATAAATAGATACTTTGTAGTTATTGTAGCCACTGTATCCATTCTTGTTAGTTTAGTATTATAATATGTAACGTATATGTACTTAACTTTTGCACTCACAATATTTCGTTTATTAGAAAATAATATTTCCATAAAAAGAATATCCAACCAGATATAAATACGTGTCATTGATTAATAATATAAAAATTAACTTAAAACAATTAATTATATTAATAACATTAGATGTTTTCGTTGTTGGAATTCGTAGTATGTTATACTTATTAATGTAATCGTTTCTTTTTAAGAATGTATGTGTATGGTATACATAATATTATATAAAAAAAATGCGATTAAGGGAAGATTTAAATATCTGGCATTGATCGGACATTATGCCATAGCAAATAACTTATAACGTTCAACAATTGCTAGTCGCTAGATCTAAAATAAATTAAGCAGTGTACGAAGTACAATATATCATAATTTATAATTTTTAAATATATTATATGCGGAAAGTTAACATTTCATAAATTAATACAATAAAATTTATGAGTTTTTATACCGATAGTCGCGTCAATAAAGCACAAAATTGTATACTATTTAGTGTTGTATCTACAATATAAACTGTTTAGAATAAAACGGGCGTTGCTTCTGAGCAAGAGGTCCCACGTACGCTCAAATAAAATATGATCACCATAAAATTGCCAAAAATACGATTATCTCGTTTCTTACTATAATAACAAGTATAAAGTAGTTGTTATAATTTAAAATATTCTAAGAATCATTCGAAGCTTGCGCTAGTAGGTAGTATTGTGTAAAATAGTGGATATTAAATTTTGTAAAAAAGAATATGAATAAAAATGAATAGCTTTAAATACTGGCTCAACAATACCGGACTTGGCGCTAGCTTCGTTTGATCCTGTGTTTATAGAAAATATGAATTTGTGCGTTCGCAATAAGAATAGGATTGAATATTCGCTATAATATTTAACTATTTAATTAAAAAAACGGTATTATGAGCAAAAAGACATATTAGCAAAAAATAATTATTGTATTTAAAAGTAAAAATTAATAATAATAACAGCCCTGTATTATATACTGTCCCACTTCTGAGCACGAGCCTCTACTACTGAGAGGGTTTAGGCCTTAGTCCACCACGCTGCACGGTGGAACGTCCCTATAGAAAGGGCGTGACATGAGTATCTCTCTTACATATCTTATGATAACTCAACAACGGAACAACGTAAAGATTTGATTTTTTTTTCGTGGCGTTTTTATTATATGACTGATTTTATCAAACACTTCGATTACTTTTTTTAAACTTTAATTTAACCATAAAATAAAGCGTCTTTTTAAAAAGAAACAGTTGCATTTATATAAGTGTATGCTATTAAACCGTTTTATTTATAAAATACTTCTCCAAACTATTGCGAATACCACAAATATCTTTCTTAAACAGTGAGGTCATTTTCGACAGTGTTCGACACTTCAACTTTGATTCTATATATTAGGTAAAATAAAGTGATTAGAGGGGTGAAAATTATAAAACTTGAAAGGTCATATTGTCCCCTTTCCACAATGCATTTCAGTTTTCAGTTATCAGACATTCAGTACTACCGGTACATGTCACGCCCTTTCTATGGGGACGTTCCACAGTGCGCTGGCCTAGTGCGGGTTGGTAGACTTCACATACGTACCATCGAAATTCTTATAAAGAACATCTTAAGTATGCAGATTTCCTCACGATGTATTCCTTCACCGTTTAAATTAAAAGTTAAAGATAACAAAATTAAACAAGCTTTCTTTGAATCTACAGGAAGTCCTATAAAGTTTCTACTTCTGCAAGTAATTTTATGTAGAATCAACATCGTCATTATCATCACCCCTGGTTTTCCTTTGTTTATAATAAAATTAACGATTTCAAACTTTACTACTAAACCGTTAAAGTGAAATAGTAATTTATAATTACTTGGTTATATAATTATTAAAAATAATTGAATATGCGTGATGAAAATGAAATGAAATCCTCCTAGCCAGTTTCGGCCACGGCGGCCAATATCAACGGAGATAAGCCAGGTACGGAGGAGATATTATAGTGCACAAGCGTGTGCGCAATACACAGGTGCACTCGCTATTCCTTCACTCTCATAGTCCGGTGAGACGGCAATCCGACATGACCGGAGAGAGATCAGGCGCAGGACCAACGACTTTACGTGCTTGCATGATAATTTTCCTTTTAATTCATAACTTTTCAGGTGACAAATGTTAGTCTTATTCCTATTTCGATAGCATATTTCTCATAAGTAATATTAGGCATACTACTTAAAATATATCTATACTAATATTATAAAGCTGAAGAGTTTGTTTGTTTGTTTGAACGCGCTAATCTCAGGAACTACTGGTGCGAATTGAAAAATTCTTTTTGTGTTGAATAGACCATTTATCGAGGAAGGCTATAGGCTATATAACATCACGATGTAACTATTAGGAGCGAAGAAATAATGGAAAATGTGAAAAATGCGGGGAAAATTATTCATCCTTGAGGGCTTCCATTGCGTGCGCTGCGAAAACGGTTCAAGATACCAAAAATATATGTATAAAAGAATTATTCCTCTTGAAATTATCTAAAAAAATGTCCGCGACAGTATCTGTCTATCTTTTAAGATTAACTCACTAGAACGGTTTTTATGGTAATGAAATTTGGTCGAAATTAATGCATTATTTGTTAAGAGTTGTATCAACGTCATAATATTAATCTTTATCCAAATAAATGTGTTGGATAGAGTGATTCAACGGGAAGGTTTTTATGTACTTTTAGCCCGGAAAAACTTATTAACGCGGGCGAAGCCGTGGGCAAAAGCTAGTTTATAATAAGTACTTTGCTGTCTCATTATCTTCGTCTTGCTATTGCATCGCTCTACGATTCTTCTTACAACTTTCCTAGTAATAAATACTGTTATTTATTCCGTTTTCTTCTTCTACTGAGGTTTCAAACAAGAGATTAATTAATTTAACTATTATATAGGAAAATATAACGCAATAATGTATTAGTGTGAAATTAATCTCTTATAGTATTGTAATCGATTATAAGATGCCGTAGTAGTGCTATGAGCTATCGAATTCTGATGTGTGCAGAATATAGATTTCCTTATTTTAGGGCCTGGCCACGTTCCCACGTTGCAATATGCTATCATACATTTTTCTTTATTGAGATAATTGAAAATTTACGTCATATAAAGTCTAACACAGAGTACACGATATAAAAGCTATTGAATTCCAATGGAAGGGCTAAATGTTAACAAATAAAAAGAGGCTCGATACGATCTCGTCATTAGGAATTTTGGTGCGCGCAAAATAAATAGCATGCTGTCTTCTTTACGTGCCGATTCGTGTATACTTCAATACTTGAAACAAAAATTTATTGATTTGATTTACTAACCATTTCTTTTCTGGTTTCACAAAACTGATTATTTTAATAATATATTTATGATCGAAATCAACTTGGTGGTGAGAGCTTCGCAATCTCTGGTTATTTTATAAAACAGGTTATCTATGAAGCAATGATGAAGTAACCGTAGTAATAAACATGGTATATAGTAAAATACCAATATGCAATAATATTATAATGTATAATACTTAGGAGTTTGAAAATGATTGAGGATGGAACTTTGTTGAAGCAGCAAGTTGCGGTTAAATGTCTCCACTTAATTATCTCATTCGAACATGGAGTTGTCGCATCACATACCTACAAACATGCTGTAGAAGATTTGGATTAGTTTTTAGGTGCGTTACTTCATCCCTCTGGAAGACACGACTAAATTGCATTTAAAGGTGGCCAAAGGATACGCTCCTGTGTCGTTCTTTCAAGGATAATTACTTTGTAATATTATGAATATTATGTGTCTCCAAAAACACACAGCATTGAGATGAAGAACGCAATCATTTGATTCGGTTAATCCAAAGATAATGTCAGTTCAATACATACCAGAATGTCCAATCTTGTTTCCCACAATTGCACCAGAAGGCGCTGCTCTACTTTCGAGCGCAACTCTAGCTGTCAACTCATAGCGTCGTTTTGATTCGAACAGATCAGTTCGGTAAAGTTATTAATTAAATTAAAACTTTACCAAACATTTACCAAATATTAATTATAAGTGACAACAAAAGTGTTAAAGTGTGTGTTGTACACAGCATTGTATTTTTGGTAAGTTTTTGGAGCCATTTAGTAAAGACGACACGCGAAATGAAGCGCAAACAGAATAGGTACCGGTCAAGAATATGTTGCCTCGGATGGGGAACAGATCACGACCCGAAGCTTATGCAAAATAGGTACCTGTAGGTCACCAATTTGTTGCCCCGGAACTTTATGGGGAACAAGTCTCGACTCGAAACTCATGCATATCGGATATCATTGAGTGGGTACTTCCTCATCCTTGAAATATGAGGGCATAGCTTCACCCTTATCTATGAAACGTGCGAGTACTTCTTAGCGCAGGAACAGGCACAAACATGTAAGGTTCAGATACGCGTGTCGACTCGCTAATGACTCAGTTTTATTTAGCTAATTATTCTTAAACTATTTGCTCCAATTACCAAAATTTTCTTAATATGTCCCTTTAAAATAAACATGTTAGTTACATTTAACAATAATAGGTTTCGTGATAGCTCCAGACAACCTGTTATTAGATACACCTATATTGCCTTGGGACAATCTGGAATATAGTTGATATGAAAATAAAGACATTCCATTCACATGTATAGAATAAACACAAAGTAAACCTACAAATCTGTTGTGAAAAGCTTAGCTCAACCATGTTTTTAGGCTTAAAAACCAGTAATATATTAAGGCATTTTTATAAAATTATTGGTTATTATTAAATTACCATTACAATACTATGATTATACATGGTATTATGTAGTAAAGTAGAACTGACAATAGTGCACATAGAATTGCAGTCCATAAATGAGCATAATCAATGATTATAGCTCCGAGGCCAACCAAATTTGGCTTACATATTTTATTTCAAATTATTGAATAATAATAAAGATAAAGAAACTGGGACTAATATGTGTCCACACAATCAGATCTTAAACAAATCAATATATCAGGTTTAGAATTACCTTACTGTATGATATACCAGCTTCAAAACTGCCTGTGTATAATATATAGAGACACTACTGTCTATCTTACAGTAACTCTCTGGATTTGTTGTGTTAAAAGTTTTGTTTCTGCTAGTCTTCTTTTGTCACAGTAACATTAATGATAATACCAGGCCTATCAGGGAACTTCAGATGAGAAAGGATTTTTTAAGCCTTACAGGGTGAATTAATAGATATATTAGCCCTCTGCCAATTACTCAAAAAATAAAACATGTGCTTAATTGCCATTTATTTGCACTCATACATGGACCTCATCTGAATTACCTACAATACAAATATTCTTTATTGTAACCATTTTAACATAGAAAAATAATTGAATATTATACAATTTTCTTAAATATATTATTGTGTATAATAGAGCGGCCTTATCAATGCAAGCTACCAAGTACAAGTACCTTCCTAAGAATTCTACAAAAAAGTAATTGGTGTGTTGTGAAGTTTGCAAACTAGCGCTAAACCAATATGGTGGTCAAAGGCCTATAACCTCTCAGTTGCAGAGAAGGTCAATTCCTTGCAGTAAGATAATATATTTTTTCATAACAGCTATTATCATTATATTAATTGTACCTCTGAGAGAGATGTTAAAGATTTTCTCCTGGGTTAGTACTACTTTATGTTAACGTCACCCTCTTTTTTATCTAAGCATTGCGGAAGTGCACTCCTTCATTGGTTACTTAGAACGGAGAGATTGCCCAATTAACCTACTTTTGATTTGGCCTATCTTGAACTCCATGTACAATTTGCAGTAATTATGAACTGGGTTGTAGAAACCCTACACTAGAGAGGGAACAAATATGTATATGGTAATAAGGTTCACCTGCTTATTAAAAAAAAAAAAAAAAAAAAATAAAAAAAAAAAAAACCAAGCAGGCTGCAAAGATCTCGGAGATGCTTGCAACCTTGAAATCTTGGGTTTGGTATGTTAATTATCAATTGTAACAACCTAACATTTTACAGCTAAATAGCTATATTCTGAATTGACTTCAAAGTATATTGAGCAGGCATCAACCTTGCAAACCATGCAATAGTCCATCGGTGACTGTACTGTAAAACACTGTTGCAAGACACAGTTATTTTCTTGAGAATTCACATTGTGAGACCAAAGAATGATACTGCCTCACGGAGTAGCTCAGGAACTTAAATGATGGTTTGATACAGTGGAGAACAGTAAAACTCTACTATGCAAAAAAAAAAAAAAATATGTGAGCAGCTGCTCAAGAATTAGCCACATAATGTTCTAATGCTCAGTAGTACCAGCAGTGGTCAGTGCCTTGTAACATAAAATCCCAACCAAGTGGACATTACCAATAGGTTGTGTAAGGTGGCGTTCACTCTATATATAAAATTGACATCATTGTTACTTGATAGGTACCAAGCAGACTAAACAGTGGTGCAAATCATCTCTGAAGAGATGGACCTACCTACAATGGCACTTATTACCAACAGCCTCGGAGGCAACTTTTTATAGTAAAAAGGGTGGTTGTCTTAGAAGTTCAGGTCAAGTCCGAATATTTGACAGAAAATATACCACTATTGTACAGGTTTACACAAACCCAAATTTTAAATAATTATGGGTTGGCAATATGTACTGTTTACCTTATATACTGTTTTATTACATTGCCAACAGGGGTTGCCTGCCACCCACATGAACCCCAAGGTCCCTGCATATTTAAACTGTGCAGAAGGGATATATAATAGGCAATTAAATTGACACAGTGCTTTTTAGCGCCTTAAACAGTAGGCGTAGTGGTAGTAGTATGTACTTCACTAGTAAGTGAAAGCACTAACTCACCCAATTCAAATAATGAACCTACGGAAGGTTCTTATTGATTAAACCTCACTAGTAAGTGAGAGCATTAACATACATAATTCAAATTATAAACCTGCTAAAGGTTGTTATTGATTGAACCTCACTAGTAGGTGAGAAAATTAACATGCATATTTCAAATAATGAACCTGCAGAAAGTTCTTTTTTATTGAATCTCACTAGTAAACAACATTAATCACTATTATTCAAATAATGAACCTGTGGAAGGTTCTTATTGATTGAACCTGCGGAAGGTTCTTAGTGATTGAACCTGCGGAGGGTTCTTAGTGATTGAACCTGCGGAAGGTTCTTAGTGATTGAACCTGCGGAAGGTTCTTAGTGATTGAACCTGCGGAAGGTTCATATTGATTGAACCTGCGGAAGGTTCTTGACAAAATGTCTCATCAGGCAAAACTGGGGTGGGGGGTGGAGCATAGCTATTTGGAGCTAGGAGAAAAGAAATCACTTATTTAAGGAAAAGTGGTCTTTCACCACCTTATCCACCTTTAGTGTCCAAATAGAAAATTGTTAGTCTAGTGCAATGATAACAAATCAAAAGACATAAGGTCTAGTCATGATGCAGCTTGATTTTAATTTGCAGGCAGTACTGTTTTATTACACAAATTAATGATGTTAGATGCTTGTATAACTACTGTAGAAAAAAAAAAAAAAAAGTTATCAAGAGTCATCCAACAAATCCTAGATTTTTTTCTATATATAACCTATGATAATTTTCAAACACATGATTTATTATAAATACCACTAGTACATCATAACTAACTTCAGGCTATGTATTTCATACTCTGATCCCCATTTTGGAACTGTTGGGGAAGAGATTACCACTCTGCTCGGGCTGGTTCATGGGCCAAGATCTGGGTAAAGAACAAACAGCTGTGTCCAGACTATCAGGCAGTTGCTAAATAGGTATCCAGAACCCATATTATAATCTCAGCTACTCAGGTGAAAGAACTAAATTATGTGTCTCAACTCTCAGAGCAGTTAAATGACATAAAAATATTTTATTTTATTTTTTATACCAGTCATAGAAACTGTTAAATTAGCATCAAATACCAGAGTGGCTGGCTGAATATTTGTATTTTTAAACAAATTACTATTCATGCATTTCTGTGTAGATAGATAGATAGATAAAATGGAAGTAAAAGTTTAATTTGACTACAAATAATACATTGTATATACATAGACAACAGTCAAGTACACATCCATTTATAAAATATTGTAGCCGCAATGAGGCCCCAGCTTAGCAATATACCTAGTATTCTATCAACGGTAGCATCAAAAGGGTAGTATAATATGAATATTATAATGGAAGATATTCTGAAAAGAGCTAACCGGGAATCTGTAAGCACTTTATTGAAAGATATCTTGTCAGGAGATTTACAGACTCAGTGTTCATACTGATGTTTTATTGTAGGATAATTTTTAAAGTGTTTCAATGTATAATTTTTTGTTTTTATAAATTTTTGATCTCATTTCTCATGATACTCTTGATTTGAGTGTATAAGATACCACTTAACTATAAAGTGTTTAAAATTTTATTATTATTACTATGATCTCTTAATATGACAAATAACTAATAAGAGTTTTTTTAGATTTATCCAAGCTTTCTTTTTGTTAAGTTTGTTTTATGGAGTTTTTCATAAACAATTCTAGAAGAAAAAATAGTACATTCACAAGTCATGTGAATTATTTCTTTTTATATTCACATAGCGTCGATTGTATTACACCAGCAGATATCAAACAGGTCTTCATCTCAATGCTGTGTGTTTTTGGAGACACATAATATAACTGTTTTGCATTAAAACAAAACAATTATTATGTGTTGAAGAAAACACACAGCATTAGTACAAGGATCTTGCTGGTGATGAAGACTTTATGAGTTGACAGCTAGAGTTGCGCTCGAAAGTAGAGCAGCGCCTTCTGGTGCAATTGTGGGAAACAAGATTGGACATTCTGGTATGTATTGAACTGACATTATCTTTGGATTAACCGAATCAAATGATTGCGTTCTTCATCTCAATGCTGTGTGTTTTCTTCAACACATAATAATTGTTTTGTTTTAATGCAAAACAGTTATATTATTGATTCTCTCACGTGATCATAACTGCCCAGTTAAAAAATCAAGATAGGCAGAACATACAAATAAGCGTTAACCATATCTGTGTGAAATTTATTGTGTTTTGAGACTCAGTATTACCTCGCAAACTGAGACTATATAGGCTGATCTTCAGCAAATAAACGCTTGAAAAAGCAGGCTTTTTGGATTTGAGCAAGCACACGATAAACGGATTTAGGTATAGACCTGTGTGGGCGCAGGTAGGAACGATTGATTGTGTACCATGTAGTCAGAGCTTTACAAATAATTTAAACAAAAGTAAAAGAAAAAATGACGCTATAATGACTATTTTTCTTATAAATTAGGGAGAAAGGGGTAATGGGAGTCAGCGGGAAATGGTGGTCAAGCTCATAACATTCAAACCAAAGAGATATGATCAATGAATATCAACCTTAAAGATGCGTAACATACACCTTTCATGGCCCCCGCGTCGTGCGGTGACACACGGCCACGGTTTGCAAGGCATGGCCTTTACACGTTTTCACGCGTAGTTCATGTAATTATATGTGTGCACAAAATAAGCGATAAATAGATTATTTTCATATAAATAATTTGAAACTACTTTATTGTTAAAATAACAGTTTTAAGAGGATTTTGTGGTGATTTAAAAGAAAATTGTTTTCTTCAGTTTATTAATTTTTTTTTTACCAATTTGATGTAGGTAATTGGGCAGTGAAAATCAATGAAATTCTCGTCTAAACCTAACTCCATTAGCCCTTTAAATACCTTCTTAAAGGGTAAGAAGCTGTCAAATGAAGCACCACGCTTAAATATTGAAATCGACACCCATCAAAGTAAATCTTACTAAAAGATAAAATAACAAAACAGCAAGGACAGAGAAAGGAAAAAGGAAAATAAAGGAGGAAAATAAATGTAAGAAGTGCAAATATCAAAAAAGGGTGTTCACATAAGGCCAAAAGGCACGTGCTCCAAGAAAACACATTTTTTCAGAATCATACATTACACTTATTCAATTAAATAGGTGATGTCCAAGATGATGATAATGAAAATGACGGTGATTATGAGAATATCTGCCTGATATGTGGAGGATGTGGCCTTAATAATAAGTTATGATACTGGTGTACTTCTTGTGAGTTATGGCTGCACAAATGCAGTGAGTGGGATATACCACGAGCATACGTGTGTGACAACTTTTGGCTCTCATTGCCCGCTGAGTCACCATAATTATCCGTATATGCGGAAAGTGGTGGTCAAAGCATTTTATGTTTTTCAATTTCATGCTATAATTATTAAACTGTGTTTGTTTACTAAAGTATCTTAATATTTGATATTTCTAAAATTATAAACACAACATTTTCTTTATGTCCATTATTGCTTATGTGACTCCCATTACCCTATTTCCATTATTAATATTTTTAAAATATTTTGTTCATATGAAGATAATTCTAAAAACAATGAAACTTAAAATATAGTTGACTATCTTCATTCGAATTCTGCGAAACATTTTCCAATAATGTGAGTAATTTGAAATAAAGATTTGCAACCATCAGAATTGGCTAGCAGTAGCACGTCGACAACAGCAACGCTTTAAGACACCGTCAAGCAATAAGACGTACCTAATATTGTAACGCCATCGTAATTAGAGGAGTACTTTCACCAATGTATTTATTTTTAATATGTATGCATAGTTACCAACAAAAGTGTACCCTTATCGTAACAATAGTATATTATGTAAGGTATTTAAGCCAATATCTTTTTATATAACTTTGTAATTCGCTGTATTATCTTAATCGTCTTTAATCACAAATAAATATCGTATGGTTATCATTGTGTTTCAGTTCCTAAACCTATTAGGCGCTGTAGCCAAGATGCTTTTCTAGAACGGTTAGGTAACGGTAATAGAAAAAGAATTGTATGGGAATGCCGTTTCCGTGCGAAAAACTTATCAATAGGATTACCTCATCAAAGGGTCGTCCATTAGTCTTCAGGCTTGAAAGGGGGGAGAGGGTGTTCGGCAAAAATCACGAAATATCACCAGGGGGTTGGAGGAGTGGTATAGTGATATATCACGTGTATTTATTTTTTCGCGCGTGAATCAATTTAAATTAGATTAGGTATACTTTAACCTGTATTTGAAGATAAAATACTAACATTTTTTTACATATACCTACATTGTACAAAAAATACACGTTTCCATTCGACCGCGCCAAATGGAGACCGCCGCGTTCCGTATTAACCGATCCAGAGGACGAAATCACTCTGGCCATCCGCCGTAAGAACGAGTTCTTGAAACTCCAACACTCTACAAGACCGCAGTTCCGTCCTCGCCGTCGAGGACCTCACCGCGTTCCCCGTCGCCGCCGCCCCACCCCCCCCCTAGCAGTTCCGGCCCGCGTGCCGATGACAACACAATCTAATAGAATTAGGCCTAAAAACCAATCTTCTCCTAATCGTTGATGTCTCATGCTCTCTCAGTGGCCGTCCTGAGCCGATGTTCGTAACCCGTTAGTGGGTTGCCCTCAGCATGGTCACTTAATTCAAAGGGTTACGAGCGCCTTCTGCGTTCACCCTAAAGACCGTTGTGGCCAGAAAAGCGGACTCGCGTCAGGCTACTGGCAGTAGGGCCACTAACAAAAAATATATATACGTGATCTTTGGAAGGAGGGGGGGTGTCTAAAACCTCACTTCATATCACCAGAGGGGGGAGGGGGTAAAAAGTTGCTAAAACACATCGCGTGATTAATGGACGACCACCAACATTAAAGGAAATGATCCTTCTTTCTTTTATAAAAATGATGCACTAGCTTCAATTATTGTATTTACACAAACCAAAACTTCATACATCTTTGATTGGGCAATTTGTTGGTTTAGTATGAGTAAGCAATATTCGTCTAGGACTCATCATAGTTTGATAAAACTGATGAATTACGTAATTTTTTTTTCATATACTCTATTTTAGATAAATTCAACATTTTTTACCTAAATTGGAATACGTTAATATACACGGAGGTTAATATACCTTGTACACCCATCTGTATTTGTTACGCTCGGAGTCTAAGCGCCTGTTTCATCATTTCTGAGTAAATGCTACTCGTTATAGAAATATAACAAGCACATATAACCGGCTGAGTAAATAGTTGTCAAATAAGGATGCTCTATGGGTTACCCGTATGTTGCCCGCTCCTAAACACAATACGATTAATTCCATCTACCCTTGTGTTACTTTCTGTGTTTACATCTAACACACATCCACACATTTTCACAAAATTTTCGCAATTATAATATTACTAAGTTTTGCAACATATCAAGTAGAGATTCACTAAAATACTAAGTGTCACGCATACTCAATATCTTTGGACATAAAATTATGGGTATCTAAAGAGTAGTAACTTTATGGTGGATATTGATTGTAAGGCAACAATTTTGCTTGGTTTTCCCTGTAGTTACTAACACAATTTTTTACATTTTGGTCTGCGTTATATTTCCGGATTATCTCTGAAACTGAACTGAACTGCTGCAGGCAAAATTCATGAAGCTGTTCGACGACGATGTCTCAACAGATGTCGTTAGTTACCTCACTTAACGCACTGTTCCAAAAAACTTTCCGCTGTTAAAACACAGTCAGCGAGTGTTGTTATTATGTAACAGCCAACGTTAAGTGAGGTGACTAACGACTTTTACAGATGATTAACGTGATATACGTAAGATCACATTTTTGAGTTAATACTTATTTAGACGGATTAATTATTCTTAGCAATAATCGTTTTTTTTATGGCATTGAATGACGAGACGAGCATACCGTTCGTGTGATGGTAGGTAAACGATACAACCACCCATAAACAGTAGTAACAACTAACACTATACATCACCTTGAGTTACAAAGTACTGTGTGGCATTCCGCTGCGCTCATCATCCTGAGACATCTATTAAGTCTTATTATGTTCAGTGGTTACACTGGCTACAATGTCCTTCAAACCGAAACACAATAGTGCATGCACACTGCTGCTTGGCGGTAGAAACAGACATTACGGTATCCAACCAGACGGACTCTTAAATATGAGAGACCTACCACCAGTATAAAATTGTCAGTATAAATTGTTATCGTACGCAATTATTGAACTCAGTGCTGGCTTTAGGGTAGGGTGGATCGGGGGGTCCGGGGCACCGAGTCCTAAGGAGGGCGTCAAAGGTTATAGGCGACGCCACAGGGATCCACTTCGACACCAAAAAAAATCGAGTGAAAAAGGGGCGCTAAAATTTTTTTCGCACGGTGCACCCGGATAGCTTACGTGCACAATCGCGATGCAATTCTCGCTAGCGTTGACGTACATACATGTCTTTTGACAGACATTTAGAAAAAGAATATTGCCAGCAATCGTTGCGTACGATTGTTAAAAGCAATAATTTATCCATCTTAATTACTATGAAGTGAGATAATTTCATCAACATTCTCACTTTGTGCTACTACTTTAGATTTCACTGCGAATGCTGAAGTGAGCTCGATAGTGAGGTCTTACAGAATAACATAGCCTATCGCCATAATAATAATAATAATAATAATAAAGCCATCTTTATTCCATATCCTTAGAATTCTACATTTCAAATGTTGTTAGTAATTTTTTTTTTTTTTTTTAATATAATTTAGTATTAGTTGACGTGAAAAATTAAAAGCACTTAATTTAAATTTATTCCTTAAAGGATATGGACCCCATTTTGGGTATAGGCCTCCCCCAACCTTTTCCACCTTCCTCTATTGTTGCTCTGGGCTATCCAATCTCTCCCCATCGTCTGCACGATGTCGTCTGCCCATCGCTGCATTGGTCTGCCAGTTTTTCTTTTGCCTGATGGCCCTTTCCATTTGGTCGTCTCTATTGTCCATCTTCTATCTGTGCAGCGTGCGATGTGACCTGCCCATTGCCACTTTAATGTTAGTGCATGTTTCAGTGCATCCGTTATCTTTGTTGTCTGCCTTATCTCGTTGCTGCGGACTTTATGTATTTTTCTGATTCGTAGTATGCTTCTTTCCATAGCTTTTTGCGTATTCTCAATTTTCTTTTTGATATTTTTTGTAAATATCCATGTTTGACAGCCGTATATGAGGCATGGCATAATGCAGGTGTCCATCACAGTTTTTTTGATGGATAGACTATAGTTGCCTTTTAATATTTCTTTTAGCGACCAAAACTTTTTCCATGTTAACGTTACTCTTCTCATTACTTCTTCTAGGTTACTGTTTGAATTGAATGAGACTTGTTTTCCCAAATAAATATATTTTTCAACATACTCTATTATGTGTCCGTTCACTTGTATTGGTCTTTTATAATAGTTAGTCATTATTTTTGTCTTATTTAAGTTCATATCAAGTCCGACTTTTTTACTTTCCTGATCGAGAGTCGTTACCATTTCCTCTAAGTCTTTAGATGTTTCAGCCAGTAACACAATGTCGTCTGCAAATCTTAAATGGTTAAGGTGCTTTCCATTTACCAGTATGCCTTTTTGTGTCCAATTTATTTTACTGAAAATGTCTTGTAGCACCGCTATAAAAAGTTTCGGTGACAGCGGGTCACCCTGTTTTACACCTCGTTCTATTTTGAAGGGTTCTCCACTGGTCTCAAGTTTTACTTTGCTTGTGCTGTTCTCATATACATTTTTTATTATGTTGATGTATTTCTGGTCGATTTTTAGCGAGTTTAGTACCTTCCAGATGGAGATGTGACTAATGCTGTCGAAGGCTTTACTATAATCGATGAACGCTACGTAGAGGGGTCTGTTGAATTCTCTGTATTTTTCTATTATTTGTTCGATTGTCTGTAAGTGATCGATAGTACTGAAACCTGAGCGGAAACCCGCTTGCTCTATAGGTTGTGCGTTGTCAATTTCTTGGGTTATCCTTTTGAGTAATATTGAAGCAAAGAGTTTGTAAGTACTTATTAAAAGACTTATTGGCCTGTAGTTTCCTATGTCTTGCGGATTACCCTTTTTAAAAAGTAGAATAATGTCTGATGAACTCCATTTTTTGGGAACTTTCTCTGTCTTCAGAATCAGATTAAATAATTGAGTTAGATGGTATAGTAAAACTGGTGCTCCCATTTTTATAACTTCATTGCTGATTCCATCTGGGCCAGGGCTTTTTTCGCTTTTTAATTGTCTTATGTGCGTGTACACCTCTCTTTCATCAATTGGTTGGACAGTGTTAATTTTTATTTGGTTATTTGTTTGGTTTTCAGTGATATCGTTGTCTTTTTTCTTGTACAGATTTCTGTAGAAGTTTGTTGCAAGTTCTATCACGTTTTTTCTTGTCTTATTCCCCTCTGGCACCTCGCTAAGGCTATGTATCCATTTTTTATGTGTGGTTAGTTCCTTGTATGCTCTTTTTGTACTTCTGGATTTTTCTAAATTCTTAGTTATGATGTTGTACCTGTAGTTGCTGTAATCATTTCTTATTGATTTGTTTGTTGTTTTGAACAATCTGCTAAGTTCAGCTTTCGTTTCATTGGTTTTGTTTTTTGTTCTTAATAATTCTGTGCGTTTTCTGATTAATAGTTCCGTCTCCTTGCTGAATACTTTATGTGTTTTTACTTCTGCTTTTTGTTGTGTTTTTAGGCTGTCAAGTATGATTTTTTCAAGTTGATTATAATAAGTTTGTACGTCAGTGATTTGGCTTAATTTGTCTGAAGCTTCCATAATTTCTGTAAGATTTTTCAAATATTGGTCAACTTCCTCGTTTGTTTTGGGTCTCGCTGTCACGCTTCTGAAGTTTTTCCTGGACAATTTCGGTGTTTTTAGGGTAACAGTAGCTCTTACAAGCCTGTGATCAGACGAAAAGTTTAAATTGTTAATAACCTCAACATTCGTTACAATTCTTGGAACATTTGTAATTATGAAATCTATTTCATTAGTAGTTTTTTTATCCGGAGATATCCAGGTCCATTTTCTATTATTTTTCTTTCTGAAAAAGGTGTTCATTACTGCTAATTTGTATTCAGAGGCATACTCTATTAGCCTTTCACCTCTTTCATTTCTTTCACCGAAGCAGAATCGCCCTATAGTTTGGTTATTATCAGTTTTCTGACCTATTTTTGCGTTGAAATCTCCAACTACGAGAACTGTGTCATCTATTAGAGAGTGGGCTTGGCTTAGGTCTTCATAGAATTGACGAATTTCGTCCTCGTTTGATCTTTCTGTTGGTGCATAAACCTGTATCAGAGAGATCGGAAAATTTTCAAATTTCAGTTGCAAGAGAGCTACTCTTTCTGAGATTCCCGTGAATTTAGTTATTTTGTTTTTATGCTCTTTTTTGATGAGGAATCCTACTCCGTGTAGACCTTTTGTTTGTCCTATATAACACAAGACATAGTCCTGATATTCTTCAATGTCGCAGCCCACTCGTCTAACTTCTGACAGGCCTATTATGTCGCAGTTGATATTTTTGAGAGCGTAAGTTAATTCAAGATATCTTTCAAACGATGATAGGGATCGTACATTATAGGTGCAAATTTTAAGTGTGTTTCGATTTGTCGTTTCGTTGTCGTTTTTGGTTGAAGGGTAGCGGTCTTCTTCCCCCACGGTGACCGGCCGGATTGGGGTGCAGATTCTTTTTATGGTATTCTGTTTGTTTGTTGAAATGTTTTTGATCCGGTCGTCGGTGCTATTTAGTTTTTTGGATCCGAATAAGATGATAAAGATGAAGATCGTCCTCGGGTTACATAGTCGAAAATGTTATTTGTGTATGTTTTCTTGGAGGCTGGTCTGGTTGCGCTACTTTTGTCGTTAGGGGACTCCTTTGGGTCTCTTTTCCTTTTGACTTGGTTGGCTTCTTTTGGATCTTTTACTATCAGTTTATGTTTCTTTAAGTAGGCATTTTTTCCCTTTTCCCTTTCTTGTAGTAATTGAGGCATAAGTTCTTTCCTTTTAAGTAGCACGTCTTTAGAAAAATCTTCCTTAATGGTGATGCTTGATCTGGTTGGATTTTCTTTTTTTATTCCTGAGGATTAAGTTTCTTTTCCATATTGAAGTGAAGCCTACTCGCAAAGGTCGTGTTTCTTTTCCTTTGGGCCCTAATCTTTGTACTGTATTTATTTCGTAGGGTTGTATAGCCATATCGGGCACAAATTCCAGACTACGGGCTGATACTGAATAGAAAAACTCAATATCACTTTGCCCGACCCGGGAATCGAACCCGACACCTCAGCTTTGCAGTCGTACTGTAATACAACTACGCCACCGAGGCAGTCGATAGGATATATTCATATATTTGTGAAATTAAAAACTTTGTCTACGATACAGGCAAAGACTAGGGCGGACATCACTGTTAAAAAAAATATCACTACATAGTATAAAACAAAGTCGCTTCCCGCTGTCTGTCCCTATGTTTTTTTTTTTTTTTTTTTTTTAATGCCTTAATAGGCAAACGAGCAAGCGGTCCGCCTGATGGTAAGCGGTATCCGCCGCCCATAGACTAAAGCAATGCCAGAGGCACAACCAAGCCGTTGCCTACCGGGAGGTGAGTACTCTTTTTATACCTCGTTTAAAGAAGGACAGGTCATAGCGCTCGGGAAACACCGATGCAGGGAGTCCATTCCACAGTTTGCACGTGCGCGGCAAAAAAGACCGTTGAAAACGCACCGTGCTACTACGAATGGGTTCGACGTAGTACGGATGAACTCCACTGCGATGGCGAGTGGTGCGATGGTAAAAAGGCGAGGCAGGCACCATATTAAACAGTTCCTCAGAGCACTCCCCATGGAAGAGGCGGTAGAATATACAAAGAGAACCAATGTCTCTCCGCATACCCAGCGCCTCCACCTTGTCCGTGAGATTGGGATCATCGACGATGCGAAGTGCCCGTCGTTGTAGGGAGTCAAGTGGGCTCAGCATGTGTTTGGGGGCCCCTGCCCAGAGGTGTGAGCAGTACTCCACGTGCGGTCGGACTTGCGCTTTATAAAGCGCCAGTCTGTGGCCGGACGCGAAGTACCGCTTGGCTCTGTTGAGGATTCCCAACTTTTTGCTGGCCAATTTGGCTTTGTCCTCCAAATGACTCCCAAACTTGACGTCACTGGAAATTTCGACGCCGAGGATCCCAATGCTATTCGACATGTGGAGAGAAACTCCTTGGAACTGTGGCACCATGACGAATGGGTCCTTCTTAGCAGTGAACGCGCAAACTTTTGTCTTCGATGGGTTGAATTGGACTAAATTCCTTTCACCCCATTCAGAAGCCCGCCCCAGAGAGCTTCCGACTTCAGACACAAGTTGTGACCGTCTTTCTTCGACTGTGCGCCGATGTCCCTATATGTCTATGCTATATATGCTTAGATCTTTAAAACTACGCAACGGATTTTGATGCGGTTTTTTTTAATAAATAGAGTGATTCAAGAGGAAGGTTTATATATATATAATTTATCCCGGGGAAATATAAAGCGGGACTTTTATCCCGGAAAAACTCATTCACGCGGGCGAAGCCGCGAGCAGAACTCTAGTGAAGAAGAAGTCTAGTGTACCTGTAATTGAGATAAATAACGAATAAATAAAAAATAAATAAAATTAAAAACTAGATTTTATTTAAATGCTCTAAAAAGAAAAATTCTACTGTAAATTGAATCAACCTTTGTTTAACACTATTTACAGATAAAAGCTTGTCGCAAGATTATCTATCCCAAAGATAATAAAATCATCTGAGAATGATTGTTTACTAAAGTACCATAATAATTGATATTTGTAAAGTTCTAAACACCATCTTGTTTTTTATTGTAAGGTCCATTACCCTCTTTTCCCTTATTTTTTTTCTTCTTACCTGCATCGTTGCACATTCAGAGGGGAGCAAACTATGTATTACACAAATAAACCGTGCCCTACCTCCAACATGGGGTAGGCAGAGGCGCAACTAGTGCAAGTTCCAACATCCTGTACTAATAATAACACACCCAACATCATCATCATCATCATCAGCCTATACTTTAGTCCACTGCTGGACATAGGCCTCCTCCAATACGTGCAATTTTACCCGGTCTTCGGCCTGGCGCATCCAGTTCCTGTCAGCGACCTTTCGCAAATCACCACTCCACCTAGTTGGAGGGCGTCCTACACTACGCTTGTCGACTCGCGGTCTCCACTCAAGAACTCGTTTACCCCAGCGGTTATCGGTTCTACGACAGATATGACCAGCCCACTGCCACTTCAGCTTACTAATCCTGTGTGCTATGTCGGTGACTTTGGTTCTCTGTCGGATAAACTCGTTACAAAATTTGTCCTTCAGAGAAACTCCAAGCATAGCACGTTCCATAGCTCGCTGAGCAACCTTGAACTGGTGCATCAGTCGTACTGTGAGTGTCCACGTCTCAGCACCGTAGGTCATGACACGTAGGACTCACTCGTTGAAAACTTTAGTTTTCAAACATTGTGGTAGAAGTGACGAGAAGACCCGACGTAGTTTACCAAATGCTGCCCAGCCCAGCTGGATCCTCCACACACTTAACATTGGGAACACCCTTAAAAAACACCCTTTTATTGCTATGGAAGTATAATATAAGGTACCTACATGGTAATAAAATCATTCTCGTGCGTTCATAAGAACGTGATTATTTTCGTTTTAATAAAATCGCTCCAATGTTACAGGGTCGTGAGAAAGATGCTTATCTACCCATCAAAACAATAACTTAATACTATCACACTGCGATCTTGTTCCTAAAAAAATGGGTGGGTGTACTTATACGAGCGTGAGAAGTTATACTTTGGCATCATTTAAAAATTTATTGATTGTTTAATATTTTAAACGTAAACAAATAAATTTAATAATAAATTCAAAGATTGAATCTAAGTTTATGCATTTTTTAAATATTTATTATTTTCTTAATTTAAATTTTATACAAATTTTACTATAATTTTTTTTTTTAATAATTATTTCATTTTTCAAATTTAAACTGAGCTTTATTGGCTGTGTTTACTATCTTTTTCCAGCTTAGACTATTTCACCAATAGATACTCAAAGTTTTCCAGTCCTTTCTTTCATCTTTTTATTCTAAATAATTATTTGCATGTGATTAACAACTATTTTTAATGATGCCAAAGAAGTATAACTTCTCATGCACGTACATAAGTACACGCACCGATGGCAAGCTTCACAATACGATGCCACTCTTCTCTCATAGCCGCCTTCCTCGTACATTCATTTATGTAATGATGATGAGCCATTACTGCAGCTTTTATCTCTAGTCAGTCCACCTCATAGACGATCTGCCTCCTGGCCTGTTACCCTCAATCATTCCCTGAACCATAAGTCACTCAATAGCCACCTCCCTTCAGCGGCATACGTGACCAAAAAAGGTGAGAATACGAGACTGTACCAAAGAAGGCGCTTCCCGAAGGATAGACCAATCGGTACGGAAATCAGTCCACGATACTCCGAGTATTCTCCTCCAACACCACATCTCTAGGGCGTCTATCTTCTTCTTCTCTACTTTCCGCAGGGTCCACGTTTCTGCGGCGTACAAGAATATAGGAAATACAAGTGCCCGAACTAGCCGGATTTTTGTGGCTCTATATATGTTGCGATTCCTCCATAATTTCCTCAACTTGTCCATTGCAGATCTAGAAATTTCCATACGCCTCTTCATTTCGTCGATACATCCACCGTTGTTCGTAATCAAGGCTCTCAGATAAATATATGATTGCACCACATCACAATTAACAGTTTTTGTATTTTCTGGAGAATTGTTCACACACGCGTCGACATATACTGACCTAGATATATCAGGTTGGGGAAAAAGTTTCTTCACAGTTTATATGAAAACTCAAGACTTCTTTTTCGAAGTTTATTTACATTTAATTACAAAATATATGTACCATTATGTTTGATGACTTTCTGCCATCATGTAGGTAGTGCCATGATCCCGTCGCGTTGCTGTAAAAATTTTGAAACTTCCGATTAAAAAACGCGACGAGTTGTTTCAGCAGTCCTCTCTTGATGTTAACACTGCCTAAACTGAAGAGACTGAAGTTGGTGGAAATCCGAAGGTACAAGGTCAGGGCTATAAGGTGGATGCATTAACACCTCCCAGCCAAACTCTCTAATTTTTTGTTGAGTCGCTTAAGATGTGCGTGGTCTAGCGTTCTCGTGATGAGAGACCACACCCTTTCTATTTATCAATTCCGGCCGCTTTCTCTCGTCAGTGGGCTCGTGTGGCACCCAAATATCGAGCTTTTTTGTATACCCAGCTGGGTCAAAACTGTTTTGTGGTCAATCCCCAGTTTACAGCTGTGTCGTAACTACTGATAGTGTTTTATATTGGTGAAAGAATTTTTCAAATAGTTCCAGTAGTTTCGGAGCCTATTCAATACAAAGAAACAAACAATCAAATCTTTCCTCTTTATTAACCGACTTCAAAAAGGAGGTTCTGTATTCGATCCGTATGTATGTATGTATATATATATATGTATGTTTGTATGTATGCAGGTAAATTTGTATGGCCGCATGTTTCTCAAAAACTACTGATCCGATTTGGATGTGGTTTTCGATATTGAAATTTATATTTTTTAGGGAAGGTTTTAGTATATAATTTATGAAGATCTGATGAAGATCTTCGGAGATACACGATGGAACTCTTCAATAACTAACAGCAGATGACTCGCGAATGCTGCAATCTTATGTCTATGATGTATTGTTTACACCATTCTATAATTAAGTAACAAAAAAGCAATAAATAAAAACTTTTTAATAAAAAATAAACCGACTTCAAAACCACTACAAATAAAAAAATAATTAAAATTTTGTATTCGCTTAGTATATACGTATATTTGGAGTCGGTGCCTAATTTAAATTGAACAATGTTTTCGTATATTTGTTTGTGTATTTCCTTAGCTTAGCTGGCAATTTAAATTAGGCGTCGACTCCAAATATACGTATATACTAAGCGTATACAAATTTTAATTATTTTTTGATTTGTAGTGATTTTGAAGTCGGTTTATTTTATTAGTATAGATACTTAGGTCTACTACCTATATGCGAAAATAGTTTTTCCTGACTTATTATAATGTTATGTTAATGGTGTTTAAGTTATGAGAAAGGAAAATATTTGATTTTTCAATATCATTGTTTGCATAATTATAGAAAAAGCGTTTATTTATCACACGTTATCACACGGCGAACATAGTTGTACTTATGACAAGTCAAGACCTACATGAAATTAAAGTAATTATGATACTTACGTAACCATGAACATCTGCACCATCTGGTATCTATAATGATGCAGATTACTGTATATTATGTACCTGTAGTAGGTACATTAATATACATCAGGTATTGTTAGTATTCGAACAAAAGTCGACTTCTGGCCGAAGACAATCAATCTATCGCCATTGCTTCGGCTGAAAACGAAGCCAAAGGCTTTTAAAACTACAATGTCAATAATAGAACTTATTTTAAAACTTTAATATAAACATATTACCTGTAGATATTATATACACCTAGATAGTTATCATCTTAAATTACTCTGCAATTTTTAAATTCATAGCCTTTCGAAATAATGGAATTTGTAAAATATATCTCGAATTCAGCACTCGCTAAGAAGCTTCTCGTCGAAAGAGTTATTTTTCCCGAATGTTCGACCGAAACCGAAGCCGACTCTTCGTGCGATAACAAAACTTCACACAAATGCGGTACCTACACATATCCAGGGACTGATTAAACGTAATAAATCATCACTTATACTAACATAAAATATAATTATAGTGTTCCTATAAATGATTATAGGAACACTATAATCATAAGGTCATAATATTTCGTCGACAGTATACGTAAACAGACATAAATACAAAAAAGGCAATAGTCAAGCAAAATGCGACACTATTTACAACTACGTGTAGAATTTTATACGAATAATAAATTATCTCATAATGACAAGCTAAAAAGCTATCTATGTTCCTCATAACCAGGTATTTTGTAAACCATCCTTATATTGCTATTCATTACGCGTCACGATCTGGGACGTACCTACCTATTAGCAGCATATCACGTCGTATTATCAATGCCCCAAGGTCGAACCAGTTATCCCATGACACTAATTAAATGTGACATAAAACATAAGCATTTGCGGTAATTTTTTAAACGTAAACTTGCTTACGACTTATCAAATGTCACAATAACCATTAATGTCTAAAAATCCTGTATTTTAACGCACATAAAATTAAAACAAACATTTAATAAGTGCATACCTTTACAAATATTTTTTACAATTCCTACGAATAGCTGATTAATACTATCAGTCGGTATCAGTGGATTAAAGTACATATCCAATAACAATCTCAAGAGTTTAATTAAAGATATTTGAATGGCTTAATAATAACACGCAATAACGTAACCGGCACTCTCCCATTATGTCCCCCCTCAATACCTACTTATTGTACATCAAACTAATTCATTCTAAAATTTATGAATTTACCTACTTTAATATTTCCTTCAATAGATACTCAGTGTTATAAGTACAATAATATGCCCATTATCTTATCATTATCGAGTATTTTGAGTTTATCTATAGCGCATAAAGAATGTATTTTATCTACATAAATCGCATATTACGAATAACATCTGCGTTTACCGCATAATGTTATAAACGCTATTATTTCTACACCTACATACCAAAGTCATTAAAGGTTTATATTCCTCCTAAAACTTTAAGCATAAACTAAAATAAATTATTGAATATAGGACGACTCTATAACCCAAATAATTGGAGTAATCATATTGTCTTATTCTCTGCTATCCAAAACATCCCGCCAAATAAATATTTCATAATGATCTCGAGCTAAGTAAACAAACAAATATTTTAAGTACGTATTTGTCTTTAGATATCTTATCCATCGAATGTTGAACCAAAGACGAATGCACTTGCACAATATTTATATCATTCCCCATAATATACACGTTTTAACACTCAAAACCGACCGTAGTACTTCCAAATGCGGTTAGGGAAACTATATTCCCACACTACGTATTAATGACCGACCAAAAATTGTTTTTGTTAGTAACCACCGTTTGTAACTAAGGTAACCTTGGAGAAGGTTACCGAGAGCAATCGAGAAACAAACGACTACGCGCCAAGCATTTTGATCATTTTGACGCAGGACAGCGATTGCATTATTATTTTTCACCTATTTAATGCTTTCTAGTTCGTGCGGTGTTAAAGCGTCTAAAATATAACACAAATAAACGTTAAGCCCATGTTTATAAGGACGCTTTTAAATTTCCAAGGTCAAGATCCTCTTATATTCATGAATTTTGGAAGATAATGTGAAAGTCCTCCCCCGAAATGAAACTTATATTGTGCACTTTACCAGTCTGATTAATAATATAAGAAAGATTAATAAAAATAGGTATTGCTTTTGAATGTACTAAGTCAACTATTAATAAAAAAAACCTACCAAAACAATAATCAAATACTTTATGGACTAGTTTAAAGACGATTTATACGAGTGAGGTAAGAATGAAAAAAAAATTAAAAAGATTTTATTAATCAATATGACAAATTCTATACAATCCGGCGTATAAATATTATAATCGAAATTGAAATGAGCGTTACACGTTGCTAATAAATTGCTTACAATTATCTCCGACTATCTCAACATTGAAATTCACAGTTCGGTTCGTTCCTCGCATTTGCGATCACGGCATAAAATTGATAGTGTTAACTAATGCTAATTGGTAAACTTAAGTCCCTCGTGACAAGGATCCGTTGACGAAAACTGGATTGAGGCATATCCTCTCCAAATATTGGCGCTGGTGGACAATTAAATTAAGTCATAATGAGATCGGATTTTAGTGTTCCCCAATTTCTTTATTCATTCAAACCCAAAAGAGAGCAGTAAGATGCATTTTTTTTATATTTACGCACGTAAGCACACGAAATATTGTATGGAGTAGGGTTTTTTATTACATCAATGATGGAGTAGAATGAATTGACCACGTCACACTGGTATGAAAATATGTGGTCGTTCTCATTATTTCAGCGTACAACTCCTAATTATCTTAGTTTTAGATTAAGTTAATGATTCATGCTATTTACAGTGCCGTCATCACCATTACCCTTATTTCCTTGCTAACTTAGAACAAATTCGAACTTAACCCACTATATGAACAAGGTATTTTTATAAATCCAATTTGGAGCTGGGTTTATTTCAACCAATTTTTCATTTTTTCTTTCTATGCAACTAATTTGGGTTTTAATATATAATCCTATTAACCTTTTTTGAATTTGTACTATAAGCCAACAATAGTAAGTATGGATTATCGATTATTCAACCATTTAGAATGTTTAGGAACCAATAAAATATGACAAAATTAATCGATGTTAAATGCTTCAGAAGTCAGATTGGCGAGCGTTGTTGTTTATAATATATATTTTGTGTATGTTTCGATAGCGATAATGTTGAGATAATTATTGTTTATTACTTAAGTAATGAACAATTATTAAGTGGCAAAAAAATTGACACTAAATGTTATCGAAATCATGTTTTAAGTCATTAGATATCGCATTCAGTTAATTAACAACATAATTACTTTGGGGGGACATAATTATGCTGAAATTATCTATACTAATATTATAAAGCTGAAGAGTTTGTTTGTTTGTTTGAACGCGCTAATCTCAGGAACTACTGAACCGATTTTGAAAATTCTTTCACTAATAGGAAGCTACATAACTTCTGAGTACTATAGACTACTTTTTATCCAGGGAAAATATTTTTGTCCCGGAAAAACTTTTTCACGCGGGCGGAGCCGCGAGCACTACTAGTCAGTAATAAATATTATTATTTCCTTACTATCCTGCAGCATGTCCAAATCGAGAAATAATATTAAGAGGCCGCATCTAAAATTCGGACTATTTCAGTCAACTCTTCATCGTGATTTTTTTTTAAACAAACTGATCTTTTTAATTTATAATATATCACCGTAAAGACTATTTAACACTAATAGGATAAACGAGCCACATTTTTCATAGCTTTGTTTTATGCAGGCCGCTTTTGACAGATCCGTCTGGAAATCTGTAGGAGAGGCCTATTTTCAGCAGTGGGCATTATGTGCCTGATGATGATAATGCATTACGGGAAGTATTTTTTTTTTGTAAAGTTAAATATGTATTATGTTCTTCTCTGTCGATTTCTCTGGATGGGAAGACAAAAACTAAAGCCTTAGTCAAATTGAAACCCGGTCAAATCTAAAATTGTATGACTAATTTACGTTTAAACAAAATAAAACCGAAAATGGCGTCCGAAATAAATAATTTATTTTCGACTAAGTTTAACCTTTCTTGCCCACGAACCTGCAATATTTAAGGTTCAGGTTATAAAATACCATGTAAGCTAAAGTTAAGATATATTTCGGGGTTCGCAAAGAGACCTTGATCAAACATAGGATACAATGGTAATTCAACGGCCGCGGGCAAAAGCTAGTGATTTTATATTTTTATGGAAACTTGAAAAACAACAGTCAAAGGTGGGACTCGAACCCACGACCTCCGGTGTACCGTGCCGGTGCTCTTCCAATTGAGCCACCTCGACTCTCACCTTGGCTGCCGAATTTCAACATCCATATTTAAATCTCTTAAAAGAGATGACAGCGGCTAGGATAAATATATGGCTAAAACACATACATTACTATGCTAGTCAATCAATGAAAACAAAGCAGAAGCTTTATTGCAGAAAAGTAGTCTAGAAGATATTACCTACCTTACTTTAGACTAGCTTTTGTGAACAGCATTGCCCGAGGAAGGTCAAAATAAACATGATAGTTTTTATAAATTATAGGCTATTAAAGATAGTTTTATAGACACTTTCTTAAAGAAAGATCCGGTTCAGTACTTCCAGAAAATTCATTCTACAAAGAAAATAATATCAAACACTGTATTTATTTGCTATTAATTTAGGGTAGAGAAGCAGTGTTTGGTTTTTAATGACTAGAAGTAACAAATGGTGAATTCGGTTCAAAATTATGAAGAGTAAAGCGATCCGAGAATCTCCTAAGTAAAATACTGTACGACTCCAAAATGTAACACTTCGATACCTATTACGATTATTCGATTACCGGTCTTAATTCGATGACATCGAAATTAATTGTTCATCACACAATCTTAATCTTGCTCTAGGTTCAGTAGCCTTTACCAGTTTTCACTACATCCATTGACGTTATTTTTAATGATCATCTGTTTATAAATTAGAACTGGAATATAGTAACTACTAAGTATCAAGTGGATATCCTCGATGGATGCCGAGGTTAATATAGGCCACGTAATAATTTAGGCCAAAATTTAAGTTACTTTCACTGTTACTTCAATGAAGAAATAGGCCAAAGTAGGAAGGAGTAGCGTTTAAAAAAATATAAACCAAAAATGTCGTCGTGTGTTACGTTACTAAAGCTGTTCCCATTACTGTACCAAGGTAATGCGTACAAATACAGTGAACATGTAACTGGTAGTACCGGTTTACTTCGCAAGTATAATGTAATATCGCATTCAGCAAAAGATCGAAGATATATTGAGCGCAAACTAAAAACATGTGGCCCACGTATACTCATTTAGACAGCTGCAGCCGTCGTACCTTTTGCAGTAAGAGTATAATTTTAATATCATATTTTTAAAAATATTACCTATACCTACTCACTGGATTGTAGTCCTACAATGTGGAAAGTCGACCTTGTAAAGGTCGCAGGAACCTGCTGGATGCAAGTCGCTTCTAACAGGTTGGTCTGGGCGCCTTTGGGGAAGGCGTATGCTCAGCAGTGGACTTCCAAACGCTAAACAAGAGTAAGACTTATTGGATTACTTGTACGTACTATTCAGTATTCTCTTCTAAAAAAAAAAATTATGTGTGTATTCTTCGTGAATTATCCCTCGCTTTAACGGTGAAGGAAAACATCGTGAGGAAACCTGCATACCTGAGAAGTTCTCTGAATTTCGAAGGTATGTGAAGTCTGCCAACCCGCACTAGGCCAGCGTGGTGGACTAAGGCCTGAACCCTCTCAGCTGTAGAGGAGGCCCGTGCTCAGCAGTGGGCAGTATTACAGGGCTGATATGGTATGGTACTATTCAGTACCTATACTAAGAATTTCTTAATTCTACCGAACTTTTGCAGGTTATAATAATATACTAGTAACCCGTCCCAGCTTCGCTTCAGTAACAGAACATAATATTATGCATTAATTTTTTTATGCCGTAGTATCTGCTTTAACGTTTTTAATTTTTTGGGATAAAAGTCCCGCTATATATTTTTCCGGGATAAAAGTCCCTCTATATGATTTCTCGGGGTATCAAACTATCTCCAAAGTTACTTTCTCGAGGTTCCACTCGCGAAAAACGATATTCCGGCAAAAACTCTGGTTTATTTATCCGGAATAAAAAGCAGCCTATGTCCTTCCTTGGATTCAAAGTATCTTCTTTACTAATACTTATTTTCTCGCGGTTCTAATCGCAGAAACCTATTTTCCAGTATAAAAGCCTCGGTTTATATTTTTGCGTGAATAGAAGTAACCTATGTCCGTCCCTGGGTCTCAAACTATTTCCATACTTATTTGTACGAAGTTCTTCTTGCAAAATACGATTTTCCGGAAAAAAATAACGGTAAATTATTCCGGGATAAAAAGTAGCCCTGTGGTTCCCTGGGTCTCATACTATCTTTTTACTTATTTTCCCCTCACGAAAAACAATATTCCGGGAAAAAACCCGCTATGTTATTCCGGGATAAAAAGTAGCCTATGTCTTTCCCAGGGCCTTAAACTATCTCCATAAGAAATTGTTCACAGTTTCAACCGAGAATTTATTTCCTCGGGATAAAAGAGGTTTATATTTTCAGACCAAATTTCATCGAAAACGCTTCAATGGTTTGGCCGTGACGGCTCTGCACGCGTGGAACGACTTTCCGGAATAAAAGCCCCACTTTGTATTTTTCCGGGATAAAAAGTAGCTTTCCTGGGTTGGGAACCAACGAATTTTGATGAAATTTGGTATGGAAATAGTGTGGGTACTATCTCCATACCAAATTTCATCAAAATCCGTTCAATAGTCTTTGAGTTTATCGCGTTCAGAGAGACAAACAGGCAGATGCGGGTGGAGGACTTTGTTTTATAATATGTAAGAATAACAAATTACTTTTGTCACTAAAAAATATTTTCTCATCTCCTTTGTTGCATTCCATAGGTTCGTTCTTCATCATAGTTTAAAATAAAATTGCAAAACTGGGAACACTCCTTGAATACCAGATTATATATACTAAGTCGTTGATAAGTGGTCTAGAACCATGTTCTAGACGATTTATATGCAGCACGAATGTGATGACGCGACTTAAATGATACCGCTGCCTCATAAAAATCTGCCGTGCAGGTGCAGCCTAGCAGTTTCGTGTTCGGGATATCTAGTAAATTTCTTTCCTCGTCCTATTTTACACCTCAAATGTTTCTTTTTTGTTTACGCGGAGAGAGTGACTTATTACTACCGCCCAGTGTTCGAGGGGAACGACTGAGCGGTTGTTGGGTTCACCGTGCCTTACGACCCGACGTTGAGCCGCCCGGAGAGATGGAAAACGTCGGACGACCGCCGGACCGAGTCCTTAACCTATGTACACCGCACGGCATACCAACTAAAACTCCGCGGTGGCCATCTTCGGCGCATTAGGGACGGCTGCGGGCTTCCTCCGACTCACGTCTAAGTTGTCGTCCGCAACCGCCCCTACACCTCAAATGTTGGCAAAGCAATCAACCTTCTAACTGGAGATGTATCCCTTAACAACAATGAATAGTTCCCTAATCAGTTACAGTCAGCTCATTGGCCTACGTTTACTATAAAATAAAACTCTAATGCTACATTTACAGCTATGTTATGCTACAGGTGAGGATTCATTTGCCGTACAGGTCTTACTGACTCGCCTAGCTCGTATCAAACAGTGAGATATTATAATTATTCCGCCAAGTAAATATAATAATTATTTTGTATAATATCATGAGTTTAATATTATTTTGTCTGACCTTTAAAGAAATAACAAAACCATAATTGACATACTTAATATAAATGGACTTATTGTTCGAGTAAATTCTGTGAAAATTTGTTCAAATACGGCGCTGTTTTCATATACATATACACTCACGCCCTTTATCCCCGAAGGGGTAGGCAGAGGCGCAACTAGTGCACCCACTTTTCACCATTAATCCGTCCCATGATGTGATAGGGGCGAGCCTATCGCCATATCAGGCACAAATTCCAGACTCCGAGCTGATACTGAATGGAAAAAAAATCTCAATATCACTTTGCCCGACCCGGGGATCGAACCCGAGACCTCAGCATTGCAGTCGTACCGTAATACAACCACGCCACCGAGGCAGGCAGTCATTTTCATATGAAAATTTTACAACACTGCCTTATTAATAGCTGATGTCTACTACTATAATACAGCTATGCAGTATCTTTCCATCTTGGTGGCATTTATATGCCGTTATCGTCAGAGGAAACAAGAAACAACATTGTTTCTCTAGAAGTAGATACCCAACTTTATTTGCAAGGAACAGTCCTTCTAGAAGGCTAAAGAAATGCGTCTGTACCTTTGGAATTAAATATTAGGTATGCATGAATACTAATCAGTCTGTCGAGCATACAGTTCACGACACTATAATGAATATGTAAAGTCCTCGCGGAGTTTCAATTACGCGAAGTAAAACTTAGAATGCATCGGATTACCACGACGTCAAAGTCGCCATCATTGTTTACAAGCTCAATATGTCTGTTGTAGATGGCAATATGTAATCTCTTTTTACATATTTTTATTATTTAACTTGCAATAGTTGCATGTATGTATGTGCGGGTCAAATCATGCAAAGGAATTTTAAAGCAGTTATCCTCAACCGATTAAGATGAAATATTGCGCACAAGTTTATTTTTGCATCCATATCACATTATTTACGAACTTACTTTGCATACAAGGAAGCACAATAAATATACTGGAATCTCCGAAAGTATCCCGAGTTTATTTCAATGGTTTAAAAATTACACCTCTACCTACATTTTCAGACAGAAACGTAAAATAGTCTCTTATTGTTTTGAATTAATTTATCAATATAATTCATACCACTCGGTTCAGGGCCTGATTAACCATTAGGCTAATTAGGCTGCAGCCTAGGGCGCGAGGATTGGGGGGGCGCGCTGAAATCGTGTCATCGCATGCACTATTAATCTAGCATCATTGCATCTACCCTACATATTACAACTAGACCGAGCCAAAATACTAAAACTAAATGCACTGTGAACTGAAAAAGCCTGGGCCTCCCTGATTTGTTACTTTAAAAAGCGCGCGAAAAACAAACTGATTTATCACTCGAATCGGTCGGTGGTCGAGCGACTCGCTCGACTGCGATGTTGCCAACTCACTCGTCTCACTCACTCGCTTGGAGCGACGTCAACGACGCGCGAGGACTCCCCAGTGGTTAATAGTCAGTATACTTTGCCGCGCTTCATTCTCTTTCGTTAATCGTCGTTCGTCCGTCATATTATCACGCACTCGAATATATTCGTTTTTTGGTGATTGATATTTATTGTCCTTTCCTTCATATTTCGGTATTTTATTAAGACTATGAGTAGTAATGAGAGTATTTCGCTAGTAAAAAAGCCAAGTGGAACAGAATACAGAAAAAAAGCAAAAGAAAAGGAAAAGAAGAAAGAAAACATTTTAAAACATACTCGTAAACTGGAAACATTTTTTACGAGCTCTGCAGAAAGGAACAAAACGGTGAAGAATGCTGAACTATCGCCAGCGATTTCTTGCCCTGGTCCTTCTATCGCGGACTGTTCTTACGTTTCTCCGTCCAACACTAGTCCTATAGTAGCGACGACGCCGACGACCTACAATGAAGACGAAATTCTAATAGAAGAAAAGCCGTCTATTCCGTCAAGTGACCCTTTTTTTTTTAACGCGGAGAATGTGACTAATTAATACCGCCCAGCCTTCAAGGGGAAGACTGAGCGGTTATGTTGGGTTCACCGTGCCTTACGACCCGACGTTAAGCCGCCCGGAGAGATGGAAAACGTCGGGCGACCGCCGGGCCGAGTCCCTAACCTATGTACACCGCACGGCATACCAACCAAAACTCCGCGGTGGCCATCTTCGGCGCATTAGGGACGGCTGCGGGCTTCCTCCGACTCACGTCTAAGTTGTCGTCCGCAAACGCCCCTGCGCGTACCGCTATTGCGGTCCGTCTCCTGTTGTTAGGGGGGCTCAGAAGCCCCCGTACACCGAAGGACGCCCTCGGCGTCAAAGGCAGCGTGAGGCCTAACCGCCACGCTGCCGTCCATCACGGGGGTCACAAAAGTTGGCTAGACTAATAGGTGGACGGCCCCTTCCGCCCACCTGCTACCCCCGGAGGCCCCTATTAGTCGCCTTTTACGACAGGCAGGGGATACCGTGGTGGAATTCTCCAAACGCCCCCAATCCACAGGGCGGGAGACGTCGGTCAGTCGTCCACCCGACGCCTCCTACACGTCTCGTCTGGCGGCGAGAGGGATCACCACTGCGCTGGCGATCCCTCTCGGCACTCTCCTTCCACGAGAGGACCACCTCGCAGAAGTGGGCCACCACCTGCCAGGCCTCCCGGCCGCCGACCATGGAAACGACCACGGCTGGGAGCGAGAGATCTTCTCCGATGACTGCTCTGAGAGCGCTGCGTTCCTCATACCAGGTTGGGCAAAACTCCAATGTATGTTGGGCCGTATCCAGCGGGCAGTTGTCACAATGGTGACACACGGCCGACACCTCCTTCCGTACCACCCGAAACAGGAACTCACCGAAGCAACCATGTCCGGTGAGCACCTGCGTCAGGCGGAACGTTGCCGCTCCGTGGCGCCTGTCCAGCCAATCGGCAAAGACAGGACGCACTGCCTCTACGACCCTGAGCCCCGACGACGGGGCCTCCAGCCTGAGACGTCAAGTGACCCTGGACTGTGGCATGTAAACGATGAATTTCGAGATTATATTGTTAAAAAAGGACTGCAAGAATACGAAAAATTAGACTTTTCCAGATCAGAATTCACGAATCACGTCGGGGTCACCACTTTAGCGGCGTTAGGATCGTCGCCACTGTTAGAGGAACAGATGGATGCATTCCTCTATGGAAGGGAAAATTCCAGTCAGGCAGATGTTGCGCCTGACCGGCCGCGGCCCCTCCGACGGTTCTTACTCGGAGCTTGTATATATACGTTGCATCTCTCAAATATTGCAAGTGCAGTCTAGGAACGTGTGTCGCTATCTAGCGGTATGTTGGCGTCGCCTGCTAGTCGTCGATACCACTTCGATGTTCAATGGATGAGTGTCGGGTCACCTTGCTAACTACTTAATGAAGTAGTTCCCAGCCTTATTTGATAGGTGGCGGTGTATGATAATTGTGCCGCCACATACATACATATACACTCACGCCTGTTATCCCCGAAGGGGTAGGCAGAGGCGCAACTAGTGCACCCACTTTTCGCCGTTATTCCGTCCCATGATGTGATAGGGGGCGAGCTTATCGCCATATCGGGCACAAATTCCAGACTCCGAGCTGATACTGAATAGAAAAACTCAATATGACTTTGCCCGACCCGGGAATGGAACCCGAGACCTCAGCATTGCAGTCGTACCGTAATACAACTACGCCACCGAGGCAGTCTAGAAAGGTAGTATAAAAATTAAAAAAGATTTCTATCTAAACATATGTTTGTGATAAAGCTTGTTAATGGCGAAATTGTGAAGAGAAGCTGGTTAGTATACTCAGAATCCACAGGTCACGTGTTTTGTGGTCCTTGTAAATTATATGGAGGAACATCCATATTTGCCAAAAGTGGATTTAATGACTGGAAAAATTCTAACTGATCATGACAATTCTCCGGATCATCGTAAATGTTTGGGACAATAATATGTATGTAGAGGAAACTTTTACAACGATTGGATACCCAAAGTAATCAAACAATATAATGAAGAAATACGTGTAATAGAAACAATTAAGTTTTTAGCTTCTCGTGGCCTTCCATTTCACGGTCAAAATGAAATTATTGGATCTGCACTAATCAGAAATTTTCTTGGCTGTATTGAGCTTATATCCAAATTTGATCCTTTCATGGCTGAGAGTTTGGTGAGATTTGGACAAAAAGGCAGAGGTGCTCCATCGTACTTGTCATCCTCTATAATCGATGAATTTATTTTACTTCTCGCTGATAAGATAAGATAAGATAATTTTTATTTGTATAAATATGAGTATTCATACGCACATGAGTATGCAAGATGTTTCATAATTACAGTAGAGACATCATGTTTAGCCGCAGCAGCGGCGTACTGATGAAGTTCGACTTTCGATTATTGGAGAAATAAAAAAAGCAAAATATTATTCGATTAGCATTGATTCTACTGCAGATATTCCACACACCGATCAGTTGACATTTATAATTCGTTATGTTTTGCCTGACGGAGAACCTGTCGAACGTTTTGTCACCTTTTTACCCAATTGCGGTCATAAAGGTGAAGACATGGGGAAGGCTGTTCTGGCGACAATTGATAAAACTTTGGGACTTGATATTAAAGACTGTCTTGGCCAAAGCTATGATAATGCTAGCAATATGTCTGGTCTTCAGTCAAGAATTAAGAGGCCGTATCTAAAATTTTGACTGTTTCAGCTTACTCTTCATAGTGATTTTTTTTTTTAAATAAGCTGATCTGATTAATTTATAATACATTATCGGAAAGACTATTTCAACACTAATAGAATAAACGAGCGAGATTTTTCATATCTTTCTTTAATTTCAATCTAGCCACCAAGTTCCAACGTCTGTTTCAGAAATTTTGACGTACGGAGACTCAAACTTGTCGTTTTCAATCAAAATCGTGCTTGAAACTAATTAATAAAAATTACTATTTATTGGTATAAAAGTCGCCTAAAGGATAAATGCAACTTCACACACTAGATGACCACGCACATGGTTAATGGCCGCAACAACTAACTTCTCTATAGAAATTAAGCCAATACAAGTCATGCGGCCAAACACGACATGGATTTGGTTTTCTACTTGGTAGCCTGGAGTCACTTGTCATGATTTTGGTCGTATAATTCGCGAGGTCGTATAAAGCGCCTTTATATACGGTCAGCTAAAAAAATGGTTTGCCACGCTAAGGCTGAATATCTTGTAGATTAATGGACCACATTAGTTGCACTGATCGATCTGAAAACATTTATAGGTAGAATGAACCATGTTAAAATTTTCACACTAGTAAACAAAGTCAAACTATTATACTACTTTTTAGGCCTACCGTATCACTTACACCTGGCGGGGGCGCGTCCTCATAATTAGCCTAGGGCGGTCAGAACTCTTAATCAGTCGCTGACTCGGTTAGATAACCTGTGCCCCAGATATCAGAAAAAACAAAATACTTTCGATCCGAAATAAGAAAAATTAGTATCTGCAAATCACAGTAAGTACCTATTCTCGATCTTACTTATCTTAAACTTACTAACTTTCTTCCGCTGATCTATTGTTGATAATTCTGTGTGTTTTTCAATATCATAACCATCACCAGCCGTGCTGAACATAGGCCTCTTCTGGATTCCTAGACCGACCTGCTAGAAGTCGCCCGCATCAAGCGAGTTCCTGAGACCTTAAAGTTTTGACGTGCGTTTTTTACCAAGTTATATAGCGCATACAATATGAGGTTTCAATCTATTCCTCAAAACCTTCAGGAGGTCTCTATACATACATTGATATACTATCAATATTACTTGTCGAGCTCATATGTTGCAGTGTAGGTACCTACTAAAATTTTTGTCAATTTCGTCAACATGGCCAACTTGGCCTTTTTATCAAACCACAAAGATAAATACTTTGTTAACACCACTAGATAGTAAAATATTATAATAACAAACTATTATTAGTCGTCCTTTATAATAAAAATATTATGTAATGTTACCGCAACCTTGTGAAACTGTTTACTTAAACCATCATATTAAATCTTCCAAATTTGATTAGCACCAGATCCAACTAATCTTCATACAACCCAATTCTTTGATATTCTTATTGATCCCATAAATTATTTATCTCTCCGAGGATCTAAAATGGCTAATCTAGATATTTCGGGCGGTTTCAGTCTTGTGACTTTAAGTCCGTGTCACCAAAGTAAGTACAATTATACCATTTTATAGCTATTATGGACACAGCTGACAATTCAACTCATTATCATTACGAGTCAATAAATGCTCATAAATTCCAGTAATAACTCTAGCTAAATTATATCTATATATAATATCTGCATCGGTGGCGTAGTGGTATTGCGTACGCATTACGAGTACGATTTGCGCGCTGAGGTCCTGGGTTCGAATCCCGGGTCGAGTCAAAAAAAAAATTGTGACTGGGTTTTTCCATCTTAAAATTTACTCAGTCGCAGCTAGGAGTCAGGAAGTTGGCGGTGTGATACCCCCGTGCCTCGGAAAGCACGTAAAGCCGTTGGTCCTGCGCCTGATCTCTCTCCGGTCATGTCGGATTGCCGTCTCACCGGACTATGAGAGTGAAGGAATAGCGAGTGCACCTGTGTATTGCGCACACGCTTGTGCACTATAATATCTCCTGCGTACCTGGCTGATATCCGTTGAGATTGGCCGCCGTGGCCGAAACTGGCTAGGAGGATTTCATTTCATTTCATATATAATATAGTAGTAAAGCGAGCGCTGCCTTTAGGCAATCTTTATGCAATCTTTACTCTTTAGACTAGGTAGGTAGTAACCTAACTCTTTAGGCAGCGCTCGCTTCACGTAGCGCTTGCTATCAGTAATATCGGTACCTCTAGTAACAGTGACGGACACTAATCGTCCGAAATATTGCAAGGCGTAACTTCTAACGGCCTCGCCGGAGTAAGCTAATAGTAACTACTTACCATGCACGCCTAATACGTCATCGTAATCTCAACGTATATACATATATAACTATCATAAAATAATTTCTAAAGATTTCTTTCTAAAGATAAACAAAATAATGCAATAGGTATTATAAATTATTAAATCTTACTTACAAAACAAAAATGCCCGAAATTGCATATTTTTAAAAGTTCAATGTGCGAATACCTAAGCCAAAATATGAGTAATACTTTTAAAACTTGTTTCAATCAATTAACATATTAGTTGAGTAGCAGGTACAATGTTTCCACGCCGCGTCAGGAAAGCATATTCACAACATTTTTTACGTTAGATAAGAAATAATCATTTAAGTTCATGTGAAATTCATGAATAGATATTATTACATCGGGGGCGATTATTGAACACCGAACAGTTTTATGTTTATTTTACATACATACATAAACTCACGCCTTTTTCCCATTGGGGTAGGCAGAGACTAAGAGCGCTAGGTGCTACGATCCAAGCATACCTCTTTCGCTTCTTCCACAGTCATCAGTCTCTTCGTACATGCTCTTCAATTACGAGAACTCTTTATTTGATCCTGCCTTAAGAGGTCGCCAATTTGGTTCATGAAGGTACGTCTAGGGCGTCCTGGTCCGACATTACCACTAACTTTCGCAACATAAATTTCATTCATTACTCTCCTTTCATCCATCCTTTAAATGTGGCCCAACCACCGAAGCATTCCTTTCTCAATCTTAATCACTACATCTTTTTTCAATCCACATTTTACTTTTATCACGCTATTCCACACTCTATCACTTACTTAAGGCCCACAAATACTTCTCAAAGCTCTCATCTCCAGTGCATTTACCTTACTTGGATGCTTGCTCTGTCACACTCACGACTCACTCCCATACGTTAGCGTTGGCGCCAGGACTCTTTGCTGAATGGCTAATCGAGCTGTATGAGAAATATTTTTGTTAGCCATAATCGAATACAAGGCGCCATTAATATTATTTCCAATTTTTATTCTTCTTTCAATGTCTCCGTCACTTTCTGTCTCGAGTGAACATACATCCTAAATATACAAATACGTTCACTTGTTCCACTCTTTCATCTCCTATCATTATGTTGCACTCAGTTCTTCATTCAACCCTCTCCAGAACAATCACTTTCGTCTTTTTTACGTTTACTTTCATACTTTTTCTCTCAATTGCCTCATTCATAATAGTGACCATTAGTTGTAACTCCCACACCGAAGATGCACGGAGTACTTCATCGTCGGCGTATAAGCGACACTTAAACAATGATCCTCCCATTCTTAACCCACAAACAGACTGTCTCAAATTGGTCAAACAATTACTGTCCATGAAGAGATTGAAGAGTCACGGGGATGTTATGCAACCCTGTATGACACCGAGTTCGATGACAAACCAGCCCGTGCAGGCTCCATTTACTCTGACGGAGGCACTCAAACCATACATAGATAAAGTTGCTCACAGTTCCTTCCTCACCACTCAATCATAAGTCTTTTCAAGGTCGATAAAGGCGCAGAAAACCTGGTGTATCGCGAAGGTCTTCTTGGATATGCACTTTTGGGAAAAGATTTGATTACGTATATTTACATTATTTTATGACTAAGTACGTAATATGTTTCTATACGGGATATTGCGTAATTGAATACGCCAAGAGTGGATGTTTGTGGTTCGGAGTGTGTTATGAAAGTAGTTGGGGTAGGTCTACATTCAGGGACACCTGCGGCCGATCCCATTTAGATTCATCTTACTTCTTGGAATGCTGATTCCTCTTTAAAACTCATTTCAGGTGATCTCAATATTATCACGTGACTTGATCATTGTCATCACCAAAGGGCACATTATAACAGTCAATTGTAGTATACAAATAGATATTAAAATGTGTAAAAAGAAATCAATAAGGTCAAATATTTGCTGCGAGTAGCGGTTGGTAACGAATTGACCGCTTTTTCAACATATATGTCCCTACTGCAATAATATTGAATTTTATCAGTTTACTCCTCCAATTATACCTACCACTAAAATATGTCATCATAATATTTGCGTTATTACTTGATACAGCCATAATAGCTACCGCAACAGTAGAATATTATGGTGAAATCAGTCGTTTATCATAAACACACGCCTTTTTAACTTTATTTAAGTTTAATTTGATTTAACTGGTTCTCCAGTATTTAGCCATTGCGACGAACGCTTTCGAGTATCGTACAGGACCTACTTTCCATCACTGGTAATCTTTCGATATAAAATCCCTTCATTAATGAGTCGATTGAGCAATGTGACGCAACATTCGATGCGTGTTTGCTGGTTTGATGCACTCAATTGACTGGGTGCCCTTAAAGCTTTTTTACTTTCCCGGTTTTGCTTCAGGACGGTAGCCGAGGGCTTAAAACAGTTTAATCACTCATATCGAAGCTTGCAGCTAAGTCTGAAGTGGTTTGCGATGGATCCGCTACCACAATTACCTTTAATTCCTCATTATCTACCTTGGTCCCCGATCGTCCAGCTTGTTCTGAAGGTCGAAATTTTCAGGACGAAAGCGTTGGAACCAAATATGTACCATGTTTTCTTTTGCGAAACCAGCACCATACACATCGTTAATCCTTCGAGCTGTTTCTGTAGCACTGATGCCACGGTAGAACTCATACTCGTAGATATAGCGATATTTTTTGTTTTTCGTTGTGCGATATGAAAGACGTCAAAGAAAAATCTAATCAGAAAAAACTCATATATACCAGTTATAGTGCGTTTCGTTTTTTTTTTACCGATGGCAGGAAATTGGCATCCCTGGCTGACAAGATGGTGGACACTATGAAGAAAATTCCCGCCATATCAGTTTTAAAAAATAGGGTTACCAGAGGATCAATGTATTTCCTTGAGTAAAATACCATATCAAAAATAATAAACAATAATTGTATAAAATCGATTGAAATAACAATAAATAAATAGTCAGTTTAATTATGCAATGTATTATATGCTTATTAGTATGTTTTATGTATTATGTAAGTACTGAGTTGTCATAATTGCTTTTTAATGATTACTTATCTCCATGACTCATTAAAAAACTAATGTCATTCCATTATGATAAAGCAATATTCGTCTTCTTTTATTTATTAATGTATTATCCTAAATCTATAAACGTAGTTAATAATGGTTTAGTAGATAAACATAATATTAAAGTTTATTTAATTGCTTGGTAAATATTTCCACCCACCCATCAATTATATATAGTGTTTGATTTACTTCCGTTATAGTTGCAGATTAATTTCATAACAATTAATAGGTAATAAAGGTAGGTTAATATAGGTTTCAAAATTTCCTTTGTTTCAAATTCCAGACTCCTTTAAATCGAAACATCATCCTTACCTTTCTATTTACATTACTAAAGTAGGATTCTGATATAATCTATATTGGATGAGTGACCTGAAATAACCAGAGACCATGGAAACAACACACTAATATTGTCCAAGTTTTTAATATTATTATCACGTTCATTAATTATTCATTACTTGCACTACGTATATGGTTCCTACCTACTAACATAACATACTATGTCAACTTGCATTACACTATACTATACCTGCTGTAGGTACATACATAATCTGTACAATAACTCCATCGTGCTAAGTAATGAGTCACAAAATAAAGTAGGAAGAACATACTAATTTAATCCTAATATTAAAAACACGTATACCTACGTACATACGTAACACAACAGTTGGTTATGAAATGTTTTTTGAGAAAATATCTACAGTTACCTATCAGTTTTACGTTAGTTAATGATATTTAATAAGATATCACTAACACATATTCCGCCACATATTGCCGCTAGAGATAAGACAAGATAAATCTATAGCTATATTTAAAAAAATAGTAAAAAATCATTATCTTTGTATGACATAGTGCAAAATAATAACGTATTTATGAATTATTAATCATAATATATATTAGTATATATATTAATTAGTATATATATTTATTATATATGTATTAGGATTAATATGTTATTTCTGAATATTTTTCTTTTCCTCTTGATGTACTCCGCTGTCTAAGTATGATTATAGTTTATTTCCATACAAAGGTTGCCTGGAAGAGATCGTTTGTAGCGATAAGGCCGCCCATTGTACAACATAGACTTAAGGAAATTGTATCAACCTGATATTTTGTTATATTTTTGCTTAAAATGGTTACAATAAAGAGTATTTGTATTTGTAACACATATTCTCACGTAAAACAATTTAAAATACAATTTTGCTTGTTAAACTTGTTTATAACTGCTCCCACCTTCACCCACGTGAAAACCTTTCCAGTTATAAAAGTTCCTAAATCATTGTAGCTATCCGTAGCACCATCAGAAAGAAGCCAGCGACATCTAATTAAACACACACACACATACACACGCGCACGCACACACACACACACTCACGCCTTTTATCCCCGAAGGGGTAGATAAAGGCACAAACTAGTGCACCCACTTTTCGCCGTTATTCCGACTCATGATGTGACGAGCCTATCGCCATATCGGGCACAAATTTCATACTCCGAGCTGATACTGATTCATAAACTCAATATCACTTTGCCCGACCCGGGGATCGACCCGAGACCCCAGCATTGCAGTCGTACATTAACTCAACTACGCCACCGAGGTAGTCATCTATTTAAAAAAGTCAAATATTTGCTACGGAAGCAAATTATCGGGATAAAAAAGTAGCCCATATGCTAATTCAGGAAGCCCAGGTATATGGTGCCAAATTTCATGCAAATCCGTTTAACAGTTTACTTCAAACATTTAAACAATCTATAAGTAGGTGATTAACATACCTAAGTACCTACGTTAGTAAATAAGATAAAAAATAAGGTTGCAAGCTGTATATAGCACGCGCCACATAACTGGAACCAAGATGGCGGCAACTGCCCATGTGTAATCGCGCACACATATCTTAGCACAAATTTGAATGACGATTTTTAATCATAGTACCTACGTATTACTACAATACACTCTCAATAAAACAATGACCGAAAACAGAAATCTTTGACTTGTGGGAATCGTCAAAAAAAGTAACTGTACCTACATATTTTATGTAAATTGGGGTAGAAAGATAAATTCAAACAATTTTGACCCTATTCCCAATGTTGAAAAGAGGCATTTTTTTTTCTTAGTCGATGCAACTTGCCCTTTAGGGTCCATATTTTACTAAAACTCATCTAACCAAAATTTTGGATTAGATCATTGTTTTAATAAGAGTGGGACTTTTCTACCCTATTTTTACGATACCACTTATCGTTTGTATAATTAATTATTTAACTTTGCTAAATATTGATGGACATGATACAACACCTGCGTTGTTTGTCTCTTTAAAACTGTATTACTCTTACACCTCCGCGGCGGCATTTTACTTTTAAATAACGCTTTTTGTTTAAATAAGTGTTGCCAGATAGAGATATGGTGGTTCAAGTCGCCGCCGCGCCTATTTGAAGTAGAGTCGCCCGCCCAATCTTCGGTAAAGTTGAGGAGCAAAAAAAGGTCACCAATTTTAGATTAATCGGTGCGGACGGTGATTTCCGTTCAAATTTCGTTTCATTTTGGATCATAAAAGTCAAAATGAGCCTAAATTCGTAACAAAATAGAGGCTTAGCCTAAATAGCGAGAGGTCGCAATTCGAAGTAGCCTAAATGGCGACAGGTCGCAATTCGAAGTAGCCTAAATGGCGACTGGTCGCAATTTTTGGTCGCCCCGACACCCTCCGAGATATCCTAAATGGAGGAAAGAAGACCTAACCTGCCATCACTGGTTTGAATCGTATTCAAAGAGACAGCGGTCTCGAACCTACCGACTTTTCGGTATTTTTCATCGATTTTTTGAATGCTAGAAGATTCTCTTGATTTTTCTACCGATTTTCAGCGATTTGAAGCTAAAATCCCCTTTTTCTTTCATATTTTGCGATTCCTTGGTTAAATATGTTGACTGTTTAGGGGGCGGGGGGCAGTATTTTTAAAGGGGCGGCAAAATTTGTTTAATGTTTTTACTTTCATGACGGCGGGGGGGGTATGCGTGACTCTCGTTTGTTGAAATTACCTTCTTTTGATACAATAATAGTCCCTAGACTTTAAAGTTAAGGGGGTTTTCATTGAATATTGCTTGTTTTTTTGCATATACCGATTTTAGCTCCAAATATGCCGATTTTTCTTGGCAACTCTACCGATTTCAAATTTTGTCGTCCGAGGCTACTGCAAAGAGATCACGGAACGTGCACGGGCAACGGGGGCTCGATGATGCACTGCGCGAGGAGATGCGCGGCCGATAATTATTAATTATTCAAGGAATCAATAGCATGCAGCAAGAAGAAAGTGCAGGAAGAAATACAATAATACCCCAACTTACACCACCCAATACCCAGTAAGCGAAAACCGAAATTCTTACCACTCTACTACTAAGCGCGAAATCATAGTAACTACAAAACCTATAACAATAGTTTCTGCAAAAAGATTATAAGCTTACCTGCTAACGATGTATAAAATTAAAAAAAAAAAAAAAAAAATACGACCTAGTCAAGTACCTACCTTTTTTTTTCTCCTGGCCATCTTCGGCGCATTAGGGACGGCTGCGGGCTTCCTCCGACTCACGTCTAAGTTGTCGTCCGCAACCGCCCCTGCGCGTACCGCTGTTGCGGTCCTTTTCCTGTTGCGGGGGCTCAGAAGCCCCCGAAACACCGTACCGTGTCCACCTTTTGGTGTCCGTGGCAGCGTGAGACACGCTGCCGTCCATCACGGGGGTCACAGAAGTTGGCTAGACTAATGGGTGGGCGGCACCTCCCGCCCACCCGTGACCCCCGGAATCTACCTACCTGAAAACCGGGAACCGCATGTTTTTTATAGAAACGACGAAAAGTTGTCACAGTTCTATAACTGTTACAACTCTATGAGTATGCTACAACTCAAACTCTATGAGTTACTGCTTACTCTATGAGTAAGCGGAGCATGATTTTTATAATTGACGGTATGTTAGGTTAGGTAGGTACCTGCCATTCTTTAAGACCTACCATGATTATAACTTTCCATAGATATTAAATTAGTGATCAACCACGTGTCAATGCTAATCAAGTACTTTTCAAGGAATTGAAATGTAAAATCTTCCCATTTAGGCCCCGTTTTTTCGAACGCTATCTTTTTGTCAGGTTCTTATTAAGCTAGACGCGATCGCAACACCCGGAGCACTCGAACAGCGTCCATCTTAATAACACCGATGATTACCCTAACTACGGATAAAAAAAAACTCGGTCTTAGTGTTTCTCGGAAGTCGTCGGAGAAGACCTCTAGCTGCCGGCCGTGGTCGCTTCCATGGTCGGCGGCCGGGAGGCCTGGCAGGCGGTGGCCCACTTCTGCTAGGCGGTCCTCTCGCGGAAGGAGAGTGCCGAGAGGGATCGCCAGCGCAGTGGTGATCCCTCCCGCCGCCAGACGAGACGTAGGAGACGTCGGGTGGACGACTAACCGACTTCTCCCGCCCTGTGGATTGGGGGCGTTTGGAGAATTCCACCACGGTATCCCCTGCCTGTCGTAAAAGGCGACTAATAGGGGCCTCCGGGGGTCACGGGTGGGCGGGAGGTGCCGCCCACCTATTAGTCTAGCCAACTTCTGTGACCCCCGTGATGGACGGCAGCGTGTCTCACGCTGCGTCGGACGCCAGTGGCGTCCCTCGGAAAAGGACCGCAACAGCGGTACGCGCAGGGGCGGTTGCGGACGACAACTTAGACGTGAGTCGGAGGAAGCCCGCAGCCGTCCCTAATGCGCCGAAGATGGCCATAAGAAAAAAAAAAGTGTTTCTCGGAAAAATCGAGAAATTAGCTTATCTATACGTAGGTAATGCATTCGTCTAACAACCCGCATCGTCGTGGTATTGCAAATTAGTAAATACTTATAGAATAAGCATACAAACTAAATATTTATTATTGGAACCTTGCACAAAATACAGGAAAGATATTATGATGCTGGATGCAGGCCGCTTCTATGAGGGTAGTCTGAAAATCTTTGGCGGAGGCCCACGTTCAGTCATTGACTTTCAAAGGCTGAAGAAGAAGCTGAAGATTAAATTCGCTTGAATGTATTTACTTTGACTGTCCTGTCCGCGCTGAGCATACTTCCCCGTTTTTTCATCTTCGGCGCATTAGGGACTCCATTCGACCGCGCTAAATGGAGACGGCCGCGTTCCATATTAACCGATCCAGAGGACGAAATAACTCTGGCCAACCGCCGTCAGAACAAGTTCTTGAAACTCGCAACACTCCACAAGACCGCAGTTCCGTCCTCGCCGTCGAGGACCTCGCCGCGTTCCCCGTCGCCCCCCCGACCCCCCTAGCAGTTCCGGCCTGTGTGCCGATGACAACATAATCTAATAGGATTAGGCTAAAAAACCAATCTTTCCCTAATCGTTGATGTCTCATCCTCTCTCAGTGCCCGTTCTGAGCCGAGGTTCGTAACCCGTTAGTGGGTTACCCTCAGCATGGTCACTTAATTCAAAGGGTTGCGAGCGCCTTCTGCGTTCACCCTAAAGACCGGTGTGGCCAGAAAAGCCGACTCGCTTCAGCCTACTGGCAATAGGACCATTAAAAAAAATGTGTGTCGCATGTGGCGGGAGGGGGGGGGGGGGGCAACCATATTATCTTGCGGCGTACAGCACTCGAGCCGACCGACCCAACCCCCCCTGGCCCCTACTAGTTGCCTCCTACGACAGGCAGGAGATACCGTGGTGGAATTATCCAAACGCCCCCAAACCACAGAGCGGGCCCAAATTCCCCTACCCATTTAGTAGAACATTTAGTATAATTATGTTTTTAGTAATTTAGTAATTATTTCAATAGTGGATGTTATGCGGGACCGGTGTAATTGTAACCCAGATTTTAATCACTGAACCATCATATGTAATGAATGTGGGATAATTTTAACCGACTTCAAAAAGGAGGTTCTGTATTCGATCCGTATGTATGTATGTTTGTATGTTTGTATCTATGTATGCATGTAAATTTGTATGGCCGCGCGTTTCTCAAAAACTACTGATCCAATTTGGATGTGGTTTTCGATATTGAAATGTATATTTTTCAGGGAAGGTTTTAGTATATAATTTATGAAGATCTGATGAAGATCTTCGGAGATACACAATGGAACTCTTCAATAACTAACAGCAGATGACTCGCGAATACTACAATCCTATATCTATGATGTGTTGTTTACACTATTCTATAATTAAATAACAAAAAAGCAATAAATAAAAACTTTTGAACAAAAAATAAACCGACTTAAAAACCAATACAAAAAAAAATTGTATTCGCTTAGTATAAACGTATATTTGGAGTCAATGCCTAATTTGGTTTTGAAGTCGGTTTATTTTTTTTTACTGTGTAATTTATATTTTATTAATGGTTCTCTATAGTCATAAGAGATTATCGATATTTGTCTATATTGATAAGATTATCAAAGTAATGATAACGATTTTAATAAGGAAACTTTAGATCGATAAATTGAAGCGCAGGTACTTTGTTACGTGGCCAGACGATCAGTCGCCAGTTTCAATATAAGATTCGTATAATAAATAATTTCGATGGGCAAGCTTTGAGACTTGAGCCGTTGTAGAGTAAGTCGTATACCAATAGATAGGACTACTTTCTCTTTTGTTGCAATTGAAAAACTAGTTATCCAAAGCTTTAGGTGGCTATACTAAAATTGAAGCAGACGTCTCTCATTCATAGCACTCATGCTTAGTTCTTAATAAATAGCTAGCTATGATTAAACAAATAAATCGATTAAAAGATATATATATATTTGCAATGCAATTATATATATATATATAATTGCATTGCAAATATTACTAAAATAATATTTTCATAAATAATTCATTCGTATTTTGAAAGTGCGACAGAAATAATATGTATTAAAGAATTTAATGGTGTTAGAGATAAGAATGAGTAGGTACTCTATACTTCTGATATATTCGTCACAAAACAAGCTTCAATTTACATCACTAGAATTGCCATTTCAAAATCCGCATTAGAATTTAAATACCTACCTACTTATTATAGAAATCTAAAATTTCATAATGAAAATCATCGCGAATATTATTACCTTTAGGAGATAAATAATATTACGCAGTTTCGTATTTTATAGCGCACTTGTAGACCTACTAGTACCTACCTGTTTTGTTTACTGTCTTATTCCATATACTTAAATAGTCTGACCGTATATTTAACTGTTTGCAACGTTTTCATAGTTAGACGGCTAAATCGATCCTGAATGATAATTGGAGTGAAATAGATATTTTCACCCAAAGTGTTATAAAAGAAGAATTTCGGTACCTAACTTTTCCGATGAAACATGGCCTGAACATGAGATAGATTTTTTATTACCTCTTAAGAAATTTAGTATCTGATAAAAGGGTTACTTATAATATCTACTTTTATAATGAGAATCCCTTTCTTTATTTTCGGTAAAAAAATCTCGCAACCTATTTAAACCTACTTTAATACATTTTCGTATTAAGTAAACCCAATTTTCAAGTAAACAGGGCCGCGAGGAAAAGCTACTAAGTATGAAATATAGATGGTAGCCTAGGTAGGTAGGTACTGAATATAAAAGTATAACATTATGATTATCCATCTGCCTATTATTTGACTGCCTCGGTGGCGTAGTTGTATTGCGTACGCGTTACGAGTACGATTTGCGCGCTGAGGTCCTGGATTCGAATCCCGGGTCGAGCCAAAAAAAAACATTGTGACTGGGTTTTTCCATCTTAAAAATTACTCAGTCGCAGCTCGGAGTCAGGAAGTTGGCGGTGTGATACCCGGAAGATGTGATATCGGAAAGCACGTAAAGCCGTTGGTCCTGCGCCTGATCTCTCTCCGGTCATGTCGGATTGCCGTCTCACCGAACTATGAGAGGGAAGGAATAGCGAGTGCACCTGTGTATTGCGCACACACTTGTGCACTATAACATCTCCTGCGTACCTGGCTGATCGCCGTTGAGATTGGCCGCCGTGGCCGAAACTGGCTAGGAGGATTTCATATCCATCTGCACATTATTAATCTTAGGTAGGCATAGTAGTAGGTACCTACAGGTCTTTGATTATTTATATAATATCTAGATCAAGTGATGCACTGCAATGAAACTAAAATAAACAGGTCGATTCTGATGAACAAGTGTTACTGCATGGTTGTTATTAACAGGGGGAGAATATTATATTCATAAAGTCCAAAAACGTAATTAACTAGAATCTCATCTAATCTTATGTTGGAGAGAGGGGGTCCCGGAAAATATCAAGCAACTTTTTTTTTATTGAAACAAAAAAAATATACTGTTTTGGTCCATTTAATCCAGGCTGTACATGGTTAAGATCTAATCGTAATCGTAATACGATTAAGATCATTTACTAATTCGTTCGAAAGAAAATAATTTCATTCATACTTCGACTTTATACATCTACTGACTATCAAACCACCATATTATTTGTTTTATACCAAACAGCTCAATTTCTACAGAAGTCAAAAGGCGTTTATTTCCCTTCTCATTTTCAAAGAACGTCAACACCCTTTATTAAAGTCCATGCTTCACTATGAATAGTCTTTCCCATTGTTCTTGACACAAACAGGCTACTAAAACACAGCATAAATGTTCAACTTAACGAAAACTAACTACAACAATAACAACAAATTCAAAAACTTAATATCAACTGGCAATTCAAAACGGACAATGGACAACGGATTTTTTTTCTTTTTACAATAATAATCCAACACGTTTACGTAAGAAATCCACATTTTGAAAAATCTCACGTGAGATTAAGGGATGGGGGAAGGGGTTGAATAAAATCTCACGACATCTCACCAAGGGGGGAGGGACTTACAGAAAATTTAAAAAAATACCTCATGTGATTTATGGATGCCCCCCCCCCCCCTAAGAGTACCTAGCTAGTTTCGTTATAATTCTATTATGGTCCAACAGATGTCACTAAAAAGACATAAACTATTATTTGTTCATTTTAGTTAGATTTTCTATAAAGACGTGTTTTAGTTTAAAATATGGAATTGTCATCAGTCCTCGATAATCATGCCAAATTTCGATTTAATCCGACATTTTGAAGGGGGTTAATATCATGTTCAAAGTTTCGGTTACATAGATACATACCTACATACGTTTGAAGCTAATAAAAGCGTGTTAAAAACATTATTAGTTACCTAACATTCGATTATTTTTTTTAAGTTTTAACGAACGCTGATTATAAACAAGTAATCCAAAAATACATAGGTACTCCTATTATTTTATTTAACGCCTAACGGTATATGTCAACGGGCTTATTTTATAAGAAGTGACTAGTTGTAAACGATGTAGGAAACCCTCAGAATAATAACTATAGCCTTAGTTATTATTCTGAGAGGAAACCCACCGGTGATAGGTGACATTATACGTTGTCACAGTTTAAATATTACTATACAGTAGAACATCTCCATACAAACGATCGGAACTCGAGTGAAGACTCATGCCTCGAGATTGGTACACATTAAGTACACAAATAGTCGCGAGTGCGCCGCTGTGACGAACGAACGGTGTGTTGGTATTGTAAGCAATAAGAGTGAATTTTGTGAATATTTGAATAAGTACTGGTAATTTCTTAATATGGGAGAGAGCAATTATAGATTACTAGCTTTTGCCCGCGGCTCCGCCCGCATTAAAAAGTTTTTCCGGGATAAAAGTCCCGGTTTATATTTTCCCGGGATAAAAAGTAGCCTATGTGTTAATCCAGGACATGATTTACCCGTGTGCCAAATTTCATCGAAATCCGTTCAGTAGTTATTGCGTGAAAGAGGAACAAACATCCTTACATCCTTACATCCATACATCCAAACATCCAAACTTCCAAACATCCATACATTCTTACAAACTTTCGCCTTTATAATATTAAGTAGGATTTTGTGCTGTTTTTGGTTGCTTGAATTCTTGTGCATGTTTCCCAAAAGTATATTATTTTAATAGGGTAGTTGACTACTTCTTTTTAAATACATTTATCAAACTTTTATGCCTTCTAAAATCTAGAGGAAAAAGAATTTTTAAAATATAAGCAATAATAAATGAGTTATAAAGCTTTGAAGTTTGGTGGAAGGAGCATCTGTCAGATAACGGAAACAGCAGTATGTGACGTCACTGAGTGTCGCCAACCATCACGCTGCGTGCGTGCAAAACAGATGACGCGATATCCCCACTACGTCCCCACTTTTGCTCACAACAATATTGCAAATATGAATAACTGCTTTAGTTGTCAACCATTTTTGATTCTGATTTTACAGAAGAATTTGTTTTTCGTATTATTTTCAGTTACATACAAAATAATGTACCAAACCAAAAACATAGGAAACAACCCTATTAATTTTTTTATCCGAATGCGGATTTTTTATGCTATTAATTAATATAACAATAAAGCTCTTCTTACGTCTCAGCTGAGGCACAAGTATTTTCTAGTCTCAATTATTTTATAAATGTGTTATTTTTTTTTAAATATACTAGTCAAGAAATCAACATGTATTTTAATTAATTCATAAAGAAATTCATTTTATAAATCATATCTTTTTTCACAATCTCAAAACTGCCTGACTCGGTGGCGTAGTTGTATTACGGTACGACTGCAATGCTATGGTCTCAGGTTCGATCCCCGCGTCGGGCACAGTGCAATGCAATCAGCCATCCAATGATAATGCAATGTAACCAGCCCTGTATTATACACCCACTTACTTGCCCACTGCTGAGCACGGGCCTCCTCTTCTACTGAGGGGTTAGGCCTTAGTCCACCACGCTGGCCTAGAGTGGGTTGGCAGATTTCACATACCCTCGAAATGCTTACGGAGAATTCTCAGCTATGGAGATTTCCTCTCGATGTTTTCCTTCACCGTTAAAGCGAACGATAATTGATAAATAATACACACATAACTTCGAAAAGGCAGAGGTATGTGCTTCAGATTTTGAACCTTCGGATATTGTCTCGACAGGCCGTTCCATTCCCAGCTCGGCTATCTTCCACTTTTTACAGTGTTATTAGATTTTTCTATTCAGTATCAGCCCGGAGTCTGGAATTTGTGCCCGAAATGACCATAAGCTCACCCCCTATCACATCATGGGACGGAATACACACTAGTTGCGCTTCTGCATATCCCTTCGGGGATAAAAGGCGTGAGTGTGTATGTATGTACAATCTCAAAACTATAAAGAAACGCAAGTATCTTCGATTAAATTAAAATATTGTCATCGAGCAGCCCTATGGCGTGTTTACGTACCGCGCGGCTGCAGGTAATTATTTCAAGGACACGGCCGAGTGAGAGTACATTTAGTTTGGTTTACCATGGTAATGACATACCTACGGCTAACTAAAAGAAAGAACTAATTAGGAATAAATTAATAAATAGGGGTGGCAGGCCACTCATAATTACAGCAACTGGCAACCCTAGCCGAAAGTCGTAACCATCACAAAAAATGCAGTGACAACTGACAGGTGACTACGATAGTGTTTTGTCATTTTTATTTTGTTAGTCTAAGTTTTGTTTTGGAATTTGGTTTTTGTTTTCGCAATCTTCTTTATTTTTGTTGACTTACTGTCTTGTTAAAAATCTTCTTCACTTGTTTGGGTGTAAATCAAAATATCTTATTATCAAAAACATTTCCTCAACACATGAATGGGGCAATTGGAAAATATAAAAGTTAAACGATAAATGAAATACTTATCGTTTGATACCAAGACCAAAGCGCGTATGTCGACGTCGGTCACCCGTGGCACTTGTTTGGCATGATAGTTGTTTATCACTGGAAACTCTATATAAAGGGGTCTGTACTGTCCGCGAGTGGTATTTGTGTTTACGGTACGCGCCCAGTGTGTCGCTCCGTATTCGTGCGCCGCTAATTTTAATACGTATAGAGTTAATAAACCGAAAACATGGCTTCAAGGGACCCAGCCTCTGACCAACTTATTAACTACAAGAAGACTTTAAAGGTTAGATTGACATGATACATAAAAAGAAGTGTATTTAGTTTTTATGCTAATTTACGTTGTGAAATTCCTTAACGTAATTGGTTTGGTCTTAAAGGAAATTTACTTATATTTCATATGTGTGTTAATGCAAGTAGTACTTACCAAAATGTGCTAAGTCCAATTGATGAGTCAGCAGTAAAACAATTATTGTATTAAGGAATAAGGTACTTAAAATGCGTGAAGTGTTGACTGCAGTTTGTGCTGTGTTAAAATAGGTATATGCATACATTAACACTGCGCAGTTTGTCTCTTTAATTATGTTGATCTTTGTACCGTTTTTAAGCAAGGTTAAGTAATGACTGTGCAAGAATGTAACTGATTATTATGTACACCAACAATTTCATCATACCATTTCTTCACTTAATTTCATACTTGGGAGATGTTTCAAAAACATTTTTGTTATCTCTTGGATATGTGAAACATGGTTGGATTAAATATTCAATAAATATTATACTTATAGGTACTTAATAAATATTATACTTATTACTTATTTGCTATGCAAAATTCATATGTAACCATGTTTTGACATCTAGTCTAATATTATAAAGCTGAAGAGTTTGTTTGTTTGTTTGAACGTGCTAATCTCAGGAACTACTGAACCGATTTTGAAAATTCTTTCGCTAATAGGAAGCTACTTTTCTCCTGAGTGGTATAGGCTACTTTTTATCCCGGGAAAATATTTTTATCCCGGAAATACTTATTCATGTGGGCGGAGCCGCGAGCACTACTAGTTTATAATAACATCAGAAGTTTGTTGTCTTTATTACTTAATAACAATTATTCTGTTCTAATTGTATGTGATATTTTACATTCTAGGACACGCCTGGTTACATCACCACAAAAAATGGTGCACCGATTGGAGTCAAGACAGCTATCCAGACTGTAGGCAAAAATGGACCGGCTCTCTTGCAAGATGCCAATTTCCTGGATGAGATATCAGCCTTTGACAGGGAACGTATCCCGGAACGTGTTGTCCATGCCAAGGGTGCTGGAGCTTTTGGTTACTTTGAAGTGACTCATGACATCACCAAATACTCTGCAGCTAAGGTATTTGAAAGCATAGGCAAGAAGACTCCTATTGCAGTAAGATTCTCTACTGTGGGAGGAGAAAGTGGATCTGCTGACACAGTCCGTGATCCTCGAGGATTTGCTGTTAAGTTCTATACTCATGATGGCAACTGGGACCTTGTTGGTAACAACACTCCAATCTTCTTCATTAGAGATCCAACCTTGTTCCCCAGCTTTATTCATACACAGAAGAGGAACCCCGCAACACACTTAAAGGACCCTGACATGTTTTGGGACTTCCTCACTCTGAGGCCGGAAGCAACTCACCAAGTAATTTATCTTTTTGGAGACCGTGGTATACCTGACGGTTACAGGCACATGAATGGATATGGTTCTCACACATTTAAACTTATCAATGCACAAGGAGTCGGACATTGGGTAAAATTCCACTATAAAACTGACCAGGGTATTAAGAACTTGTCTGCTGAGAAAGCTGGTGAACTTGCTTCATCAGATCCTGACTATTCTATTCGTGACCTTTATAATGCCATTGGCAAAGGTGACTTTCCTTCCTGGACTATGTACATCCAGATCATGACAATGGCACAAGCTGAAAGCTGTAAATTTAATCCATTTGACTTGACTAAAATCTGGCCACACTCTGAGTACCCATTAATCCCGGTGGGCAAATTGGTGTTGAACAAAAATCCAAAGAACTACTTTGCTGAAGTTGAACAGATTGCCTTCAGCCCTGCTAACTTGGTGCCTGGAATTGAGCCATCTCCAGACAAGGTGCTGCAAGGTCGTCTATTCTCATACAATGACACTCATCGCCACCGTCTTGGAGCTAATTACCTACAAATTCCTGTCAACTGCCCTTACCAGGTCAGAGTAAGCAACTACCAACGTGATGGTCCTCAGGCTATCAACAATCAGGATGATTGTCCTAACTACTTCCCCAATTCTTTCTCTGGACCCCAAGAATGCCCACGTGCCCAGCGCTTGCAGCCAAGATACAATGTTAGTGGAGATGTGGATAGGTATGACAGTGGCCAGACTGAAGACAATTTCACTCAAGCTACAATGCTTTATAAAAACGTCTTTGATGATGCTGCTAAGCAGAGATGTGTTGACAATATTGTGGGAAACCTTAAAGATGCAGCTGCATTCATTCAAGAGAGAGCTATTAAGATCTTTACCCAGGTCCACCCAGACCTTGGCAGTAAGGTTGCAGCTGGCTTGGCTCCCTACAAAAAATACCATGCTAATTTGTAAATCACTATCTGTATAATCTGGTGCTAAGTTCAAACAATAGTGACTAATTATAAGTGACAATGTAATAGGTAACTAGTGCCTCTGGGCTAACATGAACTTTTATAATTTCCATTCAGAATGGAATTTGACATGAGCATTTTATTATCATGTTGCATTATTCACATAATGGGCACATTTTTGATGTTCTTATTTTATAAATTTTCATTTTATCTTGAACATAGTTTGGTGTTTATTTTATATACTTTTATTGTTTGATATAATATTGGGACAATATAAATCTATTTAGAAATAGCTTTTGTTTTTTCTGATTTTATATGCCTTAAACATAATTGCTTTGCGATTTTGCATTACTTATTTGTTCAAATTGAAATAATTCAGTTATCGTTTTTATTACACAATCATAATAATACCACAATCTTATCAAAAGCCATTGGATAAAATGTTATGTTCATAAATCGTTGCTTGGCTCCAGCGAATTTTTAGTTGTACGTTTTATTATGTGTGATAATACACAAGTAATATGTTGTGATAAAGACCTAATAATAACCCACTGTATCTGCCCCTATTTTATCAATATTAGATTGGTCCGTCATGGTTGGGTGTTTTGAATAATGAAACATAAGTTAACACATGTGTTAACTGTTAGATAGAGATGCATATCTCTTTTTTTGTCTCTTTCGGCAGATACTTTGGACTTGCATATTTTTGATCCGCCCAGGCAGCACGAACCCACGCTACGCCACTGGCCGGTTGGCTTAGTTTAACCTTGTGATGGAAAATATTGAGCAATCATATTTTGCTTTTCAAATTACAACAACTCAATGATATACTTGTAATGTATTTTTTATTCGAAAGTCAATGAATTAGATAAGGGCAGTTTAAAAAAATAATCGATGACCGAATTTTTACTATATAAAAAGTTAATAATAAGTAACATTAAACGTATTAATTAGTATTTAGATTCGAAATGTAAATTCTAACGCATTATTTGTCAAAAATGTTAAACATGCAACGTGCTGCGGTAGGTCAATCAATTTCGTGCAATGCCTTTCAACATGTAGGTATGCTGAATCCTCACATTACGTAGAGGGTGATTTATTATGCGAAGCGGTTTCACACGCGCTTTCAATGGACTACATTACAAATAATACCTACAATTCTATGCTGCACTACCATAGTAGGTACCAACAATCATATTTCTCAGCACTTACCTATTTACTTTGGGTTATAGGTACAAACTTGATCTTAAATAACTGGAATTATTAATTTCAAATGAGGTAAAAATTCTTTTCCGATCCGGTAATCTTTAAATATGGGTAATTAATTGGTTAGAAAAATAACAGTATTTACGTCCGTTCATTTGTGGCCGGCCATCTGCCATCGCCCAATAATTTGCAGAAAAAACGGTTTATCGCCACGCATAACTAACTTCTGTCTTCAAGCTCAGAGATGTTTAGGATATCCAGAACTTTTATATAAAATGGATGAAAAGAGATGTCGCATTACGTTCCATAAACAAAGTGTAGCCTTCGCTGAAAAGGGAACACCAGAGAACATCTTACTGCTCCGGAGCACGCTGAGAACTTTACTATAGCGATATATGAAAATGTTGTGGGTAATGCTATACGCCCATGGTTATTTTTAAGCGGATTAGGTACAGATCAGAATGAGGATCATATTTGCCACTTGGAACAAACGTAAGCATGGCACCCAAAGGCAGCATGACCAGTAACTTGTTCGTAGAGTTCATTCAACATTTTGCTCAACATAAAACACCCGGTAAGTGGCTGCTTATCATTGACGGTGCAAAGTGTCATTTATCATATGAGGCTATGGAAACAGCAGATAAAAATAATATAGTACTGTATTGCTTACCATCTAACACTACGCACGAACTCCAACCTCTAGATAAATCAGTGGTAGGTCTCTCATATGTAAGAGTCCGTCTGGGTGGGTACCACCACCAAGCAGCAGTGTGTATACACTGTTGTGTTTCGGTTTGAAGGATATTATAACCAGTGTAACTACCAGTAGTTACTCCTCCTACTACTCACTACTCCCCTCCTACTCCTTTAATTATAACTAACAGACCCTTGCCTGCGTCTGAATTTAACAAAGTGTCAGAATTGTCATCTCCGTCTCCGAGAGATGAAACTAGGCCAGCTCATGCTTCTCACGTCTCTTCAATTGTTCCATCAAGTTCCGAAGAGAAGACAATATCGATATCGCCAAAATTTTCAGCTGCAACAGATAATAGAAAACCAGTTCTTGTTTCATGCAATTCTTCAGCTAATTCTTCAGACATGGAAATAGATAATACGGTCAATGACGCTCTACCATCTCTCTACGATAATCCTGTTCAGAGTACGTCCAGGCTACAACACTTCCTCTTCGTCATTTGATGAAAATCCCGATCAAAACTTAAAACAAAAGCTCATAAAATTTTCAATCCTATAATTCATAAAAGAAGAAAACACGAGGTGGCACAAGTCCCCAAAACAAAGACTGCATTTGGAAATATACAATATAAAAAGCGGTCTGCACATCTTTATAATAAAATAAACAAAGAAATTGACATTTATACTAAAACATACCGGGAGTGTAAAAAAAAACTAAATATATGGTTAAAAACATTAAATTATAATGAAACTGAGTCCCTCTTAAACAAATAATCTTCAGATTGTAATGAGATGAAAACAAAACAAAGATTCATGTAAATATACAGAAAAAATTGCTTTTAAACACAAACACATACACATACGCATACACACACACACACGCATACACCCTCACACACACACACATACACACACACACACACACACACACACACACACACATACACACATACACACACACATACACACACACACACACATACACACACACACACACACACACACACACACTAACAAACAACACATCTATATTCTTTGACACATAAAATAGATATGGAAGGGCGTAGTCTCCTAGCACAGGCATTCTTTATGCTTAAAAGGAGATTACCAAAAATTAGCTTATAAGGTAAATTTGTGTGAAAAGAAATAAAGATATTTTTTTATTTTTTATTTTTTTTATATTTTTATAAATAGTCACGAGATATGTGCCACTGGACCTTCTGATGATGACGAGCCGTTAATTAACCTTACCTATACAGGGTAAAGAAAAATCGTCTCATACTTTTTTGTCTAGGTACTCCAAACTACGCTACGATAAAGTCTACACCTCCACGACAAAAGGCTATAATTATAAAGGACAAAGAATAGTTAAAGATTTATTTAAATCTAGAAGAAAATGGGATGAGTAGTAATTAAACAAACGACGAGTAAGAAAAAAGGAAAGTCTACAAGTAGGTAAGCGAGAACAAAAAGAGGAAAAATTCAATAAAAATGATTCCTAAAAACTGCTGAAAAGAAAGGCACAACAAGAAAATAATGAAAATGTGACGAAAAAAGTGCAGAAGGTGCAGAAAAGAAATGGTACTGTCACTCATGTGGCGAGTGTAGAATCGATAACATGATTTTTTTTTTCTCTTTATTTATTTAGGGGTTTTTTTCATTAATGAAAACGTCACCCCCATTATTGAATACAAACAGTAATATACAAAGACTTACGAATCTACAGAACAAAATGAAATTATTATGGGAATTAATGTTCCCGCAATCTTAAACCCGAAATTATTAATTTGTAAAGCATTCTAGCCTTGTCCGACAATGGAGTGGCCAAAATGCTATTATAAAAACCTAAATTATAATTGTTGTCACCAAAAGTTTGACGTCTTTGGGCCTCAGTGCGTCTACATTCAAATAAAATGTGATGAACATCTTCCACTACTCCGCACACCGAACAATTAGGCGAACTTATTTTACGCATCATGAAAGCGAAGCTGTTTAGGGATATGATCAGATCGAAGCCTCAAAGCCGTGACAACTCCATGGCGACTAATCCCACTCACGCCGAACCAAAGAGAACGGGGTAATGTTGGTTGGATTACTTTATACCAAATTCCGATTACATGATTATGTAGCGAATGTCAAAAGTGGTAGGTATTACGAAGAGTGTATTGGTCTCACTAAAAAGATCTCATATTTTTGTGCTCAGATTGTGATTAAAATATCCAAATTGTTATCCTTTTTAGTTTATAATTTTGTTTCTGACGTTATTATTTTCTTATATTATATTCGTTTTTAATCATAGGAACGGTGGATTTTAAATATTCTTGACTACAAGACTGACTGAGCGTAGGTATTTATTGGTTGGCATTGACGTAAAGTATTCATATTAATAGACGTGGACGATAGCCTAGTTGGGAATGGAACGGTCTGCCGAGACAATGTCCGGCGGTTCGAAACCCAAGGCACATACCTCTGACTTTTCAAAGTTACGTGTGTATTGTTTATCAATTATCGTTCGCTTTAACGGTGAAGGAAAACATCGTGAGGAAACCTGCATACCTAAGAAGTTCTTTATAAGAATTTCGAAGGTATGTGAAGTCTATCAACCCGCACTAGGCCAGCGTGGTGGACTAAGGCCTAAACCCTCTCAGTAGTAGAGGAGGCCCGAGCTCAGCAGTGGGCAATATATAATACAGGGCTGATTGCATTGCATGATTGCATTCATATTAAACGGATGATAAAAGACATTTAATTTGTTGATAATGTAGGTATTGCTGTGTATCTGGATGCTCCAATACTTCCCGTAGTATTATAATACTCTTTGTCAAATACAGTCTTAATTCGACGCCAACTAGGAAAATATAGAGAAAGTATTTTGAGATAGACTTAATAATTGATTACAGAAAACTTTTTTTAATTTACAGCTACTTGTTACATTTTAAATTTGTAGCATTAACTCAGATATAGATAAAAAGGCGCTTGGTACTAGTTGAGTAATTTTCACCTTTAGAATATGGGTATAACATTCTTGTTTAGAACGAAAACGACACAATTCAAAAAATAGAAAATTGAGTTGTCATTTTTAAATGTCTAAAAACTAGTCTCTTATTTATAAAAATATAATAAAAAAGGGACCGATATAACAGCTTTGTCCTTTTTCTGCTCGAATATGGCTGTGTTTGAACTATTATTGTATTGAGAACTTCGTTATAAGTAATTTTATGACGATAACTCAATTTTCTGTCTATTTGAATTGTGTCGTTTTCATCCTAAAGGTGCGAATTATCAAATCAATTTAATCTAATTTAATCAAATCTGTTTAAGCGACGCCTGGTTTAAGAATAATTTCCAAAGACATGAGTAAAATTTTAAACGAGTTGACCTCGGTAGACTATAGCAATGGTGTGGTTTGAGTTGTTGTTGCCCGGGGCGGACCTAATTTGCAGCCCTAAGGCAAAATAAAAAAATATGTAATTTCCACTACTAAGAGCCACCTAACCTGGTACATGAAACAAAATTTAAATAAATAAAATTGGAGTGTCTGTTTGTAATATTTAAATAACTGTTTTTTTTTAATACCTGTATACGGTGCATACACCAAAATAACATTTTCTACAATTTTTGTCTGTCTGTCTATCTGTCCGTCAGTCTGTTTATTCCGGCTAATCTCTGAAATAGCATGACCGATTTTGACGGGACTTTTATTGGCAGGTAGCTGATGTAATAAGGAGCAACTTAGGCTACGTTTTATCCCGGGAAAATACAAAGCGGGACTTTTATCAAGAAAAACATTTTAACGCAGGCGGAGCCGCGGGCAACAGCTAGTTTTAAATAAGGATAGTGTAAATAAGAAATATGAAACATTTTATTGTAAAAAAAAGCGTGAGGTTCTACGTACATACATACATCATTTTGATATTATCAAAATGATAATCCTTCTACTCATATTATCTGTCAATAAAACATTCATAACTATAGACACCATGCACCCCACGCTTTTTTTACAATAAAATATTTTTTTTCTTGTTTACGCTATTTTAATTCTAATTTATTCACATTTAATGTTTATTTTTTAGTTTGATTTTCTATAAAGCGTGTTATTTAGTTTTTTAAACTATTATTTATTATTCATTTTTAGTTCTGTTTTACTATTGTCAGATGTCATCAGAAAATAAGTAGGGTCTTTTTAGTTTTTACACATAAAAGTAGCCAGTTTAGTTATAATTCTATTATGGTCCAACAGATGTCACTAAAAATAAATAAACTATTATTTATTAATTTTAGTTGGATTTTCGTTAAACTAAGTCCTTAATAAGTGTGCCAAATTAATTCGATTTAATCCAACATTTTGAAGCGAGTCAAAATCATGTTCAAAGTATGTTACATAGATACATACATCCATACGTCTGAAGCTAATAAAAGCGTGTTAGAAAGGTAGGTACCATTTTAACGCATTTTGCCGCCCCTCTTAAAGTGCCACGCGAGGCCGGCTGGTCTCTACGGTTTGCTAAAAAATGGTCTTCAAGTCCTAAGTACTAATTGATGCGTTTTAGGAAAAGGTAAACATTGCGCCTAGTCAGGAATCTAAGCAATTTGCATTGATTTCGGTGCGATGAGAAAATAAGTAGGTGTCGAAAATTTTATTTTATAAGTATGAGACTTTACTTCTATACCGAATTCAATTTTGAAGCACCTTATTCAAAATATGTTAATACCTACGTAACTTTAGTAGTTAATATTGTATGAACCCCCATTATGCTATTTCGTCCATTCACAAGTGTGCAGGAAATCTCTCTCATAAGCTAATACTCGAATAGGTTTTTGTAGATTATGTTTATTACTACTACCGCCAGCCCTGTATTATATACTGCCCACTGCTGGGCACGGGCCTCCTCTACTACTAAGAGGGTTTAGGCCTTAGTCCATTACGCTGGCTTAGTGCGGGTTGGCAGACTTCATACACCTTCGAAATTCTTATAGAGAATTTCTTAGGTTTGCAAGTTTCCTCACGATGTTTTCCTTCACCGTTAAAGCTGTTTATGTTTATTAACCAATACAAATAAGCTAATAATTACTTCCTTTAATGTTTATCATAAAAAGAATGTAAGTAAGTAATAACACTAATAACCGTAAAAAAATAAACTGTGGGCTTAGAATTTAAAAAAATCACGATGCGTCGTCGCTTCGTTTTATTATGATTGGTTGAGAGACTGACGTATCCAAAGAGCATTATAATACTACGGAAAGACGAATCTGTCTCTCGATCAATCACATACATCAAAATACCGATACGTCAGCCTCTCAACCAAACACAATAAAACGAAACTGAGAAGCATCGCGTTTTTTTTTCACATTCTAAACCCCTGGTACTTTAAACATATCGTCATAGGTTTAGAATGCATTCTATGGTCATAGGTATCTCAACGCGTTTTAAGTATTTATAATTTTGGCAAAGATGATCAGTGAGTACTTACCACATCACTTTCCTATTACAATGTAGTTTATTCAAATAAAGTTTTATCTAGTACATAAACCTATTTGTCATGATGCTCTTTGCCTATTTGCACTTTGAGTATTTTTGTGTTTTCCATCCGTCACTCTATAATTGAAAGCATGTCGTCATTTTACTAGATTCATTTTATTTTTACTGCATATATTTATATTAATTTTGATTTCATTTTTAAGTATTCTCTAATGTAATTATATTATGTTTTGTACTGCTTTAAATTTAATTGTGAACTTAATTACTCTACAATTATATTATCTACTGATCCACATTTCAATGTAATTTATAATAATTCTGCCATAATATACCTAAATAAGAGATTTTCTCTCAACAACTTGGCTGCACGTAAAATATACGCAACATTTCTAAGCGGATGTTGCTTCCTGTAAGTATAAAAGTTCCATCAAGGATACAACTTGCTTTTTACTAACTATAATACATATACCATGTTAAACTATTAATATACCTAACCTTAGGTAATAAGTTCTTTTTATTTACGTCTTTCCACGGCAGATAATAGTTCTTGAGTAAATATGTACCTATTTGTAAATCATATATTACCACAGAGAAACTAAGAAATAACCGCAAATTCAACGAATTACAGTCAAACAACTTTATGAATACCTAAACGCTAAATCATAAACACTTTGAAGCATCTTTTATTACACCTGAGTCACTCTTACCTTCGCTGAAGTGTGTTGGTATCCTACTTCAGAATATTCCTTATGTCAACAGGTTTATTTTCTGATCAACATTGGTTTTGCTGTTACATTTATGAACCTAACTTTAAAGTACATGTTACAGGATTAGCAATAATAATCGTAACATTTTTACAGGGTTTGCTGACATATATCGTATTATCATCGTTCCTGGTCAATGAAAAGGCATTATTCGAGGTAATAGGTACATCAATATGACTACCTAATACAAAATAGTAATTTTGCTAATTGGCGATACAAAATAGTCATTTTACTAATTAGCGATACAAAATAGTCATTTTACTAATTGACGATACAGAATGTCATTTTACTAATTGGCGATATAAAATGTCATTTTACTAATTAGTGATTATAACCTGTAGATATTAATGGTTCCAAATGATTTTTCAGAATGGTATGCTGTTGTTGCCAACGTTCCCTACGTAAAACAAGTGAAGGCCTTAAATGTGTCGATTGCAATTCCAAATGCCACGTGACATGCGCTAGTGATGCGACCAAAGAACTGCGAGGAGCTGGAGACAGAGGATATCAGTGGAGATGCGCAGTCTGTCTCAAATCCGCTTCTAGACACACCGAACATTTAAAAGACAATACCCACTTAATAAGTATGATCAATGCAATAAGCGAAAAGTTTGAATTAGTTAACAAGATCCAACTGCCGAAATTGCACAGCGATTTGGCGTACATTAAAGCCGCTGTCGAACGTCTTTCTGTACAAAACGATGATATTCTCCAAAAAATTGATGAGCTCGGAACAAAAGTGGACGGGTATGACAGGTGGCCAGTCATGCATAATGGCTATCGCCGCCGGAACCTTCACCTAGCCCCGAGACCTAACAGATCACTGGAGGGGAATGATCATAACACAACGTTACAAAGCGCAGAAAAGGCGGTTCGTTTCCGCACACGACGGCGGTCGTATCTGCTGCACAAGATGCTCCGTTTGTTGAATAATAGGACTCAAACACACCGCAGAAATTGATGAATGTGTCGGTTGAATAAAAATCTAATGAATTTATTGTTTTACTTAACAATTGTTTTTTTAAAACAACTTAAAACGTAGACAAACAATCTACTCGCATGGTGGTGAGTTAGACAATATTAATTAGGCCCCGTCTTTTCAACTGTACTTATCTTTTAGTCAGGGTCTTATTAAGCTGAACGCTCGCAGCACCTTTGGCACTCGAACAGCGTCCGGCTTAAATAAACCGATGCTTACCCTAACGACAGTTGAAAAAATCCGCTCTATTGTTATGATTTTAGTTAAATTTTACAAAAATCGTTTACAAATACTAAATTACTATCAAAAATCATAAATTTTTATTTGATATTAATAACTTTCAAAAAGTAAGTCATAAAATATTACCAGAACACTAAAATCTCAAGATGATGTCCACGGCCGCAAGGCTGATGATAGAATGCTCCAATGGAATGCCCCGACTCTCCCGAGTGCTGACAGCCCGCTCATTTTATATTATGTATCCGGCCGGTGCTGTCAGTAGTTACTATCCTCGATAAATAAGTCGACAACTAACACTATATAAAGAAAGCAGCTCGTATGATTTTTCCCTCTGCCAAAGGTATAGATCAATTATTGTCACCACAAGAACCACCGATAACTAAACAGTAGCAACAGTGCTCGGCCTTTGAAGTAGGTACAAACCTCTGCATAACACTGCAATGCGCTCATCGCCGTCATACATATTTAAATTTTAGGTCTCGCCCATTAGTTACACTTATAACTTCAATGTCCAGACGTGAAACAGCAGTGCTTGCACAAAGTCGCTTAGTGGCAAAAATATATATCGCAATTTGCAGTACTAGGAGGTGCCTACTAATTACTACCTACTAAGCCGACCGCGGCCGAGCAAAGGTGACACCAGGATATACGAGGATATTATAGTAATTATACACAATGATTTAAATGTGTATCGCATGTCATCTTAAGAATAATTAAATAACTAAATCTATTTTCGGTATAAATATAAGTACCTAATAGTCAAATTCATACGACAAATGAAATTTCCCTGTGATTGGTAGTTCATCAAATGTGAATACCGGTGTATTTGCTATTTTTTATCAATTGACAAAAATGCGTGCATTGTGTCGTTTTAAATCAAGCTGTAATCTGATAACATAATGTTGATGTTAGTATAAACTAATATCAACATTACGTATGTACTAACCACAGACATGAAAAATTTGTTAAGTACTAAATTTTCGAGTGCCTATTTAACTAACAGTGAGACAAGAATGTCACTATGTGTCTGTTTCACAAGTTTAAAGTAAATTTTATTTGACAGTCATCGTATTAAACAGCTAATATAGGTAGTACTCATTTTACTTCGAGGATGTTAAACATTCACTTATTTAATTACCATTTATTTGGAGGCATATACTAGAGTATGACTTTTGTTTTTGGTCGGCTTAAAAAAACTTTATGTGACGAGTAGCATTTACTCCGAAGTTGTGAAACAGGGTCAAGTTTAAAAGACTAGCGTAAGATTATTTAAACAGACATTAATTTAAGTTTATTTATAACGTCGCCGCCTAAACAACAACATTTTTAACAGACTTCAAAAAGGAGGTTCTGTATTCGATCCGTATGTATGTATGTATGTATTCCACCAAAAACATAAATGTAAAAAAGGACAGCCAAGTTATTGAACTTGGCTAATACAAAAACTATGCTCAGCTGTGGGCTTCGCCGCAAAAAGAATGGAGATCTACATAACTGCCAAGTTTTATGCAAAATCCAAATATGTATTTATAGGGAAAAAAAAGGTTATGAACAAGTATTAAACTCTATTTCTTAGCTTTATTGGATACCTATAACAGTTGCTGTTATTTAAAAATGTGAGATCTTAAAGTAGGTTAGATTTGACTTGGCCAGTTTTTATCAAAATTAAATATATGTAGGTCCTGTATAACTTTATGAAATTACTGATGTAATAAAAACTGGCGAAGTAGTGGCCAAGCGTATGACATATATAAAAAATATATGATAAATCGCTATTACTGAAGTTAGAAATTTGTGCCGATGGAGTTTGATGAGATAGTTCCCCTGTTAAAGTACCAACGTTCCTGTAAAACCGACCGGTAATCCCATCCGGCACATAGCTATTCACATAATATGATTACCTATTTTAAAATACATAAGTAGTGTGTAGGTACTAAATAATGTTATCTCTGAAGGACAACATTTGGAACGAAGTGAACATTTGGAACTAAGGTGACCGACATAGCCAGTGGTCTCGGACGACAAAAAGTTGAAATGGGTAGAGTTGCCATGTAAAGTCGGTATATTTGGAGCAAAAATCGGTTTATGCAAAAAAACAAGCAATATTCATTAAAAACCTCTTAATATTTAACTCTAGGGATCTAGGGATATACACCCCCCCCCCCTCTGTCATCAAAGTACAAATAAAAAAAAATTGTCGCTCGTTTAAAGGTAGGTACTGCCCCCCGCCGCCCTAAACAGGAACACATCCATCCAAGAAATTGTAAAATATTTACGAAAAAGGGGATATTAACTTCGAATTACTGAAAATCGGAAAAATATCGGGAGAATCTTCTGGCTTTCTAAAAATCGTAGAAGAATCATGCCATTTCGGTAGGACAGACTCAAAATCGGTACGTTCGAGACCACTGGACACAGCTCTGAGAGTTAAAGTGGGCACAGACGATGTGATTTGGTACAGCCGAACCATAAAAACGGTATGTCATCGAACCATATCTCATCGTGTGGGGCACGGTACGATGGACATTATTATTATTATTGTTGGTACGGCTGGTTCGATGGCTTGTACATCGAACTTGGTTCACCATTTTTTTACCAAATCTCATCGTCTGGAGGACCCACCGTACCGTTCGATGGTTCAGTGCTATTCATCCTTCGCACGCGCATCATGTTATCTGTCGTCATAAATCATAATGGGTTCCGAGCGCGACCTCGTTCCCGAGAACAAAATATAATGAGGTCGAATATAATATACACGAAAATTATAATTATAATAAACATTTATTGCACACATTTACACGGAAAAAAAGAAGCAATCAAAATTAGGAACAAAGTAATAAAATAAAACAAACTTATATACTATATTATCATCATCAAATCTTTAATGAGTCCCATATAACTGTACTGTTGTCTGTATCTATATTGTATATATAATAGCGCTACTAATATTGTAAAGCTGAAGAGTTTGTTTATTTGTAAATAATATGTGTTTGGTTGATCGCGCTAATTTCACGAACTGCTGGTTCTAGTTGAAAATATATTTTTGTATTGGATTGTCCATTTATCGAAGAAGGATATAGGCTATATAACATGACAATACGATCAACAAGAGCGTAGTATTTAAGTAAAATGTTGCAAAAACAGGAATAATATTCCTTTAGACAGCTTCCGTTTGCGTGCGCTGCCTAGACGGTTAAAGTTACGCAAAAATTATATATCGAGGAATTATTTCCTTTTAAAAGTTCTAAAAAAAGTCCACGGCAGCATGTGTCTATCTTTTAAGTTTGATTCAGTATATAACCTTTTTTTGTGGTATTCAAATTTGTTCTTAAATGATGCATTATGTGGCAAGGTGTTTTTATAAATATGACAGTGATCAGTATCCAATTAAATACATTATTCAACGCAAGTATTTCGTTATGAACAAAATTGCCTCGACATCATTTGATTTCAATGAATATCTTAGCAGATATCATAGTTTCGAAATAACTCCGTAACAAAATAATGATCAAGTACCACGCGCACATTTATGAACGCGCTAATCTCAGGAACTAATGAATCGATTTTAAACATTATTCCACTAATAAGAAGCTACATCACTCCTGTGCGCTATAGGCTACTTTTTATCCGAAATGCTGGCGGCTTCGCCCGCGTGGTAGGTTTTTCCCGGATATATTTTCCGTCCCGCTATATATTTTTCCGGGATAAAAAGTGACCTATGTGCTGTTCCGGTCTATAATCTATAGATCTCTATGTTCTAATGAAAACCCTCCATATTAGTTTTTCTTCAATAGGCAATAAGGTAGCCTTTTTCGAGAGAATAGAAGGCATACTGTGAGAGGTTACCGCCTGACGCAGGTGGTCACCGGGCATGGCTGCTTCGGTGAGTTCCTGTTTCGGGTGGTAGGGATAGAGGAGTCGGCCGTGTGTCACTATTGTGACAACTGCCCGCTGGACACGGCCCAACACACGTTGGAGTTTTGCCCAGCCTGGGATGAAGAACGCAGCGCTCTCAGAGCAGTCGTCGGAGAAGACCTCTCGCTGCCGGCCGTGGTCGCTTTCATGGTCGGCGGCCGGGAGGCCTGGCAGGCGGTGGCCCACTTCTGCGAGGTGGTCCTCTCGCGGAAGGAGAGTGCCGAGAGGGATCGCCAGCGCAGTGGTGATCCCTCCCGGCGCCAAACGAGACGTAGGAGGCGTCGGGTGGACGACTGACCGACGTCTCCCGCCCTGTGAATTGGGGGCGTTTGAAGAATTCCACCATGGTATCCCCTGCCTGTCGTAAAAGGCGACTAATAGGGGCCTCCGGGGAGTTTTGGTTAGTATGCCGTGCGGTGTACATAGGTTAGGGACTCGGCCCGGCGGTCGCGGGCGACCGTCGGGACGTTTTCCATCTCTCCGGGCGGCTCAACGTCGGGTCGTAAGGCACGGAGAACCCAACATAACCGCTCAGTCGTTCCCCTTGAATACTGGGCGGTAGTAATAATTCACTTTCTCCGCGTAAAAAAAAATGCTGTGAGAGGTGTTCACGCGCTGCTAGCACAGATACAACTGGCCATCGCATGGTACGGTTCGATCGTGTGGCGTGAAGACTGTACCGCATGACGAATTGGTACGATGATACCAAATCACATCGTCTGTGGATACTATTAGTAGGTGAAATGGCAATGTGCTGGCCACATATGTCGCAGAACAGATAACCGCTGGAGTAGGCGTGTTCTGGAGTGGAGACCGCGTCTTGGCAAACGTAGCGTGTGACACCCTCTGGCCAGATGGCCTGTCGACTCGCACAAGAGGGCCGGCCGCAACTAGATGCATAAAGCAGCAGACCGGGCTCTGTGGTGTATCTTGGGAGAGACCTATGTCAGGATAGTTGTAGGTACGTCATTCAGAGGGTCCTAAAGAAATCTCTCGTAGTAATGACGCAATCATCAAACTGGCTTTACTCTGTTTTTATAATTATAATATACCTACTTGTTTCTATAATATATGTAATAAAATGATAACGTATGATAAACAGTTCCTTGATCATTGAATACATCATTTTTTTTATATTGATATCCATTTTTTATGGTCGCATAATACCCTTTATCTCTTATAGTATTTTATGTAATCGATAGTACGATCCCAGTAAGTAGGTACCTATATCTGTAATAATATTGATTGGGTTAGCATAAAGCACTAAGTATTGGTACATAATATTATATGGCGTTAGTATGATTCAGATATCATAAAATTTTATACTAGATTTTGACCGCGGCTCCGCTCGCGTGAATAATTTTTTCCTGGATAAAAGTCATGCTTTATATTTTGCCTAGATAAAAGTATCCTATGTATTAATCTAGGACATGATCTACCGGTGTACCAAATTACATCGAAATCCGTTCCTTAGTTTTTGCGTGAAAAAGTAACAAACATCCATACATTTGTCGTTTATGATATTAGTAGGATTAATATATATTTATAACTTATTTATTCATGGACAGCTTACAGACTAATATCAAATTAATGAAGTTACTTTAGCAATAGGCTAAGATTAAGTTACTAATTACATGCTTTCACCTATGACTAATAAAACAATGTGCATTACAGTGTGTAGTCCTTGCTCACAAACTCAGAATATATACAAATCAAACTATAGGGATAATAATGGTACTACCACGCCTTACACGAATAAGTCAGGATAATAAAAGGAAATCGCGCCAAATTCTAACGCACAGCGTGTGCGTTAGAATTTTGAATTGAAATACTCGTCATTAATTTTTTTTAAATAAACTTTATTGCAACAAAAACACAGATATAGGTAACAAAAAAATTACAATTACATTAAAAATAATTGGCATATCTGAGTTGAGCTTTACAATGTTAAGAGGGATCCCCAATCTAGACTCATCATCAAGAGTAGCCGAGGAAGCAAAATATATATATTTTTTCTTTTTAACTTTCCTTGTAGGTACTCGAACTAAACAAGTGAATTACCAAGTATATATATAATATAATTTATATATATATTCATTTGTATCAGATTGCACACTCGCTTAAGAATTTTCATATCGGTTGCGTAAAGCAGAATACGAAAAATTGAACAGTGTAACAATTCTATTACATTGTATTTAGAAATCATAGTATTAAACGACTAAATAACGAGTCCAGCGGTTATACAATACATACATACCCTGCAAGAATCCTATTATCCCTTGGTGATTGTCATTACCCATGTAAAAAATATCAGTCAATGCATAAAACTAATCAAGTTCAAGGAAAATATGTGATCACTAGGCATATAATATTAGTGGTATGGATTTTCCTAAAAACGTGAGACAGGAAAAGCTGCAGAAGCAATGAAACAGAATGACGCTGAAACACTTACGCAGTACATTTAAGGCCATGGATAAAATATGCGTGTGATTTTTCCATTAAAATTACATTAGTTACTCGAAGGTACCAAAATGTGCAGTTTGTGTTCACTTATTACGTTTTCACTCAAGTTTAGTAATAAAGATTTTTTACAACACAAATATTATTAAACTTCATGCAGCGGGCGTTGAACGTTTTTACAGTTCTTCTTTTTCTTTGAGTCGGCTTTCTCCTTGTAATTATTATGTATCTACTACATCAAGTCTTTCTATCATATCGTGTCCGTAGGGAATACAATTATGTATTTCGATGATCTGTATTATCTACACAGTTTTATGTGAGTACAGTCAGCCACAAAAGTAGCTGAACACATTCAATCCTTAAAACGCTTTTACACATTAAATTCAATTGAAATATACTTTTTCTTTTTCTAAAATTAACTAGGCCTTTTGGACTTTATTTTATTGGAGAAAAAATGATTGTTATAACGGCACGACAGTCCAAAAGCGATTCGAATATTATTTTTTTTTATAGGAGCTCGATATAGTGACTGCACTGCGCCTGATGGTAAGCACGGTGCAGTCCAAATAGAGAATCGAATGGCATTGGACGATTATCCCATGTCATTCGACACAATCATGCCGGCCTGACTAGCTGCTTCTTCACGCTACGGCGGAAGGACCCAGGATTGTAGGAAGGAGGCAGCACGTGCGCCGCCAAACTATTCCCAAGCCTGATGGTGCGACAGAAGAAGGAACTATAGAACTATGGAACTATAGGAATAATGTAAATATATGGCTGACTGTAGGTCATATTATTTTACAATTTCCCCCCCAAAGGATTTTCACATTTAACATTATAGGCAGAAAAATTGTAATTTATTTAAAACTAAGTACTAACTTTTGCACACGGCTCCGCCCGCGTGTTTAAGTTTTTCTGGGATAAACGTCCCGCTATATTATATTTGCCCGGGATAAAAAAGGTCCTATGTGCTATTTCAGCCTATAATCGATCTCTATGCCAAATTTCTTTCAGGGCCTTTTAGCCGTTCTGGCGTGATTGAGTAACAAACATCCAAACTTTAGCATTTATATGTATACTAGCTTTTGCCCGCGGCTCCGCCCGCGTTAAAAAGTTTTTCCGGGATAAAAGTCCCGCTTTGTATTTTCCCGGGACACAACGTAGCCTAAGTTACTCCTTATTACATCAGCTACCTGCCAATAAAAGTCCCGACAAAATCGGTCCACCCGTACAGAGATTAGCCGGAACAAACAAACAGACAGACAGACAAAAATTGTAAAAAATGTACCGTGTATACATTCATATACATGTAGTAAAAAACGGTTATTTCAGTATTACAAACATACACTCCAATTTTATTTATATGTATAGATGTATAGACTAGATTTTCCTCGCGTCTCCACCCGCCTGTAAATTATTTTCCAGCATAAAAGTCCCGCTTTATATTTCCTGAGATAAAAAGTAGCCTATGTTACTCAGGAATAATGTAGCATTCTAAAGTTGGAAGATTTTTTTAAATCGGTCGAGTAGTTTTTGCGTTTATTCTTTACAAACTTACAAATCTTTTCTCTTTATAATATTAGTGTATACTAGGTGGTGTTCACGGCTTCGCCCGTGTGAAAAGGCTTTCCTACGACAAAAACCATTAAAACACAGTACGATGCCAGCGCCATCTACTTAAAAACATATAAATAATCATATATATAAATATCCAATATTTCAAATGGGTGCTAATTACCAGAATAAAAGTAACCTATGTGTTAATACAGGACATGACCTACCCGTGAACTAAACATCCATATCCATTTAGTGGTTTTTGCGATTACCTACTGTTTCCTTTTTATATTTTTCTACGTTTTTTACAAAGATTCAAACATTTCCAAAAAATTCGCATTTACAATATTATACAGGTAGATAAAAAAAATCAGTCTATAAAAAAAAAATCCAATGTAGTTTTTTCGTAAAGCATATACAATCATAATTACAGCCACACAGACTTCTAAAAACTATTATTTTTGATTTTGTTTTCTTCAATATCTATAATGTACAGACATCGGTTTGTTACAATTTTATTATATACCTTTATGCTGTAATTTCGGTAGCTAACAAACATGATTCGATAATATTCAGAATATAGAGCACAATAATCTATACAGCGATATTAATTTAAACTCAGTGTACGTTGCCTTAATGCTGTTGATTCCACCGTCTAGGTGTGCAATAAAAAGCGGGGAACTGAGAAATCATTTTCATTCCGTTTTTTGCCTCGGAAGCGGTTCAACCATCTATACTCGATCATGCAAAACAAATTGTCAAGCGGATGGCATCCGAAGTTCATAAAGTTTGCAACGTTCGCGCTAGTGTCATTGTATCTTTGTGATGTGACCTGCGAAGAAAATCCGTATCTGTGTGATGAGACCTGCGCAGGAAATCCATTAGTGGTCACCCCCCTAGGAGAGGTTAGCGGGTTCTATATGAAAACTAGAGGAGGGAGAACGATAGCTGCGTATACGGCTATACCTTATGCTGTAGCACCTGTTGGAGATTTGAGATTTAAGGTATTTATTTGTGATTGGCGTAAAAAAATATAATAGAGTCTTCTATTATCTATTTGTTTATTTATAGACGTTTATCTCAAATATTTTATACGCAAATAACTAACATAAGACTACTGTTATTAAATTCGTCCATGAATATAGGAATAAGAGATTTAATTTTAATGTTCTTAAATTTTTTCACACTTTGTATCATTCTATATTAAATTAAGAACATTATTTTCCTTCCCTTATACAGCGATAAGATTCCTCGACTGTCATTATCGATTCAAAGATAAAATAATGTTTGTCAACGAAGTCATTACAAACCGATTCTCGTCTCTGCATTACGTACATTGTATTTTTTATTTCTCGCAATGATGCTTTAATTATAAAACTAGGTTTTGCCCACTGCTTTGTTTGCGATAAAATTATTGCGCATATCCCGAAGTGAGAGCTCATTACGAGGGTAAAAATGTTCATAATATAGCACAAAACAAAACACACATCATGCCTTTATAACTGAAGCGGCAGGTGGTGGTGCAAACAAGGCACGGGATAAAGTTGTTTCCTATAAGTCACTTGAGGATAATGTTCCTTTGACTTTTAGTGACAGAATTTTTAGAATCGTATCAGTTTTACCTCCTACAATCAAACTTCTAAACCCAAGAACGACAAACGAAACAAATAAGGAATTACGCCTATGCAGGCAAAAGGTGAATTATGATCCCGTCGCGTTTTTAAAAAAGGCCACGGCGCGGCGGGGAGCACTTTCAGATTTTCACTAATTTTCGAATTTTCATTCCATACACCCTTGATTTTATATTTTAATAGAATCCTGAAAAAGAAACAGTCGAAAGCGGGATTTGAACCCACGACCTCCGGCGTACCGTGCCGGTGCTCTTTCAATTGAGCTATTCCGACCCCGCCATCGATTGCCAATTTCAGGATCCGTACTTAATTCTCTTAAAGGAGATGACTCTTTTTTGGAAAATCTAATTCGGGTTATGAAAAATATTTCAAACAGTATGAAGTACCTATATGTAGCAGGTTTCAAAAAACGAAATCACAAACAAACAACATTTCCTTCATCGTAAAGATATATGCGTTATTGTACAACATTGTAGTACCACGTGGCGATTATTTTAATCACTGTTTATTAGATAGACAAATGCTGATAGTCCCATAGTGCCTAGGCAACTATGGATGTAGGTGGTTCGCGTGATTTATGCAATCAACTTTACATAAACTCTACGGAAAATGACGTTATTCACTCGTACAACTGCAGACTCAAATACATATTTGTTTGTAAGATATTTATAGAAGGAAAAAATCTAAAGAAATGCTTAGTATTTTTTGTTGAAGTAACACTTAGTATCTGTCAATAAAATCAAATAAGTACTTATGATATAAGTAATTTAAAAGTGATTAACAATTACAAAAAAAATGCTAGCCAACTAGCTTTACGTAATTTTTATCACAAGTTTTTGTAGCATAAGTATGCTACATACTTATGTAGTTAGGTACTAAAAAGTCTTGTTCAGCCATAGTCTACTAAAATATGTACTTACATAAAGAGGACTAGCGAATATCGCTATCTTTCGGTGCCACAACATGCAAGCTAAGCAGAATACAAATAGTTCTTCTGGAATTAAGACGTACTTGCTCCTATGAATATGAGCCATGAATAGGTTTCAAATTGGATTGGCTGATCATATAAATATTTGTCTCGGTGCGAAGGGCGAACTCGCAAATTTGTTACAGAATAATCTCACCACCCACTGAATCACAGGTGTTTCTGTAGGTATTAGCTGCATGCAAAATCTATATTTTAATTAAGGCCCTATTCATATTTCACAAATAAACATATGGCGCCGACTGTCTTTACTCGAGATAAATTCTTAAATCGGTGTGGTTTCAGATGTCTTGATAGCCAAATTGCTGCCACCTTCTTCCCAGAAGGTATGATTTTGCACAAAATTATGACATTATATTACACTTTTTACATTATATTATACATTATACTATTATACATTATACAAATATACTTTTTGCCCGACATGACACGGTTTTGTTTTTTTGTTGTTGACGCGGAGAAAGTGACTTATTACTACCGCCCAGTGTTCAAGGGGAACGACTGAGCGGTTATGTTGGGTTCACCGTGCCTTACGACCCGACGTTGAGCCGCCCGGAGAGATGGAAAACGTCGGGCGACCGCCGGGCCGAGTCCCTAACCTATGTAGGTACACCGCACGGCATACCAACCAAAACTCCGCGGTGGCCATCTTCGGCGCATTAGGGACGGATGCGGGCTTCCTCCGACTCACGTCTAAGTTGTCGTCCGCAACCGCCCCTGCGCGTACCGCTATTGCGGTCCGTCTCCTGTTGTGGCGGGGGCTCAGAAGCCCCCGTACACCGAAGGACGCCCTTGGCGTCAGAGGCAGCGTGCGGCACGCTGCCGTCCATCACGGGGGTCACAGAAGTTGGCTAGACTAATAGGTGGGCGGCCCCTCCCGCCCACCCGTGACCCCCGGAGGCCCCTATTAGTCGCTTTTTACGTCAGGCAGGGGATACCGTGGTGGAATTCTCCAAACGCCCCCAATTCACAGGGCGGGAGACGTCGGTCAGTCGTCCACCCGACGCCTCCTACGTCTCGTCTGGCGCCGGGAGGGATCACCACTGCGCTGGCGATCCCTCTCGGCACTCTCCTTCCGCGAGAGGACCGCCTCGCAGAAGTGGGCCACCGCCTGCCAGGCCTACCGGCCGCCGACCATGGAAGCGACCACGGCCGGCAGCGAGAGGTCTTCTCCTACGACTGCTCTGAGAGCGCTGCATTCTTCACCCAGGCTGGGCAAAACTCTAACGTGTGTTGGGCCGTGTCCATTGGGCAGTTGTCACAATAGTGACACACGGCCGACTCCTCTATCCCCACCACCCGAAACAGGAACTCACCGAAGCAGCCATGCCCGGTGAGCACCTGCGACAGGCGGTATGTTGCCGCTCCGTGGCGCCTGTCCAGCCATTCGGCAAAGACAGGACGCACTGCCTCTACGACCCTGTGCCCCCACGACGGGGCCTCCAGCCTGAGACGCCAACATGACAAGGTGGAAGCAGAAAAACGAGAAATTTTGCTTTATTATCCATAAACTAACCGTACATTGAAAATTATAGTAGGTACCTAATACTGCGACGTAATTGTTTCGAGCAAGTCTATTTTACAAGTACAAAATGTTTTAAAAAATATATTTATAATTGGACTACTTCATACCGTTTAGATTTCATTAAAAAATAATATAAGTAACCAGTTTCCTTGTACTACGAGTTTATCAAACGAGGCGTCAATGAAACCAAGTTAAAATTATGTGTTTTTTTTTTAAGAAACTTTATAACAATTACATCGTTTCACCATTTATATTTAATTGTATGAAAATTATTTGAATTTGTAATTAGATAACCTACTTAACCGACTTCCTTTTGGCAAATCATTGTAGCTACTTTATTATTGAAACGTATTTAGACATGAAAATTAATCTTAATGAAATGTAAGTAATGTTTGTTATGAATGCAATATTTCTTACAAACATTCACTTATTTGCTTTGCAATAGAGAGTGTTCGAGGAACTGCTCAGGTCAACACTAGGTACTGTCTAATTCCATCACCGCAGAAGGCTTTATAACTTATAAGGTTCAGGGCGTTTAGCGTTTATGAATGGCGCGAATATATGTCTCCTTACCTTGTGCAACCAGAATCCACGTAATTTATTTTGGAACAGGTACACCTTGGAGATCTTCAAGAATAGACCTCTTCAAGGACCATCAACTGACATTTCCTCTAATATTGTAATTACTTATTACCATGCGTAGTCACTAAGTTAAAGACACACTTCTGTTTTCAATCTCCTTAAATAAAACTGCCATTTGTCCATTGATGTGTTAAACAACCCATTTGTCACACATAATATGGAAAGAGCTACGCTTATGCAGTTGGAATGTATAAAAAAGTGCATAATTACATTCTACGAATAACGAAACACGAAAATCATCAAAGAATATAAAAACTACTTTTAATTAAAGGACAATGTATTATTTATCGAATAGGCCTCACTACAATTTACAACGATGGATTGTAAGAAAAAACCTCTACGAATCAATACCGAACCGGTTTTAGTTAAGTATTATAACCAAACGTTCTCAGTTTTAATGCTTTAATTAAAAAACGTGTATATTCTTTACCTTCGTTACTTGATTAAAATTTGTTTAGATGAAATATGTTAAACTTTTAGAACAACATTGTAGAGATCATATTCTATTATTGAATCAGCTTGACGAGAGAGTAAGTACGGTGACTAGTTGTTGGTTTTCGTGTAGTACCCAATAGTAAATTCTAAGTAAAGTATTTGGAAGAGGACGATAGCCTAGTTGGGAATGGAACGGTCTGCCGCGACAATGTCCGGAGGTTTTTTTTTCATAAAATAAATAAAAAAATAAAGCTATGTTTGTATTGTTGTTTAATGTTTATCACTTAGAGTATGTATAACTATCTACTTACTCTAAGGTTTATCAATTATCGTTCGCTTTAACGGCGAAGGAAAACATTACGAGGGTATGTGAAGTCCGTCAATCAGCACTAGGCCATCGTGGTTGACTGAGGCTTTAACCCTCTCAGTTGTAGAGGAGGCCCGTGTGCAGTAGTGGAGTAGTGCCGTAGTGCAGTAGTGCCTGTGTGCAGTACAGTGCTGGTATTATAATCGGATATCTGGAAGTCTACCAGTAACATATTCTTATTCCCATTTTTAACGCCAACAGCACATGATGCACATATAATAAGAATTTAATCGATCTTTTACGGCCGCATCTTCTAAGATCAATGCAATTTTGATAGAAGCATTATAAATAGAAATTGTTTCTAATGGATTCAATAGCACGGTCGATAGAATTCCATACTAAATATGACTAAAATTAATGGAATGTACTCAATCATCAATGCATTTGAAATTTTCATAGAAATTGACGGCGAATAACACGATTACTATAATATTACTAGTTCTGATTTTTAACCCTAAGTAAAGGATCAGCAAGTAGGTAAGTACTGACTAGAAATACAGCCTTCTAGTCTACTTTAAACATTGTACCTGCCCTCGACGTGTTTTATTTACCGTAGTAAAAATATTTTTTCTTTTTTTTCAGGCTCCGGTGCCAGTACATTCTTGGGAAGGAACGTTTGATGCTACCAAAGAGAGTCCGAAATGTGTGCAAAGGAATCCATACACCCGACAACAGGAAATAGTTGGCCAGGAAGACTGTTTATACCTCAACATTTATACCCCTGTGTTAGATAATGTACGTCGACTGTACCTCACTTTCTAATTATGTTATAACAACGTATTACGTGAGAAATAGGTACCCCTGAGAAATTATATAGGCACCTAGAAGAGCATAGATTTTCATGCACCTCTGTGCATACTGGGTAATAGCATATTTTAGATCAGTACCTATCGTACTCATGTCTTATCAATATTTGAGTTTAAAAAATACCAATACGTTATTTATAGTTTGTCAAAATACATAAAAAATATAGCTATGGAGTGACTAAATCAAACACCAATACATTTGGCAACACAAGGTACGAAGGGATTTTGAAGTAAAATGAAAATATTTCAAGGAAAATGTTTGAAGTAAAATGAAAATATTTGAAAATTTACAGATCGTTACGTGATTATTCGGTAAAGTAAAGACAATACAATTATTATAAGATACCTTACAATACTTAGTATAGTATTTAGGCACTCGTTTTATTCTGTAAAAATCGCTCTAGATTTGCTTCATCATTGCCTCCTTTTCGCATATAAACAAAGGCTGCTTTGCTCGTCGAATGTTTTATACTGGTCGCACGTCCTACTAAAATGTAAGGAAAATACAATATCTCAGTCTATTTTCTGGTAATTTTAAGGCTGCTCTGAAAGTTCCGGAACTTTTTCAAAATATTTTCCTTAAATTATTTCATCATCGGCTGTTGCAAACATTTTATGTACTTCCCCTACTCGAATAACTGTTCCTCGCGGGTTTGAGTTAACTGTATGAAAGTATCTGTGAAACCTAAGCCTTATAAGGATAAGGCGTAGATTTCAATATCATTCTTTATTAGCAAACTAGCTTTTGCCCACGGTTTCGCCCGCGTTAATAAGTTTTTCCGGACTAAAAGTACAAACCTTCCCGTTGAATCACTCTATCCAATACATTTATTTGGATAAAGATTAATATTATGACGTTGATACAACTCTTAACAAATAATGCATTAATTTCGACCAAATTTGATTACCATAAAAACGGTTCTAGTGAGTTAATCTTAAAAGATAGACACATACTGTCGCGGACATTTTTTTAGATCATTTTAAGAGGAATAATTCTTTCATACATATATTTTTGGTATCTTGAACCGTTTTCGCAGCGCACGCAATGCAAGCCCTCAAGGATGAATAATTTTCCCCGTTTTTTTCACATTTTCCATTATTTCTTCGCTCCTAATAGTTGCATCGTGATGTTATATAGCCTAAAGCCTTCCTCGATAAATGGTCTATTCAACACAAAAAGAATTTTTAAATTCGAACCAGTAGTTCCTGAGATTAGCGCGTTCAAACAAACAAACAAACTCTTCAGCTTTATAATATTAGTATAGATGTAAACATTTAAGTAAGTTAGCAGTTGCATATATGGTGATTATTCTCTTTTCATTATGCACAATAATTTATAATTATTTCTTTTCCATGTTCAGTCTTTTGATAACATAGGACAGTTTGACTTTGAAGAATTTCTTAGTCGACATTGCACTAAGTTAAACGGATGATAGCAAGTAGTGGCGATGCAATAATTTAAATGGATAATGATTAAGAAATTAGTTGAAAAAAAAAGAAACATCACTTTGTTAGTCATTTTGTTGTTGTAGATGCGATATGTCACTGCGTCTTAATTTAATCACTGGATCTAATTACTATAATTATTGCTTGCAATTCAAAGTTATTTCCTAGATTGCCATAATCCGCCACAGAGAACAGTAATCAACAATGCAATTATATCACAAATCCATTTATCTATACTAATATTATAAAGAGGAAAGATTTGTTTGTTTGTAATGGATAAGCCCAAAAAGAACTGGACCGATATTGAACACTCTTTCACTAATAAGAAGCTACATTCCTCCTGAGTGATGCATGCTACTTTTTGTCCCGGGAAAATATTTTTATTCCAAAATAAATTTTTCACGTAAATAAGATAGATAAAAAGATCTTACAGAACACCGACGTAAATTTTTGGGAATTTAATTAAAATATATTGAAAACACAACTTTTAATACTTACCAATTAATTTTTAATATTTTATAATACTTAGGTAAGTAAAGATTTAAAAATATTCTTGACGTGTAATAGTATAACTAACTTTAGTAAGTATACCTTATGACAGTTTACCTTATCAAAATGCTTACCTAGGTACTTGTTTACTCTTCTATAATAATTAGGTACCCTCCAAAAGAAATTGTCTAGTTTTAATACTATCAGATTCTCGTCCCAGTTGACATATTTCTACGTTTTTCCAGGATTTAGCACACAAACGTAAGTTACCAGTAATGGTATTTATTCACGGAGGCGGTTGGATGTGCGGCGATGGTTCCACTGACATGTACGGCCCACAATTCCTTCTGGATCAAGAAGTCATTTTAGTTGTCATAAACTATAGATTAGGTATGTATAATAAGTATAAAAATATATTAAATAAGAGCGGATATCAATAAACGATGTCAGTATCACCGGATCCACCACGAAAATTGACCAATGATTTTTTTGTTTAATATGCTCATCGATGGATTTTAATTAGTTAAGAGCCGATTTCACCGTATACTGATAAAGTCTCTACGGTACTTATGTGCCATATAAACTACAGCTTTTGGTGTCACAGACCTCGAATACAAATATCTCGCAGACAAAGTCATTAGCAATGTGTCAATAATTTGTTAGATAGCGTTATATGACAAATAGTTATCAGCACCTTTATCCGGCTGCGTTGAAACTGGCACTCATTCTTGGTATCGTGCCGCAGATGACGGATGAGATAGCATCTTTAAATCGTTAATTAATATTAGGTAAATCTTGGAGATGATCTTGATTGATCTTGTTCTTTGGATGCGGGCCGCTTCTGATAGGTCCATCTAGAAATCTTTGGGGGAGGCCTATGTTCAGCAGTGGACGTCATGTGGCTCATGATGTTGATGACATCTTGGAGATAATGGTGTAAGTAAATCTTTGGTATTTTAGGTCCTTTGGGATTTTTATCAACGAAGGACGAACACTGTCCAGGAAACAACGGTCTTAAGGACCAACAAGAGGCGTTGCGGTTTATTCAGAAAACAATACAGAGTTTTGGTGGAGATAAAGATTCTGTCACAATATTCGGTGAAAGTGCTGGTGGAGCGAGTGTTCATTTTCACATGTTATCAAAAACAAGTGCAGGTAACAGGTGCAGGCATTCATTAAGTATACCTATATTGCTTAGGCAAGAGGTCTCTCTCTCTCTCTCTCTCTCTCTCTCTCTCTCTCTCTCTCTCTCTCTCTCTCCCTCTCTCTCTCTCTCTCCCTCTCCCTCTCTCTCTCTCTCTCTCTCTCTTTCTCTCACGCTGTCTAATATAAGGAGAAAGTTAATACCAACGTAAACGTATTTTATTATTAGCCTTCGCAAGAGTTCATTGATCACTAAGTATCAGCTTGGTAGTATATCAGGAATAAATTATGTGCAAATGGTCACACACAAGTAATTACCGCCCCACATTACCTCTGCTGCATATTGCAAGGAATTCTGAGATACTCTATAGCCACAGTCTCCAAGGCGTAGGTAGGTAGAAATATTTTAACAGATTGCCTGAAATTTGTTGCCGAGTTCAAATCCAGTAGTTATTGCTCGTGTTCAAATCTCTTTTTAATTATTCACACTAAAATTGGTCGGACTACACCATATAGAAGTTGCAATACGTATTACAATATAATCTAAATATACTGATTCTTTTTCAGGTCTGTTTCATAAAGCAATATCTGAATCAGGAACAGCATTGGTACCGTGGGCCGAAGCTCCTCCAAGTGAAGCATTAAGAAATGCTTTTCGACTTGCCAAGTTCTTAGGCTGTCCTCAAGCACCTTCTGAAAGAATGTTAGACTGTCTTCGCAATAAAGATAGCTATGAAATTATAGACACAGAATTTCGGTTTTATGTACGTATATTTTTTAGCTTATCTACGATATTCGTAGGGATAAAGATTTTACCTGGTAATATACGACGTCCTATCAAAATGTATTATTACAATCATGGGACAGAATATCGCTTATCAAGTAGTTGTCCACGACATCATTTGGATGAATGATGAAATATATTTTTATTTAAAATTTTAATTGTGTTTACGAGATTATTTTGTATGCGCTTGTGATATTTCCAAGTCTTCCACTAAACAATGGATTTTTTTTTGTCATAGTAATTTTATTATAGAACATTTAAATTGCCCAATGTCGGATCAAAATTGTTGTTCACTTCATTTTAGTTGTTTTATCAAAATAATCCGTTAATTTTTTTTTCAGGAATGGGACTATGAGCCTATGACTCCATTCAAGGCAGTTGTTGAGCCAAATTTGCCAGGAGCATTTTTAACAGCACCTCCACGACAACCTGAAGTACCTGCAGTGCCTTGGCTTACCGGCTTGAACAAAGATGAAGGATGCTTAAAATCTGTCTGTGAGTTTATTTTTTTTTCGTTTTGCCTTACTATTGACAATAAAGTTTCTTCCATTTTCTACATTTGGCTATATCATTACTAACGATGAAGTAAGAAGAGATACCTATTTTGTTCCTAAATCCGACGAGATGTAGCAAAATATCTATCTATTCCTTTTCATATACACGTAGCTCGTTGGAATCTGAATGTCCCCTCTACATTTAAATTTGTTGTAGTCTATTTAATTTATTCCTTTACACATTACAGGGATAACATCAAATAAAACGAGGTACGAGGAATTCATGTCTGGATTTGATATTATTGCTCCGATTACATTTTTCTATGCTAATTCACCAGCCGCAGATGACATTACGCAGAAAATACGCGAAGAGTATATGTCGGGTGATGAGGATGCTGTAAAGAGAGGCATTCTTGAGGTACATAAATAGGAAATTTAACTAAACCATGCCATAGTCAGTCATAATTAATTTTACAAAAATAACTAAACATTTGTAGTTAGTTTTATTATAATTTCAGCGAAATTATCCGTTTTTTTAAGAGAGAATAATCCTTTGCATATTTTATTCATTCCTTGAGCATATTATAATGCTGAAATTGTACGTAGTCATTTTCTTGCAGATTTATTCAGACTCTTATTTCAACTACCCTGCTGTGGAGGCCGTGGAGTTAACCTTAAATTACACAAAAAACCCAATATATCTATATGAACTACAATATAGAGGAACGAACAGTTTTTCACAAATCTTTGGAGACCTTGAAGGCGATTACGGTATGGTTATTTTTACGACATAAATTAACTGGTTTTTATTTGTTCCGACAAATACACAAAAAACTGGAAATAAGCCTGTTATCTGCCGACTAATTATTTATTCTAAAATAATATTTTTGTGAGGCACTCATTTATATTTCGGTATCTACTTAAACGAATAACATACGATTGTTAGCTTACCGTGGCTTATTCATAATATGAGACTGATGCAAATATTATTTTTAAGAGGTTGCGTGGAACTCTTAGCATAGCGGGACACAGTTTAATCAAAAATAATAATAGCGTGTTAAAATACTTCTAATATTTTGTATAAACACATTCTAGACCGAAATTCCTAGACATTCAATTACATTCTGTGATATGTTATATAAATAACCATTCATGTTTATTAAGATATATTTTATAAAGCACCTTTTTTACAGGTGTATGTCACGCCGACGAATTGATGCATCTTTTCCCTATTTACTTCTTGAAAGAACCATTCTCTGACGTGGACATTGAATTCAGCAGACTGTTCGTAACTTTATGGACAAATTTTGCAACTTCTGGGTAAGTAACCATAATTATTACTTATGGGTGATAAACTAATAATCTCTGTTAGTAATTGCTCATATCTACTCTTAATTGCAAAATGTACCTATTGACGTAAGTGCTGTTTATGCGAGGTTTTTATTTTATACAACGGCGAGCTGGTCTCACCACAGTTTACACTGTGTAATTAAGTATTGCAAATATTTGCACATGAACTTAGGAATTTTCAAATATGAATGATAACTACTTGTGCTTTAGCGAAATATATTTTAAGGTATAGTTCCTCGTCTGGGTCAATATTTTATTACTTTTGAATGTAGTTTTATTAAAATATATTTATCATATTGACTGCCTCGGTGGCGTAGTTGTATTACAGTACGACTGCAAAGCTGAGGTCTCGGGTTCGATCCCGGGTCGGGCAAAGTGATATTGAGTTTTTCTATTCAGTATCAGCTCGGAGTCTGGAATTTGTGCCCGATATGGCGATAGGCTCGCCCCCTATCACATCATGGGACGGAATAATGGCGAAAAGTGGGTACACTAGTTGCGCCTCTGCCTACCCCTTCGGGGATAACAGGCGTGAGTGTATATGATATGATATTTATCATGTAAATGAACAAGAAACCTGAATAAAAAAATTAAAACCATTATTTTTGGGCTCCATCTAGTGGCATAACAATATGTGAGTAACTGCCCACTGGGCACTGTATAACTGTATATAACACTAAATACTATAAAACTCAAAATGTCAAATCGCCAAAGGCCATCTTCTCTGACTAAGGTAATAAACGAGAGCATCCTACTAATATTATAAAGGCGAAAGTTTGTAAGAATGTATGGATGTTTGGATGTATGGATGTTTGTTACTCTTTCACGCAAAAACTACTGAACGGATTTCGATGAAATTTGGCACAAGGGTAGATCATGTTCTGGATTAACACATAGGCTAACTTTTTATCTCGGAACAATATAAAGCGGGACTTTTATCCCGGGAAAACTCATTTACGCGGGCGGAGCCGCGGGCAAAAGCTAGTTTCTATATAAAAAACCAAAGAGCATTATTAAATACGTACTACGGAAAAACAAATCGTTCGTACCTATAGTAGCTTCAACAAGTGTAAAAGCTGCAAAAAAGCAAAGATGTAAAAAAGTGACGATAGCCTGGTTGGGAGTGGAACGGACTCCTGAGACGAATGTCCGCAGGTTTAAAACCCAAGGGCACACACCTCTGACTTTTTTACGTACGTTCGTACGAACGCTTAACGCTGAATTCGTAGCATCGTTCAAAGTAATGCTCGCGGCAAGAAAATATAAACTTGTAGGTAATAGGTACGTCGTATAGAGCGGCTCGATATTTGTAACAAGTAAAGGCACATCGATTTCTCGACCCACGCTTCTCCCTTGGTGAGATGTCGTTAGATTTGGCTCAACTCCTTCCCCCATCCTCAAATCACACGTGAGATTTTTCAAAATGTGTGTTTCAAGTGTAAATGCTTTGGATTTATTGTAAAAACCACAATAAATATTATTGTTTAATATTTGGCCATATTCTAGTGAAGGAACATATTTTACTTAATTTAACTGAATTTGACTCTGTTTCTTGCGAAAAGAATAGCGTGATATTTTACCGAGACCCCCCTTTATCCAAAGTATAAGTAGATGAGATTCGGCTCGATCCCCCCGCCCCTGAACGCCGTACGGAAATAATGGACGCCCCTAAATGCTCTAGTGACTAGTCTACACTGAGCTTTGAAAAAATATAAAAACAATAGATATTCAATATTATGTTTCCGAACTGCAAAATGAAAAGAAATGCGTATTTTAAATTCAAATTTCAGAAAATTCGTGTCTTATGAGATTATACTACATAATTTGTGCATGTATTTTCATTTTTGTACATTGTAATTTTCATTTTAGAAATCCAAATGAACCACAGCCGGTGCCTTTTAAATGGGAGCCCGCCACGAGTGCAAAGAAAATGGAATACTTGGAACTAAAAAGAAATTCCCGTATGAGCGAGCATTTAGCAGCTAGGTCAAAACGTTGGTCTTCATTACCACTGTGGCAAAATATGAAGAGACGAAGATACATCGATGAATTATAGTACTTAATGGGCATGATGTTTTTTTTAATGTTACTTTATAGCAAGAGGTACTATACCTACTTTTATGACCAAGACATCTTGATTGTGGACCGTGGTGGATAATAACAAATCAACTGAAATCCCACCGATTGCTACTTTAAAACTGTCTTTTCATATGCTCAGTGTGCAATATCAACAACTTCAGTTTCTAGGTGGATATTCACCCCATAACCTTATTTATTTTACAGTTTTATTGTACAACCACATTTTGTAACACAATGTGATGAAAACTTAATAAATTATTGCACACCTTCAGTCTACATTCGATGTGAATGTGCCACTGTATTGTTATATTTGATTCTGTAGACACTATTTAAGAGAAAACTTTCAACATTTCACATAATATAGTACTTTTTGAAGTTATACCTACTATTATTAAAAAATGATGATAGTGTAATTTTAAGATGCGCGCGCATCATGTAATACAAAAAGTCACGGGTTATGCGCGCGCATCTGTGTAATTTAGTTTCAATACTATTAACCGACTTCAATAAAGGAGGCTTTTAATATCCTCACTTTATTCTATCAGGAACTTTACCTTAGAGGATAGGGTAGGGCTTCTAGTGTGGCGGGTCTACTGTACTGTGCACCTGCCACCCCTATACCCTCTTGACCTCCCAAGCCAATTTGAACCTACTTCACCCCCAAACACATTTTGACCCTCCTTGACCCCAACCAAAATTGACTCCTGACCCCCCTTGACCTCCACACCCATTTTTGACAGCTGAATCTCTTGACGCCTACAGCCATTTTTGACCCTTGACCCTCCCAGTTTAACATAATTAATACTAAATTATTTAATGATGCCAAAGAAATATAATTTCTCTCACGCGTACATAAGTACTCGCACCCTTTTTTATTTTGTAATATAGTGTGCATTTTATTTCATTGAGTAATTACTTTTTTTGCTACGATACTACGGTATAACAGGAAAACAGAAACTTACATAATTTTATAGTGTGTGGCTTTTTTTATTTCGAAGAATTTATAACATTAACAACGACATGAATCCCATCAGCTGTTATCAATACCACAGTCCACACGTACTCTACTCAGTACATACTATAATAAAGTTTAAATTAATTGCCATCATAAAAGAGATTGTCACATTGCAGAGAAGAATTCCACCAGGAGTCAAAATCTTCATAAGTACTAGCAGTATTCATTAAATTGTCATCATTAGCCATAGCACAGAAATGACAGTAATCATCGGTATTTGGACTTTCATGTCTTAAGTGAAATGTATAGTGCTTTTTCCATCTGAAAAAATTGTAGTATAATGTTGGATTCTGAATTATATAGTACATAGACTCAGCCAACTTCTCAGGCCCCAAAGCAAGAGCATCCAAAAAGGATCCGGGCGGCAGAAATCTATAAATTTAAGGGTAACATTAGATGAGTTATTACTTTAAAGCACCTTTTAGTGTACATTATGTAAAAACTACCTTGAATAGTTTACTCCGCTTAAGACAACCGGAACAGTATTGTAATTTAAAGCATATAAAATCTTTTCTGTGATATAATCTTCACTAAACGCGTTTTCGAACGCAAAATAGAAATAGTAATTATGCTCCAAATGTTTTAAGCATCTATTCATTACATTCTTGGGACATTGCAAGCTCCCGCACTCACCATATATATCTAATGTCAAATTATATAAACGTAATTGATTTTTAATTTTCTCGGCGTATTCTTCTCTCCGACTTACAGTATAACAGTTGGACACGAACCAAGCAGCTGCCTTTGTTTTAGTTTTGAGTTTTGAATTTAATTCTTCATCTAGTGGATCCATGTCTTCTGCATTAACCCAATTAATATTCAATTGTGGTCCAATAACGTATTTGCTTGCATTTTTGACCACGAAATATCCCCAAACTGAGTCAGAGTTCAATTTGTACGTCCACGTCCAGTTAAAGTACCCGTTCCAGATTTTAGAGCACATGCGATAGTTAGCTGCAGCTTCAATATTTGCAAATACGTATTTTTGACGCACTGATCGGTACAGTGGCAGATCGGCCATATTCAAGTTAGTCAACAGTTGTGGACCATTAAAAACAATAATGTCAAATTTCGTGTATTCACCGAGAATAAATCTATCGCCTGTGACATAACAATTTGTCCATTCGCATTTCTTTTGTACGAAAACGGACGTCCCTTCTTCAAAGTATATGAACGGGATTTTTTTGCGATCTGTCCATAATAAAATATACTTCATGTTAGCAGTTTTATTTGTCTTCCCAACAATCACTTTATTGCTCTTTTGGATATCGATAGAACTCGTCAACAAACGTTGTTTGAAATGATAATTGACTAACATAATAAGCACCAATGTTGTAACAATTGTGTAACAAGCCAATCTAGACAAAATGTACTGGCGTAAAACTCTTTTGAAACAGTTTAATAGCTTTACGCAAAACATTACGATCGCTGGTATACCTTCATGAGCGTTTGGAGTAACAGAGACGTTAGGGATCGCAAATATGTATGAATACATCAATGTTTGTTGATAAACAAAGTATGTACTTGTAAACAAACTTTAGTATGGAGAATAAGACATTTCTTTGGAAATATTAGGAGCGAACATGTTACAGAGCGCATTTGGCATAGTTTTCATGACCGTACTCTGCCTAACGACTAAGAGATACAGCTTTAGGAAGATGAGTTAAAAAATCACATATTACTCGTCGTGATACTTGGGAATTAAACGCAACAATTCTTAGTACAGAGGGTTTATAAGTTGCAAAAAAGCTCAAGAATGAAACTTTTTTTGCGTTAACTGGATATAGAATCCTTAAATGATTACCTCTTATCTGAAATATGCTGCTACCATTGTTGGTTGCTACTTGATAAGGTTACCAAATATAAACATGCATCATGTACGTAACATTAAACAACTTTATTTGAAAAGGGTACAGTGCAATTCAATACAATAACTGTCAAACACGGCACATAGGATGTTATACAGGCTTTGCAAAGGTAAGAGAAATAATCATATCGTTAATAGTTGGGTTCAGCCCCATACTCGCACGTTTTGGTCCCAGGAACAAGAGGCCATGGCGACCCCATTCGGTGCCACAGAAATAGAAGTCACTCTGTTCTCGTGCCCGTTTAGTGTACCTGAAATGAGTATAATTAATGATATCGAAAATTGTAGCGATGCGATCGGTTGATTACGTTAAAAGACATATTTCTTCCAAAGTCAATAAGTAATCCATCAATTAAAGTTTATAATCCGACCGAAAAGAGAAGTCATACAATTGAACAGTTTTATTCATACAGCAGCAGTTTTCATTTGCTTTCACTATGTATTATCATTTTATAGCGATGATAGCATAGCGATTATAGCATAGTCCTTAACTGCATTGAAACTATTCAATTTGTCAATGAAACCCGGTTTCTTAAGCATAGGTAGGTATAGTCAATGAGAAATCCACCTTAAAAGGTTTAAACTTCAAATCACCTATCATAGGCCTTATTTAAAAAATATGTATTATTCTTCCTCACGTAATACGGATAATTTAAAAATGTAACTGATTGAATAGTTATAATTTCACTAAATAATTGTCTATCATGCATTGATGCTAGCGCAGGGGTGCATACACTGATTGATAGAAATAAAAAATACCGGGTGGAAGGGAAACGCTCTCGGAAACGAATACAGGTGATAGTATTGGTGATTCCTGACGTGATGGCACTAAAAAAATCGCGATCGCATTGTTACAATTTTAGTAGGATTTTCTCAAATTTCTGTACAGCTTCACGTATGGATAGATAAATCAAACTACTATTCTGAAAAACACAGTAAAAAAGGTCAATATTTCAAATAAATCGTAATGAAACACGTACATCAGCTGACGGGTTAACGACCGCGGGCCGGTGTCGGCGCAGCGCGGCGGCCGCCCAGTTTTTTGTACGCTTTACATTGCGCGCGCATGAATTACGGAAATACTAAAATCGTAAGTATTATCGCTTAGCTTTGCAAATGAATATAGTTTTTCGTTAATGTTATGGTTCTTCTCTCTTACCGTTCCGGTATAGAGAGCGTTTCCCTTTCACCCGGTATTTATAACAATATGACTAACTTTCTGTACGGCAGTTTCATAGGTACGTAATACAATGTTTGGTGTCGCTTCCTCTAACGGTATAGGACAAGCTAAACATGATTAAGACAAAATGTTGTAAATCTACACCAGACATACTAACATTAATATTGTAAACGCAAAAGATTATAAAAGTGTTTGTATATTTGTATTGTTGAACACGCACATCTCTAAATTGATTTCGATAAAATTCGGCATAGATGATATAGAATAATAATAATAATATAACTACTGTACATAATGAGACTTAACATCTTATGTCTCGGGATGACGAGCGCAGTGGAATGCCACACAGTACTTTGTAACTCAAGGTGCTGTATGGTGTTACTACTGTTTATTGGCGGTCGTATTGCTTACCATCAGGCGAACGGCATGCTCGACTCGTCATTCAATGCCATAAGGTATATGTATATCATGTATATGTATGCATAGGCCATCATATAGGCCAGGAATTTATTTATCCAGATAAGTGCACAGTACCTATAGCACTCCTAAAAGAGAAATGTTTCTTTTTCAAAAAAAGAGAGAAAAAACATTTCTCTTTTAGGAGAAATGTTTTTTCATTTCTCTTCAGGAAAAGACATTTTATGGAGGCGGAGTAGCGTCCAATACTTGACGTTTTATAAATTAGATAAAGGAAAAACATCACGTCAGCCGGCTTTAGTTTTATTAAGTATGTTTATTTATAATGCGCTTCGAATTATAATATGCATAGTAAACGAATTGATTGTCACGCTATAATATAAATATATACGCCATTCCTAATGGGCCAATTATACCCAACCGATTACTTTTATATTATCAAATAGCAGAAAGTCTTTTCTGTTTTTTATTTTTTCTTGTTAGTCACCCATTGCGCAACGGTTATCTATAATGACTTCTACAACGCATAGTAACAAACTTTATAAAAACAAATATCAATCAAAGCTTTAGTATAGTATTTAGAAAATTAAGTAACAATATCAATCCCACCAAAAAGTTCAAGTTCAATACAAAAATTATGATTGGCTATTACATTGCTTGGATCTGTTATATAGCAAATATAATAATACATAATATATTGGGATAGTTTCAAATATCTGCTTGTAACGGTTCTAACGCTACAATATTTTTTTTGTATGGGGACCCCGCCTATTTTTTAACTATTTTAATTTATAGGTTTTTTCCTGCGCTTACACACATTTACCGAGCTGGATTCCAAATTTCATCCTTCTGGGTCATCTGAAAATAGGTAAGATTTAGGTACTATATATCAGTCAGTCAGTCAGTGCTAAAATTTACGACTTTTTGACCTTCATATCTTTATAACCGTTTGAGCTAGCTTCATGAAATTTGGGCCTCTAGATGTCTTTATGTATGTAATTAAACACACGTAGTTTTTATGTGTTTACGTTAAAGAGGTTATGAGTTATAGAAGGGTCAAAAGTGGCATCAAGTGTTTTGTGTAATATTACACACGGCGCTGGCTAGCCAGTTCCTTTGCTAGAACTTAGCTTGACACGCTGCCGCGTGTCTAGATATAACCACTAAATATTAAATGTCAATTAACTTACACGAAATGCTGTGGAAAGGTTAACACTAAACACCTATAAATTATAGCGTCATTATTGAACATTTGACATTAATTTCATTGTTTTTAAATAATATCAAATGTATCCGTGAACTGTGAAAGAGTGGACAGCTTTCAATGTTTTCAAAAGGTCGCTAGAACCCGTGACGTTTACGGTCCATTTTTAACCGACTTCCAAAAAAGGAGGAGCTTCTCAATTCGTGTGTTTGTATTTTTTTATATAGTATGAAGGGGTAGGTGGTAGGGCAAGTGATGTTAGTCATCTCAACCACCTATAAACATTAATAAATGCAGGACAAAAACGGGCCTAAAATTCTAACCAAGATACTATATTATGTCTTTGGATAGTACTCCCAAAACCTAAGCATCTGCAATAAATAGTATAATTTTAAAGTTCTTCGATTTTGAGATTTATGTATTTTACTTTGCTTGAAGACTGCTTTTAATATGAGAGTTTATAAAAAGTTAGTTACAAATGGAGGGATATAAATATTTTTTTTAATTGATCCAAGATCCATATGGCCCTTTAATATCCATAAAGTTTGAGCCTGGTTAGATTTTGAGCGGACATGTCTTTAAAATTATAGATACAATTATAATTATTATAGTAAGTACCTAAGAGTACGTACATTACACATAGGAAATTGACAACGAAAACGTACAAGAAACACAAACTTATTGTTATGCAAAACGAAATCAACCAGAGGTGTTTAACATCGGGTTAATAAAGAATAAACAATAAACTACAAGGTCTTTCGAGAACCTGTCGAACGTGAATGTTTGTACAACAATGTTGTTATGAATACATTGCGTGCATCATTACCTGTGTGGGAGACTTTGAGCGTGTCCCAGGAGTGAACGCTGTTGTCATCCGAACCGGCCAGCAGGTATCTACCGCTCAGTGACAACCCTGCCAGGACCCAAAGACAAGAAAAAACATTATATTGTATTACTAGTAGTGCTCGCAGCTCCGCCCGCGTGAAAAAGTTTTTCCGAGATAAAAATATTTTCCCGGGATAAAAGTAGCCTATAGCACTAGGAGTAATGTAGCTTCCTACTTGTGAAAGAAGTTTCAAAATTGGTTTAGTAGTTCCCAAGATTAGCGCGTTCAAACAAACAAACTCTTCAGCTTTATAATATTAGTATAGATAAAGCGGAATTTGTTTGTAGGTTTGCTGGGGCTAATCTCTTGAACTAATAAGCCGAATCCGGTATGGAGATAGTTTAGGATCCTGAACGCACTTAGGCTACTCTTATGCTGGAAACACATTTTCACGCGGGCGGTGCCATGAGCAAAAGCTAGTGTTGTATATAATTATTGAGCTTCAAGAAAATCATACACCTATTGCCTATGACTTTTTTTTTGTTGAACTGTCGGTCCCTTTGGATGGGATACTGATGATTCAAATTTGTCAACTGCAGGGGTCTAGCGGAGGAAATTGCTGAAGTAAGAGAAAGGGAAGTAGGAAAGTTCCTAGTTTTCTTCAAACTCTTATTTTATGTAATTCCAACTACATCGTTTACTTTCGCCTGTGGCAAGTGTTCCAGTGCATGTGCGTGCATTTCGTATAGAGACCGAACGACGACCGAGACGCACAAGAATGGCATCCGAAGGTAATTATTATAAATAATATGGACATTTGTGAAAATATTTCAATAAAAAGCGCAAAACAGAATCATGTTGATTGTTGAGTCTCCTCCAAAAATTAAATTATTCTATGGCATCACCACAACACTTTTTGTCGCCATAAACTAAGTCAGCGACTGAAATCAAGCACTGGAGATAATGCTACGAATAAAGGCCATAGAAAACAAATTCACTCACCGCTCACAAAAAATTACCGAAAATCAAGACCCTGACACCGATTTACAAACCTTAAAAGCAAAAAATAAGATAGAAGCAAAATTTCAAGGTCACATCTATCGCGCAACCTGAAGTTTAACGATCTCTGACGTGTGGTACGTCAACACCAAGCCCTTGGTTGTGCTTATCGCTACGCAGCTTACAAAGCGCAATGCAAAAAAAGCCACCCACATGTTAGAACTACAAAAAACATTCCCTACAAATAAGTGGCCTGAAGCGCTACTATACCATCACGCGACATAACTGTAGAAACTGTCGCACAAACATTCTAGGAAGGATGAATATCACGATTTGGTTGCCTACTGCGAGTGACAATTTACCAAAGCCGCCAATCTGCGTTATTTAAGACGCTTATAAAGAAATATGGCGGCACACGAATGCGAACAACTGCTTCACATCCACAAGCAAACGGACAAGTCAAACGACAGCATCACACACTTAAGGCGCACACGCACGCTGCACTAAAAAATTGCCGAATGCGCCACTCGGCATACACACACTGCACAGCCCTGCGCGACTTTAATATGAGCCCTCACTGATGACGTATACCAAATGGACGCACACTACGAATTCAATCCGATTTCTTCGTGCCTACCAAGCCGTATATTGAAGATACTGAATTCGTCCAGCGTTTAACTCATCACCGACATCGCTTTCACCCGTCCAGAAAACTTCGAAACAAGCAACAACACTCGCCTATAAAGGCCCAGCGCTACTACACTATCAAGTTATAGAACGCAGCAAAAATACTTTAAAATACAGTTACCACTGCGCTCTACGGTTGTGCCTATAGACTTAAGCCTGCCTCTCTGCATAACCAATGCGACCTCACAACAATGACCTCTATGCTGCACAAGTCAAACACAACAGCTGAAGAGGCACGATCCTTGGAAACAGCGCCGATGCCAAAGCAGCCCTACATCACATGATCGAACGCCCAACGAAACCCTCCGTACGCTTCGCTTGAGGGGGAGTACTGTGGCGTCACCAAACCACTGGGAAACGAAACATTCAACAATTGATATAAATCACAAATAGTTTACATTCCATAATGCAGAGGCCGTCCATAGGAAACTTAAGAGCTCACAAACAATGCAGCACTCAACGTACGAGTCACCTAAGAGGTACGCTGGCTGCCCCACCACAATCTATAATCAACATTTTACTCTCTCACAAACTGTCTTCATTTTCACTCGCATACTCTGTACTCGGTCCAACACATTACTTTGAATCCGTCACTGAATTTAATTTTTAAGTACGACAATACCGTACAATTGTGACAAATTTTGATGTCCATGGCAATTTAATTGATGGTATTGTTAATCTTGATGTTTATGATAATACTAATGGCGTCGGTGTTGATGACTATCATACTGAGGTTTATGGTAATATCGATGATATACTGACCGCAACTGGTGAACCCGCTGGCGCCGGGCGGTGTATAATGTCCGAGCTGCTGGTCACTGCGTATGTCGAACAGACGGGCGGTCTTGTCTTCAGAGGCGGTCGCAAAAGCCTGCCCGCTGTTGTGGAACTGCGACACATATTACACGTGTTCTACTACCTACCTTTATCCTATTCCAGTTTGGAGTTACTGCAACAGACTTTTTAAGTATGTTGTTATTTGTTGCAGTATGTATATTATTACATACATCACTAATTATGAAGTTTGCAATCATGACAATATGGAAGATATTTATACCCTTTTTATTTTCTATATCTATGAGGCACGTGCCCACCATAGCTTAGCTACACCCCTTGTTAGAGCAGTAGTTAACTCACGCAAACACTGTTGACGTCAGCTTCGTGGCCAAAGAACGTTTGCTTTGCCTTCTCCGCCCTTACGTCCCACAACTTGCACGTCCTGTCCACAGATCCAGTCACATACGTTTTCATATCTGCAACGTGTATTATTATATCAACATTGCTTCTCTTTTCTTTATTTACAGTCTTTAGGCGTACATTAGACACAGTCGACTTCTTGCCAAGAATCATTTTACTACTAAGACTAAAGGTTGCTTCGACAATTTCAGCAATATCATCAACACAGTTATAGTTATAGTATAATGCTTTTCGGCAACAAGTTAATAATAAGCTTTATTCCAACCGTCACGTGTATAGAATATAAATGTCATAAGCACAAACACATAAATTATGTGTCAAAAAACGTTCAACTTGGAATATTTTTTTGACTTGATTAATAGGCTTTATGTAGCTATAAATAGCTCTAGACTGGATGGCAAGGTCAGAATAGGCCTAATATTAATAATAAAAGTAAGGTAAGTGTCCTCTATTTCGGCATCTTAAGGCTTTTAACTAAAAGATTTTTTAAATATATTACCAAACTTGATATCAGTTTGTAAGCATCTGTGTGACGAATATTGGTATTTAGTTATTCATTTGATACATGAAAAATGTACTTTTAGTTTGTTTTTTTTTCATTAATTTATTTATAGACTTCTTGTTTGAACGCTATTTCGTAATAGAATTTGGCTGTGCTTGTAAGTTGGTGAACTTGCGGCCCCAGTTTCGGGATAAAGTTTTTTTTACAGTGAATAATGATAAATTATCAATAAAAAAAAACGCAACTATTTAAAGGATTTAATAATTATGATTAACGAGTCAATTATTACAATAATTACTATCAGAGTCAATATAATGACCATAAATAAAGCTTTCTATTACTCACAAATAAAAATTAAATATAATCGACCTTGAACACACGGTTTTGTCAAGTTTAAATGCAAATTGGAGTCACGTTTCCTACAAAATGTATCGAGAAAGATTTTTTGTAATTTTGACCTTAAAAGTACTAAAATCTCTAATGGTCCCATTGAGGCTTTCAATCATTATAGGCTACAAGATCGATTGGCATCAAAAATTTTTTTGCGTAAATTGCCCATTTTCTTGCCAAATGTACGTTTTTTTCAAAATCTGTGAATGCAGATCTTATGTGTTCAAAAATGATCGATAGTTTCCTTGGAAAGTTTTCTTGTATCTACAGCGGTTACGACCCTTGTTGGCCCATCTAAAAAATCAAATAACATAAACCGAATGACAAACAAAATTGGTAGTAGCCATACGAATTTACTTAAAAATGTAAAATTAAGTCACCTTCAAACTCGTATTATGACATTTCTAGTGAACAAAGCATATACCGAATTAAGCTCATACAAAACATTATTAAATATATAATTTATGTTTATAATTTACATTTGATATACTTAATTATTATGTAAGTAATTACATAAGCAACAAAAATGTCTCCATAATATCCCTGATTCGGTAGTGTCACGAACTAGGGGACACATGAAAAATAAAATGACCACTATTTCGTGAGTATTTATCAATTTATTGCCAATTTAAAGGAACTCTATGCTGTACCTATTTTTAAAGCACATCATTTGATAAGGAACATTAAAATACACTACTAAAGGTTTAACTCAAATGGACTTACTTATACCTTTCTGTGAGCTTAAGAAGTACGAGCGCTAACCTTACGATTTCGAGGAACATAATTATGCACGTCGCACAAATGTTCGTGGCCGGCTGACAGTTTCAAGCATTGCTTTGCTCTCAGTTTAGTCGGCAAAATTTTGATACTGAATTTGTTTACATAGTTTAAGGAATTAAGACTATGTATAATTTAAATAAATAATAGTTATTATGACTGCCTCGGTGGCGTAGTTGTATTACAGTACGACTGCAAAGCTGAGGTCTCGGGTTCGATCCCCGGGTCGGGCAAAGTGATATTGAGTTTTTCTATTCAGTATCAGCTCGGAGTCTGGAATTTGTGCCCGATATGGCGATAGGCTCGCCCCCTATCACATCATGGGACGGAATAATGGCGAAAAGTGGGTGCACTAGTTGCGCCTCTGCCTACCCCTTCGGAGATAACAGGCGTGAGTGAATATGTATATAAATAATATTTAAATTTCCGATTTTTTGCACCAGAATCAAAACTGACGACGTAACGTACTAAAACGAACTTATGGTCTTTTACCTTATACATGCGCCAGGAATATAATTACGTGGCCTCTGTGACGGTCAAAATATATTCACATGAATAAATAATATTGTCATTATAACAGGGTAATAAATTAACATTTGACACTATGAAAAAAATGTGCGCCTCTTTAATAATGTTTACTAATATTAGCTTTTAATCGCGGATTCGCCCGCGTGAAAAGTTTTCGGGAATAAACTACCAAACTGGTCTAAGTCTGAAGCCTCAAATTCAATATTTTTTTAATCGAATCCGTTCGTTAGTTCGTTCTGACAGACAGACGCGGCTGGAGACTTTGTTTTATAGTATGTACTGATTATAAGCCGAGTCACTACGATTTTACGACCAATTTTAATATTATAATAGGTACGTAGTTCTGGATCACGAAACACATTAATTATAAATAGAAACTGGTACCTACCTACCTACTCATGCCCAAGTCAGTTATCGTATAATAAATTGTATACATGATATAGAATGTTCAACCCTCTTTATTATTTAAATATATTATAATATGGCACATTAATAAAGAGAAGGATGTTAGTATATTTTTATTATTTACTAATGCTTAAGCCTAGTTCGGAGCACGTTAATATTTTGGTACAGAAAAGAGTAATTAAGGAAATTAAAGTGCTGGATCTATTGATCAGTCATCTACTACATTTTTGGTATTCAGAAACGTTTATGTATGTAAGTATTAAAATACTCGTTACCCGACTAAAATACTAGCGTAATCCGAATAACGTTTTTGGACAAACCTGGCGATAGTGAAATGCTGACCACGTCACCAGCGTGGGCGTCGAATTCCATCTCTCGTTTTCCAGCCTCCAAATCCCAAATACATCTGGAAATGACTTGGGTAGTTATTACACGTCGACAACCTTTATACAAAAATTTACGTCTACTCTTTTACCCCGTTGTTCCATCTAGGTCGATTTTACTAAGTAGAGATACCATTTTGTCTACGTTTATAAATATTACCTTAAGGGGTGATTTCACCACAAACTAGTAAAGTCCATGATAGCCTATTCGAAACTTATCTGCTATATAAAATACAACTTCTATTTACAGGTCTCGAATATAAATATCTGGGAGAAAAAGTCACTAGTAATGTGTCAAATTTATTTGTTAAATTGCTTTATATTATAGATAGCTATCTGGAACTTTATCAGGAACCGGAGAAACTGGCCCTAAGTGTATTCCTGATGCATGTGTAAACCTTGTTCGTGCAGTACAAATCGAAAGCATGTATTATTATTACCTACTCTGTTAACAATTCCATTTTGATTATTTATATACCTAGATAGTGACGCGCTGAAATGAAACTAAAACAAACAAGCCAATTTTTCTTAAGCTAGTAAGTATGCGTGACAACTGTGTCATACGCTATCGATCCATCATTCTGCGTATCCTTGTGTGCGCGCATAATGATACCAGTTATTATATGGCTTCTATTAAAACGTGGAGAAAATTATATCCATGAAAAACAACAAAAAATTATTCACTAGAACTCATTTAGTGGAGAACAATTCAGCTCGATTTTTTTCGACGGGTTTGAAACGTTCAGTGTCTATCTAGGTATATGATTAACCAAAGGAATTCCACATATATTTTAACTAATCCCAAAAAAAGAACACATTTTATTTTTATTGATAAATTGAGTAGGAAATACAATGGAACCCTAGGCATTGCGGTCTATAGTCAAGGTGAGCAGCTAGATCGATGAACCTTGTTGAACTGGTGGCACTTAGGTACACCTATATTATACGAGCGAAAGATGTAAATAATATAATTGAATTTACTTGTCGTATAAAGGCGACAAATCTGAAATTCCACTTACTATACTTATACGGAACATGAATAATTTTACTAAGGTAGATATGGCAAATAAATAAAATGGAAATATGTGGTACAGTTTGTACAGTTTGGTACAGGTCCGGCGGCGCGGTACAAAATATGACCTTACAAGGGTACTTTTCAGCGTGTTGCGTTAATATAGATAAAACTTTGCTGAGAATTAGTGTAGTGCCATGTGGAATGATTTTTAGTGCCATCACGTTAGGAATCACCAGAACTATCACCTGTATTCATTTTCGAGAGCGTCTCTCTTCCACCCGGTATACACAGAGTTATTTGCAACTTGCGCATAACCTTTTAAAGGCGTGTTTATTACATCAAAAAACATATGTTGTCTTTTGAAAAGACGCAAAAAAAGAAATGAAAATATTACATCGATTCTGGTGTCGACGCGTAACATCCCTATCGAAGTCCAGCAATCAAAGCGGGGCGCGGGGCAGTGCGGGGAGTACAAGTGTTCGCCTCCCGCGCACCTTTCATACCGCGACGCGTGATTTCAATTTTACCTAAAAATATACTGAAATATGGCTTGCCTGTGACATGTTATGTTAGAATTCTGTTTAGTGTGTTTCCGGGTATTGTTTTTACAAGATTCCACAGAACATTTAACCATTTTGCAGTATTAATAATCAAATACTCGCATAGGTCTCACTCGCGTGTGCTCACACTGTTCCTACTCGAGTGACTACAAGCGCTTGGGGCCAGTGTTGCCAGATGTTTGACGTTGAAGTCGCCGAAAATTCAGTGTGAAGTAGCCTAAAGTCGCCTCTTCCTATATGAAGAGGTGAAGGATCAAAAAAAAAAAAACCTCCCCAATTTAAAATTTATAGTGGTCCATCGCGGAGAAAATACAAAGTAGCCTAAAGTCACCCACATGTGTGGGGACGCGGAGAACAAAAAAAAATTCGACAAAAACAATGCATAAAACACGAACTTTCCGAAGTAGGCTAAATTGGCGACTAATCACCATTCGCGTAGCCTAAACGGCGACCAGTCGCCATCGCAATTTTGGTCGCCCCGACACTCTTCAAGATAGCCTAAATGGCGAAAAGTCGCCTAATCTGGCAGCACTGCTTGGGGCCGGCGCAGGACGATGATCCCACCCGTGCCTATTGTTCCCACTTGCATACACGCGCTCTATACGTAGTTATACATACTCTAAGTATTATGGGTAGTCTTTTTTTTTAATTTATTATTAAATTTATTTATTTACTTTTAAAATATTAAATAATGAACAATAAATATTTTAAGTTAAGAATCTTATAATATTTAGTACAAATTATGTCATGTATATAGATTATTCTCTAAATTTTATATTTAATAATTATATATAATTTAATTTTTTAGTAAAAGGAGAAGGCAAAGGTACTTAGCCTTGCAGCCTAGTCTATTGTGGTTTTACCACGTTCATGGACTTTTTCAAAATTCAAGGGCTGAAGCCAAGACTGCAATTTTCTCAAACTATGAAGGTTAATGATGCCAAGGAAGTATAACTTCTCACGCGCGTACATAAGTACACGCCCGGTTTTTTTACATTTATTTTTTTGGTGGGATATCATTACTTTTTGTAAAGAAAACTAGGCAGGTATTGAGTTATGTGGTGCCGCGCGCCGCCGACGACACACCGTTGGCCGGTTGTTTAGCGCGTATTACAAGTTTTTTGAATGGGGACACCACAATTTTTTTGACAACTTTATTTTTATATTTCTGTTATATAGCAAATATAATAATACATATATTGGGATAGTTTCAAATATTTGCTTGTAACAGTTCCAACGCTGCCATTATTTTTTTTTTTGTATGTGGACCCCCCTAATTCTTAACTTTTTTTTTTAGATTTTTTCCTACGCTTACACACAATTACCGAGCTGGATTCCAAATTTCATACTTCTAGGTCATCTGGAAGTAGGTTAGGTTTAGGTTACTATAAGTCAGTCAGTACTAAAATTTACGACTTTTTGACCTTCATATCTTTATAACCGTTTGAGCTAGCTTCATGAAATGTCTAGATGTCCTTATGAATATAATTAAACACACGTAGTTTTATATGTTTATAGGGGAAAAGTGGCACCAAGTGGTTCGTGTAATATTACACTCAGCGCTGGCTAGCCAGTTCCTTTGCTTGAACTTGGCTTGACACGCTGCCGCGTGTTTAGATATGTAAAATTCTTATGGAGATATAAGTTTAACGAGACTTTAACTATAGCTCAAAATGTTCTTGTTAATGGTACTGGTGACTGTAAAATGAGCTGTTAGTTACATTTTCATGTCACCGGAGCCGGTGAGGATGTGCGTGTCGTCGAGGAACCGGCAGCTGCTGAGGAACCCCTCGTAGCCGGCCAGCTCGCGCACCATCTTCGCCACGCCCGTCGAGTCGCGGTTGTTCACGTCGTACACCGTGCACATGTTGTCCATACCACCGCACGCTTGAAGTATTACCAGATTAATATAATACATTACCTTATTAATAAATTAAAAATACCGTGTTTCACGCTTAAATTCCCGTGCATAATAATCGAAATACATATAAATATAAACAGATGGTAAGATAAAAAAAAAGATTCATTCATTCAATCATTACAACATCAACTTTCATATACCTAATTATAATAAGTGTTCTAACGACTACGGCTGTGGTATATAAAAAATAGTAACACGGGAGTGAATTACTACAGTAGACCGTGTTTTAGCCAGAAATACAGTGTTTCTATGGTAATTACTCTGTCTGGTAACACTAGTGTAACTTCATAATAACGCACCCTTACAATTAAAATGAATCCAACTATCATTATTTCGATAAAAAGCATTTAAAACTTTGTTTATTAGCTGTGAATGTTTGCTACTGGCGACAATTTCGCATGTTTTTTTCGACTTACAGTATACAAGGTTGATTAAACGGTGAGGCTTTATTTCTAGCTACATATGTAATGTACCATATACAAGCTCTATACCAAATTTCAGTTCAATAGGAGGAATAGTTTAGCCACAGTATAGATTTTTCGTGTTTGCAAAACTACATCGGGATGTATATCTGCCCTAACAGCTGACCGAGAGTCTAAACATAGTTATCTAAGGTCATGTAAGGTGCGTGACCTTAAATATCAACAAAATTAGGAGACGTTGTCCCTCTATCAGCCAATAATCACGTCAAAGTGAGTCTTAATCTTAGTGCAATAAGAACGAAAACACAATAACATTACATCATAACTTTGTAACACAAACAAAGAAGCGATTAATACATAGACCTGGGTCATTCAAATCTTCAAAAATTCGAAGAAATGTTTTAATTTTTTTTTGTGTGTCGCCGTAATTGTTCCGGGGCATGAGACGCCTTGCGAAAGCGCCCTGAGCCGCTTCCTAGGTACAATCTTATTATTGCTTACGCGCCATTTTGAGAATATCCAAATATTGCTTTTTGTTTATGTGATAGGACACTAATGTAAATGTATTAAAAAGTGATAGTGTTTATTTATTTCTTTGTGTGATACGAGCACCGATCTTTTGTATGTTTGTGTTTGGTTTCTGTAACTTTGTGACAGCGAAAAATTTTAAATTTGTACTTGAGACCCACCCGCTTATGCGCCGAGCTACCTATCTATTTGTATTTGCCGGTCGGCTCATCGGCGACATGAAAGATAACAGAATGCGACGTTGCTGTTTTGTGACACAGATGACCGCAGGTTAGTGTAAATATTTATAAATGGTGTTTGCGTATTAAATTGATAGAACTTGTTAGAAAAAAGTGATTTTCTATTTTTATCTTTATCGAGTTTTTGACCGTTTCGAATTATTTCCGAGCCGATATGGAGTACTCTGTCCATTTTAGTGCCCCTGGATCATAGCAACCTTGTATAATAGTTATATTCTATGTGTATTGTTAGATACTACCTACGTATGTAGCAGGTATATCGGCTTATGTTTGAGCGCTATTTGAGATAGATCTACTAGTTTCGTGTATAGTTTTTTCCAAAATTAAAATATTGGATGGTATCATTTGCAAATAAATGAACAAGTAGATCCAAGAATATTTCATTTAATTGGCGCCGCCGCGCTATAGGTATCGTAGTCCAAATAAAATACTATTCATGAAATCTCACAATAGTAAATCGATAATACACACCATACATGCCTGTAGACCCCACATGAGCGTGTTGTATAATAGCAAGTGCACCTATAACTCGAACACATGTTCGAGTTATAGGTGCACTTGCTATAACTATAACTATAACTTATACTAACTATAACTATAACTTATACTAACTATAACTATAACTATAACTATAACTATAACTAACTATAACTTATACTAATACTTACTTATTATTACTATAACTATAACTTGCTATAACTTGCTATTTGCATGTGCCAGAGACTGGCAAATGCCCGACTCTACTCAAAATTTTGCTATCAGTTAATAATGCCAGATGTTTATCAACTATTTCCTCAATCTGCCAGCAGGATAGTATATTGGGATTCGCATGTTAGAAACAGGCCAGCTGACATGCGTATTATTTTAACATAGCATTTATCAACTGCTCTAAGCATAGCACAAAGATAATTGTTAAGCTCTGATCACAGGATTCACAGGCATGTCTATCATGTAAGTACACTTACCGACGAAGTTTCCAGAAGGTGCGAAAGCCACACTCATCACCCAAGCGGAACGGAGGGGAATGATTTGTACCTTATTCCCAGTCCAAGTATCCCAGATAATGAGTTTCCCATCTAGGGAACCTGTGACGCAATGCCTGTTGAAGACAACTTGTAAATTTATCCCCCTTCTACAATATTACGTACCTTTATAGAAAGTTCGTTTGTTTATCTGCGTAACATTACATCGCTGGTAAGATGATCCAATTAAATAACAAATGAATTATTGCGAATTTGAGTTGTAATAAAAATGGATATGGCGTAAATTAAGTCAGAAGACGTTAAATATGACGATATGACGTTAATGCATATAAATTTATGACTGCCTCCAAAAAAGTAGAATTTCTAACTTTATTCCATCAGGTGTAGTCGCGTATAAAGTTAGTCTTATAATACCTTAACCTACAGTTACGTGGAATGAGAAAGACAGTCCTGTGACGGAAATCTATATCAACAAAGATGTTGTGCATTGATATATTTACATCAATTACGTTGTGAGATAAATTTTAATTTTATTCAAATGCGTCGAACATAAACATTGTATCCAACAAGTTTATACTCGTGTCACCGATATCAATAATTTATTTATTACTTAATAACTATTTCTAGGTACTATATTTCCTTGTCTAGTACTAATAAGGATAATAAAATAAAATGTGGCAGTTTTCTCGGGGAACCCCATTGTATAACAATAACAAATGATTTCCAAGATATTTTATTCCTGTATCGATGAGGTATTAATATACTTAGTTATAACTTGTATTATATAAATCGACAGTAGATACAACCTATTACAACGAAATTTAAGAGGCTGTACTCTGTCTAAACCCAAAAAATCAGAACACAGTAATTTACTGACATTATTTTTTCTTCGCAATGCCAAATTTCTATCGTAATTTCAATACGCAAGCAAAAATTGACAAACAAACTAATTTTGTTACGCACCAACACATTTCTGTGTATTTTACATCGTAATAGCTTCGCAATGCGGTTCTTAAAATATTAATTTTTCTACATAGACACAGAAAAATAATTAATCAGTGATTAAACTGAATGTTTTGTCTTTTTGACTTACATTTTATTAACGTAAGAAAAAGTTCCATGACGGTTTTAGTTATAAAACTGATAATTAACTTTTATTTACGAGACAAATGCTACTTACCGAGAGTCACCGCTGTAATGCACAGAATTGACTTTGTTGAGATGTCCCTTCAACATTTTCTTCGTTACAAATCTAATCTTGGGCACGTCTCCGAGATCAGAGCATTTTTCGGTCAGCTTAGCATCAGCAACCTTTTCTTGGTCTGCCTGCAAATCGTTTTTAATTCACTGGTAGGAACCTTATAACATATTATGACGAGGATCTTAATAAACGTGGATGGCATCTAAATAGGTCACGGCAGTAAAATAATGATAGGTCACTTATCTGAACTAGCCTTAATAAACTAATGTAAGTATTTTCTCACTAGTATCTTGTTATCAAATTTGTCATATCTGGTAACATTATCATCCCTATAAAACTGCCTTAGCAAACCTACCTTCACTTTGGAAATTAAATCAGTTAATTCTTTTTTGAGAGCAGTAGCTTCTGGGTCTTCCTTGGGCATGTTTCCTGGTTTATATGTACTGGATCCTTCTGTGGATGGACAACGGGTTGCACCGGTCGCGACTACAACAGCTATGAGCCCTGGCTCGGAATCATTCGCTACCTCTAATCTTATTACTTAAATTGGATTTTAATTTACTTCTCCACTGAAGCTTTACATGTGCCGAGGTATGTGTATAGTTCTGTCCACTGCCCTTATTAACAAAGCATGTGCATAATTTATAAAATTAGCTTGTTACCTGCTTTATAGTTCTGCAGCTGATCAATATCTACACATGACTTCTTGTAAATATACTCTGAATGTCTACTTATTAGCAATTTTTAGTGCATTGAATAAGATAAAAATAATAACTTTTGTACATTTCAACAGAATCATGAGAGTTACATTCGTAGGTATCCGTTATACGTACCTACTATAACAGATTTTGGTCTATCTCTATAGATGATCCTCTATAATATCTACATTTATCCTTAAAAGAAACTACTAAGGTCAAAGAGCATTATAATACTACGGAAAACTAAGGTATTTAGGTAGTATTATCTACTTCAAAACGAAAAGTTTTTTTACAATGTAATTCGGGAACATAATACAAAAACGTCAAGCGAGCAAATAGGTCACTTAATCTTGAGTCTTTAATTCATGGCTACTGGCCAGAAACAACCGAATTCAAAAACAATCATGAATGTAGGTCAAGAATGTTATACCCATATGGATTTTTCATTCCGTTTAACAAACTGAAGAATAAAATGTGACGTCACAGCTATCTGCTGTCTCTCTCTTTAGAGTGACAAAGGTTTATTTTCAAAACCAGGACGTAACATAATTAACTGTCCATAATAATATGATATGATATAATAGGGCTGCCTCGGTGGCGTAGTTGTATTATGGTACGACTGCAATGCTGAGATCTCGGGTTCGATCCCCGGGTTAGTCGGGTCGGGCAAAGTGATTATTTTCCATTCAGTATCAGCTCGGAGTCTGGAATTTGTACACGATAAGGCGATAGGCTCGCCCCCTATCACAGCATGGAACGGAATAACGGCAAAAAGTGGGTGCACTAATTGCACCTCTGTCTACCCGGGGGATAAGAGGCGTGAGTGTGTGAGTGTGTAATAATATGATATCGCACCATAATATTTATTTTTATCTCTATAAAGTAATGCGGTTTAAATTAATTATGAAAACCAACTACAGCGGCTAGTAATAGTTGATATTTACAAAATATAATTTGAGTTAGAAAGTTTATTCCAAACAAAATTGGCATATTTACATACTTTTTTGGTATGTGTAGTTCGGAACTACTAGTTCCACTTACATAAAAAAAATACATCACCACGCGGTGGTGAATTCAGTGGCGGCCTTGGAGGAAGGGGGCGAACTAGGCAACCGCCTGGGGCCTCGCAGTTACAGGGGCATCTTGCAGCTCCTTGGGGGCCCGTTATTTGGCACCTTACATACAAAGCTGTTAAAAAAAATTATTTGCTTCGCACGGGGCCCCGCGTGCTTTTTTTTTGCTCGGCACACAGCCTCACATTGTATATGTTTTACTTTCCCCCGCGACTGGATATGTTCACGTTGTTTGCCGGCCTTTATAACCATATATGGAGACTGTAAGGTTAGACAGAAAAACATTGGGATATTTAAAAATGAAAACTACAGTTATTGCTAAATTTAAATATAATAAAAAAAAATAAAAAACATACTCATAAAAGTAAACAATCATACATAAAAAAATGATACACATTTAGGAAGTTAATAACCTAATTTTCAGTAAGTAATTTTGAAATATTACGAATACCTATTTTGTGTGATTTTACAATTTTTGCGAGTTTTCTGCGAACTTTTTTCTGTAATTATCCATAATAATACTATAAGTTGTGTAATTCATGGTTGCAGAATTATTTGCAATCCAACATCTAGTGTGAAATTCCATAGGTAAGTTGATTGTAAACAAAGTTGTGTAGATATTTATAGCAAAAGTAATAAACACGTGGATGTTTTACAAATTACAATACTAAATAAATTCTTGTTTGAGAGCCATGGAATCAAAAATTAACGCTACATTCTGCGGGTGAGGTTTCGTCCTTAAATTTATTTTTAATATTCTAAAACTTCTGTGAAGAAGCCAACAAAACAATTAAAGATTGCTAAAGATCACCATAATGTGCTCTCTTTCGGCAAATATATCTTTGAATTTATAAAACAAAAATGTTTTCGGCGACTAAAAGTGTAATGTTAAAGCAAAAGTCTTTATGTCATCACTATATGTAATTTTTCTTTGCTTGCTACTTGGAATATACTTTTAAAAAAAATCTCAAATATTAGCAAAATTTCACTGCAAAATATTTTCAATTTCAGACTTTATAATCATGAACAACTTTAATAAGAAATAACTTGTAATTAATTTTCTTCTTTTATCTCTTCATCTTCTGCTGCAATACTTTCTTTTATTTCTTTAAACTTATTTCACTGGATGTCTTCACATTAACTGATATATTGAAATCTTTCAAGTCTTGACGTTTCAATGGTGGTTCATATTCATTTCGCTGACATGTAATGTAAAAAGTAAATATCAATCAATAATAATATATTTAAGTACCTATACATTTTAGACAGAGGCAGAGGTGCCATTTAGTACACTCAGATATCACCTAATGTACCGCCGTTATAAAATTTGGTGGGTCGCAAGCTTAATGCCCTATCCTACTCATCTTATTATATTATAAAGGCGAAAGTTTGTAAGAATGTATGGATGTTTTTTTCATGCAAAAACTACTGAACGGATTTCGATGAAATATGGCACACGGGTAGATCATGTCCTGGATTAGCACATAGGCTACTTTTCATCCCAGTAAAATATAAACAGTGACTTTTATCCCGGAAAAACACATTCACGCGGGCGGAGCCGCGGGCAAAAGCTAGTAAATAATAAAGTCTAAGTGGATCATAATTATACCAGTGAAATGATAAAAAATAATATACTTACAGCATGAGTTTCTGGTAATAAATAATTATTTTTGACATCTACTGCCATATTCCCAGAAGTAGAAGACACATTATCACATTCAGAATCATAATCTTCTGTCTTTAAATGTTGACTAGTAATTCTTGCAGACATCAAATTGACCTTTTAATGGTATTTATATTTAACCACGTTTTTGCTTATCTAGATCTTTAAGAAATCTGTAAAGAGAAATACAAACTCGATTTTATTTTAAATAAAAGTTTCAATAAATCAATGCTGGATACACTGAGAACTCGATTGTAACTGTTGATCCTCAGTTTTTATTTACGATGATTATTTAAAGATTAATAAGCTTTATAATATTCATTAGTAAGGCGGCTAGTATTACAAATACTCTAGCACCATTGTCAAACCGGTCCACCAAAGCTTACACCATGGTCACCCTAGCCTCTTCTTTACATACACTATTTACAATACAAAAAATCACATTTAACATTACGTTAATATGAAAAAAGTAGTCATATATAAAGCAAATCACATTAAGCGAGGTTTTTCTACAGTTCATTTATAAAATATTCACGTATTTTATTACGATTCGTATAAATATTGATAAAATTATAATATGTACACAATATTGATGACAATGAACTCACCTGTAGAATTTCACACTAAATGATGGATACCAAATATTTCTGCAACCGTGAACTACACAATTCACATTAAAATATCACTAAAACACACTTATTATTGTAGATAATTACGGAAAAATTTCGAAGTGAACATTTATTTGACAACTATATTGACATCGAACTTAACGTTTTATAACAGTGTTGCCGAAGTATGTATTCGCAATTACCAATTAAATGAGGAAATTTTTTAAACTAAAATGTTAATAAGGATAAAAAACCTTAAGGATAATAGAATAATTCTGAAATGAAAATAGTACTTATATCATTATATAAGATATGTTGGAAATATTTATATATACATGATTGAGACGACAATAACGGTATTGATATTTTTTTATGGGTAGGGAAATAATCCGTAAGCTTTGGCAACATAGGTTAAAGAGTGAGTGAGATAGAAGACATTTCAAAAGGTAATTTTTTTGTCTTCACAAAAATGTGTGTACCGCTCTCTCCATTAGATAATATTATAAACTTCTTGATGTAGGTACTACGAGTCTAGAGGAAATGAATGGGGATTAGTCAAATTTTGGAGGCTATTTGTGCATCCCCATAGGTCATAAAACTATTTTCAAATGTTGAACTTATTTTATTTACAGTTCTTCGAGAATGTTTTCTTAAGAAATTATTCTTTTCATTCCACACAACAAATCAAAGATTTTAATGAAAATACAGAAAAGGTAATTGAAGCGTGACGATCGCCCCAGAAACTTAAACTTTCACTTGATGCTTTAATTCTTTTTGGACAGTAGGTAACGTCTACGCTATTGAAAGCAATGTAAATCTAATAGCAATCAGTCACGATTACGCGAATACCCGTTTTAATTTAACACCTAAGCAAAACGGTTTACTTACCACTTTAAAACTGAATACCAAGACCTAAACTATAAAGCTAAACTCAACTTTACAAATAGTCCTAGTATAAAAATCTTTGATTCGAAATTAATTTCACGTAATTTAGAATTGATCATAGTACAAAGACTTTTGAAAAGTTGATGTCTATCACGTATGAAAGTAAAATTATAATCGAGTTCGTTATTTTTACCTAAATATTGTAATGTGCGCAGGGATAAAATATTTAATTAGCCATCCGTTCAGGTTTTCAGTCAGCTTTCTAATTGAACTTCCGAATAAGAACAGAATGGGGAGCAAAGCACTAATGATATTTTCAAGTGTTGCAAGCCATGTTCGTTATGTAAATTACGTATACGAACTTTTTACTTGCATCCGTAGATTAATTAACTCAAGATCCTAAATTATGTAACCTGACAAATCCCTAAATATAATAATTCAGTAGTTATGTTACTTAGGTAATACAAGTAGGTATAAGTATTTAGCGAACGAAGCCTGATCGAGTTGGTGACCCACTTATCAGTGTTCTTCTATAAACTACTATATTGCACCATACTTGCATGACATATTAATTCATAGTATCAAAGTACCTTCCCTTAGATTAAAAATAGGAAAGTCAAAATTGTCGCTGGTTTTGGGTACCTCCTTACCCAACAGCGTTACGTGATTCGGTCATTTCACAATTACGGTTAGCCAAGTTTTCTCATTCAACTGCATCGGACACTTTCATTTCACGCTATAAGTGTTTCTGAAAGCAATAAAAATAGAGAATAGCTGTCACCTTTTCCGTTATAATCAATCTGGTGTGTCTACCGCAGTGGAGGATACAGTCGATTGCCGGGAGTTTTGGCGAAAACATGGTTCTGCGGCATCGGTGCTTTCCCTTGAAATGCTGCTGCTGGGTGATAGCGATAGTCATCGCGATACGATCTAACCCGTCCATCTCTCAAGAATTCTGCCCTAAAGACACTAAAGACGCTGCTTGTAAAGAAACTAATTTCTTCGGTAAAGGTAATTTTAAATATGTGTGGTGTTTGGCATAATATTTATTATTATTATTTTGTATGTAACTTACAGTGTTGTAATGCTAAGTAATTTTAATATAGGCAAAAGTTGTGAATATAAAATTAGCAATGCGAGATTATTATATTGCATAGATCTACATATTATAAATAATGCTGCTTAGTTTGTTTCCCTATTTAAGTAGTTCAATGAGGCATCACCGAAGTTCAATTTAGACTGTAGGTAGCTATTTTTACATGTAATTGTGTCTATCTATTATATATCCAAACAATAACAAGCATTTGTTGCTTTATTTAAAATATAATCAATTTTGTGCAGTATTACCTATATTATCACAAATTTTCGTGAAAACTCAACACAGTGAAGTTATTCTAGTCTTTATTGAATGTGAACTTTCGAAGTTTAAATCAAACGTTTTAATTGTGCTTAGTTATTATCAACTTCAGTAAACACGTGAGTGCATCTTTTAACCCCCTATAGAAAAAGATGGGTGTTATAAGTTTAGGCCTTAGGGTGTGTATCTGTGTGTCTGTTTATCTGTGAATCTGTGTCTCTGTATGACTATCTGTGACATCGTAGCTCTCAAACGAATGGACCGTTGTTGACACGGTTTTTTTGTTGTTTGAAAGCTGATGTGATAGAGAGGGTTTTTAGCTATAATTTATGAAGATCCGTTTGAAAATTATTAGCTCATTTCCAACTATCACAACTCCGATTGATTTAAAAATTTGATGTACTGTGACTTCGGCCATGCTTTTAAGAGATGTTAACCTTGAGCTGATGCTCCAACATCAAGTAGTCTGCGGGGTATCCAACTCTTTAACTACTTATAGCAGATATAGCGTGTATGGGCTCATAAGAATGGGTAGATGTTAGATAGTTGATTATTTTTGGGGCGCTCCAGTCCGGAACATCTGCATTACACTTCTCGCGAAGTTGTCTCGACGAAGTACCTAACGGTGAAAATAATTATCCGAAGTACTTAGGTACGTGCCTACACACTCGTACAACTTTACCAACATCTAGGTTTCTGGCACAAAAATAAAAATACCAGACACCTCAAGCACAAGCTTAAGTTCTTTATGTCGGTTGCTGATACGGAAAGGAAGCGGAAATCACACGATACGACTACGCTATCGTCCCCGTAGGTACCTGTACCCGTGGATGTTTTAGCCTTTAGGAACGTTGGACACGTTTACTAATTGGGTGGCGTTGCGCCGAGTTGTAAACGCATGTAAATCCATACATGCGCATGAATGGAAATATTAGGTCCATTGTGCAACATTGGATCCAATATTCCGACACAATAATACAAAAGTGGATCGGTTCTCGTCTTTGAATGTTTATATAGATACACTTATAATAATATTACTTAGGCCTTTCAGGTCTCAGGACCAGGAGCGTTTACGTACCTAATTCATCCCCCCTTTTTAAAAACAAATATAAAAACCGACACAAAATTTTCTCACGGCTGAAGTTTCCCGAAAAAGGTTGAAGCTATTTAATGAAAACTTTTTGATAAAAACGAAAAGTTTCGCAGCGGTTGCGGGGGTCTTCAGTGAATAATAACAACAGATTGCCAATATCACGTACTACATTTTATGAGAAGACGTTACAGTTTACTTTGATACGGTACTAGACTTAAGGACGCTGGACGACTTAGAAATACTCTAACCATAAGGGTTCCTTAGCAATATTACAGAGATCCAGACGCCAGAACTCCTAGAGAAGTGAACGAAGGGAACTAGGTGAATTCTCTATGAAAACAATAAACTGTGTCCAACCCAAGTAAAATTCTTGGTCCAACCTTACCTATATAGTTTCGCTGGCTTGTAAACCATAGCGCAATCTATTTTAAGGGAAAACCTGTTACAAAACTAAATATTAAATTAAGAAAACAATAAAAATTTAAATAATCAATAAACTTAAATTAAATTTTTGAATGTATTAATTTACTGTTAAAATATTAAATAAAATAATAATAAATATTTAAAATTAAGAATCTTATAATATTTAGTACAAATTTCGTCATAGATATTTAATATTCTCTAAATTATATTTTTAATAATTAAATACATATCTAATATCTATTCAATATTTCAAATTTAAACTGAACTTTATTGACTGTGTTGACTATCCTTTTCCAGTGCTTTTATCATTTTATTGTAATTAATTATTTGCATGCAATCTAAAATTATTTTTTAATGATGCCAAAGAAGTATAACTTCTCACGCGCGTAGGTACATACGTACACGCACCGATTTTTTATATTATTTTATATTTAACATATTTTAGTACCTACTTACTTAAAAACAAATATATTTAATTTACTTACCTAAATAGGTAGGTACGTCTTTGGTTATCATCAATTGTGTAATAAACGTATGTACCTAGTTATTTATGACTAATTATGTAGGTAATTACATGAGTCGCTCTTAATATTGAATCAACTTGCATGGAGGTATTGTACACATCGGAAAGTGCAGTATTTATTATTACAATGTTAAGGAAATTCTATTTCTTTTGTTGTATGCATGATGCTTACATCATCGCATATGATAATAAATTGTTATTTAAATATTGTATAGCTAGGTTTTGGCGGGAACTTGGGAGTGTCATGAGGTGCTTTTGTTTTAATCAATTATCTTAGTTCATTGTTCATTTCTTTTGTATAAATGAACGTTTCGGTTTATCGTTTATATCATACTATTTCTAAATTAAATAATAATTATTTTCACGTTACTTCAATACTTTCAGCATTAAATAATTTGATATTGTCCTTGTTGGATAACAGTATGAGTCGAACAGTTTATCCTTGTCTTTGTGTTGTTAGGGAAGCATCACGATTTGTAATATAGTGCGTTTCAACTTTAAGTTCCGATGGCGTTATGTTGGCATCAAGGTATATGTAGTGCTGCTACATCAAACAAAATTAAATAAAGGACTTTTTTGTAATGGGAACATGTTTTGTTTAATAACAAAACACTAATATTTTCAAATCAAATTTTAAAATATGTAGATAAGCGTAAATTATGTAACCACTTTACAAATAATTTATTAAAATAATTGAATTCTGCTGTAAGTACATAATAATTAACCAGTTTTGTAGTTTCCAATAAATTCATCTTTTTTTCTAAGATGTATAGTGCTGGACAATAAATAGTTATGCCACGAACGGAATTACCCTACAACTTACAGAAGTAAATCAAGCACTATAAACATAACTGATGAATAGGAAGATATTTAGCAGCTCTAATATATTTATCTACTAGACCATATTAACTAAATTTATTGTCTTAGGATAAACCATTAATAAATAAAAAAGACGAAAATTTCTTAATCATAATGAATTGACATTAGTTTTTTAATGAGTCATGGAGGTAAAAAAATATTTAAAAGCAATTACCTATGACAAGTCAGCACCATAAACACAAACATATTAATAAACAAACAATACATTGCATAATTACACTGGCTATTTATTTATTGTTATTTTAATCGATGTTACACAGTTATTGTTTATTATTTTTGATATGGTATTTTATTTAAGGAAATACATTGATCCTCTAGTAAACCTATTTTTTTAAACTGAAATGTCGGGAAATGGGAATTTTCTTCATAATATCCACCATCTTGTCAGACAGGGGTGCCAATTCACGCCATCGGTAAAAAGATTTGTAACGCACTATAATTCGTTTTGGCAAATGGGAAATGACCAGTACTGCCAGATTAGGCGACTTTTCGCCATTTAGGCTATCTTGAAGAGTGTCGGGGCGACCAAAAATTGGTAATAGCGACTGGTCGCCGTTTAGGCTACGCGAATGGTGATTAGCCGATCAAGCGGCAAGCCTCGCTCGGTTACATTGGCCCGGGACGTCATCTGCCAACAAGCGCTTTTTCGCTTGTTAACAGATGACATCCCGGGCCAATGTAAGGGCGCTTTTTCGCTTGTTGACGGATGATATCCCGGGCCAATGTAACCGAGCAAGGCTTGATCGGTTAGTCGCCAATTTAGGCTACTTTGGAAAGTTCGTGTTTTATGCATTGTTTTTGTCGAATTTGAGGATATTTATAGCTGTGAGGGTACAAAACATGTTCTCAGATCCCCCTTACATACAATTATTGAAACCTGGGGACCTTTTTTTTGCTCCTTCACCTCTCCATATACGAAGAGGCGACTTTAGGCTACTTCACAATGAATTTTCAGCGACTTCAACTGCTTATAGTCCTTATAACGTAGTTCTTCTGAGTAGTCTGTGGTCCTTATCCTGAGACTTCAACCGTCAAACATTTGGCAACACTGGAAATGACAATAAATGCCAGGGAGTTTTGGCGGGAACTTGGTAGTGTCATGAGGTGCTCTTGTTTTAATTCATTATTTTGGTGATACTTAGTGTTATGTTGCATAATTATGGTGGTATATTATCCAATATAGTTCTATTAAAGGGCTCAAATGAAGTGAATTGAAATAACTGTGCTAATCAAGTGCTTTTTTGTTGCCGCCAAAACTCCTCGATAAAGTCTTGGTAAGGTAACCACTGCTTTACTTTGACATAGTAGTTAGTAAGTACTGAGGATAATTAAAAAAGAAACAAGTATGCGTCTGAAGGACTTTGTATCCATAGACATGAATAAATTAACAAAAAAAAAAAAAAAACAATAAATGCCAGTGAAAAAGTAGGGGTATGGCATGGGGCAGGTTGCTAAATACTAAATAGTAAATGAATTCGAATTGCAAATAATCAGTAAACCTTGTATTTATTCAAGTGATTAAATAATATTTTACATTAATTTAATTACCATAAACTTTTGTAAGCACCTACAATATTAGATTCCTTAAGGCATACCTCCCTATGTAATATCAACTATGTATGTGCATTTTCGGTAATAAACTGAACTCATTGAAGTATAGCCTTATAGAGAGCGCTTTGTAAACTGCTGAAATTTGGTCTTAACTGCGTACGCGGGCCACCACATGAAACAGTTTTGATGATACATAAGAAAAATAAAACCTCACGTTCGCGGGGAGTGATCTCATACAATAAAACAGCAGTCCGCAGTGGCAACGTCGGGTGACGACAGGAAAACATAGTTTTATCGTGCGTTCATAACAAGTGAGCTTATCGGGTCGGAAGCGGCAGTATTGTATGTGGAGCAACTGTGGCGCTATTGGACTCTTTCTTTAGCCGGTTGTTTTACGAGTCCCAGTTACATGTTAATGCAGTGCTGGGCTGAAGTCCGTTGAACCCGGTCCTCTCGTGGATCAATCTGGAACAATGTCGCGTTTCATACAATTGTTAACTTTAACTTTTTTCCTGATTAACTTGGCACAAGGAATAGGTATGAAGATTTTATTTTTTTATAATAAATTTACTTATAATTCCTAATATTTTTTTATACATTGAAGCTGTGCCTGAAATTCAACACACATGTTGCAATGATGCCATAGAAGTTATGAGCTTATGATCTAATTGCAAGTGTCCGAAATAAATATGGTTTTGTAATTAATTTTAATGTCTTGTAATACTGCGCTGCCCTTGTTTCTTATTTAATTTTATTGATGTGCTGGGCTTGTGACTATCAAATATTATGTTCTGAAAATATTGTTGATTAAAAATGTATAGTAATTATACAAGCTGGTTCTTGTCTCCTATTTCACAGATGATGTCACTGTACTGACTGTTGCAACTGATGACAATCATGGCTTAGAAAGATTCCTGAGGTCAGCTAAGGTATACAATATTGATGTGGAGGTGCTGGGCAAGGGTGAAAAATGGACAGGAGGAGACATGAACCACCCTGGGGGTGGACAGAAGATAAACTTACTCAAGAAAAAATTGGAGGAGCTGGCCAAAAATAATCCTGAAAACAAAATTGTGTTATTTACAGACAGGTAATTAATTATATGTGGTTTAAATTAAATATTGATCACTATATTACTTTTTTCACTCTTAATATGTTCAATGTATGGATTTATATTGTAACAGTGTACTATTAGATATGTATATCTTGAAAAATGAAATAATGTGTTATTTATTGAACAATATATCTTATTAAAATGAGTTAGTATAATAGCAGTAACTATACTTTGTGGTATATTAACAAATATACCACAAAGTTATTATCTAATTGCTTTATTTATATTATTGATTATATAAAAAATGATAATTATATTAAAGGGTTTATTGATTAATTGATAATAATTTAAGATAAACTGTTAATTTGTTGTAGCTATGATGTCATGTTCTTGGGTGAAATAGAAGAAATAGTGAAAAAGTTTAAATCATTCCCTGACACACGTGTCCTGTTCTCCGCTGAACAATTTTGTTGGCCTGACAGCAAGCTGGCTTCACAGTATCCTAACACAGAAGTGGCCAATCCGTACCTTAATTCTGGTGGATTTATAGGTAATTTAAAAAAAAAAGAACTGTGTATATACAATGCAAAATATTGCTTATTCATCATACTATATAATTTTTTAATTCTTCTTCTCAGGTTATTTGCCAGAAGTGCTGGAAATAGTAATCTACAAAACGATAAATGATAAAGATGATGATCAGTTATATTATACTAAAATTTACTTAGACAAGAATTTACGAGACTCGCTTAAAATATCCCTGGACCACAACTCCATGATTTTCCAAAACTTGCATGGAGCCCTTTGTAAGTATGATATTCATTTTTGAAATGACAGAATCTTATTTTATATCCTAAATGTTTTATGTTATTCATATTACTTGTTGTAATAGTATTTAGCTGTTGATCTGTTACCCTATCAGCCAACACGAAAAGTATTTATTTTATCTTTCGAATTGTCGGAATAAAGTTTTATTCCCTTGTATCATTTTTTATTAAGAGCTATGTTTATTTGTAGCTGACGTCCAACTGAAAGCTAACAGTACAGAAGACTGGCCCTATATTGAGAATGAAGTCACTAAGCAAAGGCCTCTCATAGTACATGGAAATGGGTTATCCAAAATTACTTTGAACCATTACGGAAACTATCTGGCGAAGTCGTGGTCTCCTAAAGAAGGATGCGCTTTGTGCAAAGAGAAGAAAATTGAACTCAAGGTATATTTGCTCCAATATGTATATAGATATATGCTTGATTGCTTTCATGTATTTTCAGGATATACTTAATGGACTATCTTAAGTAAGCCATTATCATTACTTGTCCCTGTTAATTAATCCTTGCTGGTGTTACAAAAATAATTATGCTATTACAACTATATATCAACCATGTTTACACTAGGAGGATGCGCTGCCCACTGTCATGATGGCTGTATTTATTGAACAACCTACACCGTTCATGGAAGAATTTTTGGAACAAATATATGAAACTGATTATCCGAAAGATAAAATTCATCTGTTTCTGAGGAATAATGTTGAATATCACGAAGCTGAAGTTGACAAGTTCTTCCAAGAGCATTCAAAGGAATACGCATCAGCGAAACGTATCAAGCCTAGCGATTTTATGTCAGAGCCTGAAGCTAGGAATATTGCGAAGTGAGTAGTAAATGTTTATTTTAGATTTACTAATTAAATTGTACATACTTCGTATTGTTAGGTCTGGTACAAACATTTAAAAAAAACTTGTGAAATCTGGTTTATTTTGTACGTTGGTGATAAGGTTAATAGCGCCCCTACAAAAAATACGTTTTTATATTTATATTTGCTCTAGGTTTTGTAAAATTTTTGTCCCCACTTGAATGTATAGTCAGCCACATAAGTAGTTGAACAAATTTCAAATCAATTCCACGCGTTAAGTGTAATTTAAAATTTTTTTTTCTTCGTGGAAAGTAAAGTTAATCGCCTTTATTTTATTTTTGTGAAGCGAAAACAAAAATTGGTAAGAATACGAAAGTGTAGACGCGATTTGAAGTTTTGAATATTTCCAGCTACTTCTGTGGCTGACTGTACTAGCTGTTTTATGGAGAGTTTTAGATAATAGAACCCAAACAAATTGCATATCGACCTAATTTATATTCATATCATGTCTTCAATGCTCTAGCGAGAGTTTTCATAATTTAATAAAGGTACGCGTAATACTTTCGTTCAGTAGATTGCATCAATGTTTTTGTTTATGATGTACGTTGTCGCGCGGACGTTTTCGGCAGGGCTTAAAAATAAACTGTATCTCTTCCGTTATGAATATTTAAATATGTATTTGTCAGTCTTCATAACAAACAGCTGAAAGACTAGGTAAATTCTAGGTTTACAGGTTCAACCTACTTGCCCTCGGTGAAGGAGTTATGTCCAACATGATGGTAAGCCTTAGCCCTTCAGGGACGGTCCCGTGCAGCTATCTTAGTGCAACAAGATACCCCGGGGCCGTCTCGTATGCGCCGAAGGAGGCCACCGCGGGTTTTGGTTGGTATGCCGGTGTAGTGTGTACATAGTGTTAGGGACTCGGTTCAATACTCGCTCGGATGATGCTATACTCCCGAGTGTCGACATTGGGCTGTAAGACTGCGAAATCAACATAACCGTCCCCCGTCCCCCCCTGGTGGTAAAAGGCCTTACTCTTTATATCCACTACTTGCACCTACAAAGCCGGCGCTAGATCATGTTTTTATTTGCAGGGAGCGTTGCGTCAACAGCATGTGCGACTATATATTCTCAGTGGACAGTGTGTCGAGGATAAACAAGAACACCCTGAGTTATCTGTTGTCTTCGGGATATGACGTCATAGCACCGATGTTGGTACGGCCCGGTCAAGCCTGGTCCAACTTCTGGGGTGCTCTTAATTCAGCAGGATTCTACGCCAGGTCTTCGGACTACATGGACATCGTCTATGAAGTTATCAAGTATGTATAGTAATAGTTGTAGCGGTGACTTGTGTGGTTTCAGTAAACTATCGCATTCGCTGACTTCTGATCGAGCAGAAAAATAAACATTTAAAACAAGTCAAATCAAAGCATATCAAACAAACTACTCTGATTGGTCAATTACTTCGCCAACGATGCGAAGGTGTCGATTGAGATTGTTTACTGAAATCGGCTGGTCAGATGATCTACCTTTTAATTAAATCGAACGTGCTGTGTTAGAGTCGATAACTAAAACCAACGGAATCATATTGAATCATTTATTAATTTTAAACCCTGAGCAAAATACATCTACATTACCATAAATTAAAAACACACAAGATGAAATTACGTGTCACGTTCGATTTGGAACATTCTGGAAGCTTTGTGTAACAACGGCGATTGTTTGGTGTTAGTCGAAGGCAATGGAGAAGTCTGTTTTAAAAGAGCGTCTGTCTATGGAGTACATGTTGTCCGCTGTGCACTCGTACACGCCGGCGTCCATCTGCGTCGCCGGGTCGATCTCGATCTTTGACTTCACGCGGTCCTCTCCAATCGGCCATTCGTGTATCTGTTGATAAAAAGTCATGTAAAAAAAATGATATCTCTGCGAGTTATTATTCAGCGATCCATATTATCTCCATATATCGCAAGAACAGTTTCAATTCGTCCAAAACTAGCACACGTCTTGAATTTATTGCGATTTATTATATCAATTGGTTTGTAAATGACGCGTCGTCGCTAGTTCAAATCACGACCGCGCGGTACGCGACGTAATTTAAGACAGAACAAATGCTGTATTATGAATTGAAGAAAAGCTCATTCATACCGGTGTAAATTTCTTATTTTGAATGTACTTTATATAGTTTAATATGTACAGTCAGTAGCATAAATATCTGTATAAAATGAAAATTTCAAATCCTACTAATATTATAAAGGCGAAAGTTTGTAAGAATGTATGGATGTTTGGATGTATGGATGTTTGTTCCTCTTTCACGCAAAAACTACTGAACGGATTTCGATGAAATTTGGCACACGGGTAGATCATGTTCTGGATTAACACATAGGCTATTTTTTATCCCGGGAAAACATAAAGCGGGACTTTAATCCCGGAAAAACTTTTTAACACGGGCGGAGCCGCGGGCAAAAGCTAGTCGCCTATATACGCGTTAAGTTAAACTGAATAAAAATCTTCGTATGAAGTAAAGAAAATCTCTATTATTTTATTTTTGTGAAGCGAAAAAAAATATTAGTAAGAACACGAAAGTATGTAGGTCGTTTGAAATTTTGAATTTATTCAGCTGCTTATCCTGGTGACTGTAAAGTAATCTCATCAGTAGTTTAAAACTATATGTATTGAATACTATCAGTCGTACTAATAAAAAAATCGTAACAGTGTATACAAGTACTATAAGCACTGTGTAACAAAAACGCAACTAATAAAACTTTTTTTGACAGAAGGCCTGTATACAGGTGTAGTAAGAGATTGAAATTACTATGTTAACTTACACAAGCTCTACACACGCTTGTACCCTTGTATTAAGGCTGCGTAGATTCAAAATGGCGACTATATTAGCTTCAGCTGATTGAGAGGTTGTCACTTGTAGATGATGGAGGTGGAGTTGTGCGAGATTAATTTTTATTTAGCAATGAATTATTTAAATTTCGTTATAATATGCTTGATAATGAAGACAGACAAGGAAATCAAAGAAAAATAAAATGCTACAAAAATAGATTTAATCCTAAATGGATTAAATCTATTTTTGTAGCATTTTATTTTTCTTTGATTTCCTGGATGATAAGTTTTCTTTCTTAAAGGAGAACGTTTTCTTTTAGGATTAGGCGGCATCACTATCGATGCACATTCAGTGCACTCCATTTTTTAAACCTTAATAAGTTAATTATTTAATCAATCGCAAATAAATTGCCGAAACGAAATACTTTCACACGTCACTCATTAAAAAATTAAATTAAGCTTATGTTATTGCCGGTGAGGAAGCGTTCGAAAACTATGAGTACGAATCATAACTTATATTTAAAATTACAACCATTAGTCAAGTTTTTGTACATTTCATTAATATATATAGATATTTTACAAAAAAATATATATTTCGTATTTAGTTACTAAAATGCTAAATAAACTATGAATTTCAATTAAATTTGTAAAACAAAGTTACGAGCAGAAGTTTTTGAACGTACTTCGTAAAAGGTTGCCAGCGTATTTGCCGTATACAGCGTGAGTAGTTACACAAGCTTGTCTTTGCGTTTATTAGTAGCGATGTTGTGTTAACCCTGTGTAACTCTTATACAGACGTTGTACGCTGTGTAACTATTCACATGTTAAACGTATGAGTAAATTTTTTTTATTAGTAAGGCTATATATGTATTTCGTGACGTAGAATAAAATTAATTGAATTAAAGTCTGTCCAGACACCAGTCGTCCAAGTAGCATTTTGAGTTCACACCACGCGCGTTGATTACTCATTCTATTAAAAACACCATAATATTGGCATGCCACGTGCGTCTTGACGTAATCTACTAATATAAAGCTGAAGAGTTTGCTGTAACGCGCTAATCTCAGGAATTACTGGACCGATTTTGAAAATTCTTTCACTAATAGGAAGCTACATTACTAGCTACAGCTACTCCTGATTGCTATAGGCTTATTATCCCAGAAAAACTTTTTCACGCGGGTGGAGCCGCGAGTAACACTAGTGGCTAGATAAAACGGTGTTCAACTGGCGTTTAATTTCGACCGTAGGGACGTCTCATTAGCATTGCGAAGTTGAGACCTGCCCCCTTATTCTTTATGACCCACGATATTTTCACCGCACGTAACTAGCGCGTAACGTAACTCATCGCGTTCATCCCTATGCAAATTGGCATACAGAATACCGTATACCGCTAATTACACGAAGTTAACGTGACACGGCCGCGTTACGAGTTAACACTGACATAGAGAATAAGGGGGCTGAAGGGTTCATGTAAAATACTTACGTGCAAGTAGTGATGAGCGAATATCTCCACACCGTCTTTGAACCACGTAATGTGTGGCCGCGGCTTGCCTTTCGCAATGCAAAGAAAAGCTATTTTATGTCCTAACGCGTACTCAAGATCGAAATGCGACGCAAGCAGTATCTTCGCACCCTGAAATATAATTTTCATTTTTCTAGACATCCTAGCATCATTGTTAACTAGTATAGTATAATTACATAAAAATCTATAGGTATCTAATAGTACTACTATAACGAGAAACACGTGCAAGCTCAATAAATAATTATTGAAATTCGTTATCGTAACTACTATGGACTTATAACTTCACATCCCGCTACACATCGCACAAGGTAAAATGAACATTCGAAAAATATTCTTTTTTAATTACATAAATGATAATAACTCTGCTAAACATGGTAATTTGACTCATAAATATTTAGAACTTTAGGATAGTAGATGCCTACATGGTAATATGTATGTACCTACCAGTAATATCTCTGTGCGGGATATCACTAATAATAATAATCATTGATCATATAATCATAAAAGAGGTTCCATTTGACAATGGGTCAAACCGAAGTCAACACATACTTACATCTTTGTTATTGTAATATTGATCTGATTCCGGATCTCTATATTTTCCCGTAATAGGTAAACCAATTTGCACCTGACAATGAATAAAATAAGTTTAAAACACAAACATCGTTAAGTAGATATGCAACAAAACGCACCTTTAGAACGAAAACGACACATTTAAAAAAAATCGAAAATTGAGTTATCGACATAAAATGACTTAAAACAAAGTTCTCAATACAACAAGTTTCATCACAGCCATATTTAAGCGGGTACAGAACCAAACTGTTATATCGAGCCCTTTTTATTAGATTTTTATAGAAAATGGGACTGTTTTAAGTCATTTTATGACGATAACTAAATTTTTTATTTTTTTGAATTGTGCCGTTTTCGTCCTAAAGATGCGAAAAACAGTATGTTACCTTAGATTTACTCCTGCTCCTAGTACGGCCGCGCCTGGCGTCGGTCGTGTCTATGATAAAACAGTAGAGAACTAGCAGACTGACCAGAAACGAAACTCGCAGTCGCAACATTTGTGTCGGCTAGTCCGTAAACAGGATTGCCGGCAGCGCAGGACACGTGTACGGTCTTGTACAGACTTGAGTGCAACTGGTGTCTGATGGTGTCGCCGATTCCTGCCGCGCTAATCTTTCAATTGGCTAATGACGGAGGTGCTAGGAGGGCCCTTGTCTCCCCTATCCGATGTATAACACTCGTCACGTCCTCTCTCATTTCGTTCGATATTTTTAGCTCCGGTCGCCCATGGGTCAATATAACGGAAAGAACCTAAAGGTTCAGAAACTATACTTTTGTTGCATCATTAAGATGTGGAATAGTTTCCGAGCATACGTGTTCCCTTCTTGTATTAACTCTTTTTTTTCGTGGGCTAAAGAACGCGTTGCCTTCTTTACCTGGGGTCCTTCAAGCTGAGTGGGAAAAGCTATTAGGCCGACCGGCATAACTTTGACAACCGTTTGTGGATGTTTTTATTTTGCCGGTCAACACTTTGGGCTTCACTTCACTTAACATACGGGGCAATGGAGCTACTTAGATCGATAAAAGAAGAAGAATCCGTTTCTTTAATCTAAAGACCACACTTAAGGCAGATGTATTTGTTGAATCATATTGTTGTATATGTTTATATCCCCAAGACATGTAGCATAGCGCACTACGCTCACGTATTTTTCCACGTGTCCCCTTTTGTTTCATAATGCAATGAACTGTGTATAATCGTGCAGAAAGGACATGTTCAAATACTGGCCTAAAATTCTAACCAATATTGTTTATACATCTTTGGATAGAACTCCTAGAAAATAGCCTTTTACAATAAATTGTTTAATTTTTAAGATTGTAATTGTATTTTGCTTAAAAACTACACTTAGTATGAACGTTTTAAAAAAAGTTGGTTATGAATGGACGTGTCTAAAATATTTTTTTAATGGATCCAAATTCCATATTTTGCCTCTTTAATATCCCTAAAGTTTTTGAGCCCGGCTAGATTTTGAGGCCAAAAGTGGACATCTCTTTACCAAGTACTTTATTTGTGTTTTAAGTATGAAATATTATCATTATATAAGATTATTCGGGTTATTAATATATAAAAAAAAATACTTTTTACCATAAATATACTCTATGATAAAAATGTTTCCATTTTCTGAATATAGGTTCTCGCGGATTTTATGCATTATAAACTACATATATACATACAATGTGTAAAACTCAAACCTTATACAGATACCAAAATGAGTTAATAAACTGATGTAACAATTTTCTTTGTACTAGTAGGTACATCTTAGCGGTAGGGAAAGTGGTGACGCAAATCGGTTTATCGCTGATAATAAGGATAGCGTAAACAGTTGGTTGAACAAAGCGTCTTGTTAATTTTCAAAATTAAGTTCGGCTCGTAAATACCATAAATCGAAATCAATATGCACTGATTCGTGCCTTGTCTTTCCAATAATCCTACTAATATTATAAATGCGATAGTTTGTAAGAATGTATTAATGTATGGATGTTTGTTCCTCTTTCACGCAAAAACTACTGAACAGATTTTGATGAAATTTGGCACACGGGTAGATTGTGTCCTGGTTTAACACATAAAAGGATATTCCGGGATAAAAGTCCCGCTTTATATTATCCCGGGAAAATATAAAGCGGGACTTTTATCCCGGAAAAACTCATTCAGGCGGGCGGAGCCGTGGACAAAAGCTAGTTTCCTATAAATTGCAAATTGATGTTGTTTTCTACGCTACTGTTAATTCATCGGCAGCAAAATCACAAATATGATTCAGTGAAGTGCATGCAAAATAACATCATTTATCAGTATGGATACAATTACTTGAAAACACATTAGGTATTTTATATTATCTAACTGCCCCATTTTTACAGTTAACAAAAGCAAACGAGAAAAGGTTATCGGGTTCGGGTCGCATATTTATTTTTATTAATGACGTCGCGGTCATTGATACTGCTGTACGGACTTTTATTAAAAAGATTGAGGTTATTATTTTATAGGAGGGTGCACATTTAATATTTGCAACTCCTATCTTTCTGTTTGGTTCAGTTCCTTGCGGTATAAAGTTAGCTTAGTGTTCCTTAAGACTCGAGCTTCACCACTCGTTGTTACAAAATGCGTTCCACAGCCGATGCCAGCTTACTGGCATTGCCGTGGCGGGTGTGAGGGCGAAAAAGTATCTAAAAATTATAATTTTAAACGCACAATCCGTCGCATGTAGGTCTCATAATAGTGATAAACATCACTTTAGTTCACAATTGCGGGTTCGCTGCGCATCTTGGAGGCAGGGAAAAGCATTTGGGAAGCGTCTAGTAGCTTCTGACGGACCACTCAATATTCAGCATTCTAAATCTTTTTGTATATTTCACTGAACTCCCAAACGGCTGGACCGATTTTAATGATTTTTTCGTGTGTCTTCAAGTGGATTCTAGAAAGGTTTAGATTTACAATTCGGTCCGGGAAAATCTCTACCAGGCCTTTTATCCAGGAAAAAACCTTTCGTGCTGGCGAAGCCGTGGGCAATAGCTAGTTTAATATAATATATAATAACACCAAATACTTCATTTATACACAAAGTAATTTATAAGGGTATATCTCTAACTATATGTTAGTTATAGCTTATAACAATGTGTTATCAAGATTTTGCTAAGGCTGTGAAATGTGATGCGTTTGCGCATGAATGCATTTTAAGCTTGACGCCATGCTACTTTCCGGTCGTTTCATGTCATGGCGTGAATCATTTTATTACAATTATTGTCTTATTTTTAGGGGTATATGGAATGTTCCGTTCATCACAAACTGCTATATGATTAAAATATCTGTACTGAAGACTCCGGCTACCAAATCGGTGTCGTATTCAAAGGAGGGACTTGATGCTGATATGGCGTTTTGTGCCAGCCTAAGAGACCATGTATGTATAAATTACTATAATGTCATTTGTATAAATAGACATTAATATGTGTTCATGCTAAATTGAAGGCCTAGAGGTGCTAATTGCGACTTACATAGTTTAGAATAGTACAGTCAGCCAGATAAGAAGCTGAAGAAATTTAAAACTTCAAATCACCTCTACACTTATGTGTTCTTACCAATTCTCGTTTTCTCTTCATAAAAATAAAATAAAGGTAATTTGCTTTACTTCGCATAAAGAAAAACAAAACGTTTCAATTAAACTTAATGCGTAGAGGCGAATTGAAATTTTGAATTTGTTCAGCTATTTATAAACTGATTGTACAAACCTCTTGTTGTAACGTTTGGGCCTACTGTGGCAAAATATTATATTTATTTATTCAACAATAAAGCCCTAAACACCCTGTAAGTTATAACTATAAGAGAAATATTAATTAATTGCTATTAATATTAATAAAAATTAAATATTAGTATAAACTATAAATTCGTTACTGTTAATAGAATTGAAAAGAACTAAAAATTATTACCCAACTTTAATCAAATAATAATGTATACCGTTATATTTTAAGTCTAATCTATAACAATTATAATTGGTGTCGTTAATTGTTCCTGTTTATATGGAAACTACGGTTAAACTATTTTCAAAAACAAGTGATTAAAGTATCAAGGTTAATAAAGTTATTTGTTTCCACTTTCCGTTAATGGACCTTTAGATTTCGGCCAACTAGGCGGAAAAATAGTCGATGATATTATTAAAACGTACTGATAATGTTATTTTATTTTTCTAGAATAACCATAATATAACAAAGTTATATCAATGTAACAATACAGAAAAGCTAAAACTAATCTTCCCAAGTGTCACAATAATGTCTGTTCGTTATAAGTGTATTTGTGGATGTTGGTACTTAAATCTTCATCATTTTACAAGCACATAAGATCACTTCTATTGTACTATAAAAATTAAATCAATGTTTGTTATATGTAAAGTGTTGATGTTCGTAATAATAGTTCAAAAAATAATAATAACACACACTCGGGGCTGATATTGAATAGAAAAACCTAATATCACTTTGCCCGACCCGGGGATCGAACCCGAGACCTCAGCATTGCAGTCGTACCGTAATACAACTGCGCCACCGATGCAGTCTATAAATAATAATAATACGTTGAAAATTATATGAAAAAATAAATGTGCAACTTGACTGCAACACAATCAAAATAAAATAGTACACAGTAGTTGCATTTGATTAATTTGAAATTAATGTATCCCTCATGATTGAACAGTAGAAAATTGCTAGGTGAAAGCATTATTCAGTACTTGCTTTTCAGGTCGGATTTTCTTATCTCAAATGTGACCGACTGCTATAGTCTATATCACATCTTCTAAATACTTATTACATATTAAAAAAATATAAATATTGATTTAAAACATAGTCACTTCTTGATCCTGTTTTAAAAATACATAAATAAGTTACATTTGTAACGCTATCGTCGAATCTATAGCGACAATTGACCAAACAGAATAAAGTTTTACATATTGAGTTATTTTGATAGGTTAAGACTTACCATTAACGAGTTCCCGTTTGGTATAATGGAATCGGCTATTAAGTGGCAACATAACCCATTGTTTTCAGGGTATCCACATGCACGTAAGCAACGAGCATTACTTCGGCCATCTTGTGAACCCGGAGTCGTATGACGTGACCCGCACCAACCCAGACTTGTACCAAGTGTTGGACAACAAGCATGAGTGGGACAACCGGTACCTACACGAGGATTATCTCAAAAACTTCGAAGAGGGCCAAAAACCGTTGATGGTGAGTATATTTCGGTAAAGGTACTTTTTTTTTAAATAGACAAAGAAGTAACTAGTGCATACAAACTTTGCCGTGCTATCACCAGACACAATATTTTTTTTTTAACAAAAATCTTCATTTGTATTTTTCTGATCTGGAAAGGAGACAGAGCCACGGTTTTCAGCCAGAGTATGATTTACCATACCATATACCCTGTATTATAGACTGCCCACTGCGCAAGGGCCTTTACTATTGAGAGGGTTATGACTACCGAGTATGATGCCACTAGAAGAAAGCTATATCAATCAGCACCAGAGATAGTACGCGTATAAATTGTGATCGCACTTCTCCATACAACGAATCAAGACGTATTCGATTTGGTTACGATACTTGCCGTTCTGGGATGTCCAAGTGTAAAGCCGTCTCGCGTGATGTTTAATGCGATGTTCATTATGGTCAGGTTGCTGTTGGCCGCAAATTGTATCAAGCATTCTCCTCTTGGGTTTCGCATATCTAAACCACAATGAGAAGTTGCCTCGAATCACATTATCCATAGTCGTCGATCCCTCTGCGTTAAAATCACCAACAATGACGATTCCTTTGTCGGTATTGCAGCCATAGATAGAATTTTTCATCAATTGGGAGCGGAGTTAAGTGTAAATTATTGGAGATCGTATGATGCGTCCATTAAATCGAGATACCATCTATCTCCTGAACAGTAATCTCCGAACAACTACAATTGTATCGTAATGTTTTAATTTTTCTTCTGACATATTGATGTATGTCGCCTATAAGGTAGAACATCTTCCACATTCTCTGAACGACGTTTAAACTCTGCCACACACTTTTTTATTGGAGCAAGTTTTTAATATGACTACTAAATATACATTTCGTTGTCTTTCTTTTGGTCTAAAATAAAACTAAACTGAATTTTTTCGTGATTATATTTTGTTTTTTACTTCTGAAGTTTCGAAGACTTTGCCTTCATGGACTCGGGGCGAACTGAGGTGTTGTTAGTCGTCCAAAAACTTAATATTAAAATATCTACCTTAATTTTTTTATCAGGCAAAGTTTTAAGAAGTTTTTGACGGTCTGACCTTCGCCAGAAGGAGCTTACAGTGTCTTGAGGTGTGGCAGTAGATTTTTTGGGTTCCAATTTAGTGTCCCAGGCCTGTGCAAGCTTCCAACCATCTTCTCCATTGAAGTTGGATGTTTTTTATAACAATAGCCTCGCGCATCATCCTAAGTAGGAATGGGTATTCCTTGGCAAAAATTTGTGGTTTGTGGAATCGAAGATAATGCTTGGAACCTTAGAGGCTACTGCGAAAAACGAAATCCGAAACGTCGGTCCGAAACGAAGAAACGACGAACTTCGGATTTAACCTTACTACCAAATTACTTTGGATCCGTCACCGTTGAACGAAGGTTTCACGCAGTTTGCGACGCTTCCGACTTCGCTCAACACTTTCGTCACGCAACAACTCTTCATAAAGAAGGATCCGTAACACTTCGTAGTAAGAAAACGTGCGATCCGTCATCCGAAACTACGGATTTCGTTTTTCGCAGTAGCCTCTTTTGTTCTGAATGTTCAGCAACTGCAGACTTCGTAGAGGCGTCGGTGTTTCACGTCAGCTATATGTAATTTTACGCGGGTCCCTAATTTGTTTTTTAGTTTTACCTGATTTATGATACCTAGGACGATTAATTATAATTATCAGTAATTAAGGGTGTTAATAAAATGCACGGTTTATAAAAAGTGTCCGTATTTTGTTTCAGCCATGTCCTGACGTGTATTGGTTCCCGTTAATGTCGAAGAGGTTCTGCAGCGAGTTCATTGAAATTATGGAAGCTTATGGAAAATGGAGTGATGGTTCTAATCAGGTATTTTCCCAATAGATGCACAAACTTAACGTTGAAAATAAAGCAATATTTTCTTAAATATAATTTACTTAAAACAAATTGTATACATGCGTACCAAACACTTTCGTTTGATTTTATAAATTATAATATACTTATTGTGAATAATACATGATGAATAGAAACTTCGTAATATTTTAGATATTTTTAACGCCTAACCTAAACTATTAGCACAGGGAAAATTCAAAGGCCCCATTAATTCGGTTTATAGGTTAATAAGTAGAATTGAGGCTTAACTCTTATGTAAAAACTGAATGGAAACCGAATATCACTAAGGCGAGAAACATACAGAAAAGGCGTAAGGTGAAAACGCGGCACAGGCGCAGAACAGGGGGCTTTGATTGTGAAAAAAAAACACGATGCGTCTCCGCTTCGTTTTATCGTGATTGGTTGAGAAACTGACGTATCGGTCTCTCGATCAATCACAAACATCAAAATACCGATATGTCAGTCTCTCAACCAATCACAATAAAACGAAGCGGAGACGTATCGTGTTATTTTTTCACATTCTAAGCTCCCTGGTGACAAAAAGCAGAACAAATGACGAAACGTCGTGCCTTCACCTTACGCCTATTCTGCATAATTCGCGTCTTATCAAAGAGTTTTTATTCTAATCAAAAATAGCCCGGGTTACGCTTGCCGCACACGTTCGGTTTCCTGGTGAGGAATTCAGATTCGGAAACCTGAATGCTCCGCTTATATAGAAAATGTTCAACAACGCGCACACGTTCCTGAATCTGAATTCCTCATCAGGAAACCGAACGTGTTGGTACAAAAAACCGGACGTTTGCGCTAGTCACTCGGAATTCCGAATCTGAATTCCTGATCAGGAAACCTAATTAGGAAACCGAACGTGTGCGGCAAGCGTTAAACTGTTAAGAGGCTAACCTTTCCGGCCCTTGATTCAAAGTATTCTTGGATATACTTTTCCATCTTTTAGTGTTTTTGTAGGCTAGCAATCTCACATAATATACAGTTACCCACATAAATAGTGAACAAATTTATTTTATTACACACTAAGAAAAAAAAGATGGCGATTTAAAGTTTTGTATTTGTTCAGCTACTTTTGGGTCTGACTGTACCTATATATACGTGAAATAATATATCAGATATTCAAGATGTACAATCAGCCACATAAATAACTGAACAAATTCAAAACATCAAATACGCTTTTGTCTTTGTACCAATATTTTTTTCTCTTCACGATAATAAAACAAAAAGAGGTTTACCATACACACAAAAAAACAAAATGCTCCAGTGAAACTTAACGGATAAACACGATTTGAAATTTCGAATTTGTTCAGCTTTATATGTGGCTGACTGTACTATTATAGTCTGAACATTAGTTCGTAGCGAACCGTTTGAGCAATGTAACCGTTCCCCAGGACAAGCGTTTGGAGAGTGGTTACGAGGCGGTGCCGACGCGGGACATCCACATGAACCAGGTCGGGCTGGACCGGCACTGGCTTCACATCCTGAAGGAGTACGTGCGCCCGCTGCAGGAGATGGTCTTCACTGGATACTATCACAATGTAATTATAGTTTGTGTATGAAAAAAGACCCGTAACAATCGCGTTGAATTGGTGCAATTGCCATGTGCGTAGTATAATCATGCTCGCTTTAGTTCGCTTCGTAATTTCCGATGACTTCACGTCCCCGTATTGCTGTTGACTCGTCAAGCCCCACTACGGCCGCCGGCGTCCGAGTATATAGGGTTTCCCCATACATCTATATATAAGTGGGGTTTGACGTGTGTATTTAAAAATATTTTTTGAATAGTGGAATATAATAAGTACATTAATTAACCATACGTAAAGTCGTATCCAAAGAGATACACATTAACTTCTCGGGTAAAATGAATTCATACTTTTCTATTACATATTATGTGATGTGATTGTTGAAACTCATAAATGCATGTAGCCGCCGGTGTCTCTGATGAACTTCGTGGTTCGCTACCGTCCCGACGAGCAACCCTCGCTGCGGCCCCACCACGACTCCTCAACCTATACTATTAACTTGGCGCTTAACACACCACGTAAGTTACCGATACGTTGTTTAATTATAATTATACAAAGTCACAGAAATTACTATAATAGAAACTAGTAGTGCTCGCGGCTCCGCCCGCGTGAAAAAGTTTTTCCGGGACAAAAAGTAGCTTATAGCACTCAGGAGTAAAGTAGCTTCCTATTAGTGAAAGAATTTTCAAAATCGGTTCAGTAGTTCCTGAGATTAGCAACCAAACAAACTCTTCAGCTTTATAAGTATAGATTAAAATTCATCACTGCCAGACACTTTCCATGGGCCATTACTTCTGCCACACGTCTTGAAAGTTATGAAAAAATTAGGTAAACTATATTATAGTAGCAAACCGAAATTTATAGCATCCTTTGTGGTGACTTACTTTTTACTGGTGGTAGGACTCTCATATGTAAGAGTCCGTCTGGGTGGATACCACCGCAACGTTTATTTCTACCGCCAAGCCAGCAGTGTGCATGCACTGTTGTTTTTCGGTTTGAAGGAAATTGTAGCCAGTATAACTACTAGACATAATGAGACTTAACATCTTATGTCTCAGGATGACGAGCGCAGTAGAATGCCACACAGTACTTTGTAAATCAAGGTTCTGGATGGTATTTCTACTGTGTATGGGTCGTCGTATCGTTTACCATCAGGCGAACGGCATGCTCGTCTCGTCATTCAATGCTATAAAAAAAAGCCTTGTAAATTTATTGACTATATAAAATAAATATCCAGACGTGGACTACGAGGGCGGCGGGTGCCGGTTCATCCGGTACGACTGCTCGGTCCAGGACACCAAGCTGGGCTGGCTGCTGATGCACCCTGGCCGCCTCACGCACTACCACGAGGGGCTGAAGGTCACCAACGGCACGCGATACATCATGATCTCATTCGTCGACCCATGAATCCATAATGTCGACCGTTGAAATGTTTATTGACTGCGACATTGAGTTATACATTTTTGGATTAGATTTTTATGTTTTTGTTGATAGATTAAATTTTTTTAAACAATGTCCGTAAGTGAATTATACATTGAGCTGTCGATAAAAGTGCTACTATAACACCTTTCATGTAGTAAATATATACCATAGATGGTATTACTATACTTATTATGTACAATTGTTTGACATTCAGTATTTTTGGTTCGCTGCCATTGAAGATACTGAAAATAATGTTAATTTATCACTATATTGCATTTAAGGCTTCTCTCAAGATTTTATTATAAGGAAAATAAATAAATAAAATAATTATAGTATATTGACATGTGATTAGCAAGTAGTTACATTATGTTCAAATACTTTTGTACTCAATAATGAATATGTTACTAATATAATAGGAATAACCAAAGATTTCATTCATGATCAATGTGACATTGTAACTGAAATAAATTTCCTACTTTGAGAATAACATTTTATTTATATATTCAAACCCCAAGAATCTGACGGTTTACAGACATTTAGCTCATTGAGTTGGAAGATGCATCTATTCCTTCCACTGTTTCTTTAGTCAGTTCGGATGCGAAATCGTTGAATTTCTTAGCTGGGAATCGGTAATGTTTGCCGAAAGCTGACTCCGCGTACTTTTTAAACCTATCGAACTCCTTTTCTTCCTTCTTCCATTCTTTCTTGTCCACATAAGGGAATAAGTTCCGTAGCCACGGCGGGATGAACTGATCCATGTAATAGAATCGCCTCAGCCATACCTTATGCGATTCGCAGTAATTTCCCCAATGTCCGCTCATCCAAAATGGTAACCTAGAAATAGGTACACTCGTTTATAAGACGCATTCGGTATAATTATACAGGATCATTTTTGCATTGCATTAATAAATGAAACCACATACTTATCTCGTTGAAAATAACACTTTCCATTAAGTTATTGTAACCCTAGATATAAAATAAAAAGTGTAAGTTTCGAACAAAATAAATATCAATATAATGTAACTAAGTTTACACGCCCTAATGCCACTATGACTGCTCTAGGAGAATTCGTCGCAGCAGCAACACTACACTTTCAGTCAGAAATACACTTACGCACACACCATATTCGCACTAAACTACAAAATGATAAAAACAATGGAATACTACAACCAGAATTTTGGCGAAAGTAATTGTTATTCATTGAATAGACAAATATGTGGTTTCATTTAGTAATGCAATGTAAAGATGACCCTGTATACAACATCGTCAGTCCGTCGCAATACAAAAAAGTATGGAACTCGATGATGTTTTGAAATATCATTGATGGAACTGGGTCAAAACTTATGGCCAGTAGGTATAGCTCTCTCACTCACTCTTCAATGTTTCTCTTTCTTTATCCCATTTGTTTTCTAAGTTATAACTTCAGAATTTTGGTTGCGCAGTGCGCTAAGAAACCAGTGTGCTTAAAATGTGGGTAAAACGCAAATCATAACTCGATGTCGTTTAATTGTGATTGATGGGGAGACCAATAGGTCAGTCACGTACCAATGTCTCAACCAATTCCAATAAAACAAAACTGCGTCTGTGACGACATGGTGTGGATTTTTTTTTCTACATTCTAAGCTCACTGGTCTTGTTAGTGCAGTTGACGTTAGTTATTGAGCTAAAATGAATTATAAAAGTGCGGAGGCTCTCAACTGCATGTGCGCATTATGCGAGCGGGCGTACACTACACTAGACGTAAGCATCATATCCTTATCATTATAATCATCATCATCAGCCCGTTGCAGTCCACTGCTGGACATTGGCCTCTCCCAAGATACGCCACAGAGTTCGGTCTGCTGCTTTATGTATCCACCATATTCACTCTTATTTAAACGCACTAAACTTGTATATATATGTAATTGGTTCTTCGGAAACGACTAGTTTTGGATTTGGATAGTATGAGCTCTAAAAATGAAATTGGGGTATTCAGTTTTATCGACCCCAAACTCATGGGGTTAGAAGGGGGAGATGCTGAACCGTTGAACCGATTGTAATGAAATTCGGTCAGGATATCTTGAACGTTGAAAACAAGTATGGGATGTTCATATTAACTCCTATTTAAGGGGGGTAAAGGTATAAGGTATAAACCACACCACTGAACCAATTCTATTTCAATTTGGTTTGGGGAACTCTTGAAACTTGTAAATAAATATGACGTAGGTATTCAGTTTTTTGTTAACCCCTAAATAAGAAGGTTGAAAGGGGAAAGAAAATAAACCCTTGAACCGATTTTGACGAAATTTGATATAGATTTACCTTGAGTATAAATCCTAAGACAGCTAAAGAGGGTAGAAACTAAACCCCGAAACTTGATTAAAACCAAATTTGATGCGTATATAATTATAACCTTAAAGCATGATGATAAATAGGACATTCGTATTTTATAAATTTTGTAACTAAGTGAGGCAAAGGATGAGAACTGAACCATATATCTATCTGCTCGTGATGTAATTCTTATGGAAAATTATGAAACCTGAGATTAATACAAATTCTAAACCGCTAAATTATCGTCGATACCTGCAGTTACCTCGATACCGTATCGACTCATTTGAGTTCAGTCAGTGATTAAAGTTCCGGTTTAGGTTAGGTTTAAGAAGTATCCCTATATATCCCTTCCAAATTTTATCGAAATCAGTTCAGGGGTTTGGCCTAACTTGGTATATTGGATATAACTTGGTTATGCTTCTCATAGTCGACCACAATCGATTTTATAAAACCAAATGTAAACATAAAATTGTTTTCAATATTCACAAAGTATCTATTTTATTTTTATTTTATTTGTTTGGGAAAATTAACATTGTTACAATAAAGTACTTAAGTAGGTAGTATAGCTTATAAATAATATTAGTCAATGTAACAATCACAGCATTTTCCACGTATTTATTATCTACAGAGTACATAAAATTGTAGCCGTATCTCTGTCTCGGACGTTTCTTGTTCAATTCTATTATGTGAGCTGACTAAGTTAAGTTGTTATTTGTTTTTTAAATGTACATTTTGATATGGAGAAAATATCAAGGTCTGCAAAATGATTATTATAAATTCCACTGATTCGCCGTAGAGGCGCACGTTCACCCGCGTTCGTACGACACGGGGCCGTCGCGAATAACGGATAATCGCGCTGTCTACGGCAGTGGTTAATTCGAGGTACTACAAAACTCACTTTGTTTACTAAATACGTACTACAGTGCAACCTCGATATAACAAATCGGAGGGGAACAAGAAAATATTCGTAATATCAAGTAATTCGTTGAACTGAGGTTTGTTATGTTGAGGTTAGATTGGTCTAAAATTCGTTATAAAGAGGTAAAACGTTTACGTTTCTGAGCCATTTTAACTTAACAATAGTGACGAGCAGAGGTGTTTACATTACTTTCCATCAAAACAATAATGATTACTGTGCAAACAAAAGCGTGTCGAAACATGTCGAGACATGAATCACATGATAAGATTAAAAGTTATATTATTGGTGGAAACTTTATATAAAGGTTTTGGGTTGGCAAAATTCGTTAATTAGAGGTATGAATACTTTTTCTTCATAGTTGAAAATTCGTTATAAAGAGGTTGTACGCAAAGAATGTTCGCAATGTAAAGGTATATTTTATATTAACTCTTATGGACAATTCTAGGGGATTACGAAGAATTTGTTAAATCGAGGAAGTCGTTATATTGAGGTACGTTATATTAAGGTTGCACTGTATCTAGATTATTGTGACATAAGTCGTAAAGAGTCATCATCTGAAGAAGCATCCTTCTCTTTTCCAAAGGAAGTAAATAGTGTTCACGTAACAATTGCGTATGCGGCGCGTACGCACGGTGACATTTAAATTGTAGATTTCTAAGAAATTTACGCTGAACTCTCTCCAGGGCCGACTTGTATTTTTCATAGAAGGGGTCCCAAATCAGGCTAGCATACTCAAGTTGTGACCTAATTAAGGAGCGGTATAAGTAGACATAAGTAGATGCATGATGGAAGTCCACTGCGGTCCGGGTAACGAAGCCCAACATTTGAAATGCTAAATCTAAGTTAATAATAATTAATATTAGAAAGTGCATTTGGTACCTACCAAAGATAACCTGCTAAAATGTTGCTTCATTCCTATTTGAAATGAAATCATTTATTCGAATCCATAAAATGTTAAACATTACTTAGATTCAGTCAATTTTTACTCTACCGAAGAAGAACGGGCAAGAAACTCTAGGGTTGCTTTTTTCAAAATCAGTTCAAAGGTAAAAATTAGGTACAGTATATAATACAAATATTTATTTTGTTTAGAGCAGTTCATATATTTACTTGCATAATATTTGACGGAGGAGAAGGTCTAGAACTCTTTAAAAGAGGTGACGTCAGCTCTGCCGACGTCACAGGGTTCCACCTCATCATCATAATCCATGATGTGAGAGTAAAATTCCAAATTGTTCTGCATCCTTTATTTCTGGATGTTCCAAACTTATTTTTGGAGCTCCGAACAGTTGGGAGTCTCACAAGAGACTGCCGTTTCAAATGCGAGGCACCCTATTTATACCAACGATTTGACATCTCGACTAGTTTTTTGCACGATTATTATTTCAAAATACCCGCCGCTCCGTCATATTCAATGCAAGTGTACAACCCTCTCAGGAATCACGTAATAATTTGATGATCTATACTTGTCCAATAAAGGTATTATTAAGTATTAGTTTTGAGATATAGTAAGCGAAATGGGCAGACCAGTCCACACAAGCAGCACTCGTTCACAAGTATGACGCATGTGCCAGCCATCGGCCTCCTCAACCATGTTGCAGGGAAGTGGCCGACCCGGCACACGACGATTTACAAAACTATGTGGAATAGCATTAAACAAAAACTCACATGCTGACGTATCTTAAAGTCCATCTATAAGCGTTGGTATAATAATACGCAGAGAGCGGGTTCAGGTGCACAAAGGGTTCCATGCTGCCGATGCCCGCCGCGAACGCTATGACGGTCATGCCGACCTGGTAGCCATCGACCATCACCACCAGACCGTCTCTTATGTTGACCTTTGTTGGGTAATGCACATTCGAAGCCACTTTTTCTGTAGAACGTTGGAGTATGTATTATGAAATAATTAATTGCCATAAACACCAATGCCAGCCTTTTTTATAAATGTTTACAAGCTAGCCAACTTAGTCTATTTGCTGAAAAAATCATTTTCTAACTTCACTTACAAGTAGGTATGTGGTGATTTATCATGATATTTTTTAATAAAACTGACTCAAAAACCACTGTAATATATATCTTTCTACCTATAGGGAATGTGCATGTCGTAAGCTCTGCCATGTGGTGGCGCAATTTTTTTTTTTTTTATCTCGGGTAAAAACGCGTTATCGCTACCACCACTGGGGGGTGAGTGGAACGGTTATGTTGGTTTCACACAGTCTTACGCCCAATGTCGATGGATGCCAAATGCCCTCGCTCGGATGAAGCTATACTCGGGAGTAGGTATAGCTTCATCCGAGCGAGCATTGAACCGAGTCCCTAACATTGTGTACACATACCGGCATACCAACCAAAACCCGCGGTGGCCTTCTTCGGCACCTACGGGACGGCCCCGGGGTATCTTGTTGCACAAAGATAGCTGCACGGAACCGCCCCTGCGCGATGCCGCATTGCGGCCCCTCTCTAAATGAGGAGGCTGAGAAGCCTCCGAACTCTAGATCACGCTTTGCGTCTACGACTGCAGGAGACCGACCACCCGCATTGTCATCCACCTCATTGTCGCTTAGATTGGAGTAGTTGAGCGAGCAGACCCCCACTGCTCGCCCCGCGACTCTCGCTTACCCCATTTAGTCGCCTCTTACGACAGGCAGGGGATGCCGTGGCGAAATTCTTTAGATACCCCCGGACCACAGGGCACGAGGCGCCGGTCAGTCGTCCACGCGACGCCTCTTTCGTCTCCTCTGGCTGCGGGCGGGATAGTTCTGCTCACAATCCCGCTCGGCACTCTCCTTCCGCGAGATGACGCACTCGCAGAAGGAGGCGATAACTCGCCATGACCTCCAGCCGCCGACCATGGCGGACACCACGGCCGGCAGCGAGAGGTCTCCTCCGACGACTGCTCTAAGAGCGCTGCGTTGTAGGTCCCAGGCTGGGCATTCCTCGAGAGTGTGTTGGACTGTGTGCTCACGGCCGTTGCCACAATGGTGGCACACGGCGGACTCCTCCTTTCCAATCCGACACAGAAACGAGCCAAAACACCCGTGGCCGGACAGCATCTGTGTCAGACGGAACGTCGGCGCACCGTGCCGTCTGTCTAGCCAGCTTAAGAAGACAGGTCGCACTGCCGCGACAGTCCTCAAGCCCGCACTCGGGCTCTCCAGCCTGGTATGCCACTCCTCCATGGCGGCGCTGCGAATAGAGGCCAATTGGGCCGTTACCTCCCTCGGAGCCAGCCTCCGCCCGAGACGGGATACCTCCTCACGCCAGAAGAATACTGATGAGAGGTGTTTGGCATCCAGATCCCATGGCAGAATACCGGCCAAGGCTCAGGCCGCCTCATGGGAGACTGTGAGGTAGCCCCTGATGAGTCGTTGCGCCACTAAATGCTGAGAATACCGGCCAAGGCTCAGGCCGCCTCATGGGAGACTGTGAGGTAGCCCCTGATGAGTCGTTGCGCCACTAAATGCTGAGAATACCGGCCAAGGCTCAGGCCGCCTCATGGGAGACTGTGAGGTAGCCCCTGATGAGTCGTTGCGCCACTAAATGCTGAGAATACCGGCCAAGGCTCAGGCCGCCCCATGGGAGACTGTGAGGTAGCCCCTGATGAGTCGTTGCGCCACTAAATGCTGAGAATACCGGCCAAGGCTCAGGCCGCCTCATGGGAGACTGTGAGGTAGCCCCTGATGAGTCGTTGCGCCACTAAATGCTGAGAATACCGGCCAAGGCTCAGGCCGCCTCATGGGAGACTGTGAGGTAGCCCCTGATGAGTCGCTGCGCCACTAAATGCTGAGAATACCGGCCAAGGCTCAGGCCGCCTCATGGGAGACTGTGAGGTAGCCCCTGATGAGTCGTTGCGCCACTAAATGCTGAGAATACCGGCCAAGGCTCAGGCCGCCTCATGGGAGACTGTGAGGTAGCCCCTGATGAGTCGTTGCGCCACTAAATGCTGAGAATACCGGCCAAGGCTCAGGCCGCCTCATGGGAGACTGTGAGGTAGCCCCTGATGAGTCGTTGCGCCACTAAATGCTGAGAATACCGGCCAAGGCTCAGGCCGCCTCATGGGAGACTGTGAGGTAGCCCCTGATGAGTCGTTGCGCCACTAAATGCTGAGAATACCGGCCAAGGCTCAGGCCGCCTCATGGGAGACTGTGAGGTAGCCCCTGATGAGTCGTTGCGCCACTAAATGCTGAGAATACCGGCCAAGGCTCAGGCCGCCTCATGGGAGACTGTGAGGTAGCCCCTGATGAGTCGCTGCGCCACTAAATGCTGAGAATACCGGCCAAGGCTCAGGCCGCCTCATGGGAGACTGTGCGGTAGCCCCTGATGAGTCGTTGCGCCACTAAACGCTGACTCTTTTTCAGCCCATCGATACTTGGCATTAACGTAAAATATTCATATTGAAAGGATGAAAAATAACATTTAATTTGTTGATAATGTAATTTCTGTGTCTCTGTAAGTACTTACATTTCATAATTTTGTGAAAATCGTCAAGAATGACCAAAGGTAGAAACATACATACTAATTATGAGTTCCAAAAGTATTTCCAAATGTCTCGCTACGTTATTTATAAAAATAAAGATGTTTTGAAGATAATATTAAATTCAAACAAATCTGTAATTAAGGGAACATTACCTCCTAATTTTGCTTCAATAACATCAAAATAACTAACTCCCAAGTCCCATCTGACTTATTCTGGCCACGCTAGGTATCAATAATATTCAGCCAGAACCCATTTTATCATTTTTCACATGTGGCTCTCTGTCGATTTTGTGCTGCTCCCTATAGTTCGTGCACGTTCCCTACAACTTTTCTGTGGAGAACTCTCCGTGCATCATGCGAATTAATGGTATAACGGCATATCACTTGTTAATTTAAATGTTTGTTTGCAAACTAATACTTTAAATGTAGATAATTATATCTCGCCCGTTGTGATGTGGTATTGTGAAGTGTTATTGTTATGTTTTGTTCTTTTTATGTACGTACTAACATAGCTATAAGTATTGTAACTTACTAATACTATGGGTGAATATCCTGAAATAAATTCAATTTAATTTATAAAGGTACTAGTACTTAGGTAGGTATACACAAACAGCTTGTAAAAAATTACATCCTTTCGTTACTGCCATAATCCTACTAATATTATAAGCACAAAAGTTTGTAAGAATGTATGGATGTATGCCTGTTTGTTACTCTTTCACACAAAAACTAGTGAACGGATTTCGATAAAATTTGGCACACTGGTAGATCATGTCCTGGATTAACACATAGGATTTTTATGCCGGGAAAATATAAAGCTGGACTTATCCCGGAAAAACTATTTAACACGGGCTGAGCCGTGGGCAAAAGCTATAAGATAATACATAAAAAGTACTTGCCAGTGGCCGGCATATTCAAATCGATTCCCAGTCGCGGCTTCCAGAAAAATGTTCCTGGGACTGTTCCCTAAAATTAATGACATAATATAAATTTACACACACTCTCAAATGAAAAATCATTTATCGCTGAAGAGGCAGGCAGAAGGACGAATACTTAGGGCACCCACTTTTTGCCATGATTATTCCGCCCTATAATGATACTTTAGAGGCCAGCGAATCGCCATATCGAGCTGATATTGAGCTGAAATCCCAGTACCTATACATGATAGATGAAAGGTAGGAATTTTACTACAACAAAAGAAATAGTAGATAAAATGTTCTAAAGTTTAAATAATTCTTACCTTCGTCATTGGTATAATAAAGAAAAACATAATGCACAACCTGTTTTTATTCATCGTTACAGTATCCGCTACACCAACTCTAATACCGCACGTCCACTCCCGGCCTGTATCGCACTTTTAAATGCCGTTGGTTCTTTGTTATGATCACAATGCATACCGAGTGTGTTGAAGGAAGTCTGCGTCAAGATATTTACCACACTCTGATACACATTACATAACTGCATATTTATCATAGTTTTTGAAGTTTTTGAATTTATCATAGTTTTTTTGGGGGTTCATAAACTGCATAGTTTTTGAACCCCCAAATCTTATAAAAAGAAGAAAGTATGAAGTAGCTGTTACGTATAAATCCAAAACATCTTTTGCACAGCATCAGTACTTAGGACTGAGCAGCTATCTATATAACAAAATTAACAAATTACTGGAGATTTACCAAAAAACTAATAGAGAATGTAAGAAATCCTTAACTGATTGGCTCATGTCACTCACATATGATGAAACCGAGTTAATTCTAAATCGTATGACTTAGTTTAATGACAAAACAAAAGCAAATTCACACATTCATTCAGACTCAAACACATCCACGCACACATACTCAATACACATTTACACTTACACAAATACACTTAAGTAAGTTAATTTTAATTAGGATTTTTTTTTCTCCTCTTTATAATTTTTTGTTTAATTTAGTAATGGAAGAGGGGGGCCTTTTAGCACAGGTATAATGTTACCTAAAAAAAGGCCTCTGACAGTACTGTTTGTTAAATCATTTCTTTGTACCTAAATAAATTTCTTATTTCTTATTTCTATCATGAGAGCCACATTTCCTAGAATTCTCAGATTTGTTTGAGGTTGTTGTGGGGCATCAAAATGCGTAAAAAACGGCAGCGCAGTTAACACACATAAATGGTTGTTCAAATATAATCATTTGGTTTTTGGCCTAGCAGCGTTAGATATTCAAAGAATGTGTGCATGTGCGATGTCATAAAGTGCATTCCCAATACAATACAATGTTTTTGTGATAATATTATTGTCACGGGTAAAACAAACCTGTGGCACTCGAGGATTTGCTTCAGAAACTCGAAAGGGTTGGGCTCAAAGGTTTAGATAAATGTACGTTTTTATCTCAAGAAATAAAGTACCTTGGGTTCACTGTGGACAAGGATGGTATTCAACCGGATCCGGATAAATTGAGAGGCATTAAAAACGAGCCGATTCCCAAGAACGTAACAGAACTTAAGTCGTTTTTGGGTATGGTAAATTTTTATGGTAGGTTCGTGCCCAAACTTGGTGATTTACTTTTTCCTCTCCGTGGGTTATTAATAAGGGTAGGCATTGGCAATAGGGGCAAACGTTAAGCGCTTAATGATTAGTAGTGCTGTTTTAACCCATTATTATCTGAAGAAGCAGCTTGTTTTGAAGTGTGATGCAAGCTCGCAAGGTGTAAGGGGAGTCTTGTCTTAGCGTTATGTGCCAGTGGGGGTTGAGCGCCCTATAGTTTAGGTATCATAAAAGATAAGGCAGTCAGAGTACTCCCAGATACATAGCGATGTCTTAGTACCTACCTATAGCCCTAAACCTAGTATATTGCATAAAGAAGTTTTGCCAATATGTCGCACCTTTAGGATGAAAACGACACACTTCAAAAAAATTTAAAATTGAGCTATCGTCATAAAATTACATAAAACGAAGTTCTCCATACAACAATAGTTCAAACACAGCCATATTCAAACAGGAAAAGGACAAAACTGTTATATCGGTCTCTTTCTTATTACATTTTTATTAATAAGGGACTAGTTTTTGATCATTTAAAAATGCCAACTCAATTTTCTATTTTTTGAATTGTGTCGTTTTCACCCTAAAGGTGCGATGTATACAGTTGCCGTTTTAAACTTAAGACAGACTTAAGTTCACATTGTTTTTCTTTCACCATTAAAGCGGGTAAAGCCAGAGGTGCGTGCCCTTGGATTGGAACCTGCGGACATTCGTCTCGGCAGTCTATTCCACTCCCAACTAGGCTATCGTCGCTTTGAATGCAACTTAAAGATAAATGTAATGAATGGTATTAAGATTGTGGCCTAGACTTTAAATTGTTCGAGATAGTGTTCCGACATACCCACCCTCGGTTTACATTCAGCGTTATGATTACGCGGTGATGTTCTCGCCGATTCGCGGAAATGTCACAAATCTGGTCCCAGCATAAAATATTAAAAGTTCTCATTAAAACACATTGTGTGCCGGGTTTATGCAGCACAGGGACAAGTCTCCATGTGTTCAGTAAACAGTTCAAACGAGGTGTCACTCAGCTTGTTTGAAATGTTCTTAGAAGAAAGCAGCAATTAGACAATGCAACGCTTATAACTACGTCATAACTCACAGGTAGTCTTGCTCCAATTTTTACTAACTTCTTTAATGTCACGACCCCCAAAGAATATATAGGTAGCCATTTATTGTTAGGATTAGAACGACATAATCCTATATAGCACTTCAGTCTTCAAGTGTACCAAATTATAATTAGAGTTCGGTACGTTCAATTCATTGTTCTTTGTTTGGTCCAAGATTCTAAAATTTACAAATCTTTCTTTAATTTTTTTATGATAAGAGGTACAAACATAATATATAGGTGAACGGTGGTAGATATAACCGAGGAATATTAACGGTGATCGTGAATTAGCTTGTAGGTATAATATATCGCAGTATATAAATATATAGGTTGCCTTTATTTAGTACAGTCGCGTATACTAAAAATTTTCGGTTATATCTCGCGGCAAAATAATGACTCCATAGAGCGTCTAGTCGTTCAGGACAGAGTGGAAGGAAATAGACCTCGTGGTAGGGCACCAATGAGGTGGACCGACCAAATTAAAACAGCAGTAGGAGGCCCTATAAACGAATGTACCCGATTGTTGTCTAACAGAGACAGATGGAAAGATATCGTGCGGCGAGCTACATCATCGTTTGGACACAAATCATCGTGACCACGACCGTTCTGTCAAGAGCGAAGCGAAGAAGAAGAAGAGCCTTTATTTGTCCTTATTCCTTAATTTGCAATTTCAAATGGTATTTGCAGTTAATTGTTACTAGGTAATTGGATTATTTTCTAAGTGTTAGTACCTACAGGTTACCCCCGTGATGGACATGTCCGAGGCAGCGTGTCTCACGCTGCCTCGTACACCAAAAGGCGGACACGGTACGGTGTTTCGGGGGCTTCTGAGCCCCCGCAACAGGAAAAGGACCGCAATAGCGGTACGTGCAGGGGCGGTTGCGGACGACAACTTAGACGTGAGTCGGAGGAAGCCCGCAGCCGTCCCTAATGCGCCGAAGATGGCAACTTAAAAAAAAAAAAAAAAAAAAAAGTACCTACAGGTTAGTTCTTTTGGATGTGGAACCCCTCCTCGTGTGATATATATCGCTGTAATCCTATACATATGGTTAGTTATATTGTTTCGATATATATAAATGTTTGTAGATAGAGTAGATACAAATTTGGCAACAACGCACAGCCCATACCGCTGGGTGTACAAGGTTCAAATTTGGGCTGTGTGATGCACCAGTAACGTAGATAGCCGCTGAATATCGTAGTGTCGCCAAAATTTCGTATTTTCGAAAGGAATAGTAACTTGAAAACGACTTAAGTTGGAGCGCCTAAAATTGATATTAAGCTCTTTGCAACTATTAGGAAACGATTTGTCAATAAAGTAACCCTTTAAACATTGAAGGTAAAAAAGTGTCATAAAAATAAATCTGCGTGTGACAACCCGTGTATTCAAGGTACGAACATGCGTACTTCACCTTTTAATAATAGGCAAGTAGACAAATATATTCGCGTTTTTTTTAAATCTGTGCGTCAAACCATAAAAAGTTGTAAATTTCTGAGCACCCATTATAGATAAGGTCCTATAATTATAGAATCAAGATCTTGGCAGCAGAAATCAAAAAATACTTTGAACATTTTGAAAATTCCAGGTATTTCACGAAAAAAATATATTTATCGCTATAATTAAAGTAGGTCTTATAACCATTGATATAATATAAAAACCCCTCATAACCATATATTTCAATGAAGATTTTATTTGATTACGAGAACACTTAGAAGCGATTTCAGATTTAAATAAAAAAGAGATCTATCACTAATTTTACACAAACACATTCACCCAAAATACTTTTACAAAGATATCGGTAACCAAAAGACCAGCATGAAAGTCAATGATCGACTAACACAACTGACACCAAAAGTACGAATGAGATCTACTGCGAGAGTGCGCGAGAATGAGAGTCTAAGCACGAATGAAACTGCAGACCTTTTTTGGTTTATTTATTTATTATAAGCACATCCACATCATGTATATTAACAATATCTTATAAAATAACTTACATATGGTAAATGGAACTCACGACATAATATTTTAAAGCATTACAAGAAATTGAAAAAGGGATTGGGTAATACAGTTTACGATAATCATTCAAATGCAACTGCGCTGCTTTAGCTTCGTAAAGATGCTGACAAAATAGTAAATAAGTGGATAGTGCAACGGGCCCTACATTCGGCTGGATTCAAGCCATAGAAAAGAAAAAGAAGCGTTTACTGTGAGAGAACAACATAAAAACCCGTCTTGAGTTTGTTAAGAAGTATGAATCGTGGATAACTGATGATTGGATTCGTATAACTTGGTCAGATGAAACAAAAATTAACAGATGTAAATAATGGAATTGCAAAAGAGAAGGAAGATGAATGTAAAAGATTTCATACAAACTATGAAACATGGAGAAGGTAATGTGAAAGTTTGGGGTTGTAGGTGATTGTTTATGGGCTCGTATCTGTGCGGAACATTGATGGCATAATGAAAAAAAAAATGTATTTCGATATATTGAAAACAAATTAAACTGCCAGAAAACGAAACATTCCAACACGATAACGACTCTAAGCATACTAGCAAAATTGTCAAGGTTTGGTTAGGTAAACAATATATCCATGTTCTACAGTGGCATGTGAAGAGTCCAGACTTGAACCCGATCGAAAATTGATAATATTATTTAAAACGGGCTGTACTAAACAATTATGACGTTTCACTACCATCAGTCAATGTTTTATGGGAACGGAAAGGAATAGGGGGGAAATGTCACCTGCTTTTAGTCTTTATTCTGAGGTCACCTGATTATTGAGAAAAATTTATTAAAGGTATGTCAAAATGATTAGCTGTAGCATTTAATAAATAAAAAAGCAAGAAGGCCCACCGAGTTTCCGAGAGAGAGATAAGAGCGAATACCTACCTACTATGCGTTTGAAATTGTATTGTTCCCAGGGCGGTGCAAAAGTGGTTCAATAACATTTTGTTTTTAATAAATATTTAAGAAAGCTTTAATAAATATTTTTTTTATTTTCTAATTTAGTTTCATTTTTGAGATAAAAAAATATTGTAATATCGTATGTTAATAATTATTTTATTTTACATTTATTGCGTTCTTTACGAATAGAACTTTTGGTACCTTTGGGACAGTTTTGCTCCTAACTATCTTTTAATCTTTTGCAGTCAACACTTTTGAGTAGATATAATAAAAATCCAAGATACCTGTAATCACTGGATGGTTGTAAAAAATCGGTGCGTGTATCGTGTGTTTGCTCTGTTTTTTATGTATCACGTGTACCGCGACAATAAATTATTCTTTCTTTCTTTCTTTCTTACATATGTACGCGCGTGAGAAGTTATACTTCTTTGGCATCATTAAAAAATATTTTTTGATTGCATGCAAATAATTAATTACAATAAAATAATAAAAGCACTGGAAAAGGATAGTCAACACAGTCAGTCAATAACGTAATTTGTACTAATATTATAAGATTGCTAATTTTAAATATTTATTATTGATTATTTAATATTTTAAAAGTAAATTAATAAGTTTAAAAATTGCATTTAATTATATTCATTATTTAAATGTTTATTGTTTTCTTAATTTAATATTTGCTTTTCATTTTTATCTCTCCCGTGAGAATTTTGTGTCACACATGCGCGCGCATCGTAAAATTTCACTCTCATCATTTTTTCATAACGCGTCTAAAGAAGTATAACTTCAAAAATATTAAAATGCTTGCAATGGACTAATAGTTTTAAGCTTAAATGTAAAAAGGAAGTATTTGAAAAAATGCATGGATACTGCGATGCTGACTAGGCCGATCAGCGATCCACAGAATAGAAAGTCCTGCACATTTTTCTGTTCCATGGTGGTGCAGTAGCATTGTGTTTCTCTGCTTAGACTACGAAAGTTGATCAAATCGAAAAATATCGGATTGAAAACAATATGGTGACTGTTCCAAGTCACAACATTACGAATTATATCAAATATGTCACCAATATGGACTTTGAAACAATCGCGTGCTCCTCCCAGGTAAAGTTTCGTTTAATTAAAACGGCCGCTAGAGACATATCTCTAAGATCCTGAAGAGCGAGTATGAATTTCGTCCAGAAGTGACCATCTAAGGGTTATTCTTTGAACTTTATGGATAACTAAAGAAGTTACTTAATCTTCGCCTACAGACTCGCAATCTCAAAGAAAAGACCATGACAATAATGGACAAAGCTCACCTGAATAAACTTAAACTCATCATTATTAGAAAATCTGAGGATGAATAGTTTATGTATATGTTCACTCCAACATGTGGTCGTAAGAACGTAATCAGAAGAAGATTTCTGGTGGTTAAGCGAACAATAAAATCTGGGACAGCGGCAATATTATACCAAAATATCTAAATAATTGTATCGAATGGTGAAGGATTACCAAACTTATGCACCCACTTTTCGCCGTACGTAATCCATCCCGTGATTTGATAGGGGCGGGCCTATCGCTATATCGAGCAAAAATTCGCGCCTAGGCGCCTTCGGTATGATACTGAGTAGAAAAATCTAATATCACTTTGCCCGACCCGGGATCAATCCCGACACCTCAGCATTGCAGTCGTACTGTAATACAACTACGGCACCGAGGCAGTCGATATAGAAAGTGATTTTTAAAATCAATTGAAAACTTAAAGGAACAAAATTATATGAAGACATTAAAAACTACGTAAGATAAGAGAAATAAGTAAATTCTGAATTTCTAAGATTCCGAAGGGCGAGTATGATCTTCACCCAGAGTAGTAGTTCACATGGGGTTAAATTAAAATGGCGTGGCATATTGCCTCGACTACTGCGCAGCATATACAGCAGTATTTGAACCCTGTGGTACTACTCACGAGCAAACGAAGTAATCCTAGCAGGGAAAGTAGCAGCGGCAGCACATTGGGCACCAATTTTCTGAACTATGAGAATACGAGCAGCGTTGTCACTGCTAACGCTCCAGAATATGATGTTTGTATAAGAAAATATACATCTCCGTGTCATTAGTTCTTACCGCCAATTTCAATAAATTATCGCAATCGTTCTTTTTTTTCGATCCATTGCGAAAATTGACCAATCGGAAAAAGTTTATTTGACATAGATACTTACAAATAACTTATACAGATTGGTTTATTCTCGGGTCGTACCGAAGATTAAGATTGGGATCGTTTAATTAAACGGCCGTTAGAGACATAATATCTCTAAGATCCTGAAGAGCGAGTATGAATTTCGTCCAGAAGTGACCATCTAAGGATTATTCTTTGAACTTTATGGATAACTAAAGAAGTTACTTAATCTTCGCCCGCAGACTCGCAGTTACAAAGAAAAGACCATAAAGATAATGGACAAAGCTCACCTGAATAGACTTAAATTCATTATTATTAGAGAACCTGAGGGTGAATAAATTATGTACATGTTCACTCCAACATGTGGTCGTAAGAACGTAATCAGAAAAATATTTCTGGTGGTGGTTACGCGAACAATAAAATCTGGGACAGCGGCAATATTATACCAAAATATAGAAATATTTGTATCGAATGGCGAAGGATAACTAAACAATTGTGCAATGCAAGTCTTTTATATTGTTATCATCAGAAAGTATTCGTCATAATGAATTTTAGTTAAAACCGTGGCTATAAACAAACACTCATGCAACGTGACAGTTGAAGCTGGTCCGTAACTTGGATACCACAATACACAAGTCCGTGTGTGTTACATAGCTGTGAAGTTGTGAGTTTCTTGATCAAGTTAATTTTCAATGCAAATCTCATACTGTACATAAGGCCAAGAAGCAAGATGATGCATGTATGGGATATATTATTATAACATTATTGAATAAATCAATACTTAAATCTAGACTTGTATTGAGCACTCCTCTCGTTGCAGTTTACGGCGTCCCTACGGAATGCGATCTTGATTTTGAGAGATCTTGAATCAGCCAACTCAATTAACGGCTGGGGATTATTCTTATAATTTTCCATAATCCAAATGATCTTTTGAAGCTACAATAAAAAGAACAAAGATTCACCTTCGTACATTCGACTAGTGAAATAACCGGCGCTTATTATTTACCTAAGCAATGTCGGAGGTATAAAACCTCGATACACGGCAACACCACACAGGCCAGCAGAAATAGCTGGCTGTTAGAGGAAACAGTTCAAATATGGAACACATTCTTTTATACTCAAATGTAGTATAAATAGTGTTTCTATAATATGTGTAAATCATTCTACAAAATATATTCCTCTTGATCACATCTCAAGTATTTGATTTATTACGGGAGTATTGTACAATGGAATTATAGTTCCAACAATTGGTAGCAGAGCGTGGTTACCGACTCTCCGTAACAATGGCGACTTTAAAGAGCATAATAGAACCATTGACGAAAAATAATTATGATACTTGGAGTATTCAAGCCCAAGCCATATTAATAAAAGCAGACCTTTGGGATTACGTCAGTGGAGAAATAGACTTAACAAGTGCCGAAGATCAACAAAGAAACTTCCATGAAAAACAAGATCAAAAGGCTAGATCAGAAATACTCCTGATCATCTCGCCTTCAGAAATTAAGCTTGTAAAAGGTTGTGAAACATCCAGGGAACTATGGGATAAATTAAAAGGCATATATCAAAGTACTGGCCCTGCACGGAAAGCAAAGTTACTAAAACAATTAACAAGAACCTCCTTAGAGCGCAACAGAAGAAATAGAAGGCGTTCAGTCAGGAGAAGAGTGGGCAGACACTCAAGAACAAAGTTCACTTAATCCTATTCGGAGAACGAGCCCAATTCGGAGATCACAAAGAGTGAGAAGACGTCCAAATTGGACAGAATCTGGAAGTCTTCTCACTCTTTGTGTTATATCCTATCTTATGGTATGGAAGAAAATAATGACTCCGAAACTTCTTGCCTTTGTAACGAAAACTCCAAAGAAGAATGGCATGACGCAATAAAAATAATGATGCAAATACCTGAAAATTTAGAAAAATACGTTATGGAAATAATGATTGATGAAAGTGAAAATGACGATCATACCATTCACAATAAAGCCAGGAAGATGCTAAAAGACCTAAGACATATTGAAGGAGAAAAAGCGTGCAAATTACAACGTGCGCTATACGGTCTAAAAAAATCAGGACGACAATGGTACAAAAGATTAGACATGGAATTAAAGAAAATAGCATTTACATCATCCCCAGCTGATACATGTGTTTACTTACTGGAGAAAGGAGGAGAGAAAATGATAATATCCATTTACGTCGATGATTTCCTGATAGGGTATTCATGTCCCAAATTATGTGAAGAGGTCAAACAAAAACTCATCGAAGTGTTTGAAATGAAGGACATGGGCAAACCAAACCGAATGATTGGAATGGACTTTTCATATGAAAAGAATAAGATAAAAATAAGCCAAAGCCAATATATTGATAAAATATTAGAAGAATACAATATGTTGAATTGCAAGCCAGTAAACACTCCAATAGAGCCCAGATTGTCTCTAGAAAAATGTAAAATGGCAGACAGCAAATTGCCATATAAAAACCTTATGGGAGCACTAATGTATCTTGCTGTGGCTACGAGACCTGACATTATGTATGCATGTTCATACTTATCGCAATTTAATGATTGTTATCAAGAACATTTTAAGTACGCGAAACGAGTATTGCGATATTTAAAAGGCACTTAAAATGAAAGCCTAGAATACAAAAAGACTGAAACTAAGATGTACGGCATGGCTGACTCTGATTGGGGATCCGACAGAGAAGATAGAAAATCTTTCTCAGGCTATTGTTTCAAATATGCTGGAGCCTGTATAAGCTGGACCACAAAGAAACAAAAATGTGTTGCTCTATCTACACCTGAGGCGGAATATATTTCTTTGACAGAAGCAGCAAAAGAAGCCATACATTTGCGTTCTCTATACAAAAACCTTGGACTACACAGTGATAAAGATGTGCTGATATTGAGTGATAATCAAGCAGCTATTAAATTGGGTACAAACCCAATAGTTAGCAACAAATCAAAGCACATAGACCTGAAATTGCATTTCATACGTGACTGCATTAAGAATGAACAAATTTCTTTCAATATATAAGCACACATGATATGGAAGCTGATTTACTAACCTAAGGAGTGCCTGGACCTCGATTACAGCTTCTACGACGAAAGCTTGGTGTGTCACCGTGAGGAGGAGTGTCGGAGGTATAAAACCTCGATACACGGCAACACCGCACATGCCAGCAGAAATAGCTGGCTGTTAGAGGAAACAGTTTAAATATGGAACACATTTTTTTATACTCAAATGTAGTATAAATGGTGTTGTAAATCATTCTACAAAATATATTCCTCTTGATCACATCTCAAGTATTTGATTTATTACGGGAGTAGTCTACAATGGAATTATAGTTCCAACAAGCACATTTAAATTTTCATACGACATACCAACAACCAACCTATTCTGGCAGACTATAATGTCAAACTTCAGAGTACGTTGAAATAGGTAGACTGCAATGTAGACCATACACTATTTTAATTATAAAGACACTTTATTCACTTAAACAGTTATAATAAGATGGAGTACAATAATAATAAGCAATTCAGAGCCAATGGGTTTGCCAATAATCACAACGGGCGACCGCTGTCAACTAGTCAAAAAGAATATGACTTTCCGTAGTATTATAATGCTCTTTGAATATGATTTTCAGTCTTGCTTTCAGTATTATAATGCTCTTTGGAATATGACATGACATTCGCCAGCCATGACCAACGCAACTCCTTTCGATGTTACGCTCTTAATAAAATAATTAAATAATAATAACAGAACCATTAAAATAACCAACTATTAAATAATATCAAAATAATTTATACCTCCCAATATAATATACCTACTTATTTATATAGACCAGCGAAAATGTACGATGACAAGTATGAACTTGGGCATGCCTTCCATCCGTACTCTCCATATTACCTCGATAAATACCTTTCGTGACTCATCTTTTAACAATCCTCTGTACGTGCCCAAATAATCTCAGCATACTTCTTTTAATTTTAGTCATCATATCACCATTCAATGTAAAACTTTCTCTTATCATACCATTCCATGCAATAAGAAATAGTGACTCCACATAATATACTCCGTACCTAACTTTTAACTTTCGTGCTACTTGTGCCAAACCAGCATTCACTTCCATGCATAAGCGTCGGCAACAGTACAGTATTACAAATCCCTATATTCTGCCCCCTTATAACTCTATAACTCCTATAACTCCAAAGCCTGTATTAGGGTACAGGCTTTGGACTTCTCATTACCACGTCTGCAATGCCCTCACTAGGTGGCTCTCAGTCCCATATGATAATGACAACGTTTACCACAGCTTATTCCTCGGCACACAACCATAAGCCTCTTCAAAGTTCACTAAGGCAGAAAACTCTTTTTATTTGGCCAAATGTTTCTCCGCCATACAGGTACATTAATTGGGCTCAAATAGCCCAATTACGCTTGATGAGTCCCGAAAGGTTCTGGAAAAACTTGAGGAAGGCCGTTATAACATGTTCTGCTGACACATTCAGGTACGTGGGGAGGCTAGAGTGTTGAGTGTTGTCTCCTAAAGAATATCAGTTAAGCCTGTTAAAAATTTTCACGTCCAACGTCAGCACGTGGGGGTAGATAGAAAAGGAGACTTAATTCTCAAATACATTTGGTTTCCGGGCCTCCGTCAATTATTGTAGCTATAAAATAAATATAAATAAATATCGCACCTTTAGAACGAAAACGACACAATTCAAAAAATAGAAAATTGAGTTGTCATTTTTAAATAACTTAAAACTAGTCCTAAGTTAACTTTATAAAAATAAAATAAAAAGGGACTTATCTAAAAGTTTTGGCCCTTTCCTGTTGAAATATGGCTGTTTTTGGACTATTGTTGTATTGAGAACTTCGTTTTAAGTAATTTTATAACGATAACTCAATTTTCTATCTTTTAGAATTATGTCGTTTTCATCCTAAAGGTGCGATCTCTAACAAACGTATACCTAAAGTGCCCCAGCAATAAATAATTTCACAGTGAAGGCCAATCTATGCCTACTGACACTGCATAAAGTGTGGCCAATAAAGATATTTTGTTTTTCAGCAGAACTCTATACCATTCTTTAAGGCTAAGTATACCAAAAGTTGCCTGAAAAACAATTTGCCCAACTCCATTCGCAGCGCAGATTGGCCGTGTGCAAGTCCCGACTCGAATCCTTGGAATTATTCTTTGTAGACTGAATTGGAGCTAAAAGCGTATAAAAAGTCTCGACTAAACCTGAATTCAGTTAAGCGATAAAATCAAGGAATCGAAGCAAATTCCAATAGAAAAGATTCGTGCTCTCATAGATGAATGAACGTTTGAATGCATGTATTCAAATCATCGGAGGTTGTTCCGAATGAGTATTTATTTTATTGCAGACAGACGAACTTGTAGTTTACACAAAATAAAATGTTTGAAATAATACTTCTGAACGCAGGAGATATTATTAAGAAATTGTTATTTTATCTAAGCAAGTACCTATATCTAACAAATTCTTGAGTATTCTGTATCGTCCTAAAGATAATGGAAATTTCGGAAAACCGATCAAAAGTAAAGAGCTTTGCAAGGATATATTATATCTGCACCCTTAAATAATATTATAGGCGTAAGTTCTTACTCTTAGTCCAGCTACACTATCTCCTTATAAACAAGGTGGACAATCTGGAATGAAGGTTTTTTTTATTGCATCGAATGACAAGACGAGCATGCCGTTCATCTGATGGTAAGCGATACGACCACCCATAAAAGTACAAACACCATCCAGCAGCTTGAGTTACAAAATACTGTGTGGCATTCCACTTCTTTTTTTTTTATTCCATTTCGCTCGCCATCCTGAGACATAAGATGTTAAGTCTCATTATGGTCTATAGTTACACTGGCTACAATGGCCTTCAAACCGAATCACAACAGTGCATGCACACCGCTGCATGTTCCCATTTCAACTCGACACTACTTTTAAGCTCGACTCACTTTAAGTATATTCAAAATATCTTATATTCGTTTCAAAATATCTTATTTTCGTATTAAAACTTTCATGTCCGCCGTTACCCGCCGTACGTGATTACCCCACTCTTCCCTACATGACGGTTATAGATCAACATTAATATTACGCCCGTGTGTGACGCTGCCCTAATAATTACCTAAATACCATTAATCGAAAAAAATATTATCTACACAAGTGAAAGCCTAAATACTTATATGTATGTTGTGTGTCCCGACCATGTTGATAGTATATTTACGGTTACACGCAAAAGTAAGTATCTCTTCATCAATCATTTTTATTTTAAATTTTAGGTCAATGTTAATTTATAAAATCGGAATCAATAAAATACACATTTTACAAAATATCATATGCCAGTGCCACTATCACTATCATTTATATCAAGCGGAGAAAATCTACTAAGCGCGAATTACAAATGTTATGTTCACATGATTTTTATATTTTCAGCGATAGCCTACTGAGAAACTGTACAAAACCTATAATTTACAGACTATCTGTAACATCTTTTTAAATAGAAAAGACCTTCCATTATCACTCGAATTCCCTATTGGATTACAGTATCCAAATTTACGACGACTTGAGATCAAATTAGTTCCATTCGCTTTCAGACCGTGCAGAAATCCACGATAAGTATTACTACAAAAGCATAATAATTATTGACCTTTACAATACAACCATACGTGTTTTGGTGCAAAGGACATAGTGATAATGGATAATATATTATTTATGATCGAGGGAGACAAAAGCGCTGCAGTGGCAGAGAATTGAACTACAAAAAGACGCCGTAATAGTCGCATCGATCCGCCCCGCCCGACTACAACTTGGGCGCACTTCACCTCGTAGGTTTTATGCTTAGCTCACTTCACGCTTGCCACCTTATGTATGAAACATAGTATCTATACGTCCTCATTGTTTTCCATTCCCATTAACAAAACTTGGTACTGTTTGGCGGCATAAAGGGCATCAGTTGAAGATTGAAGACGACTGTTTTAAAAATAGTTATTTCCATATTTGGATTATAAAAGCTTTGTGTCATAATAACAAGTGGATAGTAACCACAAACGCGTATCAAAATATAACAATATTAGTGAATTATAATATCTGCAACATTGTAAGTAGTTGTTTGTTGTTGTGGACTGCACGCCACGGCCAATTGAAACATCAGTTCACGTTAACGTAACAGTGATGAGGTTATAAAAGGTAGTCGTTAGTTTGGAGTGCGGAGAAGTGTTTTGATTCGTCGAGTGGCAGGATACATTCAGAGGTAACGAAGTACGAGTGCCTTACAGTCTACGAGGACGTATCCAGCGATATTAAATTTTTAGACAAATACGGTCAGCACCACGTTCCGCCACAGCAAGTTACGTTATTCGAACCATTTTCCTACGCGGAGTTCGCCATTGAACATCCGAGGCCAGTCGGTAAAAGCGGCGTCATTGAGTCGAATCGAGGCATCGCCGAGACTGGCTTCAGGAGCGGAGTGTGTCCGCGGCGGGGGAGGTGTGGCCGCCGGCGGCGGCGGTGGCGCCCGCCCTGGCTACGGATATGAAGCGCTGTCTGCGGCGAGCGACGGCAGCGAGGGCGAGCCCGACGACGCACCCGAGTACGCAGCCTTCGAGATGGAACTCTCCGGTGGAGGCGAGTCCGCCGAAGGGCCCTCGTCCCGGGGTTCCACCAAAGTCAATTTCCCACCGGAAGTAGAGCTGGAGCGGCGGCCGACGACTACGGTGGGAGCCGCCATAGCGTACCACCGAGGCCGCGGAAGATCCATGAGTGCTTGGAGTGATATCAGTCGTTCTAGCATACGTTTTGAAGAAAGGTCAGTAGTAACATGCATAATCACGTACTCGCTTAGTGTAGCTCAGTTTTTGTTATTTCTGTAAGTACATTGGAGCCTAGATAGGTAGGTTACATGCGAAATTAGAGGGGCGTTGAAGTGGTGCGTATAGATCTGTGTGCTGGATAGAGGAACGTTAATTCATGCCATTAGAGGGCAATTTTTGGGAGGAATACATTCAAAGTAAGGGTTTCTACCTCCACTCACCAATTTTTATGTCAATACAAAACAAAACCAACGCCATTCGTATCAGAAATGCTTGTCGCAATCCGCCGTATTCGGCAGCATCTCGGCATGCGCATTTCGGACCGCGTTATACTGCAGGCTTATAACCAAAAGGTCTTTTGATAAAAGTAAGCAGAAGTGAACTCTACATCTCTACTTTTTGATACACATCACCTAGATCAAGTATAAGTAGTAAAAAGTTAACTAGGTACCTATTCGTGATCATTACTTATAACTTAAACCATAATTATTATATTACCTACTCGTATTCTAGCGTTTAAATGTGCCAACGTTTTTTTTAAATAAAATATACTCAGCATATCACGCAAATAAAACATTAAAACATATTTCCAAGTGCGGTAAAACTTATGTATCTGTATAAAATTATTTGTATTGATTGTTAACGACAACATTCATTAGGCATCATTGATGTTTAATACGGCACATAATACCCAATATGTGTTAGACAATGTACATGGTCTGATGTAGCTGAAACCGGTAATTACAACATGACACGCATGACATGTTGTGGAACATCGTTCCACTTGCAGTATGGCATATCTATGCTGTGCTTCAATTGTCACGTAATAAATTAATATATCTAACAATACTCTAATATCACGTAATTTTAGCGTAAAATCATGAATCATGACTATACTTACAAAAACTGGGCAACCGAGCTATAGTCTGAAATTTTAATACTCATGATCAAGTTTATGATGTGGTACACTTTAATTGATTTTTATTATTTCATTCATCTGGGTGGCTAAAACATGACAGGTTACCAATGCTGACATTTTCTGTAATGGTTAGCGAAAACACCAGAATGGGAACCACATACATTTTAATAGGCAACCTCACAAAAAAACGTTGGTTAGAAAAAGACAGATTCAATGTTAGCAAAATGCTAAGAAAACGTTGTACAACTTCTTTCAAAATAAAAGTAACATTCAGGAAGTTTGACAAGTGACAACCACAAGCACCAAAAGAACCAGACCTAGTGCATCAGAGCAAGCAGCACACTTACCATAGAGTAACAACTAGCGCCGTAAATTTTTATACCAGTATTTATGTCGAAGTTACAAAGATGATTCTTTTTTACCGAGGAGTCATGCTGTTATCTGCAGATGGGCGGTAGAAGGGAAAAAACATCGAGGTGGCACAGAGGAAGATGCAATTAATGTTACATTGTTCGAAGAGAATGAAGGTTGAGGTGGTATGGTGACACAATTTTTTAGGGCATGCACGGACCTACAAATTGTGAAAAACGTTTCTCTGAATACAAGGAGACACGTAACGGATTTCTGAGAACAGTTTGTAGTATGATTTGCCCTTTATATTTTTAACATATGGCAAGCTCGTCCCTGCCCTGCAGTGACAGTTTAAGGATAACCTAAATATAGAAGCTTAGTTTTGGGATTACCAGCATGCTCCCGGAAACTTAATCGAATAGGGTCTATGAAATTAAGCTCCAGATAACTTAATAGACTTCAAAAATTCTTTGGTTGAGAAAAAGAAATTGCATGTCGCAACGATTTGTTGCTTATTTTAATCTGTTAACTGCGATAGCTTAACTTATTTTATTGTTTGTTTTTTTTTTCTAAGTTTCATGCAATTCAAAAATAAATAGATAGCTAAGAAATAAATAATGCTTAAGTCAAAAGGCTTCGATTATAAATGAATTTTTAAAGTGTTATATGAGAATTGTGTGATAAAAACGAAAAAGCATAAAAATATAATGATGTCTGCTGTTTGCCCTGTCGTGACTCGTGAGGGGATAAAAGTTATAAACTTTGTTCTACACTGTACTGAACTTCGAATTTTCTTCGAGTGATACCACTTTGTCGTAAATATTTTACGAAAGATGTGCCTTATTTTATTATTCTAGTCTTTATTCATAACTCGACATGTATGAAATTGTTATCTTATAATAACCCTACTTCTTTCGCAATCGGGTAATAAAAATACCACAACATCCGGGATAAAAAAATACATTCTCCGACGTTAAACTATGTCTAAGAAACTCATGCACATCTCTATTAAACATTACCATGAGCAGTGAGCAAAGAATACCTAACAACAAGCAAGGAACAAGTAAGAATCGCACAGTTTGCTACGAAGATGCAACACTTGTAAAACTTGAATGAAATGTAACACGCAGAAAACTCCGTTAGTAATAGAAATGGCAAAACATTACAAGATAATATTGCAGAACGCACAAAAGTATTGAAAGTTAAGTATCAATTGGGTCGGAAATATCAGACAAGTATCGATAACGAATGCACTTCCGTGTTCGACACTTCAAACGCTATGAATCCAATATTATGCTTCAAAGATACTGCCCTACTTAGCCTAACAAGCTGTTTAAATAGAAATGTTTCTTCCTTAACTGTTTGATGTTGCTTTGTTTAAATTGGCTTAAACAGAATAGAATAGATGATCAATGGGATTAGGTATAACTTATTACTCTCATTAATATTTAAAACGACATAATATACTAATTAAGATTAAATATAGGTAGGTAATAGGTATCTCACACTAAAAACTTAACAATAAGTACGACACTTACACCACGAAAAACACATAATGCTAACAAAATTTGTGGCGATGGGTTATAAAATAGGGAACATAGGTGGTAACCCATGAAAAACAATATTTACCATTCACTGATCTTTCACGGCATGAACGGCAACATGCAGGGTTCAAAGAGCTCGTTGTTCATGGAATAGTGAAGAAATAAAGCTACATGTTAACTCTTTATAGATAATGACTGTATTTTCAGGTAAAAAAATTGTGAATGGATTTTAAATATATACTTCGATATATTATAATAAAAATAATAATAGTACCCAGCCCTGTATTATATACTGCCCACTGCTGAGCACGGGCCTCCTCTACTGAGAGGGTTTTAGCCCATAGTCTACCACGCTGTCCTAGTGCGGATTGGCAGACTTCACATACCCTCGAAATTATTATGGAGAAGTCTCAGGTATGTAGGTTTCCTCACGATGTTTTCCTTCACCGTTAAAGCGAACGATAATTGATAAACAATACACACGTGACTTCGAAAAGTCAGAGGTGTGTGCCTTGGGTTTCGAACTTCTGGACATTGTCTCGGCAGACCGTTCTATTACCAACTAGGCTATCGTCCACATATATTTCTGTAATATAAATACACAAGTTCGATATATACGTAACACGACAGCAATCTTTTTCATATGAAATAGGATAAAGGAGATGTCCGCTTTTTGTATGGGTGCTACGCCTCAAAATCTAACCAGGCTAAAACATCTATACTAATATTATAAAGCTGAAGAGTTTGTTTGTTTGTTTGAACGCGCTAATCTCAGGAACTACTGAACCGATTTTGAAAATTCTTTCACTAATAGAAAGCTACATAACTCCTGAGTGCTATAGGCTACTTTTTATCACGGGAAAATATTTTTGTCCCGGAAAAACTTTTTCACGCGGGCGGAGCCGCGAGCACTACTAGTCATATTGAAGAAGCAAAATTATTATAGATCAATTAAAAAATATTTTAGACTCCTCCATTCATAAGAAACCTTTTTTAAAGCTTGAATTTTAAGTGTACTACCTAAGTACTAGTTTTTAAGCAACATAAAATTACACAAATCTTTAAAATTCTGTGATTCATTGTAAAGATAATTGTTTTTGGAAGTACTATCTAAATATATATAAAGTATCTTGGTTAGAATTTTAAGCGCTTTTTTGGGCATGGCCTTTATTATTTACTTACACAAAATCACATAAGACATTTGGAAGTAATTCGGATCAAGACAATAATGTTACACCATCTGTTGAGGGTAACTGCTTCGAAATTGACTTGCAAGATTCCACCCAAACCAACATAGAACCATACATTGCAAGTTAAATAAAATCTCGTAATAAAATTAATGATATTGGTTTTTTACGTAGGTACAAAAAGTTTAAAAATATTTTTTATGACTATTCAAACCTTTAATGATAAAACAATAACGATGTGAACAATGTACTCATGTCCTCTGATTATAATAGAGCGACCCGTATTGCCGTCATTGTTCCACATTTTCCTTGGCACAATATATCTTCCATATAATTATTAACTGAAACAATTTTTTATAAAAACCTAAGTGAGAATTTCAATAGGACGTAGTACCCTACTAAAAACAAACACTCATCACTCCTTTATTTCCGAAGGGGTAGACAGACGTGTTACCTTGGCACCCATTTTTCGTCATTGATGTTCCGTCCCATGATGGGATGGGGACGAGCGTGTTGCCATGTCGGCTACAAATTCCAGAATGCGGTCTGATACAGAGCAGAAAAACCCAATACACATCACTTTGCCCGACCTGGGATTCGAAACAAGCACCTCAGAGCGATACTACGTACACTTAACTGACTCGTACATTTATTACTTTAATAAAAACAAAAATGTTATTCCAAGTCTAGTCTGGCAAGAATATTCGAAAAAAATCACGTACGTTAATGCTTAGTTATTAAATAGTCCAGAGACTATTTAATAACTAAGCATTAACGTACGTGATTTTTTTTCACAAGGATTCAGAAAGCCTTGTGGCAGAAATGTCAAAAAATATTAATGATAGTTGGAATATTTGAACTTTGATGTCAACGGCCATCACGGACCAGACGTAAAAGAGATAAATAAAGGCACAATGTCCATAGTCAATTCTTTCCCATTGCAAAATTTTAAGTTGCTGAATATAACTTGCTGTCTCATTATCACGCTTTTATTAACTTCATACGTACCTAAGTATGTATTTATGTATGTATGTAAAGGAAACTTTGGACACGATTTTGACCTCCTTCAAAACGTCGGATTAAATCGAAATTTGGCATTCTTATCAAGGACCGATGACAGTTAAATATTTTAAACTAAAAACACGCATTTATAGAACATCCAACTAAAAATTAACAAATAATAGTATATTTATTTTTAATGACATTTGTTGGACCATAGTAGCCTTATAACTAAACTGGCTACTCTTATGTTTAGAAAGGTTCTACTTGTCACAAGATGGCGCTTTCGTTTATTTTTTAGTGATTTTTGGATGAGTAAAAGAGAACTAAAAAATAAAAGTAAAAAAAGAACATAAAAACACGTTTTACAGAAAATCCAACTATAAAAATTAGAAAATAAATTTGAATTAAGAATAGTATAAATAAGAAAATAATGCATTTTATGGTAAAAAAATACGTAGGGTGTATTGTGTCAATAGTTGTAAATATTTTATTGACAGATAGTATGAGTAGAAGTATTATTATCATTTTCATAATATCTTAAAAAGCGCCCCTTCGTTTTTTTAAATTATCTTATGTTGATGTTTTTTTACTAAAGGATTTCTTTTAAGTATTATATGTTGTTGGTAACTTGATTTATAAATACATTTATTTATGTTTTTTTTTTTACACCTGCTTCCGTTTATTTCCGCACCACCCAAAGGTTGACTGAGAGAAAACCCATGCCCATGTATACCATATTATTACGAAGTGTAAAATTAATAAATAAAGCAATATAATGAAGCAAAGGAAACTACTCTCGAGCGTAAGTATTATTTAACGAATAACTGTCTCATTTGAGAAACATTCTAAGGTTCTGTAAGGAAGTTGGGGTAAGGGTTTTGATATCACTGTGGTCTATTTACACAATTAAACATTTGGCGCCCCGTCAACTGAGTATAGCCCTTCTTTGATACCTACTCTTTTAAATGAGCAGTTATCTTCCGAAAAACTATCTTCTACATATCTGTGTACCACTATATTGTTTGGGATTTCTGTTTAGAACTGTGCATTTTGTTTTTGGAAACGGGTAGACACTGTTTGTACGTTTTCGAGATTTGCATCAGTAATAGGTATGTTACATTCGGTCTTATGCAAGACTGTGTAATATATATTTTAACCAAAGTAAATCGGAAAAAGGCTCGACACCACGCGATGTTATTTGAGTGTTGACGAATTGCTGTTTGTACATTTCAATCAATCAATCAATTAGCCTGTCGCCGTCCACTATTGAATGTAGGTCTTCCAAGTGAGCGCTGACCATTCCAGTCTTGAGCAGTTTGTACATTTGGTTAATGGGAAAACAATATTATATATAATGTTCAGCACGATACCAACATGCACTAGGCCAGCGTGCTGGACTAAGGCCTAAACCCTCTCAGTAGTAGAGGAGGCCCATGCCCAGCAGTGGGGCACTATATAATACAGGGCTGGTATTATTCATTTAGGTTCATTACCTTTGTCATTGTGTGCGTGATCTCAATGATGTTTTTAGTTGGAATCACAAAAACAATAAACGTTGATTATTTAATACATATTACAAAATTCTACTTAGATGTTCTTCCAACATTTCCAGGCAGAAGGTAACAAAAAGATAAAACATTGGTCCTTCTTAATCCGGGTCTCCTGTTAGTGCTTTTGACAGTTAATTTGAAAGTAAATACATTAGTTTACAGTAGACATATTGTAGCCTTTTTTGCTGCTGCTGACTTTATATTAACATGGTAAATATGCTAAGTTCAATTATACACGTAGAATTTTTTTATCAGCTCTGATTTTTGGTCACTATAGTCATATGACGCTGTACAATATTTTAAAACACAGTAGTTCAGAAACTCGTCTACAAAAATAAATATCATGAAACCAATTTCTTAGAATAGTCGAAATTACTAAGGAAAGATGAAAGAAACTACTATTCAACGTGTATCACGATAGATCATATTTGTATCCTTAAAATCACGGTAACGTTCTTCCATGACGCGTAAATATATCAATCACGCTTTAGGCATTAGCCTATGCTCTCCCTGCTCACATTTTCTAGATATTTGGGAAATCTGGGCCTGTAGCAAAGATGTTTTTCTGCAAGCGTTAAATCTAATAGAAAACAAAAAAAATGGGATTCACGTATCCTTGCGATAGACTTATCGATGGTGACGACAAAGAAAGAGACGTTGTACTGGGTGTAAGTCCATCCTCTATATTGCGTCCTATTTTTTTATTGTTAATAAGGGTTTCTAGTAGTTCTAAAGATTTTATTCGTGAAAATTTTACGTTGCAAAGATGCCTTCCGGAACGCCTGATGGTAAGCGGCGCCCGCCACCCATGGACTTTAAGCAAACAAGGTAATTAATAAATTTTCCTCCTTGACGATCGATTTAAGCAATTTCTGATCCTTATTCTATCCGAAAACGTTCAACTTAACTTTAACCAAATCACTATTTTATGCGTTTTGTCAATAGACTTGTATTATTATAGAATTAACTTCAATATTTTTGTATCTACTACAAATCTATTGTCAGCTCCCAGGTTGAATTTATTTATGCAACAAAATTTCTTTCCGACGACGTTAATACCTACATAATATGTAAGTTTATGAACAACTGCAAATCTCATCCAAGCTCAACATGGAATGATTATTTTGTTAACGACATGGCTTCCTACAGCGCGATAAAAAGCAGATCCAACTTTAAAGTAGAAGCAAGTTCGTGCGTTGGCGCTACTCGGAGAACGTTGGGATGAACAACTTGGGGTATCTAACCTACTCTATAGCCGTGGACACATGTAATAATGGAACAGTTAATACCGACTGGTAAATGAGTCTGCTTAAATCTTAACCTAAATTGTTTATTAAAGTTGAGATACATACATACATACATACATTAGATACATACACACTCACAACCTTATGTCACAGGAGTACGCAGAATCGAATGTGAAATTTATGAAAATTATTTCTGTAATAGACTGGTTCCTACATGCATTTTATACCTACTCTCTTTATTGTCAGGACAGAATCTTAACGCGAGCGAAGCCACAAGCAAAAACTGATAGATATATAAAGTTTTTGCCACTAGTTATGTTGTTACACATAACTAGTGGCAAAAACTTCAATTATATAACTAGTGACAAGAAATCTGAGACTGCCTCGGTGGCGTAGCTGTATTATGGTACAACTGCAATGCTGAGGTCTCAGGTTCGATTCCCGTGTCGGGCAAAGTGATATTGAGTTTTTCTATTCAATATCGACCCGGAGTCTGGAATTTGTGCCCGACATGGCGATAGGCTCGCCCCCTATCACATCATGGGACGGAATAACGGCGATATGTGGGTGCACTAGTTGCGCCTCTGCTTACCCCTTCGGGGATAATAGGCGTGAGTGAGTGTGTGTGTGTGTGTGTGTGTGTGTGACAAGAAATCTTCAATTATGTTAAAAATGATCACCGTAATGATTCGAAAGTTCAACATTTCACATAGATTGCTAAATAAATAAGAGCATTTTTTATGACCTTGCCACAAAATGAGGACAAAAAGTTACAACACTCTTAAAGTGAAGTGTGTAAGCTACATATTTTGCAGAAAGGAACCTGCTAAAGTTAAGATGTAGACAATTTCTTTTCATCTTTCTCCCGTGATGAATAACTTCCATTCACAACGGATTTTACAAGATTCCTTTTTGCAGCGGATGAATAGAGCAAGTGATTCTATAATGTAATGAGATTTCCTTTAAATCTTTTAATATGAACACACGTTAAGTTTTCAATAACAGTACAGTGAGTACCTGATGGAAATATTCAAATAAAACAAGTTTCATTTCTGAAAAGTCAACATTAGCTACATGCTTAAATAGTATGAATATATACCTATATATAGGTAAAGTTTCATAGGTCTTCAAGCAATTGAAAGCAACTTAGAGGCTATTGTACAAAAAATATTATCAAATCACCTCTTTGGCGAAAGCAGATTTAATATGGGTACATAGTGTAATGCATGTCACACCTGATGCCTTTTGTAAATACGATTTGAACTTTACCGTTCTATAATAAAGAATTTCGGAGAATATTATATATTAATATGGCCTGCACAGCGTATCATGTGGTTGAGCTATTCTACTACTTAAACTGTAATCCTTGAGCTTAAGATTGTTAACGATAACACACAACATTATTAACGATGTGTATAGGTACCTATATTTTAATTATAACTAGCTTCTACACGCGGCCTCGCCCGCGTTAATAAGTTTTTCTGGGCTAAAAGTACATAAAAACCTTCCCGTTGAATCACTCTATCTATTAAAAAAACCGCATCAAAATCCGTTGCGTAGTTTTGAAGATCTAAGTATATATAGGGACAGCAGCGGGAAGCGACTTTGTTTTATACTAGGTATGTAGCGATTACCTAATGCTCGATAATTATAATCAGTCAAGGTAAGTGCCAATTGCATACCTGGGCCACAATACTGATATTATTTAAGATTTCATATCTTAAACATGTAATTTTTAAATAATAGATGCGTATACCTGTAATGGGCATATATTGTTATGTTTTTCACTGAAACATATAATTTATAAATAACTAGCGGCCCCGAAAGACGTTGTCCTGCCCTAAAAAGGAAGTAAAATCCTAGAACCCGAGTACAGCGCTACCTACCGGATAGAATTGTAATCTAAATCATTCTCGAATCCTCTTGGAGACACACAAAAAAAAATCATTAAAATCGGTCCAGCCGTTTTTCCGCGCAATTTTCTAAATTTTTTCTTTCATAAGAACCTTCTCCTGACAATAATAAACACATCAAAAAAAGAAATAACGAAATCAGTCCAGCCGTTCACGCGTGATGCCGTGACCAAGGAAAATAGGGATTCATTTTTATATAATAGATAGGTAAGTATACCTGTGATGGTCGTATATATCGGCCTGTGATAAAATGGTAGAATGTTCTTTTTTATGATTTTTTAATATATTCGATACTGTTGGTGTACCATAACAAATAAATAATTAACTTAACTGATTAACCTTTTGCTCTTTTTCTATTCAGTTATCTATCACCAATCCAAACCCATAAAGCGGTTAAAGTTAGCTGATAATATACTATCTTTTACATTTCATCTCAGAATGTCCGGTTCGTAGTCACACACTTGATTAATTCCCCATAGAAAAGCACATAAGGAGCTTATTGCTCAGTGATCACAATATATCCATATAATATAGACTTACTGGAGGATTGAGCACGAATGTGGTTTTAACGGTGAAGATCTTAGACGTCACGTCTACCTTATTACTAAGCTTTTGAAATTTACACATCACGTGATATGATTAGATTCGAGTGAGGGTGAGCCGACTGCTACAATTTTTTGACACGGTTGTACTTATTAGTTGGTTGGTTTATTAGCAAAGACGAATAAAAATGAGAATTAGTATGAAATATTGAATGTAAATTAAAAAAAAAGAGTGTGAGTTCGAATTTTCGTTCCTCTAGACAGGACGGTGCAGTGGCTACTTCCATTTTACCTTTTAAATACGTCACCTTGGCAGGATTACCTAATCATATTATCTGTGCTATGTAATATGTTATATATCACAGTATTGTATAGTAAGGACTTTGAAAAACTTGAAGCTTTTGCGCGGCTAAGGTTCTACCTGAAACCGAGGTCGGTGATGTTCTTTCGTGTTCGAATGATAACGGGACCGTACGAAAACAGGTACATACATTTTACAAAAACACATCGTGTTTGGCAGCGGCTCTGACATCTGCCAATCGCTGTTCCGAACATGGTATTTCGTAAACCAGAGAGGCCAGGCTATTGCTGACATCCCTACACGTCCATGTAGTTTGTACTTCATAATAAAAAGCGCACGAAAAAACAGCATGTATACGCGAACATTTAATTAAAATCCGTAATCCCGGCTTTGTATTACGGTAGCGAATAGTAAAGTTCACTATGGTAGTATGTCACCAGTAGGGCAGGCACTCGCTATAATAACAGGGATATGGGTACATTGGGCGCGGGAGGGCGGCGGAGTGGCGCGGCGCGGCACGGCGGCAGCGGGACGAGGCTGGTCGACTCGCGGAGGGCAGTAGTATCTCGTGGGCGAAGCGAGCTCAAATCACATTTAGTCTTACAGACGGTGTGAAACACACGCCTAACGTCACGGTCGCGTGTTCGTGTCGCTCGGCCTCGCGTCTCCGCGCCCTCGCCGGCGCATGTAAACACTGTGCACTATTACGATAGCGTCGGCAAGTGATTTAGTGCACCTATATTTATTATATCGAGTTAAATTCAATATTTAATATTAACACGGAAAATAAAAAGTAAAAATCGACCCTAAAAACTAACCAAAATTGTAATTTTATAACTAAATAAAATTATTTGAAAATTGCATATCAATAATTAAGTTTTGTTATTCGCTAATATCTGATATGGAATTGGAGTTAGGAGACGATATATTTTTTATTTATGGACGAAATCGGTTTGTATTCTTTAAGTGAAAGTATAAATCACAATATAATAATAACATGCACACCTACACGAGAAAAGAAATGTATATGGTCTTATGCTCGTTGCACTCATTATGTTAAAATATTTGTTGATATTTAGCCAATAGGTATTAACTTTATCATTTAAAAACAGCGGACATGGTTGCATGCATTTGTTATTATAATAAAAGCATTACATTTGTTGCTGAAATTGCAATCATCCTAAGTTAATGTAACATAACAAGCATGTCTTTCATTGTTTATTTACGGTTATCAAAATACACCGCGCATGCGAATATCCTGAGGTCAACAATATCAGAACAAAAGCCGGCTATAAAAATAGACTGTTGTTGAGCGACTCAGCACTTAACACGTCCGTATTCTCTCTGCCTCTACCCCACGGCAACGCTGTAGCGCTCACACAACGCCTTTCACTAATTTAATCATATCACTTAAATAGCTTTTATCTAAGATATTTCTGTATTTTGTTTTGTGGTGCCAGTTCACAAAATATTCATTAGAAGGAAGCTAAGTAGAGGTTTATCACGAATAGACATACGAGGGATGAATATTGTTGCATGCATAAAACAATTAATTATATATGAATGTCGCGTGCAACTAACATATTTTACATATCGTACACTGGGAATAGAAGAAAGACTGTTTTAACGATATGATGAGCACCGGAAAATACTGTTTTTATGCGATGTCCCTGGTATATTTCTGTTCAATATACATACATACATATACACTCACGTCTGTTATCCCCGAAGGGGTAGGCAGAGGCGCAACTAGTGCACCCACTTTTCGCCGTTATTCCGTCCCATGATGTGATAGGGGGCGAGCCTATCGCCATATCGGGCACAAATTCCAGACTCCGAGCTGATACTAAATAGAAAAACTCAATATCACTTGTTGTATGTTCAACATGTGTCAATAATTTTCAAAAAATTCAATAATTAGATTTAAAAAATGAAAACATTGCTATTATTCTGTGTTAAATGACCACGGTGCCCAAAATAATTGTATTGTTGAACTATAGGTAACATTAAACTTTCCGACTCGTGATCACTATTTGTTTATAGCGCGGATGAGTTTTTGGCTCCAGTAAGGGATAGAGCCTCGTCGTAAACAGCAAAATATCTCCAGCGTGTATAGGCAGCCCGGTCCGACTTGTGCCACATTATCTAACTGTAAACCGACGAGAAGTAATGGTTTTCAGTTCGCGTGAAACTACCTATAATACAAAACTACTGCTCTATATTTCTTTATCGTTTTTCCAGTATTTGACCGCATCAACTATTTCTTTGAGAATATTCTAAACTACGGGGCTTTTTAATTAAGTAGGTACTTTGACCATAGTTCATCATGGTTAAAATTATAATAATAAATAACGTTTATTGCCAAAATTACAATTGTTATAAAATTAAAAAATAAACACGTACAAACTTAGAAAACATAAATATGGCAAAAGGTAGTGGCTCAGCTTAACTGCTGTCTAAGGTATAAACCCAACCAGCGCAGATTATATCAGCCACTCCTGGCCCCTATGGTGTTAGGCAGGGTAACGGGACTAACTGCTCTTCCGTTAATTTATTATTATTTATATTTCTAACAGCATTAATTTAAAACATCTTTAACAAATGGAGAAATTAAATCCATATATATCTCATCCGTTTTACCGAAATAAAAAAATAAATAAAAGAGAAATTTAGTAGTGCAACTGCACTGCAATAGTGTGTGAAAGATTATTATGTGTATGAGTACTGGTGTTAAAATATTATCATATATTTCAATCAACAAATATAGACTGGGCTGCAATTGAGAGTTTTATAACAGATGTTTGAGGAGTCCAAACTGGCACTAATTGGGTTAATTTTTGTTTTCGCTTATACCATACAGAAACCATTTTCGAGTATAGAGCGTTACTTTTTTGGATACTAATATCTAGAGACCGGATTATATGCAACATAAAAAGCTTGATATATGCATGCAAATATGCATGAAAATGCATGAAATATGCACGAAAATTGGCAGAATATGCTGTTGCATTTTCCTAAATTATAAGTTTTAGGAATAAAACTAGGTTTGAATTTTTGTCTCAAAATCGGCCTATTATAATTAATTATTAAAGTATCCATTGATGCATGATAGTTGGTACAGTAACAGTATTTGATATTTTTGTAAACGTAAACAATCAATATCCAAATATTCAGTAGTAAGAAACGAAATATTTTCCTCACAAACTCTACAATGAACGGGCTCGACAACAATAAAAGCAATAACAACAAGAAGGGCGTTATTAATAAATCTATCCAAGTTTGAGTTACATCTCAAGTAGACATAATGTATGAAGAGTTCAATACCTACATTATGTCTACTTGAGATGTAACTCGTACCTAACATGCGTATCAGGTCGACGGAGTACTGCGGTAAGCGCGCGCGACGATCTTTTGTTTCTTTCATTCTATTATAGTAGATACCAAAGAGCATTATAATACTACAAGTAGGTACTAAAACAAAAGATGCGCGGCTGGTGAATGCGCGGCGTCCAAAAAATTTTGAAAATGTGTCGTTAATATGCATCATAACTACATTTTGGAGGAAATATGCTATTACCGATAAGAATGGCTTAAATATGCAAATATGCAAATGCATATAATCCGGTCTCTACTAATATCTAATTAAGTATTTTTATATGATTAAAATACGTAAATAAATACACGAACAACTGAAAAAGTAATGTTTGGTTATCAAAATTAGTTTTATGTCAATCTTAAGCTCATAAAAAAATTTAAGCTTAAAATTCTTGATCTTACATTTATTTTGGGGTTAGAATTTTGTAATTATATTTTTACGAAAACAGTACTCCAGCGAAGTTTGAGAATGTCGTATTTATAATCAGCGAGCATGATTTTACTAATAGCTATCACTTAATAAAACTGTTATAAAATCAATTTTGAGGCTGTATGGTACTGAATATCTTCAACTTTCTAAAAGTGAAAATTGACGCATAACGAATTTTGACAACCAAACATTACTTTTTCAGTTGTTCGCGTATTTATTTACGTATTTTAATCATATAAAAATAAAAAATATTTGATATTAGTATCCAAAAAAGTAACGCTTGTTCGAAAATGGTTTGTATAAGTGAAAACAAAAACTAACCCAATTAGTGCCATTTGGACCTCAAACTCCTGTTACAAGACGCTAAATCTTAATTACGGACTGTATTTACAACAAAGTTTTTTTTCATAAGTCATGACTCATACCTACCTCTTAACAGTAGTATCAGTATATTAAAAATTATATACATGACAGAAGTACCTATACACATGGCTTCATCGCCCTGAGAGATCAGATATTAAATCCCATAATACCGAGGAATCCATATGGATTCAATTTCCTTTAAACCGGAACACAGTGTTAGTTGTACCCTCCTGCTATACGAAAAATTTAATATATAATCTGATTTTACTTACAGGCAGACTGTGAGATTAGAGCCCTTGACCAATTAATTATCCTGCTAGCAGTTTCACATTATTGACTGAAATGTCAAATTGACATGTAAAATCATTACCCGACTGCGAAAGAAGGAGTGTTATGTTTTTCGAGTGTATGTATGTATGTATTTATATTACTTTGGCACGTCCTAGAGCCCAAATGGCTTGTCATATTTTTATATCAGTGGTGTCAATAAATTCGTCTTAGTCGTGAGAGTGTGACTGGGTACATCAAAATTAAAAAAAAAAAACAAATTATGGATTTTTGGCGACAAAAAGTAATCTTAAAAAAATAATCTTTTCAAAATACATCGAATGTAGTATCGAACTAAAGAATTTTTAACAGTGATTACGAATATATATACAACTAATATGTTTTATTGGAGTTTGGAATAGGAAATTGTAATAAATCACTTCACACTAATAGTATAAATGCGAAGTTTGTGTAAGTTTATTACTTCTTCACGGTAAAACGGCTTCACGGGTTTAGCTGAAATTTGGCACACAAGTAGTGTATAAAAAAAGAAAACTAAAAAGATAGAAATAAAAAAACTAAAAAAGAATACAAAAAGCCTGATTGCGGCACTATCTCTATTAAGTTCATTGAAGAACTGAAAAGATAGAAACAAGATTTTAATTAGTAAATAGACGGGTAAAAAGGTTTCTTTTTCTTGTATTTCTCGAAGAAAAATTAAAGACATCAAATCTCAGCATATCTCTGGTTACTGTAAGGTGTCGCTTAAAGAAAGCGAACGTGAAATATAGAAGAATAATGAAGAAAACTTTTCTTTCTGAGAAATACGTAAAAAAAAGATTGGCCTGGCCAGAAGAAAATAAGGAACGCTATATTTTCGGATGAAGTGCTGTTTTGCGTTTCGAATACAACATATCGGGCTTGGTCAACTATGACAACAAACTGTTGGTGCAAACTGTCAATGATCCAGTAATGGTGTATATTTGGAGGTGCTTCTCATAAAGAGGTTTTGTAAATTTGAACTTATTTACTAGGACATTAGATGTTACGAAGATCAATCGAAATCAATGTAAAAGCGTAAATACATTATTCTAAAAGCCAAGATCAGATACATTCTTCTTCTTTTGCAAGAAGACAAGGACTCCAAACACTGAAATCACGTGTGCACCGCGTGAAAGACTGAGAACTACATTAAGGCCTTGGACTGGCTCTCACAGTCGTCAGACCCAAACCCTGAAAAAGTTTGGGGTTTAAGAAATTTAAATTTGCGTGGACAACGCCCATATCGTTGCTGAGCTTAGCCGCAATATAAAGGGTTTTATCCCAGACTATGCTGAAAAAGTTGTGATCATTATGCTCCAAAAATGCCAATCAATTACAATGAAATCCTCCTAGCCAGTTTCGGCCACGGCGGCCAATCTCAACGGAGATCAGCCAGGTACGCAGGAGATATTATAGTGCACAAGTGTGTGCGCAATACACAGGTGCACTCGCTATTCCTTCACTCTCATAGTCCGGTGAGACGGCAATCCGACATGACCGGAGAGAGATCAGGCGCAGGACCAACGGCTTTACGTGCTTTCCGAGGCACGGGGGTATCACACCGCCAACTTCCTGACTCCGAGCTGCGACTGAGTAAATTTTAAGATGGAAAAACCCAGTCACAATTTTTTTAGCTCGACCTGGGATTCGAACCCAGGACCTCAGCGCGCAAATCGTACTCGTAATGCGTACGCAATACCACTACGCCACCGAGGCAGTCGACAACTGTACATGTGATTACAAACAATAGAGACGACTGTACACCATATTGATATTTAGGCATCAAAATTTGAATAATGAACTAACTACTTCTAACTAGTTCCAGTTATTTCACCTCATAATTTTATTTAATGAGGCCGGTCACGCTGTTGTTTTACAAAATGTGAGTACGAATTGGCGACCCGTTTTCTGTACTGCCGTCTAGCGTGCCGGATACAATATTTAAAGTAATTGATGTTTATAAGAACCATATAACAATGACGTTGGTAAAAGTATTAAATTCGTTGTGAATACTGGATAGCCCACAGGGTGGCGGTGCCAAAACGAGTCCAAAAATACTGGACTAATAGACAAATAGAGTCTACTGTTTAAGATAGAAAGAAGAGAAATACAGTCATTGCAAAATTTAGAGGAACGCAATGCAAATAATAAAATTAGCTTCAAGGTAGATTATCCAAGTTTAATGAGGAATCGTCTGAATAGTTCATTCGAACATATTATCATAATATAATAACGCCTAAATACATAAAAAAAATTGCAGACAAAATTCTCAAATGAGAACCCCGAGTTAAAATATCTCCAATATAAGGAGCAAAAGAGATATCCGTTACCAATCGCGTTGCATTCAGAGATCCATATTTCACGACTTAAATCTCCTGTGAGCACTCCAGAAAAAGTTTCTCCAAACCAACTAGCCTTTGTAAAATTAAGTGTATCTTTGTCTTCTTCCGTCTTTCTCTCTACATCTTGAGTCTTGACGTATAGTTCCTTTTATCACCTGTCTTGACAACTGTAGGACTCATCAAGAAAATACTTTTCGCCACTAATCATACTTCGGTATGAGTAAGAAAAATTTTACTACGCTGTTACTTGTTACTCTACGGCAAGTATGGGTATGCTGACCGGCAAGAATGATTAATGTCCACGTTACCTATTTTACATGTCGATCTTTCTGAAGAATGGTTTTTACTTTGGACGTAAAATGATTTTTCAGCACTCCACTAATAATTAATTTGACGTCACTAACCTTTTTTTGTTGTTTTGGGTTTTGTTTTAAGATTGTACTTCCTATTTTGGTGTTACCGCTAAGCATGGCATTTGAAATATGAAGAAATGTTTTCTTGAAACTTAGCTACAGAGATTTGAGCTACTCTGAGATCCGTCTTTATCACTTCAATTTATCAAGTGATGTTGACATTACACGAGGCCTGTACATTTTCGATGGTAAAATTAGACACTGAATTGAAATTTCTAAAAGCAGGAAAATAAAGTTTAGCAATCTTTTTTACTATACAAATTCATTAATTGATACAGCACCTAGCCGATAAAAACATTTTAAGAAACTTAACTTTTAGATTCGGTAATTTCAAATAGTTAAAATCTTTAATTTTTCCACATCTAAGACCTAACGTTAAAATTCTTTACATTTATTAGCATTTTTATTGCCATGAGTGTATGTGAAACACCTTTAACTGACATGACTTATATTAAAGCTACACAAAATGGAATTTAAATTAAATTCATTATTAACAATAAAATATCCGTCAGCTAAAGTTTTATGGGTGTAAAGTATAGCGTCAGTTCATTTGTCAAAATAACTATGCAATAAACGCGCTGCATGTTTATGACGCTGACTGACGGTTTTATTCACGTCATAAATACAGCTTACTATTTTCTTTATTATTTGAAAAGTATGAAAAATCACCTACATAAAGTTAATAAAGCAAAATATAATATACATGCAAACCGCATAAGTACACGGTAAATGTCCCAAGATGCTTGTTTCCCTTTTAAAATTAGACCATAAAAATAATTTCCCCATTTCAAAATGGTAAAAAATCCTCTCTTAATAATATACTAGCGGCCTGCCCTGGCTTCGCACAGGTAGCAAAGCATAATATTATATGCTGAATTTATTTTTCTCATACAAAATATTTATGTAATACACACATACATCTTTCTCTTGAATCACTCCATCCATTGGTGAAAGACATAATTATGAAAATCCATCCGGTAGTTTTTGAGTTTAACGTGTTCAGACGATCAAATGCGATAGGGGGACTTTGTTTTATAATATGTAATGATGTAAGGGCCTATCCCTAAAAATAAAAAGATTAGAAATAACCCGTCCTTCCCTGGACCTCAAACTATTTTCATACTTATTCTATCGTAGTTCCACCCGCAAGAAAATATTATTTACCGGGATAAAAGTCCCAGGTTATGTTTTTCCGAGATAAGAAGTACCCTAGGTCCTTTCAAGAATCTTAAAGTATGTATGTCCCTTCCGAATTTCATCGCAATCAGTTCAGTGGTTTGACCGTAACGGCTCCACTCGCGAGAAAAAAAAAATCCCAGATAATAATCCCCCCCGTGATGGACGGCAGCGTGTCTCACGCTGCCTCGGACGCCAGGGGCGTCCCTCGGTGTGCGGGGGCTTCTGAGCCCCCGCAACAACAGGAAAAGGACCGCAACAGCGGTACGCGCAGGGGCGGTTGCGGACGACAACTTAGACGTGAGTCGGAGGAAGCCCGCAGCCGTCCCTAACGCGCCGAACATGGCCATATAAAAAAAAAAAAGATTATAATCCCGAGAAAAAATTCCCAGTTTATGTTCTTCCGGTATAAAAGTAGCCTATGTCCTCCTCTGGACCTCAAGCTATCTCCATACTTATTTTCTTGCGGTCCCACTCGTAGAAAACTATTTTCCGGGATAAAAGTCCCGGGATAAGAAGTAACCTTGGTCCTTTCCAGGGTCTTTAACTCCCTATCAAACTTCATCGAAATCGGTATAGTAGTCCTGCCGTGAAAGCTCAACTCGCGAGAAAAAAATCCGGGTCTTTTAACATATGAGAAGCTATGAATATACTTGTAAACTATAGACCAATGCTGAATACTGAAAACTGTAAAAAGTGAAATAAAATAATAGTAGGATGAAACCCATTGAAAAAGGTAGAGATTATAACAAAAATGAAAGGAAAAATAATTTACCGGCGATGTGAGGTCGGGAAGTGGATGGGGTGAGTGTTAAGGGTAAAAAAACGGCTTACCTCGATTTCCGGCAAAACTACAAGTTCTATGGGAAAATGTTAAATGGCCAAGTTGTAGGTAATAAAAAGCTCTACAACTTTTCTATTTACACTTTTTCACATAACCTCAAAGTTTATGCGAAAAATTCAAACAACCACACGTCTTTGGTTTTTTATTTTTATCTTTTACAAAACCAATTTATTTTACACAAATTTTCGTTAAAACTTACCTTTTTATGTCCCACACTTATTTTTTTTTTTATTTAAAATAATTTATTTTTCATCTTATTTTGATTTAATATTGCCGACTGCCTCGGTGGCGTAGTTGTATTACAGTACGACTGCAAAGCTGAGGTCTCGGGTTCGATCCCCGGGTCAGGCAAAGTGATATTGAGTTTTTCTATTCAGTATCAGCCCGGAGTCTGGAATTTGTGCCCGATATGGCGATAGGCTCGCCCCCTATCACATCATGGGACGGAATGACGGCGAAAAGTGGGCGCACTAGTTGCGCCTCTGCCTACCCCTTCGGGGATAACAGGCGTGAGCGTATATGTATATGCATATGTTTGATTTAATATCGAATAAGCTCCGTAATTTTCAATCGATAATCATCACGGTAAAATACGCGCTGTTTAAAAAGGCATTACCATAGTAATTATACCATACACACACATACACATAAGCTAGATTACATTTTGTTGCAATTAGGCTTTCCGTAAATATTTCATGGAAGTATTTACTAAGACTCTTCAGTACTTTGGTGACTATTTCGGTTCATTCTGAAGCCTAGTATCATTCAAAGTGGTTTATTGGCTCATTCCATGTAATTGGTACTTCAAATGGGAACCTTTTTCGTCCCTTCTGGCTCTAATATCGAAGTGTCTTTATCGAAGTTTTCAAACCTTGTGCGACGCCCAATCAGGGCCGTAGCTAGAGTAGAATTTAAGGTAGGGCAGCTATGGTTACAGGTAGGGCGGAAGTAAAAATGTTACTCGACCTGTTCTGGTCATATTCTGGTTAATCGAATTTTGACTTTATTGATTTGTGATCTTTCTTTTGCGCCAGTTTTTTTCTGTCTTAATCGGCATTACACCCCTTAGGTATATTATCATTATTAGGGTAGGGCATGGGTATTTTAAGCTAGGACTCTAAGCTAATCTTCTCCCTTGGCTACGGCCCAGTGCCCAATAACTCTAATTTATAAGTTTTAACCAAATATACCGTTCATTTGAGTGAAAATAAGTCATAAAATATCAGCTTGGTAAAGATTCTAAAAATGTTAACATGTTTGCCAAACACGCGACACACACATGGGCAGTGATACGGGCACCTCTAACAATTTACGTCTGGCCTTTACACATCTGGCGTTTCACATAACATTACACACAACACTATTTTCTGGAACAGTAACTATATGTAAAAATAAATGGAATAGACGATGTTGCACCGACCCTCCAACAGCCGACATTGCTCTTATCGCGTCTGTCAATTTGTGTTCATTTTGCTGCGCTTTAAATGTACCTATGTTAACTTTGTACCTATTTTATAAAGTTATTATATTATTAATATTTTTATCCCAAATAAATAAAACTAAATATAATGTGCCTAGATTTCTTGTGCCTTGAATTAAAAACAATTTTCTTAAAAATTTTGAACAGAAAACAGTTCCAAAATGTTTTAACATGGTAAAGTAATTTTTGTCCATTATTTCCTGCTTAAAAAATATGTACATATATCGTTATAAACCGAATAGGTTTTATTCGTAGTTTATTTTACGTCTAATAGAAGCTCGCGTCTGTAATAGACGGTCTGAGTAGTGACGGGTGTAATTATGAAATAAATAGGTTTTAATTTCCATTATTTCCTGTTTAAAAAATTATGATCATGTATCGTCATGAACCGAATAAGTTTTATTCGTAGTTTTATTTTACGCCTAATAAAAGCTCGTGTCTGTAATAGACGGTTTGAGCAGTGACGGGTGTAATTATGAAATAAATACGTTTCATTTGGTAAATCAAGTGCCGCTTAATTGGAGCAGTGTCAATTTATAAAATCAGAATGGATAGACTAATTTGACAACATATACACGAAGCACCTATAAATCACGAAATAATGTTGCTTATATTAATAATATTCTATCACAAAAGCAGTAAAGATATAAGAAATAATAAAAAAAGACTCCAATGTAATTTGTGGTGATTTTCGCCTCTAATCCAATCCAATTAATTCAGGGTATAAACAAAGTTACCAACGCTCAACTTGTTACCTGCGACGGCCGCGTATCTTAGTACTCGTACTTAGCCTACCTATCGATTTCCTTCACTCGCGTATTGCTGCTATTGGATTGTGTTTGTGTAGTTACCCCTTAAAAGCTTTATCCACCGCCGCGTCGCCACTGTGTTTGGTTTTTACACAAACCAAATGACATGATCTATAAAGCACACATTCTTATTGATCATGTTATTAAAGTAGGTAGGTTTAATTAGATTCTATTTGACGTAAATATATGCATAATAAATCTGTGAGTAAGGTGAGCAACCTAATTCAGTATTTCAAGTTCTGCTAATTTGTCCAGAATATAAGTAAATAAATTTAAACCTTTGACGTAGGACAAGGTATCCAATTTTAGCAGTGTACCAGAAATTAAATTGATAGTAGACAAATCCCTATTAAATTAAGATGTAGATAACGTCGTCCGATAGGACTTACAATCTCGAACCAACCGACCTAATGAAGCCAATTACAGATAATTATTTTTTGTCCAAATGTAGCTCCTGCTGTACTGTACAATTTGCCGCAATAACACAGTTACAAGTAAATATGTCACACCGACCTATGTAATATAGTCCGTATCATATTATAAGGAAAAATCGCTTAACCTTTAGAGTACTCAATACTCATCCATTTGTTTGAATCCCAACTTATAACTTATGTATGGAATAAAGGAATTCTACTCACGAGGAGCAAAAATAACTAGGCCAGAATTTCGGGAAAATTAGTTTTTTTGTCCATAAAAATTACAATGATATAATCCGATATTCCAACACCGAGATCTGGCACTCAGTCTGCAACTACTATTTAGTGAAATTTGTAAAACGATATCTTAAAAGGGTAAATGACCCGTAAAGCGTCAAGAGAATAAGGTCATAGATCTATAAAGTCTCGGAAACAATCCAATAAAGCGTAATAAAAGCCTTTCCTTACACCCAACTGTGCCATTTTATTTTCAAGAGTAAGGCAAAGAAGTAAATTTACCAATAGCTACAATAACTATATTCATTAATCAGTATCTATTTACAGATTTTGTTAGAAATAAGTTAGCGGAAGGAAATTGTGAGTTGGGATTCTAAACTAAATCATGCATTCTATAAATATTTTTTATGTGATGGTTTTAAATTTGAATATTTAGTTATTAATAAATTATAATATGTTCAGTTCAATTACTGATGTGATACACAAAAAAATTGACTATGATCTGAAAAGTAATTTTCATTGATTTTTTTTTTTGTTTCGGGGAAATCTCTTGCTAGCCTGACGAGGGTCGGCTTATGCAAAAACACCGGTCTTTTGGGTGAGTGCAGAAGGCGCTCGCAACCCTTTATATTTAAGCGACCACGCTGAAGGCAACCCACTAGCGGGTTACGCACCTCGGCTCAGGCTGGCCACTGAAAAAGGATGAGACATCAACGATTAGAGAAGATTGGTTTTTAGCCTAATCCTATTAACTCGTATCATCGTCATCGGCACGCGGGCCGGAACTGCTAGGGGGGTCGTGGCGACGGGGAACGCGGCGAGATCCTTAACGGCGAGGACGGAACTGCGGTCGTGTGGAGTGTATGAGTTTTTGAAACTCGATCTTTTCGCGAATGGCCAGAGTGATTTCATCCTCTGGGTCGGTTAATACTGAGCGCGGTCGTCTCTATTTGGCGCGGTCAAATGGAGTGTAGATTGACGCTTTACGGACTAGCGTGTTTGGGTGATTAACCGCCCGATCGAAGTAGCGTCTGCTGGCGCAATGCATGAGTTGCCTGATGGTCGGCATATTGGTGTCCACGTGGAGGTTGCGATTGCGAACGTACCACGGGGCACCAAGTGCATGTCTAAGGAATCGGTTTTGTAACACCTGCATACGCTGAAGACGAGCAGACGGTAATATAGTATTAGATATATGCACACAAAATCTGTGAGTCTCTACATCGATTTTCTTTTGTCCATAGAATCTACGGCGTTGAATGCAAATACGAAATGAAACACATAATCCTTTTCACCTTCTCGGTTTAGTGGCAAGGTAAATAAGTTACTGCCCCGGTGGCGTGGTTGTATTACGGTAGGTACGAATTACGACTGCAATCCCGAGGTATCGGGTTCAATCCCCGGGTCGGACATAGTGAAATTAGATTTTTCTATTCAGTATCGCCCGGAATCTGGAGTTGTGGCCGATATGGCGATAGGCTCGCCCCTATCACATCATGTGACGGAATACGCACGACGAAAATTTGGTGCACTTAGGTGCGCCTCTGCCTACACCTTCGGGGTAAAAAAGGCGTGTGTGTGTATGTGTGTAAATAAGTTATGAATTGGAATGCCCGGGATATTAGTCCAGGGTACGTCAGCTCATTGTGTAGGTTTTTTCAAGATAATTTTTCCAGGAGTAGATCCCAAAGAGCGTGAAAAACTGACATGTTTCAATAAACTCTCGTATTGGATTATTTCATAATCAAGATGCAGTATACCTGCTTGTAATGATATTACCTAAATAATAACAAAGTTTAAACGGTGTTCAATATTGTTGATAGACATTAACAATTTGAAAATACAAATTGCTCAATTTACGATCTTATCGCTTTATACAATTCTTACAAACAACCACAATACAGCGATAAGAAAATGAGTAAATTGAGCCAGTAAATGGCACTCTGAATCACAGATGTATGCTAATAATAACAGCAAATAGAAACTTTATCAAACAATAATATGTAGGTAGGCCAAATTCAATGTAAAGCTTCATTGTATTGTTCCACCCCAATGCGATAAGACATGACGTCCCCGAAGCTCTACAAACCGCGCCATCATCTCGCTATTTCCAGGTGTAAAAGACCTGCGATATCTCAAAATCGATCCTGGCCATTTTATAAAACTACTGTACTGTTTCACTACAACTCAGATATCTGGTGTCGGAATATAGTTCTGAAGTAAGTTCACAGGCCGAACTACAGAGATCTTTCGCGATAAAGAAATGGTCGCTGACACGTTCCTCCGGAGTCGGTCCGTAGTGGGAAATAACTTCCACATTGAACGAACATCACCATTCACATCAGTTCCCTGTAAGACTACTCTGGTCAAGCCAGTGCATCAACAATGTAGAAAAACCGTCCACAGCATTATATATTAATCCAAACTAATATTATAAATGCGAAAGTACCTTACTCTGTCTGTCTGTCTGTTAAGCTTTCACGCCAAAACTACTTAACCGATTTAAATGAAATTTGGCACACAGATAGTCTAGAGCCTGAGAAAGGACATAGGCTACTTTTTATCCTGGGAAAATATAATGCGGGACTTTTATCCCGGATTTTATGTTCTTGCGAGTGGAGCCGCCACAGCCAAACCACTGAACCGATTTCGATGCAATTTGGTAGGAAGATAGTTTAAGACCCTGGGAGGGACCAAGGGTACTTCTTATCCCGGGAAAATATAAGCCGGGTCTTTAATCCCGGAAAATAGTTTTCTGTGAGTGGAACCAGAAGAAAATAAGTATGGAGTTAGTTCGAGATCCAGAGAAGGACATAGGCTACTTTATCCCGGAAAAACATTACCCGGGAATTTAATCCCGGATTTTATGTTTTTGCGAGTGGAGCCGTCACAGCCAAACCACTGAACCGATTTCAATGAAATATGGTAGGAAGATATTTTAAGACCCTGGGAAGGACTTAATGTACTTCTTATCCCGGGAAAATATAAACCGGGACTTTAATCCCGGAAAATAGTTTTCTACGAGCGGAACCACAAGAAAAAAATTTGTAGATAGTCGGAGATCCAGAAAATGACATAGGCTACTTTTATCCCGGAACGACATTACCCGGGAATTTTATTCCGGATTTTATGTTCTCGCGAGTGGAGCCATCACAGCCATGCCACTGAACCGATTTCGATACAATTTGGTAGGGAGATAGTTTAGGACCCTGGGAGGGACCTAGGGTACTTCTTATCCCGGGAAAATATAAGCCGGGACTTTAATCCCGGAAAATAGTTTTCTGCGAGTGGAAACACAAGAAAGTAAGTATGGAGATAGTTTGAGATCCAGAGAATAACATAGGCTACTTTTATCCCGAAAAAACGTTTTAACGCGGGCGGAGACGCGGGCATAAGCTAGTAATTTTATAATATTAATATTTTTAATAATAATCATACTCGAATCTGAGTAGCTACCGCAATCATTACCGCTGTAAACGTTCATACGAACTCAGATGACCAATAAGTATTGGCCACTTTTACGTAATCGCACGTTGGGTGGGCACTCGCTACTCGCTATGCGGAAATTAATATTAAAAATGTACATTACCTTTAGTAACATAAAGCATTTCACAAAATTACTTTAAATTTTTTTAGTCTGCCAGACGAAATAGCTATTTTAACTTCATATTAGTTAGTACATTTATTTGGGTCAAACTTTTATGAATGAAAGTTAGAGAGTTGGTAGGTAAAACCGATTTGATTCCATTGATTTTTATGATTGCCACATTGTCTTTGTATAGGTGTAGCAAGATTATTGACAATACATGTTAGACGCGCCAGCGATAATTACCTATCATCGAGTGATCTATTTGTTCGTGCTCTGATTAGGTATATAATATACCATACTCTTTATTAAAAAATATAGTAAAGTGGTCTTAACTTTGCGTTGAATCGCTTACATAGGTAATTGTATATACAAAAAAAAAATTATTTCTCGATACCACTATCGCATAAAATAATTATGTTAGCGCTTTAATTTAAATAGTAAGTATGAACAGGTACACTTATTACAAATATCAATTATTTACTAACATATCAAGCCCATCTTAGAATTAGTTAAGCTAGAAACAAACGGAGTCTACATAATAATGCCACGTATGCAACGCATTATGATATCTAGGACTCTTGAATTTGTATGAAAACAGATGAACTGAATTACTGAATCATCCTTATCACGCAACGCTGTTCCACACAAGGTTACATCTGTGGACAAAGAATTAGGTGTAATGGGTAACATGCGTGTATGACCAGTGTTTCTAGAACTCATGTTCGTCAGACAAGAATAAAACGTTTAGAAGGTAATTATGTTTTGAAAATAGCAGATGAAAATCTAATTGATTTGGATAGGTGACATGAAGCTATTAATATTAAATTCTTTGACTATTGTGATGCTAAATAACATAATGCATTAAGGGTGTACGTAGCAATATTGCATGGCAAGTCGCAAATATTTATTTAATAATAAGTAACAATAAATGGAGTTCAAAATCACTCTCAGAATCAGAAAACATTTTACTCTAATTCACCTGAGAAATTATAAAAGTTGCTGGTGTCGATGCGTTGTATACCCTTCCACGTTGCGTCCCACACATCGCATACGTTAGCTCGGCATGTTTCTACCTCTCCTATGCAAATTAATAAAACATAACAATAAGAATATTAACGGAGTAATTTCGACACCACGCTAGCCTAGTGTGGATTTGTAGACTTCACATACCTACGAAATTATTTTTGGGAAATTCTCAGGTACCTATATAAGTTTCCTCGCGATGTTCTCCTTCACCGTTAAAGCGGTCATTATTGGAGCTTCCATTAATAGATTTCCATAGTTAAGTGTCTGCAATAGTCAATAGGTACTTGTACGTCTCAATACAGAGCAATCTGTACCAGCTGCGTTGCCAAACAATGCAATCTAATTACCTAATCCGCAATCAAGTGTGGTCTTGAAAAGGCTAGCAACAAACCGCACTTAAGAAATAATGCAATGAATTCTGATGGCGACAACGGCAACAACCGCGAATTTCACGGCACATGTTATGACATGCGAGGAGGTTCCTCGTTTGGAGGCATGCTTGACCCCTTTCTCCGACCACAGAATAATAAATGTGGCTATCCACAAGCGACTAAATAAAAAAAAAACATCTTTTCAAAACTCGGCAAATCTTAACGCTAATGAGAAATCAGCTGGAGTACCGTCGTTTAAATTGTAGTGCACGGACATCTGTAGTCAAGTGCAATGTAAGCAAAACATATACATTAAGGAAATACAGAATTGATTGGATGCGAACTGCAAATTATAATGTTATGGCCTACTTACTACAAACATGAAACAAAATTAATCAAACAATTTCAAAGAGTAATTTTTACTCATAATGAATAATTCGTATTGTGATTTTATCGCGCTTCCTGAAGGATGTTGTGAATGACAAGGCGAGCGATGAATGACCATTCGCAATATTTAAGTTACAGTTCACGATGGATATCTATTAATTAATTTTATTTGATCGCCAAAAATTTTCATTACGTCGTTTCCTATAATATATTGTGATTTTAAGACTGTGCTGTTTCCCAAATAAATATCCCTTAAATCGAAAACTATATGACATTTAGACATGCCCACCGTTAAATTTGGGACAATGCAAAGTTCAATTGGACCTACTTATGCAAACGGGAACCAACCCACACCAAAATATTTTCTAATAGTTGATGTAAAAACTAGAATATTTTTGTTTTGCAACTAGTTGGTTGATATAAAATGATTGGCATTTTATAAAGTACCAACAGAGGTATTTGGACAATTAACTCTATATGAAAATAATAAATCTTCTATTAATTGTGACCATTATTTTATGACCAAGTCAAATTTATGGGCTTTTGGGTTGGTTCCCGTTTGCGTAAGTAGGTCCAATTGTTTATTTGACGAGTAGGTGCGAAGAGTAGGATTAACTATAGATAAGTTTATTAGGACAATAAATTGGGGATTCAATACAATTTACCAACATCATTAATGCAAAACCAGATATAGATGATAACAAATTGGGTTCGGGATAGGGTTGCCACTTGCACTATATTATATGTATATTACTCAATACAAAATAAAGGCCATCCTATATTTTCTATATTGCAAACTTACTATGAGGTTCAGCTGGGGTTATAAAAGTAGGTATAACAATAATCAAAATACATATTTTTAAATTAGTCACATAAAAAATAATTGTTAAATGTAAATTTTACAAAATTTCAATTAATTTACCGAAAAAATATTTTTTTTAAAGAAAACTACTGTTGCACAACAATGGACTTTAAGTGAGTAAACTCAACATGAGCAACTTCCTATGATTTTCTCCAATATCGAACATGTCCTTCTCAATTTCAATCACAATGTCGTAACCGTGAAGGCATGGTTTCAAACAGATAACGAACTGTTTTTCGGAGAACCGACTCTCAGATTGCTTTATGTGACTTTCGTTATATGCGGGTCGATTCCTCTCTCGAACGTTTCTATTCAATAGTTTCCAAATGTCTCCTATTGAATTTAGGTCTGGAATAGTCGCAAGCCACGGCAAAACTTCTACAACGGCTATGTGTAGATCTTCTCTGGTACCCCTAGCAATATATTCTCAAGCATTGTCGTGCATCAGCTTAAATCATATACCTACTTGCTTTGCAAATGGCACCACATAGCGTCTTATGACCACATTGATGAACCGTATAGTTGTTATTATGCTCTCGTTTAAAATTACAAGCTCGGTTCTCCCCGATAAGCTAATGACTCCCACACCATTACATTAGGTCCTCAAAATCTGTCACTTTCGTAGATAAACGTGTATAAGAAAACCGTTCACTTTCCGTCTTCACACTCTTATGCGACAATCATAAAAAAATATTGCACTCATCTGAAGTAAGTAATAAACTTTTACACTCATGAGCCAATCCAGATGCTGCCTTGCAAATTCTCGAATTCATCAATAAATCAATAAACACTAATCACATTCTGGAGAACTGTTGGTCTTCATGCTAATGATTTCATATGGTTAAATCACAAACACGAGTTTCTGTCGACTGGCATAAACGGATTTGCAAAGAGCAGGCGGTGACAGTGCGCTCTCTACGTGCACATAAGCGTATGTACTGGTGTTTGCTCTTCTCCTGTCGGATTTCAGATTTCTAACTCTTCAAGTCTTTTGAAATCGATTCCACACATTTTGAATTGCTTTTCTTGAAAAAGAACTAGCTGCAGAGAAACCGATAGTTTTAAATGGCTTTCTTTAATCAATGTTATAGCTCTAGACGTCGTAGCAACGGCCATATGGCGTGGAATTCTCAGTATTGTTTTTTTAATAATGCAAATCCAACCTCTTATAATTAAAAATAAACTCCTCGTTGCAGAGTACAAAAGTAAATGAATTTAAAGTTCACAGTAAAATAGAGCAAGATCAAGTGCTTACAAAAACTACAAATTATACCCATTTATCCATTAGTGTTTGATGGGATTGTTAGAAATGAATTCATAAACACCAAAGAGACAACAATCCTATAGATTTTAACCCTAACTTTTCTTAATTAGCTATAAAAATCAATATATAAAAATAACCACCGGTCCTTATTTTCTTTTGAGTATAGTAAAGCAGAGTATAGTATCGTACTATAATGTAGTCACTTGTACTATTATTTATTATAGAAATATAACTTAGGACGAAAAATACTACGTTTTCATCGCTAATTCAATTGTCATTATTTTTATAGCAACTGTGACAAGAACGACAATGCACGCGCAGTGCAACATTAAGAAAATAAACAAATATTAAACCGTTTTCACAAACAATAATACAGTAAACATTACCATACGGTTACTAATTGTGGAATCCCTAATTCAAATTGTTAGCTAAGCTAATTAAATACACGAACGAAGTGATATACGAAAACAATGATCACTTTAAATTCACTCTCCTAATCCAAAATTAGTACCTAATCCGTACTTATACAATGTTAAATATTTTTTTCGATTTTAGTGGATAATGGTGGCGTTCGATTTTTTCTAAAGTAAAACGTTTTTATTTTTATAACCTCAATACATCTCATGACAATCTCATTAAGCCAAAACATGGCTAAGTTACATTATTTTATTTAGGAGTCCCTCTCCTACTTTCCATTTTCGACATCATCTGATGATTGAAGCTGGAAGATTGGCAGTTCATTAGGATAATTCGAGTGACGGAATCATGATTGAAAAGTCACAGGAAAGCAAAATACGCAAAAATATGTTTATTTGGATGACATAACAAGGTACTTATTCCGATTATGTTGAAATAATAACAAGACTACTGAAACGATTGAAAGTTTTCAATCAGTGCGTCCTACCCGTCATGACCTACGGAGCCGAGACATGGACACTCACGGTAGAGTTGGTCCACCAGTTTAAAGTCGCTGAGCGGGCTATGGAGAGAGCTATGCTCGGAGTTTCTCTGAAGGATAGGATTCGCAACGAATACATCCGACAGAGAACCAAAGTTATCGACATAGCTCAAAGAATTAGCAAGCTGAAGTGGCAGTGGGCTGGCCATATCTCACGAAGAACCGACAACCGCTGAGGTAAACGTGTTCTTGAGTGGAGACCGTGACTGGGCAAACGTAGTGTAGGACGCCCTCCGGCCAGGTGGGATGACGATCTGCGAAAGACTGCAGGCAGATGCTGGATACGGCAAGCTGAAGACAGGGCGCTATGGCGCTCATTAGGGGAGGCCTATGTCCAGCAGTGGACTGATAAAGGCTGATGATGATGATGATGATGATGAAAATTCTATAGGATCGTTTTGACAGTACTTATATCATTTCAAATAAAACATATTTTTCAAAATATATTAATAAATAAGTGAGTTCTGGTGAGAAAAAAATATTTTTAAAAACGCTACGACCGAACCTACTCATCTTTGAAGACTGCTAAAACCCAATTAATGGCGCGGTCTTTGTCAATTAGTAGGAAAATTAATAATGATTTAAAATAAATGTATTAGTGCTATTTATTTTCGTGATTTTCCCAAAAGTACTATACTTTTTGTGATTTTTCGATAAAATGCTATTTCTTCAAAAAAGTTGACAACCCTAGGTTTGGATCATCATCATCATCAGCCTTTATCAGTGCACTGCTGGACATAGGCCTCCCCTAATGAGCGCCATAGCGCCCTGTCTTCAGCTTGCCGCATCCAACATCTGCCTGCAGTCTTTCAGGTTTTGATGCCCACAGTCAATTAATTTATTGAGAAACAAGATACTTAGAATTTCAACATTTGAAATATGCGCAATAAAAATTGTGTTTTAATACACGTCTAGTCGATCAATCCTTCGTAAAGTAACACTTTAAGTACCTATATTGGCATTTGACTGTAGATCAAGTGTCCCATAAGACTGGATCTCGTAGAGTTGTCTATCACATATTCCTGATAAAATGCATTATACTTATATTTATATTGTGTACCATTATGTTCTCCTACTTTTCATACAATTTAATTTTCAAATAATAATATTGAATTAGAGACTAATAAAATACTCAAGGTACAGTTTTCCTGGATATTTTATCTAAAGATCTCAAATCCACTTGGCGAACATTTCATGATTACGTTATCTTTTGATTAAATAATTCAGCGAGGGATAAATGCTGAAGGCGGCTCAGACCTATAACGCTTCCGAGTTAAACTCTTAACCTCCTATTTATAGGCGTAGTCTATAATGAAATAATATAATAAATATCTGCGATTTCGTATAAAGTACACGAACAGTCCAAAACCTTAATTTACCAAAATATTTAAATTCGAAAGCCGGAAACAAAGAGCTATTAACATTCGCTTGTTTTACATACGTACAGATATGCCTATTGTGTTATTTATTTCATTGTTCGAGAGCGGGTTTACGTAGTGATGACTTTACAACGGATACGTCTGCGTCTGGTAAGGGATCAAAATCATAAAATATTTACTGCGACTGCGAGTAGCCGCTCCCGAATGAAATGTAGGTCATGAAACTCGGCAAATTGGAATAATCATGTTACATTTGATGTTCTTTCCTATGCGAATGATATAATAGTTATTACGTATTTACAAATACAAGAGTGTGAAACAACAGTTTACAGTACTTGATAAATCAGAGTCTAATTTTGGTAACAATAAAACAAAAATTATAGTTAGTCATGTTAAATGTGCACGAGTGACCTTTTCAGTGGCATATACTTATGTAATAATCGGTAACAACATCGTGCTAAGGATAATCGGCTCCAATGTTCCGTGCGACTAAACGTGAACTATAATGTCGATGTTCTTCTTCCGTTTCCACAATTTGCGACGTGCCGAGGAGAAGCGCATGAAGGAAAACAGAAAGCCGAAGCCTAGAGGCATCATGAATTCAGACACGTTTACAGCGCCGTCACGGCTGCTCGAGCGGCCGCTCAGCGAGCCACTTGACAGCCTCGACGAAATCGCACTCCAGATACCCAGGTTCATAACATTTTATTTATCGCATTTCGCTTTGCTTCATGTCATACTTATTGTTTTGCTTGCATTGTTTGTGCCAATGTAATTCTCCTGGTGCCTGATATGTTTATCTGTTACTTCCATTTTTTCGATTCCAATAAAAAATAGTTGACTGTACCATTTTTTAAAGGTAAGTAAGTACTTACATTAATTCTCACAAAAAAAGTTGAACATACGAAATAAAAATTTTGGGATACAATTACTTAATATGGCACTGTCAAGGTTTATAGAAAAAGTTTAATTCTGATTTATATTAACTTATCCAGTAAGTACTTATGATAATCTTCGAGGCTAGGTTAGTTTCCGCTATCGTAGTGTCGCTAAATATCAATGTTGGTGATTTAACTACATATCGTAATAAAATGAAGTACGCTCTATTGAAATATTATACAAGATTATGCTTCTTACACTTAACAAAGAAATGGATCACTGTATTGTGAATGAAACAACCAAAATTCCAGAAATACTTGGCTGACGCTAAGGCCGACCTTGACATAAAGAAATTGGGATCGCGAATGTAGGGGAGGCTTTTAGGGCACTGGCCTATTTTTAACCGACGTTAAAACAAAGAAGCCCTGTATTGGACCATGATTTTTTGGGTTTGAAGTCAGTTTAAATTTTTGTTTAAACACATCATATTTCGTATATGTATATATGCTTAAATTAAATATAATGAGAAATCATGAAAAAAAGATTCTCACCTATTTAAAGAATGGACGTGACTAAATGCACATCTACGATGAAAACTGAAAAAAAAACATTGTACTTTTTTCAAATATGTTCAGCAGTAGACGTCATGTGGCTGATGACGATGACGATTGATAAATTTGCATGATAAAATGAAATTCGTAAAATGGATATTGCATTGCGCTTGTGGTTGGGGCAACATATCTGAACCAGATGTATCGCTCGGCCATTTATCTACAAAGGATGCAATACCACGTGCCTACATCACATAAATTATGTGTAACGACCTGAATGAACCCCGAAAGTGGGTGCTTTTAAAGCTAAATTTTGTTGTTCCGACATACACGAATGTTGTTTACATACATTAAGCGTTTCCGATATTTTGGTACGTTTCCACAAGTTTTATCATTATTGTAAATTAACGATGTTACTTATCACAAACATATAATAAGGTAGTTGACTACTTTTTTTAAATACATTTATCAAACATTTATGTCTTCTAAAAACTAGAGGAAAAACTTTTTTTTTAAATATGCGTTTGAAACAAATGACGCGATATCCCCACTACGCCCCCACTTTTGCTTACAACAATATTTCAAATATGAATAACTGCTTTAGTTCTCTATCAATTTTGATTCTGATTTTACAGAAGAATTTGTTTCTCGTATTATTTTCTGTTACATATAAAATAATGTACCAAACCAAACATAGGAAACTACCCTATTCTGGTCATGGATTTATAAAGATGCTACAATTTAATAAAAATACTACCAATTTAACTTAAGTAAAAAAAAACCGACCAAGTGCGAATTGGACTCGTGTACCGAGGGTTCCGTACTAACTTGTTGTTAAGGTATATATGTGTTAATAGTTCGCCAAAATGAATTAAGATATTAAACAAATTTGAAAGTTTGTAATGGTAAAGTGGCTTTTTAAGGTTCCGGACCTTAAAAGGAAAATAGGAACCTTTATAGTATCACTGCGAAATTGCAAAATATGCGAAAATATGGAACATAAACGGTCATCTTTTGATTGCGTTGACTTACAAGTTTGATTTTTTCTCATTTGATAGAGACCGTAGACTCGAGTGTTTGATATAAATTACTCTACGCGTTCCTGAGGAAAAGGGTCTTGATAGAACGACAGACAGCAATGTAATCCCATAAGGGTTCCTTTTTCCTTTTGTGGTACGGAACCCTAAAAATATTGAAAATTAATAATATTCTAATAACATACCATAAAATTATTTTTATTTTAGTTTATTCAACCCTGCAAAACTATGCTACCATAAACAAATATAATATTATTAAGGTTTAATAAAATAATATAAAAAATATCTACCTCGGTGGCGTTGCTGTATTACTGTACGACTGCAATGCTGCCTTCGGTTCAATCCCCGGGTGTGATATTAAGTTTTTCTGTTCAGTATCAGTCCGGAATCTAGAATTTGTGCCCGATATGTCAATAGGCTCGCCCCCTATCACATCATGGGGCGGAATAACGGCGAAAAGTGGGTGCACTAGTTGCGCCTCTACCTACCCCTTCGGGGATAGGCAAAACGTGAGAGTCTGTGTATAAAAAATATCCTATATAGAGTGAGAGAAATCGTTAAGAATATAGATTACGCAAAAATATTTTAAAATACCCAAAAGAAGTGATTTTTTTTTCGCATTGGTACCTAAGGTCGAATTCTCAAACAAGAACATCAAATTATAATTTCTATTAAGTAATAGTATCAAGAATTACACAGAATATATGCAATTAGGCTTTTAGCAACACCTGCTGAACTTGTATTTAATTATATAATAATTGTACAAATATGCCGCAACTAACATGCCTAGACTCAAGACGTAAAGCTGCTTAAGTTGTAGTATGCACTTGCCTAATTATCACTAGATGGCGGTCGAAATCGATGGTAACAAAAAGCGTAGAGCGGTCAGGAGAACAGAGTCCAGAGGGGAAAGAATGTTAAGAGGTGACAAACGCGCGAGGTCATTGGCGCATGGGAGCCCCTTAAGTAGGCAGTAAAAGTAAACTGCTTTATCGATTTCACTGAAGTTTAGTATTGAGAATTGAGATATCATAAACCTTGAGAAGGAACATGATAATATCACCTTTTCTTAAATTACATCTTTCATGATATCACCATTACTACCTACTCACAAAATAAAATAAAATTTACTGATTCTCATGTAATTTCGTTAGTGCCATAGGATACGATTCTTTTTAAAACAGCTGGAAGAAATAAGTCGGCCAAAAATAAACTACTTAGTTAAAAGACAGAATAAATTTTTGATAATGGAACGTTTTTATAATGCCTATATAATTGTTTCACTTGTGTAGAGCTGCCATCCGTCCGGAATTCCCCGGATTTGACCTAGTTTGAAGCGCGTCTGGGGGCCCGGCCGTCCGGCTGGGGTTTTTAAAAAGTGTCCGTCCATCGAGTTAACATACCCGTTTGATTATTTCAGACAGACAACAAAGTAATCCTACAAGGGTTCCTTTTTTCTTTTAAGGTACAGAACTAAAAAATAATAAATCAATTCTGAGGCACAATTCTTTTTAACCCCCGACAAAAAGAGGGTAGTTATAAGTTTAGGGTGTGTATCTGTGTATCTGTATGTCTGTCTGTGGCATCGTAGCTCTCAAACGAATGGACCGATTGGGACGCGGTTTTTCTTGTTTGAAAGCTGATGTGACTGCGATGGTTCTTAGCTATAATTTATGAAGATCTGTTCAGGCGTTTGAAGATTATCAGCTGATTTCCAACTTAAAAAATCCGATTGACTTTAAATTTGGTGTACTGTGGCATTCAATATATTTGTAAACATGAGCTGATGCTGCGGCATCAAGTAGTCTGCGGGATACCCAACTCCTTAGCAACTTATAGCAGATATAGTGTGTTTGGGCTCATAAGGATGGGCTCAACGAGTAGGTGATAGATAGTTGAGTATCAAGGCCCCATGATGGAGAATAAAGTAATTTAAAAAGTTTGAAATAAAAATTAAATTTAAATTTAAATAACTCCCGACACAAAATATCTCTAAAAAGTAAAAAATATTACTAGGTACTTAAACGACAAAGACAATATTACTATTTTACTTTTTAGAGATATTTTGTGTCGGGGGTTATTTAAATTTTAATTTAATTTTTCTTATTATAAACTTTTTTCTCAAAACCTTACTATAAACATTTATACTTGTGATACTAAATACTACAAAAGTTAGATTCCTTAGTGCCAGGATATTGGATTCTGTACCCGATATACCTGTGTGGCTAAACCGAAACATCGCGGCTTGAAAACATGACAATATTATGAACAGACTCAATTCAGCATGAACAATTAATCTTAAGGCTAGTCGCACCGCGTACTTACATTATATTATGGTGAATCATCGTTTCTCGGATCCTTCTTGATAAGTAGTGTACAACCGAAGGTCAATTTCAAGCGAAGCCGAAGCCGATCAATCTGATATCGTTACACCTTAGGCAGAAGGCGCACCCGAAGACTTAAAAACGCAAAAACAATGGTTCATCGGCTACAAGCTACTATACCATTACGCTAATGCGTATTGAGTAGAACCGAGTTTGTAATTTAAACGATGGCCTAATACAACTCATTAAAAGCATATGAGTCTATTCCCGAAGAAACAGTTCATCATCTGATTAAAAGCATGTCCACACGACTTCAACCTTATGTTTAAAATAGAGGAAGACATACTCGATGTTAGAGAAAATCATGTAAGATTGCTCATATTTATAATAATCGTCACAAAAATGTTACATATTAAACATTGAAATGTTACAGACAAATTAATTTCAAAGTCGTTTGCAAATCAGCCTGAATGAAATTGAGGTTAATTTAATCCGACAAAATTTCAAAACCCCTTTTATTTCGTTTCATTATACGAAAATTAGTATGTAATTACCTACATTATGGAAGGCACAAGATTTCAATTTAATTGTTTATGAGGATTTTCCATTTTGAAATATTCGCCTGTTTCTACTAATAAAACACGTGTCGAGGATTTGAATAATATAAACCCAACATTTTGAAAGTATTATTTATTTTTATTTTTTATTTATTTTACTGGTAGTAGGAATCTCATAATTATGTAAGAGTCCGTCTGGGTGGCTACCACCGCAATGTCTATTTCTACCGCCAAGCAGCAGTTTGCATGCACTGTTTTGTTTGGGTTTGATGGGCATTGTAGCCTGTGTAACTACAAGACATAATGAGACTTAACATCTTATGTCTCAGGATGACTAGTGTTGGGTAGGACACGACATAAAAAAGAGTTTGTAAGAGTAGCCTCTTTTTTGCACTTAGCCAGTACAATGTCCCACTTCAAATGAGGTGAGGCGTAATGAAGCGCGGCGATACGTTTTAAGTAACGAGTACAAATATGACATATTTTTAACCCCCGACAAAAAAGAGGGGAGTTATAAGTTTAGGGTGTGTATCTGTGTATCTGTATGTCTGTCTGTGGCATCGTAGCTCTGAAACGAATGTACCGATTTGGACGCGGTTTTTTTTTGTTTGAAAGCTGATGTGGCTGCGATGGTTCTTAGCTATAATTTATGAAGATCTGTTCAGGCGTTTGAGGATTATCAGCTCATTTCCAACTTAAAAAAATCGATTGACTTTAAATTTGGTGTATTGTGACATTCAATATATTTGTAAACATGAGCTGATGCTGCGGCATCAAGTAGTCTGCGGGATACCCAACTCCTTAGAAACTTATAGCAGATATAGTGTGTTTGGGCTCATAAGGATGGGCTCAACGAGTAGGTGATAGATAGTTGATTATCAAGGCCCCATGATGGAGAATAAAGTAATTTAAAAAGTTTGAAATAAAAATTAAATTAAAATTTAAATAACCCCCGACACAAAAAATCTCTAAAAAGTAAAATAATAATAGTGTCTTTGTCGTTTAAGTACCTAGTAATATTTTGACTCAAGCGTCCTCACGTCGGGGGACCGAACTCCGGATCAGGGAGATGAAAATACTTCTTTAGCGGTCCCCCGACGCGACGACGGTTGGGTCAAAATATTAGTAGGTACTTAAACGACAAAGACACTATTATTATTTTACTTTTTAGAGATTTTTTGTGTCGGGGGTTATTTAAATTTTAATTTAATTTTTATCATTGAAGAATAACATACTATTGTATTTTGTAGCATGCCTTTCGCTCCCTCTCTATCCCCATCTTAGAGTTTTACTGAGATAGATAGTGAGTAACACGACTTCGCGACTACCGCGACATGAAATTTTAAGTAGTACAACAAAAAATGTTAAGCCGCTCTTTCATTTTGACGTCATGTACGGGACAAATGTACCGCCTCTTGTATGTCTTACCCAACACTAAGGATGACGAGCGCAGTGGAATGCCACACAGTACTTTGTAACTGAAGGTGATGGATAGTGTTTCTACTGTTTATGGGTGGTCGTATCGCTTACCATCAGGCGAACGGCATGCTCGTCTCGCCATTCGATGCCATAAGAAAAAAGGCCACATAACATTTTTAAGCTAATACCCTAGCATTTAAATAGAACATTATAGATATAGCGTGAGCGTAACAATTATAATTTATAGGTTGGCACATCTTGGTGTCTGGTGACAGGCTCAATACGAATGCCAGTCTTGACACAGCAGCTGTATTTAGATTTTAGCCAATCTTGCATAAGGTGTATTTGGACCTAGGGCGCTCCTTCCCAATGGTGGGCACAAAGGTGTGACGGGGTTACGTCAGTGGCGCAGCGTGGGTTCATGCCGCCCAAGGAAAAGCGCGAAAAAACAGGTACTTTGAAGTAATAAGTCGCATGCCCCCTTTGCCCTGGTATGTACTTGAGACGAAGTTAAAGTTTGTAAATGTGTATTTTACACATTTGCCACACCCCTATAAGGGTCGCCCAAGGTGGTCCTCTCCCCTCCTCGCTCTAACTACGCCAGGCTCCTGGCTTTTGTGATATTTTGGAGGGAGCGCGTAGCTTAAGCATAATGTGCAAAAAGTCGGCACAGTCGAATTTTTGCTTAAATGACTTGCATGTAAACATGCTTCAATAAACTGACTTCATAAGGGAAGTAATATCAAAATATTACAATCTGTTGCTGTATAAGGTCAGCGTTTTTGTTACTTATACCCAGTAAAAAATATAATTATGTAACCACTTAAGTTATATTTCTATGACTACGTTGTAAAGCTAAAGTTATGTATAAAGCTATGTCAAGGCATGAAGAATATTTTTGAATACATTTTGCACTTAGATATTCATGCTACACCACTCCACCGGGTTCTTTTGGAAGTCGGTATTTTAATGTATGAATATATTTTCATACCTACGCATTATTCTTCAGCTAAAAATACAGCACGATATTATAATACACCTAACCTAAGCCTATTTTGTTTCTTTTTACTTCAACATCAATGTTTGTCACAAACAGTCACGAGCGCGCCGCAGTGACAAACGAACGGTGTGATGGTTTTGTAAGCAGTCAGCGTGCATTTTGTGAATATTTGAATTAAATAAGTACAAGTACTTACTTAATAATATGGCAAATAGACTATATTGTGCTGTTTATAGTTGCTTGAATTGTTGTCCGTGTTTCTCAAAAGTATATTTAATTAAATTTTTATGCGTATGCGGATTTTTTATACTATTAAAGATAACAATATATCTTTTCGTACGCCTCAGTCGAGGCGAGAATATTTTGCTGTCCCAAATTGATAAAGGCATTTTTTTTAAATTAAGTCAACTAATCAAAATACACATGTATTTTAATTGAACACTTCTTATTTTATCTCAAAACTAGAAAGAAACTAAGTAAGTTATTCAAAAACTGTAGACGGGCAGCCCTATCGCATGTTTACGTACCGCGCGATTGTAGGTAATTATTTCAAGGACACGGCCTAGTCAGAGTACTTTAGATAGTTTTACCTTGCCATAAAAACTAGGAAATACCACATGCAGTTGCTAGGGCATCTTCGTGTAGTAAACTTTAGGTTAAGCCCGTACGTGTTGGAAAAACATTTGATACAAAACCATGATTAATAAATAGCTATAATAAATGGGGTGAAGCAACCTGTTGGATATGATGTCATCCGTAATTTTGTAATGCCATTAAGTATTTCGTTTGTACCGAGCGACATAGCGAGTGACGTGTTTAACGTTTTCACAAATGTACCCAATGCTACAGGTACATTCCACGAATTACATTTTTATTTGTAGAATTTTATAAACATAACATGCTATTACTTTCAGTATGTGGGATTCTTCGTAAATCATAGACGGTTATAGGAAATATATGATTTTAATGGGCGTTTGATTGTATACATCATACAACCGGCGGCAATACAGTTAGAATCCGCACTTTTATCAACTAAAATAATTATAATTACTTTTTGTTTAAAATTGTAAACGGAATTTCTCAAAGCAGTGAACTCTTAAGCCGTTTCTCATTATCGATTCCTTATCACTACCCTAGATCCCGCATAACTAAAATTTTTCACACTAGTTCATCACGTACTAACCTTGGATTGCAAAATCCAATTACACGCATGTGTATCGAATACAACGATTTCAGTAGCAAAATTGAGTAACTAGATATTTTTGGCGATAAATATCCAATTTTTAAAGAAAAATTAAAGGCTTTTTGTAGTCCTCTTACATAATTTATTATAGTTTATATTAGAAGTTTAATTTATTTTTGTTTTGTTTTTCACTGAAACATGTAATTTTTAAATAATAGATGCGTATACCTGTAATGGGCATATATATCGGCCTGTTCTATAATGAGAGAATGTTCTTTTTATGATTTTTTAATATATATGCTGTTGGTGTACCATAACAAATAAATGAATAAATAAATACAAGTAAACAACAATGACATGTTGTGCGTGCGCTTGCATACAAGGGAAGTGGTGGTGATACCACAGTATAACTCGTGTTGCCATATTGCATCTGGGGTTTCCAACACATATATAAGTACCCAATAGTGGTGCAGTTAGACGTCAAACAGTGCATTATTAAATGATTTACAAATCCCTAAAATCGTCATACGGTTTTCTATCATATTTGTTTTTATGATACTCGTATCTTTATAGAATCGATATAATTCGTGAAACTACAAAATGGTTCTTTGTATAATTGTCTGAATAGTTAATTAAGACCTGAGGAGTGTGATTTGCCATAGATCGGTGAACCAGTCTAATGAATGCCCCGACTAACCCAGAAAGGAACCAAAGTTACCTATGCCGAGAGACTCAAGCTTTCTTATTAATTCCACGACATCACTTTGCATAATTAGTCTCTAGCTGATGGTGTCAAATGGGGACAGCTTTCAGTGAAGCCAATTTAATTGCTTTAATGCACTATAATATAAAGCTTGGAGGTTTGTATAACAAAAAGATAAACAAATATTTTATTTATATAATAATTTTATCCTATTAAGTATAGGAAACAAAATATTAATATCTTTAAGATTAATAGCAACTAACAAGTCACTGAAATGACGTAGGAATATGAATTACATATGCAGCCTAGAGCAATAGTTAGATAGTATAATTGAGCTACTTCATACGTACAATCGATTTTAACAGCAATCGATATATTATGTAGGTCTAGGTCTATCCATAGATAACTAGCAACAAACCCAACGCGCTTTGTTTTCTCAAATAAATATATTTGTAACAAATTAGTCACATTTTTTAAACCCAAAGTGAAAAGTAGCTACTAAATATCTCACATATAAAGGCTCCCGCGCAAATATAAAGGCCGTTTAAGTATCATGAGTTATGCCTCATAACTGCTTACAAATGGTAGTCACATCTCATTTTCAATTACAAATCCGTCATCTTTTTTTCACTATGGAGTTCGCCAACATCCGCGGACTCCATACCAACCTCAATGCCGTCCACCACCATCTTGAGACGGCCCGGCCTGCTTTGCTCTTCTTGACGGAGACACAGATTCGCCGTCCGGACGATAATTCATACCTGCTGTACCCCGGCTATTCGCTTGAAGAAAACTTCAAGCCAAAGGCCGGGGTATGTTTGTATGTTCGATCGGACGTCTGTTGTCGCCGTCTGCGCTGCATGGAGGACCCTTCCTTTTCCACTTTGTGGGTGCACGTGGATTTTGGCTCCTTGAGCCGTATCTACGTGTGCCTTTACAGGTCTCACCACGGGGACGATGAGACGACTCGGCTGTTCAGGTACCTCAGCCTGGCGGCGGATGACGCGCAGGTGCAGTTTCCGTCAGCGGAGATGGTGGTTTTGGGGGATTTCAACGCACACCATGAGTTGTGGCTGGGATCCTCCAGGACTGATCATGCTGGCAGAGCTGCCCATGCATTCGCTCTGACACATGACTTGACACAACTGGTGAGCCAGCCTACCAGGATCCCGGATGTGGCGAGTCATGCGCCTTCACTGCTGGACCTTCTGCTGACGAGTCACCCGACCGGGTATCGAGTGACCGTTAGTGCCCCTCTGGGCACTTCTGATCACTGCCTGGTTGGGACGTCAATACCTTTCGCTTCGCCTCCACGTCCTGTGCAGGTTAAGCGAATGGTCTGGCATTACTCGTCGGCAGATTGGGATGGTATGCGAGAATATTTCGCATCCATCCCTTGGCGGCAGCGTTGTTTCGAGGGAAAAGATCCTTCGGCGAGTGCCGACGCTATTGCTGGCGAGGTCAGGTTAGGAATGGAATATTACATTCCTTCCTCTGAGGTCGCTAGTAAGGGCCGTGGACGCTCCTGGTTTAATCGCGCTTGCGCCGATGCTGTTGGTCAAAAACAGGCGGCGTATCGCGCTTGGATCAGGGGTCGCGCAATGAAGGATCCTAATTTTGATTCCCTCAAAGCAGCTTATAACCGTGCCGCCAAGGTCTGCAAGAAGGCCTATGTTAGATCGGATGCCGCGCGGATATGTAGGATTGGGCGTGCTTTGGCCAACCATCCGACGAGCAGCCGTGCTTATTGGAGTCTGGCCAAGGCCGTCCAGTCTAACTTCTGCCGTCCCTCACTGCCGCCGCTAAGGTATCCAGATGGATCGCTGGCACACAAGCCGCAGGAGAAAGCCACCCTATTGGCAAATCTCTTTGCGGCTAACTCCCGGCTCGAAGACTATGGCTCACAGATGCGGATGCGGATTCACAATGCCTGACATTCGCATCAGACAGTGCGATGTGCGGCGTGAGCTGCGGTCTCTCGACGTTCGGAAAGCCAGTGGTCCGGACGGTATACCGGCGGTGGTATTGAGAAGATGTGCAGCGGAGTTGTCTCCTGCACTGACACGCCTCTACCGTGCGTCCTACCTCTCAGGTATAGTGCCTGAATCTTGGAGGGAGGCCAATGTGCAACCGATCCCCAAAAAAGGTGATCGGACAGACCCTACCAATTACCGCCCAATCGCTATAACCTCAGTGCTATGCAAAGTCATGGAGCGGCTAATAAACTCGCACTTGACCCGCTACCTGGAGAATCACTCGTTGATCGGCAACAGACAATACGGATTTCGTCAGAACCGATCAACGGGTGACCTTCTAGCGTACGTCATGCATCGCTGGGGGGAGGCGATTGATAGGCATGGCGAGGCTCTAGCTGTGAGCCTCGACATAGCTAAGGCTTTTGATAGGGTCTGGCACCGTGGTCTCCTTTCCAAGCTTCCGGCATATGGTTTGCCCGACAACCTGTGTGCGTGGATTTCTGGCTTTCTGCATGAGCGTAGAATACGTGTCGTCGTTGATGGGCACGCTTCGAAGCTCATGTCAGTAAATGCCGGGGTTCCACAGGGCTCGGTGCTGTCGCCCACCCTGTTTCTTCTGCATATCAATGATTTGTTATCGCTTGGCAACATTCATTGTTATGCAGACGACAGCACGGTTCATGGGCGATACTACCATGAGCCCCCTGGTTTGCGGGTGGACACTGTGAGGAGGCGCAATGATCTTGTCATTGAGCTCAACCGGACTCTGGATCTCATTTCCACGTGGGGTTCCATGAACCTGGTTGAGTTCAATGCCAAGAAAACGCAGGTGTGTGCGTTCACGTGCAAAAAATCCCCGTTTTCTCCTCTCCCCAATCTTCAGGGTGTTCCACTCTTGATGCGGAATGACCTGAATATCCTTGGTATGGATATCCGCTGTGATCTGAATCCAAGGAATCACATCGAAGGCGTTATATCTGCCACATCACGCAGGGTTGGAATCCTGAACAAGGTGCGTCGGTTCTTCACGCCCGGTCAAATCTTCCGCTTGTATAAAGCACAGGTACGGCCGGGTATGGAATACTGTTCGCACCTCTGGGACGGTTCCGCCCAATACTTGCTCGATGCCTTGGATGGATTGCAGCGGCGGGCCATCCGCATTGTGGATGATGCAGACGTAACGAGCAACTTGGAGTCGCTACAATTGCGGAGGGATGTCGCTTCTCTAAGCGTGTTCTACCGTCTGTATCATGGCGAATGCTCTGAAGAGTTGTTTAATCTGATCCCCTCCTCTCCTTTCCTCAGCAGAACCACGCGTGCCGGCAACCGAAGCCACAGCTTGATGGTTAAAACCATCTCGGCCCGAACCAATAGGTTCGCCAATTCTTTTATTTGCCGCACCATCAAGCTTTGGAATAGTTTGCCGGCGCACGTGTTCCCTCCTTCCTATAATCCTGGGTCCTTCCGCCGTAGCGTGAAGAAGCAGCTCAGTAGGCCGGCATGATTGTGTCGAATGGCATGAGATAACCATCTGTTGCCATTCGATACTCTATCTGGACTGCATCGCGCTTACCATCAGGTGAGGTGCAGTCACTTTGCCGTGCCCGAATAAAAAAAAAAAAAAAAAAAAAAAAAAAAATCTATTTCACCCATTAGAGATGAATTAAAAATCATTGCATAGGCCGACACTTGATAAAATCTGTAGTCTGTCGGACTGAATAAGTAAACTCCGACAAGTATTTTACAAAAAGCAGTGCTTTTTAAGGATTTTTAATAATATTTTTACGGTTTCACTACAACATTTTTTATGTTGTTAGAACAACAAAACATAATTTTACTATTATATTTCATGACTATACTATAAAATTGTGACTTTGTGGTAGGTGTAGATAAAGTTGACATACCCTACTTAACTGTATTTTATATTACTTATAGTATTCGGTTCATCTATTTAGGATGATATATTCCCCACAACAGCAAATAAACCAAATAAAACAATTTTTAATACTCAGGAACAAAATAATGTATATTTATTGTACCAGTACTTCTTAAGAACACTAAATTGTAACTAGCAACAAATCCACAAAATTTGAACCAACTGGGAAAACTATAAAAATGTATCATCAGAATAAAATATTATGAGACATAAACGTAAGACAATACGAATAGGTGCTTCTTAGGTAGAGCCATATGAATTTATCCGTAAGCTCTTGTAAGAAAATATAACAAGAAAAATATTAGGTGTGTTAACATCAATAATCTCATCTATTAATGTAGAGAGAGATAACGTAATTCAGATGCAACGGATTATAGATCGTCCTAACACTTGTATGGACCTAAGCCCCACAGTGTCCGCGTATCACATGAAGCGACACGCGTGTGTAAATCCAGCTGCACTTTCCACGATAGCAGATGCCGTAAGCAATAAAATTTAGCACTGCCTTTTTCTTTAAAAATTTTTCTATCGTCTACACATTCAAAAATATAGGGTCCTGATAAACGTTTTAACACTTTATTTAAAGTAAATTTATTTTACTTTCATTCTTTAATGAGTTTTTGTACATTGCTTCATCGATTTTTTTGCAATACATGTTTAAGTGCAGCGGAAGAAATTCGTACTCTTGACTACGCAGAGGTGCGGTTAATAGTTCGCATACTGGATAAGCTTCGCACGCAGGTAAACTGCAGGCGTATAATTATTATACAAATTGTATAAGTACACATGGAATCATATGGAATATATTTTTAAACTTCCTTTATTCTTGGTACAAATATTGTAAAAATAAACATTAAATGTACTCCTATTGTAGGCACCAAAAACATAATTAATTAGACTGTACTTATAATAAACTTTAGTTATTTTTGTAATTTAATGATCACTGTACTTTTAGGAACTTTTGATGTTACTTTTCATTGTAATGATTTTATAACAGCGTGCGTACTTTTAATCCCGTACTCTTACCCAACAGGAAATATTTTAAACAAACACACGTCTGTTGAGATGCAGTTATTTTTTAGGACAGAATTAATAACTTATATAAATACTATAATAATCATGTAAACTTAACATAATCAACGATCTTTTGTAAACTGATGTACCGTCTATCCATAAACTTTTCCCAGCACAAAATAGTTGATAACTAATCAACAAAATCACGTTGATCGCCGTTTTTCGTTAAACAAGTGAGGTTTGGTAAAATGGCTTAATGGCTCTGACATCGTCCCTGACACGCGCCTAGTTTAGCCGACAAAGTGTCTGAGCCCCCTCAATAGGTTCTGAGATATTGACCGCGCGAAATTTTACCCACTGCGTGCTGTTGCCCCGAATGACCCTACGCTTCCTTTACACGTGGCCCACACTAATTCAAATTCAAATTGTTTATTTATGATATCGGGCAGGTACATTGGTCTTACATAATGTTGTTGGAGTTCGCCGAAATCTGCTACAAGAGCATATAAATATTTATAAAATAGATCCTTAGATCTAGAATAAAATTAAGTGACAAAATTAATAACTCATAAAACGATTAATACAATATTTTAAACAAATAATATAAACTCTACTTTATTCTAAATAAACTAAACTAAAACAACTGTAACCTCGTATTAAATCAGTCTTAGTACTTGATGCGAAATTATATAATATCAGTAGCTATATTTGTATCTTGTAAATAGTCTTGTATATTATAATAACATTTTTCTGTAAGTAGGTTGTGTAGTCTTTTTTTGAATGATGGAATCTTTTGTCTGCCATCAACGCGCACCGATACCGTAGCAACAGAAGGTCGATTGGTATCAAATGATGGTTTTCAATAAAGTGACTGTTTTCTCGCTGACATAGAACATACATGAACATAGCTCAAAGTAGTAATAAGAAAATGAAGTCATCGTATACTATGACCAGGCGGTCACGCGCTTGATTATAGGTACTACATTCGTTCGTAAATCGTAACAATTACCACACATAGCTACAAAATACGAACTATGAAATGAAGTGTATTGCGACCGTTGTCCCGAAAATTTAAATGTTAGGAACGAAGGGTTTCAAAGCGTAACCCATTTCAATGTTGCTTGAACCAGTTGTAAATTTACAGACGCACTTTAATTGCGTGCGTAAATCCTACCACCACCTAAAACGAACAAATGTACACAATTTTCAACTGTTTAGTGAAATATAACCGTGTTTCTAACCCTCATATTAAAATAAAACATCTTAAGTCATGTTGATGTATTATAAAGTGAAGAAGACACACGGTCTTCTAAAATATATTGCAAAAGGTAACAATTTTTACTTGGCATTATTTTATTAACAAAGCGAAGATACTTGTTTGTTCTAATTGTGTTATATCTTGGTTACTAGTCACTGTATACGGGTGCAAATCCAATGTCCCGTGCTCTGTCTGTGAAAGCTCCGACGTCATAGCAATACTCAATTCATTAATCAACGTCCACTGATGGATCCTCAATTATCCTCTAGTCCGTCGTGTACTATGTCGAAGTTGACATCGTAGTGTTACATTCCAGATATATTCAAAGTAACATCGTTATTTCAACATCACATTAATAAACCACAAAACAATTTGCCAATAAGCTGTGGATTCTGTCACATATTACTATTATACCAATATCTACTATTATAACTACAGATAACGGCTATAAAGTCACCATGACAATTGTAAACGTATTTATCTTAGACGCAATATTTATATTATGTACATATATTATGCTACCTACGTCCGAAAGAGCTATCAACCAAGAGTGGATTCAGAAAGGCGAGGATATTTTTGAACTTCGATTTCTTACAACAATGTACAGTGATTTTAACATTAGCAATTCCGATTTACTATACCTATCGGGTAATACGTTCATAATAATATGAATAATGGAAGGAATATACCCAAAATTTTAGAATGAAAGAAGTTATTTCAAAAATTTTGTTTAATTTTAAATTCGGGAAAATTTTAATTAAGAAGTCGCTTTTTAGGTGGAAATTCAAATCAATACTGAGGGAAAAAATTACTTTCAACATTTATTTGAATTAATGTTGAGGCTAAATTATAAGAAACAAATTATCATCTGAAAAGCAAAGCATACTATATAATATAACGCCCAACAACAAAAATACAAGAACAAAGAATTGATTGTTCCTATGTATTGACCCCAAATATATTCTATAACTCTACGCCCCCTGAGATTCTTTACAAATAAGATACTGCTCGATCACTAGATCTAATGAAACAATCACTACTTCTTTATAGACATCGCGTCGAGGATTGGGTAAATTTAGTTCAAAACGTCGTATTTTTTTTTTATAATGAATAGTCCGAGCAACGACCTAAATCGAAAACTTTATCGGTAGAAATCCGCAACAACATAGCTTTAGATCAACGTAGTTTACCACACTTCTCAACTGTAACTTCTTTAGAATTTATGTTTTATAAATGAATTCAGATGATTGAATACCTACTTATAAGTGACGGGTGTTAACTGAGCTATATATATCTATGGGCTACTATCTATATTTTATCTTACAAATCACTTTTGATATTACTTCTGATTTGAAATTCAGAGCATACATTTCTAGCATTAAGCAATGTCACATCCATAATTAATATGATGCGTGTATTATTGCTTTATTTAACGGAGACGTACAAACCACATATCTACTATAAAATCTACATATCTACTTATCTTTAAAATATCTAAATGTTGATAATTTTCTTTTTAGGTCATCGTATTTTTGTGAGATTTTCTTTAATATTTTCTACTTTAGACGAAGCTATTGTGGTATACGGCGGCAGGTACTATATCTACTTAGATAAGCTGCAAAGATTAGCAATTATAGCTCACTAATAAGTCTTTCATTTATAAAAGTAGCCTTTGCGTTAATCTAGGACATGAGCTGTGCGTGTGCCAAATTGCATCCAAATCCCGCTCAGCTGTTTCTTACTTCTAACGAACGTCCATACATTCAAAAAAACTTTCGGGTTTATAATATTAAGTAAGAAAGACGTAAGATAAGATTAGTTCCTTAGGTTTCGAGCTCCATTTAAAGTTTTCTTATGATGAAAATTTTCAAGTCTCAAGGCGTTTATTATTTTGATGGATAAGATTCTCATCGGACCTTTTAGTGCTGTCAAACAAACGATATTTGATATTCATAAAGCGGTTCGACAACACATGAACTATGATGACTAGTAACACTTTAGAAATTATGTATAATTCAAATTATACCTCTCTGAAGAGCAAATGTTTGTCTAATCCGCTTTATTTCAATTCAGTTTTAGATGAGATAACATATTGGAACGCACATTTGGAATGGATCGATGAAATGCTATAAAAAACCTGGATACAAAATATCCGTAGATTCGTCATATTATTTATTACTACAAACCTCCAAAACTATTGAACGGATTTCGTTTAATTTTATGGGATGGGAATAGATTGAGACGCAGGAAAGGACAATGGCTACTTTTTATCCCGCAAAAGATCATTCATGCGCGGGCGAAGCCGTGAACAAAAGCTAGTATTAACTATATCAATTCATAAATTCAGTTCACAAAGTTCATTAAGATGAGCATTTAAGTCAATTTCTTACTTTAATTGTAAGCTTGGTATAATGAAGTGGTGCACTACAAATAGAGGTATTCTCGTTATTTGTAGTAGGAATTGTTAGAGAAATCAAAATAGATGGTCAAAAAGTTTGTTATTTTTACAAATACTTTGATAACATGAATTCATCATCATCAGCCACTCAACAGCCAAATCAAGATGAGATAAGGTGATTTAATAGAAGCAAAAACATTTCGTTCTTACTGTACTCTATCTACCTATACTTCTTCCCATTACAGCTATAATATTTGCTGCTCTACAATTCCAGAGGTTCTACCAAGATGGATGGTAATATAATCATCAATACAATAATAAAACTTCTGCACTAGTAGTTCTAATAAATAATAAAGAATTTTCATTTTGCCTGCACATAACGTGAACGTGACTACCTCGGTGGCATAGTTGTATTACGGTACGACTGCAATGCCGAGGTCTCGGGTTCGATCTCCGGGAGCCTAGAATTTGCCCGATATGGCGATAGGCTCGCCCCCTATCACATCATGGGACGCAATACGCACGACGCAAAATGTAGGTGCATTAGTTTCGTCTCTGCCTACCCCTTCGGATAAAAGGCGTGAGTGCGTATGTATGTATAACGTGAAAGTATAATATAAATTATTTTTGCGTAGCCGTGGGCTGCCCTTCCACCTGAGTAGGTATTGTATAATCAATACTGAGAACATCAATGAATTCGGATTTAGTTTATGATTAGTTTTGCATTCTAAAGTAGTTATGCATTAGTCAAAGGATATTATGGTTTGTATTTCATAGAAAACAATAATATAATTAGTAGTTAAAAGAATATTTAATAATTATAATTACAGATACACTATGATCGGCTACTTCTTTATTAACCTAATACATATATTTAACTTAACATACTATCATTGTCATAATTCCAAAATGTATTAAAACCATATCTTTCGCTATGTTTGTCTTTCTGCCACTAAACTTGGCTCCTGTCGTCTTCAAGCAATGCGAATGAACTTGAACGCTCCCTCTCAGTGGGAACCTTTACTACTGAACAGTACTTAATATAAACAATGTTGCCTCAAGATTATGTGTTTCATAAAGATTAAAAAGCATCTTTTCTAGTATACGAGTTTTAAATGGATGTGTATCTAAACATTACCTACATATGTTTCGCACGCCTATGTTCCACGTAAACAGAAGCAGACTAATAATATATCCTACTAATATTATAAAGGCGAAAGTTTGTAAGAATGTATGGATGTATGGATGTTTGTTCCTCTTTCACGCAAAAACTACTGAATGGATTTCGATGAAATTTGGCACACGGGTAGATCATGTCGTGGATTAACACATAGGCTACTTCTTATCTTCTTATTAATTTCCCGGGGGAAAATATAAACCGGGACTTTTATCACGGAAAAACTTTTTAATGCGGGCGGAGCCGCGCGCCAAAGCTAGTTGGTCAATAAAGATAGCAACAGTTTGATGATTTCTGGATAAAAACTTAGTTTTTCATCAAACAAAGAACGACTTTAACTCTAGAAACCAGGACCTAATGGAACCAAAACGTAATATATTCATGTCTAAGAATTCGGGTACATTGGTAATAGTCACAAGGCACCGCCTGGTAAATTAGGAAAATGAATATTACGAACCTGATTGATATGGATGTACTTAATGTAAAAAAATTACGTGGGAAAACGCTACTCACGCTTCTTATCCCCGAAGGGATAGGCAACTAGTACATCCACTTTTCGCCATTATTCCGTCCCATGATGTGATAAAGGGCGAGCCTATCGCCATATCGTACACAAATTCCAGACTCCAAGCTGATACTGAATAGAAAAACTCAATATCACTTTGCCCGACCCGATGGAAACAAGGAGATGGAAATAAAACAAAAACAAGGGTATTTGGCCCTTTATGTTATTAGTAAATAGGTTCGTTGGAAGCGCAATGGTCAGTTGCGAAGCGTGGGGCGGGCACACGACTGAGCTTCGACATACTTCGCCGCATAGCCAGTCGAGAGCCGTGCCTCCGAGCGACGCCCGCATCGTCGCTCTCTCGCGAATATATTTACACAAACTCCACAAAATAATATCGAAAATCATCCAACTTCTTGTTACAATTTTGGCGTGTCACAACAGAGCGCGCAAATAATTCAAAACCAAACTGAGTTTTAACGCCGCCTTTGTTTTGTAGTCACCTGTTCGATAATGCTCGTTATGGTCAAGTTTTACACTCGATAATTTATTAATTAGTGTTAATAGTGTTGTTTGATAAGTAGACAAAGGAATTTCGTAATTTGCCACTTGTGTTTATAGTGGTATCTCCGTCTGTCGTCGTGTGGTACCTATGCTTATTTCGCACTACAAACACAACCTTACACATACATACAATTTATGAAAACCTGAAATTATATCCAGCGATAAAGTTTCCTCCATGTTTTATAAACATATCATGCGGAGTATTTTAGAGATGGGCGGTTTAGACGAAACGTTCTGTTTCCATCAAACAACGAAATAACTCGATTTTTTTTTTATTAACACCATATATTGCACTAATTTACATAAAAGCTTTTAACAAAATTAATATATATATATATATATAACCATTGAGTACGAATTAATTGGCTGGAAAGATGATGATGGTAATGCTATTATCCTACATAAATAACAAAACCCCACAGAGTTGTTCTCGTAAATGTTTTTCTGATCAAGCAGCTCAATTCAATCTTCAATAGTAAATGTTATAAATATTGCTGAGCGTGGAATTTCTACATCACCTTAAGGAAATAATAAAATTTCCCAATCCTTAATGGAAAAAGGAAGTATACAAAATATAGACTTTGACAAATATTTTGGTTTGTGTTTACGTGTCCTAGAGATCCGAAAATCAAACGTAGTTGGATATCCAGTTCCAGTCAAGTTGTTGATTTTTTTATCCAATACAAGACAAATATTAAAATTTGTTTATTTAATTAATTGCACCTTTTTAACTATGAATGTAGATGACGAATATGGCTTCTGTCCCAATTCCCACCCGATTTAAATACCTTAAATAAATAATCGCCACGTGCATACTTAAATGAAATGTAGGTCGGACCAGTGCAGTGCCGAGAATACATTTACTCTTTCCAGACTCCCTTCAAAATAGTCGAGACGTCATCAACCCATCTATGTGCGTTAGTTTTACGATTATTGATAATATTATCATGTATTATATTATTGTATCCTATTTTTGAGGGTTGTAAAAATAAGTAAATTATATAAAACAAAACGCGCGAAAAGGCGAGCATATCAAGCAAGACGTATTCACTTGACATTTACGTAAATACATGTCAGTAAAATATTTCCGGTTGACAGCGGCGGAAGGTGAAACGAGAGTTTCGCACTATCATTACTATCAAAATGTAATGCACATCTGAAGACGAAGACAACATGGCAGCCGTTAGTAGATACAGTTCTTACAATTGCCTAACCGGCTGGGACAGTTACGACAAGATACCCAGGTAAAGCACATTTCGATTTTTAGCAATATCGTATCTTTAGTAGAGTCGTACTCCGTCCTTGATATCAACTGCAAAATATGAATCAACCGTCATGTGTAGGTAGTGAAATATCACGTATGAATTATTTACAAAGAAATCACATTCACTAGTTGATTCTAACATTAACAGTATGAATATTTTCATGCAAATTTTTTTTTTTCAATTTTTTTTCCAATGTTCCAAATTCAAAAAAATACTTCATTAGTGAACATAATTTTTACGTTAACAAGGTCTCTGACGTTTACTCGTATTATGAATCAGCATTGGCGCATATTTGGGTAATATTATACCGGCTAACTACACCTAGTATGGATGAAATTATAAAAAGAATGTATAAAACTCAAGGACTTTAAATTCCTATTTTAATTAGTTTTATAATACAGAGAAAATTGCCTTACGAAACCAGGCATGAATAAAGTATGAGATAAATTAAAAACATCTTCTTTCAAAGTTCTTTTTCAAACGCTTAGGTAAAAAATGCTGTTCCTTCAACAAAGGAAGCATGATATTGTTTATGACGTTTAATTTAAAATGCTTTCATTAAGTTTACGAATATGCATTCTGATTTGTTATTAAAAATATCCCTAATGTAAAGCTTAGACGGTTTTTACGGTACATGACTGCTGTTGACTCAAATAGCTAGGTGCAGTTGTAGCTTAACAGCATGCAGTCAGTTGAAAGCAGTTTGCCAACTAGTTTCTACGTAGCTTGCAAGCACAACTATTGGCGTACGTATTCCCTGTAGACTGCAGACATAATATTTTTGCAATTGATTATCAGACTGCAGATTCATTTATTAGTTTAGTTGATTATATATCAACTACTCACGGGAAAACGTACAATATTTGCGTGAACAGTAACGCGTGTTCATATTATAAATTCAACTTAACAACAATTAGTTCGTCATGACGATCATGAACTCGTCATGGAACGCGATCCCCGGGGACGGATTTACGTACGTAACAGGTAGGTATGTATGTATACACCGAGGTGGAAGGCACGCAAGCCCCTTTAAAGCCACTTTAATGTCATCACTTATCTAGCACAATACCATAAAACAAATGTTTTACTCGTATAACGTTAATGTTATTGTACGTTATAACTTAAAATAGTTCAAAAGCGTCGATGGTCTCGTTATTTGAGGATTCTGCAAGCAATTACAGAATCAATTACCAACTTGATTTTTTTTTTATTAACAAGGCTTTTGAATCCGACACATAACGCACCCATCTAAAAAAAGGGCCCTAACACAAAAACCGCTTTTATTTCAGGTTTAATTAACACTGTCAAACTGTATAAATATATGGATTTTGACTAGGGTTAACATCTTACATCGCAAATTTGTGCTTTTACTCATTTAAAAATTATAAAATGAACTTGCAACTTCAATCGAAATTGGTTGAAAAATAAAATAGCTATTCAAATTTGAAATTTTTATGTAAGCAAAAGTGGGAGCGTGGCGGGGATATCACACTATCTCTTTCGCACGCAGCAGCGCTATGGTCGGTGACACTCGGTGACGTCACAGTCTGATATTACTGTTATTTGACAAGTTCCCTTTCCACCAAATTTCAAAGTTTTATAACTTACCTACTTGTTATTGCGCTAATTTTGAAAATTCTTTTTCCCTTAGATTTTGGATAGCAAACATTTTTGAAGAATTTATTTTAAAAAGTTATCAAAAGTCATCTACTCTATGTCTATCCAAGTAGACTCCTTATTTTACTCACAAAGTACATCTACAAAGTTATTCAGAAACAGGCAGAGTTTAAGAATCAAATTCGTAACATTTTTCCCGAACATTCGAAATGACAGTTTTAATATACTACCGTTTTTCTTCATATGTACATCGGCACAAGTGTATCAAGATACCATTCTTGAGAAGGTAGTTAAGCCCCTTAACAACACCATGTTCAATAACCTATTATGGTCCTTCCAGCAAGACACGGCACCGGGTCATAAAGCTCGGTCCACGCAGTCTTGGTTGAAAGCGAACGTTTCGGACTTCATCAGAGCTGAAGACTGGTCGTCGTCTAGTCCCGATCCTAATCCGCTGGATTATTATTTATGGTCAGTTTTAGAGAGTACGGCTTGCTCTAAACGCCATGATAATTTGGTGTCCCTAAAATAATCCATACGATTGGCAGTGAAGAATTTTCCCATGGAAAGAGTGCGTGCTTCTATTGATAACTGGTCTCAACCTTTTGCAGCCAATGGAGACCACTTTGAATAAGCTTTTTATATTTTAAATTGTTTTATATTTGTGTATTAAACTAACACACTGTTAAAGTAATAAATGTTATTTGAAATTAAAAAAAAAAAATTCTTTGTTACAATATTTATGGCAAGACTAGGTATTATTTATTTTTTCATTTTATAGTTCACTAAAAAAACAAGTAGAATTTTTAAAAAATGCGAACTCATACATAGTTTTGTTTGCTTTTAAACCATAGCGCGATCCAATTCTATCCGGGTGCCATGCCATCTATTGAAGCACAAGGAAAACTTAAGTATTATTTATTTAGTTGGATTCCTATAAAAAACGTATTTTTTATTAAAAATATTGTATTGCCATCGGTCCTTGATAAGTATGCCAAATTTCGATTTAATCCGACGTTTTGAAGTGGGTCAAAATCATGTTCAAAGTGTAAGCCACATACATACAGACATACATACGTCCGAAGCTAATAAAAGCGTGTTAAAAAAACTGAACAAGTGCGAGTTGGACTCGCGTACCGAGGGTCTTGTATAAAAATGTAGGTAAAGTATCTAAGTATACATGTTCAATAGTTCGCCAAAATGAATTAATAAAATTTATAATATACATAAATTTGAAATATATTTATATAATAATATAATATTTTTCACAATAACGACAACAAGAGATAAGTGAAAACATTATGTTGAAAAATAAAAAATACATACGATAAACGGACAATAGAATAAAATAAAACCACAATCCTCGAGTCGACGCTTGGAGGGTGAATACGTATTGTCAGAATCAGTTTGTATCGCGCAAACTAAAGCGAATGGGTACAAATAGCATTCTTCTCTGCTCAACCATACTGTTCTCGATAGCACGCAGGGATCGAGAAGCTATTGTAAACTCCCGATTCAGTCGCACTACCTCGATATCGTTGTTTGTTACACGTTTCCATAATGTTTTATATTAGTAAACAATCATTTTAAATTTTCTTTTACACCCAAAAAAACACCACTAGGTATCACAGTAGGGAACGTTCTATCAATCAAAAGTTGAACACGTATTTTATTACCAAAGACACTTTTGGATCAATGTTATGCTGAAGACACAAAAATTAAGGCGCGAAGACGTTACCAGCTTAACTAACCTACTGATATAATATTTGTGTCATTGATCTTAAAATATTTGTCTGATATTTAAAATAAATATCTTTTTGTAGCTTTATCATACATTGATTATTTACACTGCACGAAAGCTCCTATAGTTTTATCAATCTTTGCGGCCGTATTTACAAAATCACTTACGGGACACGGCACTCATTGGTCAAAGTGAATTATGATCTTCTTCTTCTTCTTCTTCTTTTCGTTTTGTGGCTTCCACCGTTTATCAGTGATTTCGCCAATGTCAAGTGTCAGACTTTCCAGTTTCCGTTGCAATAATTGTTATGAAAATCGAAGGAAACTATAAAATTTCGGCCCGTAGTTGCCTATCCCGCAGAACGAATAAGATACACCATAGTTAATAAGTAGTATACATAAATAGTAGAATACATAAATTTATATAATTAGATAAAAAGTAGATTAAATATCTAGAGTTTATATTAGAACATAAAAAAAAAAAAGGTAAGCAACTCTGAAAGTGAAAGCCGCCATTTTCTATTGACTAGGCTATTGTAAGCTGCAGATCGGAGCTTTTTGTTTTATCAAAGTATATGAATTATGATCTTTTACCTTCTGTTAAATCGATAGTGATAAGTGCGGAGTGTTTGAGAAAAGTCCAGCCTTACGACAGTTAAGAAATAACTTATGAAAAATGGAATTGTGATAAAACATCGAATCCAAAAATCAATAAATATGGTTCAACGTAGCAATAGATCTTTAAATAGAGCCATAAAAAATGCAACGTAGGTATGTACTAACTTTGCAGGGGCGGTTGCGGACGACAACTTAGACGTGAGTCGGAGGAAGCCCGCAGCCGTCCCTAATGCGCCGAAGATGGCCACCGCGGAGTTTTAGTTGGTATGCCGTGCGGTGTACATAGGTTAGGGACTCGGCCCGGCGGTCGCCCGACGTTTTCCATCTCTCCGGGCGGCTCAACGTCGGGTCGTAAGGCACGTGAACCCAATATAACCGCTCAGTCGTTCCCCTTGAACACTGGGCGGTAGTAATAATTCACTTTCTCCGCGTAAAAAAAAAAAATACTTTTATACTAAGTTATAATACACCAGCATTGTTCGCGGCTCCGCCCGCGTGAAAAAGTTTTTTCGGGATAAAAATATTATCCCGGGATAAATGTACCCTATAGCACTCAGGAGTAATGGAGCTTCCTATTAGTGTAATAATTTTCAAAATCGGTTCAATAGTTCCTGAGAGAGGCGCGTTCAACTAAACAAACAAATACTCTTCAAGTTTATATTTTTAGTATAGATTTATGAAAAGATATTTATAAACTTAGGTAAATGATGCAAAGTTAGTCGCGCATTATAATAGTAAGTGAAAATAATAAAACATTCGCTACAAAAGAACCAATTTGAATCACTAATGTAGCCTACAAAATAATAATTAAGAAAAACCACAAACAATAACTATCAAAATTTTATTTACCAAAGTCAAACATCAAGAAACATAATATTACAGTGTTCGTAAACAATGAATCAATTTCATTATTATAATTAACTATAATTATTAAGAGTAGGTGGATAATACTCTCTCATCACGTTGTAAAAGATTCCAGTACATTTAATAATTAACTCATGTTTCACATTCGTTAATGTAGCGCATAAAATATAAAGATTAATAACCATATTCAAAAAGCAGGAAGCAAATTGGTCAGTGACCTAAAAAAATAGTAATCGGCACATAGTCGTTGCGGATTGCGGAGTGCAGTCAGGTCAACTATGTCAGGTCTACACAACAAAGCCCTATTTAATCACCAATACAATTTTGCGGTATAAATTTATTGGTACACGTAACATGGCATGGATTTGCGATTATAATAGGCCGGGGAAAAAGTCTCCGCATATAGTATGTATAAACTTGTAATAAAATCTCTTTGCCTGTACTATTTGTATCTGGCTGGTTTTGATGACACTAAAAAGGTTACCTACATTTCAAAAAAGAAACAAATTAGTAAAATATTGTTTTCCACTATTTTTCATTTAATTTTCTTTCTATCAAACTGCTGGGATATAAAGACTATGTTAATCCAGGACATAGTCTATCTGTGTGCCAAATTTCATCCAAATCCGTTCAGGTGTTTCTGCGTTTACTTCTAATAAACATTATCAAAATGAGTAAATCCAATGAAGAAATTCAACTATTTAAAATTTTATAATAAATTAAAATTTAAATAACCCCCGACACAAAAATCTCTAAAATGTGCAATAATAAATGTACGTGTCTTTACTGAGAATTAACCATCAGACAGGTTTGACCCATTTGAAAAAACTGGGTACACAAAATAGTTTGATATTTGGGTGCCACACGAGGTCACTGAAAGAAATCTAATGAACCGTGTACTCATTTGCGATTCTTTATTGAGAAGTAATGAAACCAAACCGTTTTGACGAGATTGATAACTGGTAATGAAACGTGATAATCACGTACGAAAAAGTTCGTGGTCAAACGTAGTCTATTAGGTTTCACAGACTGTGGCAAAATTTGGGTTAACTCGTAATAAGGTGTTGATGATGAGATGTGGGTATTGTTCAGAATGAGCTTTTACCGCCGAGCAGAACCATCGATTCGTATCTCTACTGCTAACAACTAATGAGAGCAAAACAAGAAGTTGAGAGGAAGCGGCCGAAATTGATCAATAGAAAGGGTGTGGTCTTCCATCACGATAACGTTAGACCACATACATCTTTAGCCACTCAGCAAAAATTGAAGAGTTTGACTGGAAGGTGTTAATGCATCCACCATATAGCCCTGATCTTGCCCATTAGATTTCCACCTGTTTCGGTCTCTTCAGAATTCTTTAGGCAGTGCTAAAATCAAGAGAGGACTGCCAAAGTTACTTGTCGCGTTTTTTTGAATCAGAAGTCCCAAATTTTTTACAGTAACCGGATCATGGCACTACCTATAAGATGGCAGAAAGATATCGAACAAAATGGCACATATATATTGTACCATACCAGCCCTGTACTATCCATAATATAATGCCCAGTCCTGATCACGGGCCTCCTCTACTACTGAAAGAGTTTAGTCCTTAGTCCACCACCCTGGCCTTGTGCGGGTTGGCAGACTTCACATAACTTCAAAATTATTATAGAGAACTTCTCAGGTATGCAGGTTTCCTCACGATGTTTTCCTTCAACGTTAAAGCGAGCGATAATTCACAAAGAATACACACATAACTGACTGCCTCGGTGGCGTAGTTGTATTATGGTACGACTGCAATGCTGAGGTCTCGGGTTCGATTCCCGGGTCGGGCAAAGCGATATTGAGTTTTTCTATTCAGTATCAGCTCGGAGTCTGGAATTTGTGCCCGATATGGCGATAGGCTCGCCCCCTATCACATCATGGGACGGAATAACGGCGAAAAGTGGGTGCACTAGTTGCGCCTCTGCCTACCCCTTCGGGGATAACAGGCGTGAGTGTATATGTATATATGTAATACACACATAACTTTATTAGAAAAGTCAGAGGTGCGCGCCCTTGGGTTTTGAACCTGCACACATTCGTCTCGGCAGTCCGTTCCATTCCCAAGTAGGCTATCGCTGCTTGATATATACTGTTATTAAATTTAAATAAACTTTGATAAAAAGAAGTCTTGAGTTTTCATATAAAATGCGGAGAAACTTTTCCCCAACATAATATTTCGTTGTCAAATCATTCAGTATTGGTGAGGAACAGCGTAAAAGACCAAAGTAACCCTATGAACAAATATTGAATAGCTTTCATATCTTTGATGTATCACATGATGATCAGTGAGAAATGTCTCGATTTGGGGAACAATTCTCTAGAAAAGCCATGTTAGAACCCAAAATCGACTCATGAATGATCTAACGTCATACGCGCCGCATTAAAAACAAAAAGGAAATAAGTTCCTCGTCTGCTACGTTAGGAGGCTAGCAGACTGCTCGTTTGGAATTCTTATGCAAGAATATTAATAATACATGCAGATCGTAGAAGAATTGAGAATCTCCTCCCTATTTAATTAATATTGTTTAAAACTTTGTAGTAGAATAGGCGATGTTTACTAAAGGAGTTCCGTGGCTGTGCTTTCAAATGAAATAAATTATCATGGAGCAAACTTTTAGCCAACTGTAGATTTTGCGTTGCTTTCGAACAGTTTATTTGTGTTCAGTTTGAGTCTACTCGTAGTTTGATTGGCCATATCTCGTTTGATATTTAACTTTAGTATGTCATGTTATTTTAAATAGTAATTTCGGTCTATAATTTTATTAATGTAGTTTTTCTTAGTTCATTTTCTAATTTATATTTAGCTTATACAGTAATTATCTTATTAAAACACTGTATATTAAACAATGAAAATTATTCGTGAAAATAAATTAGGCGGAGGAGAGCCATAATATATATAATCAGTACTTATTCTTAAGGATAACAGAACACCAGCGTGAAGTAGCAGCTTTGTTGGGTTTCGTACAGTCAAATTGTAGGAGCTCCGACAAATCACCCTCTTGAATTCTCATACTTTCTCCGCATCCTCAATTTCTTTGACATTGTAACTATTTGGTGTACAAGATTTCCTAAAGTACAGTTACAAGTAGGCGAATAAAAATTATTTACAAATTATAATACATGAATACATTCTTCTTACTTATAAACTACAATTTGTTAATCGTTGCTTTTTAGAACAATAGTGGAATTTAGATGAAGGAAATATTGAACTTTAATAATAGACTAATTTGAGCTTTACTACGCTCTGTTCTGTATAATCTAGGTACGAAAACCTTTCACGAATCGCAGTCCTCAATGCACTTTGTAAATTAAATGTGAAACTCACCTCGTTTTGATGACAACATACCAATTTATGCTTGTAAATTATCATAGCAATGGTAAAACTGACGGCTCGTACGGCTGTATATCACAAATGAGTACTTAACAGTTTAAAAGTCCTGGTGTACACCACCACGCATTTGAGAATTTAAATGCTTTGTATTTAATTAACATAATGTGACTTTTGTGGAGACCAAATCATATCACAGAAATGGAAATTCGTCAACAAAGTGAGAACATAAAGCCTACCTGGATACACGAGCACACAGTCCCCGCGTGATGACAAAAACTTGTAAAATGCATAACTGAGGGAAAAATATCAAATTTATGGCAGGCTTAAATTATTGCAGTCAAATAATCTGGATACACATTACAACTGTCTTAAATAAAATGTTAGGGTATGGAGTCTTGCGTTTAAGTCTTAAAGGTAGGTACTACATATTCATTTACAAGTTACTCAAAAAAATATATAAATTGCTTGATTGCATATGTCTTAATAACTTAATGATAATATTAAAATATTACTATTTTAAATAAATAAGTACAATAAATTAATAATTCTTACCCACAATATAATAATTATAATTTATTGCACTTGTTGATTAAAAAATCAGAAAGCGCAAAAAATGTGTATATTAACTCATAATTTCAAGCGTTTTAAAACAGGAGACAGCACTTTTTTATTACAATTCAATTAGAACATGATGGGTTCCGAGATAAATCTCTAAAAGCATTCTACTAATAATAAAAACTAGGTGATTGCGCGTGACCACACACCGTCATCATGAATTGCAAATACAATACACATACATAACACAGCCGCCATGTGACCATTTTTAAATGTATACTAATACTATAAAGAGGAAAAGTTTATGAGCTTGTATGTAAGGCTAATCTCTGGAACTATTGAACCGATTTTGAAAATTCTTTCACTAATAGGAAGCATTCAACATTACAACATTACGCCTGAGTGCTATAGGTGACTTTTTACCCCGGGAAAATATCGACGGTCCCTACGTAAGGTATCGAATCTGCAAAATTGATTTTTTTATTATTACTGTTTTGAGCTTAGCATATAGGCATATACACTATTTTGTAACCTTGACACAAGTATAAACATGTTTTTATTATATTTTTATCATAATTTATGGTAAAGTTATGCCAAAAATAAACTTAAATAGCTCTCCCGTAAAGTAAGCAATTTTCACTTTCATTACTTTACGTAGGGACCATCGATATATAGCGGGACTTACCTTTTTCACGCGGGCCTCCGCCCGCGTAAATGGCTGGGATCTTTGACGCTTAGTTTTACACCAGGCTGGTCCGGATCCTTCGCGTTTTTGTATACTGTCTATCAGTAGAATGTTCTTTTTACAGAACATATAAAACGTACTTATTTATTAGGAACCAGGCCAACCTGGCAATTTTAGCACGCTCCATTCGGTACCACGACGACAAAAAAATTTTGTAACTGCGTGTTGCTACAAAAATAATGTATTCTGTAGTTTACGCATATTATGTAACACCTTAATTTAATATTAAACCACATAAAACTAAGAGTCAGACCAACGTAACGAACACACGCGCTTGGCGTGTCCAGCATAATTTACGTTATGATGTATGAAAAATAATGAAGTCTAAGAATAAGTAATAGTTTTGAGAATAAGTAACAGTAGAATAGGTAGGTTGACTACTTTTTTTAAATACATTTATCAAAAATATATGTCTTTTAAAATAAAGAGGAAAAAGAATTTTTAAAATACAAGCAATAATAAATGAGTTATAAAGAAGGAAGGGGCATCTGTCAGATAACGGAAACATCAGAATGTGACGTCTCCGAGTGTCGCCAGCCATAACGCTGCGTGCGTGCGAAAGAGATGACGCGATACGCCCAGTGCACCCCCACTTTTGCTCACAACAATATTTCAAATATGAATAACTGCTTTAATTGTCAACCAATTTTGATTCTGATTTTACAGGGGAATTTATTTTTCGCATTATTTTCTATTACATATAAAATAATGAACAAAATCAAACATAAGAAACTACCCTATTCTGCTTAATGTCGTTATCTACATTTTGACTGATATTTTTAAATATATTATAAATAATTCTTAACAGTGATCATGATTGAAGGCAGTAACAGACAAATAAAATTGACAAAACCAATAATATCCTTTGTGGTAACGAAAAACTAGGAGTAAAAACCACTGATATTTGGTGCACACTAACATTTTCCCAATCTGGTAAACATTTTAACAAATCGAATTTACTACCAAAAATTTAACTTATACGTACAGTTGATATTTTAATGTCAGGCAATGTTGTTATAATGGGTTAGCACTGGACCGCAGAGCAACGTTGATTTTGCAAAATGTTGATGACGACGATAGTCTAAAATGGGATTGTAGCACATTCTCGAAACTAAATGCATAAATGAATACATGTCTGTTTTACACCTTTTTGCTAATAAATTGAAATCTATTCAACGCCTTGTTCGATTTCATGGATGGATTCGTAAATGTGAGGGAATGTGACACACAAGGCCGTTTTTTAACCTTTTAACAAATTCTACTAATGAAATTCCATGTTTTAATATTGTGAATAAATAGCCACGTACATATGTGCGTTGTCATATTAATTTATTGTTCTGTTTGTTTCAGAGTTCGTGTGGAGTACTATGTAAATGAAAACACATTTAAAGAAAGACTGCAACTATATTTTATAAAAAATCAGCGTTCGAGTAAGTAAACATAATACTATTTATGTTATCTGTACAATATGATATTATACCTTGGTTTTGAAAGATCCTAAAGTATATACTACTAGAAATTTTATAAACAATAACTTCAATTGCTATTAATATGCATTTAAGCTTCCATTTTAAATTTTCGCGTGTATATAGAAGAAAACGCTAGACGCCATGATGTGACGTCACCGACCTAGTAAATAATGAAGCTGTGCATTGTAGAGTAGTTAAGCCTGCTGGAAAACCTAATAAATGAAATTTTTTAAAAATAGAGTACGTCTGTAACACAATTTAATAAGTAGCATACATTTATAAATGTTTATGAGTAACGACAAACCTTGCATATTATTTTTCATATTTCCTAACTCGGTAAAACAAAAAAAAATGATTTATTACAAAAAAAAATCCTCCACCAAACAGATTATGCTGGGTAAGCTTTTGCTATCTTCGTTAACAAAACCATTTTCCATAATAAGATATGAATAAATAGAATATAAAAAGGCTTATCCGACAATTTAGAAACACGATTGCGAGTTTTAACTTCTTTTTGCAATGTTTGTGATGTAATATCATGGTGGCATACGTTTCACGTATTTGTATAACAGATAAAAAAGCAAAATCTTCAAGTTGAAATTAAAAAAGTATTTAATTTTACGATCTATAACTCATATTTTCCGGCTAGTGTTGCCTAAACTATCTTATTCTTGTATTTTTTTTTCACTTACAGTAAAATATACTATTAATTCATTTTATTGTTTCTTACTTAATCATTTACCATGTACCGCGCGCGACCGCAGCATTTGACGTCCACTCATATGATGAACAGGACGCAAGGCAGACAAAATCACACTTCCGAAGTTACATGTGTATTAATTAGTAAGAAAAAACAATTATGTTGTTCTTTATACACTCGACACACTGCCATTACGAAATAAAGTATAAAAGTGACATTAAACCACATTATCAACTTTTTTTTATGACGATATCTAGTACCGAAAGTAGGTACCTACCGTATGAATACGAATACGACTAGGATTGTTAAAGTACAAATATTAATAATTATAAAATGACTTTTGTTAGTTTAAGAGCTGAGAGCCAAAAGGCTCTAAGGCAAAAGCCTTAGCCACCTATCGGTACATTTCTAAGAATTATGATAATTATCATAATGGTCCATTGTCTAATTTCGTCCACAAGTGAGACATGTATAACAAATTGTTAACAAATTCATCATACTGTGGGAAAACATTTACTTAGCTGAGAGAACGCTACCCACGGCTTTCTTGGCTGAATACATTCAGACTCATGAATTTTATTAACCCAATATTATTAAAGTATATAAATATATTGTTAAGGGGAAAACTCGAGCCTTCCATTAATTATTACCCATCATCTCTACTAGCCAAACAACTTATTTCTTCCCCAGCCGATGTTGGCACAGGTACAGGTATCCCAGGAATGAAGGTGGTTTTGTATTATTTTCGAGATGAATACTACAATATAATCCTTCGTAGTTTACTTGATTTTGTGAGTGGTAGTATTTTGAATACTTGTTGAATTATTAGCTTAAATACAACTCAATTCATGGCGCCGCTACATGTTTTCGGAAAATCTCTTCTACAACTCTATTGGTCAGCAAAAGTTAATTTTAAAAGCTTTGTAATAGGGCTGTATCTCAGAATAAAAATAGAGTCTTAATAGATTTACAATTAAATACAGAATAATTAAAAAAACCTCGTCGTGAATATAATTCGTCGTAGATATTCTTTAAATATCAAGTGCTATACCGCACCGTGTCCTTTTATCCATACGCCAAACAGAAATGCAATCCCCTCAGACTTGGCTTGGAATGCATAATACATACATATATGTATGTATTTTTTTAAAGACTTGGACTTTTTGGTTAATTGTTGTAGCTTTGGGAATCGATGGTCTGTAAAAAAATAATCTCTCCTTGGATAAACGTATTTTTAGTGAAAACAGACAAACTTCCAGATAGTTTACGAGATACCGGAAATGATATAACGTAATCCACAAAATGCGTATTATAGTCGACGGCATGCTATCCCTTTTCACATGTTTATAAAAAACGAAACAACTGAACTGTTTTTTTTCTTGTGGGATGTTAATAGTTGGTATTTTATATTCAGTATGACAATAATGTATTGTTTTAAAAGAAATTAAGAATTCATTTCCATCAGGTAGAAACTGAATCTAGGCTGATGTTGTAGCAGCCAACAAGAGCCGAGAAACATTATTTTATGATGTATTTAAATTAATTTTCTAAAACTATCCATTGTAGAGTCAAGGCTCTCCACTCGAGAGTATTGCCTCTTACCTGCAATCCCTGTAGTGGCCTAGAAAATACACTAATATGAATCAAACACTATCAAACACAATCGGCCGTTTCTGATACATATATACTTAGTGTTCAAGTACGAGTGTGTGAGCAGGGATTCGGCTTTGAAGTTGATTAAATTGGAATTACACTTCATCGGATTCCATTTTGAATTTTTAACTAACAATTTATCAGTTTAAAGCAGATAAACCTCAATCTCGCGGGACATTTGCGCAGGAATCAATTTAACAATGGGAGCCTGCGGTCGTAACCGCAATACTTCTCTATCAAACGTGACTCGAGACCGCGTTGTGAAACGTTGTTTAAGATCAACAAGTAGTATTTGACGCCACAGAACAAATTCGCCACCGAATATCAACGTTCGATCTTTGTTTACTAACAATATTAGGTTAGGTCGGGTCAGACCTCTACAATATTAAGTTCGGTTTATAAATTACATAAGCAAATTTCCAGAACTCGCAAAGTAAAAATAGATTTCTGTGAATTGTAACAGCGCATTTAATATTATGACGTGAATCAATGTGAAAATGAACACATGCTGCGTGCAATAACAGTCGCGTAAATCGCAACAATTTAATATGGCTGTAAAGTTATATAATGCTTACTCTAACGTACCTAACAATTGAAATAAATATTCAATGCAAAGTAAGAAATGTTCTGTAAGAAGAAATCATTTAGAGTTCTTTAAGGGCATTGAAAATATACCTCTTGCGTACAGAGCGCTGGCCACACTGGCGCAAGCGCAATTTTTCGCGTGTCTGTCAACACGCGAAAATCGACCTACACGCACACACATAAGGCGCGTCAACACGCACACATATCGAGTTTGACAGCTGTCAGACCGGCCCGATTGGGCCGGTCGGGGCTCGAGAGGAGAGCAACTTGTATTTACATGAGCCCCGAAAAAATTGATTAAAAAAAGGTTGAAACAAAACGCATGGAACATCCTGAAGGTTGTGCAACCCGAATCTCACGTGATTCTTGTTCTGTCAAAAGAGTTCTGTGGGGCTAGGACGTGAAATAAAAACACGATGCGTCTCCGCTTCGTTTTATTGTCATTGGTTGAGTGACTGACGTATCGGTCTCTCAACCAATCACAATAAAACGAAGCGGAGACGCATCGTGATTTTTTTTCACGTCCTAGCCCCACTGTCACTTTTTCAAAACCAAATATTTCGTACTGTACCTGATCTGCAACGACTGTGTAAAACAATTATTATAACTAAAACAATTTATTGATTCGAATTGAATATGTCAAGCTACTTTTTGCGTTCGGTTAAAAACCCTCATAAATGTTAACTGGTTTACAATCAGTTTCTTACATAACGTTGAATTTTCGTAAAAAATTTTACTCTTCTATTATTCATTAGTATTATTCGGGTAAAAAAAGATTAAAAGAAAAAAGATTACCCAGAAGAAAAGGTTATTGAGAAAACCGGTTAACCTTTTAACACGATTAATCGGCCTCTTTTGGCTTTCTTTTGTGTGTATATTCATTGTGTACATTCCACGAAGCCTTATCGAATTTCCTAATGAAATTATTTTTTAAGCAATGTAATTAATATAATGTTATAATTAAAGAAAGAGTTCTAAGTTTACCGTACTGAATGCCAACATAGCTTTTTTATATAAAAAAATATAATTCATATATTTTTCAATAATTATTCTCATCGCGTTTCCTTTAAACAAAATATTTCCAATCAAAAGATAAATATGTAAATAACGATTAAGTGTGGTTGCCTACATTTTTCCAATCAAGGTTGTGAGTAGCCGCCAGGTGTGAACCCAACTTGCGCTAGGCAACCGTCGGGCTTAGATCTAAACCTTCTCAGTAGTAGAGGAGGCCCGTGCTCAGCCATGGGACAGCATATAGTACAGAAATAGTATTTTTATTAGTCTATAATAATATTATAAAGAGGAAAGATTTGATTATTTGTATTGAATAAGCTCCGAGCTACATTATCAGCGAGTAACATAGGCTACTTTTTATCCCAGAGAAATATTAAGCGAGATTTTTATCCCGAAAAAATTATTAACGCGGGCGGAGCCGCGAGCCCAAGTCTAGTATTTTATAAATAAAATAGCTTTGTAGGTGTTTGAGACGGCAGCCCTAGCGGGCTTCCCTTAATTATTCATTATATTGCTTAAAATATTCATTTAATTAGGAAACTCGTTGAGTAAAAGTCAATTAGCAGTATAATGGGATCTTATACTATACTTCAATGAGATTAAAATAATATTATCAATGTTACATATCAAACTTAGATCTTTGAGTTGTTGGATTGTAAACATGTAAAGTCAAAAGTGTATGAACATATTGTTTCATAAAACGTATTTATTTCTCAATAATTATAATAATATACACCGACGACTAAATACGTATTATTGTTCTCTTGTTTCAGGTTTACGCATTAGAATAGCGAACTTATTTTTCAAACTTTTGACTTGCGTTTTGTATATATGCCGCGTTTGTGCTGATGGGGAACCCATTTCTGCGTCCTGGTAAGTTGTCAATAAGAACCTTTTATAGATATAATAGTTAAGTTATCTATTAGTAAAGTAAATACTAGAAAGCACATTGTACTACAGACTCGGTCAGTCGATAAAACGTCCCAAAATTTTAAACAAGTACGTTAAAATAAAAACATATTTTACTTTTTCAACTTTGAAGTGTACATTCCTGTCGTAAATTAAAAAAACAATTAACAATTGGGTTGTTTTGAAACAGTTTCGGTATACAAACTATTAAAAAATCTGTTTTATTATTGTCAGATCCAGAGGACGAAATCACTCTGGCCATTCGCAGGAAGATCGAGCATCAAAAGCTCATACACTCCACAAGACCGCTGTACCGTCCTCGCCGTCGAGGACCTCGTCGCGTTCCCCGTCACCCTGACCTCTCTTAGTAGTTCCGGCCCGCGTGCCGAAGACTACGAACATAATGAATAAGATTAGGTTTAAAACCTTCTTCCCCAAACGATGATGTCTTATCCTCTTCCTGAGCCGAGGTTCGTGACCCGTTAGTGGGTCGCCCTCAGCGTGGTTGCTGAAATGTTTTAAGGGTTGCGAGCGCCATCTGCACTCACCCAAAAGACCGGTGTTCTTGCATAAGCCGACCCTCGACAGGCTAGCAAGAGATTAGTCAGGGACAAAAAAAAACAATAAGAATCTTTTATTTACTTTGCGCCGAGAATACGGAAATCGTTCTTGGACAACATTGAATTTTCTATCGAATTTAGTTCCAGGTTGTCGTAATATAATCAATCCCATATAATTACACGCTATTAATTATGATTGTCTACATATTTGCCTGATGCCATAAACCGGTAAAATCTACAGTAGATTTCATTAGTGTCCTGTTCGTGACCACTGAAATAGAAATACACATCGAGTTGATGGTTGTCTCGTCATCGTAATAAAATATTATACGAGAAATGTACAACTACTTTCATTTACAATTAATCTATATGTATAAACAAAAATACAAACACAAGAACTGAAAACCTCCTCCTTTTTTGGAAGCCGGTTAAAAAGCGAAAGACCACTCACTCATCACGAAATCTCAGAAACTACCAGTGCTAGGAGTCTCGAACTTTGCATGGGGTTTTTTTTAGGACGTGGGTGCTCGCTAAGACGTTATTTTACGAAATTCAAACCCTAAGGAGGTAAGAAGGGGTGGCAAAGTTTGTATGCGATAAACTCAAAAACGCAATAGGGCGACCAATATGTGATAGTTGAAGACATACTCGTGGAAATGACATATTTTGCACATTGGACGTCGGCCAGGCGTGATGATGGAAGAGGAGAGCGCCATGATACAGACACTAAATACACATAGGAGGTACATTCAAAGTTAACCGTGTGATGTTTGGAGCTAAAGTAGCACCTAATGTGTAGCAAAAAATTATGGATAGATTGGTGCAAATATTAGCAGGAGTAAAATGTTTTTTTGATGATATTATAATCAAGCATTTTCAAAAGATCAACTCTTGGCAAGATTACGCCAAGTTCTTAAAAAATAATAATAATATAATGTATTTATTTGCACTGTATACAACAACATGTAAAGGCAGACTTAATTCTGAAGGCATTCTATCTACTTGAGACGCTGATTGATAAAAATGGTATAGGTACACCAGAACAGAGACGAAATTAAAGAAATTCTGGAGGCCAAACGCCCTAAAAACTTTCACGAAGTCAGAACATTTCAAGGCATGGCAAGGCATTATTATAATAAATTCATGCCTAACATAGCTTCAACATCGAATCCCTTGAATTGTTTGGTAAATAAAGGAACAGAATTCGATTAGACCATGAGATGCCAGGAGGAGAAAATTTCAACAAGATCAAAACAGAACTTATCATTGAAAGGCTACTAATGCACTTCGATAAACCAATAGTACTCGCTACAGGTGCGTCCACGACAGGACTTAGCACCATTCTCACAAATATCTGTCGCTCCGATAGGCCTATCGCATTTGCATCTCGTTCGCTCACATCAAGTGAAAAGAAATGCAGCCACATGCAGCCGGAAATGACATCTATTTTCTGGGGACTTATACTCCATCTAACCATTTATTTAACTTTCGACAGTTCGGTTTCTAAGCAATTGGGGATGTACTAATGCGTTACCGACTCGATTTCTTGTAACAATCGATGTATTTTATGACGAAGTTTTGATCGATGAAACACATTGAAATATTATTTTGCTCAACATTCTGTATTGTTTTATAAACACGCCTAAGCGTTTAAATGTGTTTATTTTCTGTTTATAAATTTATTCTGTAGGTATGTATTTTATATCCAATATAACTTTCGTCAATATTTAACATACATAGTTTATTTTATCGGTTAACATATAATTACGCATATATAAAAAGAAAATATTTAATCTACACTGCCAATTTTTATTTTTCAATGAAAAAGTTTTGAATTATCTTTGTTACACAAAAAGTGGGCTCAATGAATATCGATCGATAACTAATATCGGAGGTTTAAGAGGAAGTCGCTTCACTATTTTTTTTTTTGTGGCCATCTTTGGCTCATTAGGGACGGCTGCGGGCTTCCTCCGACTCACGTCTAAGTTGTCGTCCGCAACCGCCCCTGCGCGTACCGCTGTTGCGGTCCTTCTGCTAAGTCGCTTCACTATGGAAAAGAGAAAATGGCGTCCAGAAAGTAGTCAATAACTTTGTAACTTTTTTTTTCCATTCCTTGTCAATAATTACAAAATTTCATGTGTCAATATGTCAAAAGTTAAATAAATGGTTGGACGGAGTATAAAAAGTTTTTCAATTTCTGTTATGGAAGGAAGTTCATGCTAATCACAGATCATAAGCCACTTACCACAATATTTTGTCCCCACAAACCATTACCGATAATGAGTACTATGAGGCTTTTCTACACGTCCATTTTCTATTTGGTTTTGACTGTACGATTGAATACAGAACATCGAATGGAAACAGTAATGCAGACTACTTATCTCGATTTCCGGTTCATAAAATAACCTTGAATATTATTAACATTTGCAGCGTTTCCGCGAGAAACCAAGTGAACACCATCACAATTACCTGGAAAAAGATAGCTGAGGAAACCACGAAAGACATGAAATGTATCACACTAATTTGAAAGCACTGATGATGCGCATAATTGTTAAAAGATATGGCTTTTTTTTATTGCATTGAATGACCAGACGAGCTTGCCGTTTGCCTGATGGTAAGCGATACGACCACCCATTAACAGTAGCAACATCATCCAGAGACCAGCACCTTGACTTACTAAGTACTGTGTGGCATTCCACTGCGCTCATCATCTTCAGACATAAGATGTTAAGTCTCATTATGTTCAGTATTTACACTGGCTACAACGTCCCTCAAACCGAAACACAGCAGTGCATGCACACTGCTGTTTGGCGTTAGAAATAACAGAAGCAGGAAGATGTGTGTACATATTCATTTTTGTTAATATAAATAAAAACTATGAAACCATTTTTTATAAGAAAGCTATTATATTTTTATAATACAAAATATGTACACGGTCACTGCAGACGTCACCAACAACTGCAAAGCCATCATTGCAAGGTGACAGTTGATTACCGTAAGATAGAGCGACATGCAATGCTTTGATGTAAGTGGGACACATAAAATATTTAAAAGACCTAGCGAAGTTTTGTCCTTGTGTTATATACTATCATGAATTATAATGCAAATCAATTTAATTGTACCTATCGTCGTAAACGAAACTGTTTATTAATATAATCATTCGACATGTAGGCATTGCAACTTGTATTTTGTTTGCCTAAGCAGGCAAACGAACAAGTGGTCCGCGTGCTGGTTAGTGGCACCCGCCGTCTATGAACTTTAAGCAATGCCAATTATATTATCTTGTAAAAAATGAATGGCTGTTCAAATAATGTAATAAGAAATAAATTATTGTAATATACAACTCGTAGACAATATCAAATATGTAATAAATATTATGAACTATAACTATATAACTTATATCTTTATACTGTTGATTACAAAAATTAAATAGATCTACTATTGCATATGCAATAGTAGATCGTAGAGACGTCTGTTATTACTTTTCAACAACGAATTCAAGGATAAATCAATATTCCTATAAAATTGTGTTTGAGTGTCTCAGAAAGCAGTGGTTAAAACCGATCACGAAGGCTTAAACTACAGAAAAACCAGCCAATTATCCCAAATACCGCTCGAACAAATACGCAATTGTCTATTCCGAAGATTAGACTGTTATTACTATAACAAACCAGCTTAACTATCACGAGGTATCCCCGTTCTGAACAAAAGTTTCATCAGGGATACCGGATAATCATACTAATATTTCACTTTAATGCATGTAGATTACACTGGGAAGTTGAAACATTATCAAAGATTGACTCGAGACTTCAGTCAATAAAATGCAAATATTCAACACTAGAGACTGAAGACGCTATTAAAAAACCGGATTACCGCAAGAACTGTTTTAACTTTTATATGCAAATATGTTCAGATGTGAAAAAATCTACTTACCTTTATTTTTTATGACCCCGCCTATGCCCCCCCGACTGATCGATATCTTCTACTATAATTTGCAAAGTCAATTCGCATACTTTTTTTAATGCACAACTCATAAGTATTTTAATCGTGGTTATTATAATAATGTGATTTTTTATATTAGACTGATTAAATATAATCAAACCAAAGGCAACTTATCTATATAACTACCGTATTATAGAATAACGTTACAATGCCGAACTTGCGAAAACAAAGTCAACAAGAAAGATTACCAACATAGCCGACTAATACTACCAATCTTTATTCTGATGAAACAAAAAGATATTTCTCCAACTGAAATAAGAGAACGATTTTTTTATACATAAGTGTGTTAAGCTTTAATAATATTAAATTATGACAATAATATTCACACATATCAGAAAGGAACCTGTAAAGCGAAAATGGTCCGTCACGGAATTACTGTTTATTTGACATCGTCTTTATTGCTGAATTATTTGCACCCCAACTTAAAATCTACAGCACGTTTCGCCGCAATACCTCAGGTATCTGAGTTATAAAATAAAACGTGCTCCTTATTTACGCTGTGCATCGAGAGCGGGCGTTATAGCGCACAAAATACTTTCTATTCCAGTCCATCGTATTATATCAGCTCAATTGCGATATACAATTTGCTGGAGACCCATAAATAAATAATATAAAATAACTACTTCTTTTAAATAATTTTAAATTGGCACACAATATGGCAAAATGTTTTGTCGATTGCTAGCGTTAAATGTACTCAAAGCTCAAATGGTCAGTCTTTTAGTCATTATTATAAGCAACCGAATTGATTGGTAACAAGAAAGGTTTTTGTGTCAATTTAATTTTCACTTTTTTACTGCAATGCAGTGCATTCAGCCCTGTATTATAATACCACCACAGAGCACGGGCCTCCTCTACCGCTGAGAGGGGTTAGACTTAATTCACCATGCTAGCCTGGTGCGGGTTACTTTGTTAGGGGCTACACATTTAATAAAAAAAAAAGTAAATTCAGATTCAATTTTATTTTTCAGTTATGGCTGCAAGCCAGGAAATAAGACTGAATTTGAATATTCGGCTAACTTGACGGAAGAGGAATTTCAAGAGCATCCGATAATCAATTGGGACGGGATAATATGGGTCAACAGACCTTTATACTTATGGATTGTACAAGTGATACTGGCCATGATATCCTTTACGGAAGCTATACTTCTGGCCTATCTGGGCTACAAGGTTTGCATTTATATTTAGTTCAAAATAACTAAAGTAAAAAGTAGACAATTGACATAAAACGTTTCCTTATTTCAGGGAAATATATGGCAGCAGGTTTTGTCGTTTCACTTTATCCTGGAAATGGTGAATACAATCCCATTTGCCTTGACTGTAAGTAAAAAATATTCTCAATTTTGTTCTAATTAAATCACGTTGGGTACGGCAAGAGTAGAAACGGATTATTTGATTTTGTTTATAATTTTATATAATTTATCACAAAATGCCTGCTAAAACGTTGACAGAACGCAGACAATATTACAGTGTATTTTATAATATATTTTACTGAAACATAATATGTAAGTATTTTATAAACTGATAAAACGTATTGAGAAACAATGAATATTAGGTTTCTTCGCATTTTATATGAAAAATCAAGATTTCTTTTTCATAGTTTATGTACATTTAATTACAGTATATATAGGTGCCCATTTTGTTTTATGACTGCCATCTTGTAGACTACATAGACGGAGCATTGCGAACAAGCAGCACGCCTCGCAGCTTTGCACAACTCGCACCACACTCTCACTCACACTCGCACTCGAGACGCACGATGTGTGAGTGCGCGTCGTGTAGTTACTTGCCGGCAAACTGTCAATGTGTGCGCTTGTAGGGATACCTACTCTAGATAATTTACCTAAGTGTCCTTGGCCTTTGTTGGAAGAATTGCGCAAATAAAACAATAATTTTATTTATGTTCGTAAATCATCTATACTTTTATGGTACAAAAACACTGTTAACTTTCTGGAAACTCAACAATTTAAAATGCAAAAAACCTGGCCGTAGCTAAAAGTCCACACCTAAAATCAGTTTAGGTCCTAACTCCTAGTTTTCTAACGATCTAAATAGTATCATTTCATTTGCTTGAATATTCTTAATTCATTGATAAAACTGTGCCAGGAAAATCTAGGTTATCCTTCGTAACTGTCACCATTCGTCACCATACAAGTTACAACAAACAACCCCGCTGCGTACAGTTAATGTACCCGTCCGTCAATTAAAACAGCTATGTTGTCGAGCTAGTGACATTTTGTGGCACTATAAAGATAAATAGAAGTCTATAATCACGTGAGTTATAGATACATTGTTTGCTTTATAATTTTAACTACAAACCTTATAAGCATAGGAAACATATAGATGCCTTATGTCAAAGGGAATATAAACACACCGTTAGACTTAATGTATGAAAAGGTAAATTTTGCAGTACCTACACATAATAGTAAAACCATTTCTTGTTAGCATTAGATTATTGATTAGAATATATTGAACTATGAAATACACGAAATAATATCACGAACTAAATTAATATGTACCTAGTTAAAATAAAACCTCAATTATTAACTGACTTTCAGGTTTTTTTACGAAGACAAAGGAAGGTAAACTTTAGTATCAAAATAACGTCAAATACTAAATATACAACTTTGCCTCTATTTATAAATATTGATATAAATCAATAAGTGTTTAATATAATACCTGTGTAATAATAATCATTAAAAATATTTTTAGAATATTCATCAAATTGACGTGCTTTCCTTATGAAAGCTGTAGCATCACATCCTCTTGATAATTCCAGCTATGCCAATCAAAATAACTGGTAAATTTGTTTTACATTTACAGTTGCCATTTCCACCTCTACGAAATCTATTTATACCAGTATTCCTAAATTGTTGGTTGGCCAAGAGATCCCTGGAGAATATGTTTGTAAGTAATCTAATGAGAATATTAGACAGCCAACAGACTCCTGGTCAGATATTTTAGTTCCTTAGGCAATTCAATAATAAATAACACATCTATTTTCAGAATGACCTACACCGCGCCATGCAGAAGTCTCAATCAGCTCTGTCACAGCAACTAATGATATTGTGTGTTACATTACTTTGTCTCGTCTTCACCAGGTTAACACTTTTTCAATTATAGCTTAAGATAGTTCAACTAAATATTAATGCTAAAATCATATGTAGGTTATATGTAAGTTTATAGCCCCAACACCAAACCGTCGACGACTTAGGTACTTCATTCCCTCTAGGCTGGTTTTATCATGTGCATCGCGTCGCCATCGGTACTATTTTCTATTGTTTGCTGCATCGGGAATGACACTATTCAGTATTTTTGACAATTCTATTGTTATAATGTATTCCTCATCAGTTCATACAGGAATAGATCTATTATATTTTCTCACCTAAGTTCATCTTCTTAATACTTACCTACGTTTGCAATAATCCCGGCAAACGCAACCCCCCATCAATCACAAGTAAAGAATACCAAAAAATACTTGGTAAAAAAAATCTTATAGAATTTTATTTTCAGTGTATGCGGTATACAACACTTTCAACGAGCTGGCCACAGACACCTTAATCTTTTCCAAGCGACTTATTTCGTTGTGGTGACATTTTCAACAGTAGGTTACGGAGATTTCGTTCCGGACATATGGCCATCGCAGCTTTTTATGGTGATAATGATAGGAGTTGCGCTTGTTGTGTTACCTACGCAGGTATTTACATCACAACATGTGACATTTAAATCAATAAAGTTATGAAAATGCCACTCAGGGACGTATACTAACATACCCACTTTTCTTTCTATGAAGACTATTAATTTAATTAATCATAATATTTGAATGGCATAGTAATCCATTAAAATCTTAATTTTTTTTGGGCATAGCGTGAGTTTGTCAGAATACGCTATTTTATTTTTTAGATGCTAAATAAGTAAAGTAAAAATCCAATTTGTGGGGTCGCAACCGTTGTCCTTGAGAAAGTGATATAGGTGGTTTTTATGCTTTATTTGGCCAACTATAAGTCGCACAGAACATTTATAAAAACCTTTTTAGTTGCAAATGAAATTTTCTACAACTTTGGTCCGGTAACTTTTAGTTGTAGAACCAAAACAATGAAAGTTATAAATGAAAGCTATGAAAATTTTTGAACAAATCTTCATCGATTACGACGTCTAAAAGTTCAGGACCAAAGTTGTAGAGAATTTATTCGCAACGAAAAATCATATTCTGCCTAGGTGGCGTCGTTGTATTACGATACGGTTGCAGTCCTGAAGACTCAGGTTCTATCTCCGGGTCGGGCAGTGATATTCAGTTTTTCTTTCAATATCAGCCCGGAATCTGGAATTTATGCCCGATACGGCGCTAGGCGCTCGTCCCCTATCACATCATGGCATGGAGTACACGCGGCAAAAAGTGGGTGCAGTAGTTGCACATCTACCGACTCCTTCGGGGACAGAAGGCGTGAGAGTGTGTGTGTGTGACAGTACACACATTACTGTATGAAAATTGTTTTTACTTTCTGTATGATCAATAGTTCGCCAGATGAACCATAAACACCATCTACCTATACCTTTTTCCAAGATGTTGGCCGCGGGACAAGGGCTGCGACCCCGTAAACTTGAATTCAACTTTACACTAAACACTCCCTCCAACTAAAAAATAACTTTGCGCTCTCTGACAAATGCAACTTCTCAATGGACTAGTACTGAAAAATATCAACTTTTATGTACTTGATGAAAAGATACCCCATCTTCGGTCGGTCGCCTGTGAGGCACATTACATTTTACCATAAACACTAATAATGCTACCTAAAACTACGGGTTACTTTAGAATCGTTTTATTTTATTCAGTTTGAACAACTGGCGTTCACTTGGATGGAGAGACAGAAACTGGGTGGTTCTTATTCATCACATCGAGCACAATCCGAAAAACACGTTGTAGTTTGTTCAACAACACTCCACGCGGACACCATAATGGATTTCTTGAATGAATTTTATGCTCACCCGTTACTGCAAGATTATTACGTTGTACTCTTATCGCCAATGGAACTAGATACAACAATGAGGATGATTTTACAGGTGACAACTTTATAATATTTTGTATAATTTACTATTGTTAAATTTAACCATTTATTTTAAGCACAATTACGTTATTTTTATTTAAAGGTACCAATATGGGCTCAAAGAGTTATCTATATTCAAGGGTCATGCCTAAAAGACACCGACTTAATCAGAGCTCGAATGAATGAAGCCGAAGCATGTTTCATACTAGCTGCCAGGAACTATGCTGACAAAACAGCTGCCGACGAACACACCATTTTAAGGTGACCACTAGATGTTAAGAATATAAGATAAGGAGGTAAAATATGATTATAGGTAAATGTTATAATTCAATAGGAGGTACGTGAGCTATTTTAGCTCAGGATTATATAGTTGTTCCATCTCAAAAAAAAAATTATAATAGCTCATAACTGGAGATTACAGGAGGGATGATTAAAACAATTGTAAATTAAAAGGAATATTGCTCCGTATATTGTTTGATAGTGGACCCTTATTAATTCCGAAGAATTTGTAGGAATGTCTAACAATAGATACACTTTTATTGAGTAAAAATATTTATAAAACCAGGTCATGGGCGGTGAAAGATTTTGCACCCGCAGTGCCACAATATGTCCAAATATTTAGACCCGAAAATAAGTTGCATGTGAAATTTGCCGAATTCGTGGTCTGTGAAGACGAATTTAAGTATGCATTGTTAGCAAATAACTGCACCTGCCCCGGCGCTTCGACTCTGGTGACTTTACTTCTACATACGAGTCGAGGACAGTAAGTGAATAGTTCTGAATCAAAACAAATAAACGTATTCTTTTGAATACTTGATCTTAATACTTGAAATCACTTCAGGGAGGGTCAACAATCACCCGAAGAATGGCATCGCCTATATGGAAAGTGCTCTGGAAACGAAATATATCACATCGTTCTAGGCGACAGTCGTTTCTTTGGGGAGTATGAAGGCAAAAGTTTTACTTATGCAAGTTTCCATTCCCACAGAAAGTAAGAATCCTCAAAGATATTTTATTTCTTTCTATAATATACCGGGTGGAAGGGAAACGCTCTCGGAAACGAATAAAGGTATTGGTGATTCCTGACGTGATGGCACTAAAAAAATCGCGATCCCATTGTTACAATTTTTGTAGGTTTTTCTCAAATTTCTGTACAGCTTCACGTATGGATAGATAAATCAAATTATTATTCTGAAAAACATAGTAAAAAAGGTCAATATTTCAAAAAAATCCTAATGAAACACATACATCAGCTGACGGGTTAACGACCGCGGGACGGTGCGGGCGCAGCGCGGCGACCGCCCAGTTTTTTGTACGCTTTACATTGCGCGCGCATGAATTACGGAAATACTAAAATCGTAAGTATTATCGCTTAGCTTTGCAAATGAATATAGTTTTTCGTTAATGTTATGGTTCTTCTCTCTTACCGTTCCGGTATAGAGAGCGTTTCCCTTCCACCCGGTATGGTTCTGTAAACCATCGAAGTACGGCACATTCTAAGACTATCCAGTAGAACCCAAGCACTACCAATTGGAAATAGTAAAAGCCTCAAACGTATCTTAATATGTTGAGCGGGAGTACTTTTTCTAAACAGAACTAAAACCAATAATTATAACCTACTTACGTACCTACATTTGGAGGTTTTATGATTAAATATTTTTTGTCGGTAAATCTTAAGTTTTGCTGGATAATCTTGGAGATTTACCTTAATTCGGGGTTTGACAGTAATACCTATAATATATAGAATCATTTCAATAACTGTTTAATGTATTTTTACAAGGTACGGAGTGGCCTTAGTTGGTGTGCGCCCAGCCGAATTACCCGAATTTTACGAGGATACAATCCTCCTGAATCCTGGACCCAGACATATCATGAAAAATAGCGATACGTGTTACTATATGAGCATAACCAAAGAAGAAAACTCGGCTTTTGTCGTTTCCGAGAAACAAACTGAGCACAAGCCGACAATACCGAAGGATCAAACAGCATGTAGCCTTTTGTCAAATGAGAAGAAAACAGGTGACGCAGAGGAGGGGCAGCAAAAAAAAACAGACGGTAGTAGCGTGGCTCAATACGATCTTCCACAAGTGATTCTCCAAGCTCCCGCGAGTTCCACACCAAACGCATCGCCATTACGCATCAACCAAGCTAATACCGTTTCATCCGCTAATTTTACTGTCGCCTCCTGTGAGTGCCACAGTTGGAATTACACTAAAAGTAGACCGAATACATGCTGCTCGTTGGTACTTAGATAACGTGAATTCAGTCTACTTTTTAATAATTAATCACTTAAACGCTCATTGTTTTATAAAGATTCAAAGTTACCAGAATTACATAGCAAAGAATTCATGAGATGATTAGTAATTTCACAATGAGTTTCACCGATTACAATGATGACAAATACTCCGCATTAACGATCAATGATCTATACACGTATGACATTCGACAACATATTCTTAATAGTAGGCGTTTTTGTCTTCCTTGTAGTTACAAAAAAGCAGTATGCCTTGAGTGTGCTTCTTACGAATAAACTATTTACAAAGGTACTTTAAAATTTTGTCGCAATATAAAATGACAAATTTAACAATACATTCTTATTTTTGCATGTTTGTATTAAACTCATGGTTTTGGTAGATTTTACATTTGGGTAGTCCGCGACACGAGTAATATAAAAACCTATTAACACTTTCATCGTGCAAGGGCGAAAAGTTTTTTATTATGCATGGAGACCATCGTACTCGAGAAAACCTTATATAATATGTTTCAACATTTTATGGAAGTCCATTCAGAGGAAAGTTTTTCATACGATTGAATAATTAAAACATAGAAATAAACATTATGCAACTCAAATGCAATAACGAATAAAAAACTACAGATAATAAAACATGGAAATAATATTCCTGTGTAAAGTCATAGCCTGAAATAAGTATAATGAAGTCTGAGGCATTCATGATTAAGTATTTGGAATTTGACAAATACGCAGTCTTATGAAAGAAAATCGGAAAACTACATCAAAGAATCATATTATTATTCAATTAACTTTATAATTTTGATAGTGAGGTAAAATAAAACGACGCTTATAATGACAAGTAACAATGCTAGGTGGAATTACCACGCGGGTCCAACCCATTGATACCTTAATTTTGGTTCATTTACCTATTAATAGTGTTTAACTTAATATTGTCTTTTTACTTCAAAAGTTATTACAATAATATCTAAGTGTTATCTACTCTCCAAATGGTATTACATACAAATATATAACCTAAAAAGGAAATTTACATGACGTAAAATAAGATCATTGTCATATACCTAACCTAAATTTTGGTTTGAAATTCAAATAGTGTGATTAAAGTGTGCAAAAACTGCAAGGGTCGACGTAAAACAAAGAATAATGTCACCTACCACCGGTAAGTTAATTTTTTTATAGCCACTTCTTGCTAAATAAGCCCGTTGACATATTTCGTTAAAAAAAATAATAAGAGTTACGGGTTGCTAGTTTATGGAATCAAATTGTCCTAAAAAATTGGCAAAATTGATCCAACGTAAATGTTTTTTTGGCTAAACGGTCAGTATTTTCGTCGTTTAAAGTCACAAGTTTATTTATTTTTTTGATCGGAAATAAAAATAATTAAGTGTACAAATTAATAAAATTAATTTGCATTATTTAATTATAAAATTACATTCCTAGTTGTAGTTTTAACTTTCTATTTCGAGTATGAGTACAATGAATATGGTTCATTCATGCTGGGGCCCACCCAAATTCCCTCTCCACCCTTTGCATTTGCATACAGCCGACGCACTTCACTTAAATGATGAATTAGAAAAATATATATCGTATCACGGACTATTTCATATTAGGTATTGGAATAGGAAAATGTTTGGACATTTTCAATATTTATTACCTGGCGCATCGTAGCATCAATTTCTTTTTGCATTAGCATAATAATTATATAATATTGTATCACTATAGGTAATAGGTACCTACTGCTACCAATTTACTATAGAGTAACGTTGCGCCAAGTACCTACCCCAAATTCATTGTTGGTGTGTATTTGAAACATGTTTTTGAATGTTATAGATTGTTTGTGCCGGTAATGAGAAATTATATAGCATAATTATTTTCTGCAACCACGGTAGATATTGAGACTTTTAATATCATTCATAGTTTTATTACATTCATACCTATAGGTAATATGAAATGAACATGACATGCTATACGCATTAGTGATTAAACAACGAGCTTTAGAACATCATAGTAAAGATGCTTAGCAAAAAAGTTAAATTTATTAATATCCTAATAAGGGCCTCTTAAACCATCCTCAAGTAAAGTGTCAAGAAGGCTACTCGCCAATTAAAGTCACCCGTAACTTCACTTGTGAATTTCATTACGTTTCGAGCACTAATCGTACGATTAAACTGGCCAGTAACATACTTAGCTGTCGTCGTCGTCAAATAGCGTGTTTTTTCGACGAGATTATAGTATAGGTAACTCTGATGTAATTTTTTATATAATAACCTACAACGATAAAGTGAATAAAATTTATATGTTTGATTTCATTGGTCATCAGTCATTAATACAAATGAATTAGAAAAATTATTGGATAAGAATACCAACGAATCAAGTATTTAAATTTTGTTTTGGACTATTTTGCGGATCTACACTTTTTTGCTACATTTCGGTTACCAAAATATGCAGCGAAGTAAATGCGAACATTATAAAACCAAAAATAGACCATAAATAATATTAAAAAAAACACTGAAGCCATTGCTCAAATATGACCAACTATAACAAACTTCCCAGATCACTTAGGTAAGTACGTAAAACCATATTTTAGTGAAAGTTCACTAAAATATTTTTTTATACAAAAAATTATATGCAGGATTCTCCAAGATAATGGATCCAATGCGGGTAGACGTTTATAGGACCAAGGTCGCGGCACGTGGGGAATTTTTGGAGACTCTCGATTGACCTGTGGGTCGCCCCTTTAGCTTGTTGATGAACAAGCTTCGCCCACCAGAACCCCGCTATTCCGGAGTCGAAGACCAGAGCTTCTGGCCAATTCGGAAGGGGAATTTCCACACGCTTCGTCAGCGAAAATGCGGGCGGCAGAGCTTCGACTACAGAACAAAAACACAACCCCGGAGCTCGATGGCATCCCCAAGAGAGCCTGGGCCTTCGAGCATCTATACTCCATCGGTTTAGGTATTTAACTAAATGTAAACAAAAAATTACATACGAATCCCGAGTAGTCAACATTTTCTTATGAAAGCATTTACGAAGACACACACACACTCACCGCTATTATCCCGGAGGGGTAGGCAGAGGCGCAACTAGTGCAGCCACTTTTCGCCGTACGTATTCCGTCCAATGATATGGCGAATATATCGCCATATTGGGCACAAATTCCAGACTCCGGGTTGATATCAATATCAGCGTTTTTCTATTCCGATAGAAAAACGCAATATTGTCTATTACGAACTGTGGTGTCAATGAAACAACGGAAAAAAAAGCACCTTTAAATTCACTTTAACAACAAAACAAATAACTAACAACAACTAATTATCAGAAACAAGGATAAAAATGTAATAAGCAAACAAATTTCTACAATTCGGAAACGAATCGATAATTATTGGTGTCTAGATAACCAATTAAATTGAATGGCGGTCAGTTTTAATGGCGTGTGATAGTCGTACCTACTCTTCAATTTTGTAGGGTTATCTTTTATAAAAGTATTGTAACTTATCATAAGCATTATTGTGTTCGCGCTTATTAATGAATAACTATAACTTAATAATAATCAAGCAACTTTAATAAACGAGAATAACAATGCTAAGTGTTGTGTAGGTTATGAAGACGTTTATTTTGGAATGAAGTATTTTGTAAAGAGAAATGGGCAGCTTTTTTACGGGTTGTTTACATTTAGTTAAATACCTAAACCGATGGAGTATAGGTCCGAGGCTGCGCAGTTTGTTCTCCGCCTGTTTGGAGCAGGGCGTTTTCCCAGCGCATTGGAAAACCGGGAAGCTTAAAATCCGCAAAGTCGTCGTCGGCCTACTGGCGCATCGCGTTGCTCGACGAAGTCGCAAAATTATCGAACGAATCATCCATGCTCGCCTCGTCGAACACTTCGAGAGTGTCAGACCTGATCTGGCTGACAACCAATGTATGATGATGGATTCAGGACGTGACGTTCCACTGTTAACGCGATACTGCAGGTGAAGGCTCAGGCAGAGGATGCAGTGGCCAGAGACAAAGTTGTAATAGCTGTATCGTTGGAGATCTCGAACGCGTTCAACAAACTGCCCTGGCGCTCATTCACAAGGCATTGCGGTGCCAAGTGTTGCTACCCTATCTTCAGCGTCTGTTGCACGCGTACCTTTCTGACAGGGACATGGTGTACCCGGGTGCCGACAAGTGGTACTGGAGAACTATGTCATGCGGTATTCCGCAGAGCCCAGGAGATTCGGTCATCAGTTGTAGACACGGAGGTGTAGGCCGAGTGTCACCATTTTGACAACTGCCCACTGAATAAGGCCCAACATACAACAACATAGTTTTGTCCAGCCAGGGACGAAGAGTGCAAAACACTTTAAGCAGTAGTCGGAGAAAACCTCTCGCTGTTGCTTTCATAGTCGGCAGCCAGAGGTCCTAGCGTGGGGTGACCTACTTATACGAGGTGGTCCTTTCACAAGAGAGTGCAGAGAGGGATTGCCAGCGGAAAGCTCACTGCCGTCGTAAGAGGAGACGTAGGAGGCGCCGAGTGGAAGACTGACGAGCATCTCCCATCCATTAAAAAAAGTGTAATGGCAGAAATGACATTAGAAAAGAAATGGTATAAGGCAAACTAAAGGTTCATTTAAAAAAATCAAATATAGCTTTAAATACCTGTCACAGCTTAAATGATCTGGCTTTTTAATTTCTCAACACTGAATACTATATTCTAAGATATGAAAATTACAAAATACCTCCAAAATATTTATTGACATTTTAAAGGTCACTAAAGACTTTCAACCCTTCAGCGGGGTCTGCATTATCGTATTCAGGTAGGTATAACTAAAAAAGATTTGAGAGATGTATAACATTACCTCAAACACCTTCCTAAAGGTGACTGTTGGGTCTTAGACTGTTAGATACAACAACAATTCAGTTTGACAAAACTGCAATTCAGTTTCTCGAAACTTTATTTTCGCTTGTGAAATTACATTAATCAGAATTTAACTAATCAATACTTTACTTGAGGTTGATAAACGAGGCACTATAAATCGAATAAATATAATTGAGACTTTGACTGGCCTTACAAGTATTTTTTCTTTACACAGCAAAATACGGCGAAGGTACATCGTCAGATTCCAGGATGTGTTTAAAAGATTCACCGGGGACGGACAGCGCAACTGATAGCCATTTGTTATTACCGAAACCCGAACACAGTAATTTCCTCAGCCCGGATGCTTTAAATTATCGAAGAGGTATTTAACAATGACACCAGAGAAAATAAATGACGGTGTCACAATAATAGATGGAATATAAAAGGATGTAACTCTGTAATAACTAAAAACAATTTCAAGAGAATTTGCAATCATTGCATCGACATTTATATAATATATACCGAGTGTCCCATAAGTCAACGCCCAAATAGATTTAAACTATAAAGCTCCATAATAAGAACCGTAATTAGAACCACCATATTACGAGTTCCGCGATTTTCAGTAAATTCTGAGTACCTTTGACCGTTTTTTGTGTTTGCACAGAGCTCTATCATGCTTAGATAATTATTCAAGAATTCATCATGAGGCCCGGAGTTCGTTAAAACCTCTAAAAATACGGAACTCAATAAAATTCACAAATCATAGAAATGGTTAACAAGGGTACCTCTAAAATTGCTCTACAGATAAGATCTATTGAGAATTTTACTTATGGGACACTCTGTACAGATATAAAAAGGGGAATTTATTAATTTAGGAAGCCGAAGACCTTCCATTCTTCCTGTTCCTGACATGGTAACCAGTAGCCTTAATATAACTCCGGAGAATCAAGACGAAGAGGGAGAGCCGGATGAAAGCGAAGATGAATTAGAAGATGACGTCCCGTGGAGGTCTCCTTCAGAAAAAATTGCGTAAGCACACATTTACACACCACACGATTATAATCAACTGCATCCACATGCACGCGTAAAATTTCATTATTAATAACAAATTAGTTTTAATAAAAAGACAAAAGTAATTTTAATTTGACAGTTTCAGTTAGAAAAATCATCAAGATCATGATGAAAATAATTTTTATTAAAACTTTTTTATCCTTCACGATTCGTTTTTTTTATCAATTATACACATATTTGTTTTTTTAATTTCTTGTAATGTTGTCAATGGGACGTTTACAGATTAATTCTTATATAATGACAGAATTGTCTGTGAACGACGACAACTCTTTCTCATTGTTTTAGCGTGTGTATTCAGTACTGTAGATCGAAGATCCGGATCACGCAACTTGCATGAATACCGCACAATATGTACGTCATTGTTTCATGTAAGTGGCTTAATTCTTTACTTTTGCATAGCTTTTTGTTTACTTTTATAAAAAAAATTATTGCATTGATTCGCATGATTTAACCCAATTAAAAAAACAAATTAATACGAGCAACATTAAAAACTGTAAATTAATAACAACCGTGAGAATACATTAATTATTGTAGTGAAACTTCATCTAAGTATAGTCTAAAAATCCTTACAGGTTTACTTATCTTGGGAACAACTAAACAACAACGTTGCTTCATTAAAATATAGCCTCCGCTTAAATATCTACAGCGTTTTTGGTTAACATCCATAGCGATAATAATAGGTACCTATTGTATGAATTTTTAATCTATGATAAACAATAAATTAAAATTAAACTGTGTAAAACATGGCACAGGAAAAATACTAAAATGGATTTCAAAATTATAAGCAAATCCGATTATAAAATTTTGACACACAATCGGGCTCTCTTTCGTTTTTTTTTTAATATACGTACTTAATCTTAATTATAAATAGATGTAGTCGAATTTACTCACGTATTTTTCGATAATACATATACAAGTATTCCTGTTGCACACTCCTCCTTGATCACCGTCGCGTCGAGTCGCACATAGGTCAACAATTATTATTTATGCAGCCATAATTAGGTTTTAAAAACCAACAGTAAACACATAAACAGTGTATCAAGGGTTAGGGGACACTTCCGAGAATCCTAATCAACCTCCTTCACCTAACACAGACACACTGCGAACGCATACAGGTTGTCAGTACTTGACCGTCAATCACTGCGTTTGTTTTCGTTATGACAGAGATTATTGCAAATATAAGTTCCAACGTGAATATTTCTTTTTCTGTGTCAGTTTTTGGAGTGATAATGATAGATTTCGATAAATCAGGTATGACTCTTTTTTTTATAATATATTTTACTTAGCCGCAATGTGTAATTCATATAATTTGGTAATCTCAAACAGAGGGTGTTTTCTTAGACACATTTTGACGTAGATTTACACTTAAAAATTAATTTGTTGTACTTCCCCATTCAATAGGATCATAAAACTTTTTTTTATTGTGAAGTACCGTCCTTTCATTAGTAAAAGTTACAATAATTGGCTGCAGAAGACTGCATTTCATATAAATAAGGCCAGTTCTAAAGATGTACATTTTTTTTTTTTTCGAAAAAATAACGTTCTTATTTGTTAAACAATCATTGCCTTTCATTGTTGTAGGAACTTCAAGCACATCAAATATGAAAATTGTAGCCCGCAGATACTTTTATTAATTAATGAAGACCAAAATTTACCAAATTTCGAAGCTAATTTTGTTTTTTTATAATGTCACTTATTATCGACTTACTGATGATGACAAAATAATGTTAAACCAAGGATTTTCTTTATTAAAATCTACATTGACGGAAAAAGGGGAAAAATTTCATAGGAAGGATGTGGTTTTTTTGAAAAACAATGTATCTCAGTTAAGCCGAACTTTTGAACTTTCTATTAAATCGTTGTATCGCCCGGGAAGGCCTTTGAAATCCTTTGATGAATCAAATGAACGAAGTAAGCGTCAAATAACCAAATAAATCCAGTCAACTGTAGGAGATGACACCATTGTCTACGCTGCACAAACATCCTTAAGAGTAAAAGGACAAAGAGATACGTCGAAAATTCTTAAAGAAATAACAAATTATCGGACTCTACCGCGCGAATATATAAAAGCAGTTGAATAAAGATAGTGTTACTTACTCGTTTGACGCCACTACAAGCTTTGACTATGTTCGTTGAGGCTGACTTAACAAGATATCAGTACGAGATCCATACCATACCATACCATATCAGCCCTGTAATACTGCCCACTGTTGAGCACGGGCCTCCTCTACAGCTGAGAGGGTTCAGGCCTTAGTCCACCACGCTGGCCTAGTGCGGGTTGGCAGACTTCACATACCTTCGAAATTCAGAGAACTTCTCAGGTATGCAGGTTTCCTCACGATGTTTTCCTTCACCGTTAAAGCGAGCGATAATTCACAAAGAATACACACATATTTTTTTAGAAAAGTCAGAGGTGTGTGCCCTTGGGTTTCGAACCTGCGGACATTGAAACGGCAGTCCGTTCCACTCCCAACTAGGCTATTGCTGCTTATGTACGAGATCCGCCGTAACACAAATAAGGTTAATATATCCTCCATATTATCTATTGTTACAAGCAAAACAAGAATGTTATCCACCAAAAAATTATTACAAGTCACAGATGGCTGTGCGGAAAGCAGCTTACAAAGCCATATTGATAATACTGTTACGCGGTTATCTATTTTTTTAGAAAAAGTACTATTGACGCTTAGCGGAGAAGAAAGAAAGTCTCGAACTCGAAAGAAATATAATTTGTATATGGCGTTGCGATGCCTCTCAGCAAGTTAAATACAAACAAAAATTCGATAATGATAATGAATAAGATGCTACTTTATTTTTGAGTTCATTTGGGCGACTTCAAGTGGTGTGTGGAAAGAATAATAAAAAAGTCTTATGGCAAAACCCTACGCCCTCATCCCCACAATTTTGCCGTCCAATAAGATTTTGATTTTTGGAAGAATCAACTAATGTGACAAAAGAAGAAATAAGCTACGACGGAGAATCAGTGAAAGCGCTGAAAGCAACAAAAATAAATTTGAATGAACTCTACCTATACTCTTATGTGCTGCAAGCGGAACAAAGATTACTAGTCGATGCAATATTTGTGGTGCAACATCAAAAGACTAACCAAATTGATAAAAACGTAACATCAAATGTCACTGGTGTTAATTTTGGACTATCTATATTGCACGCTAGAATTTGATTGTTTAAAAGTGTTTTACATTTGGCATATAATCTGTAAAAAAAATAGGGAAAGGAGGACTGAAAATGAAAACTAACTGGAAGCCCAAACAAAGACTCACATCCAAGAAATGTTTCGGACTGAAACAATTATTGGTAGACATGCCAAAAATAAATTTTGGAAATACCAATGATGGTAACACCAATAGAAAGTTTTTCGAGGATTCTCATTTGGCGGCAGACATAACTGAGATCAACTAAGAATTAATTTATATTAATATATAAATTCATTCTTAGTTGATCATATTAGAAACTATTTCAAGTGGACATAGAATTGATACCCAAAATACGACCAATACGCCGAAGACACAGGAAGATTGTACATAGCCCTGTATGAATGGCACCCTATGACTCCAACCATGCATAAAATATTAATACATGGGGCATGAATAATCGAAAATTCTTTGCTACTAATTGGCAGTCCAACGTGGTGGACTAAGGCCTGAACCCTCTCAGTAATAGAGGAGGTCCGTGCTCAGCAGTGGGCAATATATAATACAGGGCTGATTGCAATAGGTCAGCTATCGAAAGAGGCAACAGAAGCCTGGAATAAACATTTCTGCGTATATCGCAAAAACTTTGCTAGGAAGTTTTCGAGGGAACATTGTAATCACATAAATGTAACATTGTAATCAGATTATAACTGAGTTCGGATCCCCTAATAGGCAATATGAAGCCTAAAAAAAGATCTATTGCAAGAACATTTTGTCCTGAAACAATAGATATGCTAATACCAATAGATTCCAACACCGAACCCGACTTAGATAGTGTGCATCAAGATCACTTCATTATTGAATAAAAATAATTCTGTTTTTATTCCATAATAGAATCATCTTGCTGCTCGCTATGCTAATTATAACGGATCTATATTATTGTCATTTTTTTGCGAAGTTTAAAATTGTTAAACCTTTCACTCACTTATATGTTTTTTTTCCTTATGGCATTGAATGACGAGACGAGCATGCCGTTCGCCTAATGGTAAACAAAACGACCACCCATAAATAGTAGCAGCACCATCCAACATCTTGAGTTACAAAGTACTGTGTGGTATTCCACTGCGCTCGTCATCCTGAGACATAAGATGTTAAGTCTCATTATGTCCAGTAGTTACACTGGCTACAATGTCCTTCAATCCGAAATACAACAATGCATGCACACTACTCCTTGGCGGTAGAAATATACATTGCGGTGGTACCCACCGAGACGGACTCTTACATATGAGAGACCTGCCAATGGTTCAAGGAGAGTCCCGTAAAACCCCTAGAGACGTCATTATATGCATTTTTTTTTCAATTAATGTCATAATAAAAAATACACTATAATCAGTAATATACCACATAGAACCGATATAAGTGAAAAAATATTTTTGGCCGCATGAATCATAAATATTGAACTATGTGCGTCGTCCGTAAACTAATCCAATACCAAGATAGTGAGGGCGTGGGTTACCGCCGAGGAAAGGGCAGAGGACATTCGGTAGTATCGACAGTCGTGACAAAGACATACGAACGTTTAACACACACAATTTAATCTAAAAAAACTGTGTTTTAACAATTATGTGGTATTGACTGGAAGAGCTAGGAATGCCTAGCTGAGGATCGCGCCGTCTGAAGAATAAGTATAGCTGCAAGCGCGTTCGAGACAACACGAACGCGCTATCAGCTAGCAACGCTTTGTCATCTAGGGAAAACTCTGAATATAATGTCTGTACTTCGTGTGGCCAGATTTGCCTTTCTGGTATTAGTCTCTACAGTCAATAAAGAAAGTGTCTCAGAACAACCCCCAACAGTTGACGCTATTGAAACCATCTACAATAAATGTTATAGGCCAATGATGATGATGAGGTACAATTCCGACAAAAAGCTATTATACCTTGTGATTCGTTTAAAATACTTCATCCACATGAAACAGCGAATCAAAAAAAAACTGTTTAGTACGTATGCATGGGTTTCATTGCCAAGTAGAGGTTAACAAGATTTTATTTATTTGTATTTTCATGATTATATCGATCACTATTGTGACATTAATTTACCTGAAGCTTAGTACCTATTTGACTCAACATTTTGATATATTACATGATTATTCGTATGCAAGTGTGTGCATTTTATACCTGTCTCTAAAAACCCTGAACGTCAATCCCAATCGCACGGCCCGCCCCTTGCCTCCAGTGATGACGCCACCATCAGCAGCTTCTCGTCCCTGGCAGGCAGTGACATCGCACACAGCGCCTGGCGAAATGATTTTACCAGGTGAGCCAATGACAATCGCCAACTTCACATCGAGTAAAAAATATTGCTCCGTTTTTTCGGTAGTAAGTTACATTTGTTTATGTTACGTAATACTTAATCAACGATGAAATTAAGTATTATAACAAATTGATTTTATCATGTTATCCATATACATGATGTCCCAGAGAATAGTGACAAACTATAGTCGAGGGTGGTTAAATCGAAAAACAAAATGATGTTCAATAACGTATACGGACTCTAGTATGAAGTAGTTAGCACAGAAAAATATACTAGAACGTAGATAAGCCCTGACGAAAGAAGTGTGGATATAACATGTCTATCAAAGTTCAGTTTTAAAGTAAAAAATATATACCCACCAAGTGGATTGGATTATACGCTACCTGGATAGTAATCGACTTTTTGCTTGTGCTACTAGATTATTAGCTATTGTAGTAAATTAGAGGAAACATGCATTTACTCCGTTTTTTACTTAACTGTAGCCGAGAACATGAATGAGTTGGGAAAACACATGTTTAGACGTTAGATAAGTACACCGTACACCATGAGAAAACGTAAAAAAAAAAAAAATATTTAGGATTTTCAGTGATACATTATACATATCTTCAATACGCTTGTATGAAATTACAATCAACTTGAGACTTTAGGACGGGCATTTTCACAGTCCTTTTCCGACCATCAGCTACTTTGTAGAACTAATGCGAGGAATCGGGGTGTACGGCATCAGTAGTTATACAAATGTGTTACCATTATTAGACCGTTCGTGCAGGACATAATGTCTTGTTACAATTAAAAATGGGAAATAACTTTCATAACAACTTCAAAGAGTATAAGAAAGAGAAGGATAAATCTATTAGAGAAGTATTACCTGTGGCAAAGAAGATATTTCTAAGGTTGAATGGAGAAATAACAAGTGCTAAAAATTTAAGTGAATGACATTACTTGATAGGTACTAAGGTATGCATGATTTGATTTGATTTTATGTAATATTTTAAATCAATGAATGTAGTGTTTAAATATTTGTGTTACCACATTACATTAATCCGATTCATACAGTCTCCACCAAGTAGTGGACCAGGATTGAATAAATCGAGAGAAAATCGTTTACAATAAAGTAAAAAATAAACCCCAAACCATATGAAAATTCACCAAAAATCACTTGATATTTTTATGTAGTATAAAATTTAGGTCCAAAACTTAAAATGATAACAAGCGTAGCTGAATACATAAACTTCTACAGTTTCTTAATTATTTACTAATAGTACTCCTTTAAATTAGCCGCGCAAAGTTCGCGACACTTTGTGGTATATTCGGAGGCGCTTTTTTTGTTAGTGGATATATTTTCAAATACAAATTAGGTAGACTGATGTGAACGTGATTTTTACCATATTGTAAATAAACAAGAAATTCGGCTACCCTTTAGATATATTACAGATTTTTCCAATACTTATATTGAACATATATCTAAGGGTAGGTACTGATAGTATCTTCTTAACATAGTATATAAAACAAGCTCGCTTCCCGCTGTCTGTCCCTTAGATCTTTAAAACACTACGCAACGGATTTGGATGCCGTTTTTTTTTTAATAGATAGAGTGATTCAAGAGGGAGATTTATATGTACAAACATGGATAATATAGTAGAGAAACAATGATAATTTTAGAGGTTTCTAATGTGATGTCGTAAAGAAACACATTTCTTGCGCTTATATTGGAAACGCCGCGCTGGCGAAATCTTACAACATAGATCAAAATAACGTACTACAGTATTATTCACTTTAAAACGGACTACAAAAAGGTCCGCGATGGTATATGTCTATCTCTTAGGGATAACCCACTATAACTATTTATTATCCTTTACTTTTTACGAGAAATAATGGCATATTCACGAAGCGATTTTAAGCAATACAGCATTAGGTTATCCTTATCCAATAAATACTTTAAATACATTGTGCATTTAATATAAATCAATATGGGCCTTTACAGCATGTAATTTAAATAGATATTACAGACAAAAATGTAGGGACATGGCGGTACCGGCCGGGGGGCCGGCGGCGCGTGCCTATAAATAGCGCTTCAAAGGCCGCGTTTCACTCTACAGCACTTTATATTTTTGTGTGTATTCAGGTTGATTCGAAAATGGTTCAGGTTCACAATTCGGTTCGGGAAAATGCTTAGTTTGTATACAAAGTGACTTTTATACAAGAAAAACTCTTTAATGCGGACGAAGCCGCGGGCAAAAGCTAGTTTCTATATAAACATATTTTTTCATTTTATTTTACACAACGGTGTTTTCATTCTCCCCTTCTAATTAATTAATGTAAAAAAGATTTAATATTTGTAAGTAAGGGCGATAATTTACTGGTAAAACTCATTGGGGATAATTAGTAGAGTGCGTTCGCACAATAACCTCGGGTTCCAAGTACAATGAATTCATAGGCGACCTTCATTTTTTTTTTACAATATGATACAAATATTTTTATAAAGTTTTTTGTAGTTTCGTTGCCTTAGACATTTATAATTTAACAAAAATAACATACGTACGTAGAAGTGACAACTAGCCGTGTTTTGCTTAAAGCTGTACTATTATTATACCGTAGAAAAAAATATATCTAGTTCAATATTTTTACATTATTTTACTGCAATTATTCAACCGCTCATTAAAATAAGGTAAATTTGCACAAAAATAAAAAGTCTTGCTCCCTCTTTTATTATTTCAAATCAATGTGCAACAATTTGTATGTAGGTCTTTTGGATGAATATTGGCAGCATCTTAATCTACTTACAACATTCCAAACGTATTCCCCGCGGAAATTTAATTAATATTTTGTCTGTAGTCCCGAGTAATGAGTTAAGTTACAGAGGCTGGAATAATTATGTGTGTCCAACAAATTATTTGTTCTGCATATAAAACATGAAAAACCTTGAAATCGCTAATTATAGTAAGACATAATACGACCTGCTTACTAAATATTAGTGACTGCCTCGGTGGCGTAGTTGTATTGCGCACGCGTACAACTTCCACTCTAAGGTCTGACGTTTGAATCCAGGGTCGGGTAATGTCATTTTCTTTTCAATATTAGCCCGGAGTCTGGAATTTGGACCCGATATGGCGATAGGCTCACCCCCTATCACAGCATGGGACGGAAAACACAGAAAAAATGGGCACACTAGCCTACGCTTTCGGAAATATAAAGCGTGAGTGCACATGTGCATAAATGTAATGTAAATCTAAGTGATCCACAAAGTAAAATGATTCATTTTAAAGTGATTTGTCCAATAATATTCCATGCGTGTTTGTGTGCAATCTCCCCGAGTACGTAACCTAACCATTAGTCAACTAATCCCTTAGTCTTCTGCTCTCGGTTTCTGATAGATACCTCACTTTAATGTTTTCACTTTGGAAATTTCCACACAAACAAGACAAGTAAACGTGACGCGATTTATTTATTATTATGGCTCTGTGTTACATTGGCGATTGTTCAGGAAAGTATATTTTTCTAAATTTTGATCCGGTAACAGTAGTTTCAAAAGAAATGTCTGACATCTTTTAAAACCTTTGTTTTTATTTATGAAAATGCTTCAAACAAAAATTATAGCAATATGGCGAAAACCCTATTAAAAGTAATTTGTGTTAATTTATTGAGTGTTTTTCGATGTCATGTCGGTTCAAAGTTTCGTATTAATTTAATAAAAACAAAAGAAATGAATGTATCGAAACGCGTGCTACTGAAATATGCAGATATTGAACAGCGAATAACTATTCAAAATTTTGGGCATAACGAAATTATTAGGTATATTGAAGTAATTTCTGTACCTGTACGGTGCCAAATATGAGCGAATTTTAGTAATGAACAACAAAAGTGAAGGTGTTTGGGAATTATCGGGAATATAATGATCTCTAGCTTCTAGTCACATATAAATTATGAAACTCTGTGGTCAAAGTTGAGGGCTAACGCCTAATTTCACCATTCTCTGTTAGTTACTTTAACAGCCTGTTAACTGTCTTAACGGACTGTTAAGGTTTTTGAGTGTCCCACCAGCCCCTAATAGGTGATTCTTTTCCTTAAGAAGACGTTGTGTCATGGGTCGCGCGATACTTTAACATTCGCGATACTTTAATTTTAATATCCGATTTACTAACGCCGGGTTAATAAGATATTGGTGAAATTTGCCCTAAGTTTCCTAGAAATTAAAAGCAGTGAAGCAAATCATGGGCGATCCTACCGACGCGATGCACAACGGGTTTAGTATGTATAATTAATGTGTAGTTTATACGAAAAGTCTAATTAGAAAACAATCCCGGTAGTCATAATAACAATATCAAGAAAGTAAAATGTACAATGGCTACTGGCTACATAAAATATGTAAACAATAGGTATGCAGCATATGTTTTAGAACAACCCACTTAAAAAAACTGATTTAACAAAAAAATGACATATCTAAAGATTAATTTTAACTTGATGTTATTTATATTATTTAACTTTAACATGCTCAGGTACTGCTGGCTGAATTATTTCCCCGTGCATATGCCCTCGAGGTTATAAAAGCATGTAAATTCCTAATTGATGTTTTCTTTTGAATGTTAGAAAATTTGATAGCACAAATTTAGAGATGATATACACGTTTCACTACACTCGTTTTGTTACACTTTTTCAATTTATATAAATTTAGAAAAGTTTATTTATTCATGTAAGTACATATATTCCAGGACTTATTTTGACTAAATCTCTCTTTGTATCAATAGCTTAGCTTTTGCCTACTGTTTTATTTATTTATTTTTTATAACATACAATGTTTGTAATTTCCTTAATGACTAATTGGAGAATTTTCAGAATTGTGAAGGGTTTTCCACCAGTGTCGCCCTTCATTGGAGTTAGTCCCACGTTATGCTACTTACTTAAGGAGAAGAAGCCACTGTGCTGTCAACAACTAGCTCATGTCTGCGAACATTGCGCCTACAGAAATGCTAAAGAATATCAATGGCAGAATAAAACCATAATTCTCGCTGCAGACTACGCATCTAATGGAATTTACAATTTTATCATACCCTTGAGAGCGCATTTTAGATCTAAGACCTCTCTCAATCCTATTATATTGCTGCTGGAACGGCGACCGGATATTGCATTTTTAGATGCCATATCATATTTCCCACTAGTATACTGGATGATGGGATCTATTGACTGGTAAGCTACTCTACAGTTACCTTTGTTATAAGTGTACCGTTTTTATAAGACAAATATGTGATATAAAGTTTTATCTTAATTATTTTCAGCTTAGATGATCTACTGAGGGCTGGAATAACTTTAGCTGAAAACGTAGTTGTGGTAAATAAAGAACTCTCAAATTCTGCTGAGGAAGACAGCCTTGCTGATTGCAATACTATAGTCGCTGTACAAACTATGTTCAAGTAATTTATTTTAATTTTACTTTAGTATTTATCGATTCTAACATTAATAATAGTGCTCATGCTACGGCGAAATTTTAGTAATAAATGCCAGCGAATTTTATGTAAATGTTACTTCTTCGTGGTTTCTATTAAGTATGTGCGTAAATTTACATTCTCAATTTACAAAAGTTATAAAAATCTTTTACAGGTTTTTTCCATCGATCAAGTCTATAACTGAACTGTCACAGTCATCCAACATGCGTTTTATGCAATTTCGGGCGCACGACAAATATGCGTTACATCTTTCAAAAATGGAAAAGGTAATTTAGGTTCTTGAATAATACATATTTTTTTAATATGACACAACTGCGTCATGTCGTTTTAAGTTTAAAATATATATTCCACAGCGTGAAAAAGAACGCGGGTCTCACATATCATACATGTTTCGGCTGCCGTTTGCAGCTGGCTCTGTGTTCTCGGCTTCGATGTTGGACACGTTGCTTTACCAGGCGTTTGTGAAAGATTACGTTATAACGTTTGTGCGCTTGTTACTGGGAGTGGATCAAGCTCCTGGATCAGGATTTTTAACATCGGTATGTATGAGTTGCATTGTCACTGCTGCTACATTGTGTGTACTATAATACCATGCCCTGCAATAATACGAACGAGAATGTCCTTATCGTCATTCATATACCTCATCTATGCACACGAAAAATGTATTGTGAAAGCTGTTTTCTCATCAATTGAAATCAATTATTACTTATTGCTGCTCTATTAGTAGTTTCTAATGAGAGCATTCTTTATTGTATTAAAAATACCTATATTATTACAATTATGGGAAATGACATGAGAAAAAGTTTATTACTAATTGATAAATCGTTATAGATATTTAGATTTATGTAACAATTATGCTTGCGAATATTGTGTTCCTCATATCATAAATAATTACTTTGATTTTATGTTTGGCTGAATAATCTGAGCGAATTATATTTATAATTAGTTAGTCTAAGCGCAAAAGTGCAATGAGCCCCTGAGTTTGAATTTATATGTTAACTAGAAATTGGAATTGACAGATGAAAATAACTAAGGAAGACATGTGGATCCGTACTTACGGTCGTCTGTATCAAAAATTATGTTCAACGACTTGCGAAATTCCGATCGGAATTTATCGCACTCAGGATACGACCCTGGCAGATGCATCTCACCACGTGAGTATGTCGCCACGGACCCCGTCAAAATGGTTTTGGTCACGCTTCGCGAGAATGCGACCATCGCGTGCCTCGGTGAGTCGGTCAACTCCTACAAACAACATTTTATCTCCTTAAATACAGTCCTTTGATGCTATCTACGAATGAACGTTCAGCTATTGCACGTTATTGACTATTTTTCATAAAATGATTAATTTCGTTTGATTTTTGTAGGCCGTATATTTGGACTGTATTTCGGGTACTCGACATTTTTTGACTATCTCGCGTCAACGCCACACTGTCTCTTGTCTATTATTACTTATTTGTATCTTACATCTTGGGCCTAACACTTGTGGCGTATCTGTAATTAGTTGATAGCATACTTTATGACTCTATATCTCACGCGTGACTTTGTTTTGTCTTTATAATATTCACGTGCTTTAATTTCATGATCTATCGCAAAATGCTAGAGGCAAAGAGATAGGTGTACTTGCTTGTGCGCAGACACTTGATGTCACTGAAATACTTTTTACAACATACGTTAATATTATATAAACGGCAAAATAGAATAATTCGTATACCGGTACATGACTCGATGATCGCAGTCCCGCCTCTATGTTATCTATATTTATAGTGTGTGTTTTGCATGCCTTACTGTATGAACTATGTATAGTGTTACAAAATACGATAATTAATTAATTTAATAGAACATAGTGAGTATGATCGATGTTGCAATAATGCTAAAGTAGAATAATAGCTGAAAGTCGAGTTGAACCATCAGCAATACCAACGCCACTCCGCATGGATCTGGCATATATAAAATACGTACAATGCGTATTCAAATACTTCATGATGTAAAAACCCAAGTTCTTAGCTACAATAGCGATCACAAATAAATAAATGGGAGCATAAGTCCGCAGTTGCTTTAGCTTTATGCATGTCATTACCGTAGTCTTTTTAGTAAACTTCACATTTATGTTTAGAAAAATTACATCTAATTACGTTTGTTTTGTTGCTATGAAAATACTATTAGTGTACCACGATAACAGAATCTACCAGACTAAAGAAATACATCATTTTGGAATACTAATACAAATTGTAATTTTATAAATCGATAATCGATATAACTATACGAAAATATAATAATTTCAAATATTACATAGTACTTGCTCATTATGGCAATAAAATTTACTAGTAATAATATACAAGCCTACACTGCCATTCAACGTTTAGGGAAAATATTGGAAACAATCTGTAACAAAATAGTTGCAGCAGGAGGAAGGCGAAGGCGGAGAATTCCCGGCGTGCGGGCGCCGGGAGGCTGCCAGCTGCCTAGGTGGCTGCTACGGGGAACGCACGCCGGCGGTAAGGTCACCACCAGAGGCCTTTTACACGGACTGTAACTAAATATAGTCCCATAAAAGCTTTTCAATTATCTCTTACGTTGTGTTTATGAAATTATTCTGATACGTGAATATTATGCTGTACCGTTGCACCAAATTCGACTCTAAGCTTTTATATTCACGATATAGAGTCATGTATAACTATAAGCCAATAAATAAAATAAACGTATTACTGACAATTAGTATATTATAGGTATTCACTGGAGGCTGAAAATATAGATTTTGTCATAGGGAAAGTGGATTGCAATAGTTTTATCCTTCCAAGAGATGCCGTTACAAAACAGGTCTTGACAGAAAATAATATTTGGCTCACATAGTTATAATAAATATGTTATTATAACTGTGCCAATGTTCATTAATCTACTCGAAAAATCATGAGACAGCCACCGATTACGTAATGAAATATTTCAAAAGAGATATCCTACCTTATCCATTCATTGATATTATTGATGCACAATATAAAATTTATTCAAATCATCATTTAGAACGGTGATACAAATACTAACATCGTGTATCCATTTTCTATACCGACAACAAAATGAAAAGATTAACAAAAATTTTCACCTTACATAAATAAATGAGTAGAAGACATACATACACATGTATACCCAGTCGATGAGACTTACTTGCATATTGTGAGCTCTAGATATTAGTTTTAGATGTAGTTTTAGGTAAAGCCCGTTTTCCAATCACTGTCACACTGCAAAACGGATTTTTTATAGTTGGTAGATACGACAAATGACAAGAAAAAAAAAGAAAAAATACATTATTCGCGTACTAGTCACTCATGCGCCCTGTAATGAATCTGCGAGAAAACATGCATGTAGTTTTTTCAATCACGAACAGCAACAATAAGCTGGACATAGAAGCGTGAACATTTAGTGTGCACATTTTTTAATTACCTGTATATACATTAGCATATTATAATTCTATAATTTGTAGCCATTCAACGGATTATTGTTGCTGTCGCGGCAATAATACGATTAATTATTCGTAACAATTTAAGTCATAATAAACATGTAATATTAAATTCGCAGTATTCCACAAGTCTCGCAGACGAAGCGCGAGATAATCATGCACAACAAATTGAGCGAGCAGAAATTGCTAATTTGGTTCGTTCACGGATGGAATCACTGAATCTCACCGGTGTTGATTATGATGACGTAAGCGAAAAGCGCAATAGCCTATCTTATGTAATAATAAATCCCAGTTGCGACCTTAACTTGCAAGAGGGCGACATTATGTAAGTTTTACAAGATCATACTAATTTTTTGTTAATGAAAAGTGTGCCCAATGGGATAGTTTTAATTTTAATCACGATGCAATGATGAATTCAGGACGGGTTCAGAATCTAGATCAACGCAGCTACCATGCTGACACGTGTAGAGAGATGCGTAGGTATCTACTATTTGAAATAGTATAATATAATACAAATACTATATACGTATTTTGTATTTCAATACTTAATAATGTAAAATGTAATTACTAAATAAATATAAAATAGGTACATCTTTGAACATTTGATCACCATCATTAACTCATCGTTACAAGTTAACTTAAAGAAAATTGTCCATGCTCACCACTTTAAGCGTGATAAATTTTCAAGCCTTTGTGTGGACCTAGTTGTCTAGTTTCAATTTAGTTTAGATTATGATACCTATCTGTACTGTTAATTTTTTTAAATATGCGTGGATGGCCGAATAGCAGTGATAGTGCAACATACAGATAATTTATTATAAATTATAATATTATGGATTTTACTTTTACAAATATGTCTTAGAGGGACCCCAAATTTAGGCCGATTATGCTGATAACCCTCATCTTATCTTGTTATTGAGCTATTTCTAAAAAGTAATCATAGCCAGATCGATTTATCGCCTTCAAAACCCCTTGCATACTCAATTTCATGAAAATCCTTGGAGCCGTTTCCGAGATTTAAACTATATATATATACAAAAAGTGTTCGTTTAATTCTATAACTGTGAAAGTTTGTAAAGATCAAATCCTAGTCTTGTATAAATTTCAAAGTTATCCAGTCTAGAATTTGTGCCCGATAAAGGTATAAGCTCGCCTCCTATGACATAATGTAATGCAAAAGTAACGCCTCGACCTTCCCTTCGGGAATAAAAGGCGTTGCGTGTGCGTGTTGTATGAATTAACTTGATTATATGAATTTAATAAGCAATACGGGGCTGGCCGTACCTACTTATGCAGTACATACAAAAAATATGATGCAATCTTTCTCTCTGGCAGATGTCAAAATCTGTCTGGGTTAAGCATTTAGCAGCCATATGTAGAATTAGCCACCGATTGCAAAATTGGTTATTACATATTGAAATTGAATCAAAATTGGTCATGTTAAATATTTTTACGTTTATGGTGGTTTTTGAAGGCGATTTAATTTCTTGTTAAAAAAATTATTTTATGATAAAATGTAGTCATCTAAGGTTCTTATCCCTACCTACCTACTCTACCTATCTATCTGTATACCAAAATTCTGTTCGGTTCTGCGGTCACCAATCGATATCCACGATGCTCCGAGCATAAGGTAGTTCGTTATAATTTCGGATTTAATCATCCACGCACATTCGAAAAAGTTACTTGGCATAAATAGGTATACACCTACTCGTATGGATACGGTCTTGAGACCTTTTTAGCGACAGAGATATCAATAGAGAAAACTGTCCATAAGTAACGATTTTATAACAGATTTTTTTTTTCAAACAAAGTATTTAAAATACCTATTTTGAGTGGTGTTTAACATACAAAACTTAATATCTATTTTGTATTTGCATTTGAAATGGAAAATTCTACAAGTATTTGTATCCAAATATTTTTATCAAACCATTTTGAATATCTCTGCACGTGTAACATTTTATACAGGTTCAATATACTACTTAAACAGTAGATAAGTTTGCATTACTAAGGGGTAGAATCTTACGTTTAAGCTTTTTAATACCAAATATGAAAATGAACAAATTTGATAATAGCAAGCGCCAGGGATATCAATTAAAATTTGCAAAATATAAAAAAATATTCTTTACGATATCAAATAAAATTTGCAAAATGTATATTCTTATAAATACCAAATGTAAATCTTATGTTATAAATATTTTTACAACAACATTTATGTATTTAGACGAAGATAAAATCAGGAAGCCTATATTATCTTCAAATTAGCCTAATTGTGATTTTAAAAACAATATCTATTATTTTGATACTATAACAGTCGATTTAGGGAATGTAAAGTAATTTTGAAAATTTTATTAACCTTCGCCAATTGTTTTATTTTCAGATACCTTGTCCGTCCATCTCCATTCTCAGCACAAAAAACCTTCGAGCGTCATAACAGCCGGCGTAAATCAAATATTAGTTTCTGCTCTCAAGCTCTGATACAAGCTCAAAGTGTTGCCAGTAGGAGGGGATCAGGTATCGGACCGAGCTTTTCACAACCGCGTGCACCTCTCTCTACTACTAAAGCCAATTCGTTATCTTTACCCGACAGTCCAACCATCATTACAGACTTCAGAGGCCGATCAAACTCACTCCGCGTCGTCGATGACATTTTGTTACGACGTTCAAATTCTTTACGTCAAGGTCTCAGCGGCGTTGGTTCTCGACGACGAAAAAGCAGCCTCGAAGAGATAGGCATATCACATTTCAATTCTTTGCTGCAGCACCAACAACAACAGCAACAGCAAGATGCTATAAAGATAGCTCTCAATGGCAGCATCGGTTTGGAAGTGACACCACCTGAGGAAATGTCAGATCGTATGCTAGGTTCGAGCATGCAACTGGGCGGGTATCAAGATGTCGCAGCTGCTCTGCCTTCCATTTCGATGGGGTCTTCTCTGACTGCACCGCCGACCCCGGATCCGCAGCAATTACAAGGAACCATCGTATGATACCATCTTATGTGGGGACGACGAATCAGTTCCGTTATTAGAAACAAGTGGACTTAGGACTTTAGACTGGAGACTTTATTCCTTCGTAAAATATTTAATACTAGCTATGTCCACTTTATATCGGAACTCGTTACTATCTTGTAGCGTCTCTACTTATTACGTAGTAGTATACGTGCAACTTTTATGAACTTAAAAACTGTATTAACTTAATCGTGGTGTGTAACTGTACGGGAAAAAGAGCTGTGTACTTTAAGCGGGATCAATTAGTTCATAGTTAAGGGGGGTATTACAAAATCGGCATAACATTGTTTGTAAATATCTAAATTTTAACTACGCAACTATGTATATGGGTCTGTATATATCAATAACTAAATAAATAACATTTACAAATACTTATATAAAATGTATATAACTACTTATACATATATTAGAAAGTAATTCGAATACAACATAATATTATATACATTAGTTAATACATAAAAAGTAAATATTGTAGTACCTAGGTACCTATCTTACAGCTGATTCCTCTAGATTTAATTGACCAAATCATAAAATATATATATTATATGTATAGCGTTTTTAACTAAAGATTAGAGTCCGCATAAAAACGAAATAGAAAATACTTATCTATTATTAGACACGTTAATAATTTGTAAAATTTAACTCATATAGTATGAAAACCTCGACATTAAATCGTATAGTCAACATCAAAAACATGCCTTTTATTTTGTAACTTCCTTTAAAAGCGACGAAGACGAGGTGGACGGAGACTCGTCCTCTTTGGCGAAGGGTTTATCAAAGCTAATTGATGCATGAATTACCGAAATGAGGCAAGCCATCTGATTGATATTAGTCTTAAAAACATGCGAAACAAAATACACTGACTAATGAAAATGAATGGTGCTGAGTTGAACAAGGCAAGCTGGGCTTGACAGGGCGTGACACCGGTCATAACCGTACTCCAAAAGAACAGTGTTACGAACTCCCTAAAATATTTACCTTTAAAGCTAAGTAAAAAAACCCTACAATAGCCAAATTCATTTGAAAACAAAACCCTTCCCCTTGATTTAGATACTTGCCGAATAGAGACGAATACGAGTGTATAAACAGCAAATTAGGGTGTTTTTGATCCATAATAATTCATAGTCATATTTATTCACCAAGTTATTCGGCGAACTATTCGCCATTAGTTTGGATTCTTCAGAAAAAACTAAATGATGTCCCAATTTTTTTTTTGTTTTCACTCTTCGAACATACGTTTGGGTACAAAAAATCTTAGAATTACAGTTTTTGTCTCTCTCTTCTTGGTCACGTGCTTTATTACTGAAGGTCGTGTCCCTGAAAGGCCTTCGTGGTTTTATCTACTATTCCGTTCCATTTTGTTCGGTTTTCGGCTTCTCTTAAGGTAGTCGTAATAGACAATCCAGTGAGGGCAGTCCTTTGGTCCGACCAGCGGCTGGGTGTCCGGCGGCGAGGTCTTTTTCCTTCTACTTTGCGCACCACAAACAACTTGTCAATGCTATTTGTTTAACGGCGGGCAATATGTCCAAAATAACCGAAGATCCTTTAGCAGCAGATCGCTGACAGTCTAGTTTTTATGTGTAGATGCTCGAGGATGGATTTGTTTGTTCTCATGGCGGTCCATGGGATACGGAGAATTTTTCGCCAACACTACATCTCGAAAGAGTCAATCTTCTTTCGTTCTGTGGCCCGAATCGTTCACGACTCTGAGCCATAAAGGAATATGGGGAAGACCAGGGTCCGGACTAGTCTCGTCTTGGTGACAGTGGAGACCCTTGTGTCATGTCAAATATGTGTTAACTTGCTCATTGCAGTTTTGGCCATTTGAGTCAATTTCCTAATTTCCCGTTCGCATCGTCGCTGGTCAGTAAGTAACAATCCGAGGTAAACAAACTTGCTAACAAAGTCCAGATTAGAAAGTTTTCCCGTCCTAGAAAACTGACCGGATCTATCGATGACGATGACCTTTGTCTTTGATGTATTAATCAGAATCCCAACTAGTTCACTCTCTTGTTCCACTTCGTGAAATAGATCAGCGAGCTCCTTCTCCGAAGATGCGAAAAGTGTAGTGTCGTCTACATATCTCAAGTTGCTAATTTTTACTCCGCCGATTAAGACACCTCCTTCCCATTTTTCTAAGGCTTTCCTCATTATGTATTCGTCATATATATTAAAGAGAATGGGCGAGAGAAAACACCCTTGTCTGACCCCTTTTTTTGGTTATTAAGGGGTTGAGATGACATAATTGACCCTGACCATGGACTTTCCGTCTTGGTATAGATTGCCACAGGCAGTCCCATCTAACGGAATCAAACACCTTCGAAAAATCAATGAAGCACATTAGTAGAGGTGTATTAAACTCTCGGCTTTTCTCAATTATTTGCCTTACATTCATGATTTGTTCCATTGTGCATCGACCTTTCACAAAACCCGCCTGTTCACTGGGTATTTGCCTCTGTAGATAAGATTATAGTCGGCCGTTGATTATGTAAAGCAGTATTTTGCTGGCTTGAGATATAAGTGTAACTGTTCGGTAGTTCTCGCATCTTCTTGTTGATTCTTTTTGTGCAGTGGGATTAGAAGGGACTTTTTCCAATCACTGACCCATTTACCTGTTTTCCAGACTTGATTGCACAGGGCAAGCATTATTTTCACCCCCTGATCCCCCGTGTGCTTAAATTCTTCAGCAAAAATTTTGTCTGTAGGTACCGACAGATTTGTTTGCTTTGAGCTTTCGCAGAGCACTTCGGATTTCAGATTCGAGTTGTTGTTGTTGTGGTATCGAGTGTCGAAATAAACAAGAACTAACTAATTTCTAGATAGAAATCTTGATACAGACAATTTCTATTTTAAATATCTCTGTTTAAAGTGAGCAAAAATGGCGAATTTTATTTTGTTCATCTCTTAATTCTTAGTTGCTTGGAATTATTCTAGTTCAATATATCCAAGCAAAAAAATATAAAAAGGAAAGAAAGAAAGAAAATAACTTTATATCTTTAAATCCAAAAGGCTCCTAAAAATAAATATGACAACAAATAGATATTAGAGCAAAACATTCAGAAACAGAAAAGAAGAAAGAAAATAACCAAATACTTTTAAATCAAAAAGGCCCTTAAAAATACTCATTAAAAATTAAGCCCCTAAAAAATCCCATCACACTAATTTTCCTCTCAATTTAAGGGAAATCTTGTACCCTATCAAGAAAGAACATTACAGAATTATCGGAATAGACCACGCGGCTTGGCATGATCGCGCGCGTGTTAGCGGGAACCGTCACGCCACAATAAGGGTGACAGTTTCAAGGAGCGTCTGCCATATTACATTGTCACAGTAATTCGCACGCAAATCCACGCCAGTCCCGCCCTCTGGGTCGCGGTCACTTGAGTGAGACCTAACTAGGCATTCTCGCCAAATTGACTAATCGCTATTAGATTATAATGTCTATTATAAACGTGAATTCATAATGACGCCGCTAATCAAAATATCGTACTGTTTTAAGATCCGGTGCATACTGATGCAATTGAATGGACGCATCATTGTTAAAACACAATATCCACAATTGTTTTCGATAAATCATAAGACAAACGAGGTATAATCTAATATGAACTGCTCAAGCGGTCAAAAACGATAAAAAATCCAAAAATGGTACTGCGCTACTCGCCAATTTGTCGGGAGAGAAGCGTATACTGTGGGAGGGAGGAACTTCGTGTTTCCCCGTACAACTTCACTACGCATCCTACGACTTCCACTGCGTGACGAAATGGACGGAGATTCCGAAGTTCTACACGACAGTTTTATTGTATTAATCGGTCTACTTCAGTAATGTTACAACTGGTGGGTTGGCCGCGTCGTTGTATGCGATGCGATTGCATTACATTGTAATGGCCGCTACACTGTCACAGGAAAAAAAAACGAAATTACTTGGTGAAAAGTCACGTGGCTTTTACATACATACATTTTATGTATGAAAGTAAATTATAGTTAGGTGATTTTTTGGGTTCCGCACCTCAATAAAAAACGGCAAAATTTATACGAACACTTTGTTGTCCGTATATATCCGTCGGTCCGTCTGTCTGTCAAGACCCTTTTTCTCAGGAACGCATAGAAGTACCAATTTGAAATTTATAATCAAATGCTCGGGGGTCTACGCTCTCTTTTAGCTACGAAAAAATCATAAGATATAGAATATATTGCGATTTAATAAGGGAATCAAAATTCAAAACCCATAGGGTACTTCCCGTTGACTTAAAATCATGAATTTGGCAAGAAACAAAGTCTTACAGCACAATATTTAAAGGAAAATATCTGAAAACCGCTGACTATGTATTTTAATAATAAAAAAGCTAATATACCATTGCTAACTTTTTAAATTTGATTAATTTATATTTGATTGATACCTACAAGTTTGTACTGAACCCTCGATACCCGAGTCCAACTCGCACGTGTAGGGTATTTTCTTTTTTGTGATAAGACCATTATAAGTATGTAATCACTAATCAATAATGTATTTTATATATAAACATAGCAATTGGTTAATAGGAATTCATAAACTTATAACAATTTTCACACAAACGTCTCGCAAGATTCTAATTAAGAAGATAAGACGGCCATAAAATTCTCGATAGAAAGTCGTCAAAACTTAGTTCAGCTATTGCTATTCAGTCGCAATTTCCAACGCAATGAAATTTCATTTGGATCTGGTAATCTTTATCGCAGAATTATTTATCATGGTGAATATAATTTTAAAACGCATGTGTCGTGAGTGTGACTCTGAGTGCAAACAAGGGTTTAAATTTTAATGTGCTTTAATTATACTGTTTATGATCCTATAGGTAGAGTCAAAAAATTGCTCAGCTAAGGTAAGATAAGTTCGTATCTTATTTCTTTGCTGTAAAACCTTTTACAATTATTAACTATATAGTGGACCATAGCCTCGTTGGGAATGGAACAGTCTGCCGAGACAATGTCCGGCGGGTCAAAACCCAAAGCACACACCTCTGACTTTTCGAAGTTACGTGTGCATTGTTTATCAATTATATTATCGTTCACTTTAAAAGTGAAGGAAAACGTCGTGATGAAACCAACATACCTGAGGTTTCTCTATAAGAATCTCTAGGGTATGTGAAGTCTGCCAATCCGCACAAGGCCAGCGTGGTGGACTAAGACCTTAAGACTCTCAGTTGTAGAGGAGACCCGTGCCCAGCAGTGGGCTCATTGTCGTGCAAAAAATAAATAGAAATCATGAAATGGTTTCACTGCTATTCCAAGGCTATGACTGCCTTACTTATGTTTATAAATGCGAAGTTTTTTGTGGAATGTCAGAAGTAAACAATACACATAAAGAAAATTTCCCCAATTAACATAACTTACAAGCAACTTTATATTATAGAAAAGTATACTGTGGGAATTTAATATCCATAAAACTTCTTTCTTATGCCGGCGCAGCCGTGAATGATACCTAATTTTCTATAACGCTTGATCATAATTTTTTTCAGTGCAAAGGAAACGACTGTCATTCAAATGTAAGAATTTATTTAATACTAGATGGTAGAGGTGTTCGTTGCGTATCAAAGATAGTAATTAAAAACCGCTATTGGATGCAATAGCTAAATAGCGGCTTTAGTGATTCTGAAAACTGTCTATTTCTAACAGCGACTATATAACACCTAGACTCCTAATAACAGACGATGCAATGTAGCTTACCGTTCAAAATCATTGGACATGGATGAATCATTAATTATTAATGTCGCAACACAGCATCATGCAGAGCCGGCCACCTATTATCACATCGCAGGCGTGCAAAGCTGCACTAATTAAATATTATAATCTGGCCCACATTTGCTACGTATTGCATGCACCAGAAGTGACAATAAACTTTTTTCTTTCTTTTTTCCTTTAATAATCTTTACAGTGTATTTCACATAGCCCGAAAGTAAAAGGAATTCATAAATCAAGCAAAACATAAGAAACGTTTCCCTGGTAATCCTTCAGACTATACGACACCTACCAAAAAAATCATATGTAGGAGAATTATCGAACTATCTGACAAGATAATACTTAAAAATAAAAACAAAGAATTTATTATCCAAAACACGTTACATGCGTAAAAAAATAGATAGCTTGAAAAATATTTTAAATGAGTTGGAAAATAAACAATTAATTAATTCATGTAAGTCAGATCTACTTAGTAAAATAGGAATAACAATTAAAGAATAAGCAAAAAGACAAGTACTTAAATCTAATAAAAAAGGAGGAAATGTAAGAGCAAATGTTCTAAGGAACTTAGAACATTTGCTCTTACACAAAATTTTTATTCTGCTAAACCATACAGATAATATCTGATATCAGATAATATCACATATTAGGTATGCGAGACAATGTTTCCAAACCTGTCTGCCGTCTGTGAAAATTCTCAATAAATGGTCCAGACCGTAGATGGTAAATCAGGATTCACTAAGGAAGTTTTAAATTGTGATGTTTTAGTTCCCTCATTTGAGCCAATAAATAGTGATTCAACTAAACCATCGAACAATCTTAACAAAAATCTTGAATCTGAGATGGAAAATGTAATGAATTTGCCTTTTCCTCAATTAAATTCTGATACAGCTCTATTGAATGAAAAATCTACTTCTTTAACCAAAACGTTCATACAACCAACAAGAGGAAAAAACGAAGAAAAAGATTATCTAGCGCAATTAGAGTTAAACAATTGAGGGCAGCAGCTTCAAAATATACAAAAAGCCATAGAGAAGTTCATCAAGAGGCTTCAAGAAAATATAATGAAAGTCATCCTCGAATCTTAAAACAAGCTGCTAAAAGTATAAAGGATCTTATCCTTAAATTAGGAAAAAAGTTAATAAGGCTTACAAAGCAAAAAAATCCAGACGTAAATCGAGTAGCTGCCACCAGATATCCTGAAAAGAGTTTAAAAACTAAATTAAAGCCCAGTGGGGCTAGGATGTGAAAAGAAAACAAGATGCGTCTCCGCTTCGTTTTATTGTGATTGGTTGAGTGTGGGTGTTTTTGATGTTTGTGATGCTTTACAATATTCTTTAATGTTCTGTTATGGAGAAGATGGTTATAACATTAATGCATTTAAACACGATGAGATAACTAAATTACCTACCGATAAGACAGTATCTGCATCAGAATTTTACAGCTATAGGGTTATGGAGCGTAAGGGCGAAGTGTGTTATTTATTGCGGTTCCGTAATCTTTTAAATCAATTTTTAATAGATATGTATGCAAAAATTGAGACTGAAAGACTTAACTGGATTCGTAATAATCACAAAATCACTGAGAAGTGAGGAGTACGTTCATTTAAAAGATGCTTTATCAAAAAATGATGAACAATCATCAATGATAGGAAAAATGGTTGTGTTGCCTTTTTCTTTCACTGGTGGACCCTGTGTCCATAGTATGTATGTGCCATTCATATGCATGATCGAACGCAGAATGCAATGACATATTATGTGCGTCATTATGGACGGCCAGATTTATTTATCACATTCACCTGCAATCCTAAGTGGCCGGAAATAACAGAGCTTTTGAGTGAAGGTCAACAATCTTATGATAGACATGACATCATAGCAAGGGTTTTCAATGTCAAAGTAAAACATATGATGAAACTTCTTACAGTAGTAGGTAGTATTTTTGGTGACACAAGGTGTACACCATAGAATGGCAAAAACGTGGACTCCCTCATGTCCATATTCTACTGTGGTTAAAAGAGAAAATAAGACCAGAATCTTTTGACCAAATTATTTGCGCTGAGTTACCTGATCCAAACCTAAACCCAGATCTTTATCAAATTATCAAGACAACGATGGTTCACGGTCCATATGGATCTTTCAATTCAACCTCACCCTGTATCGCCGATGGTAAGTGTACAAAAAAATACCCCAAGTATTTTTAAAAGACACTCAAACAGGAGAAGACGTATATACTAAGTAACTTAGTATCGTAGACGATCTCCAACAGACAATGGAAGAACGTTCAAACTTAACGGACTTGAAATCGACAACCGATGGATAGTGCCGTACAATCCCGTACTATCCCATACATTCAGGACTCATATTATTATTGAGAGTTTTAACTCTGTAAAATCTATTAAATATATCTGTAAGTATTTAAATAAAGGATCTGACCAAGCAGCATTTACCGTTGAGGATTTTGATGAGGTTACGAAGTATCAGATAGGACGTTACATCAGTAGCTCTGAAGCAGTCTAGCGCTTATTTCGTTTTCTCATTCACGACTTTCAGTGATGCATCTTGCTGTAAATCTTGAAAACGGTCAAAAATTTTTTTTTACAGAAAAAAGTGTGGTTGGTAAAGTACTTAATCCTCCAAAAACAACCCCAACGTCTTTTTTTGTGCTTTGCCCAGTTGATAATTTTGCAAAAACTCTTTTATACGTAGAAGTTCCAGCAGCAGCTTGCATTTCTGATTCTCCCTACAAGACTCGTGAGCTGTTTGACATTATATTAGTTTTTTGTCATGTAGGAGATCCACTAAAATTATGGGAGGAGTATCGATACTATTTTTCGGAAAATATTAGAAGACAGAGAACGAGACGGTGGAAATGTTGAGCTGATGCTTGACGTTATTCACAACAAATGTCTCATACTACTTGGAGATATTGTTATGGCAATGTCAGGAAAAACTCTTCTTCAGTTCTGTCTCCACTCTCCAACACGAGATACAGAATGTGTTATCCGTAATCGTCAGTATGTTAGTGAATTGGCTTACGACACCATCTATTTAACTAGAACTGTAGCAGAAAATGTTCCTAAATTGAATCTAGAATAGAAAAAAGTTAGCGATGAAATTTCAAATTCGATTACTTCTGATTCTGTGCAGTTATATTTTCTTGGTCCTCCAGGTGGTACTGGAAAAACGTTTTTAATCAATTTGCTGCTCGCTAAAATTAAGAGTGAACAAAAAATCGCTGTAGCTGTAACTTAGGTTATTCTGAGTCACCACTTTGTAACATCTTTAAACAGAGTGATATGGCTCATGTACTACGAAAAGCAAAAAATATTATCTGGGATGAGTGCTCTATGGTTCACAAAAAAAGTATTGAAGCTCTAAATAGAACACTCTAAGACATTAGAGACTGCGACCGAATTATGGGGGGAGCAATTGTTTTCTTGGCTGGTGACTTTAGACAAACATTGCCTGTTGGGCCTCGAGGAACACGTGCAAATGAGGTTAAAGGCTGTATCGAGTCCTCTATTTTATGGCCATTTGTCAAAGTTCTGTCTTTAACTATCAATATGCGTGTTCATCTCCTGCCAAACCCAAAAGCAGAGGAATTTTCAAGATTACTGATCGATATAGGTGATGGCAAGGTTTTAAAGAAGACGAAAGAATAAATGTATCCTGCATTGATTGTGAAACTGTCCCAGATTTAATCTCCTTGTCTGAAAAAATATCTCCAAATATTAATACAGCTGGCGACAATTGCAGATCATGGTTAAAGAAGAGAGCCATCCTCACACCAACAAATGAACAAGCCAATTATATTAATAACATTTTAGCGGAGAAACTGCCGACAGAGCAAGTAAAATATGATTCAGTGGACACAGTAATGAAGGATAATGAAGCTGTTCACTACCCTGTGGAGTTCTTACACACTCTTGATCCACCAGGGATACCTCCTCATATTCTTCAACTCAAGATTGGCACAATTGCACATATATATACTGTAATTAAATGTAAATAAACTTTGAAAAAGAAGTCTTGAGTTTTCATTTACAATGCGAAAGAACTTTTCCCAACCTAATCTGATCAAATGCCATACAAAATCACGTTAACTTCAACGCGATCGACGCGTTAGAAAAACTCGCACTAAGCCCACTGATAATAACATTTAACGCACAATATAGAGTATTCATAAAACAGTTCCAATAGGTATTGTAGGAAGAAACTCTTATGAAATTTAATGACATTGTTTTTTATTTCTAGTGTTCAGGATCAATGTCGTTTGCTTCGGTAAGTATTTAAATTTGTCCCATTAGTAATGAAGATAAGCATAGAAGGTAGTCCATATTGTTAAAGAGTAATTCTTTCAGGGAGGTCGTCCACGGCAACATTTTGCAGCGGTGCTGTCGCGCGTTTCATAAATGCACTTCTGAATCACTACTATCGCGCCTTAGTCGCGTTTACAACGTGCGTCGGAAGCGATACAAACGCGTGACATCATTGCTGCCGTATCTATACGTAAACGCGCGACATTTTTCTGACCTGCCCCCTTATTCTCTATGACACGCGTTATTTTCACCGTTCGTAACAAGCGCGTAACGTAACTCGTCGCGTTTATCACTATGGAAATTGGCATACAGAATACCATTTTACGCACATTACACGAAGTGAACGTGACGCGGCCGCGTTACGAGTTAACAATGTCATAGAGAATCATGCCTCTGCTTGTAACTAGAGAGTTGTTCTTATAACTATGACGTTCAAATTGATTTCTATATATAGTTGCGTCGCGACAGCTGTGCGTTTGTATTGCGTCTGTATCACTACCAAATAGCGACATCATAGCGATTGCAGTGATACAGATTGGTGGACGAGGGTGAAAGCGGACTACCAGTGACAGCGCCATGATTGTATCGCTGCAAATGTCACCGTGGGCGACTTCCATTGCTATCAAGAAACTACAAATCAGGTTTACAAATTAATTTCTAAATACATATACTGGTGGTAGGTCTCTCATATGTAAGAGTCCGTCTGGGTGGGTACCACCGCAATGCCTATTTCTACCGCCAAGCAGCAGTGTGTATTCGCTTTTGTGTTTCATTTTGAAGAATATTGTAGCCAGTGTAATTAATTACTGGACATAATGAGACTTAACATCTTATGTCTCAGGATGACGAGCAGTGAAATGCCACATAGTTCTTAGTAAGCCAAGGTGTTGCTACTGTTTATGGGTGGGCGTATCGCTTACCATCAGGCGAACAGCATGCTCGTCTCGTCATTCAATGCAAAAAAAAACGTATTCAGGCGGCCTGTATTACACGCCCTCTCTGCGCGTCACCTCTTTGAAATAATAAATTCTAATTATATTTTTATTGCAGGCTATTGGATTTAATACGACGGCGATGGTACGATACGCACAAATTGAAATATTTATATTTAACATAATTAGTGGAGTCAATGAAGTATTTCTCCTCAGAAACAGCTTCGATTGTGATGATTATTTTAATGGCTGTATTTTCAATATTATTAAACATCATAAACCTTTTGAAGCCGGGAAATAAGTAGTTCTAAATATTTAAGAAAATCTACTACGAGTCTGTCGGGCTTTTATATCAAAAATCTACTTTATCCCTTATCAAATTACACTGAAACGTAGTTTTCTCTGTATCTCCAATTCTAATTGAGGTACGTAGTCCATTTTGATCTTAAAACTCTCGCTGAAACGGATTTTTTCTTTGGACCGTTTTCCCATTTAAATTGGTTATTATTGGCGACGCACCGACTAGCTACCGTTAGCCACGTGCTGATCCCCTCAGTGACTCCCTTTTTTGCTGACTTAATGCCTTCAAAAATTATTAATTATTGACATGACCTAAGAATTTTTTTTTGTAGCTATAGCGGTTATAGTAGCTGACCTTACTGCCCAATCACAAAATCCACCCTGTATACCTACAATATAGATAGATATGAACGCACTTCGAAACGTTTCTGATTTTAAAATCTTTATACATTTAATTCTTCTGTACGTGTGTATGTCACTGAACTCCTCCTAAACGGCTGGACCGATTTTAATGATTTTTTTGTGTGTCTTCAGGTAATTCGGAAATGGTTTAGATTTACAATTCGGTCTGAGAAAATGTATAGCGATACTTTTATCCAGGAAAAACCTTTCGTACGGGCAAAGCTAGTAGATACATAAAAATATAAAGATATTTAAACAATCACCATAATCCGAGCTGTTCTCGACGACTTCCAAAATTTTCCTGTTTTATGTATTCATTGACGCGACTAAATATTACAATAATATCAATTTCTACCGATATGATAAACAATTTATGTAACAAAAGTATTTTTTTCTTAAATCAGAACTTAAGAGGTAAATTAGATGAAATTGCTATATAAACAAATCTATTTGCAATTTTAAATTTAGTGTAGGTATTTATCGTTAATTGTTAAATGTATTAATGCGTGTGCATTATAATCTTTACAAACGGTTTAATTTCACAGACTTACGGAGATTTGTCGACTGTTGAGGTGACGTTCTTCATATTTTAATAAGTATAAATTAAAATTCTTATTATTAATTTGACTGGGCTTCTTACTTATGTACTTTAGTGAAGAATTATCATTATTTTACGCTTTATAGATTTGGTCACATAACATATTCAAAGCTCAAATAGTTCAATTTGTTACTAACTGCAACGAAAAATTCAACAAAATATGTATAGGGGAGACCTAGGAGTGTTGTGACAGAGTTGAGTTGTGACATAGTCGATTTTTAGCAATCTGTGGCCGTAATCGAGCTGGCAACGTCGCATTTTTTATTTATTTACGATGACTCATTCGATGCACTACGCGTCGGCGGCGCACGGGGAGCGGTTGTATGTGTACATCATGCAAGGACAAAAAACCCTCCAAAAGTAAGTTTTAAGTTAAAATTTTAATAGGTCATTAATTAATGTATTTAACGTTACTAAAATCGTGATATTAACGTAATATTAGTTTTTACGGCTGAAGAAGAAAATATCCTTTTTCAGTACATTTTAACTTGTACAACCACTAATTATGGCCTTAAAACTAAAGAGGTAAGACAATTAGCTTACAAATTAGCAAAGCGTCATAATAAGAAGTTCCCCGCATCGTGGGATGATCATGAAATGGCAGGGGAGGCATGGCTCCGGCTTTTTATGAAGCTACTACTAGCTTTAATAAGACAAATGTGAAGATCTTTATTGATAATTATAAAACTTTATTGAATAAGTATTTTCTTAAAGCGAAAGATATTTGGAACGTTGACGAGACAGGGATTACCACCATTCAGAAAGAAGCCCGATAGAGTCATCGCTTAACGTGGTGAAAAACAAGTTAGCGCCATGACGTCGGTAGAGCGGGGTACTCTTGTGACGATAGCTTTGGCTGGGAACGCAATAGGAAATAATGTACCTCGGAAAAAAATCCAAGAACACTTTATTCGCAATGGCCTTATTGGATCAGTAGGAACTGCAAATGGATCGGGGTGGATGCAAGAGGACGATTTCCACTTCTTTTTTGAGCACTTTAAAAAACAAGTTAGACCGTCTAATTAACATAAAACATTACTACTTTTGGGTAACCATTCGTCGCACATGGCTTTAAAAAATATAGAGTTTTGCAGAGAAAATGGGATCATTTTACTAACCTTTCCTTCACATTGCACTCACAAATTGCAACCCATGGATCGAACAGTTTTCGGTCCGCTCAAGAAAGCTATCAATACCGCTAGTGAAATCTGGATGCGATCAAATGCCGGAAAAGTCATGTCTATTTACAACATCCCTTCTATAATCAAATATGCATTTAATGTGGCGGTCACACCAAAGAACATCAGTGCTGGTTTTGTTGCAACAGGAACATGGCCACTCAACACAAATATTTTTCAAGAAGACCATTTCTTGCCTAGTCAAGTTACTGATCGCGTATTGATTAATCCAGTATCAGAGCTATCTGAAAATCTTGCAACAGTTACCGTCAATTCAGACGCAAGTACCACTACTACAAACATAGAATCTATTGATATACCTAAGAATCAAGGCTCTACAATTGAAGAACATTTAGAAGTCCAGACCACTACTCCAAATATATTTACAGAACCTGGTCATAACTTGACACCTGCTAGTGGTCCATCTATTTTAACCAATACCATCTATGAATCCTCAACAATTGAAGAAATTAAGAATATTATTGAACTTATCGCCTCTATATCGAAAGCCCGTAGTCTAATCGACATAACCATTATCATTTTAACTATTTTCTCTTGATTTCATATAATGTAAAGAACTAGCTATCTTCGGTTATAATAGGAATAGGACTATTATTAACTGAGACATGTTACCTAACGTAAAATTTGTGACAACACTCCGAGGTCTCCCCTACCTACTCGAAATGTTTATTATAAATGAATTTCTGCTTCTTTAAAACTTGGAAGGGACGATTAAGTCCGGTTCAGTGAATACGAACCGAGTCAGCATGTTTCGGGATAAAAACTTCAGACTGTGAATTCTCTCCTCAAAGTGGATATATATATCGTGGTAAAAACTCACGAGACGCCAGTAATACCAGTGCACAGATTTACATTAGCAATTTTAATTGTTCTTTGATTAATTGAAAATAACCTACATAGAGGCCATTGCTTATAATAGTTATGGACAGTTTTTACAACAGAATTGCTTTAGCGCAATTCTTAAAAAAGAGTAAAACTAATGGGTCACTTAATAAAAGGCGATCGGATACTTCTAATATTAAATCTCACGCAAATAGATGTTCTCCTAAAGGCTTCACTACACAGAAAGTGTGGCTGGATGTGTGGTCAGCATGGCGTGAGGAAAGTGTGGCGGGAGCCTGGCGCGATGTTCACACACATCAGGTAGTTAAAGCGTGGATGCAGGTGGACTGCTAGCGATAGCATCGCGTCTGTATCACGGCCGTTTTGCGATTGCATCGCTACTGTATCGTTGCAAAAAGTCGCCGTGTTCGACCTACCCAAAAGTCTTAAACAAGTTCTACCCTACCTTACCCCAGTTACAAGTCTATTCATACCGTAGATAATAATATATCAAAACATTTAAAACCTAGTCTTATGACGCCGTTCTACGAAGTAAACACATTTTTTTTCTTTTCATACAGTGCTTCGGACCATTTTGTAAAGCGATAGTAAGTATTATAAACTTAATTTGATTTTATATTATTGGTTGAATATTACGCACACATATATTTTTTAGTTCACTACCCTTTTAACCAAGGCATCTCAAGCATTTTACAAAAAAAAACGTGAATGGGGAAATTAAATCAGGGACCTTTTTAGCTGCTACCCATAGCCTCGGCCCTCGCACCGACTATGGGCGCATTATCCACTCGCTAGACGTGTGAAATCGTACTGGTGCTACGCACGAGTTCACTACATGACTGCGGAACAACACGGCTAGTGTTTGCTGGCCAGCAATGTTGGTAAAATTATTATGTTAGCGCTGTAGTGAACGTGTGTGGCTGGCTGAAGCCGAGAAAGCGGGACTTTTAAGACTTTTTAACCCAGGTGGAGCCGCGGGAAAAAGCTAGTATTATATATTTAAATAAAACAATTTAGAACGATCATATCAAACTCAGTGGAATCCAATTAGTATTAACTATGAAGCGGAGTATAGAAAATAATTGCCATAAATTCAAAATTCCTATCTCAAAGCGTTGCCGAAATATATTTAATGGGTTTTTAATAGATCAATGCATTCAATAAACAAATATTTTCTTCGCAGTGTGACGGTGTTATGAACGTATGCATGGCAAAAGTAAGTTGTTTCATTAACTATATCAAAGTCACTATCCAGCTGTCCCATATCAAAACTCAGCAACGGGGAATTTTTTTTTTTAATAGTTCATTTGCATAATCCTCTATTTCATAGAAAATGTCATCCAATTATAAAAACTGGACGGATTTAGTGAACAGCGATCAACGCTTTACATACAGCCATTAAGCAGGTACTTTCTGTTAATGCCCCATGGAAGTATGTAAGGCCAAAGCCCAACAAAACCTAATAGTTTCCATTATCTTAGACATAAGTCGACTTTCGTTACGCGTTGTAGTCTGCACTGTTAAACGGACTACATTACACTGGAGGCCCCCGAAATCTATACAAATTAATTTGCGATCATCCCCTTTGCAACGTGACCATAGATTTACGCAAACTGTACGAAAATTGAATTCACCCGTGAATGCATCCAAGGATCCCTATTAACGCCACTATTCTAGAACCATATACTCGACGAGTCACTACAAAAAAAAATATCCACTGGATCCCAAATTCAGACTTTTGCCGACGATCTACAATCATAATACCAAATAATAAACTATCCACACTGCAAACACTCCACAATACCGCCCTATCAATAATAACGCATGGGGTAAATGTGAAACTCCAGTTCGTTGGGAACTGCAGTTTAACAAAACGTAAGCTATCGCACCGCATTCACTCCAAAAAGCCAAGAAAGCCACGATAAGCATGGACGGGGTACCCAGTCAAATTTCCAAATGATATTTAACTTCTGGGTGTCATATTAGACCAACGATTTAGACCTTTCCCATTCTACTAGACTGTCAATTTGAACAAACAAAAAACAACACAAAACGAAGGTGCAAACCAATATACAAACACCATCATCGCAACATCTCGCAAGTAAAATACCGCGGGTAGAAGTACTCCTGTAATAAAATACAAACTCCCACCATAATTCTGACCTTGAAAGACACAACCACTAATAATGCATATACCAACTAGTCCCAGAAAAGAACCAGGGCATCACATTCGGCTCACCGGTCATTGTAAGGCGGGCAGGATCCCGCCACATATCTACTGCGCGTATGGCATGATAACAATTATGTGTAATACGATCCCTCGAGGTAAATTGACGCCTCACCATTTTAGGTTGACTACTAGGTACAGACATCTATCCAAAAACGTTACAAATGTCATCCCCGCAACCCCATCAATATACTCACCAAGTGTCATGGCGACGTGAGCACGTATGTGGTATTTATGTTAACTTTTATTGAAATGTTTTTACGGATAATATTAACGTTCTGCTATATTTGAGCAACGATTGAATAACGCGCATCTTACTTGTAGGTTATAATGTTTATCGATGTATTGAATTTTGGTGTTTGAAGTGAAAAGATCTCTCTTCGTGTGTGTAAAACGATCCCTGCAATAATTTCACGAAATTAGTATTTTTTTATTTAGCAGATCATGCCGAATGTATCAAAGTAAAACCACTCGCCAAAATTGGCCTGAGGAACAAATGTATCTGTAATGGCATTAAAAATAAGAGCCAAACGTAAAAATAAAATATCTTAAAAGAAAAATATAAATAAAAGACAAAGGAAAACAGATAAAGGAAAAAGAAAACCAATAAAAAAATAATAAAATTTTAAAAAATACCGTTGTCAATTAATAGGAAAACTAAGAATATAAGCGAAAAAGTTATGTCAGTTTTTTTAAGAGAACAGCGATACTGAATGCCTGTCTTAATACTTAAAATGTTATTTGTAACTCGCTTACATACCTTTGTGGCTTAAAGCAATACATATTATATAATTAAAATAAACAGCTGGGTATTTTATTTTGCTAATATTACATATCGTAGAGTAGAAAATGATTCCTGGGACCATTTCAACCTTTTTTATGAAACTTTTATAAATAACGGCGAAAGTAAAAAAACCACTTACATATGATGAGAAAAAGGTACGCAGTTGCAAAGATAGGTTAATTCACTATTCTTAGCGATTCAAATCATATGTTTTTGCCTTCAATTTTAGGCACAGTAAAAGGGATCATTTTGCACGCATCTCCCCTATACTACACATTCACAAATATCAATAAATTATTTAGATCAAAACTAATTTTCAGGCAACTGGACGAGGTTGTGAAGCTTTGGTAAGTGCATATATTATAGGTGACCCATAAATGTGTCCTTTTCTTTAAAATCCTCAAATGCCGTAATTTATTTGATTACAGTGTCGTTCTGCATCCTGTTTAACCCATGTAAGACCTAATTGAAAGATTTTAAATACAGACGTTACAGTAAGTAGGAGAGTTTTCAAAACGGAAGAACGACTTTCAATTATAAAGATTAAAATATTTTTCATTACCGACATTTTCAAAATCGAAATACTACCGGATACTTCACTTTTTCTATTTTAGAAAATCCTAAATTAAGAAAAAAACCCACGATAGGGAACCATAGAAATATTTAGAATCTAAGTCTATCGCAATCAACTTGGCTGCCTCAACAAATCTCTTTTTTCTGAATACACAGGCCGATGGGACTTCGTCATCTTCCAGCGTAAGTATTGTGTATATCTTTTCGTTTTAATACTACAGCAATTACAGCCTTAGTCCACCCACACTAGGCCAGCGTGGTGGACTAAGGCCTAAAACCCTCTCAGTCGAGGAGGCCGGTGCTAAGATTTTTAGAAAAGTCAGAGGTGTGTGCCCTTGGGTTTTGAACCTGCGGACATTTCGGCTCGGCAGTCCGATCCACCCCCAACTAGGCTATCGCCGCTTCTTTGAAAATGAACTACATCCGAGGAAAATATACCTACCAACACTAGCATCTGAGATACAAACATTCAGATGAAGCATGTATTGTGCACAATAATTTGGTTGTGGTGAAATATTAATCAATGGATTCCACAAGCAAATACTCGTAGATTGGATTTTTCAAAACCTTCATAAGGAATCTGATACTTTCAAGGGAAACTAAACAACACCAACTGAGGATGTGAAAAAGATTTACTTAGCGACCAAAATAGCTGGAATTCCTATGAAGGAATGTTAAGAATGATATGAGGGAAATATAGGTCACGCTCGCGGCTCCGCCCGCGTGATAAAGTTTTCCGGGATAAAACCATTTTCCCGGAATAAAAAGTAGGAGTAATGTAGCTTCCTATTAAAGAAAGCACTTTCAAAATCGGTTCAGTAGTTTCTGAGATTAGCACGTTTAACCAAACTCTTCAGCTTTATAATATTAGTATAAATGTAAAGAAAACCCTGTCCGATGGGCGATAGTATTTTTCGCTGTCGATATTTAGTCCATTTTATGTTATCCTATTGGGAAAAGAAATAAATGTAGGTACACGAAAAAATTTAAATAAAATGTGGAAACTCACACGACACTACAGGCATTACCGTGGGCCGCACACGGCAATTGGCATGCCCAATTAATCCAAAAAATTATATCCTTGTTATACTGACGTAGGTCTGGGATCTTGTATGCACCGAGGATATGACGAGACGGATTTAATTAGCGATAGCCTCATATATGGTTTATTTCACAGTGCCTTGGCCACAAGTGTTTTTCAAACGTAAGTATGCGCTATAAAGGTATAAATATGATAGAAGTATTAATGAATAAGTTTTAGCAATTTCTATTGGACTTATTCAAATAACAATATTTTATTTTAGTGCACTGGAGAACTTTGCAGATCATCGGTAACTAATATTTGTTACATAATAGGCTTATTTATTTATTATGCAAATAAAAATGGGCTGAAGTGTACTTGCTATACTCATTTGCTACTCTGGTTGTAGCATATACCTATTCAATATCCGTCGGATAACGACCAACATACACAGTATGTTAAAATCCGCAATTGTGGCCCACGTAAATATGTCGCATTCCAGAATCAGCCTGCATAATATATCTGGTTCAAACAAGCCGACATCACTGTACCAACTGGAGAGAAATAATCATCTCTCGTCAGCCGATGTTCTGCCTGCACTCCACTTCACTTACCAAAAGTTGTAGTAGGATGAATTGCAGTTTGCAGGATCCGTATAAAAAACAACTTTGTTCTAGTTGACATTTCGGATTTCAGTGCGAAGGGACCGGTTGCAGAGCCGAGGTAAACAACAATTACGTAATATGGACATAGAAAAATAATTTCGATTGATTGGTCGGATAATTGTGACGGATCATGGCGATTAACTTTTTAGTTATGCAATATTAAAACTCCTTTCTGGTTACTCGATGTTGAACCATGACGTATTTAACTTAGCGCCGATTTCTTAGACGCAGACCCGGGTTAAATTAAATAAATAAATTACGATGTGTTTAAAAAAAGTAAGGTGACTTTTCAAATTTCGCGAGTAACGTACATTCCATTTCTCATTGTTGATGATGATGTTGGCATATCGGTTGGCTTGAACCATGCAATTTTTCGGATGTTTTGAGATGGTGTGTTCGCGAAGTTTCTTCCGAAACTACTCAATTTTGACCAGAAGAATCGTCGAATGAGCCGCGGAGCGGCGTCACGTCGGCGCCTGATCAAAACCGGCCGCTCGAGCTAGCGTAGCCACCTTGATCAGTTCACTGGCAGCAGTCTTAGAAAATTAACAATAATTTAATGAATAATTCAATTGTTACTATTTTTATTTCCGTTTTTTATTGAATTGGTAAGAGTATCATGGTCTGATGCAACGCCTTCCATTATTCTACACTTTCAATGTTCACCTATGCATTTAAATTATCATCTACGCATCTAATTTCTATTAAATAGTATAAATATCTATTAGATGTTATTTATATACGATCCTGTTCGGCACGTCTGTCCAATAACTGAATTCAATCGCTTTTGAGTCAAAGTATATTCGGAAAATTAAATCGGAAATATTTTACAGAACAGCCTCTTCAATGAAATACGTATAACACTCAATACCCAACACTAAACAAAACGCTTATTTATTACAGTGCCACCATAAGAAATGCCATGCACATGTAAGTTTTATGATATTATAGATATTTTATTTAGGCCAATATTTTATAACTAGTAGTGCTCGCGGCTCCGCCCGTGTGAAAATGTTTTTCCGGGATAAAAATATTTTCCCGGGATAAAAAGTAGCTTCCTATTAGTGAAAGAATTTTCAAAATCGGTTCAGTAGTTCTTGAGATTAGCGCGTTCAAACAAACAAACAAACTCTTCAGCTTTATAATATTAGTATAGATAGTATAGATAACAGATTCTGCTAAAAAGGCAAATTTATTACTACACATACCGAGGGCCGAAGCCAAAACAAGAGGTCTTTACACAATCGTTAACGCTAATAGAAAACAAAAAAAGATAAGACTTCCATATCCGATCGATAAGTCTATCGCTAGGATGTCGTTACCGTACATTTTTTTATGCGATTTAAGAAAGTCATCTAGGCTACGGCCCTATTCCGTTCCTATTTCATTGACTACCTGGCCCAATGAACTTCGTTCGCTTCAGAATCAATAAACGTCGTATAATTTACTAGTTTTTGAACAAAAATCAAAATGAAAAAGTCATATTTATTTACGTGTAACTTTTTTTTGCCATGGTGTTGTGCGAATAAATGTTTTGTATTGTATATATTCATACACAGACAGAGAGAAGCAGAGACTCTTGAGCGCGACATGCTACGATAATGACATACCACCTATTTTACCTCTTCTACATTCATAGTTCTCATAATACCTACATTTTCGCCGATTGTAGGCATCTCCTCCCTCCGTAGTCCTTACCATCCACATTCGCTTGATAAATACCTTTCGTACATCGTCTTTCAGCCTTCCGCTCTACGTGCCTAAATTATTTCAGTTTACTTCTTTTAATTTTAGTCACCACGTACCACACCATCCTTTTATTTATAGCCTTGTCTTATACCATCACCATACGACAGGAAATAGCGACTCTACATATATACTCTGTAAGGACAGCATTTCCACCGCATTTATTCGGCTTTCGTGATGCTTCTGCCAAACCACCATTCACTTCTATACATAAGCGTCGGCAATAGTACAGTATTGCGAATCCCTATTCTGCTCACTTTACCCTGATGCAAGCTTTGGAGTTCTCATTACAAAGAATGCCCTCACCAGGCGGCCCTCGGTTTTATGAGACTGTTAGTGACGTGGCGTTAGTGACAACGTTACAGCTTATGACTTGGCACATGCACATAAGCTTTTTCCATGTTTACGAAGGAACAAATACTTTTTGATTTGGCCCAATGTTAGTAGTAAGGGATTCACCGATACCGGAGTGCAAGCTCGTCTCGTCATTTAAAGCAATAAAAAAAAAGTTTCTGTATCGAAAACATTAATTGTCGATGAGCGGACAACAACAATATACGTGCCAATTTTTCGCTGATGAATTTCAGAGAAAATCGTATGAAGTGAATTAATTAAAATAAATTCAAATACAAATACGGTCCAAAACTCAAAAAAATCGATGAATTCTCATAAAAGATCCAAACTAATCGCGTAACGGCTAAGCGCAACTCTTTGTGACCGCCACAGGGACCGCACTTCTGAAACAGCTGTTAAAGGATAAAATAAACAACGCCATGTTCATCTTTCAAAATTACAAATAAAATGTATGAGACAATGAATTTTCTTAATAATTTCCTTAATCGTGAACTTTTTCCATTATTTTATAGTTATTCTGCTATTCGGAAGGGATACAAATCCAAAAAATCAAATAACATAACCGGTTCAGCCGTGGTGTAACTAAATAAATGGTGTAACTAACACAACTTTCTTTTATATATATAGATTCGCGCTCGTCGTAATACCGTGGCTACTTACGTAAAGGGGTTTTGATTAAGGGCATAATTTTACATGTGTCTCGAATATTAGTTAATAGATCGCCAAGTGGATTAGTCATAACAAATCGATTAATTTCGTTTCTATTATATGTCGCCTCAGCCCTGGAATTATTTTCACGTCTCAAGTTTCGGTTGTTTGATATTATAGTGTTCCGGCGCAGGTTGCGAGTCAGAGGTAAGTAAAAATGCTATCTACCAATCAATGTTCATCATGCAGTATTCAATTCTGCTCTCCCATTTAATCACGACTAATTCCATTTATTGAAAAAATATGCCCAATCTTTACATGCTTGCTGGCAAGCTACATTACTAACAGTACAGGTGTTGCCCCCACTCTCTCTCTAGTTATCAACAGATTTTTTTTAGAAGAAGCTTAAAAAGAACAGGCAACATCTCCCTCAAACAACAGCAGAGGCGCTATAGTGCGACCATTTTTATGCGGCCATGTATCGAACATAGTTCACACCTGTGGGACGGTCCCGTTGCATGGCTTGAACAAATAAAAACGTATCGTCGTACGACGATTACAAAAGATAAGTTAAAGGTTTGGCTGGTGTGTAATTTTGCAGCGTAATAAGTATATATCTGGGAATCTACAATGTCGCAGTCAATGAAGAATTTTCATAAGCCGAATCTAGCCGCCGAAATTCATATCTTGGATCCACCTCGTATCTTACCATTATGTTCATCATGTTACGTGATGTGTTTATTGTAAATTAATAAAGTTGGTAATTAATATTGTTTTGACAAAACCTTTCCTTTTTACAGTGTACCGGACGTTTCTGCGGACACTCCGTAGAATTGTAATAAAAATTGACCCTTGCACTAATTGTTTATAAGAATTTATAAATGAATAAAATAATGCAAACGTTCATGTCAAATATACATCTTTATTGGTCGTACTCTTGTGTTTTTACTGATTTTTAGATTACATTTAGTATTTAAACAATATTACACAATTTTTTATGTGAAAACTCATAACCGCAAGACCACAAAAATAACAGAATTGATACATCAATTTGATCATATATTATGATTTTATACATGTTAAGGGCCATGTAGTGCGTGGACAATATTTTTATTTTTATGGAAACATTGGAAAAGAACAGGGACTTGAACCCGCCACCTCCGGCGTACCGTGCCAGTGCTCTCCCAACTGAGCTATTTCGACCTATTTTATAATATCATATCAATTTGATTTCAGTTTCAATCCTTAGATTGCGAAGATTGTTCGAGACCCTCAAGAGTTTCTTGGGTTTCGAAAGATTTGAAATTATTAAAATATCTGTTAGGAAAACGGAAATGCTTTCCAAAAGCCGACAAAGAATACTTTTTGAACCTTTTGTGATCCCTTTCCTCCTGTTCCCATTCCTCTTTCTTCACATAAGGAAATAAGTATCGAAGCCACTTGGGAATGAATTCATCCATGTAAAAGAACCGCCTTCGCCACACTCTAGTTGTGTCGCAAAAATGATCATGATTACTTCCAACCCAAAATGGTATCCTAGAGATAAAAAGAAACAATAGTTTGTAATCAAAGGCTCGTCGTATTATATTAAGCGTAATTTCGAAGTAAAACTTAGTAACTTACAGACTGAAATATCTCAAAAGCCATCTGTACGCGTCATTATAGAAATAAGCCGAGAAAGGATTTAGATGATGATACATGCCGAAACCACCGGACAAGCCGGCTGCAAGACTTATTACGGCTATACCTCCTTGGTAACCATTTACTAAAACAACTACACCCTCTCTAATATTATGAATATTAGGCGTTTGGACCTTCATCTCTTCAGTGTCTGCAAAAACAGTTAAAATATAAAACAATTGCCAAATTTATACAAATATTATAAAGAGGAAAGATTTGTATTTTTGTATGTTTGTAACGAATAAACTACTGGACCAATTCCAAAAATTCTTTCCTGTTGTTCTTCGATAGTTAGGCCTGTTAAGATTAAATCTTCTCAAGAAACATAAAAATACTTTTCAGGGTGCAGAGAATCAATGGAGAATATACCTACATAAAAAATTATATCGGCCTAAAAAAATCTTAATTCGCCCAGTGGTACTTAAATAATTGGTGGTACTATTTTATCAATGATAACTTACTCACCTTCTGTAGGAATCAGCAAATCAAGTCCTAATCTAGGTTTCCAAAAGAATGTGCCAGGATGTGACCCTCCCTAAAAAACAACGAAATGTCATAGAAGACAAAATCCTACTTCTAATGACTGCTGTATTCATCTAGATATTAACAACGAACGAGACTAACCAGTCTTACAACCCACAGAGGGGCGATTCGGAGCGAACAAAAATAATAAAAAATGGATTGTGTGTGTTCAATATTATCTCATGCAATATTTCAAAGAAAACCCATAGACATAGTAATATGTTATACACTCATTTGCAAAAAAAACGGGCGGTTTGGATTTTAATTCTTTTTTAAAAAAATACGGTACCAAAATGATTTCAATCATTTGTACATGTTACTGGCCGGTTTTAAAAATGCCGTGGTGTTTAAAACAGTACGTTCTAAATTAAAATTTTCGTTTGATGCTCGTTTTTACAGAAAACCACTTTTTATCCTACATTTTTGGTGCGAAGTTCCAAAAGATAATATCGGTTTTCATAACTTTTAGTCAATTTTTATGAATTTATTTCATATTCTTAATTATCAAAGCTTCATTTATTGCTGTTTAGCCGTCTCAATAATGTTAGAGAAAGTGGTAAAAGCTACCAAAATTATTGCGCTGCTCGAAGAGGGCTGCAGCCAATGCTTCGTGGCTCAGAGGCTAAGTGTGAGTCGCTCGACGGTTCAAAAGACCTGGCAGCGGTATCAAGACACCGGTTCCGTCGAGAGAAGGCCTGGTTCTGGAAGAAAACCATGTACCCAACCACGGGATGATCGTTTTCTTGTTAGTCGCGCATTGAGAAATCGCAAGTCTTCGTATGTGAACCTTAAGAACAACCTCGAAGAAGTAAGAAATGTGCATATTAGTCTATGGACGGTCAGGAGGAGGCTGCTCGCGGCCAATATACGCAGTCATCGCCCGGCCCGCGGCCCTAAGTTACTCCGTGAGCACAGAGTTGCCAGGCTTAGGTTTGCTCGAAATTGTGAGTCATGGACTCAAGAAGACTGGAATAGGGTATTGTTCTCCGATGAAGCCAGGATATCTCTGTTCGGTGAAGATCGACGTCGGCGAGTGCTACGAAGATGAGGAGAACGCTTTGCAGAGGCTTGTTTTGAAGAAATCACACCTTATGGTGGGGGCTCTGTTATGTTTTGGGCAGGAATAAATTCAATGGATCGTACAGAGTTAGTCTTCATTGAAAACGGCTCACTGACTGGACATCGATACATAACGGAAGTTCTTATTCCTCATGCACAACCCGCATTGGCCGCTTTAGGCGAAGACTCAATTTTTATGGACGACAACGCTCGCGCCCACCGGTCTGGCGATGTGGAAGCGTATGTGCAAGAGGTCGGCATTCGTCGTTTGGATTGGCCAGCTCGAAGTCCCGACCTCAATCCTATAGAGCATGTCTGGGACGTTCTGAAACGACGCGTGAGATCAGTACAACCGGCTCCGCAAACCATCAGAGAGCTGAAGAATGTGATTACCGCGGAGTGGGAACGTATTCCGCAAGCAAGTATCCGGGATATCCTCGCTAGCATACCCAGACGAATTCAAGCTGTGATTTCAGCTAGAGGGGGTCACATTCGATACTAAACATTTATCTGCTTTTACTTTATTAAAGAAAAAACAAACAAAAATCTTTGTTAACTTTTACTTCACGAGCATATGCACTACTAGCGAGCATACACTACTAGTGAACTTTAGCATTAAAACCCATAAATTTTATCAACATTTTATGATAATACTGACGAAAACGATTATTTGCTTATTAATTTACAAAATTGTGAAAGTAAAACTACCTATAATTATCAAACAAACCAATAGTAACATTTGAAATGGTTCATTGCTTAGGTGCCCGTTTTTTTTGCAAATGAGTTTATTATGTTCGGTAGGGATAGGTACATCAACGATCGGTTAACAAGACAAAAACCCAGAATCCTACGCATAAATACTTATAGCTCATGTTACACGTAGCCAATCAATATTATGCTCACTTATTACTCACATCTGCTATTGGCAATAATATTAATAATATCGGATATATTATTTTCTCCATTGGTATAGTTAATTGTATTTACCACTTCACTTATAATATTGACACGAATTACTGAATGTCTTTGAACGTCAGTGAACATTTATATACAGTGTGCAATATGTTTGCAATGATATTTAATATGTGACCAGTGACTTTCAAAACATTAAACGTCCGTGAAATAAAATACAGTATAGCCGAAAGCAGAGACAGGAATTAAACAATAAACAAAATATTTGAGTGAGTACAATACAAGCTAATGGAAATAATCCACGGTGCGACGCACGTTTTTGGCATATCATAGAGTTTTGCCATACTGCGAACTTCGAGTATCTAGCAATGCGAATGATCAGAACACAAAGAACGCCGCTGATCTTCTTTTTCAAAACTTATTGTCCATAAAGTATTATCAAGTAAATATTTTCGTAATTTAGCCTCTGTATTTAAAACAAAATAGATCGTAGTGTAGTGTAACATTAAGGTCCAAATTCTATTAAGTTAATTATACGCGGTGCACCTCAAATCTGAATTGCAAAACGAAAACTATAAAAAAAATCCGTCTATTACATTCAAAATATATAAAAAAAAGTAAGCCAAAATAGACTAAAATTAAAAACTTGACAATTGCGAGTTGGACTCACGTACCGAGTGTTCCGTACAAACTTGTAGGTAAGTAATCTAAGTATAAAAGTTCAATAGTTCGTCAAAGTTAATTAATCAAATTTTAAAAGTTAGTAGATTCATTTTTTTTGTTAACAAAATACATATTTCCGGATTTCAGATGTTTCCTTTCACATGTGCTGTACGAGCTTGCTTCTTGCCAAATTTCAAGATTATAGATCAACGGGAAATAACCTATAGATTTCTATGCCGTTGCGAAATCGCAAAATATGCGAAAATACGCGACATAAACGGTCATATCTTTTGATCGCGCTGACTTACAAGTTTGATTTTTCTCAGAAAAAAGGGTCTTGACAGAACGACAGACCGATCGAACAGATAGACGCACGGACAACAAAGTGTTCCTAAAAAGGGTTCCTTTTTCCGTTTGAGGTGCGGAACCCTAAAAAAACAAAGTTAGTTTCGTTACCAACCCTCAACAGCAAATTTCAACAAACAATTCCAAGCTCAATCTTCAAATAATTATTTACTAAGAATAAGCCAACCAAAATAAGTAATCCATAAACATCTCAAACAAACTCTATTCTCATTGGTCAATTTTCATACCATAGATATACTGGAGTGATCTTTAGGAATAGCCGAATTACTGCCTCAAATGTCAAAAACCTATAAAAAGAAGGTTTTAACTTGTAAATACTGATTGTAATGTAACTGTAATTTTTACTGGTGGTAAGACTCTCATAATATGTAAGAGTCCGTCTGGGTGGGTACCACCGCAATGTGTATTTCTACCGCCAAGCAGCAGTGTGCACGCACTATCGTGTTTCGGTTTAAAGGACATTGTAGCCTGTGTAACTACTGGACATAATGAGACTTAACATCTTATGCCTCAGGATGACGACCGCAGTAGAATACCACACAGTACTATGTAACTCAAGGTGCTGGATTGTGTTTCTACTGTTTATGAGTGGTTGTATTGCTTATCATCAGGCGAACGGCATGCTCGTCTTGTCATTCGATGCAATAGAAAAAAAAACAAATCCCGTCCTTATGATGAAAGAAAATATACCTATACTATACAGTAGAACAAGAAAGAATTAAATCTATGCAGGAAGCTGGCATGTTGTATAATCCACCATAAAGTCAAACCCCTCATCATTCTGTTTTTTGCCTTAATTAAAATATTTTGATACCTTTAGATACCCTATCGAATAATTATTTTAGGAATAAGGATTCCTCCTGTTCTTATCCCGTTTCAACGTCGACACAATACCAAGGAAAGCAGTTCATAATAAGCCAAATGCCTTCCTAAAACATGCTAAAGTTGCCAGCAAAAACGTAAGTCAGACAAGGATGATGTAGATCAAGTGGTATTTCGGAATCCAGATGTCAACACGAAATAAAAACGTTAATTATAAGGTGGAAACTGTAAGCAATGTTATACTTTACCTTTTGTTGTTATGTTCACCTCTACGTTTATTTTTGTGTTATTGAATTGTGGTGGAGAGATGTAGTGTATGTCTTTCTGTTTATTTGCTTTTAATTTCAAAATTTCCTTTTAGAATATGAGAAAAAAACATGTTCTGCCTATTGAGTGGGGTTTAACCATAGAATTATAGTACGCTACGTTGAATTCTAAATGTATGTTATATCCACTGTCGCTAGACCAAGGAGATGACCAACCATATCGAAAACGAGTAGACTCAAATTATTAAAATTTAAGAAGGCAATCATGTGATTTTAAAAATTCCTCCCATCTTGACTTTGGCAAAAATTGGAAGATTTTGTTCTAATCTTACCCATAACGCGACCGGAACCGCAATTAAAATATGGTTAGTATTATACGTGTGAAAGTGCATCTGTTTAAACTTTTAATTGCACGTTCATATTTATAACACTACACTTGACGCATAGAAATACTTCGGATAAGGATAGTTTCATCTCTTGAGACTGGCATGAAGCACTATACTTTTTTGATTAAAGCTTACCGGCATGAGGGACTGTTTATAAACAGTTGTACTGATAAACAACTTTGGTGTAGAGATGTTTAATTTTGCTGATAAGGAATTTTATATTATGATTCGAACAGCTCCCTTAGTCAATATAACTGCAAAAATAACTTAGGACTGTACTTATTTGCTGAAAATATTTCACTAGTATTCCTATTCTGTGTAGAAAAAAGGTTAGGTGTAATTTTAATCTGGGAGTTTTGAAAATTGCTGATTTCATAGATCTCGACATGTTCTTTCAGTATTTCTACTTTGAAAAATGGCGCTAAAGAAAATATTTAACGATATCTTCTTCGGACTTATTTTACGATGAAAACAGTTACATAGACGAAATTATCTATTTATATTATTTACCTATTTTAGGTTTAAAACTTAAGTGCACACACTTCTGACTTCCAAAAATATATGTGTGTATTCTTTGTGAATTATCGCTCGCTTTAACGGTGAAGGGAAAAATCCTGAGGAAACCTGCATACGTATATCGTGAGAAGTCCTCTGAATTTCGAAGGTATGTGAAGTCTGCCAACCCACACTAGGCCAGCGTAGTGGACTAAGACCTAAACCCTCTCAGTTGTAGAAGAGGCCCGTACTCGGCAGTGGGCAGTATATAATACAGGTCTGGTGTGGTATGGTATATGGTATGTAGAAACCTTTTTTGTAGAACGAATAATTTCAGCGTACGATTACCACTAACTAACAAACATCTCCATCAAATTATTAATATCGAAAAATGGATTACAACACGTTGAAAAACTTGCTTAGTAAGTCCTCTACAAATAAAAAGAAGAACGCATCGCCATGACGTCGGCCCCCCTTTTTTCATCGACAAAACAAATCAACCGACAGAGGTCAAGTAATATATCTGAATCAATACACCTGCTTCGGAAACCTTGTAAAACATATTTCTTGCAAACGCATAAAAATAATGAGTGAGTCTGTGGATCCTGCAAAATTACTGGTGCTCCATAATATGCACAAATTGTAAAGGTACCTACCTACCTGTGATAATTCACATGTTCCATCACAAGATAGAGATGAAGAAGAAGAAACAAAGTCTAATCTCGACCAAATGAAATTGCGAATGGCGAGGATTACAACGAACATAATCGGTGTAACAAATCCTATAGAAAGAAAGAAAGAAGAAGTTTATTACGGGTACAATATTACACACGGAAAACAAAAACACATCTCATATTATAAAATAAAAAAATAAAATAAAAATGCAATTATTGCACCAACAATGGGCCTCCCATTCAGCTAAATGCTAATTATAGCTGACGGTGTAAACAAATTAAACGGAAAATAAACTTAATACATTTAAAACCAAATTAAAACTTATTTAATACATCAAAAGTACTATAGATGTAGGTACCAAAAAATGCTTGAACCGTCTGAAAAGACGTACACGACCAGACAGAATTGACGAATATAGAATAAGCTCTTATTAGCGACTTTGTCCGCGATAACTTATTCCCAGATTAAAAGTAGCCTAAGTGACAGACTAATGTAATGTACACGCCATGTCATTGTGCTTTAATAAATGAAATTACATATTAAGATAATATAGCACTGAAGACAACGAACTCTTAAAACCTTGTCGTTGTGATATCCTGTTTTTGTAAGAATCAAAAGAAAGGGGACCAACTAAGTACGCCAATAATGGTAAAAGCTTTTAGGACAAAAAGTCGCTAATTACTAAAAACTTTTGCCATACATTTGCCTCGAAATTATCAAAAATCAGCAATATTTATTCAAAATATATAGGCTTTACTCATTACCGATAACAAATATTTCCTTCGCATAATGAATCCAAACAATCCTTTTTCGGAACCTACCGAAGAAAAACTACTATACAACAAGGACATATGGATATTAGTGGCTCGTGACGACAATACACCTAGAAATGTCATTTGCTATGTTAAATAAAAGAACTAACAGAACTAATAAATTTTATATTATGATTTTTATACATGTCAATGGCCATGTAGTGCCTGGTTAATGATTTTATAGAATCATTAACCAGGCACTACATGTCATGTCATGTCATCTCCTTTAAGAGAATTAAGTACGGATCCTGAAATTGGCAATCGATGGCGGGGGTCGGAATAGCTCAATTGGAAGAGCACCGGCACGGTACGCCGGAGGTCGTGGGTTCGAGTCCCGCCTTCGACTGTTTCTTTTTCAGGATTCTATAAAATCAAGAACTAATAAAGACAAAAATTCTAAGATGGAAGCAAAAAATGAGAAGCTTAATCAATCAGCATTTGAAATAGCAACCAGTGTTGACCCTTCCTTTTTGCTGTCTATTCCTTATTCCAAAACTCCATTAAACAAATATTTGGCATCAACAATAATGTTAGTTAACGAGAAGTGTAAAGAAATAATTCAGCCCGATGAAATTGAAGTTTTTGACAACGCTATAAATAAATTGTTAATATCAAATAATTTTGATTTTGGCTTCAATGAAAATGAAGATGATTCTTATGAGTTATGACCAACTTTAATATGTAGTTAATCATGAAAATGAACACGACTCATTAAAAAAACTACACATTTTCAGGGTTAAATAGAAAGAAAGAAATAAATAAACAACCTCGATTTCCCATTATATAATATGTTTAACAAAGTTTTTTGGATATATGTCAATCATAGTTCTAACAAGATAAACATTATTTATTAGAGCGACGAGGGAAAAATTGTCCGAATGCAAAGTCCAGTTATGCATAAAAAAAACTTATTATAATTTGTTGGATCTCGAATTACTTTACTAAAACAAAGAGAATTTAAATCGATTAATCACTAACAAAACCGCGGAAAATGCAACGCAGCTTGTAAACCTTCGGATAAACAATGAAAAAAAATTGACCAATCAGGATAATGCTTGTAGAACATGTTTTACAAGTTGCTTATTTTGATTGGTTGAATTTTACCGTTAACCCGTTACTGATTGGGTTAGTATATCGTACATCACTAGATAAGTACATTCACATGACAGTCTTCTTGAATAACGTAAACTGGGAAAGAAAAGACCAATATTTAATACCTTTTCCCAAGTAAGCTTTGATAGATGTTACTTTCTATAGTACATACATACATGTACACTCACGCCTGTTATCCCCGAAGGGGTAGGCAGAGGCGCAAGTAGTGCACCCACTTTTCGCCGTTATTCCGTCCCATGATGTGATAGGGGGCGAGCCTATCGCCATATCGGGCACAAATTCCAGACTCCGAGCTGATACTGAATAGAAAAACTCAATATCACTTTGCCCGACCCGGGAATCGAACCTGAGACCTCAGCATTGTAGTCGTACCTTAATACAACTACGCCACCGAGGCAGTCATTACTTTCTATAGTAATTAGGCTATTATCTGTTGGTTCTCGAAAATAAATAAAATAACAAAGTCCAATAGATCAAACAGCAATAGTGATAGTAAAAATTGGATAGGCATTTACTCCAATCCTGCCTGGGAATACAATGATCAAAATTGATGTAGTTCTCTACTCTAGCTAAGCTCGGTATACTGAGCACTCTAGAGTCCCTCGGGGAAAAGGTGACCCAGTTTGCTATTAATTGAAAATGGAGGTCCCCTAATACTTTGCTGACTATTGTTATTTCTGAATGATATGTGTGTTTATGTCTGAATCCAGGTTTTGCAGTATTTATATAAAGATTTGGCTATTTCTCTTGTGGCTATGGGAATTAATACTGTAGACGTATTCGATAACAATAAGTATTTCCCACTTAATTTTTCTATTTCTTTTGTTCCAACGTTAATTATTTTAAAAAAATATTTTTTAAATACTTTTTTAAGTGTAAAACATTTAAAATCCAATATATTTTCTTCAAACAAACCTGCTAAATCAATAACATTATAAACCGACTTGGTAGCATGTAATCTTTCAAATTACGACGTGACCTATCTATGAATAGGTCGAAGTGGAGGAGAACGATGACGACTGACCCCACCATCGTGTGGGATAAAATATCTACATAGACGGTATGCATACTCTCTTAATTGGATATTCTGGATATACTGGATAATATATATTATATAACTTTATATAGCAGAAAAATGTCATTGAAACTAAATAGTCTTTCACCCCTCGAATTACGTAAATACCTGCCAGCTTTTCTACTTTAACGTAGATGAATAAAATTTATGTTTTTGTCTTTTAGTACCTCTTACCTGTAAATTGACTCCGTTTATCTTGAATGCACGTTACTCATAATCCTATAACATTTTAACTTTGCTAAAATGATGTAGGTCTGAACGCTGTGGGATCTTGGTCTATTAGTATTAATAAAATTAAATGTACTACACTCTTGCTAATAGACCGTGGGCCAGTAGCAAAATTTCGTCAGTCATTTTCTCCCGAACGATAATTGGTGAGATGCATCAGAGACGTGTATCATAAAGCCTCGTGAACGTCAGCTTCGGCTCCGTGGGTGCCATGAGCGGTGGTAGCCTCCCAAAGATGTAGAAAAAAATATATTATTCAGTCATTTCCTCCCAACTAAGAATCATTTTAAATTGTAGCTAACCCGATACCTTGAAGAAAAAAAATAATCAGCTGACTGTAACTTGGGGCATTATGCGTCAGCTGGTCAATCAAACATGTAAAAAAAATATATCATTTCAGTGATTTCCTCTCAACTACAAATTTACCTGATGATAGCTTATACGCAACTATGAATAAATATATATGTCAGCTGGCTGTATGCCGGGGCAAAAACCGTCAGCTGATGCCTTGAAAGTTATAACGCAGGTGTTAGGCGAGAGCTTCTATTACATAATTACATGCATCAGCTGACAATGTTTCCCTCGAATTAATGATAGTAGATTCTCTTTATTAATTACAGCATTGTATTATCAATCTATGCATGTAAAATGCTTTGTCCTGAATGACTGACTGACGCACAGCCTAAACCTCTGACCGTAGGGACCTGAAACTTGCAGGGTGTGTTCTTTGTATGCCATAGGCATCTAATGATATTGAATTTTCCGAAAGTCTACCCCTAAGAGGGTGAAAAAGGGGGGCAAAGTTTGTATGGGCCAACGTGATTCCTTGGTCCAACCTACTTCAAATATTGCTTAAACTTATTTTTAACAGAATTGATAGAAGACGTGTTTCATGTTTTATTGAAATTCATCCCGTAATATATAATATGTATAAAAACGAAAGGTCATTAACTCACTCATCACGAAATCTGAGAAGCTACACGTGCTAGGAGTCTCAAATTTTGTGGAGGTTCCTTTTAGGACGTTGGAGCTCACTAAGACGGGATTTTGCGAAATTCAACCCCTAATGGGGTAAAAAGATTGTACGCGATAAACTCAAAGACTATCAAACGGATTTTGATTAAATTTGGTATGGAGATAATTCGAGCATCTGGAAAACTGGAAAGTTTTAGGCTACTTCTTATCCCGTGAAAATGTATAAGTGGGACCTTTATAAAAAAAAACTCTTTCGTACGACCGCGGCTGCGGGCAAAAGCTAGTCAGCTTATAAATTTTCATCTGGGAAGATATAATGTATCTTAAATGTTTGACTTTACGCTCAGATATGAGTTTTCCGATGAAATGTATAAATACTTTACGACTAATACGTATATAATTAAATAACTGAAGAAATATTAAGAACAGTGATTATGAATTTATAGTTTGTTGTACTCTCCGGAGTAAGATAAAGTGGTCAGCAGAAGACTTTTCAGATTAACACAACCTACTGCAGGTACCACCTTTGCAACACGTTTCTAATCTAAGGGTTAGAAAAGTGTTGCATGCCTACATCGCGTCATACAAGGAACACACCCTGCAAGTTTCAGATCTCTACGGTCAGAGGTTTGGGCTGTGCGTTTAACTGTCAGTCAGTCATTCAGGACAAAGCATTTTACATGTATAGATTGATAATACAATGCTGTAATTAATAAAGAGAATCTACTATCATTAATTCGAGGGAAACATTGTCAGCTGATGCATGTAATTATGTAATAGAAGCTCTCGCCTAACACCTGCGTTATAACTTTCAAGGCATCAGCTGACGGTTTTTGCCCCGGCATACAGCCAGCTGACATATATATTTATTCATAGTTGCGTATAAGCTATCATCAGGTAAATTTGTAGTTGAGAGGAAATCACTGAAATGATATATTTTTTTTACATGTTTGATTGACCAGCTGACGCATAATGCCCCAAGTTACAGTCAGCTGATTATTTTTTTTCTTCAAGGTATCGGGTTAGCTACAATTTAAAATGATTCTTAGTTGGGAGGAAATGACTGAATAATATATTTTTTTCTACATCTTTGGGAGGCTACCACCGCTCATGGCACCCACGGAGCCGAAGCTGACGTTCACGAGGCTTTATGATACACGTCTCTGATGCGTCTCACCAATTATCGTTTGAGAGAAACTTGGTCATCGAAATCTGTCACTGGCCCACGGACCATAACATACTTTCACAGTTACGGATTAATTCGTACGAGATGTAATAAATCTACTGAGGAATAAAATAATATGTCTATATTTATTCAATTTACGGTAGTACACAATACATATTTACACTATAATACATTTCTAAAGACACAGGATACGACTTACGGTAAACAAATCAACATTATGTTTATAATATACTTTATTATATTCTTAACTACTCGTACAACATTAATTTAATATTAATAAAATTCTAATCATAATTATTAATGACTATTCTGAGCTATATTTTGAACTGAATACTGTAGACCTTGGACCTGGGGGTCTACATCAGCTCCAGCGGTTGGAAAATGGCCGTGGGCACGTCGATGGTTCTGTAGAGCAGTACCCTAGAATTAAATAAAAAGCTGATTTATTGACTTGAAAACATCACAAAATTAGTCCGCTTTTAAAGCATAAGCACATTCCCGTTTCATTAATTTCCATTTTCAATACCCTTTATAAAAGTATCTCCTTATAAATGATGCAACGAAAATAAAAGATTTTTTGATCTATACTAATATTATAAAGAGGAAAGATTTGTATGATTGACAAGGATATACTCAAAAAGTACTGGGCCGATTTCAAAAATTCTTTTACCATTAGAATGCTCCTGTATCCCTGAGTAAAATAGGCTACTTTATATCCCGGGAAAATTCAAACCGGGACTTTTATCCCGGATTTTTTATTCTAAACCGATTTCGATGAAATTCGTAAGGGACATAGTTTAAGACCCTGGGAAGGATCTAGGATACTTCTTATCCCGGGAAAAAATAAACCGGGAATTTAATACCGGAAAATATTTTTTATATTAACGTTAGAGGAGGCGCGACAAAACATTGTGTCACTGACGTATGCAGCGTTATTTTTTTTATTTATTAGGTTCACAAAAGCGTTTTTTATTTATTAGCTTTTATTGGTAAAGTCGGAGATAGTACCTACCTGAATGAATCTGTCTCCGCACACCTCACATATGTAGGGCCGGTCGCCGGTGTGCCGACGGATGTGCAGCGTGAGGTCGTTGCTCTGCGAGAACGCCTTCTCGCAATACGTGCACTTGTACGGGCGCACGCCGGTGTGCACGCGCATGTGCCGCGTCAGCTTATTGCTACGCGAGAAACCTGAACCAAAACCAACAATGACACACGATCATATCTGCAATATGCTGCCCAGCTTTACAACTACATTCAAAATAATGTTATTTTTAAAAATAAAATATTCTATATCACCTTATTTCCCCCATTGTGATTTTGAATTAAATACACACACACTCACGCCTTTCATCCCCGAAGGAGTAAACAGAGGCGCAACTAGTGCACCCACATTTCGCCGTGCGTATTCCGTCTCATGATGTGATAGGGGACGAGCCTATCGCTAAATCGGACAGAAATCCCAAACTCCGGGCTGATACTGAATTTTCAATACCTAATATCACTTTGCCCGACCCGAGAATCGAACCCAAGACTTCAGCATTGCAGTCATGCCGTAATACAACTACGCATATACATAAAACTGATAGTACCTTTTCCACAAACTCGACAAATGCATGGCTTCTCGCCAGTATGTGAGCGCCTGTGGCATTGAAGATCAGACGATCTCGGAAAACCTGTAATATTCAATCAATATATATAAAGTAATACGTTTCGTACATAAATATGTTAGTAATGGTCATGCCGGAAATAGAATCAAAGCAATCAATTGAGAAATGTAACAATATACGTATAGAATAAGAGTCACATTTAAGTAACATTTTTAGCAATAAGAATGTTTTTGTAGTACGATGTAGAATCGGCACTTATGTGCCGATTGCTCCATTGAAGTAGGTATTCGGCAATCGCCTCCATTAACTCACTCATTACGAAATCTCAGAAACTGCAATTCCTCGGAGTCTCAAATTTTGCATAGGGGTTCACTTGGACGAAATTTTGCGAAATTCATCCCCTAAGGGGGTAGAAGAAGTGGCAAAGTTAAAGTGTAAAATAAAAAACTAAAATATTTTTTTTTAGCCGAAACTATAAGGTTTAACAAAAAATGACTAAGAATGAATACTATAAGTGTTAATAGTTAATAGCGTCAAAAAAATTGGAAAAAACGAAATTATTTCCTAAGTCACTTTCTTTCGTGCAGGCGAAGCCGCGCGCAAAAGCTAGAGCATGATAAATGTAAAAAGTATTTTTTATAAGCTGCCTTTATTGAATTCTCAAAAAAAAAACACCGTTTAAACTATTTTTAAAACTGTTACCCGTTTTCTGACATTCCACTTATCAAAAAATTAACATTAAAAAAAAAACCTCTGACCTTTGCCACAAAAGTCGCATTTATATGGTTTTTCGCCAGTATGACGACGCATATGGACAATAAGATTGGACGAATTCGAGAAACTACGGCCGCAGTACAGGCATAAGCAAGTGTTCGTTGGACCTTTCTCCCTGTGTGGGTCGTGGATACGCTTGTGCGACCTGCAAACAAAGGATTCCTCACATCTATACAGTGATCGAGTCACTAACTGAAAATGGGCCCAATTATATTAGTTCATATTAATATTGTGTTATGAATTAAAATGATATAATTTTTTCTTTGTTCGTTATACACGTGGGTGTGTAAGTTTATAACTTGATACTTATATATTATACAGAAGAATATATTATAACTTTATATATGTATAAAATCATAGTAAATATTTGTAATATTATTAATACTATTAAGAAATAATTGAGCTTACCTTAAATTGTCTTTTCTTGTGAATTTCTTTTCACATATATCGCACTGGAAATATTTTTGATTGGGCATATGTATTTTAGCATGTTTCGCGAGCAATTCTTTTCTGAAACATTAATCAATCATTTTTGTATAATCTGATACAATTCAAATTATTATGTAAATCACACATTTATTATTTACATACGTCACATACATCACGCGTTTATTATTTACATAAGTTACATATTACAATGCAACCAGCATTATAAATTATAAACCCACTGCTGAGCACGGGCCTCCTCTACCACAGAGTGGGGTTAGACCTTAGTCCACCACGCTGCCCTAGTACAGGTTGGCAGACTTTACATAACCTCAAGATTGTTATGGAGAATTCTCAGGCATGTAGATTTCCTAACAATATTTTCCTTTACCGTTAAAGCGAACGATAATTATTATTGATAAACAATACACATTAACATTAATAAAAATTCACATTAGAAAAGATACAAGGTCGAGTTTTGAAAATGCATATTTGAAATATAAATAAACACACACTCACTTACGCCTATTATCCCCGAAGGGGTAGGCAGAGGCGCAACTAGTGCACCCACTTTTCGCCGTTATTCCGTCCCATGATGTGATAGGGGGCGAGCCTATCGCCATGTCGGGCACAAATTCCAGACTCCGAGCTGATATTGAATAGAAAAACTCAATATCACTTTGCCCGACCCGGGGATCGAACCCGAGACTTCAGCATTGCAGTCGTACCATAATACAACTACGCCACCGAGGCAGTCAAATATAAATAAAATATTAAAATAAAAGTTACCTAAAGAAATATCTATTGCACGTATCGCACTGGTATTGTTTATCTTCCTCCTGCTTCGCTATGGAATCCGTGAAAGTGATCGACACGCTCTGGCCTTGGTGATATCTCAGAATGTGTTTGTTTAGTGATATCTCGTAAGCAAATTTGAGACCACAGGTGCTACATTTATGATTCCTTTCCACCTGTTTACAAATAGTCCTATGTCGTGCTGCCGACTTCACAGTGGCGAATACCTGGAACATCATTTACTTATGTGCCTACTATCTTTTCACGGTGTACTAAAAGTTATAGGTGGGATCCCCTATAACTTTTAGTTCAACAAAAAAATATTGAAGGGGCTTAAACTCTATTTAAAAGAACTACAGGATTTTAAAGAAATATAGTATCATTTATTGCCGGCTAGCCGTCAACAACTGTCAAAGAATCCTCTTTTTTTATTTTGTTCCAAAACAAAAAAATTAACATTCTAAATTCAAATGCTCCATCCCACTAGCATTCGCCTAATTACAAGGAGGCTTAGCACGGCTGCAAGAAGGCTGGATATGGTGCAGTGGAGGAAAATGGCCGGTCATGGTTGGCTCGCTGGCTTAGCATTGGCATCGCCTTGGCTGGCTGACATAGCCTTGGCTGACTGGCTTAGCGTTGGCATCGCCTTGGCTGGCTGACATAGCCTTGGCTGACTGGCTTAGCGTTGGCATCGCCTTGGCTGGCTGACATAGCGTTGGCATCGCCTTGGCTGGCTGACATAGCCTTGGCTGACTGGCTTAGCGTTGGCATCGCCTTGGCTGGCTGACATAGCCTTGGCTGACTGGCTTAGCGTTGGCATCGCCTTGGCTGGCTGACATAGCATTGGCTGACTGGCTTAGCGTTGGCATCGCCTTGGCTGGCTGACATAGCCTTGGCTGACTGGCTTAGCGTTGGCATCGCCTTGGCTGGCTGACATAGCCTTGGTTGACTGGCATAGCGTTGGCATCGCCTTGGCTGGCTGGCATAGCTTTGGCAGAATGTAACAATATATTATTCTTACAGACGAAACTAAGAAAAGCTTTTCATTTCTTTACCTACAGTGCTATACTTTGTCTGGCGGCAAATTCTGTTACGACAATACCCATTTTTATCGATTAATGTAGGTAATGTAAGCTAAGTATTCATTTCTCTTGATATTTCTTTTGTTTTGTTACGGTTGTAGCATTTTCTTTTAGGTTATAGCTTTAATATCATCAGTAATAGCGTGTATAGTTCTAACAGACCGGGACCACCATGATTTTTCCTTATGTTCGAGAGAGGAAATGTTGGTAATAAATAAAATACACAAATTTACGACTAATACCTAGCTTCTGAAGTGTTGAAAATGACTAACGTTTCCATTTAATGCCGCTTCGTACAAGGCAATCCCTGGGAGTAGAGCATTTAACATGTATGTTTTTTTTTCCAAATCCATACAAAAATTCAATCTTGACTCGAAAAAATATGGCGGGATGTCTATCAGTTTTTGACATATTAAACGGGTTCGAAATTCTAATTAATAGTTAAAAAATACGCTCTATAAAAAACCCATGGATTAAAGATAGAATGGATAGAGTTTAGCATCAATTTACTAAGAAAACCAGTGTCGCCAAACTCACACATGCGTATATTCACATACTATCAACTTTTCATTATGATTGGCCAAAATCAGCAATAAACATAAAACGTATAATACAAAATCATATGCATTAAATTTAACCTTAATGCCATTCCATAAACTTCATATTTTAAAAATTCACATAAATTCATACGATATTATTCCTTCAGCCTGAATTTTGATTTTAATTCGATTTCATTCCACTACTCCACGCTAGATGGCATATAATGGTGATGGCATTCATAAGATCTCTATGGCTGTCGATTTAAGAAAAGTTTTTGATTGACACCAAGTACGCTAAGCATGCGTTAATAGTGTTGCACCCATATGATACCTTTTTGTAAACCTATCGATGTTTTTTATTTTATGGCTAAAAATTATAAATAACATTAATTAATGAAATTGACTTATTACAAAAATATATAATATTATTTTGATAAGCGCCGGAAAAGATGTTGAAAATATCTTGAACAAAATTTTCACTCAGTAAATTAAAATTTATTTTTAGCATAGATTTTAAATTCTTAATTTAAAATTTCAATACTGCAAACATGTATGTTAAATTACATAATGTATTACCTACACAGTATTACAGTATAGATAGTTTGCAATAAATTATAATGAGTATTTATACATATTATAGTAATTTCACTGCCGGAGTTAAATAGAGTAAAGTTTAAGGAAAATGGCAATCGGTAATAATACCAGCCCTGTATTATATAATGCTCACTGCTGAGCACGGGCCTCCTCTACTCTTGAGAGGGTTTAAGGCCTTAGTCCACCACGCTAGCCTAGTGCGGGTTGGCAGACTTCACACACCCTCGAAATTCTTATGGAGGATTCTCAGGTTAACAGGTTTCCTCACGATGTTTTCCTTCACCGTTAAAGTGAACGATAATTGATAAATAATACACACGTAATTTTGAAAAGTCAGAGGCCTTGGGTTTCGAACCTCCGGACATTATCTCGGTAGACTGTTCCATTCCCAACTAGGCTATCGTCCACTGTCAACCGGTAAGGGAAGAAAATATTTTTTAACGGTTGGCACAATTATGCCGGCCTAGTAGGCCGGACAAAAGACATTGAAGTTTGTTCCAGTTTAATAGCACAATTACGAAGTTCTTAACCTTTTGTTACGGGTTGAGATAGAAGAATACACTAAGCAATGGTTTCGCAAGCCAGCAGTCAGCACGTGCTTCACCTCAGGAAGTGTGAGGATGATCAAAGGTTAAACTTGTATTCAGTTATACTTTTTATATTTTTCTGTATAACATCGTTAGCTATATAATATGTATCTGCTACTATAACAGTGGGTTAAATAAAACAATACACACCTTTGAAGTTGATATTATATTTATTTACTTATCGGCTAAACTTAGCTCAAGACAGAAATACAACAAAACCGGGTTCCGGCTAATAAGGTAAGTTCTCCCACCTTACCTTATTAGCCGGAACCCGGTTTTGTTACATACTTTTTTCGTAATTTAAATACTTTTGTTGTTTAATTTCGAAAAATACCTATAAGAGTGTGTCGTCGATCCTCTAATGCAGAGTCAGGAATCGCTGAGGCTTTATGCAGCTGGGGAAGATATCCTACTCTCTGGTGATGCAGGCAGTTTTAACTCTACCCGCGATAGACAAAGTGAATGATAATTGTGCCTGAGGTAAAACTCCCGGGAATGAATAGAGAACCCGCAAAATCGGCAGGCCGGCGAGTATTCTCCTGTCAACTTCCGCGAAGGATTCCTGATATGTTCATCGTGCACTAGAGTACAGGTACAGCTGATCATGGCGAACACTCCGCGGGGCCCTTGGCCAAGCCTTCGTAATTTATGGGCACATACGAGCCAGCGACGAAATTACGTGCTCACACGCTTGGTGCTGCCGCTCAAGAGGTCGAAGAGATGTCGTTCACCGGTAGGGTTGCAATCCCAACCAGAGATGAACTGAAATTGATATAACCAAAATTAGAACCAGACCACTCACAATTCTCAAATGTACGTTTTAAATCAAAGTAATATTATTACAAATACTGCACACGCAATCATAGTTTTTAATACGTATGTAGCATTTATTATTGTATACAAACAAAACAAGCAGCTGGAAAACTGACAACACTACTCGCACTTGTTTTACAACACACGACTTGTAGGCCAAGGTACACAACCATACAGCCTTCAATCTGTTCATGTTTTACGAAAATAATTAGAGTATGGGGTTTGAAAGTTTTTATGCTACAACATAGCGGTTTAGTGAAAAATTGATAATTATCGATAACATTTTATCGACCATGCATGCACTAATTGAGTAGCGGTGACACTGTGAATTGGTGACAAATCATTCTAGAACAACTGATTTTCGTTTCCGAAAATTAACCTTATGACGAAAGAAATAAGATACACTTTAAATTGTAATTTTTGTGCCATATTTGACATAGAAAATCAATATACGTTTTTCAGTTAAATAAGCAATAAACCAGAAAATATTACTTACCGACGGTATGAAATACCTCTGTGGGACACATTTTTGCTATAGCTATGATTTCTGCATTCCAGAATAGCACAATAGGGCATTTTAATATTTTTAACTATTTTTTCTAGTTATTAAAGCTTTGACAATGCGTAATGACGACTGAGACCGCTCAAACGGGAGTTAGTGCTGCCTTGCTAATTAGAGGGTGAAAGGTTACGCCCACATTATAGTTCTATCTCTATCTCTGTTCTGTGAAAAAACCGAACTAAAAATAGCAAATAAATGTATAGTATTTTTCAATATAAAAAAAAATACTGAAAATATTATTGTCTGTGTGCGGGCAGGCTAAGTAATCTGTGGTTTAAAGTAACGAGTACAATTACGTCATGTATTTATGAAGCTGAGCTATCAATTTTAATATCGATGTTTTATTAATTCATATTCGATTCGATATATTTCATTTAAATGTATTTTAGTAATACTAAACTGCGTAATATGTAGTCAGTAGGTAAGATTTTTTTATAGTTATTTTTACACGTATGTAACTAAAGGCTGTGAATATGGTATCTGTGCGAAACCAGTGTGTCGCTAGTAATAAGTCATAATAATATCATTGATCATGGCAAAAGCTAGCATACCTTAGTGCAGAGGTTACACCGAAGCGACAGTTCAGGATGTTCCCCGTCGTGGTGATTAATGAGATCCTCTTCCGACAAAAAAACAGCGCTGCACGCGCTGCATACTTTTAGAAAATTTAGATTCTCCTAAAATATAATATTGTTTTTATCACAATTACACGTAACTTATGTCAGACTATAAATAAAGGACATTTTTGACAATTTATTTCTCCCAATGTGAAGGAAATTTAATACATGAAGGTATTCTCAATTAATTAATCATGCATTTTTGTAACTAGGGTATCAATTGTGGATTTTTACTACGGAAAAAGCAATTTAAATACTATTCCACATAAAGCTAACTAATTTTATGTTTCCCTTAATTTAATAAATAAATATTTTCTAATCATACTAAATACATACCACATCGCAATTAGGTTCCAAAAGTTCTTGCAATGACATTTCAGTGAGATAATCTAATATTTTATTTTTGGTGGCTTGCAGATCGGAATCAACTTCATGCTGTAATAAAATGAACAATCCTATTGGTCTTGAGAAAAACCTTAGTACAAAGAATCAATGTGTTACACTTTTAATGCAATAGTTACGTACATTTTGTTTGTTCTCATCAGTTTTATCTTCAGAGCAAACATGTTCTTCAAAGCTTTGCCGTTTAAGAAACATTTTCTTACATACAATACAACACAATACTTTCATATCTAGAATATAGAGAAATTATAATATTATTTTTTAATACATCAAAACACAAAGCAAAGAGTATAACTGCCATACACAGAGACTTCTCTTAAGTTTAAGTACCATAATTAGGTGTTAATTACAAACCACTTAATATAACGATTCCTATGGCTATAATATATTTGCCTAATGCTCTGCCACAGCCAACAGAAATAACATAGAATTAAAAAAGGCTTCTCGATAATAAAACACAAAAGACCTCTATCAGCAAGAACCAATTTCTACAAGTTCTCAAATGTTCATTAGTTTATGTAAGGTCTAAATCAACCTCACCTTTATGCTTCAACACATGATTTTCTAATTCTTCTTTGGTGTAACATTGCTCCGTACAAAAAGAGCAATCATATTTTTTGACAGGGACAGTGGTTATGAAAAATCCGTTTTCTGATAGCTTATCCAGTATTGTCTGTAATTTTAAATGTTATTACTAAAATAATTACTTAAACATTAAAAATACTATTACCCAGGACTCCGTGCGTAACAATAAAGTATCATGACCACACGTTATTTGGAACACGTTGTTATAGACTATATAGATAACAATGGGTATTATAAATTATAATAAGAACAAGGATATGCATAATTACATACACTAGTTAGCATCTTCTTAGGCCTCCCTCGCTTTTTTGGACCCATGACTTCAGCATGATACTCCCACAAATGTTTTGATAGGTTTTCAACTCCATCATAACTTGTTCCACAAAGGGGACAGTATGTGCCATTAGTATCTTCAATTTCAACTAAAAACAAATATATTTTGACGTTATGAATCTAACAACATAAACTAAATATAATTATAAAGAACGACGGATTACCTTTTATGCATTTTTTCCTATTGTGGTCCCGCAATTTGCTTTGACTTTCAAAAACGATTAAACAATTTTTACATTCATAAAAAGAAGGGTTATCTTGTTGTACTTTTTCATTTTTTACTGGTTCTGAAATTAAAAAAATATCGAAAATGTCTTACATTTGGATAATAAATCGGTTCTAAAATAGTAGGGCTCCATATTAGGGGATCCCTTTGGTTCGCCTACTTTTTTTTAAACTATCATTTTTTCGCATAATTGACTTTGCATAATATGTATTGGCATCGCATAGTAATATTTTGGCTTACTACTTTTTTGTCATAGTAAGCTATTGGAATAATTTTAGCTCGACTAATTTGTATTAGACTAAAACACATTTCGCATACCATGTATTTAGAATAAATTAGGTTAGCGAGGAGCGAAGCGACGAGCGTGTTAGGTGCAAACGAACCACCGACTTTAACCGCCAGAACCGACTTTAAGTCGTTTCCAACTCAGACAAAACCAAACATGAATGATGCTTATTTATTTTTATGACTTTTGATATATACGCTTTTTGACGTTAGTCGTTCTGATGGTTGAGCTTTTTGTATTTAAGCTTTTTTATTTTATGCTAAAACAATTATGCGTAATGATTATTATGCACATTGATATTTAGGCTTAAAACTAAGATGCGTAACAATATTATTACAAAAAGAATTATGCAATCCAATCCATATCAGTGCTTTCAATGTTTAGTCTAGCCGAATCAAATCGAATGTAATAAAAAAAAGTATTACCCAAACTTAAATCGGCCAAATCGTCTGGGCCATTCTCGATTGGTACGTGAAATTCAGTATCAGAAAAATCATCTGTATCATTTGCGGTTAAATGTTCTATTTTTACACTCGTAGTAATTGGCTGTAAAGAAAGATGTTACAATATGTATAATATGCAAGAAAATGTTTAACAAAAATTTAGAGCGCGTGGCGTAAACAGTGGATAATCCGTCACCAGCGTGAGGGGGACTTTATGACTGTTCGAATAAATAAAAAAATATATTCCGTAAAAGTATCATAATTTTCAAGTTGTTTATAAAAATTCATAACGAGTAAAAATATCTAAGTATTGTAGTACTTAGAATCTTGACAAAATGGGCCAAATTTTGATTAACCTTGCCAGGCTAGTCCGGCACAATTATTTTTTCCAGTATAAGATGTCAAAATTGATTAGTAAATTACGAGAAACTACCTTAAGAATTTCATTATTTTTCTTGAAAAGTAAACTTGTGATTTATTTCTCTGTAATGTATTAGCTTGGTCATCGATGATTGTGATACAGTAATTATAATTACAAACTAATAACACCAGTAGCCACATTATGCTAACATATCGGTGAAGGTAGAGATTTTTAAACTTTCTATAATAAAATGAACTATGACAGGTAGGGCTCGTAATTATTTTATTATTCGTGCTGTCATAGTAACGTGTTTCTCCTGATACCTTTTTATCGTCACATTCTGGGGCACCCTGTATATACAAAGATAATTAGTAAAATAAGATTTACATTACAAGTTTCCAAAAACGGTTTTTTACTCACGTATTCCTTGGTCAGAATCAGTGATCGAGAGGCCACGGCCGCCGCGACGCGACGTCCTCTTAACACTCACCTATGAAGATGATCTACTTAATAGGTCGAAACTGGTCGGCGATTCTGACCAAAGAATACGTAAATAAAAATCCATGTTTGTAAACTTGTAATAAAATATGTCTAGCGTAAGTTTTAATAATGTTAATAACATTTACCTTTAAAGACAGTTTGCTGTGAATAACATGCTCAAATTTATCTTTCTTGAAGAGTTCCTTCAACGATATATCAGCTTCATGTGATTTTGTCCTAAAGTAATATGCCTTTTCAGCTTTATCCCTACATTCACAGCATATGGTCGAAGGCAGTCCATCGCCCTTGCGAATCTATGTAGTTACAAGAGATACCTTAAGAATCATAAGGTTATAATAGCCGGCAACCAACTTAGGCACACTACCACCGTGGTGAGGGTGATTTTTTTGTACGTAAGTGTACCTACTACCTGCACTTTGGAGTGTGCTCACGTTGCTTGCCCACAATTATAACAGTGAAAGAATTACATTGCTTTATTAAAATTATCTGCGGCTCGAAATTAATAACTTATGGTAAGCCCTATTTCTTTAAATATTATACAGGTGTATTTTTGAGATGGGGTATCAAAAGCAACTACCTTAACCACTGTAGCTACCATAAAACTTTCTATGGAGACCGTTAAGGTCTATACAGAGTAATTTTGACATTGCGTTACTAAATAAAACCACATACTTATCTCGTTGAAAATAACACTTTCCAATCAGTTATTTTAAGCGTAAATGTAAAATAAAAAAGTATAAGTTCCAAACAAAATAAATATCAATAAAAAGTAACTAAGTTTACACGCCCTAATGCCACTACTACTACTCTAAGAAGATGAGTCGCAGCGGCAACATCATACTTTCAGTCAGAAAAATACTCACGCATATTCGGAATAAACTAAAAAATTATGAAAAAATCAGGAAAGTAAAATTGAAATTTTGGTGAAAATATTCGTTTCTCACGGATGGTTTTTGGCACAGTGTTGGCAGAGGCAAAGATGAGTATGTTATTTTATTTATTAACGCAATGGCAAAATTACCCTGTATATACAGATTTTGACAAACATTATATAGCCAGTAAGAAGATTGTCAATTTATGAAAAAGCTTTTGAGATACCAATCGATCCTGTTGCTAGCAAGGATTAAATGGCTCCATGGGACTACCAATCCTGAATGCAAACTTTTGTTATGTTTGAAAGCGAATTGGAGTCACATTTCCTACAAGATGTATAGATAAAGCTTTTTGCAATTTCTGAACTCAAAGTACCCAAACCTCTAACAGTCCCATAGTCCTTTGATTCTTATAAGCAATAGATCGATTGGGATCAAAAAGGTTTTTATGTAAATCGTCGATTATCTGGCCAACTATTTTTTTCAAAATCTGTGAGTGCAGATATTAATTTCTTAAAAATTATGGACAGCCTGGTAAGAAAGTTTTCTTGTAGTTAGTTAGCTACAGCCGTTAATGTAGCTTCCCTTCCTGTCCCGAGCCTGTATGTGGCACAATAATACAGGTAAAATACATTTTAAAACTAAGTCTGGAAAATCAGAGTATCTAACAAAACACTTTCAAACGATAGCTTGGGGAGATATCAGGTACTTTGGGGGTGCAGTAAAAAAATGTTAAAGTTTAACCATATCTGAGGCACTATAATGAAATGTATTGACTTTGCCATGTCCAAATAAAATAAATAACTACCGAGAGCAAGTCCGGCTCACGAAGCAACAACTTAATATTTGACAGTTGAATAAATAAGTAATAATAAAATATGAAATTCAAATGGTATAACTCTTCTCAGGGGCATTTTAATGCCTTTTTTACGCGTTTTCTTTAATCTGAATATGAGGTATTGTTGAAACCATTCCTATATTATAATATATCATCTAACTATTTTAATTGACTGAAATATTTTTTAAACTATTATTTATTTTTCATTTTTTAGTTATCTTCTACTATTGTTCAACAGATGTCACTAAAAATAAACGAAAGCGCCACCATGTGACAAGTAGATTTTTTTTACATATAAGAGCACCCAGTTTAGTTACAATTCTATTGTGGTTCAACAGATATCACTAAAAATAAATCTGTTATTTATTAATTTTTTAGTTGGATTTTCTATAAAAGCGTTTTTTTTTTTTTTATTTAAAATATTGAATTGACATCGGTCCTGGACAAGTATGCCAAATTAAAATTTAATCAGACGTTTTGAAGGAGGCCAAAATCATGTTCAAAGTTTCCGTTACAAGATACACACATAGTCTGAAGCTAATAAAACGCGTTAAAAAGTAGTCTCAAACCATTCCAAGGTCTCGAACTATTTCCATATCAAATTTCATCGAAATCCGTTCAGTACAAACTATACAAACTTTGCCCCCCCCTATTTTACGCCCTTGGGGATTGAATTTCTGATAATCCCATCTTAATGATCACCTACGACTTATAAGGAACCCCATGAAAAATTTGAGACTCCTTGCACTTATATTTTCTGAGATTTCTTGATGAGGGAGTGAGTCAGTGACCTTTCGCTTTTATATAATATATAGTTTGCAAAAAAAATAAGCAGCTATCTGATATTACTGAACAAATATTATTTTTATATTATTCTTTCTTGTTCTGTAAGATATTGCTTCATACAAAATTGAATGATTGAATTGAACAGGAATTCTCTTGTATCTCTAACTGTGAACAAGTTGCGCAAAAATCAACATACTACGTAAAATAATTAATATCAAATTAAGGACTGCATTGACCTAGAAGCTTAAATTTTTACACTTTTAAAGATACTAGTATGGACATAATGTAGCATGAAAAGGAAAACAAATACATCAGATGGAGTTTTTATTAGGATCTTATAAGATATTCCACTAGAACTCCAAAAAATATGTTACATAAAATTTTGTTGATACTTCATTACTGGGTGTGGGTCGCGGCTTCGCCCGTGTTATATCATTTCTCGCTACAAAAGCACCTAAAGTTTCAACACTATATAATTAAAAATCAGATTAAAGAATGCCATTATTTCCCATGGGGGCAAATTACCTGGATAAAAAGTAGCCTTTGTGCTAATCTAGGGCAAGAACCACCCGTGTGCTAAATTTCATAAAAATCATCATCATCAATCATTTCATGATAAACATCCAAACATTTTCACAAACTTTCGCATTCATAATATCAGTGAGATAAAATAACTGAACTAATACTAGTTTATGCGATATTTAACAAGTTAAAGTATCTCGCAACAGCGAATCTCACACCGTATGAATATAGTCTAGCAAGAAATTATTTTTGGATAAATTGGATTAAAAAAAAATACACAAGTGCGAGTTGGACTAGCGTACCGAAGGTTCTGTACAAACTTATAGGTAAGATCTAAGTATAATAAGATCAATATTTCGCTAAAGTTAATAAATTAATCAAATTTAAAAACTTTGTTAATTCACTTTTTTTATTCATAAAGTACGGTTAGGGTTTCAGATTTTTTCCCATTACATGTTCTGTAAGACCTTGCTTCTTGCAAATTTCATTATTCTAAGTCAACGCGAAATGCCTTATAGATTTTGATTACCTTGCGAAATCGTAAAATATGCGACATAAACGGCCATAATATCTTTTGATCGCGTTGGCTTATAAGTTTTTTTTTTCACAGCTGAAAGAGATTGTAGACCCGAGTATTTGATATTCACAACTTGATATATTTACGCATTCCTGAGAAAAAGGGTCTTGATAGACAGACAAACGGACAGATAGATGGTAAACGAGGGTATTGTGATCACCAAATTGGAGAGATTTGAAAGGAAAATGGCACTGGGAGTGAATATCAAGCGAGCACATAATAGGTATAGAATACGTAAAAAAATATAGGACCAACATTAGCGTAGCGTAGTTGGGGCCGAACGGGCGGCAATATCGTAAAATACAAGCCTTATTATTTTTTTTACTTTTGCCGTAGGTACTAGTGCCGGTGCTTGACTCTTATGGGTTGAAATAAAAAACAGAGTAATTAGTTATAGGCCAAACATCAAGATCAAATTATTCAAACAAAATTTATTACCAATCTGTACTATTATATAGGAGATTTGTTTGTTTGTAATAAGTAAACTCAAAAACTTCTGAACCAATTTTGAAAAATTTTTCACTAATAGGAAGCTATATTACTCCTGAGTGCTGTAGGCTACTTTTTATCCAAGAAAAAAATATTTTTATCCCGGAAAAACTATTTCACGCGGGCGGAGCAGCGAACACATGTCTATTCGTAATAAGTCGCTGTCTTATCTGACACGTCCGGTCCGTGTGACAAGACGTCTCGATGTCCCTAAATTTTGTAAAGAGAACATTATTTTGGAAGGAAATTAATATGCCAATTTGCGCATTACGGTCATCTCAAAGAATATTCTAATGCATTTTACAAAGGTATTTTGCTATTTCACGGTAGATTGAGTTACTGACGAACAAGCTCAAAATTTGTATATGAAAATTTTCCAATGTCCGCTCTATAGGTATAATCTTAGAACTCTTTGGTTGAGATGAACTTCTTTCATTGTGCCTTCACTAAAGTCTAATGCATATTATCAAGTTTTAACACAAACAACACTGCAAAAATACCTAAGGTCTATTAGATCTCCATACCTAATACATTTAAAACAAATATATTCACAATGTGTAAATACAAAATCTTTCGCAAATGTATTAATGTCAATATTTTCAATTAGCTCCAGATATTAAAATGATTTAATTCATCATTATCCTAACAGATTTTTCTACTTACGTAATGAAACAAAACAAAACATTATTTATAAAAAATAATTCGCCAAATATTCGCCAGTTTAGCAATCATGATTTATAGGTACATTTGATTTCATTATGACACATCTATTTATAAAATTCACACATATTCCACATTATAATGTTGTAACACAATTCGCAATGCATCCATTTGTATTATAAATGTAAGCACAATTAGAAAGATCTTGCCCCCTGTCTACAAAAGCTAATACAGCATTACTTGATAAAATTGCAACTACACAAACCTCTGCCTGAGACATATTAGAACTTACGCATAAACTATAACTACTATAATATAGAAATCAATATTTCTGGTGGTAGTATAATAAATGATTACCTAAAGAAATACCATGGGGAGATTTAAAAGTATCCTTCCATAGTGAAGATTTTGCTTTGACCTAAAGAATACTATACTGGATAAAACTGAACAAATCTGGCAAAAGAATAGTAATGTTATCAATATTTTATTTAGATAAGCAGTGGTTGAATGAAATGAATAAAATCATTGTAAAGGCACTACATGGTCCTTAACATGTATAAAAATCATAATATAGGATTAGAAAAAAGTTTGGTGATATCATTTCAGTGCATTTGCGCCTGTAAAGGAGTAACGCTGAGTTTAGCAATTGTAATAATTGTTACACAGATATCACTAGGCATCTCCTTTAAAGAGATAAAATAGGGAACCTGAAATTGAAGACGAAGGTAAAGTCGAGATAGCTCAGTTGGCAGAGCACTGGCACGGTACACTGGTGGTCGCGGGTTCAAATCCTGCTTACGACTGTTTCTTTTTTAATGTTTACATTAAAAATAAAATGATAAGATCATTTATTAAATTTATTGTACTTTAGTTTGTTGCAATCATTAATTAGTATATTTTCATATAATATGTGAAATATTATATTCTAATTGACAGGGAATACACTTATTATTTTAGAATTGATAGTGAATTTGCTACATTATTCTTAAATAATGTCTCAGCGTAAATTTATTGTGGTCTTGTTTTTGCAGTCTATACAAAAAGCATAATGTCACTCTATTCGCCTTTGTATGCCATTGAGAACAATATTTATTAATGTTCTATGGAGTTAATTATATTGAAACCCATTGGAATTATGTATGTTTTATATATCTTTAATTATTTGGTCTGCATTTATTTAATTTCTATTCAAAATGCATCTTTTAATAATTGGCATATTTCTTTACAACTTAGTAAGATACATTTTTGTTATTGTATTTCACAATGTTTTTTAGAATTATTGAATGCAATTATAGATTGTATAAATTGTAAAACTGGCATAACTCTTATTGGTGGACCACAAAACTGTCATGGCATATATTGGACATGATGACCACCATTCGCCCCTTCGAGATCCAGTAAACAATTTTGTTATTATGATTAACCCGTCAAGCGCCCTTATAAATATAGATGCATGGAAAAACCTTATATATATGGACACCGGTATCCGTCGCGGGCCTTGACAGACTACGAAACTCACATTTTGCCAGTAAGTTGTTTTAGATTAGATATCTGTTTTGGTAAGTCATAGATTATACACTTATTAAGGCATTTTCAATGGGGAAAAACTTTTCTTCAGCATCAAAATATATTTTGAGGGATTTTTGCAAAATTTTAGCTATATTTAGTTATGTGTATGTTTCCTATAAAGCTTAATGCACATTTGTATTTACTCAACAGCATTATATTTACACATGACATATTTTTTTACAAGCACTTAGTGCACAAGTAATCATTATTGGGACGTTTTTACAGTTGCATATTTCTTGCAGATATGCCATTAACAATTAATGCCGAAAGGCAAAAGTGTTACTGGGAGCTATTGAAAATCTTAAGATATTCAAAAAGACCTATTGTTGATTTTTAAGTAAATTATTCATAAATCTTTTGTATATTCCTGTCCATAAATTGTGCCAAATGTATGGAATTAATGCTCAAAGCTATTTGCTCGGGCGAGAGCCTTACATGTAATTTCATGATTATTTCATAACAATTTACTGTAAACAATTTACTTATGTGAAATTCCATATCAAACGAATGTTGTTTTTTTAAAACACTAATAATAATAATATATTTCTTGAAGGTAACCTTCAATGACCAGCCTATAGATGTCACAAAACAGGTGATCTATTTTCGGAAACACCTCTGACTAATAATTCAACTGCAGGTTACTACTCAATATCTTCAAAGCACTTGCAACCCCCATTTTGAGCAAAAACACGGTGAGATTAGTTATGAAATAAATATTATAATGGCCCCTTGCAGAAAACAGTGATTTGGTAATAACAGGCAGAATTTGAGTTCTAGAAAAATGGCATTACATTAAACATTTCATAGTTATAACTAAAAATTATTGGAATTCAAATTTACCGGTCATTATGTGTTTAACATTTTAACATTGAAGACCATTGATGTAATATTTTAATTGCATCTCTTTCTGAACAAATTTAACATTATCTTTATTGCTTAGTTGTTTAGCATTACATAAGGAAGTGTTGCAGCCATTTCAAAAGTATTTCTATGTAAATGTAAATTGTAATGATGTTGGTAGGGCCAATCAAAATGGAGTTCCTCTTTTCCTCATACCTCAGGTTATTGACAAAATTTATTTGAAGAGTAATATATCAGACATTAAGTGTTTATAGGCTAAATTGTCAATGTTTATTCTAAATGTTACCTCTAAACTACTTAGATGGGATATCAATAGACACTCTGATTTTACAAACTGCGTGAGAAAATATTACTGCATAGTTTTTCACCTATATTACTTTCTAATGTAAATTGACTGAAACCCTCAAAGCTCATGAGCAGGGCCCTTCCATGCCCATGGATAAAAAATCTGCTCAACATTTTCAAAATCAACATAAGACTAGGTTCCTTAAAATAGAAATTTCAGACAGGTAGGGCAATGTTGGGGTGTTTTCACTTTCAGAACAGCGCTCACAGCGTGCAATGACCACTAAATGCGAACGCAACGCACTAAAACAATTACTGCAATGGTGTACTTCTCACCAGGCCGATTTTGCAGTTAACCGAGCCAATACATGAATTAGTTACAAGCTACAATACGTACACGGATATCAAAGGAAGATAAAATTACCTTAATTCCAGTAACTGCGGTAACTATACAATCAAGAGTGACACGATCGACAAATACATCAAACAAAGAGTGTAATTCGCTGTCTTTTGATAAACATGTTCGACACAGTTTCTCAATCTTTATTTCCTGGGTATATACAGCAGAGCACATAATGCTATTTACTTATTTGACGCCAGTAACGAAGATTATTTTTCTGACGCCCAAAAATCTGACGCCATACGGTATATATGTTATTTTTTTCTGACTGACCTAATAGAGATGGGTCGATTTTAACTAGACACATTACTCGAGACTCAAATGAAACACTGAGTTTGACTTATCAGTAAAATACTCAAAATTATTATAATTATTTATAAAAATACATTTTTTTATTGAAAATGCTATTAATTATTAAAAATAATCGACAGTTCACAGTATGTCATCTAGTGAGTTTCAACCAAAGAGCATTATTATACCAAAGAGATATATTATATACATTGGGAATTATTATACTACGGGAAGTTTCAACTGTTCCGATGGCGTTATGTTGGCAGCAAGGTATATGCAGTGCTGCTCGAGAAGACTATAATATATCTACAAAATTCTTGGTGCTGCTACATCACACAAAAAGAGTTACCTTCAAATAAAGGATTTCTTTTTTCTAGTGGGAACATGCTTAGTCCAGTAACAAAACACTAACATTTTTAAATCAAATTTCAAAATATATAGGTAAGCGTAAACTGTGTGCTCACACACTTTTAAAATAATTTATTGTAAAAATCTTTGAAATCTTCCGTAAGTACGTAATAATTAACCAGCTTTGTAGTTTCCAATAAATGTTTATTTTTAAGCTGTTGCATAGCTTCTATCGCGGGCCTTGAGCGTGGATACCGAATCCAGAAATTCCGTAACGAAAAAATAACCTAACACCCCTCACTCCGACCGGCAAAGCGGTGATATTTTATTTTCAACTCTATCATTACCATATAGAGTGTAAAATTCCATAAGTAAATTTAATATCACAGTCTTGTAATTTATTTTCAACTCTATCACAACCATGTAGAGTGTAAAGTTCCATAAGTAAATTTAATATCGCAGTCTTGTAAGAATACAATATTATGTAAGAGGATGTGAGCTGAATGTTAAACGATAGAAGGTCGAAATTACCGTGTATTCAAAAATTGTTCCAGTCAGTTAAACGCATCGAAATGTCAAACGTGATTCTAAGTATGATTTTTTTTAAGTTTTTATTTTATATCTATTCAAAGAGGTTATAAATATTAGAATTGCCTGCTTAGAGTTTCGGCGTTAGGGCACGAGTGAAATTTAGACAATTGAAAAAAAATGAAATAAATAAATAATTATAATTACATAAGTTGATGAAAAATGCTATGCAATAGCTTTACCGCGGCAGTCTCCGAGTGTGCCACACGACTTTTTTTATTGTTTTTTGTAATGGAAACACGTTTTGTCTAGTAACAAAATATTAATATTTTCAAATCAAATTTTCAAAGATGTAGGTAAGCGTAAACCATGTACCCACTTCTTAAATAATTCATTATTAAAATCATTGAATTCTTTCACAAGTACGTAATAATTCCCCAGCTTTGTAGATTCCAATAAATACTTCATTTTTCTAAGATGTACGGAGCAGGGTAACAAATAGTTATGTCGCGAAATTACACTGTACAATTAATCTGCAGCTTACCTCCGTAAGTCAAACCCTATAAGCATAATTGATGAATGGGTAGATATTTAGCAGCTAAATCAACTTTAATGTGTTTATCTACTAAACCATTATTAACTACATTTATAGATTTAGGATAATACATTAATAGTACTTAAAACAAGACAAACGTTTCTTCATCATAATGGAATGATATATGTTTGTTAATGAGTCACAGAGGTATGTATTTACTAAAAACTAATTATGATAAGTCAGTACAAAAAACACAAAACATATTAATAAGCATACAATACATTGTATAATTACACTGGGTATTTATTTATTGTTATTTTAATCGATGTTATACAATTATTGTTTATTTTTTTTCGATATGGTATTTTATGCTAGGAAATACATTGATCCTCTAGTAAACCTAGTTTTTGAAACTGAAATGGCGGGAATTTTCTTCATTATGTCCACCATCTTGTCAGACAGAAGTGCCAATTCACGCCTTCAGTAAAAAGTAATAGTATTATCACCATGCCTAACATATGGTTGCCAAAAGTGGGCATTATGAAAAGAAGACGAAGAAAAAATTGCTACCTGCCAGCGTAAGATGGAAAGCAGTACGCTTGGAATAAGACTATCAGACAAGATCTGCAATGACAATATAAAATGCAAAACAAAAAAAATGTGAGCCGTCACAGGACGCCTAGCAGATGTGAAACATCTACATTATTTTGTAAAAGTAATATGCAAAAAAGAACAGATTGTAATAGGAACCAAATATGTCATAATGATAAAATAAAATATTGTTTTTACGGCACGTTTAACTGATCTTGGTGATGTCCAGTTTCAATAAAAAAATGTGAGCCGTCACGGGACGCCTGGCAAATGTAAAACATCGACATTATTTTGTAAAAGTAATATGCAGAAAAGTACAGATTGTGATAGGAACTAAATATGTCATAATGATAAAATAAAATATTATTTTACAGCCCGTTTAACTGATCTTGGTGATGTCCAGTTTCAATAATAATATTTTGTGACCCCTGTGATGATTGTTGGGTTCTGAAATATTTATAAAAAATATGTTATTAAAATATACAGAAAAAAATAAATTGGCTGCAATATATTAGTAAACACAAGAATCTTAGCTAGTTATTTCAATATACTACTAAATATCGTAAATTATAAATATCAATAATGAATGTTTCACTATAAATTCCACTATGGTTAGAAACATTAATTAATTTTGCGCATGGTGACGCGTCGCCACACCGTACACACTACTGCATATAGACTGTATATATATACCATCATATAGCGTGGCGACGGGTCGCCACGCCAGAAATCGGTTTAAGGTGCGGCTATAGATGTTTCGCATCAATAATTGATGTACGAAAAAGAACTAGACTACTCAAGTAGCACTGACCAGAATATATTTGTAGGATGGATAGCAATAGATGGGCAAAACATCTAACAGAGTGGGTATCAAGAGACAGGAAAAGGACGAAAGTGAGACCTAGAAAAAGATGGAGAGACATTTTCGTTTACAGATGTAGATCTCATTGGATGCGTAAGACACAAGAAAGATATGTATGGAAAGGTTCAAGAGAGGCCTACGCCGCAGAGGCGAGTATTACATTATATACTTAATTTATTTTTATCATATTTAGGTTAAATTATTATGTAAAAATGTAGCAGCAAACAAAAGGCTATTATATTTATTTAAATAGCCACTGTAATTAAACAATGTGTTGTTTAATGCTTGTTAATACGTTTTATGTGTTTTTAATAATTGCTTACCTCCATGACTCAGTAAAAAAACACATTCATAAAAAAATTATAATGTCATTCCATTATGCATGATAAAGAAATGTTTCTCTTGCTTTATTTATTAATGTATTATCCTAAATCTATAAACGCAGTTAATGATGGTTTAGTAGATAAACATATTAAAGTTGATTTAGCTGCTAAATACCCACTCATCCATCAATGATGTTTAAAGTGTTTGATTTACGTCCGTATTTTGCAGATTAACTCCATAGTGTAATTTCGTGACACAACTATTTGTTATCCTGCACCATAAATGTTAGAAAAAAAGACGTGTGGCACTCGGTGACTGCCGCGGTAAAGTTATTGCATAGCATTTTTTATCAACTTATGTAATTATAATTATTTGTTTATTTTTTTTTTTCTATTGACCAAATTTCACTCGCGCCCTAACGCCGACACTCTAAGTAGGCAATTCTAACATTTATAACCTCTTTGAACAGATATAATACAAAAACTTTTTAAAAATTCAAACGTAGAATCACGTATGACATTTCGATACGTTTTACTGACTGCAACATTTTTTAAAAATACGGTAATTTCGACCTGTCGTCCCTTCCTTATCTTCGATATCCTGTTACATATTGTATTCTTACAAGACTGCGATATTAAATTTACTTATGGGACTTTACACTCTACACGGTAGTGATAGAGTTGAAAATAAAATATCACCGCTGTGCCGGTTGGAGTGAGGGGTGTTAGGTTATTTTTTCGTTACAGAATTTCTGGATTCGGTCTCCACGCTCAAGGCCCGCGATAGAAGCTATGCAATAGCTTAAAATCCTTTATTTCAAGGTAACACATTTTATGTGACGTAGCAGCACTGTATATACCTTATTGCCAACATAATGCCATCGGAACTTAAAGTTGAAACGCACTATATTGGAAAAATGACAATTCACACAGTGTTGCCGTTTTAGTGCATATGGCGCTAGATCTAGTGCAATTCGTAGTATTATAATGCTCTTTGGTGCAATTCCTAGAATAAATATAATGAAGTAAATAGCGCTAACTACTCTAGAGCCATTAGCGCTATATTTCATCCCATAACTACGCACAAAAAAATATTCTGAATCTGGCGCAAAATTACTAATACTGTTAATCATACAGTGAAGTTTTAGGCTCAAGTATCTACACACAAATATGCGGCTGAAATTAATTCCTTTCAGGAATAGATTAGTTGCCTATGTTTGATTTCGTACATTATTTTAAATGTAACAGAAAATGATACGAAAAAGAAATTATTCTGTGAAAGCAGCATCGAAATTGGTTCAAAAATTAAGCAGTTCATATTTGAAATACTGAATTATAAGCAAAAGTGGGGGCATGGCGGGGATATCGCACGCACGAAGCGTTATTTTCGGTGATACTTGGTGATGTCACAGTCTGATATTATGATGATTTCAAAGTAAGCTCCGTAACCGGATGTCAGTTGAAGCATAGAACTCCATTATGATACGTCATCAATTGAAAAAGCTTAAGAAAAGCTGCCATACTTATTATCTACCTAAAAATGTCCAAGACGAAGTAACCAAAACTGTGATAAATTGGGTATTATCTAATGTAGGCTCATTATCGGCATGCACGACGACGTCATGGAATTATTTAATTTAGTTGATAGTATTTAATGTAAGTTAAACAAATGAAAATGTCTGTATTTTATACTTTTAGACTGCCTCGGTGGCGTATTTGTATTATAGTACGATTACAGTGCTGAGGTCTCGGTTTCGATCCCCGGGTCGGGCAAAGTGATAATGGGTTTTTCTGCTCAGTTTTAGCCCGAAATCTGTAATTTGTGCCTGATTTGTCGACATGCTTACCCCCTATCACATCATGGAACGGAATACACACGTGCACTAGTTGCACCTCTGCCTACCCCTTTGGAGATAAGGGGCGTGAGTGTGTGTATTTATACTTTTTTTTTCTGATAGCTTATTTTCATAAAATTGTTTAGGGGAATCTGATGCATTTTAGAAGCCAGATTTTCTCAAGATATAGCTCAATTTCAATAAGGTTACAGTACTGCTTTCAAACAAAATGTTAACATAATATTGCTGTATTCGAAAAATCTGTGTTACGGGGGAGGTAGGCGATTTAGGGCTACCGGGATTGGTTTACAATTTTATTTTACTCCCTACGTTTTGAATGCTTTGCAGCATTTCATAGTAATGGAGCAAGCTTGTAAAATCTTCAAAACGTCGTATATAAAATGAAATATTAAAAAAGGGGTAGAAAATCAAATAACTAGTTTTATTTTAGCACAATATATTGGCAGATATTATGATACTAAAATCGGTACATCGGGAGACTACAGACAAAATCGGTTGATCTCCCGATAAATCGGGAATTTTGCAACACTGCACGCAAACAACCTCAGAATAATAACTAAAGCAGTTATTATTCTGAGACAATGACAACATGGCCGATCTGTGACATCTGTCATGATTAGTGGAGTTCCCATAGAAGGAGTTCCACATATTGCCGCGGGACTTCTTTCATGAGACAGACTTTACTATTTGATTAGGGCTGCCATCACTTAAATTACCGACGCCGAATATACACGGCAAAAATCCCGGACACTTGGGTGAAATATGGCTTTTTCCCCGGACACATCTAAAAAATATTTTGCCGTGCCTTCTTGAATGCGGGTTATTATCAATGAATTTTTAACTAAGGTTTATTTCAATTTATCGCTTATGTATAAAAAACAATTTTCCTTGACAACAAGTGTCCGGGTTTCACCCGGACAGTTTTTAAAACCCTGCCGGACGGCCCCCGGGCGCCCTTCAAACTAGGACAAATCCGGGGAAATCCAGACGGATGGCAGCCCTATATTTGATTCACTTCACAGTTCGGCAGTGATCTCGAACCTACCGATTTTTCGGTATTTATACCGATATTGGGTCCGTCCAAGCAAAATACCGGAATTACGTGATTTTCCAACGATTTTTAGAAAGATAGAATATTCTCCTGATTTTGTTACCGATTTTCAGTAATTCGAAGTTGATGTCCTTTTTTTGTTTTATATTGATGTAAAACATCTATAGCCGCACGTAAAACCGATTTCTGGCGTGGTGACGCACGCCATGGCGACGCGTCGCCACGCCAGAAATCGGCACGCGGCGTGCGTGTTTTTTTCTAACCATAGTGGAATTTATAGTGAAACATTCATTATTGATATTTATAATTTACGATATTTAGTAATATATTGAAATAACTAGCTAAGATTCTTGTGTTTACTAATATATTGCAGCCAATTTAATAACATATTTTTTATAAATATTTCAGAACCCAACAATCATCACAGGGGTCACAAAATATTATTATTGAAACTAGACATCACCAATATCAGTTAAACGTGCCGTAAAAATAATATTTTATTTTATCATTATGACATATTTAGTTCCTATCACAATCTGTTCTTTTCTGCATATTACTTTTACAAAATAATGTCGATGTTTCACATCTGCCAGGCGTCCCGTGACGGCTCATTTTTTTTACCATTCTTTAGCTAAATATGTTACTTTTTGGGAGATACTTATAAAGGGGCGATAAAATGTGTTTATTGAATATTGCTTGTTTTTTTATGCATTATATACCCATTTTTGATCCAAATATATCGATTTTACTTGGCAACTCTACTCTGCCGATTTCACATTTTGTTTGTCGTCCGCCACTGCAGTTCGGAACGAGAACGGCACACTTGCGATGTCTTGAAATTCGATTGTATAAATTGAAAATCGGGAGCGAAGCTGTTATAATCTCACAATTTATTATAAAATTCATATCCGTTTTCTTACAAGCTTTCTGCGATCGGTGCTTAGTAAATTTTAAATAATTTCTAATATGTAACATCTCTGATTTGCAAATTATTCCGTAAGATACGAATAAAATATATTGATTTTGGTTCTATAGAATCTTCATATTTGGTGAGTATACCCACTGTTTATATTTTGTATAAGTAGGTATTTTATGCTTAAAATTCATAAATTGCGAAATAATTAGGCACTATTTAAATGTTGAATATGCATTTTTAGAACTAAAGTGAATTCATATTTAAAATTTTGCAATATATAGTAATGCCATGTGTGCAGGTCTTTTAAAACATTTTTTGAAGCATGAAACATCCATTTCAATGGAAAATTACCAATTAATTTGGTTTCAATACAAGTCCATAAGTTTAATGTGATATTTTACGTATTATAGATGTGCGCAATATCTTTGTACTACCCACATAAGTACAACACTAAAAATGTTCCTACTGAATTACAGCCTTTATGGCTAATTATTTTACTTGTTTTAAACACATATAAAAATATATTTATAATATTTATAAATTTTAATACATTATTAATTAAGACAATTTTAATTCTAAAACTGCCCTCAGAGACATGTAAGTGATCTAAGCCTTGAGCTAACTCTTGTTTCACAAAAAGGTTTCAATACTATGTCTATGTCTCAGATTACAACAAGGTATTTAGTCTGCCCTATGAAGCATGGTCAACGTAGACAGTTCGTTCTAGTAAAATTCAGAATTTCCCCAAAAATATATATTACAAATCCATATAAATATGTGATGTACAGTCATAAACATAGTGTTTAAGAGCTGAATTTAAATATTTTGCTCAATAAGTTTTCATATAAAATGAAATAAAAATATCAAGGCATTTTGTGATGTTTATTTTCTTCTTTACTCCCTCTCTGTGAATCCACCTCTAATTTCTTTGCCTTTATACTTGTTTTGCTGTCTAGGCAGTACATTCCTGTCATCTATGCTTGGTTCTAAATTTGCAAAGTGGCTATATTCTCTTTGCCATAACTAATGTCGAATGTTTTAGATATATTGCTCTTTGCTACCATTGTTTCTTGGTTATCCTCGGGTCGAAAGTTATTCTAAGAAAGTTATGATATTATTTTAACATCTACCCACTTGACATTGACAAAATCGCCAATGAAAGAGTGGAGCCATTGTTAAAAGATGAAGGAGCCACCTCTATTACAGCATTGTACCTGGGTGATCTTTTAATAGTGTGTACATGGTATTTATTACTTTCCAGTAGGTGTTGATATTTTGCATTTCGAGAAAACTTTCATGACTGAAGTCAAATGAGTCGATAACCAAAGTTACCTTACTTATTTATAAAAAAATATATATAAAACAAAAAGAAAGAAAAAGAATTTCACCATAATAGGTTCATCACTTTATTTTCTTTCCCCCTTTGACCTTATTTTCGGGTTAATAAACAACTGGATGTCATATTTTCTTTTGAAGTTTCAAGAGATCCCCAAACCAAATTTAAATGGAATTGGTTTAATATCTCTACCCTTTTACCCCTGTCATTTTGGGGTTAGTGAAAAATAATATCTCATAGTAATTTTCAAGGTTTAAGGTATCCCAATTCCCATACTATGCAATACTATTGGAGCAACAGTATTTTCTGCCCTCTTAACCCCCTTAGTTAAGGATTAAAAAAATATCCCATAGTTATAGATATCCCCATACCGAATTTCATTATAATCGGTTCAGGAGTTTAGTTTCTCTCCCTTTTATCCCCTTTAGCTAGGAACAAAGGAAAGAATTAACATACCATACTTATTTTCGAGGCTTAAGACATTCCCATATTAAATTTTAGTACCATCGGTTCAACGGATTAATTTGTTTGAAACATCCCCTTACCAAATTTCTTTACAATCGGTTCAGCGATTTAGATTATCCTCCTTTTACCCCCCTTAAATAGGAGTGAATAAAAAAATTAACAGCCTGAATTTGTTTTCAATTTCAACATATGCCCATACCGCATTTCATTATAATCGGTTCAGCGGTTTCGTTTCTCCCTCCTTTTCCCTCCCTTAAATGGGGGTTAGTAAAAAATTAACACCCATATTTATTTTCATCATTCAAGATATCCCAATACCGAATTTTGTTACGGTTCAACGCGGTAGCATCTCCCCCCTTTTAACCCCACAAGTTTTGGGGGTTGATAAAAAAGCTGAATATCCCTATTTCATTTTTAAAGCTCATACTATCCAAATCCAAAATTTTATCCAAATTGGACGAGCCGTTTCCGAGAAACCAATTACATATAAATACTAGCTTTTGCCCGCGGCTCCGCCCGCGTTAAAAAGTTTTTCCGGGATAAAAGTCCCGCTTTATGTTTTCCCGGGATAAAAAGTAGCCTATGTGTTAATCCAGGACATGATGTATCCGTGTGCCAAATTTCATCGAAATCCGTTCAGTAGTTTTTGCGTGAAAGAGGAACAAACATCCAGACATTCTTACAAACTTTCGCCTTTATAATATTAATAGGATAGGATTATACAAATTTAGCGCGTTTAAATTAGAAAGTGACTAGTATTAAGGATCTCTTCGTTTTATATTTATTTTTTAGGTAGAATCAAGTTTGTAAATCTATATTTTTTTTTTTTTTTTCAAAAAATGATATCAATACAGAATGCTGATCATTAAAACCGGCTTATCCTTTTAAATAAACTATCTAGTTTAAATTCAAGGTCTTTATCGTAAAATAAATATAAAATATACTAAACCTATTTATACAAATTTGCACACATTAGAAAGGTAGTAAACACAACATGCTTGGTTACTTGTAAGAATCATATAGGAAGACGCCAGTGGATCGCATGTGGCTGATTATGACGATGAAGCATCATATGAGAGAGTTTTAAACTTGTAATTAATGTTTATTTTATAGGTACACAGAGAAAATCAGTAGTCCTTTATAATTAATTATTAGTTAACTAGCGGTCTGCCCTGGGTTCGCACAGGTAGCAAAGCATAATATTATATATCTACATTTATTTTCCTGTTTATGAATTATATACAATACATAAACCTTCCTCTTGAATCACACCGTCTATTGGTGAAAAACGTATGAAAATTCGTTCGGTAGTGTTTGAGTTTATCGCATTCAAGAGACAAAGAGATGCGATAGAGTACTTTGTTTTATAACAAATAGAGATGTAAGGACATATCCCTAAAAATAAAAAAAATAAGACGCGAAAAAAAATCAGTTTATATTTTTTCGGGATTAGAAGTACCCTATGTCCTTTCCAGGGTCCTAAACTGTCTCCCTGCCAAATTTCAACAAAATCGGTCCAGTAGTTTCGGAGCCTATTCAATACAAAAAACAAACAAATCTTTCCTCTGTATAATATTAAGTATGGATAACATTTCTATTTACACATCATGTGAAATTTTAAACGGGTTTTATACTTGGTTACTACGGGATACTATGAGTTTTAACTGAAACATTAACTCTGATAATTTTAATGTATGTACCTTCACACATTAAAAATATCATAGTTAAGGTTTTAGTTGTTTAAAAGCCCATCAATTGAAACATATGAATTATTGATTTAAGAATTAGCTACACATATAGGTATATACGTATATTTCTCCATTATAAAATGGTGTCAAACAAGCATTCCATTGTAGTTTTCCTTATGGCAAATGTTTGGCAGACATTTTAAAAATAAATTGTATTTGTTTATTCCTACATAAATAATGAAAACAACATTGATACGGCTCCAAGATTGAACTGTCATGACACGCAAGTGTATACTTCTATATTTTATATTGTATTTGAAAGAGGAGAGATTTGATTGGTTGCTTGTTTGTAATGTATAGGCTCCGAAACTACTGGACCGATTTCAAAAATTCTTTCACCATTAGAATGCTAAAGTATCCATGAGTAACATAGGCTACTTTATATCTCGGAAAAGTTCAAACTGGGACTTTATCCCGGAAAATCGTTTTCTGGGAGTGAAACCGCAAGACAATAAGTATGGAGACAGTGTGAGATACAGAGGAGGACATATGGTACTTTTATTGCCGAAGAACATAGATCGGAAATTTTATCCCGGATTTTTTTCTCGGGAGTGGAGCCGTCACGGCTAAACCCTTGAACCGATTGCGATGAAATTTGGAAGAGACATAGTTTAAGATCCTGGGAAAGACCCAGACTACATCTTATCCCGGAGAAAAATAAAGCGGGACTTTTATCCCGAAAAATATTTTCTTGCGGGTGGAAACGAAAACAAATAAGTATGAAGATGGTTTGAGAACCAAGGTAGGACATAGGCTACTTTTTATCTCGGAAAAATATAGCCCGGGACTTTTATCCCGGTTAATATTTTTCTTGCGGATGGAACTGCGAGAGAATAAGTATGGAGGAGATAGTTTGATATCCAGGGATGAGGGAAGGACAGGCTATTTTTTATCTTTTTTATTTTTGAGTTTTGGTCCTTACATCATTACATATTATAAAACCATGTCCCCCTATCGCACCTGATTTTATGAAAACAATAAACTCAAAAACTACCGAACGGATTTTTATACGTCATTTACGGAGTGTTTCAAAAGGAAAGTTTTTGTGTATAATTCATAAATGTTTTGTACCTACTACAGAAAAATAAATATCATCATAATATAATATTATGCTTAGCTATCTGTGAGAAGCCAGGGCGGGTCGCAAGTGTATTATAAATTACCATAACTTAGATATATAAAATATTTCTTCTGTTTCTAAGAGGACTATTAATATTGTGTCAATGTTAAATACATAAAATGAACATGGTCCAAATTAGTATTTCAATAGGTAGTTAATATGTAGGTTATAGGTAAGTATATTGGCTTCTGCTCATAGCTGTGTTAGTGGTTTAGACTAGATAAAAAGTATTTAAGCCATTACATGTATAGGATTATAAGTATATTTAATTTAAACTTTAATAGTTATTTTATTGTATTATTATTATTATCAGTGTCCACTTATTCTTAAGTCTCACAAAATGCTTGCATAAAACACAATTTGTAAGTGTTATTGATTAATATATTAGGACTTTTTCAACCTTAAATTACTTTAAAAAAACAACAGAGTAATGCCGTTTCTAGTTCACTGTCCGAAAGAGTCAGCGGCAAATAATATCTTTATAGACAAAACAGGTTTTGAAGAAATAACTGTAGTTACGTCATAAGCATTACAATTGGTTATTGAGAAAATACGCAAGAATTCTTATCATTACGCCTTTGTAGCGGATTTCGAAAAAGGTTCTGTATTCGATCCGTATGTATGTATGTAAATTTGTATGGCCGCGAGTTTCTCTAATACTACTGATCCGATTTGGATGTGGTTTACGATGTTCAAATATATAGTTTTCAGGGAAGGTTTTAGTATATAATTTAAGAAGATCTGATGAAGATCTTCGGAGATACACAATGGAATTCATCAATAACTAACAGCAGATGACTCGCGAATGCTGCAATCGTATATCTATGTTGTATTGTTTACACTATTCTATAATTAACTAACAAAAAAGCAGTAATTAAAAACTTTTTAACAAAAAATAAACCGACTTCAAAACCACTGCAAACCAATAAATAACTCAACTATATATTCGCTTTGTATATATACGCATATTTGGAGTCGGTGCCTAATTTAAATTGAACAATTTTGTCGTATATTTGATCTTGTATTTCCTTACCTTAGCTGGCAATGTTCAATTTAAGTTAGGCACCGAATCCAAATATACGTATATACTAAGCGAATATATAGTTGAATTATATATTTATTGGTTTGCAGTGGTTTTGAAGTCTGTTTATTTTTTTGGTCCATAATTTGCACGCATATTTTGCCATTTTGATAGTGTATCATCAACATTTAGACGCCATAATAATATATGGCTGTATAGAATTAAATTTGTTCATAATATGTAGCGGGATCAAGTCACTAGATATGCGTGTGTTGAGTGAAAGCGTTATAGTGACCACTATTAGCCGACAACTTTCTTTGAAAGTTCGCAGCATATACACTAGTATATTCCATCGGTTCAGGTATTTTGCTAAATGTAAACAAATCATAATTAAGGTGTTTTACCAATCAATTTCTCTGTACAAAATACGTTATTACCAAAACAAACGTGTCTTCATAACCTACACAACACTTAGCACTGTTATACCAGTTTATTAAAGTTGTTAGGTTATTATAAAGTTTAATTAATAAGCGAGAACAAAGATCAATATTATCGATACCTTTCCGCATTGTAGAAAATTGTATATTTATCATATTTTTGATTGTTTCTAATTATAATAGTAGTTTTTAGTTATGTGTTTTGTTTCTAAAGCTAATTTAATAATTTTATGTGATTGTTGTACGCCGTAGCTTCATTCACACAAGTCTTCGTAAATACTTTAGTAAGAAAATGTTGACAACCCGGGAGTCATGTAATTTTTTGTTTACATTTAGTTAACGGACGGACGACAAAGTGATCCTGTAAGGGTTCCTTTTTTCCTTATGAGCTACGGAACCCTAAAAATATCGCAACAAAATCTAGTCACGTGTGTCGTAAATGTGGCATTCAAACGTGACCTCGGTTGTTCTAATTTATTTAATCGTTCAGAAATTCTGTCTCGCATATTTGCTGTGTATGAATAATTCTCAAAATAAAATAAATGAGATCGTAAACTTAAGACATCAAACACCCTAGTTGGATATTTATGGATTCGTATAACGGTAGGCGGTTTCGGTTGTTAGGCATTCATGATATTTTTAATCAAATAAGAGTAATTAGTTGGCCTTTCGAATAACTGTAATAGTTGGAATCAGTACCTATTTTATAAATTTAGAAATAAACAAAAAAATACGAAAATTAATGAACTTCATAATTTTTCACAAACTTTAAAGGGCTCTGGAATAAAAAAAATATCGATGTTTTTTTCTGCAACCTATTGCCTGCATTCATAGAGAAATAACTTTTAAAATTTCGTTAGAGTAGTAGTGGGGCAACTTGCCAAAATAATAAATATAAAACGAATGCTTCATATAAAACGCAAATTGATTTGTAATAACAAAACCAAAATGAGTATGCATCAACGCAGTAATTGCAAATGTACTCAAGTATTGTAACCGGTTTAAAAAAAATAGCTACACTAAAGTTTCTTGTCCGGTATTATGAGGTGGTAACTGAGTTTTTTCCATGCAAGCAATAGAGTAAAAACTATATGTACCGGATCTATGTAGATACTATTCCAACCCGTTAGTTAGTATAGTTAGTATTAACCCGTATGTTAATAGCCAATTTTTAAATCAAATGGTCACTTGTAGCATGTCAAACAAATTTTATTCCGATTGGACAATTTTCGCTATGGTTCCGTCGTGTCGATATCGATTAGCATATTTTATAAGAGTCGGCTATTAATAGTTTATTTAAAACAATGAATACGATTACTAAGGTGTAAGATTTTCCATTCTCCATTACCCGGAAGTCTGTTCAGTGATTTATTTCCACGACGCCCAAAAAATTACAACTAATGTCTTAGGACCGTAACTCTGGTATTTAATGCGTATTTTTATTGTATCAGGAATCATGGCGCTTAGTTCGAAAGCTCTACTTCACGAAACTTACCAACGAAAAGATGGCTCTCCACACAAAACTGATCACTCGGAAGATGTAAGTATTTAGTGAACAAACAGCAATACGACGCCTGTTTATTTTGACTCAACCAGTCTCCAAAACTTTGTTTGCGGTGGCTTAGATAAATCTGAATATTAACTGTATCTTACTTTTCAGGATCAATTTGAAGATGCATCCGAAGAGATAACTACGTAAGTATTCAGTTTAAATACTAACGAATAAGTATGGTAGGTAATATGAGAAAGTATAATTCTGATTTGATTCTTGCTTTCAAATATTTTATGCAATACCTAAATTTTGCTTCTTTAATAGAGTAATTGAAAAGTTTTTTTAATAATACTTTTATCAAAAATGTAACAGGAAAATTCATTTTGAAAGCCACTCAATAATAAATAATTTATAAAGCATTGAAATGTGGTGGAAGGTATAGCTGGCAAATAACTGTGATACCAGTCTGTGACGTCACCAAGTATCACCGGCCATAACGCTGCGTGTGTGAGATAGATATAGCTATATAATATCCCCACCACGAGCCCACTCACAAGAATATTTCAAATATCATAACTGCTTTATTTTACTACCTATATTGGTGTGGATTGTACAGAAGAATTTCTTTTTCGTATTATTATCTGTTACATATAAAAAACGGCCATGTGCGAGTCGGACTCGCGCATCGAGGGTTCCGTAAAATGTACGGTTTCCGCAATGTTTCCTTTATCTGTGCTATAAGTTGTTGCTTCCTACCAAATTTCAAAATTCACGAGAAGTACCCTGTAGGTTTTGATTCCCTTGCGAATTTCGAAAGTTTGCGGTATAAATAGCTGTATCCTTGGACTGCGTTGGCTTAGAAGTTTGATTTTTCACAGCTCCAAGGGACAGTAGACCTGAGTATTTGATATAAATTTCACCTTAATACCTCGACGCATTCTTGAGAAAAACGGTCTTGACAGACTGACAACAAAGTGATCTTATAAGGGTTCCATTTTTTTCTTTCGAGGTACCGAACGCTAAAAAGTACAAAACCAAATATAGGAAACTACCCTATTAATGTTATTTTAGTAACATAGTATCATCAAGGTTACATCCTTCTTAACTCATAGGATCAACATTGAGTAAAAAATATTTAATATTATATCGTGATTGCATTATTTTATGTATAAAAATTTACATTTGTCTCATACTGAGTATCGTTTTCTTAGTGAATTGTAGAAACTGGTAGAATGTGTTATAATAAAAAAATCTTTCACAGTTTTAGGTGTACTATGGATTTGGAAACCGCTTTCGAAGATTGCGAAGTGGCTGTAAGGAAATTTTTTAACAATGATTTGGTGGGAGCGATGGACATAATGAAGCCATGGTAAGAATTGTTTGAACATTACATTTGTTAGCAACTACAACCATGATAATGAGTACTCGTAATCATTATTAAGCTGGGAAGTTACTATAGCCGAGCAAACTACGCTAGCTGGTATGACAATTCAAATTTTTCGCGACGCAATAACTTTGTCAAAACATCTCAAAAAAATAAAAAGTCAATTAAATAATTACAAATACTTATCATGTTATCCATACATTCTAACAAAGAGCATCATACTCATGTAACATATTTAAATTAATACATGTAATAATATACTGAAATAAAGAATATAATCTTGACTATATCAACGTGATGCTTTTACAATGTTGTATACTGCAGTTTATGACCGTAGTGTTGGGAAATTTTTAAATCGCTTGGTAACCAAACGTAACCGATTACTGTAAAAAATCTAAAATTGGGATGTAAATGTGAACGTTGCTGTTAATTTACAAAATATGTTTAAAGTACAGTACCTACCTGGGTGAACGAGCCTTGCTCGGATAATTCTTTAATACTATACATGGTATTTATTACTTAAAGTAGGTTCCATTTTTAAGACGATAATTACGTCTAACAGTAAAAAAAATCCTACTAATATTATAAAGGCGAAAGTTTGTAAGAATGTCTGGATGTATGGATGTTTGTTCCTCTTTCGCGCAAAAACTACTGAAAGGATTTCGATGAAATTTGGCACACGGGTAGATCGTGTCCTGGATTAACACATAGGCACTTCGCATCATCGATGCTCCCAATCTCACCGACAGAGTGGAGGCGCTGGATATGCGGAGAGACATTGGTTCTCTCTGTGTATTTTACAGCCTCTTCCATAGGGAGTGCTCTGAGGAACTATTTAATATGGTCTTTGCCTTTTTCCATCGCACCACTCGCCATCGCAGTGGAGTTCATCCGTACTACGTTGAATCCCTCTGTAGTAGCACGGTGCGTTTTCAACGGTATTTTCTGCCGCGCACGTACAAACTTTGGAATGGACTCCCTGCATCTGTGTTTCTCGAGCGCTATGACTGGTCCTTCTTGAGGCTTAAAAAGAGTGCTCACCTCCCGGTAGGCAAAGGCTTGGTTGTGCCACTGGCGTTGCTTAATTAACTAATGGGCGGCGGATGCTGCTTACCATCGGGCGGACCGCTAGCTCGTTTTGCCTACATAGGCAATAAAAAAATTCCTACAAACTAAAAAAAATAATCGACCGCGCTTAAGAATGTCAAGGTGGCATTTTTTTTTGCAAGTTTGTGACCCTCCCACTCACTTACGTCAAGCTCAAATCGTCAGAATAGTCAAATGAACACTTTTCAGTATGAAATTAACCCACCTTACCATAATCTGACGAGCTCTAGTATTTCTGATGATCGTTTTTTTTTTACTATTCTGATCGGTTGCCCTAAACATACGATCATATAAAAGACGTATACTTGGTGGAGATACTCAACAGGGTCCAAGGTATCCCCCTTATCTTAATCTGCCGCGTTCGATTAAATCGCAAAATCTCCTCTTGGTCTTCCCTACTATAAATATCGTTTCTGACTACGGGCATAATCTATATCTGCCACCGAGCAACGGTGTGCGGGTTGATAGTGTAATTATAGCACTTCATGAAATTTAGATAAAATTTCATGTGACTGGATGACGAGCACGCTACATTATTCTCTATATTTTCCTACATCCAGCTACAACAATCCATTACCTAACAACAAAAAAATAGCGTAATATACATATACCGCATTAAAGCATTATCTTTAAAAATTCCTTGATAAATACATCGATCGAATCACCTCTTCTCGTCGGCCTTCGTTCAATGTTATGCCTATGCGTTGTTACTACTTTACAACTTTTACGATTATTAGTATATCTGTTCAGTTCCCACTAAGTAGGCATCATTCGTAATCCAGTGCTCTACAAGATGAGCTTGATTTTAATATTTATTAATTAACTATTCACTTTAGCTCAAACTTATGCAGAAAATGCTCTCAGGGAAGTTATGAATTGGCTTTCCGCGAATCTCCTGACTCTTAACCTTAAAAAAACCACATACATAACTTTTTCCTTGAAATCTACTACTTTCCCTCCCCGAAGTTCGGTTCTTAGAGCCCATGTATGCCAATCTTATTCCTCAAATTGCTCTTGTCCCATCCTGATTCATTCTTCTGTCATTAAATACCTTGGCATATACATAGACAATTTATTAACATGGAAACAACATATTCAACAATTGACCTCACGGGTACGCAAACTTATCTTTGTTTTCAAAAAACTTCGCCACTCTGCAGACAGAGATACAACTAGGACTGTTTATTATGCCTTATGCCAGTCCATACTATCTTATTGTATTTCTGTTTGGGGTGGTGCACCGAAATCAAGCCTCCTTCAATTAGAGTACGCGCAAAGAGCCGTCCTAAAGGTTATGTTAATCAAACCATTTAGATATCCCACTGATGCCTTATACTCAGAATGTAAACTTCTAACCGTTAGACAGCTCTTTGTTCTTCAAACCGTTATGAGAAAACATGATAGCTTACAGTACGAGCCCATTAAATTGCAAAAGCGAAATTCTTCCAGAATTTGTCATTCAGTCGCACATCGAACTACTGCTGCTCAGCGAAATTTCCGCATTATTGGAAACCACCTCTATAATAAAATAAATAACTTGTGTAAAATTTACTCAGTGACCAAATATATATGCAAAAGAAAAATTATTGACTGCCTTCTGGATCTTGATTATGAGAAAACAGAATTACTGATTAAAATTTCTTAAAACTGCATCACACCTCACATCACACACTACACTCATACACTCTTCACTCACACTTAATATACAAATAACATTTACACAATACACATATCTACTTGTTAATATTGTTTACGCACTTTTTTGCTTCAATCTTTGCTGTATTAAGTGAACTGTATCTTTGTTTTAATTGTATTATTTGAAGTGCCCTCGGTGTCCATAACACAAGTTAATTCTTACCATGGGCACGGGGGGTTACTAAATACTTTGTCCTGTACACAGTTATGCCAATGTGGTCTTTATAGTGCACAAATTAACCTGTATTCTGTTTTTGTGAAATAAATTTATTCTTAAATTTATTCTTATTACCTAACAACAAAAAAATAGCGTAATATACATATACCGCATTAAAGCATTATCTTTAAAAATTCCTTGATAAATACATCGATCGAATCACCTCTTCTCGTCGGCCTTCGTTCAATGTTATGCCTATGCGTTGTTACTACTTTACAACTTTTACGATTATTAGTATATCTGTTCAGTTCCCACTAAGTAGGCATCATTCGTAATCCAGTGCTCTACAAGATGAGCTTGATTTTAATATTTATTAATTAACTATTCACTTTAGCAACTTTTAGAATTTACTTAAAAAACTTTGTAGGTATATGGTACTCAGAATGTAATGTAAAATATATAAAAAAAAATAAGTAAAAAACCTGTACATTTCAAATGCTAATATTTTTTTTGCATCATATTATAGTTGTAACATAACATTATATAAATACTGATCGGCAAAAAGTAAAAAAAAAATGTTGTTGAACTTGTTATTCAAATGAGTATAAATGTATGTTATATGAACAGTATTCCGAATCTTAAATTATCATTTATCCTTGCTTCGAAACTATATCATTGATGTGCAGAAGGAGGAACAGCAGTCCCTTTCATATTATATTAAGACGCTTGGAAAATGTCGCAAATTAATTTTCATGATTTAGTTTTAACAATATTAATTCAATATGAATAGTATATATTTCGAAGCGCTAAGATACCAAGAGCTTGTCTAATTTATTTTGACGTGTCTATAAAAATAAATGGGTTGTCCATTTCGGGACATACCTCCATCTATCGACAATTATGTCTTTGTTGTGTAATTCATGTCCAGGTGTTTCCAGAGATAGGTACTATGTCATCTCGCCAGCGCCGTATTGGCCGTCCTTGACGGTGTTGTTGGTCTCGCGGGTACCAGTGTAACAACTTTTCAGTCCATCTGTCATCTCTCGTTCTTGATACATGACCTGCCCATTGCCATTTAACTAGACATAATATTTTGCTGCGTCTGTTGATTTTGTTTGTTTTCCAATTTTTACGTTTTTGATTTTATTAAAAACGAATAATAATAGAAGTTATGTGTGCTAAATAATATTAATTTTACATAGTAATAACTATACATTAATCTCCCTTTAAAATTATATATTTTAATGTGAATAGGGAAATAAATGCTATTTTACTTTTATTTAAGAAAATATGAAAAAAAACATGTGTTGCGTGTGCTCTATAGAGTATGAATGAAATCCTCCTAGCCAGTTTCGGCCACGGCGGCCAATCTCAACGGAGATCAGCCAGGTACGCAGGAGATATTATAGTGCACAAGTGTGTGCGCAATACACAGGTGCACTCGCTATTCCTTCACTCTCATAGTCCGGTGAGACGGCAATCCGACATGACCGGAGAGAGATCAGGCGCAGGACCAACGGCTTTACGTGCTTTCCGAGGCACGGGGGTATCACACCGCCAACTTCCTGACTCCGAGCTGCGACTGAGTAAATTTTAAGATGGAAAAACCCAGTCACAATTTTTTTGGCTCGACCCGGGATTCGAACCCAGGACCTCAGCGCGCAAATCGTACTCGTAATGCGTACGCAATACCACTACGCCACCGAGGCAGTCAGAGTATATATAGTAGGTAGAGTGCGATTCAACTTTTAAGTTCCGATGGCGTGATGTAGGCAGCAATGAGCAAGGTATATAAGCACACATGCTGCCACATCACACAGTATGTGTTATCTTGAATTTTTTTGTAATGGGAAAATGTTTTGTCAAGTAATAAAACACTAATATTTTCAAATCAAATTTTTAATAATTTAAATCAATGAATTTTGCCGTAAGTACGTAATAATTAACCAGCTTTGTAGTTTCCAATAAATACGTATTTTTTTCAAAGGTGTATGGTGCAGGACAACAATAGTTATAAGCTATGTGATATGTCACGAAATTACGATATGGAATTAATTTGCAACTTACGGAACCAAATCAAACTTTATAAACATAATTGATGAGTGAGTAGATATTTAGCAGCTAAATCAACTTATATATTTATCTACTTAACCATTATAACTACATTTTAGATTTAGGATAATACAGTAATAAATAAAATAAGACGAATATTTCTTTATCATAATGAAATGACATTACTTTTTTAATGATCTTGGAAGTAAGTAACACACACACACTCACGCCTGTTATCCCCGAAGAGGTAGGCATAGGCGCAACTAGTGCATCCACTTTTCGCCGTTATTCCGTCCCATGATCTGATAGGGGGCGAGCCTATCGCCATATCGGGTACAAATTCCAGACTCCGGGCTGATACTGAATAGAAAAACTCAATATCACATTGCCCGACCCGGGGATCGAACCCGAGACCTCAGCTTTACAATCGTACTGTAATACAACTTCGCCACCGAGGCACTCGAAGTAAGTGAGCAGCAGAGGAAGTAATTATTATTAAAAGAAATTATGACAAATCAGCCAAAAATATAAGCACAACACATTAATTAGCATATAATACATTGTATAATTACTATTATATTATATTCACATATTGTATGTATAATTGCACTATGTATTGTTATTTTAATCGATGTTATATCATTATTGTTTATTATTTTTTTATATGGTATTTTATTCAAGGAAATACAAGTACTCGCTGTGTGAGGTCCCTTAGGTAGTCCTTTAGGATGTCAAAACATACACCACGTATTCCAACCAAATCTAGTCTCTTTAGACGAGAAACAAGTGTGTTCGCCCGTTTTCCTAGACGTGGCACAAGCATTTGACAAAATATGGCACCATGGCCTCATATACAAACTAAGAAAAATGCTGCCCGAGCATTTTTCGGAAATTCTGGAATCGTATATTTCTGAAAGGACGTTTCGAATAAAACACAAAGTCTCTTATTCGCTTATTACTCTTAAAGAAATATGCCGGAGCTCATGAACATAAACTTCATCGGCATGTGAACACCGAGGCAATACAGCTCCTTCACAACACGGACCTAGTGAGAAGACTTAAGAAGACAAAACCCTTCGAGTTAGTGTAGTGAACATTTAGTGCAACATAGTGCAGTGAATACTAGTTAAAAAGTTCAGGAGAGTAATGTGTCCTCTCCTTAATAGAGACAATAAGAAAGTGTTATTGTACATAACATTCTTAGTCGTAGTCCCATTAGAAGTTAAATTAAATTTAAATAACTTATTAGTCATACGGGTAGATTGTTACCAAAATGATGTATTGCTCACAGTCGGTACATCATAAAAAATATCAACTTTAAATGTAAATAATGTATATATTTATGAATATCGTATAATTATAATAAAAAAAACATGAGGCTTGAATTTTGTGCATTCATTACGCGAGAATTGCTAATTCATCATTTAGCATGCGGCGTTGGGCCGCAGATAGTGGTAGTGTGTAGAGAGAGAAGTCTAAACTCAGGGTTTAGGTTCGTGGTACGAGCTTTATTTTTACACGTCCGCGTTACACTCGGTACGGTTTGCTGATGGAATGCAAACGAGTAACTGGCTTGCGGGGACTCCGATTCAGGCAAACGGCACGACGCTGATGCACGTGGCTGGCTCTGGCGACAGTTCGCCGGGCAGGTGGTATGGCCACGTGGTCGGCGCAGGTGTTGAGGTGGTCGGGGTTAGCACACCCGACTGCGATGGTGGTGGTGAGCACGTGGTGGGGCTGCTCCCGCGGCGATGTCGGTGCGCACGTGGTCGGGGCCAGCACCCGCGACGACGGTGGTGCGCTCGGCGGAGCAGCTTCCTCGACGCCGGTGGTGCGCACGGAGTCAGCACTCCGTGCAGAGTAGGGCGATGGTCAACGCCGTACCGTAGAAAAAAAACCTGGAATCAGAATCTCAGCGGATCGGAATGCAAGCTAGGCTTGCATCGACGCGACCGCGCCAGCGACTCGTGACAGCTCACGAGCCCAGGTGCATGGAATACACTGGTAGCGGTTAGTAGGGATTAATTGGTAACTCACCCCAACGGGAACAACGGTATGCGTGGCAGCACGTAGTTAGATAAGTAGTGGTGCCACGCGAAGACGATTGCAAAAGAGAGGGGCGCATGACAGTGCACGCTTATTTATACAAGCGCCATTCCGACGTACGTCAAACGAATGACAACCTATTAAACAATACGAAACAAAAATCTTTTCGATTTTTGTGGAGAGTGTTAACGTTCTATGCAGCGTTTACAAACATTGTAATTCGCAAATTAAAATTCACACAAATTTAATTCATGCGCCATATTGGAAACTAGCATTACCATGATTGTTCAGTATGATAAGACCGGGTTTTTTAAACTGTTGTTAGGGTAATCATCGGTATTATTAAGTTGGACGCTGTTCGAGTGCTCCAGGTGCTGTGAACGCGTGCAGCTTAATAAGATCCTGATAAAAAGATAACTACAATTAAAATAACGGGGCTTAGCATACCAATGACATTAATTTGAAATAACATCAAATGACATCACGCTTAGCGGATTTACCACTAAACCTGGGTGGTTTTCCACTTGGCCACAACTTCGCGTGATGGGAATTGCGAAGCGAATTGCGGCGCGGCGAGTGACGTAAACAAATGTAGGTGCGAATTGCGTCCGCGGCGGGCAGCGCTGCTAGCGAATGAAACAAATGCATGCGAGTACTGCGGTGGCCACAGCTAGAGCGCCGCGCGCGGCACCATATGCATCGGTGGACGCACTCCGCATCGCACGACTGACACAGAATATTATGTTTTAGTCGCGCGACCGCGGGGAATTCATAATGGATATTGAACATTTTATAAGTGAAATATTTAGCAGACATGTTAAATATACGCAAATTAAATGCAGGAACGTTAACGAAAATATATGGGACGAAATAAAACAAGTATTACCTGGTAGTAGTTTCTCGTTTTTTGGTTGATTAGATTTATACCTAACCTTGACTCAATTATGTCTTGACGAGCACTTGTTTCATGGCAATACGATATCACTCTTGAGAGCACGATTTCTTGAAATTTTGAATATATCCGCCGCTTACGCCGCCGCGGTAGCTGTAGTAAACCATGTCCCATCGCGTCGCCTGTCGCGCCGCAATTCGTATCGCGCATGACTGTGGCCAGGCCGTAAAGTCTCGGCCCGGCCACAGCCAACCTGCGAAGCGGCTAGCGGCGGACGTATTCAGAATTTAAAAAATATTTAAAAGCAAGCTTTTAATTAATGCTCTTAAAAAACAACTTTAAAATAAATCAAACTTTGTTTAACATTATGTAGAGATAAAAGCTTATCGCGAGATTTACTTTTGTGAAGATCAAGTTACATAATTGTTTTATTGTCTACACAAGCAAATCTCGCAGTGTCGCGACTTTTCGCGTCGCCGGTAGCTGTGGCCCATTTCATACAATAGGGTAGTTGACTACTTTTTTTTAAATAAATTTATCAAAAATTAATGTCTTCTTCAATTAAGAGGAAAAATATTTTTTAAAATACAAGCAATAATAAATAAGTTATAAAGCTTTGAAGTTTGGTGGAAGGGGCATCTTTCAGATAACGGAAACAGCAGAATGTGACGTCACTGAGTGTCTCCGGCCATAACGCTGCATGCGTGCGAAACAGATGACGCGATATCCTCACCACGCCCCCACTTTTGCTCACAACAATATTTCAAATATTACCTGCTTTAGCTGTCAACCAATTTTGATTCTGAATTTACTGAATAATTTAGTTTTCGTATTATATTCTGTTACATATAAAATAATGTACAAAATCAAACATAGGAAACTACCCTATCCCTACATTTGTTTACGTCGCTCGTCGCTCGCCGTGCCGCAATTCGCCTCGCAATCCGCATCGCGCGAGGCTATGGCCAGGCGGTTAGACTGTTAGCGGAGAAAATTTGTTTTAGTGGTTGGTGGTTCTAATTAGTGGATAAGTTCAAAATAGTTACTGGGAGGATAACTAAATCTACTAAAATATTATATTATATCGTACATATATATCGTATTGTAATAATACTGTATATTTTTAATGATTGATGTCGCGATTAGTTGCGCAAGTATTCTTATTTATGTACTAGCTTTTGCCCGCGGCTCCGCCCGCGTTAATAAGTTTTTCCGGGGTAAAAGTCCCGCTTTATATTTTCCCGGGATAAAAAGTAGCCTATGTGTTAATTCAGGACATAATCTACCCGTGTGCCAAATTTCATCGAAATCCGTTCAGTAGTTTTTGCTTGAAAGAGTAATAAACATCCATACATCCAGACATTCTTACAAACTTTCGCGTTTATAATATTAGTAGGATAGGATTTTTTTCAACTTTATCGAGTTGCGTTAAAGTCTGAATTATACTGACTGTAATTCTTAGACTGACTCATAAACTCGTTTTGAAGATGTAATCAGATTTTTTGTTTTTTTTTTTTTTTCATTTACCAGTATGGGCAGACTAGCGACGACGCAAAAACGCAGGCGATAACCCCTAATTCATAATGCGTAATATTAATTTTGTTACCTCGTATTTTGTTCGACTCGGCTGTAGAATATTTAAGAATCTAATTGGCATAGTTACTGTTTCAAGTAATCTATTACACAACGCATTTAAAAGGATTATTTCATAACGGTTCCGTTTTGGTCTCAATTTTTTTGAAGTCTAAGCATATGTTTCCGCATTCCATACATACCTATAAGCCATGGTGTCGTTCTCGTTGTCATTCACTCTTTTTTTCCCTTGTATCTTTTCTCCTCACTCCCTCTATCCATCGCACACTTAATAAAACAATGGCTTAATCTAAAATCTTGTAAAAAATTGTTTCGTGTACAGTTAGTTTTTGTGAAGATTCCCACAAGTCAACGATTTTGGATGTAGCCATTGTTTTATCGTTTATTTGGTATTATTTAAATTGTTTCATTTATCATACATATATATACATTTACACTCACGCCTGTTATCCCCGAAGGGGTAGGCAGAGGCGCAACTAGTGCACTCACTTTTCGTCATTTTTCCGTCCCATGATGTGATAGGGGGCAAGCCTATCGCCATATCGGGCACAAATTCCAGACTCCGAGCTGATACTGAATAGAAAAACTCAATACCACTTTGCCCGACCCGGGGATCGAACCCGAGACCTCAACTTTGCAGTCGTACTGTAATACAACTACGCCACCGAGGCAGTCATTTTCATTTCATCTTTTTTCATTTATCAACGTTAAAAATTACTTATGTGCTTAGTATTTACTAATGAATAGGAGATCAAAGATTATTTTATTGTTCTACTAGCTTGTAATATCTTCGAAAATATTTATTTAAATTACATGCTGTAAAGGGCCATATTGATCTATATTAAATGCACACTGTATTTAAGGTACTTACGCCCGAATACTCAAACGCTACTTAAATATTTGAGATGGCCTTACGGATTTAAGCATTCGTTATTGGTGAAATTGGTATACTGAAACGTCACTTATCTCTTAACCTTAAATTTAAGGTGACTCAGTTTAAGATCCGCTTATTGATTCAAACGGTATTCACAAACACTGCTTAAAGTTTGACAGCTATGTAAGGCCTCCAAATATGGCTGTTAATCGAGATCAATTTGAGAGTGCTTCAGACTAGTCTCAAATATTTACGTTCAAATCTTTAATAATTTTATTGCGTAATAACTACTTATTATATTCTCTTTGGATTTAATTAATCGTTTTTTTCTTCATTATCATCATTGTCTGAAGAGGAGTGTGGTGACAAAGGAAGAAATCGAGAGAAATTAAATACATATTCGCTTTCGAAGAATACAATAATGATAATTTAATGTTAATGTTTGACAAATAAATATATCATATCTTATCTTAACTTATCGTAAAAGAAGATTCCAACACAGCAAGGAAACAGTTCTTCATTTATGTTCTTTAAAATCGGGATTATATCCAGCCGAACACAAAAAGAAACCAAACAATCCAACCGATAGCCCAAGGTCATCGGGGTTATTTTTCACGGGAAACAACCAACGGTAGTACATCGTATTGTGCGTAGTATGGCAGTTGAGTTAGCATATTTTGTAAATGTTTGTAAATATGCCTACTTCTGATGATAAAACTGAAATAAGAATTATAAATATTATTGTTGTTGACTTGTTTATTTTTTTTTCTAAAGCGGCTAATGTCAACCCTGACATACTGCCAAGTGGCAATATAATGCCAATATAAGCTCATCACATCAATGTTAAGAATATAATAATTAATAAACTATTTCTAATAATGAATATGCCATTCCTACATATTAAAAACCTAGGATGGTTTTAATATGTGTTACTTACCATTTTTACTATGTAGCATCTGCACATAGTACATAAAATTCACACGAAACTTAAATATAATAGACATATTATAACATTGTAAATCATTTTCAAACTGCGCATTGTGTTATTCGATTTATTTATATTTAACATCTTAAAATTTAACCTGCGTGAAACGACACATAGATATCAAATTTATTAAAATTGTAATTGAAAACAAACTTTTTATAATCTGTAGCAAAATGACTGCTTCTCGGTTGAGTATTCCATGAAATCTTTTAAAGTGCGTTTGAGAATGCCATTTAAAATAAGAAGCCGGCTAAAATTAAGTAGGCCTCAGATAACTTGGTTGGTTGAGTAGCGTTTGAGTATTCGGGCGTTAATTGGATAAAGATTAATGCTGTATTGCTTAAAACCGCTTCGTGTATAGACCATTGTTTCTCTTAAAAAGTAAAGGATAAAAATGGTTATTATGGGTTATCCCTAAGAGATAGACATATACCATCGCGGACTTTTTTGTAGACCTTTTTAAGGTGTACAATACTGTAGTACATCATTTTTTATCTATCTCATGGAGTATATATCGGGTGGAAGGGAAACGCTCTCTATACCGGAACGGTAAGAGAAAAGAACCATAATATTAACGAAAAACTATATTCATTTGCAAAGCTAAGCGATAATACTTACGATTTCAGTATTTCCGTAATTCATGTACGCGCAATGTAAAGCGTACAAAAAACTGGGCGGCCGCCGCGCTGCGCCGGCACCGGGCCGCGGTTGTTAACCCGTCAGCTGATGTACGTGTTTCATTACGATTTTTTTGAAATATTTACATTTTCTACTATGTTTTTCAGAATAATAGTTTGATTTATCTATCCATATGTGAAGCTGTACAGAAATTTGAGAAAATCCTACTGAAATTGTAACAATGCGATCGCGATTTTTTTAGTGCCATCACGTCAGGAATCACCAATACTATCACCTGTATTCGTTTCCGAGAGCGTTTCCCTTCCACCCGGTATAGCCAGCGTTTGCAGAAACCTCTAAAATTGTCAGTGTTTCTCATATGATGCATGTATTATACATATAAACATTCCTTTTGAATCACTCTATCTATTAAAAAAAATGCATCAAAATCGCTTGCGTAGTTTTAAAGATCTAAACATACGTAGTTGGGAGCTCAATTCTCGAAATTGTAGACGAGTACGTCTATTTGGGCCAAGTAGTCCAACTAGGCAAGTCCAACTTTGAGAAAGAGGTCAATCGGCGAATCCAGCTCGGATGGGCAGCGTTCGGGAAACTAAGCAAGGTCTTCTCGTCCAAAATACCTCAGTGCCTGAAGACAGAAATCTTCAATCAATGTGTGTTACCAGTGATGACGTACGGCACTGAGACGTGGCCTCTGACTATGGGCCGCCTAAGACGGCTCACGGTCACTCAGCGAGCTATAGAGAGGGCTATGCTAGGTGTTTCTCTACGCGATAGAATCAGAAATGAGGAAATCCGTAGAAGAACGAAAGTCACTGACATAGCCCAACGGATAAGCAAGCTGAAGTGGCAATGGGCAGGGCACATAGTTCGAAGAACTGACGGCAGATGGGGCAAAAAAGTTATCGAGTGGAGACCACGTACTGGCAAGCGTAGCGTTGGCCGTCCACCTGCAAGGTGGACCGATGACTTGGTAAAGGCCGCAGGAACGCGTTGGATGCGGGCCGCTTTTGACAGGTCCATCTGGAAATCTCTGGGGGAGGCCCATGTTCAGCAGTGGACGTCATGTGGCTGATAATGATGAAACATACATAAGGACAGACAGCGGGAAGCGACTTTATAATAGGACTTATATAGAGCCGGGCCTCCAGAGTATCGCTATCTTGGCTAACTTTTGAAATACGGTCATGAAACATTTTCAAGGGTTTTTCTTTGATGTCTAAAATACCTTTAACTCATCAATGGGGATTTTACTATAATTTTTTATCATGCATTTTTTTTATTGCAATTAAATGACGAGACGCGCATGCCGATTGCCTGATGGTAAGCGATACGACCACCCATAAACAGTAGCGACACCATCCAGCACCTTGAGTTACAAAGTACTGTGTGGCGTTCCACTGCGCTCGTCATCCTGAGACATAAGATGTTAAGTCTCATTACGTCCAGTAGCTATACTGGCTACAATGTCCTTCAAACCGAAACACAACAGTGTTTGTACACTGCTGCTTGGCGGTAGAAATAGACATTGCGATGGTACCCACCCAGACGTCTGGTTAGACGCATTTCAAAAAGTAGGTTTTGAAAGTAACGGTCATGGAAGCCTTTCTAATGTTTTTATGTACCGATTATGAAAAGTTACAAAATCACGTGCATATGAAATTAAGTCTGCTCCGTTAGGTTTTGCGAGATTTTGTGATAGATGCTTTCTTACATGTGCGTAGCAGTTGCGATTATGATTGTTCAAACTAAAAACACTTTCTTAAATATGTTGTGTTTTTAATTGTCATTGCTCAGCTGTTGACGAAGTTAAATGCTCTGCAATTCTATGGCCTGGCACGCGACGAGGTGCTTGTGAAATAAGAACCGTCGCCCTGCGGGAGAGTCCATATCTTGCTTTCGGTTTAATTTTTGAGTGATTTTAAATTCCGTGTAATTCCTGAAGTTTGATTTTCAGTGTGTAATTAGATACCTAAATTATTATTGTCTTGCTTTTTGCGGAATGAACAGCCTTGAGAATTTATTTCGTAAATCCTAATTATATATAATTATTAATAATATATTGTGTTAACTCTTATTTGACTTCAAGTATGATTTATTTTGTCTACACAGGGATCGAACATCACTGTACCACAGCCTTGGCACATCTATATTCGAATTCATACCGGCGATGTTAACATTTGACCATAATCAGATAAATCGAACTCTGGCGTCACTCAAAATATGCATCTCACTGTGTAACAAGTACAGGCGAAACTATACGCTAGTTGAAAGTATTGGCACCATCATCAAAAAGGTAATTTTGCGCAAGCGTGTATTAAGATTAGATTTCGTAATGCGTTTAGCAATATGCGAAAGTGTTACCTGTCTTATGGTCTATGTGTGCGAGTGCGGCAAAGCGGTTTGTGTACTGATTGTGATATTACAGATATTTTTATATCATGTTTTGAAGATGCAAATAAGAGTACTTTTATTTTGGCATTATCTCAGGATTATTCTTCTGGATCCGTATTACTAATACATGATAATTGTTTCATAATTAATAGCCGACAAATGGGAACGTCATGGATATATTATCATGCACTTTGCAGCCAAATTATAGCACTTTTACGGATTTGGAGGCGCACGCGGAGCTCTGCTATGCCGAGGCATTGCTCCTCCAAGCAGCCATGACAATACTCGAGGGAGAGGATCTCACCGGCCTCATCAAAGGCACCATCAAAGTAAAGAACTGTTACAACAGTTACAAGTGAGAATATTACTTACCTATCTATCACGCTTAACCTCACGTCTTTAATAAGGGTATACCACAGGAGTATACTGTAGATGGTTTTTGACCGATTGATAAAAAGGGTCTGTCGATCCGTAGGTATGTAGGTTTGTATGGCCGCGAGTTTCTCAAAAATTATTGATCTGGTTTGGATGGGGTATTCGTTATTCAAATGTATAGTTTTCAGGGGAGGTTTTAGTATATAATTTATTAAGATTGATGAAAATCTTCGGAGATAAACAATAGAACTCTTCAATAACTAACAGATGATCCGCAAATGCTGCAATCGTATATCGATGATGTATTGTTTACACCATTTCGTAGTTAACTAAAAAAGCAATAAATAAAAACTTTTAACAAAAAATAAAACCAACTTCAAAACCAGTACAAACCTAAAAATAATTTAACTTTATATTCGCTTACTATAAATATATTTATATACGTATATTTGGAGTCGATGCCCGAAAAACTCAAAACCTAAGAAAATTTAACGAATGCACTTATGAGTTGCTATGATAAATTATCTATCATTTTGTGTGAAGTGGTTTTAATATACATTTCAAGTGTTATTTATCTTTTCTTTCTTCTTTTATAGCTGAAATAATGTAAGCTCATGTCGTAAACACATTATATAGATATATTATGTTCTATTAACTAATAATATTCCACTTGATTTAATGATGTAATCCTCGATACTTTAGTCAGATACCTTGTTATTGTGAGTAAACGAGTAAAGTTGATGTTAATTTTACAGGGACTGCGCTAAAATATTGGAAAAGAAGCATTGGGAAGATCACGTTTCAAAAATACAATTCCAGAGTGGGGTGCGACTAGGAATAGCCACATTCAACCTTATGATCTCTCTCTTGCCACCCAAAATCATCAGTCTTTTGGAGTTCGTCGGATTCTCCGGTAACAAGGTACGGATTTCTCCCTTTCCATCAATTATATTCTATACCTACTATCTATATGTATACTTATCCTTAATATTATAAAACCAAGAGCCACCCAGCCGCGTCTGTCTGTCTTATCTGTCTGACGCGATAAACTCAAAAACTACTGAACGGATTTTGATGAAATTTGATTTGGACATAGTTAAAAATATCGGAAAGGACATAGGCTACTTCTTATCCCGGGAAAGTATAAACCGAGACTTTCAACCCGGAAAGCATTCTTGGTTGAAACTGTGAGCAATTTATTATGGCGATAGTTTGAGGCCCTGGGAAGGAGAAAGGCTACTTTTTATCCCGGAAAAACATACCTTGGGGCTTTTATCACGGAAAATCGTTTCTGCAATTGCAATCGCAAGAAAAAAAGTATAGAGACAGTTTGAGCTCCAGACGAGGACATAAGCGACACTTATCCTGGAAAACATAAACCGGGAATTTTATCCCAGTTTTATTCTTCTCGCCATTGGAGCTGTCACGGCCAAACCATTGAACGAAATTTCAATAAAACTTATAAGGGGCATAGTTTAAGACCCTAGGAAGGACCCAGGCTACATCTTATCCCGGAAAAAATAAACCGTGACTTTTATTTCGGAAAATCTTTTTCTGCGACTGTAACCGCAAGAAAATAAGCAAGGAGAAAGTTTTGAGATCCAGAGGAGGACATAGGCTACTTTTGTCCCTGAAATACATAAGCCGGGAATTTTATCCCAAAAAATATTTTCTTGCGGGTGGAAGTGTGAGAGAATACATATGGAAATAGTTTGAGATCCAAGGAAGGACAGACTATTTATTATCTTTTTATTTTTAAAAATATGTCCTTACATCATTACATATTATAAAACGAAGTCCGCTACAGCATCTGTTTGAACACGATAAACTCAAAAACTACCGAACTGATTTTCATACGTCTTTTACCAATAGACGGTTAGAATGATTCAAGAGGAAGGTGTATAATTCATAAAATTTTGTACGCAAAAAAAAAAATGTCGGCACAAGTATTATGCTTTGCTACCTACACGAAGCCAGGGCGGGCCGCCAGTAGTATATAATTTATTAGGATCTGATGAAGATCTTCGGGGATAGACAAAATAATTCAATAACTAACAGCAGATGACCCGCGAATCGTGTAATCGTATATCAATGTTGTATTGTTTACACCATTTGCCAGCTAAGCTAAGAAAATACACGAACAAATATGCGAAAACAATGTTCAATTTAAATTAGGCAGCGAATTCAAATGTATACTAAACGAATATAAAGAAATTATTCTTTGGTTTGTAGTGATTTTGAAGACGGTTATATTTTGCGTTAAAAAAGAATTTATGTGTGTATTAAAACGAGCGTTCGAACACCGTCGTCTTCAGTTAAGTATTTAGAACGTTGCCTCCACTTTTATTTGTAAGATTCTTGGTGAGCTCAGTCTTGCGTCGTCAAGACGACAGACGTATGTTTATTCACAGACACTACACACGCGCAACGTGAATGTTTGTACGCGCCAGCTTTAGGTATCGACATAATATAGGTACACCTTGTACGGAATTTGTAAATAGTTATAAAATTATGTGTAAATAATATAGGGACCGTAATCGTGGTTTATAACGTACCTATCTTATATAATAACTAGACTTCTGCCCGCGGCTTCGCCCGCATGAATGAGTTTTTCCGGGATAAATTATACATATAAACCTTCCACTTGAATCACACTATCAATTAAAAAAAAAACATCAAAATCCGTTGCGTAGTTTTAAAGATTCAAGCATACATATGGACAGACAGCGGGAAGCGACTTTGTTTTATACTATGTTCAAGATATAAAGCATTTATCATCAGATACGTTTGAACTATTTATAATCAGGCTTATTGTACATGTTAAGCTTGACTTCATGGAGGTTCATTATTCATATTGGGGAATTATTTAACTTAGGGCAAGATAAGAACTCTGAATTGTAGACACATTGATAATGAAGACGATATAATTATTCACATAGGAAACGTGCGTATAAGTAAAGGTAAACGTAAAGATATAAGTCGCGGCACGAAACTCTAGCGGTGACCGTTATTGCGCAGAAGTAAAAAATAAGGTGTCTTGGCGGGGAACAGGGGTGAAGGGCGAGCGTGCGTTGCGCCGATTGGCTCTCCAGTCGTACTCCGTCCCCCGTGCGGATACGACGCTCCGCGCACTTCCAGTGTACAGTCGCGTTCTGAATTGTTTTGTTGTCATCGTTAATTTTTGTTGTTGTTTTTTGTTAAGTTTGTTTTGTTGATTTGTTTGTTGTGTTTGATTTGGTTCTTATGTAATTCGGACTTAATATAAAAATTATTATTATTTGGTATTTAATATAAAAATGTACAAATCCGATAGTGTATTTATTTTTCTACTCCCCATAAACTTGTTAAAAATTATATTGTAGGTAAAATGAAGTAATATTACTTAAGTAATATTTGCGTGCGTGACAGTACCCATACGCAGTTAAGTTCCACAATTTGTTCACCGCTAGACTTACTATTTGGCTTTACATTAAAACATTATTTTGCTGTTTTTAATTAAGCAATTAAATTACTAATTTGTATTGCGTGCGCGACGGTACCCATGCGCAGCTATCCCCTCCACGTTTCGCTCAGCGCTAGAGTTTCGTGCCGGGACATATACAACGAATCATTCACAATGTTTGTCGTATCATAATTTTTACACTTAGTATTTATTATTATAGTATTTAACATAAAAACTTAAATATTCCTGTACATAATAACTACTAACATAAAACCAATAAAATTTATCGTATATATTTTAATTAATTTATTTAATGAAGTAATCACGTCGTATTATACATACGATATAATGTACATGGGTTGATCTATATTCTGCTTTTTGGAAATAAGTAAAAATTAAAATTCTCTTACTACTAGTAGTAAAGATAACGCAGTAGGAGCGTGCGACGCGAGAAACAACAACGTTTTAGGCAATTGCAAACAATAATTTACCAATCCTACTAATACTATAAACGCGAAAGTTTGTAAGTATGTCTGGATGTATGGATGTTTGTTACTCTTTCACGCAAAAAATACCGAACGGATTTCGTTGAAATTTGACACACGGGTAGATCCAATCCTGGATTAACACATAGGCTACTTTTTATCCCGGGAAAATATACAGCGGGACTTTTATCCCGGGAAAAGTTATTCAAGCGGGTGGAGCCGCGGGCAAATGCTAGTTGTACCATAATGCACATAACGAAGACCAAAGTTAAACTTACGAACGTATGTACTGGTAATGAAATGCTGGTAATCACGCATGAACAGACCCTGGGCTTGCAAGAGTTGGAAGCGGGCTCCCGCGCGCCGGGCATGCGCAGTGTTCTGTGCGACCTGACACTGCTGGGCTACCACCTCGTCCTATGCCACTTCATCGGCGCCGTCGGCAACATGAAAGTCTGCGAGGAAATCCTCAAAAAAGAACTTAAGGTATTGAGACGACGTCTAACAGTCACTTTCACACATGTCCCAAAATTTTACCAATCGGAGCAGTGTTTTTTGACATACTTACAAATGATTTTGGTTAGATTATTATCTGGATCGGATCGAAAATTAAAATTGGGATCGTTATTAACAACGACCGTTAGAATATTACCAAAATTAATTAATGTATTTAATCAGGCAGCACTCTCTGCTTTCGAGTTTAGTTTTCATAATTGAAAATTATTTGTTTTAACCACAGAACAGAGAAATAGATGGTTTTAACATAATGTTATTGTCTAGATTTATCCGGATAGCGTGTGGTTCCTGGTATTTAAAGGGCGGTTACAACTGCACCAGGGCATGTTCGATCAGGCGATAAATACTTACAACCGTGCCATCATCAGCCAGGACACGTGGAAGCAGTTCCGCCACGTGTGCTACTGGGAACTTATGTGGATCAATGGGTGAGATTATTGCTAAGGGCTGTCCGGCTCATCAAAGTGCCACATTATGACGCGCAGCTGTCCTGAGTGTATCCCTATGTTAATCTTGTTACTCCTTATACACCGGTTAAGGATGCGCGTAAAACAACAACATATTGTTTTCGCTTTCATTTAGAGCTTGCCTTATAATGGCGTAAATGAGTCACGTATTATATCATGTTGTGTGTTAATGAAATAGTGCTACTACATTAGCACATACTGCAATTGGTTCTTCGTTAGTATCTTATATACCTACTTCAATGTGGTCAGAGACAAATTCTAGGACACCTCATTTATGAAATAAGCTTCTAACTTTCGTTAGTTAAAATGAAGAGAACCCAAAAATACGTATTAATTTAAGTTTGAAGATGGAGTGGCGCGAAGCGGCTTCGTATGCCAATAAGCTGATAGAGGAGAGCACGTGGTCTAAGACGATATACTCGTACACTCGCGCGGCGATGCTGCTGCAGCTCGGCACCAACCTCACCAGCGCTGAGAAACAACAGTGCAACGAGCTGTTAAGGTACCACACTTTACTGATATCATCCCATTCTCTTTGGCGCTCTTTGTGCGCTTTATGACATGACTCGTGCAAAATTCCTTTGAAATACCTTACTAATATTATAAAGCCGAAAGTTTGTAAGTATGTATGGATGTCTGGATGTATGGATGTTTGTTACTCTTTCACGCAAAAACTACTGAACGGATTTCGATGAAATTTGGCACACGGGTAGATCATGTCCTGGATTAACACATAGGCTACATTTTATCCCGGGAAAATATAAACTGGGACTTTTATCCCGGAAAAACTTTTTAATGCGGGCGGAGCCGCGGGCAAAGGCTGGTAACTCAATATTTTTGAAAATGCAGATGATAATATGATTTGTTAAACTCAGAAATCAATTTAAACAGGAATGCTGCATACTATAAGCAACGCATTGCTGGAAAGTCGTTGCCGATGGAAAAGTTCGTGATCAAGCGATGCGCGCGGTACCACGCGCAGGGACGGCTGCTGCTGCCCGCCATCGAGCTGCTCTGCTTGTGGAACATGTTCCAGATCTTAGCCAAAAATGAGAGGGGAGCGCAGAGCATGTTGAAGGTAACTTAATATAATATTGAATTTAAAAAATGTTGATGGTTTTAAAATGTAAAATCATGTTGTAATTGTTTATTGCATAATATTGTAAGCAATGTCAACGTTTTTTTTTCGTGCCCTTAATTTGATACATGTTTGAAATTGGCACGTTTTTTCTATATTCTTAAACTACTTAAAAAAACGAATAACAATTTAGTCTTAAACCTTGCACCCGTCGATTTGATGAGTATTATATTGTAAGGTAATTACGTAATTATAGTACGGGTACACCATGGTATGCCGGTACTATAATTGCGGCCACCATAATAGCCGTTTTGACGTTTGTCCACTAATCAAGTTTTGTATCAAGACCCGTTTATATATATAGATGTATGGGAAAACCCTATATATATGGCCACCGGTGTCCGTCGCGGGGCTTGAGGAGTCAAGTCATAACTACGGTGAAAGAGTTAATTGCTGTACATTAATATGAATAGTGAAGTGTAGTGTAGTAAAATTTATGATGTGTATAATTTTACGACTTAAAATAATGAATTCAAATGCGATCGTCACTGTTAGGCAGGCCAGCATATCTTCTACATCCGGCAAACTCGCCGCTCATGCCAAAGTTTAATGCAAAACACCATTGCAATATTCGGGACATTATATATACAAAATAAACATGATTATTTTCGTTTTATTATAATTTTTTAATCACCTTTGCAATACTAGTTATAAATATAGACGAATAGTTCCGACTCGCGTTTGATTAAATTTTTTTCAATAATGAATTCACCTCACTAATGTAATGTGTCAAAGCGGCCATGATAGCGTGCCGGTACTATAGTGTTGTGCGCGTGTTTTTTTTTTCTCTTTGGCAAAGCGCGGTTTGCGCATCTGTCAGTGTCAAAGTTTAAGGTTAGACATTTTTTAAAGTATATAAGTTGCAGTTGTATTGTTTCTTTGTTATACTCAGTAGTCAGTACTAACTACTATATCAAAGTAAAGCAGTGGCTACCTTACCAAGACTTGACGGCAACAAAAAAAAGCACTTGATTAGCACTGTTATTCCAATTCACTTCATTTGAGCCCTTTAATAGAACTATATTGGACAATATACCACCATAATTATGCAATATAACACTAAGTATCACCAAAATAATAATTAAAACAAGAGTTAATTGTCACGAGTTAATTTGAATATAACCTGCTAGTATTACGTGGATGGTAATTAAACTGGGAAATGTTATAAATTATTTATTTGATAGACAATATTTTTAAATGTTTGTATCTCAAAGTGTATAATTGTGCTGCCGACCCTTTAACTCTTGTACTGTAATCTATTTGTGAAAACTTTTAAATGGCCTTCTTATATTTATGTTCCTTTAATATTATTTAAGCTAGCTGTAAGTTTTCCGAAAATAATAAAATAAATAAATAAAACAAGAGCACCATATGACACTTCCACGTTCCCGCCAAAACTGTGTGCTTGTGTTGCAGCTGATCGAGTACGCGCGCGACCAGGTGGAGCACTCGCCGGGCTGGGCGGGGTACGAGGCGGACAACCGCGCGCTGGTGCGGTACCTGCACGGCTGCTGGCTCGCCGCCATGGGCCTGCCGCGGCTCGCGCTGAACACACTCGACAGCGTCTTCCAGTAAGTACACCATTTTTTTATTACATATATATACTAGTAGTGCTCACGGCTCCGCACGCGTGAAAGTTTTTCCGGGACAAAAATATTTTCCCAGGACAAAAAGTAGCCTATAGCACTCAGGAGTTATGTAGCTTCCTAATTGTGAAAGAATTTTCAAAATCGGTTCAGTAGTTCCTGAGATTAGTGCGTTCAAACAAACACACCCTTCAGCTTTATAATATTAGTATAGATATATACATACATGTACATATACACTCACGCCTGTTATCCCCGAAGGGGTAGGCAGAGGCGCAACTAGTGCACCCACTTTTCGCCGACATTCCGTCCCATGATGTGATAGGGAGCGAGCCTATCGCCATATCGGGCACAAATTCCAGACTCCGCACTGATACAGAATAAAAAAACTCAATATCACTATGCCCGACCCGGGGATCGAACCCGAGACCTAAGCTTTGCAGTCGTACTGTAATACAACTACGCCACCGAGGCAGTCCTCATTTTTTTATTAACACGCTTTTATTAGCTTCAGACGTATGTATGTAACTGACACGTTGAACATGATTTTGACCCACTTCAAAATGTCGGATTAAATCGAAAGGAGAATGCCCATCTGTATATGGGAGGCCGTCCCGCATAATTTAATTTTGTGTCATAGTGAAAATTGCACACAAAATAGAATGAATAATGTACGTCCCAATAAAACCCCAATCATTCTATTTTATTGTGGGATTTTCGTACAATTTCATGTTTTCATTTTTATTTTGAGGTTACCTATGAAAAAAGTAAGCCATCCCTAGGGCTTGGCAAATCGTTAATTTTAATATATCGATTAGCAACGATCATTAAAATCAAAACGAAAACATCGCTATTGTTATATTTTCCTGGTTATACCTAAAATAATATTTTATTAGCATAATCTTATGTCAAATATCGGACGTGACCATATAGTATGCAATAGCAAAATAATAAATTATGTATAATCTTTCTCTTTTCCATATAATACACTCATTTGCAAAAAAAACGGGCGGTTTGGATTTTAATTCTTTTTTAAAAAAATACGGTACCAAAATGATTTCAATCATTTGTACATGTTACTGGCCGCTTTTAAAAATGCCGTGGTGTTTAAAACAGTACGTTCTAAATTAAAATTTTCGTTTGATGCTCGTTTTTACAGAAAACCACTTTTTATCCTACATTTTTGGTGCGAAGTTCCAAAAGATAATATCGGTTTTCATAACTTTTAGTCAATTTTTATGAATTTATTTCATATTCTTAATTCAAAACTTCATTTATTGCTGTTTAGCTGTCTCAATAATGTTAGAGAAAGTGGTAAAAGCTACCAAAATTATTGCGCTGCTCGAAGAGGGCTGCAGCCAATGCTTCGTGGCTCAGAGGCTAAGTGTGAGTCGCTCGACGGTTCAAAGGACCTGGCAGCGGTATCAAGACACCGGTTCCGTCGAGAGAAGGCCTGGTTCTGGAAGAAAACCATGTACCCAACCACGGGATGATCGTTTTCTTGTGAGTCGCGCATTGAGAAATCGCAAGTCTTCGTATGTGGACCTTAAGAACAACCTCGAAGAAGTAAGAAATGTGCATATTAGTCTATGGACGGTCAGGAGGAGGCTGCTCGCGGCCAATATACGCAGTCATCGCCCGGCCCGCGGCACTAAGTTACTCCGTGAGCACAGAGTTGCCAGGCTTAGGTTTGCTCGAAATTGTGAGTCATGGACTCAAGAAGACTGGAATAGGGTATTGTTCTCCGATGAAGCCAGGATATCTCTGTTCGGTGAAGATCGACGTCGGCGAGTGCTACGAAGACGAGGAGAACGCTTTGCAGAGGCTTGTTTTGAAGTAATCACACCTTATGGTGGGGGCTCTATTATGTTTTGGGCAGGAATAAATTCAATGGATCGTACAGAGTTAGTCTTCATTGAAAACGGCTCACTGACTGGACATCGATACATAACGGAAGTTCTTATTCCTCATGCACAACCCGCATTGGCCGCTTTAGGCGAAGACTCAATTTTTATGGACGACAACGCTCGCGCCCACCGGTCTGGCGATGTGGAAGCGTATGTGCAAGAGGTCGGCATTCGTCGTTTGGATTGGCCAGCTCGAAGTCCCGACCTCAATCCTATAGAGCATGTCTGGGACGTTCTGAAACGACGCGTGAGATCAGTACAACCGGCTCCGCAAACCATCAGAGAGCTGAAGAATGTGATTACCGCGGAGTGGGAACGTATTCCGCAAGCAAGTATCCGGGATATCCTCGCTAGCATACCCAGACGAATTCAAGCTGTGATTTCAGATAGAGGGGGTCACACTCGATACTAAACATTTATCTGCTTTTACTTTATTAAAGAAAAAACAAACAAAAATCTTTGTTAACTTTTACTTCACGAGCATATGCACTACTAGCGAGCATACACTACTAGTGAACTTTAGCATTAAAACCCATAAATTTTATCAAAATTTTATGATAATACTGACGAAAACGATTATTTGCTTATTAATTTACAAAATTGTGAAAGTAAAACTACCTATAATTATCAAACAAACCAATAGTAACATTTGAAATGGTTCATTGCTTAGGTGCCCGTTTTTTTTTGCAAATGAGTTTATAATATAGACAATTCTGTATATTACTCTTTTATTTAAGTAATTCCATGATTACCGATTGGCATTCTCCTTTGGCACACTTTTCAAAAACCGATGACAATTCAATATTTTAAACTAAAAACACGATTTTATAGAAAATTCAACTAAAAAATTAATAAACAATAGTTTATTTATTTTTGGTGACATATGTTGGACCATAGTAGAATTATAACTAAACTGGCTACTCATTTTATTCGTCATTATGTGTAAAAAAATCCTACTTGCTTTTAGTGAACTAAAAAATTATAATTAAAAAATTGTTTAAAAAAAAAACAAAAATCACGCTTTATAGAAAATACAACAAAAAAAATAGAAAATAATTTGAAAAAATCTTGAATTGAAAATAGTTAAATAAGAAAAATATGTATTTTATTGATAAGAAAAAAGCGTGGGGTGCATGGTGTCAATAGTTATAAATATTTCATTGACAGATAATATGATCAGAAGGATTATCATTCTGATATATCTTAAAAAGCACACGTTTCGATCGCTTATCTATCACGAAATCTCAACAACTGTTAACTTAATTTCACGGACACAAAAGAAAATGCGGCACCAAACATGAATTACTAAACTCCAAACCTTAGATAAGACTGTAGTTGTACCACTCTATATTCACATTTCTGGTACAAATACTAAGTTCTTAAATACATCTCTATAAAGCTATTTTCTTTTTAGAATACTTCAATTCCAACTTAAACAATAACTTCATTACAACTAAAAATACATTATGAACTAACTGGGTCAGAATTTGTTTTAATAACCCTTTCTTTTGACTAACTTCAAACGATTCTCAACATAACTGGGTACTTAGTTAATAAGTAGTCATATCCGGGGTTGATTGACCGTACAACAATAATACACTTGACGGATGTCACACTACACGTCGTGTAACGTAACCAAACGTTCTATGACGTATCCGTGACGTACCGCGACGTCGCGCCACTTTCAGTGATTATGCAAAACGTAATCGAGTTAGAGGCTTCGCGGCGACAATTACTCGCTTAAAATGCGTTTGACGGCTTATTCAATTATTTTATTGTATTCCTCAATTGATTTAGTGTGCGTGTTTCGGCGTCAATTAGATAGGCCACTTTTTTGTTGACACCGGCCGGCGGTACCGGTTTTTAGGGACGTTAATACACGTTTTTTTGTCTCTGTTAGCTTGATTTTAATTTTATGTGGAGATTAAAGGTTGATCGTTGATTTATGTGTTTTCCCGGTACGACTACATGTTTTATGAGGATGTGTCAGTTTCGTACTGTATTATTAATGCTTTTTTATTGGCTTTGTATGATGTTCACCGGTTTTTATGTTTATGTTGTAGGTATTTATTTTTGCAAAAAAATATAATATGCTCTCGACTGTAGATAAAGGCGACGATAGCCTAGTTGGGAGTGAAACGGAATAAAAATTTATGTGTGTATTCTTTGTGAATTATCGCTCGTTTTAACGGTGAAGGAAAACATCGTGAGGAAACCGGAATACCTGAGAAGTTCTCTGAATTTCTAAGGTATGTGAAGTCTGCCAACCCGCACTAGGCCAGCGTGGTGGAGTAAGACCTAAACCCTCTCAGTAGTAGAGGAGTCCCGTGCCCAGCTGTGGGCTAGTGCCCACTGTATTGTATAGTTACAATACAGGGCTGGTATGGTATGGTTATCTTAATAATGTGTACGTACAGTAAACCACATAAGTTGCTGAACAAATTCAAAATTTCAATTCGCTTCTCCGCGTTAAGTTTAAGTGAAATGTTTTTTTTTTTTCTTTATGTGAAGTAAAGTTAATCCCTTTTATTTTATTTTCGTGAAGAGAAAACTAAACTAGATGATAACACAAAAGTGTATAGGCGATTTGTAGTTTTGAATTTGTGCAGCTACTTTGTGGCTGACTGTACCCGAATTACTTACAGGAATCTAAGTTTTACTAAACTAAGTTCTTAAACTAATTTTATATACATAAAGGTTTTGATTTTTCCTTGATGCCTCGGCGGTGTAGTTGTATTGTTTGCGCGCTGCGACATCTCTGAAGTCCCGGGCTCAAATCCCAACTCAAACATTATAGAATTGCGCCCGATATGACGATAGGCTCGCCCCCTATAACCATATAGGGTGAAGTAAATGTGGCGAAAAGTGGGTGGCCTCGTTGCGTCGTCACTAATCCCTTCGAGAATAAAGGCGTGGTGTGTCTTAATTCTGATAAAAAAAATATTATTCCGAAAACAATACCTAATTATTTAGGTTATCCACTTAAAAAAAATATCATTCGTGCATCATAATCTTAATATTTTAATACTCACTAATTGGACAATTATAACACTAATTACAAAAAGCTTAGAAAATTAAAAATAAATAGGTTTTCACATGATTTATTTTACAGATTGAAGAACGAAATAAAGGAAGACACATTCTTACTACCGTACTCCGTGGCCGAAATGGCGATGTGTCATTACCATCTCGGGGATAAGGAACGCGCCATCCAACTTCTGCATGATGCTAGGTAACTCTACCATTATTAGCCAACAATACATTGTGTTTACACGGCCACGGCCGATTTACCCCTCTGCGCCCAATGTGGTATGGTCCAGATAGTTGCGACTGACGAGATATTTTTTTTTTTATTATTTATTATGTTACATCAACTACACATCACAATATAACGAAGGGATTTTTTACAATATGAAATGCCTTTATAGGTGTACACATTCGAAAATTTTAGAGCAAGAATCCTATGATTATCTCTTCTCAGTCGATCTGTAATTTTTAAATTTACCGATTATTCAAAAACTTTGATTGCTTTTGGAAATCTCGAAAATTTGTTTAAATAAAAACAAAAGGCATCTGTTGTAAAATGTTTTAATATTTTTAAGGAGTAATAGATGTAACATTAATCGAATGGTAATTTAAAATGTAAATGTAATTTAAAATGTGGGTATAAGTTGCTTTTTGAGACGTTCATAACTCTGCATGCTGTGATCATCTATAATTTGTCATGACATTTAGCCTTAATAATAATATGTATCCTAATGTTTTCGATTCTGTCAGTGTACATTACGTTGATGATCCTATAAATAAATAAATGGTATAATTTATTTATGTATCTATTTAATCAAACTTGATCACAAATCACAGCGACATTGAATATAGTTTATACAGCATTATTTAATATTGCAGGAAAATTACTAAAAACAGACTATGTAGGTGCACCTTTATAACTTTGTACTAATACAACAATGATCACTTTTGAATGTAATCCTAAAACCATGCTAAAATTATTATAACAATCATCTAAATTGATTTGGTGATAAAGTAAAGCAATTTTTCTTGTTTCGAGGTATAAATAAATATCGATAATATCAGCTTATCGATGAATTATCTAGATTTTTATAAATCACAATGATTTATTTTACAGGAAAAGGTTCTCCGGTTACTCACTGGAGTCAAGGCTGCATTTCCGCATGCACTCTAAGATGCAAATCGTCAAGGGTTCCGACAATGTTGCCGCTGATCCAAAACCATCAGATTCAAAGCAAGCGGATACGACGGAATCTGATACCAAGCCGTCGGATACAAAGCAGGACGACAAGGAATGCTATAAGTCCCCGGGTTCATCCAAGGAGACAGATCTAAACGAATCTGACTCCAAAGAACTCACGGCATTGTAATTTGTTAGATCAATTAATGAGGAAAAATCAACTATCGGAGGAATTATGATGTTTACAATGAAATTGCCGACTTACGTAATGGCCTCAAAGCATGAAAGTGTGATGTCTTTATAACTATATTTGATATAAACACGGCGATAAGCACTGACGGTGTAGAAGTCAATTTATGTTAGACGCATGTATCGTTTTAGTTCCTGGCAGTGTACCGTCCTTTCATGACTAAGACACTGAACACTACACGCAATAGGGTAGTTACCTATGTTTGATTTGGTACATTATTTTATATGTAACAGAAAATAATACGAAAAAAAACTCTTCTGTGAAATCAGAATCAAAATTGGTTGACAACTAAAGCAGTTATTCATATTTGAAATATTGTTGTGAGCAAAAGTAAGGGCGTGGTGAGGATATCGCGCCATCTGTTTCGCACGCACGCAGCGTTATGGCTGGCGACACTCGTGACGTCACATTCTGCTGTGTCCGTTATCTGACAGATGCCCCTTCCACCAAACTTCAAAGCTTTATAACTCATTTATTATTGCTTGTATTTTAAAAATTCTTTTTCCTCTAGATTTTAGAAGACATAAATGTTTGATAAATGTATTTAAAAAAAGTGGTCAACTACTCTATTAGTGTGTACTAAGTACTTGGATCTAAAATCATATTTTAATCCATCTGAATGCAAGTACGGCCACAATTCAATAAGTATTCATTTTGATTATGCCGTTCGATGAACAATAAATTCCTGATATCTAGGTAAGTGAAATAAATGTAAATGTAGTGTCATTTATTAGGTCATTTACAAAGTCCAGTTTCATAGTATTATATAAATGTGACGTAAATGAAAATAGTTAATTGTCTATGGCGAGTTTGTCGCTGATTGCTGTATTTATTGGTAGTCACATTGAAATAAATGGTTTTTGCGTTTTAAAACACGATCAAAATAATATTATATATTCGGTATAACTTTGGGACTTAGTCATAAAATTTATAAATGTTAGGATAATTCGTGAAAAGATTTTTTTTAAGCATCGACGTGGGTAAAACTATTATATGAAACGTATGCAGGTATAGTAAAATTATACATTGATTAGTAGATATAAATTTCTTTTTTAGAATATGGGAGCGGTTGTATATTCAATATTTTTTTAAGTAAAACTTATTAACACTGCATTAAATTATATGAAGGCTTGAAAGAGCTATAAGTTCTTGAGTGGCATTAATCATCAATCAACCAACATCATCAACACATTCCACTTGAAATTTCAAATCATGTATAAGATTTTGATGTACCTTTTTTTTATTTAACACACATAAGGGCACTATATAACAGTGTTGTGAAAATTATTTCTGCTCTAACATAGTATCCCTTTTCGCTTTCTGGAAATCTTGTCATCCTATTTCACAATTTACGTACAAATAATTAAAACAGTGAGTTCTTTAATAATATTACAATTTGTACCAGCAGTAGATCTGCGACTCAACAAATTAATTTTTTGACTGTATCTGTAATATTGAAGTATGTAGTTATAAATGTAAATGATAACTGACAAACCTAATGAATCTTTAAAAAACATAATCTGATATTTAACGTTTTTTATGTATTTTTTTAAAATGTATCTAGTAATGTATATTTATAAAGCGTATTTATTATTTTGCTACTTAAATCTATGTTATAGTTCTATGGCCTGTGTAATGCCTTTATCTAGGCGGGCACGCGATCTAATGAATTTTATAATGAACAGTACCTATATTAAAAAAATATTTGAGTTTTAAACGAATGAAATGCAACAGTATTATAAGAGTATTTGAAACTTAAAGAACTATATTGTCGACTCTATTTTTTGGTATTACAAGAGATAAGATATTTTACAAGAATTTATACATCACACATTTAATTTTTTTAAAAAGATGATACATTGCAAATAAAAATATTTATTTAAAATCCTTCGTTGGAAACGTCGTTTTTAGCGTTCCGTGCCTCGATAGGAAAAACGGAACCCTTATGGGATCACTTTGGTCCGTCCGTCTAGACCCTTTTTCTAAAAAACGCGTGGATGTATTAAGTTAAAATTTATATCAAATACTCAAGTTCCTTGTAGCTGCGAAAAAATCAAAATTCTAAGCCAACGCAATCAAAAGATACAGCCGTTTATGCCGCAAATTTCCGCAAATTTTCAAAATTCTCAAGGGAATCAAAATCTACTGGGTACTTCCTGTGAACTCAGAATCTTGAAATTTAGTACAAAGCAACGTCTTATACCACAGATAAATGAAAAATTGCGGAAACCGTAAAATTTACGGAACCCTCTGTGCGCGAGTCCGACTCGCACTTGACCAGTTTTTTTACTAACGGCTGTGTCATGTGGTTGTACACTGACAGTCCTTGCCAATATTTTTATTCGGAACGAACCGTTATGGCGAACGTTTACAATTTCTACGGTAGCAATCAAATTGAATATAATTAATACTGGGTACCCTCCGACCACCCTAAAAAGAACCAAGAAAATATTATTTCTTTTCATTAATTTATTGACCACAAGACTAGAAAACAATTATTCCACATTAACGACATTTCTTGTGTTTTTATAATACGAGTATTTCGTTAGTTTCTATAGATGTCAATAAAATATATGTCACATAAGTACGTAAAACGTTTCCAACTACATATTTCATAACGTATTATTCATATTTTTTAATCAGCATGTAAATATATTTAAATATAGCTACTTTCTACTACGAAAATATATCAAAGTAAAAGTATGTGCCAAGACGATTGCCACTTTCCCTACAGCATGGAAACCTACATAGGAGCTTAGTAAAGTAGTCGATGTTTTATGTAAAATATAATCTTATTACTGGAAATGTATCGATAATTAATGGTATTACTATATAATGTGGGCTATTTAATTGTATGAATAATTGATGAACGTAAATATGTGGAAAAATTTAACTACATGGTGTACTAATATGTACAGTCACCAGCATAAGTAGGTAAACAAATTCGAAATTTTAAATTGCCTTCATACTTTTGTATTCTTACTAATTTTGTTTTCTTCACAAAAATAAAATAAAAGAGATTAATTGCTTTACTTCAAACGAATTTATTTTTTGAAATTTTGATTTTGTACAGATATTTATGCTGCTGACTGTACAACCGATAAGAAAAATGTGTATTCATTTGAGTTGTGATTGTTTTTTAATTAAGTATTTTACGCTTTGTCATCTATTTTCCAGAATGGTAAATAAATTCTAATTTAATATTAATGGTTGTCGTGCAAGTATTACTGTGAGTCTCAAAACTATTGCGGCCGTAATGGTTTTATTGTTGTCTTTATCTTTTATTTACCATTTCAAGGTGATAGAATAACTTGTTTGCTTGGGCGGGCGGGTAATTTTTATGGTGACTTAGAAAAAATGTTATTTTTAATACTTAGTTCAATAACGGGCTATATACTTAATTCTTAAAGTTTTTATTGTATTTTTCTATCTTGAAAACTAAAGATATTTGTGAAATTTATGAGTAAAATGTGTATCAGCAAACTCTGATTTCCATAATTCTTATCTAATGCTATTTCGCCTCTGCCTGGAAACAATTTCAGTTGCGTTAGTATCTACGATATCAATATGTTATACATTTGTTATGTTTACTTTTATAATTGTGATATTTTTTTACTGGATATTTACTTATTAACGATCCTTATTTTTAATAAATATTCGTAGAGTTTGTTCTTGTACTACTAATTTATTGTTATAATGAGAGCTTAAATCACCTAGATTTTCAGACAGATTGTGTATTGCTTACTTATTAACTCGCTGGCCTGGCAACATTTTCACTGACCGCATGAAACTCCTCAACACAGCTATCATTAACTACATTATCTTTATTGGTAGCAATTAGCTCGAACCGGGATAATATACCTACGCTTAACAATAACGTTTTGTCATATTTTTGTCTGCTCGTTCTAAATGAAACTGTTTTTTTTTCTAATTCTTCGATTTAGTGAACGTGCTCAAATTTATTATTATTCAGTTATTGTGATACTAGGCGTTGGTCGCGGTTTCGCCCGCATGAATAGTCTTTCCCGTTACAAAATTCCCTAAAACATAGTACGATGGTAGCGCCATCTAGTTGAATAATTTAAAATGTCCATTATTTTCCATTGGAGCGAATTACCGGGACAAAAAGTTGTCTATGTGTTAATCCAGGACGTGATCTAACCAAATTTCATCCGTTTGTTTCTACGTTTACTTCTAACAAATATCCAAACATTTTCACGAACAAGAATGTACAAATACATGTACTTTGCTAACAATGAGGTCTTAATATCATGAAGTTATGAATCTGCCACAAGTCCCCATTGCATATCGCGCCTTTAGCATGAAAACTACACAATTCAAAAAATCGGAAATTGTGCTATCGTTTTAAATGACAAAACGAAGTTCTCAATACAAGAGCTCAAACACAGCCATATTTAAGCGGTAAAGGATCAAACTGTTATTTTTAATATATTTTTATAAAAAGGGACCAGCTTTAAGTCATTTTATGACGATAACTCAAATTCATTTTTTTTTTTATTTGTTATGTGTGTAATGTGTGTCATTCTAAAGGTGCGATATCCACTTATAGCGTTTCAATTGTTTTTTCAAAATCTACTTCCTATTTGAAACGATAAAAATAAGTCATAACTACCTACATAGGGAACACAATCTGTCAAACCAAACTTTATACATGTAATAGTTTTGTGATTATTGTTTATTGTAAATCATATTCTCTCCCGTCTGGGTAAACGAGTTCTTGGTGCCATCATACATATCATCTCGCGATATCGAATCCACAAATTTTCTTTATTAATTATTAAATAGGTCTTGTTTCTTCAGTAAGTGTAATATTATTAAGTGTTAAATGTTGTGATATATTATAAGCTGAGAATATTTAATGGTGACAGATAATTTATGTATATTTGCTTTATTAGTTTTTTATTGAACTTATGTATAATAGAAATTCGACATGACTATCTGCTTCTAAAGTCATTAATACAATCTTATAACAAATATAAAAGAACCGTAGGTAGCGTAAATACTAAGATAATGTTTGAATGTCATAATTACTAAAAAAATATATTTTAATATGTGTTTAGGAATGTCGTATTTATGTATAAAGTTGTCCTCGTACATATTTTTTTGTATAAAACAGACGGTAACACCGAAAGCAAAAAAAAGCAACTTGAATATTAAAATGATGTCTGAAAAATAACAGGTTTAATTAATTTCGAAATACATAATGTGTAAATAAGTGAAGTGTTTTTATTTATTATTTACTCCTATTTGTTTTTTTTTCTTTATAATTATTTGTTATTATGTAAACAGCTAAGTTTGAGCATAAATCTTTTTTTGCTGTTATAATAAAATTGTGGTACCTATGTTTCTTATTTTTTTAATCACAATATGCCATTTCTGATTTATTTTAAACGGCAATGTTTTGTAGAATAAACTTAGAAAACATGACATGTAAAGGTAAGGACTCTATCAATAGCTCAATAAAAATGCCTGAAATCCATGAACGGGCCTTATTCACGATCTATTATGTTACAAAATAAAATAAAAGAAATACCATAAGCTTAGGTTGATTTTTAATAATTAAGTTTTATCGAAAACTTTTGATATTTTGACGTGTTCTTTTCTTATAGATATTATCTGACCTATTGATGTATTTTTTAATACATCAATGATCTGACCATATAAAATCTGCCCATACAATTGTTAAAACATCATATTGCCACTACCACTACCCGGGCACCTTTTTTTGCTTTAGAAATAATACAGGCCTTGTATTATATACTACTTTGTCCAACCATTTATTTAACTTTTGACAGTTCGTATTCTAATCAATTGGGGATGTACTAGTGCGTTACCGATTCAATTTCTTGTAACAATCGATTTATATTATGAAGAAATTTTGATCGATTAAACACATTGAAATGTTATTTTTACTCCACTTTTTGTATTGTTTTATAAACATGCCTAAGCGTTTAAATGTGTATGTTTCTGTATATAACATTATTACATGGGTATATATTCTATATCTAGTATCATTTTGTCAATATTTAACTGTAATAGTTTATTTTATCGGTTATTATATACTTACGCATACATAAAAAGAAAATTTTAATGTACACTGGCCACATTTTATTTTTCAATGTAAAAGTTTTGAATTATCTTTGTTACACAATCAGTGGGCTTAACGAATATCGATTGATAATGAATATCGGAGGTGAACAGCAAGTCACTTCACTATGGAAAAGAAAAAATACCAGTCATAAAGTAGTCAATTATTTTATTTACGATTCCTTGTCAATACTTAATCATCAAACTTCACAGGCGTGCATATGTCCAGTACCGGATTAGCCTATAAGCAAATTAAGCAATTGCTTAGGGCATCACGCCTTGGGGGCACCAGAAACAGCACAAAAAAAATATGTTTGCTAGCCAAGTAAATATTCTTTTCCGAAAATGAAAATAATAAAAGTCGGGGGGGGGGGGGGTTGCTTAGGGCATCAAGTAGTCTTAATCCGGCACTGCATATGTCAAAAGTTAAATAAATGGTTGGACGGAGTATACTTATCCATTGCTGAGCACAGGCTTCCTCTACTACTGAGAGGGTTTTAAGCAAAGTCCACCATGCTGGCTTAGTGCGGGTTGGGAGACTTTACATACAGTCGTCAGTAAGAAAAGTATAGGTATGCTCGACCACCTCAAAGTTCTAAATAAGTCGCGTGCACGACGTCTGTTAGCAACATGCAAATTACAAATAGGTAGAGCAGATAAGAGATAGCTGCTGTTAGCTTTGTATTTCTCATTTCATTTAAATGAATTTCATGTAGAATAGATCACGAGTGTATTTAAAAAATAAAATACTGTAATTTATTACCAAAAATTGCTATATCAAACTGACAGTAAAACATTTCGCGCGCAAACGGAGCTACACGCCCTGTGACGTCACACCTGTAAGCTGTCCTTCACTAGCATTAGGCATATTTGCTCGCCACTGGCATTCTTTGATACGTTTGATACCTAAGTTTTGACTCTCGAGATATTATTTGAATAAATAAGTACATAAATTTTATTATGAACTAATAAAAAATGAACAATCCATCAACATCAGGTAGTCACAACGATGCCACCAATGTTCCAATAAAACACCGTGGCAAAGCGACACAGTGGCACAAAACATGAATCAAATGTTTTGTGCCACTGTGTTCATCGATTTCAACGAAGTTTCTCGCGAAAAGTGGGTGCACTAGTTGCGCCTCTGCCTACCTCTTCGGGCATGAAAGGCGTGAGTGTGTGTGTATTAATAATAATGAATTACTAGGGACTTCCCCGTAAAAGGCCCTTCCCGAAAAAAGGGCTCACTGTACTTCTCTGGAAGCCTATATTATGTTATTATGTTATTATAGAAGGTACCTATGTAGCTCATCTTTATTCCAAATTCATACAATGCGATTTATACCTACTTCGTCAGTCGGTACATGCTGTCCATTCTAGAACTTCTCCGTCCAATTGGCGAGGAGCTGCCTGAGCGTCCCAGGTGAAACATGTTTCGGCGAACTAGCTACCGGCTTTTTAGGTCACAATACTTTTTTCAGCAATTCGAAGTTAAAATCGCTTTTTCCTTTATATTCTATGATTACTGAGAGGGTTTTAGGCCTTAGTACACCACGCTCGCCTAGTGCGGGTTGGCAGACTTTACATAGCTTCAAAATTCTAATGATGAATTCTCAGGTATGCAGGTATCCTCGCGATGTTTTCCATCACCCTTAAAGCGAACGATAATTGATAAACAATACACACATAACTTAGAAAAGTCAGAGATGTGTGCCTTGGGTTTTGAACCTCCCGGACATTGTCTAGGCAGACCGTTCCATTCCCAACTAGGCTATCGTCCACTGAGGGCCTTAAGCAAAAAGACAATTATTATTGTATTATTGTGTTCCATGATAAAAAACACACCGCCATCATAATATAATAATATTAATGAGTCTTTACCTATGAAATTTTCGTCCAGTATACACAAAATTGGTCATCTTTTTATAGGTACATATTTTTTATTTCTATGAATCAAAATATGTACCCAGGCTACAAATATACAAAAATACAAATCTTTCACTTTTATAATATTAATATAGATATATAGGTAAAGATTAATTATATTATTAAAAATAGTCATACCTTTTTGCTTTTCCTAGTCCTCTTAACTTTGCAAAGAAATCATAAAGATAAATAAAGTCAGAGACATAAAGTCTCTTTTCATGCGAACATGGCCTACGCGTACAGAAAAAATCATACTATTCGAAATTCAAACTATTGTCAATGGCACTCTAGGACAAAAGATATTCGGAAGTCTGCTCTGGGCTGATTCGTATTGTGCGAAAAAGGACTACGGTTTACGTTAAATCTTCGATATTCTAGACGCCAGAATGAGTGAACAACTGAAAACTGTTTCTGCAATGAATAAACTTTACATTGGAAATTTGCCGTTTGAAGCCGATGAAGCAACCGTCAGGCAGCTATTTGCAGAGCAGAATTTAACGGTTGCGGATATTTCAGTGAAGCGAGGTGGTTACGCTTTTGTCGACTTCCCGGATCAGTCGGCAGCAGACCGGGCCATTGATAAACTACACGGTAGGTATTTATTACATAGAATTCTATGAACCTAATATAATTTCTATAAGACAAAATGATCTTGAAAAGAAAGAAAGAAAGAAACATTTATTCTTGCGTAGTTTATCATTATTTACTACATTGATATAGCGAAATATTCTATACCCATCGGCTTCAGAGTATTGTTTAATACTGTGGTCGGTAATACGCGCCCTCATTTTAATAAATAGATAATTATAGTCGGAACAAACTTAATCTGTCCAGTGGCCGGTATGACAATTTATTGACACTTCACAGAATAGTATGTGTAGGGGACACAGAACAGAGATAGAGAGTAGGGGAGATAACAAAAAAACGATTACTCCAAATAACCGATTTATGAATTGATTTTTTATTCAAGGATTCTATTTTCGAATGTAAACAGTAGGTGTACCGCGGTCTTTTTAACCGACTTCCAAAAAAGGAGAAGGTTCTCAATTCGTGTGTTTGTGTTGTATTCACTACCTATTAGTGGTGTAAAGAATATTTGCATTCGCATTTGTATTCGCGAATATTCGCATCCGCAATTATTTATGCGAATAATATTCGAATGTTTTTGGCAATGAAATGTGAAAATAATTTAAAAAATATTACTGTAATGGATTATATTTACAATGTATAAATAATAATTTATTTAGTATTTATAGCAATAAACAGTAATTTTCGTGAGTTAGTATCAAGCACGATTTTGACTGAAACGGCAACAAGTTTGAGTCTCTATACAACAAAATTTCTGAGACAGACGTTGGACCTTGGTGGATAGATTGAAATTAAAGAAAGATGAAAAATCTAGCTCGTTTATTCCATTAGTGTTGAAATAGTCTTCCTGATGAGTAGTATTATAAATTACTCAGATCAGTTTATTTTTTAAAAAATCGCGACGAAAAGTTGATTGAAATACATAGTCAACATTTTTAATTTAATCGCGTAGTTCCGCTAAGCACAACGGCAAAGTATAGCTATCTACAAGTACTCTGACTCGACCGTGTCCTTGAAATTATTACCTACAACCGCGCGGTACGTAAACACGCGATAGGGCTACCCGTCTAGAGTATTTTAATTTAATCTAAAATACTTGAGTTTCTTTCTAGTTTTGATATTGTACATACATACACACTCACGCCTTTTATCCCCGAAGGGGTAGGCAGACGCGCAACTAATGTACCCACTTTTCGCCGTGCGTATTCAGTCCCATGATGTGTTGGCGGGGAGCCTATCGCCATTTCAGGCACAAATTCCAAACTCCGAGCTGATACTGAATAGAAAAATCCAATACCACTGTGCCCGACCCGGGGATCAAACTGGAGACCTCAGCATTGTAGTCGTACCGTAATACAACTACGCCACCGAGGCAGGCAGTTTTGAGATTTTAAAGATATTATTTGAATTTCTTTGTGAATGATATTAGAAATAATCAATTAAAATACAATATGTTGTTTTTAACCGACTTCAAAAAGGAGATTCTGTATTCGATCCGTATGTATGTATGTATGTTTGTATGTATGTATGTAAATTTGTATGGCCGCGAGTTTCTCAAAAACTACTGATCCTATTTGGATGTGGTTTTCGATATTCAAATGTATATTTTGCTGGGAAGGTTTTAGTATATAATTTACGAAGATCTGATGAAGACTTTCGGAGATTCACAATGGAACTCTTCAATAACTAACAGCAGATGACTCACGAATGCTGCAATCGTATATCTATGATGTATTGTTTACACTATTCTTTAATTAACTAACAAAAAAGTAATAAATAAAAACTTTTTAACAAAAAATAATTACTAGTAGATTTATTTAAAAAATAACCTTTATAAATTTGAGATAGAAAAATATTGGCACCTCGACTGAGACGTACGAAAAGCGTTATTACTACAAGTACTATTTCAGCAGACGTAGCCGTGAGCAAAAGTCTAGGATAATCAAGGGCGGATCCAGGGGGGGGGTCATGGGGGTCATGACCCCCCCTGGACGGAGGCCAGAACCTAGGTGGACCACTAATTAAAATTATTAAACATTATGTTTTTACATATTGTTTGTCACAATATAGATTTTATTTAAGTACTTTAAATATTTAATTAATCTATTCATATAAATGGCTTAGTCCTGACTGACTGACGGATCAACGCACAGCCTAAACCGCTGATCGTAGAGACCTGAAACTTGGAGGGTGTGTTCCTTGTATGACGTAGGCTTCCGATAAAAAAAAAATCCGAAATTCTACCCCTAAGGAGATGAAAAAGGGGGGCAAAGTTTGTATGGGGCAACGCGATTCCTTGGTCCAATCTAATTCAAATTTAGCGTAAACTTTTTTAACACCATTGATGGAAGACATGTTTCGTATTTTATTGAAATTTCTTCCCTAATGGGGTTAAATAGTCTAATCAATAAATTCAAAAACGTGAAAAATACACTCATTTGCAAAAAAAACGGGCGGTTTGGATTTTAATTCTTATTTAAAAAAATACGGTACCAAAATGATTTCAATCATTTGTACATGTTACTGGCCGGTTTTAAAAATGCCGTGGTGTTTAAAACAGTACGTTCTAAATTAAAATTTTCGTTTGATGCTCGTTTTTACAGAAAACCACTTTTTATCCTACATTTTTGGTGCGAAGTTCCAAAAGATAATATCGGTTTTCATAACTTTTAGTCAATTTTTATGAATTTATTTCATATTCTTAATTGTCAAAGCTTCATTTATTGCTGTTTAGCTGTCTCAATAATGTTAGAGAAAGTGGTAAAAGCTACCAAAATTATTGCGCTGCTCGAAGAGGGCTGCAGCCAATGCTTCGTGGCTCAGAGGCTAAGTGTGAGTCGCTCGGCGGTTCAAAGGACCTGGCAGCGGTATCAAGACACCGGTTCCGTCGAGAGAAGGCCTGGTTCTGGAAGAAAACCATGTACCCAACCACGGGATGATCGTTTTCTTGTGAGTCGCGCATTGAGAAATCGCAATTCTTCGTATGTGGACCTTAAGAACAACCTCGAAGAAGTAAGAAATGTGCATATTAGTCTATGGACGGTCAAGAGGAGGCTGCTCGCGGCCAATATACGCAGTCATCGCCCGGCCCGCGGCCCTAAGTTACTCCGTGAGCACAGAGTTGCCAGGCTTAGGTTTTGCTCGAAATTGTGAGTCATGGACTCAAGAAGACTGGAATAGGGTATTGTTCCCCGATGAAGCCAGGATATCTCTGTTCGGTGAAGATCGACGTCGGCGAGTGCTACGAAGACGAGGAGAACGCTTTGCAGAGGCTTGTTTTGAAGAAATCACACCTTATGGTGGGGGCTCTATTATGTTTTGGGCAGGAATAAATTCAATGTATCGTACAGAGTTAGTCTTCATTGAAAACGGCTCACTGACTGGACATCGATACATAACGGAAGTTCTTATTCCTCATGCACAACCCGCATCGGCCGCTTTAGGCGAAGACTCAATTTTTATGGACGACAACGCTCGCGCCCACCGGTCTGGCGATGTGGAAGCGTATGTGCAAGAGGTCGGCATTCGTCGTTTGGATTGGCCAGCTCGAAGTCCCGACCTCAATCCTATAGAGCATGTCTGGGACGTTCTGAAACGACGCGTGAGATCAGTACAACCGGCTCCGCAAACCATCAGAGAGCTGAAGAATGTGATTACCGCGGAGTGGGAACGTATTCCGCAAGCAAGTATCCGGGATATCCTCGCTAGCATACCCAGACGAATTCAAGCTGTGATTTCAGCTAGAGGGGGTCACACTCGATACTAAACATTTATCTGCTTTTACTTTATTAAAGAAAAAACAAACAAAAATCTTTGTTAACTTTTACTTCACGAGCATATGCACTACTAGCGAGCATACGCTACTAGTGAACTTTAGCATTAAAACCCATAAATTATATCAAATTTTTATGATAATACTGACGAAAACGATTATTTGCTTATTAATTTACAAAATTGTGAAAGTAAAACTACCTATAATTATCAAACAAACCAATAGTAACATTTGAAATGGTTCATTGCTTAGGTGCCCGTTTTTTTTGCAAATGAGTTTATATGGCAGAAAAAGCATGAAAGTAAGATTAAAGCAGTAGAAATGAGAGCCTTAAGAAGCATGTGTGGAGTGACTGTGTGTGATAGAGTGCGGAATACTAGGGTGATGGACATGTGTGGAGTGACAGAGGATGTAGTGACCAAAATTGAGAAGGGTATGCTAAGGTGGTTTGGGCATTTGGAAAGGATGGATGATAGGAGACTGACAAAGAGGATTTATAAGGCGAGTGTGGATGGAAGGGCCGGCAGGGGTCGACCGCACCGAACCTTCGAATGTCAGATATCTAACATTCTAAGTAGAGGCCAGGTCAAAAGTACCCTGAACCGGCGGGAGTGCATGAAAAGATTGATGAAGGTAGAGGAAGCGAAAGTAGTGTGCCAGAATCGAGCAAAGTGGCGATCCATAGTCTCTGCCTACCCCTATGGGATTGAGGCGTGATACTATGTATGTATGTGAAAAATAGAGATAAAGGGCCTAAAAATATATGGGATGGCTCATTCGATTCGTAATCACCTCTAGAAAAATGTTTTTGAAGGATTTTGGTGCAGGTTAAAAATTTTAATTGTTATTAACAAAATAAGATGAAAAAGAAATGATATTTCGTTTTTGTTAATAACTCGAAAAATATTAACATTTAAGCAATTTTGAAAAAAGCTCGTTAAAGAGGCGGAAATTTCCAATAAAAAAGTCCTAACTCCCGGAATTCTATCTCCATTATTTATAATTTTAATTAGACGTTGAAAATAGGGCTCCGCGCGGCAGTTACGGCATGCGCGCGCGGCCGCTAAAGAGAGTTCAGCAATAAAAATAATTTATTTATAACATAAAATGTGATTCTAAAAATTTGAAAAAATTGTAGTATCTGCTTAACACTTGAAAGAATCGCGACTTGAAGAAAAAAAAGTTTAATCACCATTTTTCAAAAAGTTATTCAATTGTTAACTAACCAATTTTTTCCCAATCTCCATTGGCATAAACAATGTGATGAAAGGTCTAAATAATTGGCCTATAAATATTAAACTTCGTGGAGCCCTTTTGATATATGTACTTTATAAGATCCTGCGGTAAATTTTCATTAAAGTTTATTAATTTGGTAGTTATGATTTTTTATAACTACTTAATTTTATAAATTTTGTAATTTTTCAATAGTTAGAATTTCAAGATTACCCTTTCATAACATTTAGATTGGTTATTGGACATTACAAAGAAATAATGTGTGTACTGAAACTTAAATCACAAATTTAGTGGTACGGTAAATTATTTACTTTGGAGATCTTCATTTTCAGTCTTCTATATAAATTTAAATATCTCACTCATTGTTCAAATATGTTTGTAAAACATACTTACAACATAATTTTTAAATATACAGCTGTGTTTTATTTGCTTCCAAAGTTTAGGTTTTTTAAAGTAATCGTTTACGTTTCGTTACCAAGCGATTTAAAACTTTCGAAACATTAGGCTCATAAACTGAAAAATACAACACTGTAAAAACGTTGATATAGGAGTCAAGATGTTATTCTTTATTTCAGTATATTTATACAATGTTAAATCAAATATGCTAAATAAGTATGATACTATTTTTTATAATGTATAGAAAACATGATAAATATTTGTAATTATGTAGCCGACTTTAGAATTTTTGGTTAGACGTTCTCACAAAGCTTTCGCGTCGCGAAAAACTTGAATTGTCATACCAGCCAGCTAAGATTGTATAGTACTATACTAAGTGTATTTAATAAAGCAGTAGAATCAGTGTGTCCGTACATTTAAAGAAATGTGATAAAAAAGAAAGGCAGTGACTACAGAAGAGTAATGGAACACAAATCAGTGATTATTGTAATTCTTTTCTGTCTGTCTGTGTGTTTTTCTGTTTTTTTCTTACTGCACATCTCCTAAATTACTGAACGCATTTCAATAAAATTTGGCACGTGGGTAGATCATGTCCTGGATTAATACATAGGCTATTTTTTATTCCCTGAAAATATAAAGCGGGACTTTTATACCGGAAAATCTTTTTCACGCGGGCGGTGCTGCGACCAAAAGCTAGTATAATATAATACTTTGATATAGCAAACGTATTATTCGGGAACGAACGCATCGAAAAGAATTTTGTCGCGCCACCGCCACGGCCACTACCATTCATATTACGTATGTCAAATTTCGTGTGACACTTGTGCGCCCTTTTTTTCGACTAACGCGTAATGTCTAACTAGAACTAACCTCTAATGGAACGTTTAAAAGAACGAACGCATTAAAACAAAGAGCATTATAATAATACGGAAACATTAACGCGTTTCGGGAGAAGACTTAAAAAAAAATTGTTATTTAAATATAGGTAGGTATTTTTAAGTACCTACAGTAATTACATTTATTAATAGAATACCTACTTTTTACTTTTCAAAATTAAATTATAACTTCTTGTGACTTGACCACGACTATGTGACCCCCCCCTGGCGCCAAAGCTGGATCCGCCCTTGAGGATAATACATATTATACTATAAGGAAACTATTTTGCGTGGATTCTATCAGCACTTGAATTAAAATGTGTAACAGAACATTAAGCTCGTGTCATACATAAACAAGAGTAATAACTTTTACTGCCTACTTTTGGGCCCCGTTTGCAATCTGTGGTAGTAGTAACTACACTATAACTGTGGTAAATTTTAAATTATTTGTTTTGTTTGCAGGGTACCCGTACTGCGGCCTCCCTCTGATTGTTGAACCATCGTTTGCGAATAAGAAAATGTAAGCACTCGTTTGTACCGTTGTTTTGTTTTCATGACCTACACAGCATTTTATGTCATTAAATGCTGTGTTGGTCAAATCTAGGTCTAATTAGCCTGAAATACAAATGAATCTTGAAACGCTAAATAAGGTTTTTAGAAAATTTAAAATGATATACGAATACATCTCGCATTTAAGGTTTGCCGATGATATTTTCGTCATGGCAGAATCGCTGCAGGAAATTCAAGAAATGCTGCACAGCTTAAATGAAGCCTCCCACTGAATTTGTCTCCGGATAAACCTGGACTAAACGAAGGTTATGTTCAATGACTTAGTCGCTCCGGGACCAGTAATCATTGATGGCACACATCTCGAAGTTGTCAAGGAAAATGTTTATCTCGGGCAAATAATGCAGTTGAGTAGATACAACTTCGAAAAGGAAGCCGATAGGAGGATTCAGTTGGGCTGGGCAGCGTTTAGGAAGCTGTACCACATATTTTCGTCGGATATACCACAGAGCCTCAAGACGAAAGTTTTCAACCAGTGCGTCCTCCCCATAATGACGTACGGAGCCGAGACGTGGACACTGACTGTGGGGCTAATCCATAAGCTTAAAGTCGCTCAATGTGCTATGGAAAGAGCTATGCTCGGAGTCTCTCTGAAGGACAAAATTCGGAACGAAGTAATCCGTCAGAGAACTTAAGTGACCGACATAGCTCTGAGAGTTAGTAGATTGAAGTGGCAATGGGCTGGCCACATATGTCGCAGAACAGATAACCGCTGGAGTAAGCGTGTTCTGGAGTGGAGACCGCGTCTTGGTAAACGTAGCGTGGGACGCCCTTTAGCCAGATGGTGGGATGACTTGCACAAGAGGGCCGGCAGCAACTGGATGCATAAAGCAGCAGACCGGGCTCTGTGGCGTATCTTGGGAGAGGCCTATGTCCAGCAGTGGACTGCAACGGGCTGATGATGATGATGATGAAAATTTAAAATTAGACTTTTATTCTGGGAAATTTATTTTATTACTTAAACAATTTTTTAGTACATTGTAATTTAACTATTGCTTCTCTATTATTGCGTTCTGTTTTTTAAATTGAATTGTCAAGATTTCCTAATATTAAATCCCAGTTCTTGAAATTTCGGGTTGGCAACCCTTGCTTACACTACATGACCTATATTCTGTAGGATATAATTACTTATACATTACTATTGTTAAGCAATTGCTCGAAAAGCAATCTAAGTAACCAAACTACAAATTGCGTTGCGAGGCAGCATCCATTCTTGCCGGATTTCCGCTGTGATTTGGAGTCATGATCCTTGCGTCACAGTAGAAGACGCGCGAGGCGGCGCGTCGTTGAATATTGGTTTTCCATCGGTACCAAAAAAATAAACAATACAGGTCCCTGGAAAAATAATGTACTACGTAGAGCCAACGTCTAGAGTCTAGAGCAATTACATTTGAGCGCGGCGATAGGAGCTCGGTCAGCACTTGCAGCGGTGCGACATCCTAATCCTTCTTATAAATCCTTTAGAAAGGCGCAGGATGTTTTTAAAACACGGCTCTTACAGGAAGTACGTGGATGTCTGTTATGTACGTAATTACGGTCCAATTGTATTGTTTACTTAAATTACATGTCATTTAGAACTACCATATGACTTTACAATTTCACAGTCAATAGGGAACGTGCACGAACTATATATAGATGGCAGCACAAAACCGACACAAGAGCCACATGTGGATAATAACAGAAACTTAAGACCTATAATATATTTACATATTTTTTTAAATATGTCAAAAATTATAACATATGGGTTCCAGACGATTATTATTGATACGCAGAGTGGTCAGAATAAACAGTTTTTAAAAAATCGGAGCCAGTTATTTAAATGTTATTGAAGCAAAATTATGAGGTTATCTTCCCTTAATTACAAATTTGTTTGTATTGAATATTAACTTCAATACTTCATTATTTTTATAAACTAGCGGCCCACCCTGGCTTCGCGCAGTTAGGTAGAAATCGGTTCATTGGTTGGCCGAGACGGCTCCACTCGCGAGAAAAGAAATCATGATAAATGTCCAAGTTTCTATTTTTCTGGGATAAGCAGTAGCCTATGTCCATCCCTGGGTCTCAAACTATCTCTATACTTATCTGATTGCGGTTCCACTCGCAAGAAAATATTACTTGGATACATTACTTAGATTTTTCAGTTTTTGTTGAAATACAAAAAATATCACAAACAAAGTATGATTTTTTATTTCATTTTTTTTTTGGCATGGTTAAAAATATTACGACAATTATTTAAACATTTTTTGTCATTGACAAAAATGAGGTTCGAGAAAATTTTGTTAGTTAATTAAAATTATAAATAATGGAGATAGAGTACCGGGAGTGAAAAGCTTTTTATTGAAATTCCTCCTCTTTAAGAATCGTTTTTTTTAATTTCTTAAATATTCATAGTTTATGAACTACTGGCGAAAAACTAAATACTTTTTTTTCATCTTTAATTGTTTAGAACTTTTAATTTTTTTATGTGCTAACTTTTACAATTTTTTATGTGCTGATAAACGCTTTTAGAACATTTTTCTAGGCGTCATTCCGGATCTAATGAGCTATCGCACATAATTTTGAAAGCAGTATCTCTATTTTAGACCATTTTCATAATTGTAAATGCAATTTTCCGTAATACGCGACATGGAGCTATAAATACTTACTTCCTATATTCATTCCCCCGCTAGTACAATTTTAAATATTCTATGACGTTTCACAGTAAATTATATATAGAAAACGCATACCTATATTAGATGGGTATAATTTACCTTAGGATATTTTGTGAGCCAAACAAAATTTTCCTTAATCTTGCCTATAAATAAGCAATATACAGCCTACACGTACCTACCCACCTACCTATTTATGTCAATAATCCCTATGGATTATGCTATAAATAAATTGCTATCAATTAGGCGATAAGTGGCGTAGGCGGGTAAGTGGTACCTACTTCTAAAATACACAGTACCTACACTATACAATATATAGGTACCTATATTGCTGGTCCGGAGAACTTCGTATCGCTTCGGATAGCTATAGAAAAAAAGGCGGTAATTAGAATTCGTTTATTACATTTTTTTATGTTAATAATGAAAATATTATTATTATTTTGGGAAAATAATTCCTTAACAAATTGATTAAAAATTATGAATAATTGAGGTAGAATTCCGGCAGTAGAGACTATATCATCAATTTCCTCCTCGTTAAGGACCTTTTTTAAAAATTATCTTAAATTTAATCGTTTTTGAGTTAGTAACAAAAAACGAAATGCCTTTGTTATCTTATTTGTTGCAATTTTTTATGTGCTAATAAATGCTCGAGATAGATTTTTCCAGACGTCAATTTGAATCGAATGAGCTTTAGTTCGTATTTTTAGGAGCTTTATAAAAACTTTCACGTTTTTAAATTTGTTGACGTTTTTAAATAGCGTCGGCAACAACCCAGCATTGTGAATTGCCATTCTCGCTGCCTTTTAACCTTGATACCTGAGACTTCAATGCCCTCAGCAGTCGGCTCTCAGTCCCATAATATGTTAATGACAACGTTGACCACAGCTAATTCCTCGACACACGACCATAAGTCATTTACAAGCCTATGAAGGCACAAAATACTTTTTTGTGCCTGTTTGTAAAATGTGTGCTATCCGTATTGTATTTACCTCGTCCCCCGTCAGGATTGGCAGAAACAATTGTTTGCGCATTATTGCCATATCGTGTCCGTTGGTTAAATAGTCTAAGCCCTGGGTCTCAAACTATCTCCACACGTATTTTCTCTCGGTTCCAATCGCAGAAAAAAAGATCCGTGATAGAAGGCCGGTTTATATTTTTCCGTAGTAAGAAGGGTTTTCTTCTGTCATTCTCTGGGTCTCAAACTATCTTTACATTTATTTTCTTTGAGTCCAATACCAGAAAACGATTTTCCGGGATAAAAGCCCCGGTTTATATTTTTCTGCGATAAAAACTAGCCTATAACCTTCCCCGGGTCCCAAACTAACTACACACCAAATTGCATCAAAATCCGTTCCGTAGTTTTTGTGTTTATCGCGTTCAGAGTGACGCGGTGGGGGAGTTTATTAACCGATTTAAAGAAAGGAGGTTCTATATTCGACCCGTATGTATGCATAATATATGTATATTTTTCAGGGAAGGTTTTTATTAGGTTCTGATGAAGATCTTCGGATGTAGACAAAGGAACTCTTCAATAACTAACATCAAATGACCCGTGAATGCTGCAATCGTATATTTATGATGTATTGTTTAGACTATTCCATAATTAACGAACAAAAAAGCAATAAATAAAAACTTTTTAATAAAATATAAAACTGACGTCAAAACTACTGCGTACAAACCAAATAGTAATTTAACTTTTTATTCGTATATTTGGAGTCGATGCCTAATTTAAATTGCCAGCTAAGCTAATCAAATATATGAACAAATATACCAAAACAATGTTCAATTTAAATTAGGCATCGACTCCAAATATACCAATAAAAAATTATATAATTTTTTGGTTTGTAGTGGGTTTGAAGACGATTTTCTTTTTTGTTAAAAAGTTTTTTATGTACTGACAACTCAAGCATACTTATTTATTTAGGTGCCATTTATAAACAAGAATATGATATCACATCGCGTCTTTTTTACTTTTTTTGCAGTGTCAGTGTTCCGAATCTTCAGAGCGCAAGTACTACGCAGCTTAAAGAGAGCAGCAACGAATCTCCTTCCAGTGGCTGGAGGTAAGTTAGTAGTCATAATACTCAAGTTATTAAATCAATATACCAATAAAAATACTTTACGGAATTCATTGTCGCAATGCTGTACAATCCGTGTGAGCCTTCAAAAATATAACGATATGCGAGATAAAATAATAACATTAAGCATGGGTGAATATTTATATTCATAGAACACATGAATATAATATAATATTATGTTCTTTATTTCCGCTTTTCTCTTTAAAACTTTCTTTTCAATCCGTTTGAAGTACGATAACAATGAAAATACTCAGTGATAATCTTTTAACTCGGAATGTGAGTCATTATGCTGCAAACATGTAAAGCTTACAATTTAATGTGTTATGTGACTATTTGTTTCATGTTTGGAACTAAATTAAATTCTAGCACAACTCATTAATTCATTGGATTATAGAGAAATTACGTATTACGTGTCCTTGTGAAGCTCAGAAATATTTTGACATGCACTTACACGGCAATTGCTGTCTGCTGTTAATTGGTATGCACGTTCTCAATATGAATAGTGTTTATGAAAACCTTTAACTCAGGCAGCTTTCTTGCATTATTTTATTTTTACGTTACGTTGGTAAATGTCTTAGTGTTTGTGTCGTCAAATACTCTACTAATTGTCTTTCACTTTCACTTGCCCCAATGCAACTTCTGTCAGATAACATTTACGCCCGAATACTCAAACGCTACTTAAATATTTGAGATGGCGTTACGGATTTAAGCATTCGTTATTGGTGAAATTGGTATACTGAAACGTCACTTACCTCTTAACCTTAAATTTAAGGCGACTCAGTTTAAGGTCCGCTTATTGATTCAAACGGTATTCACAAACACTGCTTAAAGTTTGACAGCTATGTAAGGCCTCCAAATATGGCTGTTAATCGAGATCAATTTGAGAGTGCTTCAGACTAATCTCAAATATTTACGTTCAAATCTTTAATAATTTTATTGCGTAATAACTACTTATTTTATTCTCTTTGGATTTCATAAATCGTTTTTTTCTTCATTATCATCATTGTCTGAAGAGGAGTATGGTGTCAAAGGAAGAAATCGAGAGAAATTAAACGCTTTCGAAGAATACAATAATGATAATTTAGTGTTAATGTTTGACAAATAAATATATCATATCTTATCTTAACTTATCGTAAAAGAAGATTCCAACTCAGCAAGGAAACAGTTCTTCATTTATGTTCTTTAAAATTGGGATTATATCCAGCCGAACACAAAAAAAAAACAAACAATCCAACCGATAGCCCAAGGTCATCGGGGTTATTTTTCACGGGAAACAACCAACGGTAGTACATCGTATTGTGCATAGTATGGCAGTTGAGTTAGCATATTTTGTAAATGTTTATAAATATGCCTACTTCTGATGAAAACTGAAATAAGAATTATAAGTATTATTGTTGTTGACTTGTTTATTTTTTTTTCTAAAGCGGCTAATGTCAACCCTGACATACTGCCAAGTGGCAATATAATGCCAATATAAGCTCATCACATCAATGTTAAGAATATAATAATTAATAAACTATTTCTAATAATGAATATGCCATTCCTACATATTAACACCTAGGATGGTTTTTAAACGTACTTACCATTTTTACTATGTAGCATCTGCACATAATACATAAAATACACACGAAAATTAAATATAATAGACATATTATAACATTGTAAATCATTTTCAAACTGCGCATCGTGTTATTCGATTTATTTATATCTTAAAAATTATACTGCGTGAAACGACACATAAATATCAAATTTATTAAAATTGTAATCGAAAACAAACTTTTTATAATCTGTAGCAAAATGACTGCTCCTCGGCTGAGTTTTCCATCAAATCTTTTAAAGTGCGTTTGAGAATGCCATTTAAAATAAGAAGCCGGCTAAAATTAAGTAGGCCTCAGATAACTTGGTTGGTTGAGTAGCGTTTGAGTATTCGGGCGTTAGTGTATTTTTATTAAATTAAATTATGTACGATCATATTATATGGATCTCTCGTCAATGCCATCTCGACAAAATCGTTGCCATTGGTTAATACTCCTTGTGTCGGCACTCGATAAGCAACACAGGGGTTCAAGAGCCTTGAAAAACTTATCCAGTTGTGAGATCTTCAAAATTACAATAAGTACCTACTGGAACAATAATTAATGTCCTTACATTTTGAACAATCTCAATAGAGCGGCATGAGTTGAAACAATGAAGCTACGATAAAAATTGTGATAAGACAGAGCTTGAATTGCTGGGGAGTAGACGCCAATGTTTGTGTGATGTGTCTGATTTAGCGATTGGTTCAGCCTTATCACCATAGCTTAATTCAAAAGTTGCATCTCTACCTATCATATAAACGGGTGTTAAATGAGATAAGTAATTTTGTTCCATTTGGAAACAGAAAACATGGCGGGAGAATAGAGTTTACACTTAACTGGTAAGGGTGGAGCACGAGGCTGTTATACCTACGTAATTATTTATAGCTGAGCCCGGGGCACGTGGTGTCCGGGTTTTACCCTCGTCAGAGGCGCGCTCACGTGCTACGATCGATTGAGGTATCGCGCAAGCGCTATTCCGTTGTTCAACCCGGTCTTCACCTCAACTCATTGCGTTGTACCATCAAGATATTTAGAATACGCCTTAGTAAACAAACCTATTAGGTATATTTATAACGGTAGCCAATTAAAATGCAGCCATGAGATTGACGCGCAATCCGCCTACAATTTTATTGTCATAACCTAAACGTAAACTACCTACTATTTATAGTTTTGTTTTTTAAGGTAGAGATGAGCCTGTATAAAGCCTAGCTCCATTAGATGCCATTTCTGTTCGTCACTGTATAATATCACACCTACACTTTACTAACATGCTCGTTACTCCAAACGGGTAACTTTGGGATGCCAAGACGCCCTTAGCCAAGGCGCGGACCGGGAGAAAAACGAATCGGTTCCCGATTTCAACAATTTCGTAGGTACAATACAATGCTAGTGTAAACAGGTGGTAACCTTAGGATAATAAAACATAGAGCCCGAGAACATGCACTCTTAATGAGGCAAGAAAAACTAAGCCATTTGGCTTAGTCACCGAACAGCCCGCGTCGTTGCTCAATGTCTAAACGTAGCGCTAGCAGCTTATGCTATAAACGGATGTTACAGTATCACTGATAATCATAATTCATAAGAAACATTGTAACCTAACATTTCACTTAATTATTACGATTAATCTAATATTTTGACTGACTGCCTCAGTGGCGTAGTTGTATTACGGTACGACTGCAATGCCGAGGTCTCGGGTTCGATCTCCGAGTCGGACAAAGTGATATTGGGTTTTTGTATTCAGTATCAGCCCGGAGTCTAGAATTTGTGCCTGAAATGTCGATAGGCTCGCCCCCTACCACATCATGGAACGAACTATATACGGCGAAAAGACATTAGACATTACCTATATCAAAATTATTTAAAATATTCATGTTCTAAAATTAATAAATATTTTCTAAAATTAACTTATTTAATTGGTACTTTTGCATGCTTTAAGATTTTGATTAAGAAATTATTATATTATTTTTCCTATGATTTGATTATAATTTATATCATTTTTTTAACATGCTTATATCCTTAGAATAATAACACATAGAACCCGCGAACATGCACGCTTAGTGAGGCAAGTAATACTAAGCCATTTGGCCTAGTTTCCGAATAGCTCGCGTCAGTGCACAAAGTCGAATCTTAGCGCCAGCAGCTCTCGATATTTTAGTTTAATATGACGGTTTGTGAAATAAACGGATGTCACAGTACTTTGGATAATCATAAAAAACATTGTAACATAACATTTCACATGTAAATATTACGTTTAATCTAATATTTTGACATGATATAATCGACAAAGCAAAAACAATCATTCATAATTTTTACAGACATTGTATCAAAATGTTGCAAATAAAAGGAAAATTATTACCCCAAAGTTCGATGTCCATGTTCTAAAATGAATTTGTCTAACGTTAACATATTTAATTGGTACTTCTGCATGCTTTGATATTGTGTTGCCAGTATTAGGAATATATTATTTTCTATTGATCTGACTTGCATTGACAATATTTCAAATTTTTTACATGCTTATATTATTATTTTATTGAAGAAAATAGATCTAAAGTAAATATAAAAAAAAATATCACCTTCATAAAATCACTATCGAGACAAAGGTAAGTACCTCATTCAGCCGTTAAATGATTTCTTGTTTTATTTTTTTTCTCCCTAGCGAAGTAATGATGAAATTTAAAAAACATGTAATTGAACTCGAAATAAGATAGTAAAGAAAAGGTATTTTATTATTTGGTATCGCTTTGATCCTTTTCAAGGTTTCCCCACTTAAAACCATTCGTTTCTTAAGAATAAAAAAAAGTAATTTCTTATTGTGGACAATAATAATAATTCCATAAGTGTATAATACTTAAATAATGGCTCAAGGTAGAAGCAATTCCACCTACCCCAAGTTTGGGAAAAATCTCATACCACAAGCAATACATATTATTAGCACGCTTGTTGCATGTGACAGAACGTCACCACGAGTGACTTACGCTTACATCAATGAGTTTTATGCATGGTTTTATGCCTCACATTCGACAGTTTTTTGATATGAAACTATCATTCTTGGCGTTATTATTCTATGCTTATATCATTATTTTAAATGAAAATATCCAAATTAGGGTCACGCGTATGTTTTCTTTTCGTAAATAATGTAGTTTTTATTTCCAATTTCAATGGGGTATTTTATTGTATATGAGAAAAATCTAAAAATATGTTATTGAGATACCTTAGGCAAAAAGCAGTCTGAAAATATTAGTTTTATTTCATAAAATAAAATATTTTTGTAATTTATTTCAGTTTTTTTAATCTGTGCTTTAACACTATGAAATGTAGCCGCCATAGAATAAAGACTAAAGCATCCTTATTCTGAGGTAGCTGCCATGTTAAGTACGTCAAACGGTTTTTTAAACTAAAATGTCAACTGTCAAATTATTAGCGAATTTGTTTTTATTTACAAAGCCAACTGACGTCATTACCACAGAGCAATATGGCGTCCTATTGACGTATTGACATGTTCAGAAAACACTGGTAAAGCCGTCGCTGTTCAGTGGGGGTCTACCTTCGTTAAATCGTTGCCGATACAGTTCGCGAGCACGATTTAAATTGCTACCTACATGGTCTACGCATAACATCATATCGTAATATTCCGAGTTAGAAAGCATTGTTATTTTGCAAAAAATATTGGAAAAAATCTCGAAACAGTATTAAGCCTGCACTACACCACTCGCGAAGTTGATCGAAGTTGGCCGAATAAGATAGTGTGGAAGGGCACTTCGCTTCGCCTCGTGTGACCTCGCCTCGCCTCGAGCGACTTCCAGTCGTTGTCGGTTTTTGCGCCCGAGTCAAAGGACTCGAAGTGTCCCGAGGTTCGAACACGAAGCGTCTTACTACACTACTCGGCTCACTTCAGTTCGCATCGAGACGTCATGAGTACAGGTTGTATTCAACGTTCCGTAGGTAGTTCACAGAACACGATTAACAGTACTGTTATAATCTTTAAAACTATGCAACGAATTTTTATGCGGTTTTTTATAAATAGATAGCTAATAGAGTGATTCAACCGGAAGGTTTTATGTACTTTTAGCTCGAAAGAACTTATTAACGCGGGCGAGGCCGCGGGCAAAAGCTGATGTATAATAATATATTGCAATTAAACATCGATATTTATTTAGAGCTTTGCGGTATAACATTACAAAAGCCCCTTATTCACTATGGCACCATCTTTACAACGCCAGCACCATCTATCAAAAAACCTGATTTAAAATTAAAATGTTTCCTACAAAAAAAAAAGCAAGATCCTGGGACAAAATAGCCGATCTATTATGTGTTGATCCAGGATTAGGTTTATCCATGTGCCAAATATCATCGAAATCCGTTCAGTAGTTTTGGCATTTACTTCTAAAAAATATCAAAAATATTAGCATCATACTACTGCCTCGATGGCGTAGTTGTATCGTGTACGACTGCAAAGCTGAGGTCTCGGGTTCTATCCCCGGGTCGGGCAAAGTGATATTGAGTTTTTCTATTCAGTATCAGCCTCCGGGTCTGGAATTTGTGCCCGATATGGTGATAGGCTCGCCACCTATCACATCATGGGACGGAATAACGGCGAAAAGTGGATGCACTACTTGCGCCTCTGCCTATCCCTTCGGGGATAACAGACGTGAGTACGTGTGTGTGTATTAACATCATGCATACATTTCTTTTTAATTTTCGTTGAATTATAAATACGCACGTATTTATAATACGCGAGAGTACACATTGCAACGGCAGCTGCCACTTGAACGTCATCCATGATTTTTTTTTTTTTTTTTATGGCCATCTTCGGCTCATTAGGGACGGCTGCGGGCTTCCTCTGACTCACGTCTAAGTTGTCGTCCGCAACCGCCTCTGCGCGTACCGCTGTTGCGGTCCTTTTCCCTGTTGCGGGGGCTCAGAAGCCCCCGAAACACCGTACCGTGTCCACCTTTTGGTGTCCGAGGCAGCGTGTCTCACGCTGCCTCGGACATGTCCATCACGGGGGTCACAGAAGTTGGCTAGACTAATGGGTGGGCGGCACGTCCCGCCCACCCGTGACCCCCGGAGGCCCCTATTAGTCGCCTTTTACGACAGGCAGGGGATACCGTGGTGGAATTCCCCAAACGCCCCCAATCCACAGGGCGGGAGACGTCGGTCAGTCGTCCACCCGACGCCTCCTACGTCTCGTCTGGCGGCGGGAGGGATCACCACTGCGCTGGCGATCCCTCTCGGCACTCTCCTTCCGCGAGAGGACCGCCTCGCAGAAGTGGGCCACCGCCTGCCAGGCCTCCCGGCCGCCGACCATGGAAGCGACCACGGCCGGCAGCGAGAGGTCTTCTCCGACGACTGTTCTGAGAGCGCTGCGCTCCTCATCCCAGGCTGGACAACACTCCAACGTATGTTGGGCCGTGTCCATTGGGCAGTTGTCACAATAGTGACACACGGCCGACTCCTCTATCCGTACCACCCGAAACAGGAACTCACCGAAGCAGCCATGCCCGGTGAGCACCTGCGTCAGGCGGTATGTTGCCGCTCCGTGGCGCCTGTCCAGCCATTCGGCAAAGACAGGACGCACTGCCTCTACGACCCGGTGCCCCCACGACGGGGCCTCCAGCCTGAGACGCCACTCCTCCACGGCGGCTCGCCGTAAGGCGGCCCTCTTGGCCTCCACCTCCTTCAGGGCCGGACGCTCCCCACGACTGAACGCCTCCTCCCGCCAATGGAATACATCGGCAAGGGATTTGGCGTCCAAGTCCCAGGGCAGAAATCCGGCCAATAGGCAAGCCGCCTCGAACGAGACCATGCGGTACGCCCTGACCGCCCGCTGCGCTAAAGCTCTCTGCGGGGCGCGCAGAAGGGCGACGCAGGGGCGGCCCAGGGAGTCAGCCCAAACGGGGCTGCCGTAAAGGGCTATGGACCGCACGACTCCGTGATACAGCCTCCGGCAAGGGAAGCCAGGACCTTCCAGGTTGGGCAGCAGGCGGGAAAGAGCGCCCGCTGCCCGGGACAATTTCGTCCTCAACTCCTTAAAGTGGGTGCGGAATCGCCATCGGCTATCTAGGACTAAACCTAGATACTTCATGCTAGAGCCGATGGGGATCCGCACCCCCCCAACGACGATGCCGGCACCGGCCGGTGGCCCTCTCCGAGGTCCGTGAAAACACACGGCCTCGGTTTTCTCGAGGGCCACCTTCAACCCTAAACGTTGTATTCTACTAACTACTTGGCCGGTGCCCGCCGCCGCCAGAGTTGCGGCGTCCCGGAAGGTCCCAGCAGTCGCTGTGACTAACGTGTCGTCGGCGTAACAAGTCACGCCGACGCCCCGGAGATTGGAACCACGGAGCACCCAGTCGTACCCGATGTTCCACAGGAGAGGGCCCAAAACCGAGCCCTGTGGAACACCGCACGACATCGCTCTTCGGTGCCACCCATCGGCGCCCGGATACACCACGTGCCTGTCAGACAGGTACGCGTGCACCAGACGCCGGAGATAGGGCGGCACCACGTGGTACCGCAGTGCCTCGTGGATGCAGGGTCAGGGCAGCGAGTTGAATGCGTTGGAGATGTCCAACGACAACGTCATCCATGATGCCTAGCGTGCGGGCGCCGGGCGACTGAGCTCCTCGCGAGGTTGCACGAGTGTGTAGCCACATAGTTCGGACTTCGGTGAACTTCGACGAGTACTTCGTCGAGGTAACTTTGCGAGTGGTGTAGTGCAGGCTTTAGAATATCGATTAGATTATTCGAAATTGACAACATGTATTTTTTTTGCAATTTGAAATTTTTTCAAGCCAATCCTTGAGTCCTTGTATTGAGGTAGCAAACATTTATGAATGAAAAATAAAAAAACTATTCAAGTAGACAATTATTAGGTAAAATAGGTACGTAGGCCTTTCTGTTCAATAATCTGGTTCCCTGACATACCGGCTTACTAGGTTTGATAATATTTTTGGCTTAGATAATACTACTAATAAACGCGAAAGTTTGTAAGAATATCTGGATGTATAGATGTTTGTTACTCTTTCACGCAAAAACTACTGAACGGATTTCGATGAAATTTGGCACACGGGTAGATCATGACTTGGATTAACACATAGGCTACTTTTTATCCCGGGAAAATATAAAGCGGGACTTTCATCCCGGTAAAACTCATTCACGCGGGTGGAGCCGCGGGCAAAAGCTAGTTAATTAACAGGGTATTTTGTAACACGTTGTATAATTGAATTTTTTATTTTATGGGTAGAAGTTCTGACAAAGTTATCGCGTCGCAAAAGAAATGAACTGTCATACCGGCTTTTCAGAACTATAATTAATAATGATTTCAAGGTAGGAGCAATTCCAATTACCCTAATTTTGGGGAAAATTACCTGCCCAAGTAACCACAACCCAAACTCTATAGTCGCTGGTCGTTCTTACCTCTATAGGGGACATGCACAGAAAAACTTGCAACTTTTATAAAATAACGAAGGTCTGACCCTTGTGGGCTCTTGCTCTATAAGTAGATGGCGCTTTTACGCTGTGCGTTTTCTTCATGTAATCACAAGAGCAGTTTCATTCCTTTTCCTTCCTGTGTCATTAACCGCCCTGTTTAACCATAAACACTAGTAGATGGTATTTATGTATCTTTATTTATTCATAGGGAAAGGAGTTAAAGCATACAACCAATTATTTTTATCTACACATAGCGAGTATTAGTTCTGTCCTGAGATATAAAGTTGCTTGGAGCATTAAGGAATAATGTGACTTCCTATTATAAAATATCTAGATTTTTTTTTAAAATGTCCACGTTATAAACTTAATGTAACAATATGAAATAAATATGCAATTTCATAATTAAAAAGTGTTTACCCTGTCTGGTACCGCGAGTTTGACAACTGACATTTGTGTTTTTATACTAAAACCTTATGGCGTGGGTAGGAACGGCGATTTTCGCTTTTATGACAGGAGCTGTCATGGCCCAAATGGGCCAAGTGGGCCAGAACTATGGTCACATAATTTGAATAAGTACAAAAATCAAATGAAAAAGCATAGGTTTATTGAAGGTTTATTTTACATAAACTTATCAGCAACCAACAAAGGTTTGGTTCATTTTAATGTCGAAAAGTGCTAAAGCTTTCGTCGTATTACATTTTATTCCATCACAGTTCAATAACCTTGTACAAAGGAAGTGCTAAATTAAACAAAAAATAGTAATTCTATAAATACTTAGGTAATTATGGTAAGTATTTTTACACAAATGCTTCAGAAGGGGAGGGTAAAGAATAACATTTAAAATAAGAACAATACATTTTACAAAGCTTTAATAGTTTAGTCAATGAAGCATTCCACTCGGAAGTCCTCAGGAACAGCAGCTATTTCGAACTTTCGAAGCGGGGACATAGTTCTATACATAAAAAAAAACTAAATTTATCACGAGTCCGCCGACTATTCTATGCCAGCGATTTGTTTTTTTTTTACCTAAAAAGACTCCGCGGTGGCCTTCTTCGGCGCATTAGGGACGGCTGCGGGCTTCCTCGGACGAAAAGTGTCAAAGTTTTCGTCCGCTACCGCCCCTGCGCGGTGCCGCCTGGTGCGGCCCGTCTCTTTAGCGTGAAGCCTGCCTGCCACGCTGCCGTCCATCACGGGGTTGCAACAATGTGCTAAATTCAACACACAAATAAAGATGGACAGCCCCCTGTCGCCCGCCCGCGACCTCCGGTGGCCCCTATTAGTCGCCTTTTACAACAGGCGGGGGATACCGTGGTGGGATTCTCCAAACGCCCCCAATCCACACGGCGCGGCGCCTCCTTCATCTCCTCTGGCGGCGGGAGCGATCATCATGCTCCCGATCCCTCTCGGCACTCTCCTTCTGCAAGAGGACCACCTCGCAAACGTGGGCCACCGCACGCCAGGCCTCCCAATTGCCAACAATGGAAGCGACCACGGCCGGCAGCTAGAGGTCCCCTCCGACGACTGCTCTGAGAGCCTCCTCCGACGAACCTAACCTAACCTTTTAAGTTAGGTGATTAACAAAAGTTACACACACACACAAACACACACACGCGCCTAAATCTGCGGTACTAATCAAGGTACTTATTATTTTTTGTTTACGCGGAGAAAGTGACTTATTACTTATTACTACTTATTAGGGACGGCTGCGGGCTTCCTCCGACTCACGTCTAAGTTGTCGTCCGCAACCGCCCCAATTAAGGTACTTATGTCGTTCGTTTTGGTCTAAGAACACTCGCTGAAACGGGCTCTTTCATTTGACCTTCTTCCCATTTAAATGGGTTGCGTGAACATTCGATTTCACTTTCATCGATCGATCTATTCAAAGAAAATTCTAGCTGTTCTATCCAACCGATTTCTTTAATTTTTTTCCATGAAAAGTATTGATGCACAGATTCATCACCAAGTATTACAAATCGCCTAACTTTCAACCTTCTTAAGCTATACATTCAAGTCCGTTCAGCGGTTCTATCCACACGATTTGCTTATATTTTTTTTTATTATTCCTGTCAAATCCCTATCGTGGAAAAAAAAGAAATCATTTGGATAGAACGGTCGATCGGAATTGTGATAATAGACGTCATATATATGCCGTCCTGAAAGAGACCGCGTGTTGTTGAAGTTTTAAAATTTGGTAATTTAACGAAAAAAAATACGAAATAGCGATTTGCATACAAGATACCGATTTAACACTTTTGATTTTCTACTGGTTTTCTGAACTTTGCAATTTTTTTACCTAAACTCTCACCAAATCTTTTCCTGAAACCTATCCTGTTAGTACAAGATCCCACTGCAGAATCACTACACCTATCGAGTATTTGCTACAAACCAAATTTTTACACATATTTAAGACTAGCTTTTGCCCGCGGCTCCGCCCGCGTAAATGACTTTTCCCGGGATAAAAGTCCCGCTTTATATTGTTCCGGGATAAAAAGTAGCCTATGTGTTAATCCGGAGCATAATCTACCCGTGTGCCAAATTTCATTGAAATCGGTTCAGTAGTTTTTGCGTGAAAGAGGAACAAACATCCAGACATCCATACATTCTTACAAACTTTCGCCTTTATAATATTAGTAGGATTAGGAGAATATACATCTTCTAGGTTGCCTATCAAAATTTGGCCGCTATATTTTTAATAAATTATTTTTAATTTATTTTTAGGAATAAAAATTACCCACTTGTTTTTAAATAAAATATCGTCCACCTCACGGCAATATATAAAAAGACTGAAAAATCACGGGTGCCATTGTGCACTTGGCCGCACCTCTTCGCAGCCAGGTGTAAACAGTTATGATTTTGATACATTTATACCCTCATAACGTACATTTATAATTTATATATCAAATTAAAGCTATTTTTTTCTGTTTATTATGATATACGGTTGCTTAATTAAATCTGGCCGCAAATAAGGGTTGCTAGCTGCTAAAGATGGTAAATATTTAAGGTAGAGTGAAAGAGACTCAGTGCGTAACATCGCTTGTCAGACAAGGATAGCGATTGCCAGTTGTACGACGACGCTTTAAAGCCATTGCGCATGCGTCGAAGGTTTTTAGCAGCTAGCAACCCTTATTTACGGCCAGATTTAATTAATCTTAATCCATATTATATTGACATATCCTACGATGATTAACCCGTCAAATCTAGGGGCACGGCAGTGCCCCCGCCAAGTCGAGCAAAAAAGCAACACGGCCGTACCATCCTTTTCTCTAAGCAGTATAGCCGAAGTTTTATCCAGAACTTTGTTGTGGATAAAACTAGAAAACCTGAATTTGAATTTCAGTAACCAAGCAAGCATAAACACGGTATATTTCAAATTTCATTCAATTTGAATGAGTAGTTTAAGAAGTATAACTAGTCAGTTTCTTAATTTTGTCACTCACTCACTGACTGACTGGCCGAACATCAAAACTCTAAGGCACTTCTAGCAGACATAGCACCTTCAAATTTAGAATACAATTAGTCTTTAGTGTATAAATCAAGAAAAAACTAAAATATTTTGTAATTTCGGTCCAGTTTTCTAAATACACCTGTCTACCAACTGCATAAATAACTTTACAACTGAATGAAATAGATTGACTTGGCCATCGTATGAAAACACATTGTATCTCACAAGTAATACCTACATATTAGAATATTAAATAAGATTGTTTAGTGCGATTGCCAAGTAAATTTATTTTATTCAAAACATACATAAAAGGTTTTTAATATTGCTATGGTTAGCTGATTACGTAGGTAATAACTTAAGGCAAAAGGTCCTTTAAATAAGGGCTGAAACAATAATTAACCGACTTGGCATTATATGGATCTCACATCTTTTTACGGTAGAAGAACTGAATTGTGAGACTTCTTTTTACAAATTTAGCAAGCATTAAAACTTACCGGAAATGGTAAACATAACGTCGTTAATGATAAAAAGTATGACAAAATCCGTTCAGTTTACAGTATAAGGATCGCGGGTCGAACTTGGATGCGATTGGCTCGAGGCCGAGAAAGGTAGCATGATATGAGAGAGGCATTTACCCAGCAGTGGGACTCTACAGGTTGTGGATCATGATTTATGAATGAAAATAAATTACAATTAAATAATTCGACCATAAATATTGAAATGCCTGACTGCAATTTTTACGCATGTTGGCATTTTCTTATCAATTACAATAAATACCACGACGATAAACTTCTAAATACCCATCAAATCACACGAAACACCGTTTTCCTTTTGCGAAAGAAGCGGTAATTACAAAGGTAATTATAATACACTAGCTTTTGCCGGCGGCTTTGCCCGCACGGAAGGTTTTTTCCTGGATAAAAATCGCGCTATACATTTTCCCGGACGGTGTGGTAATGTGTGCAAATAATTGAAAATACAACTTTCCTTACGCTCTGAAATCGCGATAACTTGAGAACGATGCTTCGTAAGAAAAACGTATTGATATCTTTCAGTAGAGAATTTTACGATCTATAAAAATTCTCTTATTCATTTTCCGGTAGCTCTCACCATTTCAGAAATATACGCAATAAATAATAATTGTGACCTCGGAAAAAAAACAACGCATAAGCGGGATCGATGGAGATTTTGAGTTTTAACATAGCATTTGAAATGACGTAATTTATGGTCTGTACAAAAATCATGTAGAAGCAATGCTGTTCCAGCAAAATATTAGGTCTAAATAAATGAATGAAAAACGAAAGCAATCATTTTAAAGGAATAAAGACTACCTACATGAAGAAATAGTTATTGGCACGACGTATATTGTTTGAATGTGTTACATTAGATATAACAAATGTCATGGGATGGAATATGCACGGCGAAAAAGGGGGGACATTGGTTGCGCCTCTGCCTGCCCCTTCGGGGATGAAAGGCGTGAGTGTGTATGTATACGAAATATGCATTATATGATGAACGTAAAACCTTGCTAAAACAATAAATAAAAGTAGTTGAATAAAATTACAATTTAAATAAATAAAATTTAATTAAAATTTTAATAAACCCCGACACAAAAAATCTCTAAAAATACTTTTTAGAGATTTTTTGTGTCGGGGTTTATTTAAATTTTTATTTAATTTTTATTTCAAACTTTTTAAATTACTTTATTCTCCATCATGGGGGCTTTGATAATCAACTATCTATCACCTACTCAATGAGCCCATCTTTATGAGCCCAAACACACTATATCTGCTATAAGATGCTAAGGAGTTCGGTATCCCGCAGACTACTTGATGCCGTAGCATCATCTCATGTTTAAAAATATTTCCAAAATCACAGTAAACCAAATTTAAAAAAAAAATCGGATTTTTTAAGTCGAAAATGATCTGATAATCTTCAAACGTCTGAGCAGATCTTCATAAATTGTAGTTAAGAAACATCGCAGTCACATCAGCTTGCTAACAAAAAAAAACGCATCCAAATCAATCCATTCGTTTGAGAGCTACCATGCCACAGACAGACATACACACCCTAAACTTTATAATTCCCCTCTTTTTTGTCGGGGGTTAATAAGAAAATAGTTGAACAGATAATTACTACACTAGTTGTATTCTGATTGATTACACAAGCCTCGCCGACACTTAATCGTCCATGCACAATGGTGCAACACTATAATAACTTTGTAATATAATAACAAAGTACCTAGTGTGTGGCGCCGCACTGTATACGTCACTCTATGGCACCTCCATAGCCCGGACTCTAGCATACATGAGTGGTTGGACCTACCGCCAGTTAGCTAGGTTAAGGATAATTTAGTATCTATTTATCTTTATTTAAGCTCTTGCCGTCAGCAATGGGCACCTACTTACTACTTATGTGATATTAAAAAAACCACACATCACAGTGACATCGTTTCGAAATACAGTGCAATGCAAGTAGTTCTACATAGCCTTATGGAAAATTATGTTGCTATATTAATAAAAAATACTAATGTATTCTTATTGTGACTATTAATTAATCTACGTGGTCATAATAAATAGCCTCGACCGTAATTCAATACAGGTGCCTTTAATAAGTACCTATTTGGCGATTCCTCTGTGGATGATCACGGGCAATCCTCGCAGTTTGTGAGAGAATTATTGGCTAGCAGGCAAGCACAGCCTACCACGTAGTGGTCTCGGACGACAAAATATGAAATTGGTAGAGTTGCCAAGAATATATTTGGATCAAAAATCGGTATATGCAAAAAAAACAAGCAATATTCAATGAAGTCTCTTTTTTAAACTCTAGGGACTATTATTCCAACAAAAGAAGGTAATTTCAAGTAAAGAAAGTAATGCGTACACCCCCACCTCACCCCCCCCCCCCTTGTCGTCAATAAAAAATATTAAACAAATTTTGTCGTCTCTTTAAAAGTACTGCCCCTCGACGCCCCGAACAGTAACATATTAACCATGGAATCGTCACTACAAAGTATAAAACAAAGTCGCTTCCCGCTCTGTCCCTATGTCCTCATGTCCCTATGTATGCTTAAATCTTTAAAACTACGCATTTTGATGCGATTTTTTTTTAATAGATCGAGTGATTCGAGAGGAAGGTTTATATATATAATACATGCATAATATAGTAGAGAAACATTGATAATTTAAAAGGTTTCTAATGTGATGTCGTAGATAAACAAATTTTTTTGAGCTTACATCGCTGGCTAAACTCTATGAGATAGATCAAAATAATGTACTACGCTTTTGTACACCTTAAAAAGGTCTACAAAAAAGGCCGCGATGGTATATGTCTATCTCTTAAGCCTAGGCCGCACACATCGCGATAACCCGAATATTCGCGTTATCCCGATGTGTGTAGCCAAGTAATCGCGTATACTTCGGTGCTTCGTACGTAGCTGCGAGGACTTCGCTCCGCTGTCGGTAAATTCTCGCAGATCAAAGCGTTTTATCGCGATGAACTTCGCTTGCGCGGCCACACTTCAGTCGGCCGCCAGCTATCGTGCGTGGCGGACGTGTTAAGTTAAACTGCAGTGAATAGTATAACTGAAGCGAAAATTGGATTGGAGTAACGATAAAATTTTAGAATTTATTGCGAATTACGAGTCTGGACTGATTTTATGGAATTCAAGCGAAGCTGACCATAAAAAAATTATTATTTGCTGCCATAAAATACAGAGCAGCCGCGGCGTCCATTTTGTCTTTTGCGTTTTTACATCGCTCGTACATCGCGATAAAATTTACATCGCGCATTATGTGGCCGCGCGGCTTCGTAGTAGACCGAAGACGAAGTTTATCGCCCGAATGTTATCGCGATGTGTGCGGCCTAGGCATTAGGGATAACCCATAAGAACCATTTTTTATCCTTTACTTTTGACGAGAAATAATGGCTTATTTACGAAGCGATTTTTAGTAATACAGCATTAATCTTTATCCAATTAAGTACCATAAATACATTGTGCATTTAATATAGATCAATATGGCCCTTTACAACGTGTAATTTAAATAAATATTTTCGAAGATATTATAGAAATAAAATGCAGGGACATAGCGGTCGCGGCGGTACCAGCCGGGGGGTCGGCGGCGCGTGTCTATAAATGAGAAAGTATGGAGATAGTTTGAGATCCTGAGGAGGACATAGGCTACTTTTATCCCGGAAGAACATAACCCGGGAATTTTATACCGGTTTTTATTTCTCGCGAGTGGGGCCGTCACGGCCTAACCACTGAACCGATTTCGAAGAAATGTGGTAGGGAGATAGTTTAACCCGTCAAGCCCCACTTATACGTGATGAATAAAGTATTTTTTTTATTTTATATATAGATTTATGCGGAAATCCTATATACTAGAACGCCCGCATCCGTCGCGGGGCTTGACGAGTCAAGATCCTGGGACGGACCTAGGCTATATCTTATTCCGGGAAAAAATAAACCGAGACTTTTATTCCGGAAAATCTTTTTCTGCGAGTAGAACCGCAAGAAAATAATTATGACGATAGTTTGAGATCCAGAGGTGGACATAGGCTACTTTATCCCGGAAGAACATAAACCGGTAAATTTATCTCGTTTTTTTTTCGCAAGTGGAGCCGTCACTGTCACGCCACTGAACTGATTGCGATGAAATTTGGAAGGGACATAGCTTATGACCCTGGGAAGGACCTAGACTAATTCTTATCTCGGAAAAACTTAACCAATGGATGGAGTGATTCAAGAGGAAAGCTTATCGACGGTTCCGTAGAACAAAGTCGTATATGCAAAATTAAGCTTTTCAGTAGAGCGCTTCAAAAGTCTAAGTTAATTGTGAAAATCACAAGTTATAGTGAACAAAACATTATATTCTATAGGGTTCAGTAACAACTTTGAACTTAATGTGTGAAAATAGCACTAATTCGCACATGAATACAAACTTACGACTTTCAAAGCGCTCTACTGAAAAGCTAACATTTTGCATATACGACTTTGTTCTACGGAACCGTCGTTATGTGTATATTACATAAATATTTTGTATGACAAAAAACTAATTTCAGCATGTAATATGCTTTGCTACCTGAGCGAAGCCAGGGCGGGCCGCTAGTAAAATATAAAACAAAAAGGGGATATTCGCCTGGAATTGCTGAAAATCGGTAGAAAAATCGGGAGAATCTTCTGGATCTCTAAAATTCGTAGAAAAATCACGTCATTTCGGTAGGACAGACCCAATATCGGTAGAAATACCGAAAAATCGGTAGGTTCGACACCACTGCTACCACGTGCCAATTGGCGGCAGCGGCAGCTCGGCCGGCGTCTACATGGCGTTGCCTTGGAGACGCGCGGGTGGGGCACGTGCATTGGCTGCCCCGCAGGCGGCATAGCGGAGCTCCCCTCCCCCACGCCTTACTTGCTCGCCCTTCGCCCCGCGGCCCGCAGCCGGCCCATGACGTTCGTACGCGCTTGGCGGCTGGCGCGCACTCGGCACAGTACCGCTGTACGCGTGCACCGGTTGATTCCGTGTGCTCAATTTTCGATACCACCAACGTCGCTTGAGATTTAACACTTCCTGTTCTCTTACGCATACCGATCGCATCGTACTACTCATCTTAACATGGACGGTGACATGTCCCAGAATGCTTCCGGCGGCGCTTCTCCCGTCTATGAAGATAGGTGAGACAACTCAAACATTTTACTGTGGCGCGCCGGTTATTTACGAGGATTGTAGCTCCGACTCGATTCTCAACCTTAACTTTCGTTCTCTGAACCCATCTTTGATTGTATTTGATGGAGATAAGGTAAGCTTAGGTTTCCTGTCGGCTACGAAGTACAAGATAAGTAATACGAATGGCGAAGGTACCTATGATAATACTACTATATTGAATGAACATTGGTCGTGATAAATTAGGAATGCCGCTTGATAGGATGCCGATTGTGCGGCAGTTTAACGTTTTACAATACTAGGTAGTAGACAAATACACACCAAGGGGTAGGCCGATGCAACTGCATCGGCATCTACGGTTCGCCGAAGTTATTTTCGTCCCATGATGTTATTGGGGGCAAGCCTATCGTCATATCGGACACATGACACATTAAATCCCGGGCATATCACATGTTTTTCGTATTGAATAACATACCTAAAAAAATTAAACCGTCTTCAAAACCACTACAAAACAAAATAATAACTTTGTATACGTATATTTGGAGTCGATGCCTAATTTAAATTGAACATAATTTTCTTATATTTGTTCGTGTATTTAAGCAACGAAGCAGCTTAGCTGGCAATTTAAATTAGGCACCAACTACAAATATACATACTTATATAATGTTACCTAAAATATTTTTTGGTTAGTAGTGGTTATGAAGTGTGTTTTACTTTTTCTTAAAAAAAATAAGTATTGCTTTTTTGTTAGTTAACTATGAAATGGTGTGCACAATACATCATAGATATGCGATTGCAGTATTCGCGGGTCATCTGCTGTTTGTTATTGGAAAGTTACATTGTCTATCTCGGAAGATTTTCATCAGATCTTAATAAATTATACAGTAAAAACTTCCCTGCAAAATATACATATGAACGACGAAAACTCCATCCAAATCGGATCAGTAGTTCTTGAGAAAGTCGCAGAAATACAAACTCACGTACATACGTACACACATACAGATAGATAAAAACAATTATATACATTCATACAAAGTCACGCTGTTATACCATAGGATTGGATAGAACCTACTGAGCGCCATATGTGATTGTCATCTTAAAACGCCTATTTCGCCTGTTTCACATTTACAGTTTTCATACATTTTTGTCCGTTACCTACGGGAGAAAGTCATCTATTTGATCCATGTATTTTCCCTAGGAAGCCCCCTTCCATCTGCACCATCTATATCCGCTATGTAAATACTTTTCGTGACTCTTATTTCATCGATCCTCTCCACCACCCAAACTATCTCAGTATACATTAACTCAACATCTGTGATTCTTCTGCCAAACCCAGTCACTTCCATGCACGTTGGCAATAGCACAGCGTTGCTAATTTCCATTCTTGCACCCTTTTACCCTGATACAGGCTTTGGTATTCTTATTACAGAGACTTCAATGGCCTCACCAGGCGGCCCTCAGTCCTATATGTTAAAAGTATAACGTTGATCACAGCTAGATAACGTTGATCACAGCTAGTTGTTCAGCACACAACCATAAATGCGCCTTTTCCAAGTCTACGAAGGCGCAAAGTACTTTTTTTGACTTGGCCAATTTTCTCCGCCGTGTATCCTATGAAAAAGACTTGATCTATGCCACCCATTCCTTTTCTAATATCTGCTAGCACATCCCACACATTTTCTTTAGACTATTAAGGGCTATTTCACTGCTTGTTGATAAATTCTACTCATTACATATTAGTTTATAAGGCTTCCAAATACAGTCATACTCGGTATAATCTATGCTCGCAAATAAATGGTGATCAAATGGTAATACATATCTATAATTGGTATTAGCTGTTTAATACGATAACTGTCAAATAAAATTTACTTTAAACCTGTCAAACAGGCCCTAAATATATAAAAAAGCATTCAATTTTTTTGCCTGTATAGAACACCATGCTTGTTATTGTCCGTATTTTGTTTGTCATTTTTCAGATATGGCATCGTAGAAAAAAAGTTTGAGAAAATTTTTACTTGATAATTTTAGTTTGCCTGAACTCTTCTGTTATTTTTATAGTTATTCTGCTATTCGAGACAAATTCAAAAAATCAAAAAACGAAATAGGTCATGCCGTTTTTGAGTTATACTTAAATGGTGTAACTAACACAACATAATTTTATATATATTGATGAAATTGTAATTATTTAGCATTTAAAATAAAACACACACATATTATTTTATATATTAGAAGAAAAGCGAATAGGGAGGTTGGCAGTGTAACACACACATGACCACAGACAATAATAATAGTGAGGTGTGAATAAGTAGCATAGATAATTGGTAATCTACTTATTATGTTTACAATATTTGAGTAAAGATTTATATAATAAATATTTCAACATATTATATAGATCAATGATGAGTGGACAAGTCTAGGTGCTCCTATGTCTAATAAAATTCAAAATTAGGCGATACCAAATTCCCCTACAGCAAAGACTACAAATAATAGATAGCTAGGTATAAGCTAATGTTGTTATTGCTAGCAGTTCAGCATGCGTGCAAGTCTTTTCCCAAAACTAAAATTCAACTGGGCAAATTTCTGTAGATACTTTTCAGTCCACATTTTATCAGAGTGGCAAATTTTAACTTGATCCCTTGAACGGTTGCTGCATTTAGTCCTATCAAACATCCAATAGTATTGCTCACCAAGCTCAAGTATTATGTAAAATGTAGGGTCAATTATTGTGTTAGTAGGTCAAATACTGCAATGTATATTATATTCCATTCCAATGGAACGTGATAACAATTCTATTATATTCCACATAAAAAGAAAAAATACCGACGTCCGGTGCTTAAGGGGCTCCCGTACGCCAATGACCTCGCGCGCTTGGTTCCTCTTTACCTCGCTAGAATTCACTCTCTTGATAGCTCCTAGATGTAACAATTATGAAAGTATGTAAACCGACTTTCGCGACTTTACCTTTAAATTGCACCCATTTTAATTGTCTCTTGTTTATAGAAACACAATAAGTAAAACAAAACGGTTTTTATTTCAATAGTGGGAAATCAATGATTTCACACTGTATAACGCTGTATCCTGTCTAATACAGACCAGAAAATATAAACATTACTATATTTCTGGGCGCTAAGATCAAATAAACTATCTAGATAAGTCTATAAAACCGTATTCACTCTAAGGCGCCCCATTACACGCTCACACAACCAGCATTCAGTTCCATCACTCATGATTGACGAGTGAATAATGGTAATTGATGAAAAGAAATTGACATTACACAATCACTCAAAATCACCTTCCGTCTTACACATGATTTTACGGAGAACACATGTTTTTACTCGTTTTAGTATTAATACTTATAAAAGAAATTGTAATTTAGAGCAAAAAGCGTGACAAGAAGGCGTTGGGTAAAATGTTGGCTTAAAAAAAGAGAATTTCATAGCCATACTTTTGTTTTACCCAGATTCTTATAGCGGCGACGTCCGCGTAGAAAAAAAATTCCGGCGTTAAACTCCCGCTATATATTATCTCGGGATAGAAATAGCCTACGTGGTACTCTATCTTTGTACCAAATTTCATCCAAATCCATTCAGCCGTTCTGGTGTGATTGAGTAAAAAACATCAAAGCTTTCGCAAATATTATATTAGTATAGATTAATTAATTTAGTCTGTAATACGAGATACAAAAGACGATAAGGACTATGACAACTATTTTTAACCCCTTTTTTTATATCGCGTGGAAAAACGCGTTATCGCTACCACCACTGGGGGGGTGAGTGGAACGGTTATGTTGGTGTCACACAGTCTTTCGGTCCAACATCGACAATCGGGAGTATAGCTTCATGCGAGCGAGCATTGGACCGAGTCCCTAACACTATATGCACCCTACACCGGCATACCAACCAAAACTCGCGATGGCCTTCATCGGCGCCTACGGGACGGCCCCGGGGTATCTTGTTGCACGAAGATAGCTGCACTGAACCGCCCCTGCGCGATGCTGCATTGCGGCCCTTCTCGCAATGAAGAGGCTAAGAAGCCTCCGAACTCTAGACCACGCCTTTGCGTCTATGACTGTAGGAGACCAACCACCCATGCGGGTGGACTAGCGACTATGGGGTGGATGATAATGCTATCATCCACCTCATAGTCGCTTACATTTGAGTAATTGAGAGAGCAGACCCCCACTGCTCGCCCCGCGACTCTCACTTACCCCATTTAGTCGCCTCTTACGACAGGCAGGGGATGTCGTGGCGAAATTCTTTAGATGCCCCCGGACCACAGGGCATGGCGGACACCACGGCCGGCAGTGAGATGTCTCCCCCGACGAAATGATAAAAAAGAGGGGAGTTATAAGTTTAGGGCGTGTATCTGTATGTCTGTCTGTGGCATCGTAGCTCTCAAACGAATGGATTGATTTGGACGCGTTTTTTTTTTTTGAAAGCTGATGTGACTGCGTTGTTTCTTAACTATAATTTATGAAGATCTGCTCAGACGTTTGAAGATTATCAGATTATTTCCGACTTAAATAGTCCGATTTTTTTTTAAATATGGTTTACTGTGATTTTGGTAATATTTTTAAACATGAGCTGATGCTGCGGCATGAAGTAGTCTGCGGGATACCCAACTCCTTAGCATCTTATAGCAGATATACGTGTGTTTGGGCTCATAAAGATGGGCTCAACGAGTAGGTAATAGATAGTTGATCATCAAAGGCCCATGATGGAGAATAAAGTAATATAAAAAGTTTGAAATAAACATTAAATTAAAATTTCAATAACCCCCGTCACAAAAAATCTATAAAAAGTAAAATAATAATAGTGTCTTTGTAGTTTAAGTACCTATACTTTGTAAAATTTAGGATGATAATTTTGACAGGTCACACTAAGGATGCGTTTATAATCGTTAATGAACGTATTCGATTATCGATTGCTATTCTTATATAACTTGATATCGATTAATTTGCCAGTATAACTAGGGTTACCATATTTCTTTTCTACAAATAAAGTACGTAAGTTATTTAAGGGTCTAAAAAAAGTACATGGTGTCAAAATAAAGTTTATTTTCTTTGCTAAAAGTTTTTTTATTACCTTAAGCTACTTTTATCAACTAAAATATTTTTTCCAAACAGCTGCACAGCATTTTTACAGTCTATATTTAAATTATGTGTGAAGTGAAGTGATTTTACGCATTACAATTACCCAAAATAACGTACATTACATTATTATAAAGTACGGGTGGCAACCACTTCGATCGGGTGATAAATCACCCAAACACGTTAGTTCGTAAAGCGTCAATATATACTCCATTCGACCGCGCCAAATGGAGACGGCCGCGTTCCGTATTAACCGATCCAGAGGACGAAATCACTCTGGCCATCCGCCATAAGAACGAGTCCTTGAAACCCCAACACTCCACAATACCGCAGCTCCGTCCTCGCCGTCGAGGACCTCGCCGCGTTCCCCGTCGCCCCTCCAACCCTCCTAGCAGTTCCGGCCCGCGTGCCGATGACAACACAATCTAATACGATTAGGCCTAAAAACCAATCTTTTCCTAATCGTTGATGTCTCAACCTCTCTCAGTGGCCGTCCTGAGCCGAGGTTCGTAACCCGTTAGTGGGTTGCCCTCAGCATGGTCACTTAATTCAAAGGGTTGCGAGCGCCTTCTGCGTTCACCCTAAAGACCGGTGTGGCCAGAAAAGCCGACTCGCGTCAGGCTACTGGCAGTAGGGCCATTAAAAAAAAGGGGGAGGCAACCCTTAGTATAACTACTGGACATCATGGACTTAGGACGGTATTAATAAATGAATCTCAAGTTTGAGTTACATCTCAAGTAGACAATGTATGAACTCTTCATACATTATGTCTACTGCCAGTAGCCTGACGCGAATCGGCTTTTCTGGCCACACCGGTCTTGTCTACTTGAGATGTAACTCAAGCTTGAGATTCATTTATTAGTACCGGCCTTAATATCTTATGTCTCAGGATGACGAACGCAGTGGAATGCCACACAGTACTTTGTAACTCGAGGTGCTGGTCCACTGGATGGTGTTTCTACTGTTTCTGGGTGGTCGTATCGCTTATCATCAGGCGAACGGCATGCCCATCTCCGTCATTCGATGCCATAAAAAAGAAATAATAAAATAAACTATTAAAGTTATATATTGACAAAAGATATATTGGATATAGAAAAGATACCTACAGAATCAATTTATAAACAGAACATATACTCATTTAAACGCTTAAGCTATCTTTATAAAACAATACAAAATGTTGAGCAAAAATTACATTTTAATGTGTTTAATTGATCAAATATTCTTTATAAATTAAATCGATTGTTACAAGAAATGAATCGGTAACGCATTGGTACATCCCCAATTGAATAGAAATTGAACTGTCAATAGTTAAATAAATAAAACGTTGACACTGGCAGATGCGCAAACCGCCAAAGAGAGAAGAAAGAAAATAAGTAAAATAAATGGGGACTATTGGCGGGAACGTGGAAGTGTCATAACGTACTCTTGTTTTATTTCATTATTTTGGTGATACTTAGTGTTACATTGCATAATTATGGTGGTATACCTATTATCCAATACAGTTCTATTAAAGGGCTCAAATGAAGTGAATTGAAATAACTGTGCCGGTCAAGTGTTTTTCGTTGCCGCCAAAACTCCTCGATAAAGTCTTGGTAAGGTAGCCGCTGCCTTACTACGACATAGTACATAGTTTAAAAAAAAGATAACCAAAAATATCACTTAAGATGAGGCTGTAGGTATGGGCTTGAACCCTTTGCCTTCCCTATAAGGGAAAATTAAAAAAAAAATGGTCGGACGGAGTATAATTACTGTTGTTTTGTAAAGAAAAATAAAATGATTGTAAGCCTGCCCGCACACTCACAATAATATTATCAATATTTTTTTTTACTATTGAAAAATACCGCAATACGTGCCGCACACACACAATATTATTGTGTGTGTGCGGGCACCGTAAGAACGCAAAAGTGCACATGGGCAATTTGAAGTTTAGAATATATTCAGCTACTTGTGTGGGTGTCTTGACCTTTTGTCTTCCCTATAAGGGAAAATTTAAAAAAATAATAAATGTGTGTAATACTTGTGTGGATGTCTGTTCAAGTACTAAGTAGCACAAAGAGTATAAATACGTGTGTGATGGCTGTTTGTGAAGATTTTTAATACTTACGTCGGTTGTCACTAGCCATGGAATGCATGCAATAGCGAATTGTTCACGAACACAGTGACAATTGTGGTCATCTCTCGAACACGCAAACTTTACTGACAATTCTTTGAAAAGAATCTACTTCGATTTTGAATGTATTCGCTCATTGGGCAAATATATCACCATCCACCCCGTGATCCTAGCGTGACGCTATTCATCGTTTGCCCGTTTTTTCGAGAGTTTGCGATGGATTATCGTAACAGAACACCAGAGTAAGCAAACGGCGGCACATATATAAGCGTTGTTGTTCATGCTCAGGCTCGTGTTTGACGAGATGTTATGTCTACCCGATTACGCGTAATCAACCCCCAATGGCCATAGTAAAACACTGGCACTATATACGAAGACGTAATTACGATACTGTGATATGTTTGACTTATTGCCGGATAAAGCAGAAGGTGAAAGTGGTGTAGTTTACACCTTAGAAAAAAAAGTTACAGCTAAAAATATTTACATAACTAAAAACTCGCATATTACCCAAAACTTAGAAGGAAATATGTAAGTACATAATATTTATTTACTAATACTTAAGTAAGTATTAGTAAATAAATACCTATCTGGGCACTTTGGATGCAAAATTAATTGAGGGATTTGAACACATATCTTTTCATTTCTCCAGTGAATTTAATAAAGATGGCAGATATTGACGCAGTCGGGTTTTTTGATTTTTTTTTATGTGTTTTTTTAATCAATAATTATCTTTGGCTCTAACGGTGAAGGAAAACATCGTGAGGAAACCTGCATACAAAGTTAAAAACCCGCACTAGCCCAGCGTGGTGGACTAAGGCCTAAACCCTGTGAGTAGTACAGGAGGCCCGTGCCCAGCAGTGGGACAGTAATATAGTTAAATACAGTTTAATACAGGGCTAGTATTATTTATGTCTTTAAGAAGTCATATGTATACTAGCCTACAAACTCTTTAAAGGCATTTTATACTGTCTCGGATAGTAGATATGTATGTATGTATGTTTCGTGGGGACGTATGCAGTCGCCTAGACGGGTGATCAGTTCGCCTTGTTGCTACTATTTCACCCTTATTCCCAGTTGGGTGGGGCTTGTCTACTTGTGACAGCTTCCACCCTAGAGCACTGGTTTTACTGGTGCTCCTGCAGTACGCCCCCTTCTAATCTTACAAACCTTTTAGTCGCCCTACTGAACCTAATTATGTTTCCTAACCTTACCTCATGTAGCTGTGCTACCTCCAGTTTGTCTGTTCCTCGGATAGTAGATAGAAATCCTACAACAGACTGTCTTTAAGCTACAAGAGTTAGGTTTGGAAATTTTGCGTCGTGCACCGTACTCTCCAGGTATAGCGCCGGCAGACTTTTACTTTTTCTAAAATTTAGACAACTATTTGACGGGAAAAAATTGAATACCCGAGAGGCGTACTGCCTTTGAAGAGTTTGTTGGCTCCCGTACACCTGAGTTCTTCAAGAAGGGCATTGAAAAATTACAATTGCACTGGCAGAGATGCATCGATAGCATGGGTGCATATTTTGTTTGATAGATATAAAAAAAAATATATAAAAAGGTGACTAGCTTTCTGTATATTTAATGGAAATTTCATAGGTAAAGACCCAATATAAATTTTCGGTACTATAAGTACAAACAAAATATGTCACAAAATCACCAATTGGTTTCTCATTACGCTCCCCAACGGTGTATTTGGCCACTCGAGACACTTGTATGCACTATGCATTTATAGGCGTTTGAACCAATTAACATAAGCACTCGTAAATTGTTCGGTACAAACGTACACGCTTCAATAAAACGAATATTGTATTTGAGTTAATATCTTATAATTTTTGCTATAATAATTTCAATTATTCACAATGAAAACATTCTACAGGTAGGTAATTCGACTTTCGAATGCTTTCAAAAAATGTGCGCAACAAAAGGTGAGAGTTGAAGCCAGATGGGCCGAGAGGCTTCTATATATGAATTATAATTGATAATGGAAGAAATAATAAACTCTTGAAACGAAGAAAATTGTTGATCAAATCTTAATGATGTCAACTTCGTTTCAACCAAGGAAAATAAGTAGAGAGCAGTTTAATGTTTGTAAAAGGTAAGAATGGTTACTTTTTGTCGGCATTCCGCAACGCTGTATTCATTTAGAGTAATCAAGTATACGTCTTGAGTGTACTGTCCAATAATGGTACTCTCTCTCTCCAATAATGGTACTCTCTCTCCTTTACTTTTTATCCCAGGCAAATGTATAACGGGGCTTTTATCTAGAAAAACCTCTTTTGTACGGGTGAAGTCACGGGTAAAATCTAGTATAATATAAACACGGCGCACGTGTTTCCCTTCGACGATTCGAATATTCGCATTAATTAGGTACATGTGGTGTATGTAAACTAAAACGTAACCAGTATCATCCATAGGTAAAGTTAGGGTTATGCTACAATCAAAATTTTTTTTGTAAAATCCGTTGCTGCCCTTGAAAAACTGGGACGCACTGTGGGACAGCAATTGTATCTTTCGTAACCAATACCTCTATAATACCATCCCTTTCTGTGGGACTAAATAGGTGCTATACAGCAGTTTATACTCTGTCTACATCCTTTTATGTGCAAATAACTTATAGGTACGGGGGCAATTTCGGCATATCAAAGAAGGCAGGGGTTGTAAACATAATCTATTTTATGCACTACAAAATGAGAAGAATTAGAAAAGAAGACTAGAAAGCCCGTAAATGCAAAAGACGGATTTACCTCGTAGACGGAATTGGGCCCCCTGACCTAATTTAGCTGCTAAAAAGCAGTACCAACCTTCACATTAATACAGTATTTTTTATTTTTATAAAATATTATTTTTTTATAGTACTAATATAAATTGTATTCCTGCATGTTTTTTTTTATTAAGGGGGCTCTTGAAATTGTGCTTAATTTACTAGGGTCCGCGGACTAAAAAAGGTTAAGAAAAGCTGTCCTAGAGCTATTGTTTGGTTTCGAATAGAAGACGCTAACGTTTCGTTCCAAGAAGGATTTGTTATTCCGATCTAACATTTGAGTATAGATATACGATTTACAAGGCTGCTCTAAATTCACGTCAACATATCTCTTCTCAAATATTTATAGTTACACTAACTTTTGCCCACGGCTCCACCCGCGTTAAAAAGTTTTCTCGGGATCAAAGTTCGGTTGAATATTTTCCCGGAACAAAAAAGTAGCCTATGTGTTAATCCAGGACATGTCTATTCGAGTGCCAAATTTCATCTAAATTCGTTTAGAAGTTTTTGCGTGAAAGAGTAACAAACATACATTTATACATTCTTACAAACTTTCGGATTTATAATATTAGTAGGGTATTATTACGTACTTTGTACCATTTCTCGAGCTATGTGTGCTACAATGTCACAGAAATTTTTTCGGTCATAACTGATGGCCATCCAGACGTGCTAACTTCTCACCGAGCCGAACCCCGAAAATACCGCGTAATCGTTTACACTCAATGTGGATTGTGGTCGTGACAGATTATGAGATTAAATTACAGATATTTAAACAAACTTTGATGTAATACTCGTGCATGATTCTAATTTACAAACCTGTGACGTCATCGGAAATCGGGACGCGTGCGAAAGGAAGAGATGAAGCGATGCCTCCACTCCTAGTTGGTCGCTAAGTTATTAGATCTAAAGACATACATGGTTTATTATTAAGGAATGCTCTATCATCTTTGTTTAACTGACACAACTACGCGTGGGATGGATTTTCGGGCTCAATACGTCACGACCTATGAAACCCATGTCGTAACAGCGAACTGTTCACGAACTCCGTTACAAGTATACTGCCGTCGTAATAAACGATGCAGTAATCGTCATTTTTTGCATTTTCTTTTTTTTTTAGCAAAACTGCATGATCGCTACGTATTTAAATCACTGGGCTAAAAAAATAAATAAAAAATTGTTTAGAGATATGAATAGATATGATGTGTAAATGAGTAGAGAATTAAAAAAATAGTTTTTCGGAACCGCCATTTTGCAAGTACTGCATTTAGAATTAAGAGGGCAGTATAGTCGTCCCGAATATCAAGCATAACCGAAAATACTTGGATAAAATCGTGAGCGGCGCCGCGGTTTTAAGCGAGTATTCAATAATAAGTTATTTTTATAAACAAACGTGAAGCAGTAGAAAATTTGGCAGCGGACTGCAAGGGGAGGTGTGAGGTGGAGTCAAACTCCCCCTAGTCGGCGCACAACTGTTGCACTCGTCAGTTGCTCGTTGAAGGTCGTTGATTCCATTAAATACCTGTTAATGCATAATCTATGTCTTTTTCCACGTATATTATAAACATGTGGGGAAGTTATATGGTGGTAACCAGAAAGTTTTAGAAGACGATGGCGATGATACATGTTTTTGAAGCATTTATAAATTATATCACAAGTGACCATAATATTATTAAACTAGTAGGGTATCTATAAAATAAGTTGGCTATCAGGCTGTGGAATTGTATTGGTATAAAATATTTTGTTAATATTATGTTTCATCATTTAAAAATATTCCGTACTTACATATCTATATTTCAAGTCATTATACAAGAGTTTTCTTATACAAACTCAATGTATTTGAATCCCACGATTGTAGTCAAATGCATAGGTAGTCAAGTTATGCGTAAATACCAAATCCCCAACTTAACCAGGACCGGTTTAAGCTTTGTTTGGTTTTGTGACCGCTATTTTACGAAAAAAGCACGGGTGTGGACTCTGAACGCTACACGTTGCATCGCAATATAGAAATTGAACCTGTTTACGTACTTATACTTAAATAAATCAATACCACTTCATAACTGATGTCACTTAATATTTTATAATATGATTTATATCATATGGATCGCTCGAAACGGCGTTTACATTTTTACCATATTTTCAGTCGTATCATGAAAATTATATTAATATTTCTCTGATTTTTACCTTAACTGAGTAAAGTTTTAGTAATAATTGGATATTATAATAATATCTCTTAATCACTAATATTTGAGTACACATAGTCCTTGCAAAACATAGTCCTACCCAATTCAGTCCGCGGCGTCCACGCACGTCATGAAGATACAATTGCACGCACAAATCCGGTAAACCGAACTAGTTTTAGACAACAGAATATCAGGGCGACTTGATGCGTCGTGAGATCTCGGCCTACCTTTTAGCATAATGGCACGCTAGCTTCGACTCGTGGGGGCCGCGTGCTGTAGCATTGTAAAGGCCGAAGGCCTATTATGCAATACTCATAATTCATAGGGTATGAAAGGCAAGGGTTTGCAATATGTACTGAGGAGAAAGTTTAATGCACTTTCAGAATGTTTGAAGTAGGGCTATGGATAAGGTGGCGATCGGCGCGTGCCTGTCTCGTGGAGGGCCCCGCGCGCACCTGCCTCTCGCCGCTCAATCATGACCACTACACAAGTCCATTGTCCATTCAAACAGGTCATTTGCTATAATAATATACTGCAGATTTTGTGGCTGGATAATGCTGAGCATAAACTACTAGGAGTTATTCTAAATCGCATACACAGATAAGTTTGGGTGAAATCCAGCTTGGATTTTTTCTAAATCTGCGTCATAGAAATTAGAATAGTATGAATATTTAAACCTTTCGTAGGTATAAGCTACTATCGTACATATATAATGCGGTTTCCGTACACGATCTACCCAAATTCGACTATATTCATTCACTCATTCCTGAATCCTGACCCGTCGAGTGACTCTAGCGACGAAGATGTTCTACTTTATCCTTATTTCATTATCTTTTAATATTCGTTCATTTTTACTATTTGAATAGGTATTTTAAGTAATTAAGAAAATATTATGTATTTTCAATAAAATTAAGGTTGCAAAAGTTCCTCTTGTGCCTTGTGTTCTAAGTATGCAACGTACTTTATTTTTTGGGAAATTTGGTATATTTTTTTTACCTCCATTTCACCCAAACAATCGGTCCGATCAAGCCAGAATCGCTGTAGAATGCCTGGACGACGACGATCACTGTTACATACTTATTGTAACAATAATTATTATACGAGGTTAGTTTGATTTTTCAAACATTGAAGATTGAATGAAGTAAGGTCAAGGGGGCTAATTCCGGCATAGTTTTTGCATACCTCAAGTTGGTTGGCCAATATTTCAGTAAAATGTTGTCTTTTTGCCTATGTGAAGGTTTAAGGCACTTAAGAATTTATTAATATTTTGTATGCACTTACGATATTTAATTCAGCTATCTTTAGAAAAAAGATAGATAACTTTTATAAAACTTGGCCACTAGACGGATTTTCCCTTCAAAAACGGGGAAATCCGTCATATGGGTAGATTACGTGGAAATCGCTCGTTATTTGAAATATATACGTGATGAGGTTAGAAAACCATGGGAGACCGTCAATAATAAACATAAAAATATGGTCTTCCCCTTTTATGTGCAAATAACGTTTCGGGGGCTATTCCGGCACATCATAGAAGGCAGGGGTTATAAACATAATTTTATTTGGTGCACTACAAAATGAGAAGTCATCAATCCGATTTTTAACTCCTGAAGACAGTGTGGTTCTCCTTTCACATTTTTGTCAAATACGTGATCTATAGAACCTATACGTACCTTTTTAAATATTACAAGTAGATATAATTTGCGTTTTTTGTAAAAATGTTTACGACGCCTGAAATGGGGGCTAGATCGTCATATGACGATCTAACCTGATAATCTTTTTCGAGTATGTAATACACATTTCATACTCGAAAAAGAAAACGAAGATTTCTGGTGAAAATAATGTAAACCTTAGCACAATTATTTATTACTAGCTTTTGCCAGCGGCTCCGCCCGCGTGAAAGAGTTTTTCCGGGATAAAAGTCCCATTTTATATTTCACGGGGATAAAAAGTAGCCTATGTCCTTTTCCAGGCTCTAAAGTATCTGTGTACCAAATTTTATTTAAATCGGTTCAGTAGTTTTGGCGTGAAAGCGCGACATACAGTGTTACTTTCGCATTTATAATATTATTAATTTCGACCAAATTTGATTCATTGATCATTTCAAGAGGAATAATTCTTTCATATATATATTTTTGGTATATTGAACCGTTTTCGCAGCGCACGCAATGGAAGCCCTCAAGGATGAATAATTTTCACCGTTTTTTTTCACATTTTCCATGATTTCTTCGCTCCTAATAGTTGCATCGTGATGTAATATAGCCTAAAGCCTTCCTCGATAAATGGTCTATTCAACACAAAAAGAATTTTTCAATTCGAACCAGTAGTTCCTGAGATTAGCGCGTTCAAACAAACAAACAAACTCTTCAGCTTTATAATATTAGTATAGATAGTATAGATTTTTAGTACACACTCGTTATTATTTCTTTGTAAGGACTAATAAACACTTTAAAAGTTGTTAATGGATAATAGTGAAGTATAGTCGGAAATAAAAAAAAAAGTACAATAATTACTAACAGAATATAAGTAAGAATATAAAACTTAATAATCTAGGAGCATAGATTAGACTTTAGAGTGACTTTTTCATTTCGTCGGGTTATACATTTATGTGAAATATAGCGTTTATCAGCAAACTGTGAAATCGGCCCTAAAGATCCTTATTTCTTAGACTAACACCTTATTTTCCCTTATTCCACCATATTTTCCTACGCCACCGACTGCCTCGGTGGCGTAGTTGTATTACAGTACGACTGCAAAGCTGAGGTCTCAAGTTCGATCCCCGGGTCGGGCAAAGTTATATTGAGTTTTTCTATTCATTATCAGCTCGGAGTCTGGAATTTGTGCCCGATATGGCGATAGGCTCGCCCCCTATCACATCATGAGACGGAATAATGGCGAAAAGTGGTTGCACTAGTTGCGCCTCTGCCTACCCCTTCGGGGATAACAGGCGTGAGTGTATATTTATATGTAGCACCGTATTTATAGTTTGAAATACGTGACCAAAACAATTAGCATTTGAAAAAGCCAAGTTTCATGACCAAATCATTTCCTAATGATTGGTGAGTTTAGAGTGTGCGCGATTGTTTCAACTTGCAAATTGGTGCAAATCGAATGAGACTTTTACAGTATAGTAGCATCGTTTGTCATGTTATTATTAGGACGTCAGTGTTAGTGATAGCCAAGCACAGATTACACGCGGTGTATACACAAGACGTGTAGGTACCGAGCAGTAGTTGCAACCGGCTTCTTGTGCGGTCGTCTGCATCTCGGGTATCAACGTGCATAATATTGCAATTACATTAATTACCACTGCTGTAATAAAAGTCGTCACTCGGGGCAGGAGGTGAACTATATTTGCTTAAGTATATACAATAATTGCTGTTTGATTCTACTATAGACAGCATCAATAATTATTACGTTAAGAAATATGTGAGTAAAATAAAAATGTTATACCTAGGAGTAAAATAAAATATGCGTATTACCTACATGCAGATTTAAAATTGGCTTTATACACTCAAATTTAAAGATGCACAATAAAAATGCAGATTTTTTTTCATGACCTATTTGCTATCTCAGGGTAAGGAATAAGAAATAAATAAACTAAGGTGATAATGGCGAATCACGAGGTAGCTCAAATCCTGGTTACTAAACTTAACTTAAATTTTTCACTTAAAATTTTGTGACTCATAAATTGCAGGTTTCCAAATCTGGGGTTTTTCACAATGTTATACGATACCACCAGACTGTGGACTATAAAAGTCTTGACGAGAAACCTCGCAATCGGCATAATATCTGTAAGGAACACAGTTTATTGTAAGCTGGGTGCTTAAAATCGCAATCATACTTCTTCTGAAATACGAACTAACCTTCCAGAAGGATGGTAGTAGGTATATATTATGTACTTAAGTATGCCTGCCAGAGTTATAATACTTGCCATAGCGTAACAAGTAGTTGAATCAAATTTATTCAATCACAACGGAATTTGGATGATGATTCTTGGTGAAGAGCTCCCATTACTGAGATTTGAGAATGCCTGTAAATGAATCTGGCTGTCGTAAGATAAGAATTTTCTAATGCATTTTATAGTAAATAAAACAAGTAGCTAGACTAACACCCATTAGTCCGTTGAAACGTTGTATTTGGGGTTGCATATTTTGTCAGATGACCCCATTTTATATTTTAGACGTCAAAAGGGGTTTAGTGTGAAGTTAGTTTCGTTCGTTGCTTATGAAGAACCACTACCACTGGATATCGTGCATGTGCGTGTATTGAAGCGATAAATGTGGTTCTACGTCAACCTCACTGATCGCACGCAGCTCTCTGCGTGCTGCATTGTGTTAGTTACTGAAATAGTTCAAGTCCGTTTTTTGAGAGCCATTGAAAATCATTATTAAATTATTTTAACTTTATGAAATCGATAAATGCTATAAAAATCTACCTTTATCTTACGTTTAAATTTCCGCGCGAAAACTCTAACCGTCGTGACTCGTGCTGCTTTGATTCATGATGTCACTCGATATTAGAAAAAACTGGCCAAGTGCTAGTCGGGCTCGCGCACCGAGGGTTCCGTAAAATTTACGGTTTCCGCAATTTTTCCTTTATCTGTGCTAGAAGAAGTTGCTACGTTCCAAATTTTAAAATTCTGATTTCACGTTAAGTACCCAGTAGGTTTTGATTCCCTTGCGAGTTTCGAAAATTTGCGGCAAATACGACTGTATCTTTTGATTGCGTTGGCTTAGTGGTTTTTTTACAGCTCCTTGGAAAATATCTTCTTGGAAAAAGGAACTTTGATATAAATATCAGCTTAATACCTCCACGCGTTCCCGAGAAAAAGGGTCTTGACAGACGGACAACAAAGTGATCCTATATGGGTTCTATTTTTTCCTTTCGAGGTATGGAATCCTAAAAACAGCTGTTACGATCACTAGTGAAATTTTAACAATATTTCTGATATTGATTTATGCCTTCCTCTTTCACAAAACCGTCTTTCATCGTACAATGTCTATAAATAAAATAATATACAAAGTCTATTACCTTATTAATTATAATATAATTGTTATTATAATCGAACCAAACTAACATATTATATCGTTTCACGTTTTTGTAGTACTATAAAATATGTTATTTCTATGAATCAAATTTAAAATGTATCGATTACTTAGATTCCAAATGCCTTACCTATTTACTGATACATTTTTATATTTTTTGCACACATTGTAAAATACATTCTAGTTTTTTAATTGAATTTGAATGTTAGTTTCAACATAGGCATTTGGTAAATCTAGTTTTAACTAGAGAAAACGCGTTGTAACTAAGAACGGGTTCTAACTGTAACATATTATATTTAAACGTGTAGGTTAATCGACCCTTCTTACCTTTTACATATTAATCTACTTGCGAAAACTTGTAAATGGCCTTCTTTTACTTTTTTTATATTAAGGGCCACCTATACCCGAATGACGTCACGCGTTCGCTTCCCCTCAAGACTAGTCGTCACTACACTCTCCTCATACCTCCACATCTAATATTACGTCAAATTTGACCGCCATCTAGTGAAAATTAGGAAACAACTTTCAGCGACTATAGCGATTTCACACCATGAACCTAAGAATATTAGATGCGGCATAATATTTCATTTTTCATTTTAATTAAATACAAAATTAAAATGAATCGTTAATAACCTGATTTGATTGTTTAATTACTTGTGATTATTACATGATCTTTTTATTTGCGAATTCGACCTTGCTTAGGCGAAAAATATTGTTAACTTCGTTTCCAGCATTATAAAATATTTTTAGCGCGACCTGTAGGTACTTTGTCACTATAATTACAATACTGTTGCGATGGTGCCTTATTATATATGGATATGTCAGAAATAGTGTTTTTCAGGAGAGCGAAATAAGATTCAAATCAATGTACAAGAAAATATATTTACTTAATAAAATAGCGAACGTTTACGAACTGTAAATGGAAGTACAAAACCGACACAAGAGCCACATGTGGATAAAAAAGAAAACTTTTACAACCTATAATTTAATTAGTTATAATATGGTAAAAAATATAAAATATGGCTTCCAGTCGCTTATTTTTTAAGTCAGCGTGGCAGAATATGCTTTATTTTTAGATGATATTTGGAGTTTTTGTATATAATTGAAGCAAAGTTATGAGGTTATGTTCCCTGAATTTTATATTTGTTTCTATTGAATATTAACTTCAAACCTTGTTTAATTTTACAAATTATTCAATGAGATATTTCTAAGTTCTTTTGGACCTTATACTTATGTATGTTTTTATAGCTAGCACAAAAATGTTGCGTTACATTACTATTTTGAATAATCATAAAATGGTTTTGTAAGAATACTTTCTTCTTCTTCTTTTTAAAAATGGCTTCACCGTTTCATATAGTGTTGCATGAGAGATGTCAAGTGGCGTCGTGTACAAAATGTATGAGAAATTAAATTATCTTCATAATTTTTACTTTCGTGAACTCTTCAAATCTTTTATAGTTATTCTGCTATTCGGGACTTAGACAAGTTATAAAGGGTTTAACTAACACGACTTTGTCATATCCTTACACTAGTTTTGCCCGCGGCTTCGCCCGCATTAAAGAGGTTTCCTGTATAGAAATCACTTTATATACAAAAACTGTAATTTTTTTAACAGTATTCGTTACACATACAGATCGAGAGAACTTGCAATATAGTCGGTCAGCGACACTTTGGTACGAAACGCCTTTCCGTCTAGTATAAGTAGTTCCCCGACTTTTGTCAGAAAGGCACTCGCGCTCACAATAGAACATACAAATTATTTCTCTACTATATTATGCATGTATTATACATATAAACCTTCCTCTGGAATCACTCTATATATTAAAAAAACGCATGAAAATCCGTTACGTAATTTTAAAGACCTAAGCATACATAGGGTCATAGGTGTTACAAATATTAATATTGTGTAAACTAAACGTAATTTTAAATGTCATTGTCAAAAGTGACGTTTCTCTCACTCTGTTCTGCCTCTTTCCCCGTCAACATGTAACATGTTGGATATTTAATTGTTTTTTCTAATATAAGCAAGTTAAATCCTCTGTGGTCGTAATTATTTCACCAACATAACCTACAATAGGGACAGACAGAGGAAAGCGACTTTGTTTTATACTGTTAAGATATTATAAAATAAAGTCCCCCGCCACACACTAAACTGTAACCCCCGATTTTATAACATTAGTTTTTGAATCGTCTTCCATTACGGAAAAAAAATAAATACGAATTTACATGAAAAAATAAATATTTTGAAAACCAATAAAGTAATTATGCTGCATAGCCTTGTAAAGTATAGTAAAGGGGCTAAATATTAAATAAAAATAAGCAATAAAATAAGTGAATAGTCACCTAATAACATGGTATTACGATGAGGGGAAAGAAAAAAATATAGCAAGGTGACTCCTACTATGCGGCTACTTACACTTAAAGCAATATTTGAAATGTTAGTTATTCCATATTTTTTTAAACAATTTTGATATTTTCACACAAGAATTTATTTCATTTGCTGTTTGTGGCCACGTGCCACTTCTTAAATATCTTTGCAAAATAAAGTTCCGATATCGTTATTGAATTGAATGAACATTGATGATGGCCATATTTTAAAGTTCTACAATTTATACCTATTACCTACTACAATTTGTGGCCAGTCATGCCCAGCGGTTTTTCATTTTGAAGCCAATAGCCCTTAAAACAAGAAAAATCTAAATCGAGGCAGCTTTGTTATTATTTAACATTGGATATGCCTTTTGTACACAGAACAGTGTCCAGATATAAAATTTGAGGTCAATTGGCCTTAAAACAAAGAAATTAAATATCGCGGCCACTTTTTCCATTCTGACATTAGTTTCGTCTTTTGTAACCAAAGTTATAGCAGATGTCGATTTTGAGGTCAATTAGCCTTAAAACAAAGAAATTCTAAATGGCGGCCACCTTATTAAATTCTGACATTGGTTCAGTCTTAGGCAACTTAAGTTATATCCAGATATCTATTTTAACGTCAATTGAGCTTATAACGAAGAAAGTCAAAATGGCGGCTACTTTAAAAATTCTAACATTACCTGCGTCAAGATCTTGCAATCAACGGCAAGCCAAAAGTAGCGAAAGAAAAATAATCTGCAGATGTTCAGTTTTCACACATTTTGCAGAAATAGGCCCGAGCTATATTATGTACACTCTCGGCAGAGTATGAACACTTTTTTGAACGTACATGTACGCTCCTGGCACGCGAGAGCGTAAATGACAAATGAAATAATTACTCTTTTAATAAGCCGTGATTTTTTAAAGAATATGCGGACTCAATACTCATATGCCGCATTCATTATGTCATAGAGCCGAGACAGCGAAAACAGGAATTTTGTGGCATGACAACATGTCAATGTAAAACTAATTATAATTATTACTTATTATTCTACAAATAACCGAGAGAATCAATGTGGCAAAAATGTGGATAATATTATTTTAATACTTATTTCAGTCATTATTTTGTTCAAATAGAATATTTTATTGACGTAAACACGACAAAAAAATTGCGTACGTCCATTCCTTGGAACGGCGCTCGCCGTACTCCCCCTGTCGCCCGGCAGAGACCCGCTTCAATAGTCCGAGCGGAAACTCGAAAAATGTAAATAAATGACTTAAAATTATCGTAAATCAAAAAAACATTTCTGCAATATCGACAATAAATGTGTTCTCTATTAATAAATGTAAGTTTTATATTCATTAATACATTGATGGAAAAGTTGATACCCAATTTAAGTGAAAGTACTAGTTTTTTTATTTCGTTTATATTTTTCTTAACAAATGATAAATTGAAAATCTAATTCTGCAAAATTAAAGTTAATGAATCAAATTATTATATATATTTTCCATGTCATGTTGTTCAAAAAATAAAACATTAAAAAGTAATTAAAATTACATTCCGCCCGCATTAAAAAGTTTTTCCGGGATAAAGTCCTGGTTTATATTTTCCCGGGATAAAAAGTAGCCTATGTGTTAATCCAGGATATGATCTACCCGTGCGCCAAATTTCATCGAAATCCGTTCAGTAGTTTTTGCGTGAAAGAGGAACAAACATCCTTACATCCAAACATCCAAACATCTAAACATCCATACATTCTTACAAACTTTCGCCTTTATAATATTAGTAGGATTAATCAAGTTGTACACGCTAGCTGTAAGTTTCCGAATAAGTAAAAAATAAAATATCGTTTATTTATCAGATGAGTAACAATGCAACTAGAACATATTTAGAATTTTTTTCTAACAAGATTTATAGATACTGCGGTGTCCATTTACTAGCAAGCAGACTAAAAACAAAAATAAGTGTACAATACAGCAATTGATACAATTGCGCAACAATATAGTGGTATTGTGCAGACAAACGGCGAGGATCGGTTGACGGACACTAGCACAGCCAGTACAAGATCTCTGCCTCCACGAAATACGCTAGATACCACTTATTTCGACCAGTTAGATTCGATGTCCTACTTGTCCCCAATATCCGTATAATTTTGGCAATAAAAGCCAAATAAATATTATTTTATTAAAGGCCAAGTCAAATCTAACCTACTTTAAGATCTCACATTTTTAAATAACAGCAACTGTTATAGGTATTCAATAAAGCAACGAAATAGAGTTTAATACTTGTTCATAATGTTATTTTGTTCCTATAAATACATATTTGGATTTTGCGTAAAACTTGGCGTTCATGTAGATCTCCATTCTTGGGCTAAAATGCCCCCCACACCCTAAAGGATGCCACTGAGTCGCCTCTTACGTCTGTGCTGCCTCTTACAGACAGGTGGATGCCGTGGCGTAACTCTTTATATGCCCCCAGGATCAAAAGTTTGTGCAACTTTCCAACCACCTTCTCTATTGAAATTTTGATGTTTTTTTAATTTTAAATAGCCTCGCGAATCATCCCAGGAAGGAATCGGTGTTCTTTAGATTTGTGGCTTCTCTAATCTGAGAATTATCTAATCTAATAATTTCCATAATTATAACTTCGTAGAGCGTCGAAGTTTCACGTCAGCTATATGTTCTTTTACGCGGGTTCCTATGTTTCTCTTTGTTTGACCTACATAAGAGGCTACAGTCGAAGCCTATCTAGTATACGCCAGTACAAGATTGCGTCAAAAATCAAAATTGTAGCTGAGAAGTTAACAGAGACTAACATCCTGGTATAATATGCAGAACTACTTAAACATTGCCTTACACCTAGCTATATATTGTGGAATGGTCAATTCTATGTAGAAAGGGTAGCGATGGGCTGACTTTTATCTCCAGTTGTCGCCGATATTTTCTTGGAGGACTTCGAGATGACAGCCCTGAATACAGATTCGGTGACTGGTCTCACCAACGTTTTACAAACGACATATCGTAGATATTGTAGTAGCTTTTACTTTTCGGACAACCAACAACTCACTCCGCCCCGTGACCATGAAGGCTGCAAAGTCTTCGAAACGTCGGGGAAAATATAAATTTAAAAAACCGCGATAAAATCCTAAAATAGTTTAATATCAACTAATAATTTATTTACGAACCCTAGATTCGTACATAAAACTATTATTATTTGAAAAGGCCGGCTCTTTTAATCACGTAATCCCGTGTTACTTACCACTTCATACGTTAGTGGTCGCTTCCGGAACGACCGTATCGCGTACTATGGTCAATCTTCAAATTAATTGATAATGCTGGTCTAGACATTCATTTCCGCTTTCAGTTCGTTGACACAAGGAGTTTATCGATCTAGTGGCCACTGATAAAAGAAAATTGTGTAATTTAAATTTTCTAATAGTTAGGAAGGTGTGAATTTGTTGTGCGCTAACACTTGCAAGTTAATATAGGTACCTACTGTAATAATAAACTAAATTCAACTACCGATATTTAACCGTTTAGGTAAACAAATATTACAGTTATGTCATAACCGATCAGCTTAAAAACCTAAAAATAAAAACGAACGATACTTAGTTCCTTAATGCTTTTGGAGCTCATACATAATATGTAGGTATGTTTTATATGGCTTTTATTATTTTGATGATTTTCACACAACCATGGAATATAAATTAGTACTTAGGTACTATACTTGGGAACGTAATAGAATTTTACAACATTTTATTTATTTTCGTGTTTTGCAGCATCCAGATATACAACAATACATTATCAACAAATTAAATGTTATTTTTCATCCTTTTTATTTTAATATTTTATGTCAATGCCAAGCATCTACAGGCTGAAAGATTCAGATTATGCCACCAGATGATAGAGTTCACGACGTGCACGTTCCCTATAGGTACGTTAATAGGCGAGTTTCTAATGGACCCCATTAGAAACTCGCAGAACAGTTATCGAAAAGGGTTAAGCAAGCAATATGGTTAAACGTTTCGCGGATTAAGCCATTAACTGATCTGTCCCAAGCGTTCAGTCCTAAACGATTCCAGTCTGTGCCATTTTCAACATATACCGACGCCAATAACGTCAGTCGTCACGGGCACGTCAAAAATGTTGTCCAAGACACAGTGTGATTGCGCAATGCTACATATTATGCACTATAATGGATAAAATTTGGGTGGTTGACTACTTTTGTTTAACATACATTATGATGTATGTTATCCAAAATCTAGCGGAACAAGAATATTCAAAAGCCACGCAATAATAAATCATTTACATTGCTGAATCTGCAAATTAACTTAATAAAAAAATTCCAAATTAAACTTTATTTTGGACGCATTTTGTCCAATTTTTTTTTGTTGCCTTCGAATACAAACGAGCTAACGACCTACCTGATGATCACATAGCGCTTAGGAAACACCGTGGGAGGAAGTTCATTCCAGAGTGAACACGTACGAGGTAAAAATGATCTCTGGAAGCTTACAGTGCTGGCAGTGGGCGTTACTAGGTGGAACAGATGTACTTTTCTGTGAGAACGCGAAGACCGGTAGTAAAATGGAAATGACGGTGACATCTCGAACAGTTCCTCAGAGCACTTCCCGTGGAAGAGCTGATAGAGTACGCAAAGAGACCCAACGTCTCTTAGCATACCTGACGGTTCCATACGGTCTGAGAACTTAGGATCGTCTATGATTTGAGCAGCACGCCTCTGTAAGGAGTCAATTAGTTTCTGGGTTCCCCAGCCCAGTGGTGCGAGTATTACTACAGGCCGGATTTGTGCTTTGTAAAACAACAGTATTTGTTATGTCGTGATGTACGGTTTAGTTCTGTTAAGGACAACCAATTTCCTTGAGGCTAATTTAGCCTTAGTTTCCACGTAATTCCCAAACTGGACACCAGTCGAGATCCTGATTCCAAGTATCTCGAAACTCTCGGGAGATCTGCAGGGAAACTCCTTGGAACTGTAGCGCCATGACAAAAGGATCCTTCTTCGCAGTGAACGAGCACACCTGTGTCTTAGTGAGGTAGAACTTAACCAGGCTCAGACTAGCCCATTCGGACACCCCATCACCAAAAAAATATTTTACGTATTTTCACTTTCAGTGGTATTCTTGCGTTGGGTTTTGTTGGGACTATTTCATCATCACTACATAGTATAAAACACAGTCGCTTCCCGCTGTCTGTCCCAATGTACGCTTGGATCTTTCAAACTACGCAACGGATTTTGATGTGGTTTTTTGAATTTATAGAGTGATTCAAGAGGAAAGTTTATATGTATAATACATGCACAATATAGTGATAATTTTCAAGGTTTGTAATGTGATGTCGTAAATGAACACATCTTTTGGCGCTTACATTGCAATCGCACTACACTGTTTTAAACCTTAAAAAGGACTACAAAAAAGTCCGGATGGTATGTGTCTATCCCTTAGGGAGAACCCACAATAACCATTTTTTATCCTTTACTTTTAACGACAAATAATGGCTTATTTACGAAGCTATTTTAAGCAATACAGCATCAATTAAGTACCATAAATACATTATGTATTTAATATAGATCAATATGGCCCATCAGAGCATGTACTTCAAATAAATATTTTCGAAGAAATTACAGATTTAAAATGCAGGGACATAGTGGTTGCGGTACCGGCCGGGGGGCTGGCGGCGCGTGCCTATAAGCAGCGCGTCGCGCTTTAACGGTGACGGAAAACATTTGAAAATAATAATTTGAAAATATAATTTTTAAGATTGTTTAGTTAGGTGTGCACTGTGCATCCATACAGTTGTAATTGCCATTTATACGATGTCGATATCTAATATTATTTTGTAGGAAGGCGCGGCGACGCAAACTAGATGCATGTGCAATATAGGGGCAAGGGGTGTGGCCGACGTGCCATTGGCTCGAGCGCGATATCTCCACCGACAAGGGTTGCAACCGCTGTAGATAGCCTGACGATCATCGGGTTCACGGTCTTAGTTCTACTTATGTATGATTGAGATTGCCTAATCATCAATCAACCTATTGGTTGGATCACTAGCACAGCAATAGGTACCTACCACCTAATATTTTGTCTATTTAACATCAAAAAGAGAAACGAACAAACTTATCCACGACTGAATTACCATCACGACACTTAAAATGCACCCTTTTATTTAAATTAGTAAGTATATAGAACTATGGTGAACCGGCTGGACGACGCTCCCTGCGCAACATCTATCAACAAAATACAATAATAGACCATTGTTAATGAACTTACTTGGCGAAGTGGATTACCTGCTTGCATTACCCCGACATGAAATTGTGTTGGGGACGAAAAGAGTCTATTGTTACTAAGAAACTACCAACTGGCATATGTACCGTCACGATGCACACAGCTGTCTATAATACGAAATACAAATCATTAGAAGGCAAGTGCTGATCTTTATATCAATTTTGGATAGCAAATACAAAGGTATAAATGTCTATGAACATATACAAATATCCGCTGGGCTTAACAAAATACAGTTTTTACATCACAAACAATGCGCAAAATTCATGTATGTACTTAGTACTTTCATATTACATATTTCGTAATAGGTTATTGGATATAGTTCAGTTCCTAATCTACTGCGCCCAATAACAACGAAAACCAATTTTATTTGAACGTTCGGTTGGCCGCTGTTTTTGCTCTTGATCGTCATCAAATAATCTTGTTTTTCTATAATATACTTGCAAAATTAGGTACCTAGTTACTTACTATACTTTCAAAAGCAACACTCCAACGGCCTCCTTCCCTCTCGCCCCTCACCATCATCTATAGTGCCACCAGTAATTGAGCCATAGGTACTAGCCAGAAAAGTTGGAACACTTTCTTTTCGACGGCTCCGTAGAACAAAGTCGTATATGCAAAATGAAGCTTTTCAGTAGAGCGCTTTGAAAGACTAAGTTAATTGTGATAATCACAAGTTATAGTGAACAAAACATTATATTCTATAGGGTTCAGTAACAACTTTGAACTTAATGTGTGAAAATAGCACTAATTCGCACATGAATACAAACTAACGACTTTCAAAGCGCTCTACTGAAAAGCTAACATTTTGCATATACGACTTTGTTCTACGGAGCCGTCGTTTTCTTTACCGTCCTCTTGTAGCGGTCTCACTCAAGCTTCCCTTTTTTATCCCTTCGGCGCATTAGGGACGGCTGCGGGCTTCCTCTGACGAAATGTGCGAAGTTGTCGTCCGCAACCGCCCCTGCGAGCTGCGCGGTGCTGGTTAATACAGCCCGTCTCCTGTTGTGGGGGGGCACTTTACGGTGGACAGGCCTCTGCCGACCTCACCCGATGGCTCCTATTAGTCGCTTCCTACAACAGGCAGGGGATACCGTGGTGGAATTCGAAAATTCAAAATATAAATTCTTTTTGTATGACTTTTTGTATCGCGACAACCGACAAATAACGCTGTTTAATACGTGCATCCTAAAGTCCAATATCGTATAGTCCGCGCCAGCTAACTTTGCAATAAAGCACATTGACCTTTACTTTTTTAGTCAGGTATGACAAACCTTTGGCACAGGATAAAAATATTTATTGTGTTTAATTGTAGACACATTTAAAAGGGACATTACTAGTGCACCCCTTTTACGTCGTGCGTATTCCGTCCCATGATATGATAGGGGGAGCCTACTGCCATATCGGGTACAGATTCCATGAGACTTCGTGCTGATACTGAGAAAAACCCAATATCACTGCCCAAACCGGGGATTGAACCCGAGACCTCAGCATTGCAGTCGTACTGTAATACAACTACGCCACCGAGGCAGTCATTACTCATTAGTACTTAATTCATTTATGATTTTTAAAAAGAAGGAAGTTCGATTTCTTTTTGGCCTTTGTTTTTTTGATATATCACACAAAAGTTATTCATTTGATCCAAAATGAAATGATGATTACTGATAAATATACACTTTTTTCATCATCATCGTCCAAATATTTTTTTTTTTATTTAAATAGAACGTATTAAGTATGTTTAACGCGCCGCTGTTGCTTAGTGTTGTTGAGGTGATATCTCACCAGTATTATCATACTGCATATGCCATTTATAACTTGTTTCAACAACTATAATTGTTTATTCAATTTGGATACTTTGGAGATCGAAGTCGATGCGTAGTTCAGGGCTAAGGCAGCTGGTATATCCCGCTCCCTAGCCGAGACAATGGGAACTGTTATAATGTATTTTACGGACAAGAGTCAACAGGGGCTGTCTGCTTAAACCGACGGGTGCACAGCTGCTACTGCCTTACGTTAGAACAGCGTTAGACACATCCGATTGGCGCGTATGCGTGCGTCAATCTTTGAACTGTTATGGATAATAATACTGCACTTAATTTGTTAGTGTAAGATTTAATTAGACCTGTTAAGCGAAAATCTCTTAGGTGACCGTTTCATGTGCTCCACTTAAACATTATCGATTGTATCTGTACTATTTTATATAATAAAGATTCTGGAGATTTTATATGTTTATTAAAAGTACCTAAACCCATAATCACCAAATGGATTTCCATAAAATGCAACAACTAGCTGGGTGTTCGTTAACAATATTTGTTTTACCTATAAATAGTTAGGTATTAAAGTACCTACGTAATATCTTAGAATATCTCATAATTAGGGGATATGTTCCCTTAATTGTGTTGAGTATTATGTTCACAATATCTTATTTTTATAAATTACGTAATACGATATTTCCAAACGCTTTTAGAACTTATAACTACGTATGTTTTATACAGCTTTTATTATTTTTGACGATTTTCGCATCACCATGGAATGTCAGTACCTACTTAGGTACTATTCTTGGGAACAATAAAATTTCATATCATTTAATTTGTTTATTTTTATTAAGTAAAAAAAATATTAATATCTTCATCAAATAATTACACATTTTTTTTTCTTAATAATGGCCCTCCTGCCAGTAGCCTGACAAGAGTCGGCTTTTCTGGCCACACCGGTCTTTAAGCCTGCACTACACCACTCGCGAAGTTGATCGAAGTTGGCCGAATAAGATAGTGTGGAAGGGCCTTAGAGTAAGTATAACTACTGTAGAGCGCTAATATCGCACCGTGCGCCCACTACCCAGCGTAGGCAGGTGAACTATAGCTACTTATATAGAAATGTTGGCGACTGCTAGGGATGGGCACGCGAGTAGTTGTATTACAGTACGACTGCAAAGCTGAGGTCTCAGGTTCGATCCCCGGGTCGGGCAAAGTTATATTGAGTTTTTCTATTCATTATCAGCTCGGAGTCTGGAATTTGTGCCCGATATGGCGATAGGCACTCCTCTCCACACAGATTCAACGAAGAAACATTCCAATACAAAAAACATAACAAATCCCCCAACCCGGTTGGTCACCGTGGGGGATTATGACCACAACCCTCCAAAGAAAATCACAATCTCAACGAACACAAAGACAAAACAAAATCATCAACTAAAAATATTAACATACAATGTTAAGACTCTATCTTCATATGAACGTTTATTGGAACTCGAAAAATGCTTAAGTACTATAAACTATGATATTATGGGAATCTCGGAAGTAAGACGTCGTGGTTGTGAAATTAAAGAACATGAGAACTTTATACTCTGCTACATGGGACAGACAGCAGGACAATATGGTGTGGGCTTCATAATAAACAAGACAATAAAAAACAATATCGAGAGCTTCATCGGTATATCAGAGCGCTTAGCTATACTCAACATAGATATAGGAGGCCACAAGCTATCCATTCTGCAAGTCTACTTCCCTACGACAGATGCAAAAGAAACTGAAATCGACGAATTATATGAGTCCATCGAGAAAGCACTAACAACAGCGCACCCACATTTCATACTTATGGGCGATTTCAACGCTAAGGTAGGAGCACCTAAAGAAAATGAAGACTTGGTCGTGAAACAACATGGACACGGCACTAGGAATAATAGGGGACAGAAACTTGTAAACTTTGCGCTCGAACATAAGTTGACAATAATAAATACCTGCTTTAAGAAAAATCCAAACCGAAAATGGACTTGGATTTCGCCGAATGGGCTTCACAAAAACGAGATTGACTATATTCTCACAAACCAACCAAAATCATTTGAGAACCTCGAAGTTTTGAACCTGAACTACCCGTCTGACCACCGTGCAATAAGAGGAACATTAAAGCTCTCCAAACATAAACTAAGCAGAGCCCGATTTACCAATAAACAAGGATACCAACTTAGAAGTGCAGAGGAAATAAAAAAGTATAAGGACAACCTTAAATTAAAACTATCTGAAGTAGCAAATTACCAAACAAGCGAATCGGTAAATACTTGTTATGATAAAATTAGTAATGCTATTACTGAAAGCCTAAAATTTGCAAAAACAAACAATAGAAATCAAAAACATAAAATATTACAAGAGAGAACTGAAAAACTACTACAAAGAAGAAAAGTACTACAGTCAACTAAAAATAAAACTCGCTCCATGAAAAATGAACTCTCTGCCTTATACAAAATAGTCAATAAATATATAAAAAAAGATTATTTAAAATACAGACAAGACACTATAAAGAGATACCTACAGCTTTGCGGTAGCACAAAGAAACCATTTAAGGAGCTTCGAACAAACAATTGCTGGATAAAAGGATTGAAAAATCAGAACAGAGATGTATACAAGCGAAACGATATTGTAAATACTGCTACGGAGTTTTATAGAAATCTATACAGTTGCAATAATAACAACATAACAACACCAATCAACAGCAAAGAAGGCCAATTTAATGACTATATAGAGATCAAGGAAACCGAAGTTATAGAAGCAATAAAAAAACTTAGACTAGAAAAAAGCCCAGGCTCCGACAACATCACAAACGAAGCACTGAAAGCTGCTCAGTTAATTCTGGCTGCACCGTTAGCCAAACTCTTCAACTTGATACTCCAACACTCCGTAACTCCCACTCAGTGGTCGGAAGCAAACATCATATTATTGTATAAAAAGGGAGACCCTAAAAATATTGGCAACTATAGACCAATCAGCCTACTTCCTAGCCTTTACAAATTGTTCTCTACAATTATTAATAAACGAATAAGTAAAACACTAGAAACAAAGCAACCCGTGGAACAAGCGGGCTTTAGAAAAGGCTTTTCAACAATTGACCACATCCACACTATAGAGTTAATAATAGAAAAATATCAAGAACAACAGAGAACTCTATATATAACTTTTATTGACTACCAGAAAGCTTTCGACTCCGTTTCACACAACAGCATATGGGAAAGCTTGTCAGAGCAAGGTGTTGAAGAAGTATATATAAAAACCATCCAAAGTATATACAATAACAATAAAGGAAGGATCAAACTCGACTCCATCGGCCCTCGTTTTCCCATAAAAAGGGGAGTAAGACAGGGGGACCCCCTTTCCCCAATACTATTTATATCAATACTGGAAAACATCATGGGCAAGCTGGATTTTCACAGATTAGGACTCTATATAAAAGGAGAATATTTAAGTCATCTTCGGTTCGCAGACGACCTAGTACTTCTGTCAGAGACGGCCGGCCAGATGCAACACATGATAGAGTCTCTACACCAAGCCAGTGCTAAGGTGGGACTTGAGATGAATCTAACTAAAACCAAGATAATGACCAACAACAGCTGGAAAAACCCTATAATAATCAATGGAGAGCCACTAGAACATGTTGAGAAATACATATACTTGGGAAAAATGCTAAGTTTTGCCAAAAACAGCGACATACTAGAAATAGAAAGAAGGGTTCAATCAACATGGAAAAAATATTGGAACCTAAAAGAAATTTTTAAAAGTAATATGCCTACAGACATCAAAACAAAAGTTATGAACTCTAGTCTCTTACCATGCCTCACATATGGGTGCCAGACGTGGAAGTTCTCCTCTAAATCCACAAATAAAATCAGGACCTGTCAAAGGGGGCTAGAGAGGAGTATGCTCAACATAAGGAAGATAGATAAAGTAAGACATACTAAGATAAGAGAAACCACCAAAGCGACCGACGCTCTAACTTATGCATTAAAACTAAAATGGAAATGGGCTGGCCATGTCGCGAGATATACAGACCATAGATGGACTGCGAGAGTAACAACGTGGAGCGGCCCAGCGGGCAAGAGAAGCCGAGGGAGACCACTAACCAGATGGGAAGACGACCTCAGACGGACAGCTGGCTCAAACTGGATAGACGTAGCACAGGACAAAGACGCATGGGCATCTTTGGAGGAGGCCTATACCCGATCCGGGGTTCTTGCTGACTAATCTTAGTTACAATTAGGTTTTTATTTTATTTTATTTTATTTACTGTTTAGATATAAAAAAAAAAAAAAAAAAAAAAAAAAAAAAAAAAAAAAATGTAAAAGCAAGAAATAAATGGCTTATTTATTTATTTATTTATTTTATGGCGATAGGCTCGCCCCCTATCACATCATGAGACGGAATAATGGCGAAAAGTGGTTGCACTAGTTGCGCCTCTGCCTACCCCTTCGGGGATAACAGGCGTGAGTGTATATTTATATGTAGCACCGTATTTATAGTTTGAAATACGTGTCCAAAACAATTAGCATTTGAAAAAGCCAAGTTTGATGACCAAATCATTTCCTAATGATTGGTGAGTTTAGAGTGTGCGCGATTGTTTCAACTTGCAAATTGATGCAAACCGAATGAGACTTTTACAGTATAGTAGCATCGTTTGTCATGTTATTATTAGGACGTCAGTGTTAGTGATAGCCAAGCACAGATTACACGCGGTGTATACACAAGACGTGTAGGTACCGAGCAGTAGTTGCAACCGGATTCTTGTGCGGTCGTCTGCATCTCGGGTATCAACGTGCATAATATTGCAATTACATTAATTACCACTGCTGTAATAAAAGTCGTCACTCGGGGCAGGAGGTGAACTATATTTGCATAAGTCTCAGAGTAAGTAACCTATAGAGCGCTAATATCGCACCGTGCGCCCGCTACCCAGCGTAGGCAGGTGAACTATAGCTACTTATATAGAAATGTTGGCGACTGCTAGGGATGGGCACGCGAGCAGCACCAACGCAACAGTTATCGATAAATACAGGTCCGGTGGCGCGGTACATATTGTTGTTAAATATTGTGTTTCTACAAAATGTAGCCTTGTGAGTAATTTTAAGCGTATTGCATTAATATAGATAAAAGCTATGCTGCGAATTGGTGTAGTGCCATGTGGAATGATTTATAAACACGGTACCTCAAGAGCAGTTTTTACAAGCAATAAGAACCAAGAATATTAATGGATATCCATTATAATTGAACCAATGGATATAAACCGAGCATCGCACCATGGATTTCTTAGCCAGTCTCCCCAAGCCTAAAATAGTCACGTCTAGTTTTTGAAATATTTATTACCAATGATAAAAAAATTACAAATAAAAAAAATATCTTAATGATTGCTAACTTATACTGTCAAGGCCCGCGATAGAAGCTATGCAATAGCTTTAAAATATCATCGTAATCAGTCAATTTTTAGGAACAGTAATTATTTCTTCCATTTCATAAACAAAAACGCAATTATTAATTGGCTTAAAAATCACACACAGACAAAAACAGTTACCTAAGCTACATTATATTAATCATCGCCTTCGATAGTAATAAATACGTATGCATATGAAAATATTACATCGATTCTGGTATCGACGCATAACATCACTATCGAAAAAGCGGGACGCGGGGCAGTGCGGGGGGTACAAGCGTTTGCCTCCCGTGCGTCTTTCATACCGCGACGCGTGATTTCAATTTTACCTAAAAATATATTGAAATATGGCTTGCCTGTGAAACGTGATATTAGAATTCTGTTTAGTGTGTTTCCGAGTGTCGTTTTTACAACATTCCACATACCATTTAACCATTTTGCAGTATTAATAATCAAATATTCGCATAGATCTCACTCGCGTGTGCTCACACCGTTCCTACTCGAGTGACTACAAGCGCTTGCGGCCGGCGCAGGACGATGTTCCCACCCGTGCCTATTGTTCCCACCTGCATACACGCGCTCTATAGTAGTTATACTTACTCTAAGGGAAGGGCACTTCGCTTCGCTTCGTGCAACCTCGGCTCGCCTCGAGCGACTTCCAGACGTTGTCGGTTTTTGCGCCCGAGTCAAAGGACTCGAAGTGTCCCGAGGTTTGAACACGAAGCGTCTTACTGCACTACTCGGCTCACTTCAGTTCGCATCGAGACGTCATGAGCACAGGTTGTATTCAACGTTCCGTAGGTAGTTCACAGAACACGATTAACAGTACTGTTGTAATCTTTAAAACTACGCAACGAATTTTGATGCGGTTTTTTATAAATAGATAGCTGATAGAGTGATTCAACCGGAAGGTTTTTATGTACTTTTAGCTCGAAAGAACTTATTAACGCGGGCGGAGCCGCGGGCAAAAGCTGATCTATAATAATATATTGCAATTAAAACAACGATATTTATTTAGAGCTTTGCGGTATAACGTTACAAAAGCCCCTTATTCACTTATGGCACCATTTTTACAACGCCAGCACCATCTATCAAAAAACCTGATTTAAAATTAAAATATTTCCTACAAAAAAAATTAGCTAAATCCGGGGACAAAATAGCTGATCTATAATGTGTTGATCCAGGATTAGGTTTATCCATGTGCCAAATATCATCGAAATCCGTTCAGTAGTTTTGGCATTTACTTCTAAAAAATATTAGCATCATACTACTGCCTCGGTGGCGTAGTTGTATCGTGTACGACTGCAAAGCTGAGGTCTCGGGTTTGATCCCCGGGTCGGGCAAAGTGATATTGAGTTTTTTTTTTCTATTCAGTATCAGCCCGGACTGGAATTTGTGCCCGATATGGTGATAGGCTCGCCACCTATCACATCATGGGACGGAATAACGGCGAAAAGTGGATGCACTACTTGCGCCTCTGCCTATCCCTTCGGGGATAACAGACGTGAGTACGTGTGTGTGTGTATTAGCATCATGCATCCATTTCTTTTAAATTTTCGTTGAATTATAAATACGCACGTAGTTATAATACGCGAGAGTACACATTGCAACGGCAGCTGGTACTTGAACGTCATCCATGATGCCTATCGTGCGGGCGCCGGGCGACTGAGCTCCTCGCGAGGTTGCACGAGTGTGTAGCCACATAGTTCGGACTTCGGTGAACTTCGACGAGTACTTCGTCGAGGTAACTTTGCGAGTGGTGTAGTGCAGGCTTTAGGGTGAACGCAGAAGGCGCTCGCAACCCTTTGAATTAAGTGACCATGCTGAGGGCAACCCACTAACGGGTTACGAACCTCTGCTCAGGACGGCCACTGAGAGAGGATGAGACATCAACGATTAGTGGGCAAGATTGGTGTTTAACCTAATCCTATCCGTTTATTTCGTTGGCACGCGGGTCGGAACTGTTAGGGGTTCGGGGGGACGACGGGAAGCGCGGCGAGGTCCTCGACTGCGAGGACAGAACTGCGGTCCTGTCCAGTGTAAGAGTTTCAAGAACTCGTTCTTACGGCGGATGGCCAGAGTGATTTCGTACTCTGGATCGATTAATACGAAACGCGGCCGTCTCCATTTGGCGCGGTCGAATGGAGAATAATTACACATAGTAGAACCGTAATTGGAGTCACCTTTTAGGCAAGTAGGTAAGTATTTAATATAATTGTGTTAGGGAACTACGCTCTTCCTTAATCAGATATATACTTGCAGGATGTGTACTTATTATTAAAAAATAATCAATAATATTGTAATATCTCTCAGTAGGTGTGTGTATTGCGTTGAGTATGTGCGTTTTATGCTTTGGAGCATCTAGATACATAGTAACACATTATCAACAAATTAAATGTTATTTTTTCATCCTTTTAATGATTATTTTACGTCAATTCCAAGTATCGATATGCTGAAAAGGAGTCAGATTGCGTAACCAGACGGCAAAGCTTACGACGTGCACATTCCCTATACGGCGTATTCCTTATGCGCAGTCACGAAATATAATCCTGTATATTGCTATTTGCTACTCTACCCCAAGGGCTGGATATCACAGACCACGAAACTGGTATTTCCAAGTTGTGCGTGTTGTAAATAAATCAATTGTTTATTACTAGCAGCGTTTTTTTTTTTTTAAGTAAGCATTGCGCAGGCGCGGGCAGCTGCAGACAGCTAATGCGCCGAACTCCGCCGAAGAAGGCCTCCGTGGAGTTTTAGGTGGTATTGCCGTGCGTAGAGTGTTGCGTTTCGACCTTACTCGAATTTACGAATGCTCTTGATTAACCCCTGAAATGCCGCCGGGCTCAGTTTGCGTAAAAGACGCGTGCGTGCCGCCCATACATTTGAAAAAATCGGATTTTTTGTGTAAAGGATGTTCTAATTTATACACCATAAAATTATTTTAGTACGAATTTTGAAATTATTTATTTACTTGTTTTTTATGGATCAATGGTCACTAAAATATTCAGAAACATTGTGAGATTTGCCATAGACGGCCGCCATTTTTAATTTCTTTGTTTTGAGGCCGATTGACCTCAAAATCGAAATCTGGGTTTACCTTTGGTTACAAAAGACGGATCCAATGCTTCAATTGAGAAAAATGGCCGCCATTTTGAATTGCTTTGTTTTAAGGCCAATCGACCTCAAAACCGATATCTGGGCAGGCCTTTAGGTACAGAAGACGGATCCAATGTAAGAATTGAAAAAAGTGGCCGCCATTTTGAATTTCTTTGTTTTAAGGCCAATCGACCTCAAAATCGATATCTGGGCAGGCCTGTAGGTACAAAAGACGGATCCAATGTCAGATCTGAAAAAGGTCACTATAACTATTTTTTACCCTGTGCCAAAGGGTTGTCATACCTGACTAAACGAATAAAGGTCAATGTGCTTTATTGCCACGTTATATGGCGTGGGTGATTGTTGTTTAAAAATCTTTTCTATTGATTTAGTAGACATACTTAATACATTTCCATAAATGTATTTTAAAATTCTATCTAGAGTTAGTAATTACCATCTAGAATCTAAATTAGACATTAAGATCTGAGCCCAAATTGTGATTATTTTACTAATACATACTTGTTACAAATGCAAATGTAACCTGTGTTAAAATCATCAAGTTCTCGCAGGAATATACTTATTGCGCAAGAACTTGCGAGACGAGTTTCCATTAGCGGCAATGTTTAAATGAATATACAAATGCGTCTTGCTGCAAATACTGCGAGCTTCAAAATTTGCAGAAGTCAGCTTGCCGAGGCTGTTTACATCGTTGAAATCGCTTGCAGAAGACAACTTTTGCGGTTTTTTTTTTGTTAATCTAAATCCCACTTTACCCGAAAATTGGTAATGGGTTTTGGTTGTTTGGATGTATGATAGAAGTAAATAAATCGATAATGTGGCAGTGTTTGCGACTCACAGTAATTGTGGTCACAACTGCCTTGAAGATATTGAACGACAAGGTACATCTTACCTACAGTCACATGTATTTCCCGAAACCTATCGCCTGTTATTCGACGTCTAGAGGCTATTTGGTCGCTGGTTTTTACTGAGGCCCTCTAATGTGTTTATGTGGCATGTGGTGTTTTTTTTAATTTCTACTAGCAACAAGTGGACTAAAGGATCTCACTAACGAGCTTACCGACCGTCTAAGTATCGTAGCTAAAATCTACAATGCTGACCATGAATTTCAAAATATGTTTCCTTTTTTAAGACAGCGTCCAGACTTCAAAATGTGCAGGAAATCACGTTAGGCCATCGCCACACCATGCAGACACTCCGTCAATTTCTAAAACTGCGGACCTGAGTTTTGGCAGGAACTTGGAAGTGTCATGAGGTGCTTTTTAATTCATTATTTTGATGATACTTAGTGTTATAGTGCATAATTATATCTGTATATTATCCAATGTATATATATATATATCCAATATAATATTATAGGACTCAAATGAAGTGAATTGAAATAAATATGCTAATCAAGGGGTGTTTTTTGTTGCCGCCAAAACTCCTCGATAAAGTCTTGGTAAGGTAGGTAGCCATTGCTTTACTTCGACACAGTAGTTAATCACTACATAGTATAAAACAAAGTCGCTTCCCGCTGTCTGTCCCTATGTCCTCATGTCCCTATGTATGCTTAAATCTTTAAAACTACGCAACGGATTTTGATGTGGTTTTTTTTTAATAGATAGAGTGATTCGAGAGGAAGGTTTATAATTGTATAATACATGCATAATATAGTAGAGAAACATTGATAATTTAAAAGGTTTCTAATGTGATGTCGTAGATAAACACATTTTTTTGCAGTTACATTGCAGACGCTGGCTAAACTCTACGAGATAGATCAAAATAATGTACTGCACTTTTGTACACCTTAAAAAGGTCTACAAAAAAGTCTGCGATGGTATATGTCTATCTCTTAGGCATAACCCACAATAACCATTTTTTATCCTTTACTTTTGACGAGAAATAATGGCTTATTTACGAAGCGATTTTAAGTCATACAGCATTAATCCTCATCCAATTAAGTACCATAAATACATTGTGCATTTAATATAGATCAATATGGCCCTTTACCACATGTTATATAAATAAATATTTTCGAAGATATTACAGATTTAAAATGCACGGACATAGCGGTCGCGGCGGTACCGGCCGGGGGGGTCGGCGGCGCGTGTCTATAAATGAGAAAGTATGGAGATAGTTTGAGATCCAGAGTTGGACATAGGCTACTTTATCCCGGAAGAACATAAATCGGTAATTTTATCTCGGTTTTTTTTTCTCGCGAGTGGAGCCGTCCATGTCACGCCACTGAACAGATTTCGATGAAATTTGGAAGGGACATAGCTTAAGACCCTGGGAAGGACCTAGACTAATTCTTATCTCAGAAAAACTTCACCAATGGATGGAGTGATTCAAGAGGAATGCTTATGTGTATATGACATAAATATTTTGTATGACAAAAACTAATTTCAGCATGTAATATGCTTTGCTACCTGAGCGAAGCCAGGGCGGGCCGCTAGTACTGAGGATAAAAAAGAAACAATACGACTGTAACTTATTTTAAAAAATGTCTAACCAAAAACTGACATATGCGCAAACCGCGCCTTGCTAAAGAGAAAAAAAAAACTACGGACCCATGTCTATTCTATTCTGCGTTCCACGCAACTTGAAAGTGATACTAGCACAGCAAAGTAAGTATTCAGTGAATCGAACGTTAGTGCGCTAAATAAAACGTCGCCTCACACCGTCCATTCAGATACTTCCTATCTACTATCCATTTGGACGACGAGGTTCATTTTGAAATATCAACAGTCGGGCAATGAACTAGATTAAAAATAATGTGTTTTTAAAAATTAAGTAGGTGTTGCTCGCGCTAGTACGACGCCAGCGCCATCTACTGTGATAATATATGTGATTATATCCATTATTTCCCATAGGAACAAATTACCGGGATAAAAAACCTTATGTGTTAACCCAGGATATGATTTACCCCTATGCCAAATTTCGTTCAAATCCGTTCAGCTGTTTCCGCCTTATAACAAACATCCAAACATTTTCACAAACTTTCGCATTTGTGATACTTACTTGAGTACATATTAGTAAGATAAGAAGTAATTTATGATACTATTTAATTAATTATTTATATTATTAATCAAATATGACCTATTTAAGTAATTGATAATGAATAGAATACAAAAAGTATACTTACATATCCACTCTAATAATTTAATCTTAAGTACTTACGAAGTGAACTTTATTTTGGGTAATAAAGTAATGCTTAAGTACTAAGTACTTAGGTATTGTCTACCTATCATAATACCTATGTGGAGAGGTGTAGGCATGTAAGTTATTATCTACATAATATGTACTTAATATATCTATACCTACACGTAGGTGAGATAGTAAGAAGGTAGTAGGTACGCACAGTTTTATATTGTGAATGCTTTTGCGATATTGCGAACATAAATGAATCACTCAATGACGTAGACGGCGTTGAGTTTTGTGCAAGCGTTGTATTTTGTAGCGGTCGTGTGGAGTTGTGGAGCCAGCTTTGTTTAGTGCGCTCGGTCTCGCCGCCTGAGCGCACGCATCTTTTACATTATGCGAAGTCTCGCTTTCAAGTATTATTGCTGTACATATTATACTTACATAAAACATCCGGGAGTATTTTTATGGATTTTTTGGACTCCAGCTAAATGAGAAGGTACCTCCGACCCTAAGGGTTGAACTCCGTTTTGCATTCATCGTCGTTCTGATTTAAAGCGTGGACCATTGACATTTCACTACGGTGTCTGAAAGTAACTTTTTATTTACCAGTCGTAGTCCAAATCAAACTTAGGCGGCGTAAGCTGCCCTTCAACATGAAGGGCGTTTTCTCTCGGTGAATTGACGTCTCGAATACTTGTAATTTTAAGGTGAAGCGGGACACGAGGCGGGCGACGCCTGTACCAGACGAAGTAGGCGGTGTCGGGCGACCGCCCTCTGCGGGCCCCGGGCGAGCGTTGTGGAAAACGCATGGGCGCGGGGCGCCGTCGCACGGACCCAGTAACAAATATACTTCACGAACTGTTATCGCGTTTTAGTGATTGACCGCAATCTGCTGCTTATTATCGATAGAGACAAAGCTATGCTGTGTACTTACTTTCCTAAAATTTCGTATCAATTTATAATACTATTGTGTTATCAAGAAGAGTTTCATATAATCTATACAAGTAGCATAATATCAAAAAAGTTATTAAAATCGGAGTCAATATAATAATCATGTGCGGATTTAATATACTTATTTTTTTTTTATTTATTTATTGACACTTTGTATACAATGAGTTATAAATAGTTACATAGTTGATAGAATGTATTTACTTACCTTTTAATATAGAGCTAAGGGCTTAAATCCCGTAAGTAAATTATCCCGAACTATATAAGGGCAATTCCCGAATGACGAATAATACATCTGAGCATATATCCTTGCCAAGTTTTTAATTTCTGCACACAGATGTATTGTAATTACAATTATTACTCTAACATCCAGCATAAAATAAATTATTCTTATTTACGATGACTTTATTTAGTTGCATTTTACTGTATGAATCGCTTTATGGAAAATTCTGAGAGTAAAATTTATTAAAAATAGAAACACAGGAATCTTGAAACAGGAACCCGATAAAAATCTGTACTCGCAAACTATGTAAGAATATCCCTACTTTTAGGTAAGAACTCCATATCTTTTTACTTAATGTTAATCAAGGGGATGAAAGAAAACTACATACGTACTTGTGGGAGCCATGTTATTCACGTAAAGAAAAAAATACTTATGTAACTTGTCAATGTTGCTTAAAACACTAAGATTATTACCTTTTCTATCGTTTTGTTGCAAATTTAGAAAAAATATTTTTACTTCATAATGGACGAAAGTAACTTTTTGTATGAAATAATACAAATACGTATGCTGACATAGATTAACATGTATAATTTTCTTTTGCACAGGGGTAAGTTTGCCAAGTTAAGGTGCGCGGCAAACGTTTATTTCGATAAAAGTTAAAGATCGATACTTGCGCTTCACTAAGGTGTGGCATGCTCTCCCCGCGGGCCCCGGCTCAGCCACGCCCAGCGCGCGCATTCTCAAACAGAATCCGCGCGAAATGGTTGCACGAAGAATCGACTAGAGTCGGCGTCGCTCGTTTCGTTTAGTTACGCACGTCACGTCAGTTAGGCAGCTCAGTTGAGTAGTGATCTCGATAGCTGACGAACCGTACGCACGACGCACACGTGCCACTCGCGCCCATCCCTTCTCCCGGCAAATTCGGAGCGACCGCGCCGCTCGCGTCTTGCGTCTCGGAGCTCGTTCGGTGACCAGTGACGCCGTTTGTCGACACGTTGTGCCGCCGACACTAGTCGCATTCGGTGCCGTTCCGCCCGGTGCCTTGTCTACTTATATTATGTAATACGAAAATAAACACATTGAATACGAAACAAACACGTGTGCGATCAGACCGGCATAATACCACAAATATAATATCATTACTCACTAAGTACCTGCTTAATATTTCAAACCTCGGACCCCCTTGCTTTCATTCTACTAAATCTACCGCGACTTAACACTGTGTTTTAATGTTAAAATAAATAATAAACAACTGTTTATAATTTGAACAGTTGTACTTACGCCATTTAAATAAACCTAAAACCAAATATAAAAGTGAAATGGCCAATTCAGTGGAACAACAATTTAGCGAGCTTAATTTATCACAAGAGGACCATGATCAAATATTTGAACACGACGATCACCCCCACGATCACAGGTGAGTGCATTTTATTCGTTAATGATATACCGGAGACCTTATCCAAAATTTAAAAATTAATAAAAATGCCGCTGTTACATCTGTAATGTCGTCTTGTACCTATAGATAGGTATTTACTAGTTTTATTCAACACCCAGCAGTTCACCAGTCGTCTTTTACTAACTAGGTTATTATAATTATTATGAACACGTACATAATACCTACCTTACTCTACACAAGTTCAGTAACGTTACACAAAGGCGCGGCCTTGCTAGTGATACGCAACATAGCAATATTGTCTTGTAAAATATCTAATTATATACCTAGGGCTACGTACCTCTTTTTATTATAATATGCGAAAGAAAGAAGTTGGTGTGAAACACTTTCACAATTTGGGCGTATGCTTTTAATGATCACGAGTCTCCAGACCAACCGTTCTAACGGAATCCTTTATTTCATATACTTAGTAAAGTAAAAATAATAGGTACTTGTAGGTAATTACTAATCTAATCAAAAGATTATAAAGATTTGTAGTGTTACTTCACGGGAGTGAAAGAATTCCTTAGTCAATACTATAATGTAATTGTAGTAATTTTAACGCCTGAACGGGTAACTAACTCGTCGCGGTGCCTACATAGGTATTTTCTATAAATTAATTATTTAAGGAAGTAAACAAAATACCCGGAAAAATTATTTCGAAACGACGCGTAATTACTTTTCTGTATACTTAATCGAGCTTTTATACGTCCGGAATTTCATTCTGAATAATTCTGAATCTAAATCTAGAACGGATTCCATACAATTTTGTGTTACGTGGCACACATCTGAGTTTTTCCGTCAGTGTTCTGTGAATGTTTCTTTCTCAGATTGATCATTGATCTGAACGAATAAAAAGATGTTTGAGAGTATTCAGAATTCATTCGGTTTCCTTATCGCGATAACCATTTCTATTTTCTAAGCTGGCCGGTAATCGATATGACAATTTATTGGCACCACGGGCGTAGCCTATAGCTTTCACATGGAGAGAGGGGGGGGGGGTGTCCTACGATATAATCATTTTATCTGGCGTGGGTTCTAGCCTTGCATGACACCGTATACACCCCAATAAGGGGGGGAGGGTGGGTCCGGGTAGGGTTACCAACCGTACTATAATTTATTAACCGACTTCAAAAAGGAGGTTTTGTATTCGATCCGCATGTTTGTATGGCCGCGATTTTCTCAAAAACTACTGATCCGATTTGGACGTGGTTTTCGATGTTTAAATGTATAGTTTTCAGGGAAGGTTTTAGTATATAATTTATGAAGATCTTCGGAGATACACAATGTAACTCTTCAATAACTAACATCAGATGACTCGCCAATGCTGCAATCGTATATCTATGATGTATTATTGTTTACACCATTCTATAATTAATTAACAAAAAAAAAAAAAAAAAAACTTTTTAATAAAAATAAACCGACTTCACAACCACTACAAATAAAAAACAAATTATTCGCTTAGTATATACGTATATTTGGACTCGGTGCCTCATACTATATAGTATTAGGTTAAGATTTAGCGTCTTGTAACAGGAGTTTGAGGTCAATACTGGCGCTAATTGGGTTAGTTTTTGTTTTCACTTTTAACAAACCAATTTCGAGCAGAGCGTTACTTTTTTTTTACGATAATATCAAATTTACTTTAATTTTTATATGGTTAAGATACGTAAATAAATACGTTAACAACAGAAAAAGTAATGTTTGGTTGTCAAAATTCGTTAGGTATGCGTCAATTTTCACATTGAAAGGTGAAGGTATTCAGTACCATACAGCCTAAAATAGTTTTAATGGCAATCAAGTGGTTGCTCTTCATAAATTCATGCTCGCTGATTACAAATTCGACATTCTCAAACTTGGCCGGAATACTGTCGTAAAAATTTAATCACGAAAGTGCACGAAAAAGAATTATAAGCTTGATTTTTTTGCTGGTGGCAGCCGGCCGCTGCCGCGGCACGCTCGCTCTGCTCACGGCTCACGCGTCGTGTACACGGTAGTGTTGGGTAGGTAGGACATACAAAAGGCGGTACATTTGTCCCGTACATGACGTCAAAATGTAAGAGCGGCTTAACATTTTTTATTGTACTTCAAATTTCATGTCGCGGTAGTTGCGAAGTCGTGTTACTCACTATCTATCTCAGTAAAACTCTAAGACGAGGATAGAGAGGGAGCGAAAGGCATGCTACAAAATACAATGGTATGTTATTGTTCAATGAAAATATGTCATATTTGTACTCGTTACTTAAAACGTATCGCCGAGCTTCATTACGCCTCGCCTCATTTGAAGTGGGATATTGTACTGTCTAAGTGCAAAAAAGAGGCTACTCTTGCAAACTCTTTTTTATGTCGTGTCCTACCCAACACTAGTACACGGTTCTAACATAACCTAACCAACTTAAGGATTTCTGTTACATAAAATTTATTTTTGTATATTAATTATTGTCATAAAAACCATTTCTACTCTGTATGGTACTGAATACCTCCGCCTTTCTAAAAGTGAAAATTGTCGCATAACCGATAACTAATTTTGACAACCAAGCATAAGTTTTTCAGTTGTTCACGTATTTATTTACGTATCTTAACCATATAAAAATAAAAATAATTTGATATTAGTATAAAAAAAAAAATAATGCTCTTTGCTCGGAAATGGTTTTGTTATAAGTGGAAACAAAAACTAACCCAGTAAGTGCTAGTTTTGACCTCAAACTCTTGTTACAAGACGCTAAATCGCAGCCTTATAGTTTGCGCCAGATAACGTGGCAATAAAGCACACTGATCCTTCAGAACGCACTGACAGGTAAACTGTAGTAATAAAACAAAATAAACAACGTACATAAATAATAGTTTATAAAAACTAAAAAACACGCTTTATAGAAAATCCAAATAAAAAATAGAAAATAATTTTTATTACACTTGAATTGAGATAAGTGTAAAATGTAAATAAGAAAAATATGTATTGTAAAAAAAGCGTGGGGTGCTTTTTAAGATATTTTCAGAATGATAAATCTTTCTCATATTATCTGGCAATAAAATATTAATAACTATTGAGACCATGCACCCCACGCTTTTTTTACAATAAAATACATGTTTTTCTTATTTACATTTTACACTATTCTCAATTCAAGTTTATTAAAAAATATTTTTTAATTTTTAGTTGGATTTTCTATAAAGCGTGTTTTTTAGTTTTTATAAACTATTATTTATTTTTCATTGTTTAATTCACTAAAAAACACGTAGGATTTTTTAAAATGCTAATTTATATAGTTCGCTTGCTTGTAAACCATAGCACGGTCTAATACTATGCTGGCGCCATCTATTGAAGCACAAGGAAAACTTAAGTATTATTTATTTAGTTGGATTTCTTTAAAAACGTATTTTTTAGTTTAAAATATCTTATTGCCATAGATAGGTATTTGATAAGTATGCCAAATTTCGATTTAATGCAACTTTTTGAAGTGGGTCAAAATCATGTTTAAAGTGTAAATTACATTCATACAGACATACATATATACATCTAAAGCTAATAAAAGCGTGTTACAATGAAATGTTACGATTAAAATTTAATACTGCAATACATTATTTTTTAATTGTGTCATATTGTTTGTTTTTTCATAGTAGGGTATTCACTGATATAAATTAGAAAGCAATGGTTCTTGTCACACTAAAATAATTTATTTTACATTCAGTTTCATGACATGCGACAAATTATGCCTTTTAATAATTATACACACACTCACGCCTGTTATACCCGAAGGGGTAGGCAGAGGCGCAACTAGTGCACCCACTTTTCGCCGTTATTCCGTCCCATGATGTGATAGGGGGCGAGCCTATCGCCATAATTATGCAATAATTATTACAAATATAATAATTATTATTACAATAATAATTATGCAATTTTAAATAAAATGTTTTAAAACACATTAAATCGTTTTTTACACTATACAAAACCATCGCCATAAAATAAACAATACGTAAGTTACATCAATCTGTTTATTACGGCAGACGCTCAGGGTATGCAACCATCGTTCCGCCATTTCAATGTTTCGTTCATTCATGTTCAGATAGCGCTTGTGTGTGTACGTTCTCAGGTGATTAGTTGGATTTTGAATTTACGTTAAATTTTAGTTATGACATCTATACTAATACTAGCTTTTGCCAGCGGCTCCGCCCGCGTGAAAGAGTTTTTCCGGGATAAGAGTCCCGTTTTATATTTCACGGGGATAAAAAGTAGCCTTTGTCCTTTTTCAGGTTCTAAAATATCTGTGTACCAAATTTCATTTAAATCGGTTCTGTAGTATTGGCGTGAAAGCGCGACAGACAGAGTTATTAATTTCGACCAAATTTGATTACCATAAAAACGGTTCTAGTGAGTTAATCTTAAAAGATAGACATATACTGTCGCGGACTTTTTTTAGATCATTTCAAGAGGAATAATTCTTTCCATATATTTTTGGTATCTTGAACTGTTTTCGCAGCGCACGCAATGGAAGCCCTCAAGGATGAATAATTTTCCCCGTTTTTTTTTCACATTTTCCATTATTTCTTCGCTTCTAATAGTGACATCGTGATGTTATATAGCCTAAAGCCTTCCTCGATAAATGGTCTATTCAACACAAAAATATTTTTTCAATTCGAACCAGTAGTTCCTGAGATTAGCGCGTTCAAACAAATAAACAAACTCTTCAGCTTTATGATATTAGTATAGTAGATTATAAAGCTGAAGAGTTTGTTTGTTTGAACGCGCTAATCTCAGGAACTACTAAACTAATTTTGAAAATTCTTTCACTAATAGGAAGCTACATAACTCCTGAGTGCTATAGGCTACTTTTTATCCCGGCAAAATATTTTTGTCCCGGAAAAACTTTTTCACGCAGGCGGAGCCGCGAGCACTACTATATGTGACAAAATTAAACAATCATGAACATTTTTACGATATTTGACTCCGACAGTTGCACCAATCGAGTGTCAATTGTAACGTTCCTTTTAAAATGTGTTTAAACACAATAATTATTTTTACCCTGTGCCAAAGGTTTGTCATACCTGACTAAACAAGTAAAGATCAATGTGCTTTATTGCCACGTTATCTGGCGCGGACTATAGTATTGTACTGTATTACGGGACTCCTTACTATATACTGTAGAAGAAACATATAGTACGCGAAAATTCTAGTACAATAGATCAATGTTTATATTTTGCAACACTAAAACTAAGAACAACATAACCGCTCAGTCGTTCCCCTTGAACACTGGGCGGTAGTAATAATTCAATTTCTCCGCGTAAAAAAAAAAACATAACTTACAAAATAACATTGACTTGTCTAGTCTCGTTTCTTTGACTTTACTTGTTTCTCGTTTCGACGAATAAAACTAATAGTACGAGATCCCACTGCAGAATCACTACACCTATCGAGTATTTGCTACAAACCAATTTTTTTACACATATTTAAGATTAGGAGAATATACATCTTCTAGGTTGCTTATCAAAATTTGGCCGCTAGTATTTTTAATAAATTATTTTTAATTTATTTTTCGGAATAAATATTACCCACTTGTTTTTGAAATAAAATATCGTCAACCTCAGGGCAATATATCGACGGTCCCTACGTAAAGTAATGAAAGTGAAAAGTGCTTACTTTACGGGAGAGCTATTTGAAGTTTATTTTTGGCATACTTTACCATAAATTATCATAAAAATATAAAAAAAACATATTTATGCTTGTGTCAAGGTTACAAAATAGTGTATATGCCTATATGCTAAGCTCAAAACAGTAATAATAAAAAAAATCAATTTTGCAGATTCGATACCTTACGTAGGGACCATCGATATATAAAGACTCAGAAAAATCACGGGTGCCATTGTGCACTTGGCCGCACCTCTTCGCAGCCAGGTGTAAACAGTTATGATTTTGATACATTTATACCCTCATAACGTACATGTATAATTTATATATCAAATTAGCACTAATTCTTTTCTGTTTATTATGATATACAGTTGCTTAATTAAATCTGGCCGCAAATAAGGGTTGCTGGCTGAAAAAGATGGAAAATATTTAAGGTAGAGTGAAAGAGAGTTAGCGCGTAACATCACTAGTCAGACGAGGACCGTGATTGCCAGCTGTACGACGCTTTAAAACCATTGCGCATGCGTCGAATGCTAGTGTTCTAAACCACTTTTTCTTTGTATGACTTTACGGTCAGTAGCCTGACGCGAGTCGGCTTTTCTGACCACACCGGACTTTCGGGCGAACGCTTAAGGCGCTCCAAACCTTTACATTTAAACGACCACGCTGAGAGCACCCCCTAAGAGGGGTACGAGCCTCGGCCGAGGGCGGTCGAAAAAAGCGAAACACCCCGATACATAGAAAGTTGTGCTAATCTCTGAAAGTTCAAAGAAACACTATAGGTATAAAAGTTTCACATAGGTTCCGTTGTTACCTAAAGTTTTAATACAGCTTTTTAACGAAGGTAAAAATCGTTTTGACATCATTCTAAACTGTACAGGGGATTTGGTTCGAGGCGGGTAAGGGCCCCTCGTGCTCCCCTACCTAAATCTATGCAAAAAGTAGCTGTGACCGACCTTTAAAGAAGGTTCATTATAATTAGGTCGGTCACGGCGACTTAGCAACTATTTAGTAGCGCGTTTTGTGAACACATGACTACATCGCTATCTTTGGCAATATGTCGCATTTGGATGGCGGTACTGGGGCGATCACGTATAGCTCCTTCATCATCACTAACGCGTGACATTTTCTCGCGACATCGAGAGGGCTTCGGCGCTAAATACACGTCCAGTATAAATGTGTATCTCTCGCTGTATCGATGAATTGTATCGAGATTGTACGGCGACAATAACTAGGGATGCAGAACTGAGTTACGTGGAATAATGTAAAAAAAAACAGGGAAAACATCACTGATTGCTTCTCAATTGCTGCAGTCAACCGTAGATCATTTCTCTCGTAGCCCGAGGTCTGAATCAGAGTCGGATTAATAATGAAGGTACTCCACAACTGCAAATCTCAGCATAATATGTATTATATTATGTAGTAGTTTTTACTCTTTAATGACGCCCCTGTCGGCTGCCAGAAACGTAGTCCTTATAATAGCTTTGGTTGCCAATTTTGTGTACAACGAAATCACCTCGTCAATTTATTGAAGTAAATGTAGAAAAAAAAAAGAGTTTTAAATGTAAATATTTATGTAGTGCTTCTCGCAGATCTTGACACTTGATAGTGCAATTAAAGCTTAAGCTTAAATAAATAAATAAATAATATATATGAGCGCCTTCCATTAGTCGGGTAATGCAAGTAAGTACTAAAAATGCTTTCACATTCGTTTTCCCACAAGGACACTTTCTTGTACGTACCTAAACGAATGATGCTATTATAGTTGAATGTTTGCATCATTGATATTGTCGGCGACAGCGAATTGACGCTGATGCGGCACGCCGACTACACAATATAACACAGTACGAGCTGAGGCATGATTCTCTATGACATTGTTAACTCGTAACGCGGCCGCGTCACGTTCACTTCGTGTAATGTGCGTAAAATGGTATTCTGTATGCCAATTTCCATAGTAATAAACGCGATGAGTTACGTTACGCGCTTGTTACGAGCGGTGAAAATAACGCGTGTCATAGAGAATAAGCCCCCTGATGAGAGTAACGAACAGAGTAACGTACCGCACTTGTTTAGTGTAATCGCTTGGGCTACATGCTAGCTTAAAACGGTAGCTATAATTGTTAAATGTCCAAGTTTGAATGTGTTATGGGACAAACATTATTGAGACAGGCGTATGTATTAATTTTGTTTTTATTTTGATTTACTTATAATTTCGAAAATTGCTTATGAAATGTTGGTTGATAAGTCTCGTGACTCCTGAATTATCAAGGAATTTACTGGACTAATAACATATTAAGAGTCTGATTATTTTAATAGTATTATATTCATGATTAATCAGTATGTAATTATTATGGTTATAAAGTCGTAAACGTAACAATGAAGATATTATATATAGAGCCTACAGCCAGGTTTATTGGTTCAGCAATAGTGTCTATTTTTCTATTCATTTACGCTGAATTTGATATTTTTAAAAGCGAATTGATGGCTCATATTCTAGAAAATGTATGGAGAAGAATTTTTGTCATCCCTGACTTCAAAAGAAACGGATGGTTATGTATCCGTAGTCTTTTGATCCTTATAACCAAGGTAGTCGATGGGCATTTGGCATCCAAAATAAAGTTTTGCATATATTTTCTATTTTCATGCAATTTTTGTTCTTTTTTTTATTTGTGAATGCAGGTCGTTTTGTTTTCCAAAAGAAAATTTTCTTGCAGCTAACATCAATTAGGGTAGCTGGCCTTACTGCCCCGTCTCAGAAATCCACTCTGTATAAATACCTACGGCAATGTAGCTGCCGGTTCCTATCTATGAGCTTTAAGGCTTCCGAAACTGCGTCGTATAGACGTGCACCTCATACTTACGTACCCACTGTCTCCAACCACCTCGCAGCATAGAATCAAATATCCAGAAGCTAAAACTTTTTTTTAAGAGAATTATGGCAAAATGGCCCGAGTGTTTAGAATGAAGTCGCTATTTTAAGCCTACCAACTCCAGAGGAACACGTGGTGTCAACCTTGTAAACCATAATATTGTTAGAAGTTATTATGTACAATCCATTGGATATTTTTTATATTTGTATCATAGAATATATTACATAATTAGAACAGTGGTATCTAGTCAGTAAATAGTATAACACGCGGTATTATAATTCTTTTATTAATCTCTTTCTTTATTTTAAACATCTCACTGAATACTGATTGACTTTTTAGGTAAATGATACAGCCTATGACACTAGGGTTGCCTTCGGCCCATATTAAAGTAAATAAAGATTAGTTGCTACTTGCTAGTGATATAGTTCGTTCCCGAAGCAGAGTTTTGTATATAAGCATTATATTATGTAGAGTCCGGCGCAGTTGTTGCGATTCGCTTTACACCTGTCGGCAGGTGTGCGAGCTCTTATGATGCTATACGCACGTGCCATCAGCGCAGCCGCCAATACCGTGGCACCACTATCGTTTTGATTATTTGCAAACTGGTTTTGTCTTCGATTAGTTAATCAGTATATCCGAATTCAGCGAAATTATTTTGTTAATTGTTACAATTTAATTATGAGTGTCGAGGAACAAGTCCTGCCCAGTGTCTTAAACTATCTCCTTACTAAATTTCATTTAAATAGATTCATTGGTTTGGTCGTTACGGCTCCAACGGCGAGATTAAAAAGTTTGGGATACAATTCCCGGTGTAAGTTTTTCTGGGATAAAAGTATTCTTTGTCCTTCTCTGGATCTCAAACTATCTCCATACTTATTTTTTGCGGTTCCAGTGGCAGACGACGATTTTCCGGAATTAAAGTCCCGGTTTGTATTTTCCCGGGATTAAAAGTTGCTTATATCCTACCCAGGGATCTTAAACTATCTCCCGAACTAATAAAGATATTTTCCCGGGGGTTGCCTATAGCACTCTGGAGTAATGTAGCTTCCTATAATAGTGAAGGAATTTTAAAAATCTGTTCAGTAGTTCCCGAGATAAATGATTATGAAAAAAAAATGATATATAATTTTTAGTTTAAAGCCTTATGGCGGATCAATGATTGCTAGCAATAATCAAACTTAATTATTGCTTAAAAAATTAACCCGTCTGAGCATGCGCAATGGCGTCGTCCGGAGGCCGACCTTTGGGGCAAATCTGGGGAACCGCGGACGGATAGCAGCACTAAATATGGGGAATGATAATATAATATTTTACCGTCTCAAAAATACTTCATATACAGGTTGAAGTTGTCTTCTGGCTCAACTTACATTTATTTATGTGCGTACCTACACACTAAAGCATAGTATCCACAATGAATAAACTTGAGGCCAATGAAGGTGCAGTCCGCTGTCTGCGACTACGCGTAGTTTAGTAGTAGTGGCTTTACCAAGTTGATTTCAAGAGAGTAGATCCAACTAAAATTTGACAAAAAAAAATTAATTAAGAATAGTCTAAATTAAAAATAGAAATATTTTTATTGTAAAAAAAAAGCGTGGGGTGCATGGTGTTAATAGTTATAAATATTTTATGGACAGATATGAGTAGGATTATCATTTTGATAATATCTTAAATAAAAGCGTGTTAAAAAGCACCCCACGCTTTTTTAGAATAAAATTCATTTTTTTTTTCTTATTTACCGTATTCTTGTAACAAATTTATTTTCTATTTTTAGTTGGATCTTCGATAAAGCGTTAGTTAAAAAATGTGAATTGTCATCTGCCCTTGATAAGTAGGTATACCAAATTTGATTTGATCCGACGTTTTGAAGGGGGTCAAAATCATGTTCAAAGTTTCCTCTACATACATTACATACATGCACATGTATACATACATACATACATATCCATACGTATGAAGCTAATAAAAGCGTGTTAAAAAGGAATGTTTTGCTTTTTATGGGACTTGGATTAACATAAGTACTGATCATGAAATTAATTATTATGTTACTACATTACGTTCTGATATTTTGCGGATAATTTGAACACGAAATAGTATTGATAATTAATAGAAAGTACTTACTTGAATTATTACACGGAAAATCCTTTACTTTTATGAGTTACTAGTAGTGCTCGCGGCCCCGCCCGCCTGAAAAAGTTTTTCCGGAATAAAAAATAGCACTCAGGAGTTATGTAACTTCCTATTAGTGAAATAATTTTCAAAATCAGTTCAGTAGTTGCTGAGATTAGCGCGTTCAAACAAACAAACTCTGCAGCTTTATAATATTAGTATAGACCTATACTAATATTATAAAGCTGAAGAGTTTGTTTGAACGCGCTAATCTCAGGAAAATATTTTTGTCCCGGAAAAACTTTTTCACGCGGGCGGAGCCGCGAGCACTACTAGTAATTAATATGATTGTTTGGTTTGTTATGAAATATTGTTATGTGAATTTCCTTAATCAGCATATTAAGAATTAGTTTTTGGTGGATGCTCTGCTCGCGTTAAGATCCTTTCCTGCCTCCTAAAAGGTACGTGCGAGTGTAACTGCTTAAGGAGCCACAGCCGAGTTGCGAAGCATGGTACCTCGGTGACGCCTGACATTTGACAAATGACTGGTATTTACAGTTCGGGTCCTTCTCGGTAACGCTCGGTTCTCATCGGGCCACGGAAGGCCATCCGCTCGCGGCCCCCTATTCCCCGCGCCGCGCGTCACTCGGCTCGCCCGTACTACTACTTCGTACTCGCTAAACGTACTTTCTTCATTCTTGTCTACGTTTCTCTTCCTAGAGTAGTTGCGTAATGCAAAATAGTTTATGTATAACCTTCCTCAATAAACAGGCTTTAACATATCACATTGTAAGAGGTTACTCAGATGTCTTCACGATAACAAATTTCCTTTAACATCAATCTGACCTTCTAACTTTACTGTACTTCCTCCAACCATTTAATTAACTTTTGACAGTTTGGTCTCTAATCAATTGGGGATGTACTAATCTGTTACCGATTCGATTCCTTGTAACAATGGATTTAAGGAGAATACCCAAATTTGGTCCTACTCTTTAAAGGAAGTGTATGCCCTTGTGAAATGAATCATAATTAACGAAATATTTTTAGAAATAATTTTTACTTATGTGAAAAAATCCTTGTCGGGATTTATTTTTCAATAAAAGAAGACTATTTTGATTCCGTGTCCGCGATTTTTATTGACAACGCCATTCCCATTGAAAATATTATTCCCTTGGAGAATTGGGTAATTTCTGTAAGGTATTCATAATAATTTATTAAATATTTTTACAAATTACTCATGTGTGTGATAGAAATCCTTTTCTGGATATTATTTTTCAATTTGATTAGACGATATTTGATTCTATTTCCGCCATTTTTAATGTCCTAGACTCAACTGTTGATGACAGCTGCATTTCCATCATTCAAACTTCAAAGTGCACTGTGCAGTTCAATAGCCTAGCATTAAAAGGGTAATCAATATAGTTTAAACGTCGATATTGTCACCAAATATCGATATTACTAAACATATTTTTTTACGCTCATCGGTAATCATGGAATTACTTAAATAAAACAATAATATACAGAATTGTCTTTATGATATTATATGGAAAAGAGATAGGTCATTTATTATTTTGCTACGCAGTCGGAGACATCTTCTGTCCGAGATTATGTTGCTTTATCACCAACCAAATTATGAGAAGTGAGCACGTTATGCCTCCGACAGCGTTTGTGAACACTGACAACTAAGATTAGGTATTCAAAACCAAAATATAATCTTGTTTCTGTCTTTTCAGTTCTTAAATAAATTTTATAAATATGGCAGATTTTGACGCAGTCGGGTTTTTTGTTTTGTTCTCATAATTGTTTTTAATTCTAATGATTGTCGATCATCGATATAATATTAAAATTAACAAATTGCCAAGCCCTAGGGATGCCTAACGTTTTTTCATAGGTAACCTCAAAATAAAAATGAAAATATGAAATTTTACGAAAACCCCACAATAATATAGAATGATTATTGTTTTATTGGGATTTACGTTATTCGTTCTATTTTGTGTGTAATTTTCACTATCTTACAAAATTAAATTATGCGGGACGGGTTCCTATACACAGATGGGCATTCTCCTTCATGAAGAAGTTTTTATCGAATAAACATACTGAAATGTAATTTTTGCTCAACATTTTGTATTGTTTTATAAACATGTCTAGGCGTTTAAATGTGTGTATTTTCTGAATATAAATTTATTCAGTAGGTATGTATCTAATATAACTTTTGTCAATATTTAATTAAATAGATTTTTCTATTCAGTATCAGCCCGGAGTCTGGAATTTGTGCCCGATATGGCGATAGGCTCGCCCCCTATCACATCATGGGACGGAATAACTGCGAAAAGTGGGTGCACTAGTTGTGCCTCTGCCTACCCCTTCGGGGATGACAGGCGTGAGTGTGTGTGTATTATTTTATTGGTTATCATAACATGCTTATACACAAAGAAAATATTTAATTTACGTTGCCATATTTTATTTTTCAATGAAAAAGTTTATATTATAATCTTTGTTACACAATCAGTGGTAATCTTTGTTGTAACGAATATCGATTGATAATTATTAGTATCGGAGAAGAGCAAGTCACTTCACTATGGAAAATAAAAATTGCGTTGATAAAGTAGTCAATTATTTTGTTTTCGATTCCTTGTTAATAATTATAAAATTTCATCGGCGTGCATAATATGTCAAAAGTTAAATAAATGGTTGGACGGAGTATAATAGTACATATTATTACTGTCTTTTGCATGAATTCGAAACATACAAAGAAGGTGAGTTGGCGACAGCTATATGGCATTTTGGGTTTGAAGGACATTTTGGTTGTTAATGGTTTTTATTTTTTGGTGTACCTCATAAAAATAAGTGTAGCCCTATTATAGATAGCCGAAATAAAACCATAACATATATCTGCTGGTACACGCTATAGGTTGGCGTGAAATCGCAATAGGTATTATAGCACGGGCGTAATTACTATAGCTTTCACACAGGGAGGTCCGAGGATACGAAAATATAAAATATCAGTGGCATAGTGTCGGGTCTTGCCGCCTCATGACACATAAAAACCGTCTGTCAACAAATAAGTCACGCCCTAATAGGTAGACTGCTCGTTTGAGGCATGAACGCAAATCTGGACACTTAGGCCGAGGTCACGCTGGATGCAATACAGTACAGTTATTTGGTGCACGATTTCCTCGGACTGCCACAGTGCTGTAGTTGTATTACGGTACGGCTGCAATCCTGAGGTCTCGGGTTCGATCCCCGGTTTGGGCATAGTGATTTAGATTTTTCTAGAATTCTGTATCCGTCCGGAGTCTGGGATTTGTGCCCGTAATGGCCATAGGCTCGCTCCTATCACATGGAACGGAATACGCACGGCGAAAAGTGGGTACACTAAGTTGCGCCTCTGCTTGCCTCGGCCCCTTCGGGGATAAAAAATGACGTGCGTGTATTTGGTGCAAAAAATGGGGGTTACTTAGGTAATTTTCTGGGAGTTGTGGAAATAGGTAATTTTATAGATTTTGATGATTTCAACTTTGCCACCTCATCTTTGCCGCTCGCAATGCTACATTGGAAAATTGGCGCCAATATGACAAACCTCCTTTTCAACTCGTCCTTACATATTATTCTAAAACAATCTCCCGCCGCGTCAGCCCCTTTAATAACCATAAATTTTGAGCCTGGTTAGATTTAAAGGCTCGGCACTTTCGGATCTTCTTGCACTAATATTATTAGTCCAAATTTTTGTGCATAATACAAATACATAATACAATAACATGGTTATTACAAATACTATCAAAGAAAATAGGGGTCCGAAAGTCTTTAGAAGAAAATTAAATACAGGAAAATCAGAAATCAATAACTTAGTGAAAGACTCGGGTGAAATAGTAACGGATCGTGAACAAATTATAAAAACAGTCGAGGAATTTTACGCGGATTTATATACTTCAAAAACAACGGAACCAGAATTCCCAGACAATACAGACCCAAGTCCAATTGAGTGCCTCGATAATGAGTTGATACCACCAATTATGGATAGATAGATTGAATTTGCCTTGAACCACATGAAACACGGGAAAGCATCTGGGGAGGATGGAGTTTATGTGGAAATGCTACAAGCTAGTGGAGCTCCATTACTTAAAGCGTTGGCAGTATTTTTCAATAAAGTTCTGTCCGGTGGTAATTCGCCTAAGGCCTGGAAAAATTTATCTGTTTCAATATTGCACAAAAAGGGTGACAAAGCGAAACTAGAAAATTATCGCCCCATCAACCTTCTTTCACAGGTATATACACTTTTCGCCAAGGTTCTATGTAACAGAATGTCTCGCTATTTCGAAGATTACCAACCTGTAGAACAAGGCGGGATTCCAGAGTGGTTACTCCACTATGAAGCACATACACGCTGTCAAGCAGCTCATGTAGAAATGCAGGGAATATAACCGACCCCTGTTTTTAGCCTTCATCGATTATGAAAAGGCTTTCGACAGTGTTGAACACTGGGCGGTGTTCAATTCTTTCCATCGCTGCGGCATTGACAAGCGTTATGTGGATATCCTCCGAGAGTTATGTATGACCGCCACAATGCAGGTGCGCGCATGCACAGGTTATCCAATTTCATCCCGATTGGGAGAGGCGTGCGGCAAGGTGACATTCTTTTCACCAAAGCTATTCACTTGCTTCTTGGAGGACGTAATAAAGATCCTTAACTGGAGTGAAAGAAGAGTCAATGTAAACGGGCGCCACATGTCGCACCTGCGTTTTGCCGATGATCTCGTACTTATAGCTGAGACCGCTGCAGATCTCCAACTCGTGCTGAACGAGCTCCACGAAGCGTCTGAGAGCGTTGGTTTAACCAAGATTATGGCCAACCAATCACGAACGCCAAAGGTCGTTAACTGAACCATAGAGACAGTTAAGGAGACTATATTTATCTTGGTCATCGATTATCTTTCGACCGGGGTTTTCAGTTGACAGAGATCGCTAGGCGAATCCAGCTTGGGTGGGCTGCTTTCGGTAGATTAGATGACGTCCTTAAGTCAAAAATGCCAAAATGCCTGAAGACCAAGGTTTACAACCAATGTGTGCTGCCATACTCACCTAAGGTGCCAAAACATGGCCCCTCTGTAACTCATATTATGTATAAGATCCGCGTAGCTCAGCGAGCCATGGAACGGGTCATGCTAGGTATTCACTTGGTAGATCGTGTGCCAAACGTAGAAATTCGACGACGTACAGAAGTTGAAGACGTAGGCACTCGTATCGCCAAGCTGAAGTGGAGATGGGCGGGTCGCTTGGCTAGACGGGACGACGACAGGTGGACCAAGGCACTCACCGAGTGGTACCCGAGGAACGGCCACAGAGAGAGGGGCAGACCACCAGCCCGATGGTCAGACGACATCGTAAAGCGTGCCGGAAAGCAGTGGATGAGGCGCGCCCAGAACCGGAAAGAGAGTCGTGATAGGAGGCCTATGCCCAGCAGTGGGTGGCGATGGGCTGATTTGATTGAATGATTGATGATAATAAATATGAGATTCGTCTTTTATCAATTCGTAACTGAGACGAGGGATGACAACTGAACCATAGAGCAAATATAATTCAATATGGAAAAATTATGAAACCTGAGATTTAATATAAAATCTCAACAACAGAAAAACTTTTTTTTTTATTAGTAGATAAGTTAACTGTAGGTATCTCGTTAAACTCGTTTGAATTCAGTCGTGAATATTTCCTTGATATGGAAAATATTCTTAGGACATACTTTACAAGTAATAAATACGATATATAGTATTAAAAGTGGCCGATAGCCTAGTTGGGAATAGAACGGTCTGCTGAGACAATTTCCAGAAGTTCAAAACCCAAGGCACACACCTCGTGACTTTCCGAAGTTACGTGTGTATTGTTTATCAATTATCGTTTGCTTTACGGTGAAGGGAAACACCGTGAAGAAACCTACACACCTGAGAATTCTCCATTAGAATTTCGAGGGTATGTGAAGTCTGCCAACCCGCACTAGGCCAGCGTGGACTAAGGCCTAAATCCTCTCAGTAGTAGAGGAGTCCCGTGCTCAGCAGTGGGCAGTATACAATAATACAGGGCTGATTGCATTGCGTTGCATAGTATCAATTAAAAAAATCACCCGAGCAAGGCTCGGTCACCCAGTTACTATTAAGTAATACGACAGAATTGTTCGATGATCATAATGCTTCTACGCGCGAATGTACATAATAGAATACTAGCAAAACTGAATCTATGTCGCACGACGCAACAACAAAAAGTTGCGTCGTTAGTTTACTCGCGAGCTTCTTTCATATTTCGAGCGTCGGAAACTGCCATCGAAGATTGACGTACGAGTTCGGATGATTGCATTTCGTACGAAAAGTTATGTATCCAAATATCCAAAGTATGTTTGGCCTTTTTGCTTGAATGAGTAATTAATCATCACCCTATGCATAGCGTCGGTTGGATAATATGGTATTGAGCGGTTTAAAAATAAGATACAAGTTTATAATTTTTGTTAAAATTATAATTGTCAAAAAGGTGCACTGGTATCGGCGACGTTGGCGTGATGCGATATTGTCCCAATACCATAGCGACATCATAATTCCACGAGTAAATTTGTTACTGTTTTTCGAAGAAATCGTAAGGTAATTTGCGTCTGAGTATGCGATATACCACTGAGATAGCGATCGTGGCCAACATTTAGTCGGCCACAAAATTAAATGTATATTAACTGTCTTAAAATAATACATTCTATCCTCGAATGCATAATGCGATTTAAATACAGCCCTGTCATATCGTTATAAAACTGCATTTTTTGGAAAAGAAATACATACTTTAATGTGAAAGATTTATACAAAGCGGTATCCCATACATTATACATTCGGCATAAAATGTGGAACAGTGTTGTCATAACATATTATTTTATAATATAGGTCAACTGAAGACCTATAGGATTAATATAGGAAAAGTAACACTGCCAGTGTAACATATTAAATCCTCAAAAACAATTATCGTTAATTTACGTAACAATAACTTTTACGTAATAATATTTTTAATAAGCTTCTATTTAATGAAATGACATGATTTAATATCCCTATTACAATCCCACGTATATAGTTCAACTTACCTACTGTATGAATGCATTACTGACGTTAGTTTGCTAGAAGGACGAGATTAATTGCGACTAGTGAATGGATTATAGGTTTTATCAGTAGGAGTATTTGTGCGGCGGCCCGGCGGGTGGGTGGCGGGCGGCAGTCGCGCGGTAGAGGTCGTTTTGCATTGCAAGTCCGTGCCGAACCCGCGTCGCAACTCGCGTCCACCGCACACCCGGTACTACTCAGCTCGGTTCACTGTTCGCTCGAACTTCAGTCACACGGCAACACTCGTAGCTGCACTACAGCTCTTGTGCGAATGTGTCATTTTTATAGTAATTACCCAATAAGTACTGTCACTTTGACAAATCTCTGTAAGCAAGTCACCCTCGATGTTAGGTACTTATCTTGACGAGAATTGTTCTTTGGTTTAACTATTCTATAACAAAGTGGTTCAATTGACTGCGTCGGTGAGCAACTTCAGCGGGCGCGTGCTGTTACGTTTCACAACCGGCTTATGGCACACGTAATGGCGAAATACCGCAGGTATGGTGCTTAATCAGTACCTACAGGTAGGTCGAGTACGCCTAGCTTTACTATCTATTCATGCAGTTGACCTACGTAAGTCAGTATCGATTTTGTACACTTGTTTCTTTGTTCTCATTCTAATTCAGATATTTGTATTCGACAATATTGAACAATATTTATGATGGGTCAATAAATTGAATGCACATGAACACGTGGTGTGTAAAATAAAATGGCGGCGAGGCGCCGGGCAGTGACGCGCTGCGCGGCACAGTTCCATGAATCATTGGCATAGAACGCGCCAGTCGACTGCCTACAGAGGCAATTTTGATAAAATGCTTATGTACCTACTTGTGCGACTTGTGTATGCGATCGATGTTGAGCTGACTTCAATACTATGTTTTACTATTTAAAGGCTATTGCCTTAAAACAGGACGGATTCAACTAAATGTGTGACAAATAGGAAAACAGTACTAAAATAAATTTATCAATTTAGTACCTACGATATGAAAATTAATGAACTACATAGAGGGAACTTATACCACATTTCTAAACATAGAAACGATGAAGTATAACAATACTTCATCATTTTTATTACGCGGGTTAAGTAATTATACAAGTTATATTATTCTGCTAAAAGTAAAAACTAATGAGTAATGACATACATCATAATATGCATATTTAATACTTATTATATTTAATATGTAGAAAAACTGCAGTTTTCATAAAATATATAACATATTTTCAATATTTAACGAATTCACAGGCATAGTTTAATTACATACCAAGAATACAGTTAATGTTTAAAAATAGGTTGTATATAATTCCACTAGTCTATTGACTCCCAATCGATATGGACAATATTGATTGAGGGAGGAATGACCGCAAAATCTATGAACACGCTGCTCCAACAGCGTAAGCATCTCTGTACCTACTTGTAAATATATCATCGAAATTTCTTTATTGTTTGCATTTTAATATACATATCAAATAATTTTAATGTAGTTTGAATCACATTGGCCTAATAACAACAAAGCTAGAAATAAAATTTATTTGGATTACCAATATGTTCTGTTTGATTTAAAATATCAAAATAACCATTAAATGAAAAATAATATGTAATCACTTCAAATTCTGTATTGAACAATGAGTAATAGTTATATAGGGTAAAGTCATTGTCCCCGTTATCTAGGTGATGCGTAAATTGGTGTAGCGCTAGTGGCTAGAGCCCGCCCACAGCACTATGATATGATTTTGGCATGGTCGCTAAAGGGCCCCATTCACTGAAACATAAACAGCGTCTATTCAAATTTACACCCCCTTTTATTAATAACTAGCGGCCCGCCCTGGCTTAGCACAGGTAGCAAAGCATAATACTGTATACCTACATTTATTTTTCTGTCGTACAAAATATTTATGAATCATTCCTCCTGAATCACTACGTCCATTGATGAAAAATGTATGAAAATCCGTTAAGCAGTGTTTGAGTTTATCGCGTTCAAGAGACAGACAGATGCGATAGGGGACTTTGTTTTATAATAAATAGAGATGTAGGGTCATATCCCTAAAAATAATGTAGGGTCATTCCCGGTGTCTGTTTTCCGGGATAATAGTAGCCTATGTCCTCCTTTGGATCAAAAACTATCTCTATACTTATTTTCATACGGTTCCACTGGCAGAAAACGATTTTCCAGGATTAGGGTCCCAATTTGTATTTTCCCAGGATATGAAGTAGCCTAGATTCTTCCCAGGGTTTTAAACTATCTCCCTGCCAAATTGCATCGCCATCGGTTCAGTGGTTTAGTCGTGGCGGCTCCACTCGCGAGAAAATAAAATCCGGGATATAATTCCCGGTTTATCTCTTTCCGGGATAAGAGTAATCATGTCCTCAACTGGATCTCGAAATATCTCTATACTTGTTTTCTTGCGGTTCCACTGGCAGAAAACGATTATCCGGGATAAAAGTCCCGGTTTATATTTTCCCGGGACAAAAACTATCCTATGTCCGTCTCCTGGTTCTAAGCTACCTCTCCACCAATTTTCAGCTAAATCCGTTTAGCCGTTCTTGAGTTATAAGTGGTGTAACTAACACCACTTTCTTTTATATATATATAATATATAATATATAGATAATAATTGTCACTTGTTATCTTATACACAAGAAATGTATTACATATTGTGAAAAATTACTACTTTGCGGAAACGATCTAGAGTGGCTCACAATTGTTTATACTATTATTATTGTACTTTATATTAATAACTAGCGGCCCCGACAGACGTTGTCCTGCCCTAAAAAGGAAATGAAATCCTAGAACCCGAGTACAGCGCCACCTACCGGATATAATTGTTAATCGAAACTATTCTCAAACCCACCTGAGGACACAAAAAAATCATTAAAATCGGTCCAGCCGCTTAGGAAGAATTCAGTGACATACACGTTTAATATGGCGGTTAAGTATTCTTAAATTTTCAAATTTTCCGCGTAATTTTCTTGCAAAAAACCTCCCTGCCACCAAATGAGTCCTTATTTAACGAAATTTTAAAATCCCTAAACACCCCCACCCCCCCCGTAAATAATACCTAACCATATTTTTTTCCGGAAAAAAATCCCGAATAAAATTCCCGGTGTCTGTTTTCCGGGATAATAGTAGCCTATGGGCGGTATTAATTGGTCAATCTCAAGTTTGAGTTACATCTCAAGTAGACATAATGTATTGAACTGTTCATACATTATGTCTACTTGAGATGTAACTCAAACTTGAGATTGATTTCCTTTGGATCACAAACTATCTCCATACTTATTTTCATACGGTTCCACTGGCAAAAAACTATTTTCCGGGATTATGGTCCCGGTGTATATTTTCCCGGGATATGAAGTAGCCTAGATTCTTCCCAGGGTTTTAAACTATCTCCCTGCCAAATTGCATCGCCATCGGTTCAGTGGTTTAGTCGTGGCGGCTCGATATAATTCCCGGTTTATCTTTTTCCGGGATAAGAGTAATTATGTCCTCAACTGGATCTCGAAATATCTCTATACTTGTTTTATTGCGGTTCCACTGGCAGAAAACAATTATCCGGGATAAAAGTCCCGGTTTATATTTTCCCGGGATAAAAAGTATCCTATGTCCGTCTCCTGGTTCTAAGCTACCTCTCCACCAATTTTCAGCTAAATCCGTTCAGCCATTCTTGAGTTATAAGTGGTGTAACTAACACCACTTTCTTTTATATATATAGATTTATGGAGCAGAGATTTATATACTATCTTCATTATCATAATACCTTATATTGAACGTCGAAGCAGTGTGGCTACGTTTAAAGAGCACTAGTATCGCTTTACATCATAGTTTAGTCACTTATTTGTATAAATAAAAAGATGTTTTCTGTATTTATTAGGTTGCGGAATAAGTTTCTTCGCATTTTATATGAAAATTCTTTTTTCGTAGATTAATTACAGTATATATGTGCCATTTTGTTCGATGACTTTCTGCCATCTGGTAGGTAGTGCAATGATCCAGTTGCTGTAGAAATTTTGGGACTTCTGATAAACGCGACAAGCAGTTTTGGCAGTCCTCTCGATGTTGACCCGACACTGCTTAAAGAATTCTGAAGAGAACGAAACAGGTGACGTTCACTTTGTGCTTAAACAGGGCGACCAGAGCGACGTGCATCTTTGACATCAAAATTTCCGGATTAAAAACGCTTAAACGCACTTTGTGCTACTCTTACTGACACTGCATTAGGTAAACGTCACATTTTTTTTTCGCGCTTTGCTGTTCCTTTTTTATAATACAATTTTAAAGTGTATGGAATTTCTTCGTTAGGTACTCATTTTGATCGAAATAAAAAATGAAAAATAGCTGAAAACAACATTTTACTAATTTGTTTCTTTTTTGAAATGTAACCTTTTTAATATCATCAAAATCAGCCAGATACAAAGAGTACAGACAGAGTTTTTATACATATATAATAAAATTTAATAATACCAGCCTTGTATTTTATACTGTCCAATGCTGAGCACGGGCCTCCTCTACTACTGAGAGGGTTTTAGGCATTAGTCTACCACGCTGACCTAGTGCGGATTGGCAGACTTCACATACCCTCGAAATTCTTGTGAAGAATTCAGGCATGTAGGTTTCTTTCCTCACGATGTTTTCCTTCACCGTTAAAGCGAACGATGATTGATAAAAAAATACACACCTAACTTCGAAAAGTCAGAGGTGTGTGCCGTGGGTTTGAACTTTGAACCTCCGGACATTGTCTTGGCAGACCGTTCCATTCCCAACTAGGCTATACGATTCCCTCAAGGCAACTTAGTCAACGATTTTGGATTCGGTCATTTTTTTATTAAGAGTGCGACATGTATAATATAGTAAAAGTAAACACAATTAAAAATCCTATTAGAACCAATTTCAACTTCTACGCGGATGAAGTCGCGTGCAAAAGCTAGTAATATTTAAACAAGGATCTAAAAGACATTATACGTTCTTCCATTGGTAATTTAAATTTAAGCACACAAATAAGCTAAGCACCTATTGACTTAGAATACTTGGGCTATAGTCATACTTCGAGGTAGACTGTATTGCAAATTGCAGTCCATTTACGCCGTCTACAGAAAAACAAAAAATGTAAGTTTTACACCCAACTGTTGCGTGCATGTCCCCTAACCCGGTGCCCCGCAATGGGATGCAAGTCGTTGCAAGGAATTTTGGCTTTACCCCAAGCAACTAGACATATACCAGTCCAAATTAAATAATAAATTCATTGTTTGACTTTTAAGGTCACTTCAAGGTAAATACTATTATTTAAAACTAGCTTTTGCCCGCGGCTCCGCCCGCATTAAAAAGTTTTGCCGGGATAAAAGTCCCGGTTTATATTTTCCCGGGATAAAAAGTAGCCTATGTGTTAATCCAGGACAAGATCTACCCGTGTGCCAAATTTCATCGAAATCCGTTCAGTAGGTTTTGCGTGAAAGAGGAACAAACATCCTTACATCCATACATCCAAACATCATTTTGAAATGTGAAACATTTTTGAAACTCTGGAACTATTGATTTGAAAACCGATTTTGAAAATTATAATTTCGCTAGAAAGTTTCTCGACTCCTGAATGCCATAGGCTATCCCGAAAAAATATAAATCGAGACCTTTATCCAAAAATCTTTTTGTCGTAAGCGGGGAGCCGCGGGCAAAAGTTAGTATTGATATAGATTTCGGGCATCATGCCACAAAAAAAAATAATTATCAAGTCGACTGGAAATTACAAATGTAAAGCACAAGGCAGAGAATGTTCAGCATTTTTTGACAGAATGTGTTCGGAGAGTAGCCATGAGACAAGAAGAATTTGAATCTTTGAATGTAAATTCTTATGATGTGGGTATTTTTCAAACTATTTTATCGTCTCCAAGATAGGAAGCAGCTAGAATGATTTATGTACATGCACATAGACTTCTTAGAAGTTAAGAATATTATGTTTTAAATACCATTTATAGTAACTATGAGAATAACCCTCGAATACTCAAACGCTACTCAACCAACCAAGTTGTCTGAGGCCGACTTAATTTTAGCCGGCTTCTTATTTTAAATGGCATTCTGAAACGCACTTTAAAAGATTTGATGGAAAACTCAGCCGAGGAGCAGTAATTTTGCTACAGATTATAAAAAGTTTGTTTTCGATTACAATTTTAATAAATTTGATATTTATGTGTCGTTTCACGCAGTATAATTTTTAAGATGTTAAATATAACTAAATCGAATAACACAATGCGCAGTTTGAAAATGAATTACATTGTTATAATATGTATATTATATTTAATTTTCGTGTGTATTTTATGTACTATGTGCAGATGCTACATAGTAAAAATGGTAAGTACGTTTAAAAACCATCCTAGGTTTTTAATATGTAGGAATGGCATATTCATTATTAAAAATAGTTTATTAATTATTATATTCTTAACATCGATGTGATGAGCTTATATTGCCACTTGGCAGTATGTCAGGGTTGACATTAGCCGCTTTAGAAAAAAAATAAACAAGTCAACAACAATAATATTTATAATTCTTATTTCAGTTTTATCATCAGAAATAGGCATATTTACAAACATTTACAAAATATGCTAACTCAACTGCCATACTACGCACAATACGATGTACTACCGTTGGTTGTATCCCGTGAAAAATAACCCCGATGACCTTGGGCTATCGGTTGGATTGTTTGGTTTCTTTTTGTGTTCGGCTGGATATAATCCCGATTTTAAAGAACATAAATGAAGAACTGTTTCCTTACTGAGTCGGAATCTTCTTTTACGATAAGTTGAGATAAGATAAGATGCGATATATTTATTTCTCAAACATTAACATTAAATTATCATTATTGTATTCTTCGAAAGCGTTTAATTTCTATCGATTTCTTCCTTTGACACCATACTCCTCTTCAGACAATGATGATAATGAAGAAAAAAACGATTTATTAAATCCAAAGAGTATAATAAGTAGTTATTACGCAATAAAATTATTAAAGATTTGAGCGTAAATATTTGAGACTAGTCTGAAGCACTCTCAAATTGATCTCGATTAACAGCCATATTTGGAGGCCTTACATAGCTGTCAAACTTTAAGCAGTGTTTGTGAATACCGTTTGAATCAATAAGCGGACCTTAAACTGAGTCGCCTTAAATTTAAGGTTAGGAGATAAGTGACGTTTCAGTATACCAATTTCACCAATAACGAATGCTTAAATCCGTAACGCCATCTCAAATATTTAAGTAGCGTTTGAGTATTCGGGCGTAACATAGTCAGAATTGACCCAGTCCCTTAAATAAATAAGAATTAAAAAAAGGCACAAACGTCGACATTCGACTTTTTCATATTTAACATTTTCAATTTTTTCCTTTTATGATAGAAGAAATAGAAAGCTTATAGGATACAATACTTTTAAAATTCATGTAAGTATATAAAGTTAGTTACAAAGTTTGATTACAAATCTTAACCTAGAGAAGACTGTTTTATTTTTTAGCACGCTTTTATTAGCTTCAGACGTATGTATGTATGTCTGTCTGTATGTAACTTACACTTTGAACATGATTTTGACCCACTTCAAAACGTCGGATTAAATCGAAATTTGGCATACTTATTAAGGACCGATGGTAAAACAATATTTGAAACTTAAAAATACGTTAGTATATAGAAATCCAACTAAATCTTACTAATATTATAAAGGCGAAGGTTTGTAAGTATGTATGGATATCTGGATGTATGGATGTTTGTAACTCTTTAAATTTCTACAATGCGGAAATGTATCGACTATCGATAATTTTATTGGTGCCTAGTAAACCGATTAAATTAAATGGAGGTCAGTTTTAATGGAGTGCTGCGTGACAGTTGTACTCTCAAATTTTGTAGGGTACGCGCCTTGCGGCACCTTCGTACTTTAGTTCATCTATCTTCTAAACGAATATAGATACCATTCTACATTTTTTTACATAATATTTGTATACTACAAGGTATGTTTTCAGTAAAAAAAAAATGCGAAGTTGAAAAAAAAATATCATTAATATTAACTTCCGGTTTACTACACGAAAAAATAATCAAATTTTAATTAATTTCTAAAAGAAACGATCTTCTCTGATACAACACTGTTTACTTATTGTTTAATCCATTTCGTTGTCTAAATTAATGGCTATCGAAAAATCTGTTCCTCAATTTTTTACAATTCTTTGAAGTCGTATTAATGCTTAGAGCATTCATTTAATAAGGAGATGGGATGACCAGGCGAACCCTTCGTTGGTCATAAATGCGCAAGTGGTCATAAACTTTTATTAAAACCTACGTGATTTGCGATCGCTGACATTACATTCTACGATAATGACATTAAGCGGTGCTCCACAGAAATTGTAATTTTTGTGTAAAAGGCGACCTTATATTCAGCCCGCCCTGCACGTGTCTTTTTTTTTTTGTTAGATGTGTGCTATCCGTGTCTACCTCGCCCCCCGTCAGTCCCGTCGCATTAATGCGTAATTAGGCTAAAAATAATGACATAAAAAGTCCAATTGACCCAATTATAAACAAAATCCAGAACCTCACATTTTTTTCGTTCTCCGCTTCACGTGAAATGCTCCATAATTTATATTATTACAAAGAATTAATTATTTTAACAAAGGGATTAATTGCGTAATTGTCCTAATATCTATATGTGAAAAAAACTTTGAAACTAGTTTTTAAGCACATTGCGCGCGTGGGAGGAGTGTGATATGTGGCATAAAAGTTCGTGTAACGGAGGAGTGCACAAAAATAAAATATATAATGTTTTATACATGTGTTACAAATAGATAAAATTTCGACTTTGGAATTTCGACAATTGCATTACCACTAGTCGAAAAAAAAGTAACGCACCCGCCCAAGCAAAAATGTGAAGAAGTTAATTCACGAAGACCGCTAATTTTGGACGGGTTAAAATTAACCAAGCTATTACTAAAAAAAAATATCACCGCTACCGTCACTGGGAAAACTATCTACGTCGACGTAAACGAGCACTTAACCTTTCCATGATCCGTATAGTCAATAACCGCGGTGTGTATATAATTTACCAATGTAGTATCTGGCGAGTGTGACATAGTAAGTAGATAGGTGGATTTACACTCGCTACGAGGGGTCATGCATCGAACGGGTGCAACGGAACGGCCGCGCCGTTGTGAATGGCGCGCGAGCTGAGGCCGCTGAGGTGGGAGGGAGGCAGATCGGTCTGGCAGGCCGCGGGTATAGTGACGACGACGCGATGATGTCATCTCCGGCCGCACCGCCATTTTGTAACCGATGATGTGCACTGTGTACCGTGTGTCGATTTGTTGTCGACAAATATATCAATATCTGTATCGACTATCCCGTTCACGCCGATATTTATAATTATCGTAAAAAAATATATGCCTGACAATCTAAACATACTCGGCTTTCATACATCGAAGTATGTGTACACTACAGTAATTTAGGGTTTGTAGGCGAATATATAATTTGACACACTCAACTGGTCTTACTAAAGTATGAGCGCTATACATGAATATAATAAGGCATGTAGAAAAAACATTATCAAGTGTATTAAGATACGAAAAGCTTACTTATCGTGGGAACGAAAAAAATCTATGCTTTACCTTGACGCTTGATGGCTATTGAACTTCTATTTTCGCATTTTAATAAATTTAAGATTTCAAACATTCTTACAGCCCAAAATTATATTTTTGCGGCAGCACAATAATATTTTTTATTGAAGCTTTGGGATTTAATAACAGATTTAATTCGTGAACTCTTAAAACTTCACAACTCCTTCTCTTTTTTTTATTTTTATTTTTTATGGTCCAGAAACCGTCCCTGTATTAGAATGATACCAACTCAGGATTCCGCCAAGACTTACAAATTATAATAATAACAAGACATACATAGCGGTCTATCGGAATCACGTTTTATGTAATATTAGATATCGATAAGATTCATCTTTATTGCTCCGATGCCTTATGGCTATCACACAGCACACATGGAATCTGTTATGTGACATTTGTCATTTGTTCATCACCTAGCATAGATAATATTCGAGGTTTTAATATATTGTAATAGCTATTACTTCATAATATATTATTACAAAAATGCAAAAGTAAGTAAGTCCTTATTCATATTTTCCAAGATGCTGTTAATAAAAAATAAGAAATAGTAATAATAGCAATAACCATATTGTGAAAATAGAAACGTTTTATACAATGACATTATTTTAAAATGACTCCCAAACTAGGCTAAGCGTGTCCTATGGGAGTCATAAGAAAAACATTGACGTAAATTTAGTTTTGTTTAGTTAAGTTTAATAAATATAGAACAATTATGATCATCATGTTAAAGGTTAGTTGTCTATTCCCTTGTTTTGGGTTGGCTTTCTGTGAGACAGTGGTGTTGACCGTGGTCGAGCCGGCTCGTTGATGATTCAGACAAATTTCCTATTTACGTTTTTATTAATTACATAAATGAATTATGTCATTAGTTTCTATTGGTACATACAACATAGTACCTACCTAATAAATATCATTTTTTTATGAAAACGGCACCTACACACAGAGACACGCACACACACGCGCTTGCGCGCGCGCGCGCGCGCGCACACACACACACACACACACACACACACACACACACACACACACACACACACACACACACACACACACACACACACACACACACACACACACACACACACACACACACACACACACACACACACACACACACACACACACACACACACACACACACACACACACACACACACACACACACACACACACACACACACACACACACACACACACACACACACACACACACACACACACACACACACACACACACACACACACACACACACACACACACACACACACACACACACACACACACACACACACACACACACACACACACACACACACACACACACACACACACACACACACACACACACACACACACACACACACACACACACACACACACACACACACACACACACACACACACACACACACACACACACACACACACACACACACACACACACACACACACACACACACACACACACACACACACACACACACACACACACACACACACACACACACACACACACACACACACACGGCAAAGGAAATCTCTTGATCTAGATGTTGATAATTTAATACTTTTAATTACAATGACGGAAGTATTAGCAAAACCGTTCAAAACAACTCACTACTTCCAACGTTCCTATAGATATAATTGCCGGTACCACACGCGCGCCACCTACTGTGAGTTGATTCTAAGCCTATAACTTTCGCGAATTATAAAGAATAATAACTCGACTTAAGTTTAATCACATAACATCGCACCTTTAGAACGAAAACGACACAATAAAAAAAAATCGAAAATTGAGTTATCTTCATAAACTGACTTAAAACAAAGTTCTCAATACAACAATAGTTCAAACACAGCCATATTCAAGCGGGAAAAGGACCAAACTGTTATATCTGGCCTTTTTAAATTATATTTTTATAAAAAAGAGACCAGTTTTAACTCATTTTATAACGATAACAAAATTTTCGATTGTTTTGAATTGTGTCGTTTTCGTTCTAAAGGTGCGGACATATTCGATGATATGGCAGCGTATAAAGAACACACACCAATATATTATATACCTATATTTTTTATTTATTAGCCTTATTTATTTTATTTTATTTTATTTTATTTATTAATTTAAAATTTATAAACGTGTTACAATGAATAGTCGTTTAGTTGTGGAGTTTATCGCGAGCTCTGATTTTCTGAAATATATTTACACACAGTCATTAAAAATATAGATAATAAATTATTGTAAAGTAATAAATTATGTATTTTCGTTGTATTACAAAACTCGTCATAGGGTAAAAGTGTTCACGTAAAAATCGTTCGTTTACAGGTGATGGGTTCAGAAAATGATAGCATTTTTGTATGTTATTGGCATTTGATAAACTGGTTGTATTATTGGTTCTAAAATTGTGAATTGATACATTTGTTAGGTAGGATAAAATAAATATAATGAGTAAAATATCAAGTCCTAATGTCGCTTCTCGCAGCCGATCACCAAAGGTACTCATCAGTGGGCTACCCATGCATGCCCGGTTCGAGAACATCGAGCCACTGCTCACACAATACGGGAATGTGCAGCAATGCGACAAAGCGAATTCCCGCGATGTTAACACCCAAGCGGTGTTCATCACGTTCGAGAACCCGGATCAGGCACAGCAGTGAGTATTGTTGACAGTTTGGCGTTCATGGTGCGTCGGGATACAGAACAAAACTGCCTTGTTTCCATTTTCCGCTGGTATGCTTGGGATGGCTTCTTATCTTCTTCCTCTTACACATTGCATGACATCTGTGTGAATCACGCTTCACTGTTAACTTTAAGTGCCTATGCCGAAATCTCCTAAGTCTAAAGCATGTGAAAATAGTTCTGTCCTTCACAGTTAGAATATATTTTGTCTGTAAGGCGTCAATTATGTATGTGTACGCCAGTGTTTACTCCGATAACAAAATGGGCGTGTGGTGGGGAAATGATATAAAGAAAGAAACTCTTATTTAAAGATGTATTTGATTGTTTCAGGGCCATTAATGGTCTTAACGGGCTAGAACTTGAGGGTTGTCGCATAAAAGTGGAGGCTGCGGAGCTAAACACTCGAGGCGGGCGACGGGGCCGTCCTGGTGGCGGCCGGGGCGGCGGCGGCGCTCCGGGCGGCGGCTCGCGCCCCACGGACTTCCCACTGCGTCTGCTGGTACAGAGCGACATGGTCGGCGCCATCATCGGCCGCCAGGGTAGCACCATCCGCCTGATCACACAGCAGAGCCGCGCACGTGTCGATGTCCACCGCAAGGACAACGTTGGTTCGCTTGAGAAAGCCATCACTATTTATGGCAACCCGGAAAATTGTACCAATGCTTGCAAGAGAATACTCGAAGTGATGCAACAGGAGGCCAACAACACCAACAAAGGGTAATAATTGCTCTCCTCAAATGCTAAACGCAAAATAGGAACAATAATTTTGGTTACATACGAAAACTAACAATTATGTGTATTGTCTGTTTTAGTGAGATCTGCTTGAAGATTTTAGCGCACAATAACTTAATTGGTCGCATTATCGGCAAAGGCGGCAACACCATCAAAAGAATCATGCAAGAAACTGAAACAAAGATCACAGTATCTTCAATCAACGATATCAGCAGCTTCAATTTGGAACGGATCATAACCGTGAAGGGCACCATTGAGAACATGGCTAAAGCTGAGTCGCAAATTTCCTCTAAATTGCGTCAGAGCTACGAAAGTGACCTGCAGGTGAATATGAGAATTAGTTGACGAATGTTCTCTTTTTGTATTTTATCCTGATCATAATATTATGTATTTACCTTTTTGATTAATCGCCATAATTTTCCACTTTTTGCCTATAATCAAGTGCATGATGCCTCGAGTAACCATTTACAGCCGTGCTTTAATAGGTTTATGAAGTTTAATAGGTTTAGGAGTCGGTGCTTATTTCTAAGTAAAATGTTTTTTATAGCTGTTATTCGTTATTCTCGAACAGATGTGTTGGTGAATTGTCAGTTCACTGGGGTTTTAACTATCATTATACAAAATATAGCATAACATTGTTTGAGTGTCCTTTGAAACAGTTCATCTTCAATATAATATTTCTAGTGGATTGTAATAGTTTGCCGCATCTAAATGCTTAAAACGACAACAAACAAGTGTTGACGTAATATTATTTTCATTAGACATCTGTCTCCATAAAATTTTGTCTGTACTCCAGTTTGCAGTTTGTTTCGACACTTTGTGACAGTGTTAATGCAAAAATGTTGCCAGTGAACCTTCAGTGCTGTTCTTATCAATATAAAAAAAACATACTATCGATAAATTGGAATGGTTTTACAATAGTTTGAATTCTATATCAATATTTAATTGATAAATATGATCCAGAATTGTATAAATATCTCCACTTTATTCTATACATAATAAGTTCAAACCCATCAATTTAATCATCAATCATTCAACAATAATTATTTCTTAGAATCAGTTCATTTTCACGAATTGACGAAATTATGAATCGAATTAAATAGTAAATTAAATGAATAAATAAAATTACTAATTAAATTTATAGTAAATACTTATTAATTTACAATGAACATCGATATTGAAATATTGTATTTCTGGCAGCACTTCAAACACTTTCAACACACTGTCTGTCAAATTACCTCGAAATAAAAAATAGTATATATCATTGTGGTTGCAATCGTAATGCTTGTTTTATATATCAATTGTTCTTTGGGGTAGTTCCCTGTGTTTGATTTTGTTAATCATTTTATAGTAGAAGATGAGACGAAAAAGAAATTCTTCTGTGAAATCAGCATCAAAATCGATTGAAAAATGAAGTAGTTATATTTGAAATATTACGTATACTCACGCTTTTTATCCTCGAAGGGGTAGGCATAGGGGCAACTAGTGCACCCACTTCTCGCCGTGCGTATTCCTTCCCATGATGTCATAGAGGGCGAGCCTATCGCAATTTCGTGCAATAATTCCAGACTCTGGGCTGATACTAAATAGAAAAATCCAATATCACTTATTTCAAATATTATTGTTAGTTAATATGGTTGTTTATTGTTAGCGAAAGCGGGGGCGTGGTGAGGATATCGCACTGTCTCTTTTGCACACACGCAGCGTTATGGCTGGTGACACTCGGTGACGTCACAGTCTGACAGTACTGTTATTTGACAGCTACTCCTACCAACAAAACTTTATAGAAATAATTTCTAAAATACATTATTGCGCCAATTTTGGATTATTTTTCCGTTGCATTTTGGATAGCATACGTTTTTGATAAATTCATTTAAAAAAAACTGTCGACTAACCTATTATTTTAGTGATAAAGAGATAAATACTTATGTTTTACTTTCAATTAAGCGCAGAAAAATAAATTTATGAACCAATTCTATTTTTAGTGCTTATAATATAGCAGCACAATATTTGATCGATTGATTTGCCACTCTGCTTTTGTAATGGCTGTCAGGTTGATACAGTAACGGTTTAAGTAGGTATTATATAATACACAGACGCGCACACACACGCACTCACGCCTATTATCCCCGAAGGGGTAGGCAGAGACGCAACTAGTGCACCCACTTTTCGCCGTTATTCCGTCCCATGATGTGATAGAGGGCGAGCCTATCGCCATGTCGGGCACAAATTCCAGACTCTTAGCTGATATTGAATAGAAAAACTCAATATCACTGCCCGACCCGGGAATCGAACCCGTGACCTCAGCATTGCAGTCGTACCATAATACAACTATGCTACCGAGGCAGCCAGCATTTTATTGAGTATTCTATAATAAAAAGAAATATACGACAGTGACAGTCTCGATCATCTTAGAATTCGTATTAGAAGATCTTATGTCCGCGTATAATATGTCCCAATATATTAGCCCGAAATAAGATCGAAAGAAAGCTGAACCTAAAAACTTTAAACATTACATTTTTACATTTATTTCTGCAAAGTACACATTTTAGTAGGATAAAAGAAAAAAAAATCATTTATTCATTTAAACTACAATGTTTGTGCATTTTGAGTTTCTTAATAACTTTGAAGGCTTTTAGGAAACTAATGTCACACTACATTCTTTTACTATAGTTTAATAAATAGCTTTATTTCGTGCGAAGGCTGGCTGACCGTTTACCTATTTCTTGAGATAAGAGTATCAAACTGCATAACATCTACACTTAACACTACGTGATCACTACAAAATAAGAGTTTGTTAGATACCTCTGAATTAAAACGCGGTGTACCGTGTACGATAACTTGTGTTCCTTTACATTCAAAAATAAGGTATGTGTGTATGATTTAAAAATAATCTGGGTGAATGGCGTGAATCGCGATGACGTAATGAATTTGAAACTACATAGTTTAGAGTAGCAAGTCTTAGTATTCCTAATGCTGGGCCTTATTATTTCAATATGCTTTGGCTATTGTATTTTAGTCGGCTTTCTGCGAACCTTACAATTGAAATAATTTCCTTTTGAATCTGGCCAGTGGTTCCATATTATTGTTTAAGAATTTTATTGTTTTTTTTTTATCATAAGTTGCCACCATCATCCGAAAAATATCAAAGAATCAAATCTATACGTTGCGGGCCTTTAAAGCAGGAATATGTTTTATATATCACAAGTAGTTCAGTATAAGCAAATTATGCAGATAAATAATTATGTTACAATTATTAACATAAATGTAATCCACCCCAGCTTCAGTGTCTGCTCGATGCTGAAATAAACGCCCTATTGACGGGATTTAAATTGAAATCAATCAAATGTTTAAGTAGAGTAGTAGGAAAACGTACTATCATGTTGTATCGTGGCTCTAGAAAATTAATTGAACTTAAATATATAGAACAGTGTCCCTGCGTAGATTCGTGATCTTCTATATAATAAATAGTAGGATGCGTGACCCCCATTGTATTACTACCTTTTACAGCGGATATGCCAAGTAGATAGTGATATGTTCCAGTATGGTACTCTTGATTAATAGGGTAGGTGATTTTTTAAAATTATTTTTATCAAAAATATACGACAGTCAATTTATAGTGCAGAAAGAATTATCAAGATGTGCTCAGAATATAAATAAGTTGTCAAAAACAATAAGCATTTGCCAATGATTTTGAAGTGGTAACTTTTAAAAACAGAAAAGTAAAGGAATAATAGTCTTATTTGTGGTCATAAGAAAGAGATACGTACGTAGAGGGATATCCCTACTACGCGCTCGCCCTCTTTAGTTCATTGCAATAATTTAAACGGGAACTATTTTCCAACCTAATTTAATGCTGTTTACGCCATTTTTTGTGTTATTAACGGTTATATATAAAATAATGTACAAAATCAAACATAGTCGTGTCTACCTTATTTTAATATCTCATTTTCTACAATTTTGATGTTGATTTCGCAGAAGTAATTTAATTTTCTATTGTAAAAAGTGTTACATTATACACTATATTAATGATGCACTTCGGTTCATAGTTTTGTATTTTAGCGTGTTCTCGTTTTTGAGGTAATTCCTAGTGATTCATCACTAATTAGCATATGCTAATCTTAGGGCCTGTTTCAACACATGCGCATAAACTACTACAACGGTTTCACAGGTCTAATTGTACCAGAAAAAGATAGTAGTAATGTGCCAAATATATTTGTCAGTTAACGTTTATATATCAGATAGTTATCTGGAACTTTATCAGGAACCGGTGAAACTCGCCCTGAATATTTTTCTGATTGCTTTTCTTTATAAAAGTAACAATAAGTATACAAAAGCGTACGAAAATATAATATAAGCGTACGTCTCTGCACCGCTCCAGGTTGACTGGTAGAGAATGCCTTCGGCATTAAGTCCGCCTTTACATATTTTGTATGAAGTGCAAATAAATAAATAAATAAAATATATTCCAAAGTATAATGATAAATTAATTGTTTAATACTTACGTCATGTTATAAAAACCAACAGGTGCTGGCACCGCAAAGTATTATGTTCCCGGGTCTACACCCGATGGCCATGTTGTCGACGGGGCGCGCTTTCTGCGGCGCCACTCCTCCTTTCCCACCGCCCATGTACGCGCCAATGGCTGGCCAGGGTGCTCAACAGGGTGCTGGCGACTCACAGGTAAAACAACTTCGATTACATTAATTATAATATTATGTAGTTTTGATATCAGGGTAAAGTGTCCCAACATAAATCTATACATACTAATATTATAAAGAGGAAAGATTTGATTGTTGTTTGCACTGAATAGGCTCCGAAACTACTGGACAGATTTGATAAAAATCTTTCACCAATATAAAGCTACATTATCAGCGTGTCACTTGGCTACTTTTCTCGCGGGGAAATATAAAGCGAGACTTCCCGGAATCAAATCCCGGAAAAACGTATTCACGCGGGTGGAGCCGCGAACAAAGAAGACTAGTATATTACAAAGCTGAAGAGTATGTTCGGTTGAACGCGCTAAGGAACTATTGAAGTGGAAAATTATTTCCCTAATAGGAAGCTACATTACTCCCGAGTGCTATAGGCTACTTTTTACCCTGGGCAAATATATTTATGCCGGAAAAACTGTTTTCACACAGGCGGAGCCGCGAGTAATGCTAATAATACCTTAAAACTGATGATAATGTATAAAGGTGTCAGCCTAGTCGCCAGAATTATTCTGACCTGCCTTAGTGGATGTGCTTCCGTTTGGTAAATGTTCAGTCGAATGGGAGCGAACCAAGAGAAGCATGATAGTTGAATCGTGCCCCAAATACAGTAAAATGCAGTATAAATAAATACCCCTTAATATTGAACGATCATAGCTAGAACTTCATTCAAACTGTAGTCACCTCAGACGTTCTGTTCTACACCTATTTGAGTCTCAAAAATACGAACTATTGCTAATAGTCGGACTACTAAATAATGAGCGTGATTTTATACATTGACGAGTGTACAAATGGATATCAGAAACGCACGATGAAACCTGGTATTGAAGCGGGTCATCGTAAGACAAAAGTTTTTGCTGTAACTCTGTCTTAATTAGATCTTTGTAGGGTACAATCACAATTTCTATTTCGATTTGACTCTACCTCCTTTTTCTCTGAACAAGAATTAGCATCAGATCTTAATTACAAACATGTAAAATGTGTTATGGTTTGTAATAAGCCTACTATTTTATTGTTATAATAAATGAACTAATTGTTTTTCCAGGAAACGACGTATTTGTACATCCCGAATAATGCAGTGGGTGCAATCATTGGTACCAAGGGTTCCCATATTCGCAACATCATCCGATTCAGCAATGCTTCTGTCAAAATAGCTCCTCTGGAGCAGGACAAGCAAGGGGAGAACCAGAACCCTCAGCAGGAGCGTAAAGTTACCATCGTTGGAAGCCCTGAGGCTCAATGGAAGGTATGTTCACATTGATCCGTATCAAAGTATTCCTCACAATGACTGCTGATTACATTTAGTGAATCAGTTTGTAATGTGACTTACTCAACAAATGAATATTTATGTTTAAAGGCGCAGTATCTCATTTTCGAGAAGATGAGGGAAGAAGGTTTCATGTCTGGCTCTGATGATGTACGGCTAACCGTGGAGATCGTGGTGGCGTCGTCCCAAGTGGGCCGCATTATCGGCAAGGGCGGTCAGAACGTGCGCGAGCTGCAGCGCGTGACCGGCTCGTTGATCAAGCTGCCCGAGCAGTCTCAACAGCAGCAGGGCTCCCAGCAACAGGACCACGACACTACAGTCCACATCGTCGGTCCCTTCTATAGCGTTCAGGTATGAATAGTGCGATTCGCTATGCCTGCTAGCGCTTATTTATATGTTGAGGATCTGTCTCATTTTTCGTTTGGGGATTAATGTGAAAAATTTAATTATAGTTGTCGGTACCATGGTTCAATCGGTATTGAACGGAATGTTGGACGTCTCGTTATCTTTTTCGAATTCGATATGTAACCGTGGTTATTTTGGCTTTAGTATATAAAATATGCAATTGCGAAATGTTATATGCCTATAATACAAGTGTGGTATTTGGTGGATGATTGGCAGAGCGTTTGAATGTGATGTACCAGGTAATACATGTAGTTACAAGTCCATTTTGTATTTTTTTTATAATATCCAAGAACTTCTGTTGGCGTATACTTTGAAGTATAATAATTATTAAGATAAGTATATTGTATACCTAGCATTATGTACTTTGTGCACTGCGAACTTGTTTCGTTGTCTGTGATATAATATTGCCGGCTCACTGTGACATAATGAGATGTTTACATTTTGTAGCGGTCGTCCGAAGCGGGGTGAAACAGTCCGAGAGACACCCGCGTAAGGGTTCCTACCACATTGTGTGACCCTAAGAAAAGGCACCACTAAGTGGCTGACCCGTTGTTTTGTGTCTTTGCGCGACACTATAGGTAAGTTTCAATTGATTACTATGTATCAAGCTAAACACGGCGAATGTTTTGTAACAAATATATTTAGATCAATAAAGATAATCTTAACTTTGCGCCTCATGTTTCATTTACAATGGACTGTGTAACTACATGTACTCCTTGTCTTTAATATGGATTGTGTATGTAATGAAAGTGATGTATGAGAATGTTTGGAATTTAACTAGAATGTAAGTAAACGAACGAGCTGTTTGTTTTTGGCGACCTTTTCGTATGCTTAATAATTATCGTTGTAAACTATCTGGTTCTACTTTGGAACTTCAGTAACTCAGCGCTTGATTTGCGAACATCGGTAATTGTAACATACATCATAACTTGATAATATTATTGGTATTTGTGTAAGCGTAGATATGAAGTACTTACCTTTAAAATCAAACCTCAAATAATTTTATTATATATTATAGGATGAGGCACTTTGGTAATCTTTACTAAAAAAATAACAATTATTTTATTTTACCTTAAAAACGTTTTTATTTTATCTGCACTACATTTTTAACCTTAGAAACGTTTTTATTTTATCTGCTCAATGTAGAGTCAACATATTATTTGGGTTGTGTACCAAAACGTATATTTGGTTAGATACCGTGATTTTCCAATGAAATATCACTTTAATTTTAATCGCTAATCATCTGGAAACTTTAGCTTCCATGAAGAAGCGTTGTAGAAAATATGCTATTATTTTTTATTATTGACCAATAAAATTTTTATTGTAATAAAAAACGGGAATCGAATGAGGCGCGGCTAGTAGATACATCTATTTCTTTTTTGTTTACAACACTGGACATAGAATTTCTAAATCTGTAACGACAAGATTAAAAAGTTTCGTCGGCTCTGTAGACTAGCTCCGACAGCGTTTGTGAACACTGTCAATAAAGATTATTAAACACCAAAATAAAATATTCAAATTAGAATCTTATTTCTATCTTTTCTGTTCTTCAATGACTTTAAAAAAGATGGCAGATATTGACGCAGTAGGGTTTTTTGTTCTTTTTGAAGTTAAACTACTTAAGGCGCGTTATGAAAAAATTATGAGTGAAATTTTAAGATGCGCGCGCATCACTGTAACACAAAAGTAACAGGTTGACCGACTTCAATAAAGGAGGTTCTTAATATTCTCGCTTTATTCTATCATGAACTTTACCATAGAGTCTTCTTCTTTACCATACCATACCATAGAGTTCTTAGCCTTATCCTATGATAAGGCTGCTAGTGTGGCGGGTCTACTGTACTGTGCACCTGCCACCCTCATACCCCCTTGACCCCCCAAACCAAATTTGACCCCTCAACCCAATTTTACCGCCTAAACACATCTTAACCCCTCTTGGCCCCGTGAACCCCCTTGACCCCCACAACCATTTTAGACCCCTGACCCCCTCGGTTAACTATCCGTATGTATTATTTATTGATATAAATTAAAATATTATACAAGGTAATTATTTAAGGATGCCAAAGAAAGTATGACTTCTCACGCGCGTACATAATTAGAATATTTTTTTTTATATCCTTTTTTTTATTTTTGTCGTTGGAAATAGGTTTTAATAATACCGAGATAAAAGGTATTATGTGTTAATTCAGATTATAAACCACCTGTGTGGATATATACATAGATACACTCGAAAACATAACCCTCCTACTTTCGCATTCAGGTAAAAATAAATGAATCTTGGTTGGATTCATCCATGATGTAGCTTATAGAACCTGTTTGATATTTCTCTTCAAATGAATTCCTGTTAGTACCCCCCCCCCCCTACAGTTAAAAACTGGCGTGACATTGATAGCTTGGTGTCGGATTTATGATCATTGTTTAGAATTGGTGAACGAGCGTGCTCGTTTCAAGTCTGCTTGTACTATGAAATAGTTCACACTGACACTGTAAAGCTGGGTACTCACTTAGCAGTGTACCATGTCATTTATCAGATACGGTATCAAGTGAGTACGTAGGCACGAACCCGCTACGAGCCGCTCGCGGCTGGAGCGCTGTAAGATCGAACATAAAGGCGGCTCACGGTGTACTCGTAGTAAGCTGGGTACTCACTTAGCAGTATTGAATGTAACGTATCACATACTGTATCAACCTGCAAGTAGGTACGGCTCGTCCACGGTCTACCGCGTATCTAGCTCTATCTACTACGAGCACACTGCGAGCCGCCTTTGTGTTCGCAGTGATACCACCACTCGGCGGGTCACTGCGAGCTTACAGCGCTCCACGCGCGAGCGGCTCGCAGCGGGTTCGTGCCTACGTACTCACTTGATAGTACCCAGCTCTAGATACAGCTAGATACGCGGTAGACCGTGGACAACCCGTAACCCAGTTGCGGGTTGATACAGTATGTGATACGTTACATGGAACACTGCTAAGTGAGTACCCAGCTTAATATTCCAAGAGCTGGCTACGAATTTTGGAAAGGTACTTTAGGCACTTTCAAACATTGATAAAATAGTTTTTTATGAATAGGAGAATCTCAAATCGTAAGTCGGGCAGGGTAATTGCGGTTATTTTCCATCAGCGCAGTATATTATAAAATGTGTAAAAAAATCTACCAATAAAAGTATGTTCTAGGCAGCTTGGAATCATTTGTATATTTTACTTTAGAATTTATTTAGTCCAGATATAAACACGCCAGGCTATTTTGTCGGTTATAAAGTATAACCCGACCCACCTGAATATATTTAATGAATATAGAGAACGTGCACTTCGTATGCTCTGCCATCGGTCGGGTGAAAGTGAAACTCTTTAAAAAATTACTTATTTGCTCTTAAAACATCCATAAATAAATCCATCTCTGAAACATCCGGTAGATTGCTCAAAGTGATGATGTATGTATTATAATATAAAGTTAAGTTTGCTCAGTTACTTAGGTTTCGTGCCATTTGTATACCTATTTCAGACTTCCAATATGGAATATGCGCCATAAATCACGCGAGTATTCAACGATAGGACTTATCCTATATACTATATCCATTGCAGATCGGTGTTCATTGACCTCATGTTCTCTGCCGTCCTACCTTTTTGTCTTTCTCAATTTTAAGCCCGTGGCATAAATAACAAAATTCTACTAACCCGCGTCTCTATAATAAACCATAAAAATACTAATAACACATAGTTCTCTGGCCAGTGTTTTATTAAAAAGTTTATCTTATGAAGAGAACTTACGGCAGTCTAGTGACGTGTCACTGTAGCAGTGTGTATTTACTGCATTGTAGCTGCACTTGCGCGTATCTAATTAAGCTAAACATAAAAGTTTTGATACATGGATGAAAATCGTGCAGAGCCGAAGCGCAGCTGCCACATGCGGGGTTACCCAATTTTGGTGGTATTTTAACGCCCTGGGAAGAAAATTTGCGAGAATATATTTGGGGTGTTTGAAATTTGCTGTTCCAGAACGGAAATTCATAGTATTACTTGTGTAAAGTACTATAAAATTTTGATATTTCTCTCTTTTGGGGGTTTTCTTAACTCTGGGGTATTGCATAGCAGACATCGGGGCACACTTGGAGGGATGACACAATATCCCACCTCGCCACACAATATATGCGTGTAATCGGAACAGAACGTTTCGGATCTTTACTAATGTAGTTATATCGCATCGCTCGTTGTCACTTAGGAAATTACGGAAACTACAATAAGACAATCTTTATACATTAGACCTTGCAAAGTTCTATTTTGAGGTGCAATAGCTCTCTAATAAGCATCGCGAAATGTTTAAGCTGTATTTTGTTGGGTTAATTTTAAGACTCGTATCGGTCTGCAATGTGCGTTTGTAAAAGATGTAATAATTAAGAGGTGGTGTTTGTACCGGCAGTCTGCTCAGCGCCGGATCCGTGCGATGGTGGCGCAGGCGAGCGCGCCGGGCCGCCGCCGCGCCGCTCAGCCGCCGCCACCGCAGCAGTAAGCACTCCCAGTCACCTCTGCAATTTCCCCGCGCGCCCTCACCACCGACTTACCCCTGACTCCAGCAGTTCCTGCTAGCATCGGCCGGCCGTGCATCGTGTGGCCCATCGTAACAACTGAAGATCGCTACTCGACTGACCGCTTCAGATGAGCCCATCCCTGATCCATATGCAGTGTCTCAAATAACTGCGCAGACAGGCTGTTACGTTGGCAACACGTGTCCAGATATTGTTGTTGACATAAATATATTAATCTAGTGAATTGTAATTAAATAATATTGATAAATCCATATTTTATCCCGGTAATTATCTATGTTGATGATTAATATTTGAATATATATTATTATATATAATATTATTCATATACACTATTTTTTAACGATAGTAATTGTTATATTGTTTTCATACCGTTTCTCGACTGCATTATAAGAGTTGACATATACATGCAATAGTTGATGATTATGTTCTCTATACATAATATACAATATACACAGGTTAATAGCGATATCTATAGTACCACACCTTCTTATACAACTGAGAGCATATTTTGTTTTGTTATTATGTAATAGATTAATCTGTTGAAGTCACTACACTATAATGTTAAATATTATTTGAAGGGTGTGTGGGATGTAAACCAACTTGGAAACGGAAATTGTACACAACATCGCTTTAATGAGGAGGCTCAATGGACTTATAACGTATGCTTTTCACATTATATTTTAGGAACGTTTCTTGTATCGGATTATTGTAATTTTCTGCATGCTGCGTCGTAAATCAATAAAATGAATCGACGCGTGCCTAGTGAGGGTGTTTAGTAACAAATCCAAAGTGAAAGCCGATCGCATGTCGAATCGGCGAGATTTTGAGACGAGCCTTGACTTGACTTGGCGGCCGCCAGCGCTCGCGCCCCGCGGCCGCTTACACATCGATATTGGAGATGAGATCCACCAACGATGGATATAAATATTTTTGATATGGTAGTAATTGTTGGAGACTAAGGTAACCTTATGAATTTTAATTTGTAAGTGGCATTTGTTGATCGTTTTCTTTGTAATTTTGTCTTTGTTAGCTTTATAGTGTTTTCTTGTATTGACAATCTAAATGAAGATTTTGAAAATTAGGATGATACCTTAGCGTTTAATGGTGCGAGTGTAAGCGTCGTATTGTTTGGTTCTGTCGTGATGTTTTATTAATTATTATTATCAAATGTACGATTTGCGTTATAATTGTGCCAAGTGAGATATTTAAATGAGAGTTTTAAGATTAAGTGAATAATATCAAAATTAATGAAAGCTTAGATATTTATATTTATAATTGTGATAAATAATATATGGAAGTTTTGGCAAAAATGTTACTAAGAATGTTTTGTACATTCTTATTTCCATTTCCTCAACTTTAGGTTAGATTGTAATAAAATTATAAATGGTATGCGTGAAGGCGAGCAGGCACGGCAGCAGGAGCTCCGAGGGGGGCTCGGGGCACCACGCAGGGCGTCGCTGCCCACGCCGCTGTCCGTTCCCCGCCCCCCCAGTCCCCACTCCCAGCCGCTCGCCCGCACGACCCGGTACTTCAATATGATGTCACTACTTGTTACATCTATTCCGTGTCCCAAGTGCATCAAAATAATTCTCATTTCATTAAATAACAAGGCTTTCACTTTTATTGTTAAGAGTGCTGAGCGTATAGAGGGGCTACATGGGTACACTTATTAAATTTTATTATAATATTGACTTAGGTTCGATCGTTATTCACTAATTTCCTGTATAATGCGCAAGCAATGTTTGACATGAGTTACAGAAATATCTGGAAATAAATTAAGCGAATAGTTTGCCATCGTTTCTATTGCTTCCACATATTATTGACAATAAATCTCACATTTGGCATTATTCCTAATAAATGAAATTATTAAAAATGTATTATTGTAATTTATCGATAAATATTTTACATTAAAATAAAGTATTAAATGTTATACACATGTACTGTTACAGAACCAAGTGTCTCACTGTTAGTTCCTGGTTTGTCAGATTTCTATCGAGCATTTATTGATATAGTTGCAATAGTTATAAATATAATTATATTAGTCATTATTCACTAAAATAGCACAAGAATGTCCACTTGGTTTATATAAACAGTATGTGTGAAATATGTCTTACATGTACTACTAAGTTTGGTATTATATTTTATAAAATATGCAAACCTACAATGTTTAGTTTTTACAAAAACGCATCGTTAACCTAATATTGCCACGACAGTGAAGCAGACCATTTCATGACCAATATAATATGCCAATGCCATCTTTATTAATATTATTAAGGTTCTTTTTTATTATTTTCAGTTGTGTGTAATGATAAATTACGAATTTAATATTGACTTTGTGTATTTTTGGAGGTATTGGCATATTTTGCTTCTTACAAATATTAGGACTACTGAAAGTTTTATTGCTGTTTCACTGTTTTTTTTGTCAAAATGTAACATATAGTACATTTTGTACAGGTTTAGCGTCACATTTCATAATAATGAAAATCAACATCAAAACGAGACATTTTGGGTATCTCTCTAACGGATCGATTACGCACTCCAAAAATACAGCACTCTGCAGATTTGGTAGGATTTGCCCACACAACATCCTGGGGCATATGTGTTGTAGTATTTGTCGAGTGTAAATTGGATTGTTTGGGTATTTACGTGTTGGAGAATGCCTCAATATACGCTACGAAAGATTATAAACATTAACATAGACGGCCATCAGCTTATAGCTTAATTACACCGTTATGGGTAGTATTGAGAACCTAACGTTAACCTATAACATATCAGGGAAAACAAACGTCCACAAAGTGTTAGCGCGGTGAAGTCATGATAAATGACCGAATAATAATAATTATATACCGTACATCTTGGAATTCAGACTGAATTTTATGCCTGTGCGGTGATTAATGTTTGATGCATTTTATTGTGTAGATAAACTTACTCCGACATTTTACAGTCTTAAAAATTACAAAGTTACATCAAGACTGATCGTTTAATCGTCTGACTCGTGTTACTCTATGTCCATGATGTAACTGTCAGGTAGCCTAATGCCGTTCCTATTACGTAGACGAATAGAAACGGATGAGGTAACCTCGAGCTGTTTACTAACCAATTGAATTTGATGGCTCTATGTTTGGGTCACTTAAAACTTTTGTTAAAAGTTCTGAAACTGGGAGGATTCTTTACCTTAAATTTTTAAGTACCCTCAAGAGCAATTATTAAGAATTCCAATTATTTAGTTGTTTTTAAGATATTAGTTTCCAGTTGCAATGTTCGGCATATAAACATTCCAAACTTAATAACACCACATGCTGATTGATTGATTGTACTTTAAACCTTTTACAGCAAATAGGGAAACCTAATATCTTAAAATAGTTGCGATTACGACTGTACTTATCATAATATGGTAAAGTCTGGTATTACAATTTTATTGAATGCTATAATTATACAATTTTTCGTCAGTGAATTTTGATACCTTTGGGTAACATATCCCTTTATAGGGATTCTTATACACTTTTTCTTATATTTGATTATATTGGATTAATAATTAACTGTTCCACATAGTATATTTCGTTTTTTTTACTTGTCACTGGCAGAGTAAAATAATAAATGAGCTAGTCCTGCAAATGTATAAATTTGTTAACTTAAAAACTTGTATACACAACAATTTTTAAGGAAATTTTAATTTTTTATGTACATTTGGCAAGTGACGAAGTATTTATTGTTTTTGCCTTTAAAATCAGGTTTAAAAAAACGAATTATGCAAGTTGGTCTACTATTATTATATAAATTAATAATAAAAAGAAATCGGCTTTGTGTTGAAGATCGGTTGACTTTGAACATTGACCAGACGAGAGTATGTTATCCGACACACGAGCCGCCAGATTCCGCTTGCATCGGCTATCAATGGAATGAAATAATTGGTTACTTTCACTACAACAAAATATACATATTATAAGCGCGTTGTTTATTCCTTCCAATCATGAGCAGGAGAGGGTACATTATGATTTGTAATGTTAGGATGCAGATGATAGTTTTAGTTGATTAATTGTATCGTTGTGAAGTAGTTTAAGTTGAGAGTAGGCGCGGGTGGCACGCGGCCTCGAGACTGAAATACACCCCTGCCGTCGCGCCCTCGCGCCCATTACTTACATGTCATTCATAAGTTCATTCTTGTTTGAAGATGGTTCTACTGTTATTTACATTACATTTTTAATATTACTTTCTCATGTGTGTAACAACTATTTTGTGTATACGTGTGAACGGCTGATGATATAATATTATCTATTTTATTAAATGCATGATTGTATTTTGGAAATTTGCATCTTAAAGTGAAATGAAATTTTTGAGGAATGAATAATTATTGTATTCGTCTACAATTTTATGTTAATATGAAAGAGTCGAGCACGCATCGCCTAGTAATTTTATTTGATTTATTTCAATTACTTGTTAACTTTGTGTTTAGTGGGGAAACGTAGCACTCAACTCTGTTGTATTGAAGTTTCATCGAGTCTATAACTAAGTGTTTATGTATGTGTACGTATTTATGTATCTTACTGGAATATAACAGCGTGTCGGTGGAGGAGCGCCCGGTCGCGACCACGTGTACCACGTACCATCACGCGAACCACTGATACCTGTTATTTTTTAGAATTGGAGAAGCTGTTATTGTTGCTTCTCATGGGTGTATTAAGGTTCCGATACACAGTATAATAGAGTATTGATTTATTTTCCGATAACTGTTCATACTGGCATTATGGCATATTCCAGCGAAATTTTCTTTGAATTTTTACTGTTACTTTTAGAACCATTTTATAATTGGTATAAGTTCTGAAACTAATAACTACCTCAATATTACTAAATGAATATGATAATTATCTTTGTGCATGTTTTTGGGAACTGAATTTTAAAACGCAAATTCAATATAGTATAAGAATGCTATTTTAAACATAGTAACAAAAATTTGTGAAAATTAGGTTTCTTAACGTAATAAAAGTAATGGAAATTATTTGGTTTTTCTTTCATAACGCCGATCGTCGTCGTCGTCGGGTCGTAGCTATGGTTAACGGGGTTGGTACGAATTTTAAGAAACTGGGCTTCCCGGTTTTATTGGTACTTTATTTTTTAGTATGTACAGTCAGCCACATAAGTAAGTAGCTGAACAAATTCCAAACTTACACTTTTGTGTTCTTACCGAATTGAATTTTATCTTCACAATAATGAAATATAGGGGATTTACTTCACATCAAAAGAAATGTTACTTTTAATTAAACTTAACGCGTGTATGCGATTTGAAATTTTGAGTTGGTTCAGCTACTTATGTAACTGACTGTACAAGCCAGTTATGGTTTACTTTTGCTTCAGAAATATTTTTTTTATTGTATAGACCGGCAAACTGTCAACGGAGTTACTATTGTTAAGCGATGTCCATCGTTCATAAACTAACACACAATACCAAAGTAATGGGTGTGTTGCCGGCCATAATAAGCTCATAAGTGCTTAGAGAAGGAAAACTTGACACAAACCGGGGACGGTATCCGTAAGGCACGAGCCAGTTCCTGCAACCGACCCGGCTCTACACGTATAGACTCGTCGTCCCTGTGGGTACTGCCGGTTAGGTCGAAAGGGTGGCGTAGGTTCTGGGCATGCCTGCGCTACCTTAATCGCGTCCCAGGCAATTCACCTTCCAATTGTGGAGAGGACACTTCACCCACCATGAAACCAACACTGTTGGTCTCCACAACCATTAAAGAAAGTATCTCAGTAGAACCTCCAACAGTTTACGCTGTTTAAATCATCTACAATAGATGTTTTAGGCCAATGATGCCGGCCTAAAACATCTATTGTAAGTCATTTCATGTTGATAACTCAGTTTTCGTTGTTTTTTAAATGTCTTTTTTTGTCCTAAAGGTGCGATATGTGCGCCGGCCTACAGCAGTGCCGTAACTAGTAATGGGCTAACGTTGCTTAGGTACAGGGTGCAGTCCATGAAGGTGCACAGAAACGGCCAGACTAGAACCAATTTTTGAGCCATGCATAGACGTTATAGAGTTCGCACTGGGCTCATAAATGACTAGTTACGGCACAAACGGCTAATGCAGATAGCACTCATTTTATTGACATCAGGGCCGCGCCGGCCCAAGACAGCGCCTGTGTGCGAAATCTATGAAGCGCCTCTGATTTTTCTCGTCCTATAACCTGTTTCATAAGTTTTAATTTAGAAAATGTGTACCTACTGTCTTACCTACTCACCTATAAAGAATATAGTGGTAGTATAACAAATATAAAATGTCATCCTGATTCCGGCGCCCCTATTACCTTGGCGCCTGTGCGCCGCACACTTCGCACATATGGACGGCACGGCCCTGATTGACATTAATTATTTGGGTGCATAGTTTAAGATAGTTTAAGAGTGTGCTTTTCGAGTAGCATTTATCAGGAAACGGTGAAATCGGTCCTACAGCTTACTTTAGGGCCATTATCTAATGTGTTCAAGTAAAGTTAAAGAGTTTTATCCACTGGCAAATTGCAAGCGAATTTATAGCAATGCGAAGGCACTGCACGCAAAGTATGTTCATTGTGTTGAATCTATGCTGGTGTGTGGGGGGGGGGGGAGCTGCCCTCCCCTTCCTCCCCCTAGCAACGCCCATCTCTTCTATACTCGCTAGATAGGTAGGAAGGTATTTCAAATGCACCCTATCTCAAGATAACGAGAAATTATTGTAATTGTTTAAAACTAAAAAAAAAAACACATTTTATTATGTAATAAATTCGCATAAACAAAAAAAAAAATTTATCAGGATGTAATTAGAACTTTATTTCCCGAGTATCTTGAAGTGTGAAAACTGTGACCCATAAAAAAAAATTAACACAGTATATATCGGGTGGAAGGGAAACGCTCTCTATACCGGAACGGTACGGAGAAGAACCATAACATTAACGAAAAACTATATTCATTTGCAAAGCTAAGCGATAATACTTACGATTTTAGTATTTCCGTAATTCATGCGCGCGCAATGTAAAGCGTATGAAAAACTGCGTAGGGAACAAACTACAAAGCAAACGCCGACAAGGCGGCGGCCGCCGCGCTGCGCCGGCCACGCGAGTATTATAATTCTCTTTGGCCACGCAGTCGTTTACCCGTCAGCTGATGTACGTGTTTCATTACGATTTTTTTTGAAATATTGACCTTTTTTACTATGTTTTTCACAATAATAGTTTGATTTATCTATCCATACGTGCAGCTGTACAGAAATTTGAGAAAATCCTACTAAAATTGTAACAATGCGATCGCGATTTTTTTTAGTGCCATCACGTCAGGAATCACCAATACTATCACCTGTATTCGTTTCCGAGAGCGTTTCCCTTCCACCCGGTATATATATTGTATTCGTATATTTTCGTCACTAACTTATTTTATCAAGGTGCGGCAAAGAGCATTCTCAGGATTAGTGTAACAAAAGGCATGGTTATCAGGATAAGGGATTGGAAATTTTGTGCTCCGACTTAAATGGATTCGTAGAGTTGTTTTTAAAGGATTAAGGTGCCACCAACCTTCTTTCACCCCTGGTTTTCCATGTTTATTAGATAATTTAATAGTATTCAAATGTTTAGGTCTAAAACTAGGACGTCCAGAACCAAATTCATTGATCAGTTCTGATGCTACTTGAGATATCACGGGGTCTGCTGTGCTTATGTCTCCGCTCGGAATGGACAACATTAATTTCAACATCTTGTTTTGTTCTCCTGAACGTTGAGTAACTTTTTTTTGCTTACTGACTGAAATTGATGTCGTCTGACTTGAAACTCCCTTCGATTTTAGCAGCATCGCTGTCAACATAATATTGAAAAATATTATAAGGTTTATTATGATGAATCAAATGTAGCTGTATATCTTTTTGTATCTCTTACTAATACTAAATATGTAAAACTTTGTCGAAACGATGTTCCTGATAACAAGCACCTGGCACAGGCTAGTGTTTGCACGTGGCGTCAATGTACTATCATTTATGAACTAAGCTGTTATGGATATTTAAATGAATAAGCCCTTCAAGGCCCGCTTATATATATAGATGTATGAGAAAACTCGATGTATATGGACACCGGTGTCCGTCGCGGGCCTTGACAGACTACGAGATAGCGGGTCTGCGACACTACAATTCCTATTTTTCAAGACTTACATGTCATTGTCGGCGTATACATTTTTGCTTCATGTGTAGTAACTGTTGTCACAGCAGTTGCAGTCTCTTCCGTTTGTGTCACAACACCCTTAGGAGCTAAGTAAAAAGACATCAAAATATTATTGTACGTGTTAAGTAACGAGCCACCCACGAAGTAGGTACAAGCTGATTCACCCCATCAACAACAGCGTGTTGCAACACCCGCGACTGCAGACCACCGAGCGCTGTTGGTTACCAAGAAACAAGACATACCGTGTGAAACTCCACATCGGCACACTTTATAACCAACGACTACAGTAGAATAAGCACACTTTCGTTTCTAATATCGGGCGAATTTGTCATGATTTAAATAAATTAATTAAAAAAAGCGGCCGGCCGCAGCTTACGTAATTTACGCAACTAGGTACTTTTGAACTAAGAAAAGTGTTTTTAGCCGAACTTCAAAAAAGGAGGATGTTTACAATTCAATTCAGTTTTTTTATTTATTTTTTGTGTGCATATCTATACATCGATATCCCCACCATCAAAGAAAAAACCTTCATAAAAAGAAAATATTTTTTTTACTAAGAAAATTAAACGGACTTAAATTAGAAAATCATAAAGAAAAGTATGATAATGCATTATATACGGGCTACCTGCTAATTTTGTTTCGGTGCCGAATTAAAATTGCGCTACACTAAGTAAATACACGAATCAATATAAAAGTGATAAAACCGACTTCAAAATTAGCAATTCGGCATGTTAAATATTTTTCTTTATTTTGGTGATTTTGAAGATGATTTTTTTTTTGTAGAAGGCCAATATTACAACGATATTATTTTTGAACACTTAAGTATGAGATATCTGGCTGGCCTTTTAGATGAAGCAATCAGGGCAGCTAGCAAGCTACAGCCGCTCTTCGGCTATAAGAAATAGTTCTAAGGAAACTGAGGACTGACTAACTTCTCCATACTTTATGAAAACATTCCATGGGACCTAATGACTTAAAAATATTACTTAGCAGTTAGCTACATATTTTTTTAATTAAGATTATCTACAGACTTTTTCGGTAACTTAGTAGTTCATAGTGTTGCTAACAAGTAGGTATGAATTAATAATTACTTGGTAACTAATGGCACTGGTCCGATTTACCAGGATGGTACCTAGTCTACCTACTATGCGCTCATAGAAATAACTCATGCACAGACTAAGGATGATAGCAAGATAGGTACTTGTTTTTTTCATTTGCGTTGTTTGTTGTACTACTAAATCTGTTTGCTCTAGACTTATGTTTCTGTGGTTAACGACACAGCTGAAGACGCTAAACTTTCTCTTCATCTGTTTCCTCATAGTTTATTAATTATTAGCCGCGGGTCCGCTCGTGTGAAACAGTTTTCCCGGGATAATTATATTTTCCCCAAAATTTCGCATTTAGAAGTAGGTACTATTAGTATTTAGTTTAGATTTTACTGACATTAAGATTTTTCATCAGCGATTATATGTTTTCATCAACAGTGGTCGTTCATCGAATGACACACAAACCAATAGGTATGTCTGTTTGATATATTTCTTTATTTAACTTTTTCTATTAATAATATCTATTGCAACAAGAGCTTTTATTGAATGAGCAACGCATTCGTCTCGGAGAGCGATTGAATTCATAAAAAATATTGGAGTAATACATAACCTATAACTATCGCACAATAAATACGCATCGAGAACCTCACTTCTCAAAATCGGTTCAATAGGAGCGACGCTAGAGTGTAACATAAAGTGGATACATACATATTACATAGGGTGCTAAACTCATTACCCTTCCTGGTTTCGCCGCAGTCGGTTACTAGCAAGTGCAATATAATATTATGTGCCTATGCACACACTTTTCTATGGTAGGTACCGCCCACATTCGCTCATCCCCACTAGGGGTGAGTTATCAAAGCACAAAGGGGCACCTATACTGTAACCCTAGAACCTAGAAGCCCTCGACAAATAGGGTTCGATTTCTGCATAAATTAGCTCACACCTGGTATAATCAACAAAGTTGTATTTACATATCACCCCTGTATGCGTTTCAGATTGGCCCACTCGATCCCTTGATCTGACGGGCCGCCAGTAGTACGCCGCGGCCTATACCTACGTGATTCCATACCCTAGCGCTTGTATAACTCATGTAGGAATCCCAACAATTGCAATATTCGGACTTTAAAATTTTGTTCGATTTTAGCGTCACGTTAATGTATCATCAGCTGGTATTGTGGAATATATATTATATTTATAACCTAAACCTAGTAAGTAAGTGAGTCGCGTTCTGGGATAAGATCGCGGATATAAATCCGGACAGACCAACATAATTGTGCCGACTGTCTATGATCATCTCTTACCAGCCTATCTGAATGCCACTCCATTTACTAATCGTAGTGGAGTCACTTTGCCGTGGACGTATATAAAAAAGAGTTATGAAATAAATTATACTAAGTAGTGTGGGTATGCACATTAATTCAATTGTATGTCCAAAGAATATCTTTTTTTTGGACTCGCATTACTCTTACACCCAATATACTTACGCTTACGATATCTAACATAACTGAACGAAGTGAGTGAAGAAAACCAAACCGAGGTACTTAATACTTCTTGGCACATTGGTCAAAGTTGAAACAGTCGAAAACCATAGACTCAACATCGACTCAGCTTTTGAGGCAATTCTATCTCTTACGTATCAGTTATTTATCCAACGTGGACGATAGCCTAGTTGGGAATGGAACGGTCTGCCGAGGCAATGTCCGGAGGTTCGAAACCCAACGCACACACCTCTGACTTATTAAAGTTACGTGTGTATTGTTTATCAATTAATTATCGTTCACTTTAACGGTGAAGGAAAACATCGTGAGGAAACCTACATACCTGAGAATTCTCCATAAGAATTTCGAGGGTGTGTGAAGTCTTCCAACCCGCACTAGGCCAGCGTGGTGGACTAAGGCTTAACCCCTCTCAGTAGTAGAGGAGGCCCGTGCTCAGCAGTGAGCAGTATATAATACAGGGCTGGTATTATTATTATTATATTATATCTATCCAACTGGAAAACAATTTCACCTTTTTAGTATTGTCTAATTACTTACCTGTTGCATTTGGATGGGCTCCAAATGCGTCTTCATAGTTGAACCGTCGATACTTGTCTAAATCTGTACAAACACATTTCTCAGTAAGTATAATATTTAGTTTAGTGGCAGCGAAACTGATGAAATCTTAGGTTCATTCTCAAGAATCTATACTAATATTATAAAGCTGAAGAGTTTGTTTGTTTGGCTGAACGCACTAATCTCAGGAACTACTGATCCGATTTTGAAAATTCTTTCAATAATAGGAAGCTACATTATTCCTGAGTGATAAAGACTTACTTTTTATCCTGCGAAAATATTTTTATCCCGGAAAAACTTTCAAACAGGCGAACATTACGTGGTAAAATATAAAAATAATAATTATAAGTAGTTATAATTAAGTAAAATTATAAGAAAAAGCGTTTATATTCAGGGAATTTTAAATTAGTGTATATATTATGTATGTATATCGACTATAGGTACCTACAATTTCTGAAAGCTAGGACCAAAAATGATGGCTCAAAACTATGCAGCTCGTGTACAAAGGGGTGGCGCTGCACTTTATAAGGTTCTTTTGAATATGAAATTGTAGGTTTCACGAAGTTTTATATTTCCTTCTGCCCCTATCTCACACCATTATGAGGTCAGCGAAATACGCATTTGAATACAAGTTCTATAAACAATTTGTCTCAGTTTTTACTATCAGCCACGTGCCTGTGGTTGATTCCTGGACACAGGCAACCGATCCTCGGTAAATGCAAGTAGTCTTACAAAATATCTACACAAAGTATTTTGCCCGACCTGAAAATCGAATTTCCTAGTCTGTCAATGTACGTTGCCACTAGAACAAGGTGTACCTACAGCTGGCTTTACTTCTGTATTATTGGGTAGTTATTAGTAAATTAAACGAACCATAGTAGTAATAATCCAATGGCATGTTCATGAAACGTCTGTAATACCCTGTAATAAAGATATAGTTTTAACATATAGGTAATATAAACATTAGTTAAAGCACACATGTAGTACCTACCCACATTTAGGAATTCTGCGTGTAATGATGTCCTCGTAAAAGACCTGGCGTAAAAGTGCCAGTGTGTACCCGCCAAAAGCAGCCACTATTTCAATAAGTCGAATCTGTTTGCCATATTTCACCGAATAGCTACCTAAGTAGATAACACGCAAACCGGTGATTGTAAATGTTTAAAATAATAAAACTTTCTTACTAGGAGGATATCTTCTGTAGTTTCTTGGATTCGAACGGTAGAAAGGAGGCGGTGACCAGTTGTTTAGATGTTTGTCGCCATAGAAATTCAGTGCTGTTGGTGGCGTAGTAATTTGAGTGAGGGGAACACTGATTGTCGACACATTTCCTGTTACATATTTTAAAGAGTTTGATCTTAATCTAGGGTACTCTAATCCACCTTACATTCTGTACATATAGTTGTCACTAAGTACTTACTTATGGATGTAGTAGAATTTGTCGCCATAGTTGTAGGACACGTCGATAAATCTGCAGTGGTATCAGAACCCGCACGAAGGTCTCCATTTTCTTTTAAAACTTTGACGTATGCTATAAAGTTTCGTAAGTTTTATTTTAAACAATAATATTGGGCACATAAACTTAAACAGCTATCAAATCTGTTCTTCGAATAGAACGCATGTACCTAATTGCACAAAGACCGATTCACTCCTGTTGATGGAATAGAACCTCCTGTCCTTAAATATAGTATACGCCCGCAAAATTCAATATTCTACCCGTAGTAATTAATGACAGTAACTCTTCTTCTTTTCTTCGTGCAGTAAACTGATTCAATGATTTCGATTAAATTTAACAATAGAAAGAAACATATTATTATAGATGACAAACTATCTACTTAGTTGTTTTGCGTAGACGTTACGGCTATCCGTAGTATTATAATGCTCTTTGGTTACGGCTAATGCACTAGTTCTCCGGTTCGATCTCCGTGTCGGGCAATGTGATATTGGATCGGGCAAAGTGATACAGGAGTATCAGTCCGGGCAAGGAGTCTGTAATGTGCCTTGTACCTAAATAACAATACTGTCGCCAGGTCGGGATATACACTATGGTTTATTGAGCTGCTGAATATGTACCATAACCTACTGAAGAACTAGTAAACGCGGGTTGTGTAAATAAATGTTTTTAATCATCACAACATAGAAGGAAGAAATCATTGCCATATCTCATCAGCTAACAAATAAAATGACATCAACCTGATTTCAGAATGTCCACCAAAAGTAATGCGTCTTTAAGCGCACTGTCTTCGTCGGAATCTTTGGCTTCGGATGTATCACAATCACCGTATCGAATGAATGATAATACTGCAACCGAAATCATAATACGAATCCCATGTACCATGACTGAGTCATTGCTTCGTCGTGTAGATACTTACACAATAACGTTTTATGGCCTTACTCAACTAGATTTACGAGAAAACACAAAACTATAAACTTTAATATTTATTAAATCTTTAACAAGCTACTTTTTTACAGTTGACTTAGGTGTTTATAATATGGCAGTAGCAGATTTTATTTTTCTATTATAATATAATAGAAATACGTATCTTCAGATTTTTACAAATTATAATTTTTCAATAGCGAAAATTCTTATAAATAAATCATGTAAAGACGCAAAAATATTGCACTAATAGGTAAGTAATGACAAGAAATACGTAAAACAAATACAAAATTTGTTAAAGAATGCTATCTAATGTATTATTTAACAATTTCGTTTTTACGACTAAGGCAACAACATAAAATGTATTTTTCTTTACTGGCATCACTATACCTTATATCATACATTTGAATAAAAAAACGAAGCTCTAGAAACGTTAGTCACAAACATATCTATTCCCTAGGAATAAAGCAGCGACCGTGTATATGAGTGTATATATAAGACGATTACTAAAGCTGGCGCGTACAACACATTTACATGTCGCGTGTGTGTAGTAGGTATCTCTGAATAAACAGGTCAGTCCTCATGACAAAGCAATGCTCATCTATCAAATAATATACTTGTAGCATAATGATTTGTTTGCATCTATGTATCTGTCCTTTCAATTATATTTATAATATGAAACAATTATTATCAGATTGAGAAAATTGCATTGCTATGAGTACTGTAAAAGTGTCAGCTTTTGTTAACCCATCCATGATCTTTTCTCAATCGATAATGGAGGCAGCAGGGCGAGAGAAAGTCATGTCATTGTGAAATTGATATTTACAATGTTATCGATACTGTGTGTAAAAATTCTAATGCCTTATTTCTGCGTCTCTCCAGGTTCGTCTTGCCAAAAATTGCTCACGTCGTTGTAAGGCGATTGCAGTTCTGCTACATCAGTTGATATTCTTTCTTCAATCTGTATTTAAAAATAAAATAAATAATAACTAGATAAATTATTCTTCACCTAAGTTTTATGAATGTCGCTAGAATACAAATGGTAGGTAAGTACACATGTCTACATAGAAACCATTTAGGTAAATTAAGTTTTAATATGTAGGCACTTCTGACTTCCCTTCCATCACACTAATTTCCATGCTAATTACTAAATACTTATGTCCAGAAATCTAGCCTATGAAACTGACGCTAACATTAACAATTTATTAGTAGGTACCTAAGCGTAATTGAAAAATATGTTTGCCTAAACTAAAACATTAGATCAGATATAGGTAGAGATTAGGCTCACCTTTATAGTCCGCCGCGGCACGTAGCCGTTTTTCCTCAATGCAACAAGAGTTACCGGCCGTGGTCTCCACTCAAATGGTTCGAAGTAACCCTGACAGAAAAAATACACCAAGTATATTTTGAATTCAAGTATGCACTCGTTTATGCTATCAGACACGCTATTTCGAGCCAGTTTCACCGGTTCCTGATAGGGTTCAAGAAAACTATCGCACATTATCTAACTCTGTCTAACAAATAAATCTGACACATTACTAAAGATTTTTTCTGACAAATATTTCTTTTCCAGACCTGTGAAACAAAATTGTAGTTTTAACAGTAGGTAAGTTACGAAAAGGCTATCAGGGACTTTATTCAGCATGTGGTGAAATTAGGCCTGAGTATATTATTTTTTACATTATTTACAAACGTATAATATTTGATTACCTTATTGAAAAAAGGGTTAAAATCCAAAGAAAGGGTTTTGGCAAGTTTTGTCAGTGAATGAGGAATTGTAATTAGAGCTCTACGCGTACCGAATTCATCCCGCAAATTGGAGTCCTGCAAAAACAATTTTTTTAATCTTCTAATGATCACCAATCAAATGATGATGATATTATTACTTACATAGGAGTTTGGCCTGTACACCCATAAAGAATTCAGATTGGAATTTATATAGGACCGAGGAGTACTAGTAGTAGACGCATCATATACAATTCTTGGAGTAGTTTTCGATATGTTCTTTGGTTCCTTCGTAGCTGCAACCAAATAGATATTATTTAAAAAAAAAATTGTTTATAGGTAAAGCATTATTTGAAATATTCTCTGTGCGTTTACTTTCAGTTGAAACTAGACATATCAGGAGTGGAAACACCGTGAATATAATATTAATTTCCATTTCTTGTTAATGCACCGTAGAGACACCTCGCAGAACAGTAAGTAACTAATTATTCTCGCGTATTTTACGCGAGTTTTTAAACGGCTGGTTAAGGATTTCCATGAAGTAACTGTTTGCTTTTCTACCGCAAGCATCGATTTCCATTTAACCTTTCTAAGAATGCAACAAACACATTCAACAATGTTTCAAATGACACACAGTTGATACAGAGTTGCTGTACCTACTATACGTACCTATCTACCTAGTAATGAAAAAAATGATGTGTATCGATGGCCTATTTATTTAGAGTTCTAGGATTTACAGTAATTTACACACATTACCTTCATCTATTCGAAGTCATGCAAATCATCATTGTTGTAGGTAGAGCAGGGCGGGCGCGCGCACTGGCGGCGTTGTTCCTCTCGCTCATTGGGAGCGCAGCGCCCCGCCACACACGTTCTCCGCCTCACAGTGTTACCCTCACCGCAGGTTACTGAACAATCACTCCATTTACTCCATCGACTCCACATCTTACGCATCTTTAAGGACTCCGCATCGTCGATCTTGTCTTTAGAGTTAAGGGAAAGTGTTCTATTATTATCATGTTACAACTAAGTCAGTGATTAATTTTACTGCTACCAGTTATTCATACATAGTTGTAATAATTGTTAATATGTAGGTATGTCGTACAGGGAGACATTTTTACTGGTTTCTTTGGTCTGTACATCACCTAAACTTATGTTTTCGACATTAAAATTATAACTGGCATAGGTACCACCATCAAAATGGCTCCAAAATGCCATTACTAAATAAGTACTAAATCGCAGCTGAGAGATATATATTATGATATATATTGCCGTGAGGTGGACGATATTTTATTTAAAAAACAAGTGGGTAATTTTTATTCCGAAAAATAAATTAAAAATAATTTATTAAAAATACTAGCGGCCAAATTTTGATAGGCAACCTCGAAGATGTATATTCTCTTAATCTTAAATATACATGTAAAAATTTGGTTTGTAGCAAATACTCGATAGGTGTAGAATCACTATTCTGCAGTGAGATCTCGTACTATTAGATTAGCCCATTTAAGCAAATAGCTAGCTAGTGAAAGGCTGGTAAGTTAGCTAGGCTAGGGCCTGTAGTGCCCTCACTGGTTAGGATCGCGACGTATTCCTCCCATATTTTTTTTTAAATAAAAATGATCTATTTTTTATATTTGCTTTTCCTGCCAGCCCGAGCTGGCTTGTTACTTTTTATTTTCATCATTGATTTTACTCCTAATAAAATGTCTGTAGTTATGTAAGTGACCTCAGCTTTGCTATTAAAAACATTATTATACTTAATCAATTTAATGTATCTTGACTTATCATAAGAGCAACTATGTTCGCCTACGTGATGAATAAAGCTTTTTTTTAATAAACAAACTCACTTTTCAGCTTTATAATATTAGTATAAAATTATTATTGCCTGGATTTTAAAAATACTTTTTCCATGAGAAGTGGACGATAGCCTAGTTGGGAATGGAACGGTCTGCCGGGACAGTGTCCGGAGGTTCAAACCCAAGGCACACACCTCTGACTTTTCGAAGTTACGTGCGTATTGTTTATCAATTATCGTTCGCTTTAACGGTGAAGGAAAACATCGTGAGGAAACCTGCATATCTAAGAAGTTCCTTATAAGAATTTCGAAGGTATGTGAAGTCTACCAACCCGCACTAGGACAGCGTGGTGGACTAAGGCCTAAACCCCCTCAGTAGAGGAGGCCCGTGCTCAGCAGTGGGCAGTTATAGAACAGGGCTGGTATTATTATTGGATAATATACATTTTTAGGTGATACCTATATATGTACTGATGAAAATAATATAGTCAACTACTCTATAATTGGTTAGTGCAAGAAAAGAAATAAAGCCTAGATACTTTTATGTCCATGAATCACCTGCAGTTTTATTGTCTATTTTCCTATTTTTGGGAAATCTGGTATAAAGGAAATGCTTTTTATGAACTGGGATACTAGTTCTCTTGCGTTCTTCTACCACAATATCAATAAGATCCACCGGATCTAATGTGAGTCTGTCTTCGTTTCTCTTGTGATCGTATTTCATAGCACTTGCACAGAGGATTAATGTGATTGTGTACTTTAAAAGAACATCAGATAGCATGTTTAAAATCACCTCAAAATTATAATTATAAAAACATGAGTAAGAAATTTTAGTTTAAAGCTCTTGAAAAAACAGAAGATTCTAAACGAATGACAAGAATACACAGTTATAATCAAAGAGCATTATAATACTACGGAAAGTTATAATGCTCTTTGACACAGTTACAGTAAAAGAGCATTATAATCATAGAATAAAGACTAAAGCATTATAATATCAGAATAAGGATGCTTTGGTCTTTATTCTATGATTATAATATTACGAAAAGCTTCAGCTTTCCGTAGTATTATTATATTGCTCTTTGGTTTTAGTAGTATTCAAGAAGATTATAATGTGGGTATAAGGTTCTTGTTATTAGTGGGTATAAAGTTCTTGGTAGTATTATAATTATTTATAATGCTTTCTAAACTTTGAGTAGGTATCTAGCAATGCAAATAGTCTAAGTTTCCGTAGTATTATAATGCTCTTTGAGTCTAAGTTTCTAATACACAGCCCAAACCTTTGGACCATAGAGAATTATAATACACTAGCTTTTGCCCGCGGCTTTACCACACGAAAGGCTTTTTCCTGGATAAAAGTCAGCTATACATTATCCCGGACCGAATTGTAAATCTAAGCCATTTTCGAATCCACCTGAAGACACAATTTCATTAAAATCGGTCCAGCCGTTTAGGAGGAGTTCAGTGACATACACACGCAGATAATTATATAATATAGAAAGATATGAAAAACCAAACAATGTATTCTCTTTGACACTGAGTTTTACATATTCGATCTGTCATAGGTACGGTCTAATTGAAGTAGGTATTACTTCAAATAATCGTATTTATGGGAACCATCTTTTTTACCATATTGAATTTATAATTTGGATTTCTATTGTTCGAAATAATTATCATCGATTCCTAAACTAAAATTTGCAAGTAAACAGTTATTTTTTTACAAACCATAGGAAGCATCTGCCTCCACGTAAATACTAGATAGGTACAAACACCAGGGAATAGTAGATCAGCTGCCTTGTCTCTCGTATAGGTAAGTACTAGACGAGCCCCTAAACATACAATTATGAAAAAAGTGAAATTGTTTTCACTTACTGCTTTAGCGACAGAAAGTGGTGAAGAAAAAACCATTATAATTATTGTTCGCTTGAACGGTGAGGGAAAACATTGTAAGGGAACTAACATATATGAGAATTCTCTATAATAATTTCGAGTGGTTTTACTACTGACAATTATGGGCGGTCGTGACGATGTGACGCAGGGTGTATCACTATAAGGTCGTCAGGATTTTTATACTCAAATAAGAGTAATATATGGCCTTTCGAATTACCATAATAGTTAGCACATCAGTGTTTTATAAATTTAGAAATAAATAATAATCTTTAAACAATAGTGAACTTCATTATTTTCCCAAATTTTTAAGTACTTTGGAACAAAAATTTCCCAGTTTTATTTTCCTGGGCGGAGCCGTGAGCTGACATTAGTGTAACAATAAAGATTAATGAGACAAATATCATAATTTGAATGCATTTATTTTAATAGGTACATACATAATATTCATTTAATTATAGTATAATATATAATAGATACATACAAACATTTCAAACATTAATGATGTTTAAAGAGTCGGTTTTACGCATTCTTGGCCTAACATATTGACAAAAAATGGATAATGTTTAATTAACTAGCTACAAACTATTTTACAATTTTTGGCATGAAGCGAACTGAGTATATTTATATAAAAAAATAAGCTAATAATATTACAAAAGGCAAGACATCTGTTTAATAAATTACATACCTACTCAGAGAAAAAAATCACCAACAATTATTATTTTAAAAGTACACGCATACTAAACTAAAAAGTACAATGTCTTGTTTGCGGCATCTTCATAATTTGTGACTAGAATAATATTTTTATTCGATACTTACATTTAAAATAAACAAAATATAATAATATTTAGGATGAAAAACATTCCTACATAGATCTGTTTTGACTAGCTATATTTAAGTAGATGCCTTATGCTAACACATGGATGTGTCCAGCGACATCTCACATCGCACCACAATATAATACCATAGACATATCTGTTAGACATTGGTCGACATCAAGCTAGAAAACGTTAGTGAAAAGCATTGCAAAGGGACAACGCTCTCACAAACAATCCAACTAATGTTCTATTACTCTAAAATTTGAACACAATAAACTTGTCAACTAATTATGTTCGCCAACACTAGTCAACGGGGATTCAACTGAGATCATTCGAAGTATACTACGGCGTTAATCTAACTATACAGACACATTAGGTAAAAAGGCTTCAGCGTTACAACAAAATCACTGGAGCACGGCCATTTCAATAATAAATTAAACTAACTATCGTAATAATATTGTCTATGTAGATTTAGAATATTTATGTCGGCGGCAAAGTGAGAAATCTGTCAATTTCGACCATATGGAAAATAGAAGTCTATAATATTATGCGATTTTCACGATTATAAATATGATCTGTGGACCATATGACAGACTTTTATGTGCCAATTTTTAAGCTTTAATATTGCTGATTATATGTTATGTCGATTAGTTATTAATAAAGTAGTAAAATTATTGTGTACATTTTCATTTCCATTTGTGTTGTTCTTTGGAACATTATTTAATTATGATAACAACTATGGGTACTAACACCATAGGATTACACTTAACATTAAGAATTTGAAAAACCATTATTATTCATACTAATAATCTATTTTTAGCTTAAAGCAGAAACATTTTATGACGTATCCCCTTCTATTCCTATTTTCTACTAAAATTCAAAAAACCTTTGCATTTACAGGGAATTTTCAGGTACCTAACCGTGTAAACACACACATTGCTAAAAATAGGTTACTAGTCCTCTTGTCAATATATCCGCATTAATACCTACCAGTATTGTATCGATATGATTGACGAAACTTTCTCAACAAGACATAGAATTTATTATAAATAACATTTGTATTTTAATAGAATATCGTTTCTCTTAGAAGATCTCATATCGGCGACATGAATGCATTTTTTTAAACCTTTGAGTTGCTATTTATGTATTTGCCAAAAGTTAAGTCATGGAGAGCACATGCTCTCCATTACTTAAAGAATAATGCACACATGTGCATTCTTTAAATACAGGGAACTCCCGCGCGAGTAAAAAAATATAGTCCCCGATTGCAACAAATTCGTAGGTAACATATTTTTTTATTTAATAGGATGGTGAACTAAGCAACAAGGTCCTCAGTTGGCCTTATTTTGGTCCATCCAGGGGCGTAGCGCGATTCTTTCCACTGCCAAAGTTTGCCGCTCCAAAAAACCGAGCGAAAATCCATGGTCATTTCTTTTCATAGTTCAAATAAGTCATCCCCTCCCCCCAACTACGCTAGGTCACTTTATCACCCCTACTTTACTATACGGCCTATTAACAAATCTAACACAGTCACTTATGTTGAAAACATTTTACGTTACGTTTCCATATGCCACCAATGACTCAGGAGTCACAGGACACGTATTTCGAGATTTTGTGAGAATTACCCTACCTATACATAAGAAAACCTTTTAAAATATAATTTTCCTCGACATGGGTGATCTCGAATCATAGACATAATCAAAACATTTACAACATACGTATTTTTTTCATGACAGACAATCTACTAATTTGTATTCCTGATTTTAATTAATGCTCTGCTGACTGAATTGTTCAATTCGTTAGTAGAAGTTAAGAAAATACAAATTATGTCAAATTACATTCACAGTTTACTTTTTTATTATTATTAATTACCCCTGGTTATGAACACGAATATTCCTAAATATTTAAAAACTCCAGATATCGAAAAACGTGAATAAAATTTTTCATTTGGTCTCAAATTGAATTCTCGCTTTGAAGCCAACAGGTTTCTCGCTGGTAGACACAACGTTAAAGCGCGGAGAGATCATGTACAACAGCGAAACTTGTCGAATTATTTTCAGTGATACAATATACATAATAAGATACTTACTTATTAGCTCGGCAATTAGTTGCATCTCACAAAATAACTATATTTGTCTAAGGACGAGATTAAAAAACAACCTTGAATAGCTATAAAATGACTTTCTTCCTTTTTAGGCCTATTATTTGTGTGTAAATAATAATTAGACCACCTAGAGGCGTTAAGAACTACGTTTTAAAGTGGAAAGATAACTTGATAGGAGGTATATAGTATTACATTACTCCTTTAAAGTCGTTCAGACAAATATACATCTGTTTTTACCAGCATAACATCATAACTTATAGTATTATTGTATTTTTCAAATATCAAAAGTACGCACAAATGAATAGCTATAAATTGACATACCATTAAAAAATAACAATATTTCGAGCATATTAATATTAAGTATTAAGGCGGAGCGCGTACGCCCCGCGGTGTATATTCAGACTTATGAGTAATGTCTATATTTTGGATTTATTATCTAAACTATATTTTACACTAAAATTGGTAAACAACAACTTGATGTCATACAGTTTCATACACCTTTTATTGACGTAACAACTAAACTTATAAACATTAAAATCCAGCAGCCTCTTTTTGGGAAATATTCCGTATTTGCCAAAAAGAGTCAAACTTGTTCTTAAATATAGAAAGAAAAATGAAGCAATAGAATTCTGCTTTCATAATTATATTGGTCAGTGAATAAACTCCTCGGTGTACACTGCAGACCGACAGGGCAAATGAACATAATAAAATATCGTGACGAAAGACAACAAACCCAATGATGGCAACTAAAGTATATGGCAAAATATTAAAAAAACTTTTTCAAGTTTTAGAGCGTTGATTTTACTAAAATGTATCTTTCAAACTGCAATCGTTGAAATTCTCATATGTAAACACCCCGCTGGATTTTAAAGCTCTTAAGTGTATATACATTTAAAAGACGTACCGAAAACGACAAGATACAAAAAAAAATATATGTAAAATTGGTAAAAAAAAATACATCTATGCTAAAATACATTAAATCGATGCAACGCTTAATTCAGGAGCACTTCAATCGAAACTGATGCAGGTACGAGTATTACAATCAATACATACGTTTCTCTAAACTTTGAATATTTTTACGATTAATTCATAATATCGACTATAAAGGTCTTTATTAAATTCAACATGTTTCACGGGAAGCAGATAAACGTTATTGTCGATAAAGTAAACGACTGTCTCCTTTAAATATATACCTATAAAGCAGGCAATAACGAATTTAATACATTTCTTCTCATCACATTTTCTATATAGCTAAAGACGACAATCAAATGCTCATCTATGTACTTATTACAAAATAATGGTTTGACGTAATAACTTCGTTATACAAATAGTATTATATTATACATATTATTCTTCTGTAACTAGACCAACATAGTTGACTATTTAGATGTAGCTGTTTAAAGTTTTTAGTTCAATATACCAAGACGGAATGAAGAATATATAGGATAATCTTAGACATGTTTATAGTTTACATAATGTGTCATGATTCAGTTATTATAAATGGCTACGTAGGTAGTAAGTACCTACGTTTCTAATACATACATTTTTCTTTGCTTGAATTATTTAATTATATTTTATAGGAATGTTTACTCTTGAGCATTGTAGAAAACTTATATAACGTTCAAGATATAATACGTCCGTAGATTTTCTACAGAGAAGACTATAGGGATGGGATTTTTACGTGACACTAGCTAATGGAATGCACATCAAGTTTCATCTAAACATAGAGGCATATATGAAAATTAAGAACAGAAAGTTTAAATACTGACATTAAAACTTCAACAAAGATTACACCCTACAGTTTCAATTTACCACATTGACAAAAACCACACAACAATCGTATTATACTGGCACTGGTCATAAACAATATGACTCGAAGTAGTGCAATTACAAATTAAAATAAATTTAGACATTACGGGCAAAATATAGTCTGCGGGTACAATTAGCACAGCCATGATTTATTAGCTTTATTATATTATTCGAAATATAACTTATGTTAGTGGACCGGCCACGTGTTACATTTCGTCAGTTTCTCGTTCTCATCAGAACATCTTCACCGACAACTAATACAGTTATTCTGCCCGTAATAACAACAAATACGTGGGTATGATGTGCAAAGAACTATCTTAATCGTTTTAACAGGCACAACTTATCGTCATTATAACACACTTAGATATTCTCGAAATAACTATACTAGAAATATAGAGCTATAATGTAATTTGGTGCATCTGTTCTGCTTTAAAACTATTACGTTTCCAGTGCGAGCGTGACGACAGATCAAAAAATGACGTGAACCATTGTGCGATACTAAAAACACCATTTCAAACGGATCTGCCGTCGGCGGTGCCACATTACACAACTTTGCTATACATAGTTAATATAAAATTGTTACACTTTGTTGATCTGCAGTTGTCGGATCAGACCAATTCGAAATTATGTCGTATATTGTCTCTACGTAACATTTAATATTTCTTTATTGAATTGTTGTAGGTGTTAAGGTCGGGGAGAAAGTCTTTTCGCATACAGTATGTATAAATTTGTAGTAAAATCTCTTTGGCTGTACTCTTTATATCTGGCTGGTTTTCATGTCCTTAAAAAGGTGAAATTTAAAAAAAAAGAAACAAATTAGTAAAATGGTTTCAGCTATTTCTCATTTATTTTTACTTTCTGTCAAAATGAGTGAATCTAATAAAGAAATTCGATACAATTTAAAATTTTATTATAAAAAAATAAAAAGTGCACAGCAAACCGCGAAAACAAATTGTAACTTATGGACCTAATGAGTGTCAGTAAGAATAACACAAAGTTGGTTTAAGCGTTTTCAATGTGGAATTTTGGTGTCAAAGATGCACCTCGCTCTGGTCGACCTGTTACGGATAAAGTGGACACCATTTATGAAAAAGTGGAGGAATATCGACATATTGGTAGTCACGACACAGCTGAAGAACTGAGAATAGACCACAAAACAGTTTTGACTCATTAAAAAAGCTGGATACACAAAAAAGGTCGATATTTGGGTACCACACGAGCTCACTGAAATAAATCTAATGAATCGTGTACTCATTTGCGATTCTTTATTGAGACGTAATGAAACCGAACCGTTTTTGAAGAGATTGATAACTGGTGATGAAAAGTGGATCACGTACGCAAAGAACGTATGAAAAAGGTCGTGGTCAAAGGTCGGACAGGCTTCACAAACAGTGGCAAAACCTGGGTTAACTTGCAATAAGGTGATGCTGTGTGTATGGTGGGATTGGAAGGACATTGTTTATTATGAGTTTTTACCGTCGGGCAGAACTATCGATTCGGATCTCTACTGCCAACAACTAATGAGATTAAAACAAGAAGTTGAAAGAAAGCAGCCGGAATTGATTAATAGAAAGGTGTATTTCAGGTGGTATTTCATCACGATAACGCTAGACCACACGCATCTCTAGCCACTCAGCAAAAATTAAGACATTGGTTTGGAGGTGTTAATGCATCCACCATATAGCCCTGACCTAGCACTTTCGGAATTCCACCTGTTTCGGTCTCTTCAGAATTCTCTAGGCAGTATCAGGTTAACATTAACAGAGGACTTTTTTTATTAGAAGTCCTAAAATTTCTACAGCATCGGGATCATGGCACTATCTACAAGATGCCAGTTAGTTATGAAACAAAATGGCACCCATATACTGTAATTAAATGCAAATAGACTGTGAAAAAGACAAGTTGAGTTTTCATACAAAATGCAAAACCAATTTTTCCCCAACCTAACAAATAATTTATTATATAACTTCAGCAACTATTGCTTATGTTAGCGCACGTTCACGAAAATAAATAAAACAGCGTCATAAAAGACTCGATCACAAAACATTGAACTAAGTATATTACGTTACATAATAAAATTTTGTTGAAACAGTTGACGATATATGAACGTACATGCATTTCGTCGGGGTATAGAACAATGCGGAACTAACACCGGTGAATACCGCGTAACTGACGAAAACAGACAGAGATCTATACATAAAATGACACATTTTTTTTTAACCCACCCATCAAAATAATATTTTCTCACTTACGCGGTATTATACTATCCCCGAGGACTTGGGACTATGGGCTGGTGGTCTACTGCACCCAGGAGGCGGGCACCCACAGCGGGTCGGACTGCACGCGCCACGCCGCCTTCAGCAGCTGGGTGACCGAGCTCGCCAGCTCGTCGTTCACGATCTCCTCCTCGAACATGTACCCGTACAGGAAGTTGATGCGGTTCGACGAGCGCACTATGTCAGACAACTCCTCTTCCTGGAACAAAATCGATATTAATGAACTGCTTTTAAAAGCTACAAAACTCATTTCAATTTTAAGCAAATTACAATTCAATCACGATATTGTCAATAAAATAAATTACAAAATATTCATTTACAAAAAAAACTTTTGCTACTTCTTTTAAATGAGAGCAGGGATGCCAGATAGTGTCTCACTAGTACTGGTACAGATGTCACTGAAAGTTGGTATTTGACAAAAAAAAACTGTACATACAATAATATACATAAATTGCAACTGTAACATGAAGAGTCTGTACAATTTTTTTCCGGCGCTCTTTTTTTGCAACTTATTGTTACATACAATAAATAAAACAATTCAGTGGTACCAACACAACTTTTAGTTGGTACATGGTACAAGATCCTGAAAACTGGTACGGGTACCAGGAAATTGGTACGTCTGGCATCCCTGAATGAATTCTAGTCAGCTGTGGAAGAAATACAGGAAAAGATTTTTCTAAATGTATTTTTATTTATATAAAAGTGAAAAGCGTAACTAACTGTAAAAGCCCGAGATGATTCCTTGTCGAAAGTTGAACGTGCGTTTGCTGCAGTTCTCGTTTCTATTAGTCTTTCCAAAGTGGGCGATTTAATGAACACAATGTATGGACGAAGCCGCGCCGTGCGGAGCATCTTGAGTGCCTGCCAGTGAGGACTCAAGACGCACACTCGCCCTGGAAATTATTGCATAACTATTAATATCAGGGGGCTTAGGATGTGAAAAAAAAACACGATGCGTCTCCGCTACGTTTTATTGCGATTGGTTGAGAGACTGACGTATCGGTATTTTGATGTTTGTGATTGATCGAGAGACCGATACGTCAGTCTCTCAACCAATCACAATAAAACGAAGCGGAGACGCATCGTGTTTTTTTTTTTCGCATTCTAACCCCACAGGACTACCTTTACAATGAAATGACCATGTTTTAAGATAGAATACTCTGCATTATATTTCCATTGCAATAATCAAAGTAAAATATATTACCAGAGTTTATAATAGTCTCGACGCTCTCCGCCGTTGTCCCGTAGAGATTTCCCTTATATTCACCATGCTCTATAAATTTGCCGTCAGCAATATCTTGTTCCATTTTTTCACGTGAAACGAACATGTAATCTTTGCCGTTTTGTTCGCTGGCTTTTTGCGGTCGTGATGTATCTGGAAACATAAATATAGCGAATCTGTATGCATGTGGGCCGCCGTGGGTTATCGTATTAATGTTTTCACTCACATGGGATTGGTGTGATATATTTTTCTGGGTCTGTGGCAATGAGCCGCCTCCGCAGCTCGTTGCGACCGACGCCTGGTGCGCCCACCAACACGATGGGGCGCACCAGGCCCGGCCGAGGGTACAACCTGGCGACCTCTTCATACGTGGGTATCATTTCCCGGTCAAAATCATCATTCTCTGTAATGTCATATATAATTTTTTTCACTTTCGGTGTGGACTTGCAGGGCAGGAGTGCAGTGGCCGTCGGCGTCGGTGAGCATGGTGTTTTCGGGGCGCAGTCCGAGTTGTTGCCGGAGGGACTGCAAAGGGCCGGCTTACCTGCTCGGGGCACATGCAAAGTGGATATCATAATGAGGGGACCACATGAGAAACCAAACAAGCGTGAACGATAGCTGCCGGCTCCAAATGATATCAGGGGCCAGACAAGATATCTTTCTACAATAGTCAATGGTAATAGAAAATAAAAAATGGACGGGAATGACACATCCTCGTGATAAGTTCATCGTTAGCATGTATCATTCCCATACATGTTTTTCTATTAACGTTAACGATACAAAGATATCTTGTCTACGACTTCAGAACCGTCGTTACTTACCGTCTAAAGTCTGCGGATCTGTCTGCCGCTCATGGATAATGCGGCCTTCTTGCAAAGCCCTCGAGGGGATCAAGCCAGCCCTCATTACTTTGTCCCCTTCGCGACGAGCTTGCCACCTAAAGCACAATTTACTTTAAAGGTTACTCAAATAATTTACTGTTTAACTTATTAGTCTGAACAAAAAAGAAGATATATGTTCATTGAAAATCTCGATATGCATTTACAACAGGGGCCGTAGCCTAGATGCTTTTCTACAACCGTTAACGCCAATAGAATAGAAAAAAATATGGGAATGACGCATCCTTGCGATAGACTTGTCATTCCCATACATTCTTTTCTATTCTATTGGCGTTAAAAGCATCTTGGCTACAGCCGCATAAATAACTATGCTGTTTCAATAACTTACCAATAGGCGTCGTCCTGCGATACGATGTGCAGGACATCGCCTTTTTTAAAGTCTAGTCCTGCCTCCTTACACGGTATGTAGGGATCCTCAGAGGAACTGTAGTTAAATAAAGCCCGAACCCTGACTTTACTTTCGCGGGAACCACCTTTACCAAACGAAGGCACGAGTTTAAAGGTGATAGTACCCTCAGAATTTTGCTGCAGAAATTGAAAGGTTGCATTAGTTGATGTCTTTGTTTTATTATTAATATTGTACTATTTGTTATAGCCTGTTTTATATTGAAGCAACTTCGACGATTTCTGATATGGGTAAAGAATTTGTGTAGAAAAATCGTTTGATTATTTTAGCTGTTACAAGAATTTTATAGTCACAAAATCATAAACATGTATTTTGGAAAAGTTAACAAATGACAATCTAATAGCCTTTTAGAATAACGAATAAGAAGCAGTCTCGACTACACAAAGAACCTAAACGTTTTTGGGAGAAAGCACCCTTCTATATTAAAAGAACAATTTACCAAGGTGTTTCTGATTTTACAGAAGAATTTGTTTTTCATATTATTTTCTGTTACATATAAAATAATGTACCAAACGAAACATAGGTAAACTACTCTATTCGAAACGTTTCACTGGTAATGCCATAAGCGAGTTTTATGAAACTCAACACGAGGAACGTTTTTGAAATTCAGTAAACCTGTTTGCGTCTGTAACCCTTTTCGATGTCACGCATGAGGAATGGCTTCTAAAAATAGCTTATCGAGCCGAATGTTGGAGAAAGGTCTACGATAATATAACCCTTTATATGAAAAATGAATTAAAATATTTATTACGAGACATTATCAGTACTTTACAAAAAACTATTAAATAATTCGTGTATGAAAGATTTTGTGATTGTTTATAAAATATGCTGCAATAACACGCGATGTTGAAATTATTAACTACAGATTTTAATCAACAATCCTTTTTGATCCATCGCACAATGGATCAATCAGAATAACGTCTCATAAATGACTAATTCCAATTAGTTTATCCACTGGATCGGATCGAAGATTCACTTTGGTATCGTCTCAAACGGCTGTTACTGACTTACATACATACATATACACTCACGCCTGTTATCCCCGAAGGGGTAGGCAGAGGCGCAACTAGTGCACCCACTTTTCGCCATTATTCCGTCCCATGATGTGATAGGGGGCGAGCCTATCGCTGTTACTGACTTGTGTGAAACAAATACGATTAATACAACGAACAATTAAAATCTATTAATTTCTATACTATTATTTGGTGCAGCTGCGCAACTCGTGCATTTCTGGTAACCATGGTATAAATCAACGTCAACAATAACTCAACTACAATCTATGTGTGAAGGCTATCTTACTATGCTCTTTTTTCGCGACGCATCGTAACGAAACAGGCTATTTAGCTTACACTTATACAAAAAAAACAATTTAGGTAGACAGTGGATGCTGCCCCTGATGTGGACATACAACATTTTCCAGACACACACATAATCCCTTTCCATCTCTCCGGGCGGCTCAACGTCGGGTCGTAAGGCACGGTGAACCCAACATAACCGCTCAGTCGTTCCCCTTGAACACTGGGCGGTAGTAATAAGTCACTTACACACATAATCCCGGTACTATCAAGACACAGATCTTGTGTAGTACAAATGAAAGTCTAATATAATTTAATCCCACAGACACAATACCTTCAACAAATATTAGTATCACTACGACTATTGAATGCTAAGGTTTTTTTCCTCTCCCAGCCCAACGTCAATGGAAGTCCTCAAAACCGAACTTTAAGCCATGTAATTATTAAATTAGCAAAAAGACGTATTATCACGGCAGATTCCTGACTTTGGGTACATCTGATAACAAAACTATCGAAATCGCAAATTGTTATAAGTAACCTACAAACGAAGCCTAGATATTACCTATACCTATATACGCGGTATACCTGAACCTAAACCTAGTGGGCACATCATATACTATGGTGTGCAAAAGCGTGGTTTTATCAACATCCACGCCAGCTACAAGCGGTGCCGTAGCACGAAGTTGCTTTGGTACAAAGCCGGTTTTACCAGTATTGTGAGGACGTCAGCGGGCGTTTTGCTCTCGACGCTAATGCCGTTCACTTCTATGACCTCGTCCCCGGCGTGTATGAGGCCAGAGCGGTCCGCGGCGCCGCCGTGCATCACCCGCGCTATCACTATCTTGCCAGTTTCTTCGTCAGTCTTGATTGTCGCCCCCTAACAGACAAAAGTGAAACACTTTTCACACAAGCCTCTTTGTGCGACGCTTTACCCTGGCCGGGTTATAATTTAAGGCTCACGTATAGCACATATAAGGGTCAATGCTTTATTAAATATTCTATGAGAATAGAATTAAAGAAAAACATATTAGGACATGCCACATTTATAACAAGCTTTGAAAGTTTCACAGAGGCAATAAAAAAGAGGGCAATAACGAGCTATCACGCTGTCAGACTTTATTAAGTAAAATCGGGTCGAAGACTCGTCTCTATAAAATAATATAGGAAGGCCCTTACCAATGAACGTTTTTAGTCAGTGATTAACCTTAGCAGTGTTTAATCTTTAGTCTTAAATTATAATATGTACTGAGGAGGAAAGTGAAACAGTAATTACTAAAACACTGAATAATAAAGTTTATTGGTAATGCATATTGTGATAAATCACGTGTTATAATTATTTGTTAGGTACATTCTGAGCCTACTGTGCGTAAAATCAAATCAGAAATGGTAGAATGGCTACTATGCAGTAAACTAGCGGTACAAGGGTAGATGATAAAAATAATTAGTAAAACAAAATGTATTGTGTGGAACGAGTGCAGCAACATTACTGGGACGTAGTGGCCAGGACACGCACCACAATACAAATTGCATCGCATCTAGAGATAGCAGCTAATAATAACCTTGATATTATAAAACGGGGGGCAAACAAGAGTGATAATAGAGAAACAGTGGCGAGTTAACTAATAAGGTAGTGAGTACACATAGTCACCAAACGCATAAACATCAAAAAGTAGCGAAACAAGTCAACATAATTGTTTTTGTACGTAGTACTTACCACAATAGGTTCTGCACTCTGTGCTCCACCCTTCCAATGAAAAAAGTATATTCAAATATGTTCCTCTTGAATATAATACCATAATCACGGGCAAAACCTATTACTGGCTTAATAACTTGCAAATAAGTAAACACTTATGATAAATCGTATTGTACAATAAACATTTAATAAATGCAATTTATTTAGTACATACACTACTTAGACTACAGGTTTATAATTATAAAATTCATAACACAAATTTTTAAGTTGGCTTAAAATATATACTATACATAATTTCATCAGGGCATCAAAATAATGCCCTAAAAGCCCTTTATACAGTTCATTTACAAACTGAACTTTAGCTGCTATTTCTAAATGATCGTTGTTTATGGTTCACGGATAGAAAAAGAGTATATATCATAAATGCTTACCAACGGCTCGTCACTTTTGACGAGTTGCACAATCTTGACAGTCTCCTCATCCTCATCCGCGTCGGAGGGGATGTCAGGCAAATGAGGATAGTAGTCCTTTTGGGCCACAGCATCGTGAGTGCAAAGAATTGCCTGAGCAATATACCGCATAATCAAACATGATTATAGTAACAACATTTAATAAAAAAAAATATGTCTTACTATTATTTTCTGTAGTAAACATGATATTGCGAGAACCAGATTGTCCTGTATGTTACCCCTGGATCAAATTCTTGTCTATACGGATTATAAAGAGGGAAGATTTGTATTTTTAATATTATACACAATCAAAAATACATTTTCATATGATCTGTACATAATAATCGATGTCTCTTAGGCCAAAAGGCGTAAAGGACTTGTAACAGTATATATTTTTTTACTTTTAGTTCTGCCAGGGCTATGATATTTCGGAAGAAACGTCAGCCCCCCTTCGCCATAAATACACATTTGAAGGATCAAATGTGTATTTATGGCGAAGGGGGGCTGATTGGCTGTATACGAAACGAAAACCAGCAAGGTGGTAAATAATGTTGAGATCAAAGTATTAGGGCGTGAATCGCATATAAATACTGGTTTATTTATTTACTAGATTTGCCTGCGGCTTCGCCCGCATTAAAAAGATTTTCCTAAAAGTGACTTTATATACAAATTATAATTGTTCCGTTATAATTGCAGGTACCAGGCGACAATAAACTGATACAGATAGAGAGATTTTGCAATATGGTCAGTCAGCGACACTTTGGTACAAAGCGCCTTTCCGTCCAGTATAAGTAGCACCCGGACTTTTGTCAGACAGAAACTCGCAGTCACAATAGAACATGTACAATATTATTTCATCTTGAATCACTCTATCTATAAAAAAAAACTTTCATCTTGAATCACTCTATCTATTAAAAAAAAAATCTCAATGTCCGTTGCGCAGTTTTAAAGATCTAAGCATACATAGGGTCAGGGACAGAAAGCGAGAAGCGAATTTGTTTTATACTATGTTAAGAAGATTATGGTACACAGCAGCTTACATTATATTAATAAAATCATAAAAAAAAGAAAACACTTCTATCTATCACAGGCCGATATATATGCCCATTGCAGGTATACGTATCCGTTGTAAACAAATAAAACGAAAATAAATTAAATTTCTAATATAAACCATAATAAATTATGTAAGAAGACTGAAAAATTCCATAAATTTTTATTTAACATTTGAAAACTTATCGCCAAAAATATACTGGCTAACCCGAGGAATAAAGTAACGTAAAATAAAAACATTTTAAATTAAATATCTATGCCACTCTTCGCTATACTAACATAATATGTACTTTTCAGTCATTTAGTAAAAAAAATATAATATAAAAAATCAACATAAATTACTGAGTGAGATTTAGTATGAGTCTGCATCTCTATCAGGGGATGACAGTTTCTGCTCGGAAACTGTTGAAGTTGGTGATCTATTGCGACAATTATTTAACACTGCCACTGGGCACAACTTTAATGTGTGTCATGTCAACGTGCAGAGCTTACCAAGTCATTACAGTGCTTTTTATTAAACTTTCAACAACTCCACATACCCATGCCGTTCTTGTTTCGGAAAGCTAGCCTAAACCTCATTTCATCAGCCACATATCCTCTTATTCTGGTCCGGTGCGACAGAGTCGACAGGAGGGGCGAGAGGATCAATTTACCTTCGCAGCGATTATCCTTATAATTTTTTTTCATCTTTCTCTTCTCTTGATTCTGCTTCTGCAGTGTTCCTTTTTCTTGAGGCTGGGTTCAGGGAGCCAAAGCCCTCCTTGGAGTCATCTACTGTCCTCCCTCTCTAGATTACTCCTGCAGTCTCATATCGGTTATGGAATCTATAGGGTCCGAATATGCCTACCACATCATCATGGGCGATTAAATACCGACCTCCTCGTTCATTATTCCTCTCGGTCCCGTAGACTCTTTGCTATCCTTGAGTGTGTTGGCCTTCAAGTATTGCAAACCCCTCACCGTAATGCTGACGCCAACGACACTTCGCTTGATATAATCTGCACTGCAGCCTCATTCCTTGTTTCCTTATACGGCCAATATTCAGCTCCTGCCTTCTTTCACCTCTACAGTTGACGAAAAGGTCAACATTTTCAATGACAAGGTCCAAGCGCTTTATGATGTTTATGCTCCCTTTTAAAAAATCAGATTGAAGGATCCTCCCGCACCTTGGATAATACCTACGTGGTATACGAATGGCGATGAGGCGTAGCGATCGGGCTTTTTGTATTTATAGAAGGGATCGCTCAGAAGCCAACTAGTGTAAGTCTGCGAGAAATCGGTGTAACCAGATGGTGCGTAACGCTAAGCGTCGCCACATTTTCAACACTTCCTCATCTTCCCCAGCCAATTTATTTATTTATTTCTGGAAATCCAATATATGGAAATTCTTGGAACTATCGGTATTGGCAAGGGCAGGATGTATGCCGCATTTCCAGGAGCGACCGTTGGTTTGGATAACATCAATCGACATTTCTCCACTGCAACTACGCTTGATCTCCAAACCAGACGAAGCACTTTGGATTTTCTAGCCAGTCTTCCCAGCCCTAATATTATTCCACTCAATTATTCTTCAGTGTCACAAGTTGAAATCAATAAGTTAATTATGGGTATAAAATCCATCGCCACAGGCTGCGATGCCATCTGTCGTCGTATGCTTATTCCTATCTTAGACTTTGTTCTCTTACCCATTACCCTCATCATTAATGTTTTCCTTAATACATGTTGCGTCCCGTGCTTGTGGCGGAAAGTTTTTGTAATTCCTTAATGTAATTCCCCAAAGTCCCTAATCCCTCACTTGTGAACCATTTTCATCCTATTTCTATCCTTGCTTTCGTCTCCGAGGTCCTTGATTGAGGCCTGTGTACACAAAGGCACCGACTCCAAAATTGGTTACCAGTATATAAGTAATGCTATCGTATATTTATTCACTACTAAATTGCGTTATTAGTTTTTGTTAGTCGTTTTTGAAGGCGGTTTAATTTTTAGTTAAATACGTTTTTATTTGTTTTTTTTTTGTGTTAGAGTAAGGAATATACCGCCTCGATGGCGAGGTTGTATTGCGCCCGCGGTACGACTATCGCGCTGGCGTGTTACCCCTATGCCTACCCCTGAAAACGTAAAAGGCGGGATGTAAAAGGCGAAAACACTAAAGAATAAACTACTTCATAAGATTTGCTAAAAAAAAACGACGTGTGGGCCTATAAAATTTGAGGGTTATTTGATATCTCCAGGATCCTGACTTGGTGACTATGGGACCACTCTAGAAGTATCTCTTTTCGAACAAAAAAAGAATTTCGAAAATCGGTCCACAATTGGCGGACTAATCGCATAACATACACAAAAAAACATGCCGGCGAATTGATAGCCTCCTCCTTTTTTGAGGTCGGTTAAAATACCTTTTTATTTTAATTAAATACCTAAACCGATGGAGTAGGCTGCTTTTTTAAAGACTTTAAATCACAAATATTATAATTTTGTGGATTTTTAACAAATTATTTCAGAAACTATAACGTTTGTTTAGTATCTTTATGCATCAAGTTTTTAAAAATGATTGTAACATCGATTGTTGAAACAAAAAAATACTAAGTATGGGTGTCTTTACAGTAGTACTTGACTAATGCTTGCGGCATTTTATATTTCCCAGGATAAAAAGTACTCTATGTTACTCGCTGATAATGCTGCTTTATATTGGTGAAATTTTTTATTAAATCTATCCCATAATTTTAAAGTTTAAGTGTTACAAACATACAAATTCGTCCTCTTTATAATACAAGTATCGATTGCATACATTGCCAAGCTTAACAGCAGATACAAGTATAATTTTAAAATGCCACCTGGGTTACTCTGGTTTTCACAACTGTGTAGTAACTCAATTATTTTTCAGAAAAAATCAGAAAATTGAAAAGTTGTTAATGCAGTTTTCATTGATTTTGGGTAACTTACTTGAAAATGTGGCTTCTGCAACAAACTGAGGAGTTCTTGATACTCTTTTGAGACTGTTGTCACTTCACCAAGGACCTCAAACACTTCCAGAGTAACCTGCATAGCATTTGATAAGAGCGGATAGAATTTGTCATCTTTCCCCTTTGCTACAATCTTGTTGTGCACTTGTACTAGGGCATGAAGCTGCTTAGATTGAAGGAGCTCACTCAGGAAAGCAACATCTTCACCACCACATTGAACCTCCTTCAGCGAAGCCAAAAGTCGAGTCAGAGCTGAAACAAAGCACAATAACATTTTATATTTGGATGAAATTTTGTGACGTGACCTCTGACTATGGTCCATCTAAGACGGCTCACACTCACGGTTACTCAAAGAGCTATGAAGAGGGCTATGCTAGATATTTCTCTAAGCGATTGAATCAGAAATGAGAAGATCCGTAGGAGAACGAAAGTCTGTGACATAGCCCAGCATATTAGCAAGCTGAAGTGGCAGTGGGCAGGGCACATAGTTGGAAGAACTCATGGCAGATAGGGCAAAAAAGATTTCGAGTAGAGACCACGCACTGGCAAGTCGCAGCCATCCACTTGCAAGATGGACAGACGACTTGATAACGGTCGTAGGAACGCGCTGGAAGCTGGCTGCTTTTGACATGTCCATCTGGAAATATTTAAGGGAGGCTTATGTTCAGCAGTGGACGTCATGTAGCTGACGATGATGATGATGGATGAATTTCAGCTACCATTTAAGAACGGAATTTGGTTCTCAAGTAAATGTGTGGATGCTAATCACTTCTTTGCTGTAAGTGGCTATGTCGCAATATATGATTTGGATTGATAGGTCCTATGTCTAATGTCCAAGATGTGTAACAATAATATATGGGTTATTCTTATCCCAGCAACACTGGCGAGTTGCTGCAAGTTACAAACTTTTAACCAACTGCAGACAACCAATAAACTTGGAAATGATTGCAGGCAGGTTTCTTATGATTTATATTAAAAAACAGACATTCAATTGAATTAGAAACAAAGCATAATCACGAAAGCCAATATGGACTAAGCAAAAATCCTTATTTACTTGTTTAAATTGAGGATGGTTTGATAATGCTTTGCTATTACAGCCCTGCATAAAGTGAATTGGGATTACATGATTTATAAAAGAAAATAATAACTTAACAATTAAAATCCACTCCTGACTAAAATTAATGTCAATTTAAGAAATGTGGCAAGTTATGTGCCGTTATAACAAGCCCCATACTAGATTTAAATACATATAAAAAAAAAACAATGCATAATGCTGCTTAAATATTTAAAAGATTATGTAGAGCTAAAGGACATAATATAATATTTTTAAATTAATAAAAACTAAGGGACAAGAAAGCACCAGGCTACAACCTAATCACAAATGTTCTACTAGAATTGCCTAAAAAAGGATCTTATTTCTGACGGTCCTTTGCAACACCATCCTAAGACTGTATTATTTTTCCTTGTAATGAAAAATATGACAAATAATAATCCTACTAATATTATAAAGACGAAAGTTTGTAAGAATGTCTGGATGTATGGATGTTTGTTCCTCTTTCACGCAAAAACTACTGAACGGATTTTGATGGAATTTGGCACACGCGTAGATCATGTCCTGGATTAACACATAGGCTACTTTTTATCCCGGGAAAACATAAAGCGGGGCTTTTATCCCGGAAAAACTTTCTAACGCGGGCGGAGCCGCGGACAAAAGCTAGTGATATATAAATAAGGTAAACCAGAGAATGAAGTCACGTCTTACAGACTGATTAGCCTGTTGCCTACCTTAAAACTGATGGAAAAAGTGATACTAGGCAAACTAAAGCCATTGTTAAATTAGCAGAACCTGACCATCAGTTAGGATTTCGTGGAAGACACTACGATATAGCAGGTGCATAGAGTTTGCAACAAAATACAACAACCTCTGGAGCTTGGAGTACTGTGTGTCGGGATTCCTGGACATTCAGCAAGCAGTTGAATGTGTTTTGCATAGAGGCCTTCTTTACAAGATTAAAACCCTATTACCTCATATCTACTATAGACCCTTAAAATAATACCTCACAGGTTGCCTATTCCAAGTTCTGGAGACGGATAGCTACTCTGAGCTATACAAAATAAGAGCAGGAGTACCTCAAGGCTCTGAGCTGCACCCTATATTGTACACAATATTTACGGCGGCTATTCTACAAAGCCCAAATGTGACTGTAGCCACATTTGCCTATGACTCAGCCATGCCGACTAACCACAAAGACGCCATAACTGCATATAAAAATCTACAAGCAGCATTAAACCTTATAGGCAGCTGGTTAAGTAAATGGATGATGACTGCAAGCCCATTGAGTTCTACACAAGTCACATTTACTCTTAGGCATGGCAACTGTCCGGTCATCAACTGGATAACAAAGACTTACCATAAGCAGGTTGTGTCAGGTACTTAGGAATGCATCTTGACAGAAGGCTAACATGGAAATCACACAATAATAAAAGCGTGTTAAAAACAAGAGAGACCTGTATAACAATGAGGAGCCTATACTGGTTGCTGGAAAGAAATTCTAAACTATCACTTGAGAATAAACTTCTTATATAGATATAAAGCTGTAATAAAACCAATATGGATCTATGGAATTCAGTTATTGGATTATCAAATATCAATATAGTATAACAACAAAATTTGATATTTAAATCCATATCCAATGCCCCATGGTTTATTACAAAGAAGACTTGCCAATCACTCAAATCAGCTAGCTGTGAATGTGCTGGAACCATAACCTATCAGGCATTTAAAGAGGCAACATATATTAGCATGAAACTTATAAATAATTACTATAGTCCTGACAATCCTATCTGGTCGGTATGACAAATATATTTTTTTGCGACGCAATAATTTTGTTAAAATTGTATTTAAATGGAAATTATAAACAGGGTGTATCATGATAAGAGTGTTCATCTGAAGCAGGTCAATAGACCCTGTTTATGTACATATATTTATTAAAAAATGGTTCAAGAGCATTTTTAACACAGTCTAGTACAACATATTTGATAAAAGTAGAATGTGTCCTACTAAAATTGTAGCCTCGAAACGTTGTAAGAATGTATGTTCGCTACTCTTTCAATCAAAAATTACTCAACGGGTTTCGATGAAATTTGGCATACAGATAGATCATGTCACATGTTTTATCCCGGAAAAACTTTTTAATGCAGGCGGAGCCGTGGGCAAAAGCTAGTGCTAGTATATATTTTCGAAAGTTATTATAATTCATGTTTAAATTTTTTTTAAAATATCAGAGCATAGCAAAATTCATATAGCATTTCTAATGTAATTTTAATAACTATAAGTACCTAACGCTACTGAATATGCATTGAGAGTGTCGCACTGAACTCTAGTAAGATTTATTATGTACTCATTGAAAAATAAATTATGTCAATGTATTTTAAACTTTAGATATTTATCCACATCCATTGTCATTGATTTGTCAATGTTCCAAGTATTAGTCACATAGTCTCAGATATTATTGGTTTGTGCTTATATTTATGCTTGGGCATTATGTTGGTAAAAGATATTTTTACATAGGCTCAATAGTTTTTAAGTTTAGTCGTTACAAACATACAATGTTTTCCTCTTTACAATATTAGTATAAATGTAAGTTTAAATGCAGGATAAAGCTGAAATTTTGGGCCAGGATTAAAATTACGTCTAAAATCACTGACTACCATAATACAAAGATTCATTATGCATGATTTATAAAAAAAAATCCCTGTTGACTATTGATTATAAACTATCTAAACAAGAAATCGATATCTCACAGAAATCTGTTATTTGGGGCAACAGATTTTTTGTTCTCTTCCCTACACATAGTATTCTGTGAAGTGTTAATAAATTGTCATACCAGCCATGGGCGTGGCCACGGCCGTTGCCGCACCCTGGCTCTGACCTGTAAAGTGCCTAATCTACCCTAAATAACTAAATTATCTAAGTACTTACTCCAATACTTAATATCCCACACCCGACAGTCGTCAATCGACACAAAAATAATTAATGGGGATAAGACTTCGGGTATAGTTTGCTAGTTACATATTATTATTTTATACTGCTGTCTGACCCTAAGCCCATGGCTAGCTACGCTCATGATACCAGCTAGCTTAGATTGTCACAACTACAGTATTACTATGTGAGCTATGCTCGCAGGAGTTCTGGACATAACACACCAATTGTATCAACACATTAGCTTAGAGGCAGATTCCAAATAAAACAAAATAAAAATCACAATCTAAGTCCTAGAATTCTAGATCCCAACAAAACTCATGCAGGCTTTTGAACATTTAAACCTCTGGGTTCAATAAATATACCTAATATTAATTAGGGACTAAGGGTTATCAGAAATATAGTATTTTTTACTACTTATAATATGCATGTAGCATGGCAAAAAACATAAATACGTACGTCATCTAATGATGATAATATTTTTTCTCGAAACTATTGTTAATCTAAATGTCTTTTTATAATGACCATAATGAATTTGTTATTGCTCCACCCACATTACAAAGCAATCAAAACTGATTTACGTATGAGTATAGCACGGGATCATGCTAGGTTTTTAAAGAAACATTAGTTCGGCATTACAAATGAGGCCAGTTGAAGAGCGGTTATGTAGATGTTATCAAGCTAAATCAATATCAAGCTATACGTATCAACTTAGGACACATACCTGGATCCCAGTTGTCGGATAGATTGTCCATGCTCGTCGGTACGCAATATTAATCACAAAAATGCATAGATTTTGATATTTATTAAAATTCAAAACTAAAAGAACAAATTATTGGATCGATGAGAACTTAGTCAATAACCAACGACTAGGTACTTCAAGCAGGGATCTTATATCATACGACACGACTGATTGTCTACATATCACAAATCGTTTACAAATTTAAAAATATCTAATCCTCATTATGTTCAGTAATTGCCCCCGACATGTCATAAAAAAAAGATGTACTAAAGTTGCATTTTTTGATAGAACTCAGAGCTGTCAAACAACATAATTACCTATCTCAGAATAATAAAGTCGACGTCAGGGTTACCAACTCCTAAAAAAATAGCCCTAAAATCAACATGAAAAAGCCCCAAATATCCCTAAATGCAAAATTCAAAAACCCCAAAAAAAGCCCTGTACTGTCAACATTACTTTGTATGGTGTAGTATATACCTATATCTAATATTATCTAAATAAGTTCACTGTTTTATTAAGGCGAATAACACACAACTTAGTTTATTTTTAAAACGTGTAAAAAGATTTACATTGTCAATGATTTTAAACAATTGTTGTGTTTGCCGCCGTAGGACCGCGTGTCTTTGATGGCATGCCCATAGAGGCCATAGAGTATTATGCCAGATTCACATTCTCGGATTCGTGAAGACTCATAAACGTTCGGCGGCAATGTGTATTTGGCATTATAGCATTACACCTTGTGTTTGCAAGCCTAAAATAGTCACGTCTAGTTTTTGAAATATTTATTACCAATGTTAAAAAAAATTACAAAATATCTTAATTATTGCTAATTTATACTGTCAAGGCCCGCGATAGAAGCTATGCAATAGCTTAAAAATATCATCGTAATCGGTCAATTTTTAGGAATAGTAATTATTTCTTTCATTTCATAAACAAAAACGCAATTATTAATTGGCTTAAAAATCACACACAGACAAAAACAGTTACCTAAGCTACATTATATTAAGTATCGCCTTCGATAGTAATAAATACGTATGCTATAATAAGAAAATATTACATCGATTCTGGTACCGACGCGTAACATCACTATCGAAAAAACGGGACGCGGGGCAGTGCGGGGAGTACAAGTGTTCGCCTCCCGCGCACCTTTCATACCGCAACACGTGATTTCAATTTTACCTAAAAATATACTGAAATATGGCTTGCCTGTGAATCGTGATATTAGAATTCCGTTTAGTGTATTTCCGAGTGTCGTTTTTACAAGATTCCACAGAACATTTAACCGTTTTGCAGTATTAATAATCAAATATTCGCATAGATCTCACTCGCGTGTGCTCACACCGTTCCTACTCGAGTGACTACAAGCGCTTGCGGCCGGCGCAGGATGATGTTCCCACCCGTGCCTATTGTTCCCACCTGCATACACGCGCTCTATACGTAGTTATGCTTACTCTAAGACTACGACATGGTGCGTAGGTAAAAAAAAGACAACTAAAAATAACACTCAAGACTAGGCTGTATGGGCTTGAACCCTTTGCCTTCCCTATATGGGAAATGTATTAAAAAAAATCTAACCAAAAGGCCAAAGAGTAATGAGTATTATATACGTACATTATATATAATACTCTTTGGGTACATTGGGGCTACGTTCCACTAAGCACTAACGACGATCACGCTCACGACCACGAGTTTTCCCGTTCCACTAAGACCTGAGTAGGTCCTGAGCGTTGTTATCGTAAACCCAAGTGGAATGGATTATGGAGCGTTTTGGGCGTTGAGGAAATAATACAAATGGCGGGCTAGAAAAAATAAAGCAAAAGCTATAGGTTAGACTACCATTCGTAAGTTTTAAGTGTAAATTTTAATAATTATAAGTGAAGTTGGTTTGTGTCGAAAAATAAATATACAATTCAATTTTTATATGTAATTTCAATGAAGTATTCAATTATTTTACAGTCAAATAGATTCAAAAGGTCTTTAGCGACAACACTAGGTTATTTGATGATGCGTGCATGCAATAATACTGTCGAAATTACTAGTTCATCCAGTTCAGATGAAGAATGGAATACAATTTTAGAAAATTATAATAGTGAAAATAGAAAACTTCGACTTTTTAGTTCTGACAACTTTGCTATTTTTTTCAACGCTCACTTCGACCCACCTCCAGAGATGGGTCGTTGTGGGCTTCTCGTGAGCGTGAGTGATGACGTCATTAATGACGTTTTCGCCGCGACCACAACGATCGTAGTCGCCATGTGGAACGGTCAAAAGAGTATTTTGGGCGTTGTGAACGCTTAGTGGAACGCACCCTGGGAGATACTAACGTCGGATTTCCGGTTTTCCTGTTTCGTGCCGCTACGAGTATTATTGTTCGGTATTCCATAGTCTAGTGTGCAAAAGTATTTGATTTGATTGTTTCAACGATTGTGATTTGTTAAAATACAGGTAAGTAGATACTACTGATACTGATCATACTTATTTCGCTTTTACAAGACAAAAATAAATGGTGACATAAAAATCGTAAAAATCATTAAGACTACGTATAAAATATTACTTCTAAAAAGAATTGTCGGTAGTTTAATGCATTAGTCCTTGCAATTTATCAAAACTACTTGCATAGTGGTATTGTAAAAGATTCAATGACTACCGTCGATAGATTGAGAATATACGAAGCTGGAATATCGATCGGCCGGTCGCAAACAGCGCACTTTATTATAGTTGTATTCACCAGATAGGTAACGCTACACGTTATATCAGGGTGATTGCTTATCGGAATCTTATTGGTATGTATGTTTAGTCGTAAATCGTAATTACACCTAAAATCACTTAACATTGACCTTCTCATACCTACATCCCTATTTTTAATTAGGGGATGTTAGTTCACAAAAATAAGTGTATTTATAGAATATTGCTTGCACAAGGACTGTTTTAGATATTTAATAATCTATTTAGAACTGTGAACTGTCATGTGTTAAATCATTTATTTAGTCTTAGACTAAGTATTAGTAATAGTAAAATTCCGTTACATAAAGTTTAAATGTAATAAAATAAAAAATAAAATACTTTACTCATCACGTAGGCGAACATAGTTGCACTTATGATAAGTCGAGACACATTTAATTATTTATTATTAGTCACTTACATAACTACAGACACTTTTATTACGAGTAAACTAAATGATGAAAAATAAAAAGTAAGAAGCCAGCTCGGGCTGGCAAGAAAAGCAATATAAAACAAGGGATAATTTTGTTAACAAAAATAATAATAATAGTAATGATAATGGCAGGAACGCGTCGCGATCCTCACCGGTGAGGACACTACAGACCCTAGCCTAGTTAACCTACCAACCTTTCACTAGCTACCTAAGCGATAACTACCCGAAGAAGAAAGGCAGAAAGAAACTTCGGGCTTACTTTTTTGTCATCATTTGTCCATCATTTATCTTTATATTTATTTTTTTTTCAAGTCTTTTGCATACATAGTCAGATTAGTTATATAAGCTTATAATGTCAAAGACACTGAAAATGTTTATATAAAAACATGTTTTGTTAGAAAAGAAACATTTGCAATAAGTAGGTGGTTGCAGTTTTCAATTGGTGTAGTCAGATGGACTTAAGTATTCAACTTGTGGTTCAAGTTGACTGCTCTGGATTGAACCATGTGCAATTTGGATAAGCTACTAGTCAGACTATACATTCAGTGTTGCGGGGACTGAGGTCTGCTTGAAGCTTAGGACCTGATTTTTGACAAGGTTTTTATGGAGTCTTTCACACCATATAGGGTATTCTTCTTTGTCATGTTCTTCATGACTGAAGGTCATACCCGCTTCGATAATGCTTGGTGGTGGTGCTGTTGAGCTGCTTCCACTGCAGAGTATCTTGTGCCTGTCGCAGAGCATCACTCAAACATCAAAACAAACAACCACAAGATACACCTTATTGAGTAATATGATTGACATTTGTTGAGCATGACATCATCCTAGAGAATCAGTTTGATTTAAGTCTCAGTTATTGAGGTAGCTGAATACATGCATATATATGTCAGTCAAGTAGTTAAAATTGTTTTTAGCAACCTGATCATTGATTGTGCCAAGTGATATTGTAGTTATCATAGAAATCATGAACAATTTAAAAATAAGAATATATAATTTCACAGTTTGTAGTAAACAGAAAATATATTGCTACTACATCAAAGTTGAGTAGAGGTGTATGCAATGTTAATATTGATACTTTACCTCCAGCAACCCTGAATATTTTTCATTGAATTGTTCATAACTTATGGTCAAGCCTAGTTGCAAGTATATATAAATGTATGTAGCATATTTCATTAAAAAAGGGTAGTTTACTGAGTATTGATAGAAGTGTAAATGGTGAAACCCAGAAAGCTCAATTTTAATTCCATAATTTTTTATTTGCATAGTTTTTTAGGTTTATAAAAATAACAAAATATGTATTTACTTTCCATAACATTTCTATATGTATGATATTACCTGTCCAAATATTTAAAATACAATAAATCAGATTGCACTTGCGTTACTGCGTGTCATAAGTCCATTAATTTTTGAGTAATGAAAAGAGAAACTGTTTTGAAAATCTTAACAGTAATGTTATGTTAATGAATAATTCATAAATTCATTGTTATTTTTGAGTTCTATAAGATACGTAGATCCTGTTTTATATATTTTATTTGTTTATGTGATTGTACATTGAGGAAGTTTGCATTAGCTTACTATGAGTGCATCCTTGTATATTTGTATTACTGTTATCTGTAACAAGATTTATCTTCTGCCCCCAAAAGGGGTAGACAAAGTCATAACTAGTCTACCTAATATTCACCATGTGTATTCCATCCCATGATGTGATGGAGGCCTATTGTCATATAGGTCAGTCCCAGTTGATACTGTGGAGAAAATCAATATCATCAAGTATGGTGTATCAAATATGCCCACCACGGTCGTAAAACCACTTTATCATTTAACAATAAGTCCCTAATGTTATAGTAGGTACAAGGTAGCTATCATGGTGCCTGAAAAGAAAGTCTAACATAAACAGCACTTACGAAAACACAATATAGCTTTTTTGCTTAAGCTATCTTATGTCAGGAGAGCTGCACTCAGTATTTGTACTATGATCTATTGTTCCAAAAATAGTAAAAAATAGAAAACTATAAAACATGAAAATAAAACTAGATATCAAATAAAAACATTATAATTTGCAAACAAAACAATGTAAAATACAACATTTCCTTAAAAATATGTGCAGGTATGTGTACTATATGAAAGAAACAACGTTTGTAATATATGTAGCCTGTTTATTCAAAACATAATGATGTCATGAGTTGTTAGACAATGAGAAGAGCTGTGATGTGCATTCTAAATAATGTAATTAATGTATACCCTATATGTTAACTTCCAGCACTATTAGATAATATTAACTGTATAGTCACTACCTAAAATATTGAATACTAGCTTTTGCCCGCGGCTCCGCCCGCGTGAATGAGTTTTCCGGGATAAAAGTCCCGCTTTATATTTTCCTGAGATAAAAAGTAGCCTTTGTGTTAATCCAGGACATGATCTACCCATGTGCCAAATTTCATCGAAATCCGATTAGCAGTTTTTGAGTGAAAGAGAAACAAACATCCATACATTCTTACAAACTTTCGCGTTTATAATATTAGTAGGATTATGGCCTTATGGCCTATTCAGTTAGTCGTTTCAGAAGAATACTCATATCTTGTAGGCCGTCAAAAAGGAGAAAATTTTTTTATGAAAGGGGCATGGTTCACCATAAAGTGGATTTACTCTAGACACTAGATTGCAAAGATTGGTAACAATCTTAGACTATTTAACCAATAGACACAATAAGGCAAAAATGCGCAAACAATTTTTTCTGCCAATCCTGACGGGAGGCCCGCTAGACATGGATAGCATACATTTAACAAAAAAATCCACACATGCAGGGCTGAATATAAGGTCGCTTTTTACAGAATAACAAAACAAGAATCCCAATTTCGTAGAATGTAATGACAGCGATCGCAAGTCGCATAGGTTTTAATAAAAGTTTATGACCACCTGCACATGTATGACCAACGAAGGGTTCGTCTAGTCATCCCATATCCTTTGCATTGCTAGATACTCCAAAGGTAATAAATAGATTGAGAATATTAACTGAGTAAAATCTTATTTTGTTTGTGTGCGTCAGTATGATACAGTCAATTAATTTATTTAAAGTATTTGTTGACAACTTTGGTAAACTTAATTATCTTTTGAATAGGGAATGGCCTGACTGGTTAACTATTTATACAGATGCATCTAAACTTTCGGGAGAAGGTTATGTTGGTGCTGCAGTTTGTATACCAAAATTCAAAATATATTCAATTTCTGTTGTTCTCCATTTCGCTCAGTTTTTACAGGGGTTTTTGCTTTTTGTAGCTATTGCATATATCTTATCGCATAAAGAATGATGGCAAGTTCCATACAACGTTTTACCTGATATCAATTTGGCGCGTCTTGGAATGAAAAAATGTTAGAACGATAGAATATATTTATCCTGAACCCAATCAAAAAGATTTTTTTTATTTGGAAGCCACAAAAAAAAGTTATGAGTTATTTAACATTTTCTAGTTTTGGCGGGAACTTTAAAGTGTCATGAGGTGCTCTTGTTTTAATTCATTATTTTGGTGATACTTAGTGTTATATTGCATAATTATGGAGGTATATTATACAATATAATTCTATTAAAGGGCTCAAATAAAATGAATTGAATTAACTGTGCCAATCAAGTGTTTTTTCGTTGCCGCCAAAACTGCTCGATAAAGTCTTGGTAAGGTAGCCACTGCTTTACTACTACATAGTACATAGTAAAAAAAAGAAACAAAAATATTACATAAGACGAGGCTGTATGGGTTTGAACCTTTTCATCATCATCAGCCTGTTGCAGTCCACCGCTGGACATAGGCCTCTCCCAAGATACGCCACAGAGTCCGATCTGCTGCTTTATGCATCCAGTTGCTTGAACTCTTTGCCTTCCCAATAAAAAGGGAAAATTACAACAAAAGTCATAGTTAAAGGTTATCACTTATCCGTCAATGAGATATGATAGCAGATATAGGCTGCATTTGGTTTATTTACATCAGTGCCACTGATGTAAATAAACTGAATTCAAAATGTCATAATAAGACGCTCACTGTCATGGGCTGGGTTGCTATTACTTCTTTTATAATTACTTTCTAGCGTGAGAAATGGAACAATCTTTTACGCCAAATTAACACTGAATGGCAAAAAATCCATTCGGTGTTTATTTTAACACAGTATTAGTATGCAAGAATAATCGTTACATATTATTATCACTTCTTTGATATAAAAATATAATGTAATATCTACCGTGTTCTGCCACTTTTATTCTTAGGTGGCAACACTTTTTGTATGTCACTACAGATCAGAAGTAACGAAACCGGAAGTACAATTGATTTACTTTTAATTATAAGCATAATTTTGTGGCTTTTAACAGTAAAACTAAAACTGTGGAAAATATTACATATTTAAATTAGATTTGTTTTTACATATCTTAATCTTAGACGCTAACTGAAACACTCAGGTAAAAACTTGCCATGATTCTTTAATAAAACCATTATACTTACAGATTCTCTAAGTTGCCTAATAGATTTATCTAAGTCTTTCGTTCCCAAAGTAATTTTCTCCTTATCCTGCAAATTAAAGAACTTTTGTATAAATGTCATTTTTTAGATATTGAAGTAGCTTTGGCGTGGATTCGCAGCCACTCTGGTATTCCGGGAAATGTTGACTCAATTACTAGGGTGGCCTCTCATTGTGGCGTTGAGTCTCACAATGCCTGTTTTCCTCGTGATCTTCGTTGTCTAGCTAAACCGAATGAATCCAAGTAATGAAACATATGATTTTTTTGCAATCCAACATCTAGTGTGAAATTCCATAGGTAAGTTGATTGTAATAAAAAATGTGTAGATATATATACCAAAAGTAATAAAGACGAGCCATGGAATAAAAAATTAACGCTACATTCTGCAGGTGAGGTTTCGTCCTTAAATTTATTTTTCAATATTCTAAAACTTCTGTCAAGTAGCCAACAAAACAATTAAAGTTTGCTAAAGATCACCATAATGTGCTCTCTTTCGGCAAATAAATCTTTAATCTTATAAAAACAAAAATATTTTCGGCGACTTAAAGTGTAAAGTTAAAGCAAAAGTCTTTATGTCATCACTATTTTGCTTGCTATTTGGAATATACTTTAAAAAAATCTCAAATGTTGGCAAAATTTCCCTGCAAAATATTATCAATTTCAGACTGTAAAGTAGTTTAATAGGAAATAACTTTTCATTAATTTTCTTCTTTTATCTCTTCATCTTGTCTGTCTATTATTATTATTATTATTTCTTTAAATTCATTTCACGCGATGTCTTCACATTTACTGATATATTGAAATCTTTCAAGTCTTGACGTTTCAATGGTGGTTCATATTCATTTCGCTGACATGTAATATACATAGATACATATACACTCACACCTGTTATCCCCGAAGGGGTAGGCACAGGCGCAACTAGTGCATCCACTTTTCGCCATTATTCCGTCCCATGATGTGATAGGGGGCGAGCCTATCGCCATATCGGGCACAAATTCCAGACTCCGAGCTAATACTGAATAGAAAAACTCAATATCACTTTGCCCGACCCGGGGATCGAACCCGAGACCTCAGCTTTGCAGTCGTACTGTAATACAACTACGCCACCGAGGCAGTCATGACATGTAATATAAAAGTAAATATCAATAAATCCTACTAATATTATAAAGGCGAAAGTTTGTAAGAATGTATGGATGTTTGGATGTTTGGATGTATGGATGTAAGGATGTTTGTTCCTCTTTCACGCAAAAACTACTGAACGGATTTCGATGAAATTTGGCACACGGGTAGATCATGTCCTGGATTAACACATAGGCTACTTTTTATCCCGGGAAAATATAAACCGGGACTTTTATCCCGGAAAAACTTTTTAATGCGGGCGGAGCCGTGGGCAAAAGCTAGTAATAATATATTTAGGTACCTATACATTTTAGACAGAGGCAGAGGTGCCATTTAGTACACTCAGATATCACCCAACTTACTGCTGTTCTAAAATTGGGTAGGTCGCAAGCTTAATGCCCTATCCTACTGATATTATAAATGCGAAAGTTTGTAAGAATGTATGGATGTTTGTTCCTCTTTCACGCGAAAACTACTGAACAGATTTCGATGAAATTTGACACACGGATAGATTGTGTCCTGAATTAACACATAGGTTACTTTTTATCCCGTGAAATATAAAGCGGGAGTTTTATCCCGGAAAAACACATTCACGCGGGCGTAGCCGCGGGCAAAAGCTAGTATAGTATTTAAAGATTAATAAGTTTTATAATATTCATTAGTAAGGCGGCTAGTATTACAAATACTCTAGCACCATCGTCAATCCGGTCCACCAAAGCTCACACCATGTCACCTAGCCTCTTGTTTACATACACTATTTACAATACAAAAAATCACGTTTAACATTACGTTAATATGGAAAAAGTAGTCATATATAAAGCAAATCACATTAAGCGAGATTTTTCTTCAGTTCATTTATAAAATATTCACGTATTGTATTACATTTCGTATAAATATTGATAAAATTATAATATTTACACAATATTGATTACTATGAACTTACCTGTAGAATTTCACACTAAATGATGGATGCCAAATATTTCTGCAACCATGAACTGCACAATTACATTAAAATATCACCAAAACACCCTTATTATCTATACTAATATTATAAAGCTGAAGAGTTTGTTTGTTTGTTTGAACGCGCTAATCTCAGGAACTACTGGTTCGAATTGAAAAATTCTTTTTGTGTTGAATAGACCATTTATCGAGGAAGGCTTTAGGCTATATAACATCACGATACAACTATTAAGAGCGAAGAAATAATGGAAAATGTAAAAAGAACGGGGAAAATTATTTATTCTTGAGGGTTTCCATTGCGTGCGCTGCGAAAACGGTTCAAGATACCAAAAATATATGTATGAAAGAATTATTCCTCTTGAAATGATCTAAAAAAATGTCCGCGACAGTATATGTCTATCTTTTAAGATTAACTCACTAGAACCGTTTTTATGGTAATCAAATTTGGTCGAAATTAATGCATTATTTGTTAAGAGTTGTATCAACGTCATAATATTAATATTTATACAAATAAATGTGTTGGATAGAGTGATTCAACGGGAAGGTTTTTATGTACTTTTAGCCCGGAAAAACTTAATAACGCGGGCGAAGCCGTGGGCAGAAGCTAGTTGTAGATAATTTCGAAGTGAACATTTTTTGACAACTATATCGAATTCGAACTTAACGTTACATAACAGTGTTGCCGAAGTATGTATTCGCAATTACCAATTAAATGAGCAAGTTTTTTTAAACTAAAATGTTAATAAGGATAGAAAACCTTAAGAATATATTATTCAACAAGAATAATTCTGAAATGAAAATAGTACTTATATAATTATATAAGATATATTGGAAATATTCTATTATATATGATTGAGACGATAATAACGGTATTAATATTTTTTGATGGTTAGGGAAATAATCCGTAAACTTTGGCCACATAGTTTAAAGAGTGAGTGAGATAGAAGACAACACGAAAGGTAATTTTTTTGTCTTCAAAAAAATGTGTGTACTGCGCCCTCCATAGAAATATATTATAATCTCCTTGGTCGTTTGCATCGTGCATCTTTATGACCTTGGTTGGCTGTATGTCAAGACAGCTTGACTGATTTTCCGTCATATCTAACGGATTTGGATACCTTGAAAACGTGAAACATTGATTCTAACGGCTGACGGAATATTAAACGGGACAAAACCTACCTTCAGCGAAAAATGTGTTTTACATTTCTGAAATTTATATGACAGGGGAGTGGGTTTGTACACGTGACTTATTTGTTGAAAGGCAAGTTATCTAGGCGGCTCCGCCCTGTGGATTGGGGGCGTTTAGACAATTCTACCACGGTATCCCCTGCCTGTCGTAAAAGGCGACTAATAGTGGCCACCGGGGGTCGCGGGCGGCAGGGGGCTGTCCGTCTTTAGTTTTTGTGCGTGTTTTTAGCACATTGTTGCGACCTCGACGATAGACGGTAGTGTGGCAGGTAGGCCTCACGCTGCCGTTGATGCCGAGGGCATCCTTCGGTGCGCGGGGGCTTCTGAGGCCCCCCCCCCCCCCCAAGCAGGAGACGGACTGCATAAGCCGGCACCGCGCAGGGGCAGCTGCGGACGACAACTTAGACACTTCTAGTCCGGGGAAAGCCACAGCCGTCCCTAATGCGCCGAAGAAGGCCACCGCGGAGTTTTAGTTGGTATGCCGTGCGGTGTACATAGGTCAGGGACTCCGCCCGGCGGCTCAACGCTGGGTCGTAAGGCACGGTGAACCCAACATAATCGCTCAGTCGCCCCCCTTGAAGGCTGGGCGGTAGTAAAAAGTCACTTTCTCCGCGGAAACAAAGAAATAAAAGGTTATTTAGGCGGCATGAACCTACTCTATGCACCCTCCATGTGAAAGCTATATCTGCGCCCGTGTACATAGAACTTTAGAAATTTTAGGGCTATTATTGACGATTAAAAATTTTAACGGATTTTTGACTGAAATATACAAATAGAGCAAGAGCCCACGGCGGCCAGACCTTCGTTATTTTATAAAAGTTGAAAGTTTTTCTGTGCTTGTCCCCTATAGAACGACCAGCGACTATAGAGTTTGGGTTGTGGTTACTTGGGCAGGTTGTTACCTGCACTTTACTACCTGTTGGTAATAAAGGTGTATAAAATAGTACCTAAAATTCGTTAAGGTATAAAGCTCAAGTTTTTACATCTTGCCAGACACATTGAAAGTCTGCTCCGAGCGCGAGGTAACAACTGTTCAAGCGGGTGCGAGTGAGATAGGGCGCTTAGTCGACTGCGATCTTGAACCGCATCATCTGTCATTTAGTGATATATTAAAAAATTATACGTATGTACAACCAACATTTTATATTGATATTTGGGCAGTTTTCTGTGAAATGAAAATGTAATTTTGCTAAAAAGTGTTGAATTACCATGGGAGATACATTAATTTGTTTCGCCTGTAAAGTGATGGTAAAATAATATTGCTCTCGGAGGAAACATAAAAAAAAAATGTAAACTGATTAAAAAACATAACCTTAAATATAAAGACATTATTTTTCCGATGAGTATACCAATAATGGGTATCAACGGGGATGTTATAAAGCATTTACAGGAATCAATTAAGCAGGCTCAAACTTTAGAGATCTTAATAGGGGCAACATATGGAACTTAGATCCATTAAAAAAATATATTTAGACCCCTCCATTCATAACCAACTTTTTTTGATAACATTCATATTAAGTGTAGTTTTCAAGCGAAGCAAAATTACATGCATCTCAAAGTTGGAGGTCTTTAAAATTAAATGATTTATTGCAAAAGCCTAGTTTTTAGCAGTTCTATCCAAACATATACAGGGTCATTTTGTAATCGAATACATAAATTTAACTGCGATAAAATCAATTTGAAAGAAACACCATGCAGTTAATTAATTTAACCATAAGTGTAAAATAAAGAAGTACATTTTTCAAACAAAATAAAGAACAAAAAAGGTCTTTTAATTTTAGACATCCTATTGCCACTACTAGTATACGAGAGATCGTCGGAGCGTCAACGTCACTGAGGTCTGTGTGTTTCATTGATAATATGCTCACGCACACGCGAACAAGAGATGCACACACGGAGCGCAACGATAAGACATCGCGCCATCGTAACCAAGAAGCTTTATTCCAAACCGAAAAGATGAGGTCGCTATTATTACCTATGCTTCTGTGTCAGGTCACATAGGTCAATCAAAACAACAGTCACTTACTAGATTCTGTCAGAGCCAGTTATGTCTCCTTTAGAAGACTGAAATCATTGAAGCATCTTCGATAATGGTCACAGTCCATACACCGCACGTAGCTTATCAAAAAGCCTCACAACCCTAAGATTCCATCAACTATCACACGATACATCAGCAAGAATCGCACGCTCAAGCCGTCAAATTCGTCGATCGATTTCGTGAAACCGACTATGATGCTACCGTTATGATACGAGTGTCAACGAGGTTCTTGAAGATTGGAATTTTGAACATTTACTCAGTAATCCCTAAAAGTACAAAAGACATTTCAACGACCTTCAAGGAAACATTAACACTTTATTCACGAGCTTTGTAAATGTAAATCATAGTTTACCACAACAGAAACTTAAAAATTAACACAATAGAATAATAATTTCAATTAGAGAACATTTGATCGTGTGCGCATAAAAGCCGACAAAGGACTACTAAACTAATAGGTTTTTACCTACACATGGCTCGCGTCTCCCGAAGCGATGTCAGAGACAAGGTCACTCGGATCGATACAAAACGATATAATAATAAAATTACAATAGGTACCGGTAAGTACATAGGGAGCATCGGCCTAACATTCAGTACGTAAATCGACATACGCCACGTCGTGTTGCTGCCGGGCGACTGGCGGGCAACGCGCGCGCAGGCCCCCGCGCCCCACGGCGCATGCGCCTGGAGGAGCCAGTGCGGGGCCATATTTTAGGCCGCGCGGGATAGGCATAAAGTCCACGAATCCCGGACCGCGAATCTCGATGTATTTCGAAACGTTACACATTTTGATAAATATCACTTGTACTTATTGCTATTACCTGGAATTGTCGTAATTTACTAGTAGGGTAAAAAACGTTAATTTTTACCACTTCATAGAATACACGCACACTTTTGTCAAGAATAAGTAACATTTACGTACGTATAGTAATGGCTGAACTTAATTTAAAATAACCAGGATATTCAATTGACTAATAACCAAAATTATTGTAAGTAGGTAAAACATAGGTATTTAGAAGGATTTTTGTGCACTTGGTCGAGTCACTTTATAAGTGGTTAGTAAATAACGCCAGTTTTAGGTATTATTACTCAGGCAGGAACTATTAAAAATTACGATTGTTATTGCGGTGCGGAGATACTGGGGTACTCTGTCAGAGATGTCCGGGAATAAACCCATATTTCGCCCAAATGTCCGGGATTCTTGCCGTGTTTGTCCGGCGTCGGCAATTTAGGTAATGGCAGCCCTATACAAAGAACATGCCGACAAGTGCGCCGTGCGCCCGCTGGCGCGCGCGATCGTTGGCCCCGCCAGCTGATGTTCGTGTTACACGTGCTCCCACAGGGATACCAAGCTTTGGTACTATTACCTTATTCTGCAATATCTTGCAATTTTAGTTTTACATTGTTCTATGCTATTTTAACCGTACCACAATGCATATTGAAATTAAATGATGTTAGAGCTCTGGTATGCTTTATTGCTTAAAGTAATGTTATTTTTACAATACAAAGATATTGCTGCGTATTCGTTTAAGTAGACTTTTCATTAGCATAATTGCCCTAGTTATTTTATTATTTAATACACTTATTTAAGTGTGTTAGAAATCCATGTGATAAATAAACTAATATCCGATTCTTTGAAAAGCAGTGTCATTTTAGCAAACTTGTCGGTAAAAATGTTTATACTGGCAACACAGCGTGTTTGAGTGCGTGTTTGTATTGAATGGCGTGCGAAAGAGACACAACATGTTGGTATCTGCACGTTAGTTTCAATGTGTTAGTAACAAGATCAACGACTCTGACGCGATACAAAATGTAGCTAGAGATTAGAAGGTACAGAAGGCATAATAAGGCGTTTGGTAGTATAAAGTATTTACGTAAACCTATTTTAGGCATGACGTCCAGAAATATTGATGTTAAAATTAAAATAAACGTTGAAATATCATACGGAATCAAAAAATATGATATCAATAGATTAAAATCCTGTAACTTTTTTAATAGTGACTGCGAGTTGTTAAGTACCTACCTATTTCGGTAGGTAAACTTATTTATTAACGAAAACAAAGTTTATTATTAAAGAATTAATACTTTTCTTTACAGCATAACACTTAAAAAATAATTAGTTCCTTTTCACACAATAACATGACAACTTTTTATTTCATGTTGATATTTATAACGTATTAGTTAGGGAGTAGGGACTGCTCTAGTAGCAATTTAATTATTTTATTTCAAATTCCACGTCTCAAGCGGTACTGCTGCAGCTATGTGAGTGAATGTATTGCAAGTGAATTTGTGAGTTGCCCTTCTTAATCCTATAGGTTTTGTAATAACATCGTCAGCTGTGACGTGATTCACTGAATAAAGTCAAGCGCGCTAAAACACAGCGTGATCAAAAAACTATAAAACTATAATCTGGATTATTGGCGAAAGTATGCGTTACCCATGGATAATATTTTGCACGATGTTAGCAGAGGTCACGCTGAATATGTGGTTTCATTTAGTAACGCAATGTTGAAATGACACTGTATAAACTGTCTTGTTTAGATTTTCAGGCCCATTTTTGGACGTGTCCTTTAGCTTTTATATTATAACGACAGTATTATTATTATAATTTATCAAAGATTAGGGATGTCTGGCAGGGGGTAGCAACTGTCATAAGTGTTCGGCAAAGGATGACATTTCTAAAGTTATTCCGAAGAATATATAAAAAAAGTCGACCATTATACCTGAACAAATTTTAGGTACTATTTTATACACCTTTACTACCTGTTACCTGCACAAGTAACCACAACCCAAACTCTTATGTCGCTGGTCGTTCTTACCTGTATAGGGGACATCACAGAAAAGAGAAAGAAATAGAACTATAATGTGGGCATAACCTTTTATTTATCCTCTAATTAGAAAGGCAGCACTAACTCCCGTTTGAGCGGTCTCAGCAAGAATGTTATACCCATATGGATTTTTCATTCCGTTTAACAAACTGAAGAATAAAATGTGACGTCACAGCTATCTGCTGTCTCTCTCTTTAGAGTGACAAAGGTTTATTTTCAAAACCAGGACGTAACATAACTAACTGTCCATAATAATATGATATGATATAATATGGCTGCCTCGGTGGCGTAGTTGTATTATGGTACGACTGCAATGCTGAGATCTCGGGTTCGATCCCCAGGTTAGTCGGGTCGGGCAAAGTGATTATTTTCCATTCGGTATCAGCTCGGAGTCTGGAATTTGTACACGATAAGGCGATAGGCTCGCCCCCTATCACAGCGTGGAACGGAATAACGGCAAAAAGTGGGTGCACTAATTGCACCTCTGTCTACCCGGGGGATAAGAGGCGTGAGTGTGTGAGTGTGTAATAATATGATATCGCACCATAATATTTATTTTTATCTCTATAAAGTAATGCGGTTTAAATTAATTATGAAAACCAACTACAGCGGCTAGTAATAGTTGATATTTAAAAAATATAATTTGAGTTAGAAAGTTTATTCCAAACAAAATTGGCATATTTACATACTTTTTTGGTATGTGTAGTTCGGAACTACTAGTTCCACTTACATAAAAAAAATACCTTACCACGCGGTGGTGAATTCAGTGGCGGCCTTGGAGGAGGGGGGCGAACCAGGCAACCGCCTGGGGCCTCGCAGTTACAGGGGCATCTTGCAGCTCCTTGGGGGCCCGTTTTTTGGCACCTTACTTACAAAGCTGTTAAAAAAAATTATTTGCTTCGCACGGGGCCCCGCGTGCCTTTTTTTTTTGCTCGGCCCACAGCCTCACATTGTATATGTTTTACTTTCCCCCGCGACTGGATATGTTCACGTTGTTTGCCGGCCTTTATAACCAAATATTTTTTTTTTTTTTATATGGCCATCTTCGGCTCATTAGGGACGGCTGCGGGCTTCCTCCGACTCACGTCTTAAGTTGTCGTCCGCAACCGCCCCTGCGCGTACCACTTTTTGCGGTCCTTTTCCTGTTGCGGGGGCTCAGAAGCCCCCGAAACACCGTACCGTGTCCGCCTTTTGGTGTCCGAGGCAGCGTGAGACACGCTGCCTCGGACATGTCCATTACGGGGGTCAAAGAAGTTGGCTAGACTAATGGGTGGGCGGCACGTCCCGCCCACCCGTGACCCCCGGAGGCCCCTATTAGTTGCCTTTTACGACAGGCAGGGGATACCGTGGTGGAATTCTCCAAACGCCCCCAATCCACAGGGCGGGAGACGTCGGTCAGTCGTCCACCCGACGCCTCCTACGTCTCGTCTGGCGGCGGGAGAGATCACCACTGCGCTGGCGATCCCTCTCGGCACTCTCCTTCCGCGAGAGGACCGCCTCGCAGAAGTGGGCCACCGCCTGCCAGGCCTCCCGGCCGCCGACCATGGAAGCGACCACGGCCGGCAGCGAGAGGTCTTCTCCAACGACTGTTCTGAGAGCGCTGCGCTCCTCATCCCAGGCTGGACAACACTCCAACGTATGTTGGGCCGTGTCCATTGGGCAGTTGTCACAATAGTGACACACGGCCGACTCCTCTATACCTACCACCCGAAACAGGAACTCACCGAAGCAGCCATGCCCGGTGAGCACCTGCGTCAGGCGGTATGTTGCCGCTCCGTGGCGCCTGTCCAGCCATTCGGCAAAGACAGGACGCACTGCCTCTACGACCCTGTGCCCCCACGACGGGGCCTCCAGCCTGAGACGCCACTCCTCCACGGCGGCTCGCCGTAAGGAGGCCCTCTTGGTCTCCACCTCCTTCCGGACGCTTTTTTTGCTCGGCAAACAGCCTCACATTGTATATGTTTTACTTTCCCCCGCGACTGGATATGTTCACGTTGTTTGCCGGCCTTTATAACCAAATATGGAGACTGTAAGGTTAGACAGAAAAACATTGGGATATTTAAAAATGAAAACTACAGTTATTGTTGAATTTAAATATAATAAAAAAAAATAAAAAACATACTCATAAAAGTAAACAATCATACATAAAAAAATAATACACATTTAGGAATACCTAACCTAATTTTCAGTAAGTAATTTTGAAATATTACGAATATCTATTTTGTGTGATTTTACAATTTTTGCGAGTATTCTGCGAACTTTTTTTCTGTAATTATCCATAATAATACATATTGTGTTTTAGAGATATTCTACTATGAGTTGTGTAATTCATGGTTGCAGAATTATTTGCAATCCAATATCTAGTGTGAAATTCCATAGGTAAGTTGATTGTAAACAAAGTTCTGTAGATATTTATAGCAAAAGTAATAAACACGTGGATGTTTTACAAATTACAATACTAAATAAATTCTTGTTTGAGAGCCATGGAATCAAAAATTAACGCTACATTCTGCGGGTGAGGTTTCGTCCTTAAATTTATTTTTAATATTCTAAAACTTCTGTGAAGAAGCCAACATAACAATTAAAGTTTGCTAAAGATCACCATAATGTGCTCTCTTTCGGCAAATATATCTTTGAATTTATAAAACAAAAATGTTTTCGGCGACTAAAAGTGTAATGTTAAAGCAAAAGTCTTTATGTCATCACTATATGTAATTTTTCTTTGCTTGCTACTTGGAATATACTTTTTAAAAAAATCTCAAATATTAGCAAAATTTCACTGCAAAATATTTTCAATTTCAGACTGTATAATCATGAACAACTTTAATAAGAAATAACTTGTAATTAATTTTCTTCTTTTATCTCTTCATCTTCTGCTGCAATACTTTCTTTTATTTCTTTAAACTTATTTCACTGGATGTCTTCACATTAACTGATATATTGAAATCTTTCAAGTCTTGACGTTTCAATGGTGGTTCATATTCATTTCGCTGACATGTAATGTAAAAAGTAAATATCAATCAATAATAATATATTTAAGTACCTATACATTTTAGACAGAGGCAGAGGTGCCATTTAGTACACTCAGATATCACCCAATGTACCGCCGTTATAAAATTTGGTGGGTCGCAAGCTTAATGCCCTATCCTACTAATCTTATTATATTATAAAGGCGAAAGTTTGTAAGAATGTCTGGATGTATGGATGTTTTTTCCATGCAAAAACTACTGAACGGATTTCGATGAAATATGGCACACATCATCATCAGATCATGTCCTGGATTAGCACATAGGCTACTTTTCATCCCAGTAACATATAAACAGTGACTTTTATCCCGGAAAAACACATTCACGCGGGCGGAGCCGCGGGCAAAAGCTAGTAAATAATAAAGTCTAAGTGGATCACAATAATACCAGTGAAATGATAAAAAATAATATACTTACAGCATGAGTTTCTGGTAATAAGTAATTATTTTTGACATCTACTGCCATATTCCGAGAAGTAGAAGACACATTATCACATTCATAATCATAATCTTCTGTCTTTAAATGTTGACTAGTAATTCTTGCAGACATCAAATTGACCTTTTAATGGTATTTATATTTAACCACGTTTTTGCTTATCTAGATCTTTAAGAAATCTGTAAAGAGAAATACAAACTCGATTTTATTTTAAATAAAAGTTTCAATAAATCAATGCTGGATACACTGAGAACTCGATTGTAACTGTTGATCCTTAGTTTTTATTTACGATGATTATTTAAAGATTAATAAGCTTTATAATATTCATTAGTAAGGCGGCTAGTATTACAAATACTCTAGCACCATGTCAAACCGGTCCACCAAAGCTTACACCATGGTCACCCTAGCCTCTTGTTTATATACACTATTTACAATACAAAAAATCACATTTAACATTACGTTAATATGAAAAAAGTAGTCATATATAAAGCAAATCATATAAGCGATATTTTTCTACAGTTCATTTATAAAATATTCACGTATTTTATTACATTTCGTATAAATATTGATAAAATTACAATATTTACACAATATTGATTACAATGAACTTACCTGTAGAATTTCACATTAAATGATGGATGCCAAATGTTTCTGCAACCATGAACTACACAATTCACATTAAAATATCACTAAAACACACTTATTATTGTAGATAATTACAGAGAAAATTTCGAAGTGAACATTTATTTGACAACTATATTGACATCGAACTTAACGTTTTATAACAGTGTTGCCGAAGTATGTATTCGCAATTACCAATTAAATGAGGAAATTTTGTTGGTGTTGAGAGAGAGAAAATGTTAATAAGGATAAAAAACCTTAAGGATATTTTATTCAACAAGAATAATTCTGAAATGAAAATAGTACTTATATCATTATATAAGATATGTTGGAAATATTTATATATATATGATTGAGACGACAATAACGGTATTGATATTTTTTAATGGGTGGGGAAATAATCCGTAAGCTTTGGCAACATAGGTTAAAGAGTGAGTGAGATAGAAGTCAGCACAAAAGGAAATTTTTTTGTCTTCACAAAAATGTGTATACCGCTCTCTCCATTAGATAATATTATAAACTTCTTGGGTCTCAGTCGTCATTACGCATTGTCAAAGCTTTAATAATTAGAAAAAAAAAATAAAAATATTAAAATGCCCTACTGTGCTATGCTGGAATGTAGAAATCATAGCAAAAATTTGTTCCACGGAGGTATTTCATACCGTCGGTAAGTAATATTTTCTGGTTTATTGCTATTTAATTAAAAAATGTATATTGATTTTCTATGTCAAATATGGCACAAAAATTACAATTTAAAGTGTTCCTTATTTCTTTCATCATATGGTTAATTTTCGGAAACGAAAATCAGTTGTTCTAGAATGATTTGTCACCAATTCACAATATCACTGCTACTCAATTAGTGCATGCATGGTCGATAAAATGTTATCGATAATTATTAATTTTTCACTAAAGCTCTATGTTGTAACATAAAATTTTTCAAACCCATGCTCTAATTATTTCCGCAAAACATTAACGTATTGCAGGCTGTATGGTTGTGTACCTTGGCCTACAAATCGTGTGTTGTAAGACAAGTGCGAGTAGTGTTGTCAGTTTCCCAACCGCTTGTTTTGTTTGTATACAATAATAAATGCTACACGTATTAAAATTACGATTGCGTGTGCAGTATTTGTAATAAAATTAGTTTGATTTAAAACGTAAATTTGAGAGTTGTGAGTGGTCGTGTTCTAATTTTGGTTATATCAATTTCAGTTCATCTCTGGTTTGGATTGCAACCCTACCGGTGAGCGACATCTCTTCGACCTCTTGTGAGGCAGCACCAAGCGTGTGAGCGCGTAATTTCGTCGCCGGCTCGTATGTGCCCATAAATTACGAAGGCTTGGCCAAGGGCCCCGCGCGGTTTTCGCCCTGATCAGCTGTACCTGTAGCCGCTTGGCCGTCCTATACGTATCAGTGACCCCATGACGGCGAAGAGTACATCATAAGAGCAAAACATATCAGGAATCCTCGGCGGAAGTTGACAGGAGAACACTCGCCGGCCTGCCGACTTTGCGGGTTCTCTATTCCTTCCCAGGGGTTTTACCTCAGGCGGTTTTCTTATATATACAATTTTCATTCATTTTGTCTATCGCGGGTAGACTTAAAACTGCCTGCATCACCAGAGAGTAGGCTATCTTCCCCAGCTGCATGAAGTCTCAGTGATTCCCGACTCTGTATTGGCGGATCGAGGATACACTAACACTTGTATTTTTGGAAATTAAACAACAAAAGTATTTAAATTATGAAAAAGGTGGCCGACCTTACCTTAATAGCCGGAACCCGGTTTTGTCGTATTTGTGTCTTGGGCTAACTTTAAGCTTACTTTAACGATAAGTAAATAAATTTACCTAATATCAATTTCAAAGCTGTGTATTGTTTTATTTAACCCACTGTTATAGTAACAGGTGCATATACAGGTAACAATGTTATACAGAAAAATACAAAAAGTTTAACCGTTGCTCATCCTATCACTTCCTGAGGCGAAGCATGCGTGCTGGCTTGCGAAACCATTGCTTAGTGATTTCTTCTATTTCAACCCGTATCAAAAGTTTTAGAAGTTCGTAATTGTGTTATTAAACTGTGGGATAGTTCGCCGGTACATATGTTTCTGTCTTTTGTCCAATAAATTAGCAGGCCGGTATAATAGGGTATTTGACAAATTTTCGAAAAGTACTACAAAATGTTCTAAACTCACTAAAAATACGCTTGATAATTGTTTTTCTTATATTTAGAGCCATTTTAATAACCAAAAGACAGTTTTAATAAATGCGTTTCGTATTCCCCGCTAAAACGCTTAATCACCTGACAAATCAAAGGCGTGACGTCACAGTGTAATAGACTTAATGTAAACAATACGTGGAGATTCCTTTTTTATTAAAGATCCTTTAAAAAACGGCTTCAAAGTGCTATAGAATATGTGCCGTTCCTTTGTGTCAAAATACAAGTATCAAAAGCGCTTATAAATTATTTATCCATGTGCCACAATCGCGAAATTTTCTTGTAAACTGTATAGTGGCGGGTAAAGTGCAGTTAGCACGACGTGATCCGACCAGTGCATCACCTTAGAATATAGGCGTTATAATTCTATGTGCATCACCCAAATCTTCAATTTATTTTTGCGAGGATCATTTTGATGTGAGTAGTATAACTTTAAAATATCCATAAATGTTGATCGTTCAGTAAAACCGTAGCTCCTTTAAAGGTACGCACTCTAGTAACATTTGAGGTTGCAATTGCAAAGCATTGTGTTTAAGCGCACTCGTTTCCTGTTTAACGCCGATTTGTCTCTATTACAGCTGCCCAAGGACATGAAAAATTACACGGAGTACAATATTATGGGTTCTGTCTCGACAATACGAATGAAACCCTCCTGTTTACCTTCTAGATTTGAATGTCAACCTGATTAAAGAGAACAGTCAAAAGTATGCCTCGGTCAGTAGCAGTAAAAAGATAGCGTTCATCATTAATACAAGAATAATTACTTGTAGGTACAGATAGAAACTGCATGGATACACCATCCACTAGTAACATAGAATCACAACATAGTAACATAGGGACTGGAGATAAATCTATACCTAAAGTTGTCCTATTATAACCCCTCACATTTACTGTCCCAATGCATTTGTGTAATGTGTGGTGTCCTGTATTTTGTAGCTATAGTCATATGCATTACTATGAAAAATGTTTACTATGAAAATCAAAATTAGATTTTCATAGTAAACATTTATGAAAACCATGAAGTATTTTGCTAAATTAATCATTCATGTTGGTAGTACTTTAATCAACTTAACATAAAAGTTGAACAAGTATTTCTGAATACTTAAGTCCTGCCTCTTTTTTTTTTTTTTTTGTAAGGCCATTTTCGGCGCATTAGGGACGGCTGCGGGCTTCCTCCGACTCACGTCTAAGTTGTCCGCAACCGCCCCTGCGCGTACAGCTGTTGCGGTCCTTCTCCTGTTGTTGTTGCGGGGGCTCAGAAGCCCCCGCACACCGAGGGACGCCTCTGGCGTCCGAGGCAGCGTGAGACACGCTGCCGTCCATCACGGGGGTCACAGAAGTTGGCTAGACTAATAGGTGGGCGGCACCTCCCGCCCACCCGTGACCCCCGGGTGGGCGGCACCTCCCGCCCACCCGTGACCCCCGGAGGCCCCTATTAGTCGCCTTTTACGACAGGCAGGGGATACCGTGGTGGAATTCTCCAAACGCCCCCAATCCACAGGGCGGAAGTCCTGCCTCTACCCTATATATGTATATGCACACTGGGTTTTTTTTTACTGAAAGATTTAAGGGTAAGTCCTGCCTCTACCCTTAAAACTTTCAGTAAAACCCGGTGTGTATACACCTCAAGTTTTTGTCAGGTGAGATATAATAATATTATAGTTTCATTAAAATATAAACAATTTTGCTTTCAGATTTACAAATAATCGATGAAAAGTCAGATCTCATTTAAATGAACCAAAATAAACCAACCCTAGTGTGTCCAGTATCAGAAAGAATAGTCCAAGTAAATTTTAAACCGAAATATAGAAGCAAAAACTTACAGCTTAGCAGTTTCAGTGAACACAAAGCATCATCTACAGCAATACAGTTTTCATCTGTTGCAACGTCTCCAATTTATGTTAAATAAATATAATGTATTTTTTACTAGAAATTATAAAAAAAAACCATGAGTATTCCTGTTCAAAATATATTCTTATACCTAAAAAAAAAATAAGATTGGACACAAAATTTATTGAAGTTGCTAATGAGTTTGGTATGTCAGTTTCTTATGCTTGCAAAATCTTTTAGAAAAATGTGCCAAGTATTGCAACATTGTTTTGTATTGCAGCTTTACATTGTTTTATTAAAAAAACTGCCATAGAACAGAACTTGCCTGTTGATTTTAGGCATAAATACAGAAACACTAATTACACAATAGACTGCCCGGAAACTGAAATTCAAAAGCCATTAAAATTTGTCAACCAGGCTCTAACATGGTGTGATTATAAAAAAGCCAATACAATAAAATACCTTATTAATAGCACACCTAATGGTATTATTAAACTACATTTCTTCTGGTTATGATTGCAGGATCAGCTATGTATGTTTGTTGAAAACTGCTAATTTCTTGATAATTTGGAACCTGTTGTGATTGTACTGATAGAGGATTCAAGCATATTGAGCAACTGTTATTACAATAGTGTAGTGAGACCTCCAAGTGTATCAGCTAAGTCCAATTTAAGCAAAGTTGGAGCATAAGAACCTAAGGGTTTAGCAAGTTTATGGATAAACATTGAAAGAGTCATCAATGTCTAAGCTTAGACTAATATGTCTAAGGGAGATCTCAATACTAATTAATTAAATTCTTGGATGATTGCATTATTATTTCATGTGCTTTAATTAATTTACAAGACTCCTTGATTATAAATATTTGAGAAATAAAAACAAAATTCAGATTAAAATGTTTTATTTTCCTATTTAAGTTAATAAAGTGCATAAAAATAAAATTAAATACTTTATTCATCATGTAGGCGAACATAGTTGCACTTGTAATAAGTCAAGATACATTAAATTGATTATATTAATAGCTAGCTGTTGCCCGCGGCACCGCCCGCGTTATAAAGTCTTTCTAGGATAAAAGTCCCACCTTATATTTTCCCGGGATAAAACGTAGCCCATGTTACTCCTATTAAACCTGTCAGTTAAACTCCCATCAAAATCGGTCCAGCCATTTCAGAGATTAGCTGGATCAAACTGACCGACAGACAAAAATTGTAAAATTGATATTTTGGTGTATGTACCGTATATATATTCATATACGTGTAGTAAAAAACGGTTATTTCAATATTACAGACACTATGTAAGAATAACATCGACAATCTATTAAAGTTATTACAATAGATTGTAGATGTTATGCTTCCAAAAATTTACTACTTTTGCTAAAATATAATTTACTTTAATCTCATCATACTCTATTGGTATCACATGCACTTTGCAATTTTTTTCAAATTCTAGATCTGCCACACTAAATAAACCTTTTTTTAAATTAGTTACATACATTTGCAAAAGAACTTGGGCTGCAAACTTTTCTGTTATTGTATTGTTATATACATAAGATTTGAAACTTTTCTGGTTCATTGGACATTTAATTTTGATAACAGTGTCACCCTTTAAAATACCATCTGGTGATGCAGCCACCATTGGGAATTTTTGGCTGATAATCAAACCACATTCTGTGATCTTGCCATATTTTTTTTCCAACTCTTTTCTTACTACTTCTTCCAATGATCTTCCTCTTTTCATGGCTGGAGTATCTGGAACCTTAGGTCCCATTATTAAGGCAACCAAGGATCCATCAGTTGTTTTGCATCGTGAAACATCAAATGATTTTGATGCTGTTATTCTGGCATACCTGAAAAGAAAATACAATTTTAAGTTTCTTTAAGGTGGCCACTTATATATTATGTATATCCCCCACTAGGACACCCAACACATGAATGACAAGACTAATTTACATTTTGAGATTGCATCTCACATGGAAACATATTATTCCAGTATGGATTACACTAAGACAGTATTTCCCAAACTTTCTTAGCTGCAAACCCCTAAATGAGCAAAGATGATTATAACGAACCTCTTTAAATCAAATTATAATGACTGTTTTTAGGCACACTGAACCTTTATCTAGCTTTAACTTTGAAATCAGCAGACTTTAGATATGTCCAGAGACCCCAAGTTCGGAAATGCTGCTCTAGAATATTGATTTTAAATTATACATACATAGTATCATGCCTCTATCCCATAGGGGTAGGCAGAGACTATGGATCCCCACTTTGCTCGATTCTGGCACATTACTTTCGCTTCTTCTACCTTCATCAACCCTTTCATGCACTCCCACCGGTTCGGGGTACTTTTGCCCTGGCCTTTACTTAGAATGTCAGATATCTGACATTCGAAGGTTCGGTGCGGTCGACCGCTGCTGGCCCTTCCATCCACACTCGCCTCATACATCCTCTTTGTTAGTCTCCTATCATCCATCCTTTCCAAATGCCCAAACCACCTTAGCATACCATTCTCAATTTTGGTCACTACATCCTCTGTCACTCCACACATGTCCATCACCCTAGTATTCCGCACTCTATCACACACAGTCACCCCACACATGTTTCTTAACGCTCTCATTTCCACTGCTTTTATTTTACTTTTCTTTTTAAATTATATCCTAATTATTTCATTAATTGCAGCATGATTAAAGAACAAATAAATTTTAAAATACAATTATATATTAAAAAGAATACCTTAACTCGTGCCATGCTTGAATTTTGTGTTGAGCTCGAGTCAAACTTTCCACTAAATTTATATTTTCTTGTGAAAAAACATCAGCAATTTTGGTTAAAAATGTTTCACAGTCACTTCCTTTCTTATACTTGATGCTTAAATAATGCATGGAGAACTGAAGAATGTCTGGCACTTTATAGTCAGGTTGATGTTTGAGGATTTGTGTAGTATGTAAATTCCTTCTTCTGCCTTCCACCAAAAATTCATTTAAGACTGCATCACCAAACTCTTCATGTGTTGTAGAAGAATTTACCTTCATTTCTCTAACCGTTGTAAATTTCAAGGTGCTTCCTACTTTTGCTAACTTTGACTTCTTCCAATAGCATTCAATAGATGTACAAGGTGGTTCCTCGCTTCTCCGATGTACCCACATAAGGAAAGCTACCGCGTGTTTACATCCTCCTTGTGAAGCAGGGCAGTCATAGCACTGGACACTTATAACTATGCCCTCCTTTTCTTCCACTATCAAACTGACAGAATATGGTGGACGACGGAATTTGTGCTCAGGGTATATCCTACATTTAACAATGCACAAAGTCGCGTCACGCTTCAATTGGACGTATCCAATGGCATCATCACCATACGACTGTCTTGATGATCTGTAAAAAAAAAATAAAGCTTCATAAATAGCCACAATACCAGAAACTCTTCGTAGAAACGATCTTATGTGTATTTAATTACAACCTGTAAAAAAACATCACATACAAAGGTTATGTTATAGCAAAAAATAAGGGTAAGTACATGAATCAAACTGTAATCTATTATGAATTGAACAAAATATCAGAAAAGGATAGTTTTGTACTTACAATGAAGTTTTCACGTTCCTGAATTCTGCAGAACAAAAGTCCGGATTTGAGGCAAAGAAATTTGCGATCATAAAAGAATCTATTCTTGGTAAATTTTCACTGTCGGCTTTGATAAAACCAATATCCATGTTTACTTGGTAAACTACACTATGGACAAGAAATAATCAAATAAATAATCGTCAAACCGGAGAGCTTCCAATGAACCGCGTAAATTTTTTATCGGAAAGACATTTTGTTTATTACACTGTGACGTCACGCACTCTGGTCTTGGTCGCTAACAGTGTTGCCAGATGTTTGACGGTCGAAGTCGCCTAAAGTCGAGAAAATTCGAAGTAGCCTAAAGTCGCCCTCGTGTGGGGAGGCGGAGAGCAAAAAAAAAAGGTCCCCAGTTTTCAATAATTGTGTGTAGGGAGGATCTTAAATATCCTCAAATTCGACAAAAACAATGCATAAAACACGAACTTTCCGAAGTAGCCTAAATTGGCGACTAATCACTATTCGCGTAGCCTAAACGGCGACCAGTCGCCATTCGCAATTTTGGTCGCCCCGACACTCTTGAAGATAGCCTAAATGGCGAAAAGTCGCCTAATCTGGCAGCACTGGTCGCTAAGGCGTTTCGTGTAAATGATGCACAGATTCAAAAACTCTTATTTTAATTTAGCAAAATAAAATATTTAATAATTTTTATTTGTTATTTAAGTCAAATATTCTTAATTAGGACCTTAAATTCTATAATGTTCAATACAACCAAGAATGTTATACCCATATGGATTTTTCATTCCGTTTAACAAACTGAAGAATAAAATGTGACGTCACAGCTATCTGCTGTCTCTCTCTTTAGAGTGACAAAGGTTTATTTTCAAAACCAGGACGTAACATAATTAACTGTCCATAATAATATGATATGATATAATATGGCTGCCTCGGTGGCGTAGTTGTATTATGGTACGACTGCAATGCTGAGATCTCGGGTTCGATCCCCGGGTTAGTCGGGTCGGGCAAAGTGATTATTTTCCATTCAGTATCAGCTCGGAGTCTGGAATTTGTACACGATAAGGCGATAGGCTCGCCCCCTATCACAGCATGGAACGGAATAACGGCAAAAAGTGGGTGCACTAATTGCGCCTCTGTCTACCCGGGGGATGAGAGGCGTGAGTGTGTGAGTGTGTAATAATATGATATCGCACCATAATATTTATTTTTATCTCTATAAAGTAATGCGGTTTAAATTAATTATGAAAACCAACTACAGCGGCTAGTAATAGTTGATATTTAAAAAATATAATTTGAGTTAGAAAGTTTATTCCAAACAAAATTGGCATATTTACATACTTTTTTGGTATGTGTAGTTCGGAACTACTAGTTCCACTTACATAAAAAAAATACCTCACCACGCGGTGGTGAATTCAGTGGCGGCCTTGGAGGAGGGGGGCGAACCAGGCAACCGCCTGGGGCCTCGCAGTTACAGGGGCATCTTGCAGCTCCTTGGGGGCCCGTTTTTTGGCACCTTACTTACAAAGCTGTTAAAAAAAATTATTTGCTTCGCACGGGGCCCCGCGTGCTTTTTTTTTGCTCGGCACACAGCCTCACATTGTATATGTTTTACTTTCCCCCGCGACTGGATATGTTCACGTTGTTTGCCGGCCTTTATAACCAAATATGGAGACTGTAAGGTTAGACAGAAAAACATTGGGATATTTAAAAATGAAAACTACAGTTATTGTAAAATTTAAATATAATAATAAAAAAAAAACATACTCATAAAAGTAAACAATCATACATAAAAAATAATACACATTTAGGAAGTTAATAACCTAATTTTCAGTAAGTAATTTTGAAATATTACGAATATCTATTTTGTGTGATTTTACAATTTTTGCGAGTATTCTGCGAACTTTTTTTCTGTAATTATCCATAATAAAACATATTGTGTTTTAGAGATATTCTACTATGAGTTGTGTAATTCATGGTTGCAGAATTATTTGCAATCCAACATCTAGTGTGAAATTCCATAGGTAAGTTGATTGTAAACAAAGTTGTGTAGATATTTATAGCAAAAGTAATAAACACGTGGATGTTTTACAAATTACAATACTAAATAAATTCTTGTTTGAGAGCCATGGAATCAAAAATTAACGCTACATTCTGCGGGTGAGGTTTCGTCCTTAAATTTATTTTTAATATTCTAAAACTTCTGTGAAGAAGCCAACATAACAATTAAAGTTTGCTAAAGATCACCATAATGTGCTCTCTTTCGGCAAATATATCTTTGAATTTATAAAACAAAAATGTTTTCGGCGACTAAAAGTGTAATGTTAAAGCAAAAGTCTTTATGTCATCACTATATGTAATTTTTCTTTGCTTGCTACTTGGAATATACTTTTTAAAAAAATCTCAAATATTAGCAAAATTTCACTGCAAAATATTTTCAATTTCAGACTGTATAATCATGAACAACTTTAATAAGAAATAACTTGTAATTAATTTTCTTCTTTTATCTCTTCATCTTCTGCTGCAATACTTTCTTTTATTTCTTTAAACTTATTTCACTGGATGTCTTCACATTAACTGATATATTGAAATCTTTTAAGTCTTGACGTTTCAATGGTGGTTCATATTCATTTCGCTGACATGTAACGTAAAAAGTAAATATCAATCAATAATAATATATTTAAGTACCTATACATTTTAGACAGAGGCAGAGGTGCCATTTAGTACACTCAGATATCACCCAATGTACCGCCGTTATAAAATTTGGTGGGTCGCAAGCTTAATGCCCTATCCTACTAATCTTATTATATTATAAAGGCGAAAGTTTGTAAGAATGTCTGGATGTATGGATGTTTCTTTCATGCAAAAACTACTGAACGGATTTCGATGAAATATGGCACACGGGTAGATCATGTCCTGGATTAGCACATAGGCTACTTTTCATCCCAGTAAAATATAAACAGTGACTTTTATCCCGGAAAAACACATTCACGCGGGCGGAGCCGCGGGCAAAAGCTAGTAAATAATAAAGTCTAAGTGGATCATAATTATACCAGTGAAATGATAAAAAATAATATACTTACAGCATGAGTTTCTGGTAATAAATAATTATTTTTGACATCTACTGCCATATTCCCAGAAGTAGAAGACACATTATCACATTCAGAATCATAATCTTCAGTCTTTAAATGTTGATTAGTAATTCTTGCAGACATCAAATTGACCTTTTAATGGTATTTATTTTTAACCACGTTTTTGCTTATCTAGATCTTTAAGAAATCTGTAAAGAGAAATACAAACTCGATTTTATTTTAAATAAAAGTTTCAATAAATCAATGCTGGATACACTGAGAACTCGATTGTAACTGTTGATCCTTAGTTTTTATTTACGATGATTATTTAAAGATTAATAAGCTTTATAATATTCATTAGTAAGGCGGCTAGTATTACAAATACTCTAGCACCATTGTCAAACCGGTCCACCAAAGCTTACACCATGGTCACCCTAGCCTCTTGTTTACATACACTATTTACAATACAAAAAATCACATTTAACATTACGTTAATATGAAAAAGTAGTCATATATAAAGCAAATCACATTAAGCGAGGTTTTTCTACAGTTCATTTATAAAATATTCACGTATTTTATTACGATTCGTATAAATATTGATAAAATTATAATATTTACACAATATTGATTACAATGAACTTACCTGTAGAATTTCACACTAAATGATGGATACCAAATATTTCTGCAACCGTGAACTACACAATTCACATTAAAATATCACTAAAACACACTTATTATTGTAGATAATTACGGAGAAAATTTCGAAGTGAACATTTATTTGACAACTATATTGACATCGAACTTAACGTTTTATAACAGTGTTGCCGAAGTATGTATTCGCAATTACCAATTAAATGAGGAAATTTTTTAAACTAAAATGTTAATAAGGATAAAAAACCTTAAGGATATCTTATTCAACAAGAATAATTCAGAAATGAAAATAGTACTTATATCATTATATAAGATATGTTGGAAATATTTATATATACATGATTGAGACGACAATAACGGTATTGATATTTTTTTATGGGTAGGGAAATAATCCGTAAGCTTTGGCAACATAGGTTAAAGAGTGAGTGAGATAGAATACAACACAAAAGGTAATTTTTTTGTCTTCACAAAAATGTGTGTACCGCTCTCTCCATTAGATAATATTATAAACTTCTTGAATACAACACTTATTTATTTTTTAACTATGTCAACTACCCTATTGTGCCAACCGTTAAAGAATATTTTCTTCCCTTACCTTGATTGACATTTTCCACTTCATACTGTTTAACCCCAGCAGTGAAAATACTATATATGTATAAATACTCATTATAATTTATTGCAAACTAGCTATATTGTAATACTGTGTAGGTAATATATGTAATTTAACATAATATATGTTTTATATTATGATTTTTTTTTATACATGTCATGGCCATGTAGTGCCTGGTTAATGATTTTATATTTTTATAGAATCCTGAAAAAAAGAAACAGTCGAAAGCGGGATTTGAACCCACGACCTCCGGCGTACCGTGCCGGTGCTCTTCCAATTGAGCTATTCCGACCCTGCCTTCGATTGCCAATTTCATCGCTTTCGACTGTTTCTTTTTCAGGATTCTATAAAAATATAAAATCATTAACCAGGCACTACATGGCCATGACATGTATAAAAAAAATCATAATATAAAATTAGAAAAAAGTTTAGCGACTCGTTTCGGTTACTTACTCCTGTAAAGGGGTAACGCTGAGTTAGTAGTTGTAATAACTGCTAACAGATGTCGCTGGTCATCTCCTTTAAGAGAATTAAGTACGGATCCTGAAATTGGCAATCGAAGGCAGGGTCGGAATAGCTCAATTGGAAGAGCACCGGCACGGTACGCCGAAGGTCGTGGGTTCAAATCCCGTTTTCGATTGTTTCTTTTTCAGGATTCTATAAAAATATAAAATCATAATATATGTTTGCAGTATTGAAATTCTAAATTAAAATCAAATCATCAATCTTCAAATTAAAATCAATATAGACTTAAAATCAAAAATGGAATTTGAAATCTATATTTAAAATTTAACATGAATTTTTATTTTTTAATAATTAATAAGGTATACTCATTGATGATAAGTACCTCAGCAACCTTAGATTCGCGGATATTATAGTCCTTTTCGCTAAAACATCAAAGCAACTATAAGAATTTTTATTTACTGGGTGAAAATTTTATTCAAGGCATTTCCAACAACTTTTCCAGCGCTTATCAAAATAATATTATATATTTTTGTGATAAGTCAATTTCATTCATTTATGTTATTTATAATTTTTAGTCATAAAGCAAACAACATCGATAGGTTTACAAAAAGGTATATGGGTGTCAATCAATAACTTTTCTTAAAACAACAGCCATAGAGATCTTATGAATCCCATCTCCATCATATGCCATCTAGCGTGGAGTAGCGGAATGAAATCGAATTAAAATCAAAGTTCAGGCTGAAGGAATAATATCGTATGAATTCATGTGAATTTTTAGAATACGAAGTATGTGCAATGGCATTAAGGTTAAATTTAATGCAAATGATTGTGTATTATACGTTTTATGTTTATTGCTGATTTTGGCCAATCATAATGAAGAGATGATAGTATGTGAATGTTTGCAAGTGTGAGTTTGGCGACACTGGTTTTCTTAGTAAATTGATGCTAAGCTATATCTCCATTCTATCTTTACTTCGTGGGGGACATGCACAGAAAAACATTCAACTTTTATAATATAACGAAGGTTTGGCCGCCGTGGGCTCTTGGGCTAACTGAAATTGGGGGATTTTTAAAAATCTTATTGGCAACACTGGCACTAGTGCGCGCGAGTGTTATTCCGGCGGGACGACTCTTTAAACGTCACTTAACACGCCTTCCACCGACTCGAGAGTCGAGACCGCTACGTAAAAATCCAAGGTGATCCTCCAATATTGTTAATTATTTTAGCCTAAAATGGCCTAGTTTGATGTAACTGTATACGGCCTTATGTGGTGCGGTGTTATTTTTATGGTGAGTCCATTTATTTCCAAATTTTGAACCTAACGTTGATTGTGACTAACACTAGTTTGTGAAATTAAGGTGTTGTGTTCTTTCCAGTTGGATGCTGATCTCAGGCGATATTTAATGACTTGAAGTCGAGATTTTAGAATGAACAACCAGTTCGGAAAACCTTGCTTTTATAAAATAATATCCAAAATTATGAATCACGCATCTATTACCATTTCTAACGTAATGCTACTGATTCAGCTTGGCGATCGTTTTTTTATACGTTTCATATACGTTATTGTTTTTATGTGCGTTTATGTTCGCTTTCCTACGTTTTGGCTTAGTTCGATTGGATTTCTACAAACTGCATAGTCGGATTCCCTTGCGCTTTAGCTGCGGATCCGCCATTTTGTAAAGAGGCCTTCATGGAATCGTGATGTGCTTGCTGGCTTGCTACTTCGTTGCTGGAGGAAGCTTCCTCGAACTTCGCGATAAGTATTTTGCTGTAGCCATTTGTGACTTAAGAGGTATGTACAAATTGTTTAGATGCCTTCTGCGAACTTTTCTTTGATTGACGAGTAATTTTTGTGCAATCATCACAGAGTGCAATAATGACAATCGACAACTTGGATTATTGCTAAACAATGTTTAACATAATTTTTTTTTATTATATTACAATTGGCACTGAACACTTCAGGACTTGGGTAGAAACTGTCATATTTTAGGCCATTATTGCATACAATAATAATTGTGAGTACATAATAGTTGTAGCTTTATTGGTACTATTAGCATTTTGTATAAGCAACTGGCTTAATTATTGACTGACACTTATGCAAGGATTTATCAAACACTCCATTTGCTATTTTTCATGCTTGTTTCTAGCTTTTGAGACATTTATGTAGTCACTGAATAATATTTAATATTTTGACCATTAAGAGTATCACTTTTGCTGGCACAATACATCAATTTGCATATTATAACTTCTAGATGTAACAGTGTTTACTGTGTATTTTCCTTTAAAATCATAGCTAATAAAAACAACAACTTCGAGGAAAGTGTTATTTACACAGCAGTTCATGTAAGTATAATAGATTTTGACTTTGTAGATTTCATAATTTTACTAGATATTGTTAAAACATTTCATAGTGTTGAAAATTAACATATAAATTCAGTGTAACAATATCCTAACTACATAATATACTTTATCTGTGCAGAGATTGAGTCTGTGTCAAGCCAACTAATGTTTAATTACTATAACACATCTGTGTTAAAATTCTAGATCCCAGTTAACTTAAGTTAAATGTGTTGAATTCCGGAAACCCCATTTATTATTAATATGAAAACAATATTGTTTTTATCTGAACTAAATATGTATGTATATATATATATATATATATATATATATATATATATATATATATATATATATATATATATATATATATATATATATATATATATATATATATATATACATACATATTTAGTTCAGATAAAAACAATATTGTTTTTATCTGAACTAAATAAGATAACTAAATAAGATATATATATATATATATATATATATATATATATATATATATATATATATATATATATATATATATATATATATATATATATATATATATATATATATATATATATATATATAATGACGGATTTACGGTAAATGTTGCTCCAGTGTGAAGTTAGAACAAATGTTGATCCACCTATTTCACGTGTTTGCTCAGCTCCGAGTGTCGCAAACTGATATACTTTGATCCGTGTTTGATGCGCGTGTGACGTCGGTGGATCTGCACTCACAGGTTTTCAACATACTCGTCGACGTTTTGACCAACATTTGTGGATCCATTAACGGTCAAAAAAATGATACTGAATGTGATTACTTTGATCCAGAATATATTTAACTTATATGCGACATTTACTTTGACTAAGTTGATCCGGAGCCAAAATTGACGAATAGGTACTGAAACACAAAGCGGCAAAATCTGTTTAACTGTTTTTGAAGTTATACTTCTTTAAGCGCGTTATGAAAAATTTATGGGAGTGAAGTTTTACGATGCGCGCGCATGTGTGACACAAAATTTTCTCACGGGAGAATTATCATAAAGGGCAGATTTAATGTTAGATTTCAAAAAAATGACCACCATTGTGAATTTCTTTGTTTTAAGGCCAACCGACCTCAAAATCGATATCTGAGCATGGCCTTAGGTACAAAGGGCAGATCCAATGTTATAATTGAAAAAAGTGGCCGCCATTTTGAATTTCTTTGTTTTAAGGACAATTGACGTCAAAATCGATACTTGGGCATGCCATTGATAGACAGATCTAATAATAGACTTAAGAAAAGAAGTCGCTATTTTGAACTTCTTAACATTGAGATTTCAGTCTCTTATAAGGTAAAGTGTAGTATAATACTAGGTAACACAAATGTGTTACCTATTATAAATATAATTAAGCGTTTTCTGTTTTGCAAAAATGTTTTATGAGCATTTAACACATTTTCAAGTCTAAAGTGGATGGGTCTGCCCTGTGGATTGGGGGCGTTTGGAGAATTCCACCACGGTATCCCCTGCCTGTCGTAAAAGGCGACTAATAGGGGCCTCCGGGGGTCACGGGTGGGCGGGAGGTGCCGCCCACCTATTAGTCTAGCCAACTTCTGTGACCCCCGTTATGGACGGCAGCGTGTCTCACGCTGCCTCGGACACCAAGGGCGTCCTTCGGTGTACGGGGGCTTCTGAGCCCCCGCAACAACAGGAGAAGAACCGCAACAGCGGTACGCGCAGGGGCGGTTGCGGACGACAATTTAGACGTGAGTCGGAGGAAGCCCGCAGCCGTCCCTAATGCGCCGAAGATGGCCTTACAAAAAAAAAAAAAAGCGGATGGGTATTCAAACAACTTGGTGTGATAGAAAGGGGCGACTTTTCGTGGGAGACAAAAATGAAACGTCCATTCTCATGCAGCAAATTTGTGAGTCCATTTCCACAGAACAATCATCGAGGTCTATCATCCGGTATCGTCATCATCATTATCAGCCGTATGGCGTCCATTTCTAAACATAGGCCTCCCCCAAAGATTTCCAGATGGACCTATCAAAAGCGGCCTGCATCCAGCGCGTTCCTGCAGCCTTTAACAAGTCATCGGTCCATCTTGCAGATGGACGGCTGAAGCTACGCTTGCCAGTACGTGGTCTCCACTCGAAAACTTTTTTGTCCCATCTGCCGTCAGTTCTTCGAACTATGTGCCCTGCCCATTGCCACTTCAGCTTGCTTATCCATTGGGCTATGTCAGTGACTTTCGTTCTTCTACGGATCTCCTCATTTCTGATTCGATCCCGTAGAGAAACACCTAGCAAAGCCCTTTCCATAGCTCGCTGAGTGACCGTGAGCCATCTTAGGCGGCCCATAGTCAGAGGCCACGTCTCAGTGCTGTATCTCATTACTGGTAACACACATTGATTGAAGACTTTTGTCTTCAGGCACTGAGGTATTTTGAACGAGAAGACCTTGCTTAGTTTCCCGAAAGCTGCCCATCCGAGCTGGATTCGTCGATTGATCTCTTTCTCAAATTTGGACTTACCGAGTTGGACTACTTGACCTAAATAGACGTACTCGTCTACAACTTCAAGAATTGAGCTCCCAACGATAATCGGGGTTGGTACAACATGAACATTCGATATGATCTCAGTCTTGTCCATGTTCATCCTGAGACCCACCAGTTGAGAAACTCGGTTGAGCATTGTGGTCAGACCCTCCAGCGATTCTGCTAGTACACCGATGTCATCGGCAAAACAAAGGTGAGTGATGTATTCGCCATTGATGTTGATGCCGAGTCCTTTCCAGTCCAAGAGCTTGTAAGCATATTCCAACGCGGCAGTGAACAGTTTCGGAGTGATAACATCTCCGTCTCACGCCTCTGTGTAGTGGAATAGCTTTCGAACTCTGTTCTTGTACTCGGACCTACATGGTGGCGTTTTATACAAGCACTTCAACACTTCGATGTACCGATGATCAATGTGGCACCGCTGTAGAGACTGCAGCACAGCCCAGGTCTCGATCGAATCTTTCTCATAGTCCATGAACGCTAAGCAAAGTAGCAAGTTATACTCCCCAGTTTTTTGTATAACTTGCCGCAGCGTATGGATGTGGTCTATTGTACTATAATCTTTACGGAATCCGGCTTGTTCGGGAGGCTCGAAGTCATCTAGCCAGCGCTTGAGACGATTCGTGATGACTTTTGAGAACAGCTTGTAAAAATGGCTCAAGAAGATGGGTCTGTAATTCTTAAAAAAGGCGTTATCACCGTTTTTTTTAAGAACAATACCACCACACTTCTGCTCCGTGCCTTGGGCGTTGTACCCTGGAGCAGAACGAAGTTGAATAGCTTTTGAAGGAATGTAAGAGTCCTATATCACAGAGTAAAAAATACAGTCAAAAAATATAGATAAATTATCTCTTTCACATGGAGTATAAAACAATCTACGACACTTTAGATAGCATCACTTTTTTATACTTTGACTAGTTACGCTCCGCGGTGTTAGTCGCGGCTTAAATTCCAGCAGGAATACTTTTCGGAATAAAAGTTAGTCTATGTAATTCAGGGTGTCAACTACGGCTATATCAAATTTCATCAAAATTGGTCCAGCTGTTTGAGCGTGAAGACGTAACTAACATGCTCACACACTTTCTCACAAACTTTCGCCATTATAATATTAGTGTGATTACCAATTGGGCTCAGTGACACCGTATTAGTAACATGTTGATACTGTGAATAAAATATCATTAATTGGATGTGTATAAAACGTCACGGATGCTCGCAGCCAATCTGATCTGAATCTGACTGTTTGCTGTGCTCTGATTGGCTCATTTAAATCGGATCAACATTTTCCGTAACTATCGCAAGGTGGATTTGTATATCGGATCAACTTCGGCAAACGTTAGCAAGCAGTCCCGTGAGTGTAGATGTTGATCCGGTTGGAGCCACATTAGTTACCAGAAATGCATATTGGATCAACAAAAGGCGCCGGATCAACATAGATTTTTGGATCAACAAAGTGCTCGCGTGAAGTCGCCTCTGATCAACATTTACCGTCAAGCTATCTCTATATATATATATATATATATATATATATATATATATATATATATATATATATATATATATATATATATATATATATATATATATATATATATATATATATATATATATATATAATGACCCTTTTACGGTAAATGTTGCTCCAGTGTGAAGTTAGAACAAATGTTGATCCACCTATTTCACGTGTTTGCTCAGCTCCGAGTGTCGCAAACTGATATACTTTGATCCATGTTTGATGCGCGTGTGACGTCGGTGGATCTGCACTCACAGGTTTTCAACATACTCGTCGACGTTTTGACCAACATTTGTGGATCCATTAACGGTCAAAAAAATGATACTGAATGTGATTACTTTGATCCAGAATATATTTAACTTATATGCGACATTTACTTTGACTAAGTTGATCCGGAGCCAAAATTGACGAATAGGTACTGAAACACAAAGCGGCAAAATTTCTTTTACTGTTTTCTCCTGTTTTTGAAGTTATACGTCTTTAAGCGCGTTATGAAAAATTTATGGGAGTGAAATTTTACGATGCGCGCGCATGTGTGACACAAAATTTTCTCACGGGAGAATTATCATAAAGGGCAAATTTAATGTTAGATTTCAAAAAAATTACCACCATTGTGAATTTCTTTGTTTTAAGGCCAACTGACCTCAAAATCGGTATCTGGGCATGGCTTTAGGTACAAAGGGCAGATTTAATGCTAAATTTAAGAAAAATCGCCGCCATTTTGAATTTCTTATTTTTAAGGACAATTTACTTCAAAATCGATATCTGAGCATGGCCTTAGGTACAAAAGGCAGATCCAATGTGATAATTGATAAAAGTGGCCGCCATTTTGAATTTCTTTGTTTTAAGGACAATTGACGTCAAAATCGATCGACTTGGGCATGCCATTGATAGTAAAAGACAAATCTAATATTAGACTTAAGAAAAGAGGTCGCTATTTTGAACTTCTTAACATTGAGATTTCAGTCTCTTATAAGGTAAAGTTTAGTTTAATACTAGGTAACACGTTTATAATTAAGCGTTTTCTGTTTTGCAAAAATGTTTTATGAGCATTTAAAACATTTTCAAGTCTAAAGCGGATGGGTCCGCCCTGTGGATTAGGGGCGTTTGGAGAATTCCACCATGGTATCCCCTGCCTGTCGTAAAAGGCGACTAATAGGGGCCTCCGGGGGTCACGGGTGGGCGGGAGGTGCCGCCCACCTATTAGTCTAGCCAACTTCTGTGACCCCCGTGATGGACGGCAGCGTGTCTCACGTGATGGACACCAAGGGCGTCCTTCGGTGTACGGGGGCTTCTGAGCCCCCGCAACAACAGGAGAAGAACCGCAACAGCGGTACGCGCAGGGGCGGTTGCGGACGACAACTTAGACGTGAGTCGGAGGAAGCCCGCAGCCGTCCCTAATGCGCCGAAGATGGCCTTACAAAAAAAAAAAAAAAAAGCGGATGGGTATTAAAACAACTTAGTGTGATAGAAAGGGGCGCTTTTCGTGGGAGACAAAAATGAAACGTCCATTCTCATGCAGCAAATTTGTGAGTCCATTTCCACAGAACAATCATCGAGGTCTATCATCCGGTATCGTCATCATCATTATCAGCCGTATGGCGTCCACTGCTAAACATAGGCCTCCCCCAAAGATTTCCAGATGGACCTATCAAAAGCGGCCTGCATCCAGCGCGTTCCTGCAGCCTTTAACAAGTCATCGGTCCATCTTGCAGATGGACGGCTGAAGCTACGCTTGCCAGTACGTGGTCTCCACTCGAAAACTTTTTTGTCCCATCTGCCGTCAGTTCTACGAACTATGTTCCCTGCCCATTGCCACTTCAGCTTGCTTATCCGTTGGGCTATGTCAGTGACTTTCGTTCTTCTACGGATCTCCTCATTTCTGATTCGATCGCAGAGAAACACCTAGCAAAGCCCTTTCCATAGCTCGCTGAGTGACCGTGAGCCATCTTAGGCGGCCCATAGTCAGAGGCCACGTCTCAGTGCCGTATGTCATTACTGGTAACACACATTGATTGAAGACTTTTGTCTTCAGGCACTGAGGTATTTTGGACGAGAAGACCTTGCTTAGTTTCCCGAACGCTGCCCATCCGAGCTGGATTCGCCGATTGATCTCTTTCTCAAATTTGGACTTACCGAGTTGGACTACTTGACCTACATAGACGTACTCGTCTACAACTTCGAGAATTGAGCTCCCAACGATAATCGGGGTTGGCACAACATGAACATTCGACATGATCTCGGTCTTGTCCATGTTCATCCTGAGACCCACCAGTTGAGAAACTAGGTTGAGCATTGTGGTCAGATCCTCCAGCGATTCTGCCAGTACACCGATGTCATCGGCAAAACAAAGGTGAGTGATGTATTCGCCATTGATGTTGATGCCGAGTCCTTTCCAGTCCAAGAGCTTGTAAGCATCTTCCAACGCAGCAGTGAACAGTTTCGGAGAGATAACATCTCCGTCTCACGCCTCTGTGTAGTGGAATAGCTTTCGAACTCTGTTCTTGTACTCGGACCTACATGGTGGCGTTTTATACAAGCACCTCAACACTTCGATGTACCGATGATCAATGTGGCACCGCTGTAGAGACAGCAGCACAGCCCAGGTCTCGATCGAATCTAAGGCTTACTCATAGTCTATGAACGCTAAGCAAAGTAGCAAGTTATACTCCCCAGTTTTTTGTATAACTTGCCGCAGCGTATGGATGTGGTCTATTGTACTATAATCTTTACGGAATCCGACTTGTTCGGGAGGCTGGAAGTGATCTAGCCAGCGCTTGAGACGATTCGTGATGACTTTTGAGAACAGCTTGTAAAAATGGCTCAAGAAGATGGGTCTGTAATTCTTAAAAAAGGCGTTATCACCGTTTTTTTAAGAACAATACCACCACACTCCTGTTCCATGCCTCGGGCGTTGTACCCTGGAGCAGAACGAAGTTGAATAGCTTTTGAAGGAATGTAAGAGTCCTGTATCGCAGAGTAAAAAATACAGTCAAAAAATATAGATAAATTATCTCTTTCACATGGAGTATAAAACAATCTACGACACTTTAGATAGCATCACTTTTTTTTATACTTTGACTAGTTGCGCTCCGCGGTGTTAGTCGCGGCTTAAATTCCAGCAGGAATACTTTTCGGAATAAAAGTTAGTCTATGTACTAATTCAGGGTGTCAACTACGGCTATATAAAATTTCATCAAAATTGGTCCAGCCGTTTGAGCGTGAAGACGTAACAAACATGTACACACATTTTCTGACAAGCTTTCGCCATTATAATATTATAATATTAGTGTGATTACAAATTGGGCACAGTGACACCGTATTAGTAACATGTTGATACTATGAATAAAATATAATTAATTTGATGTGTATAAAACGTCGCGGCTGCTCTCAGCCAATCCGATCTGAATCTGACTGTTTGCTGTGCTCTGATTGGCTCATTCAAATCGGATCAACATTTTCCGTAACTATCGCAAGGTGGATTTGTATATCGGATCAACTTCGGCAAACTCTTGTAAGCAGTCCCATGTGTGCAGATGTTGATCCGGTTGGAGCCACATTAGTTACCAGAAATGCATATTGGATCAACAAAAGGCGCCGGATCAACATAGATTTTTGGATCAACAAAGTGCTCGCGTGAAGTCGCGTCTGATCAACATTTACCGCTAAGAGATCTCTATATATATATATATATATATATATATATATATGTTGAGTAACTTTGTAAAATGACTGATGTAATGAAAACTGACCAAGTCAAATGTAACCTACTTTAAAATCTCAAATTTTTAAATAACAGCTATTGTTATAGGTATCCAATAAAGCAAAGAAATAGAGTTTAATACTTGTTCATAATGTTATTTTGTTCCTATAAATACATATTTGGATTTTGCATAGAACTTTGCACTCATTTACATCTCCATTCTTTTTGCGGCGATGCCCACATCTTAGCATAATTTTTGTATTGAACTTGGCTCTCCTTTTTTAAATTTGTTTTTGGTTCATTTATGTGTTTAGGATATCGTTACTTTTTGTAAAGAAAACTGGGCAGGTATTGAGTTATGTGGTGCCGGGCGCCGCCGCACTATGGGCAATATAGGTCATTCTCATATCAAAAATCTGTACCCTTTTTCTTTATAAAGATATCGCTTTAAATTTTGCGTCGATATAGTGGAAAGTACAAAAATTTTGGGGTTTGCAGGTATTCATGATACTACTATTCTATCCCGGCTTTGCTTGGGTTCAAAGTTCAAAATGTGAAAAAAAAAAAACTAGTTTTTTTTATACACTTTACACGAACAAATTACCTAAACATTATAGAAATAAAAGGAAATCATTAAAAATAAATGTACTGTTTGATATATATTTATTGTTTCATTTAATATAAAAAAAATAAGTTAATTCTATTGATAATGGGTAGTTAGATTAACTATAAACTTACTTAAAACATTTAACGAAAAGAAATTAAATTCTTACAAAATATTCTCTTATTACTTACATACATGACTAATTATTAATTACTAGTAGTGCTCGCGGCTCCGCCCGCGTGAATAAGTTTTTCCGGGACAAAAATATTTTCCCGGGATAAAAAGTTGCCTATAGCACGCCGGAGTTATGTAGCTTCCTATTAGTGAAAGAATTTTCAAAATCGGGTCAGTAGCTCCTGAGATTACCGCGTTCAGACAAATAAAGAAACTCTTCAGCTTTATTATTATAAAGCTGATAATATTTAGTATAGATTTAAATGACAAACATTTACCATTCATTGCTGACTTTATTGCTTCGATAAGATTTGCTTCTACTCCTTTGCCAGTAGATCTTGTTGTAAATAACAAAATATAGATAGTACTAAAGCCATCTTGTGAACTTTTTGTTTGTCTATGTTAATGTCATTGATATGTGTAAACTTTTTTTTTAATATATTAGTCGCTCAGAAAATCTTGGTTGAAGCAAGTTGTTTTATTATAGATCTGTTTTATTATATAGATCTTAGTGCTTGTATGTATGCGTCCTTTGTGCTCAATTCCATATCTATACTTAATATTATAAAGCTGTCTAAACCTTTTGTCCCGGAAATACTTTTTCACGCGGGCGGAGCCGCGAGCACTACTAGTTCTCTAATAAGCATAGTATTTTTACGTTATTTTGTGGACACCGAAGCATTTTCATAAGATACATTATGCCTTCCACTGTTTTCAGCAGAGGTGGAGGGCGTCAAAAAGGCTTCTTCGTCTACTAGTGCCGCCGCTTTAAAATGACTGTAATTTTGATTCAACCAAGCACTGTTGTACTTTAAAAATATATATTTTGTCCGTGAACTTTCAGCCCAACGTTTGTTGAATTGAGGTAGTAGAAATTTTCGAAAATCCTCATTTATGAAATTTATGTAGTCCCCGGATACTTGTTTCTGTTAGTCTAAGCTTGTTTCTCACTTAAAAACAATTCTAAACTGAATAAATTTTTCTAGTTGTCGATGTAATATAGTATTATTATTCGCCTTGAGCAGGTAAAACTGTCAGTTTTCACTGCAATTTGTTTTTACCGTATACTAATGACAATAACTTCACAAATAATTGTGATGGAATAATCATCCGAGGTCCATATAGGAATGCTATGAGTGTAGTATGCAACTTAACAATATATTTCCCACATATAATGAGTGTAAACTCTTAGCAGTAGCATTTCCTCACAATTAGATACTCAATAAGACTACAAAACTCCACTGTTTTATTTTAACCGCAAAGATAATGTTTTCGTGCACGTGGGATCCTGACGATATTAATCATCATAACTTCGGCATAGGCACGTATAGGCAGTCAATTGTTTTGTTACTTTTGAAAACCTAAGCTTTTCATAAATACAAAATTTAAAACTTCGGAAAGCTTCGATAATAAAAAAATACCTAATCGGAAATTGTAAATTGATATTTTTATCTATATTTATAATTTTAATCATAATATGAAATAGATGCTTCTTAAAGTAAATATTATTTTAGCAAAACTATACGCAAGAAATACTCTTTTAAAAAATATACAATTTATTGGGTGTTTTCAAACGATTTCAACATGAAATTTGATACTGAATGTACGAAAATTACCTTGACAAATTTACTTAAAAGTAAATGTGAGTTTTGCAGAGCTGTTTACCTAGTGAGATCGTGGTTCCAAAAGGTAATAATCCAATTCGTTTCGACAATAAACATCTTAAATATAAAACAAAATTATTAAAACAGGGAATAAGTAAGTTTGTGAAAAACTATTTTTGATATGGCTTTGTTCTACCGTTTTCCATAGTGCGCCGACGACACACCGTTGGCCGGTTGTCTAGTGCGTATTACAAGTTTTTTCTATGGGGACACCACTTACTTTTTTATTTAACTTTATTTTTAGATTTCTGTTATATAGCAAATATAATAATACACATATTGAGGTAGTTTCAAATATCTGCTTGTATCGGTTCCAACGCTAAATTTTTTTTCGTGTGCCCCCCCTTTTTAACTTTTTTTTATATTTAGATTTTATATTTTACCCTTACACACTATTACCGAGCTGGATTCCAAATTTCATCCTTCCAGGTTATCTGGAAGTAAGTTAGATTTAGGTACTGTCAGTCAGTCAGTGGTAAAATTTACGACTATTTGACCTTCATATCTTATATAAGGGCAATTTCAAAATTATGTGTACCCTGCTATAAAATTCGACTATTTTTTAAATATTCTTTTTTTGTACAAATTTGGCCATGATATAATGGGATATATTATTTATTATAGAGAAATATAAAAAGGAATGCGGAATTAGAGGCATTTTCCAGATAATATCGAAACAAAACGGAATTTGTGGCGAGACTAGTTCCGGTGTGTGACAAGAATTAAATTTTTTTTTAAAGAAAAGTATGATATTAATAAGTCTTTTTAATTTATTTAGACTAGAAATACTTGTATTTAATTTATAAATCAAAGAAAATTGGCTTAATTTCAACGATTATCACGAAATGATTGTTTTTTATTCAGTTTTGTGACTTCCTTGCTTTTTACTTTATTATTTTTTTAATTTATTCAAAAAACACAATATAATATTTAATATGTATAGCTTTGTCGAAAAGTAACACATTAACTGAACACAGATTTGTGTGTACGGATTTAAAAGGTAAAATCTCTTATGATGTCATACATTTAACTCCATAAATTTGAAGGGACAGTGACAAAATGGAAGTTTTAAAAATCAAAGGCTGTGTACACATCATTTAAAAATTGCCCGAATAATACACAATATTAAACTTAATAAACAAATAACATCAAAAGATTATTTAACCCTTTACACCCGACGGTATATGGTAGTGCAGGTAAGTTTGAAAAATTCTCAAAGCCGCGCGGACTTATTTTTGCAAACGCAAACTGCGACGATCGATCGTGAGAGGAGTGTATTTTCGCGTGGTGATGCCTGAGGCATCGAAAGGATTGTAAGTTCGTGTCAGTCGGAGGTACAAGATGGCGGTGTAGTTTGCTCCGACCGGCCGCACGTGTAAGTATTGTTTTTTATTGCTTATTCTTATATTTTAAGCATTATTTTTACTGTATTATAGTCTTTATACATTAATTAAATAAACTACAAACTACTTTCGTTATTATGTTTTGTAAATAAGAAATAATTTGCGACAAAATATCAAGTAGCACGATCGTGGCCCTTCGGTTGTAACTCTTCAAATTGAATGCAATATATTTTTAATGTTTATTGATTACAATACGTTATTACCGCTAAGTAATTGTTTATTTTCTCATTTTAGCGCTTCCTTTATCTGATGACCGTATCTTGGAACCCCTTGGTGAGTGGACTGCGTCAGATTTAGAGAAATCCCATGGCGAAGAAGATATAGAAAACAAAAAGGCTACATTGATGTACCGGCTACAAAAAATATTCAACAGTACAACTAACACATGGAGGGCGTTGATATTCTTGACCAGCAAATGAAGTATTATCGTACCTTTATAAAAACAAAAAAAAAATGACTCTTTGAAAGTCATTATCCACTTTTTAGATTTGGCTTTAGTCAATTCATGGTGGCTATACAAAAATGGTTGTGTAGCTAATAACTACACAACAAAGGACACCCTGACACTACTGGATTTTTGTTTCAGTGTTGCTGACGCACTAATTTTCCAGTAGGTACAAGACCAGTAAAAAAGAGCCGTACAAATGCGGCGATAGCCTAGTTGGGAGTGGAACGGACTGCCGAGACGAATGTCCGCAGGCTCAAAACCCAAGGGCACACACCTATGACTTTTCTAAAAATGTATATGTGTATTCTTTGTGAATTATCACTCGCTTTAACAGTGAAGGAAAACATCGTGAAGAAACCTGCATACCTGAGAAGTTCTTTGAATTTCGAAGGAATGTGAAGTCTCCCGACCCACACTGGGCCAGCATGGTGAACTAAGGCCTAAACCCTCTCAGTTCCAGAGGCCCTTGCTCAGCAGTGGGCAGTATGGCAGTACAGGGTTCGTATGGTATAGTATGGTATGGTAAGGTATGGTATACCATACCATACTATAGACTACGTAGGTGTTGATATCGAAAAGGACCCACCTTCTATGAACAAGCAATACAGACCCATACGCCCATCACAGGGAAAAAGATATGATGGATATGATCACCTGGCTGTATTTGATGACATAAAGACAGGACTTGCATGCTGGAAGGATGCCATTGCCGATCAAAGATTAGGCGTTCCAAATGTGGCGTTTACTTGAGCCTTTCACGAACGCAAAACTGTTTCCAAATTTATCATCTGAAAACCGTCTACATAAATTATGTGCATAATATGATCTTTAGACTAAATTTTCCTATAGTTTTAAATAAATCTGTTATTTTTTTGTTCCTAAACATTAGAATACGTGATATTCTATGATTCAAAGTTAGTCAGCGACAACATTGTTAATTTTGAGAAGTTTGTTGATTTTAAAGGTAAAAGACAGTTTTTTTTGTTACTAAATGATAAAGACTGATTAATGAAGAAGATTCTAATAGTAACTAATTATTAGTACTTCTCTAATTGTTTTATTTAAATAATAATAATTAACACTCGCTATTGTGAGACTTACAAGTTATACCTAAGTGTTACGATCGTGAGGGGACCTTTTCAGGTATACTGAATTTTCAGGATTTTTATTTTCATTTTTCCTATCATCTTTGGACTCCTAGAAATCCTATCAATCGACTTTTTCTAACATTCTTGCAACTTTTTTTTCTCGGGTGTAAAGGGTTAAAGACTGTTAGTTCTACTTCTCAAATTCGTACTATTTAAGCTATATTATTAACTATGTACTTACAAAATAAAAACGAAGAAGAGCGTCGATAAGAAATAAAACAATAATTTTAAATATTTTTATATTTTTATTATTCTCTTAGCTTCCTTACTTAAAATTAATTCCTTAATTTAAATGTCGTCAGCAGCAACTTCAATCTGTAAATTTTAAATTGAAATAAAAAGAACTCGGATATTATGTAACTTTAGTATACATTAATTTGGTTGGTAAGGATATTCGATGTGCACTAACTTTATGCATTCCAACCTGTTGTGACTTGCCGTTCCGTTATATGTGACCATAGAATAAGTCACAAATCGGAGGTCACATAATGCTACCATCTTGTAGTTTTAAATTCTTTAAAAATTACTTATCGTACTTAGCACTATTAAATTTTTAATATCAAATACTACATAAACTTTATAATGTGTTAACAATAAAAATAATTACAGAAAAGTGATTTATAGCAGTTAAACTTGGTCACATATCTGAGCAAAGAAATTGAAACGCAGAACACTTCAACAATGCCTCCGCGCTGGCCTCCAATTTATTTGACAATGAAGGCAACCTGGTGTCTCTCGAGGAAGAACGATATATTGTTTTGCCATTTGAAGTCTAATAATTCCTTTTTTAGAAGAATTTTTGCAAAAAATGGCGGTCACAAAACGGAATGTTCCGGTTGGTTCAAAATTTTCGATTTTAAATTAGATTTATTTTTAAAAGAAAATAAGTAAAAAGAAATATTATTGATACTTTAAAATGATAAACTCGACTTTTAAGAATTAAATGTTATATTTATTAAACTACTCGCAACACTATTTTTTTTTATTTATCAATGATTGTCTCACAAGAAAGGAAGGGGATACGTAAATTTTATGGTCTTCAATGTTTTAAAACCTTCGTTAATGTTATATTTAGTAAAGTAAGAACAAAACGACAATTTATATTCAATTATAAAGATATGTTTTTGTCGCTTAAATTAATTTATTCTGGTAGGAGTCATTCATTATAAAAAAATAAATGAGCAAAGTCGAGGGATAAGGCTATAACCGGGGGTACAATTTTTTTTGAAATTGCTCATAACCGTTTGAGCTAGCTTCATGAAATTTGGGCTTTTAGAATATGTCCTTTTGGATATAATTAAACATACGTAGTTTTATCTGTTTGCATTAAAAAGAGGTTTTGAATTATACAAGGGTCAAAAGTGGCACCAAATGGTTTCAATATTACCTAGACTCGGCGCTGGCTAGCCAGTTCCTCTGCTTGAACTTGGCTTGACACGCTTCCTCGTGTCTAGATGCTGTTTGTCTCTTTGTGTTAGAGAATTTATAACTCAAGTAGAGAAAGAATAATTTCAGTTTGCGAAATTTTGGCTTCATTTATTGAGCTTTTATCTGATATCCATGGTTACAATGGTATTCATACTCAACTCAGCTATTGGTATGTTGCGTTGTTGAAACCTTTTGATGAAGATGATTTTGACTTTAATTCGGAAAATTAACTCTGATATAAAAAAACAAGTATAGTGAATCTTTAGCTGGCTTTGCTTTGGAAATAGTTTATATGGCTAGTCATTTGTAGAACTTTATTCCACTATAATTAAAATAATAAAACAACATGTTACCTATTTTAATTTATTTATGCCACTTCTTAGATACAAAATTTCCCATCTATAGATGCGTTTATACAATTTGCTAAGAAAGCTGAGAACTGCGCAAATAGAAAACTTGTTAAGGAACCTAAATCTGTCAAATTTGAGAGACCTCTTGTTAGTGCTGTTAAGGCTATAAATATTGTATGTTTGAAGTGTAAAATAGCTGGACATTCTTATAAGGATTGTAATAAACATCCAACAGTCATGTGCTTCGAATGTCGGAAGCCTACTTGCAAAAAAATGTGATATTTATAATAGTAAAGATTCTTCGCCACATTCAAAAACCTATTCTGTTCCAACGATCACAGATTTCTGAGAAATCGCCTAGTGTATGGATGGTCATTAAAAAAAATAAACACAAATTCCAACCTAAACTTGAAAATAAATTTTCCAATTTAGTTACTACATCTTCTTACGCACCTGATAACTATACTATAAAAAAAGAATTTTGCGATTGGTTAGATTATTGAAAGGTTTTCTTTAAAATTCATAGTTCAGCAGCTCCTATTCTCTTTACAACACACAAAGATACTAGACACTTTTTGAATTTCTTTGTGGATAATACATGTTATTCCGATTTACTTGATAGTGGTTCTAATAGATGCATACTTGGTTCAGACTTTCACTTATACTTTCTCAAGTTCGGATATAAAATTAATCCTGATAATAGCCCTTACTGTAGACGATACAGCTCGTAAAGTTTATGAAACTTAACATTTGCCTATTAAATGTGATGATACTATTCATATTATTCAGTTTTTAATTATTTCTTCATTTATACCATCTATAATTTAGGGTTTTGGACTTTTCTCTTACATTTGGTTTAGCAAAAAAATGTTTTGGTTTAGCAAAACATTACACTAATGTAATGTTTATAAATATTTTTTTGTAGACTGATATAACCTGTCCAATTAATGCAGCTGAATCACTTTCCCCTTCTGAGAAACAGGAATTATCTAAAATAATCTCTCATTTTGAGAATATTTCGTATGAAAAGAAAGGATTAGGTCTTACGCAATTAGTTGAACATAAATTAATACAGTTGGTAAACAATGTTATTGACCTTTGAGCCCCGATAAACAAAAAGAACTTTATGATAAGGTAGATGTGCTTTTAAAAGAAAATGTTATACAACCTTCTAAATCACCTTGGTGTTCTCCTGTTCTTGCCGTTGCAAAGCAAGATGGTGGAACTAAATTGTGTCTAGATTCTCGTCGTTTAAATTCAATAATTATTATAAATTGTTATCCATTACCTTATCCTTCGAGAATATTAGACAGCCTAAGGGGTGCTAAGTGTATTAGCACTATAGATCTTTCCAAAGCATTTTTACAAATACTTTTGGAAAAGACCTCTCGAGATAAGACTGCTTTTGTCGTTCCTGGTCGTGTTTTTTTAGTTTATACGGATGCATTATGGTCTTACAGCTTACTTATGCTCCTAGAGAATTGCAACGTTTAGTTGACAAGCTTTTTTGTCCAGAATTTGATGGTACTGTTTTATGTTATCTTGGTGATTTCATAATGGACTTTAAAACTCTGTTGGAATACCTTATACTAATATAAGGTTTATTATATAAGACTGGTCAAGTACTGTTAATCTTAAAAAATGTAACTTTTGTAAATATAGACTTCGTTACCTTGGTTATCTGGTAGACAAGAACGGTTTACATGAATTACAGATCCCTTCTAAATTAGATGTTATTAAAATTAGATGTTATTAAAATCGTCCACGTTCTGTTTGTTTGTTCTTATTATCTTAGGTTCGTATCAAACTTTGCTGACATTGCTTCAAGTATTGCTGGATTTTTCCCATGATAAATGCTACCACTAGAATTATTGGTAAAATTCTTGAGAATTTCATAGATTTGAAACTGCAAAATTATTCATTTTGAATCATGCTTCTCAATTTACTAATAAAGCGTGTGTGAACTTCTGAAAAAGCTATAATATTAAATATTTTACAACACTTATACACCTCAAAATAATCCAGTTTAACGTTAGAACAAAGTTATAGAATTTTGTATGTCTTGCTATGTCAAAGACTACCACCATCTTGCTCAAATTTTATCCCTCATGTATAATTTGCTCTCAATAATTGTGTTAATTTAACTCATATTACTTCCACAATTTTCTCATGTTTAGACGTGAGCTTATGTTTGACTCTTCTCTACATCTATTCAGTTGACGATTTAGCTCAGCTTGAGTTAGGTTGTAGTAATTCTTATGCTTATTCATTAAATTCATTGAGTAAAGATCACGCCAAGGTGCAAACTAATTAATTAAAAGCCTATATATAATACAAGGGTAACATTTTTATAATAATAAAGAAGGAAGGTCATTTCTCTTTCGGTTGATGATATTTGTTGTAAACGTAGGTTTGTATCCACATTTAAAATTAAATTTGTATTGTTACTTGTGATTTGTAAATTATATACTATTTGAAAAAAAAAACAAGATGACAAAAGACCTACGCTGAGTTTCTTGGTGCTTCTTCTCAGGTCAGTGGGCATTTCCGAAGCACCGGTAGAATTTTTTAGTTGATAAAAAAATATTGTAATATATGACGTGTAAAAGCGCCCCTCAGGGGCCTAATTACTTAATAAACGATTTGATTTGTACATTCTATAGTCCGTCCAACCATTTATTTAACTTTTGACAGTTTGGGTTTCTAATCAATTGGGGATGTGCTACAGCTAATGCGTTACCGATTCGATTTCTTGTAGCAATCGATTTAATGTATGCAAAAGTTTTGATCGATTATACACATTGAAATGTTATTTTTGCTCATACATTTTGTATTTGTCATAAACATGCCTAAGCGTTTAAATGTGCAATATATTTTCTGATTATAAATTTATTCTGTAGGTATATATTCTATATCCAATATCATTTTGTCAAAATTTAACATGAATAGTTTATTTTATCGGTTATATAATACTTACGTATAGATAAAAAGATTTTTTAAAATTTACACTGCGACATTTTATTTTCCTATGTAAGGTTTTGAATTATTTTTCTTACACAATCGGTGGGCTTAACGAATATCGATTGATAATTAATATCGGAGCTGAAAAGCAAATCCCTTCACTATGGAAAAAAAAACTGGCGTCCATAAAGTATTCAATTATTTTGTTTCGATTCCTTGTCAAGAATTATAAAATTTCATAGGCATGCATATGTCAAAAGTTAAATAAATGGTTGGACGGACTATAATGACTCCAAATATTTTTCTGCATAACTTGCTCCTAAATTTATAAAATGTGAAGTTTTAGAAAAAGTTTTTGATATCGTTTATGTTTTAAAAGACTTGGCCAAAGGCTAGGTACATTGGTTGTTATCATGTTACATAAATTTAAAGCCTTTGGAATTTCTTTGATTTAAGATTTTTGGATGGTGTATTTTGACTGTAGCCGAGCATCTGCTTGTGGATGAATTATAAGAAAGCATGTTTGTTGATTGCTCTTTCAAAGGGATGTATGTTAGGAAACTTGTCATTATATAGAATTCGATACTTTCTACTAAAGGTGTTTAGGAGATTTTAGAATAAATGAAACAGCTACGTTCTGACTAAGGTTTATTCATTAGCTCAATTTCCATTCGTCTATACCTCTGCTAACATCGTGCCAAAAATTATCAATGGATAACTAATACTGCCTCGGTGGCGTAGTTGTATTACAGTACGACTGTAAAGCTGAGGTCTCGGGTTCGATCCCCGGGTCGGGCAAAGTGATATTGAGTTTTTCTATTCAGTATCAGCTCGGAGTCTGGAATTTGTGCCCGATATGGCGATAGGCTCGCCCCCTATCACATCATGGGACGGAATAATGGCGAAAAGTGGGTGCACTAGTTGCGCCTCTGCCTACCCCTTCGGGGATAACAGGCGTGAGTGTATATGTATATGTATGTATAACTAATACTTTCACCAAAAATCCCAGTTGTAGTATTCCAATTTTTGTATCATTTTGTAGTTTAGTGCGAATATGGTGTGTGCGTAAGTGTATTTCGGACTGAAAGTGTAATGTTGCTACTGCGACGAATTCTCCTAGAGCAGTCATAGCGGCATTAGGGCGTGTAAACTTAGTTACATTTTATTGATATTTATTTTGTTCGAAACTTACTCTTTTTTATGTTACAACTATGGTTAAAATAATTTAACGGAAAACGTTATTTTCAACGAGATAAGTATGTGGTTTCATTTATTAACGCAATGTCAAAATGACCCTGTATTATGTTGTACAAAGGTGATGGTCGTTTGGACATACTTATTGTTTATATATATTGTGTTTATATATGTGTGTAGTGTTAGAAATGTTGTATGGAAATATTTATTTGGTATTAACAGAGATTACGCTATATAGAATTACATTGTAGAACCAAACGTAGTACAATATTTTTCATGTGTTATTTTCCATCGCTATGGAAACCTCTGTGTGACAGATTAATATCAGCCAGCTAAATTGATACATAGACATATAAAACCTTCAACACGCCCCCTCAATTTAGCTACACCATCCCCAAACCTACCATGCATTTATAATGCTTACAAACAGGCAAAGCCTTTGTGAGGATATCAGCTACCATCAAATCTGTCGACACATATTTCATCGCTATAGCGTTGTCTTTCAACACATCTCTGATGAAATGATATTTTATATCAATATGTTTGCTACGAGCATGATACACAGGATCATTTGCGAGATATATAGCTCCCTGGTTGTCAGCATAAACGACAGTTTTCGATAAGCTATCTAATCCTATCTCATTCAATAAACTGCTAAGGTAGAGAGCTTCTTTCATTGCCTCGCTAACACTAATGTACTCAGCCTCAGTTGAAGATGTAGCTACAGTTCTTTGCTTTTGAGATCGCCAAGCAATAGCCGCTCCTCCTAACATAAACGCGTAGCCTGAGTATGATCTCCTATCGATCAAACAATTACCCCAATCGGCATCTGAATATCCTATTAACGATTTCCCTGTTTTACGAAATGTCAATCGGTAGTCAATTGTCTTCTTTAAATATCGAAGAACCCTCTTAGCCGAAATCCAATGTGTATGACTTGGACAGGTCGTGAACTGAGCTAACTTAGAAACCGTATTAGAAATATCGGGTCTTGTGCCTACGCTAAGGTACATGAGTGTTCCTATGAGCTCGCGATATGGCCACGGTTCTTTTTCTTTATCATTTTCACGATGATCTTTTGGTACTGCAAAATTCAAACCCACTTCGAAAGGTGTGGATACAGCCTTGCAGTCCGCCATACCATATCTATTCAAAGTATCTTGAATATATTTTCGCTGTGACAGACTTATTTCACCATTCTTTTTCTCTATTTCTATACCTAAACAGTATTTCGCTGGTCCAAAGTCCTTCAGCTCAAATTCAGCAGCTAAATCTTTCTTAAATTCCTGTATCAAAATAAGATTATCTGAAGCTACTAAAATATCGTCAACATATATAACTACTATCAAAATGGTTCCATCTTCCTTCCGCTGGTAATAAAGACACGGCTCGTTTACAGTTGATTTGAAGTTCATTCGGCGCAATTTCTCATCTAGTCTGATATACCACTGCCGTCCCGCTTGCTTCAAGCCATACAACGAACGTTTCAATAAACAGGCGTTGCCTCCAGCCTTAAGGTCGACTAACATTTTCTCAGCACGCTTCCTAACTGCGGAACTTGCATTCTCCCTATGGATTAGCGTAATCAAAGTTTCTTCTAATATTGTCGGTATCTGCATGTATACCTCTTCATCGAGTCGGCCATTTAAATACGCAGTATTAATATCCAATTGATGGACTTCCAGATTCAGTTCTACAGCTAGTGCAATTAGTAGTCTAATGGTTTCAAGTCGCGCTACTGGTGCAAACGTTCGATGGTAATCTATACCATAACGTTGGCTAAATCCTCTTGCTACTAATCTAGCCTTTTTCTTAGTTGTCATATCGACGTTTAATTTCGTTGTCAAGACATAACGACAGCCTACAACTTTTCGATCCCTTGGCTTCTTAACAATGTCCCACGTCTCGTTCTTCACTAAACTTTTGACTTCTGATAGAATGGCTTCCCGCCATTCTTCATGATCGTCGCTTGATAAAGCTTGCTCAATTGATATTTCAGCCATTGCAGAGAAAAATTCTTCATCATCTTCATTCTGATTCTCATTATCCTGCATATCTTCGTTATTGGTTTGTCGGTCTGTCTCTTCAAAATGTCTTAATGAGCTTTGTCCAAGTTGTTCTGATTCTTGAGCTGGTACCTCTACCTCTACCATATTATATACCTTCTTGGGACGTCCAGTTTCTCCTTTTACCAACTTTGGCCTGCCTGGACCTCTTTTTAAAATGACTCGTCTTCTATTATCTTCCTCTACTTGCTCGACCTCTTCCGAATGTATATTTCCACCACGAGCATCTCCACTACCATTACAGTCGGTTCCTGCTGTATGTGGTGTGACAACTATATGATCGTTCTCATTCATTTGGTCTTCAGCACCTGAAGGGGTTTCAAATATAACTTGATTGGGTATATACACATCTGAAACAACCGGATCCTTTTCTCTATAATGTACGTCATCAATTTCTAATTCAATGTTCTCATGATTTTTCAATGTTTTCTCATCTAAAACAAATTTAACATCACGAGCTTCAACGACTTTATGTTCAGATGGTATCCAAATCCGATATCCTTTAGTTGATCGAGGATAACCTACTAATACTCCCTCTCTGGCACGTGCATCAAATTTATCCTTTCCTGGTGTCTTATCCAAAACATAAGCTTTCGTCCCAAAACTTTGTATATTTGACAAACTCACAGAAGTGCCTGTCCACTCTTCAAATGGGATTCCACCGCCTAGGCTGCTAATCGGACAACGGTTACGTACATAACACGCAGTTACAACAGCGTCCGCCCAAAAACCTACGGATAAACCGGAAGATAATAACATGCACCTAGCCATTTCAATTAAAGTTCTATTTTTGCGTTCACTGACTCCATTCATCTCAGGAGTTCTTGGAATCGACAGCCTTCTTTGGATACCTTCGTTCTTTAAAAATTCATCAAATTCACGGTTACAAAATTCACCACCATGATCAGATTGAAGGAATTTTATTTTCTTACCTGTCAATCTTTCAGCGTAATTTTTGTATAGTTTAAATGCTTTGAAAACTGCACTCTTCCGTCCGAGTAAATATACTTCACACCATCGAGAACTATCATCAATAAATGTTACGAAGTATTTTGCTCCGCCAATCGAAGGCGTTTTGAAAGGACCTACCACATCGGAATGTACAATTCGTAATAACTCATTACACGGTCCACCCGATCTCGAAAATGGTAACGAACTCATTTTTCCCCTAGCACATACATCACAGTTGGATAGTTTTCTCAAATCTGCATCTTTCGTATTATATCCGCAATGGTTTAAAAGTTTTAAGAGATCTTTACCATTCAAATGACCCATACGCTGATGCCAAGTCACTATATCGATTGAATCAACAAAAGAGCACAATTGTTCATCCAAGCCTTTAAAAAGATAAAGATTTCCTACACGTTTGGCTATCATCACAGTATTACCTGAACTCACATCATTTATACAGGCCCTATCTTTAGTAAATTGAATTTCATACCCGTTATCCGCAATTCTCGCTACCGATAGCAAATTACTCCTAAGATCTGGTACAAACAAGGTATTTTTAAAAGTTAGCCTCCTGCCTGATGATGCTGACAACCTTACGTCACCTTTGCCCTTTATATCCGTCGACAGATTTGATGCTAGGTTTAACTTATCCTGTAAAATACAAAAATTATTAGTAAATTTATCTAAATCGTTACACAAATGCGAAGTACAGCCACTATCGAGGATCCAATCATTCTTCTTAAATTGTAAACATTTCGAAAAATTTGTACATCTAAAAAGAATATCAAAAGAACTGTCTTCTTTGTCTAAGTCCGTGGCGCATCTTGCGTCATCATTGTTTCGCTTCATCTTGCACTCTGAAGCTTTATGTCCAAACTCATGACATTTGAAGCATTTGTACATAAATTTACTACTGTTTGCATTTTGCCGCTTAGTTTTTGAGTCCTTTTTAAATCCCTTTCTTTTCGCATACATGGCTCCTTCAATATTGTGAGATTCATTAGCATTTGTGCTTGCCTTCTCCAATATTTTAATTTTCAGTACGTCAACGTTCGGCAGCTCGTCTCTGCTCTCCATAGCACATCTAAAGTTTTCGTAACTATCTGGTAAGCTATATAGTAATAATATTGACAGCATGTCATCGTGTATTTCTACACCCATATCGCTTAACATATTCGCGGCTTCGAAGAAATTATTCAAATGACTCTGTACATCATTTTCTTCCTTCATGCGGCTCAATGTTAATTTCTTTAAAAGACTTGCCTTTCTTACCGGTCCTTTAGATGCATAAATTTTCTCCAGTTTCCTCCACATATCGTGCGAAGTGTCGCACCCTCTAATGTGTTTCAGCTCACCTGGACACATTGCCATAATTAAATCAGCCTTTGCCATATCATCTTTGTCAGACCATGCGCTCGCTTCTACTACGGTGTCAGGCTTAGGAAACGATCCATTAACATATTTCCATACTTGATTCTTCGTGAGTACTGCCTGTACTTGCACTTTCCAAGTATCATAATTAACGCCGTTCAATTTCTGAATGTAGTTTTGATTCATCTTGAACGATTTTATCATAAGCAGATACTTGCTTACTTACTTGCGAGCCTGGGCCCATAACCTGTTAGAAATGTTGTATGGAAATATTTATTTGGTATTAACAGAGATTACGCTATATAGAATTACATTGTAGAACCAAACGTAGTACAATATTTTTCATGTGTTATTTTCCATCGCTATGGAAACCTCTGTGTGACAGATTAATATCAGCCAGCTAAATTGATACATAGACATATAAAACCTTCAACATGTAGTTATTTTCCTTATATGTAAATAAAACGTGGGGTGCATGGTGTCAATAGTTATATTTTATTGACAGACAATATGAGTAGAGGATTATCATTAGCACCCTACGTTTTTTTTACAATATTTGTTTTTCTTATTTGCACTATTCTCAATTCAAATTTATTTTATATTTTTATTTGTATTTTCTATAAAGCCTGTTTTTTATTATTTTTTAACTGTTTTTTACTTGTATGTTTATGTACGTTTTGGATACGTTTTTATATGTTTTTATTCTCTTTCCTAAGTTTCCATACGTTTTCCTACGTTTTGCTTAGTTCGATTAGATTTCTACAATCTACTTAAACGGATTCCCCTGTGCTTTTGCTGCGGATCCGCCATTTTGTCAAGAGGCCTGCATGGAATTGTAATACTTCGCGAGGATTATTTTTGCTGTAGCCTTTTGTTACTTGACTCGTCAAGCGTGGGGTTTAACGTGTTAAGAGGCACGTACAAATTAATTGTTTAAACGCCTTTTACAACGTTTTTCTTGATTGACAAGTATTTTATGTGTAATCATCATAGAGTGCAATAATGACAATTGACAACTTGGTTTATTAATAATTACGAGTTTGTATAGCAATAATGTGTAATTTTAATGCAAGTAATAGGATATTTGTTATAATACATTACATACGGAAATATATCGAAGTTATATAAATAAATTTGGTTTGATTTTCCACTCCCCTAAGAATAAAAGCTAATGCGCAGACTCATCCTATTCGATGGCATATTTGGTTTTGTAAATCGGCAACTGTATTCTTAATAGATTGCTCTTCCTGGCGCCCGTAATCTATGTGGTTAAGTATTTGTGATCGAACCGGAAATAGGAGATCCGTAGTAGAACGAAAGTCACTGGCATAGCCCAGCGTATTAGCAAGCTGAAGTGGTAGTGGGCAGGGCACATAGTTTAAAGAACCGACGGCATATAGGGCAATAAAGTTCTCGAATGAAGGCTACGTACTGGCAAGCGCAGCGTCGGCCGTCCACCTGCATGATGTACAGACGACTTGATAAAGGTCGCAGGAACGCGCTGGGTGCGGGCCGTTTTTGAAATAAAATAAATAAAATAAAATAAATAAAATAAAATAACCTAGAAACATATTTTTAAAAATTATCACCAAAAAAAAAATATTTTTATATTACACGGAGTAGATGTAACGGAGTTGGAAGACCGCATAGATTTACGGTAATCTAGGATTGTATATCAGTACCTATGCCAAATACCCAGATTGATGCAGCGGTTTGTGTGTGATTGATCCAAACCTCTTCAGTCTTCGCACATTTTCACATTTATAAATAGTAAGATTTCATTTTGCAAGACTTTGCTTTAATCATTATCACTTACTGCTTGTTATAGACCGTCTTGCTTACAGAAATGTCTTCAAGGAGTCGAAGTATACAAGTTTCGTGATAAATAGGTAGTCAGAATTTTACACAATACTGCCAGATTTGCCTCTTACATGTTCCAAGTGATTTCATATTTGGAAACATATGAATATTGTTATTATTTAATCATGTGTGATGGTGATGGATAAAGTTTCTTTCTTTTTTTAATTAGGCTTTGATTAATAATATTATATATGAATTAATATTAACAATATATTTAAATATTATTAATATATGAATATATATTATTAATCAAAAGAACTAAGTAGGTAACTTTGGAACCCATAACACACTGTTAAAGTAATTATTAACCGACTTCAAAAAGGAGGTTCACAATCAAGTCAACATCATTATTTTGCTCATTGTTGTGTATTCTGTGGCACTGGGGAGTGGAGAGTGGAGAGAAATCCTTATGAAATCTTATGAATGGGTCGGCTCCACTGGGGTGCTATCATTTTTAAAAGGGCACAACTTTTTCTCATAAAACCGACTGAGGTCAACTAGGTTCATTTTGTACGATCAGTGGAATTGTCAGAAGCAAATTAGTCTGGTAAAAACAGCCCAATCCCATGAACAATAATTACACTCAATGGCCTGAGAGCTCTCGCCATTCCCCTGGATTCTTGGTCGTTCACTGGCAGTGGCGATCATTTAAAATCAGCTAAGCGCCCCGACGGGCCATAATGCTGGTCTTCGGCTTGAAAAAAATATTTAAACAAAGAAGTTAACCATTTTTGAAAGTTTGTCCTTGGTTTTGTGATATTTTTGGGAACTTAAAGAAAGCTTGTATTCTTGGGCTTTGTTGGACATGCTTTTGCGGGGAAGCCATCATTTTGTGGAATAGCCGGCATAGGCGAAGGATGGGAATGACGCGGAACCTCTAGTCGACCGTTTACGGGTCGGGTATTTATTATGAGATCTTAAAGCTATTTGTAAATTTATTTAAATGGCACCTACGCCTTTTGCGGTCATACTAAATCTTCTTTGGTATTCATCTTCAAAATACATAATATGTCGACGAGGATTTCACAGGGGCCAATAAAACCTGGCGAATACTTTGCAATGATCATAATTGACTTTTATTTCTTCAACTCATGATTCGTTTGTCACTCATCACTTTGTTAGAACTAGCATAGTAAACACTAAGTTACCACAGCGACTATTGATAACTAGTTGAACACTGAACGACGACCAAACTAAGCTGTGCTCCTCAAATGCCGAGGGCTTTATTTATACTCGCAACTGTCACTCTCACTTAGGGCTGCCATCACTTAAACTGCCGCCGCCGGATATCCACGGCAAAATTCCCGGACATTTGGGCGAAATATGGGTTTTTCCCCGGACACCTCTGAAAAAATATTTTGCCGTGTTTTCTTGAATGCGGGTTATTATGAATGAATTTTTAACTAAGGTTTATTTAAAACCCCGAACGCCCTTCAAACTAGGACAAATAAGGGGAAATCCGGACGGATGGCAGCTCTACTCCCACTAATACTTTGATATCGCGACCTGGTTTGCACGATTATTATTTCAAAACTACCCGACGCTCCGACACGGCCGTTCTGACAACGTGATCGTCCTCGATCACCTGTTTCTTTACAAGTAGACAGCACCCCCAAAGCGCCCTTCCGCCATCACCTCCTAGTGTCGTAGCCATAGAGAAGAAGTGATGCTAAAAAACTCTCTAGTGAAACAGCTGTCAAATAGTTACTAAACTGAATATAATTCAAACAATTCTTATTTGAACGGTGTATGACCGATCACCAGGCGAAATCTTCTCACAAAACTGTTCGTTAGCTGCAATGTAGACTACAATCGAAACAGGCATGGCACTTGGGCTACATTACATTACAACTAGCCATTGCTAATAAACACTATTGTGTTCATTCTTATAAGAATAAAAGAACAGGAACATCTTTTAGCTCGGCATTACCTGACCTTCATGAGGCCAAGTGGGAATGATTTTTAAAATTGTTGTCACTTCAATTTCACAAATACAATTTCAATTCCATATAACATTTTCAATTTCATACTTTCAACTTCTGTATCACAATTCCAATTTCATTTTTTCAATTTAAATATCAGTCTATTTAAGTTTCATAATTTCAATTACAATCAGTCGCTATAAAAGTACTTATGGTCATCGCTTCACAAGCGGCATCACTTAACCAGCGGCATCGTTTTACCAGCGGCATCGCTTTACCAGCGGCATCGTTTCACCAGCGGCATCGCTTAACCAGCAGTTATCGCTTGGCCAATGGCATCGCTTTTACCAGCGGTCATCGCTTTACCAGCATCCATCGCTTTACCAGCGGTATACTGAAAATAACTTGTCACGTAGACGGTTTCCTAATTATTTCGCACTTGAATCAATCTTTCGAACAGCAACAAGATCACATTTTTGGAAATAATCAAAGCAGTTCCAATATTACGTGAATGATCACTTAATACACTATATCATGACAACCAAGACTCCCTCCATATGGCCTGACAATGGCTCAAGACAACCTTAATCCGGTGTCCGATAGTCAACCATAATTAGAATACACTAGTAGTGCTCGCGGCTCCGCCCGCGTGAAATTGTTTTTCCGGGACAAAATTTTTTTTTTTCGGGATAAGGAGTTATGTAGCTTCCTATTAGTAAATTTTTTTCAAAATCGGTTTAGTAGTTCCTAAGAATAGCGCGTTCAAACAAACAAACTCTTCAGCTTTATAATATCAGTATAGATTTCATACTTCGTCAGACATCAAACTTTCAATTAAACGTTAAAAAAAAGAAGACGTGCTTTTCGCAAGATGTTTCAATCACCCGCAAACAATGGGGTCGAAAAATACTTGTATACGGATTACTCATAGATAGAGCTTCTCGTACTCGTGTCTTCCTCGATTACCATTAAGCAATGCGCTGATTATAATTCCTCTGTTCAACAGCTTACTCTCTATCTCTCTCTACTTTGTTCTATCATCGGTAGTATCAACAATTTTACCTTCAGGCACTTTTGTTAACCATCATGGAAATACCATAAACCTTGACATACACTTCAGAATGAAACGACTGACTAGGGTGCAAGAAACTTGTTTGCGGACCTGCAAACTTGCAAATTAACTGTTTGCGATCTGTGAAAGCTTTTCCATAGGGACTCCTCAATGGCCTCGATACACATCCTATGAATACGAATATAACTACGAGAAAGTAATAGGGCCGCAGGCTGCAAATGCCTTTGCAAGCTACTTCAGTTCGGTTTTTCATGAAGGCAAAGCCCAGCGTTCTCGTTCGTTCGAACGTTCTCGTCACCCAAATGAGACAGTGGTAGAGATTGTGACTAGTGCTGCTAGAGTCGTTATTGTAAGTGTTTGTTCAGTGTGTTAAACACTTTAGAGTACCGACGCAACATGTTGCTCGTGATATATTACTAATCTCCTTATCAGTAAGGAGACAACCCTGCAACACTTGTTATTGCGTGCACTCCAGCCCGGTTTTTGGCTAGTGACGAAAGTGTGGAGGGTCCGCGCAGAACATCTAACTTACAGTCTATACTATTTTCCAAATTAAATCTATCGACTGCGTGAATGGGACATTCGAACAGGAAGTGTGGTACCGTCTCTTGAAGGTCAGGACCACATTGGCACGCCGGGCTCTTCTTGCACTTGAAACGGTGCAAGTACTCGGAGAAACCGCCGTGCCCCGTAAACACCTGCGTCAGTATCGGATCCAGGACGAATCGCCTTACGACCCTGTGCGCCTCGACAGGGTCCGGAAAGAACAGCTTGTTCACCGAAGCCCTCTCTACATCCGCGTATGTCCGGCTCCATTCGTCAATCGAGTTCTGTCGGTTCTATCGCTTGACGAATGAAACCGGACACTTGTTATGGTGCGCACGGGTCTTTAAGTGTTGTGCGGCATCCTCAGCAAGCGTGTCCGCCCTCTCGTTTCCCTCCAACCCCACGTGCGCTTTAACCCAGAACAGCTCACCTGTTCTGCGCACGTTTTCTGGCTTCTTTGAGTAAGCTCTTAATTTCAAACGCTAGGGGATGGAGGGAATCACCTCTGGTGACGACTTCAAGGGCGGATCTGGCATCACTGAAGATGCCACACGTGGGAAGCCCGCTACGGAGCGCCTCCTCCACGGCTTTCCGTAAGTCGAGAAGTTCCGCCTGGTAGACGGAGCAGTACGGCTCTAGCCGCAGCTTTCGGATACTTGTCTCGGCGGTACCGTTCCATATGGACAGCGCCGCTCCGACTTTCCCGTCAATCTTGCTTCCGTCGGTGAAGATACTAAGAGCCTCACCGACGCGCTAGGCCAGTTCCGCCCCATCCGCCAGACATTGGAACGTCCCGTACCCCCGTTTCGCCGGGTGGTCTAAGTTAACGAAGGCCACATGAGCCTCCACCTCCCAGTCTCCTACTACCTCGTGAGAATGTCCATATTGACCTCGTAAAGGACTGGTTTCCCGCACCCCTTATGTCAAGGGGGAGCGCCCTCGCCAGCAGCAGGGCCGAGTTGAGGGAGACAGTCCTGTAGGCCTTCGTCATCTTTTACGCGAAACTGCGCTAGGTGGCTCCGAGCTGCTTTCCTACACCCATCTCCCGGCTGGCTGGAGCCCATGCGCTTGCGGCATACCAGATCACGGGCTCCACTGCCGCCGTATAGATCGTCCTGATCACTTCAGGTCCCAAGTTGGGACTCCCAACCCCCACTGGACCTTGGCCGACCTCGCGAGCACTTTGAACAGACTTATGGCCTTTGCGCACGCCTTCGTCACGTGACCGTTAAAGGTCAGTTTTCGGTCGATTGTTAGGCCAAGCAGCTTGATCTCGTTAGAGAGGCCAATGTCAACTCCGCCCATGCGCAGGATCGGGATGTTGTACTTCAGCTTGTTGGTGATCCATCGCCTGGGTCATTGAGGCGCAAACTTCAGCTTGTTTCGGACACCCCAGCCCCGCACATAGGTTAGTGCCGCATTGGCCTGCTTCTGAGCTTCTCTTGTGGGACCCCCATCAAACACCAGGACGACATCGTCAGCGAAAACTTGGCAATAGTCGCCCCAGCGCTCGAACCCCTGTGAAGGTGTTTGAGGAGGAGATTCCACAGGATTGGCCCACCAATAGATCCTTGCACGCAATCTTTACCGGTCCTGCGCGCTGACTCGGCGCCCGCGTATCGGACCCTGACCGTTCGATCATCTAGATAGCCGGCGATCATCCTTCATATGTTTGGTGGGCAGCCCTCTTCCGCCAATCGGACCTTTATGTCTGGCCACCAGGCTATCGAACCAGGCTGACCAGGTGCTTTCGAAGGCCCCCTCTATGTGCAATGATATCATAATCAGGACTTTCTTCTGCCGAAGTTTAGTCCTGACATGACTCACCAGGTCATAGAGGGAGTCCTCGGTGTCCCTTTGTGGCATAAAGCCGTATTAGCAGTGGCTCATCCTCGGAAGGATGTGCCATTTCAACCTACCCACCAGCATCTTCTCCAGGATCTTTCTCATCACTGGCAACAGTCTTATCGGCCGATGCGCCGCAGGAACCGAGTAATCATCCTTACCCGGCTTCCGCAGCACAACGACCGTGGCCTCTTTCCAAATCTTTGGAAAGAAGGCCAGCTCTAGGCACTTATTAGCCAGTGCTAGGAAAGACTCCGAATCTTGGGAAATCGTATGCGAACAGATATCGGATGTCAGATGACGAGTCAAGTTACCAAATAGTACAACGAAATCGCAATATTTTCGAAGGCTATGGAGAAATAATGGAAACTAGCACCCTCAAGCAATGCTTACGGATAATACGATACTGAATATCCTGGATCACTGCCGTATACGTCAGATCCGCCAAGGGATCTTAAAGATGCTCTTCAGTAATCACGCATTACGAGAGTACCGACTATCTAACGCTGAATACATTGAATGCTTCTTGTGAGGATCTTCAGTTCTTGCTATCAAAATATCACGACAGCATCATACTGTTTAGGTTATTCTGGCCTTTTGCTATTGCCATTCTATGTCAAGAAATAAAAGAAACCAGATCCCTCACATAAGGGTAAGGGGTAATAAGATTCCAAATTCTTTCTATTGTGCGATCACAGATGTCTGTCCGACTCCTGTAACTAGCACCACCCCGGTGCCTGTCGCTCCGATTGCATCACAAACGAAATGCCTTCGGGAAAGTTTCAGCACTAGTTGTCCAATCGAGGTATATTTACACGCCATTGATTGACAACATTGACAACTTGATTCTCTAGTGCAAACCTTGGACTCTGTCGTCTGTGACAACATCCTCACATCCAAAAAGCCGATAGCCATGTTACACATAGCCACCACTTTTATTCACGTCGGGAGTCAACTATTATCCCGGTATTCCTTGATGCAATTCTCTTTTTTTTTTCAAGAGTTCCAGGTCTGCGAATATCTCCATAGTACCAATTATATTCCACATAGCGTAGATATGGAGTGGACATAATCCATATCTGTGGGCATTGATGACTTATCCCACTTCTAATGTCGTCGAGGATTTAACAGAGGCCAATAAAACCTGGCGTATACTTTGCAATGGTCATAATTGACCTTTATTTCTTCAACTCATGATTCGTTTGTCACTCATCACTTTGTCAGAACTAGTATAGTAACCACTCAGTTACCATAGCGACTATGGATAACTAGTTGAACACTGAACGACGACCAAACTTAGACTGTGCTCGTCAAATGCCGATTGCTTTATTTATACTCTCAACTGTCACCCTCACTTATACTTTGATGTCGCGACCTGCTTTGCACGACAATTATTTCAAAATTACCCGACGCTCGTTGTCACTCATCACTTTGTCAGAACTAGCATAGAAACCACTAAGTTACCATAGCGACTATGGATAACTAGTTGAACACTGAACGACGACCAAACTAAGACTATGCTCGTCATGCCGTCATGCCGAGGGCTTTATTTATGCTCTCAACTGTCACCCTCACTTATACTTTGATGTCGCGACCTGTTTTGCACGATAATCATTTCAAAATTACCCTACTCTAAAACAGGAGGTATAAAAATTTGTAGTAAAAATTTGTCATCCGGTCATTGTATTGACTGCACAATTGTGCAGTGATAAGATTAGAACCGCGTTTGTATGTATGAAGTGTTGACACTGATAAAAAATGTCTTGTGCACTTTATCAGTGATCATAAAATATTTATCTTAAAGTTTTACATTACACATATTTTTATTGCGTAAGTTGGCTGGTTTAATACAATATTATGTGAAGATATTATATAGTTATTTATTTGTATTATTTTCCTTATATTAAGAGGAATTTTAAATATGTTATTCTTAAATTTTAAAGAGGATGTATACATGTGAGTGATGGAATATCTCGAATCTCTGGTGGTAATACTATCAGAGAGTGTTTTACAGGGTTCTGTACTCGTCTCATTTGTAAAATTATATAAACGTTATAAAATAATAACGAAATTATAAAACTATTGCACTAACTGGTGGGTAGGTCTCTAATAATAATATGTAAGAGTCCATGTGGGTGGGTACCACCGCAATGTTTATTTTATACCGCCTAGCAGCAATGTGACGTAAAAAAATATATAAATTACCTGATTAGTACGCACCACAGACTCACCATTAGCTAAATACAGATATTTAAACCATGTAAATACACGTGCGTTGTCATTGATGGAACTGTCACTGCATCGCTTATTTCGACTTAAGGGCCTACTTTAAAACAATCAATACCACAACAATAACGAAACCTCCCTGCAAAACTTTGTCGTTCAGGTTCTATTTAAGAAGTGTATGTTGTTTAACAATTTGGTTTCAATGCACTACAAACTGTTTCTTTGTCTGTGAACAGGTATAAGAGATGCTTAATGCCGGGTGCTCGCTCGACTGTTAAGCCGGCGTCGGCGGGCGAATACTCTGCTTCCGATGAAGAATCGCAACTAAAAGTCTATCTGCAGAAACAGTTAGAAGAGGATGTGGCTAGGTATTCAAAAATATATTTAATTACTCATGACATCTATTGTCTTACTTTTCACTCGTATCAACTGTGCATTTCATATTGTTTTTGGACTCTTCTGGGATATATTATCTTAACGTAAATAGTAATCGCAACATTTGTCTGTTGGCCGCGTTATTTGTCTGCGTGAATCGTTGATTGCATTTGATGTGTCCTGTAACCGTGCCTGAGGCCGTCAATTAGTAATTCTGTATGTTTTTCGATTACATGTATCATGGTATTTGCTTGGGATAAAATTTTTCCTAGGTGACAAGTTATGTGGTATGCCCTATTCAATTTATCGAGTTCTTTGCTCAATCATAGTACACCAAAGCAATCAAAATACATATTCCAAGAATATATCAAATTTCAGAACGCGGTTTGTCCTACAGTAATAAATTCCGATTTTGGTTATGAATTTTAACAGACGGATTATGTTTTTTGTGTGTAGACACTGTTCAATACTTAAGCTGGTTTCATAGTCTCTTTACATTAGATTTCTTTAAAAAAATATTTATAAAAAAAAAATAAAACAAAAAACCCGACTGTGTCAAACCTGCCATCTTTATTAAATTCATCGAGGAACTGAAAAGATAGGAACAAGATTTTTATTTGAATATTGTATATTGGTTTTGAATAATCTTAGTTGACAGCGTGCACAAACGCAGTCAGAGGCATCTGCTCACTCCGAGATTTTGTTGCTCTACCTATATCACCAACTAAATTATGAGAAGTGAGCGTGTTATGTCTTTTTAGTTTTCTTTTTTTATAAACTACATGTGTGCCAAATTTCAGCCAAACCCGTCAAGCCGTTTTATCGTGAAAAAGTAACAAACTGACACAAACGCATTTATTTTATTTGTGTTATGTGATTTATTAGCATTTCCTATTCCAAAATCCAACAAAACATACAAGTAATAAATTCTTTATTTTGATACCACTCTCGACGTATTTTAATACATATTTTTTTTTAGATTAATTTTTGCCGCCAAAAATTCTTAATTTTGATGTTTTTTTTTTATTTTGATGTACCCGGTGCAGTGTCAGTCTCACGACTAAGACGAATCTATCGACACGCCGTTTTGGCGTACCAAAGAAATATACATACTAACACTTAAAAAACATAACCCTCCTTCTTTCGCAGTTGGGCAAAAAGTAGGCACCTCTCCGCCTTTTTACCCTAATAATTGCTTCACGCGTATAGAATTTATATTAATCTTTATCATCGTGTGCTATTGTTTAGCAAACAAAATGTACAGCTTCTGTCTCAGAAAGTCTTTAATAGTTGTCTCACATTACGTAAATTAATTAAGGACATGGTCCTGGGCTTTCCATTTTTAGATTTTTTTATCTATTGAACAGATTTTGTTGTCGCTGTTGTCTTAGTAACTCTTGGCCGGCTGTTACTATGTTTCTGAGGACATCTCAAAATGTTGTCGAGAGTATTTTTTTTACACTATTAGTTAAAGTTGTCGTAATGGTAGATTTTTTAAATGTTTTTTTTTTCAATATGCTTTTCGCTTGATTACTGCAAGAGACGTCGCAGACTACCCCATCTACACAATTCTTAGTACAGTAAAATATCTTAGACAAACTATGCGCCCATTTTGGTCAATCAATTATTTTATCCACATATTTCTGTGCACATTTTTAACACTCTTTTATTAGCTCCATATATGTGTATGTAACGAACACTTTAACTATGGTTTTGATTCCCTTCAAAACGTTGTATTAAATCGTATCAAGGGCCGATGGCAATTCAATATTTAAACTAAACAAACGCCGTGTAGAAAATCCAACTAAAAACTCGTAAGTAAATTTTAATAAAGAATAGTGTAAATAAGAAAAAAATTGAATTTATTTAAAAAAAAGCGTGGGCTGCTTTTTAGGATATTATTAAAATGATAATAATAATAATCCTTTTACTAATATTATCTGTCAATAAAATGTTTATAACTATTGAGACCATGCACCCCACGCTTTTTTTTAAAATAAAATACACTTTTTTATTTACACTGTTCTTAATTCAAGTTTTATTTACAATTTTTTAGTTGGATTTTCTATAAGGCGTGTTTTATAGTGTTTTTATTTAACTATTTTTTTCAGTTGGATTTCTATTACGTTTACGTTATTTGAAACATCCTTTTGTGTCCGACTTATATGCTTTTGCACATTTAATACTGTTTGTATTCATATTACTAATCCATATTATAAATACGAAAGTAACCTTATCATTGCGCTTTCACGGCTAAATCGCTGAACCAGTGTTGATAAAGTAGATCTCCATAAAGTGCTAAAAATTCTAACCCAGATACTTCTTTCTTTAGTAACCTTTAATTTACTCAAAACAAAGCAAAATGGACTTACACCACTTTCAAAATAAACGGTCCATATACTATAGACATAAATATTTAGTGATGTTCTTATATCACAACACTCCTCCTCAAATTTAGCATTTTACAAATTTAAATTTGGTATCAAGTACATCACTAAATAGCAAAATTTTTCATTACAAAGTAAAACTCTCTACAAAAACAGTTTTTCAATTAACTTTAAATCTACAATAGCAGTAGTTTAATATCAACTATTTTGTGCATTAGTTTTCCCTATATTCTAACACATAAATTGGTTTCTGAATTTTATAAACTTTTCTGTACCTAAACTCTTAGTCATTAAATCTGCTAAGTTACTATTTGAATCTATATACTCAATTCTTATAATATTCTTTTCAACCAAATCTTTAAGAAAATGAACTCTAAAATCTATGTGTTTAGTCCTTTTTGAATTTTCATAACTTTTAGACATAAAAATGGCTCCTACATTATCAACATAAAATAGAAATCAATCTTATAATTCAGATGTTGACTAAGCCCTTTAAGATTTATTAATTCTTGTGCTGTGGCTGCAGCAGCAATGTACTCAGATTCAGCTGATGAAAGAGCTACACAAGATTGTTTCTTTGAGAACCAAGCTATGGGATTTACTTCATGTAGAATCAAGCCTCCACCAACGCTTTTTCTATCATTTCGGTCTCCAGCCCAATCAGCATCCGAGAATCTATACAAGTTTTTATCAGTAGTCTTTTTAAATATAAGTCGTATCTTTTGTTTCCTTATAATAGCGCAGCACTCTCTTACTAGCTTTCCACAGTTGTTCATTCGGTTTGTCCAAATATCTACTAAGGTAAGACACTACAAACGTCAAATCTGGCCTTGAAGTAACAGTTAAATAGATTAAACTTCCAATCAGTTCACGGTAAGGTACATCTAAAATTTCTTCTTTGTCATTAACCTGTATATTGTAGTTTACTTCCATTGGTGTTTTTATATCTTTGCATTCACACATATTGTATTTGTTTAATATCTTCTCTATCATATTATTTTTTTTTGGTAATTAAAGTATCCTCATTTCTTTCTATTTCCATTCCTAAAAATTTATTAAATTTCTCCTAGATTCTTTGCAGTAAATTTCTTTTTCAGACCTTTCACTATATGTTCCCCATTTCCCAGAATTAAAATATCATCTACGTATATTAACATCCAACAATTATCCTTGTAGTACATACAATAGTCATATTCAGAACGTTGAAATCCATTATTCTTTGCAAAGTCATTTATAGTTTCATTCCAATATTTGGGCGACTCATCAAACCATATAGAGCTCTCCTTAATTTTAGTACTGTATTTGACTCTTTGATTTTTAAGCCCTGTGGTATTTCAATATAAACTTCTGATTATAATTTTCCATTCAAGGATACTGGTGGTATATCAAGTTGAATAATTTTCAAATGTTCTTGTATTGCTTTAGACAGAATGAACTTATTGTTGAATGTCTTGCAAAGGGTGCATAATTACTTTGGAAAATATCTTCTTTTTTTTGTTGGAAACCTCTCACCACTAATCTCGGTTTCTTCGTTCCATGCTCTTTTTGTTTAAAAATCCATTTTGTATCTATCGTTTTCTTTCCAGCCGGTAGTTTCTTCTCTTCCCAGGTTTCTAGTTTCTAAAGAGCTTTTAATTCTATATCAATAGCTTATCTTCACTCTTTATTATCTATTGCTTCTTCGAATGAGTTTGGTGTTGCAGCACTCAAACATATAACCATGTTAGACTCATATTCAATAAAATAAGTGGGACGTCTTATTATTCTTCCTGATCTAGACCTTGTTGACCTCTAGGTTTCTTTATTGCTGCTTCCATCTTCTTCTTCAGTTGCATTTTCATTTTCTGTATTTTAAGTCTCTGTATTTTCTCTTTCTGTATCTTGTATCTCCTGATTTGTTTGTTGTACCTTCTGATCCTTTTCTTCTTCTTTAATTTACTTTCCATTTATATTTTCTTCTTTTTCTTTGTATTCAAAAGCATTTTCGTCGAATATCACATCTCTTGACATAATTATTGTTTTATCTTCTGGATTCCACAATCTATAACCCACAGTACTGTAACCAACCATTCGTGTTAGTATTGCTCTCTTACTCAGTTTGGCTTGCTTTGGTACAATAGTAGGCCACGCTTTTGAGCCAAAAATTCGAAATCTTGACATGTTATTATGTCCAATATTTCACGAAACACGGTGTTTTGAAATTTATTGCCTGTGATGGAGATCTGTTCAATTGATAAGCAGCACATTGAATTGCTTCATACCATAAAAACTTAGGTAGATTTGTCTCTGCAAACAAAGCTCTGGTTTTATCACACAAGGTTCTGTTAAAACGTTCAACGACACCATTTTGCTGTGGTGTGTAGGGTAAGCTGTATTCTAAATTTATGTCTTTATTTCTACAAAAATTCTTCAGCCTATTAGCAGTATACTCTCCACCGTTATCGTATCTTATTCTTTGTACCTGTTTCATTTTCTAATTTTATTACATAATAAATGAATTTTTCAATAGCTTCAGATTTAAATTAATAGATATACCACACAGAAATGGGAATAATCATCGATTATTGTCATAAAATATTTTTTACCATTGAGTCCGCAGTCTTTGATTGGTCCTGCAATGTCAGTATGTAACATCTCTGCTACTCTTTTAGATGTTGGTCTCAGTATTGACTTAAATCTTAATCTTACGTCTCAGGATGACGAGCGCAGTGGATTGCCATACGGTGCTTTGTAGCTCAAGGTGCTGGATGGTGTTTCTGCTTTTTATGGGTGGTCGTATCGCTTACCATCAGGTGAACGGCATGCTCGTCTCGTCATGCGCAGCCATAAAAAAACAAAAAAAATAAATGCTGCTCTGGTAGCTTTACCTTTATGCAGGCACTGCATATTTTATTAGACACTGGTAAATGCATAATGCATAAACCCTTTCGATTTAAGTCACCTAAACGTTTATGTCAAAGGTTGGTAAGAACATAATTAGAATCGTTACATTTACCAATATTACAATTTTCATAACTAAGTTTTGCATTTAATTTGTATAATTTTCCTTCAGAATAACAAACAATGTGTGTATTTTTGCCTTTTATCACAACTTTTGACTTATCAAAATGCAAATTAAATCTTGCCTCTGTAATTTTTTTCACTGACAATAAATTAAAGGTTATATTTTGAACAATTAATGTTTCAATATAAATTTTTGTATATAAATTTTAAGGTTCCCTTTTTATTACTTATTATGTGCTGACCATTAGCAACATATTATATCTTAACACTGTATTGTAAAATGTTAATATTTGTTAAATATTTTTCATACTTATCGCTTATTATATGTTGAGTACAACCTGAGTCTACAATTGTAATATCTGACTTATTGTCGAGTAGCTTTTGCCCACGGCTCCGCCCGCGTTAAAAAGTTTTTCCGGGATAAAAGTCCCGCTTTATGTTTTCCCGGGATAAAAAGTAGCCTATGTGTTAATCCAGGACATGGTATACCCGTGTGCCAAATTTCATCGAAATCCGTTCAGTAGTTTTTGCGTGAAAGAGGAACAAATATCCATACATCCAAACATCCATACATTCTTACAAACTTTCACCTTTATATTATTAATAGGATTAATAGGATAACACTGAGTAATGTCTCACTAGCAATAAGGCCAATGTCAGGCTTACCGATAAGTGATGATTCTTAGTTTTGCATATCTCGACCACGATAGCCTCTTCCACGAAATCTTCCCCTTGATCTTAGTCTTCTACCTCATGTCTCTTGATTTTTTCTGTGTTGTTGACCTCTGTCGCTTATTCTGTCCTTTTCTTTGCACTCCTAACTTTTATGCCCGTTCGTGCCGCATGTATAGCATGTTATAAAAGCACTTTCTGTACTTCTGCTATCTATATTTATTTTAGTTTCAGCATCTAATAGCCTCGCCTTTACAAAATCAAAACTTAACTTGTTTTCTGTTGCCATTGTTTCTAAGGAAGTGATGACAGGATTGTAGTCTTTTGGAAGGTATAACAAAAGATAACAGATTTTATTTTCCTCATCAACTTTTGCCTCTATAGCGGAGAGATCGTTAATTATCGAGCATAATTTTATGAAGTAAGTCTCAAGAGGCTCGTTACACTTTAAAGTTATCAGTTAACGTTTAAGATAAAAACGATTGAATACACTTTTCCTTTCAAATGTATCTTCCAGTAACTTTAAGATATCTTTAGCCGTAGTGCCATTTTTGATGATTTCTATATATCTGTCGGAAACACATTGCGCAATTATTGATTTGGATTTTGCGTCATCTTTGCTGTAGTTTGGTGTTTGCTCTGCTTGGATATTTGCAAGTACATGAGCAACTTGCTTTTGTTCCAGGAATAATTTCAGGCGAAATTTCCACGTACCGAAGTTAGATTTTCCGCGAGACATGGTAATAATGAGATCGCAGCCCCCGATGCCATTGACATTTTTTGATATCGAAGTGGATCGCAACCCAGTTTTACTTCTTTTGCGTTATATTGGTACAACCACGCTCTGCTACCATGTTGAGATACTAAACGCGTGTATTTATAATAAAGTGTTTATAACTATTTATAAACTTCAACATATAAAATGAACATATCTTTGACAGACCGGTAGTACAAGAGAGAGAGGCGGAAACATTAATACATAAACAATAAGTTTTACAGATAACAAATAAACTCATTTGCAAAAAAACGGGCACCTAAGCAATGAACCATTTCAAATGTTACTATTGGTTTGTTTGATAATTATAGGTAGTTTTACTTTCACAATTTTGTAAATTAATAAGCAAATAATCGTTTTCGTCAGTATTATCATAAAATTTTGATAAAATTTATGGGTTTTAATGCTAAAGTTCACTAGTAGTGTATGCTCGCTAGTAGTGCATATGCTCGTGAAGTAAAAGTTAACAAAGATTTTTGTTTGTTTTTTCTTTAATAAAGTAAAAGCAGATAAATGTTTAGTATCGAGTGTGACCCCCTCTAGCTGAAATCACAGCTTGAATTCGTCTGGGTATGCTAGCGAGGATATCCCGGATACTTGCTTGCGGAATACGTTCCCACTCCGCGGTAATCACATTCTTCAGCTCTCTGATGGTTTGCGGAGCCGGTTGTACTGATCTCACGCGTCGTTTCAGAACGTCCCAGACATGCTCTATAGGATTGAGGTCGGGACTTCGAGCTGGCCAATCCAAACGACGAATGCCGACCTCTTGCACATACGCTTCCACATCGCCAGACCGGTGGGCGCGAGCGTTGTCGTCCATAAAAATTGAGTCTTCGCCTAAAGCGGCCAATGCGGGTTGTGCATGAGGAATAAGAACTTCCGTTATGTATCGATGTCCAGTCAGTGAGCCGTTTTCAATGAAGACTAACTCTGTACGATCCATTGAATTTATTCCTGCCCAAAACATAATAGAGCCCCCACCATAAGGTGTGATTTTTTCAAAACAAGCCTCTGCAAAGCGTTCTCCTCGTCTTCGTAGCACTCGCCGACGTCGATCTTCACCGAACAGAGATATCCTGGCTTCATCGGAGAACAATACCCTATTCCAGTCTTCTTGAGTCCATGACTCACAATTTCGAGCAAACCTAAGCCTGGCAACTCTGTGCTCACGGAGTAACTTAGGGCCGCGGGCCGGGCGATGACTGCGTATATTGGCCGCAAGCAGCCTCCTGACCGTCCATAGACTAATATGCACATTTCTTACTTCTTCGAGGTTGTTCTTAAGGTCCACATACGAAGACTTCGAATTTCTCAATGCGCGACTCACAAGAAAACGATCATCCCGTGGTTGGGTACATGGTTTTCTTCCAGAACCAGGCCTTCTCTCGACGGAACCGGTGTCTTGATACCGCTGCCAGGTCCTTTGAACCGTCGAGCGACTCACACTTAGCCTCTGAGCCACGAAGCATTGGCTGCAGCCCTCTTCGAGCAGCGCAATAATTTTGGTAGCTTTTACCACTTTCTCTAACATTATTGAGACAGCTAAACAGCAATAAATGAAGCTTTGACAATTAAGAATATGAAATAAATTCATAAAAATTGACTAAAAGTTATGAAAACCGATATTATCTTTTGGAACTTCGCACCAAAATGTAGGATAAAAAGTGGTTTTCTGTAAAAACGAGCATCAAACGAAAATTTAAATTTAGAACGTACTGTTTTAAACAGCACGGCATTTTTAAAACCGGCCAGTAACATGTACAAATGATTGAAATAATTATGGTACCATATTTTTTTTAAAAAGAATTAAAATCCAAACCGCCCGTTTTTTTTGCAAATAAGTGTATATACCATAGACATAAATATTTAGTGTTGCTCTTATATCGCAACAAATATGCCTGCAATATATTGTTAGAAGTTGAAACGTGTAGTATTAATGTTATACGCATTGTTTTCATGTATTGTTGAGACTATGTTACCTCAATAGTAATTCCAATGCTGATTGCATTGGAATTACTATCTTCGAGATTCTTATAGAGAATTCCTTCAGGTATGTAGGTTTCCTCACGATGTTTTCCTTCACACGTAACTTCGAAAAGCCAGAGGTGTGTCCCTTCAGTTTTGAACCTCCAAACATTATCTCGGCAGCCATTCCCAACTAGATGATATCTCAGTAGTAATGTAATTTGTGGTCGCAGCAGCTTAAGTAACGTTGCTTGATTATGTTACTAACAATATTTATTATGAGTGTCAGCCGCTTGGTGTGGTGTTCATCATGTGAATATTTGTTGCAGAATTTTTGATGAGTCCATATATTCTGATCTTGAAGTGGTTTGTGGCAAGTTAAAAATACTAACTCATTCTTGTATATTAAAAACACGCACCCACAAATTTTATCACAAGCTTAAAAGTATTTTGCATGTGAATATTGGGCGCAATACTTTTGATGAAATATATTCTTTCATAAGGTACGAGTAGCTGTATTCAAAATTAATGTTTTTCAGCAATTTTGCCCATACTTATGTCTGCTTATTCTGTTACAGCGACGTTTATACGGAATGCGACATACAACATGAAGAGAGGGAAATAATAGCATACTTAAATGAAAATTTTAATATTGTACGTTCTGTCGCAAGCGCGTCGTCGTGGAACCCAAAGGAACATACAGCAGAGACGGAAACATTTTACGCTCCGAAGTGTACTATAAGCCCACACAGTGAAAAAGGCAGCCAAAAAACAATAAGCTCTAGTCCAAGCACCGAACTAACGAAAGAGTATTACGCATTGGTGCCCATTAACGACCATCTAGACAAAGAACTTATCGAACAGGATGCGCTTTCTAATGCATTTCTATCAATTATAAAATCACAAGTCGATGATAAAGTAGAAACAAAAGTTTCACAGCCTAACAAGCCTACTTCGTTGTCACTTTCTAATCATATATCCAAAACAATCAAATATTCTAATACTTACGATATTATAAGTTCAGATCGTGTAACAGATAACGTCCCCAAATCCGAAAGGAGTATTGAAAAACATTCAATCGCCGCCACTAGTCAAGAGTCGAAATTAAATACTACTTCCTTAAGTAATGACCCTGCTGATACCGTTAATAAATCCTGTCCGCTGGTCGGAGACAAATTAATAGATCCTACATATTCACCAGATAGCTTAATTACGGACGAACCGAGTAGTTCATCAGATTACTTATCAGCTACTTACACTTGTTCGCCGGGGGCTGGCTCTTCTGGCTGCTTTGCTCAATTAAATGTTGGCGATAGCAATACAAAAATGGAGAATACCTTCACAGTATCGGATTCCGGGTTGGAAACTCCCGGAATATTGGAATGCATTAATAGCCATAAAGATGTTACATTAACGGATATATCCTTAACGGAAAGCACGGTTCACGATCTAACTGCAGATGAGGCAACTAATTCTAATTCTAATTCCCAAGAAACAGTCCATACTCCATTAACAGACTTGAAAGAATTTCATAGACTGAAATTGTTTTGTTTGCCACATTCAAAATCTCTGGGGGGTATGTCTTCAGAAAAGGAAATTAATAGCCAGGTCACCGATAACAGGTCTGGCTTAGTCAAAGAAGAAATGTGTGGAAAATCATCTAAAGAACAAAAACAGAGGCAAAATGAAGAAATTGTTATATTGGAATCTTCTTCTTTATCATCTGAAACCGGTTCTTGGGAATCAGTGTTCCCACCGAAGTTGTCCGAAAAAGATGAGTCTGAAAACACTGTACCCGATGGACAATCTTCAAATGAAAGTAATCCGAATACGAAACCAGAAGCTATGAGTTCGAACGATATGTATGCAGAAAAGTTTAATTCTGATATAAGTCAAACACACTTCAAATCTACTTCTTGCTTTATTGATGCTGCAAGTTTAGTGGAAGAGGAAACTGAAGCTCTTGATTTACAAACTGAACTAAGTGAACCTATCAAAGAGGTTAATATGGACACGTTACCAGCACCTAGCCAACCAGTACCATGTTCAACTATAAAAACAGACATAAGCCCAAATGATTGGTCAGAATGCAATGATAACGATGATTCATTAGAACAACAAGACCAGAAAGACCCAGATTCAATGCAAAAAGATTTATCTCCCACCATCTTTGAAATGACTCCTATAACAGAAGATTCTTTGTGTGCAAATGCTTTTGAAGATACAAGTACCGCTGAACAAAAGAACAATAACGATAAAGAGGAACCTTTTCATGCTAGTTCAGTTTTTACGACTAGCACACCACATAACTCTATAATGTCAGTGAAAGCTTCCGACTTAAGGCTATATGGTTCTGACAACAAATTTAATGTTGCATTAAATCCACTAAAGTTCTTCGAATCATCACCAATCGTATCTGGCGGTGCCTCTATTGAAGATCATTTGCCCCAGCTAGGCGATAGTCACACGGGGAGTCCGTTACTGAAACGGAAAATTGAAAATGTTCCTATTGTTTCGGGAGCTTACACACTAGAAATAGAAAATCAAAATAATGATCAAGGAAAACCGTCCAAAATATCCAGTGCTCCCGCTTGGGTCGTCGACATGTCTACCGGATTGAGTACAGATAGTAGTATGCTCGATGAAAGGGTAAATTCAAAAATTAGTGGCGACAATACTAACGATAATATGAAAATGAATCCCAAGTCCACGAATATCGCTAATCCCTGCAACAAAAGTAGAAGTTCTGTTGACTCTGATAGTAGTGAAAGATCCAGTCATAAATTTTATATAGACCTGTCAAGTTTACCTGATCCGCTCCTTGCAAAGACTCATACAGAACCCGAAAGTGTAACTGAGAAAAAAAATATTTTTACCATGTACATAGATTTGGGAGACAAATCAGCGCTGAAAGAAATGCCAGCAAGACTATCGTCACTAAATAAAAAAGGCAATACTCAAACAGAAATCCCTATCAATGTTAACAAAAATACCAAAATGGCCAAAGCACCGGCTAGTGAATCTCCTGCGGTAAAAACTTGTTCCACCAGTTTGTCAACTTTTGAAAAACTAGAATCTTTATGCAATGATCCTAACATCAGTATTTCCGAGATTATTAACATTCCAGAAAGTGACAAAACTGCATTACCTTCTAAAGATACTTCGGAAATTCGTTTGGCTGTTACAGATTTAAGTTCGCACAACTTCAGTGATAAAGTACCTACAATAGAAGAGGAACCACCTATGGAAGAATCGTCAAAGGATTCAAATGACCTTTTTGTTAAATTGTCAGATTTGGACAGACCCATTTCTAAATTTTCTGACTTAGAGCAGCGTATTCCAAAAATAGACTCAACTATATCCATAAGTGAAGAAAAGACTTGGGAAACAAGGATGACACGGTCGATTCCAGATAACAGTTGGGGCGATTTAAATCTGAGCGCCAACTCCAGGTCTATCGATATCATAAGTTCATTTCATTCAGAAAACGCAATGAGCTTAAATCGCTTGTTTCCTCACTTAAAAAATGAGTTCAGTAGAAGTGTTCCCGGATCGTTATCAAGCCGAACGCGATCTCCTTTGAGATTAGGAAATTCCGTCAGTACCGGCGAAATGGAGGAGCAAGCATCGGACATGTCAGATATCAGCAGCGTCCAAAGTAGTATTTGTCGCTCCGTAGTCGGTAAGGCATATCACCTACTTAAAGTAAACTATTACTTACATTTGGTCAATAATTCATTAAAATTAGTATGATGATGGTTTCAGAAAATAGCACAACTGAAGAGACAAGTCAAACTTCAAGCCTCGTAGGCAGTTGTCAATCTCGACTCGGGCAGGACCTTCTTCGCATGTTCTTGGAAGAGATAGCTCCTGATGTCATAGTAGAAGTATCTGGCAAGCGGATTAAAGCGCATAAATGTATATTGTCTTCCAGGTAAACTAAGTTTCATAACTTTTGTGGCTGCAAATTATTTAATTGTTGATTATTTAATTATATTGTTTTGATGTGCAGGTGTCAATTTTTCGCTGGAATTCTAAGTGGTGGATGGGTGGAAAGCGCCGGAAACGTAATTGCTTTACCTTCGTAAGTATTTAGTATTGATATTTAAATGGTAATGGTCATTATTTTGCTTGAAATAATAAGGTTATGCATTATAATGTGAGTGGACGATAGCCCAGTTCGGAATGGAACGGTCTGCCAAGACAATGTCCGGTGGTTCAAACTCAGAGGCACACACCTCTTGTCTTTCGAAGTAACGTGTGTATTGTTAATCAATTATTGCTCGCTTTAACGGTGAAGTTAATCACCGTAAGGAAACCTACACATCCGGGAATTTTCTATATAAGTATTTCTAGGGTACGTAGTCTGCCAACCCGCACTAGGCCGGCATGGTGGACTTAAGGCCTAACCCCTCTCAGTAATAGAGGAGGCCCGTGCTCGGTAGTGGACTGTATAAAATACAGGGCTAATTGCATTGCATGCATTGTATCTGAATTTGGAATATTGTGATTTTAGTAAAGAAAAAATAAGTTTTTATAAAATGTTTGATGTTTCAGATTTTCGTATAACGTAGTACATTTCGCGATGTGTCATATATATTCCGGATTATCGGCGATACCAGACACAATTAGTATTCTGGAATTGGCTACTTTAGCAGACATGTTGGGCCTCGAGGGTCTGAAGGAAGCTATTATGTTTACACTCAAAGCTAAATACTGCCACCATTTCCACAGGGTAAATATTATAAATTTCTCATGCATGTTAGTTGCAAGTATAGCTGAACACATTTTGGCATTTTTTTTTGTTTATAATTTTCTGTTAAAAAAAAACAATGATTGCGATATGCTTTTTTTTTTGTTGTAAGTCTTCACCATTATTCATAACATGCTCACAATTTATTTTCATTTCGTTTTTGTAATGTTTTAGCCGTGTGCGGTGTGTATAGCTGGCGTGTTGGAATGTTTTCCACTTTCTTCAGCGTATGGATTAGACGATTTGTATCGGAAATGTCTGCGATGGATTACGAAGTACTTTACCAAAGTGTGGCCGACTAAAGCGTTTGCCACTCTCCCGTCCGAGCTCTTAGAGAAATGCTACCAACAACATATCGTGCATTTGACCGCGGAGAATATTGTTGATACTGTATATGGATGCGGCGTGACTGGTGAGAGAACATAGTAAATCTTTTGACCCAAGCGTCCTCACGTCGGGGGACCGAACTCCGGACCAGGGAGATGAAAATACTTCTTTAGCGGTCCCCTGACGCGACGACGGTTGGGTCAAAATATTACTAGGTACTTATACGACAAAGACACTATTATTATTTTACTTTTTAGAGATTTTTTGTGTCGGGGGTTATTTATTAATACTATGCATGGTATTTATTGCTTTAAAGTAGATCCTAATAATATTTTCCATTTTAAGCAAATATTCACGACTGAAGTCAAATGAGTCGATACCTACAGTTACCGTACTAATAAAAAAAGGTTCTTTAGCAGTTCAGATTTTAAATTAATTTGCAGGTTTCATCATTTTTCCATATTGATTTACATCACAAGCAGATACATTGTTCAGTTCGTATCCGTTGTCTCGCTTAGTTACGAATTGGTAAAAGACAAACATATCATATTTATTATCATGGTATAAGATAATTATTATATCCGACCAAATTTGGCCTTATTAATATTGTGTTCCGCGTTTTTAGTTTCTCCCCATTTTAGCTGCCCTAAGTTAGTGGCTACTAAATACGAATATCCCATATTTATACTCAAAGTACATACATATCAAATTTCACCATAATCGGTTCCACGGTTTATTTTAGTCCCCTTTTAACCTCCTTATTTATGGATAAATAAAAACTGAAAACTGAATTTATTTTTAAGTTTCAAGACATCCCCAAACCAAATTAAAATAGAATTAGTTCAGCTGTTTAATTTCTCTCCCCTTTTACCACTCTCATTTTGGGGTTAGTTAAAAAATTATATCAATTATTTTCAAGGTTTACGACATCCCCAATCCCCATACTGTGCAATACAATCGAAGCAACATTATTTTCTCCCCTCTTTTAGCCCTCTTAGTAAAGGCCTTAAAAATAATGTCTCATAATGTCTTTATGGTAATAGATATTCCCATACCAAATTTCATTACAATCAGTTCAGGCGTTTAGTTTCTCCCCCTTTCATCCCCTGTAGTCAGAAGTAAAAGAACACATTGAAAATCCCATATTTGTTTTCCAGGCTTAAAATATTCCCATACCAAAGGACACGGGTGATATTGCGCTTGACCTTACACTTATGAAACATGTATCAATATTTTTCTTCTATTTTTATGTCTTCCATTTGGAAATATTATAATAATTGTATTACAATGGGGACAAGAAAATAAATTATTTTATGAATTATAACTAACTTCCTGTATCGAGATCATCAGACTGTCCTCTACAATGCTACTAGTTATTAACACGAATTTAGTAGTATCGATTTAAAACTTATTTCGTCTTGGAATTTTTATTGCATTATTTATTTTATCATCGTTTATGTCACATACCAACTTAGAGCGTTGGTTACTCAAAGTATACCAAGCATGTATGACAAGAATAATATTGACATATTAATTATTCTTTGGGGGGACCTATGTTCAATAGTGGCTTTTTAAATGCTGAAGAAGACGAATTAGTAACTATAGGCATTTTAGAATTTACGGGCTAAGTGCGGAAAAAGGAGCCCCACAACATGAACAACATGAACATGAGGTATTTTAGAAATTAAACTAAAAAGACATTTTTATTTCTTTACTCCCATTGTACAGACAGATTTTTCTTTCTAATTTGGAAATAGTCCTAATATACCTATAAAATAATGCATAAATTATCTCTGTAACACTAAGCCCACAGTTCTATGAAGCTTGGCCAGTATCCTTCAATAACAAAATTATGTCTTATGTTTGTTTTCTAGGTAATTGAGATATCTCCCTACTAAATTTCTTTAATATCGGATCAGCGGTTTTGTTTCTCCCTTCTTTTACCCCCTTAATTAGGAGTTAATAAAAAAATCAATATCTCAAGTTGTTTTCAACATTCAAGATAAATACCAAATTTCATTACAATCGGTTTAGCGGTTTAGTTTCTCTCGTTTTACCCCCCTTGAATAGTACTTGATAAAAAAAATGCATACCCCATGATTGTTTTCAACATTCAAGATATCTCCACACCAAATTTTATTAAAATTAAATGAATGAAATGAAATCATTTATTCGAATCCATAAAATGTTAAATGTTACCTATATTCAGACAATTTTTACTGTAACACCAGTTCGGAAAGCAATTTCCACCAGAGAAGAATGGGCAAGAAACTCTAGGGTTGCTCTTTTCAAAATCAGTTCAAAGGTATAAATTAGGTACAGTGCATAATACAAATATACATATAAAGATTTCTATCATGTTTAGAGCAGTTCATATATTTACTTGCATAATAATAAATTCTCAATTCCCATTCGAGTGTATAACCCTCTCAGGAATCACACAATAATTTGGTGATCTATACTTGTCCAATAAAGGCAAAGAACACACCCTGCAAGTTTCAGATCTCTACGGTCAGAGGTTTGGGCTGTGCGTTTAACCGTCAGTCAGTCATTCAGGACAAAGCATTTTACATGTATAGATTGATAATACAATGCTGTAATTAATAAAGAGAATCTACTATCAGTAACTCGAGGGAAACATTGTCAGCTGATGTATGTAATAGAAGCTCTCGCCTAACACCTGCGTTATAACTTTCAAGGCATCAGCTGACGGTTTTTGCCCCGGCATACAGCCAGCTGACATATATATTTATTCATAGTTGCGTATAAGCTATCATCAGGTAAATTTGTAGTTGAGAGGAAATTACTGAAATGATATATTTTTTTTACATGTTTGATTGACCAGCTGACGCATAATGCCCCAAGTTACTGTCAGCTGATAATTTTTTTCTGCAAGGTATCGGGTTAGCTACAATTTAAAATGATTCTTAGTTGGGAGGAAATGACTGAATAATATTTTTTTTTTCTACATCTTTGGGAGGCTACCATCGCTCATGGCACCCACGGAGCCGAAGCTGACGTTCACGAGGCTTTATGATACACGTCTCTGATGCGTCTCACCAATTATCGTTTGAGAGAAACTTGGTAATCGAAATCTGTCACTGGCCCACGGACCATAAATTACATGTCGTACTAATATTATAAACGCGAAAGTTTTAAGAATGTATGGTTGTGTGAATGGATGTTTGTTCCTCTTTCACGCAAAAACTACCGAACGGATTTCGACGAAATTTGGCACGAGGGTAGATCATGTCCTGGATTTAATACACATGCTACATTATTACCCGGGCAAAAGATAAAGCGGGAATTTTATCCCGGTTTTTTTTTTCTCGCGAGTCGTTATGGCTAAACCACTAACCGATTTCGATGAAATTTGGTAGGAAAGTCGTTTACGACCCTGGGAAGGACATGGGGTACTACTTATCCCTGGAAAATCGTTTACTGCGAGTGGAACTGCAAGAAAACAAGTATAGAGATAGTTCGAGGTCCAGAAGAGGACATAGGCTACTTTTATTCCGGAAAAAAATACCCGGAAATTTTCTCTCGGATTTCATTTTTTCGCGAGTGGAGCCGTCACAGCCAAACTTCTGGACTGCTTTCGTTGCATTTGGTAGGGAGATAGTTTCAGTCCCTGGGAAAGATCTAGGCATCTTTTTATCCCGGGAAAATATAAACCGGGACTTCTATCCCGGAAAGTCTTTTAACGCGGGCGGAGTCGCGGGTAAAAGCTAGCATTATATGTGTACGAGTCTAGCGCATTTAAATAAGAGATAAACCTGTATTTCCAGTGGCATCCCTACAGAACAGCAGATGGGCGGAAACAGTGGCCCGAATGTGTCGTCGCCTCGTGAACGCGGCCGCGCACTTCGCTGCGCCGAGGCTGGTGGCGACGCTGCGAGCAATCGCGTCGACGCCGCCCGACGCGCCGCCGCCTGCACGACAGGCGCTCAACGACTGCCTCGCCGCTGCCATAGAGTGGGCACCACCCGATGAAGCATGCCGCGCTTATGCATATCTATCCGATGTAGTAAAGAGTTTGAAGAGTCAACAATACGCCAAACCGGATCTGATCACGAATGCCAATCAGGGGACCAAGACCGGATCCAACAATCTCCTATACAGCCACGCGGCTAGCTGGCGGCTCCAGTCTGAAGGAGCTCTGGTTCGAGCCGCCCCGCGCGTAGTCGGTATTCAAGCTTTCCAGGACCTACCCCCCGAACTACGTAAAAGGTTGCGTGAACTTGGTTGTATTATGTATGGGACGCAAGCCATGCCTGTGACTACATTAGCGAATCAAGATAAAAAAAGTCGCAGCACCTATCACAACCAGGCAAGTAAGACTCATAACACAACTGGAAGTTGTAGCTTAGATATTGATCAAGTCCGGGCGTCATTTGTTCCGTATGCTTCCAAGCCCACCACTCATGTCAGCACTGTGGACATTTTGAAAGGCAATAATGACTTGAAGAAGTCAAGCCGCTCCAATCCGCCAAAAGTGAGGACAACGAAGGCTCAAGAGGAACGAGCCAAATTTAATCTGACTAAAAAACAAATGCGCGTTAATGGCAAGACGGGCGCGTCCGCAAAGCGGGTATATGAAAATGCTAAGCCGAGATATCTAGAACCACGGTTGTGTAAAGAAAACGAGAAAAAGGGAATTGCGATTAATAAATTAGTTCCCAAAATTATGTCGTCAAGTGAATCGTCTCGCAATTCGAGCCCGATCCAAGTTCGCAATTTACGCACGAGTCGTACTAAAACACAGCATATGTTCGAGAAACCACCGCACGCTATCTCACAGGACAGCCTCGCCACCTCCTCGCGGCCCAGAACTGCGGAACCCTCCACCGACTCTCTCAGCGAATCTCAAAATGGCAACAAATATGCTACTTACACCAAAGCAAAACACCCCTCCAAAGGGTCCATCGAATGTGAGTAACGATTTTAATGATGATAATTGAACAAGATAATATTTTTTCTATACTTCTAGTGCAACATCCATACTTACCTGTATAAAAACAACTTTAAACTTTTTATAAAAAAATAAACCTACTTCAAAACCACTACAAATCAAAAAATAATTAAAATTTTTATTCGCTTAGTATTTACGAATATTTGGAGTCTATGCCTAATTTAAATTGCCAGCTAAGCTAAGGAAATGCACGAACAAATATACGAAAACATTTTTCAATTTTATTTTAATTAGGCACCGACTCCAAATATTCGTACCTATATACTAAGCGAATACAAATTATAATTATTTTTTTATATGACTGGTTTCGAAGTCGGTTAATTTTTTGTTAAAAAGTTAATATTTATAGCTTTTTTATTAGTTAATTATGAAATGGTGCAAACAATAAATCATAAATATACGATTGCAGCATTCGCAAGTCATCTGCTGTTAGTTATTGAAGAGTTCCACTGTGTATTTCCAACGATCTACATCAGATCTTCATAAATCATATACTAAAACCTTCCCTGAAAAATATATATTTGAACATCCAAAAACCACATCCAAATCGGATCAGTGGTTTTTGAAAAAACCGCGACCATACAAATTTACATACATACATACGGATCGAATACAGAACCACATTTTTGAAGTCGGTTAAAAATACAAATTATTGCTTTGAATTAATCTTGATCTTAGTTGAAACATACATTAAAAAAATAATATGGCTTTTGTTTCTTCTAGCGATTAAATCATCGAAGTATCCTACTATCGCCCAAACGAGCCTCCTGCATGGCAAGATGAAAACGAAAATTCCAGTGCACACGCATCAGAATCATAAAATGGCGAATCCGGATCATAAGCCTGCTTCGGAATCCACGAAGCGCATCACGCCGTCCATGGCCGCAGTAAACGCGAACGTAAAGCCGCGAGGTAAGCTCAACGAAAGGAAGGTGACAGGCTCTCTAATGAACGCCACCAAATCTAGTTCTGCCAAGATGGTCCCTAAACTGGTGAAGGATTCAGTAAACCATAAGAGCGGCACGAAAAAGCACGTACATGCGAAACATTCGGACAGGCATGATGAAAACCAGTCGCATAACGAATTCCCAGTGATGGAACGGTCAGGCACATTTTTGAAAGATGAGCCTACATTCGGCGAGAAAACCACGAATATAGACATAGGCCCATAAGTCATTACATCTCAGGCCCACTTACTTATAAAGATCATAAATAATTTGATGACAGGAATTGATCAGTAAATAAATTTGGTACATACCCTGTATAATGATAAAATAAAATTAAGGGTGATTAGGGTACCTTATTACAAGCTAGTGCTATGTCCCATATTATTATATATAATTGTTAATTTAAATGTTATGCTACATAATTTAATAGTTGGTAAAAGACATGTATTTTCTAATACTCGACACAAATATTCTCGTAGTTCAGGAATTCTTCCATTTAAATTATTTCGAACTAGTTTTCGCGGTTCCGCCCGCGTAAATGTTACCCCGGGATGAAATTCCTAGTGAGTACTTTTTCAGAATAGAAGAAACCTACGGACAGGCAGTTACTTCCACACTCATAATGTTAATATAGAGACATCAGTAAATACCATTATGAAATACATTTGCCAGATCTCATATTTTTCCAAAATAAATAGTTTTAAATCTAAATTCCCAGAGAACAAATGTAACATTTCATTTGCTTCTAAATATTAATTATACTTAATCTGAAACAAAAGATACGTTACAAATACAAGAACTGATTGACATCAATGGCACCCTGTTTATCATAGACATTTTTTGTCACTACCAATTTACATTATGGTCGAATCGACTAGTTCATCAGGATTACTCATCAGCTACTTACACTTGTTCGCCGGCGGCTGGCTCTTGTGGCTGTTTTGTTCAATTAAATGTTGGCTATAACAATACAAAATGGAGAGTACCTTCACAGTATCCGAATCCGGGTTGGAAACTTCCGGAATATTGAAAATGCATTAATTTGTCATAATGATGTTACGTTAAGCGATATATTATCCTTAACGCAAAGCATGGTTCACGATCGAACTGCAGAAAAGATAACCAATTCTAATTCCCAAGAATCAGTCCATACTCCATTAACAGACTTGAAATGATTTCATAGACTAAAATTGTTTTGTTTGGCACATGCAACATCTCTGTCTGTCTCAAGACATACCCGTCTTCAGAAAAGGAAATTAATAGACAGGTCACCGACAACAGACCTGGTTTAGTTAAAGAAAAAGTGAGTAAACAATTTATCCAAAGAAGAAAAACAGAGGCAAATGGAGAAATTGTTATATTGGAATCTTCTTCTTTATCATCTGAAATCGGTTCTTGGGAATCAGTATTTCCACCGAAGTTGTCCGAAAAAGATGTGTCTGAAAACACTGTTTTTGATGGACGATGTTCCAATGAAAGTAATCTGAATACGAAACCAGAAGCTATGAGTTCCGACGTATGAATACAGAAAAAAATAATTGTGATCAGTCATAAATACTTCAAATCTACTTCTTGCTTCATTGATCCTGTAAGTTTAGTGGAAAAGGAAACTAAAGCTATTGATTTGCAGAAGAAGAAAGATCAAGATGGACACATTACCAGCACCTTGCCAACCTGTACCCTGTTCCACTGTAATAGCAGATATAAGCCCAAATGATTGGTCAGAATGCATGAGACGTGAAAGACCAAGATTCAATACAAAAGATTTAGCTCCTACCATATTTGAAATGACTCGACGAAAGACTAGAAGATTATTTGTGTGTAAATGGTTTTGAAGATAAGAGTAACACCGAACAAAAGAACAATAACGATAAAGAGGAACCTTTTCTTGCTAGTTCAGTATTTAAGACTAGCACACCACATAACTCTATAATGTCAGTGAAAGCTTCCGACCTGAAGCTGTACGGTTCTGGCAATGAATTCAATGTTGATTTTACTGGTGGTAGGTCTCTCATATGTCAGAGGCCGTCTGGGTGGGTACCACCGCAATGTTTATTTTTACTGCCACACAGCAATGTGCATGCACTGTTGTGTGTCGGTTTAATAGACATTGTAGCCAGTATAACACCGGACATAATGAGACTTATCATCTTATGTCTCAGGATGACGAGCGCAGTGGAATGTCACACAGTACTTTGTAACTCAAGGTGCTGGAAGGTATTGCTACTGTGTATGAGTGGTCGTATCGCTTACCATCAAGTGAACGGCATGCTCGTCTCGTCATTGTCATAAAAAAAATGTTGCACTAAAGGAGGGTGAGAGTAATATTAGATAACAACTACAAAAGTTTTTTGAAACATCACCAATCGTATCGGAAGGGCAATGCTTCTATTGAAGATCATTTGCCTCAGCTAGGCGATAGTCATACGGGGATTTCGTTACTGAAACGGAAAATTTAAAATATTCTTATTGTGTCGGGAGCTTACATATTAAAAACAGAAAATCAAAATAATGATCAAGGAATACAGTTAAAAACCTCAAGTGCCCTCGCTTGGGTCGTCCACATGTCTACCGGATTGAATACAGATAATAGTAGTATGCTCGATCAAAGGGTAAATTTAAAATATATTGGTGACAATATGAACGCTGCTATGAAAATGAGTTCCAGACCTGTAAAATTTACCCGCAAAAACTCAACAGAAACCGAAACTGTAACTGAGAAAAAAAATATTTTTACTATGTACATAGATTTGGGAAACAAATCAGCGCTTAAAGAAATGCCAGCAAGACTATCGTCATTCAATAACAAAACAGCAGTTCATTTTAAGGAGATTTCGGAAACTCGTTTAGCTGTTACAGATTTAAGTTCGCACAAATTCAGTGATAAAGTACCTACGATAGAAGAGGAACCACCTATGGAAGGTTCGTCAAAAGATTCAAATGAAATTTTTGTTAAATTGTCAGATTTGGACAGATCTATTTCAAAATTGTCCGACTTAGAGCAGTCTCTGTTCCAAAAATAGACAACTATATACATCAGTGAAGAAAAGACTCGGGAAACAAGGATGACACGGTTGATTCCCGATAACAGTCGGGGCAATTTAAATCTGAGCGCCATGCCAACTCAAGGTCTATCTATCATAAGTTCATTTCATTCAGAAAACGGATCGTTATCAAGCCGAACGCGATCTCCTTTGAGATTAGGAAATTCCGTCAGTACCGGCGAAATGGAGGAGCAAGCATCGGACATGTCAGACATCATTTAATGTCCAAAGCAGCATTTGTCGCTCTGTAGTCGGTAAGGCATATCACCTACTTAAAGTAAATATTACTTACATTTGGTCAATAATTCATTAAAATTTGTATGATGATGGTTTCAGAAAATAGCATTACTGAAGAGACAAGTCAAATTTCGAGCCTCGTGGGCAGTTGTCAATCCGGACACGGGCAGGACCTTCTTCGCATCTTCTTGGAAGAGATAGCTCCTGATGTCATAGTAGAAGTATCTGGCAAGCGGATTAAGGCGCATAAATGTGTCTTGTCTTCCAGGTAAACTGAGTTTAATTATTTTTGTGGATGAAAATTTTTGATTGTTGATTATTTAATTATATTTTGATGTGCAGGTGTAAATTTTTCGCTGGAATTCCAAGTGGTGGATGGGTGGGAAGCGCCGGCAACGTAATTGTTTAACCTTCGTAAGTATTTAGTATTGATATTTATATGGTAGGTAATGGTCATTATTTTGCTTGAAAGAATGATGTTTGTATTATGTCTGAATATTGTGATTATTGTTTGATCTGAAAATGTCTGTTGTTTCAGATTTTCTTATAACGTAATGCATTTCGTGATGTGTCATATTATATATTCCGGATTATCGGCGATACCAGACACAGTTAGTATTCTGGAATAGGCTACTTTAGCAGACATGTTGGGCGGTGAGGGTCTGAAGGAAGCTATTATGTTTACGCTCAAAGCTAAATACTGTCACCATTTCCACAGTGGACATTTTAAAAGGCAATAATGACTTGAAGAGGTCGATCCGGCTCCAAGCCGCCAAAAGTGAGGACGACGAAGGCGCAAGAAGAACGAGCCAAATTTAATCTGACTAAGAATGAAATCCGCGTGAATGGCAAGACGGGCGCGTCCGCAAAGCGGGTATATGTAAATGCCGAGATATTCGTAATTTACGCACGAGTTGTACTAAAATATAGCATATGTTCGCGAAACTACAAACTCTCAGCGAATCACAAAACGGCAACAAATATGCTACTTACACCAAAGCGAAACACCCTTCCAAAGGATCTGTCGAATGTGAGTAACGATTTTAGTGATGATATACATACATACACATAGTCTCATGCCTCTATCCCATAGGGGTAGGCATAGACCATGGATCGCCACTTTGCTCGCTTCTGGCACACTACTTGCGCTTCCTCTACCTTCATCAATCTTTTCATGCACTCCCGCCGGTTCAGGGTTCTTTTGACCTGGCATTTACTTAGAATGTCAGATATCAGACATTTGGTTCGGTTCGGTTCCGTCGACCCTATGCTGCGAAATTCGCCGCGAAACGTTTCGTGCGAAATCATTCGCGCGTTAGTAAGATACTAGACACCATTACATCGCGTCCACAAGCATCGCGCGAATTCAAAATACGCGCGTAAATCGCGTGCACTACGCCAGACTTTCGACTCCCGCTTGATTCGCGTGTATTGCGCGCGAGTCGAGGTACTAGGGACGCCTTGTTGCGTCCAGTTAACGCGCGAACTCTAGAGCGAGTGCACGTATCGAGGGAAATGGAGCGCCAAAATTTTGACACGGAATTGTTTATAGACGAAATAGAAAAAAGACCGGCACGTGGCGATAAATCTTCTTCAATTAATAAAAGTAACTGATCAAATGATTTCACGGACATACGAAAGTAGTTAAAAAAATTCTTCTCATGTTGTCTTAATTTTGGATAATAATAATAATAATAAAAGCCTTTATTCACTGACCAAAATATAGTATAGTTTTAACTTATATAATATTTTAAATCTAATTTAACAACTAAAATATTAATTAAGAATGTGACTACGTAAAATTCTTCAGCAACCAGTTTGTTAATCAGGTTGTCTTTCGACATAGGCCTCCCCTAGTTCCTTCCACAGATCTCTGTCGCGAGCTATTCTTCTCCATCCTTTTTGGTAAATCATCTTCCCACCTTTTAATTTGTCTTCCCCTTTGTCTTTTACCATTTCTAGGATACCATTCCATTATATCTTTTGTCCATTTTTCCTTATTTGTTCTCATAATGTGACCGGTCCAACACCACTTAAGCTTTTTTATTTTTTGTAAAACATCACTTACTTTTGTTCTTTTCCTTATTTTTGTGGTCTTCCATCTGTCACTTAGCCTTATGTTTAGCATGCTCCGCTCCATATTGCGTTGGCAAACTATCAGTTTTTGATTGTTTTTGCTTGTGACGGGCCAAGTCTGACACCCATATGTCAGGCATGGAAGAATACATGTGTTATACAGTTTGCTTTTCACTGAAATTGGTATCGATTCATTTTTAACTACTTCTTTCAGGGCCCAGTAGCATTTCCAAGTGTTGCTTATTCTTCTATCGATTTCCTTTGAATATTGATCTTTTATTGATATCAATTGTCCCAGATATATATATTCATCAACATATTCGACAATATCTTGTCCTATTTTTATATTTTCTTTTGTTGCGTTCGTCATTACTTTAGTCTTCGTTGGATTCATTGATAAGCCTGCTTTCTTGCTTTCAATATCTAATTGCTGTAGCATAGTCTGTAGTATGCCTGATGTTCCAAAGAAAATTACAATATCGTCAGCGAATCTTAGGTGGTTTAGATTCGTTCCATTTACATTTATTCCGAAATCATCCCAGTCTATATTTCCAAATATGTTTTCTAACACTGCCGTGAAGAGTTTGGGTGAGAGTGGATCACCTTGCCTGACGCCCCTCTGAATGCTGAATTCATCTCCTTTCTGTTCAAGTTGGATCTTTGCCGTTGAATGTTTATAGACTTCTTTTATGATTTTTATATATTTGCTATCTACGCCCTGGTTTTGTAACGTCTTCCAGATATAGTTATGGTTCAAAGAATCGAAAGCCTTGTTATAGTCAACGAATGCTATGTAATAGTATTGGCCATATTCATTACATTTTTCAATTATCTGTTTTACCACATGAATATGATCAATAGTGGAATAGTCTGCGCGAAACCCAGCTTGTTCTCTTGGTTGGTTTTCTTCTAAGTGTTTCGTTATTCGCCCGAGTATTACTTTTGAAAACACTTTATATAAATTGGACATTAAACATATAGGTCTATACTTATTTATTTCATTTTTTACTCCCTTTTTATGAAGCAGGACTATAGTTAATTTTGTCCATTGAGTTGGTATTTCTTCTGTATACAGTATTTCATTAAATACATGCGTCACTGGTTTGGATATGACGGCCAAGGTGTCTTTCAGTAGCTCATTCGAAATGTTATCGTCTCCAGGTGCTTTGCCGCATTTTTGTGTTTTTATAGCTTTTATGGTTTCAGTTTCTAGTATACAAGGTATTTTTTCTTCGTTGGCAGCTTTTTCTTTTTCTTCAGGTATCGTTTCTTCTGTTTGTGTGTATAATATCTTGTAGAATTCTGTCGCTACTTTAGCTATTGATAGTCTATCTGCCGTCAGATTCTCATTTTTCTTCTTATTTTTGGTTTTCATGTTAGGTATCCATTTTGTATATTCTTTCAATTGTTTTAGTCCTTTGTTGATTCCACCTGTTTTCTCTATTTGTTCTCTTAGTACCTCCATTCTCTTTGTTTTTCTGTGTTTTCGAATTGAAGCTTGGATCTTCTTGCTAATATCCGTGATGTTTTGACGGTTATGAAATCGATTTTCTCTAGTCAGAATGAAATCGATTTCATTTTTATCTTTGCCGTTTGGAGATATCCATGTCCACTTTCTTGTCTTTCTTTTTTTGAAGAAGCTATTTATTATTTTAAGATTATTTGCAAAAGAAAATTCTATGAGCCTTTGTCCGTTATCATTTCTTTCTCCACTGCTGTAATTTCCTAAGACAAATTCATTTTTATTTAATTTGTGGCCTACCTTGGCATTAAAATCACCCATCAGGATAACATTTTTATTCGTTTTTTGTAATAATTCTGCTAGATCTTTGTAAAATTTATCTTTCGCTACATTCATATCTTGTTCTGTGGGTGCATGAACTTGAATAATTGATGACGGTTGTTTATATCCAGGCAGTTGCATATTGATGACTGCAATCCTGTCTGATATTCCTTGAAAACTGATTATTTTATCCTTTAGATATTTTTTTATTAAGAAGCCTATTCCATGTATGCCTTGCTTTTCACCATAAAAATAAAAAATGTATTCGTTGTATTCTCGTATCTCTTCTCCAATTCTTCTTACTTCACAAAGTCCAATGACATCCCATTTTATATACCTTATGGCTTCTTCCAGTTCTTCTAGTCTGGTATCTGTCATCAGCGTTCTGGCGTTCAACGTTGCAAGGTAAGTTTTATTATTATTTCTTTTTTGATGCAAGGATGTGTTTTTAGGGGGTGGTGGTCTGACAACCCCACGGGGACCAGCCGGGTTGGGGTCGTTCTGCCTCTGGTTGCTGATATTTGGTTGCTACTTAGTTTGGTTTGGTTTTGAAATGGAGGATGAGTTTGATCGTGGTCTCATCATGTCGAATGCATTCTTCCTGTTTTCTTTTATTGCTGAGGTCTTGCTCACTAAATTACTCACTTAATTTTGGATACAAAGTTTCAAACATACTATGTGTCATTCTATCATTAAGTATTGGATGTACTAAATACATTCTATTTTCCCTCCGTTTCTGTCTCTTCCAGCGACGGTAAGCTAATCACAACGAGACCGCTTCGTTCAACTCCATGTTTCGTACTGAATTCCTCCCCAAATGCTCGCGCGGTGGTACGCACCTTGTGGACGCAACAGTCGCACGTAATACGCGCGAGAGAATCGCGGCGAATTCGTCCTTTCTGGACAAGCTCTTATCTTCATTCATACCTTTTCTCCCAAAAACATCATCCATAATTGTCACTAACTTCCGTAGCTCCTCCGCCGATCACGCAAGAATTACTTGATCATCAGCGTACAGTAAACAGTTGAGTGACAAATCATTCATTCCCAGCCCGTACGCACACTCTTTCATATATTTTAGACAGCCATCCATGAATAGGTTAAACAGCCATGGAGACGCTACACATCCCTGTCTCACACCCTTATTAATGCGAAACCTGTCAGTGTAGGCTCCATTTATCCTGATACAAGCACTAGAGTTCTCAAAAGAGACTTCAGTGCTCGAATCAGGCTATTACCCACCCCAAACATGGACAAAGCTGACCACAGTTCATTCCTTATCACTCTATCATAGACCTTTTTCAAATCTACGAAAGCGCAGAAAACTTTTTGCTCTTTGAACAAATACCTACTTCTCCACGACGTTTCGTACGGAAAAGACCTGGTCCGTGCATCCCATACCCTTTCGAAATCTGGCTTGCACATCCCATACTTTATCACTGGTCTCTTTTACAATCCTTTCGATCAGAACCTTTGCATATAGTTTGCCGACAACAGTAAGAAGGTTAATGCCTCGGTAGCTTTGACAGTCTTGCTGCGACCCCTTTCCCTTGTACGGTGGGACAATAACGGCGCGGCACCAATCTTTCGGTACCACACCTCTGTTCCAGCACAAATTCAAGAGGCGACACAGCAGATTTGCTACGACACCCTGTCCAGCCTTTAGCATTTCGACAGACACCCTATCATACCCTGCTGCCTTGCCCATCTTCATGCTATTCAAAGCTTTCAAAACTTCATTAATGCTTATTTTATCTTCTTTTTCTTCCCTTTCAACCATCCCATGTAAATCCTGTGTGTCTTCTTTTTCAAACAATCTTTCAAAATATTCTTTCTTTTTAATGCAAATCTTCCATTCACCAAGTTGCCATTCATATCTCTGACACTACTAAATTCCGAGGATGCTGATTTTCCGCGAGCTTTTCTAATTGTTTTCCAGAAAAACTTAATGTTCCTCTGGAAATCTTCACATAATCTTCTATCAAAATCGTCTTTTGCTTCATCCTTCTTCTTTTTTACTAATGTTTTCACTTCCTCTTTTATTCTATTATACTTCTTTTTCATTTCTATCACATGTCTATCATATGCTTTTCCCATCCTTTCATCTGCTCTTATAGCCAACCAATCTAACCATGCATGCTTCTTCTGAATAACCACGTTTTGAATATTCTTGTCCCACCAAACATTCTTTACCTCTTACATTTGTTTCTTTTTGCTACTCTACACACTTCAATTGCAACATTCACAACCACCTTTTCAAACACCTTCCATAATTTTTCTACCTTTCAACTTTCGTCTAGTTCTTCAAATCTTTCATGTAGTTTCCTTTCATACATTTCTCTTTTGTCCGCTTGCAAGTTTTCCACTTTTATTCTCTCTAAAACTCTCGATTGTTCCGGATAACGGTGTCGCCACTTTCTGAAAAGGCCTTTTATCCGACATGTTACCAGAAAGTGGTCGGTATCCAGACCTACTCCTCGGAACAGTCGAGGGTCCATTACATTCTTTTTCAAACGTTCATCCACTATAACGAAATTAATCATACTTTTCACCTCAACATTTTTTCATGTGTACATATGGATCTTTTTGTGTGCAAATATTGTGTTTGTCACACATAGATTCCATTCTAAGCACACGCCCAGTAAACTTCTCCCATTACTATTGACTTTCTCATCACCAAAAATACCCAGTACCGTTTCATATCGATCTCGCTTCACTCCAACCCAACTATTAAAATCTCCTAGCATAATTAATCTTTAGTTAACTTCACGCATTCGTACAACTTCCCCCACATTTTCCCAAAGCTCATCTCTCTCTCTCTCTCTCTCTCTCTCTCTCTCTGGGCACTTTGAGAATAACCCGCACCTAAGTCTGTTGGGGCATAAACACCTTAAACAAAACTACGGGTTAATCCCACTTTCATTCTTACCCAAACAAGTCTGGAAGTCACAAATTTATAGTCTTTCACGCATTCTGCCATTCTCTCGGAAAGAATGAGACCAACACCCTGACTGCCGCTGGCGGTTCTATCCACTCCAGCCCGGTAAGCAGTATATGTGCCATACTTTATGGTGTCCCAACCTTTTCTTTTCGTCTCATTCACACACAGTAAATCAATCTTTCTTTCACTCATCATTTGACATACTTCATCTATTTTGCTATCCATCCCTCCTCTGACATTCAGTGTTGCAAACCGGCTTTCCACTGTCCACTTTTCGCGACAATGGGATACGAGACGTGACGAGTGTCGAGCCACGTCGCCGCCATTTTGATGTTTTTTATTATTAAATTTTATGGTCATCATGCGTTCCCACGAGTAGCTAGGTAAGATAATTGTCGAGCCTGGCAGAGCCCCGCATGCCAAGCCAAGGCTAGTCTTTCTCTGAGGGCGCCTGACCTCAGGACAAAATATGGCACGCTAACGACTAGGCGCGCCCCTAGCCATGCATGTCTGGACGCGGCAGACCTTAAATTGGCGGAAAAGAATGAAGGAATTGGATGTATTAGTGAAAACGAATAGTGGGTTCGGGATAGGAAAAAGTGTAATGGGATACTATTAACTCGGATTTCGGAGATGTGCTTGAAGTCAATAGTAGCTCGGGGGGCCGGGGGCGCATACCCGTATGCTAAGCCCATACTACCGGATCTGTCGTTTGACATAAAGTATCCCCTGACAATAGACAATGATATTTGAACAAGATAGTAACTTGTCTAGACTTCTAATGCAATATTCATACTTACCAGTATAAAAAATTAAAATGTAAACGATTGTTTTGAATTAATCTTAATCTGTTAGTTGAAAGATACATTAAAATAATAATGTGACTTTTGTTTCTTGCAGCGATTAAATCATTGAAGTACACTACTATCGCCCAAACGAACCTCCTGCATGGCAAGATGAAAACGAGAATTCCAGTGCACATGCATCAGAATCATAAAATTGGTGAATTCAGATCATAAGCCTGCTTCGGTAGCCACAAAGAGCAGCATGCCTTCCATAGCCGCCGTAAACGCGAGTCGCAAAGCCGCGAGGTAAGCTTAACGAAAGAAAAGTCTCTGGCTCTCTAATGAACGCCGCCAATTCCAGTTCTGCTAAGATGTTCCCTAAACTGGTGAAAGATTCAGTAAACCACAAGGGTGGCACGAAAAAGAACGTGCATGTGAAACAATGGAACAGGCATGATGAAAACCAGTCGCATAACGAATTCCCGGTGATGGAACGGTCAGGCACATTTTTGAAAGATGAACCTACATTCGGTGAGAAAACCACGAATATAGACAAAGGCCCATAAATCATTATATCTCAGGCCTAGGTGTAAAGATCATGAATAATTTGATGAAATAAATTATTACTAAATAAATTTGGTACATACTCTGAACATCGATAAAGTATAATTATGGGTGATCTCGTACATTGCTACAAGATAGTGCTATATCCTAGTTTTCGCGGTTCCCCCCCGCGTAAATCTTATCCCGGGATGAAATTCCTGAGTATTTTTTCCGAAAAGAAGAAGCCTACCGACAGGCAGTTACTTTCACGCTCATAATATTAATATAGACACATCAGTAAATATCATTAGGGTCATTCGGGGTAACAGCACGCAATGGGTAAAATTTCGCATGGTCAATATCTCGGAACCTATTGAGGGGGCTCAGACACTTTTTCGGCAAAATTAGGGGTGCGTCAGGGATGATGTCAGAGCTCATAAGCTATTTTACCAAGCCTCACCCGTTTAGCGAAAAACGGCGATCAACGTGATTTTGTTGATTAGTTATCAATTATTTTGTGCTGGGAAAAGTTTATGGATAGACGGTGCATCAGTTTACAAAATTCCGTTGATTATGTTAAGTTTACTCGATTATTATAGTATTTGTTTTAGCTATTAATTCTGTCCTAAAAAATAACTGCATCTCAACTGACGTGTAATTGTTTAAAATATTTCCTGTTGGGTAAGAGTACGGGATTAAAAGTACGCACGCTGTTATAACTTCATTACAATGAAAAGTAACATCAAGCGTTCCTAAAATTACAGTGATCATTAAATTACAAAAATAACTAAAGTTTGTTATAAATACAGTTTAATTAATTATGTTCCTGGTGCCTACAATAGGTGTACATTTAATGTTTATTTTTACAATATTTGTACCAAGAATAAAGGAAGTTTAAAAACATATTCCATATGAATCCATGTGTACTTATACAATTTGTAATTATATTCCTGTAGTTTACCTGCGTGCGAAGCTTACCCAGTATGCGAACTACTAACCGCATCTCTGCGTGGTTTTACCCACATGACGGGTCAAGAGTACGAATTTCTCCCGCTGCACTTAAACATGTATTGCAAAAAAACCGATGGAGCAATGTACAAAAACTCATTAAATAATGAAAGTAGAATAAATTTCCTTTAAATAAAGTGTTAAAACGTTTATCAGGACCCAATATTTTTGAGTGTGTAGACGATAGAAAAAAAAGTGCGTACTTTTGAGCTGAATGACCCTATGTAATATATTTGCGAGATCTCGTATTTCCCAAAATAAATAATTTTAAATCTAAATTCCCAGAAAACAAATGATTGATTTAATTTGATTCTAAAGATTAATTATACTTAACTTAATCTTAAATTAAAGTTACTTTACAAATACAAAAACTTAATGACATCAATGGCACCCTGTTTAACGTAGATATTTTTTATCACTACCAATTATAAATATGGACACAGCGAGTAGTTCATCACATTACTTATCAGCTACTAACACTTGTTCGCCGGTGGCTGGGTCTTGTGGCTGCTTTGTTCAATTAAATGTTGACAATAATAATACAAAAATGGAGGATACCTTCACAGTGTTCGATTCCGGGTTGGAAACTCCTGGAATATTAGAAATGCATTAATTTGTCGTAAGGATGTTACATTAACCGATATATTATCCTTAACGCAAAGCATGGTTCACGATCTAACTGCAGACAAGGTAACCAATTCTAATTCCCAAGCAGTCCATACTCCATTAACAGACTTGAATGAATTTCATAATCTGAAATTGTTTTGTTTGCCACATTCAACATCTCTGGGGGGTATGTCTTCAGAAAAGGAAATTAATAGCCAGGTCATCGACAACAGACCTTGTTTAGTAAAGGAAGAAGTGAGTAAAAAAACACCCAAAGAAGTAAAACAGCGGCAATTGAAGAAATTGTTATATTGGAATCTTCTACTTTATCATCTGAAATCGGTTCTTGGGAGTCAGTATTCCCACTGAAGTTGTCCGAAAAAGGTGTGTCTGAAAACGCTGTACTTGATGGACAATGTTCCAATGAAAGTAATCTGAATACGAAACCAGAAGCTACGAGTTCGGACCTATGTATACAGAAAAAAATAATTGTGATCAGTCACAAATATTTAAAATCTACTTCTAGCTTCATTGATGCTGTAAGTTTAGTGGGAAAGGAAACTAAAGCTATTGATTTGCAGAAGAAGAAAGATCAAGATGGACACATTACCAGCACCTTGCCAACCTGTACCCTGTTCCACTATAATAGCAGATATAAGCCCAAATGATTGGTCAGAATGCAATGATAATGATGATTCATTAGAACCACACAGACGTGAAAGACCAAGATTCAATACAAAATGATTTATCTTCTGCCATATTTGAAATGACTCCTTTAACAGAAGATTCTTTGTGTACAAATGCTTTTGAAGATTCGAGTAACACCGAACAAAAGAACAATAACGATAAAGAGGAACCTTTTCATGCTAGTTCAGTATTTACGACTAGCACACCACATAACTCTATAATGTCAGTGAAAGCTTCCGACCGGAAGCTATACGGTTCTGGCAATGAATTCAATGTTAATTTTACTGGTGGTAGGTCTCTCATATGTCAGAGGCCGTCTGGGTGGGTACCACCGCAATGTTTATTTTTACCGCCACGCAGCAGTGTGCATGCACTGTTGCGTGTCGGTTTAATAGACATTGTAGCCAGTATAACTACCGGACATAATGAGACTTACATCTTATGTCTCAGGATGACGAGCGCAGTGGAATGTCACACAGTACTTTGTAACTCAAGGTGCTGGAAGATATTGCTACTGTTTATGAGTGGTCGTATCGCTTACCATCAATTGAACGGAATGCTCGTCTCGTCATTGTCATAAAAACAATGTTGCACTAAAGGAGGGTGAGAGTAATATTAGATAACAACTACAAAAGTTTTTTGAGTCATCACCAATCGTATCGGAAGGGCAATGCTTCTATTGAAGATCACTTGCCTCAGCTAGGCGATAGTCATACGGGGATTTCGTTACTGAAACGGAAAATTTAAAATATTCTTATTGTGTCGGGAGCTTACATATTAGAAACAGAAAATCAAAATAATGATCAAGGAATACAGTTAAAAACCCCAAGTGCCCTCGCTTGGGTTGTCGACATGTCTACCGGATTGAATACAGATAATAGTAGTATGCTCGATCAAAGGGCAAATTCAAAATATATTGGTGACAATATAAACGCTAATATGAAAATGAGTTCCAGACCTGTAAAATGTACCTGCAAAAACTCACAACAGAACCCGAAAGTGTAACTGAGAAGAAAAATATTTGTACTATGTACATAGATTTGGGAAACAAATCAGCGCAGAAAGAAATGCCAGCAAGACTATCGTCATTCAATAAAACAAGGAGACTATTAACATTGAAGAAAGTAACAAAACTGCAGTTCATTTTAAGGAGATTTCGGAAACTCGTTTAGCTGTTACAGATTTTAGTTCGCAAAAATTCATAAAGTACCCACAATAGAAGAGGGACCACCTATGGAAGATTCGTCAAAAGATTCAAATGATATTTTTGTTAAATTGGCAGATTTCGACAGATCTATTTCAAAATTGTTCGACTTACAGCAGTCTCTGTTCCAAAAATAGACAACTATATACATCAGTCAGACACGGATCAGGAAGTCATCAGGATGACACGGTCGATTCCCGATAACAGTCGAGGCAATTTAAATCTGAGCTCCAACTCAAGGTCTATCTATCATAAGTTCATTTCATTCAGAAAACTGATCGTTATCAAGCCAGGAAATTCCGTCAGTACCGGCGAAATGGAGGAGCAAGCATCGGACATGTCAGATATCATTTAACGTCCAAAGCAGCATTTGTCGCTCTGTAGTCGGTAAGGCATATCACCTACTTAAAGGAAACTATTACTTACATTTGGTCAATAACTCATTAAAATTTGTATGATGATGGTTTCAGAAAATAGCACTACTGAAGAGACAAGTCAAACTTCGAGCCTCGAGGGCAGTTGTCAATCTGGACACGGGCATGACCTTCTTCGCATGTTCTTGGAAGAGATAACTCCTGATGTCATAGTAGAAGTGTCTGGCAAGCGGATTAAAGCGCATAAATGTGTATTGTCTTCTAGGTAAACTGAGTTTAATTATTTTTGTGGATGAAAATTTTTGATTGTTGATTATTTAATTATATTTTGATGTGCAGGTGTAAATTTTTCGCTGGAATTCCAAGTGGTGGATGGGTGGAAACCGCCGGCAACGTAATTGCTTAACCATCGTAAGTATTTAGTATTGATATTTATATGGTAGGTAATGGTCATTATTTTGCTTGAAAGAATGATGTTTGTATTATGTCTGAATATTGTGAATATTGTTTGATCTGAAAATGTCTGTGTTTTCAGATTTTCTTATGACGTAGTGCATTTCGTGATGGGTCATATTATTCTGGAGTTAGTATTCTGGAACTGGCTACTTTAGCAGACATGTTGGGCCTCGAGAGTCTGAAGGAAGCTATTATGTTTACGCTCAAAGCTGAATTCTGTCACTATTTCCACAGTGGAAATTTAAAAGGCAATAATGACTTCAAGAGGTCGATCCCGCTCCAAGCCGCCAAAAGTGAGGACGACGAAGGCGCAAGAAGAACGAGCCAAATTTAATCTGACTAAGAATGAAATCCGCGTGAATGGCAAGACGGGCGCGTCCGCAAAGCGGGTATATGTAAATGCCGAGATATCTAGAGCCGCAATTCGAGCCCGATCCAAGTTCGTAATTTATTTAATATTTATTAAAATTTTAAAGACTGGTTATACTTAACATAATCAGAAATAAAAGTTACTTTACAAATACAAGAACTGACTGACACCAAATCAAAAATATTTGTTGTCACTGTCAATTATAATTATGGACGAACCGAGTGGTTCTTCAGATTACTTATCAGCTACTTACACTTCTTGGCCAGCGGCTGGCTCTTGTGGCTGTTTTGTTCAATTAAATGTCAGCTATAACAAGACAAAATGGAGAGTACCTTCACAGTATCGGAATCCGGGTTTGAAACTTCCGGAATATTGAAAATGCATTGATTTGTCATAATGATGTTACGTTAACCGATATATTATCCTAAACGCAAAGCATGGTTCACGATCTAACTGCAGAAAAGGTAACCAATTCTAATTCACAAGAAACAGTCCATACTCCAGTAACAGACTTGAATGAATTTCATAGACTGAAATTGTTTTGTTTGCCATATTCACATCTTTGGGGGGGTATGTCTTCAGAAAAGGAAATTAATAGACAGGTCACCGACAACAGACCTTGTTCAGTTGAAGAAAAAGTGAGTAAAAAATTCATCTAATGAAGAAAAACAGAGGCAAATGAAGAAATTATTATATTGGAATCTTCTTCTTTATCATCTGAAATCGGTTCTTGGGAATCAGTATTTCCTCCGAAGTTGTCTGAAAACACTGTTTTTGATGGACAATGTTCCAATGAAAGTAATCTGAATATGAAACCAGAAGCTACGAGTTCCGACGTATGTATACAGAAAAAAATTAATGTGATCAGTCACAAATACTTAAAATCTACTTCTTGCTTCATTGATGCTGTAAGTTTAGTGGAAAAGGAAACTAAAGCTATTGATTTGCAGAAAAAGAAAGATCAAGATGGACACATTACCAGCACCTAGCCAACCTGTACCCTGTTCCACTATATAGTAGATATACGCCCAAATGATTGGTCAGAATCCAATGATATTGTAGATTCATTAGAACCACACAGACGTGAAAGACCAAGATTCAATACAAAAGATTTAGCTCCTACCACATTGGAAATGACTCCTTTAACAGAAGATTCTTTGTGTGCAGATGCTTTTGAAGATGCAAGTTACATCGAATAAAAGAACAATAACGATAAAGAGGAACCTTTTCTTGCTAATTCAGTATTTACGACTAGCACACCACATAGCTCTATAATGTCAGTGAAAGCTTCCGACCGGAAGCTATACGGTTCTGGCAATTAATTCAATGTTAATTTTACTGGTGGTAGGTCTCTCATATGTCAGAGGCCGTCTGGGTGGGTACCACCGCAATTTTTATTTTTACCGCCACGCAGCAGTTTGCATGCACTGTTGCGTGTCGGTTTAATAGACATTGTAGCCAGTATAACTACCGGACATAATGAGACTTACATCTTATGTCTCAGGATGACGAGCGCAGTGGAATGTCACACAGTACTTTGTAACTCAAGGTGCTGGAAGATATTGCTACTGTTTATGAGTGGTCGTATCGCTTACCATCAAGTGAACGGCATGCTCGTCTCGTCATTGTCATAAAAACAAATGTTGCACTAAAGGAGGGTGAGAGTAACATTAGATAACAACTACAAAAGTTTTTTGAATCATCACCTAACGTATCTGAAGGGCGGTGCCTCTATTGAAGATCATTTGCGTCAGCTAGACGATAGTCATACGGGGATTCCGTTACTGAAACAGAAAATTTAAAATATTCTTATTGTTTTGGAAGCTTAAATATTAGACACAGAAAATCAAAGTAATGATCAAGGAAAACAGTTAAAGACATCAAGTGCCCTCGCTTGGGTTGTCGATATGTCCACCGGATTGAATACAGATAATAGAAGTATGCTCGATCAAAGGGTAAATTCAAAATAAATTGGTGACAATATAAACGCTAATATGAAAATGAGTTCCAGACCTGTAAAATTTACCTGCAAACAACTCACAACAGAACCCGAAAGTGTAACTGAGAAGAAAAATATTTGTATTATGTACATAGATTTGGGAAACAAAACAGCGCTGAAAGAAATGCCAGCAAGACTATTGTCATTCAATAAAAAAGGAAATCAAACGGAGATTCCTATCAATGTTAACAAAAATACCAAAGTGGCTAAAGCGCCGACTAGTGTGGTTAAACTTGATTCATCGGTTTGTCAACATTTGAAAAATTAGAATCATTATGCAATGATCCTAACGTCAGTTTTTCGGAGATTATTAACATTGTAGAAAGTAACAAAACTGCAGCTCATTTTAAGGAGACTTCGGAAACTCGTTTAGCTGTTACAGATTTAAGTTCGCACAAATTCAGTGATAAAGTACCTACGATAGAAGAGGAACCACCTATGGAATGTTCGTCAAAAGATTCAAATGAAATTTTTGTTAAATTGTCAGATTTGGACAGATCTATTTCAAAATTGTCCGACTTAGAGCAGTCTCTGTTCCAAAAATAGACAACTATATACATCAGTGAAGAATAGACTCGGGAAACAAGGATGACACGGTCGATTCCCGATAACAGTCGGGGCAATTTAAATCTAAGCGCCATGCCAACTCAAGGTCTATCTATCATAAGTTCATTTCATTCAGAAAACGGATCGTTATCAAGCCGAACGCGATCTCCTTTGAGATTAGGAAATTCCGTCAGTACCGGCGAAAGGGAGGAGCAAGCATCGGACATGTCAGACATCATTTAATGTCCAAAGCAGCATTTGTCGCTCTGTAGTCGGTAAGGCATATCACCTACTTAAAGTAAACTATTACTTACATTTGGTCAATAATTCATTAAAATTAGTATGATGATGGTTTCAGAAAATAGCACTACTGAAGAAACAAGTCAAACTTCAAGCCTCGTAGGCAGTTGTCAATCTCGACTCGGGCAGGACCTTCTTCGCATGTTCTTGGAAGAGATAGCTCCTGATGTCATAGTAGAAGTATCTGGCAAATGGATTAAAGCGCATAAATGTGTATTGTCTTCCAGGTAAACAGAGTTTAATTATTTTTGTGGATGAAAATTTTTGATTGTTGATTATTTAATTATATTTTGATGTGTAGGTGTTTGATCCTAACTTTTATGCCCGTTCGTGCCGCATGTATAGCATATTATAAAAGCACTTTCTGTACTTCTGCTAGCTATATTTATTTTAGTTTCAGCATCTAATAGCCTCGCCTTTACAAAATCAAAACTTAACTTGTTTTCTGTTGCCATTGTTTCTAAGGAAGTGATGACAGGATCGTAGTCTTTTGGAAGGGATACAAAAGGTAACAGATTTTATCTTCCTCATCAACTTTTGCCTCTATAGCGGAGAGATCGTTAATTATCGAGCAGAATTTTATGAAGTCTCAAGAGGCTCGTTACACTTTAAAGTTATCAGTTTACGTTTAAGATAAAAACGATTGAATATACTTTTCCTTTCAAATGTATCTTCCAGTAACTTTAACATATCTTTAGCCGTAGTGCCATTTTTGATGATTTCTATATATCTGTCGGAAACACATTGCGCAATTATTGATTTGGATTTTGCGTCATCTTTGCTGTAGTTTGGTGTTTGCTCTGCTTGGATATTTGCAAGTACATGAGCAACTTGCTTTTGTTCCAGGAATAGTTTCAGGCGAAATTTCCATTTCTTGATATCGAAGTGGATCGCAACCCAGTTTTACTTCTTTTGCGTTATATTTGTACAACCACGCTCTGCTACCATGTTGAGATACTAAACGCGTGTATTTATAATAAACTGTTTATAACTATTTATAAACTTCAACATAAAAAATGAATATGTCTTTGACAGACCGGTAGTACGAGAGAGAGAGGCGGAAACATTAATACATAAACAATAAGTTTTACAGATAACAAATATATACCATAGACATAAATATTTAGTGTTGCTCTTTTATCGCAACAAATATGCCTGCAATATATTGTTAGAAGTTGAAACGTGTAGTCTTAATGTTATACGCATTGTTTTCATGTATTAGTCTTAATGTTATACGCATTGTTTTCATGTATTGTTGAGACTATGTTACCTCAATAGTAATTCCAATGCTGATTGCATTGGAATTACTATCTTCGAGATTCTTATAGAGAATTCCTTCAGGTATGTAGGTTTCCTCACGATGTTTTCCTTCACACGTAACTTCGAAAAGCCAGAGGTGTGTCCCTTCGATTTTGAACCTCCAGACATTATCTCGGCAGCCATTCCCAACTAGGCTATCGTCGCTGCCAATTGTAATTGCTTGTTAATTATTATTACTGGATTACTATCTAAAATAACCAGCGATTTATGTATGGAATAAAAAATCTATTATCAATTTTAATGATATCTCAGTAGTAATGTAATTTGTGGTCGCAGCAGCTTAAGTAACGTTGCTTGATTATGTTACTAACAATATTTATTATGAGTGTCAGCCGCTTGGTGTGGTGTTCATCATGTGAATATTTGTTGCAGAATTTTCGATGAGTCCATATATTCTGATCTTGAAGTGGTTTGTGGCAAGTTAAAAATACTAACTCATTTTTGTATATAAAAAACACGCACCCACAAATTTTATCACAAGCTTAAAAGTATTTTGCATGTGAATATTGGGCGCAATACTTTTGATGAAATATATTCTTTCATAAGGTACGAGCAGCTGTTTTCAAAATTAATGTTTTTCAGCAATTTTGCCCATACTTATGTCTGCTTATCCTGTTACAGCGACGTTTATACGGAATGCGACATACAACATGAAGAGAGGGAAATAATAGCATACTTAAATGAAAATTTTAATATTGTACGTTCTGTCGCAAGCGCGTCGTCGTGGAACCCAAAGGAACATACAGCAGAGACGGAAACATTTTACGCTCCGAAGTGTACTATAAGCTCACACAGTGAAAAAGGCAGCCAAAAAACAATAAGCTCTAGTCCAAGCACCGAACTAACGAAAGAATATTACACATTGGTGCCCATTAACGACCATCTTCTAGACAAAGAACTTATCGAACAGGATGCGCTTTCTAATGCATTTCTATCCATTATAAAATCACAAGTCGATGATAAAGTAGAAACAAAAGTTTCACAGCCTAACAAGCCTGCTTCGTTGTCACTTTCTAGTCATATATCCAAAACAGTCAAATATTCTAACACTTACGATATTATAAGTTCAGATCGTGTAACAGATAACGTCCCCAAATCCGAAAGGAGTATTGAAAAACATTCAATCGCCGCCACTATTCAAGAGTCGAAATTAAATACTACTTCCTTAAGTAATGTCCCTGCTGATACCGTTAATAAATCCTGTCCGCCGGTCGGAGACAAATTAATAGATCCTACATATTCACCAGATAGCTTAATTACGGACGAACCGAGTAGTTCATCAGATTACTTACCAGCTACTTACACTTGTTCGCCGGGGGCTGGCTCTTCTGGCTGCTTTGCTCAATTAAATGTTGGCGATAGCAATACAAAAATGGAGAATACCTTCACAGTATCCGATTCCGGGTTGGAAACTCCCGGAATTTTGGAATGCATTAATAGCCATAAAGATGTTACATTAACGGATATATTCTTAACGGAAAGCACGGTTCACGCTCTAACTGCAGATGAGGTAACCAATTCTAATTCCCAAGAAACAGACCATACTCCATTAACAGACTTGAAAGAATTTCATAGACTGAAATTGTTTTGTTTGCCACATTCAAAATCTCTGGGGGGTATGTCTTCAGAAAAGGAAATTAATAGCCAGGTCACCGATAACAGGTCTGGCTTAGTCAAAGAAGAAATGAGTGGAAAATCATCTAAAGAACAAAAACAGAGGCAAAATGAAGTAATTGTTATATTGGAATCTTCTTCTTTATCATCTGAAACCGGTTCTTGGGAATCAGTGTTCCCACCGAAGTTGTCCGAAAAAGATGAGTCTGAAAACACTGTACCCGATGGACAATCTTCAAATGAAAGTAATCCGAATACGAAACCAGAAGCTATGAGTTCGAACGATATGTATGCAGAAAAGTTTAATTCTGATATAAGTCAAACACACTTCAAATCTACTTCTTGCTTTATTGATGCTGCAAGTTTAGTGGGAGAGGAAACTGAAACTCTTGATTTACAAACTGAACTAAGTGAACCTATCAAAGAGGTTAATATGGACACGTTACCAGCACCTAGCCAACCAGTACCATGTTCCACTATAAAAACAGACATAAGCCCAAATGATTGGTCAGAATGCAATGATAACGATGATTCATTAGAACAGCAAGACCAGAAAGACCCAGATTCAATAAAAAAAGACTTATCTCCCACCATCTTTGAAATGACTCCTATAACAGAAGATTCTTTGTGTGCAAATGCTTTTGAAGATACAAGTACCGCTGAACAAAAAAACAATAACGATAAAGAGGAACGTTTTCATGCTAGTTCAGTTTTTACGACTAGCACACCACATAACTCTATAATGTCAGTGAAAGCTTCCGACTTAAGGCTATATGGTTCTGACAGCAAATTTAATGTTGCATTAAATCCACTAAAGTTCTTCGAATCATCACCAATCGTATCTGGCGGTGCCTCTATTGAAGATCATTTGCCTCAGCTAGGCGATAGTCATACGGGGAGTCCGTTACTGAAACGGAAAATTGAAAATGTTCCTATTGTTTCGGGAGCTTACACACTAGAAATAGAAAATCAAAATAATGATCAAGGAAAACCGTCCAAAATATCAAGTGCTCCCGCTTGGGTCGTCGACATGTCTACCGGATTGAGTACAGATAGTAGTATGCTCGATGAAAGGGTAAATTCAAAAATTAGTGGCGACAATACTAACGATAATATGAAAATGAATCCCAAGTCCACGAATATCACAAATCCCTGCAACAAAAGTAGAAGTTCTGTTGACTCTGATAGTAGTGAAAGATCCAGTCATAAATTTTATATAGACCTGTCAAGTTTACCTGATCCGCTCCTTGCAAAAACTCATACAGAACCCGAAAGTGTAACTGAGAAAAAAAATATTTTTACCATGTACATAGATTTGGGAGACAAATCAACGCTGAAAGAAATGCCAGCAAGACTATCGTCACTAAATAAAAAGGCAATACTCAAACAGAAATCCCTGTCAATGTTAACAAAAATACCAAAATGGCCAAAGCGCCGGCTAGTGAATCTCCTGCGGTAAAAACTTGTTCCACCAGTTTGTCAACTTTTGAAAAACTAGAATCTTTATGCAATGATCTTAACATCAGTATTTCAGAGATTATTAACATTCCAGAAAGTGACAAAACTGCATTACCTTCTAAAGATACTTCGGAAATTCGTTTGGCTGTTACAGATTTAAGTTCGCACAACTTCAGTGATAAAGTACCTACAATAGAAGAGGAACCACCTATGGAAGAATCGTCAAAGGATTCAAATGACCTTTTTGTTAAATTGTCAGATTTGGACAGACCCATTTCTAAATTTTCTGACTTAGAGCAGTGTATTCCAAAAATAGACACAACTATATCCATAAGTGAAGAAAAGACTTGGGAAACAAGGATGACACGGTCGATTCCAGATAACAGTTGGGGCGATTTAAATCTGAGCGCCAACTCCAGGTCTATCGATATCATAAGTTCATTTCATTCAGAAAACGCAATGAGCTTAAATCGCTTGTTTCCTCACTTAAAAAATGAGTTCAGTAGAAGTGTTCCCGGATCGTTATCAAGCCGAACGCGATCTCCTTTGAGATTAGGAAATTCCGTCAGTACCGGCGAAATGGAGGAGCAAGCATCGGACATGTCAGATATCAGCAGCGTCCAAAGTAGTATTTGTCGCTCCGTAGTCGGTAAGGCATATCACCTACTTAAAGTAAACTATTACTTACATTTGGTCAATAATTCATTAAAATTAGTATGATGATGGTTTCAGAAAATAGCACAACTGAAGAGACAAGTCAAACTTCAAGCCTCGTAGGCAGTTGTCAATCTCGACTCGGGCAGGACCTTCTTCGCATGTTCTTGGAAGAGATAGCTCCTGATGTCATAGTAGAAGTATCTGGCAAGCGGATTAAAGCGCATAAATGTATATTGTCTTCCAGGTAAACTAAGTTTCATAACTTTTGTGGCTGCAAATTATTTAATTGTTGATTATTTAATTATATTGTTTTGATGTGCAGGTGTCAATTTTTCGCTGGAATTCTAAGTGGTGGATGGGTGGAAAGCGCCGGAAACGTAATTGCTTTACCTTCGTAAGTATTTAGTATTGATATTTAAATGGTAATGGTCATTATTTTGCTTGAAATAATAAGGTTATGCATTATAATGTGAGTGGACGATAGCCCAGTTCGGAATGGAACGGTCTGCCAAGACAATGTCCGGTGGTTCAAACTCAGAGGCACACACCTCTTGTCTTTCGAAGTAACGTGTGTATTGTTAATCAATTATTGCTCGCTTTAACGGTGAAGTTAATCACTGTAAGGAAACCTACACATCCGGGAATTTTCTATATAAGTATTTCTAGGGTACGTAGTCTGCCAACCCGCACTAGGCCGGCATGGTGGACTTAAGGCCTAACCCCTCTCAGTAATAGAGGAGGCCCGTGCTCGGTAGTGGACTGTATAAAATACAGGGCTAATTGCATTGCATGCATTGTATCTGAATTTGGAATATTGTGATTTTAGTAAAGAAAAAATAAGTTTTTATAAAATGTTTGATGTTTCAGATTTTCGTATAACGTAGTACATTTCGCGATGTGTCATATATATTCCGGATTATCGGCGATACCAGACACAATTAGTATTCTGGAATTGGCTACTTTAGCAGACATGTTGGGCCTCGAGGGTCTGAAGGAAGCTATTATGTTTACACTCAAAGCTAAATACTGCCACCATTTCCACAGGGTAAATATTATAAATTTCTCATGCATGTTAGTTGCAAGTATAGCTGAACACATTTTGGCATTTTTTTTTGTTTATAATTTTCTGTTAAAAAAAAACAATGATTGCGATATGCTTTTTTTTTTGTTGTAAGTCTTCACCATTATTCATAACATGCTCACAATTTATTTTCATTTCGTTTTTGTAATGTTTTAGCCGTGTGCGGTGTGTATAGCTGGCGTGTTGGAATGTTTTCCACTTTCTTCAGCGTATGGATTAGACGATTTGTATCGGAAATGTCTGCGATGGATTACGAAGTACTTTACCAAAGTGTGGCCGACTAAAGCGTTTGCCACTCTCCCGTCCGAGCTCTTAGAGAAATGCTACCAACAACATATCGTGCATTTGACCGCGGAGAATATTGTTGATACTGTATATGGATGCGGCGTGACTGGTGAGAGAACATAGTAAATCTTTTGACCCAAGCGTCCTCACGTCGGGGGACCGAACTCCGGACCAGGGAGATGAAAATACTTCTTTAGCGGTCCCCTGACGCGACGACGGTTGGGTCAAAATATTACTAGGTACTTAAACGACAAAGACACTATTATTATTTTACTTTTTAGAGATTTTTTGTGTCGGGGGTTATTTATTAATACTATGCATGGTATTTATTGCTTTAAAGTAGATCCTAATAATATTTTCCATTTTAAGCAAATATTCACGACTGAAGTCAAATGAGTCGATACCTACAGTTACCGTACTAATAAAAAAAGGTTCTTTAGCAGTTCAGATTTTAAATTAATTTGCAGGTTTCATCATTTTTCCATATTGATTTACATCACAAGCAGATACATTGTTCAGTTCGTATCCGTTGTCTCGCTTAGTTACGAATTGGTAAAAGACAAACATACCATATTTATTATCATGGTATAAGATAATTATTATATCCGACCAAATTTGGCCTTAATAATATTGTGTTCCGCGTTTTTAGTTTCTCCCCATTTTAGCTGCCCTAAGTTAGTGGCTACTAAATACGAATATCCCATATTTATACTCAAAGTACATACATATCAAATTTCACCATAATCGGTTCCACGGTTTATTATAGTCCCCTTTTAACCTCCTTATTTATGGATAAATAAAAACTGAATTTATTTTTAAGTTTCAAGACATCCCCAAACCAAATTAAAATAGAATTAGTTCAGCTGTTTAATTTCTCTCCCCTTTTACCACTCTCATTTTGGAGTTAGTTAAAAAATTATATCAATTATTTTCAAGGTTTACGACATCCCCAATCCCCATACTGTGCAATACAATCGAAGCAACAGTATTTTCTCCCCTCTTTTAGCCCTCTTAGTAAAGGGCTTAAAAATAATGTCTCATAATGTCTTTATGGTAATAGATATTCCCATACCAAATTTCATTACAATCAGTTCAGGCGTTTATTTTCTCCCCCTTTCATCCCCTGTAGTCAGAAGTAAAAGAACACATTGAAAATCCCATATTTGTTTTCCAGGCTTAAAATATTCCCATACCAAAGGACACGGGTGATATTGCGCTTGACCTTACACTTATGAAACATGTATCAATATTTTTCTTCTATTTTTATGTCTTCCATTTGGAAATATTATAATAATTGTATTACAATGGGGACAAGAAAATAAATTATTTTATGAATTATAACTAACTTTCTGTATCGAGATCATCAGACTGTCCTCTACAATGTTACTAGTTATTAACACGAATTTAGTAGTATCGATTTAAAACTTATTTCGTCTTGGAATTTTTATTGCATTATTTATTTTATCATCGTTTATGTCACATACCAACTTAGAGCGTTGGTTACTCAAAGTATACCAAGCATGTATGACAAGAATAATATTGACATATTAATTATTCTTTGGGGGGACCTATGTTCAATAGTGGCTTTTTAAATGCTGAAGAAGACGAATTAGTAACTATAGGTATTTTAGAATTTACGGGCTAAGTGCGGAAAAAGGAGCCCCACAACATGAACAACATGAACATGAGGTATTTTAGAAATTAAACTAAAAAGACATTTTTATTTCTTTACTCCCATTGTACAGACAGATTTTTCTTTCTAATTTGGAAATAGTCCTAATATACCTATAAAATAATGCATAAATTATCTCTGTAACACTAAGCCCACAGTTCTATGAAGCTTGGCCAGTCTCCTTTAATAACAAAATTATGTCTTATGTTTGTTTTCTAGGTAATTGAGATATCTCCCTACTAAATTTCTTTAATATCGGATCAGCGGTTTTGTTTCTCCCTTCTTTTACCCCCTTAATTAGGAGTTAATAAAAAAATCAATATCTCAAGTTGTTTTCAACATTCAAGATAAATACCAAATTTCATTACAATCGGTTTAGCGGTTTAGTTTCTCTCGTTTTACCCCCCTTGAATAGTACTTGATAAAAAAAATGCATACCCCATGATTGTTTTCAACATTCAAGATATCTCCACACCAAATTTTATTAAAATTAAATGAATGAAATGAAATCATTTATTCGAATCCATAAAATGTTAAATGTTACCTATATTCAGACAATTTTTACTGTAACACCAGTTCGGAAAGCAATTTCCACCAGAGAAGAATGGGCAAGAAACTCTAGGGTTGCTCTTTTCAAAATCAGTTCAAAGGTATAAATTAGGTACAGTGCATAATACAAATATACATATAAAGATTTCTATCATGTTTAGAGCAGTTCATATATTTACTTGCATAATAATAAATTCTCAATTCCCATTCGAGTGTATAACCCTCTCAGGAATCACACAATAATTTGATGATCTATACTTGTCCAATAAAGGCAAAGAACACACCCTGCAAGTTTCAGATCTCTACGGTCAGAGGTTTAGGCTGTGCGTTTAACCGTCAGTCAGTCATTCAGGACAAAGCATTTTACATGTATAGATTGATAATACAATGCTGTAATTAATAAAGAGAATCTACTATCAGTAACTCCAGGGAAACATTGTCAGCTAATGTATGTAATAGAAGCTCTCGCCTAACACCTGCGTTATAACTTTCAAGGCATCAGCTGACGGTTTTTGCCCCGGCATACAGCCAGCTGACATATATATTTATTCATAGTTGCGTATAAGCTATCATCAGGTAAATTTGTAGGTGAGAGGAAATTACTGAAATGATATATTTTTTTACATGTTTGATTGACCAGCTGACGCATAATGCCCCAAGTTACTGTCAGCTGATAATTTTTTTCTGCAAGGTATCGGGTTAGCTACAATTTAAAATGATTCTTAGTTGGGAGGAAATGACTGAATAATATTTTTTTTTTCTACATCTTTGGGAGGCTACCACCGCTCATGGCACCCACGGAGCCGAAGCTGACGTTCACGAGGCTTTATGATACACGTCTCTGATGCGTCTCACCAATTATCGTTTGAGAGAAACTTGGTCATCGAAATCTGTCACTGGCCCACGGACCATAAATTACATGTCGTACTAATATTATAAACGCGAAAGTTTTAAGAATGTATGGTTGTGTGAATGGATGTTTGTTCCTCTTTCACGCAAAAACTACCGAACGGATTTCGACGAAATTTGGCACGAGGGTAGATCATGTCCTGGATTTAATACACATGCTACATTATTACCCGGGCAAAATATAAAGCGGGAATTTTATCCCGGTTTTTTTTTCTCGCGAGTCGTTATGGCTAAACCACTAACCGATTTCGATGAAATTTGGTAGGAAAGTCGTTTACGACCCTGGGAAGGACATGGGGTACTACTTATCCCTGGAAAATCGTTTACTGCGAGTGGAACTGCAAGAAAACAAGTATAGAGATAGTTCGAGGTCCAGAAGAGGACATAGGCTACTTTTATTCCGGAAAAAATTACCCGGAAATTTTCTCTCGGATTTCATTTTTTCGCGGGTGGAGCCGTCACAGCCAAACCTCTGGACTGCTTTCGTTGCATTTGGTAGGGAGATAGTTTCAGTCCCTGGGAAAGATCTAGGCATCTTTTTATCCCGGGAAAATATAAACCGGGACTTCTATCCCGGAAAGTCTTTTAACGCGGGCGGAGTCGCGGGTAAAAGCTAGCATTATATGTGTACGAGTCTAGCGCATTTAAATAAGAGATAAACCTGTATTTCCAGTGGCATCCCTACAGAACAGCAGATGGGCGGAAACAGTGGCGCGAATGTGTCGTCGCCTCGTGAACGCGGCCGCGCACTTCGCTGCGCCGAGGCTGGTGGCGACGCTGCGAGCAATCGCGTCGACGCCGCCCGACGCGCCGCCGCCTGCACGACAGGCGCTCAACGACTGCCTCGCCGCTGCCATTGAGTGGGCACCACCCGATGAAGCATGCCGCGCTTATGCATATCTATCCGATGTAGTAAAGAGTCTGAAGAGTCAACAATACGCCAAACCGGATCTGATCACGAATGCCAATCAGGGGACCAAGACCGGATCCAACAATCTCCTCTACAGCCACGCGGCTAGCTGGCGGCTCCAGTCTGAAGGAGCTCTGGTTCGAGCCGCCCCGCGCGTAGTCGGTATTCAAGCTTTCCAAGACCTACCCCCCGAACTACGTAAAAGGTTGCGTGAACTTGGTTGTATTATGTATGGGACGCAAGCCATGCCTGTGACTACATTGGCGAATCAAGATAAAAAAAGTCGCAGCACCTATCACAATCAGGCAAGTAAGACTCATAACACAACTGGAAGTTGTAGCTTAGATATTGATCAAGTCCGGGCGTCATTTGTTCCGTATGCTTCCAAGCCCACCACTCATGTCAGCACTGTGGACATTTTGAAAGGCAATAACGACTTGAAGAAGTCAAGCCGCTCCAATCCGCCAAAAGTGAGGACAACGAAGGCTCAAGAGGAACGAGCCAAATTTAATCTGACTAAAAAACAAATGCGCGTTAATGGCAAGACGGGCGCGTCCGCAAAGCGGGTATATGAAAATGCTAAGCCGAGATATCTAGAACCACGGTTGTGTAAAGAAAACGAGAAAAAGGGAATTGCGATTAATAAATTGGTTCCCAAAATTATGTCGTCAAGTGAATCGTCTCGCAATTCGAGCCCGATCCAAGTTCGCAATTTACGCACGAGTCGTACTAAAACACAGCATATGTTCGAGAAACCACCGCACGCTATCTCACAGGACAGCCTCGCCACCTCCTCGCGGCCCAGAACTGCGGAGCCCTCCACCGACTCTCTCAGCGAATCTCAAAATGGCAACAAATATGCTACTTACACCAAAGCAAAACACCCCTCCAAAGGGTCCATCGAATGTGAGTAACGATTTTAATGATGATAATTGAACAAGATAATATTTTTTCTATACTTCTAGTGCAACATCCATACTTACCTGTATAAAAACAACTTTAAACTTTTTATAAAAAAATAAACCTACTTCAAAACCACTACAAATCAAAAAATAATTAAAAATTTTATTCGCTTAGTATTTACGAATATTTGGAGTCTATGCCTGATTTAAATTGCCAGCTAAGCTAAGGAAATGCACGAACAAATATACGAAAACATTGTTCAATTTTATTTTAATTAGGCACCGACTCCAAATATTCGTACCTATATACTAAGCGAATATAAATTATAATTATTTTTTGATATGACTGGTTAATTTTTTGTTAAAAAGTTAATATTTATAGCTTTTTTATTAGTTAATTATGAAATGGTGCAAACAATAAATCATAAATATACGATTGCAGCATTCGCAAGTCATCTGCTGTTAGTTATAACCAATACCAACCAAACCAGTATTAACCACCTTTTTGAAGTCGGTTAAAAATACAAATTATTGCTTTGAATTAATCTTGATCTTAGTTGAAACATACATTAAAAAAATAATATGGCATTTTGCTTCTTCTAGCGATTAAATCATCGAAGTATCCTACTATCGCCCAAACGAGCCTCCTGCATGGCAAGATGAAAACGAAAATTCCAGTGCACACGCATCAAAATCATAAAATGGCGAATCCGGATCATAAGCCTGCTTCGGAATCCACGAAGCGCATCACGCCGTCCATGGCCGCAGTAAACGCGAACGTAAAGCCGCGAGGTAAGCTCAACGAAAGGAAGGTGACAGGCTCTCTAATGAACGCCACCAAATCTAGTTCTGCCAAGATGGTCCCTAAACTGGTGAAGGATTCAGTAAACCATAAGAGCGGCACGAAAAAGCACGTACATGCGAAACATTCAGACAGGCATGATGAAAACCAGTCGCATAACGAATTCCCAGTGATGGAACGGTCAGGCACATTTTTGAAAGATGAGCCTACATTCGGCGAGAAAACCACGAATATAGACATAGGCCCATAAGTCATTACATCTCAGGCCTACTTACTTATAAAGATCATAAATAATTTGATGACAGGAATTGATCAGTAAATAAATTTGGTACATACCCTGTATAATGATAAAATAAAATTAAGGGTGATTAGGGTACCTTATTACAAGCTAGTGCTATGTCCCATATTATAATATATAATTGTTAATTTAAATGTTATGCTACATAATTTAATAGTTGGTAAAAGACATGTATTTTCTAATACTCGACACAAATATTCTCTTAGTTCAGGAATTCTTCTATTTAAATTATTTCGAACTAGTTTTCGCGGTTCCGCCCGCGTAAATGTTATCCCGGGATGAAATTCCTAGTGAGTACTTTTTCAGAATAGAAGAAACCTACGGACAGGCAGTTACTTCCACACTCATAATGTTAATATAGAGACATCAGTAAATACCATTATGAAATACATTTGCCAGATCTCATATTTTTCCAAAATAAATAGTTTTAAATCTAAATTCCCAGAGAACAAATGTAACATTTCATTTGCTTCTAAATATTGATTATACTTAATCTGAAACAAAAGATACGTTACAAATACAAGAACTGATTGACATCAATGGCACCCTGTTTATCATAGACATTTTTTGTCACTACCAATTTACATTATGGACGAATCGACTTCAGGATTACTCATCAGCTACTTACACTTGTTCGCCGGCGGCTGGCTCTTGTGGCTGTTTTGTTCAATTAAATGTTGGCTATAACAATACAAAATGGAGAGTACCTTCACAGTATCCGAATCCGGGTTGGAAACTTCCGGAATATTGGAAATGCATTAATTTGTCATAATGATGTTACGTTAAGCGATATATTATCCTTAACGCAAAGCATGGTTCACGATCGAACTACAGAAAATATAACCAATTCTAATTCCCAAGAATCAGTCCATACTCCATTAACAGACTTGAATGAATTTCATAGACTAAAATTGTTTTGTTTGGCACATGCAACATCTCTGTCTGTCTCAAGACATACCCGTCTTCAGAAAAGGAAATTAATAGACAGGTCACCGACAACAGACCTGGTTTAGTTAAAGAAAAAGTGAGTAAACAATTTATCCAAAGAAGAAAAACAGAGGCAAATGGAGAAATTGTTATATTGGAATCTTCTACTTTATCATCTGAAATCGGTTCTTGGGAATCAGTATTTCCACCGAAGTTGTCCGAAAAAGATGTGTCTGAAAACACTGTTTTTGATGGACGATGTTCCAATGAAAGTAATCTGAATACGAAACCAGAAGCTATGAGTTCCGACGTATGTATACAGAAAAAAATAATTGTGATCAGTCATAAATACTTCAAATCTACTTCTTGCTTCATTGATGCTGTAAGTTTAGTGGAAAAGGAAACTAAAGCTATTGATTTGCAGAAGAAGAAAGATCAAGATGGACACATTACCAGCACCTTGCCAACCTGTACCCAGTTCCACTATAATAGCAGATGTAAGCCCAAATGATTGGTCAGAATGCATGAGACGTGAAAGACCAAGATCAAGAGATTGAAATGACTCGACGAAAGACTAGAAAATTATTTGTGTGTAAATGGTTTTGAAGATAAGAGTAACACCGAACAAAAGAACAATAACGATAAAGAGGAACCTTTTCTTGCTAGTTCAGTATTTAAGACTAGCACACCACATAACTCTATAATGTCAGTGAAAGCTTCCGACCTGAAGCTGTACGGTTCTGGCAATGAATTCAATGTTGATTTTACTGGTGGTAGGTCTCTCATATGTCAGAGGCCGTCTGGGTGGGTACCACCGCAATCTTTATTTTTACTGCCACGCAGCAATGTGCATGCACTGTTGTGTGTCGGTTTAATAGACATTGTAGCCAGTATAACACCGGACATAATGAGACTTACATCTTATGTCTCAGGATGACGAGCGCAGTGGAATGTCACACAGTACTTTGTAACTCAAGGTGCTGGAAGGTATTGCTACTGTTTATGAGTGGTCGTATCGCTTACCATCAAGTGAACGGCATGCTCGTCTCGTCATTGTCATAAAAACAAATGTTGCACTAAAGGCGGGTGAGAGTAACATTAGATAACAACTACAAAAGTTTTTTAAATCATCACCAATCGTATCTGAAGGGCGGTGCCTCTATTGAAGATCATTTGCGTCAGCTAGACGATAGTCATACGGGGATTCCGTTACTGAAACGGAAAATTTAAAATATTCTTATTGTTTTGGAAGCTTAAATATTAGACACAGAAAATCAAAGTAATGATCAAGGAAAACAGTTAAAGATATCAAGTGCCCTCGCTTGGGTCGTCGACATGTCCACCGGATTGAATACAGATAATAGAAGTATGCTCGATCAAAGGGTAAATTTAAAATATATTGGTGACAATATAAACGCTGATATGAAAATGAGTTCCAGACCTGTAAAATTTACCCGCAAAAACTCAACAGAACCCGAACCTGTAACTGAGAAGAAAAATATTTTTACTATGTACATAGATTTGGGAAACAAATCAGTGCTTAAAGAAATGCCAGCAAGACTATCGTCATTCAATAACAAAACTGCAGTTCATTTTAAGGAGATTTCGGAAACTCGTTTAGCTGTTACAGATTTAAGTTCGCACAAATTCAGTGATAAAGTATCTACGATAGAAGAGGAACCACCTATGGAAGGTTCGTCAAAAGATTCAAATGAAATTTTTGTTAAATTGTCAGATTTGGACAGATCTATTTCAAAATTGTCCGACTTAGAGCAGTCCCTGTTCCAAAAATAGACAACTATGTACATCAGTGAAGAAAAGACTCGGGAAACAAGGATGACACGGTTGATTCCCGATAACAGTCGGGGCAATTTAAATCTGAGCGCCATGCCAACTCAAGGTCTATCTATCATAAGTTCATTTCATTCAGAAAACGGATCGTTATCAAGCCGAACGCGATCTCCTTTGAGATTAGGAAATTCCGTCAGTACCGGCGAAATGGAGGAGCAAGCATCGGACATGTCAGACATAATTTAATGTCCAAAGGAGCATTTGTCGCTCTGTAGTTGGTAAGGCATATCACCTACTTAAAGTAAACTATTACTTACATTTGGTCAATGATTCATTAAAATTTGTATGATGATGGTTTCAGAAAATAGCACTACTGAAGAGACAAGTCAAATTTCGAGCCTCGTGGGCAGTTGTCAATCCGGACACGGGCAGGACCTTCTTCGCATGTTCTTGGAAGAGATAGCTCCTGATGTCATAGTAGAAGTATCTGGCAAGCGGATTAAAGCGCATAAATGTGTCTTGTCTTCCAGGTAAACTGAGTTTAATTATTTTTGTGGATGAACATTTTTGATTGTTGATTATTTAATTATATTTTGATGTGTAGGTGTCAATTTTTCGCTGGAATTCCAAGTGGTGGATAGGTGGAAACCGCCGGCAACGTAATTGCTTAACCATCGTAAGTATTTAGTATTGATATTTATATGGTAGGTAATGGTCATTATTTTGCTTGAAAGAATGATGTTTGTATTATGTCTGAATATTGTGATTATTGTTTGATCTGAAAATGTCTGTATTTTCAGATTTTCTTATGACGTAGTGCATTTCGTGATGGGTCATATTATTCTGGAGTTAGTATTCTGGAACTGGCTACTTTAGCAGACATGTTGGGCCTCGAGGGTCTGAAGGAAGCTATTATGTTTACGCTCAAAGCTGAATTCTGTCACTATTTCCACAGTGGAAATTTAAAAGGCAATAATGACTTCAAGAGGTCGATCCCGCTCCAAGCCGCCAAAAGTGAGGACGACGAAGGCGCAAGAAGAACGAGCCAAATTTAATCTGACTAAGAATGAAATCCGCGTCAATGGCAAGACGGGCGCGTCCGCAAAGCGGGTATATGTAAATTCCGAGATATCTAGAGCCGCAATTCGAGCCCGATCCAAGTTCGTAATTTACGCACGTGTTGTACTAAAATACAGCATAATATTATGTTCGCGAAACTACAAACTCTCAGCGAATCGCAAAACGGCAACAAATATGCTACTTACACCAAAGCGAAACACCCTTCCAAAGGATCTGTCGAATGTGAGTAAAGATTTTAGTGATGATATACATACGTACATACATAGTATCATGCCTCTATCCCATAGGGGTAGGCAGAGACCATGGATAGCCACTTTGCTCGCTTCTGGCATACTACTTGCGCTTCCTCTACCTTCATCAATCTTTTCATGCACTCCCGCCGGTTCAGGGTTCTTTTGACCTGGCATTTACTTAGAATGTCAGATATCAGACATTTGGTTCGGTTCGGTGCCGTCGACCCATGCTGCGAAATTCGTCGCGAAACGTTTCGTGCGAAATCATTGGCGCGTTAGTGAGATACTAGATACCATTACATCGCGTCCACAAGCATCGCGCGAATTCAAAATACGTGCGTAAATCGCGTGCACTACGCCAGACTCTCGACTCGCGCTTGATTCGCGCGTATTGCCCGCGAGTCGAGGTACTAGGGACGCCTTGCTGCGTCCAGTTAACGCGCGAACTCTAGAGCGAGTGCATGTATCGAGGAAAATGGAGCGCCAAAATTTTGACACGGAATTGTTTATAGACGAAATAGAAAAAAGACCGGCACGTGGCGATAAATCTTCTTCAATTAATAAAAGTAACTGATCAAATGATTTCACGGACATACGAAAGTCTAAAAAAATTCTTCTCATGTTGTCTTAATTTTGGATACAAAGTTTCAAGCATACTATGTATCATTCTATCATTAAGTATTGGATGTACTAAATACATTATAATTTCCCTCCGTTTCTGTCTCTTCCAGCGACGGTAAGCTAACCACAACGAGACCGCTTCGTTCAACTCTATGTTTCGTACTGAATTCCTCCCCAAATGCTCGCGCGTTGGTACGCTCCTTGTGGACGCAACGGTCGCACGTAATACGCGCGAGAGAATCGCGGCGAATTCGTCCTTTCTGGACAAGCTCTTATCGTCATTCATACCTTACCTTTTCTCCCAAAAACATCATCCATAATTGTCACTAACTTCCGTAGCTCCTCCGCCGATCACGCAAGAATTACTTGATCATCAGCGTACAGTAAACAGTTGAGTGACAAATCATTCATTCCCAGCCCGTATGCACACTCTTTCATATATTTTAGACAGCCATCCATGAATAGGTTGAACAGCCATGGAGACGCTACACATCCCTGTCTCACACCCTTATTAATGCGAAACCTATCAGTGTAGGCTCCATTTATCCTGATACAAGCACTAGAGTTCTCAAAAGAGACTTCAGTGCTCGAATCAGGCTATTACTCACCCCAAACATGGACAAAGCTGACCACAGTTCATTCCTTATCACTCTATCATAGACCTTTTTCAAATCTACGAAAGCGCAGAAAACTTTTTGCCCTTTGAACAAATACTTCTCCACGACGTTTCGTACGGAAAAGACCTGGTCCGTGCATCCCACACCCTTTCGAAATCTGGCTTGCACATCCCATACTTTATCACTGGTCTCTATTACAATCCTTGCGATCAGAACCTTTGCATATAGTTTGCCGACAACAGTAAGAAGGAAGGAAGAACAGCCTCGGTAGCTTTGACAGTCTTGCTGCGACCCCTTTCCCTTGTACAGTGGGACAATAACGGCGCGGCACCAATCTTGCGGTACCACACCTCTGTTCCAGCACAAATTCAAGAGGCGACACAACAGATTTGCTACGACACCCCGTCCAGCCTTTAGCATTTCGACAGACACCCTATCATACCCTGCTGCCTTACCCATCCTCATGCTATTCAAAGCTTTCAAAACTTCATTAATGCTTATTTTATCTTCTTTTTCTTCCCTTTCAACCATCCCATGTAAATCCTGTGTGTCTTCTTTTCCAAACAAACTTTCAAAATATTCTTTCCATCTTTTTAATGCAAATCTTCCATTTACCAAGTTGCCATTCATATCTCTGACACTACTAAATTCCGAGGATGCTGATTTTCCGCGAGCTTTTCTAATTGTTTTTCCGAAAAACTTAATGTTCCTCTGGAAATCTTCACATAATCTTCTATCAAAATCGTCTTTTGCTTCATCCTTCTTCTTTTTTACTAATGTTTTCACTTCCTCTTTTATTCTATTATACTTCTTTTTCATTCCTACCACATGTCTATCATATGCTTTTCCCATCTTTCATCTGCTCTTATAGCCGACCAATCTAACCATGCATGCTTCTTCTGAATAACCACGTTTTGAATATCCTTGTCCCACCAAACATTCTTTACCTCTTACATTTGTTTCTTTTTGCTACTCTACACACTTCAATTGCAACATTCACAACCACCTTTTTAAACACCTTCCATAATTTTTCTACCTTTCAACTTTCGTCTAGTTCTTCAAATCTTTTTTGTGGTTTCCTTTCATACATTTTTCTTTTGTCCGCATGCAAGTTTTCCACTTTTTTTCTCTCTAAAACTCTCGATTGTTCCGGATAACGGTGTCGCCACTTTCTGAAAAGGCCTTTTATCCGACATGTTACCAGAAAGTGGTCGGTATCCAGACTCGGAACACTCGAGGGTCCATTACATTCTTCTTCAAACGTTCATCCACTATAACGAAATTAATCATACTTTCACCTCAACGTTTTTTCATGTGTACATATGGATCTTTTTGTGTGCAAACATTGTGTTTGTCACACATAGATTCCATTCTAAGCACACGCCCAGCAAACTTCTCCCATTACTATTGACTTTCTCATCACCAAAAGAACCCAGTACCGTTTCATATCGATCTTGCTTCACTCCAACCCAACTATTAAAATCTCCTAGCATAATTAATCTTTCGTTCGGGAAAATGTGGGGGAAGTTGTACGAATGCGTGAAGACGCATTCGTACAACTTCCCCCACATTTTCCCAAAGCTCATCGCTCTCTCTCTCTCTCTCTCTCTCTCTGGGCACTTTGAGAATAACCCGCACCTAAGTCTGTTAGGGCATAAACACCTAAAACAAGACTACGGGTTAATCCCACTTTCATTCTTACCCAAACAAGTCTGGAAGTCACAAATTTATAGTCTTTCACGCATTCTGCCATTCTCTCGGAAAGAATGAGACCAACACCCTGACTGCCCCTGGCAGTTCTATCCACTCCAGCCCAGTAAGCAGTATATGTGCCATACTTTATGGTGTCCCAACCTTTTCTTTTCGTCTCATTCACACACAGTAAATCAATCTTTCTTTCACTCATCATTTGACATACTTCATCTATTTTGCTATCCATCCCTCCTCTGACATTCAGTGTTGCAAACCGGCTTTCCACTGTCCACTTTTCGCGACCATGGGATACGAGACGTGACGAGTGGCGAGCCACGTCGCCGCCATTTTGATGTTTTTTATTATTAAATTTTATGGTCATCATGCGTTCCCACGAGTAGCTAGGTAAGATAATTGTCGAGCCTGGCAGAGCCCCGCATGCCAAGCCAAGGCTAGTCTCTCTCTGAGGGCGCCTGACCTCAGGACAAAATATGGCACGCTAACGACTAGGCGCGCCCCTAGCCATGCATCTCTGGACGCGGCAGACCTTAAATTGGCGGAAAGGAATGAAGGAATTGGATGTATTAGTGAAAACGAATAGTGGGTTCGGGATAGGAAAAAGTGTAATGGGATACTATTAACTCGGATAACGGAGATGTGCTTGAAGTCAATAGTAGCTCGGGGGGCCGGGGGCGCATACCCGTATGTTAAGCCCATACTACCGGACCTGTCGTTTGACATAAAGTATCCCCTGACACTATGACAATGATATTTGAACATGATGATGTCTGAACAAGATAGTAACTTGTCTAGACTTCTAATGCAATATTCATACTTACCAGTATAAAAAATTAAAATGTAAACGATTGTTTTGAATTAATCTTAATCTGTTAGTTGAAAGATACATTAAAATAATAATGTGACTTTTGTTTCTTGCAGCGATTAAATCATTGAAGTATACTACTATCGCCCAAACGAACCTCCTGCACGGTTAGATGAAAACGAGAATTCCAGTACACATGCATCAGAATCATAAAATTGGTGAATTCAGATCATAAGCCTGCTTCGGTAGCCACAAAGAGCAGCATGCCTTCCATAGCCGCCGTAAACGCGAGTCGCAAAGCCGCGAGGCAAGCTTAACGAAAGAAAAGTCTCTGGCTCTCTAATGAACGCCGCCAATTCCAGTTCTGCTAAGATGTTCCCTAAACTGGTAAAGGATTCAGTAAACTACAAGGGTGGCACGAAAAAGAACGTGCATGTGAAACAATGGAACAGGCATGATGAAAACCAGTCGCATAACGAATTCCCGGTGATGGAACGGTCAGGCACATTTTTGAAAGATGAACCTACATTCGGTGAGAAAACCACGAATATAGACAAAGGCCCATAAATCATTATATCTCAGGCCTAGGTGTAAAGATCATGAATAATTTGATGAAAGAAATTATTACTAAATAAATTTGGTACATACTCTGAACAACGATAAAGTATAATTATGGGTGATCTCGTACATTGCTACAAGATAGTGCTATATCCTAGTTTTCGCGGTTCCCTCCGCGTAAATCTTATCCCGGGATGAAATTCCTGAGTATTTTTTCCGAAAAGAAGAAGCCTACCGACAGGCAGTTACTTCCACACTCATAATATTAATATAGACACATCAGTAAATATCATTATGTAATATATTTGAGAGATCTCGTATTTTCCAAAATAAATAATTTTAAATCTATATTCCCAGAAAACAAATGATTGATTTAATTTGATTCTAAAGATTAATTATACTTAACTTAATCTTAAATTAAAGTTACTTTACAAATACAAAAACTTATTGACATCAATGGCACCCTGTTTAGCGTAGATATTTTTTATCACTACCAATTATAAATATGGACACAGCGAGTAGTTCATCACATTACTTATCAGCTACTTACACTTTTTCGCCGGTGGCTGGCTCTTGTGGCTGCTTTGTTCAATTAAATGTTGACAATAATAATACAAAAATGGAGAATACCTTCACAGTGTTCGATTCCGGGTTAGAAACTCCTGGAATATTAGAAATGCATTAATTTGTCGTAAGGATGTTACATTAACCGATATATTATCCTTAACGCAAAGCATGGTTCACGATCTAACTGCAGACAAGGTAACCAATTCTAATTCCCAAGCAGTCCATACTCCATTAACAGACTTGAATGAATTTCATAATCTGAAATTGTTTTGTTTGCCACATTCAACATCTCTGGGGGGTATGTCTTCAGAAAAGGAAATTAATAGCTAGGTCACCGACAACAGACCTTGTTTAGTAAAGGAAGAAGTGAGTAAAAAAACATCCAAAGAAGTAAAACAGCGGCAATTGAAGAAATTGTTATATTGGAATCTTCTACTTTATCATCTGAAATCGGTTCTTGGGAGTCAGTATTCCCACCGAAGTTGTCCGAAAAGGTGTGTCTGAAAACGCTGTACTTGATGGACAATGTTCCAATGAAAGTAATCTGAATATGAAACCAGAAGCTACGAGTTCGGACGTATGTATACAGAAAAAAATAATTGTGATCAGTCACAAATAATTCAAATCTACTTCTAGCTTCATTGATGCTGTAAGTTTAGTGGGAAAGGAAACTAAAGCTATTGATTTGCAGAAGAAGAAAGATCAAGATGGACACATTACCAGCACCTTGCCAACCTGTACCCTGTTCCACTATAATAGCAGATATAAGCCCAAATGATTGGTCAGAATGCAATGATAATGATGATTCATTAGAACCACACAGACGTGAAAGACCAAGATTCAATACAAAATGATTTATCTCCTGCCATATTTGAAATTACTCCTTTAACAGAAGATTCTTTGTGTGCAAATGCTTTTGAAGATACGAGTAACACCGAACAAAAGAACAATAACGATAAAGAGGAACCTTTTCATGCTAGTTCAGTATTTACGACTAGCACACCACATAACTCTATAATGTCAGTGAAAGCTTCCGACCGGAAGCTATACGGTTCTGGCAATGAATTCAATGTTAATTTTACTGGTGGTAGGTCTCTCATATGTCAGAGGCCGCCTGGGTGGGTACCACCGCAATGTTTATTTTTACCGCCACGCAGCAGTGTGCATGCACTGTTGCGTGTCGGTTTAATAGACATTGTAGCCAGTATAACTACCGGACATAATGAGACTTACATCTTATGTCTCAGGATGACGAGCGCAGTGGAATGTCACACAGTACTTTGTAACTCAAGGTGCTGGAAGATATTGCTACTGTTTATGAGTGGTCGTATCGCTTACCATCAAGTGAACGGCATGCTCGTCTCGTCATTGTCATAAAAAAAATGTTGCACTAAAGGAGGGTGAGAGTAATATTAGATAACAACTACAAAAGTTTTTTGAATCATCACCAATCGTATCGGAAGGGCAATGCTTCTATTGAAGATCACTTGCCTCAGCTAGGCGATAGTCATACGGGGATTTCGTTACTGAAACGGAAAATTTAAAATATTCTTATTGTGTCGGGAGCTTACATATTAGAAACAGAAAATCAAAATAATGATCAAGGAATACAGTTAAAAACCTCAAGTGCCCTCGCTTGGGTCGTCGATATGTCCACCGGATTGAATACAGATAATAGTAGTATGCTCGATCAAAGGGCAAATTCAAAATATATTGGTGACAATATAAACGCTAATATGAAAATGAGTTCCAGACCTGTAAAATTTACCTGCAAAAACTCACAACAGAACCCGAAAGTGTAACTGAGAAGAAACATATTTTTACTATGTACATAGATTTGGGAAACAACTCAGCGCTGAAAGAAATGCCAGCAAGACTATCGTCATTCACTAAAACAAGGAGACTATTAACATTGAAGAAAGTAACAAAACTGCAGTTCATTTTAAGGAGATTTCGGAAACTCGTTTAACTGTTACAGATTTAAGTTCGCACAAATTCATAAAGTACCTACAATAGAAGAGGAACCACCTATGGAACATTCGTCAAAAGATTCAAATGATATTTTTGTTAAATTGGCAGATTTCGACAGATCTATTTCAAAATTGTTCGACTTACAGCAGTCTCTGTTCCAAAAATAGACAACTATATACATCAGTGAAGAAAAGACTCGGGAAAGAAGGATGACACGGTCGATTCCCGATAACAGTCGGGGCAATTTAAATCTGAGCTCCAACTCAAGGTCTATCTATCATAAGTTCATTTCATTCAGAAAACTGATCGTTATCAAGCCAGGAAATTCCGTCAGTACCGGCGAAATGGAGGAGCAAGCATCGGACATGTCAGATATCATTTAACGTCCAAAGCAGCATTTGTCGCTCTGTAGTCGGTAAGGCATATCACCTACTTAAAGTAAACTATTACTTACATTTGGTCAATAACTCATTAAAATTTGTATGATGATGGTTTCAGAAAATAGCACTACTGAAGAGACAAGTCAAACTTCGAGCCTCGAGGGCAGTTGCCAATCTGGACACGGGCAGGACCTTCTTCGCATGTTCTTGGAAGAGATAACTCCTGATGTCATAGTAGAAGTGTCTGGCAAGCGGATTAAAGCGCATAAATGTGTATTGTCTTCTAGGTAAACTGAGTTTAATTATTTTTGTGGATGAAAATTTTTGATTGTTGATTATTTAATTATATTTTGATGTGTAGGTGTCAATTTTTCGCTGGAATTCCAAGTGGTGGATAGGTGGAAACCGCCGGCAACGTAATTGCTTAACCATCGTAAGTATTTAGTATTGATATTTATATGGTAGGTAATGGTCATTATTTTGCTTGAAAGAATGATGTTTGTATTATGTCTGAATATTGTGAATTTTGTTTGATCTGAAAATGTCTGTGTTTTCAGATTTTCTTATGACGTAGTGCATTTCGTGATGGGTCATATTATTCTGGAGTTAGTATTCTGGAACTGGCTACTTTAGCAGACATGTTGGGCCTCGAGGGTCTGAAGGAAGCTATTATGTTTACGCTCAAAGCTAAATTCTGTCACCATTTCCACAGTGGAAATTTAAAAGGTAATAATGACTTGAAGAGGTCGATCCCGCTCCAAGCCGCCAAAAGTGAGGACGACGAAGGCGCAAGAAGAACGAGCCAAATTTAATCTGACTAAGAATGTAATCCGCGTGAATGGCAAGACGGGCGCGTCCGCAAAGCGGGTATATGTAAATGCCGAGATATCTAGAGCCGCAATTCGAGCCCGATCCAAGTTCGTAATTTATTTAATATTTATTTAAATTTTAAAGACTGATTATACTTAACATAATCAGAAATAAAAGTTACTTTACAAATACAAGAACTGATTGACACCAAATCAAAAATATTTGTTGTCACTGTCAATTATAATTATGGACGAACCGAGTGGTTCTTCAGATTACTTATCAGCTACTTACACTTCTTCGCCAGCGGCTGGCTCTTGTGGCTGTTTTGTTCAATTAAATGTCGGCTATAACAAGACAAAATGGAGAGTACCTTCACAGTATCGGAATCCGATTTGGAAACTTCCGGAATATTGAAAATGCATTGATTTGTCATAATGATGTTACGTTAACCGATATATTATCCTAAACGCAAAGCATGGTTCACGATCTAACTGCAGAAAAGGTAACCAATTCTAATTCCCAAGAAACAGTCCATACTCCATTAACAGACTTGAAAGAATTTCATAGACTGAAATTGTTTTGTTTGCCATATTCACATCTTTGGGGGGTATGTCTTCAGAAAAGGAAATTAATAGACAGGTCACCGACAACAGACCTTGTTCAGTTGAAGAAAAAGTGAGTAAAAAATTCATCTAATAACGAAAAACAGAGGCAAATGAAGAAATTATCATATTGGAATCTTCTTCTTTATCATCTGAAATCGGTTCTTGGGAATCAGTATTTCCTCCGAAGTTGTCTGAAAACACTGTTTTTGATGGACAATGTTCCAATGAAAGTAATCTGAATATGAAACCAGAAGCTACGAGTTCCGACGTATGTATACAGAAAAAAATTATTGTGATCAGTCACAAATACTTAAAATCTACTTCTTGCTTCATTGATGCTGTAAGTTTAGTGGAAAAGGAAACTAAAAATATTGATTTGCAGAAAAAGAAAGATCAAGATGGACACATTACCAGCACCTAGCCAACCTGTACCGTGTTCCACTATATAGTAGATATACGCCCCAGTGATTGGTCAGAATGCAATGATATTGTAGATTCATTAGAACCACACAGACGTGAAAGACCAAGATTCAATACAAAAGATTTAGCTCCTACCATATTGGAAATGACTCCTTTAACAGAAGATTCTTTGTGTACAAATGCTTTTGAAGATTCGAGTAACACCGAACAAAAGAACAATAACGATAAAGAGGAACCTTTTCATGCTAGTTCAGTATTTACGACTAGCACACCACATAACTCTATAATGTCAATGAAAGCTTCCGACCGGAAGCTATACGGTTCTGGCAATGAATTCAATGTTAATTTTACTGGTGGTAGGTCTCTCATATGTCAGAGGCCGCCTGGGTGGGTACCACCGCAATGTTTATTTTTACCGCCACGCAGCAGTGTGCATGCACTGTTGCGTGTCGGTTTAATAGACATTGTAGCCAGTATAACTACCGGACATAATGAGACTTACATCTTATGTCTCAGGATGACGAGCGCAGTGGAATGTCACACAGTACTTTGTAACTCAAGGTGCTGGAAGGTATTGCTACTGTTTATGAGTGGTCGTATCGCTTACCATCAAGTGAACGGCATGCTCGTCTCGTCATTGTCATAAAAACAAATGTTGCACTAAAAGCGGGTGAGAGTAACATTAGATGACAACTACAAAAGTTTTTTGAATCATCACCAATCGTATCTGAAGGGCGGTGCCTCTATTGAAGATCATTTGCCTCAGCTAGACGATAGTCATACGGGGATTCCGTTACTGAAACGGAAAATTTAAAATATTCTTATTGTTTTGAAAGCTTAAATATTAGACACAGAAAATCAAAATAATGATCAAGGAAAACAGTTAAAGACATCAAGTGCCCTCGCTTGGGTCGTCGATATGTCCACCGGATTGAATACAGATAATAGAAGTATGCTCGATCAAAGGGTAAATTTAAAATAAATTGGTGACAATATAAACGCTTATATGAAAATGAGTTCCAGACCTGTAAAATTTACCTGCAAAAACTCACAACAGAACCCGAAAGTGTAACTGAGAAGAAAAATATTTTTACTATGTACATAGATTTGGGAAACAACTCAGCGCTGAAAGAAATGCCAGCAAGACTATCGTCATTCAATAAAAAAGGAAATCAAACGGAGATTCCTATCAATGTTAACAAAAATACCAAAGTGGCTAAAGCGCCGACTAGTGTGGTTAAACTTGATTCATCGGTTTGTCAACATATGAAAAATTAGAATCATTATGCAATGATCCTAACGTCAGTTTTTCGGAGATTATTAACATTGTAGAAAGTAACAAAACTGCAGCTCATTTTAAGGAGACTTCGGAAACTCGTTTAGCTGTTACAGATTTAAGTTCGCACAAATTCAGTGATAAAGTACCTACGATAGAAGAGGAACCACCTATGGAAGGTTCGTCAAAAGATTCAAATGAAATTTTTGTTAAATTGTCAGATTTGGACAGATCTATTTCAAAATTGTCCGACTTAGAGCAGTCTCTGTTCCAAAAATAGACAACTATATACATCAGTGAAGAAAGGACTCGGGAAACAAGGATGACACGGTCGATTCCCGATAACAGTCGGGGCAATTTAAATCTAAGCGCCATGCCAACTCAAGGTCTATCTATCATGAGTTCATTTCATTCAGAAAACGGATCGTTATCAAGCCGAACGCGATCTCCTTTGAGATAAGGAAATTCCGTCAGTACCGGCGAAATGGAGGAGCAAGCATCGAACATGTCAGATATCATTTAACGTCCAAAGCAGCATTTGTCGCTCTGTAGTTGGTAAGGCATATCACCTACTTAAAGTAAACTATTGCTTACATTTGGTAAATAATTCATTAAAATTTGTATGATGATGGTTTCAGAAAATAGCACTACTGAAGAGACAAGTCAAACTTCGAGCCTCGTGGGCAATTGTCAATCTCGACTCGGGCAGGACCTTCTTCGCATGTTCTTGGAAGTATCTGGCAAGCGGATTAAAGCGCATAAATGTGTTGTCTTCCAGGTAAACTGAGTTTAATTATTTTTGTGGATGAAATTTTTTTATTGTTGATTATTTAATTATATTTTGATGTGCAGGTGTAAATTTTTCGCTGGAGTTCCAAGTGGTGGATGGGTGGAAACCGCCGGCAACGTAATTGCTTAACCTTCGTAAGTATTTAGTATTGATATTTATATGGTAGGTAATGGTCATTATTTTGCTTGAAAGAATGATGTTTGTATTATGTCTGAATATTGTGATTATTGTTTGATCTGAAAATGTCTGTTGTTTCAGATTTTCTTATAACGTAATGCATTTCGTGATGTGTCATATTATATATTCCGGATTATCGGCGATACCAGACACAGTATTCTGGAATAGGCTACTTTAGCAGACATGTTGGGCGGTGAGGGTCTGAAGGAAGCTATTATGTTTACGCTCAAAGCTAAATACTGTCACCATTTCCACAGTGGACACTTTAAAAGGCAATAATGACTTGAAGAGGTCGATCCCGCTCCAAGCCGCCAAAAGTGAGGACGACGAAGGCGCAAGAAGAACGAGCCAAATTTAATCTGACTAAGAATGAAATCCGCGTGAATGGCAAGACGGGCGCGTCCGCAAAGCGGGTATATGTAAATGCCGAGATATCTAGAGCCGCAATTAGAGCCCGATCCAAGTTCGTAATTTACACACGAGTTGTACTAAAACACAGCATATGTTCGAGAAACCACACCCTCAGCGAATCGCAAAACTGCAACAAATATGCTACTTACACCAAAACGAAACACCCCTCCAAAGGGTCTGTCGAATGTGAGTAACGATTTTAATGATGATATTTGAACAAGATAATAACTTTGCAAAATTCATACTTCCCAATATAAAAAATTAAAATGTAAACGATTTTTTTGAATTAATCTTAATCTGCTAGTTGAAAGATACATTACGGTTAAAATAATAATGTGACTTTTGTTTCTTGCAGCGATTAAATTTTTGAAGTACCTATATTACTATTGCCCAAACGAACCTCCTGCATGGCAAGATGAAAACGCGAGTTCCAGTGCACATACATCAGAATCATAAAATTGGTGGATTCAGATCATGAGCCTGCTTCGGTAGTCACAAAGAGCAGCATGCCTCCCATAGCGCGAGTAAATTTCTTATCGTATTCTTTATTCTTTTCTAAAACGCGAGTCGCAAAGCCGCGAGGTAAGCTTAACGAAAGAAAAGTCACAGGCTATCTAATGAACGCCCCCAAATCCAGTTCTGCTAAGATGGTCTCTAAACTGGTGAAGGATTCAGTAAACTACAAGGGTGGCACGAAAAAGAACGTGCATGTGAAACATTTGAACAGGCATGATGAAAACCAGTCGCATAACGAATTCCCGGTGATGGAACGGTCAGGCACATTTTTGAAAGATGAACCTACATTCGGTGAGAAAATCACGAATGTAGACAAACAAAGGCCCATAAATCATTATATCTCAGGCCTAGGTGTAAAGATCATGAATAATTTGATGAAAGAAATTATTACTAAATAAATTTGGTACATACTCTGAACAACGATAAAGTATAATTATGGGTTATCACGTACATTCTTACAAGATAGTGCTATATCCCATTTTATAATATATTATTTGTTAATTTTAATGTTATGCTATAAACTTAATAGTTGTTTAAAGACATGCATTTTCTAATACTAGACACAAATATTGTGTTAGTTAAAGAATTCTTCCATTTAAATTATTACGAACCAGTTTTCGCGGTACCTTCCGCCTAAATCTTATCCCGGGATGAAATTCCTAGTATTTTTTCAGAATAGAAAGAAGGTTAACGACAGGCAGTTATATCCACACGACCATTATGTAATATATTTAAGATATCTCATATTTTTTCAAAATAAGTAATTTTAAATATAAATTCCCAGAAAACAAATGTAAGTTTTAATTTGCCTCTAAAGATTGATTATACTTAACTAAATCTGTATTAAAAGCTACTTTACAAATACAAGAACTATTGACATGAATTAAACCCTGTTTATCGTTGGTATTTTTTGTCACTACCAATAATTAATCAAGCGGCATATTTACTTAATCTCACGTTCTTTATTTTGGAGTCTGTTGATCAGCTTTTGTTGTAAGTAATTCTTCGAAATAATTAACATTAAAATGCATTTTATTATTGAGAAACCATGTTAATAGTGTATCAAATGGTTCTCAATTTGATAACTATATTATTGTACCAAAGATTATATGACATGCGTAGAAAAAAACGAACAATACAATCATCATTCTGCAAATGCCAAAGTACTATAGTCCGTCCAACCATTTATTTAACTTTTGACAGTTCGGTTTTTATCAATTGGTGATGTAGTAATGCGTTACTGATTCGATTTCTTGTAGCAATCGATTGTTTGATCGATTAAACGCATTGAAATGGTATTTTTTCTCAAAATTTTTTTTGTTTTATAATCATGCCTAAGCGTTTAAATGTGTATATTTTCTGTTTATAAATTTATTCTGTAGATATATATTCTATGTCCAATATCATTTTGTCAAAATTTAACTTGGATAGTTTATTTTATCGGTTATTATATACTTACGTATATATAAAAAGAATTCTCTAAATTTATACTGTGACATTTTATTTTTCAATATAAAAGTTTTGAATTATTTTTGTCACACAATCAGTGAGCTTAACAAATAACGATTGATAATTAATATCGGGGCTGAACAGCAAGTCCCTTCACTATGGAAAACAAAAACTGGCGTCAATAAAGTATTCAATTATTTTGTTTCGATTCCTTGTCATGAAATATAAAATTTCATAGGCGTGCATATGACAAAAGTTAATTAATAAATGGTTGGACGGATTATAAACACTAAATATTTGCTGTTATAATACGTACTACATAACACGTGTATTTAAAGAAACTGTAAATCATAAACCTTGATGTTATAAACAAGATTCATTTTGGTAATAGGAATAGAGAGCTTATTCGATAGCAATTCCATTCGTTAACAAACAAGTAAAAGTTATGTAATCCAGAAGTTGGGATTAACGTTAACATTATTTGATAGTTTTTATTTTTGTGTGTAATATTGTGGAATTATATGTAAAATGTAGATTGTTGCCATTTATATTAGGCTTAGCATTTATTTTTTAGGCATAGCAATCTATAGATACGCCGCTAAGCTCTATGTAATAGTATAAAATATTGAAAATTATGTAATGACTACGTATGAATTTTGCTATCAGGCTATTATAGTTTATGTAATGCATACTTAATAGTGTTTATGCTTTTTTAATAATAAGTGATATAGTAGCACTCACACAAATACTGTAGGTAGTTATAAAATGAAATTTTATATTTCGACATTCCGCGATATCTTAATATTACTAGGTAATTTTCATGAGTAACAATTGTCACGCAACAAGTTGGGCAACGTTGACAACTGCGCACCAAGATGCGCACTAATGCATTGTAAGTGTGACAAATCTGCTGCTAACGTAAACTTATGCATCTTGGTTATTTACTCGTGGATCTCATAAGAGATATTAAGCTCCATCCTCTATTAGGCTGCTTCGTCTGAACCGCTGATCGTGTTACACTTAATATTTTATAACCATTTTTTAACCCCTAATAATTACGCCGATGTTAATTTAAAGTTGATGTGGTAGCAAAACATGGCTAGAACTTTAAGGTACTGATATCGATTTCAAATAACAAAATTTAATATCGTAATTTTTAACTTATTAAAATATAGTTACACACGTGTTAATTTCCAATACCTAGGGGACATTATATGTATACAATAGTAAAAACATTGAAATGTCACGCGAACGTTGAATTACTTACAGGTAAAGTTAAGTGAGCTGTATATACAATGCGTTGTTGTTTTTAAGGCTCGCGTATACTACAGCCACAACGGGACGCAGCGCGCCGCATTAAAAAATTGTGCAAAAGCACATTGCGGTTGCGTCAGGGCGCACCGCAATGCAATAATTGATCAGCCAGTCGTTGGCAGTCTAAATCGATAGATGTATGAAATTAAAATTTGTTATTAATTCATGCAAACAATACTGAACTACTGTAAATTAGTGTGGGGACCCTTTCCGAGTTGATATGTTAACCTTTATTGTAGTTTCGATTTCCTATATGTTTTTATCCTCGTCTAAGTGTGTATTTGGCGCATCAGTGGGTAGCATGGGCGGGTGTGAAATAAATTAAGCAGTCATCCACGGCAATTATTTATTTACAAAGAATAAGCGTCGTATTATCGAATCGGAAAGAAAATAATATATGACGGTGGCCGCGGTTCAATCTAAACATTACCACAAGACGCCTATTTTTAAGATTATTACTTATCCGCTCAATGATTATAATTATTTGTGTACAATAATTATTATATTATGTTAAGTATTTTTCATAGAAGACGATTAGGTATTAAACGACTCCTTAAGAAATATATTTGAATGTATATTATGCCTATTTTTTTTGCAGTATTATAATTTATTATGCTTTAGCATAATAGCACTATTTATCAAAAATGTACTTTCGTTACATTTTAAGAGACGTCGGGATAGTTTAATTTTTATAATTACGTTTTTGTTAAAAATATTAATAGTATTAAATTCTAATAAAGTGTGTCTTCTTCTCTAGTCTAAGCTAGTCTGTAAACCGGGCTAATATGTATACAATCACCCGCTACTATATAATCATTTGTAAATATATAAAAATAAATAACGCAAGTTAGTAGATCAGCGTTTCCGCTTCCGCTCGCTGCCTACTGCATGTGCTTATTCATTATATCTTAAAGTTTATAAAAGCGAGTATTTTTATTCAATGCGATGATAAAATATTTACATAGTGAGTAAATATTACTACGGCAGAATACTTAAAAACACAGGACATTGGGTGTAAAAGGTGACTCTTATTTCAATTTTATTAATGTACCGATACCAGGTCTAGCCCATGGATAATCTAACAGTGGTGAATATAATATAGAATCAATTATGTAATGCTTGTATGTTTAGTCTAATGTCATACTTAATTATTTGAGTCTCTTGAGAAATAAGGCCACAATGAATCCACGTTATTATGGTATAAAATTACACTATAAACTACTTTTTACTACATTTTACTTACAATCATATGACCACTACTCTTGGTGGGTTCTACCACAGTGTAAAGATTTGTGCAATTCAGAGATATCTCGGTGCGGTGCAGGGTGACAGGCTTGCGGTAGGAACCTGAGGCGCAGGTAACAACACCTAACTCTCGCGGGTATATGTCAGCTTCAATTGTTTAAGGCACGTGCTTTTCGCAAACATCAAAGTCCAAACAAAAATAGTATAAATCTTTGTACTGTGTAATTACTTGGGAGTCTCTTTTAGAGTGAAGTGTAGTACAGCAGTGTTTGATTATAAAAATAATTTTAAAATAAGAAATGTAAAGCAAATTTCCTCTATTATTAAAACTCACCATCGGTTAAACGAAATATTTTGTCGCTTAAGCATTTCCTTACACTAGATCGAACTTATTTAATTAATCGTCGCTTTGTTCGTTAGTGCAAACGGGCATTAGAATCTCTTCGTTATTTGTATATTCGTTCGTTAGGATGTAATGAAATGTATTTTTAAAACTTCGACATTCAGTGTAGGTATATTATTTATTTATATTAGATTGTTAGTGTTGGTAGAAATTTAATGTTATACGAACTTAATTTAATTTTTCAATTGATCTCAATGGTGCACAGTATTCAATTTAGTGGGTTTCAGAACTGCATCAGCCATCTTATGAATGTTATAGGCCATGTTTTATCAATGTAACGTTTTATTTTACAACGTATATTTTGATATTGTGAGTTACGGAAAGGTATAAAATGAAATAGTAATTGAATAGTTAACCACTTATTTTAATTTATATTTTAATTGAAATGCTTGTTGTGTAAAATGTGTTATTACGTCTTCATGTGTGTGCATAATATGGTATTACTGTTAGTTATACAAAATATTATTCTGTGTAATTTAGAAACAAAGTGAATGCATTCAAATAAATGAAGTTACATGCAAAAAAATCTTTTATTACACTATCCGGTTTACGTATCCTTTTTTATTTATACTACTTATATGGGTGTTTATACAGCTTCAGAAATAGATTAATATTAAATAAATAAAAATGAAAAAAAAAATGAAATAAATAATAAATGAAACCAGCTTCCAGCACAAATACTTGCTTTTTAAAAAGGTAGGTACTCAGCAAGTTTATCGGCACACCAATCATCATTGGTGGATGGATTGATGAATCCATCCATGCAAAGAGAATATCATCCATGTGTGAGGACCGTTATTCAAAACATTTGTTATAGTGCGTTTCAAATCTTTTTACTGATGGCGGGAATTTGCACCCCTGTCTGAAAAGATTGTGGACATTATAAAGAAAATTCGCGCGTTTTCAGTTTTAAAAAATAGGGTTAGAGGATCAATAATATATTTCCTTGAATAAAATACCATATCAAAAGTAATAATAAAACAATAATTATGTAACATCGATTAAAATAACAGTAAATAAATAGCCAGTGTGATTATATAATGTATGTATGTATATGCTTATTAATATGTTTTGTGTTTTTTAGAATTGATTTTTAATAATTACTTGTCTCCATGACTCGTTAAAAAACTAATACATATACATATACACTCACGCCTGTTATCCCCGAAGGGGTAGGCAGAGACGCAACTAGTGCACCACTTTTCGCCATTATTCCGTCCCATGATGTGATAGGGGGCGAGCCTATCGCCATATCGGGCACAAATTCCAGACTCCAAGCTGATACTGAATAGAAAAACTCAATATCACTTTGCCCGACTCGGGGTTCGAACCCGAGACCTCAGCTTTGCAGTTGTACTGTGTAATACAACTACGCCACCGAGGCAGTCTAAAAAACTAATGTCATTCTATATAAAGAACTGCCGACTGCCTCGGTGGCGTAGTTGTATTACAGTAAGACTGCAAAGCTGAGGTCCCGGGTTCGATCCCCGTGTCGGGCAAAGTGATATTGAGTTTTTCTATTCAGTATCAGCTCGGAGTCTGGAATTTGTGCCTGATATGGCGATAGGCTCGCCCCCTTTCACATAATGGGACGGAATAATGGCGAAAAGTGGGTGCACTAGTTGCGCCTCTGCCTACCCCTTCGGGAATAACAGGCGTGAGTGTATATGTATGTATGTATGTATTCTATATAAAGAAATATTCGTCTTGTTTTATTTATTTATTTTTTATAAATTCGATGAGTGAATCAGAGTGGGGGACTTCCGGTTGTCGAGTTTACCGGGTGACGCTCGGAAGCCATTTTCTTCACTGTGTCTCAAACATCTTAAAAATGCTTAAACAGAAAAATCATAATACCAGGCAGAACTTAATGTAAGGCCTTGAATAAAGCTCCGGACATAATATGAGTTTTATTGGTAGGTAAAACTCAGCTATTATGTCCTTCCGTTGTTATTCAAGGCCTTTAAACAACATTTGAGACTTTGATTTCGCCTGGTTAACGAGACGCCAATGTGATAATTTTAAGACTGAAACCATTAATATAATTACAATAATATTAAGATGCTATATAGAACTATATTAATTATTACTACATAGAACAGAATAAATTGTCTACAGATCGATAATTGAAAAACATTACACATAATTATTACCTTAATGGCTCAATCTGAGGCACTTAAGAAATACTAACTGTGCTTTCTATACTTAAAACAGATAATAACGAAATCTCGATTACAACTCAGAAAGCTGCTTTGGCTGTTCTACATCATATAAATTATCTAATGTAGTTTCAGATTTTCTAATCATACTAACTGCTAAGTAATTTTCTTAGATTTATTAGCCTATAAGATCAACTTTAGAATTTCTAGGCTTGAAAACAATTTCCAACCTATTTAAAAACTAAAAAGAAATTATCAATCGGCTATGAAGCAATACTTTATAGAAGAATACAAGTTTCTTTTCTACTTTATGTGTAGAAAACTTTCAAAGCATGTTATGTAAAATTCATATCGTGTAGGTTCTATGCGGCCTGATAAAACTTAGTTGAGCACTGCTATAAATTTTGTTAATATGAATGTAACGTCAATATATTGTTAGTAAATTAGTGCAACTAGCGTATGTGCGCCAAGTTTCACGTGGTCAGTACTATAAAGCCTTTTAAATAACGAATTTATGATAACTAATATGTCTGTTAGTAACTTTCAAGTGGAATTTACTGTTTAGCGAAAAATTATCTGAACCTGAACGGTTTGTTGCATGCCAATATACAAATCCTATTTTAAAACACATAATATGAACTCGCTGGTCCCAATAATTATAGTATTGAGGGTAGATTTTCACTACCCTGAACATTATGTCTGGTTGCTCATACCTTGAATACAGCTTGCGACCACCCCAATTTCTAGATTTAAATCTCTCACCTTAAGCTGTGCCAAACGTTTTTATGGATTTGTCAAACTACTTAGACTGGGAAGGGTGAAAGGCGGTCCTATTGCAAGGGCGGATTTTCGAACGAAGTACACTTAGGTGCGACGCATTACGATAGCTACACACACGCCTTTTGCTCGATTGAGATCCATGAGCACTTACATCAACGTAAAACGGTTCACTACTATACCAATATCTTCGGTAACAATATAAAAATACTTAAATACCCACAAGTCAACTGACAAATTCACGACTTGCTACCAGGGCCGCATTCAAAGCTTCGATTTTTGAATAAACATTTTTATTTGGATTTGAAAAGTAAGATATTTGTCAATACTTTCACTACTTGAACGCATTGTAATGAACTTAAAGTCCTATTTTTTTTTTCCAAATCAACAAAGCCATCTAATGGATTGAATGCAAAAAGTCGGGAAAAAAGACAGGGTGCATGATATATAGTTACCCTTAAAAGTTGTTCAAAGTCAATACACATGGACCATAGACACGGCATGGACCCACAATTTGTTTCAATCTAATAAACAATAATTTCAGCATTTGATTCAATTGAGTAGTTGAACCGGTTAAATGATGAACTTTGGTTTGCCGAGGCAAAACTAAAGACAGTTTCATTCCGAAAGGGATGTTGTCAACCTGTAAATATTTTCAGTAAAGGGCTGGGTGCGCCTTTTCAAGTTATATTCGAATATTCCTATTATTATGATATTCCTATTCTACTATGGCATGAACGTATTTATTAAAAGAGCTTGTCGATTGTATAATAATATTACATCAGTTGATACTGACTGCATCGACATCTTTCACCTTTCTCTATCTCAGTACAAAAAAAATGTTGTTAGAAAATGTTAGAAAAAAATATATTTTAACTAAATTTAATTATATTTGAGCAATTTTAATTGTTGGTTTCTGGGTGTGGGTGCGCACTTCTACCGCACCGCGCCACCGTTGTCTTTGTTCTTGTTTACATGATACTGATATCTGTGGAAACTGTTGTGGATAATGAGTTGTTTAATAGTTTTTAATTTATAAGTGTTAAGTTTTTCTGTAGTTTCCCAAATAAATTATTTTTATTTATTTTATTTAGCACTTTATATACAGATGTATATAGGCGGACTTAATGCCAAAGGCATTCTCTCCCAGTCAACCTTAGGGTGGTGCAGAGATAAATAAGGTAGGTGCATCAAGGTAACTTGAAAAGTATAAAAGTTAAAAATAAATATATACAAATTTGAATATACAATATATACATAGAAATAAATAGAAGAAATAAATATTTAAAATAAATATAAATATGAATAATATTATAAACGTCTGAATAAATAAAATACGTATTATTACTATAAAATACATATGTATATAATAAAGTGTAGTGATTTAAGATGATGACTCTTCTGCTTCGTCCATTAGCAGCTGTCGTACTCTCCTTTTGAAGGCAAATCGAGTGGTGGACGATCTGATTTCGGAGGGGAGCGAATTCCAAAGAAGAATAGATTGGATAGCAAAAGAAGAGTGAGTGAAGTTAGAACTATGAGAAGGACATTTTAGAAGAAGATTACTAGAAGAGCGGTGGTTCCTATAGTGACTATTGCACAGGTATTGGAAATTAGAAGATAAGTAAGTAGGAGGTGTAGGGGAGGTAAGCAGAGAGAATAAAGTGGTAAGCGCCCGCCAGGAACGGCGCTGACGAATAGGTAGCCATTTTAGTTGAAGACGATAGGAAGAAATGTGGTCATATTTTCGAAGATTATACACGAATCGAATGCAGTTATTTAGAAGTCGGTCCAATTTGTTGAGTTGGTCTGCATTCAGATCTAAATAGCACACATCACCATAATCGATAACAGGAAGGATTAAGGCTTGCACAAGCATAGTCTTGGTCGTAGGCGGGAGGAAGTTCTTCAGGCGGTATAAAGAGCGAAGGGTACCGGTGACTCTCCGACAGACAGAGGTTACCTGGGGCTTCCAGCTCAGGGTGGAGTCGATGTGCAGACCGAGATTATGAACACTGGAGCTCCAAGGAATAATGTTTCCGTTAAATATAACGGGTGGAATGATGGAATTACCAACCCTGCTAATCATCCTTGAACTGTCTATGATAATGGCTTGGCATTTCGCAGGGTTGACAGATAAACCAAAATTGTCGGACCAGATTTTTATCTTTGCTAGGTCCCTGTTCACCCTGTTAATGGCTGCGGCCACACAATCTACCCCGTCCTGAGAATATATTTGCAAGTCATCGGCATAAAGGTGGTATGCACACTGAAGTTCTTGAGTTAAGAAATTAATAAAGATAGAAAACAATAATGGAGAGAGTATGCCGCCTTGAGGGACACCAGATTCGATATGGCACCAACTGGACGAGGCATCGCCGAGTCGCACCAACTGCTGACGTCCCTGAAGATAAGACGAGAACCAATCCAGAGCCGAAGGGGAGTTCAAAAGGTGGGAAAGGATAGCTAGTAGAATATCGTGACTGACGGTATTAAAGGCGTTTGAGAAATCAACCAAAGCCAACACAGTGACTTTGGTGTCCTCCATGCCTGCCCTAATATCGTCAGTCACTTTGAGTAGCGCAGAGGTAGTGCTGTGACCGGACCTGAAACCTGATTGCAATGGAGACAATAAGTTATTCAGGTGCACAAACTTAGCCAACTGTTTGTGTACACAGGCCTCGAGCACTTTGGAGATGAAAGGAAGAATGGATATAGGACGGAAATGTTTGGTTTGTGAAGGATTAGAAGTTTTGGGTAGTGGAATCACTATGGCTTTCCGCCATAGAGACGGGAATATGCCAGAGGTAAGAGAGGCATTAATTATGTGCGAGATGGCTGGGAGAAGGTGATCTAGGATAGGGATTATCATACGACGACTGATGTTGTCGCAGCCAGTCGCATTGGATTTAATGGAAAGGATTACCCTTTTGATCTCACCCAACGAAACTGGAGAAAAATTAAAAGGGTTAATGTTAGGCCTTGGAAGGCCGGCTAAGAAACCTATGGTACGACTCCTGGTTTGGCAGTCAAACGGGGTAGTGGAGGAGAAATGAGAATTTAACTCATCCAAACCGATAATCGAACCACAGGAATCTAGTGTTTTATTTTTGCCAATACCTAGAGTCCCTAGGAACTTCCAGATACTGGCCGGAGAAGATAAAGAAATATTGCTCAGAATATGACGGCGTTTAGCGTTTTAAATTAAAATTAAAAATTAAAATTAAATTCCATCACTCTGCTCCTCTGCAAAATCTCGAAAAAGGAACCATTTCTGTACCCGATGTACCAGGTTGGCGGGTATTTTCAGATAAATATTGTAAGATATAGTATTTAGAGCTGAGGTTAAATGCAATTACTGCTCGTTATAACTTGCCCAGGCCATATGCAATGCAATGCAATCAGCCCTATATAGTACACCGCCCACCGCCGAGCACGGGTCCCCTACACTATCGAGAGAGATTAGACCATCAACGATGCCTTCACTCACCGCTAAAGCCAACGATAACTGATAAACAATACACACGTATCTTCGAAATGTCAGAGGTGTGTGCTTAATCATAATTAGGATGATTAATATGACTAATATCTTTGAGATTGATATTAACAATTTAATATATAGCAAACTGTGCTGTAGGGAGACCGGGTTGACTATAAAATGCATAATATAATAACAAATACTTCTAATATCTTTGATTAATTATTATATAGCGAACGGTGCTGTGGGGCGACCGGTTTGACTATATAATGTATAATATAATAAAAAATTAAAATAAAAAACCCATTTCATTATGTACTTATTCTCTAACTTCAAATAATATTGTAAATTTCATAATAACCGTTTAAATGCTCTAGCGAGGCATTTACCGTTATATGCTCCTTTAATACAATCATATGGAGGGCCGGCTCAGCGGGTTACTCATATTTCCAGACCAAAACGTTCGCCCAATTTTCCAAAATTAAAATATTGTAATCTGTTTAATAATTAAAAATGCTCTTGCGAGGCATTTTAGATTGTAAGCTCTTTAATGTGGGCACCGAAAATAAAACCAAACGAAAGGGCCGACGCGGCGGGTACCTTATTATTTAGATCACAATTATTTTCAGCACATGGAAGACTATAGAAGTGGGTAGCAGTATCCATAAATATATATATAATTTCACTGACCTGCTAAGGGAGATATATCAAACCTTTAATCTCCTTCCGGGTCATTTCTGAAGAATCACCATTCGAAGCATATATACGCTTTCGAGTTGTGGGTGTTATATTACCACCAACAGCAAAAACCGCCTTCGCTTGACGAAGAAGACGAATCACAATTTTCCAAAATTATATACAAATCACCTCACTTATTTATAAAATACTATATAATACTTATTTCACTCATTTTGTACGAAACAATCTTCTAAAAATATAACCATCTATTTATCTACTTATGTAAATAAGTCTGAAATAGGTAATTTTAACGAAATATTTCACTAAATTAATTATTATACGAACACTAACAGCGTTAGTTATCGGCACAAAATTCAAGACGCCAATGAAGAAAATGACTCCCGAGCGTCACCCGGTAAACTCGACAACCGGAAGTCCCCCACTCTGATTCACTCATGGAATTTAGAAATTCACAACGGAAATCCGGCACAAAATGGAAGTACGTCATCTCGAATGTTGTTTAAAGGCCTTGAATAACAGCGGAAGGACATAATAGATATACACATTAAAGTTGATATAGCTGCTAAGTATCTACCCACCCATCAATTATGTTTATAGTGTTTGAATTACTTCCGTAAGTTGCAGATTAATTCCATAGTGTAATTTCGTTACATAATTATAATTTGTTGTCCTGCACCATACATCTTAGAAAAATAGAAGTATTTATTGGAAAGTACCAAGCTGGTTAATTATTACGTACATACGGCAGAAATCAATGATTGCAATAATAAATTATTTAAAAAGTAGGTAAATAGTTTATGCTCACCTTTATATTTTAAAGGAGATGTCCGCTTTTTGTATGGGTGCTGGGCCTCAAAATCTAAACAGGCTCAAACTTTAGGGATATCAAAAGGGCAACATATGTATCTTAGATCCATTAAAAAAATATTTTTAGACCCCTTCATTCGTAACTAACTTTTTTGGTAACATTCATATTAAGTGTAGTTTTCAAGCCAAACAAAATTACATTTATCTTATGTCTCAGGATGACGAGCGCAGTGGAATGCCACACAGTACTTTGTAAATCAAGGTTCTGGATGGTATTTCTACTGTTTATGGCTGGTCGTATCGCTTACAATCAGGCAAACGGCATGCTCATCTCGTCATTCAATGCTATAAAAAAAAAAAACATGTGTCTCAAAATCGGAGGTCTTTAAAATTAAACGATTGTTTGCAAAAGGCTAGCTTTCAGGAGTTCTAGTCAAATATATATAAACGGTCTTGTTTAGAATTTGAGGCCCATTTTCGGACATGTCCTTTCATTTGAAAATATTAGTGTTATTTTTTTTCTAAACAAAACATGTTCCCATTACGAAAAAATCCTCAATTTTAAGGTTTGTGTGATGTAGCCTCAGAGTAAGTACCTATATACCTATAGAGCGCGCGTATGCAAGTGGGAACAGTAGGCACGGGTGGGAACATCGTCCTGCGCCGACTGCAAGCGCTTGTAGTCACTCGAGTAGGAACGGTGTGAGCACACGCGAGTGAGATCTATGCGAATATTTGATTATTAATACTGCAAAATGGTTAAATGTTCTGTGGAATCTTGTAAAAACGACACTCGGAAACACACTTAACAGAATTCTAATATCACGTTTCACAGGCAAGCCATATTTCAGTATATTTTTAGGTAAAATTTAAATCACGCGTCGCGGTATGAAAGACGCTCGGGAGGCGAACACTTGTACCCCCCGCACTGCCCCGCATCCCGCTTTTTCAATAGTGATGTTTTGCGTCGATACCAGAATCGATGTAATATTTTCATATTATAGCATACGTATTTATTACTATCGAAGGCGATGCTTAATATAATGAAGCTTAGGCAACTGTTTTTGTCTGTGTGTGATTTTTAAGCCAATTAATAATTGCGTTTTTGTTTATGAAATGAAAGAAATAATTACTGTTCCTAAAAATTGATTGATTACGATAATATTTTTAAGCTATTGCATAGCTTCTATCGCGGGTCTTGACAGTATAAGTTAGCAATCATTAAGATATATTTCTTTGACATTTTTTTAACATTGGTAATAAATACACTCATTTGCAAAAAAAACGGGCGGTTTGGATTTTAATTCTTTTTTAAAAAAATACGGTACCAAAATGATTTCAATCATTTGTACATGTTACTGGCCGGTTTTAAAAATGCCGTGGTGTTTAAAACAGTACGTTCTAAATAAAAATTTTCGTTTGATGCTCGTTTTTACAGAAAACTACTTTTTATCCTACATTTTTGGTGCGAAGTTCCAAAAGATAATATCGGTTTTCATAACTTTTAGTCAATTTTTATGAATTTATTTCATATTCTTAATTGTCAAAGCTTCATTTATTGCTGTTTCGCTGTCTCAATAATGTTAGAGAAAGTGGTAAAAGCTACCAAAATTATTGCGCTGCTCGAAGAGGGCTGCAGCCAATGCTTCGTGGCTCAGAGGCTAAGTGTGAGTCGCTCGACGGTTCAAAGGACCTGGCAGCGGTATCAAGACACCGGTTCCGTCGAGAGAAGGCCTGGTTCTGGAAGAAAACCATGTACCAACCACGGGATGATCGTTTTCTTGTGAGTCGCGCATTGAGAAATCGCAAGTCTTCGTATGTGGACCTTAAGAACAACCTCGAAGAAGTAAGAAATTTGCATATTAGTCTATGGACGGTCAGGAAGAGGCTGCTCGCGGCCAATATACGCAGTCATCGCCGGGCCCGCGGCCCTAAGTTACTCCGTGAGCACAGAGTTGCCAGGCTTAGGTTTGCTCGAAATTGTGAGTCATGGACTCAAGAAGATTGGAATAGGGTATTGTTCTCCGATGAAGCCAGGATATCTCTGTTCGGTGAAGATCGACGTCGGCGAGTGCTAGGAAGACGAGGAGAACGCTTTGCAGAGGCTTGTTTTGAAGAAATCACACCTTATGGTGGGGGCTCTATTATGTTTTGGGCAGGAATAAATTCAATGGATCGTACAGAGTTAGTCTTCATTGAAAACGGCTCACTGACTGGACATCGATACGTAACGGAAGTTCTTATTCCTCATGCACAACCCGCATTGGCCGCTTTAGGCGAAGAGACAATTTTTATGGACGACAACGCTCGCGCCCACCGGTCTGGCGATGTGGAAGCGTATGTGCAAGAGGTCGGCATTCGTCGATTGGATTGGCCAGCTCGAAGTCCCGACCTCAATCCTATGGAGCATGTCTGGGACGTTCTGAAACGACGCGTGAGATCAGTACAACCGGCTCCGCAAACCATCAGAGAGCTGAAAAATGTGATTACCGCGGAGTGGGAACGTATTCCGCAAGCAAGTATCCGGGATATCCTCGCTAGCATACCCAGACGAATTCAAGCTGTGATTTCAGCTAGAGGGGGTCACACTCGATACTAAACATTTATCTGCTTTTACTTTATTAAAGAAAAAACAAACAAAAATCTTTGTTAACTTTTACTTCACGAGCATATGTACTACTAGCGAGCATACACTACTAGTGAACTTTAGCATTAAAACCCATAAATTTTATCAAATTTTATGATAATACTGACGAAAACGATTATTTGCTTATTAATTTATAAAATTGTGAAAGTAAAACTACCTATAATTATCAAACAAACCAATTAAACATTTGAAATGGTTCATTGCTTAGGTGCCCGTTTTTTTTGCAAATGAGTTTATTTCAAAAACTTGACGTGACTATTTTAGGCTTGGGGAGACTAGCTAAGAAATCCATGGTGCGATGCTCGGTTTATATCCATTGGTTCAATTATAATGGATATCCATTAATATTATTGGTTCTTAATGCTTGTAAAAACTGCTCTTGAGGTACCGTGTTTATAAATCATTCCACATGGCACTACACCCATTCGCAGCATAGCTTTTATATATATTTATGCAATACGCTTAAAATTACTCACAAGGCCATATTTTGTAGAACCACAATTTTTTAACAACAATATGTACCGCGCCGCCGGACCTGTACTTATCGATAACTGTTGCGTTGGTGCTGCTCGCGTGCCCATCCCTAGCAGTCGCCAACATTTCTATGTAAGTAGCTATAGTTCACCTGCCTACGCTGGGTAGTGGGCGCACGATGCGATATTAGCGCTCTATAGGTATATACTTACTCTGAGGATGTAGCAGTACTGCATATGCTTTGTTGCCAACATAACGCCATCGGAACTTAAGGTGATCATCTTGTACAGCCTTCAGTGTGACCATTTGGGGCAGATTTGGCACCGAAATTTTAATAATGGCAAATTACGCTCACGATTTAACAAAAGTGGCATATTTTGGCAGATTTCAAGATTATCTTTATTATTTTGAAAATACAAATAGAATACGTACTTATAGTTTTCTAAGTCTTAATATTTACTTTTAGGTCAGCAAAATGTTGTTTACAAAGATACATTGCAAATAAATTTCCCAATATAGTAGATGAAAATATATTCATAATCATATGTTTTGATTTTTATACATATCAAGGGCCATGTCCACCACATGGCCTATATAGCACACAAGAGATCTCACTAGGCATCTCCTTTAAAGAGATAAATGGGGAACTTGAAATTGAATAGGCGAAAGTAGGTCGAAATAACTCAGTTAGGAGAGCACTGTCAGGGTACGCTGGAGGTCGCGGGTTCAAGTCCTGCTTTCGACTGTTCTTTTTCAATGTTTCCATAAAAATGAAATTATATTCTTCAAATATACGTATAAGAAGCTAAGTTATTTTTGAGTGTGTAGAGGTTTTGAAGTCGGTTTTATTTTTTGTTAAAAAGTTTTAATTTATTGTTTTTTTGTTATGGAATGGTCTAAACAATACATTGCCTGTTTCGCGGGTTATCTGTTATTAGTCATTGAAGAGATTAATTATCTATCTCCCAAGATCTCCATCAGCTACTAGTAATTTACTTACTAAAACCTTCCTTGAAAAATATACAATATTTGAATAACGAAAACCCCATCCAAATCGGATCAGTAGTTTTTGAGAAAAACGCGGATATAACAACATACGTATATACACACATATACCTCCTTTTTGAGGTCGGTTAAAAAAAGCGTAGAAAATGAAAAATATAGTTAAAAATTTAAGTGAAATAAAGGAATTCCTTGAACACGTAGTATTTTATTTATTCATACGCATCTTCGTTTTAGACAAACTCCGGAGCAGTGTTGCCAGCTTAACGGATTTCCCGTCATTTCTACGGGATTACGTGTGAAACGGGAAAAATTCCATGTAACGGCTGACCGAATATTTAACGGAACAAAAATTTAATTTTTATGTGAGAGGGGTATACATGTGAAAGGAGGTCTTCATGGGGTGCCAAGAACGCACGCTTGCACCCCCCCTCCATACGAAATTAAAATTGGCAGCACTGCTCCGGAGCCAGGTTTGGCAGATTTTTTGCCAGTGTCGGGCAGATTCACCATTTTTGAGATGGTCACCCTGACTGCCTTCCACTACATACTCTACCTCGTATGTGAAGAAGAGAGATCAAGTCCAATTCGATAATATTCTTCGAGAGATAAAATATAATATCAGTCGTGTAATATACAATCCCACTACTGGGCACGGGCCTCCTGTACTACTGAGTACCTGAACACGCTAGTCCAGTGCGGATTGGCAGACACTCCTTGGAAGCTCTTGAAACTCACTATTTTTTGTCAAATGTCACAACGTATTCGTGTTGCGAGTTTTGGCGGGAACTTGGAAGTGTTATGAGGTGCTCTTGTTTTAATTCATTATTTTGGTTATACTTAAGAGTTACATTGCATAGTCATGGTGGTATATTATCCTCAAATGCAGTGAATTGAAATAACTGTCCAATCAAATGTTTTTTTGTTGCCGCCAAAACTCCTCGATAAAGTCTTGGTAAGGTAGCCACTCTTACGTAGTATTACTTACTCTGCGGTAGCCATTTTACTACGACATAGTACATACTACATAGGTTAAAAAAAAGACAACCAAAAATATCACTAAGACGAGGCTGCATGGGCTTGAACCCTTTGCCTTTCCTATAAGAGGAAAATTATTTAAAAAAAAGTATTCGTGCTGCCACAGTAGAAATACAGTATTCTACTATTTGGTAGAATTGTTCAGAGCCATTTTAGGTATATTTATTTTTACATAATCTATTCCAAATCATATTCCCGCTTTGTCCCTATTCACCCCGTTTTACGATAGTCGTATTTTAGTCGTATTACGGTACGATTGCAATGCTGACAACTCTGGTTGTAACTCCCCGGGTCGGGCAGTGATATTGAGTTTTTCTATTCAATATTAGCCCGGAATCTGGTATTTGTGCTTGATTTGGCGATAGGCACGCTCCCGTATCACATCACGGGATGGAATACGTAAGGCGAAAAGTGAGTGTTGTAGTTGCATCTCTGCCTACCCCTTCGGGGATAAAAGACGTGAGTGAGTAAGAGCGTATGCGCGGTAGTTCATCGAGAACTATTTAGGTCAACCTATTTGTTTCTGTCTTTTTATCATGTCTCGTACAGAAAATTGTACGCACAAAGCCTTAATGTTGCTAAAAATATTAGTTATTCATGAGTCTAGCATGTGTAACAATTGTGTGCAAATCGGAAATATTTTTAGCGATCTTGTGGCGATAGAGCAGGCATTCGGTAACATTGCCACAATAATAGCTTAAATTGAACACCTAGTCATTCCGTACTTGCCTTGAAAACAGTGATCGTCAACAAGTCCTTTTCACGACGGTGAAAGTATATTACACAAACTTTTTTTTTTTTACCACTTCAACTGGCAATGGTGACCTGCTCCCTTATTCTCTATGACACACGGTATTTTCACCGAAAGTAACAGCCGTGTAACGGGACTCGTCGAGTTTATCACTATGAAAATTGGCATACCGAATACAATTTAACGCTAATCACACGAGTTAACGTAACGCGGTCGCATAAGGCGTTCACACTGTCATAAAGAATAAGTGGGCTGGTTGTGATGTGTTATAATGACTCATCGTAAAGACCCAAAATAAAGGAATCATCGAAGCGCTGCTGGCCTTAAACGATGTTAGGGGGGGACGTGGTCAGTGGGTGTTTAGGTCTCCGGAATCTCACCCTCTCATACGAATGGCATAGTGTCACGTCACATTGTTTAAGGATAATTATTGTACTATGCACTGTCTCTGTAGCGTAAATGTATTACGGTACGACTGCAATGCTGAGGTCTCTGATTCGATCCCCGGTTCGGGAAAGTGGTATTCTTTTTTTTTTAAACTGTATCGGAGTCTGGAATTTGTGCCCGATATACCGATAGGCTCCCTTGCTCCCTTAATAACTTGCTTTAGTTATTATTCTGAGTTTTGATCCACTTCAAAACGTCGCGTCGGATTAAATCGAAATTTGGCATACTTGTCTAGGACCGATGGCAATACAATATTTTAAACTAAAAAAGACGTTTTTATAGAAATCAAACTACATAAATAATACTTAAGTTTGCTTGTGCTTCAATAGATGGCGTCAGCAAAGAATTAGATTGCGCTATAGTTTACAAGCAAGCGAAACTATACAAGTTAGCATTTTTAAAAATCCTATTTGTTTTTTAGTGAACTAAAAAATTAAAAATAAATAATAGTTTATTTAAACTAAAAACACGCTTCATGAAATTCTAATTAAAAAATAGAAATTTTTTAATAAACTCGAATTGAGAATAGTGTAAATAAGAAAAAAACATGTATTTTATTGTAAAAAAAAAGGCGTGGGGTGCATGGAGTTAATAGTTATAATTATTCTGATAATATCTTAAAAAGCACCCCAGGTTTTTTTTACAATAAAATACATGTTTTTCTTATTAACACTATTCTCAATTCAAGTTTATTAAAAATATTCTATTTTTTAGTTGGATTTTTTGTCTCTTCAAATCATAATATAGTAAAATTATATGTGTGTTATTATAATTTAAGTTTATTATTATTAAGTAATGTTCCGTACTTTTATTAATTTACAATTAGGTAATGCTGGCACAATACTACGGCATACAATTATTTATTTTCTATTATGAACGGATCTGTATCTGCCACAAAATCCGAACGCATCCTAAGCAGCGACAAGTGCTGCCACCCCGAACGTGCAATACAGACGTTCTCTCTCTTCCGTAAAAAGCAACCGCTTCGAACGCAACGTAGTTCTGTGCGCGCTGTGTCTTATATTCCAAACATTAACATTATTCCAAGAACAAACTAGTGATACGTGTGGTGCAATACTTGACGGCAATCAGCAACCTATGGCCATTCACCAACGCTGGGTACCCAGGGAAACGAGCGGTGCTGCAGTTGCAGGTGAGTGGTAGATACAGTCCTCTATTTAACACCATCCGAAGGTCTGGTCGATTTCCCATACAAGTAAAGATCACATAAGATTATTCCACTTATAATCACCTTGTAAGATAATTTGTAATTTGATACCAATTATAATAGCGTATAATACAAACCGGCGTAAATATAATCCGGGGAGATGTTCCTAGAATTACACAAAACCATTCATAAATTAAGTCTTTTATTTTAGAAACGATAAAATAGAGCATAATTGTTTAATATAACAACAATACCGTAAGGAAAGTAAATGTTTACTATTGTTAATCAAAATAAACTAGTATCGATGCACAAATGACCTTATATGACATGACAAAGCAGAAATGGTTGGCAAATACTACATTTATAAAACAAATTTATGTCAGACAACATATTTATGCAGAACCCATACGGAGGTATCTGCAGATTAAGCCATACACCATATCACGTTATTACAATAAAGCGAAATTAATTCATACATTCGGATAATATTATTATAACAGATCACCACAAATAAAAATTATAGTTAAAAATGCAATATTCAGAGTGATTAATTCTCTAAATATACGGACACAACTACTATCAAAATGTGCTATGAAATATGACACGTTGACCTCGTATCAGTATCGAATAATATGTAACTCAACAGAGCCACGCTCGAGTTACAATCAATTTACTCCTATATCCGCACATCGCACCTCCATCTCGGTCTGACACCAGCTGAGCTTCGGATCAAACGGTGACTTCACCACAGAAAGCTACACAGTGTCATCACATATACACTTTACAATATTCTAAAGCTCAGCCAAGTCCAAACGGCATCAAATCTATAATAGTTTAGTACAAGCGAGCGTCCTCACTAGCTGTCATTCCCGCTGTGTACGTGTCAATGGTCAAGTGGTTGCTTCAAATCTGATTTCCATTATAAATATAATTGCGACGCGGTTTCGGAACAAACACCAAAACAAATTATATTAATTCAATAAATGAGATGTATTTTCTCTATTACATTTGATCAATCTAAATGAATAGATATCATCAAAATTATAAAATAAAAAATTCGTTGTGATAAATTAAACTATTGTGACCAAATACCCCTAAATGAGTACGATAATTGGAAACGTAGTGGACATCAGCACAAGTTCAGCTTTTTCTCTTTGGGAAAAGCCGATAGTCAAAAGGTAAAAGACAATAAGTTAATTAATATGAAATAAACTTCCTTTTATACCTTCAATAACCAAGTCTTGAAATATGAAAGTTTTCGCTTTGAATGACTAATGTAAAACTATAACATAAAAACCTTCACTCAAAGAGGCCTCGTAATTTATTTTTTGTTAAATTAATACGACCTCCTTACAAGTACACACTTTTAAGACTGAGGGTATGGTTAACAAATACGAACCTTTATGGGAATAATTATTATACAATATTATAACATTAACAATTAAGGTCAATCACCAAAAATGAAGCATAAACTTGCATACCTGGCAAGCAGAAAATCACAATCGCGTGTAGGAATGAAATACAAAAAAGTTTTCAATTAGGTAAAATGTACTTACTGTTATACATGTTATGGTTTGTCAATATTCGTATTTCATACACATTATTGGTTGTCAATACTCTATGTTAAATATTGATTATAATAACACTAATTATTTTCTATATGTCTCGAAAGGCAGAGAATCTAATGTCAACATTCCGAGTTTAATTAAATTGTAAGTCAAACAAAATGAAGAGCACACTGATCAACGAGTCTCATTAGGAAATTGTCGACAATGACAAACGGGTTGTTTGAAAAGTTCCCGGTCAGCCCGTAAATTCTGGGTAGTCTCAAATACTTTATTAGTACGAGTATGCAACATTAATTGACCTATCCTATGTGACTATTAGCATTTAGCATTGTAGTCACATAGATAGCAATTTTCATATTATTATTATCGTTAATATTATCACCACTATTTTTTGAATTTACCCTTTCATCGAGCATACTATATGTATTCAATCCGGTAGACATGTTGACGACCCAAGCGAGGGCACTTGATAGTTTTGACGGTTTTTCTTGATCATTATTTTGATTTTCTGTTTCTAATATGTAAGCTTCCGACACAATAAGAATATTTTCAATTTTCCGTTTCAGTACCGAAATCCCCGTATGACTATCGCCTAGCTGAGGCAAATGTTCTTCAATAGAAGCATTGCCCTTCCGATACGATTGGTGATGATTCAAAAAAACTTTTGTAGTTGTTATCTAATATTACTCTCACCCTCCTTTAGTGCAACATTTTTTTTAATTTTATGACAATGACGAGACGAGCATGCCGTTCACTTGATGGTAAGTGATACGACCACCCATAAACAGTAGCAATACCTTCCAGCACCTGGAGTTACAAATTACTGTGTGGCATTCCACTACACTCGTCATCCTGAGACATAAGATGTTAAGTCTCATTATGTCCAGTAGTTATACTGGTTACAATGTACATTAAACCGCCACGCAACAGTGCATGCACACTGCTGCGTGGCGGTAAAAATAAACAATGCGGTGGTACCCACCCAGACCGACTCATACATATGAGAGACCTACCACCAGTAAAATTAACATTGAATTCATTGCCAGAACCGTACAGCTTCAGGTCGGAAGCTTTCACTGACATTATAGAGTTATGTGGTGTGCTAGTCGTAAATACTGAACTAGCAAGAAAAGGTTCCTCTTTATCGTTATTGTTCTTTTGTTCGGTGTTACTCGTATCTTCAAAAGCATTTGCACACAAAGAATCTTCTGTTAATGGAGTCATTTCAAATATGGTAGGAGATAAATCTTTTTGTATTGAATCTTGGTCTTTCTGGTCTGTGCGGTTCTAATGAATCATCATTATCATTGCATTCTGACCAATCATTTGGGCTTATATCCGACACGCAACGGTGCATGCACACTGCTGCGTGGCGGCAAACATGGACATTGCGATGATACAATATTGTATTCATAATTGTAGCCGCATTCCTGAATAATTTCTGGAATGCGGCTACAATTATGAAGCGGTCAAGGTTTCTCCATAGCGTAGGTCTATATCAAGCTCAGTTTGTACGCCAACGAGATTAAATCTGCGTATTTTTCGCGTTTTCTAAACGCTAACATACTAAATGTGTAAATTTTTGTTGGAAACCATTATCATTTGATAATATATAACCGCTGATAAAACTTGCATCGGATATTCCAGACAAGAGCAGTGAATACATCTTGTCACCAACATATAATTTTTCATTGTTTTTAGGGCATTTTGAATAGATAATTATTTTTAGTTCTTTTATTATAAGATGTACCACCATTTCAACTGTGTTATTTTGTCAATATCCATTGGATAGATGTTTAAAAAAAACTTAGAAAATTGTTTTTTCTTTTTTCAAATGAAGACACGTCAACAAAAGGTACATTAGTAAACAAATAAAGAGAAATAGGCGTACAAAAGGCCTATACTGACGAAAATGATCATGCTTTATCCCGATAATTCTTTCAAGACTCGCCTTTGGTGTTGTAAGTGTTAACTTCCGCTATTGTTGATTTGAAGCGTAAAAATAACCTTGAGACGTCTAATCGAGTGTCACATGACATTTATCTATTCAAAACTGATGGGGTAAAGACCGAGAACCTTCTAATAGTCCCCGAATATTAAGATACTCAAGGAGAAATTCGTTATTCATCGAAAGGCTAGCTTTATTGATATTCAATGTATGCAATGCTTCCCATATCATTAAATACGATACATTTTATATTCCAACCATGTCAAACTAGATTTTTTTTTATTAAGTAAAAAAAAAACTAACATTTCGTTTTAAACAGTATAAAACTGCTAAGTCCAAATGCTTTGTACAATAATTCATCTGAATATTGTTACATGTGTTTGTGGTAGTAGTTGATACATACAATAATAATAAGAAGACTCCAAACATTCACATAAACAACTTCATGTCACATATTTTAAACTAATATTTGTATTCTTCAAAGATTATACATGTCATTTTACTATGTATTTTGTCACTGTCATTCTTATGGCATACTACTTAGGATAGAAAGTGACAAAAAGTAAGTAACTAATAACTATTTTATGGTTATAGTAGGGAGATAAATATATAAGTGTAGTACAATATATCCCATTTTGACACCATAAATATATTTTTTATCAATCTCCTTTTACAATATAATTGTAAAGGACTTCATGGTTTTATTATTTGAAGGATATATTTTAGTCATTAAAAGAGAATACTGCTTTCATTAAGATGTGACACTATTACAATATCATTATGAAACGAATTACCAATAAGTATTTATACTTACATAATTATTCCATATTGTCATGACAATGACCGATTTACAAATGTTATTTTGTATGCAAACTTACGTAGCAGATTGGTTAATTAGTTTGAGAAAGCCGTATGTCAAACAATAAAGCTAATTTATAAAAAGTACTATTAGAACTATAGACGCCTGTATGTTCGCAGCTGATCAAACAGAATTTAGCACTAACCCAGTTGTGGAATACCTAAAAAAGGAAACAATGAGGACATGAAAGCTCGGAGAAGTCGCTACATAAAACAAGCTGCCTTGTGCGAGAGGGATGCTTCTGGATTGTTGTAACAGCGATGTCTGTGAGTGTTGCCAGGCCGCGGGTCCGGTGCGTTCACATGAGGAACTTGCCGATGATGATGCCGATGATGGCCATGCCCACCGCGGTCACTATCCACGGCATCAGTGCCACCTGCGCGGTCTTCTCCGGCCCGTACGAGTGCGCACGCGCCACACGCCCGTCCCCGCCCGCCGACTGGCGCAGGCGCAGCAGCTCCTCCTGCAATCGCACATTAATAACGGCCGCGTGTTAATGCACCGCAATCAACTCTATAACGCACAAGTGTCACTTTGCCGTGCCCATATATAAAAATGTTTGAAGAAAAGTGTACATGATTGTTACTAGAATATTATATTTTTAATTAATTCGCCAATGCCATTTATCAGTATACCATTGTACTATATTTTATAAATAGGATGCAGGGCAATATGTATACCTAACATTTTCAAAATGTAGTTCTCAAAAGGTAACATATTATCTAGATTTGTTTTTTACCAAATATGTGCTTCTTCTGCTTTGTCGGTTCTATAATTATTAAATACTAGCTTTTGCCCGCGGCTCCGCCCGCGTTAAAAAGTTTTTCCGGGATAAAAGTCCCGCTTTATGTTTTCCCGGGATAAAAAGTAGCTTATGTGTTAATCCAGAACAAGATCTACTGCTAAATTTCATCGAAATCCTTTCAGTAGTTTTTGCGTGAAAGAGGAACAAACATCCATACATCCAATATGACTTTGATACAACTCTTAACAAATAATGTATTAATTTCGACCAAATTTAATTACCATAAAAACGGTTCTAGAGAGTTAATCTTAAAAGATAGACATATACTGTCCCGGACATTTTTTTAGATCATTTCAAGAGGAATAATTCTTTCATACATATATTTTTGGTATCTTGAACCGTTTCCGCAGCGCACGCAATGGAAGCCCTCAAGGATGAATATTTTTTCCCGTTTTTTTCACATTTTCCATTATTTCTTCGCTCCTAATAGTTGCATCGTGATGTTATATAGCTTAAAGCCTTGCTCGATAAATGGTCTATTCAACGCAAAAAGAAATTTTCAATTCGAACCAGTAGTTCTTGAGATTAGCGCGTTCAAACAAACGAAACAAACAAACAAACTCTTCAGCTTTATAATATTAGTATAGATTTTATCACACACACACACACATTCACCTTTTATCCCCGAAGGGGTAGGCAGAGGTGCAACTAGTGCACCCACTTTTCACCGTGCGTATTCCGTCCCATGATGTGATAGAGGGCGAGCCTATCACCATATTGGGCACAAATTCCAGACTCTAGACTGATATTAAATAGAAAAACTCAATATCACTTTGCTCGACCCGGGGATCGAGCCCGAGACTTCAGCATTGCAGTCGTACCATAATACAACTACGCGACCGAGGCAGTCTAAATATTATATAAGATCGTTTATGGAACAAAAATAATGTCAATTCGTTTTTGTTGAGTATATATTCCTTAAAAACGACTATGACACTATTTACTGTGGCGTTCTTGCGCAAAACAAATTTTTTTCGGGTTAGAAAACAGCAGAAGCACGTACGCATTATTGTTCATTATCCTATTATATTATTATTCATTATCCTAATAGATACGACAAAAAGACTAATTAGTAGTGTAACATGGAAATTAAGAACTACAAATAGTTGCCTAACATTCGCCGTTAACAAATGCCATATAGTTGTGAAATGAGAATCACGGCTTCCTGTTGTACAGATCAGATACGCGTGAAGATCGTGAGGAAAACGAAATGCCTGCTACTTTTTGTGTTGAATTCTCTTGTTGGGAGTTTTCCACAGCCGCCCATGTTAATATTACTGAAATGTCGGGTCTCGTATATCGTAGTCATAAAAGTATCGCATTTTTCATGGGTTTAGACTTGTGTTAAGTGCGGCATCGAGCTGTATCATGAAAATTTTCAGAAGAATCAGTACTTTATGCTTCCTCTAGCATCTGCGAGTTAATGACCTTTTAGTTAAATTCCTAGGGGTTTTGTACAAAATTTTAATTGTAAAACGCTACTTTTTTTTGCACTTTTTAGACATGGAAGACTTTTATATCCCGATAGCTATTTAGTGTTCTCATTCGGAAATATTTTGAAATATATATACATATACATATACACTCACGCCTGTTATCCCCGAAGGGGTAGGCAGAGGCGCTGCTAGTGCACCCACTTTTCGCCGTCTTTCCGTCCCATGATGTGATAGGGGGCGAGCCTATCGCCATATCGGGCACAAATTCTAGACTCCGGGCTGATACTGAATAGAAAAACTCAATATCACTTTGCCCGACCCGGGGATCGAACCCGAGACCTCAGCTTTGCAGTCGTACTGTAATACAACTACGCCACCGAGGCAGTCGAAATATATATTTTATCATTGAAATATATATTTAAATGATAAAATTGTTCAAAATGTTTGTTATGGCATATCACAATCGCTTACTTGCTGCAGAATAGTACATTACATTCCACGATCGCACACAATCAATTCAGCGCAATGAATACACGTTCATCGTACTCACATTACACATTAAATTAAAGATAACCGATTTAATTGCACGGATCGTACGATTATAAATAATCAGTTCATTGTTAGATGTAAATTAATTCATTATATATTTAACGTTACCCAAAGAGCAAAGCACATGCAGAACCACCTTGCTAAGTAAGAAAAGAAATATTTATTTATTAACACTATAAATGGCAAAGTCGACTTAATGCCATAGGCACTCTCTACCAGTAAACCTAACGGGGTCCGTTAATATTAACCAGCCTTTGTTCGCGGTTACCCCGCGTTTAAATCGTGTTCATGGCATAAATTTTAGCAGCTCAAGGATTATGTAGCTTTATGTTAAAGAAATAATTTCATAATCGGATAAGTTTCCAGAAACAAATAACAAAAAATGAGCAACAACATACTATTTAGCTTTATATAATGGTATATATAATTCGCTAATGCAAAGTAAAATATAAAACTAAAACACACACAAAGAAGTCTTTATTGTATTCTTTCGCAACATTGTTTGGACATGGTAATGGGAATATCAATAAATTTCAAAATCGTAAATTTTGACATAATAATGAGCATTTATTATATTGTAATTTCCAAGGAGAAAATACACCACCACTAGTTTCATGTTAATATAATTCTCATAATATATATATTGGAATTTTAGATAATTATATCAATCAATATATGACAGAACTAGTGTGTATAAGATTATAGAATGTACTTGCACAATCGTATTTTCATTCTCTTTGAATTTATGTATTAGTGTCGATCGTTAATTATATTGTTAAAAACGATTAAAAATTTAATACATGTTTAATTTTTTTTATAAGATATTATTTTTGTTTAATGAAAAGCAGTAAACCTCACAATATAAATGCAATAATATTTTAATCATCTTTGAGGTCAAACTGCAACATTTAGTAGATTTAATTTCCCAATTCTATTTTATTTAAAGCAGTATTGTCATTTTTAAGTTGCTTTACAAAACATATTGTCAGCATAGCAAATTGTTAAACAATTCACTCGTGGCCTAAACAATAAAGATTGATTACTATAATTTCAAAAAAAAATTTATAGCAGTCTCAAATTTTAAATAATAATAATTACAAGAACCTAATTATGTGGTGAATAACGATTTAATTGTAAAATGTACACCATAGCGAGGAACTTTTCTAACGTAACCATGTTACAAACAACCTTCCTTCTGTCGTATTTTTTTTATCAGGGATGTAAAATAGCATCAGTTAAAAACAAAACAGACAACAATAGTCAATGGGAATTAAACTTATTGTTTGTGTTTGACATCACTACTACAGTGAATTAACCAAATAAAAAAAAACATACCGTTTAAAACGAAACATAATATAATTTGTTTCAGTTCTAATTGAACATTAAAAATTATTTATATATTGAAACAATTATAAATCTTATGACTCAAAACGAAGAGCTGAGTCCGTGCTTTGCTTTACATAATGGTTTATAAATTACTAGGCAATATTGTTCCTGTTTAAGAGCAGTTTTTCCAATTTTTCCAGTTTTACCATCAGACGGTTCAGGCGTGCAACTGCCTCCTCGATTACTTGTGTAAAATATTTGTACTTTGGGCTGTGTTGTTGTCTAATCAGCTTAAGCGTTTTTAGCTTTTGCGACATACTGTGCAACGTGAAAAATATGCCATGTTTTTAAGATTTTCTTAAGCCAATACAACTCAATACCGAATAGAATAACTCGCTTTTGCAATAATTACAGAGATTAAACTTTACATTCGCTCGATGATCGTAATCTTTTTTTTATTAATCGATTTGGAAAATTCATCAGCGCGTTGTAGCCAAGCCATAAAATTAATAAAAATAAACAAAACCAAAAGACTTACTTTTAATTGCAGATTTTCATGTCTTAATTTGCTTTCCTCCTCCCTCAAAAGAATTACTTCTAAAGCAGCCTTTTGTAGATCAGTTTCCACATTTTCAGATTTAGGCAGAGTTATAGCCTGTAATGTTGCGTACAATTTGAAATTTTAATTAATTTTATATTAATTAAATTCATTATTAATCTAGACAATAAATTGCAAACGAAAAATAACATGCAACATAATCAATACTTGGTTTTAAAAGGATTCGTGATGATGCAAGCACACTCACTCACATTGTGTATTCATTTAATAGGTTTAAAACCACGGTATTCATGTAATTAAACCCTACAATATCTATTACTTAAAGGTATCACGTAATAAAGTATATCTAACCATGATACTTAACGTCTTTATGTGTGATTATTATTATTAATAATTGTTTTAATTGTTTCGCCTGGAAGTAAAGGTTTAGTAAAATGTTGAGAATATAGCATATCTATTAGGAAAACGCATATATTATCATGCTTTTGCATTTATTTGAAATATGTCACTATTCATATGGTTACATAATACTGTAAATCACGCATTTTATTGTTGTGAAACTACGATTTTTATTCAATTTAAGATATTTTTAAAGAGCTTTCAACAGTCGTTTGAACAAAAGTAATCATTGTTTTTATGATTTTGAATGCAGGAATGGACGATTGTGTAATTAATAGAACGGATATTATTAATTTATTTGCTCTTTAGGGTGTTAGTTAAGATGCAAAGGATTTGGTCAAAACATCACCATCACATGAATTGATCAGATCAAGTCTGTTGGAAAAAATATATGAAAAGAACTTCTACAGTTGGCCACATAAGAATAATAATTGTTTTGTTAATTTTAGTGCGGAAATTCAGAATTTGGTATTGATAGAATCATAAAATTAAAAATATACAAAAGGACAATGGCGAAATCGTATTTATAGAAAAAAATATGCGTTTTGAAATTCCATACTTGGTAATCTCAATATAATTATTTTGTAAGATTTTTCAGCCTACCAACTTTAGTTGTATAAGTGTGTATAAGCTGCATAAATTAAAAAGAAACTTAATTGACTTGATTTTTTAATGTGTCGCGGCCATTTTTTATGGCATCAGGCCATTGATGTATTAAAAAACCTACGCTGCACAGTCAGCTTCTCAAAAACGTCAGGAGACTAATACGCGCAATTTACAAAACGCGCACATATTGCAATTAGTATAGCGTCGCTCGTGTTACTGCACGGACGTCAAAAATGCCAAAATGTTCATTCAATACATGCAAACATATCACCTCTAGAACCTTAAAAAACGATGGGATATCGTACTTCCAGTAAGTAAAAGGGTTTATTAATTTGTTTTTGTTGTTTATATGGCTAAATATTAGGAGAAATTTGTGATTTTAATTTAATTTGATTAAAAATTTGACGCAGCGGTCACATTATATAAGGCAAAATTTAGTGGTCGATTTTCATAATAAGAACAATGCATTACAACCAAATTTTATTTTACTCTAATAATACAGTTGACCTTGTTCCATTTTTAATGGAATCGAATTTTTTTCTTAATATGTTTATTTTTTTAATTCATAAGTTGCTAAGCTCATTGCTTTTTTTTCTATTATTTATAGTTATGAATTGTTTTTAAACAAGCCCAATAAGGAAGAGCTTATCATTTCATTTTCTTTTTGTACACTACTTACTTCGTAATTTATGGGTCCATTTAAGTATTATTTTTATTAAGAACATAAATAGTGCCTATACCAAAATCATGATCTTACGATAAATTTCATTTTGGATAAAACTCGTTTTATTTTAATCGCCTGATGGTAGGTGATACTACCACCTATAAACAGTAGCAACATCTTACACCTTACAGAACTTGCTAAATTTATATAAATTGCTAAGTACTCCGTTGCACTCATCGCCCTGAGACATCAAATGTTAAGTCCCATAATCTCCAGTAATTTCGCTGGCTACAGTGTCTTTACCCGCTCATTTCAGATAGGACAGGAGGTAGGCGTAACTCGCTTGATTTTCTTTTCGCTTAATAGAAGATTTGCTTTAACGGAAAAAAACATCATGAGGAAACTGCATACCTGGGAAGTTTTCCATAATAATATCGAAGGTATGTGAAGTTTGCCAACCCGCACTAAATATTGTTGTTGACACAGAAATTATTGTTAAAAGTTTAGCATAGGCATAAGGGTAGGTAAATCGGCGATATTCAATGATTATTGCAAAATTCCGAAATTCGTATTTGTTTTGTTTTTTTTTTGTCCGCCGCTAATAATAATGTATTAAGTACTTAGATAAAAGGGCTATGTTGTATGAACTTAGTTGTATGATATTTTATACATATTGTGATGAAATATATTTTGCTATCATTATGATACCGTATATAACACAATATTATATTATATTAACGACATAATAACGATGTTTTTATATTTAATTCTAATGATATTTGATCATCAATATAGTTATATAATTATTATTTATAATATTGGCCATTTCCAGAGATAATAATATGCTCGGAGCAGAAAGGCTTGTATGATCATTCTTTCTGCTAAAACAAATGCTCATGTTGCGAAACAAACAATTGTTTAAGATTTATTTATATGTGCGTTTATAACGAAATGGCTTTAAATGTATTAAATGGTATAACGAGACTATCCCGGCCTCACACCCACCACTGCAACTCCTGTAAGCCAGGATCGATAGTGGCACGCATTTTATGACATCGAGCGGTGAAGCTCGGCGAGTCTCAGGGAACACTAATTAGTCTTAACCCGCAACGAAGTTAATCAAACAGAAAAATAGGGAGGAGTTAGAAATATATTTTCCACTTCACTCCATAGCAAAGCGGGAGACAAAATAATGAACTTAAAAAAGGTATTTTAACCATTTATGGTATAGTATAATTTGTGTTCCACTTCATATTATGTAGTAGTTACGTGAAATTATCAATTTTGAGTTCGCGGCATTAAGCACATTGCACGTCTCGCCTAGATGGTCTAAGCCTACTTCTGTATGAAACTAACTTTAAAATGAACAAGAAAACATTTATTGTTATATTCTACGTGAAAGTACGTTATTCCTTCTCTTTTGTGTGTAATTTTTATTATTATACAAAATGAAATTATGAGGGCTTCCATACACAGATGGGCATTGTCTTTGGTACTTATGAGTTTAATTTACGTCCTTAATTTTTTTGTAACTACCACAATTACGCAATTATCAATAATCCATATTCTCAATATTAACAGAACAAATAAAAACAAGAAACTTTACGGTAATATTATTACGTTATTTTATTACATTAATAAAATAAATAGAAAAACGATTCGACTCCGTGAAAATCTTTTATTATATTGGTTGTAATGACGATTAAATTTCTGACTTTTATCAAAAACCAGTTTAACAAATTCGATTCAATCAAAAATGGTAATTATTTGTTTCATTTTTGAGTTTGATTAATCGACGACACTTATTAATGTCTTATTTGCAAGGAACTCGACGGCTCCGAAGAACAAAGTCGTATATGCAAAATGAAGCTTTTCAGTAGAGCGCTTTGAAAGACTAAGTTAATTGTGAAAATCACAAGTTATAGTGAACAAAACATTATATTCTATAGGGTTCAGTAACAACTTTGAACTTAATGTGTGAAAATAGCACTAATTCGCACATGAATACAAACTAACGACTTTCAAAGCGCTCTACTGAAAAGCTAACATTTTGCATATACGACTTTGTTCTTCGGAGCCGTCGAACTGTGCATCTAGGGTTTTTAATATATCAATGCATCAGGCATAGGATCTTTTAGGCTACCAAAACATCATTTTCATTAGGTCCCTAAAAATTGTTAAAAATATATCTGACTATAAAATGTTCATTAGGAATAACATAGATTTCAGCTTTCTTACCATATTTTAATTACTATGTAATGAAATAGTTCAAATAGTTTCAGAGTTTACTAAAAAAAACAAAGAAATCTTTACTATTTACTCTATTTTATTTTTTTATTTATACTTTTTATTTTTATTTAATTTACTATTTAGTACTTATAGATATATTTTTTTTAATATATACCTATAAGCTTGTATAGCTGAGGTAGGTGCATGCCACTCGCTAGTATGCCTTCTCCATGTTTAGTGAAATGTTAAGTTCGAATGTGGGTGTGGGGAGAGGGAGGGCCTCGCGTGAGAATAGACAAATTACCAAACATTATATGCGATGCATTATTCATATTTCTTATTATGTAAAAATCTATTCGTAAATGTAAACTACATCATAACCTCAAAATCTTTAAAATGAAAAATCTTACTTTTAGACTTTTTTCACTAATAATCAAGATACATAATTGTTTAAGTATTGCTGCTGAATTGTTATACATTTTTTTTACTTCTAAACGCTTCATATTTACATCAACTAAAATCATGTATGGAGACCTGGCATTGTCCTTTCTATTGATGGATTTCGTGGTGATGTGTCCATTTTGATATAAATTTTACATAGAACACTTTAATTCCAGGATCACCAATTAATCACATTTCCAAAAAATCTTTCCTAGGTACCACATTAAAATTATATATGTCAATATATCTCTGACGAAGTGAACTTCACACACAAGTGTTTGTTTATCTTTTAATAATTAGATTTAATACCGTTTTCGCGCTTAAAGTTCCCGTTGTGTGGTTATCATCCTTCCTCTTTGCTTCATTCTGGATGAGATTTTCTACAGCTTCCTGTAAGATAATGTAAATAACATGCCAAGCTTGGTACAAGTCTCTTGTGTTCGTACTGTTAGTAGTGAACTTATCACCCTTAGCACAAAATATGTACCGCGATGGAAGTATTGAACGGTGGTATAATGACAATGATATGACGATGTGCGATGCACGTAAACTCATTCACCTCGTCTCTATTACTGCGTACATATGGGTCAAAAAAAGAAAAAAAAGCCTTTATGTTACAATGAAAATATAGAATTACATGCACTAAACACTACATTAATAATTCATTGCCATAAGGTTCCATTTTGAATCTGGCAGTATTCCAAACGCAAACATGAACCTTAGACGATTGTGCCGTTCAATTACCTTAGTGGAAGACTTGGCTTCATCTGCAACTGCAACCCGTTTCTTGGTTACTTCGTTCTGGGCGACGTTATCTCCGGCGTCCTGTAACAGCACAATGTGATAAATTCAAAAATACATTTTACAACAGTTTACTAATATAACAGGTACTAAGCCTTACTAAATTGCTTGTTTATGCGTTATTTGCGAACAGTGTGCTTAGATTATCTACAAAAAACACAAATCACAAGTCGATGTCGTTTAATTTTGATGTGTGTGATTGATCAAGAGACCTTTACGTAAGTTACGTATTTGTCTCTCTACCAATCCGAATAAAGCGAAACGCACTTGTGTCGTGTTTTTTTTGCCACGTTCTAAAGGCACGATTCCATTACATGAGTTGATTGTATGCAAGTTGCAAATTGCATGCAACTTGAACCAATCTGCATACATGCTACAACTTGCATGTGGGTAGTTTGAACTTGTAAATTTTCATTCAAGTGACGCACATACTGAACGGACGCAGCTAAGTTGCATGTTTCGAATTGAAAACGAACGAGATGGTTTCTTTTGCTTTTTTTATTCAATTGGTAATATGTGATTATTTCACAAATGACTCGGGAAGCACCAACCACAGCAGCACGTCTTCCACACATGATTTCCTACTCAATTTTGACCTTTTCTACTTGTACAAGTAAAACGTCCATGCAAATGTGACGTCATACTTGCATGCAACATTTGCCTAATGGAATCATGCCTTAAGCACACAGGAATGTAAGTCTATATTGGGATATTTTTAACCAATATTTTTCCCGAGATCTACTAATTTAACTTCGATATATTATAGCCAGATCTTATAGTTTTATTGTACACAAGGTGGTTTATATGTATCATAAAGGGGCTACTTTTAACCGACTTCAAAAAAGGAGGAGGTAAAATTGCTAGCTAAGGTAGGTAAATACATGAACAAATATATGAAAATAATGTTTTCACATATTTCGACGGCCTCTGTGGCGTAGTTGTATTATGGTACGACTGCAATGCTGAGGTCTCGGGTTCGATCCCCGGGTCGGGCAGTCATATTGAGTTTTTCTATTCAGTATCAGCTTGGAGTCTGGAATCTATGCCCGATATGGCGATCTCGCCCTCTATCACATCATAGGACGGAATAACGGCGAAAAGTGGATGCACTAGTTGCGCCTCTGCCTACCCCTTCGGGGATAAACGGCGTGAGTGTGTGCGTGTGTATGTGTGTAAAATAATGTTTAATGTAATTAGGCACCGACTCCAAAACTGGTAATTAGTATAGAAGTAATATTATCGTATATTCATATATTTATCTAGCTTAGCTACCAATTGAAATTTAGTTACAGAATAGGTATAGGTAGGGTAAGTTTTCTTTAGGTTTCTGGTGTTTTTTTAGTTGCTTTTGAAGGCGGTTTAATTCTAATGTTTGACAAACGCGGTGGTTATACTATTAAACAACGCCGCGCCTCGCATTGATTTCCCACGTCACGATAGAAACACCTATCACACGGACTTGACCCAATTTATTTGCTGTATTAGTATAATATGGTATTAGTTTTGGTCATTTATTGTAATTTCCTTGTGCCTCGGTTGTTTTAGAAACTCGGTTAGGACAAACATTGTCTATGACAAACATTTTCATGTAGATTTTTTGAATTCCCTTCATTCTCAATTCTAGAATCTATACTAATATTATAAAGCTGAAGAGTTTGTTTGTTTGTTTGTTTGTTTGTTTGTTTGAACGCGCTAATCTCAGGAACTACTGGTTCGAATTGAAAAATTCTTTTTGTGTTGAATAGACCATTTATCGAGGAAGGCTATAGGCTATATAACATCACGATGCAACTATTAGGAGCGAAGAAATAATGGAAAATGTGAAAAATGCGGGGAAAATTATTCATCCTTGAGGGCTTCCATTGCGTGCGCTGCGAAAACGGTTCAAGATACCAAAAATATATGTATGAAAGAATTATTCCTCTTGAAATGATCTAAAAAAAAGTCCGCGACAGTATATGTCTATCTTTTAAGATTAACTCTCTAGAACCGTTTTTATGGTAATCAAATTTGGTCGAAATTAATGCATTATTTGTTAAGAGTTGTATCAACGTCATAATATTAATCTTTATCCAAATAAATGTGTTGGATAGAGTGATGCAACGGGAAGGTTTTTATGTATGTACTTTTAGCCCGGAAAAACTTATTAACGCGGGCGAAGCCGTGGGCAAAAGCTAGTGTTCTATAAGACCAAAAATTCGGTCATAGTTCTACATATCTAACTTATAGAGAAAATGTAATGATATATTTAGGTAATTGTTAAGCTCCATAGTCCAGTCAAGTTATGCAAAAAAAGCTTGCATTAATTCTTAACTAGCTTGATTTTTGTAAAGACCTTAAATACGTCATTACAAATGCTATGTCAAAAGTACTCATCGATCCCGCTTGTGCGTTGTTTTTTATCCGAGGTCCTAACTTTTAGTTTTTTGCATATATAAAGCACCGTTTTCGAGTTATCGCGATTTTAGACCATAGGAAAGGCGTATTTTCATCGTTTTCTATTTTAATCACATATTTCGACACCACCTCTGAGGTAGTGCACTCGGCGCTTTTTTAACGTGGTTTCCCCAGTAGGAACACTTCACAATATATATTACGAACTAGGAAACTTAATAGGACAATATCTATCCATATATAAAAAAAAGAATTGATGTTCGTTAATCTCGCTTAAACTCAAAAACGGCAAGACGGATTTAAATATTTATTTGATTGTTTGTTCGAGACAGTTCAGGGTAGATTTATGAGCAAAAAAAAATCAGGAAAGTCTAGAAGACCAACAGGAAATCGAGAATTCTAAATGAAAACCTTGTATGAAAATCGTTACTTCGTATTATTTTGTAACGGATTCTTTTCGTTAAGTCATAGACCAAATTTTAAAATTCAAATAGTAGGTACCAATCGGAAGCTATTCGAAATCTAACGCAAAATGAATTTTTGATGTTATTTTTACTTAATATCGAAAAAGCACCCCAATTTTCAATAGAAAACATCAGCTTTTTAGAAAAAAGTAGGTGGGATTTTTGTTCGTTGAAATCTCTACTTCCTGATGGTATAAAGAATACATTACTATAGTAAATGTTCTCAGAAAATTCAAAGTAACTCAGCCTGCAAGTGTATTTTTATGAACGATGTTGTTCAATACTCTGTATCTCGAATAGTGGCTAACGGTTTTTACAGCTGCATAACAGGTGGTATAGTATAGTAGTATTCTTAAAAAGTATAGTATTCTTAAAAATTTCCAATGAAAACTTAATACAATAAAAGTAAAGTTACTATTTTCTGCTTGAAATGTTTTCTTTGACAACGTAATCACACCGCAATCTAATACCAATTTCAAATGTCAAAATCACGTCAAGAGTACCGCTAACGAATTTTCCAATGTCAATCCCAATTGAGTTTAGTTCATTTAATACCCACCTAATATTGGTCCAATGTGGCGCTTGTATCATTTTCAAGAGTACCAAATTCAAGTGGACAATATCCAATCGATTGGTATTGGCGTCGGGAGTATCCTAGCTGTTTTGTATGGCATTCAAATAATAATCACGCTATTTAAAGTAAATTTAGTTTTTATGAAAAGGTTATTAAATTAAAGAACCTCTTTATTTAAGAGGCCGTATCTGAAATTTCGACTATTTCAGTCAACTTTACATCGCAATTTTTTTTAAAATAAACTGAACTGTTTAATTTATAATAAATCATCGGAAAGATTATTTCAAGCCACCACCAAGCTCCATCGTCTGTTTCAGATTTTTTTTGTACGGAGACTCAAAATCGTGCTTGCAACTAACAAAAATTACTGTTTATTGGTATAAAAGTCACCGAAAGGATAAACGTGACAATTTTTTTATTTTCAATATAAAATCGTACAAAATTAAATTGTTAACGTAGTAAAATTTTCAAGAATATACGTCAAAAACGAATGCCGAATGTAAGTAAACCCGATGTTTATTTCTAAAAATAAAAATACCACTATAAACAATACTTCTTATACTATTGCTGTGCATAAAATGAAATTGATATATTTACAAATAAATAACTAAACAGAGTCGTAAAAATACGTAAATTTTGCGACATAATAGTAGGCGCACTAGCGCGCGGAAATAAGTGCGCCTCCTTTTATATTTATAGTAAAGATATTGTCGCGTTTATCCTGTAGGCGACTTTTATGCTAATAAACAGTAATTTTTGTTAGTTAGTTTCAAGCATGATTTTGATTGAAAAACAACAAGTTTGAGTCTCCGTACAAAAAAAAATCGGAAACAGACGTTGGAACTTGGGGGATTAGATTGAAATTAAAGAAAGATATGAAAAATCTGGTTCATTCATTCCATCCGTGTTGCAATTGTCTTTACGATGATGTATTACAAATTAATCATATCAGTTTGTTTTTTAAAAATCACGACGTAATGTTGACTGAAATAGTTGATATTTTAAATACTGCCTCTTAATTGGGTATAAGTAGAGAAATAATAATAATTAAATAAATTTTAGAAGCCTCTTAAGACTTTGACTATAGTTTGCTTTTCAGCGCCCTGCTTCACTGAGTAGGTAAAGGATTCTAATAGCCGTAAGTGTACACATAATGCAGCTGTGACATACGGACTGACGGCAAATAGGTGTGCAAGGCAACCCTACAAATGCAGTGTACATTTAATCTTTTATTTAGTTATTTATTTGGACTGCCTCGGTGGCGTACTTGCATTACAGTACGACCGCAAACCTGAGGTCTCGGGTTCGATCCCCGGGTCGGGCAAAGTGATATTGAGTTTTTCTATTCAGTATCAGCTCGGAGTCTGGAATTTGTGCCCGATATGGCGATAGGCTCGCTCCCTATCACATCATGGGACGGAATAACGGCGAAAAGTGGGTGTACTAGTTGCGCCTCTGCCTACCCCTTCGGGGATAGCAGGCGTGAGTGTGTGTGTGTGTTAGTTATTTATTTACGGACTATAGTACTAGCTCAATCAGCTTACTCATTTCAGTTAATGTATCACGAAAAACACAATTCAGATCTTCGGCTCTTGCTTATTTAAGTACTTTGAACATAAGATTAAATCTAAGAAATTTTAGAGTGAACTCAGATTTTTTTTTAGAACAAAGTGATAACATTGTCGTCTGATACTTGAAAATTAGAAAAAGATGAAATACTTATTAAATAATTTCGGAATATATTTTTAAACATTGTAAATTCATCATGCATGTGCTGTGGTTTGGAATCACAGTATTAGTCTTGTGTGAGAAAACCTGACTGCAGTCACCAATGCTTTAAGAATGCATTACACATCCTATAGAAGATCCCACTGCAGAATCACTACACCTATCGAGTATTTGCTACAAACCAAATTTTTACACATATTTAAGATTAGGAGAATATACATCTTCTAGGTTGCCTATCAAAATTTGACCGCTAGTATTTTTAATAAATTATTTTTAATTTATTTTTCGGAATAAAAATTACCCACTTGTTTTTTAAATAAAATATCTTCCACCTCACGGCAATATATATAAAGACTCTGAAAAATCACGGGTGCCATTGTGCACTTGGCCGCACCTCTTCGCAGCCAGGTGTAAACAGTTATGATTTTGATACATTTATACCCCCATAACGTACATTTATAATTTATATATCAAATTAAACCAATTTTTTTCTGTTTATTATAATATACGGTTGCTTAATGAAATCTGGCCGCAAATAAGGCTTGCTGGCTGTTAAAGATGGTAAATAAATCTTAAAATGTATAAAACACCTAATACTAGAAAAATTAACTTACTCAATTAACGATTGCCTTAATCATGGGTATTTCCCCGATTCCCTAAAACTTGCCAAAGTTACCCCAATTTTTAAATCCGGTAATAGATTAGATCCAAATAACTATAGGCCTATCTCAGTGCTACCCACGATATCAAAAATTTTCGAAAAAATTATTTACAATCGCCTCAATGAATATCTTAACTCCATTAACTTCATGTTCGATAAACAATATGGCTTTCGCTCTAAATCGAACACTCTCTCAGCGTGTATTGATCTTGTAACAAATTTAAAATCCAGCATTGATGACAAAAACGTCGCCCTTGGGGTATTCATAGACTTAAAGAAAGCTTTTGACACAATAAGCCACCAAATACTGATTCATAAACTACTTTCTATGGGCGTTAAAGAAGAGGCTCTAAACACTATAAAGTCTTACCTTTTAAACAGGCGACAAATAGTAAAAATTGGTAATACCCAAAGCAAACCCGAAATTGTAACTTTTGGTGTCCCTCAGGGATCCATTCTTGTACCCTTGCTATTCCTTATCTATATAAACAGCATTAAAGATCTCAATTTAAGAGGGGAGGTCACTCTCTACGCCGATGATACATGTCTTTTTTATTTTGGTGCCAAAATCGAAAATCTTCTTGAACAACCCCAAAGTGATCTAAATACGCTATACGAATGGTTTCAATATAATTTTGTTGTACTACCTACATTTCTACTTTCGCTTGCTTGCCACTAATTCATTAATATGTAATAGTTTAAGATACCAAGTGTTTCTCTGTTTTAAGTGAATAATTGTATTCTTTAGAGAAATAAAATCTTTAACCGTTAAATATTTAAGGTAGAGTGAAAGAGACTTAGCGCGTAACATCGCTATATCGCATCGTCAGACGAGGATAGAGATAGCCAGCTGTACGACGACCCTTTAAAGCCATTGCGCATGCGTCGAATGCTATAACTCCGTAAAATATAAATAAATGGTTGGTTATTTAACTTTTAACAGTTCGGTTTCTAATCAATTGGGGATGTACTATCATGGCTGCTATTAGATGGTTTTTTAAAACCAACATGGTTCCTGGGAGACTCAACTCCAGGCAAGTTAAGAATGTGCTATGTGATTCCATGAAGAAATCTTCCGATAATGACGACGATCCTGATATTTGTAGTGATGAAAGTGATAGCTGCGATGTTAGTGTAAGTGAAAGATCCGATGATTCAGATTTTTAAACAGGAGTGTAGGAAATATGACACATTTTTAAAAAAATTAATGAGCTTAATCTTTAATTAAAATGTAACAGACGATGGAATACTTGAATAAAATTTAATGTTTTTTCAAGCAGGACTTGCACGTAAAAATTTTCTTATACAAATTAGTAATCTTGGTTTTATTTTTCACCAATATTAGTTAATTTATTGTTGTAATTTTTTAATTTGCTAATTTTGAAAAGGAAGACATTTCTTTTGTACTATTTATTAAGTCGTTCCTACTATTGTATGCTCCGGTAGTTGAGAGATTCCGGCCCGCGTGCCGATAAAAGCAATAGATAGATTAGTGTATTACACCGCTAAAATCCCCTGTTTGCTGATGTCTCAATCACCTTCCAACGATCGCCCTGAGCCGGGGCTCGTACTTAGGGGGTGCTCTCAGCGTGGTCGTTTAAATGTAAAGGTTTGGAGCGCCTTAAGCGTTCGCCCGAAAGTCCGGTGTGGTCAGAAAAGCTGACTCGCGTCAGGCTACTGACCGTAAAGTCATACCAAAAAAAATTGGTTGAGAACACTAGCATTCGACGCATGCGCAATGGTTTTAAAGCGTCGTACAGCTGGCAATCACGGTCCTCGTCTGACTAGTAATGTTACGCGCTAACTCTCTTTCACTTTACCTTAAATATTTTTCATCTTTATCAGCCAGCAACCCTTAATTGCAGCCAGATTTAATTAAGCAACCGTATATCATAATAAACAGAAATAAATAGCCTTAATTTGATATATAAATTTTAAATGTACGTTATGAGGGTATAAATGTATCAAAATCATAACTGTTTACACCTGGCTGCGAAGAGGTGCGGCCAAGTGCACAATGGCACCCGTGATTTTTCAGAGTCTTTATATATATTGCCGTGAGGTGGACGATATTTTATTCAAAAAACAATTAGTAATTTTTATTCCGAATAATAAAATAAAAATAATTTATTAAAAAAACTACCGGCCAAATAAATTTTGATAGGCAACCTAGAAGATGTATATTCTCCTAATCTTAAATATGTGTAAAAATTTGGTTTGTAGCAAATACTCGATAAGTGTAGTGATTCTGCAGTGGGATCTTGTACTACTACTAATATTATAAACGTAAAAGTTTGTAAGTATAGCAAAACGTCACAAATAAAATTCAGGTTAATCCTTACTAATATTATAAATGCGAAAGTAACTTTGTCTGTCTGTTGCCCTTTCATGCCAAAACTACTGAACCGATTTAAATGAAATTTGGTACACAGATAGTCTTGAGCCTGAGAAAGGACATATGGCACTTTTTATCCCGGAAAAATATAAGCCGCGACTTTTATCCCGGATTATCTTTTCGCGCGAGTGGAGCTATCACGGCCAAACCACTGAACCGATTTCGATGAAATTTGGCAGGGTGATAGTTTAAGAGTCTAGGAAGAACCTAGGGTACTTCTTATCCCGGGAATATATAGTCCGGGACTTTAATCCCAGAAAAAAACAATCTTTGTTGAATCCGCGAGCAATTAATTATAGAACTAGTTTGAGATCCAGAGGAGGACATAGGCTACTTTTATCCTGAAAAAAATAAAGACGGGAATTTTATCCCGGATTTTTTGATCTCGCGAGTGGAGCCGTCACGGGGCAACCACAACCGATTTCGATGAAATTTGCAAGGGACATAGTTTAAGACCCTGTGAAGGACCCAGACTACTTCTTATCCCAGGAAAAACCTAAACCGGAACTTTAATCCCGGTAAATATTTGTTTGTGGGTGAGTCCGTAAACAAATAGGTATGGAGATAAATTGATACCCAGAGAAGGAAACAGGCTACTGCTTATCCCGAAAAAACATAAACCGGAACTTTTATACCGGATTTTTTTCTTGCAGTTTTTTATCTTTTTATTTTTTAAAATATGTCCTTACATCACTACTTATTATAAAACAAAGTCCCCTATCGCATCTGTTTGTCTCTTGAACGCGATAAACTCAAACACTATCAAAAGAATTTTCATTCGTTTTTCAACAATGGTCGGTGTGATTCAAGAGGAAGGTTTATGCGTATCCTACTAATATTTTACACGCGAAAGTTTTTAAGAAAGTATGTATGGATGTATGTTTGTTACTCTTTTCTGAAATTTGGCACACGGGTAGATATGTCCTGGATTAACACATAGACTACTTTTTATCCCGGGGAAATATAAGCGGAACTTTTATCCCGAAAAAACTTACTAACGCGGGCGCAGCCGCAGGCAAAAGCTAGTTGGATACTAGAATAAAGAAAATAAACTGTTTTGATTCCGAAAAGGCGTAAAAGCCTATTATGAAATAATTTTTTTCAAGTCCACGTAGCGCACGTTTTTCTTGATATAGGTGATTAATATTGTAGTATCAAGATAATGCTGCAATATTACGATGAAACTACTATTATAAGGTTGACATAAATCTTGTACCTATTTATATATAGGACCATCAATGTTTTCGTATAAACTAGAAATACGAAAGAAACCGGACACGTGCGAGTCGGATTCGCGTACCGGGAGTTCCGTACAAACTTGCCGGTAACCTATTCTACGGTTCAATAGTTCGCCAAAATTAATCAATAAATATTAATCTAGATTTAATCGTCATTCGATGCAATAAAAAAAATAGACAGACATATTGATCCTGTTTCCTTTTGAGGTACGGTATCCTAAAAAGTACTAATGTTCCATGAAATAGATGGACGGTACCGATACTTAAAGCATTTTTTTTATTAGTTACATTTTACTGTATTGAACTTTTCGTATTAGCTCCAGGCACTTATAAATACCCTAGGAATAGTTTCACAGAAAATAACTACAACTTACATTGAGATTGGTTCCACGTGGAGTCTCGAACACGCATTTCAATTTATAGTCCATCAGCTGTTCAGGGCTTATCTCTTTCCACTGGAATCATTAAGATAAAATATGTTAAAACAAAATTCAGAAGTAAGTAATTAAACGTGCCAATCAAGATACAACACATACCACTTGATCGATATTCGTTTTTCCCTCAGGAGCAACAACACTTTGCACCATAAACTTGTGTTTGTGTTTTTCATTAGGATCAACATACACAGGCTGAGGCGTAACTGTAGAGAAAAAACGTTTACATATAATTTTTTTGATGAATATGAATAATTTAATAATATCAATTTAATACTAAAATACATTTTTATAGCCACTTACTTGCAATTTCCACTTTTGAGTTAGGTTCAATTACACCAGAATTAGGACGTACACAGTATTTCTTTGGTGCGGTTGTTTTTATCTTGAAAAGAACTGTATCACTTGAGGGATTTGTAAGCCGCATGTAGGTTGTGCAGCCCTGCTCGAAGAGCCCTGAGAAATCGACTAAAACAATCAATAATAATGACTATATCCATCCAGAAAAGAGCAAATTGTACAACTAACGAAAGATTTTTTGTTACAGTAAAATAAATAATAACATATTAAATTAGAATGCCCAAGACATTTCAAAAATGTTTGTGTAAGTAGAAATGCCATAGGTAATATTTCCTTAAAAGGACATGTCCAAAAACGGGCTTAAAATTCGAAACAATACAGTTTATGTAATATATATTTCGATAGAACTCCTAAATACAACCCTGTTACAATAAATCGTTTTATTTTAAACATCTCCCATTTTGAAATCTATGTAATTTTATTTTGCTTAAAATCTACACTTAATATGGACATTTTAAAAAAAGTTAGTTATGAATGGAAGCATCTAAAAATAATTTTTCAAGGGATCCAAGATCCATATTTTTCCCCTTTAATATCCCTAAAGTTTGAGCCTGGTTACATTTTGAGGCCCTGTGCGCATACAAAAAGTGGACATCTCCTTTAAGTATGTAATTATAGACTATTGGAAAAACTTGACAGCATGACATGTTCTGTTTACTATAATTCTCCTACAATCTCACTAATCATTATTTAATCACATAGTATAATTAAAAACCTTGTGCCTAGAGATAATTAAGTATTTTTATATTATCAATAAACAAATAAATTTTATAAATTTTAGACATTAATACTCATAAATGACAATATGTTTATTGTTATGGACGATGCATCTTAGTACTCTGTATACTATACAATATCTTCTTCTACTTCAGCCTTTACACAGACCACTGCTGAACATAGGCCTACCCCAAAGATGTCTAGACCAACCACATTAGAAACGGCCTGCGATCTTTACGAGGTCATATTATAGCATGCTGCTATAATCAAGACATACTTGTGCATACATAATGTCTAGAAATTTACGTGCCTATAATTATGGTTGAGTACTAAATATTGTATTGCTTTTGCCACCCTAGGACAATAAATGTATGTTTAATTCATGTCTATGACAGCTGCATATTTCTTACAATCGAAATGACAGTGCTGCCCCCTACAGCTCGATATGTACCACTTTATAGATAGGTAACTATCCATTTAAACTCATGCAAAAGTCAGTATTACTATCTCATGAATATTGACACAACTAACAATTTTTTTGTTTACTATATGAGAATATAGCTCTATAAGTCTATATAGGTACATGGTCTTTTCCTTTTAATATTAATGTTCATAGAAGGTCAAGGAACAAGATAAAATGGAAAGTAATTTTGAAGTAAAATATTCAAACATGATAATATAAAGATTATGACATCACAGTGATTCTTGCGTGTGCTCCTACCATTTTCCATTTTCAGGATAAAAAGTAGCACTCATTAAGCATACATTGTTCTAGATATTAGGTTCAGTATTGGTGTAGAATTTAGAGAAAGAAAAACATTAGATTTTTATATACCTAAGAAATTGTCCTGCTAATTGTTTTTTAAAGTTATTCATAATGATATGCAATATATATAAATGCGCTTGAATATAGTTTTATTTTCTGTAGAGATAAAAACTTTTTATCTAAATATTGGTATAATATTATGACCCATCACCCATATGCATTTAAATAATGTTTTCGTATATTTCCTTAGCATAGCTGGCAATTTAAATTAGGCATTGACTCCAAATATATACTAAGCAAAATATAAAGTGGAATTATTTTTTAGTTTGCAGTGGTTTTGAAGTCGGTTTATTTTTTGTTAAAAAGTTTTTATTTTTCATTTGTTATATGCCACAAGACCAAGGATAGGAAAAAGTTATTATTATCGATGGTGTATTTACTTGTAATTTTTGATATTAATGTCTATGTTTTGGTTTTATAAATCTTTTCCTGGGACATAATTATACATATATAAACTTTGTATGATGATAAGTTGAATGGTGTAAAAGTTGATGCACTTCAAATCAGCATTGAGATAAGTCATATTAAAATATGTAGGAAAATGTGGGTTATGAATTGTCCATCAGTGAGGTTGTTTTGTTCCTTATGTCAAATGCCTGATTCTTGTAATGAATTAATAGTATAAAGATAACATAATCATGTGTTATCTTTATTACAAAAATACCTGCTTAGCCCAGGATTATTTGTACCCAATAAAGTGTCAGATTTACCTCATACACCACAAAGTATCCATATTAAACTATTTAGGCATTTTAAAATCTCTGCCTGCATACAAACTAAAGTGTTAAAGTAAATGTCATTTTAGAGGCAAAGTAATAAGTATTTTTTTTATAATATCTTTGTAATTGTGAGAAAAATAGGTGATATGAGTAGTAACTCCCTTTGTTTCAGAAAAAGGACTTATGTATTATTTACTAACACAGTTTGGTACATCAATAGACCAGTAAAAACAACAGTGTGGTAATGGAAGTATATGAGTATTATTCATTAAAAAATCCATTGATTAGACGTAATAGATACTTATACTGAAATATTGCGCACACAAAACCCAATCGATGTTCGACCCTGTCGATCTTGTATTGTAAACGAATTATACTAATTAATTCTGTGGAGGCTATCACTCCACTCAATAGTGCACATTGTAATTAACACACTCATAACATACAATCGGATTTCTAGTCATTATACCGATATGTAAGTCCATCAGAAATGGGTGCCTTCCAGGATGACAATGCAAACAATACGTAAGTAGGTACGTAATTTTATTACATTTCCGTAGTGATTTAGAAAAACTAATGATGCGAAATATTCCATTTCTTGTAATTCTTTATAATAAGAAGAAATTACCTAATTCATCCGTCTTTTTACGACTGTAAAGAAATTTATACATGTTTTATATATATCTAGAATGTTAAAGTATGGTCTTAGCTACACATATTTGACATTTTAAAACAAGGAAAATGTAAAAAACCGCACCCTTATAAAAAGCCGATATCTGGAAATAGAAACTCCATTTGTCAGTATCTAGCTCGCGACTTATGTAGATATGCCGTCCAAGTTGCAACGCGGCGACTATAGCATATTCGTTATCAATAATAAGGCACTCACCTTTGAATTTGAGTTCATTTTGTGGTTCTATAGTTAACACTTGATTCGGCATTTTGTATTATTCTAAATGTATTATCTCGTTGGCAAATTTAGCAGATTATGAAAATCGTCTGTACCAAGGTGTCGGCCAAAGCGAGCGATGAGAGACGAATTCGACATGCGTATTGCGCATGCGCTATCTCTTTCTTTTTCTATGGGCTATTCTCAACATTGTCCATTTATTGAGATTTCGCTCAAAAAATATACTTTATAGCTGAATATATATTTGGGGGATGTTACAATAATAAACAAATCATTTTTCAAAAATCTTGTTTGCATAATTTCATTATAAATTACATACAACTTTATGATACTAAGGTCGCATAGTTTTAGAATAGACGCTTTCTACATAAATACAGGTTGATACATTTTATATTGTAGTGCGCGCGCATTTTTCGATTTTCCTTGCCTATAATATTGTATGTAGGTTTACGCTATAGTAGCTGACGATGGTGTTAACACTAGAAATAAATGTATTTATTTATAAATTATAACTAGCAATACCAAAGAAGAGTGAATTATAAAGTAGTGCGTCACACTCGACTTTAAACAAAAGTAGTCAAACACCAATTGCCAACATAAGCACGTAGACTATGTTATGCTAATGCTTAATCTATACGATCACATGGTCACGTGGTCTGTTAACAAGCTATAATTTATTTAAATGCGCCATCTTTTGAAATAACTTGCCAAGGGTAGTGTACTACATTTTTTTTTCAATATGAAGTGTCAAAGTTAACTAACAATATTTTTGTGAACCATGACTCACTAAAACTTAACTTATTTGATTAAATTAACAATGTTTTTTGCATTCATTTGTAGTTGCGATTAATAGCATCGTTAATGAAGATCATGAAATTAAAAAAATCACAGCGGAATTGTGATATTGGTGATCACAGGACTTGAAAACGCGACCAAGGGTGTCAAATTTCAACTTTTTTTTTTAAATGTCTATTATCGCTGAACTGAGTGATATGGATTTTTTTATTTTTCCCAGGACTGGAATAACTTGGCCTTTCATCCGGTCTCGAAGGTCCGGTCCGGTCCCGTGTATAAGCGGGGTTCGACGGGAATAAAATCTTTTACATTCTCAAAACTGCCTGCCTTGGTAACGTAGTTGTATTACATTACGTCAGCAACGCTGAGATCACGGATTCGATTAGACTCCCCCCTATCACTTCATCAGACAAGGGTGGATCCAGCTTTGGCGCCAGGGGGGGGTCACATAGTCGTGGTCAAGTCACAAGAAGTTATAATTTAATTTTGAAAGGTAAAAAGTAGGTATTCTATGTATACTTTTTAATATTATAAAGCTGAAGAGTTTGTTTGTTTGTTTGTTTGTTTGAACGCGCTAATCTCAGGAACTACTGGTTCGAATCGAAAAATTATTTTTCTGTTGAATAGACCATTTATCGAGGAAGGCTTTAGGCTATATAACATCACGATGCAACTATTAGGAGCGAAGAAATAATGGAAAATATGAAAAAAAAAACGGGGAAAATTATTCATCTGTGAGGGCTTCCATTGCGTGCGCTGTGAAAACGGTTCAAGATACCAAAAATATATGTATCAAAGAATTATTCCTCTTGAAATGATCTAAAAAAATGTCCCAGACAGTATATATCTATCTTTTAAGATTAACTCACTAGAACCGTTTTTATGGTAATCAAATTTGGTCGAAATTAATAACTCTGTCTGTCGCGCTTTCACGCCAATACTACAGAACCGATTTAAATGAAATTTGGTACACAGATATTTTAGAAATTGAAAAAGGACATAGGCTACTTTTTATCCCCGTGAAATATAAAACGGGACTCTTATCCCGGAAACACTCTTTCACGCGGGCGGAGCCGCTGGCAAAAGCTAGTTAATAAATCTTAGACTAATATAGACAGAGCACGAGCTGCAGAAAACCTGCCACAAAAAGTCTACCAAAATTGGTAGACTTGCTCGTTACGTACGCCAGTATCAATTCAATTACTGGACCGTTACGACCTCACAAAATTAATAAAAATGTGCGGGTTCATGCTATAAAATTGTGTCGCAATTAAGTAGGAAAGTATCATAGTAACACCATAATCACTGTCCACCGATAAGTTTTGTTGTTTAACCACTATTTTAAGAGTAAACATGATATTAATATTTCATAGATTCGAGGTGGCTCAGACACCCCGGTGCTGCCAGTTTATTACTGGGCCAATTTGCTGGAATGTTGGGAGATTGTACATTTAGCTATTCGTGTTAATTTTCAATGCTCTGCAAACATCGTACAATCATTTAATTCACGTATAATTATGGTAAAATTATGGTAAAATATTACCCTAGTGAATAATATTTGTAGGGTGTCTTGAGTACGTAATAAGAGATTTTATTGAAAAAGACCGCATAGTTACATCTTCCTCCATTCCGCATAGTTACTAAGTCTCAAAATAAATAGTTTGTCGGTCATACCATTTTAAGTAATACCACTAATTGTAGTCAACAACATCAAATAAGTTTGTTGAAAGTAAAAAAAATCAATGCGTCTACGAATGTACGCGCGTGAGAAGTTATACTTCTTTGGCATCATTAAAAAATAATTTTTGATTGCATGCAAAAATAATTAATTACAATAAAATGATAAAAGCACTGGAAAAGGATAGTCAACACAGTCAATAAAGTTCAGTTTAAATTTGAAATATTAAATAGATGTATATATTAGACATGGGCGCCGCCTAGGAAAAAGCCGGCGGCGGCGTGCTGGTAATTTTTGGTCGGCGGCGGCGTAACGCCGGCGGCGTGGATTTTTCTAATGAATATTGAATATATGTATAGGCCACATATAAATTCCTCAGTTACATGTTCGTAGGTAGTTGGAAGCACTAGCTAATTAACTTATCGGTATAAAAATCGCTTCAGGACCCATGCTCCATCCACCCTGTAGATTGGGGGCGTTTGGAGGATTCCACTACGGTATCCCCTACCTGTAGTAAAATACTATTAGTCAATAGAGGCCACCGGGGGTCCCAGGTGGTCGGCAGGGGGCTTTCCGTCTTTAGTTTTGTGTTTTTTTAGCACATTGTTGCAATCCCTGTGATGGACGACAGCGTGGCAGGTAGGCCTCACGTTGCCGTTGACGCAGAGGGCGCCCTTCGGTGCGCGGGAGCGTTTGAATCTAACACAACAGCAGACGGGCCGCACTAGGCGGCACCGCACAGGGGCGGTGGTGGACGACAACTTAGACACTTCCGTCAGAGGAAGCCCACGGCCGTCCTTAATGCGCCGCAGATGGCCACAGCGGAGTTTTGGTTTGAATGCCGTGCGTTGTACATACGTTGAGCGGTCACCTAATGGTTTCATCTCTCCGGGCGGCTCAACGACGGGTCGTAAGGCACGGTGAACCCAGCATAACCGCTCAGTCGCCCCCCTTGAAGGATGCGCGGTAGTAAGAAGTCACTTTCTCCGCGACAAATAATAACAAAAAAAGACAAATGCTCCATGGCACTCGCGAGTCTTTATCTTGTTTCGCGGAGAAGGTGAAATGACTATTAATGCCCTTTGGTGCCACTATCCCGTTATCAGAAATGACTGCGCGGTTATATCATTATCACCGCTTTTACGACCTAGCGTTACGCCACTTATAGAGATGGAAGCATCGGGCGACAAAAGCTGGACCAAGTCTTTTAGTCTATGAAAACTAGTAGTGACGGCGTTAGGCTTCGGCGACCGCCGACGGCCTCGCGCTTAAGGGGCCTTACAAAAATAATATTTAATATTACTTTTTGATAGTGGCGGCCTTAGCCAACGCAGGGCTCCGGGGGCAGATGTTTGCACGTGGCCTTTTTCTTTGTGCCCTTTGTCAACCGAGGGTTCAGCCGCCGTTAGGCCCGGGCGAGAGAAAAGTGGAAAATAAAAGGGGCCTCACAAAGCTGACGTCGCCGACGTCCACCTTTGGTCTAGCGCCGCCATTGTAAACTACCACGGCATACTAAATGTATACCAAAGCACTTTGTTGCGTCAGGGACGGCTTCATGATCTCATGGTCATGTGCGCCTAATCATTTTATCCGCAAATCTCCATCGAAAGGACGGGTAATATTCAGTTCTCCACCTCATGCCTCAAATTTCTCTACTTCTGGCAGGAGGAGTCCGACCTTTCGTGTTCCCGCACCATCTATTTAATAAGAGGTCTACCTTCGTACTCGTAGGCCATCAAAAATTAAGATCTCTTGCTGTGGTCTTGGTTAGTAACACAGCGACAGCGAGAGGCCTCCTCCATTAAATGGCACGAAATCGCTATGCTTTCAATTAAGGTTTGCTAAAAGTTAAAACTCCGATAAATGTTAGGTTATATATTGGCCCGTATATTGCAACCTCAAAGGCCGAGTGGACGGTTATTCGGGAGACCCCAAGATCGCCCGATAGCCCCTATTAGTCGGCTGTTATAACAGACCGGGGATGCTGTAGTGGACTTCCCTAAACGCCTCCAATTCACAGGTCAGGACTAGGAGTCTCTAACGTCTCTGATGGCAGAGGGATTGGCCCGCTATCGATCTCTCGTAGCACTCTCTTTCTGATGGAGGACTACGCCGAAAAAGTTAGCTACCACAATCTAGAATCTCCGCCTGTTGACCATGGACCAGTAAAAACGATCACATGCACCTGACTGTAAGACACCTACGATCTGCCACAGATACTCTCCTGAACAATGTTCTCCGATGAGTACATTTATCAGTTGATAGTTGGACCATAGTTGCTTCACGCCTTGGTGAAATCAGGGTGGACTACTAAAACTTTTGGGCACCGAGGACGGGGTCTCCAGCCTGACACCACATCCTCCATGGCAACTCCGCCGAAAGGTGCCCGCTTGGCCTCTATTTAGGAGCCGGACGCTGCTCGTGTGTGGAAGCTCCCTCGAGCCAGTGGAAGGTTGCCGTAGGGCTTTGGGGTCCAGATCCTAGGCCGGTATCTAACCAACAAGTAATTCACGTACAAGATCGTGTGGTACGCCCTTATTATCTGCTGCGGATTCCACTGGAGAGCATTGCAGTGAGATTCGGAGGTCCAAGGTTTCGGCCGAAAAGGTACTGCTGTAAAAGATCATGGACCACATAACTCCGTGGCATAAAGTTTAGTTAGCGATGCCAAGACCTTTTAAGCCTCCACTACACTACTCGCAAAGTTACCTCGACGAAGTACTCGTCGAAGTTCAAAGTCCGAACTATGTGGCTACACACTCGTGCAACCTCGCGAGGAGCTCAGTCGCCCGGCGCCCGCATGATAGGCATCATGGATGACGTTCAAGTGGCAGCTGCCGTTGCAATGTGTACTCTCGCGAATTTATAATTCAACGAAAATTAAAAATAAATGGATGCATGATGCTAATACACACACACACGTACTCACGTCTGTTATCCCCGAAGGGATAGGCAGAGGCGCAAGTAGTGCATCCACTTTTCGCCGTTATTCCGTCCCATGATGTGATAGGTGGCGAGCCTATCACCATATCGGGCACAAATTCCAGACTCCGGGCTGATACTGAATAGAAAAACTCAATATCACTTTGCCCGACCCGGGATGGAACCCGAGACCTCAGCTTTGCAGTCGTACTGTAATACAACTACGCCACCTAATCCTGGATCAACACATTATAGATCGGCTATTTTGTCCCCGGATTTTGCTATTTTCTTTTTGTAGGAAATATTTTAATTTTAAATCAGGTTTTTTGATAGATTGTGCTGGCGTTGTAAAGATGGTGCCATAGTGAATAAGGGGCTTTTGTAACGTTATACCGCAAAGCTCTAAATAAATATTGTTGTTTTAATTGCAATATATTATTATAGATCAGCTTTTGCCCGCGGCTCCGCCCGCGTTAATAAGTTCTTTCGAGCTAAAAGTACATAAAAACCTTCCGGTTGAATCACTCTATCAGCTATCTATTTATAAAAAACCGCATCAAAATTCGTTGCGTAGTTTTAAAGATTATAACAGTACTGTTAATCGTGTTCTGTAAATTACCTACGGAACGTTGAATACAACCTGTGCTCATGACGTCTCGATGCGAACTGAAGTGAGCCGAGTAGTGTAGTAAGACGCTTCGTGTTCGAACCTCGGGACACTTCGAGTCCTTTGACTCGGACGCAAAAACCGACAACGACTGGAAGTCGCTCGAGGCGAGGCGAGGTTACACGAGGCGAAGCGAAGTGCCCTTCCACACTCTCTTATTCGGCCAACTTGGATCAACTTCGCGAGTAGTGTAGTGCAGGCATTAGGTTAGACAGCTTGAAAGAGCGCAGCTGCGTATGGGCGCGTAGCCACAGAGGCCGTAGCCAAGATGCCTTTTACAATCGTTAACGCTAATAGTCGTTTTTCTGTTATTAACTTTAAAAAACCCAAGTCGGCCAATAGCTATGAAAAATATTTTTTTTATTCCAAATCCACGCCGGCGCGGCGCCTATGTCTACATCTAACTAAATATGATATTTGAGACCCAATCATTCATAAAATTTTACAATAAAAATTAAAAGTATTCACAAAATCCACGCCGTCCAAGTTAGGCGGCGGCGGCGGCGGCGTGCGGGTCCTGTCCGGCGGCGTAACGCCGGCGCGGTGCCCATGTCTAGTATATATATATTAAAAATATAATTTAGAGAATAATAAATATGTATGACGTAATTTGTACTAACTATTATAAGATTCTTAATTTTAAATATTTATTATTGACTAGCTTTTGCCCACGGCTTCGCCCGCGTTAATAAGTTTTTCCGGGCTAAAAGTACATACATAAAAACCTTCCTGTTGAATCACTGTATCCAACACATTTATTTGGATAAAGATTAATATTATGACGTTGATACAACTCCTAACAAATAATGCATTAATTTCGACCAAATTTGATTACCATAAAAACGGTTCTAGAGAGTTAATCTTAAAAGATAGACATATACTGTCGCGGACATTTATTTTAGATCATTTTAAGAGAAATAATTCTTTCATACACATATTTTTGGTATCTTGAACCCTTTTCGCAGCGCACGCAATGGAAGTCCTCAAGGATGAATAATTTTCCCCGTTTTTTTTCACATTTTCCATTATTTCTTCGCTCCTAATAGTTGCATCGTGATGTTATATAGCCTAAAGCCTTCCTCGATAAATGGTCTATTCAACACAAAAATAATTTTTCAATTCGAACCAGCAGTTCCTGAGTTTAGCGCGTTCAAACAAACAAACAAACAAACAAACTCTTCAGCTTTATAATATTATAGTATAGATTATTTAATATTTTAAAAGTAAATTAATAAATTCAAAAATTGAATTTAAGTTTATTCATTATTTAAATATTTATTGTTTTCTTAATTTAATATTTACTTTTCATTTTTGTCAAAAAGTTTTCAGCTTCAACCTTTTTCGGGCAACTTCTCCCGTGAGAATTTTGTGTTACACATGCGCGCGCATCGTAAAATTTCACTCTCATCATTTTTTCATAACGCGCCGAAAGAAGTACAACTTCAATAATCAAAATATATTATTATTTGCAAGTAAGATGTTAATACATTTGTAAATTGCTCACATATAAATCACAACGTCAAATCTAAAAGAATACATTTTCGGAAGCAAACACAAAGAGACGGATTTTAATATTTTGACTGCAACTCGCACGACTTTTAGCTACGGCCAAGATTTTTGTATTTTAAATTGCAGAATTTTCAGATTTTAACTGTTTTTGTAAACCATAAAAACATAGATGATTTGAGAACATAAACAAAATCATTGTTTTATTTGCCCAATTCTTTCAACAAAAGTGCAAAGAAACTTGGGTAAATTATCTAGAGTAGGTATCCCTACACGCGCAACCTTGACCGTTTGCCGGCGAGTAACTACACGACGCTCACTCACACATCGTGCATCTCTGTGTGAGTTGTGACAGGCTGCGAAGCGTATTGCATGTTCGCATTGCTCTGTCTATATTAGTCTAAGTAATAAATATAATTACTGTAGGTACTTAAAAATGCCTACCTATATTTAAATAACAAATTATTTTATTTACGTCTTCGCCCGAAACGCCTTATCACTACATCTACTTCAATGTTTCCGTAGTATTATAATGCTCTTTGTTTTAATGCGTTCGTTCTTTTAAACGTTCCGTTAGAGGTTAGTTCTATTTAGACGTTAGTCGAAAAAAAGCGCGCGCAAGTGTCACACGAAATATGACATACGTAATATCAAATATGAATGGTGGCGGCCGTGGCGGTGGCGCGACAAAATTCTTTTCGATGCGTTTGTTCCCGAATAATGCGTTTGCCGTCAAAGTATTATATTAAACTAGCTTTTGCCCCAGTAATAAACTGGCAACACCTGGGTGTCTGAGCCGCCTCGAATCTATGAAATAATAATATCATGTTTACTCTTAAAATAGTGGTTAAACAACAAAACTTATCGGTGGACAGTGATTATGGTGTTACTATGATACTTTCCTACTTAATTGCGACACAATTTTATAGCATAAACCCGCACATTTTTATTAATTTTGTGAGGTCGTAACGTTCCAGTGATTGAATTGATACTGGCGTACGTAACGAGCAAGTCTACCAATTTTGGTAGACTTTTTGTGACAGGTTTTCTGCGGCTCATGCTCTGTCTATATTGGTCTAAGTGTTTTACAAACACATTTGAACAATGAGTTAGATATTTAAATTTATATATAGAAGACAAAAAATGAAGATCTCCAAAGTAAATAATTTAAACTGTACCACTAAATTTGTGATTTGTGTTTCAGTACACACATTATTTCTTTGTAATGTTCAATAACCAATTTAAATGTTATGAAAGGATAATCGTGAAATTCTATCGGTAAATCAAAATGAACGACTAACAAAAACTATTATAATAAAAAAACCTCTTGATTGTAATGTGTAAGATTTGATAATAATCTAACTCTATTTACATACGATAACAAAATCCTTGAATATAAAATCAATTGCATTCAAAAATCGGTTATTTGGTGCAACCGATTTTTTGTTCTCTTCCCTACACACTATCCGACCTATAAGGAGTATTGATATCTTACTGATACTTCGAAGCAAATCAATGCCAAAATAACTTTCTACGCCTTTTTAACCCCATTAGGGATCAACCCCATCAATTGTATCAAAAAAGTTTATGCTAAATTTGAATTAGATTGGACCAAGGAATCGCGTTGCCCCCTTTTCATCCCCTTAGGGGTAGAATATCGGAAAATCCTTTCTTATCAGAAGCCTACGTCATACAAGGAACACACCCTCCAAGTTTCAGGTCTCTACGTTCAGCGGCTTAGGCTGTGCGTTGATCCGTCAGTCAGGACTAAGACTTTTATATGAAAAGATTAATTAAATATTTAAAGTACTTAAATAAAATCTATATTGTGACAAAAAATATATAAAAACATAATGTTTAATAATTTTAATTAGTGGTCCACCTAGGTTCTGGACTCAGCCCAGGGGGGGGTCATGACCCCCATGACCCCCCCCCCTGGATCCGCCCTTGTCATCAGATGATTTACGTACGGCAAAAAGTGGGTGCACTAGTTACGCCACTGCCTACCCCTTCGGGGATAAAAAGCGTGAGTATGTATGTACAATATCAAAAGTAGAAAGAAACTCATGTACCTACCTTAGGTTAAATTAAAATAATGTAGACTGGCAGCCCTATGGCGTGTTTACGTACCGCGCGGTTGTAGGTAATTATTTTTACGTTTAATGCGTTGCACTATTATATAGGACTTTGTAATTATACTATTCAATGGAAATACTAAGGTAATTATTTCAAGGACACGGCCGAACAGGGTTCCCTACTTAGGGCTTTTAGCCCTAAATTTAGGCCTCAAATAAGTGTATGGGGCTTTTGGGGCCAAAATATATTTAGGGCTATTTTTAGGGCCATAAAAATGTTTTCATGTATTACTGTTTGACTAACATAGAAAAAAAGGCAAAACGTTCAAGTTTTTACACAAGGTGTAATGCTGTAATGCCATATACACATTGCCGCCGAACCTGTACGAGTCTTCACGAATCCGAGAATGTGAATCTGGCATAATACTCTATGGCCATGCCATCAAGGACACGCCATCCTACGGCGGCAAATATAACAATAAAATAGTTTAAAATCATTGACAATGTAGATCTTTTTACACGTTTTAAAAATAAACTAAGTTGTATATTATAAAACAGGGAACTTATTTAAATAATATTAGATATAGGTATATACTTATACTACACCATACAAAGTAACATTGACAGTACAGCCGGGCTATTATGTATCTCAGTTGACATCGAAAACTGATAAGCACTGGTGGAAGTGTACATCAAATAACTGTCAAATCACCGATTTCGTATTGGCTAACACCGGTGGACAACTCGCGGTGCTCATGAACATTGATGGTCACCGGTGACGTCACGGTGGATATCGATAGTGTGGATTGCTATGGAAAATTATAGCTATTGGTATTGTCTAAGCAAAGTTGACATCAAATTGATAGACACCGTATCTGTCAACATTTTTCTGAAAGCCACTATTCAATAGCAGTGTTTTTGCCTCGGAAAGTGATTAACACTATTACCCGGCCGAGTAACGTAGTAGAAACGTTTAGAAATTTAAGATTTTTAATTTGTAATGATTATAATCGCAAGCTTTATTTTATTTATACGTGAGCGCGAATATTTGTCAATTTAATGATTTCTTATATTATTTACGCGAATGTTAGACTTGGAAATAAAACTATTTTGCGGATTTTATCGCGGTGTTTTAAGTTATATTTTCTTCGACGCCAAAATTTGCACAGTGACCATGAAGGCTGTAAAGTCTTCTATCTTCGACACGTCGGGAGAAAAAAAATTAAATTAAAAAACCGCTATAAAACCCACAAAATAATTTTATTTAATTTGTAGATTTTTTGTATTATGTACGAGTCTCGCTCGTCGATAAATGTTCTTGATAATATTATAAACTATAAATTATGTGATTAATAATGTGAGAAGACATGAAATATGTATTGTTTATAAATTATACTTGTAATAAAATGTATTTATTGTTTGATAATGTTAATATTATAACACGTACCTAATATAGCAATAAATATATAAATTTAATAAAAATAGATCTCCTTAGATTCTTAATAAAATGAGTAAGTTCCTAAATGATGTAGGTAAAATATATTTAATAATATTTTAGAATCACTATTCAAATTTATATTCATTATCACATTAAGAAGGTAGAGAAATAAAAAATGCAACATTGGTTAATTAAGGCACAATAATAACGTATAATTCTATATATTGAGGTGTACAGTTGTTGTCAATTATGTATTGTACTAGGTCTTTCCACAACCACAGGTCTACAGCAATGCTTTTCAAGACAGCAATGTGCTTCTCAATATCGGAGCCGCCTAAAATCCGTTCCTCCACTTCTTCAACTCTAAAAATTATAGAAATGCATTAATTTTTCGTACATTACACAATGCCGTTATGTTTATTGTATTAAGAAACAAGTCTTGCGTTGTTTATAATTAGGAGACTTGGCACATTCGTACACAACAGATACAGCATACTCAAAATGAAAACAGCTAACAAAAGCAATACTCTCCATGAATGTTGAATAGAACCTTTAGTTTAGGTTAGTTGAGAATACTGCTGCAACCACACAGAATAAATAAATGGGTTGATCTTCGGTTTGGTACTCAAGAGGAATAGTTTATTTAGTGCAAAGACAAAAAATGGTTAAGCGCCCACGCCCTTAGCAGGCTGATACGACATACGATATTATTACCTACAAGAATTAATTTTATTACATACTGAATATAATATTGATACTTACGTTGATTGATTTACACTGTCTGCTACTGCATTAAGTTTAAAAGCGTCTGATTCCCAAGTTTGTATAATTACTAGTATATTGACTCGATTGGGGGTCAAATGGGCTTTGGGGTTTGTTTCTTCGTAAAAACATGTCACAGTATAATTATATCTAACCCAAAAGTACTTCCACATACGAGCACAAACAATTCTCATATTGTTACGGTTTCCGCACCATATTCCATAATATTATTCTGAAGATTCAAACACACCGTTCAATTCAATTCACATATTTTTAAGTTATGCCTTCATAGCTGTCAGGCAATGATTTTGACAATGTCAAACCGCTAAATAAAAAAGACCAATTCATCCATTACGGTTGTACGTATAATTGGTGTGTATAACTTAGCCGCGTAACGTCGATAAAAAAAATAGAGATGTCATATGGTTCGTTGATAGGCACTCGTGTTGAAGCTATAACATCATACGCAATACCAATGGCTATAAAATTTCGGTTGACTTCAAAGTTCAGTTGACATCAATGTTTCGTTGTTCACTCGAAACGTCAAAATTAGCCGTTAGCCCTTTTTTTGGGGTTTTCGAATTTTGCATTTAGGGCTATTTGGGGCTTTTTCATATTAATTTTAGGGCTATTTTTTTTTAGACGTTGGTAGCGCTGCGGCTGAATGAGAGTATCTACTTTCAGTTAGGTTTACTATGAATGCATTATATGCTATACTATGCATTATACCTTGGTGTCAACATCACGCCATCAAAACTTAAAGTTGAAACTTGAAACGCACTCCTACGTGAAATGTCATTATGTCATACTAAATGAAATACTCACTTGTCAAAAAAAATGGAGGTTTAGTATGAAATTTGAGATAGGTATAGGTATTTATCTAAAAAAATAATTGTATGCGTTACTTTGTTATATATAAAGATTCAGTATAGCGGTGTTTATGTGCATATGTAATATGATTTAGTTTGCGTCGTTTTGTGAACTATCAGATTATAATTAGCGCTTGCATAACATGCCAGTGCCCGGCTGAAGTCTAGTAAATATGAATAGTTCCAATATTAAAATAATCCTGAACACTTTAAATACTCATATGAAAATCGATCTGGGCGTCAAGTATAAACTGTTGAGTAATTGGTGTAAGGAACAGAATATTGTGTATCAGGAATTTTGTGTGACTTCTGCTGTTAACCGCCGTTTCCATTCGTCGCACAGATCTGCTCAACCTCAAAAAGATACTACTCTATTACCGTCACCGCAGGAAGTAAGTACCAATGTTAAATATTTGTATCATCAAGTCTCCAGTGTATAGTTTTTGTCCCGCCTATTACACCTTTTTATTTCTTTGGTTTTGCGGAGAAAGTACATTACGATTACCATCCAACCTTCTTGGGGGGCGACTGAGCGGTTATGTTGGGTTCACCGTGCCTTCCCATGAATGGCATGCAAACTTAACCTCTGCAGCGGCCATCTTCGGCGCATTAAGGATGCCCGCCCCTGCGTGTTGCTGCCTAACGCGGCCCGTCTATTGTCGTCAACGACAGTGTGAGTCCTACCTGCCACGCTGGTGTCCATCACGGAGGTCGCTACAACAATGTACTAAAAGATTGTACACAACTAAAGGCGGGCAGTTTCCTGCTGCCTGCCTGCGACCCCTGGTGGCCCCTGTATTAGTCTTTTACGACTAGCAGAGGATACCTTGGTGGAATTCTCCAAACGCCCCTAAACCACAGGGCCCTGCTTATTCCACCTGGGCTTGGAGGTTTTCTCGACACCCCACTAGTCACCACAACCAAACACAATTTAGTGGCTGTTTCCCATTATTATTTTATTTATCTTGTAATTGTGAGTAAATGTCCACATTGCACCTGAATGATACAAACATGTAAGAGGATTCTAACTAGTCTTTGCTTTTCCATATTGAGAGCAACCTATTCGAACCAGTATGGTAGGATTGTCGTATAATGGTTTCTAATAACTATAACAACCACTAACTATGAGTCAATAGTATGAAAAACCAATCAAAATAACTCATCAGTAAGCATGTCAAACAAGCATTCTGATTGGTCAATTTTCGATATGGATCTGATAGCAGTTTAAGATTGTTTATTAGCAATTGAAAGGTAAAAAGTCTTAAAGAAGCTCTATAGATCACACACCTCCTAAAACATTATTGGCAGTTGACTCCTCAAGCCCCGCGACGGACACCGGTGTCCATATGTATAGGATTTTCCCATACATCTATATATATAAGCGGGGCTATAAAATATATAAAATAGAAAAATTAGACCCCTTTAATTAATGGGGTCTAATTTTTCTATTTCATATAAAAAGTTAGTCATTAATTTATCTGTGCTAATATTATAATAATATTAATTGTGGATTCTAGAATAATTAATTTTACAAAAATATCTGTATTTATATAGTGAATTTAGGCACATAGATTTTAATGCATTAGAAATGGTCACTGGATGGTCAGTTTTTATATGAGGCAATTCATAGTGACTGCTGACAACATTTAACTCAACTTGCCCAATTTTGAGCTGTAACTATGTCCACAGGACTTCAATTATATTGATAAGCTATTCAAGATAGCCGATAAGACTATTTTATCATATTCCTTCCAAGAAACATTAGTATTATACTCTATGTATCTTAAAAAAAAGGGGAGTGTACTTTTGTGGCATCAGGGGGATCAAGGAGGTTGTAGGTGCACAGTACAGTAGACCCGTGACAGTAGAAGTCCTACCCTATCTAAGGTAAAGGTCCTGATAAAATAAACTTCCCAATAGAATTAAGTGAGGATATTAAGAACCTCCTTTATTGAAGTTGGTTAATAGTATTGAAACTTAATTACAGTGATGTGCATGCATAACCTGGGACATTTTGTGTTAAATACTGCGCCTGCATCTTAAAATTTCATTCTCATATTTTTTCATAAGGAGGCATCTGCTCACTCCGAGATTTTGTTGTAGAATCGCTCTACCTATATTGCCAACCAAATTATGAGAAGTGAGCGTGTTATGCCACCAACAGCGTTTGTGAACACTGTCAACTCAGATTATTCAAAACCAAAATAAAATATTCGAATTGAAATCTTGTTTCTATCTTTTCAGTTCTTCAATGAATTTAATAAACAGGGCAGATACTGACGCTGTCAGGTTTTTGATTTTGTTTTTTTTTTTTCATTAATTTTATTCTCTATAATAATGTCAGTAGTTATGTAAGTGACTTATAATTATAGTAATTATTAATTTTATGTATCTTGATTTATCAAAAGTCCAACTATGTTCACCTACGTGATGAATAAAGTATTTTATTCTATTACTCATAGGATGCATAATGGTTTGTCGCTTATAAAATAAATATTCATTTCATCAGGTCTATTGTGTAAAAGATCTATTGTGTAAAATTGGAGACTGATAGATATTCAGTGTTGGTTCCCACGTATCATGGACCCTCAATCAAAAATTTTAAGGGGTCCTACAGTTCTGCATTGCCATCTTTTGGGTACTTAAGAATAACAAAAGATTTAAACTGTTCCAGGTGACATCTATTCTTCGAAAAAATGAATTCAATAAAGAACTTTCATCATCAGGCCCAGTTAAGTCTTATGATTCAAATCAATTGGCATCCAATGATCCTATTGAAGACACAAGAACTGAGGCTTTGTGCACAATGACATCAGGTAACTTAACAATTGAATATCATATTTGTAACAGATACCGAAAAATTAAATTGTTTGAAACTAAATATTAATGAAATGTTATAATGTAATTTTATTTAAAAAAATAAGATTACTTCACCCCAATATAGGGGTCGGAACGTCTTAGCTTTTCATATATGTCATAAACAATTTAGGCTAAGATTTAGGCAAGGTTTCGACCCCTGTGGAATTGCATTTAACCAATTTCATATTCATACCTTTTCCAAAGTAAATAATATGTCAATAATGATATTATGTGTTATTGTATTTATGTAAATAACAGCATTTACGTTAATAGGCTTATTGATGGGTGTATTCGATGGGCACGGCGGGCCAGCGTGTGCTCAGGTTGTTTCGAAGCGCTTGCTGAACTACATAGCTGCTGCATTGCTTCCTTTGGACATATTACAAAAATATATAAAGGATGGGCTCCAGCAAAATTTGTTAGAAACTTTCAATGACAAAGTAAGTTTCTTGTATTATATGACCAAATTCTTGTAGTGTTCATCTTATTTTGTGTGATTTCATAGAATATAATATTTTAAACTATACTCATGTTACTAACATTATAAAGATTTGTATTTTTTTTTTATTTTTATATGTTGTAACAAATAAACTCAGAAACTACTGGACCTATTTTAAAATTCTTTCATCAATATAAAGCTACACAATCGGCGAATAAAATAGGATATTTTTATCCTTGGAAAATATAAAGTGAGACTTTTATACCTTACAGTTTACTAACATATGTTATAGTTATAAGCTGTGTTGAATGATATTATTCTGCTGTAAAAGGCTGTGATGGATACAAAGAGTCACTTGAGAGAATAGTGACTCACATTACAATAAAACAAAAGTCTAAATGAATCTTAAAATAACCAAGAGTGTTATGCAATTACTTTTGTGTTATATTTTCGTTTTATTTATTTATGGATTATATTGACGAGAAATCGTGTATTCAACTGCGCCTGCATGAAAAGGTTTTTCCAGAATAAAAAGTAGAATATAGCACTTAGGAGTAATATAGCTTCCTATTAGTGAAAGAATTTTTAAAATAAGTTCCGTAGTTCCTGAGACTAGTGCATTGAACGAAGCGAACAAATTCTTCAGCTTTATAATATTAGTGTAGATTATTATATATATGTATATATATGTTACCTGCAAGTTTGTAATATAGTAATATTTTTTTATCTTTATTTGCAGGTGGAAATTGTTGAAGAATTAAAGCTGATGTATGATGATAGTTTTAAACAATATCTGGCTCAATTAATAGATTGGCACAAAAATGGCACTGACGTGGCTAAATCCCTCGAACACAGTATAATGAACTTAGATAGCCACATATCCAAGGAGGTAGTTGATCCTTACAAGGCTAAAGGTGTAATAAATCCAAAGACATTATCAGTGGCATTATCGGGCGCAGTGGCTTGTGTGGCTCACGTAGACGGGCCTAACCTGCATATTGCCAACGTCGGAGATTGTAATGCAGTACTCGGCACGCTCACCGAGGACAGCGAGTGGATTGCCAAAAAAATAACGAAGGAGCACAATTCGGAGAATTTCGATGAGCTCAAACGAATCTGGAGCGAGCACCCGGAGGCGGAAAGGAAAACCGTGATAAGGAGAGATAGGCTGCTAGGAGAGCTGGCGCCTCTCCGTAGCTTAGGAGACTACAGATACAAGTGGTCTACCCAGATATTAATGGACGTCGCTGTGCCTCTGGTGGGACATAAGGCTATCCCACAAAACTATCTCACCCCACCATACCTAACAGCTAGACCGGATATATATTATCACAGGCTAACGTCCAAAGACAAATTTTTGATTATCGCTACCGATGGGCTGTGGGACATGATGACTCCGCTGCAAGCAGTCAAATTAGTCGGGGAGCACATGAAAGGGAAAGTGTTCTTCAATCCTCTAAAGCTGCCGAGGAAAAATATTCAATTGGGAGACATAAATGAGCTGTTGATTCATAGGAAGGAGAGTTTGAAAAGTAAGCCTAAGGACAGGAACGCGGCGACCCACTTGATCAGGCACGCCATTGGAGGCACGGAGTACGGCGTGGAGCACTCGAGGCTGGCGCATCTGCTCAGCCTCTCGCCCGACGTGAGCCGCATGTTCCGGGACGACATCACAGTCACTGTCGCTTATTTCGATTCAGAATTTCTAAGACAATGTCCGACGTAAAAAATATTATGTACCTATCTGAAAATTGTAATGGTGCCTTGAAAACGTCATTTTTATTAATGTTTTCCTAGTTTGTAAAGTTGTTTGTGACTATTCGTTTCAATATTTGAAACATGTTGCGATTGTGATCCAAAAAGTCTTCTATATAGTTATGTTCGAATTAGTGGACTGTGTTTTTCTATTAACTTTCGCTATTAGTATTTAATGTTATATTAATATTTTGTTGTGAATAATTTATTAAAATGTGTTATAATAATGAGTGCGCACATATTATTAAATGAGATGGTAGCTTTTGTTACCTTATTTATTTTGGAAAGAGTAGGTGTAAACGGAGGTAAAATATGCTAATATTTTCCTTAAAACGACCGAATGTTGTACGACTGCTTTATTGTTGTGCAACTGCTTTATTGTTGTTTGTTGTTAAAGACGGTGATATAATATAAAGCAATGTTATCATAATTATTGGTATGTGCCATTAAACTGCCTTATAAAGTCTATTATTTTTCTAATAGAGACAGTATTACATACAGCGAAACAGTCCAAATCTAGCAGTCTTGTAAAATGTTAAGGCAATTATTAGTACCTATTTTAGATCTGGAACATAGTCGAAAAAAGAATAAAATATTCGAAATAAGTGTTTTCTTTGCTTTACCTATTACTCAAAGAGCTGGCGAGGTATTTTAGGAAGGTACTTTAGGTACTTTCAATCATTGAATAAATTGTATTTTATGAGTAAGAGAATCTCAAACCGCAAGTCGGGCAGGGTAATTGCGGTTATTTTGCAACTACGCAGTATATAGAATGTGAAAAAAAATTAACCAATAAAATATGTTTTGGGCAACTTGGAATCAATTGTATTTTTTACTTTAGAATATATATCGCACCTTTAGTATGAAAACGACACAATTCAAAAAGACAGAAAATTGGGTTGTCGTCATAAAATTACTCAAAACGAAGTACTCAATACAACAATAGTTCAAACACAGCCATATTCAAGCAGGAAAAGGACAAATCTGTTATATCGGTCCCTTTTTTATTATATTTTTATAAAAAAGGGACTAGTTTTTAGTCATTTAAAAATGACACTCAATTCTATGTTTTGAATTGTGTCGTATTCGTTCTAAAGGTGCGATATAGTCCAGATATAAAAACGCCAGACTATTTTCTCGGTTATAAAGTATAACCCGACCCACCTGAATGTATTTAATCAGTATACGTCAAAAATATGTTTTAGGTATTCTGAAATTTTAGAGCTTGTTTATTGATTAATATTTGAAGCATATGCGCAAACCGCCAGACATTAAACGGTTATAAAGAACCCCCTGGCGCAAAAAAAGATTTCAAACGAATGCGCCAAAAAGGTCTTAAGATGCTTTTAATATGAAAAAAATGATAAGATCCCCAGCATAGCCAGAATATTTTTTTTTAGATGGGAGCTAGTTATTTGATGTTATTGAAGCAAAATTGAGAGGTTATATTCCCTTAATTACATATTTGTTTGTATTGAACATTATCGTCAAATTTCTTTATTTTTATAAATTACGTAATGAGACTTTTCTAAATGTTTTTGGAACTCATGTATGTTTTGTACAGGTTTTATTATTTTTGTCTATTTTAACATAACCATGGAATATAAATACTTTGAGGTACCATTCTTGGGAATGAAATAAAATTTTACACAATTTGATGTGTTTTTTTGTTTGGAACATCCAGATATACTTGGTGTATATATACATTATCAACAAATTAAATGTTATTTTTCATCCTTTCATAATTACACATCAATGCCAGGTATCGATAGATGTTAGACTGAGTCGATAGGTTCAAAGATTCAAATTGCGCCATTAGATGCAGAGCTTACGACTTGCGCGTTCCCTATACCTACTGATCAAATACATTCAGGTGGGTCGGGTTATACTTTAAAACCGACAATTTTTTTATTTTTTTTTGTCCCTGACTATACTCTTTCTAGCCTGACGAGGGTCGGCTTATGAAAGCACACCGGTCTTTTGGGTGAGCGCAGAAGGCGCTCGCAACCTTTAAACTTAAGCGACCACGCTGAGGGCGACCCACTAATGGGTCACGACCTCGGCTCAGGGCGGCCACTGAGAGGATAAGACATCAGCGTTTGGGGAAATATGGTTTAGACCTAATCCTATTAGTGCGTACGTAGTAGTCTTCGGCTCGCGGGCCGGAACTGCTAAGAGAGGGCAGGGGGTTGGGGAACGCGACGAGGTCCTCGACGGCGAGGACGGTACAGCGGTCTTGTGGAGTGTAAGAGCTTTAGATGCTCGTTCTTTTCGCGTAAAGCCAGAGTGATCTCGTCCTCTGGATCTAACAGGACTGAACGCGGTCGTCTCCATTTGGCGCGATCAAATGGAGTATATATCGACGCTTTACGGATAAGCGTGTTCGGGTGGTTTACCGCCCTGTCGAAATAGCGTCTGCTGGCGCACTGCAGAAAACCGACAAAATAGTCTGGCGTCTTTATACCTGACTACCTATATATTATACTCAAAAGTAAATAATACAAGTGATTCAATGTTGCCTAAAACATATTTCATTGGTTGATAAATGATTTTATTCTAATAGGGTCAGTATGCAGCTGAAGCGATCTTCGTATAAATTTCTTTAGTTTTAGTTATTTTTTTGGATTCAGACGAGCTATTTGAATAGTCTCCATGGGCTGCATGCAAAAGCGGGCCATAGGTTGAGTGTCGCTGCTCAACTTTTTATCAGTCTGGCAATGAAAACCTTGTGGGCCAAAATACCATGTCTAAGCTTAGAGCATTCATTTAACTCCGTCTTATTGCCCGTATTAAAGAAGGTTGAGTATATATACTGAGTATATGTACATACATACGTATGTACGATTCCACCAAAAATTTAAATGTAAAAAAGGAGAGCCAAGTTCAATAAAAAATTATGCTTAGCTGTGGGTTTCGCCGCAAAATGAATGGAGATCTAAATGAGTGCCTAGTTCTATGCAAAATCCAAATATGTATTTATAGGAACAAAATAACATTATGAACAAGTATTTTAAACTCTATTTCTTTGCTTTAAAAATGTGAGATCTTAAAGTAGGTTTGATTACTTTGACCTACCTACAAAGGGAACAGCATGCTTACCTATAAGTTATTAGTTGCATGGTGCTGACAGGCGACGCGCAATCGACTTATTTAGAATTAGTCTAGTAAACAAGTTCAAAAACGTGAAAAATAAAGATAAAGGTCCTAAAAATATGAGCGATGGCTCATTCGATTCGTAATCACCTCTAGAAAAATGTTTTTGAAGGATTTTGGTGCAGGTTAAAAATTGCAATTGTTATTAACAAAATAAGATGAAAAAAAAAGATATTTCGTTTTTTGTTAATAACTCGTAAAATATTAACATTTAAGCAATTTTGAAAAAAGCTCGTTAAAGAGGAGGAAATTTCCAATAAAAAAGTCTTAACTCTCGGAATTCTATCTCCATTAATTATAATTTTGATTAGACGTTGAAAATAGGGCTCCGCGCGGCAATTACGGCATGCGCACGCTGCCGCTAAAGAGAGTTCAGCAATAAAAATAATTTATTTATAACATAAAATGTAATTTTAAAATTTTTTGAAAATTCTAGTATCTTCTTAACACTTGAAAGAATCGAGCCCTGAAGAAAAAAAAGTTTAATCACCATTTTTCAAAAAGTTATTCATAAAGGTAAATTTTCATTAAAGTTTATTAATTTGTTAATTGTGATTTTTTATAACTAATTAATTTTATAGATTTTTCAATTTTTCAACAGTTATAAACAATCATAATTAACAAATTAATACTTTAATGAAATTTTACCGCAGGATCTTATAAAGTACATATATCAAAAGGGCTCCACGAAGTTTAAAATTTATAGGCCAATTATTTATACCGTTCATCACATTGTTTATGCCAATGGAGATTGGGAAAAAATGGTTAGTTAACAATTGAATAACTTTTTGAAAAATGGTGATTAAACTTTTTTTTCTTCAGGACTCGATTCTTTCAAGTGTTAAAAAGATACCAGAATTTTTAAACATAATTTTATAGAATCCTGAAAAAAACAGTCGAAGGCGGGACTCGAACCCACGACCTCCGGCGTACCGTGCCGGTGCTCTTCCAATTGAGCCACAATTGAGCACCGGCACGGTACGCCGGAGGACGTGGGTTCGAGTCCCGCCTTCGACTGTTTCTTTTTCAGGATTCTATAAAATTATTAACCAGGCACTACATGGCCATTGACATGTATAAAAAAAAAATCATAGTATAAAATTTTTAAACATTTTTAAAATCACATTTTATGTTATAAATAAATTATTTTTATTGCTGAACTCTCTTTAGCGGCAGCGCGCGCATGCCGTAATTGCCGCGCGGAGCCCTATTCTCAACGTCTAATTAAAATTATAATTAATGGAGATAGAATTCCGGGAGTTAAGACATTTTTATTGGAAATTTCCTCCTCTTTAACGAGCTTTTTTCAAAATTGCTTAAATGTTAATATTTTACGAGTTATTAACAAAAAACGAAATATCATTTTTTTTTCATCTTATTTTGTCAATAACAATTGCAATTTTTAACCTGCACCAAAATCCTTCAAAAACATTTTTCTAGAGGTGATTACGAATCGAATGAGCCATCGCTCATATTTTTAGGACCTTTATCTCTATTTTTCACGTTTTTCAACTTGTTTACTAGAGTAAATCTTAAGGTGGTCGAGCATATTATACTTTCTGATTGTATGTTTGATAAAGCTGGTCTAGATCGCACTCTCATTACTCTATCTTGAAGCCGGCGTTATGCGTAGAGTGTTGTCTGTTACTACGCTATAGTACTTTTTACGGTTTTCAACCTTTTGTATCGATGTAATTACTTAACTTATAAATTTTTATTACCTTATATACTTTTTATCTTATATACCTACATCATGCGAATCACTCTACTCCTCGTAACAGCGTCGCATGAGTTTACGTCTTCATGGCGCAGGCTAATAAATAGAAACCGCTATATATTGTTAGTGCTTTGTATTTTATGCGCCTTATATTGATTTAGCTTTCGTAAAGTTACATTTTTTACACTTAAATACTTCATTGCTTGTACAGCCCATTTACAACTATATTAAACTTTATAACTACCTACTGTATAAGGTGTGGCTTTTTTATTATACATTGTAATATTACATTATAATATTTACTGGTGTTAGGTCTCTCATATGTAAGAGTCCGTCTGGGTGGGTACCACCGCAATGTCCATTTCTACCGCCAACCAGCAATGTGCATGCTTTGTTGTTTTTCGGTTTGAAGAACATTGTACCCAGTGTAACTACTGAACATAATGAGACTAAAATCTTATATCTCAGGATGACGAGCGCAGTGGAATGCCACGCAGTACTTTGTAACTTAAGGTGCTGTGTGGTGTTACTACTATTTATGGGTGGTCGTATCGCTTACCATCAGGTGAACGGCATGCTCGTTTCGTCATTCAATGCCATAAAAAACTTAGGTTTGTAAAAACCCTTGTACCTACAGCTTATAAAGAGATTGCTACGCTCTAATTGTATTGCTATGTTTTGTGTTAATTATATTCAGGTAAATAAATATACCCACACCATTTTAGGCAGGTAGGTAAGTAGGTACTTAATTAAAAAATACAGATGCAAAAATTAAAACAAAATGAATTTCAACATCGTTTATTTATTATTAATCATTATTATTAAAAGTGAATATTATCATAGTATCTAGTAGAGTAGGCGAATAATAAATTACTATATACATGTTGTAGAACGAGAGTCAGTACCTATTAGAAACAAGAACAATTATTAAGAATCAATTATCCAATGCTTGGTAGCGAAATGAGTGTTGGAATTGTTAGGCTTATTAAAGTTATAGATTAACGAAGTATAAAACAAATAAAAAATCAGTACTTATATTTAATGAACTTGACATTGTTCACATTTCTTATACCCAGGTACTAGGTAACATGCAACTTAATACACCGTGGAAACGTTCTAAAGTTGGTTAAAAAACACTGCGACGTACGTTAAGGTAGCCGGCATAAACTTAATTTGTATTGGTTTCTGAAATTAAACAAAAATCAATCACAATAGTGTCTATTAAGTTATTTACTTGACTAGATTTACAATTGTGACAAATGCACATAAAAAGGAAAATATGGGTCACAAGTGTAGAAAGTTTTAATGTGCTTATATGAACTACTGAATAAATACAACACATACAAACATACGTATCTTATCGTGATATAGGTCTAGGTACCTGTTGTAGGTTAGTTGGTTAAAATAGTAATACAACAATTAAATTATCCATCAACACTTACGATTATCAAACATCACTCTTTAGAGTTTACATATAGGTACGCAAGCAGCAAGGGAAAAGGTTAAAACTCCTTGTTTAATTATTTTACAGGAACACCATATTCGGAGTAATTTTCACAGTCAAGCCTTCGATTAATGGAGAAGCTGTCGAAGGTAAATAAACTATACTACAATGTTCTTGTATACCTGAAGTGAAGATGCCTACAAAATATTAGATCTGCAGATTTGGTTAAATAATTTCATAGTATTGTTGCTCAAAGTTTTCTGTGAGAACATATGGACAATACGATATTTAAATTGAATTATCAACTTCTGACTTAGAGCATTTAATAAGGAGTTGGGATGACCAGGCGAACTCTTCATTGGTCTTAAATGCACAGCTGGTCATAAACTTTATTAAAACTTATGTGGCTTGCGATCGCTGTCATTACATTCTACGATGATGACATTAAACGGTGCTCCACAGAAATTGTGATTTTTGTTGTGTTATTGTGTAAAAAGCGACCTTATATTCAGCCCTGCACGTGTGTTTTTTTTTGCTAAATGTATGCTATCCGTCCGTTACCTCGCATCAGGATTGACAGAAAAAAATTTTTGCACATTATTGCCATATCGTCTCTATTGGTTAAATGCTCTAAGACTTCGGAAGATTTAAAAATGTACCTATCTATTAGAAAAGTGTCAAGACCTCTATGCATTAACTGAGATGCCATTCTATATTATCGAATTTAGTAACTATAAAATAGGCATTTTTATATTTGCGTAGGTATACAAAATTACAAATCTAAATGTTGATTTTAAAACGCAGGTATTTTAAAACGTATGTGATTCCTACAGGTTCATATAGTAAGCAGACAAAGACGCCACTAAGTTACCTAATGAACGAAAATATTTTTAATACGCATAGGTACTGTTATAAAACTTATTTTAATTTAGTTATGGTGACAAAAACAATATATTTTTTTAAATATTAACAGCTATATTACATATATTTTTGGTAACAGTAAAATACAAAATAAAATAGCCTAATCCAATACTCCTTATTTCGTGTAATGATCGTCATTCAACTCACATTTACATACCTTGTAATATCTGCATTACAAAAGTTGAGATGAGAATATAGTTTACTTACTGAAAGGTACATGCGACATGCAGGTAAGTAGGTGTCTACGGCAACACTTTGGTATTTATTATATTTTGAGAAATTAAACTAAGTAAAGTTCTGTATACCTACCCAAAATAAATACCCCTATAATGTTCTTTTCCTTCTCAAAATTACGTTATTTTGATAAATACTTAGTTGAAGATCAATCGCTATTGGTAAATAATTTGCCAAGAAGACAAGATCAGTACTTAGTACCCTTAAAACGTATTTATCATAAACACTTAGCAAACTATTTTAAGTTCTATGAACAATTAATATAAAATATAGAATGGCAAGGTAATATTTTTTACTGTTTTTAACTAACACATCACAAGCCGGTAAGCAAAACACCTGCCACTTAAATCTATTCAAAATGCACAGCCTGCGACAATTCTCCCTAAGCTACTAGTTCATTTGGAAAATCGCACCATAACTCCTATCAAATTGACCCGTAAGTAATAATCTACCGCAGCCTACCAATAACATGACTTCACAACAATCATCATAACGAACTATGTTTACAGTCACGTGTTGTAATATTAATAAAAGCTAAATAAATTTAAGATCTTGTGCTCCGTACTATTTCATAAATATGTATTTCATACAAGTTTTTTTGCTAATCAATTGTAAACTGCAATCAACTCTGTTGTAGATATATTACAGATATTAAAGCAGTGTTCGCTGACAACGCTGCATGTATGTCAAATATCTGGTTTATAATTTTATAAGAAATTATATTTTTGTGAAACACATCGACCATCTTTTCTGAAAATTTTACACATGTTTATGAAATTTAATACGGTAACATAATTTTATTGTTTGGTGTGTTCGTATTATGCGGAGTCGACTGTACCAGTCGTGTAACAAATTTTCAAATGAACCAAAAGAATTCTAGATATTATATTTTTATTATCAGTACCTATATTAGTATATTAGTCATTGAAAAATGGCAGAAATTAAAGCATTTACAAGTTTCTAAATTCTGCGAGAATCATAGATGAAGAGCATAACAATTAGTAATTATATTGTGTTCTGCTATGAAAAGCTCTGTACCGCGCCTTTCACTTAACAAAAATGGTATAAACATGGTAAGCTTTAAGCAAATGGTAACAAGGCTAGTTTCTTAACATGTATATTATATTCTTAAGCTACTTAATTTGAGAGTCACTATCGGGAATATCCAAAAGTTTCGAAAATATATGTCACCAGAATTCAACATGGAGAATAGAGAGAAATGTTACTCGGAGAGTCACGTATGCATTGTTTTTGGCAAAACAGCATTTAAATAGTAGCTGTTAAGATTTGAAGTGAAATGCAGGCCGAGCGCCGTCGGCTATCTACTCCAGACATACTCGTGAGGTTCGTACTATTTTCAAAGTTAAAAGGTATTCCTTACAAGATCTACGTCACCACACTACAGCCCTAATCATATATAGTTATGAACCAAGTACGCTATTAATTAATACAAATACTTATTTGTCTCTCTGTCAAAATCGCCTAACGAACTGCGCTCAAAATTTATTTTATAATTCGTTTTTCATTGCCTTTACCTACTAAGTAAACATTTAGCTTGCTTCCATATAAATAAAAATAAAAGTAAAGCTCTATTCGTATGAAATTATTTCATTTAAAATTTAGGAAAAAATTACACTAGTTACTAAAACAAAAAAACGATTATTGTTTATATTTTAAATAAATATCATCTGTAGGAAAGGCAAGAAAAAACAAATCTATGCGCATTCATTATAATGGTTCAACAATTAACGTTATCCCACTACTTAACGCTAATAAGTACACAATAGATGAAGATCATGACATGAATTAATAAGTTTTCGAATATTGCTACATAATATACCCAAAATAATTATAGAAAATATACCTACTAGTTCTTTTGCTATGATTTGAGAACCACAAAAAATGTAGAGACGATTCACTGTGGTCCATAAAGCTTAAATTCCATTAGGTACTCAGTAGTACATTTCAACTTTGATTATAAAGGTTCGAATACGTCATATTTAATTATTGTAATAAAATAATATATTCTTTAAAAACACTTTCCATAATGAAGATTTTTTAATTAAAATAATATTTACGTAGGTACTTATTATTTTATTTATCTAATATGAAAATTACAAACCTTCATAAGATGTCAACTATAACTTATCAAAACGCTCTTAAAATCTTATGTAAAAGTAAACAATATATCTAATTTGATAATTTGTTGCCTTGACAGGGTTTTTTAATACATCAATGCTTGACACTGATAATTCTAATTTAATAGTATGTTCAAGGATTATTTATGCGAATGTTAGCATTCTATCATACCATAGCAAATAGAATATAGTGGCAAAGTGTTAATTATTTTTTAACACAACGTCTGAAATATTCTAGGCGTGCTAAAAGGGTCTAAATTAATAATTTAATAATAAAATTCGATAAACCATGCCAAGTGTGTTAAAAAAAATACATATTTTTATCAAATTTTAAAGTGTCCTATTATTTAAATTTAAAAGTTAATGGGGCACAATTTTTTATAATACCAGATAGTGCAAGAAACTTTCTTGAAACTCTACGTTTAAAAATTTATTTATAACTTGTTTTCGTTATAAATATTTACATTTGATGGAAATATTTTTCCTTTATAAAATATTCCCAAATAAAAAATATCATATTAAAAACAGGCGTCAGATTGACGGACCCAATCAACATCATTAGCAACAAATTGAAGAGAACGTTTCTTGCCACTCACTAACGCCGGATTGTTTCGTCAGGTAAAGTTAAAGTTCTTATCACACTGGTGGCATGCAACCGAAATGACACCGAGGCGAAGGCTTTGCTCGGTCGTTCAGACTCCAGTGTAAAAAGACCATTAACTTTACTTGACCACGAATGAAATAACACTGGCTGAAATGCCTTTTGACACGTTTCGTAAGCTCTTACGGGGTGGATCGCGTTGGTTACCGGTGGTTGGTTACTTGAATTATAACATGAAGCTTATCACTGGTTGTCCTCACAACGGACGTGTGAAAAGGCATTGAAGCGGTAAATCTTCATTAAGTCTAACAATATGTTGTTAAATGGCACTTACTTAGGTATGCTGCAAGTACGTGTTTGATATCACTTGTAAAAACATTTCATTAGTCACTACTGACACTTGGTAGAATTAAGAACTGTAGTGCGAAAAAGAAAGGAAAGGGTACTTATTTTGTACAGCTGGTATTAAAGTGCAGTTCTTCGTCAATCTCTCGCACGGACTTTTCCTATAGATAGTCTTTCATACATTGAGATATTTAATCAGAGTTCCAAGCAATTAACATTAGCTGTTCATTAAACAGAAATGCATTGCATTGCAAACAGAAGTAGCATATGAACAGACTTAATATTAAATATCTTCGTTATATGCTTCAAGAAAGAGCGTCTTCGAAGACAACAAGAAATCGATGTCGTAGGTACTACTTAGCTACCTATGATTTTCAAACATTACATTAATGTTAAAAGTTATATTTACAGTAACACCTGTGATCGTAAGATTCGTCTTAATATTGTGGGTAATTAATTATTTATTAAAATAATATCGTTGAACACCAATAAAACTTAACGTATTCTTGCTCATAATGTATTGTAATGCATCTATGCAAGCGAAATATGACATGAGCCGTTTAAATATGAAATGGTTATATGTTTATAATTATACTAGCTTTTGCCCACGGCTTCGCCCGCGTTAATAAGTTTTCCCGGGCTAAAAGTACATACATAAAAACCTTCCCGTTGAATCACTCTATCCAACACATTTATTTGGATAAAGATTAATATTATGACGTTGATACAACTCTTGACAAATAATGCATTAATTTCGACCAAATTTGATTACCATAAAAACGGTTCTAGAGAGTTAATCTTAAAAGATAGACATATACTGTCGCGGACTTTTTTTTAGATTATTTCAAGAGGAATAATTCCTTCATACATATATTTTTAGTATCTTGAACCGTTATCGCAGCGCACGCAATGGAAGCCCTCAAGGATGAATAATTTTCCCCGCTTGTTTCACATTTTCCATTATTTCTTCGCTCCTAATAGTTGCATCGTGATGTTATATAGCCTATAGCCTTCCTCGATAAATGGTCTATTCAACACAAAAAGAATTTTTCAATTCGAACCAGTAGTTCCTGAGATTAGCGCGTTCAAACAAACAAACAAACTCTTCAGCTTTATAATATTAGTATAGATTACCAATCTAATACAATAATTGGATATTAATAAGGAGGTATGTATTATATAACATGTAGATGGCCGTCCTTAAATTAAGTAATACAAAATTATTTTGCTTATATTTTATCGAAATAAGAATATTCCAACGTAGAGGACTTTAGTGTTGTTTTTAAGAGCTCGAGTGAAACAGTGCCGGTATGTAACATTCCCAGAAGAGATTGCATTACGAGCGCATAAATCGATAGTTTCATTACCATAAATGTTATAATGACTGGGAATCCATGTGTGCCTCTTTAATTTTAACAGTAAAATAAAAACAACCACTGTGAAAGGGGGATTTAATATCATGTAATAAACTTAAGGAGGGCAGACCACTCGTGCATTTCGTGCTTAATATTCACATATATTTTTGTATCCTTAGTAATATTTTTTAGATTGGAGTTCTATAGTTGAGATGTATCTAGTATATAATACATTTATTTACGCCTCTACTTATGTGTATAGTGTTTTGCATTACGTAGTTTGTAGACAGCCCTTAACATCATACAGAAAGAAGATAATTGAGATGAAAGTGTATAAGATATAGCTTTTGCCCACGGCTTCGCCCGCGTTAATAAGTTTTTCCGGGCTAAAAGTACATACATAAAAACCTTCCCGTTGAATCACTCTATCCAACACATTTATTTGTATAAAGATTAATATTATGACGTTGATACAACTCTTAACAAATAATGCATTAATTTCGACCAAATTTGATTACCATAAAAACTGTTCTAGAGAGTTTATTTTAAAAGATAGACACATACTGTCGCGGACTTTTTTTTAGATCATTTCAAGAGGAATAATTCTTTCATACATATATTTTTGGTATCTTGAACCGTTTTCGCAGCGCACGCAATGGAAGCCCTCAAGGATGAATAATTTTCCCCGCATTTTTCACATTTTCCATTATTTCTTCGCTCCTAATAGTTGCATCGTGATGTTATATAGCCTATAGCCTTCCTCGATAAATGGTCTATTCAACACAAAAATAATTTTTCAATTCGCACCAGTAGTTCCTGAGATTAGCGCGTTCAAACAAACAAACAAACAAACAAACAAACAAACTCTTCAGCTTTATAATATTAGTATAGATATACACTTTACATGTCTATACATATTTATTCAAGAGGACCTTTCTTCATTGAAGTGAGTCCACTTTCTAATTTTTTATAAGAAAGTCTAACTTTGATGCCCAAATTGTCAAGTCAAAATATAAATATTACGCCGCTTAAAAACATGATTTTTCGGAAACGTAAATTGTCTAAATCCTTTTTTAATATGGCTTTTGCTTTGAAAGATTAATCGTCATTTTCTAGTACTGTAAATGAAAGTACCTATTGTGTTAGTTAGTCATATATTAGATAAATATTTAGACGCTTCCAAGTCTCAGAGAATAATAAGTTATAATTGGGAACTATGTAGGAAGTTATAAGAAAATAAAAATAAATAGGTACACATTTAGGTGCATTGTTTAGTAATAGAACTGAAACTAATTCCGACGTATTCTCGCTATGTGTCATTACAAAATAGTAATGCTTTTTCTCTGTCCGGAAATCATGATGGCTTGTATAAACTAGATAGACATCCACTGTATGTGGAAGTGATATATGAAAAAGTTTATTTAGATCAATCATCAAGTTATATTAATACTTACATAAAGATAAATTTTAACTATTCATAACAGTGAAGTATAGGAACAATTCTGTACTGAATGTAGTCAAAAGTTTATATAGTTGAAAGAATTTCACAGATAATAGTCATTTAAGTACATTCAAAGTAATGCTAAACTAGAAGAGAACACACAATTACAAGAAAGTAAAACCTAGTTAGTACCTACACACGGCGTTGAAGATAATGGTAGCAGATTTTAAGTAAATGTGAAGTCCGGCGAGAGTATGACCGTGGATTAATCGCCTCCGAGTGACAAAGCTTGTACAATGCGAGGGTCCGCTTTGCTGCCCTCGCGGAACTCCTCCAGCGTGAGACGGTCGTCGTGGTTTTTGTCCATTTGGTCAAAGATCTTGTCAACGCGTTTTTGTGGCGTGTTTTCGTCCTCGGGCTGCGGTGTTTGCCCCTAGAAATTGTTTACGTTATAAAGTGTTAGAGAAATGGTACAAAACATGATGGTCCGATTTGAGAATGAAGCTTCAGAAGATTTGAAACCATTTGGATAAACTGATTATTCTAATACCGCATTTTATAATACGAAATTTTAAAATACAAGAATGTTTTTTAATAAATTATCTTATTATTTAGATTATTAGAATGCCAATCAAGACTGTAATATAATATGTATTTATGATGGATATTAAGGCAAATTTCTATATCTCTGTCTATATTTCCATGAGGTACTTACCACCATTTGATAGATGGCGTCGACTATATTATACATTTCGTCTCGAGTTATGTATCCATCATTGTCCACGTCGTAAAGGCGGAAAGCCCCTGTAATTTACAATGTGCAATTAACTAACATGTAGATTCATGTGTACTATGACTGGTGCGATCAGGGTGGGTAAACGTCAACTTGATAAATGTTTCAACCATTTATTGGCGAATTGCTATTTTCCCAACTGCGCAGGACATTTGTGCAATAAAAACAAGTACGTGCATTACATTGTTTGTCCTCTCTTTAAGGGAATTTATTGAATATTAGCAGCATGTTTCCCTTCATAGAAACATGAATAATTCAGTTATTAATAAAATCTAATTAAATATTTTGAATAGGTATGTTTGGCGCAAAGTTAACGTTTGACGTAAAGCACAGTCGCTTTTGCTTTCTGGTAAAATTAGGAGCTAGTTATGATATTTCAACAATTTATATTTTTTCTGCACTTCGATGCACATGTATACCTACTCTATATGTTAAAATGTAAGGAATTTTTGAAAGGTTAACTTTCAAATATAATTATTAAACTTCATATTATTGACTGTGTAATATATTTTCTTCCAGTAACTGGCTCAAATGACAACTCACAATGTAATTTTTCATCCAAATTGCCCCTTGACGTCACCGATAACGCTCGTATGAATTCTTCAAACTCGATGGATCCGTCCTGTAAAAGTGTTACCGTTGTTAAATCTCATTCTAAATATGTGCATATCGTTGCTGCCTATTTATTGCTATAGCTACATTGACAATTCTGTTGGCAATGCTTAAATAATAAGAATAATTATTATATGCCTCTGGTCTGGAGGTCTGGAGGTCTCTGGTTCGATTCCCGTGGCAGGCAAAGTGATATTGAGTTTTTCTATTCAGTACCGGCTCGGAGTCTGGAATTTGTGCCCGATATGATGATAGACTCGCCCCTATCACATCATGGGACGGAATAACGGCGAAAAGTGGGTGCACTAGTTGCGCCTCTGCCTACCCCTTCGGGGATAAAAGGCGTGAGTGTGTGTGTGTGTGTGTGTGTGTGTGTAATTATTATGTTATGAACCATATTACACAATTTGAGCTATGAAAAATGTTCATCCAAACTATGTATAAATCCATTGATAAATAATTTTCCCAAAGCATTCATTTCTACATAAATGTCTTTGATAAGCGAAGTCCCACAATAGACCTACAACACATTGTGCTGCATTGGACGTCTCTAATGACTTGCTCGCTAGTTGTGATGTTAACAATATTCTATTACGTTGCTATAACTAAAGAACGAAAGACCTTTTGGTATCGATTCAATCAGATTCTTCAAGGAGCATTGAAGTGATTCCGTGTTACCCAATTACATTAACGTGATTGAATCTGTGTATGGCCTCTGATTTGTACTTTGGCTTCTGTATAGGTTGCAATTTATGAATGAAAAAAATTCTTATTAAGAATATGCGTCTAGTATAATCAAATTGATATATATATACATTTGATTATATTCAAAAATATATACTTTCAAAAATTCTAAGTCTAGCTATTCATCTTCGCAGAATATTTCTTTATGGTAATTTTAATTGATTAACGGTTAATATTAATAGTTTGCAGTCATATTAACCTTAACACACATTACTAGTAGTTAATACCGGTGCTAACATCCATACAGTCCTAATTGAATTGCCATGTACAAACAATTCAAATTGACTGTCATTAAATATCTAAGCCAGGGGTTCCCAAAGTTGACTGGACCGCGGCCCACTTAACGAAAACTTCCAAATACTGAACCCAACTACCTCTTCGCTGTCAGTTTTAAAACTTAATTACATTTTTTTATAGCATTGAATGACAAGACGAGCATTCCGTTCGCCTGATGTTAAGCGATACGACCACCCATAAACAGTAGTAATACCATCCAGAACCTTGATTTACAAAGTACTGTGTGGCATTCCACTGCGCTCGTCATCCTGAGACATAAGATGTTAAGTCTCATTATGTCCTGTAGTTACACTGGCTACAATGCCCTTCAAACCGAAACACAAAAGTGCATGCACATTGCTGCTTGGCGGTAGAAATAAACATTGCGGTGGTACCCACCCAGACGGACTCTTACATATGAGAGTCCTACCACCAGTAAGGAGGACATACAAGGAAACATACAAACTGGACAATTAAACTGCATAGTTTCAATCAGAATTTTAGTTATTTTTCTGGCACATTTGTTGCCGTCGTCCGATGTATTGTCCTAATTTTCAAACCCTATCGAGCATTCCCCCATAGTTTGGGAAATGCTGATCTAAGCCATTCACATTTAATCATCCCTTAACGTGAGAGGCATAACGATCTATATTGAAAATAATTTAAGAAAGTGTGGCACATGAATATTTTCCCTTGTAAGAATGCAAAAGTTATCCATAAAATTAATAATAATCTGACTGAATACTAAAGTAAGGCAATAGATTGGCAATTTTATCGTTACCACATTCATTTTACTTTGTTTATGTTGTATTCTATCTTAGTAATAACTTTATCTGATTGTTAAAAATCACTTAGCTTATGTAATAAATGTTTTACTCACATTGTTTTCGTCGAAAACCCGAAATACTAGGGATGCAAATTTGCTAGGGTCACCTTGAGGAAAAAATTGTTTGTATATCTTTATGAAGCCCTGGAAATTCAAACAAGACATATTATTAATAATTTGCACTCATTTACTAGCTGACCTCACAATATTATATAATTATCTAAAATTCAGATTATAAAGGTATAAGGTATTCCTTCTGACGAGGTGATGAGAATTTTGATTGAGAAATTTTAAAGGTACGAAATTACATTTTGTACTATTTTTTTAATTAACTAACAATAGTAAGTTATAAAATAAAATAATTAATAAAATAAAATACTTTATTCATCACGTAGGCGAACATAGTTTCACTTATGATAAGTTAAGATACATTCAATTACTAATAATTATCATTACAAAAATCACTTACATAACTAAATAAATCAAGAACTATATGAATAATAAATCAAGAAGCCAAGCTCGGGCTGGCAGGAAAGAGATTTTAAGAAAAAAAAAACAACTACGAATTAATTTTATTAAAAACTAGCTTTTGCCCGCGGGTCCGCCCGCGTGAATGAGTTTTTCCGGGATAAAAGTCTCGCTTTATATTTTCCCGGGATAAAAAGTAGCCTATGTATTAATCCAGGACATGATCTACCCGTGTGCCAAATTTCATCGAGATCCGTTCAGTGGTTTTTGCGTGAAAGAGTAACAAACATCCATACATCCAAACATCCATACATTCTTACAAACTTTCGCCTTTATAATATTAGTAGGATAGTGGGAGGAACGCGTCGCGATCCTCACCGGTGAGGACACTATAGGCCCTAGCCTAGCTAACCTACCAGCCTTTCACTAGCTACCTAAGCGATGACTACCCGAAGAAGAAAGGCAGAAAGAAACTCCGGGCTTACTTTTTTGTCATCAATTGTCCATTTCATCTTTATATATATTTTTTTCAAGTCTTTTGTATACAAAGTCAGATGAGTTATATATACCTGTTCCGTGAGGAGACCGTTTGGGCAATCTTTCAGGAACCCTTTGTGCCAAAGACGGATTTCCTTTTCAGTGACTGAAACAAAAATTAAACATTATATTTGATTCTTTGAAAAAGGTATTACATATATTATGCTCAGTTATCTTGTGTTGCGATTAAAGAGCTTTTCTCTCTGAATTCACCACTTAGACTAATTAACCAATGAACACGATATGGCAATAATGCGCAAATATTTTTTTCTGCCAATCCTGACGGGGGTGAGGTAGACAGGGATAGCACACATTTAACAAAAAAATCCACACGTGCAGGGCTGAATATAAGGTCGCTTTTTATACTATAACGCATAATTTCTGTGGAGCACCGCTTAATGTCAATATCGTAGAATGTAATACAGCGATCGCAAGTCACATAGGTTTCAATCACGGAGGAAGTAGAATTTTCAATAAAAGTTATGGCCACCTGCATATGTATGGTCACCCGAGGGGTTCGCCTTGTCATCGCATCTCCATTGGTAGATACTCAAAGATTCACCCTTATGAATCAATGTGAATGGGCAATGGCAAAAATACGCTTTCACGAAGGTATGTTAAAAAAAATCAGTGAGTGGTAGGTACAGTAACTACCTTTATACTAGTTGTGGTCCTGAATTCAAAGGAATAAGATGTAGAAAGTTTCATATTGAATCCTTTAATGTTCGGATTCAATATGAATCTTTTCCAAAATCCGCGCACTCACATTCTAAACTCTTACCTATTGTAAATGGTTGTTTGTAACAATTTAAAATTTCCCTTGCGATTCCCGTGTGGTTGGCGTCAAGGGGGGTGTTTGATTGAAGCGAGATAGACGAATTCAAATTAACTGGGCGTGGCAGAGTCACAAATATTTCCAAATGTATTAAAATGTTTTAAATATCTCCATACACTTAACATGTAGAGTAACATTTTGTATTTCAACGCTTACCCGTATCACTTATAAAATATAATCGACCCTTTCTAAAAATACTTTTGTGTCCCAGAAAATATTTCTACTGTTAACATTTTACGTAATTACCTCTAGCGGTTTCGGCAACACGTTCATGATTTAGTTAATTAGGAGATATAATTTTATATGACTAGATATAATAAGTTGATGTTAACTCTAGATCCTCAACTTAAAATGTAGCTTGCACATTTTAACATGTACGTTGTATGTTTAAAACAGTTCTAAGTCTTTATTGAGGCCATGACGAAAGTAAAATAAACACAAACCATCATATCCGGTACATTTTCTTAATTTGCAACACGACAGGAAGTTAAGCTTGCACATAATAAGAATTATTATGTCAATGGATTGTTTAACATCTCACATGTCTTGAATATTTATAATAAATCAGTTTTTGCCCGCGGCTCCGCCCGCTTGAATAAGTTTTCCCGGGATAAAAGTCTCGCTGTATATTTTCCGGGGATAAAGATTGGCCTATGTGTTAATCCAGGACATGATCTACGCGTGTGCCAAATTTCATCGAAATCCGTCTAGTAGTTTTTGCGTGAAAGAGTAACAAACATCCATACATCCACACATACTTACAACTTTCGCGTTTATAATATTAGTAGGATTACATAATTGTTTGGGGTCACACTGGTTCATCATTTATACAATATTTGATGCAAAATTATCGAAGACCACATCAAACTTTTTATTTGATAGAAACTCTTTATAAATATGAAACTGTAGCGATACATTCATTTATACCGCGACAGTCAGATACACAAAATGATTTCTGTGTTGGTTAGTGAGATATGGGAATGTGTATACTGTGTTCAAATAAACATATAGTGATATTTCGGATTTTTTCAGGTTATGATATTAGTCGTCTCTGTGAGTGTCGAAGTGGAGTCGAAGACCTTTCCATTCGCGAGCTTTAGGGCAAAATCATTGCCCACTGCAGTCAACTACTTCCTAGGAAACGTGGATAATAATCCGGACATCGATCTTGATGAAGAAGAATCTGTTGTGTCGTTTTATTCATCACTCTACGACTCTATGAACGTAAAACGTACAACCGAAGGACGTGGATTACCTAATCGTCTTAAGAAAGAACTGCAGCCTCCAAGAATTCGCAATAAGCCACATCCCTCTGCTTTTCCCAACTAACATTGACTAAGGTAAGAAGTTTTATATATGAACATTAAGGATGTTAAACTTAAGCGCTAGTTATTTATAAGTCAACATATTTTTAAGATATGCCTATTTTGTTCAGCGAAGTAAATTATTGTCATCATAAAATATCCGCATTGACGTGTTATATAGAAAATCTAAATTATTGGCAAATTTCAAGTAAATTGCTACAATAACATGTATTTATACTAATTACTTTAGCGATATACATACTTATTATGTTCTATTGTATATGTGACTCATACTAATTGTAGCCGAAAATTAAACTGACTAATTAAAAATAATTAGGTATATCTACCAGAACAGTAATTTAATGTAATAATCATATTTTGTTCTATTACGTCATCATATAAGCTGTTGTCTTGGCGCTCAACGTCTGTTTTCCTAATTTTAAGTTTTTAATTTGTTATAAATAAAGATCAAGTTTGTTAAAGTATTTATAACTTTTACAAGTTAATATATAAGTTTTACATTTTACTTTACATTTTAATAATTTTATTGCTCTATGTGTGCTTTTACTTGTCATTCTCACTTTACTGTTTTGTGTTAGGTACTTCTTATACTTCCTGTATGTATCATTTAGTATTGCTATTTTATACAATTACTATAAAATGTTGATAAGCCATGCAGTTATTCCTGTTTATCCCGACACTATTGCTGACGTAATAAATACCCCTATTACATTTGCCCTCGTAATCTATTTCAAGCCTCATAATTTACCACTTGTTTGTTGTTTTAAATATCTCAATGGCTTCTAACAATATTGTTCTCTACTATCAAAATTGCAGAGGGATCCGCACAAAGTTACACACATTATTTATGAACATAATGTCCTATTCTTATGACGTTATTGTACTAACTGAAACCTGGCTTATTCCGACTATTCATGATAACGAATTCATCGACAATCGTTACCTCGTCTTCAGACACGACCGTGATCGTTCTGTTTCCAAAAAAAGCGAAGGAGGAGGTGTCCTAATAGCTATACTTCGTGAGCTACGTCCAACTTTAATATCAACGCATTTTCGCAATACTGAAATTGAACATATAATGGTACAATTGCCTGCTACAGAACCTAATATGCGGCATATTATATGTTCTGCTTATGTCCCACCGCGCACGCGTGAAGAGTCTTACTCTCAATATTTTAACGCGATTGAAGAGATTGCTAACGATCCTACATGTGATGCATTTTTCCTAGTTGGAGACTACAACTTGCCTGACATTGACTGGATATTCCAAGAAAATCATGTAGTTCCACGTGCTTCGACACCAATTGGCCGTCTTTTAGTAAACTGCATGTCTCAAGTTAATGGATTGCAGTATAACACTGTGAAAAATAAGTCAGACAGAATACTCGATTTGTTTATTTCTAATTTGGACTGTCAGGCCATGTCTTGTAATCCCTTATTAATGCCTGATAGCCATCATCCTCCATTTTGCATTACGACCTCCCTTAATATTCATTATACATCTATGAACAGACACCATACACTTAAATATAATTTTCATAAAGCAGACTATAACCTTATCAAATCTAAGCTTAATGATATAGATTGGGAAAAGTCCCTTGCACATCTCCCCTCCATACAAGCTCTTGACGTCTTCTACGAAAAGCTATACACCATCATTAAACAGCACATTCCATTGTCTCGAAACCGTAGCTCTCGTTTTCCTGTCTGGTTTTCACCTTCACTAAGGCGTATTTTTAAACAGAAGAAAAGCGCTTGGATTAAATGGAAAAAATATCACAACCGTTCTGATTATAATAACTTCTCCAACTATCGCCAACTTTTTTGTCAAGAATCCATAAAATGTTTCCGAAATTATATAAGCTCAGTTGAAGATAATATACCTAAAAATATTAAAATATTCTGGTCTTTCATATCAAATAAAAAAAATAAAGCTAACTTTCCATCCATTATGTATTTTAAAAATTCATCGTCTAACAACCCCAACGGCATATGCAACCTATTCTCAGCATTCTTTAGCTCCGTTTATGAGCCCTCCTCTTTTGACCCAGATAAATGGCTACCTCAGGAAAAATACCTAGAGAATTCACCATGCATATCAGACACCTACTTATCCAAGGAGACGATACTGAAAGGACTCAAATCGTTAGATACCACTAAAGGAGCTGGCCCTGATGCCCTTCCACCCAAATTCTTCGTATTAACTGCAAACAGCACTTACTTAGCCTTGCATATTATTTTTAATAAATGCTTACGCGAAGGAATATTTCCTTCCGTTTGGAAGAGAGCCTTTATTACACCTATTTATAAAAGCGGTGCGAAAGACAATGTCGAAAATTACCGCCCCATTTCTATACTGTCTACTTTATCCAAACTGTTTGAACGCCTCATGCATAATGCTCTATACCCTTCCTTGCATCATCTTATCATACCAGAGCAACACGGTTTTGTCAAGAAACGCTCTACTACAACAAATCTTATGATTTTTACAAATTATGTATTTGAGAACATGGATCGCCGGATTCAGATTGACGCTGTTTATACAGATTTTAGGAAGGCTTTCGACAAAGTGGACCACACCTTACTTTTAGAAAAAATTGCCTTTAACGGTATACGTGGTAATTTGCTCCGATGGCTTGCATCATACATTTCAAATAGAACTCAGAAAGTCGTCGTTAATGGGTATGAATCAGACACCATCACTGCAAAATCCGGAGTTCCTCAGGGTTCGATTTTGGGACCGCTCCTTTTTATCTTATTCATTAATGATATTAAGCATTGTTTCCTCAACTCTAACTTTCTTATGTATGCTGATGATTTAAAAATATATAAAGATTGTAAAAATCTTACCGATTGCATACTTCTTCAAGAAGATCTTAATAGATTATGTAGATACTGCCGTAATAATAAATTATTTCTTAATGTACCTAAATGCCATGCTATATCGTTCACAAAAAAGAAAAATATACTAAATTTTGACTACTACTTAGATACTGATTCGCTGGAGAAGGTGAACTCGGTGCGTGATTTGGGCGTCATACTCGATTCAAACTTATACTTTGATTTGCACGTCGACCATATTGTCAATAGGGCCTTTCGGTTGTATGGTTTCGTCATGAGATCTTCACGTGACTTTGTGCGGGCTCATACTTATCTACTTTTATATAAAACTTTAATTCGGTCCCAACTCGAATACGCAGTACAGATATGGAATCCGATTTATGATAAGTATATTAACAGGCTTGAAATGGTTCAGAAAAAGTTCTTAAATGCAATTAACTATAGATGCTATTATTCAAATGTTCCCTATACACAACTGCTAAAACGTTATAACATTTTAAGTTTAGAATCTAGACGTCGGCTGCTAGATGTCATGATGCTGCATGGCTTGATTAACAATAGGTTTGATTGTACTGAAATCACAAACAAATTATGTTTTAGGGTACCTAGAAATGTGTTCAGACGGGCGGTGCGCGTGCCTCTGCTATTTCACATACATACATGCAGAAGTAACGCCGGGGCTCGTGTACCGCTTCGTCGCCTTTTAGAGACATATAACGCACTTTTTACGGATATTGATATTTTCTCCCTATCTAATCAAAAATTTAAAAAAATGGCCTCTAACATACTTTTCACCATAACTTGATGTCAAAATTGTATTTCTTTTTTTTTTATAACCTTACTTTTCTTTTTTTCACTGATTAAACAAGCAGTCTGTTTGCTTATTTAATTAACACTACTTATGTCAATACGTGGACAATGTTGTGGGTTATATGTTTGTCTATATATGTGTGCTAAGTTTTAACTAAGTTTGCATATTGTCAACATGTAACCGTTTTTTGTTCCAATAAAATAAAATAAAATAACAATAAAACTGTCTTGTAATAGAAATAAGTTTCACTAAAATAAGTTTATTAAACAAAGGCTATCAAAGAGTAGGTAATGTTAGGGACTCGGTCCAATGCTCGCTCGGATGATGCCATACTCCCGAGTGTCGACATTGGGCTGTAAGACTGTGCGAAACCAACATAACCGTTCCACTCACCCCCCAGTGGTGTTAGCGATAACGCGTTTTTCCCCGCGATAAAAAAAGGTACGTAAGCGAATATATCCATACATACAAACCAAATAGGTATAAAATTCTGTTGATACTTACTATTTCTAAAATGTTATTGTTATGTTATTTTATTTTTTTTAAATAGTTTATTGTTATGGTCAAACGATTGTTTTAACGTGGCGCAAGAAGCAGCTATCATTTTTATAGTAGGTAAATATCGCGGTACATTAACCCGAATGAATGAATTTATGTACGGTATTTACATATATTATAGAAACTAGCAACAAACACGCATGTAAATTAAGTTTAGTTACACAACATAAGGTTATGTAATTTGTGAAATTCGATTACCGTAATCGATACACACACAACATACGTAGATAGTGTCTGCCCTATTATTTTATTAACACTGTATTAGGTGGTAAACTGGTAGCCACTAGATTGTAATAAGGATGAATATTCTATAATTATAATCTAAAGTCAATTTTCCGTGCATAGGTGATTTGCCACACAAAACATCGGCCCCAAAATTGAAAAAGTATATGTTTCCAGTATATCTTTATGGTTTTTGGAATTTTAACGGAGACGATAAACTTACAAGTAATGAAAACTGCCTGCTTACTTAATATTTTGCCTTGACACTGACGTAGTTTTTTAATAGTCCCTGCAGTACAGAGAAAACGCAATCAAATTCACTTAGTTTGTCGGCTAGCAGGCAAAACGAATTAATTAATAAATTCCAATTCATTCCGTTACTTGTTTTATCCGGTGGATGCTATTAATATTTCTCGTCTGTCCCTGTCCATTCTCGTTATTGAAAAATCAATTCCTTTGTGCCTTTGACTTTGTAGTAAAGTTTTTTTTACTGTTATCTGACATACATTTTAATGAACTGGCATTCCATGTATATTAGAGATATTGTACACAACCATTTGTGATTTCTTGTTTGTTTTTGTTAATAGATATAAAATATGAATAATAAACACACAGTATATTTAAAATACATGCAAAAATAATTTAACATGATCAACAACAAGATCTTCTTCTTCTTTTAAATTATGACTTCCACCGATTATCTATCGGTGATTTCATCAAACACAATCTTCGTTGAATAAAAAAAAATCACATTCGGTAGTTACGTGCGTAAAAAAAACAACTGCGCTGACAAACGCGTGGTCTGCGGGTTAACTTAATATTCTTGTCAAATAAATTTTATTATTGAGCTGTAGCAATGGCTGTAGCCGAAGAGCTTGTTTATTACACACTATTGTTTTAGTCTATACTGAAATATTGTTTGTTGCTCCGAAACTTTTTTCCTTTTTTCTTTCATCAATATAAAGCTACATTATCAGCGAGTAATATAGGCTACTTTTTATCCGGGGATACTCATTCACGTGGGTGGAACCGCGAGCAGAAGTCCAGTCTTTTATATGAAAACAATAAAAAAATTACAAACATGTTTCTTTCTTTTATTAGTGGTAAGCTAATTATAAACTTCAATAATGTTTTTTAAGTAAGACTGTGAACCAATTACCGACGCCACTGTATAAAATTGTACAGAATAAAGTTATTTTCTTTGGCATATATTTTTATTTTAATAAAATATACGTTGAGATATTCTAGAGCTTTTTATTCATTCACGAACTGTCTCGGGAGTCGAGACTAACAATGAAAAACTGAATGGAGTATTATTAGAAGTAACTAGATAAGCTGGGCCTTCATTTCTCGGCTAAAATGTGCTTGAATGGCATGCGGTATTTCAATCTATATGCATTAGTGTATCGCGTACTTGGTATATTGTCATTGTTAGGCATCAAGTGTTTTTAGGTTTTACTAAACGAAGATATTGCTGCATCAGTAAGAAGCGTCTGGGAACTAATCTATATGTGTATAGGTATATTCATATACCTATTAGACACGGTTTAGACGATGTAGGCATATGAATCGTAACCGGAAGAATTTGCGGAAAAGACGAGTTCACCAAATTAAAAGTTCAAATATGAATGCAAAGATCGGCTGGTGTTCCAACTATTCATGGGCGGTGGTGTCACTTACCTTCAGGTGGCTTACTTTCCTCATAGTTTTACATAAGAACAAAAGCATATTTTGTAAGGACTTTGATGATAGAGTTTAGAAGATTTCCTTATATGAAAATAGCAACAATCTCTAAAGAATGAAGCTAGTCAAATATTTGTTCAGCTTGATAGGCCTAACCTGTATGTATAAAATATTATTTTAGTCATGCCTACCTCGCTGAGCAGATGAAGTTAACGGTATAGAAACAAAAAAACAGTCCGTTACCATTGTTACATACCCGTCATCCATTTTTTAAGTAAATAACGATAGAGTTTAAACTGAAACGATTTTTATTTTTTCCACTCCAAAAATACAGCAAAAAATAGCTTTAAACTGAACAAAATAACACACTCACGTTCAATTTGCCGTTGTGATGTGGAAAACCCTTTCGATCAAAAGCGTTTTATTGATAGCTTTCATTTGAATAAATAACACTTAAATTGGTAACAACACTCATTAATTATTATAATTATTCTAGTAGGTTTCTAATACTAGTTTATTACATGAAAGGTTCATCTCTCTCAGCGGGCTATCCTTGTTTCTCTGAAGGACAAAATCCTAAATAGGATATTCGACAGAGAACCAAAGCCACCGACATTGCACACAGGAATAGCAAGTTGAAGTAGCAGACGGCTAATCATATCTGCTGAAGAACTGATGACCATTAGGGTATACCAGTTCTTAAAATAAGATCACGAGTAAGCAAATGCAGTGTAGAAAGGCCTCTAGCTAGGTGGTGTGACGATTTGCAAAAGGTCGCTGATTGAAGCCGGATTCGACAAGACGAAGACAGGCTAAAGTAGCGCGTATCGGAGGAAGCCTATATTCAACGGTGGTTTGCTATAGGCCGATGATGATGTCATGAAAGGAACTTTATTGTCCTTTAAGGTAGGTATACTTTTTAAGCATCTAAATCCGTAGATACATACGCGCATAAGGGATAAGCGCAACTAGTGCACCCACTTTTCGCCGTGCTTATTCCGTTCCATGATGTGATAGAGGGCGAGCCTATCGCCATATCGGGCACAAATTCCAGACTCCGGACTGATACTGAATAGAGAAATCCAATATCCCTTTGCCTGACCCGGGGATCGAACCTGAGACCTAAGCATTGCAGTCGTACCGTAATACAACTACGCCACCGAGACAGATACATAAATTATAATATTAAGAATCCTTACGCCTCCCAGTATTTTCCGAAAGCTTTTGATGTACAAACATGGAAAATGTTATTATATGTATAGATGTCGGTGTAGTAAAAAATATGAGTATCTTTTTGCCAGTAACTTTGTGAGAGATTGCATTGAGTATTCATACGAAAGAAGATATGGAATAAATATTAAAGATATAAAAAAAAAACCGGGCGTGTACTTATGTACGCGCATGAGAAGTTATACTTCTTTGGCATCATTAACCTTTATATTTTGAGGAAAAAAGGCAGTCTTGGCTTCGGCCTTTGAATTTTGAAAAAGACCTTGGATGTGGTAAAACAACAACAGACTAGGCTGCATGGCTATTGTCTAAGCGCCTTTGTCTTCTCCTTTTACTAAAAAAATAAATTATATATTAAATATAAAATTTAGAGAATAATAAATATATATGACATAATTTGTACTAAATATTATAAGTTTCCTAATTTAAAATATTTATTATTGATTATTTAATATTTTAAAAGTAAATAAATAAATTTAATACTTAATTTAATAAAAAGACAACCAATAATATCACTTAAGACGAGGCTGTATGTGCTTGAACCCTTTGCCTTCCCTAAAATTATAAAAAAACAACGGTGAGAATTTTTGTCACACATGCGCGCGCATCGTAAACTTTCACTCCCATAAATTTTTCATAACGCGCCTAAAGACGTATAACTTCAAAAAATTAACTCTAAATTCAACTCAAACTTTCGAAAACAAACTTTAGTTTTACATGTACTTTATGCTTTAACTATCTAAAGATGATTTTACTCCACAAGACCGCAGTTCCGTCCTCGCCGTCGAGGACCTCGTCGTGTTCCACGTCGCGCCCCCCGACACCCCTAGCAGTTCCGGCCCGCGTGCCGATGACAACACAATCTAATAGGATTAGGCCTAAAAACCAATCTTTCCCTAATCGTTGATGTCTCATCCTCTCTCAGTGGCCGTCCTGAGCCGAGGTTCGTAACCCGTTAGTGGGTTGCCCTCAGCATGGTCACTTAATTCAAAGGGTTGCGAACGCCCTCTGCGTTCACCCTAAAGACCGGTGTGGCCAGAAAAGTCGACTCGCGTCAGGCTACTGGCAGTAGGGCCATTAACAAAAAAAATAAAAAGATCTAAGGATGGGATGTAGGCATTGATGTATTAGGGTTTTTAAGACATCAATGGATGTAGGCCGTCATGTGTGGTCAACTAAAGTTAACGGTCTTATTAAACTGGACGAGCGCATTGCTGTAAATTCGGTTGCATTCGCCAATGTGATAAGAACATTTTACCTGACAACGGCCTTAGAATTTATTTGTTACTAGCTTTTGCCCACGGCTTCGCCCGCGTTAATAAGTTTTTCCGGGCTAAAAGTACATAAAAACCTTCCCGTTGAATCACTCTATGACTATGACGTTGATACAACTCTTAACAAATAATGCATTAATTTCGACCAAATTTGATTACCATAAAAACGATTCTAGTGAGTTAATCTTAAAAGATAGACATATACTGTCGCGGACATTTTTTTAGATCATTTCAAGAGGAATAATTCTTTCATACATATATTTTTGGCATCTTGAACCGTTTTAGCAGCGCACGCAATGGAAGCCCTCAAGGATGAATAATTTTCCCCGTTTTTTTACATTTTCCATTATTTCTTCGCTCCTAATAGTTGCATCGTGATGTTATATAGCCTAAAGCCTTCCTCGATAAATGGTCTATTCAACACAAAAATAATTTTTCAATTCGAACCAGTAGTTCCTGAGATTAGCGCGTTCAAACAAACAAACAAACAAACTCTTCAGCTTTATAATATTAGTATAGATAATCATTTTAAATACAACTAAAGAATAAAAGAAAATAACTTTTCAATCTCAACAATGAAACCAATATAAAATTAATAGTATTTTAAAGGACAGATTCTATTCAAAATCACATTTTATCTTGCAACTCGCGTGCACTTGCATATAAAATATGGTCGCAAATGCTGCGCCACAATAAGTGCTCAGGTGTGAAGCTATTCGAAAGAATAGAGATCTTTATAATCTTCTCATTAAACATTGCACATTATACGATGAAATAAATCAATGAAGAACGAAGTATCTTGCCTCAATCAAATTAAAATATACAACGCAAGTGTAAGGTATATTTTACTTTATCCTTAAGGCAAGGGAGTTTATTCACATGTTACGTCGAAATCCCCGGAACTGATAGCTATTGAGATCATACAAATGCTTCGGATACTAGGAAATGCTTAGTTAATGGAAATCGCATGGCCGGTGTTTCATAACAAAGACGAACTGCACACGAGACGTGGTTATAGAGCCGTGTCCACACCGAACACGCTCGGGAGACAAATATCTGATCTAGTCGATTGTCATGTATCACAATCAACAAGGAAACTGTCTCTAGAGCCTTCGGGCTCTAGTTGCTTTCAACCTCATATATTAAGAGATCTGCATGCATCAATGCCCCTTTGTATTCTCAGACACTCTCGCTGGATGCGCATCCTATATTGATCATTGACCTCGTCGTAATTGTGTACGTCAAAAAAAGAAGTTCAATTTCTAGAACAAAGTAGGGCCGACTGACATTACCAAATGCCTCTGGCACTTTACACAAAGCGTGACTCCTGAGGTGTAATATAGTATCTAAGTTTCCGCGTAAATTATCGGTGACGAAGAGCAAAAATGTTCTTAAGCAAAGCCGTTACTTGTGCTTTTCATAATAAATATTGAATAAGCTTTTAGGTAAGCGGGCACGTCCTGGTTTTATTCACGTTTAATATGGTGACGTGCGTCAAGTTACTTCCCTATTCAGGACCAACGCTGTGTAAATTCATTCAACTAATCAAACCACAGCGCTGGATATGTAGCAACATTATGTGAAAACATACAGTAATAATAGTATGTGGAAAAATCATAAAATAATCTAATCATGTAAAGAATTGAATTGATTCAAAATTATTCTTTCGCCTACGCAGCAATCTAGAGTTATTAGTTTCTTTGATGAGATACGTAGGTACTTACAGTTGAAAAATCACGTAATTAATGTTCTTATTTCTATTTTAATTATTGACATTTATTATTGGCGGTTTTTAATACATCAATGGTTATTGGTCATGATTTTCCGACTCCGAATTTTATTCTGCTTAAGTATTATAGAAGCGTAGTATCTGTTGCACGATGATTCTAGTATAAAATACAACATTAGCCAATTAGCCGATGTCTAGAGTCTCATTAACGCAGCTAGGTTGGAATATTCACAAAAACTTTGAATCACTTTATGCCTCCGAGAGCAACTTACATTTACTTTATGTAGCTGGAAAATTATGAGTTGGACATTTTAGAATATGAGATATAACGTAGTTACTAGAAATGTCTTAAGCTTGAGGAATTTGTAAAAAATACTTTGAGCATAAATTTAATTGTGATGATGCGGTTACGCATTGCGAAATGCCTGCTTTTTAAACAGCAACGAGAGTGTTAAGAGTACCTACATAGTGTAACATCTTATACAATGTATTTGAGAACGCTAGTCAGGGCTTATACATACATATACACTCACGCCTTTTATCCCCGAAGGGGTAGGCGGAGGCGCAACTAGTGCACCCACTTTTCGCCGTTATTCCGTCCCATGATGTGATAGGGGGCGAGCCTATCGCCATGTCGGGCACAAATTCCAGACTCCGAGCTGATACTGAATAGAAAAACTCAATATCACTTTGCCCGACCCGGGGATCGAATCCGAGACCTCAGCATTGCAGTCGTACCATAATACAACTACGCCACCGAGGCAGTCCTACAGTATAAATAATCAAGAAACTAATAAAGTGACGATGTAGGTGAAACGATGAAAAAAAGAGACTAATTATAATAGATGTTAAATTTTGATTTATTTTATAAGGAAAAATAAAATTTGTGAGTGACAGAGGCATACTAGCCATTTCTATACAGCATAAAAGGGTTCTGGGATAGCACAATAGCCTTTTGTATGACGAGAGAGTTTTCCGGAGGCCCAAATATTTCCTAATAGCGAATCTATCTCAGGAATTATGGCGTTCGTGATCATATCATGATCATGTGGTGTTAAAATAGCGTATCCGCAGCACGAATGTTTGCGTAAAGCACATTGATCGTGTTTTAACATTTTTTGGTATTTTTTTTATGGCATCGAATGACGAGACGAGCATGCCGTTCGCCTGATGGTAAGCGATACGACCACCCATAAACGGCAGAAACACCATCCAGCATCTTGAGTTACAAAGTACTGTGTGGCAATCCACTGCGCTCGTCATCCTGAGACATAAGATGTTAAGTCTCATTATGTCCTGTAGTAACTTGTATAATATTATTTATTTTTTGTGGTTTTATACATAGTATAAATATTTTGCTTAATAAAATGTTATAATCATCAAAGTCTTATTATATTTTTGGAGATTCTTTCTGCATCTCAAAGTCCAAAGTCCAACAGCAATAGGGAACGTGCACGAACTAATGGGGGGCAGCATAAAATGGACACAAAAGCCACAGGTGGATAAAAAAAAAAGAAACGATAACTAGAACAATAGTTTGTTTATAATATATTCTTTGATAAAAATGGGTTGCTGCCGTATATTATTGATACCCAGCGTGGCCAGAATATGCTTTTTATTAGATGGGAGTTACTTATTTTGATGTTATTGAAGCAAAATTATATGAATATTATCTTCAAAACCTCTCTACTTTTATAAATTACGTAATGATATATTTCTAACTACTCTTGGAACTCATACTTATGTATGTTTTATACAGCTTTTAATATTTTGCCGTTTTTAACATAACCTTGGAATGTAAGTACTTAGGTACTATTCTTGGAATCGTTATAGAATTTTACACCACTTGATGTGTTTATTTTTATGTTTTGGAGCATCCAGATAGACAGCAATACATTATAATTAACCAATTAAATGTTATTTTTCATCCTTTTAATATGAATATTTTAGGTCAATGCCAAGTATCGAGCGGATTAAAGTATCAGATTGCGCCACCAGATGGCAGAGCTTACGGCGTACACGTTCCCTATATTGAACCCAAAATAATAATAATCATAATAATCCAATTTGATTTTAAGGAGTTTCTTTTGCATCTGAGCATGTCAAGTTCAGTCAACAGTATCATTAATTTAAAAGGTTGGTTAAAACTAAATTCAGTCCAATACAATAATAATGGTAATAAGTATAATTTGTAATCAGTCCACAGTAATTGATGGAGAAATTGGTGGAATTCTTTTATATTATCAATGGTGGAATTGCAAAAAATGTCCGACAGGTGTACAGCGAATATAGAACCCTTTCCTTTTTTGAAGTCAGTTAAAAAAGTTAAAAAGGCTATTTCATAGAGCCGTCACGTATCACAGAAAATAATATTTCGCTAGTGGATGCAATAAGTTTGCATACAGGATATGATAGCTGCGCGCTGTTGAGACGTGAACATTTTCCAATATCATTTTATAAGTAAAATAGCAATTTGATGTTACGTAAAAGATGCATTCTTATTTAGTTAAAGGTTCTGACAAAAGGGTCTATGATTTTATTATTACTATGTTTAAATTCCTCCAGTTAGTGCTAGAATTTTATTGACTTCATTACTTGAATACAAGCGTAACGCAATAAAATCGTGTTTAACTAACGTAATAATTAAGTAATCTTAAGCTTGTGTGACTGATAAATATGACGTATTCCCGTTAAGAGCATGTAGATTGGGTCAAAAGCAATCGATTTTGTCCCACGAAGCATTATCCGAAACTCAAAAGTTTTCGAGCAATTTAAGCTTTATTGAATTTTAAGATAAAGCACTTATAAGGCCAAATCAAATTCAACAATAAAAAAGTGTATAGGTTGAAATTGAATATAGGTTTTTTTGTTGTTTTCTAGTAAATAACATTCTTGACTTTCATAGGGAACAATAAAATGTATAATATATAAAACATCACAATTAACCTTGTAGAAATTAAATAAATACAAATATCTGAGTACTGCTCTGGTACAAATTTATTTATTTTAATGAAAGTTTGCAGCACTTGGCCAAAACACTTACATCTAACAATATAATGTAAGTATAATAATTTAATAACAATCTAATTTTAACATATTATTAAAGCTTTTAAAGCTATTATTCTTAAATATAATACAATTTTCTTTATCTTTACAAACCTTGCTTGACTTGTGAGCCTCTGTTCCTAATACAAGTGCGCATTCTGCAGCGCGTTATATCTTTTAGTAATTTTAAGAAATAAACTGCTTGTTGTTTGCTCATCTGCATTAATTATTCTTTAAATCAGTAGAATGTTATTTACTAGAAAACAACAAAATTCCCTTAATTAGATTCAGTTTTTTTGTTATTGATTTTTATTTGGTCTTATAAATGCGTTATCTTAAAATTCCATAAATCTTAAATTGCTCGAAAGCTGTCGAGTTCCGGAAAGGGCTTCATGGAACAAGTAACAACATCGGTTACTTTGACCCAATCTACATGCTCTTACGTCTGCGAATACGTCATAAATCATAATTACCAACCGTTATGTATAATTGGATACAAGAACTGATGACGATGCCTCATAACATAGATAATATATTCTCAGGTACTTTGAGTGAAATATTGAAAAAAGGAAAAGCAGCGATATAAGACAAATTACCAAAATAATAGATGCGGTGAAACATGCCCAGCACCTAAAATGGAAATGGGCAGGTCATGTGGCACGTACGGCAAACGAAAGATGGTCAAGACAAGTCATGATGTGGAAAGGTCCAGAAGGCAAAAGATCAAGAGGAAGACCAAAAGATCGCTGGGTGGACGATATATAAAAATTCGCAAGTGTAAACTGGACAGAACTAGCACAAGACAGAGTAAAATGGAGACGGTTGGAGGAGGCCTATACCCAGGATAAGGGACCATGACTTAATTTCTCTTGTTATTTATTTCCTTACTTTTTTTATAATATGTAACACTAAGTCGAGGCACAATAAAGGCTTTATTATTATTATTATTGAGTGAAATCGATAAAGTTGTTTTAAGTGTGATTTGTTGTGTGGCATAGCGATGAAAGAAAAGTCAGTTTAAAAATTTTGCGTTTACAAAAAAATATATAATCCTGATATTGTTTTATATGTTGTAATAGGTATTAACTAGTGTGCTATTTAATAGTTATAGTTAATAGCGACAAAATTGTATTAGGTTTAAGGTACATGTCAAAATATTATAAAAAAATAAAAAAGACCTTAACAAATACTAATGATTTAAATTGTTGACTGCCTCGGTGGCCTAATTGCGAACGTGCGAGGTACGACTACTGCGCTGGGGTTTTGTCTTCGGGTCCCAGGCCGGTAATAGTGACAATGATTTTATCCTAGTATTGGCTCGGAGTCCAGAACTGTGCTTGGTAAACGACAATAGGCTATCTATTACATGGGACCTAACATAGTTGATGACATGTATGTGTTCTGCTTACACCCAAAAGGGAAAAGGCTTGATGTGAGTGTAATAATTTTAAATATTATGTGAAGTACGAAGTATGTCATTATAAAATTGTATAAATATGATCATGTTCATTTAAACTAATCCTAAGCAGCGAACGAAGGAAGTTTCGATGGGAAATCTAATTAAAAGAGAGAGTTTATTACCTTTACATCAGTTCGCCTTTTAATTATATTTCATATATACATATATACATATACACTCACGCCTTTTATCCCCGAAGGGGTAGGCAGAGGCGAACTAGTGCACCCACTTTTCGCCGTTATTCCGTCCCATGATGTGATAGGGGCCGAGCCTATCGCCATATCGAGCAAAATTGACGAAGTTATGAGTATTTTTATACCTGCCGGATTTTTGTACCTGTACCCGAACCAATCACAACGCCCCGACCCGAGCGCGCTATTGTTACCTGGCAGATGTTTCACTCTTTATTAACCCACCCCCCCTCCCTTACCTCCCAGTTCCATCTGTATACTTTGTCAGTGTGGTGTACAAAATTCAGTTAGCAGAAAATATCCTATCGAGCAGACGTATCCACGTGTTCTTATTTGCGCATAATTTCACCTCCGTTTTCATTCATTTTTGTTGCTAAATTATTACAAAAATGCCCAAAAAAATTGGAAGATCTGATAGACAATCAACTGGTTCGAGATTATATCGATCCAAAAAAATTTTACCTCCCCACAAACGGAAAAGCGAAGACATTACGACAAGAAGCGCGTCAGCTAAAAAAATATCCACTGACTCCATACGCATAAGCCGAGCAGAGCAGGAAGCTGAACGACAAACCAAAGAAGGCAGGAGCAAAAAGATGCATTAGACATCATCGATGATAGCAACATCCTCTATGGACCTGGCATTGATGACTCAGTGTGAGGTATGTCGATAAAATTCGTTTATAAACGTTTGAACTGGATTTTTTTGTGATTAAAACTTCAAAACGTTTTTCCCACAACTCACGTTTTCAAAGTCGGTGCCCCTGATAACTCCAAAACTACTGCACCGATCCTTTTGAAATTTTAAACACTATTTCTGTACATCATTTACGAGGTAACGCTGTCGAGTTTTTTTTTTTTTTTATTCATAATTTTGATTTTGCAATAACAAATTAGCCGATTTTTTCCCACAAAATTGTATTTTTCACTTCAAAGTGTTCGAAAAAATTAAAAAAAAATTTGGAAAAAAAAAACTCGACAGCGTTACCTGGGAAAAACTATTATCTAACGAATGAACTTTGATTTTTTGATTTCAGATGATCCAGCACCAAGTTATGAGGGGCACCGCAATTCAACTTTTTTTCGAGACACGTCCGAACAATTGCTGCCATTGCCGTATTTTTTAATATTTCTTTATAAAAATTTGATGAAACATTCTTCGAATGTCATACTTTAATGTACCATTGGTTAAGTAAATAAATTTCAACTGTGTCGTCAGGAAAAAAATCACGAAAACATGGCTTTTTTGTACGATTTGACCTTACCCCCCCCTTAATTTTATTTGAGTTATAGTATTAAACAGCTTATGAAGATAGTACTTATTTTATTACCACTTATTTGAGGGCATACATTACAGTTTCACTTTTGTATTTGGTTGGATCATACATTTATGTGATGAATAGTACTTACTCTGAAGTATTGAAACATAACCTAATAAGTAATATTACATCAGAATAAGAATAATAAAATCAGAACACTGATTATTTTTTGTTGGATTTGATTATATTTTGGAAATAGACTCGTATTATGCGGAAACTTATTAAAGCGACAACATTCATATGTAATAACTATTTATACGTCTACGCCTCGCAGAGTCCAAGCGATGATTTTATAATATCAAGATTCTGGTAAACCGCATACCTTATGGCTGTTATAAAAAGTCGAAAATATGCACTTGCTAAAAGAGTAATATTTTTTTTTATTAATTCACAAAACGGATGTTCAACCATGCATGCTACAAGTAAAAGTTATGAATAATACCATATTTTTTTTTGACATCTACTAGATGTGAATCCGATATGCACTAGGTATTCTTTGTAAGACACAAACAATGATTAGTGATTATTATAAACTAAAATTCAGTCTTTATACAAAAAAAAATTGTCTAACCGATTCACATACTTGCATTTTTATAAACTCATAGATTTCTGCTCGCGGCTCCTGCCGCCTAAAAAGTTTTTCCAGGGTAAAAATATTTTCCCAGGATTAAAAGTAGCCTATAACAAACATTTGGGACTTAGATTGCAATGCTGAGGTCTCGGGTTCGATCCCCGATCGGGCAAAATGATAGTGAGTTTTTCAGTTCAGCATTAGCTCGGAGTCTGGAATTTGTGCCCGATATGGCGATAAGCTCGCCCCCTATGACATTATGGGACGGAATAACGGCAAAAAGTGGGTGCACTAGTTGCGCCTCTGCCTACCCCTTCGGGGATTAAAGGCGTGATTGTGTGTGTGTGTGTGTATGTATAAAACTCAGGACTAATCTAGCTTCCTATTAGTGAAAGAAAATCGGTCCAGTATTTTTCGAGTTTAGGTATCCATTACACACAAACAAACCTTTCCTCTTTATTATATTAGTATAGATGATGATTTGGTGTATTTGGCGCCTATAAGGGTTATTAATCTCGGAATCGGTTGAATTGGTTTCGCATTAACCCGTCAAGCCCTGCTTATATAATATGTATATATATAGATGTATATATAGGGTCAGAGATGTAACCCTTTATATATATAAGGTTGCCCCATACATCCATACATCTATATATATAATAATATATAATTATATATATAAATGTGTAGGGGAAACCCTATATACGCGGACGCCAGCGTCCCTAGCGGGGCTTGACGAGTCAAGTTGATGTTTTGATACTAGCATTTAAGTCCCTTTATAATTATCTCTTTATTTCGAATATTCCTTTTATATTTCCAATATACTAACAACAAAAATTAACAAATATTACAATATAAAAAAATTGCAAGATGGCATGGCATGGCTCCGACGGCAAGGCTCCAGACCTAAGCCACTGGTGGTCTGGGATTCAGAGTGAGGAATCTCCTCACAATGGGTGGTGTGTCTAGAAGTACTGCTTTCAGCATCTGGCTCTTGACCCAACGACCAATTGAGAGCTTCTAGAGGTGTTGGTGGAGTCAGTCTGTTCATAAATTATTATGATTATGGAACTACCGGATGTGACAGTAATTGAATAGATAGACAACTCCGAGAACTTCCGAGAACGAGAGAGAGAAAACTCCGACCCTACAAAGAGTAACAAGGTGTTGGAAAATACTAGGTTAATGGTTTGGGGTAACTCATGTGAAAATCTTTGGTTAGTGATAGCTTATTATAATATTCTCCCAAGTCATGTAGTAGATATTAATTCTACAAATGCTCGGCAGAAACGTTGTGAGTGATATTTTGACGTTCACTTTAACTCGGCAACTATACATTATAATAAAAGTAATATCGTCGGTTGTCCGGGCCAACGCGCGTCTTTACAATGCGGTGAAGTTTACGTAACAATGGATATAGATCGCAAGATCGGGGATCTACGTTTTTGCACAGCGACTTTTGAAGGGTTCTACATCGGGGCCACGGTCAGACAGTGATATATTATCCAGAGACAGAATATTATAAACTAAATCTACACATGGTTTATGCGGAAAACCGCTCGAGAAATATTTCATATTTTCTCTCGCATATCACGAATTTATCTGAGATTTAAGAAATCACGAAGCGATTTCATCGAATACGTAACGCAGTGGCGCTCATGTGTCGTTCACATCACCATACATTTTTCCGCGCGTGCAAGTGAGCACTGGTTGGCGCCTGTCAGACTACGATAAAAATAGAGTTAAATGGTAACCAAGAAATGCTCTATTGCGTTTAATAAAATCGCTTACCTGAAAACCTCTTTGGAACATTGTGTAAAGTAGCCTTAAAATGGCTATAATTAGACCAATAAAATAATTGCGCTGCATGTAGGACGGTCAAAATTAATGTAGCATTCAGACCAATCTGCTGGCCGACCGTGTAGCAGACAAAATTTATATTAGAAGTAATATAATATGAATAAATACATATTTATTTGCATAGCGATTAGTTTTCTGAGTTTACGGGTTCATAAAAAATACATAAACTCTTTATTCTACACGTGCGGTCGTGGATTGGCCAAGTAAAATTCTAAGCCACGTTCTTTCCTCAAGGGGATCGTAAGAGGCGACCAAAAGATAAATCAGCGGACATTTTGTACAGATAACTTTACTCTTGGTATATTACGCAATTCATAAATATATATTCATGGTTAATCTTTACAAAAAAATTACAATCATCTTGATCAGTATTTCGATTTTATGGTCTTGGTAAAGCTAAAATCGGCGCGTGATTTGGAATACTAGATCCGTGTTAAATTTGGATTCACACGTCGACGAGACCTACATTGTAAGCAAGGTCTTTCAAATGTACGGTTTCGACATTAGACCCTGTAAATTCTTGCATTTATAAAAAAAACGTTCATAAAATTTAATTAGAATACGCTAACTATAATATCTTAATCTTATTTCAAACTATCAAAAAATATTAAGAGATATTCTTACAATGCTACTGGTTTGAGTGTCAATTATTATGCTATACTATCTCGTGTATTTGAGTTTCTGTGTATCATAATATCTGAGGTTACGCAACTAATATCTCAATTAGAATATTATTAGGGGCAATTACGTATTATTAAAATATCAAATCTCTAAGGCTGAAATCTATACTGTACTTGACGGCATGCTGGTGCATGGCGTCAGTACAATAGGCATGATTGCAGCGAAATTACATGTAAATGATGTTATTACCAAGGTCCAAGGGAGGAGACTGGAGAGGGAAAGCTTTAATCTGAAGTTATATATTTCTGCCATGTCCATTTTATGAGTAGAATGTGTCTTATTTAGCATTTTAAGTTTAGTTATAGTAGCGTAGTTCTTCTATCTCTATCACGATGACTTTTTTTTTTTTTTTGTTGACGCGGAGAAAGTGACTTATTACTACCGCCCAGTGTTCAAGGGGAACGACTGAGCGGTTATGTTGGGTTCACCGTGCCTTACGACCCGACGTTGAGGGAATAAATGAATTTCATTTATTAAGTTCTTGTAATTTTATTATCAGAAACATGGGTTCACAGCATTAGATTCGCTTGCCCTAAAAAGTTCTTACTCTTATAGAGGTACTAGCTTTTGCCCGCGGCTTCGCCCGCACGAAAGATTTTTTCCTGGATAAAAGTCCCGCTATACAATATTTTCCCGAGATAAAAAGGAGCCTAGGTTTTAGGCCTTAGTCTACCACGCTGGCCTAGTACGGATTGGCAGACTTCACATACTCTCGAAATTCTTATGAAGAATTCTCAGGTATGTAGGTTTCCTCACGATGTTTTCCTTCACCGTTAAAGCAAACGACAATTGATAAACAATGCACACATAACTTCGAAAAGTCAGAGGTGTGTGCCTTGGGTTTGAACCTCCAGACATTGTCTCGGCAGACCGTTCTATTCCCAACTAGGCTATCGTCCACTTTGGACGATAGCTATGGAATATTCTTTATTCTAATTATGCTGTGGAATAGCAAGCCTGCTTGATATTGGAGACACGTGGAACACGTGTCCATAAACAACTGAAGTGGGGCGGGACGGGATGTTGAACGTTGTCGGCGCTATACGCGGCGAGCTCGCTGTACGGCCGCGGCGTCTTCGCGCCGAGTTCGCCGCGCGCTTGCTGTGAGCTCGCAGTAAGCTCGCTCGCTAATTGATCAAGCTGGCATAATGATGGAGATAACATGCACAGCCCGCATTTAACTAACTTTGAAATTTAAAGAAAAAAATATAAAAATAAAAATTGATGATTCAAATGCACACTTATGTTGAGAACATATAAATTAATAGGTTAAATATCAAGCACGTCGATCGAAATTAGCGAGTATTGTTAATAACCAATCATTTTGTATTTTTTCTAATACGTTTGTTTATAAAACGTTATTTACATTTAAAGATTTTTCACTATAAATTACAATTTTAAAATTATTTATATACTTACCGAACAGTATTATATATTATATTTAGTCACTAATTTTACTAGCCTTTAAAAGGGAAAGGTAGATTTGCCTTTATTTCAACATCGATTCACTTTCAGGAAGTGATTCAGTTTGAATTGCAAATTGGATCTTTTGTTTATGTCCAGTAGCTCTTTGTAGTCGTTAAACATCTTTACGTTAGAGTCTGTTTGCAAAACATATCGGACACTGGCGACAGCACAATAGCTAACAACTCTCATTAGTTGGTGTCTAGCCCCGGGCGGTCGTAACGGTGCAATTTTATGGATCTTGTAAGTTGAAAATTATATCCAAAAGTGTTGCAACCCTATGTTAATGACAAATTCAATTTGCAGATCTACGCAATCTTATATCTATGCGTTACCATTTGTAATATACAATGCTTCCCTATAAGCAACGGATTTACAGTAAAGTTCAATCCATTATCAGTGAAGGAAGATGTCAGACCCAAATCATTTGGTGCGTTGTTCGCGAAAATTCCTCAAGAGTCATCTCCTAAAGCAATAATAAGAAGGGAAATGCTTTCTAATTCATACATCCCTCTGGACCCTGACTTGGGGCCAGGATGTACAAATCAAATAGCCAGAATAATATATCCTTATACAACTGATTTTAACGGTTCAACGAATTGGGACAGTTCGAACGTTATTAATTTACCGATAATACGACAATCTTTCAATGAATACAAGATTTTAGTGGCAATGGCGCCTCCTAATGTGAAAATTGGAGGAGAAAATATGCCTACTATTGTGTATATAATATTTCCTGAAGACGGTACAAATGAATCAAGTTCTATGACAATACCTGCAATATATTTCGTCAATAAAGGCGATAGTCCCATAAATATTGAAAGGAAACAGGATGTTGATCCAATATTTATAGTGGACAGTAACCGTACTGTTACAGGCCTGAAGAGTAAAGAAATAGCGAAATTTGTTAAATTTAGAAATAAGTTGATAAACAAGTATGGGTATGATGTAGATAACTGATGCAAGTAAACTGTTTTTTATATTTGCTTGTTTTAATTTCCACGATTCTTGACTCCAATAAGGTTTTGCACCATAGACATGTTACTATTTTGTTATGTTACTTTACCTCAGATTTTTCATTGGGTGACTTAAAGAGAATTAGATGTGGTTTATATATTTCAATCAGCTGAATGATCTTAGCTGTTTCGTATGGTATAATCGCTTAATCTGATGGTGTACCTACTGCAAAAGCCTCTACATTTTAAAACTGAAAACACAGTCCTGGAAACTTAAAAGCTTTTTAATTTATTTGCCTTTGAATATGAAAGCCAACATGTTGATAAGACGACAATGTCGACATCATTACAATAACTTCTTATTTTCCAACACAATCACAGGAAAATTCTATTTTTATAATACTCCTATCTTCCTGCGAGTTTGAAATCACTTTGACATTCTGTATAAAGAGAAGTATTTCGCCAGTAATAGCGAAACAAAACTTAGACAAAACATTCGCTTAAGCTTCTTCGTTGAACTCAATGAGTTTATTGGAATGACAAATGCGCCATTGGCTTTATATATGCATTGATGTATATACATCAATGTATATATGCTATTAAGATGTGTTTGAAATTCAGATTAACAATAATAGATTCAAATGCGGACCTACGTAAACCAGATCGCACATTTAATAGCATTTAGCATACCTATAGCAAATATCATCATCATTGGCCTGTTACATCTAGATGGTTAAAACAGCGTAAACTGTTGGAGGTTGTTCTGAGACATTTTCTTTGATGGCTGTAGAGACCAATACGAGAAAGCCAAATCCGGCCACACGACATACATATATCAAACATACGGAGTGGACATTAGAGAAGGGGTGGTTAAAAGAACCTCAATCACAGTCGATGCAGCAGTCAGAAGGCTGTTCTTAATATAAATAAAATATTAAGAATTTTTAATTAATACGCATCTAATCGTGACGATTTAGGAAAACCATGATGTAATTGAGTGTCTGAACGGTGATCTCACTTACTCGTCTAATCACGTCAAGTTTCAACTGTTTTGCAACAATGCTGTTTCGGTGCATTACGTCTTGTCTTGACCAACTGTTCTGTGATCTTGACCACATTAGCAAAGAAAACCAATACTATGATGTTAGAAGTTAATTTTGGAATGAAATACAACAGAACAGCTTATTTTACTAGCGACACAGTTAGCTGAAGAAGTTAGATTATAGAGTCTAAGAAACTGGTTCGACTTCGTGTGTACCATCTGCGTTAACTGTGTAACAGGGCGCCAGAATCCTCCAGACGCTTTATATTTTCCAGGAATGGGAAGTAGCCCATGTGTTATTAAAAAGTTATTCCGGGAGAAAACTCCCGCTTTATATTTTCCCGGGATAGGAAGTAGCCTATGTGTTAATCCTGGATATGATCTACCCGTGTGCCAAATTTTATAGAAATCCGTTCAGTAGTTTTTGCGTGAAAGAGCAGCAAACATCCATATATCCATACTTACAAACTTTTGCGTTTATTATATTAGTTTTATATGGCTGACTGTACAATATTACAAATGTATAGTGTATTGCTTGTTGAACTATTTATGTCAAAGCTTACGTACTTTTAGCAAATGGGTCCGATAATGAATTGTTCTATGAGTGTTTGTGCAAATGAAGGTTGTGACGTTTCTAGGGTAGTCAAAGTGAACACGTTTAGAACAACTACTCACTCAAATAAATTAAGGTCTCTCGAACTGTTGTGTTCGTTATTTAAAACTAGGTATTAGGTAGAGGTACTCGCGGCTTCGCCGGCGTAAAAGCCTGTCCCTAAAACAAAGTACGACGCGACGACAGCGCCACCTACTAAAAAAATCAGATTAAAAGCATCCACTATTTCCCATGACAGCAAAATACGCAAATTCCATCCAAATCCGTTTAGTTGTTTCTCGGTTTACTTCTAATGTATGCAATCATTCAAACATACAATTTTTTTCACAAACTTTCGCATTTAAAGTAAAATACGCTACAAATTATTGTACTTTTAAAATATAATGATTACTTATCGAAATTAAAATCCCTGCAAAAATCTCGTAATATTCTAAAATCAACATTTTTTATTTTTTAAGTAGATATGTAATTGTTTTAGTATAAGATGCTACATTCTAGTGTTATGGAGCGAAGGAAGGTCAATAAATCGACAAATGTATTTCAATAATTATTTCAACTAAGCCGAAGAAGCATTGCGCGAAAAATTACAACTATTGCCACGCATTTACCGTTACTCGTAAATGGCGACGGTCAATTTAAAATTAATATTTTATATTAACATTAAATATCTATAAATTCATATTGCACAAAGTATTGGGGTCATGTCGCCTAATTAGATTTTTCTTCCGGTATATCACTACATAGTACTTGAAAGGTAGTATTTTTCTAATAATTGAGAATACTGCAATAAAAACAAAAACTCTAAGAATAAATTATAAGTAAGTATACCGCACAATGGACTTTCACATCTAGTAAAATCATTGATTAATCAAACCATCTATGATCTTTACAATATAAGTAATTAAGTTATTACTTTTTTATCGTTTTATTATTTATTGTACATTAAAATAGTGGTACAAATTCAAAATAGTCCCTGACAATTGCAGTATGTAGCGCCACGCGGCGCCGTTTAGTATTAGAATACCTCTAGAAGTTCAAATACAACTTGATACAAACTCCTGCCAACACGTCGCACACAAACACGCCCAATTGGGTTGCAAGTAAGTTAAGGAACTAAGCCCAACCAACTTTCGGATCCATATTGTCTGACGCTACGTGACCAAAATAGATTGAATGCATTTTTGCGATGACACTCTCACTCATATTAGTCATTCAACGTTCTCGTATCTCAAGTTACGTTACGGTCCGCGAACAACACAAATAATGCATTTCTATTGCATTTACCTCACTTTCATTCTTTATCTGCACACGCATCGATGTTTATATAAACGTTTCTTCCATTAAGGTATTTAAATACAGAATTTATATTTTGCACCTAATAGAAAAAAATTATCTTGCGATCTTGTCAACAGATCATTTTAATTGAGTTAGAAAGGTACTATGTGTTAGACTGTACGCCGCACATGATTTTCGCCCCATAAAAAAAAAACTGTCATATAGAAGTCTGTTCTTAGTCACTTACTACTTTGCTAAGTATTTATAAAAACTGACAGAAAACGTATCTTAGTAGTAGCTAAGATAATGGCCGGACTTAGAACAGTCTTTCTTTGAAATGTTTCTCTTGGAAAGGTATTTGTGCATTTAACAAGAATTTTTTTATCGTGCTTAGGTTGATGCTTCTAATAAAAAATACTGACATTATAATACTGATACTGATTATTCAAAGCCGCCTACGTTGATATGCGCGTTGCAACGCAGCTTCAATCAAGTAGGTGCTCAGTTTTGTGCCCAAAGTAGATCACATGATATATCGACAGTATTGCGCAATTTACCTATAACGAGAGACTTTTTCATCATATTAATTAACATGTACTTTACCCGCTGACATTGGCACCATTGCACTATCTCAACTTGAACCAATTACACTTTTTTTAAACCGTACAGCTTGTAAAGCATGAATAAGTGTAGTAGGCGAATATTAAATACACAATAAGCTATAGTCATAATGATAACTGGTACAAATCATACGTGACTGCCTCGGTGTCGTAGTCTTATTACGGTACGACTGCAGTGCTTTGGTATCAGGTTTGATCTCCGTGTTGGGTTTTACTACTCAGTGTTAGGCTAGGAATTTGGGCCTGATATGGCGATAGGCTCGCCCCTTATCACATTATGGGACGGAATGCGAAAAGCGAAAAGTGGATGCACTAGATGTGCCTCTGCTTAAATCTTCAGGGATAAAGAGACTAAGTTTTATGTATATACAAATCATACGTGACTACATATAGGTACCGATTATAGTTTCCAATGTACCTCCCATACAGCACAGGCAATCAGGCATTAGCTGTAGTTAACTCTAACACCTATAAGGACAAGAGATAATTACACGATAAGACAAATAGCCCAACCAGACCGTTCAAATAAGCAATCGTCCTTAATTACTGTTTCAGATACAAGCTTCTAAGTACTATTGTCAATGTCCTCTTAGGATGGCATTGCCGAGATATTACTTTAACATGCTATTCTAATCAATACGTTGAAATTGTGTTATACTTCTCTATCATAAATTCGGGTTCAGTAAATGTATAACGCCACGAGTAAGTGCGAAAAACTTTATTAGCTTAGTTGATTTAGTGTTTATTACACTTGAATAGAAATGGGATTCAAAGAACATGGAGATATTTTATGGTTAATCTCAACTCTCAAGGGTTGTCGAATTATATAATGTATATTGGAATTAATGTGAGGATCTGTTATGCATTTTTGCGCCTCTGTATCGAAACGGCTATAACGGTAAGTTTCTTGCCCTTTCTTCTCTGGTGGAAATTGCTTTTGAAATTGGTGGTAGAATAAAAATTGACTCAATTTAAATACTGTTTAATTGTCCTTTGGATTCGACTAAATTATTTAAGTCCTATCGTATGTTTATAAAAGAACTCAAGTTTATATGATATAGCTTTGGCTGCGATTCCGTACGCTGTTATTCCACCTGATGTATCATGCTATTTTGTAAAATAATTAACATGAGTTCGATTCTAAAAAGTAATAAAGTTCGGGAAATTCTCAGTAGATATTTGGCTGAGAAAGTTCTTATTTTCACTGCCATGTTTATTATGACGCCTATTTTCTTTGAGCCACTTTACTAAACTTTACATTTAAAATAGAACAAATAATCAGAGGATGATATTTACGTGGGATTATAATATGAAGTCAAAATGGGAGTGTGTTACACCTCTGGCTGCCTCGGAAAAGGCTTGATGATATATTCTATGTAGGTAGGTAGGTAAAACAAAAAAGGACTTGATACCGCATGATGTGACTGTGCTTTTTACCCATTTATAATTGTCAGCGATGCGATAGCCACACCACTTTACGCACGACACACCACATTACTTTCACCGGTTGCAATGCTTTAAATTCTATCTTGCGGATATTATAAAAGCGTTCTTAATATTCGACTGAGATATAAGAGCAATCCTTTTATAGTTTTATGCCGGCTAATGGAGTGATTAGGTAATAAATAATTGGTAATGTTCTCAGCGTGCTATCAGATGATATCAGTGGCAAACGGTCATGGAGATTGGTGGCCTGTTTGATACATTAAATCACTTGAAGGTAAAGTTTAAACCCTGACTCATACAAAGTAAGTTTCTCGAAACTCGTTTAGTTACGAAATCACACAAAGAAGGACAATTGCGAATAAAACATTCGAATATAAATCCATATGTTGCAAAATCACGAGATTAAAAATGCGTACAAATCATGGATCTAATGGAACTCACGAACCGAAAGGTGTACAATGCAAATAATTATATGTATGTGCATAGTCATATTATATAATAATACTTGCGTGCATTTATTTGTGTCTAAAATTCGTTTTGTTAATATCCTGGTCATAATTACTAAAAGTGATTTTAATGTGGAATTAAAACATTCCCTATTACGGCAACACTGCACGTGAACATTGGATTATGTAATAATTTGAATTCGTTTTACAAAGCGTCATTGCAAAAATACTTAGCGAATTTTTTACGGCTTTGCAGTGTGTTCCAAAGTTATTTGACGCCTCAGAACCTTTGCAGGTTCTATTACTGAAAAAGTGGCAGTTTGCAATTCTTTATGTGGAAAGTTTGCTTTTTCTTTATACCGCGCCACTGCCGCGTTCAGGTGTGTTGGCACAAACTTAATAGACGCTGGAACTCATGCTAATGTAACTAGTTTTCAAGTAGGTAACTGTTTTTTTTACTTAAGTGTGTTCATGTTGATTACGCTGTATGTTGAAAACGATACCGCATCTAATAAAAATGTGTTATATAGTCACTCTTAATATCTCTCTAATAAGGTGGTATATCTCTTTACTGGTGGTAGGTCTCTCATATGTACCTAAGTGTCCCTCTGGGTGGGTACCACCGCAATGTATATTTTTACCGCCAAGTAGCATTGTGCATGCACTGTTGTGTTTGGTTTGAAGGACATTGTAGCCAGTGTAACTACTGGACATAACGAGACTAGGCATCTTATATCTCAGGATGACGAGCTCAGTGGAATACCAAACAGTACTTTGTAACTCAAGGTGCTGTATGGTGTTGCTACTGTTTATGGGTGGTTGTATCACTTACTATCAGGCGAACGGCATGCTCGTCTCGTCCTGAGACATCATTCAATGCAATAAAAAAAGGTATGAAAGATGATATTATTTTCCGTATAATAGATAATACGACGGTAAAAAAGAACTTATTTATAAAATTATTTAAATAAGTTTTTTTTAAATAAACTGGCTATAGTAGGGGAGACCGGGGATAGTTGACCAAATTTCGGCTTGGACGCTTATAATTTTTTTGTTTTAGTATACAATGTCAAAAAAACCTATAGGTTCGACAGGTAAACTAATAAGCTTTCAAAAGAAATACCAAAAACCTCGCGATTGTTTATTACATAGTGTATAAAAGCCATTTCGTGGAACAAGAAAATCATGTCAACCTACCCCATGCCAGGGGTCGGTGGACTATTTACTTGGGGTAAATTGACCTACGAAGTGATTGGGATAAAATATGGCAGTAAAATAAAAGAAAACACAACAAATACTTATTTACTATTATCAGTGTGCCTTATTGAGACAGAATGTCAGTAATATTTACGTAATTTACATATAATTTGTCACTTTTTGTACGATATTCGTTACTGAGGCGGAAACAAAGATCATACCACCAGCAGAAGATTTACTGTTTCGATTAGTTATTATTTTGTAAATTGACATGGTTTTAAAACAACAAACTTTTGATAAATTTGACAAAAAAACTCACTTTATTCCATGTGAGGAATATTTCGATTATTACGTAGTACATTTTCTAGGTAGTCAACTAGCCCCAACACAAAGTTTGTCTACCAGCCCCAAACAACTTTTTTAAATTTCAACCACATGTGAGTACCTTAAAACTGTGTCGAAATCTAAAAAAATTACACTAAAATAATCATCAATAACCAAACTCTTACTTTAAATTGCTTAAAATTACATAGCATCGAGTATAAAGGCTTCAATACAAATAATATTAAGGCGTAAATAATTACTCATAGGTATCATTTTTCGATAAATCGTTTTTTCTCCCGGATTACGTGCGCCCGCGGTGCCGCGTTTGCAGTGAAGGTTCGTAAACAGTTAACGGTTTTTCGTGTATATTAGGACAACGCAACACTTTAAAATAGCTCGAGTTATTGCCGGTTATTCATCCTGCCCCTATCGCCAACCATCCCCGGTCTCCCCTAATTCTACATTGGTTATGAACTTCAGGTGATCTTACATCGCAAGCTTTATCACAAAGATAAGTTACCATCCACAAGATTTCTCACCTTTTATTTGCAAGTACTGGATGCTGTTGCAAGTCTTACATAAAATCTGTTTCGATAAGACATCAAAGGGGAAAGTAATGCTAAAGTGCCTTTGTGTAACAGAATATACTCCCGCATACCTGAAGTATGGGGTAACAACATCGAGCTTAACTTGGAAAGGACAAAATTATATTATACCTTTCTCTAGCTGTTAAATTATCTACATTAGGCTACTTTATTTAAATTTTCAAAACTGCAAGAATATATTTTCATACTCGTATTTTTTTGGTTCAAGGATACATTGTATGACTCATGATTCTTACATGAATTGCTTACAAGAGACGTAATATTGGTCCAATTTAGAAATCCATATTAAAGACCCGCACAACAAAAGCTGTTTCACAATTCCTTCGACCTGAAATAGAAATGTGGGCATAACACGTTGCCGTATCTAGGTATATGATGCAATTAGCTTCCCGTATTCTAAATTATTGACATTAATAACAAATATGTACACGTTTTAGAAGCCAGCAATAATTAATTTGTTGATACGTTTCAATTTCCCAATTAAGACAGTTATCGTCAGTGCCGGATTAGCCCACAAGCAAATTAAGCAATTGCTTAGGGCATCACGTCTTGGGGGGCACCAGAAACAGCACAAAGAAAGTTTAGCACATAAAAGTAAAGCTGTTTGAAAATCCGCGCGATTAAAGACTGATGTTAGTTTACTTATGGTAGGGGGGCCCCACAGGCGTGAGTTGCTTAGGGCATAAAGTTGTCTTAATCCGGCACTGGTTATCGTATTAATTGTATAATCAAAAGTGGGAGCCTAACACCCGTGTTCACATATGTTATTTTCATAAGTTTAGAACTACGTCATGCTAAAGAGTCTCCATACCATCGCTATGCGTACGCTTAGAAGGGGGCACCGTGATTGGTTGACGTTGTGACGCGACTTTATGTTTGATTGGCTGCCAGATAAGCAGAGTTACGAAAACCTATGAAATTGGTGACCATGTGCGTTGGGCGCAGTATGAGTTAGAGAATTGTTCGTGAAATTGAGTGTTAAGCTGTGATTCCGCAGAACGCGGCAGACGGCAGACGGCAGACGGCAACGGCAGACGGCATGCAAATGACGCGCGGCCATGCCGTCTGCCGTTACCGTCTGTCGTCTGCCGCGTCCTGCGGAATCACAGCTTTAGTGTCACGACACTTCTGCTTCCTTATTTTATATTATCCTACTAATATTATAAAGGCGAAAGTTTGTAAGAATGTCTGGATGTATGGATGTTTGTTCATCTTTCACGCAAAAACTCCTGAACGCATTTCGATTAAATTTGGCACACAGGTAGATCATGCCTTGGATTAACACATAGGCTACTATTTATCCCAGGAAAACATAAAGCGGGACTTTTATCCCGGAAAAACTTTTTAACGCGGGCGGAGCCGCGGACAAAAAGCTAGTACAAAATAAACTTATAAACTTCAAACAGAAATAATCTTTTCTTTAGTTACATTTCTATAGAGATTGACCCATTTTCATTATTAATTTCATTTTGTTTCTCGGTGATACACTTGACTTCTGTGTGAAGGATTTATCCAAATCCAGAGCTTCTGTAATATAACTTTCATTATTTAGCGCAGGGTGTGAGTATTTATTGAATAATAAGTTACTACTCACTACCATATGAATAATAGAAAAGAGACAATACAAGAATCAATAAAATAATATACGTACCTATGTATGAAATACTCTAGCGTGTCATCACATGCTGGAAGTGAGCGGAGATTTAAATGATATTATGCCATAGTAACACAATCTTGCCGCTCTGTTTGTAACAATACCTACCTAACAGAATGTTGAAACTCATGCAATAATATCATCAATAATATAATTACTATATATTAATAATAACAAGGTACGATTAATGAAGCTAACACAAGATAAGAATCAAGTGAAAGAGCGTTTCAAAAGCATAAGCGCTTCAACATGAAAAATAAAGAACTAATGTAATTCCATTCGTGTCGTTTCAGTTCGAATTAAGATTAAATGAAATGCTGTCCCAGTGCTCGAACAGCGTAGACTACTAACAATTACACCAAATGTTTCTTTCAAATCATTCCAATTCGGTCGTTATTCTATTTAGTACAAATGAAGTCCATTTGGGAAATGTTAAAAACGCATTCTTGCATTCTTTACGAACTCTGGCAAATCGTGATGATAATAATTAAAAAAAGCATTCGTCTATTTTATTCTAATTTAGCACGATGAATCACAAACGAGGTTTTCTTAATGAAATAGTTGCACCATCTCCGGTCGATATGATCTTCACAATATACCATATTTGTTGGCTATTTAGAAAAATGTAATCGCCTCACCTTGCCTCCAAAAATATGTTAAGAATTACTGCGATTACTCGATATGGTCAGAATGTGTAATCGTTGCCATATTTTTGTATGAACTTTATTACTCAGAACTCAGTTTTGATATAAGGCAATCTACTTAATAACTATTGAATTGGCCAATTTGAATATATGTTATTAGTTTTATTATATCTTGTTTAACGATAATATCTCACATGCCATACATCAATGTAATCTTGGGAAACAATGATAACTTGTTTTTGATTTTATGTTTGTGTCCTGCCGGTAGGCACGTAGGGCGTAATCACCAATATGGGTTTGTATGTGGATGTAGATACATTTTGGATGAGAAATAGTTATTGTAGTTTACTGTCTACCTTTCTGTTCCTCTTGTAGTATAATATATTGAATTTGGCATGAACTGGCTGTGAATTTTTGCCTTGGTTTCCACTGTTTCCTATACAGTTTAGTTTTTAGTAAATAGACAAGATGAAAACAAGAGAAATAGCAATGGATAGTGGATACATAGGTATCGGCAAAGATGAAGCTTATTTCTTAGGGTAGGGGAACGAGGGGCTGGCTCTAATATTTTTATAGAAAAAAATATATCTTGAGATCAACTTGTATAATTATTGTTAATCATACTACATAACATACATACTATGCAATGTAATGAAATGACTACTGAAATTCAATTTGGAATACGTTGTGTCAATTATATTACTATAGAATATATTACTGTAATTGCATTCTTATTTACATTTTTTATTCACAGCTGAGGGTGAACATCACCCTCATTGTTATTATTTCTAAATGGAACAAGTTTGTTGCAATTAGTGTATGTTTATTTTATATACGTTTAGTGTAGGTACACTTTCATCTAGAATAATTTAAAATTTGATAAACGGGGGTACCTTATGAGATAATATATTATTTTGATTCTCTAATTCAGAATATACGTAGGTGTTACGGGTATGACATAATGATGAAATGTAGCTCTACATCTGATTTAAATGTATAGATTTGTCTTATGGGTTCCAACTTTGAGAAAATAGAAGAAATTGCGACTATCAGCTAATTTTACTTTCAAATATTTAATTTAGTTACAATGTGCATTCCACATTATTATGCATATAGCTTGATGTAATTGGTATAAGGCGTACTTTCCTATTGCATTGTGTGAAGTCGAAAGGACATTTCTTCAGATATAATATACCATTAGCACGCGATATAGCGCTCCAATATTGGTTTTACCGAGTGGTAGGATAACGGTGTACTCATTAGCAATCTGCTTCATACGTTGAATAGTATGCACTAATGTTTAGCTAATGTGGTATCGTCAGCAAATACGACTCATTTAGAGTCAATCTTACCTCGCTGTATGTGGATCTACCTAGGAGTTGAGTTCTTTAAATTAACTCCATCATACCTTATATATACCGAACACAACCGGCATATTGGGTAATTTTCTGATTGCCCATTCAAATAATGACGAGCACTGGTGCCGATGTCCATTCACCCACCAAAATTAATGTGTATAAAAATTCTTGTAAAAGTAAACTTGTTCGTTACATAAATGTTTTGTATCGAGAGCACCACACCCGTGTACCTTATATTTTGTTCTAAAGTTGCATAAACGGTAAGACACTGTGAGAGGCGGCAATGATATTGCTACCGCGTTGAACACACACGTGGTTACCGAGATAAGTGAAATGGAGTCAAAATTCACAGTAGGGTTGCAGAGAGCGGGGTTCCGAGGAGAGCGAAAGTGGATTAACCACAAGTGTCAGTTTTGGTTCGCGCCGGTCGAGTCCGTCAACTTTGAGCAATTTATTACAAGTTTGTGAACGTCTGTCATTATGTCGCTTCAGATACTAAGATTACACTGAAATATGACCATTTTGAGTGTTTGCCCTAGGAGACTCTGTGTAATGTTACTACATATAATGTATTTGCCTTATTTAGATTTACTTTGCTAATATTGCAATTTAGCTTGCTAGTGATATACGGATAAGATTATGATAAGACGAAGATGACACATCGCGAGTAATATTATTTCAAAAACATAGTTATATTATGAAGAAAGTAACCCAATTAGGACAGTTTTATGACAAATAAATGACACGTAAATGATGATGAATCATCATCATCAGCCACATGACGTCCACTGCTGAACATAGGCCTCCCCCAAAGATTTCTAGACGGACTCGTCAAAAGCGGTCCGCATCCAGCGCGTTCCTGCGACCTTTATCAAGTCATCGGTCCACCTTGCGGGTGGGCGGCCGACGCTGCGCTTGCCAGTACGTGGTATCCGCTCAAGAATTTTTTTTCCCCATCTGCCGTCAGTTCTTCGAATTATGTGCCCTGCCCATTGCCACTTCAGGTTGCTAATCCGCTGGGCTATGTTTATACAACCACGCCACCATGTCGGTCCCAGTACAAGAGGCAACAGAGCTCGAAGGTTATTCCACTACACAGAGGCGTGAGACAGGGAGATGTTATCTCTCCGAAACTGTTCACTGTCGCGTTGGAAGATACCTACAAGCTCTTGGATTGGAAGGGACTCGGCATCACCATCAATGGCGAATACATCACACACCTTCATTTTGCCTATGACATCGTTATATTGGCAAAATCGCTGGAACATCTCAGCATAGTGCTCAGTGACCTCAACCGAGATAGCTTAAATGCACACAAATAGGGTTAGGTACATGTTTGATAGTAACAAAAGTGACTCAGTAGCTTATCTAGATTAGTTGGCACCAAGTATTATCAGGTATGGTGGCAGACCCTCAGAAAGCCCTTTACATTTCCGTTGGTTTTTAAGTAATTTACTAAATCCTTTTATTCTTCACTAATTAGTAGAGTAGAGAGTATAGTATTTAAGTGTTTTTTATTACATACGGCTGCAGATTATACAGATAATTCGGTATATTTTGCTAGTGTGTCGATAATGCCATGCGATTACAGCTTTCGATATATCGAAGCGTAACCGTATTACGTAGTTTCAAAAGACAATAGACATTCGCAACATAATTGACTGCGTTCTATTGAATTGTAGAATTACGTAAAATGAGAACCATATGTAACAAATCTTTAGTAATATTTGGGTGAGGCTGATTGTTTGAGTGATAAATTACTCCACATAACATAGCAGTTAGTTGTTCTGACCAATGAAAGTAACGCGACTAGTTTATATACATTTCTGACTGCTATGATGGATTGACGATGTATGCGGTTCATTATACAACAACGACGCACTGGTGCCAATTATAATATTTAAATGAGAATGTGTTATTATCGCCTGTTATCCTCTTTCTTTGTTAAATACTGCATGGTAGTAATCAGTTTAAACTGGATAAATACTCATTTTTATTTCTAAATAGCTCGTTGTTTTACCTGCATGAAAGAATTGCAATATAAAAGACTACATTAACTGAAAAGCAATTGAAAGTCCCGGCGAAATGTGCAACCGTTTTAGAGATTAACTCGGATAAACAAACTAGGGATGGTACGTAGGAACCGGAGTGGGAACCGGAAGTTTTAAATCTGACTATTCGGAATCAGAATCGGAATCGAAACTGGGGTAGGAGACGAAGTATTACATTTTGCTATATTCACGTCAGCTACACTAAAGTAATTCCATATAACTAGGGCTGCCATCATTTAAATTACCGACGCCGGATAAACACGAAAAAATCCCGAACATTTGGGTGAAATATGAGTTTTTCCCCGGACACTTCTGAAAAAATATTTTGCCGTGTCTTATTAAATGCCGGTTATTATGGATGAATTTTTAACTAAGATTTATTTTAATTTATCGCTTATCTATAAACAAAAATGGATTTCCCCTGACAACGAAAGTGTCCGGGTTACACCCGGACAATTTTTAAGAAGCCCTGTCGGACGGTCCCCGGACCTCCTCAAACTAGGACAAATCCAAATGAAGCGTTATATGATATAACGCTTGATTTTGAAAAATTATCACCAAGATAATACACAACAAGCAGCTAATAAATAAATCCGACAAACATTACAGGTTAATGAAGGCTCAAATCAAAACTAACAACTGATTGAACGGTGAATGGGATTGCAAGGCGATTCGCTAGACAAGACAAAACTTGTCCGAACACGTTTTGCTAGCGATCGATCACTGCATTTGATATTCGTTATAACTTCCGATCCAAAATTAACGAAACCGAAATCAAAATCTAGAAGTGTAATATCAATTGGAAGTTCCGACGAATCGGAATCGGAATCGAAGTTCCGTAACATCCCTAAAGCAAACAGACAGAATAACGTGTTTAGGTTTTGGTGACGCACGAATAACCAAATGGCCTTTCATTTTATTAATTTTAAACTTCGTATTGTTCAGCGTAAGTGCTGAAAACAAGAATTTTATGCCGTGAAACAAGGTAAGTACTCTAGATTTTGATTGGGTAAGCAATTAGCTTTAAGAGTGGGTTGCAGAAAATAACTTTAACAGCAACAAAGATCTAACCAATTGTCAAAGCAATTTTCGGGTTGCATAAATTGACAATAGTCAAAATCACGTCCTGAATAACAGTAACATTAATCGCTCAGTTTCGGGCGGTTAATGTTAAAGTTACGGTTAGTTTTCGTAATCTGTGTGTATAGTCTGTAAAGTTGATTGTCATTTATCAAACGATTTACAATAATAACATTCTATGCCATATTTTTATACAAACACTCTGTTAAATACTTACGTAAAATGTCTAGTACGCGAAATATTGTGGGAAGCAAGCTCTAGCGATGATAGCGATTCTGATAGTGGTAGACCCACTAAACTCCAAATAGTTTGGTGGAGCAAAAAATTTCGCTGAAATTCTACGATAGAAACAAAGAGGATGTAAATACTAGCTACCTACGTAATAATAGAAATTTGAATAATTAAATGATATTTCATCAAGATTTGATAGTTATATTAAATCATCGCCATTGTTAAAATATTACTCATGCAAGTTTTTGGGGTGACTCGTTTACCTTTAACGACCATGGTGCAACTATGAACAAACGAATTGGCAATTTCAGTAGTCGTTGTTACTGTCACTGCTAAAGTTAACTTTAACGGTAACTCTAACGTCAGATTTTATGCAATCCACCCTAAAAATAAAAAATAACGGTTGCTTCTTCAACCGTATAATAATAGCTTTTAAATTCCCCCTTTTAGTCCTAATTAATACATAATATCTTTATCTGGTAAACGCATGTCGCTTTAAGATTATTTTAATAGCAATAATTATCACTGTCACTACGATTTTACAATTATGGGTGGTAAGACATTAACTAGTATACGATTGCTCATATAATAGATATAATAGCTTTTTTGGTCCACGGCTCATAAACAATAATCACACATCGCGCCTTTATCCCCATATCCCCAGACGTGCATTCTGGGGACCCACTTCTCGCCACGTGTGTTCGTTCCCATGATGTTATAGGTGGCGAGACTATCGACATATCAAGCACAAAATATACTTGAATTCGCACTGAGCGGAAAAACCCAATATCCCTTTTGTGATTTGGGATTTGAATCTGGGGCTTAAGCCTTTTGGTCGCATCGTGCACTGAATACAACTGCAACATCGAGGTAGGTGACCTGTACGGTACTGACTACTGATCCTGTACGATGGGTAAGGTGCGTTATTACAATGAAATGCAAAATGATACACATATAAAAATCTATAATGAATCATCGGTTGTTACTTTCCTGATGGAAGAACGAAACATGTAAAGTCTGCATACTGCCATGCAATGCAATACAATCGGCCCTGTATTATATACTGCCCCCTACTGACCACGGGCCTCCTCTGCAACTGACTGGGTTTAGGCCTTAGTTCACCATGCTAGCTTGGTGCGCGTTGGCAGACTTCACATACCCTCGAAATTTTTATGGAGAATTTTCGAAAAGTCAGAGGTGTGTGCCTTGGGTTTTGAACCTCCAGATATTGTCTGGGCAGACGATTCTATTCTCAACTAGGCTATCGTCTACTAATTCAGACATATGCAAAGCACTAGCTAGTGGCTTGCACTACTAGCCGATTACACAAATATTGGTTTGAACTACAGGGATCGAGGCTGCTTCTCGTTCCACGTGTTAATTGTAAGCCAATTAATTGAGGAAACTAATTCAATGAGTCGAAATACGACATCAACTATAATAAGTAATTTGTGCGAACGGCGGATAGTGTACTTGCATGAACATTAGTCACATTAGGTGTTATACTGATTTTAAAAATGGTTAACTAGGTTAATAGTAAATAGATAATTGTTATTTAAATATTACGATAACATTCATTCATATACGAATAACCATCGATTTGCGTGAGTTACGTGAAAATTAGCATTGAACAAACAAATATATTTGTTGCTCCCTAATATTAAATGATGTGGATGTTAACTCGATAATGAGTATTCATAAATGTAATAAGTATTCTAAATCTTTTATGTATCTATCTGCCACCACAAAAGTAATTTTACTCTTTCATTTAAGCCCATAATAATTTGTATCAAATGTTACCTAAATTGGTATCACAACAAAATGCTATTAAAAGAATGAAACTAATATGTTGTAACTATATTTTGTTGAATGCTTATTCATAAAGCTTGTAAAAGTATAGTACCGGAGTGCTTATTAATTATTATATAAAGAAAATTAAACCTTATTTGGATATTATAATAATATCTATTGATTACTTATTATTTATGTTGTTTCGAAAACTTAAGACGGTAATATCTAATACCCATAAAATGTGTACTATAAGCGAAGTCCGTTTCTTTTAAGTATAGGTTATTTGGAAATAATTGTGGAATTTGAAAGCATGGCCTTGAATAATCAGGCGGGCTGGTAAACAGAGACTAGGTAGCTGAGGTTCATATTACGCCATTGACAGAATTAAGAGGAAAACCATACGTAGATTCTAACTACCCAACAAATAATGTATGTAACACTCGGTTCTACATTATTAACTTTGCGACCCCTGTCCACAACTTCGTCTGCAGAGTAAGATCTATCCTAGCCTGTTATACTCTTCCCTGTATACACTCGTGAGTCGTGACACAGAACAAAAGAGACGCGTGTGCTTCGTCTTCCCCTGTGTTCATCTATCCCAGACTTATTCAATATTATGTTAAACAAAATAAAGCTTAATATTTTATGCTATAAGATTTTGAATCCAGTACTTGGTTTTGGTTTAATATATTAACGAACATTTGAGTGAACAGAAAAACGTAAAAAGTAAACAAAGGCTTTTTGATATTTTTATTGTCGTCTTGCCGGTATTTAATTTTTTCAAAAACATTTTACGTGCATTCACACTAAATCTGCGATTTGTTGTATTTATACTTAAGTATACAGAACGTGAACAAAAACCTAAAATTTGCGAACATTTGATACAGTTCAAATTGTAAGACTTTTTTATTACGATCGTTAATATGTATAATCGCATAATCGATTAGTTGGCTAACCCAAACTAAACTTTTTATGAGTGTCCATATTATTTTGCTATCAGAAATACATTTAGAGAACGGCAACTAATCTGTGAATCACAATCAAACTTTATTACAAATCTTCTGAGTTTGATATAAACGCACAGCGTTCACTATGTCGACCTAATGGTTTAATTAATTCATGTCCGTTAATGGTAGTATGGTATGCCTAATCTTCCATTCAATATGCGTTTTAAAGTAGACATCAGCAACATGAAAATGCTAGATTTAATTATTTTTTCTATTTATATGTTCAAGCTAATGTTCGTACTCTATCAAACACAATTTATCATTAAAGTAACAGTTTTTAGTTATTATATTCAAATAAAATTTACGCATTGATATTATGTGTTTTTTAATACATCAATATTGCGTGTCATTTTTTTTTATATTATTTTGTTTTTACAGTCATCTTGTGTAGCAGTTTACATGCGATGCCGAGGATATGACACAAAGGAAAATACAAGATTTCTAAACCGAGTTAAGTAATCGTCAATTTTTTATAATTACAATGCTGTTCACGAATTCACCGTACGGCGCTTTTGAAAGGGGATTTAGTCGGTCGCTACCCACATTGTGTGAGATATAATATGTAAATTCGTATGCAGAATTGGGGGCCAAGGTGTGTGTGTCTGACTAAGATTGGCATTTCTTCGTGCACACGCATATTTTACTAATGTTGGCTCCAAAATTAATGTTTGTACATAATATGAAAATTATACATAAAGTTAAGTCTACCTGCGACTATTATAAATAGTACCGAATATTCATACATTAGTACAGTGTAATGTTATTTAAAAAAATGTAATTTGAGATGATTATAATTTAATAAGAAGCGGGAAGAATGCAGATACTGCATATTGTGACGGTAAACAGCGTTAAGTGTCGTATCTCGAAAAATCCAACTTTACACTAAAGCCAAAAAACGATTTAAATAAATCATAACACGTAAATTTATGAAGATAGAAAGTTGAGATTTGGAACATAGATTCGTAGATCTAAACCTTCTTTACACAGTTAACCGGAATATTCTAAAGTACTACTTCATTGATTTTATACTAGTTACAGAAATCGATGTTTTAATGTCGAGCAGCAGAAATGTTTTATTTGTGAGGTGAAATGTATGACCAACTAAAATACATATAGATTTCAATGCGATGGATCAGCTGTATCTCAAATATAAACAACGCGAAAACATCTTACATACAATCAGTATCATAAACGTTATAAAAATAAAGTGCTGTATCTTTCACTAAACGCTTTTCTTTTCAAGAACGTAATGACAAAAAAAATAATTAAAGAACCAAAAACAAACAGCAACTTTTCTATTTAACTCAAACTCTATTCGTATCCTGTTGTTTGGAGCTCAGAAGCCCCGCGCACCGAACTACGCTTTTGGCATCAACGGCAGTGACTATCCCGCCCTCACACCCGCCACTGCAACTCCTGTAAGCCAGGATCAGCAGTGACACGCATTTTATGATACCGAGCGGTGAAGCTCGGTGAATCTCATGGAACACTAATCTGTCTTTAACCCGCAACGAAATCAATTAAATAGGAAGATAGAGAGGAGTTGGAAATATTCGGCGTTGACGGCAGCTTATTGTCTACTTTCCACGCTATCTTTCATCAGGGAGATCGCAACAATGTATTCAAATATAATACAAAATTGAAGACCGGACAGCCCCCTACCATCCACCCGCGACCCCTGGTGGCCCCTAAGAGTCGTCTTTTAAGACAGGTAGGTACCGTACCGTACCGCGGTTTACTTCTCCAATCCACACGTTGGAGACGCCAGTCAGTCGTCGGCCTGACGCCTTACACGTCTCCTTTGGTGGCGGTGGGAATTTTCGCGCTCCCGATCCCTTCTGGCACTTTCCTTCTGCGAGAGGACCACCTCGCGGAAGAGAGCAACCGCACGCCATGAGCTCTGGCTGCCGACCATTGAAGTGACCACGGCAGGCAGTGAGAGTTCTCCTCTGATGACTGCTCTGAGAGCGCAGTGCTCTTCGTCCCAGGCTGCGCCAAACTCCAATATGATCCCCGACCCGGGGATCGAACCTGAGACCTCAGCTTTGCAGTCGTACTGTAATACAACTACGCCACCGAGGCAGTCAGTCGTTTTATTGTTGTATTTAGAAGCAATTCGCATTTTGACAATAATTGTTGATATAAAAATATTAAGTAGTTATTATGTTGAATAGTTCTCATCACGTAAAAAATAGAGACTAATAAGTAATCAAATAGTAGGTACACATATTATGTACAACATATGAGGGTTCGAAGTTTTCCATACAACTTTTCGTTAGTAATATTATTGTTAATTTTATTTTGCCATATTTAGGCATTATTAGTTCGCGAAACATTTGTGCCAGCTAAATAAAACCTAAAATCTACATGTCTGTTTCGCTCATTTATCCAGTATCCATTTATTTATCTTATCTGGTCTAACGAACTTGAACCTAATTAAGTAAACTGTAAGAGAAAAATCCTTCATTAGACTATCTCAGGCCGTGCACGATTAACCTTATTCTAGTTGTGTTGAAACGCTCCTTACATTTAAATGAATTCAAACATACTATACTCCGTCCAACCATTTATTGAACTTTTGACATATGCACGCCCATTTTTTTTTTAATTATTGACAAGGAATCGAATGAGAATCGAAAACAAATATTTGACTACTTTGTGGACGCCATTTTTTCTTTTTCATAGTGAAGCAACTTACTCTTCAGCTCCGATATTAATTATCGATCGATATTCGTTAAGCCCGCTGATTGTGTAACAAAGAGAATTCAAAATTTTTTCATTGAAAAATAAAATGTGGCAGCGTAAATTAAATATTTTCTTTTGATATATGCGTAAGTATATGATAATTGATAACTAATAAAATAAACTATTAAAGTTAAATATTGACAAAAGTTCTATTGAATATAGAATATATACCTACATAACAAACGTATGTACAGAAAATATATTAATTTACACGCTTGGGCATGTTTAAAAAACAATACAAAATGTTGAGCAATAATAACATTTCCATGTGTTAATCGATCAAAACTTCTTCATAAATTAAATCGATTGTTACAAGATATCGAATCGGTAACGCATTAGTACATTCCCAATTGATTAGAAACCGAACTGTCAAAAGTTGAATAAATGGTTGGACGGAGTATAATCGATAATACAACATTATGAACCCTAATAAATATGTTTGCGTCAATGCAGTGAAACATAATTTCTGTGTTATTTATTTAGATTTTATGGTACAAGTGAAATTTCTTATAAAGTACCCCATCAGAATGAATGGCCGTTGGCAACCGATCAAGTATTAGGTTAAGCAGAAACCGATGGATGTTACTGCAATGCCTAAACTTATGTCGCAAGCGTACGAATTTATCCAACGAGCTAGCTTATTTTGGCAAATGTTTTATGTTTGATTTTATGGTGGGTGTACCCGGCATTTTATTGTGAATAAATACAATGAGGGAGAAGAAGGAATTTAGAATATTTTGGGACGTACAGTGATTGTCGGTCCGAACAGAAATCTGGACAAATGACAGCGGCGATTACACCCGGTTATAAATTAAGCTATGCAGCATCACAAAGTCAGATTGCGTGTTTGGGAGACCGCTTGTGGACAACTTGAATATTGTTAGTAGGGATTGTGCGTTTATATAATTTTATGCTATATGTTTGTTGTACCTCGGGTTTTATTCGATAAATCATTGAATGAACAGTAAGAGAGTAAAATAATATATATTTTTACTATAATTATTAAAATATGTTGTACGAAATAAAGAGTAATAGCTCAATATTAGTAGTTGCCCTTGACTTTAATCAGGTGAATTACTTAAATTGACTGCCTCGGTAGCGTAGTTGTATACGGTACGACTGCAATGCTGGGGTCTCGGGTGCGATCCCCGGGTCGGGCAGCTAGATAATTGATTTTTGTAATCAATATTAGCTCGGAGTTTGGACTTTGTGCCCGATATGGCGATAGACTCGCCCCCTATAATATGTCGTGGGACGGAATACGCACAGCGAAAAGTGGTTGCCCTAGTTGTGCCTCTGCCTACCCCTTCGTGGATAAAAGGCGTGGGTGTATGTGAATTACACAATTTTTATAAGTATTCTCTTATAACTTACTAGCTTGTGCCCGCGGCTTCGCCCGCACGAAAGAGTTTTTCCTGGATAAAAGACCCGCTATACATTTTCCCGGGATAAAGAGTAGCCTAAACCTTCTAAACCTAAACCTAAGCCTAAACCTAGCTAAAACCTTCCCAGGATCTCGAACTATCTCCATACCTTCCACCGTAAATCCGTTCGGTAGTTTTTGAATTTATCGCGTACAATCTTTGTCACTCCTTTTTACTATTTGAAACATTGGCCAAATTAAATTTACGTATGAACTTCATGGCCATCAAAAGATAGTAGTTATGAAACTGCAAGTAGTTTCGAAATGTAGTAAAAATAAAATACCTCTTTGTTAGAATGAAAGAAACGGGGACTGCAAAAGTCTTAAAGGTAAGACAAAAATACCTTTGCTGCAAAATGTTCGCGTATTATGTGTTTTTACTAGAGCATGGCAAAGCCGAAAAAGGTCACGAAGAGCTTCTTTGAAATTGTTTATGGACAGTTAGCCGCATAAGTAATTTTGAATTTGTTCAGCTACTTTTGTGGCAGACTGTACATAGACTTAAACGTGTCATGCTTATATCTTAACAATTTTAAAAGGCAGACTTAACTAAGACACGTGTGACATAGTAAATTCTAGTTATATAGATCAATAGATCGATTTAAAACATTTCTAAACTTAAGTCGTACGTAAATCTATATTAATATTATAAAGAGAAAAGTTGTAAGTTTGTAGGGGCTAATCTCTGGAACAACTGAATCGATTTTAAAAATACTTTCACTAATAGGAAGCTACATTACTCTTGAATGCTATTTTTTATTCCGGGTAAACATTTATCCCGGAAAAAATTACATGTGGGTGGACCAGTGGGCTAATGCTAGTCCTACTATAATAATATTATTATAAACGCGAAAGTTTGTAAGTATGTATGGATGTCTGGATGTATGGATGTTTGTTACTCTTTCACGCAAAAACTAATGAACTGATTTCGATGACATTTACTTTTTATCCCGGGAAAATATATAGCGGGACTTTTATCCCGGAAAAACTTATTCAAGCGGGCGGAGACGCGGGAAAAGCTAGTACGTTATAATATACTTAAAACCGATAGACTTTTTAATCCGTTTTATTACCAATCACTGCTTTGTTACGTTCTTCCTGAGGAAGAATATTAAATAGAAAGTATAGTGAAGAAAGTGTATCGAAATCATGTGATAGAAGATAATCTATTCATATATCGCTTCGACTGAGAAATAAATGGTTAAAAATAAATTCAGTACATAGCATCAATAAATATATACATAATAATATGTTTGTATATGACATCAGTAGCGGAAGTTTTAAGAGATACAAAATATCGCGAAAGTACATTGCTCCATAAATAAACGTAATAAAAAATATTACATTTAAACCTCCATAAGAGCAAATGTACGGTTGTTTTGAATTAGCATTCCCGTAAAAAGTATAGGGGCTTTACAATTTACGTACAGACGTAACAAGCCACTAGACTGTGAATAGCTTTGATACAGTAGCAGCGGAAAAACAGGAAATAATTAAAATAAATGTAAAAACATCATAGAGATATTAAATCCGTCTAACATATGTACTAAACATATCAATGGTACTAAAGATAAAATAATGAATGAAGAATGGTATAAGGTTTGATTTGATTTTGTTGCTGTTACCTATATATTTACATTATATATATATAGTCTTTTTTATTGTTTTAAAGATTGTGGCTCATGCTGTGATTGCTTATAACCAGAGTAACAATTACGTATGTGATAATTAGCTATAAATATGTGTAGATTTTATAAGAATGATTGTAAACTCCGTTAGCAATCCTAAACAAATAAATAAAGATGCATGAGCTCATGGTTTAATAACATTAGGAGTGCCAAAGTCTGTGACTGTTCGCGACTACGGGTATTCAATGTCAGTAAAGAAAATATTACATTAATACACCTTAGAGCATGTAACATATTCAAAGATTAACACAAATGACTCAATCGTAACAAATTTCAAATGATTCTGAATACATAAATCATTATTTAATTATTCATCAGCAGTCAATTTTATTTTCAATTTACCTTGCGTAGTCAGTACGTACGTTAGTATTTATGAAATACATTTTGCAACAAAGACCTATTTGAATATTTTATGAAAGTCTGCATTTAGATTGGCCTCAGTATTCGAGCTTATTATCTCATTAGTTAAAATACCTCTCAGTTCTATTCGAAATGAGGCCCTTATACAAAGTAGACGAAAACTCGATGAGCCATTTCATAATCCTCTAAAACATCAATAAATTTTCCCGAGAATCAGTTCCATAAGAAAAATCGCACAAGAATTGTACAATACCCAAGGACAAGTTCTCACATGCTATCATACTCATATATCCTAAAAGTATTAGTAGCGAAAAAGTAGGTAGATGCACAACTTATGCACTATTGTTGCCTATTGGTATAATAGACATAGTATTTATCACTAGGGCACTTGAAAGCCTTTTTAGCAATCATATTGTATTTTATAACATCTATATTTTTTTATCTGATCGCTAGATTCCACGACTAACAATGAACTAAAACGAGCTGTCGTTAATTTTGACAATTGTTCACAATTAAAATGTGTTGCAACGTGGCATGTAATAAATTACCACTCTATAAAAATTTATAGTAATTATTTTTAATAAAATTTTATATTTGTTACAAGATCGTATAAAATGCTATAGTATTTTAAACAATTAAAGCCAGCTTGTTGAAGTCGGTCACCTACTTTAGTATTTATATTTATCATATTTTAATTTTTACCTATCTATACGATTAATACCTCTTCAATATTCGTCCTAAGATACATTTATTCGTGGGCGTATCCATATTGCATCATTAACTATGGATTCAATAGGTTAGATTCAAACTAAATCTCTGTTCAATTTCAGTTACTCGGTTTAGTGGGTGAATGTATTAGAAAGGTCGAGTCAAGGTCCACACTCGAATCCGAAACTTAGGCAATTGCGATCACCATGTAACATACAGGGTGTGGTATACTATGAAAAACTTAATTATCAAAATAGGCTCTTTTGAAACCTTAATGAAAAAATAAAGTTTTAATTTGAAAACCTTTTTAAATATGATTACAAAGATAAACAAAATCTCCATCGCAACATCAAAGGGCACATTAAGGACGTGCAATATCTCAGAACCACTTTATCCATCACTGTGATGGCCCACGGAAGCATTCGCTGCTCGACGACGCGCGATACACATTTGATAACAAGAGACTATACATATACATTTGGATATAGAAACATAATTAATTTATAAATGTTATTTCGCAATTTGGGACTGTTTTTTTTTTTACTTTCAGATATTGGGATTGGCTATTTCGATGGTCCCTACGTAAGGTATCGAATCTGCAAAATTGATTTTTTTTATTATTACTGTTTTGAGCTTAGCATATAGGCATATACACTATTTTGTAACCTTGACACAAGCATAAATATGTTTTTTTTATATTTTTATGATAATTTATGGTAAAGTATGCCAAAAATAAACTTCAAATAGCTCTCCCGTAAAGTAAGCACTTTTCACTTTCATTACTTTACGTAGGGACCGTCGATTTTACTTATGTGTACATGATGTGAATTACCTTACAAAAAGAAACGAAGGATAAATTTCGAAAATAATTCCATATTTCATAATGTCATCATTAAAACAATTTGATTTATATGCTACAAAATAAACAAAATAGATATTTTGTAATCCTATTCAGAATTCTAAATAATGAACCCAGCGATAAAAAAAAATTATTAAGATGAAAGTCAGCAGACCTTACAAGATGTTAAAATATAATCTCCATAGCCTGTAAACACCCATAATCCTTGAAGATTACCCCACAGGCTCAAAGAAAGGAATAAATCTGGAAAATTTAATCTACATATGAAACGTAAGAACAAGCTGATACTTTTCTTTGTCTTTTTTTAAACAATGGTGCTGCTTCAAACAAGCTGACACATTCATGCTGTAGATACCTATCAACATGACTCTACAAATTTAAATTTCTTTTTGTATCCTAAACTCAATGTATGACGCAAACAATAATCATCAGGCTAATACAGAATTGGTAAGAGTACCTACTATAATTTGTGTTGGTTGATAGTTTAAATATTACGCGTAAGTCACACGCGCTGTATAAAAGTCTATAATCATAGTTCAAGGTACATGTCATATCACTAATTGGAAATCTTCATTCGGCTAGTTCGTTTTCATTGTCGATGTCGAATATGACATCACAGCCAAGTAATCTCCCATTGAGCACAAACATACCGTGTTGATTGATTTCCTTTATTAGATTACTTGTCGAGAGGTTGCCCAATTAAACCTTTACAGTAATTTCTATTTAAATGCGACAATTATTTATTTGCATTCCTTTTCAACTTGCTCACAGCTAAGGCTAGAGAGGAATGGAATGGTCAGCGGAGAAAGAAATCGAGGGTTCCACCCCTCCCCAAGGCCTCTTACTTTTTCAAGATAGATACGTTTGAATTCTTTGTTATTTATCGCTCACTTTAATAGTGGCAGGAAAGATCTTGACGACACCTAAATATCTAGGGGATAGATTACGTATGAAAGGGCCAGGGAGAGCAGTAGATCTCCTTTCCCCAATCTTCAGGGTGTTCCGCTCTCATTGCGGAATGACCTGAGTATCCTTGGTATGGATATCCACCGTGATTTGAATCCAAGCAATAACAACGATGGCGTAATATTTGCCACATCACGTAAACAAGGTGCGTCGATTTTTCACGCCCGGTCAAGTCTACCGCTTGTATAAGGCACAGGTACGGCCGGGTATGGAATACTGCTCGCCCCTCTGGGACGGTTCCTCCCAATACTTGCTCGCTTCCCTAAGCGTGTTCTAACTGTCTTTATCATGGCGAATGCTCTGAGAAATCGTTTAATCTGATTCCCTCCTCTCCTTTCCTCAGAAGAACCACGGGTGCTGGCATGCGAAGCCTCAGCTTGATGGTTAAAATCATCTCGGCCCGAACTAATAGGTTTGCCAAGTCTTTTCTTTGACGCACCATCAGGCTTTTGAATAGTTTACCAGCGCGTGTTCCCTCCTTCCTATAATCCTGGGTCCTTCCGCCGTGACGTGAACAAGCAGCTCAGTAGGCCGGCATGATTGTGTCATACGGTATGAGATAATCTGCATCTGCTGCCATTCGCTACTCTATGGTGAGGTGCAGTCACTTTGTCGTGCCCGAATAAAATAAAAAAGATGGGTATACCTATAGAGGTGGGATGATTAACATTAATTGAATGCTGAATAGAAATTTTGTTTGTATAAGCGATTGATAAAGTTACTTCACTAAAGACGTTAACTAAATTGCTGAGTGGAATTGCTAGGTAGTAGCAAAACAGAGGATTTCGGTAAGAAAGAACATAAATATTATGAAAATGCTTACAACCAACACGAGCTACTGGCCTAATATTTTCAATGTCCTGGAAAGAAATATTTTTTCTCACTCACCCTTAACTCGACTGCAATATGGGCTACATTGCGGAATGAAGGAGTGATGATGCCTTGAAGGGGTAGGTAGAGGCGCAACTAGTGCACCCACTTTTCGCCGTTATTCCGTCCCATGATGTGATAGGGGGCGAGCCTATCACCATATCAAGCACAAATTCCAGACTCCGAACTGATACTGAATAGAAAAACTCAATATCACTGCCCGACCTGGGAATCGAACCCGAGACCTTAGCTTTGCAGTCGTACCATAATACAACTACGCCACCGAGGCAGTCTCAACATAATGTTTTTTTAAATTAGAACAAATTTGTATTTGAATTATTAAACGAAGTATAAAAGTGCTTCGTGTTTGATCATGCAAAATAAAATAAGTTCGAAGTGGCGAAATACAATTTCCTGGAAATACCAGCACGCGTAAAGTTTCTTATTACGATGCTATTAGAAAGTTATAATAAAATACGCATGGTGTCAGATTATCTAAAGATTCAATTAATATACAATACTTATATGCTAGCGTTATGAATTAATTTATTCAAAAGGTTATATTATGATAATTGATGCCTTTGGTGTAAAATCGATTACCAAAAAATGGTATCAGCTACAGTTTTGTTGCAAAATTATAAAATTAAACCAATCATAGTTCTTACGTCAGCGTTGAATGCAGTTAAATCCTTTGAAATTAGGAGAACAAAAGGTTCAATTCAAAAGGTTAAATCATTATTCCAGTTAACTTACGGCTAAACTCTTCAATTAACTTAGCGAATACTATACCATACTATAGGTATAGTATGGTATTATATTAGCGAATATAACAGAATTATATCAATTATTCGCTGTTGCTGATAAATATAAACCGAGAACTCACTAAAACTCGAGGAATCTAGCAGAGCAGTTAATAAGAGATTCGGAATTATGCCCAAATGTTTGATCTAACGTTCATGCATTTGCAAATTATAACACGATAGGAATAAAATAGTTTATGGAAAATTTTTAATGTTCTTTGTTATGCAAAATCCACGGTGTAATGAGGTCCGCCCTGTGGATTGGGGGCGTTTGGAGAATTCCACCACGGTATCCCCTGCCTGTCGTAAAAGGCGACTAATAGGGGCCTCCGGAGGTCACGGGTGGGCGGGAGGGGCCGCCCACCTATTAGTCTAGCCAACTTCTGTGACCCCCGTGATGGACGGCAGCGTGTCTCACGCTGACTCGGACGCCAAAGGCGTCCTTCGGTGTACGAGGGCTTCTGAGCCCCCGCAACAACAGGAGAAGGACCGCAACAGCGGTACGCGCAGGGGCGGTTGCGGATGACGACTTAGACGTGAGTCGGAGGAAGCCCGCAGCAACCACAAAAAAAAAACGGTGTAATGAGGTATATCGTTTAAAAATTATAAAGTTAGACCTAACTTATCTGTTTGTAAATAATCCAAATAACAATTCTTTGAATTATTTTATTAAAACTGAATTATGTATACTTTTAAAACATATCGGAGTAAAATTTTGAAACCCTTCGTTGCGAAGCGGTTGATAAGCCGCTAGGCCTAGCTCTCAATTCCGACGTTGTGTCATGACAAAATGCAAATATTTTAATATTTAAGTTTTCTGAAATTTCTTTGGAGTTCTTGATACTTATGATATGACCTCTTGTTACTTACTGCTGGATCAAGATTGACGGTCCTAAGTAATGAACTTCATGACCTCGCTGTCTTTACTATGGAATCGAGGAGTAGTAAAAAAGACGTACTTTAATATTGGAAAATAAAATAAATATGACTAGAAACTTTTACGCAAGTCTATTAAACATCGTTTTGGATAAAAAACACTACTCAGAATGTTCGCTTTATTGACAAAGTGTATCAGATTATAATATTATCTGTGATAATATGGTGATTATTGGCAGGAATAAAAGCATCGCTTGCGTAGTAAATGATTAATCCATCAACAAAATAATCATTCCGAACATTATCACCATCACAAATTTACAAAATCATTACCATATAAGCTACAGCAAACGCACGATTTTTAGCTTTATTCGTAGTAATATAACAATATATGCACTAGCGCGTGGCCGCAAGTTTATATTCGTATAGTTACGCGCAATGTTATTAAATGTGAAGTAAAAATGTAATATTCATACCGCGACGGGCTAAATCGCCACATGAGTCAAAATTGTTTAATAGTTACATTAAAACATATCATGGGACGTCAACTCACCCCCTGCCACATGATGGGACCGATAAAATGCGTGAAAAGTGGGTGCAATAGTTGCATCTCTGCGTACCCTTTGGGGATAAAAGCATGAGTAGTGTGCGGTTAAATTAAAAATCTTATACATACATTTACTAGTTATTTGTGACAAAAACAAATAACAAAATTATTATGACCACTACCAAAATGAAAAGTAATGAGCTAACAGGTATCTTATAACTCTGATCTCTCTAATGTAAGTATAATTTGCCAACGAAAAGTTAAAGGAGCATCGTATAGATCCATGTACGAAATATTTGGCGATTTTGCGGAGACGAGCACCATGTTATAGTCTATGTTAATGCTCTCATTATGTATATGTATTAGTATCAATTCGTAATAAATAAAATTTAAAACCAGTTTTATAATAATTTAAATTTTTGCAGACATGGTTTAATTCAATCGCTTTTACAAATCACTTTCTTCGCTGACGGCGCGCATAACTATTTCGAAAATGTGAGTTGTTGCCGTCACGTACCATTATTGTATTGTCTGTGCCACTGTGACTCACTGCTCTGTAGCAATGCATTCGCGGACAATGTAGATATAGCACGGTCCAATTTTCTAAGTTATTTTTCTCCAGGACTCCTCTAGATTCGGAATCACCGAACAAAGTTGTTTTCATGCTTTCTCAGGAACAATGAGCTTTGTATTTAAAATAAGTACATACAATTTATAAGAAAAGGAAGAAATCCACATTTTCGATTACCATCAGGCGAACGGGATGCTCGTCCTGTTATTCAATGCAATAAAAAACAGTTCTGCGATCTGCAATAATTTCATCTAGTTTATGAGCTTTTTTCATTGCGGAATCTCACGGGACTACAGTCTTGTTATAATTTATTAATTGCATTGGTGAACTCTGTTATAAAAGTATATGCAGTTCGATTCTATAAGTCAATTCATCCGCCGAGCTTTCATTTTCATTATTTATTTCTTTTTTATCCTTTCACGTACATAGTAGTGCAGTCGACTAAAATAATGCGATCAAAGATTACATAGGAGTGGTCGTATGATAATGTTTATTGGCGTGTCGTGGTAATGATAACCCAATTTATGGGGCATTGAACTTAAATATACCTGTAATTAAACGTCGCGTTGGTGCGCACTTGATTCCTATTATGGGCTCTATGGTTCGGGCAACACCATAGAAAAATGTGTAAAAATGAATATCAAAACGAGCAACTCACTCGTCGGCTGGTAAGCGCCATAATACACAGCAACAGCGTCCAGTACTTTTATTTCCTCTGCACGACTTGGAGCCGCGTTTGTTAATTTGGGACATTTATTTCATAATGTTCAATTTGGGTTGGGCGGTCAAGGGGGGTCAAAATGTGTTTGAGGCGTCAAGGGGGGTCAAATTGGGTTGGCGCGGTCAAGGGAGTCAAATTGGGCTGGGGGGCCAGGGAGGTCAAGGGGGTGTGGGGTGTGGGTGTGGCTGGTGCACAGTACAGTAGAACCACCATACTAGAAGCCCTACCCTATCCTCTAAGATAAAGTTCCTGATAGAATAAAGTAGATTACGGAATAGATTGTCTGGCCGCAGCCATTGGTAGGGTGAACAGGGGCAACCTAGCACGGATAAAAGTCTGGTCTGAGAATTTTGGTTTATATACAGTTCAAGGATGATTAGCAGGGTTGATAATTCCAGCATTCTACCCGTTATATTCAACGGAACCATTATTCCTTGGAGCTCCAGTATTCGTAATCTCGGTCTGCTCATCGACTCCACCCTGAGCTGGAGGCCTCAGGTAACCTCTGTCTGTCAGAGAGTCAATAGTACCCTTCGCGCTTTATACCACCTGAAGAACTTCCTCCCGCCTATGACCAAGACTATACTTGTGCAAGCCTTAATCCTTCCTGTAATCGATTATGGTTATGTGTGTGCTATTTTGATCTGAATCCAGACCAGCTCAACAAACTGGACCGACTTCTAAATAACTGCATTCAATTCGTGTATAATCTCCGAAAATATGATCACATTTCTTCCTATCGTCTTGAACTAAAATGGCTATCCATTCGTCAGCGCCGTTCTTAACGGGCGCTTACCACTTTATTCTCTTTGCTTACCTCCCCTACACCTCCTTACTTATATTCAAATTTCCTATACCAGTGCAATAATCACTACAGGAACCACCGCTGTTCTAGCAATGTTCTTCTAGAATGTCCACCTTATAGCTCTGATTTCATTCACTCTTCTTATGCTATCCAATCCATTCTTCTTTGGAATTCGGTACCCTCCAAAATCAGATCGTCCACCACTTGGTTTGCCTTCAAAAGGAGAGTACAACAGCTACTGATGAACGAAGCAGATCTTAAATCACTACACTTTATAATTTATTACATAAACATGTATTTTTATAATAATATTATGTATCTTATTTTTGCATACGTTTAAATTATTATTCATATTATAATTATTTTTAACACTAATTTCTCTTATTTATGTTTATATCTTAAATAAGATAATAATATATTATTATCTTATTTTTGCATACGTTTAAAATATTATTCACATCATAATTATTTTTAATACTGATTTCTCTTATTTATGTTTATGTATATATAGTATATTTACATTTATATATATTTATTTGTAACTTTGAATACTTTTCAAGCTATCTTTATGCATCTATCTTATTTATTTCTGCACCACCCTAAGGTAGACTTGGAGAGAATGCCTTTGGCATTAAGTCCGCCGATATAAATCTGTATATAAAGTGCAATAAAATATAAAAATAAAATGGGGATATTAAGAACCACCTTTATTGTAGTCGCACATCTTAAAATCTCACTCTCATCATTTTCTCCTATCGCGTCTAAAGAAGTATAACTTCAAAAAATACAGCGAAAAGCACGTTTCATGCTGGATCATTTTCTCTACTGTTCCTAAAAAATTGATTTGTAAAGGCAAGGCCCTATAAATGGATTCCATACAGAAAATATCACACAGACTCATGCCTTTTATTTCCGAAGGGGTAGACCGAGGCGCAACTAGTGCACCCATTTTTCGCCGAGCGTATGGCGTCCCATGATGACATAGAGGACGAGCGTATCGCCATATCCGGCACAAAATTTCAGACTCCGGGCTGGTATTGAGTAGAAAATACCTATTCAATAATACAGTATAAGACATTGATGTAGTAGTCTGTCAAGCCCCGCGACGGACACCGGTGTTCATATATATAGGGTTTTTCCATACATCTATATATATAAGCGGGGCTTGATGGGTTAAAAAACCCAATACCTACATCAATGGTATAAGGGGATGATTATAATATATTATCATTCAAATGCGAATTACATTTAGACTTAAACAATGAACACTCATTTAATCAATTTGTTTATGGCCTTGAGGAATCGGTTTTTATTTAATGTGATATTTTCAAATCACAAAGTATATCCTACAAAGATACATATTTTGCCAATGAATAATAAATAAAGAGAAGGTATAATATTAAGTATTTCAGAGCTTTTTGTATCGTTTAGAAATTTTATATTATAAGACATATATATCCTGTGGTATGTAATAAACGATGCGTAGAGCATCTGCAATAGAATCCAAGAGGATTTTTGTGGATATCATTGGCATAAAACGGTTCTCGGGAATTTTGCAGCCCCCCGATTATACGAACCGCTATAAAATCATCACTTTGATTTCACTCACAAAAAAACAAAACTTTTAAAACGATTTATGGCAAAGCTATTAATTAATCATTATCGAGATAGACAGACAAAGGAATCGAGTAAACATCTCATGCCCTTGTGTTTGTCCTTGATCATAAATGGCTTATATCGGTATTCTATATACATCTATTAGGTAAATATGGTTCAGTGTATAACAATTCCCAGCCCCGAATTCATAATATATTTCGTGTATCTCAAGCGTGATCAACAGAAAAAACATAGTCTATTGGAAGGACAATATAGCATAAGGACCCACCTATAGCTACCTTTTTTATTTTTTTATTTCATTGAATTACGAGACGAGCATGCTGTTCGCCTGATTGTAGGCGATACGACCACCCATAAACAGTACCAACACCATTCAGCACCTTGAGTTACAAAGTACTGTGTGGCATTCCACTACGCGTGTGATGCTGAGACATAAGATGTTAAGTCTCATTATGTCCTGTATTTACACTGGCTACAATATCCTTCAAACCAAAATACAACAGGGCATGCACTTTGCGGCTTGGCGGTAGAAATAGACATTGCGGTGGTACCTACCCAGACAGACTCTTACATATGAGAGACCGATCACCAGTATCGTAGTATATATACCTTATCTATCAAGAACACAATTATATTATAGCTTAACAATGGTTATTTATCCTATTTAGAGTTTTTACTTGCCATTGTGTTAAGTATAATGTAAGTATAATATAATGTTATGTATAATACACACATAATATAAGCTCAAGCTTTTATCCTCAAAGAGGTAGGCAGATAACTTGGTTAGTTCATGAATAGCCGAGCTCATAACGTAATGGAAACGTCTATTGGTATAGAGCGTCAAAACTATAATACCGCATGAATTAAATGAAAACATAAAAAGTTTTAATTACCCAAAATTTATTGATCAATCATTATATATATTAGAATATTTTTATGTATGTATGAGGGTTTATTCAGTAATTTATTTTTGTTTATTTCTTTCTTCTTGTACACCGCAGTTTATGTAGGATTTTAGGTTTTTTCCCATACAAACGGTGTCTGGAAGAGATTGCTTGTATAAGGCTGCCCATTGTACACTATAGATTTAAGGAAAGTGTATCAATCTTATTGCTCTGTATAAAAATCGTTACCATAAACGGTATTTGTATTGTATTGTGTAGTATACATTAAAACATTGGTAGACTAAGGCCTAAAACCCTCTCAGTAGTAGAGGAGACCCGTGCCCAGCAGTGGGCAGTATATAATACAGGGCTGGTAGTATTATATTTTATTATTATACATTACAACTAGTCAAGTGATTAGACCAGTGTCAAGATATACCTAACCAGAATATATGACAATAATTTTTGATATGATGCTAAAACTGAAATAATTTTAAAGACCTTCAAACATATTGTAGAGCATTCGACTTGTTAGTAGCAACGACACAGCCTAATTCTCGGAAACAAACAAGGCGTACGTGACCTACATAGACTTCATATATTCTTACCCCTTTGGATACACGAAGATATATTTAATCATTATCCAGTCTCATATCTTTCGACAAAGAATGTTATGATCGAACTAAGAAGTTTGTTTTCAAAAGTAAAGTACCTAAAGTGAAGCTCCTTTAGCTATTTATTTGTCCTTTTAGTTATTATTTGGCGTCCTTTTAGTTAAATTAGTATACTTTAAATAAAAATACATCAATGTTTATAAACAGCAGCCAATGTTTAAAATCGTTTTCCAATTAGTAGGAAAACCCGATGCAGTAGTCTGATTTAGAATACGTGCATGCGTCCGCGGGTACAACTTTGGATGCGAATATGCATGTGCAGACAAAGTGCTTTAATGCAATTTATTTGTTCTCTAGGGCAGATAGTTAAAATGTTTACCAAAGCTAATACGCGGGCCATCACATCAATTTCATAACTTGGTTTAGTTTGGTATTGCAATATAAACTTTGATGCGCCATCCACTGTCACAAAATTGTTAAATGTTTGCTTTAACTATGCAGTTAATTGGATGTCGGGTGCAGCACTTACTTTTAACGTTACTCAAATTGATCTATCGACTCTTGAAAGTGGTAACAAAGCGGTTTTATGATTCAATTTTAGGAGTTGGATGATGTTAAACGTTTATGTACAATTCGATGTTCCTGTGATACTAAATTATAACGTCGACATTTGTTGTGTACGTCCAATTGAAAAATGAGTTTTCTGGCTAATTAAGAATGTTAAGGCGTCTATTTTTCGTAAGAGGGGTAGTTCATAGAAAATTTTAAAAAAAATTTAGGATTTATGGTGCAGCGGCGAAGTGCGTGCCGGGAATGAGGCCTGTCACCGGCCGGCGCTTGCGCAGGCGAGTGCTGGTGGCTAAGGCAACGTGCCGAATGCGCCGCCGGCGCCGCGGACCTCGCCGAAAAGAAAGGACCGTATATTTGTTAAATAATGACTATAGTTGCATGCTACTGAGTGAAGTGCTCGTAGGGATGGAGTGTTCGCTCGAGATGAGCACTTAGCTATTTAAGAGCGGGTCGGCATGGCGAATGTCATCAGTTAACTCGTGCTCACAGTCACAGGAACATCTCCAAAAGCGGAGTTGTTTCAATCGGTCTTATTGAGTATATCAGCAAGTAAGGTTTAAACCCAACCAGCGCCGACTCTCCTACGCACAATATGCGTGCATTCGTGGTAAGCTCGCTTGCGAAAATTTAAATTGAATTTAATTTAAATGGAACTATTTGGCACATGCGATTTTAAATTAAATAAAATTTTGTGAATGTCCTTTTCGTAGTGGAGTGATTACGTGGAATAATTTGTTGAAACGTTACCCACGGGAAAATAATTTGCGCGGATTTAAAGTGGAGTGTTTTGTGAATCACCAACTTTGGATAAAACTCTTGGTGTGCCAAATAGTGAAATCACGTAGAGTCATGTGATAACGAAGTGGTGCTATGTGAATTCGTGAATTGTGTGTTTTGACGCCAATTTCTGATATTAACAATCGACGTTTAAACTGAAATCGTCTTTAATAATTGTAAAAAATAATCAAACTTAATTTTTCAAAATTAAAAATTAGTTTATCAAAGACTAAACGTGATATATATTTTTAAAACATGCTTAGTGCATGTGGTAAATGTAACATTTTCACAAATAATCGCAAATTTAATCTCATAGATAAAATAATATTCAATCAATCAGATTTAGGTCAGCCAAATAAATTCCATATCGATCAGGAGTGAACTCGATTTTCTGCTCAGAGTTGCTAATAGGTTACTCTACTTCGATCGAGATTTTCACAAAAGGGGCACTCAATCATTATTCACTTTGCGATCTCCATTTCACAGAGTGAGTTTCCACACATCACAACTTTTAGGCGACCGATATAAGAGGCGCGATCTGTATGCCGTCAGGGCTTACAAACCACGTTCGAAATTTAAATCAAGTATTCGGTCAATTGCATAATACGGATTATTTCTTGTTTACGTATGAAGATAGTGCCGTGTGTTACATCATAGGTACAGTTATCTTATACCACTTTCTTATGGACTTTGTAAAATGTATGTCAATATTTCGTAAAAACTTGTTGAATGAGAATTCGCCACTGTAACAGTACTTATCCCAATTTAAAAATGTTATTGTGATGTCAATGATAGCAAGTCACTTTAACTTGTCATAGTGACTTAAAAATATACGCCCTTACGAACCAGGCTAGTAGGCGGTTGACGCAATTATAAGATAGAAAAATTTAATTATCTTTGATTGTTTACATTAACTAAGATTAATAAAATATGCTCAGCGAATTGATTATTGCTATGCTGTTTAATATTAACTTAAAACCATAATTCTGTGTTACTTAAGAGAAGGAAAACTCCTCCCACGATTTTCGCGTGACCTCTTCGGTGAGATGAAGTTCATTACCACTGTGTCATTTTTATAGAAACAAATGTCGGTTATCTGAATGTATGCCGTAATGTGAAGTTATTTATTGCACGCCTGTAAAATATTTCGGCTGACATAAAAGAAAATCTATGCATTAACCTACAAACTTCCATTACAGCGGGCCTTTTTTCTGTATGTTTTATGTCGAGGAGGTTATACCAATAAATAACTCTGCGTAACGTTTTCTGCCTTCGCAAACTCGTTCAGTTTCGCAGTGTTTATGAACGTACGGTCGACATAACATTATGGCTAGGAAAGAGATAAAATTAAAACGAAAAGATGCTTACAGGATTATGAAATGACTAATGTCAAAACTCCTTTCTTATCTACGTAATTTGCTTAAAATACCATTCTCAGTATAGTTTTCTTCTTTAAAGGTACTCGCCTGCGTGGCGCTGGCCTATGGCCGCCCCGAGCCCCCAGTCGGCTACAGCTACTCCGCCCCTAGCTCCAAGTTCTCAGGTGGGTCCATCAGCGGCGGCCACAGGACTGTATCTATTGGAGGACATTCCGGTGGTTCTCTTGGAGGAATCTCCGGCGGTGGACTCTCATCTGGCGGACTCTCTCTCGGAGGTGGTCACTCCGCGGGTGGACTCTCTCTCGGATCCGGTAGCTTCGGCAGCAGCGGACTGAGCTTTGGAGGTGACGCTGGATCCGGATTCGGTGGTGGAATCGGCGGTGGAATCGGCAGTGGAATCGGCGGTGGAATCGGCAGTGGATTCGGTGGTGGAATTGGCGGTGGATTCTCTGGTGCGCCTCTTGTGCAGAAACACATCTACGTCCACGTTCCCCCTCCAGAGCCCGTTGAACAGAGAATCCCTAACATCCCTGCCGTCGCTCCTCCCCAGAAGCACTACAAGATCATCTTCATTAAGGCCCCGACTCCCCCCACCCCCACCGTGCCTATCATTCCCGTGCAGCCCCAGAACGAAGAGAAGACCCTTGTCTACGTGTTGGTCAAGAAACCCGAGGATCAGCCCGACATCATCATTCCTACCCCGGCGCCTACCCAGCCCTCCAAACCTGAAGTATACTTCATCAAATACCAGACCCAAAAGGAAGGTGGCGGTATCGGAGGCGGTATCGGAGGCGGTCTTGGTGGTGTTGACCTTGGCGCTGGTGCCCTCGGCGGCGGTTCTCTCGGTGGTGGCGCTATCGGCGGCGGATCTATAAGCGGCGCTGATCTTGGCGCTATCGCTCTTGGCGGAGGCTCTGCGAGCGGCGCTGGCGGCCACGGTGGAGCTGAAATCATCGGCGACTTCGGCGCCAGCGGTGGAGACGAGAGCGGAGCGGAAGGCGGTCACGGTGGTGCCACCAGCACTCAGTACGGTCCTCCCGGACACGTAGCGGGCCCTCTTCACTAAACGAATTTAACCGATTAGCTCAGGTGGCAGGATATAACGTCGAGTTGCTGATTAGGGATCAAGTCATAATTTGTTAAGTTTTAAGCGAGCTTGCGTCCAAGACCTAGGAATATTTAAACTTCAAAGTGATTCCTGCCACCGGAGGTCTGTAGCTTGCGGCCGAACGCCTTGTACATAGTTGTCTGTCCCGCGTTCGCCCGCAGTCTGACGGCTCCTGATACGACATTACACGACTCATCGTCATATCGCATCATCGCCACTCATTTCTACTTGTTATTAGTGCACAGTGTTAATGTTGTTCTAAAGGAGATATTATACTATGACTGTTATGTTATGTATTATAAAATAGCTTTTTTTACTTTTGTAATAAAACCAAATGTGATGCTTAATATGTTTGTTTGATACCCTGGGAGTGGCCGGTTGCGTCACATCCGAAAGTAGTCGTGAAAGGTTGCCCCCATCGTTCCGATGGCGGTGACGTAGCACAACGACTCAAAGTGGGTCCTTTTCCGCGCCGTGTTACGATTAGCTTGATCGTAAAATTAAATCGTTGGACGATCGCGGCGAAACGGTTGCGTAAAGAGTGCCGTATGCTGCGTGGTAATGCGATAGCGGAGAGCGGCGTGGAGGGTCGGCGGACGCGTGACCACTTACCAGCTGCCAGCCGCCAGTCGCCAGCTGGTGCCACCTGCTCGGTACATGCGCTCTCTTCTTACCTTCGCTTTCGGTGCTCTCGTTAATGACCGCCTTAATGGATCATATGTGTAATTATACTTTCATATAATTTAGTGCATGACGTAATACACGAAATGGCCGCGTATTTACTCCATCCACCAATTAATCATTTTATGGATTCCGGTATTATTAACGCGTTATTTTACTATACATGTACCTATCATATTTCTGAACTTTCACTTCAGATACTTATAATGAGGTGCAGAGTTAACTTGTCCGTCCAGTAGGAAGTATTTATTTAATGGCAGTTTATTTATTAATTTTGTATAGCGATTATAATTTATCTTGTGGCTCTTTTTATCGCTAGAATTTTGTACCAATCGAAATATTCTAACGTTAATTACTATTTAACAACTGTGAAAACACAAACAAAGGTAAAGAAACCTTGGTTGCATTTAGTCATAAACTTTTGACCATTTTGAGCTACTATAATAACACCAAGTCAACAATACGAAATGACATACTACTCCAATAGAAAATGTTTTCAAATCGATCAAGAAAATACAAACTTTCCCAAGGGGTGGGTTAAGTACAAACGATTGTTTGAAGAACCCTGTTTAGCCATCCTCTATTTCACAGGCAGTGAATACTGAATAGAAATTTGTTGAGTAAATAATTCATGTAATCTAGCCAGATTACCTACTTCCCGCTCCGATCTAATTGGTACTATACGTGACAAATGGATGGTGTTTGTACTTAGTTTGATTATTTATAACAGTAATTGGAACACATGTGAACGATAGAATTAGTTTTTGCTTTATTTATTAGCCAGGTAACTTTGATACAGTGTTATTAATCTTAAGTCGAAGTGCTACTGTGCACTTTTACAGGATAAAAATTACCCTACGACATAGACAACGATTTCGCTTATCACTACATAGTATAAAACAAAGTCGCTCCCCGCTGTCTGTCCCTATGTCCCTATGTATGCTTAGATCTTTAAAACTACGCAACGGATTTTGATGCGGTTTTTTTTAATAGATGGAGTGATTCAACGGGAAGGTTTTTTTGTACTTTTAGCCCGGAAAAACTTATTAACGCGGGCGAAGCCACGGGCAAAAGGCTAGTCAGTATATAAAATTTATTCAAAACCTTTGGTCATCCAAAAACCTACCCATCTGTGATATAACACGATACGAGATTGACTAATCTAACAAAGGATTAGCATAGGATTAGCATACATACATCATTATTGTTTTCTACAGGGCAACGGCTTCCCTGTCTTCTTGTTGTTAACATAATTATCTATAATAATAGTAGATAATACTTTTATAACATTTAGAAAAGAGACGCCATCATACTTCATCTTCTTATAAGAAGGAATAAGTAGCCGCAATATAGTGGGGAAGTTTGGGGAAGTTACAATACTACTAAGAGGAAAATCAATAAATGGCATAAAACTATATACCGGTGGATGTTTTCTCTATATCTCTTCTCTACTTGTACCTTTGTGATCCATATTATTCGTAGTAATGAACAAAAGTTATTTACCTACACTTGAATAACGACAACAAGTTAGAATAATGTGCAAAGTATTGTATATTAATCTGCAAGAGGATTGGCTCCACAAGACATGCGGTTTATTACAGTACACAATTAACATAATAACAATAGCAATGACTTATACAATTAATAAATTACTAAATGTAGTAAACGGTGCTGAAATCATACCACCACATTCAGAGATTAGGTAATTAAAGGCTACAGATAAACATTTTTAGGTATAATAGAAATAGTAACAAACATATTGATATTAATAAATGATAAACATAGTGAAGACATAAAGCGCAAACAACATTCATAAAAACTTTAATATCAGATAACAAACCATGCGTATGTCATATATTGTAGAAAGGGTCATAAGAACACTTCCAATTCCACTCGTAACAAAACATAAAGACAGTTCACAGGAACAGAAAGAACACAGGATGAAAGTGCAATGAAACCTATGAAATCCAATACTATTATGATTATTTGACAATGACATAATTAATGTCACGTATTACAGGAACGTTTTCATACTAAAATGTGAGTATTAACTTTTGTTTGCGGTTATGAGACTAGTCTAAATCGAGACATAATATAACCCGGAGTAAAACCACAGGACGCAGGCATTATTCAGGGATAAATTGTCTCTGTCAAGTCCGAATCTATGTCGAAAACTGCGTCAATCTTTTCGTAGATTGCGTAGACAATGTAAAACTAATAAATGGTATCGCATTATCAGTAGGTAAGTATGACAGCTCATCATTTATACTTAGGCTTGGACTGTGCGAATATCTCTCGGTCCAGTTTCCAGTTCGACGCTGCAAGCATTATCATTTACATGTTAGTTCATAGCGCATTACCTAATTACTAGATGAGGGTTACGCAACTAATAATTGTAGTTATTAGTTTAGATACGAGGAACCGCATGATGTGCAATAATAAAACAGCTGCTTACACGACCTACTTCACTTTCTAATTTACCGCAATTACGTGATATTTAATATGTATTTATTGAACTACTTTTCTGTAGCATCGTCTTGGTATATAACCCTCTAAAATATTTTAAAGAAGTAAAAGTTCATAGAATCTATGAACAAAAACGTACATCCGACATCCATCAACTAATATATATTGTGGAATTTATTTGGCTTCTCCAGGAGATCTCTATTTATGCATTACGTATTCATAACGGACCTTAATAGCTAGCTCCTTTTATTAAATAAAAATATAGTAAATATTTCAGCATAGCCTAAGTAGATCCAATAAGAATTTACATTTTATTACACATAAAAGGCTGGTATGAAATATTTGACCAAGAGACAATATTTGCGGGCTCTGGTGCGGAGCTCAGTTTGCGACAGGGTTGTCACCTGTCAGGATCTATACAAAAAAATAATACATAATAGGAAACTAAAGTCATTTTAAGAGTACGAGTACAACATTCTATCTCCTAATTACTAATTAGATCTATTAATGTCGTATAATACTGTTTCTATTTGGAAAAACCTTTACATTTCATTACCATTTTTTACTTGTGTGGTGTTCAATAAAGAGTTATCTATCTATATTTCATTGACTTCGACTTACCTAGTGTTTTGTAGCCATCAACGGCAACCTTGCGTACCCGGGGACAGACATTTCATATTGGCATCGTGCCGAAAAAATTGAGTTCTAGTTTGTCATAGACGGCAGTTAGCTAACTTACTCGATACTCGCCAAGGGCGTCGCCAACGAATGGCATAGGGAGTGGCAAGGTTGCAGACGGGTGAGGGGGTGCAATTACCCCATAAGTTGAATAAAATCCAAGTAATCTATTTAAATCAACGGATTCTACCATAATTCAAATATCTTTTTCGATTTCTGAGCTCGTAAATCATGAAATATTGATTAGTACAAAATAAAATTCATCGCGTCCCGAGGATTATGAATAGGTCAATTAGTGAAGTGGCATTGGGGATTTTTTGTTCCATTTCCAGGGGTAGGTAACATGTTGAACAGTTTTTTTTGCTTGCGCTAATTAGAATAAAGTATCATTCGAATATCGCGCAGTTACTTGGTTTATTTTTAATTATTAAAAAGCTCCATGTTGTGCATTGGATGATTATGGTTAATGGATGGATTTTATAAGATGTATAGGGAGCGTGTACATCGTAAGCAGTGCCATCTGGTGACGTAATCTGACCCTTTTTTAACCGACTTCAAAAAAGGAGGAGGTTATCAATTCGACGGTATGTTTTTTTTGTGTATGTTATGCGATTACTCCGCCAATTGTGGATCGATTTTCAAAATTCTTTTTTTGTTCGAAAGGAGATACTTCTGAAATGGTCCCATAGTCACCAAGTTAGGATCTGATGATTGGATCCTGGAGAAATCGAGGGCAACTCTCAAATTTTATAGGCCCACACATAGTTTTTTCGCAAATCTTATGAAGTAATTTATTGTTTAGTGTTTTTGCGTAAATAACCGAAGCGTAAAGCCTTTTACGTTTTCAGGGGTAGGCAGAGGCGTAACTCGTCAGCGTGATAGTCGTACCGCATGCGCAATACAACTACGCTTTCGAGGCGGTATATTTCTTACTAACACAAAAAAGTAACAAATAAAAACTTTTTAACAAAAAATTAAACCGCCTTCAAAAACGACTTAAAAATCTAAAAACGAAAAAATAATTTAATAGTGATTAAATATACGATAGCATTACTTATATACTGGTAACCAATTTTGGAGTCGGTGCCTAATTAAAATTACTAGCTAAGCTAGATAGATACATAACTATACAAAAACAATGTTTAATTTTAAATAGGCACTGAATCCAAAATTGGTTACCAGGATATAAGTAATGCTATCGTATATTTATTCACTGCTAAATTATTTTTTGTTTTTTTTTGTAGTTTTTGAAGGCGGTTTAATTTTTTGTTAAAAAGTTTTTCAGTACATCGATACTTGAAATTGACGGAAAATATTCATTGAAAGGATGAAAAATAACATTTATTTTTATTGATAATGTATTACTTTGTATCTTGATGCTCCAAAACCTAAAAATAAACAAATCAAATGGTGTGAAATTACATTCGCAAGAATAGTTTCATAGTTATTTGAAAATCGACTAAAATAATAATAGCTGTATAAAACATACATAGTGATGAGTTCCAAAAGCATTTACAAATATTTCATTACGAATTTATAAAAATAAAAATGTGATGAAGATAATATTTAATAAAAAAAAAAACTGTATTTGAGGGAACATAACCTCCTAATTTCGCTTAAATAACTAGCTCCATCTAAAAAAGGCATATTCTGGACACGCTGGGTATGAATAATATTCGACCGGAACATATATGATAAAATATGTGTTCCGGCCATCTATTTTTGTCATAGTAAAAGAATATATAAACAAACTAGCTTTTGCCCGCGGCTCCGCCCGCATTAAAAAGGTTTTCCGGGATAAAAGTCCCGCTTTTCATTTTCCCCGTATAAAATGTAGCCTATGTGTTAATCCAGGACATGTTCTACCCATGTGCCAAATTTCATCGAAATCCGTTCAGTAGTTTTTGCGTGAAAGAGTAACAAACATCCAGACACACATCCATACATACTTACAAACTTTCGCCTTTATAATGTTAGTAGGATTATTGTTCTAAAGAGTTTCGTTTTTTTATCCACATGTGGCTCTTGTGTCGATTTTGTGCTGCTCCCTATAGTTCGTGCACGCCCCTATATAAATTGATGTTTGACTTGTTGCTAATTAAAATATGTTGTAAGGAATAACACTTTATTACCTTTTATGTCTAATGTAAGTCTAATGCATTATCGACTTATAGACGTAATGTGTGGCTCAATTCACTTTAACCATCAACCTTATGCTATAATTCATACAAAAGTGAATGTACCAAACAACTATCACCAATGTGAATGAACAACTTTTACAAAACAAAAATGTCACTAATCTTTAATCTCGATCTTTTTTTAATATTCATATTAACGAGGCATTATCTATACTAATATTATAAAGATGAAGAGTTTGTTTGTTTGTTTGTTTGAACGCGCTAATCTCAGGAACTACTGGTTCGAATTGAAAAATTCTTTTTGTGTTGAATAGACCATTTATCGAGGAAGGCTATAGGCTATATAACATCATGATGCAACTATTATGAGCGAAGAAATAATGGAAAATGTGAAAAAAGCGGGGAAAATTATTAATCCTTGAGGGCTTCCATTGCGTGCGCTGCGAAAACGGTTCAAGATATCAAAAATATATGTATGAAAGAATTATTCCTCTTGAAATTATCTAAAAAAATGTCCGCAACAGTATATGTCTATCTTTTAAGATTAACTTACTAGAACCGTTTTTATGGTAATGAAATTTGGTCGAAATTAATGCATTGTTTGTTAAGAGTTGTATCAACGTCATAGTCAGAGTGATTCAACGGGAAGGTTTTTATGTTCTTTTAGCCCGGAAAAGCTTATTAACGCGGGCGAAGCCGTGGGCAAAAGCTAGTTATATATAAAATTCGTGAGTTCTATTTATTGGTTACTTCTTTTAAAGTATTGTTCGGATTTTAATATCATCTAAATATTAATAGAAGATAGGAAGACGTGTGTGAGTAATGTTACATTAACGTGGTCATTTTTAATGTAATTATTTAATTAAATAGATTTAGGATCAATCGTATGTTTATTTTTCTGGTCCTTGGAGAAGTTCAAAACACTGCCGTATAATATACCGTCATCCTATACTCTACTAGGATACGTACTAAAATATAAATGGTAGTATATTTAACGTCGCCGCGTCGATGCAACTACGTTTACTTTTGAATTTCGTTCAAATAAGAGTTAAAAACATCTCTGTAAAAAAATTATTGAAGAACTAAAAATATAGAAACAAGATTTTAATTTGAATATTTTGTTTTGGTTTTGAATAATCTGAGTTGACAGTGTTCACAAACGCTGTCATATTCGCTATCACCGTTAAAATTGTTTATTTTTTGTTTGTATTTTGTGTTACCACACTGTTTGTATTTTGAAAACACTATTTTTTTAGGTTACTTTTTGTAGCCAAAAATCCTTAATGTTGTTTTTTAAAATTTTGATGTAGGTACCACGTGTCACTCTCACGACTAAGACGAATCTATTGACACCACTCACATAAAAATACCACACGCCGTTTAGGCTCTAGGGCGTGCCAAAGAAATATACATAGGCACATACATACATACACTCGAAAAACATTACCCTGTTTCTTTCGCAGTCGGGTAAATAGTCGGATAAACATTGACCGCTTGCTTGAATGGGGGAATTTGAACAAGTACTTATTGAACTTTCTTACTTACCTTACATATATTGTTTTAAGAAACGTTAGAGTGCGCCAGTGAAATTCTTGCAATTACTTAAGAGCCTATGTGAAAAACATATGGAATCGTGATGGGCGTGACTTAGCGTATTTCAAATGCGAGGCGCCGCACGGCCCCGCTGAGATAGATCGCGCGCCTCGGCCCTCGTCGCATCGCGTCGTTGCCATAGGTCTTTGCTCTCAAGCCCGCGAAAAGATCGTCATTGCAAATGCATGTCTGTGTTGTAAATATTATAGTTATTATAATTTCTAATAAATTTATAACTTATAAAACATAGAATTTATTTTAATTCGTTTATAGAACCATTATTATGTCACTATTATCTACCTAATTACTTGAACATTATGTAAAATGACATTGTAAGTTATCTAAACTCATCGAAAGTATTATTCACTTATAGTTGACTTTTGTTGACAAGATAAAATTTGGTGTGGTGGTAGATTCGAGTCTTACCCCTACGTAGGTCTGTATATAGGTAAAAAGCAAAGCAGTATGAAACTTCTATAATATGTTTTAAATTATATTTTGCTTTGCTTTGATTTATTCTTGTGGACTTTCCTAACTTTGGTGGACATAAAATAAATAATAATACAATAAATGGCGTCACTATTTTTCGGCCCGACTCGGGATTCGAACCCGGGACCTCAGCACAATAGGCGTATCGTGTGTGCAACTACGCCTTGGAGGCAGTCAAACATAGCATCACACCTTTTCTCCTCACATTTCGTTAGCTATTTTAGGTCTTATCAAATAGGAGACGTGCTTATTGCCACATACCGGGCCCAATTCAACAGACCGAGTTGATACTGGACAGAAAAAAATAGTATTTGCCCGACGCGGGATTCGAACCCGAGACCTGAGCGTGGAGGCCGTACCGGGCCGGGCGGACGGTTGTACCGTAATACAACTACGAGTTGCGACATCAAGGTAGTTTCGACAAGTCATTCACGATGAAACTTCTTCCCTGGAATGTCAGGTCTATTTTACGTAAATGATGCTTCACTCTAGTGCCACCATGCAATTTAAAAATCGAATTCTGTATGTAAAGGATGTTTGAAATTTATGCAATGCGATAAAATTACATAGCTTGATATGAAGATTGATTACATTATTATGGTTGAATAGTCACTATATAGGATATAAATGTTACAAATGTTGAAGGCGGCCGCTACCTATCTAGATAATTTTTATAATTTTTAATTTGAACTGTATGTAATGTGGGGTAAGAAAAATATAGCAAGGTCATTCTTACTACGCGGGTACTTATGCTTATAGAAAATTTGAAATGTTAATTACTTACAATTTTTAAAATATTTTTGATATTTGTACAGAAGAATAGACTGATGTTTACTGCAACAGCTACTTCTTCAATTCTAAGGCATTTGTTTTTGTTTTGCAATATAACAAAGCTCCGATATCCTTATTGAACTGAATGAAAAATAATGATGGCCATATTTTAAAAGGAGACGGGAAAAACTTCATAGAACTTTGGGCTTAGCGTTACGGAGATAATTTATGCATTATTTTATAGTTATATTAGAACTATTTCCAAATGAGAAAGAAAAATCTGTCTGTCCAATGGGAGTAAAGAAAGAACCGCTGTAGAGTAGAGCTTCTAAATCATTTTTCGGTGAATAACTTTTTTTTACCTGATGACATAAGATGTTCACAGTACCTAACCATTGGATTGCCCTATTGAATAGTGAACAGAGCTAGCTTAGACAATAACCAGAATTGAACATATCACATGGAATCGACGAGGACTGATATAAATATATAATGGCTCATTTACACTCTCGCCGAACACAATACGAGCCACGACGCGAGGTGTGAAGCTAGAGTGTTAGTGAGTCAATAATGTATTTCAATTTGACATTACGTCGGGAGCGCTGAACAAAGTTGCCAGTAAAATTAAATAATATCGACCAATATTAAATATCCCAAAAAGTGAAAATGTCTTTTTAGTTTAATTTCTAAAATACCTATAGTTTTTAATTCTTATTCTTTTTCAGCCTTTAAAAGGCCACTATTGCACATAGGTCTCCCCCAAAGAATTATTAATACTATTATGTCAATATTATTCTTGTTATACATGCTTGGTATTCTTTGAGTATGTAACCAACGCTCTAAGTTGGTGCCAGCGCCGTGTGTAATATTACACGAACCACTTGGTGCCACTTTTCACCTTTCTATAACTCAAAACCTATTTAAAGTAAACACATAAAACTGTTAGAGTTTAATTATATCTATAAGGACATCTAGAAGCCCAAATTTCATGAAGCTAGCTCAAACGGTTATAAAGATATGAAGGTCAAAATTGTAAATTTTTGTACTGACTGACAGACTTATAGTATCTAAACCTAACCTACTTCCAGATGACCTAGAAGGATGAAATTTGGAATCCAGCTCGGTAATTACATATGTGTAAGCGTAAGAAAAAATAAAAAAAGTTAAAAATACAGGGGTCCACATAAAAAAAAATACATTTTTAATGGTAGCGTTGGAATCCCAATATATGTTTTATTATATTTGCTTTATAACAGAAATATAAAGATAAAGTTAAGCCAAAACATTTGTGGTGTCCCCATAAAAAAACACTTGTAATACGCGCTAAACAGCCGGCCAACGGTGTGTCGTCGGCGGCGCGCGGCACCACACAACTCAATACCTACCTAGTTTTCTTTACAAAAAGTAATGATATCCCATCAAAAACATAAATGTAAAAGATATCACATTTGTAAATACCAGCAACTATTATAGGTATTCAATAAAGCAAACAAATAGAATTTAATACTTGTTCATAATGTTATTTTGTTCCTATAAATACATATTTAGCTTTTGCATAAAACTTGGCACACATTTAGATCTCCATTCTTTTTGCGGCGAAGCCCACAGCTAAGCATAATTTTGGTATTGAACTTGGCTATCCTTTTTTACATTTATGTTTTTGGTGGGATATTTTTAAATGGAAGACATAAAAATAGAAGAATATTGATACATGCTTCAAAAGTGTAAGGTCAAGCCCAATTTAGGCCGTCTCCTTTATACCTATTAGAGTTTGTGGCCAGTCATGTCCAGTGGATTTTGATTTTAAAGCCAATAGCCTTTAAAGAAAAATAAATCTAAATGGCGGCCTTTATTTCAAATTCTAACATTACATCTGCCTTTTGTGCACAAAACAATGCCCAGATATCGATTTTGAGTTCGATTGGCCTTAATTCAAAAAACTTCAAAATGGTGGCTACTTTTTTCAATTCTGACATTGGATCACTCTTTTGTTAATAATGTTACACCCAGATATCGATTTAGCGGTCGATTAACCTTAAAACAAAGAAATTCAAAATGGCGGCCACTTTTTGCAGTTCTGACGGTGGATCTGCCTTTAGTAACTAAAGTGGTACTTAGATACCGATTTTGAGGTCAATTGGCCTTAAAATAAAGAAATTCAAAATGGCGGCCAATTTTTTCAGATCTGACATTGGATCCGTCTTTTGTACCTACAGGGCTGCCCAGATGTCGATTTTGAGATCGAATGGCCTTAAAACAAAGGAATTCAAAATGGCGGTCATTTTTTCAATTCTAACATTGGATCCGTCTTTTGTACCTACAGGCTTGCCCAGATATAGATTTTGAGGTAGATAAGCCTTAAAACAAGGAAATTCAAAATGGCGGCCACTTTTTTCAAGTCTAACATTAGATCCGTCTTTTATACTTAAAGGCCTGCCCAGATATCGATTTTGAGGTCGAATGGCCTTAAAACAAAGGAATTCAAAATGGCGGTCACTTTTTTTAATTCTAACATTGGATCCATCTTTTTTACCTACAGGCTTGCCAAGATATCGATTTTGAGTTCGATTGGCCTTAAAACAAAGAAATTCAAAATGGCGGCCACTTTTTTCAATTCTAAAATTGGATCCGTCTTTTGTACTTAAAGGCCTGCACAGATATCGATTTTGAGGTCGATTAGCCTTACAACAAGGAAATTCAAAATGGCGGCCACTTTTTTCAAGTCTAACATTGGATCCGTCTTTTATACCTAAAGGCCTGCCCAGATATCAATTTTGAGGTCGATTGGCCTTAAAACAAAGAAATTCAAAATGGCCGCCGTGTATACCAATTCTAACATTGGCTCTTAACATTTTAGTTATTATTGATTCATAATGTATAAATAAATGAGTACTACAAAAAATCATACTAAAATAATTTTATGGTGCAAAAATTTGAACAGCTTTTACATGCAAAATACGAATTTTTTAAATGTATGAGCGGCACGCAAGCGTCATTTACGCAAAGTTGGGCCGGCATTCCAGGGCGTCCCTAGCTATGAATTACCCAATATAAATAATACATACATATACTCTCACGTCTTTTATCCCCGAAGGGGATCCCCGAGAGGCGCAACTAGTGCACTCACTTTCCGTCGTGCGTATTCCGTCCTATGATGTGATAAGGGGCAAGCCTATCACCATTTCGGGCTCAAAATCCAGACTTCGGGCTGAAAAGAAAAAAATCCAATATCACTCTGCCCGACTCGGGGATCGAACCCGAGACCTCAGCATTGCAGTCATAACGTAATACAACTACATCACTGAGGCAGAATAAATAACAAAAAAAAAGCAGTGACTATTGTTTTTCAATCAGGGATTCGAACCCGGCACCTCAGCGTACCGATCACTAAATATAACTAAAGCAGGTCTCCGACTAGAAACAATTTACAAAGGTGAAAGGATGTAATAATTACGCTTGCTGCCTATCTTATAGACCTAATAGAGCCTATAATTTTATATTGATACACGGACGTGAGCTGGATACACTATAAAACAGAATTTCCAGGGCACCTTCAAATTTGCCGCGCGGTAGCGCGGACCAATCCCTACACTAGACGGCCGATTCGAACTTTGAAGGCGTCCGAAAATTTCGAGCGCACGTCCGTCGTCAGTAAAGATTCCGGACGACTGAAGCCGGCACGGGCCACTCCCATAACAGCGATGGCGTATTTGGACGTCGCGGATGAGAGAAAGTGACGGGAGGCGCACGCGTATGCCGAAATGAAATGGCGTAAGCGCCAAAACAATTTTCTTTTAATTGTGATTATACTATTTAATTCGTTTTAATTGTGTATTGATAAAACTTTGAAAAAAATGTTGTATTGTATTTAAATAAAGTTACGAATGTACATATTCCACCTTTTAGAGATAAAGCGTGTTTAAAGAAAATATCAGAGGTAACTTTGAATTTTTTTTCGATCGAGAAAATTTATAGCAATTGTGTTTTAGCTTTGACATATTATTGAGTTATACGTTCAATTTACACATATCCAAAAATCTAACTTCTGATCTTAGTAGTTTACGAGAAATTTGAATTTGAAAGTCCTTAAAGTTCCTGACATAGGCTCTTAACTGGCAAGGGTAAAAATGGCCAAACGCTCGAGGCCAAGGCTTAGCTTCATTTATTTTCTGTACCACTACATGCATTTTGCAATGGAATTGTGTTTTAAAAAATCGTCTTAGTTATGTGAAAAGTCTAATTGCGACAATAATCCAAGAGGATTATGCATTGATTGCGAATCCACATAGCCAAACATTTAAAAGAGTTACTTTACTGTTAAATTAAAAACATCACTTGATTTAACACTTTATTTACGGGATAGAATATAAAATAAATCTAAATATATGTCCATTGTATTCTTATTTTTAATTAGGAAAAGGTTAAACAATATTAGGCATTGATCCCGCTTTATTGGCTAAGATATGGTAGTAAAAAACTTAATAAAGGACTCAAAAGCAACATGCAAATTTAAAACTTAAATCCGCAAACTTAAAGAAGGTAATGATTGCTGTGTATGCATACGAAATTTGCATTTTATGTATAATAAGCTTTTGCCCGCGGCTCCGCCCGCGTTAAATAGTTTTTCCGGGATAAAAGTCCCCCTTTTTACTTTCCCGGGATAAAATGTAGCCTATGTCATCTACCCGTGTGCCAAATTTCATCGAAATCCGTTCAGTAGTTTTTGCGTGAAAGAGTAACAAACATCCAGACATCCATACATACTTACAAACTTTCGCGTTTATAATATTAGTAGGAAGTAGGAAGGATTATGAATCCCAAAAAACAAGCACTAAATCAATAAGGAGATATTCAATCTTTACCTAAGATGTGGAGCCTTAAGAATTAACCCTTCAAGCCCTGCTTATATATATAGATGTATGGGAAAACCCTATATACCGGGTGGAAGGGAAACGCTCTCGGAAACGAATACAGGTGATAGAATTGGTGATTCCTGACGTGATGGCACTAAAAAAATCGCGATCGCATTGTTACAATTTTAGTAGGATTTTCTCAAATTTCTGTACAGCTTCACGTATGGATAGATAAATCAAATTATTATTCTGAAAAACATAGTAAAAAAGGTCAATATTTCATAAAAATCGTAATGAAACACGTACATCAGCTGACGGGTTAACGACCGCGTGGCCGGTGCTGGCGCAGCGCGGCGGCCGCCGCCTTGTCGGCGTTTGCTTTGTAGTTTGTACCCTACCCAGTTTTTCGTACGCTGTACATTGCGCGCGCATGAATTATGGAAATACTAAAATCGTTAGTATTATCGCTTAGCTTTGCAAATGAATATAGATTTTCGTTAATGTTATGGTTCTTCTCTCTTACCGTTCCGGTATTGAGAGCGTTTCCCTTCCACCCGGTATATGAGCACCGGTGACCGTTGCGGGGCTTGAGGAGTCAAAGTCCTCTGGCATCTTAGTAAAACACACACACACACACACTCACGCCTGTTATCCGCGAAGGGGTAGGCAGAGGCGCAACCAGTGCACCCACTTTTCGCCTTTATTACGTCCCATGATGCGATAGGGGCGAGCCTATCGCCACATCGGGCACAAATTCCAGACTCCGGGCTGATACTAAATAAAAAAACTCAATATCACTTAGCGCGACCCGGGGATCGAACCCAAGACCTCAGCATTGCAGTCGTACTGTAATTCAACTACTCCATCGAGGCAGACAGTATCTTAGTAAAAGTAGAGACTAAATGAATCTAAAGCGATTTATAGGTGAGCATTTTTCACCTTGATAAAAAAAACGGGTACGTGTAGCTACATAATATTTATGTACTCGCGTGAGAAGTTATACTTATTTGGCATCTTTAAATAATTTAACATTTAGTATTAATTATGTTTACTAGGGGGGTCAAGGGTCGATAATGGTTGTGGAGAGTCAAAGGGGTCAAGGAGGTCAGGGGTCAAAATGGGTTTGAGGGCTCATGAGGGTCAACGGGGGTCAAATTGGGTTTAGGGACAAGGGCGTTCAAAATGGGTTTGGGGGTCAAGAGGGGTCAAAATGGGTTTGGGGGTCAGGGGGGTCATCGGGGTGTGTAGACCTGTGTGTGTACAGCAGACCCGTCACACTCGAAGCCCTACCCTATCCTCGAAGGTAAAGTTCCTGATAAAGAAATGTGCCTGATAGAATAAAGTCAAAATATTAAGAACCTGTAACACGTCATACAAAAAAGTAGTTCCATCACATTGCTAAGAGATAGCGCGACTATGGAGACATACAAATCGTAAATCACCATATCAAGATTCTCCGGCTAAACATGACGAGAGGAGGAATTATGTGATTTTGTGTGGTTAATGCATAGATATTGAAAAAAAAAATGAAATCCTCCTAGCCAGTTTCGGCCACGGCGGCCAATCTCAACGGAGATCAGCCAGGTACGCAGGAGATATTATAGTGCACAAGTGTGTGCGCAATACACAGGTGCACTCACTATTCCTTCACTCTCATAGTCCGGTGAGACGGCAATCCGACATGACCGGAGAGAGATCAGGCGCAGGACCAACGGCTTTACGTGCTTTCCGAGGCACGGGGGTATCACACCGCCAACTTCCTGACTCCGAGCTGCGACTGAGTAAATTTTAAGATGGAAAAACCCAGTCACAATTTTTTTTGGCTCGACCCGGGATTCGAACCCAGGACCTCAGCGCGCAAATAGTACTCGTAATGCGTACGCAATACCACTACGCCACCGAGGCAGTCAAGGCATAGATATTACTGTATAAACAAATCACAAACCCGGCTTCCGAACGTATACCACTGCGTGGGACTATTTTTGGGACCGACGTGTAATTTGATTAAAGTGATAACGCTTCCATTTCGGGGGACGCATCACCTGTAGTAGGCTAATTCACAACAATTCTATTTATTCTCATGTACAATTCGATTATAAATAAAAATCTTCGAACCCTTAGACTGTTTTTTCCACCATCACCAACGATCGCCCCTTACAAACCTCCTTTATTGAAGTCGGTTAATAGTACTGTGACTTTGTGTCACATGATGCGCGCGCATCTTATAATTTCAATCTAATATTTTCTTCATAATGCGCCAAAAGAAGTATAACTTAAAAAAAAAAAATTACATTAAAACGAAATGCTCAGGTAGTGTGAGTACTTTAAACTTTAATTTTGTTTATCCGAAGAGCCAGTAAATTGTCTTATTAGTTGGAAAGCGCATTTCATTCAAAAATATTAAATTGTACTGTTTGCTAGGGGAAAGATGGAGAAAATGTGATTCATTGCATAAAATCTGCAGCAGTGACTACTTTAACGTTCCAAATTAAATTTTGCTAGGAGAATTCTTCTGATAGGAAACAGTTTAAGTGTTTATTCTATTAAATTGCACAGAGCTTCTAGTGTTTTATTTCTCAAAACTAGTGAGCTGTGAGCACTGAAAACTATCTCGTTTACCTTTTCATTTAAATTAACACGGTACCTTAGTAAAATTCCCTGGCTCGGATCTATGATCAATCCTTGACGGCAATATTGTATTTCGAATTAATACAGGACTGTTTTTTTATAGTCAGTTTATAAATTACTTGTTAGAGAATAGGGGATCATCCTAGGTGTGATTTTCTACGTGATTCCATATTATATAACGGTAAATAGCATGCAAAAGAAGCCCTTTTCTGAAAACGACATTAAAAATAGTTAAGAAATGAGGCAGTAATTCATTATCTATACTAATATTATAAAGCTGAAGAGTTTGTTTGTTTGAACGAGCTAATCTCAGGAACTACTGAACCGATTTTGAAAATTCTTTCACTAATAGTCATAACTCCTGAGTGCTATAGGCTACTTTTTATCCCGGGAAAATATTTTTGCTTTTTCACGCGGGCGGAGCCGCGAGCACTACTAGTATTGCATATATTGCAACGTGCAGAAGAAGGCGCGTAGTAGGGTTTTCGCTTCATCTTTGTCCTTTGCACGCGTCGTAATATCCGATGACGTCATATGTGGGTATGGCGCCCCTTTTCTATTTTTGGACACGACTTACTCATTCTACCGAAGTTCAATGGCTTGTTGATTTTTCACCTGATTTTAATTATTCTATCTGTCTTGGAATTTATATGATGTAAATAATTACTGGAAGTAAAAAACGAAAATGATTCCGGTACCGTATTGAAACAAGCAAATATTAATGGGTATTATACACCAATGATATAATATTAATATTGTTCATGGAATATTTTATACTAAGTTAATTTAATGTTCTGTCATGTTTAAAAGTCCCTCGTGTAAGTCGGGCGATACGTTACGTTACTAGTGTGGAGGATATTTAACACCAAAGTACATCTAACCATCTTCGAATATTATGTATGGGGCCTTACTGGGTCTCTAAACAAGCCACATTTACACATAAATATAATTCTCGAATACTATCTATACTAATATTATAAAGCTGAAGAGTTTGTTTGTTTGAACGCGCTAATCTCAGGAACTACTGAACCGATTTTGAAACTTCTTTCACTAATAGGAAGCTACATAACTCCTGAGTGCTATAGGCTACTTTGTATCCCGGGAAAATATTTTTGTCCCGGAAAAACTTTTTCACGCGGGCGGAGCCGCGAGCACTACTAGTGTTGGAATATTGATGATGCCGTATTATAACGACTTCTGGATATTACTCACATTGCCGGTTTATAAGCCTCTTTACTCGTTCAAAATATAGTATAGTCATATAATAGGTGTGTGAGAGACAATTCAACAGCCCAGATTAGTGGGTCACAGTCCATTGTCGGAAATAAGCCGGACAAAGTACAGATGAATGTTCACTTTGTTTGAACCCCGGTACGTGCGACGGACATCGGATGAAAGGTTAATTTGATATATAGGGACTATTGTATTATTTAGGTATAGCAGAGTTGAATAACGTTTCGCGTTATATTTTTCGAGTCCTTTATAAAACAGTGTATTCTAATTTTTCCAGAGCTCAGATTATAAAATGTGAATTTTATTTTTCTCATAATTGTATTTGTCATACAAAGAGTTCTTAACTAACTGTTTGAATGTTTTTGTTGAAATATGATTTTACAAAAATATTTTTGATCTTTAACCTGAACAAATTCACTCTCAAGAGAAACTTGTAGAATATTTTACACTTTCATAAATTTAAATAGCTTAAAATTATGTGTAAATTACCATGATGTTACAAACTTTTTAGTTTTGTTTTTCTAAGTTCATCAGATTTTGATGCATGATATATCTCGTGAAAGAATTTATTTCTATTTTAGGTTAGATACAAAGTTCTTAGATATGGTTTCATTTAGCCTCCGTTGCTTCATCCGTGATTATGTGAATTTATCAGTCCTGTTACACAGGACGTGCGCGCAGCCTCACTGTGAGACTGCCTTGATGGCGTAGTATTACGATACGACTGCAATGAGGTCCTAGGTTCAATCCACGGGGCGGGTAAAGTGATATTGGGTTTTTCTAATTAGTATCAGCATGGAGTCTGGAATTTGTGGCCGACATAGAGATAGGCTCGCTCCCTATCGCATCATTTGATAAATATACGCACGGTGAAAAGTGGGTGCACCAGTTGCGCGTCTGCCTACCCCTTCGAGATAAAAGGTGTGAGTGTGTGTGCGTGTGTGTCTGTAAATTGGCTTGCAATTCGCCAGTGTACTAAGACCCCTAACTTAACTTGACCACAGTTGAAACAGCGGTCCCTAAAAATCGAATTTTAGGCAAAATCAAATATACATAACACAACACATTAATTGAAAATTAGGAATTCACTTTATAATAATAAATTGTAATTAAAAAGAGCCATATGTTTCTTCAAAGTGTTAAAGTATTGTCAAACTACAATTAAGATCAATAAAATCAAAACCATTGAGCTTATCTAGCTAATCAAGTTTTGGATACATTGGAAGTAATGAAAAATGATAAAAAGGTACATAAATACTAAATATGTATAAATAATTACTGAACAAACTAGCCAACAGCCATATACAATTATTACATCCACTTAATATTACTAAACAAAAGTAAGGCTAACTTGTCGATACCAATGTACAATATTACTGAAACATTATTTGGGGAAACAATGTAAAGAAAGAAGATGATATAAATGAAGTATAGATATTTACAAATGTCGCCTTCCTTCAATGTGTTTTTTGTAGTTATACTTCTTTAGGCGCGTTGTGAAAAAATGATGAGAGCGAAATTTTACGATGCGCGCGCATGTAGAACACAAAATTCTCACGAAAAAGGTTGAAGCTGTTTAATGAAAACTTTTGGATAAAAATGAAAAAGAAAAAAATAAATATTTAAATAATTAATAAACTTTTCAATTTTTGAATTTTTAAATTTAATTTAACATATTAAATAATCAATAATAAATAATTAAAATTAAGAATCTTATAATATTTAGTACCAATTACGTCATACATATTTATTTTAGTTTTGGGTCCTTCTAATGGATTTGTCATGTTTTTGAGGTTTTTGGTAATCATTCCTCGTCTCTTCTGAAGCTTGACCTCGATAACTCTCGAGCAGAAACATCAATATAACAACTAATCAAATTGAAATTGAAATTAGTATGGATTACATTTTGCTCTTTGACTGTCTGAGAATTATAAACAATATTTATCAATCATCGTTTAGGAATATAATATTCATGGTTTAGCCGGCGGTTTTGATCCTGTTATCTAATAATTTTATTTCATGGTAGGTACTATTGATTTGTAAAGCCCAAAGATTTTTTTTTTGTCCCTGACATTACTCTTTCTAGCCTGACGAGGGTCGGCTTATGAAAGAACACCGGTCTTTTGGGTGAGTGCAGAAGGCGCTCGCAACCCTTAAAGCCCAAAGAATGTAATACGCAACTAGAGTGTCTGAGAAATCAAATACAATACTGCTAATAGTTGCTTATGCCTGTGCTACCTAAATCGCGTTCCGAGCGATTCAGCGTCCAATTGTGGAGAAAACACTTCACCCACCATAGCTTCTAGGCTGGGTGGAAACCAACACGGTGAGTTTCTCGTGTTGATCTCTACAGCCATCAAAGAATCAAAGAAAGTGTCTCAGAAGAACATCCAACAGTTGACGCTGTTTAAATCATGCACAATAGATGTATTAGGCCAATGATGAATAGTTGCTTATTTCTAAAACGGATGGAAAAGAAGGAAATGGTCATGCCAAGGTTTGTAATTCTCACCCATCAACACAATACCGAAAGCGGTTGTAAGAACTGCTAAAACTTCGCTAGAATATTTTTTTAGAAAAAGTATAACAGATACGGCCTATAATAATTACGCCTAGATATAATGCGGTTTCTGTGTTTCAAATTTAGAATATTGCGAAAAATATTTTTTGAAACATTATTCGGCACATTTGTGAGTGACTTTCCTTGTACGGAGTATAATTATTACACTTTTAGTGACACTGCTCGATTTCCCTGGCGTTTAACATCAATCACGTTTAACGTCAAGTGTAGAAGTATCGCTGGCTGTTGATCGCTGCTAGGTACAGGTGGTTTAGCTTTGATCAATTGTTCAGTAACTTATCCTTCTGATAAATATTTTGTTACTCGCCTTAAGTTGATTCGTCCGCCAGTTTTTTTTTCAATAATGAAATCGAAATCTCTACCAGATAATTATAATTTTCGTAATATAGAGATCGTAATTTTGTATAAAGTGATGACAGACTAGACGTAGGTACAGTCAGCCAGATAAGTAGCTGAACAAATTTAAAACTTAAAATCGCCTCTACACTTTTCGTTCTTACCAATTTTTATTTTCTCTTCACAAAAAAAAAAGATATTTTTTTAGTTCACACAAAAAAGGGGTTTGAATTGAATTTGTTCAGCTACTTATGAGGCTGACTGTACCATATAACTTCTTAATATTTTCCTTCGACTTTCACCCTCGTCGAATTTACCTTCGAAGGAGTAGGCAGATGTGTAAGTACTTAAGTAGATCTATACTTTGTCTAGTTTATTTCAGTCACGTAAAAGAGCGTGAGACTTAAAGGGCACAAATTCCAATCTCGAGCAACTTACGTGAGTTGTTTCTTAATGAAAACACAAAATTTGATCGTCCGCTCCTGAATCGATCTCAGAACCCGGTTGCACCTAGTATCTTGCCAATACACTAATGAACCTACTTTAGTTATGATCTTTATAAAACTGACATTTCAAAATAAAAATAAACAATGTGTTTTTTTACAAACACATAAAAATAAGAACAATAGCTATATAAATATAATAAAATATATCGTACCTAACTTGCAATATTTAATAATGATTTTTAAAAAATAATATATTTATCGAAGTATTATAAATTTTGATGAATATTAAAATATTATTATACTGAACAAAATTCAGAACATATTGTGTTAATGCAATAATTTAGTTCGTTTATATTGTTTACCGACGTTTCACGTATACCATGAATATCACCAATCAGCCCACATTCAGTACGCTTGAGTAATAAATATTTAATATAAAATAATCCAATAAATGTAAACCTTGTACTTTCACTGTCCGTGACATGTTACTCATGAAGGTACGAGACTGTTTCGATTTTATAAGTTTCACACTCGATTTTATTCTCGTCGAAGTCGCGGTGGTGTAAGAAGTTCAAAATTAACTTTTATAAGAACCGAGTTTTGTATTATATTACAAAACCAGGTAACTTGCGACTACTGTACAGTGGTCTTTTTTAACTAGATATTCTGTATTAACATGTAAAGTCTAAAAACATGCGGCAATTATGTATTTATACTTTTTGTCGCGTATTCCTGATGGTAGATGTAATCTTAAATTTTTCAATAAACACGTACCTATACATTCAACTATAATATTATGCGCGCAAGTACTCGTCGATAAAGAGCGCCATCTATTGGCGAGAAGTGGGCCTATCCGACTGTGGACCCAACCTGGGCGATGGAACATTCTCGAAAGATCTCATAGTCGTGGAAACGCGATAACCGACTTTAATTTGCGATAGAGTTCCCGATTATTCTAGATCTTTCGAGAATGTAACACAAACTACGACGGTACCGGTGACCGGGTATAAAAGGTTGTCTTGTTTACGACGCGGTCTGTAGGGTTGTGGGCGCCTTCTGCACTCAACCAAAAGACCGGTGTTCTTTCACAAGCCGACCCACGTCAAGCTAGAAAGAGTTTAGCTAGGAACAAAATAAACGACGCGATCAAGAGCGAGCGATAAGCGGACTAGAAGCGATAACACCGAGCGACATCGAGGCGAGTATTGTGACTTGTGCTCGAACGTGTAGTAAGTGATTTAATAATAAGTTTATTTGTGCGTTTCAATAATGCAGTATCTAGCGCAGTGTTTTTGTCAGTGTTCTAGTGCTAATAAAGTCCTAATTGGTGTTTTTATCACAATACCGGCATTTTAATTGTTTATCCCGAACCCCAGCACGTAACAATATACATACATACATACACACTCACGCCCTTATCCCATAGGGGTAGGCAGAGACTATTGAGCGCCACATGCTACGATCTTGACAAACCTCTTTCGCCTCTTCCACATTCATACTTCATTTCATACATTTTCGTCTGTTACGGGTACTCCTGACCTGCCCGTAACAATATGTTAGTTTATAGAACTCGAAATATACAAGTACATGTTAATATTCGCTATTGAGTGTAGTAAGAATTGAAGGACCGTAAGCGTAAGTGTTTGTTGAAGTAAATTTTTACATCTCGAAATAAGGTTTAACAAATTGTTGAAATGTGTGTTTATTCTTTGTCTTGTAACTTTTACGACACTGCTATATTAAAAATACAAACAACTTTTTCATAAGAAAAGTAGTTATAGTACAACTCTTCTTTAGAATGCATCCTGTGATATTTAGTTATCACATTTTGGGGTTGTAAATTCAGCAGCAGTATCCTAGTTTTGAATCCTTATTAATTACATACAAATAATCACGCCTTTTTCCCTTTTGAAGGGTAGGTAGAGCTGTATCATACCCATATTTTGCCAGCTATGTTACGTTCTATGTTCTATATGTTACGTTACTCCGGGCTATAAAAACCCAATATCACTTTACCCGACCCGGGAAACGGACCTGAGACCTCAGCATGCAGTCGTACTGTAATATAACTACGCCACAGAGGCAGTCATCGTCTTCTATATTAATATTAGAAATGAGGAAAGATTTGATTGTTTATTTGTAACTTTTTCTTAGTCGTTACACTCTTGGCAGAGTGGTCGTGGTCGTCACGTCAGGGTTTTCAGGGTTTGTGGCTCGCTTGACAACTGTTTGTAACGGTTAAATCAAAAACTACTGGACTGACTTTAATAATTCTTTCACTAACAGGAAGCTACACTACTCCTGAGTGCTATAGGCTACTTTGTATCCTGCCCGCCTAGCATGCGCGCGTCGACAAAATTTTGTCGACACTTTTTCTCGGGTTTTTGTCGTTTATCGAATTATGTCTACTGACACTAACATGCGTGCTCATGCATCTCGACTTGTGACGTCACAAGTAGAGAAAACTGTAATTTTTACTTTATCTGTGCTATTTTTCTCTACGAACCCTAACATGGGAAGATATTTTTATCGCAGAAAAACTTTTTCACCTGGGCGGAGTCGCGAGTAGAAATCTAGTATTAAATAACTTTGGATTGTTCCTGTTATTTGGCAATTATTTTTAACAAGCTCATTCCCCCAGCTGCGAAGGCATAAGTTTTAGTTGGACCTTCTGAACTCGATGCCCAAGTTATTGTTTACTCTGTGTACATATTTCTTTATTGTACGTACGTCTTTTAAAGTTTATTTCATTTGCTTTATTTTTATCTTCTTTTTCTTTGTAGTCTTCATTACTTTATAGGTTTGAGTGGATTCATTGACGAGCGGCTTCCATACCACTATGATGTCGGCGTATTTTATGACAGCGCTAGTAACGAGTACACAGTACTCTGAGCTGATCAACCAGCAGAATCCATGATTCACTAGTTTCTTTATTATTAACTTAAACCTGTTTGTCATATTTTCTGGTACTTAGGTATTACTACTGAAGTAAAAAAGCTCTCCTTGGTACTTGAAAGTATAAGAGACCTACTCTTGTTATTACCTAGTTGAGGGAGAATGATTTTTTAGTATAGTTTAGCAGTGATACAAGCAACATACTCCAAAATATTTTTTTCAATTTATCACTTAATAAAACATTGAAGCGTATTTACGGAAACCTTCCACCCTCAGTTCAGCAAGGCGACGCAATTACACTATTAGATTGATGATTGATTAACTGGCACAAATCGATTGGATTAGTTTGCGTAACCTGCGGAAGATTAGAAGGTTAACTTTATCAGACTATGAGAGTTATTATTACTGTGAGATAATGAAAAATTGTTTCTATTGACAGTTAGGAGTGACTTGAAATATACACCATATTAATTAATTCTCAAAAACTAAATGCATTCGTAGGAAACTCCACACGAAATTTGGCAGACAGTCTCGTTTCTTAATCCTACTAATATTATTAACGCGAAAGTTTGTAAGAATGTATGGGTGTCTGGATGTATGGATGTTAGTTGCTCTTTCACGCAAAAACTACAGATCGGATTTCGATGAAATTTAGCACACAAGTAGATCATGCTCTGGATTAACACATAGGCTAGTTTTTATCCCGGTAAAATATACACTGGGACTTTTATACCGGAAAACCTTTTTAACGCGGGCGGAGCCGCGGGAAAAAGCTATACCTGATATAAATATAGACATTATGACATTACGCAAATATTCATGGTTAATTAACATAGGTGGTAGTCCATATCTAGGTACTATAGTTCTTTTTATTTTTCTAACTGGAACGACACTATTTAGTATTTCGAGTGCAGTATATTGGCCTGAACCGCACTAAATGCTGCACCTTCATTAAATTTAAACCACAATATGTTTATCGTTCATTTGTTTTATACATACTGGTATTTATAAAAGCTGGCTTTTATTCGATGCTTCGCTCGGGTAAAAGTATTTGAAAAAGGACCGTTGTGCATTTTCTGGGATAAAAATTACTCTTATGTTAACATAAATTTTATCCGAAACCATTTAGCGGTTCGTGCGATACCAACAAAAAAAAAACGTTTCATACAAACATCTTCACATACATTCAAATCAGTTTGAAAAATGGCTGAGTAATCCATGTACAGTCAGCCGCATAAGTAACTGAACCAATTGAAAACTTCAAATCTTCATTTTTGTGTTTTTAGCAATTTTCGTTTTCTCTTTACAAAAATAAATAAAAGATGTTCACTTTACTTCACATAAAGAAAAAAATGTTGTAATTGAACCGAACGTGTACAGGCGATTTGAAATTTTGAACGTGTCAGCTACTTATGCGGCTGACTGCATACATAAAAAAATACATCAAACGAGAACTGTTTCGTTTATGAAGTCGACTAAATAATATTCGACTAAAGTTAAGTACAAGAAATCTTAAAAGACCAAATTTCCTTTATAAAAAAATAGTTCACTCAGGACAGGTCGGTTGTTTCAAAGGTTACGTAATCGAAACAATATGAATATGCTAATACACGTGTTTACATTAAACGAGATATAACACCCTCCCTGCTGAAAATGTAAAGTTAAACGCACGTAAAATACAGAGCTTTATTAATCAGATCGTTAACGTTGTACGGGTTTTTAAGAGACAGTTTATTTTTTTATTTACTTTTTGTACTTCCTATATACATTTTTAACGTTCACGATTAATATTGAAAGTCGTTAATAATTAAAAAAAGTTAATGTTGCCATGTAAATTTATTTGTTGTTTGGAATAATAAACCTACAATATTTATATGGAGTTGTGTAGGCGGCTTGTCATAATAATTAGGCTGAATGCTTTCTGCCACATGCTTGAATAAGGGAGTCCACATCCCACGTCGCATTGGTATTTAGGGCAGATATAAAAAAAATACAAAGTGGAATTTAATTACTATAATTAAATGTTCCTGCGATCTTTATCAGTACGCTACGCTTACCAGTGCATGGCCTCCACTCGAGACCTTTTTTTTTACTGGATGCGAGCCGCTTTTGACAGGTCCGTCTGGAAATCTTTAGGGCCTAGTTAAGTTCAGCATTGAACATCGTGAGGCTGATGATGAATTCAATGCTCGATACAGACTATTTAATGTTCATAATATGTATTTGTAATACTCAATTCAAAATATGGAAAGTTTTAATATAAATCTAAATTTATGTCATAGCGTAAAGTATTCAAGAGTTTAGAACATGACATTATTTTGTAAGCCTGGTGAAACTCAGATAAACGGGACGGAGACACGGGTAAATAGGTACTAAGGAGTTAATATAATATTTATATTGTTTTTTTTTATTTCTACCCCATTTTATGGTTGACGATTTTTTTTTTAACCGACTTCAAAAAGGAGGTTCTGTATTCGATCCGTATCTATGTATGTATGTATGTAAATTTGTATGGCCGTGAGTTTCTCAAAAACTACTGATCCGATTTGGATGTGGTTTTCGATGTTCAAATGTATAGTTTTCACGGAAGGTTTTAGTATATAATTTATGAAGATCTGATGAAGATCTTCGGAGATACACAATGGAACTCTTCAATAACTAACAGCACATGACTCGCGAATGCTGCAATCGTATATCTATGATGTATTGTTTACACTATTCTATAATTAACTAACAAAAAAGCAATAAATACCTAATAAAAACTTTTTAACTAAAAATAAACCGACTTCAAAACCACTGCAAACCAAAAAATAATTCAACTTTATATTCGCTTAGTATATACGTATACGTGGAGTCGGTGCCTAATTTAAATTGATCAATGTTTTCGTATATTTGATCTTGTATTCCCTTGGTTTAGCTGGCAATTTAAATTAGGCATCTACTCCAAACATACGTATATACTAAGCGAATATAAAGTTCAATTATTTTTTGGTTTGCAGTGGTTTTGAAGTCGGTTTATTTCTTTGTTAAAAAGTTTTTATACGAAAAAGACACTATTTTATGTTTCATTCATGTAACAATTACGATAGGTTTGAAATTACTGGACTTGCATGTGGTCGTTAGGTTAATATTTAATCCAAAATCTTGCTCTAACATACACAAGTTTACCGACTTTCAGTAAAAAAAGTGAATTGCTGTATTAATTACTGTATGAAATTACTAAATACTGTATTCAATGAATTGCTGTATTGAATTAAAATCTGCGCAGTTTTTAAAAGTTCATAATGTTTTAAGTATTTCAAGACGTAAATTGTCAGTAGTTTAATTAATCCTACTAATATTATAAAGGCGAAAGTTGTATGTCTGGATGTATGGATGTTTGTTCCTCTTTCACGCAAAAACTACTGAACGGATTTTGATGAAATTTGGCACACGGGTAGATCATGTCCTGGATTAACACATAGGCTACTTTTTATCCCGGGAAAACATAAAGCGGGACTTTTATCCCGGAAAACTTTATAACGCGGGCGGAGCCGCGGGCAAAAGCTAGTTATTACCATAATTTAACATAATAGTGACTCGTTTTTATGCGCTTATTGGTATGCGCAGGTTTTACCTGTGTAATACATGTTCACCTGTCAACTTCTAAGTGTATTCTGAGTGTTACCAAATTCATACCTCATCATCATCATCAGCTCCCCTAAAGATTTCCAGACAGACCTGTCTATTCACGCCTAAAAAATATTAATTATGAATAACACACTAGACATTCATTATAATTAAACTGACAATTCCATGGTGTAGTCATATTTTGCAACACATGACGGCTGAGTGGGCCGCCATATAATATTGACGTGAAGTGGCAGCTTTTGTCAAGTTTCACGTTGAATGAGTTTTCCGGACACTTGAATAACTTATATTTGTCCTCATCTTCTTTCTTTTCCTTTAAACATTTTTATGACTTTCAGTACGTCTATAAAATAAAAAGTCGTCGACATTGACTCTATTGTAAAATGATATAAGTTTTTATTACTTTTTATATCACATCTTTTAATATTAGATTCAAGTTGTTTAAGTTGTTGACTGCCTCGGTGGCGTAGTTGTATTATGGTACGACTGCAATGCTGAGGTCTCGGGTTCGATTCCCGGATCGGGCAAAGTGATATTGAGTTTTTCTATTCAGTATCAGCTCGGAGTCTGGAATTTGTGCCCGATATGGCGATAGGCTCGCCCCCTATCACATCATGGGACGGAATAATGGCGAAAAGTGGGTGTACAAGTTGCGCCTCTGCCTACCCCTTCGGGGATAACAGGCGTGAGTGTATATGTATATGTATGTAAGTTGTTTAAAAAATAATTCGAAGCGAAAAAATATTTAAGTTTCTATGTAGTTACGATGAAAAAGATAAATCTACGAGCGATTAAAGAAGTTTTCAATATTAGCTTCACTTATTGCGGCGTAATCAAATTTAGATAGAAATTTACTTTAGATTGAGCGAACGGTTGATCGGAGAAAATCATTTTACGTCTTTTCAAACGCTTCATAGTACATACATTTCTGCCTACTTACCTATTTTGGTATTTTAATTTAAAAATATTAATCTGCTTTTTCATGAATAAAGAATTAAAGATATTCATGTTATTTTAGAGCAAAGACACTAAAAACAAAAACAGTTTAATAGCAAGAATATCGAGGCATTCGAAGATTTATTTTTACTATCCTCCAATGAAATAAACATGGAAAGATTTCCTTGGCACAAGTATACAGCTCGTCGAGTGAAAGTAGTTTATTAAACATAATAGATTATGCGTGAGATCGCATACGAAATTATGAGGAGTTTCGTAATATAAAGTGTGTCAAACAGGCAGACGTTATTTTTTTGTGCCTTAAAGGAATAACAAGAAGGAGAAACAGCAGCGTGAGCCGTGACCCAAATCTCTTTCATGAAGGGGAAGGTTTGTGTTACGTATAGTAGGACACGCACAGAGGCCAGGACAGTTTGTCCGCATAGAGTAATTAAATACCCAGCTCTCAGTGGCTGGTGAAGTTTTGTAGAGAAATCTTACTTCATACTAATATTGTAAATGCGAGAGATTGAAAATGTTTGGATGTTTGGGCGCGTGTATGTTTGTTAGAAGCAAACGCAGGAACTACTGAACGGATTTAGATGAGATTAGGCACACCCGTAGACCATGTCCTGGATGAACATATTATATGCTACTTTTTATTTCAGTGATGTGCTCTCATGGGAAATAATGGCAAGTGTTATTCAGATTTTTGAAATAGATGGCACTGGCGTGGTGCAAGGTTTTGGGGACTTCTGTGGTGGGAAAGACTTTTCACGCAGTCGAAGCCGTGAGCCACATCTAGTTTATGATAAATGCGTGCCATACCATACCCTGTATTGTATAGTGCCCACTGCTGAGCACGGGCCTCCTCTACAACTGAAAGGGTTAGGGCCTTAGTCCACCACGCTGACCTAGTGCGGGTTGGCAGACTTGACATACCTTCGAGATTCAGAGACCTTCTCAGGTATGCAGGTTTCCTCACGATATTTTCCTACACCGTTAAAGCGAGCGATAATTCACAAAGAATACACACAATTTCTTTTAGAAAAGTCTTTTTAAAAAAAATTAGATAAAGTGTGAGCCCGTGGGTTTTGAATCTGTGGAAATTCGTCTCGGCAGTCCGTTCCACTCCCAACTAGGCTATCGCCGCTTATAATCTCCTATAATAGTTGAATGTTTTGATGCGTTTGTTAAGACATTTCAGTGTGATGAACTACGAAATATATTAAAGAAATCCATAATACAACAATACTCCGCTATTTTATCGTTAAAATATTGTCGGTGAGACCGCTTACCGACTTACCAGGTAGCTACTTGCTTTATTCTACGTTTAATTGCTATCCCAATTTGGATTAAGTACTAAGTAGGTAATCCTTGAGGTTCTTAAGGGTACGCCGCGCCCTGGGACGATTATTTATGTTAAATGTGACTTGATACAAAATAAAACACAATAAATATTCACATTACACGACACGTCGCGTAATTGAAGTATTGGTCCGTGGGCCAGTGACAGATTTCGGTGACCAAGTTTCTCTCAAACGATAATTGGTGAGACGCATCAGAGACGTGTATCATAAAGCCTCGTGAACGTCAGCTTCGGCTCCGTGGGTGCCATGAGCGGTGGTAGCCTCCCAAAGATGTAGAAAAAAATATATTATTCAGTCATTTCCTCCCAACTAAGAATCATTTTAAATTGTAGCTAACCCGATACCTTGAAGAAAAAAAATAATCAGCTGACTGTAACTTGGGGCATTATGCGTCAGCTGGTCAATCAAACATGTAAAAAAAATATATCATTTCAGTGATTTCCTCTCAACTACAAATTTACCTGATGATAGCTTATACGCAACTATGAATAAATATGTATGTCAGCTGGCTGTATGCCGGGGCAAAAACCGTCAGCTGATGCCTTGAAAGTTATAAAGCAGGTGTTAGGCGAGAGCTTCTATTACATAATTACATGCATCAGCTGACAATGTTTCCCTCGAATTAATGATAGTAGATTCTCTTTATTAATTACAGCATTGTATTATCAATCTATACATGTAAAATGCTTTGTCTTGAATGACTGACTGACAGTTAAACGCACAGCCCAAATCTCTGACCGTAGAGATCTGAAACTTGCAGGGTGTGTTCCTTGTATGACGCGATGTAGGCATGCAACACTTTTCTAACCCTTAGATTAGAAACGTGTTGCAAAGGTGGTACCTGCAGTAGGTTGCGTTAATCTGAAAAGTCTTCTGCTGACCACTTTATCTTACTCCGGAGAGTACAATAAACTATAAATTCATAATCACTGTTCTTAATATTTCTTCAGTTATTTAATTATATACGTATTAGTCATAAAGTATTTATACATTTCATCGGAAAACTCATATCTGAGCGTAAAGTCAAACATTTAAGATACATTATATCTTCCCAGATGAAAATTTATAAGCTGACTAGCTTTTGCCCGCAGCCGCGGTCGTACGAAAGAGTTTTTTTTTATAAAGGTCCCACTTATACATTTTCACGGGATAAGAAGTAGCCTAAAACTTTCCAGTTTCCCAGATACTCGAATTATCTCCATACCAAATTTAATCAAAATCCGTTTGATAGTCTTTGAGTATATCGCGTACAATCTTTTTACCCCATTAGGGGTTGAATTTCGCAAAATCCCGTCTTAGTGAGCTCCAACGTCCTAAAAGGAACCTCCACAAAATTTGAGACTCCTAGCACGTGTAGCTTCTCAGATTTCGTGATGAGTGAGTTAATGACCTTTCGTTTTTATACATATTATATATTACGGGATGAATTTCAATAAAACATGAAACACGTCTTCTATCAGTTCTGTTAAAAATAAGTTTAAGCAATATTTGAAGTAGGTTGGACCAAGGAATCACGTTGGCCCATACAAACTTTGCCCCCCTTTTTCACCCTCTTAGGGGTAGACTTTCGGAAAATTCAATCTCATTAGATGCCTATGGCATACAAAGAACACACCCTGCAAGTTTCAGGTCTCTACGGTCAGAGGTTTAGGCTGTGCGTCAGTCAGTCATTCAGGACAAGGCATTTTACATGTATAGATTGATAATACAATGCTGTAATTAATAAAGAGAATCTACTATCATTAATTCGAGGGAAACATTGTCAGCTGATGCATGTAATTATGTAATAGAAGCTCTCGCCTAACACCTGCGTTATAACTTTCAAGGCATCAGCTGACGGTTTTTGCCCCGGCATACAGCCAGCTGACATACATATTTATTCATAGTTGCGTATAAGCTATCATCAGGTAAATTTGTAGTTGAGAGGAAATCACTGAAATGATATATTTTTTTTACATGTTTGATTGACCAGCTGACGCATAATGCCCCAAGTTACAGTCAGCTGATTATTTTTTTTCTTCAAGGTATCGGGTTAGCTACAATTTAAAATGATTCTTAGTTGGGAGGAAATGACTGAATAATATATTTTTTTCTACATCTTTGGGAGGCTACCACCGCTCATGGCACCCACGGAGCCGAAGCTGACGTTCACGAGGCTTTATGATACACGTCTCTGATGCATCTCACCAATTATCGTTCGGGAGAAAATGACTGACGAAATTTTGCTACTGGCCCACGGTCTATATTAAACATTTCAATATCAAGAATTAGGCATATGGTTAAATTGTAATGTTGGTTAAATTCGTAAGTTTGATAAATCATTTTAACAGTTGCTCTATACAAAACATATCAAAATTAATTCTACTGAAATTATTATGTTAAAAATATCACAGAGTTTTAAAACATTCTTGAAGAAAACATCGCTACGCTCATATGCAATTTTACGTTGAAAGTATTCCACCAAACAGAATCGATATGTCATGCAAGCTATTCGAAATGGGGTTTTTACGGCCTCGTGCACTCTCATAGTCTGGGTAGAGGAATCTGTGTTAAAAGGCCATTGTTACTGAAAAGTACTTCACCTGACGGTCTTTCATTAAGCTGGCTTCATACATCGTCAATCAATGCTTTGAACCTGCTGTTATTATATGTTACAAAGATTGCATAACGATAGTGTGTTCTATGTAAACTTTATAATAATTAGACGGCATCGGTATATGTGAATATCAAATGTTCACATTTATTGTAACGACTTGGCTTTAAAATCTGCACTAAACAAGCTGAACAATGCGGTAAACGCTACAACTATGGAACGCTTATGTACTTAACATCTTATGTCTCAGGATGACGAGCACAGTGGAATGCCACACAATACTTTGTAAGTCAAGGTGCTGGATGGTGTAACTACTGTTTATGGGTGGCCGTAGCGCTTACCCTCATGCGAACGGCATGCTCGTCTCGTCATTCAATGCCATAAAAAAACACTTACGAAAATTTTATTAAACAAAAAAACTATACAAAAAGAGTGGAGCGTCATCTCACTGGAAATAATTTAAAGCTTATAAGTCAATGAAAACATAATGTAAATTGTGATGAAGTCTTATGGTGGCAATGAGGCCTGTACTCCGTCACAATATGTATTATTTATTTATATATTACCTGTATTGACTTTTTGTAGCAACGTATTAAAATGTACCCTTTATTTTAATTTATTGAGTTCCAAATGTAAGCCTTTCTTCACGAGACTATCCCGCCCTCACACCCACCACTGCAACTCCTGTAAGCCAGGATCAGCAGTGGCACGCATTTTATGACACCGTGGTGAAGCTCGGCGAGTCTCAGGGAACACTAATTAGTCTTAACCCGCAAAGAAGTTAATCAAACAGAAGAATAGGGAGGAGTTAGAAATATATTTTCCACTTCCCTCTATAGCAAAGCGGGAGACAAAACAATGAACTAAAAAAGGTAATTTAACCTTAATTATAATATAAGTTTCACAACTGGAAAAGCCAGATGTAAGGCACCACGGATAAAATTAAAGCCTGCCTGATAAAAATGTAAGCCTGTGAGGTAGGCCGATTTTTTGCATGCTATTTAAATAAAATATGTTGAGTAAACCGTATTGTATTCATTTTATTCATAGTGATTTTCCGAGCTCTCCTCGTCTATCTGTTCGACTCGCGCAAAGTTCCGTCGACTGCATCATTTTGATATTTGTTACAATATTATTTCAAAGAGTTTCCGCTGTAACTTCCATTTCTTGGGACTAATGTAAAGATTTTTTTTTAGATGGACCTTTTTATTTAATTTCTTGCCTGTTTAACTTTCGTTTTGTGTTATATTTCCTCAGGCGATACCACACTTTTAAAAGTATTCTGTATGAAAATCTTTCAATGGATAAGGAATGATGGAATGAGGAATCTTTCTACGGAAAATCTTTCTAAACATTCTATTTTAATTTTTTTTCTCATATTAGTGTTGTATGAATGACTCTGCAGGATAACTCTTATTAATCACATATACACAATGATAGCAATACCACAATTGCTTGACTTTTTACATATAGCACTTACTATGTGTTTTAATACGTAAAGTTATAATAATTATTATTAGGCCCCATTTTTTTTTTACTTTTTGTTGGGGTCTTATTAAACTGGACGCGCTCGCAGCACCTGGAGCAGTCAAACAGCGTCCAACTTAATAACACCGATGATTACCCTAACAACAGTTGAAAAAAAAAACAGATTTAGAGTACCAAAAACCTGTTATTCAAAAAGAAAACCAACCATATTTCGTTTAGTTACATTTTTATTTATCAATTATTATTATGTTAAAAAAAATGTGACTAATTTTATTTAAGTTAATCTTCAGGCAGGTTTCAATCATGGAATAAATAGGTAGGTTTTAACAAAGAAACAGATGTATTTGAAAGAATACATAGTCTTCTACAGTCAATTGTGTACGGGGAGAGGTGACTGAAGAACCACTTGTTAAGATTAAAAGAGTACAAAACAAAAAGGAACGTATTCAGAGATCAGCACTTGAGGTAGGCGAATAAACTTCAAATGAAAGCAGATCTCTAAGAAGTGCGATTCACTACGCATGATATTAACCCGAACACACTAAGAGCCGAATGTATCAAATACCATTATGTTACCAATGGCTATTAACTTTAATAATGAAACATTATTTTCGGGGTGGCACGTGATCGCATTAATTGTAAAACAAGTGCGTAAATGAAATTTCTCCTAACTTAACGAGTACATTTTATGTGCAGATTATTTACATGTCGTGCAAGGGAACGTGACTGAAATGACGAGTGCCACCGTGACATGAACGCGAACACATTAGAAATCGAAAGTGATCTGCGTCATTCAACTTCATTGGGTATTTTTACGGCTTCGATGAGGTTGTAAAAGATCTTAAGTAACAGAGGGAAGATGTGATGGATTTCGAAACCGTAATAAAATTTCAGAGGCTATAAAGTGCGATCGATTATAGGGCTTAATGCAAAAACAGTTTACTTTAGCTGTATAGTAGCTTATACTATTAATAGACATACTATAGGTGTTCGTAATAATTTATACCTTTCCTTACATATTATAAAAATCTCGTAAAAAGACCCCCGCCGCGCCGCGTCTGTCAGTTATTCGGTCTGAACGCGTTAAACTCAAAAACTACCGAACGGATTTTGATGAAATATGGTATGGAGATAGTTTGAAATCCCGGGAAGGACATAGGTTGCTTTGTTCCGGAAAATACAAAGTGGAATTTTATCGCGGAAAATCGTTTCACGCATACAGATCCGTCAGGACCAAACCACTGAACCCATTTCGATGAAACTTTATATGGTGATAGTTTGAAATCCGAAGATGGACATAGGCTACTTTTTGTCTTGGAGTTCCGTGATTTAGTAGACTATAGTTTGAGGCCCAACGAAGGATATAGGTTACTCTTTATCTCGGGAAAATATATAGCGGAACTCTTATCCCGGAAAATGATGCGCACTAAAACAGATACTACGGCAGAAAAAATAATTGAAGCATATTATGTTCTGCTACTGAGGAGAAGCTGGGACAGGTCGCTAGTTAGATATAGTTAAGAATACTTATTGTTCTGTAAGAATATCATTGATCGAGTACGCGGCTAATACCTATCTATAGTTATAAAAATTATGCTAATACAGCATTATGCTTAAGCCCCAACATAATACCTAAAATCTAATGGTCCAATGGTGTAGGAGTAAATAACTACAAGCTGAGAATACGGCTCCTTCATTAATCAAAGAAGGCTCAGGCTAAGTGGATGCCAGCTAATCTGAGCATTTTGAAACTGGACTTTCTGACACTGATTCATGTAGGTAGTACCTAGTGAGATGCAATAGTCCCCATCAGGCCCGTCCCCTACTAAACGGGAACTAACACAGCTGGGGGAAATGTAGGTGTAATACACCTCTGCCTACCCCTTTAAAACGAAAAAGGCTTGATCCTATGTATGGACGTAATGACGAATAAGTGATATTCAAAAGAAGGTAAAATAATTGGGGTGGGGGCGAAGATGATCGCATCCAGGTCACCCCGTCTGATAATAGCAATTAAGGAGAAGAAGTCGGTGACCGAGAAATGGAACGCCTAATAAGTTCATGATAATTTAGTATACCGTCACACCGTCTGGTGTAAGCGCAGAGCTAGGTATTTCCTAACGTGCTCAAGGCCTAGACTACTTTTTTCGGATACCAGTATGCTCGAATCACGCCCTAGGATTAAATTTATTGAGATAGCGAGCTCGATGCTTGACATTCAGTGTTGACTATATTGAGATTAATCAGTTTGTCAACGAAAGGGTAATTTTTAAAAGCAAACATGTAGGTCTAATAAGCCATATTATGAGGGAAATTTATGAATGTTGGCAACATTAATGAAATGACTAGGACTTATTAACATCGCATGTGAATGCGACTAGCCATACAAGCATGTCGCGCACTTGATGTCGTGCACACACACTCTTATGCCCGTTATCCCTAAAAGGGTAGGCACAGTTGCAACTAGTGCACCCACTTTTCGCCGTACGTATTCCGTCCCATGATGTGATAGAGGGCGAGTCTATCGCCATTTCGGGCACAAATATCAGTTTCCGGGCTGATATTGAGTAGGAAAACCCAATATCACTTTGCCCGACCCTGAGGATTCGGGTTCGATCACCGGATCGGGAATACGCACGGCGAAAAGTGGGTGCGTACCCCTTCAGGAATAAATGGCGTGAGTATGCATATATGTATGCGTGTTTTATTTCGCCTGTCTGTTAGGCAATGTCTAGCTAGAAGGTATCTTGGGTAAGATAATAATTGTTGTTGGGGAACAATAATTTGGATCGTGAGTACTTCGCTTCGGAATTTCACCCGTGTAAACTTCTCGAGGAACGACGAAAGTAATTATATTCTTGGTAAATAAGGCAGTGTAGAATAAATAAGCGTATAGATTACTAGGTATAGTTTTTAACTTGATTAAGTAATACCTAATCTAGATTAAAACAATAAGGATTCTCAAGTCTCAAGACTTAACATTTTATTTTGGAATTTATTGGGTAAATTTGCAGTGACACTATAAACGAATTATAATAAAAAGGTACACTTGACAGGAAATCCCATGGGATACCCTACTAACTCAAAAGAACAATACTTCAGGAACCAGCAGTAATTTCCATCTTTGAGACTTAAAATAATATCACCTTTCGATACTAATTTACATTTTAAAATAAAATACTTTATTCATCACGTAAACGAACATAGTTGCACTTATGATAAGTCAAGATATATTAAATTGATTATATATTAATACCAAATGTCACTTATATAACTACCGAAATTTTAAATGGGAATAAAGTCAATGATGAGAAATAAACAACAAAGCCAGCTCGGGCTGGCAGCAAAGGGGATATAATAAGAGCACATTTTATTTAAAAATTAACCGCGAGGTACGCGTCGCGATCTTCACCGGTGAGGACACTACACTATCCTAGCTAACCTGGTGAAAAGCTGGTGCTTTTCACTAGCTACCTAAGCCATGACGACCCGAAGAAGAAAGGCAGAAAGAAACTCCGGGCTTATTTTTTTATCATCAATTGTTCATTGTTTCTTTTCTCTATTTTTTTTTTTCAAAACTTTTGTGATGTATACAAGGTCAGATTAGTTATATAAGCTAATGCACGCACATCACCGTTGAAATGAGATAAAATACAAATGAAGGGATTTAATACCTGAACAGGCATGTAAATATACTTAAAACTGGACGTAACAAAAAAATAATAATAAAATAACAGTGTGTACAACAAGCGGCCACAGCCTAGTTGGGAGTAGAAATATTTTTGTTGTTTTGCTTTTCCTTCTTTCCATTTCTTTCTTTCATTACTCCCTTAAGAGAATTAACTATCGCAAATCTAGTCAACTTTATTGAGCAATTATTTATATTATCCGAATCATCTGTAGACAGAACTGTCGACAGCACTGCTCTATTTAAAAAAAGAATAACTTGTAACTCATAACCATTAAAGTTTATAGCACTATCTACTACTATCTGATGCTAGATTTTAATTTTTTAAGTAGTCAATACATTGTTAACTATTACTTCAGAGGAAAAAGAGTTTTATCATAAGAGCAACATAATCCTCCGTACCATATCCTCTCAGTCGTTACTAGTGAACATTAAAAATCATGGAATATTCATAGTAGGTGTTTACACCTACGTTTGGAAACCCTCAGCATAGAAAGCGTGGTTACTCACGCTTTTAATAGGCCACATGCATATAAGTGGCATTAAGTACCGTACATGTATACTTAAAATTGATAAAGTTACTGAGAACAAAAATAATAAATAAATCGCATTCAGTCTAATACTAGTTAATTCAATTCAAAGGACAATATCACAGAAGGCTTATAAAAATCGATTTTACAGTGGTTTCTCAATATCACAAGAAATAACTAAATACACTACGATTGTAGCAGGCTTTAAAGAGTATTCAATTTCAGTGAGGCTTGTAAAAAGTTTACCATATTTCTAACAATATTCGAGGTGATTAAAATTAAAGAATTTTAATTTCACTATCGTATTTTTAATTTAGTTTTTTCTCGACCTCCACGGAGCGACGACCTGGGCTGAAATACCCTTGGTCTCAGGCATATTCTCTTGAATATTCGATATTCTCGTACTATACGATCATGACTTATTAAATATTTTATTGATATTTTTTAAATATGGCATCCCGCATTTTTATTTAATTTCTTTACCACTTAAGTGTTTTTATTTTAAAATTATGACATTCATGTACTTTGCCTAGCTAGAAACTAATTTAAAGGGGATGCTCCCCAATATACATTATACATTCAGCGCAAACGATGGAGCGGATAACAGCATTACTTTATGGTCCTTATCCAGGATTCAGGGAGCAAACGACTTTCACGATAACCGTTCTACTACAAATAATCTTAATTATACCTACCTCTATCGAAATATGAATCGTATTGCCAAGACGTTAGGTATATAATAACTTGGTATCGAATTTTATGTTATACGATCAAAAAGCTTAAGATTAGGCGACTATTAGGCGAATATTCTTCATGTAATACTGCCATCAATATTGATTAAAATTAAGATTTAATACTTATAATCTTACTTATATCCAGCATTTCGTCGAAGGATGACCATCCGCAATTATTTTATGATATACGACTGGTAATGGTATTTAAATTTTAATATTGTAACACAGGTTTCCCTTTATGCTTAATAGATGGCGCTAGCGCAAAAGTAGATCGCGCTATGGTTTACACGACAGTGAAACTATATAGGGTTGCACCCTTTTCTTTGTCATCGTGCACCTTCGTATTGCGAGTATACATTTGTATCCACTTGTCTGGATCTCTCTAGATCCCGTAATATCGTTAGGGATAATTATTGTTGCGTGAACTGTAAAATAATTCATCGTAATACTTGTACGACAACCTTATTGAATTGCAATATAACACTTGAAACTGACAAGCTGTTGTTACTCACCCAAGCACCCCGCACCCTCTCTCTTCACAATATTGAATTTTGAAACACTTAATATTGGATTTGCAGATTGGTGTCCTCATGGATAAGACATTATGCTTTCGATTGCGACGCCAACGGTTCAAAGTTTAGCGTGACATGACACCATTGACGTGACACTGCTTATAGTCCTTATTCTAATGTAGACCACATACGTTGTTGGCCTATGGCTAGGAACGTTGAAAATATGATCGATGTAATACTCGAAGTTTTAATCGATTTATTGGATTTCGACTTACCTAAATCGATTATTCAAATTTATTTTAATTCAATGTATCTACCAATGTCCTATAGTTGACAAATTATAATAATTATATTATCAATTTTAAAGTATCTTGTGTTTTCTTTCCTATATTTATTTTATTATTTACCAGCGCTGCTCGGAACTACTGTCCCGGTCAGCACGAGCTGAACCGCCTCCTTATGCCTTTATTATAGTCTAAGTATAAGAATATCTATGTTATTATTAGTGTTATAAGGCAATAAACTGATTTATTACTATTATTATATGTAGCAACCACCCTGGGAAATTATATATTTTTAATTATGTATATTATATGCGGAAGTATTAGTGGATTTTTTTGTCAGGAAAAGAGTTGCATGAAGGCGAAGTAGCTGTAAAAAAAATTGAAATTTGAGTGATTTTGCCTATACGATTTTTTATATTATGCTGATGAATAATTATTTACAAAGGTACTGCTCGCAAACCATAAGTAATCGATCAGGCTTACACTTGAGCGACGTGTTCCAGGCAAAGCTGCATAGATCCCGCACAAGCCTGGCGCGCTCCAGCCCTAATTACCACTCTAACTAATTATGTTTTATACTACCTGCAGCACAGAATTTACTTGTGAACGAATCATGAAAGATGCGGTATTAGTAGATAAATGAAAAGGTAGGTAATAAATGACGTCACTGTATACCTCGCAAAGTAAAAGATGAATTAGATGATTGATTAATTATTATTGCGGCGTATACCTAAGTATCTACGATTTATTTCTACTTCTTGTGAGGGCAAAGACAATTACGGCGGCTTCAATAACGATCCTATGAACAGAATGACTCATTTCAACTAAATAAGAAAATACTTATATGCGTAATCTGCATTGCGAATTACGTCCATTTCGAGTATCTTACGAAATTTGATGTCTAAATACCCTCTTTAGATACTAATACAATTTTAAACATTTGCAACATTTTGCAGCTTAATAGTGTGAATATATAAAATTATACATGTATGAGGATTTCATCGACACAGACTTGTCGAGTGAGGAACTCGTGGGAAATCTAAATTTCAGAATACACACACACAGGTGACTAGCAAAACACGTTATGCGCGATGTATGTTCATCGATTGTTAAACCTGTATTGTGATTGTTTTTGGTGTTATTTTGTCTTGCAATTTCGTTTCAATGATAAAACTGCGCGATGCGTACGTGATTGTTTTGCAGCTAGTTGAAAAAATATATTTCGATCCATATTATTTTCCTTTTTAATTCCGCCCGCTAAGCCGGTGAAAAACGAAAAAACTGTGAGAGAGCGCTATTATTGAAATGTGTGTACATTTCGCACATTGAAAGAACGTTCCAGTATGAAAGCTATGGTTAACGCGCTTACAACTGTTTTAATGAGAATCGTGGTTCGTATATTTAATGATTTCGGTGTCGGTTTAATAATATCTTTTATAATTTGAATGTATTTTTTTGACGTACAATAAACTAAAAATGTATTTTTATAAACTGTTGAAACATTGTTAAGTTGCTTCAACATTTAATGCTGGCCTGATAATATTGAGTATTATAATAAAAATATAATAGTATTATATTATAATAAAAAAATCCACAGAAGTAGTTAACATATTTATCTGCGAATATAATTTTACATTTCATAGGTTCTGTGGCCGACTGTATGTGAACAAAGTGGTTACTAATGTTGCTTATATCCAAAGTTTAAAAGCAACAGAGATACTAACTTCGCAAATAAAAAAGTGCAATGTTGGTTTTAGAAAGATGAAGTTATAATTACTAATGATAATAAGTATTAACGGCGAAATTTTTCATAGTAAATACATTTGTAATGTCATTATTGTCTTGCAATGCAAACCTTCAATAAACATCAAATATACTTGCATTTAATTTAGCCCTAAAGGATCTAACTATTTTAGCCTTAACACACTTTTTGCACACAACGTACTTTGGGTATTATTTATTAATCTCAAAGCAACATTTCCTTATTCATAGATATTATTAAAATACTAGCTTTTGCCCGCGGCTCAGCCCGCCTTAAAAAGTTTTTCCGGAATAAAAGTCCCGGTTTCTATTTTCCGGGATAAGAAGTACCCTAGGTCCTTCCTAGGGTCATAAACTATATCTCTACCCAATTTCATTGAAATCAGTAGTTAATTCGAACGACTCGCGAGAAAAAAAAATCCGGTATAAAAGTCCCGCATTATATTTTCCCGGGATAAAAAGTAGCATATGTGTTAATCCAGGACATGATCTACCTGTGTGCTAAATTTCATCGAAATCTGTTGAGCAGTTTTTGCCTGAAAGAGGAACAAACATCCACACATTCTTATAAACTTTCGCGTTTAAAATATTAGTAGGATTTGGAGCTATCAAAATTCAATTATCAAAATAACTGATATTAAAATATTTAAAATAAATATAAATGTTAGTTTATATTTTAGAAAGTTTTATCAGACATCGCGCCGCCTAAGACACCTTCAAAATTGGTTTGAAGATAGGATACTTTAGAGTTTAAATTTTATACAGTTCGGTCTGGATGAGTATTGAAAAAAAAAATCAGCAGCCATTACAGAGATTACGTGCCGAGCAGTGCTCAAAAATTTTGATCCTCATTCAGGGGATTATAGCGAACGCGCGTAGCATGATTTTATGTAAAATGAAAAGTCTGTTTTCTACAGACAAGATAAACTTTTTAATGCTAAACTATTATACTATTTTATCATTTGTTTCTTTACTTAGTGGTACGTTTAATATTTTAAATATCTATGTTTTTATAACTAAGTGTAAATGAAAGAGCGAATACGGAATATTTAATGGTGGATAAAAATATTGATACGCAGGTCCAGTAGAACCTCAACTCGGATGGATCTTACGCACGCTATTATTTACAAGTTTTAAAAAATATTATAGTTGAATTCATAATTATTAAGAAATTCTAAAACAATGTTGTTACTTTTGTTTTTAATGACCTGACTGCAAATTTCCTGAGCCAAATTAATTTTGGTTTGAATTTCTAATACACAATAACATATTATGATTGAAGTCATTCTGTTCAAGAATCCGTCGTTCTTGGTGGCAACACTCCGAATTTTCGACATAAATCGAGAATTGCGTGTGACTTCCAAATGGTAGTTTCTAATTAACTTTGCTTGTAGGGCTGTTTTTACATGGCACATTCAATATTAGGGTGAAAGCGAAAACATTCTAATTGATTGATTACATACATCTTGCACGCAAACCTTTGCGACAATAAATGACGGCAGTTCGATCTGAAAGGGTGGGTTTGGTACAAACGATCGATTATCTTGGATGAGAATGTCCAACCATTTTTCATACATTAACACTGCTAGGTAGGGTGGCATATATGGATTTATAAAGATTTATTTAAGACATGGGGGGGGGGGGGTAGTTATAGTATGGTAATTAGGAAAATTTTGTGTTTGTGAATAATATAGTTGCTGATAGGTAAGTCTATAAGTAACTGAAAATTTAAACAGAGCAGTACCGTGATCGGAGTGAAGCGATTATTGTTTAAATTATTATTATTATTTTAAACCTACGAGTTCATGCTCGGCAATATATGCACTTTGACTTTGAAGCTTGTCTAGCATCTGTGTTACTTATTATATTTCATGGAACCGTTAAGATCTAATTGCTTGAACGGACGTTATTTTTCTCTTCTATTTTGCTAAGCCATATAATATACCATTATATTAAGACAAATGTCTTCATTATAAAGATAATTGCTCCGATATCTCAAGTATTGCGACTACTCGATCCGCTTTAGCCGCGGCAAAGGAAAGCGATTAAAGTCGCATTCTTGGGACATGCCTTAGCAGTGGTTTAATTTGTCCGACGCGACGCGACGTCAGCTCGGGTGCGCCGCGCTCGCAATATTCGTGCGAGAAGCTCTAATGTATGGTTATCGACTGAGCAACTCGGGTTGACTACTAGACAATGCGTGACTCAAGCTCCAAACCACATGTGTATTCCAGTTACGTCAACTTTTATGATAAATGAGTATTGTTTGACAACTATAATAGTGCCATTCTTGGTTATGTACAGTTTTAAAGTTATCATCATTTAGTAAATGTATAAATATATTGATCGGGATTAGCTCGGCTGCACGTGAGTCAGTCACGTAGGCAGTGTTGAGGTGGAAAAGGTTTTGTGATAAGTGAATGGCGTCCAGTGGTCTAGTTGTTTTTTTTGTTGAGCTCTGTGTTAGTCGAGCCCCTAAAATATGTTGAATTTCAGCGCCGCGCCGCTCGGGGTGAATGTTGCCAAGCGGATTTTTGAAGTACGTTAACTGCGTTACAATTTATATGAGGATGTAGAGTGAAATGTATTTTAAATATGATTTAAGCGTACAATACGTTCAAATAAAAAAAAATCATTCCTCTTTAAACCGCATAAATAGGGTTAAGACTCCTTATGCCAATTAAAAACAGCGGTGTCAATGACGTCACATTTTAATGTACAAAGTTCCATTTTTCCGGAGTACTTACACAAAATTCCGTACTAAATACTCCTAACTTTGCCTCCGACGTTTATAATTCGATTTCAATCATTTTTACTGTGTTTATTTTGTATTTCTCGTTAATTTTCACGAGTTAATTAATCATCGACATAGGCTAAGATCTGTGCTGAATTTATTTTCCATTTTAATTTTCATGTTATGGTTTAGTGACTTAAAGTTGTGTCAATGTTCATCGTGTCTTACAGCATTAACTTTAAAGTCGTTTTTGTAATGGCTAGTGTGAAAGTAAGGTACTCCCGTAGACATTTATGGAATGAATAATATTAATCCAAGTCGGTATGCTAATTTTTATGCCATAATGCTAAACCACACAAATTGTAGGCTGTATATGACTACAACCTTTCATTTATTCATAAGAAAGTATAACGTACATTGACGTGCCGTTCCCTCGTAAAAAGTAGTATAAAACGTTACGTACGGAATAACCATACGTTTACGGCAAAATAACCAAAAGAACATTTACAAATACTTCACCCGTAATAAGCAAAAAACAAACTCCACAAGAATCGAATTTGCCACGAAGTTTACGGAGTCTCTCCCGTGAGTATTTAATTCTCTGACGATATATTTTTCAGTGTTTCGTTTGGTTTGCGCCATCCATATTTGAAAATTATCGATAATATAATTTGTAAAGAGGCAAATAACAATATCGGTATAAATATAAAAAGAAATAGTTAAAAAAATGTAATGTGTCTATAATTTAAAGCTACATATTGCGACTATAAAGGTTCCGTCATTCGTAATCCGTGTCTTTACATTCGTTGTCAGGAATTTATGAAATAAATCAACTTTCGAAATAATATCATATCCTACTAATTTTATAAACGCGAAAGTTTCTAAGAACGTATGGATGTTTGTTACTCTTTCACGCAAAAACTACTGAACAGATTTCGATGAAATTTGGCACACGGGTAGATCATGCCCTGGATTAACACATTGGGTACTTTTTATCCTAGGAAAATATAAAGCGGGACTTTTATCCCGGAAAAACTCATTCACGCTGGCGGAGCCGCGGGAAAAAGCTAGTATTTAATAGATTAAATTATTATTTTCTCTCCACTCAGTCTATTTATTTTGCGAAAATTTCAGCTTGCTATTTGTTCCGGTTAAAAAATTAGAAATCATAAGTCCGAGGGACAAAGACGGCGTATAATTAGTTTTAGTGTTCCGTTAGCTCCATAAGATGTGGATGGTAGGTTGTCTTACGTAGCGAAACGTTTTTGCATCCAAACTTTTACAACTACAATATTACATGTGCTTGAGAGTAAAGTATTGTAATGGAAATCGTTTCCACAGCCTTTTCTATTAAATCAAGAAAAAATTGCTACTCCTAATGTTTCTAAATAATGATGTAACTAATGCTTTGTCCACATACGCCATATTTACACGCTTGAGAATCCTAATATTGTGTTCACCAGCCTAGGATAGGGTCATTCAGCTCAAAAGTACGCACTTTTTTTTCTATCGTCTACACACTCAAAAATATAGGGTCCTGATAAACGTTTTAACACTTTATTTAAAGTAAATTTATTCTACTTTCATTATTTAATGAGTTTCTGTACATTGCTTCATCGTTTTTTTTGCAATACATGTTTAAGTGCAGCGGGAGAAATTCGTACTCTTGACCCATCATGTGGGTAAAACTACGCAGAGATGCGGTTAATAGTTCGCATACTGGGTAAGCTTCGCACGCAGGTAAGCTACAGGCATATAATTACAAATTGTATAAGTACACATGGAATCATATGGAATATATTTTTAAACTTCCTTTATTCTTGGTACAAATATTGTAAAAATAAACATTAAATGTACACCTATTGTAGGCACCAAAAATTTAATTAGACTGTACTTACAATAAAATTTAGTTATTTTTGTAATTTAATGATCACTGTAATTTTAGGAACTTTTGAAGTTACTTTTCATTGTAATGAAGTTATAACAGCGTGCGTATTTTTATTCCCGTACTCTTACCCAACAGGGAATATTTTTATCAATCACACGTCAGTTGAGATGCAGTTATTTTTTAAGACAGAATTAATAACTAAAATAACTACTATAATAATCATGTAAACTTAACATAATCAACGGTCTTTTGTAAACTGATGCACAGTCTATCCATAAACTTTTTCCCAGCAAAAAAATCACGTTGATCGCCGTTTTTCGCTAAACAAGTGAGGCTTGGTAAAATAGCTTGTGGGCTCTGACATCATCCCTGACGCACCCATAATTTAACCAAAAAGTGTCTGAGCCCCCTCAATAGGTTTCGAGTTATTGACCATGCGAAATTTTACCCACTGTGTGCTGTTGCCCCGAATGACCCTACGCATCTTAACAAAAATAATAATATTAAACTTCGTAACAGTCAAACCCGCAAAACTCAAAGCACACTAGTCTACATTACTAAATATTTAGTTAACCTATCTTATAGTTGCGGAGTTATGTAAACCGCAACAACTAATAAATGTACTTTCTCAAACAAGCTGTACCGGTTTATATTGATCCTAGGAAGAAATATTAGAAGCCCTCTAGGCTTTGAACTGGCTCTTAGTAGAGTTTAGATTGTATTATATAAATATGTACGGACGCAAGATAAGTAGTAACGTTTCTATAAGTGCTTAGATTGTCTGAAATAAACCAATTCTAATCTTTGATGTGTATATAGAATAAGATTAAAAAAGTTAATAAAAAATATTATCTTAATCTATATACACATCAAAGATCCTGTTGCTAGAATTGGTTTATTACGGATTTTATCGCGGTTTTTTATTTTATTTTCTCCCGACGTTTCGAAGGCTTTTCAGCATTTTGTGGTCACGGGTCGGACTGAGGTGTATTTTTATAATACGAAAGTTTGATAGTTTACTAAAAAGCAATTTACAGTTTGTATTATTATGGAATGGAATAAATATGGCGGAAAGTAGGTGCACAAAGTTTACCTATGCGTAGGCAGACGTTTTACCTCCGAAGGGTTAGGTAGTTCGGAGAGAAGAGGTCTGAGTGTGGGATTTTTATGCATATGAATCATTGATGTATTAAAAAACCCCCAATACATCAATGATATGAATACTATGTATAATAATTCGATGGTCCACAAGATTGCATTAAAGTTAAAGTGCTTGCCGCCTCTCAGCCTAGTGTTTACTCAGTAAGCTCTTCCAAGCGTGAACCCTTGCAGATTGTTTAATCAGCCGACGCGGCCGATGCTGTAAATCCATTTCTAGCCTCTGCGGGGAGCTAGTATTTTGTATGATTATGTCAAAACTGACTTACATATAAAAGAATCTATGAGAAATCTGGTGTTTGAGGATAAATGGAGCCTACATTAACTACCAACTGGTTTCGGTTAATAAAGATTGTGCTCTAGGGATGTGTCTCCATGACTATTCCACTTCTTCGCTTATGGTTATCTAAAATATATGAAAGATAATGTGGTACGGGGAGAGAAGAAGTGAATTCCACTGAATTTTTTGTCCTACGCTGATGACCAACTGATTCTTGCGAGAAGTTGCAGAAATTAGTGACAATTTGGATGACGCTTTTGGGACAAAAGTCATGAGAGTAAATTTTAAAGATTGAAATTATGGCGTTCTTAGGGAAGAATGACAGAATGCAATATTATAATACATACTAATAATAAAATGGCTCAGTAATTAAGAGATTTTGTATATCTAGATTGTAGGATGTGTTTACGGAAGATATTACAGTCATAGATTACAGTGATATTGATAGAAGAGTGAGAGCAAATATTTGAGTAATTGGGGCTTTGCACACCTTCATGGGTAGTCAGAAGGTGTTCAAAAAGACTAGTTGTCTATAAAGGCGTCTTATTGCCAACTATGATATATGATAGTGATAACGGGGTAGAAGTACTTTTGATCTGGTAATGGCCAGGGCAAAAAATCCTGAACCAGCGGGAATTCATAAGAATATTGATGAAAATGAAGGAAGCGAGAGAAGTGTGCCAGAATCGAGCAATTAATAGCGTTATCCTGTCTCTATGGTGCGTGATACTGTGTATTAATGTATGTCACAATATTGTCCCATTTTTCAAATTATAATGTAACTAAATTTTGCCCGCGGCTCCACCCGCGTTAAGAAGATTTTCCGGGATAAAAGTCTCGCTTTTTATTTTCCCGGGATAAAATCTAGCTTATGTGTTAATCCACGACATGGTCTACCCGTGTACCAAATTTCATCGAATTGCGTTCAGTAGTTTTTGCGTAAAGAGTAACAAACATCCATACATCCATACATCCATACATCCACACATCCATACATCCATACATCCATACATCCATACATCCATACATCCATACATCCATACATCCAGACATCCATACATACTTACAAACTTTCGCATTTATAATATTATAGTAGGATTAATGTCAAAAAATTACTAGGTTAATTAAATTATTATAGGTATTCAAATACCTATAAAATATTTTTTTATATTTTCATTGTCCAAAAACAGATACTAAAATATTCATTTATAGGTACGAATAAAACACAGATTTATCGATACATGAATAATATTGCATTCATAATATTGCAAATATTGAAATAATAAACAGCTCTTGTATATAAAATACGGTGTCGTACTACGTAGTACTATTTGGTATTCTGTCGTCGTACCTCAAAGTGTTGCGAGCGGCTTTTGCGTTCACCCTAAAGACCGGTGTGGCCAGAAAAGCCGACTCGCGTCAGGCTACTGGCAGTTGGCTATTAACAAAAAGTCGTCGTACCTACGGTATTCTAATCCGCCCAAACCCAGCTTTACTGACGCCTAACAACACAGTCGTCAATAAATTAGAAATAACGTCAATTAGCGCATGGTCTCGACACGAATTTGAATAATAAATTTAAAAAATATCTGAAGTAAGATGGTAAGCTACAAATTAAGCTAAAAACACGAGTATGGTAAGTTAAATGAAATAACGATGTTAATTTGCGGCAATAAACTGGGCAGTACGCTCAGCTCAATCAAGCTCAGTGCGCTGCGGTTGAAGTCGGAAACTACGCTCATTTACAAAATGCATAATAAACATTTGAATGCAACTGCACTTGGTGCCAGTTACGGAAAAAGACCATCTAAAGTGACCTTCCTTGGGTATGGCGAAGGATATCAACCGTAGAATCTTTGATTCTATCTGACCTTTTTTACTCGACTGAAAAACGAGACGCGTGGGTCGCTCGTCTAATGTGAAGCGACACGACTCACGGTTACCCCTAAACACAAGCCACAATTGCTAGATCTTTATATTTTTTCAATTGCCCTTGCAAGGAGACATTAATGTTAAACCTCATGACCCCTAATCAGCTCCTCTTCTATATAAATTTCCATTTAAGTTTCAGAAGTCTAAGCAACTCTACGAATGTTCATTAAGTGGCTACTCATTGAATGCAGCGGGCTACTAGTTTGCCCACTAAGTAAAAAAATATAGGGCTTTTGAACTGAGTTGCCGGCATTTCAACAGATTTGGTTACTTGCGCACAAACAGACACACAAAAATACATTCCAACTACATGCAGTTGGTGACTTCGTTCGATTGGACTAGGACAGTTTAAGTAAATGCTTGCAAAATGTCTCACCAAATCGCTCGTCGGCTTAGGCAGCTTTGGAATTACACATTTTAGTTTTGTCGAATTGCCAGTTTGTTCCTATATTGGCTTTGTGAGTGTTTCGATTGTACAAAACATAGTGAAGAAATGTGAGTGTATTTTTATGTTTGTATTTAAGTTCGTAATGTTTTATGCGCAATGACTTACTTTCAAGAAGCAAAAACTATATCTACAAAAATAATTTGTTTTACACAAAAGCAATTATTATCAAACTAAAGGCGGAGCTAGTGACCCAATTGGTATGAGTGCTTTGAAATTAAACTTATGGCAATAACCCAAAATGGTTATATATTTCAAAATCCAACCACGGATTAGTTGATAATTGGCTTTAATTATAATAATGAGTGTAACGAGTAGTAGAAGCATCAACTAATTGATTGGTTTAGCAATTTAGTTGACGGAACTGTCAAGTAATCTACTGCTGGTCACTTAGTCAGTTAAGCAATTACTTAAAGCAACGTTCGGATTCACAGCAGTTGTATAAAAATGAATTATGGAAATTATCTTGTGTCTCGTCATTTATTTGGTGCAACAAGTTGATAACATCTTGGCGGCGCCTTAAAGACTCTTTAATATCTAAAATTCACTTAACGACGGGTGAAAGGCTAATGGAGAACATTAGGGTAAGCTCGGCGCAGAGGGCGCCCCTAGCACATAGGTACAGTAAACAAACCGCCATTAGATATTTCGGTAGTAGTATAATGCTCTTTGTACTTGGCCATTACTATTTAATACATTCAAAATAACGCATTCTGTGAAAATATATCTTTTTAGCTTTAAATGTATCTTTATTGTTTAGGTTATGCTCAAAATAATATCATACTTGATTGTCTGGCGTGATAAAAGTGAATGTTATTGTATAAATGCGACTATCTCACCTAAAACCTTTCCAATTTTAATGAAATCTTCTGATTAAAAATGTGCTAGTACATTTTAGAGAGTTTTTTTTACCTCGAAAGTCTTTACAACGTGTTACTGCTTCCTGCAGTTTTAGATTTTTGTTTTCTTTTGCAAATTAATGGTTCCCTTGATTCCTACATCCAAATACATAGCACTGATACATTATTTTATAATAATAATTGATGTATTAAGTTTTGACTGCCTCGGTGGCGTAGTTGTATTACAGTACGACTGCAAAACTGAGGTCTCGGGTTCGATCCCCGGGTCGGGCAAAGTGATATTGAGTTTTTCTATTCAGTATCAGTCCGGAGTCTGGAATTTGTGCCCGATATGGCGATAGGCTCGCCCCCTATCACATCATGGGACGGAATGTCGGCGAAAAGTGGGTGCACTAGTTGCGCCTCTGCCTACCCCTTCGGGGCTAACAGGCGTGAGTGTATATGTATATGTATGTATGTATTAAGTTTCCTTTATACTTTTCTAAATTTTAGTCATTTTAATCACGCTTTGAAGTTTGAAGGACTTGTCAAAATCTGTCTACTGATTATGCTAATGCTACATTCTGGCGTCAGAGCATTGCAGTTGACTTATTGAACTTTTCCGACACTAAGAGCCAATTTCACGGGTTCCTGGTAAAGCTTCAGATAACATATAAAGCAGATTGTATCTGACATATACAGATTGCGCATCTCACAAAGAAATCTGAGACATTATAGACGACTTTTTCTCTGATATTTCTATTCGGGACAAGTGGAACCCAAAGTTGTAGTTTATAAGGCAGAAAAGTTCTGGGACTTTATCAACTAGTTTTGAAATCGGCTCAAGTCTTATACATATTATATTTTGTATTATTTGAAATTTTCTAAAAATATATCTATTGCGTCAGTTCGCCTTTCACCCGTCAAAAGGTGATCTACCAGCATTCTTTGTGGGTTGCTTGGCTTAAAACAATTTTTCCTAACATCTCCTTAGTCTGTGAGACCTCAGATTAAAAACTAAAACCATTATTATTCTGAGTGCGAGACATACTATTAAAGGTGTGCTTCCGTATGACAATATGACCTACATGCTACACACTATCGCTATCTTTACATAAAAAAAAATATTCACCGCGCCCTTAAGCCTCACTGTGTGTAGGTAAGGTACTTGCGTGTGTGTACAACTTCACCCTAATAGGCTCGTTAAGTTCATTTGCTCGCACAATATCAAAATGTATAAGCTACTTCTTTCGTGTCAAATCGGCTAACAGTCGCGGTGGCGCCGGCGAACTCCCCCACTTAACTTCTACATAAACCTAAGCTACCACACTTATTCAAAACTTCGTAATCACCACACAACCAGGTATCGATTGTTGATTGAATGCTGTTATTTATTGGCAAATAAATTTCAATTAGTATCTTCCGTGCCAATATGATCCCATTAGTGTAATTGCTGATTACGACATGAACATGACATGAAGTTGTACCGACGCGCCACGTATAATTGCTTTATACGTAGACTATTTACAGTTCACCTGATATACATTAGCATAAATTCAAATGAAAGCTGTTCCACATAAATGACGTCTTGTCTCGACGTTTCTTAGGCACAAAGACTCAATCGATAGGCTGAATGGAAATGTATAATTCCCAGAAAAATAAATTAAGACCTACATTTAAAAAACGATATCCATACCATATCAGCCCTGTAATACTGCCCACTGCTGAGCACGGGCCTCCTCTACAACTGAGAGGGTTCAGGCCTTAGTCCACCACGCTGGCCTAGTGCGGGTTGGCAGACTTCACATACCTTCGAAATTCAGAGAACTTCTCAGGTATGCAGGTTTCCTCACGATGTTTTCCTTCACCGTTAAAGCGAGCGATAATTCACAAAGAATACACACATAATTTTTTAGAAAAGTCAGAGGTGTGTGCCCTTGGGTTTCGAACCTGCGGACATTGAAACGGCAGTCCGTTCCACTCCCAACTAGGCTATCGCCGCTTTTCGAAAAACGATATCGGTTTGATTAATTTCAAACACTGTGTCCTTGACCCGAAAGCCGAAATGGCAATTCGTGAAGTGATTACGATGAAGGCGGCGAGGTTAGAGTCGGAGGCGCGAGGTGAAGGCGTGGCGTAGTTTCATCGTCTGGTTGCACGCACGCCTCTCATGAATCATGAACCATTCACCTTATGGTGTCCATAAACACTTATTTGGGAAGTGCCTCTAAAATTACCTTTAAGAGATGTTAGAAAATTATAGACTAGACAAATAGATATGCAGGACACTTGCCAGTGATGCATCTATAGTTAATTGCTCTAGAAATGTGCCAGAGCCTTGTACAATGCGAAAATATATCAAACCGAAAGTCGTAATTTAATTTTAGGGTGAGTTGGGGATTATTCCAATTACGTCGCACAGACAACACTCTCACGGACACATCGATTTTCACTTGGGACTTCTTGGCAAGGAAATTACACAGAACAAAGTAAATGCGCAGTTTGTCAATGTCTCTGGAATGGAATATATATTTTCAGACAAATGGTAGGTATTAACCTAAGTCAAATCTGTTTATACGCTACATTAACTGGAGGAATTTTAGCGATGGAAAAATGGTCTAACACAAAACACAATACGTGCCACTTCTTGTGTGGGAACTAGAGCTGCATTCTATTGTGTATTATAAATTACAAGTATCTATGTAAAAACATTAGTGGGTCAAAACTGACTTCCAAAAGGGAGTAGGTTCTCAAGTCGTGTGTTTGTATTTTTACTATTGAATTTATTAAGTAAATTGATCCGTCCAATCGTCATGAATGACATTATCTGAGTGTCATCATGCTATTGTCAAACAAATGTTAAGTCATTACGAACGTTGTTTTAAGCGTTGGATGTGTTTACGGTCTGCCTCATTTATCATAAGCGTTGGGTTTTGTTAAAAAATATAATCAGATACGAGTTTGCGGTGTTGTCATGTGTAAAAGTAAAACGTTGTTTTCCTGAACACCCATTTTTTCTAAACCCGTATATCAAGAGAGAGAAAATATTTGTAACTGACATACGCAATAGTGAGCAAAATTGACTACTCTGTTAAGGATTTAAGGCAATAGGTACTTATTTTATTAGATAATGTTGGATATAAATGCGCAATGTCGCAATTTTAAGGTACCAGTGATTCCAAAATATGATTCTATCCAATCGACGCGAACGTGCTGCTTCAGCGATCACGATAAAGAGCTTTAGTCGTTCACTCGCACAACTAAGATGCTTAATTTAAATTTCACTTCAAATCCGGCCGAATGTCAATATTGGAAAATCAGCAAAGTGTGAGAAATGTTTTTATCGAGATGCACACAGTGCTTTTATACGTACTAAATCAATAAATGATTTCACCTTTCATGCTTTCTTGTTATGATTATAATGTTGCTTTTTGTCATCAATTGGTGTTACCATGTACCCCCTCTGCTAAATGTGACTTACGGACACCACAAAACGATGATAATAACCTTCCCAAATGGGCAATGATTACTTTTGTTTCAATATAATTCCAACCACACTGGCGAATCTTTAAATATTTTACTTACGAACATTAACGTGTGGGGGGCTGGGGCATAATAGCGCTGCTTCAGTGTTTGTTCCACGCTTAGAACCAAAACGGACTTTATACCTATTATTGTGTAAATAATGCATTTTATTTACATTACAGTGCTCATAAATTATTGAACGGCTGTCTATAGTCGCACGCTCGGTACTTGTGCAAAGAAGAGTGTTTAAATTTTCGTCCGGTATATGCATTTCAACGAGTAAAGCTTTAGTTGTGCAACTGATTACTGATAAGCTATCAGACTAACACGAGCACTTAAAATGTGGGGCATTTTAGCAACTAGCCAACGCGGTGGAAAAGTACTAATCTCTTTCAATGAATGCGAGAGGCACGGATCCTTAAATAGTACAACAATGATATAAAAGGTCTGATGTAATCGTTTATGCCGTTAACATTTAATATATCGAGTTATAAAATTCATATTATTGTTAATACATGTACATTGTCCCTATGGTTGCTGTTTTACTATTGATATAGTAATATTTAGTGTGTTGTTTTCTTTTTCACACACACGGCGTTTAGATTTAATACAAATTATCAATATAAAAAGTGGGTACTCACAATAAGTAGCACTTGTCAGCCTGTCGATCGTGTCCTGCTTTAGTTTCGAGTTCTTCTTGCCCATCTTTGATGTTTGTCGGCGCGAGTTGCTTACACACCCAAGTCCAGTTCGCAATAGTCACTCGACCGTGACGTATTACATATTATTCGACCGGCCGATTCACTTGTCCACCTGAAAGGAAAGCCATTGCATTACCTATGAGTCGATATTCCTCATTACGCACAATGACACAAAGCGGCCACGTTGCGTCAGCATTTGTACAAAGCTTCGACGACAGAATCCCCTGCGTTTCAACCCGTCTCTATCCAATGTTGTTATAACTATGTTTACGTCTCTTTCTGTATAAATTATAGCCGTTTTCCTTCTCCTGAATATTGTAGGGCGAGTAGCGAACGGTGGCGAGACGTAAACGAAACACTTATTTTGGCGAATCTACAGCGAAAACAAGCCATTTATAAGGCGGTGATAAATCAAGAGTTCCCGCGTTTCGAAATATATTTTATTTTTAATATAGTTCGTGCTTGTAGACGTTCGATATTAGGCTTCATATTCGATGAAGGCTCTCAAAAAGGTATTCAATGTGGCGATGTCAGTATTTGAGATTGCTGCACGTCTATAAGATTTGTTTTAGATAGGTTTTTAATCAATAAATCTATGTGGGGAAATCACTTAACAGTTACCATCTATCTCAGTTACCACATTTAAATTTTGTGTACATTTAACGATATTATTATGTTAAAAGAAATACATTAGGATTTCCAGGCGCCGCTCAGTCGCTATCGAATGTTCAACCAGACAACTGACACAGAATGTTGGCGAGGGCTTATCAATATTTCGTTTTCATGCAATTGCTACGAAGTAACATTATTATCGGTTTTACAAAATTACTACATAAATCATCAGCTTGATTGTTGGTTGCAAAGTGCACTATGTACTTTTCAAATACACGTGGAATATGTTATAAAAAAATCAAGTTGAGTTTTGCGGAGGCGTTGGTATACGAAAAGATTATGACGTGGTGATTGAATACGCTAACTGGGAAGGAGGAAAAAGAACGCCAAGATTAATTTTAAAACTGAATCCCTGCTTATATATATAAATGTATGGGGAACCCCTATAAACTCGGACGTCGGCGTCCGTACCGGGGCTTGACGAGTCAATCGTATCTGTTAGTTCATTACTAGGATTCTGTACTAGGAAAATCTTTGCGATATTAATTTATTTCATTAATTCAATCAATACGGTTACAGACCATTTACATTAATTGAATATGAACTAAAAGTCATTCACAAACATGCATTAAGTATTTTACAGATTCTGTCCGCAAAAATATCTAAGTCGGGAGCGGCTTCCAGGATCATTGAGCGCGGTAAGGACACGTGGTATAGACGAGTTAGTTCGCGCCTCCGTACGAGACACTTGCACAGCAAACAACTTATGCCTCCGATGACGACTATAACTATTTTGGACAAATAGTCGACACAACTTCTCATTCAAATCCGGAACATCTAAGTTCCCATATATTCTTAATAACTTATACCGGAGTCTGCAATTTAAAATATCTTAATTTCGTTTGGTGAGTAATCACGAAAGATATTCCGGGAAATATGCGTTAAAATTCCGCTTTGAATTATATTATGTTACGGAGCCAAGTTATTTTGCAAAGCGTCATAAAATTTATAGAACTTAGAAAGTAATGCGTCATGAATGAAAAAAGATTCGCTGCCGAATTACCGTCACGAGATTGATATTTTTTCCTGATTTATCTGCAAATCCAACTTTTACTTGAGAATTTTTTAACTCATTTCGCTTATAAAAGCAGTTTTGTTCAAACACCAGGTGGCAAAGATTAAGTCTAAATGTTAAATCAAGAGATCGAAAATGTTAATGCATCCCCTGATAAATCCGTATTCCCTGTCAGCAAGAAAATGAGGAAAATACATCATATATTTTCATATCCAAGCTGCGTGCTTAATTGAGTTTCATCTTCCAGAATAAAAGAAAGCATCGTAAGCCGAATGATAATGAGATAGATAGATGTTTGTGTGGTTTGGGGGCGTGCACAGAACATTCAATATTGTTCCGAGGAGTCCCAGATGGCGGGGTAAAGTGCGCGGACTTTTCAAATCGCCCTGCACGTGCGTCAATTGATTATTACGTAACTCATTTCGTTTTATACGTAAACTATGGATAGGACGAGTAAACCATTCGTCTGACGGTGTTTACTCCATAACAGCAACATTTGTTACATATTGTTGTATCGCATTAATCCCTTCACGGAGACGTTGGACTCTCATAATGTCCACTAATTCTACAGAAACGAAAACAACTTTCGTTCACATGTAATTTATAATGACAATTAACCTCAGAATAAAGATGCTTATAGTCCTTATTCTATGCAATTAACTGATGTGTCAACTGTTAAATAGGGAATCACTAATGTGCCTTGGAAAACCATGATATGTTTATAAAGTTAATTTACCTTTTATTGCAACTGTTTAAAGTACATTCTTGTGTGACATAGAAAGCACTGACACTCCATCACACTAATAAATCAGTTCACTGTAACGCGGTCTATTTGAATTCCTTATAATTGAGACGGTATCTGAAACGACGAAAAACCACAATTAATATTGCTGTTTATAGAAAATTCGCCGAGCTCAAATTTTGCAATTCGCAATCGCTTGGTGCACTCTACACGCCACGTTCCATTTTTGGAGAATAATTATTTAAAAGAAATAGTGACCTAAATATTTTTTTCGACGCTCTGAATTATGTTAACTAACAAAGTGTTGGTATAAGTAAATCATCGTACACATGAATATGATTAATTGCTATGAGCAATTGTATTTCACTATTTCCATCCTGGTATTTTATTTTAGTATTTCTGTTAAAACTTATGTCAGGAGGAAATAAAAACTGTATTGGCGTTTAAAATTTTCACAATTATACTTTTACGAGAAATTATTTAATTATTTGAAATTATTTATTTGAGGGTTCGATCCCCGGGTCGGGCAAAGTGATATTGAGTTTTTCTATTCAGTATCAGCTCGGAGTCTGGAATTTGTGCCCGATATGGCGATAGGCTCGCCCCCTATCACATCATGGGACGGAATAATGGCGAAAAGTGGGTGCACTAGTTGCGCCTCTGCCTACCCCTTCGGAGATAAAAGGCGTGAGTGTATATGTATGTATATATTTGAGGCGTTTATAATATACTACTCGGAAAAGTTAAATGGTATAAAAGAGAGCTGCAATGGACTGACTGTTAGGATATCCAAGTAGGAGTTTCCCGTTTTGCACTTAAGAATAGGTACTTATTGGATAAAATGTAAAATAAAGTTGCGTGTAGATAGCTTGATATATTTAAAATAAATTTCGCATAGCAAATTCGCAGTGGCAAGTCCACGTCCTTCTTCGCGATATAATAATATGTTGTGAAAATTAAATACTTACGTTGTATTAAGGTTCAGATAATAAGTTCGCAAGCTGGTGTTTTAGCGTTATACCCGTCTATACAATTATTACGCAATGTAGGTCAAACAAAACGTCCGTAACATTTATCCTTTGTTCCTGAACAACTTTCCCGTTGATCCTTTTCGAAAATGGTCCAAATCTTTGGGATTTAAAACATAATTACATTGATAATATTATTTTGTAACGAAATCTACCCAGCCTTATCTTTCCCAAGAGCTTAACGTAGGTCGGGCACGCAAGTTGGCTCCAGCTAACGAGACGATTAGATTCAACAAAGATCGTTCAAATTTTATCTTAGAAATAGCATACAAATCTCGTTTTATGCGGTCCTGAAATTAGGCAAAATTCGTTTTGCCAAATACCAAGTCCTTAAGCGATATTTTAGATTGCTTAGTAAGTTTCTGTAGAATGTTTCGGCTTTTAATGATCTTGGTATTTGTGAATTACAGCCAGCAACATGTTAGTTCAAAAGGGTACCCGTTTAATTACCGGATATTAATTTCCTTAAGATAATGAACTGAGTTCGCGCTCGGTAGCGATACGGCTTGTTTGCTTCTGTATCGCTCTCGTACTGTTGCGCCAATCAAATGACGTTTGTCGTGTTCATTTAATTGAAAAAAGTAATTAGTCTTTGATGTTGCTATAATGTACTTAATGCTTTTATCAGATTAGAGTACATAATAAAAGTCTAAAGGAGCATGAATTTTAAAAACAATAATTTCATGGTAATAAAATATCATGTTAAATAATTTGATTTATAATTGATAAATGATATTAACCGCCATAAATTTTATACTCTTCATGGTATAAAAATGGCATTACAAAGCTCTAAAGTAACATGTTCAGTGCCAATTTAACCCATTCGAAATGCTATAAACAGCATTTCGAAAGATTTTTTACCAAGTGTTTTGGTAAATGCATAAATAATAGCATTTTTTCTGACTTTTACCTTTGGAATTTGGTTTATTCTAAGTTTTACAGTAGTGGTTAGTAAATATATATTTCGAGAAAATGATTTTTCTTAATCTTTTATTTTAATTACCTGTGGTTGAGCTCTTACGTTGCGTCGAAGCACTTTTTACGATAAGTAGGTACTTATAGAACAAAAAAATCTAACTTCAAAATGTTCTTAAAGGAGTTTTATGTTTCAATATTTATTTCTGGCATTCGCCGTTCGTTCAGTTTTCACAGTTCCAACCTTAATCGACCTAAGAATTACTTTACATAACTTTTAACACACAGTGTTGTGTTTACTAGGGACAGTTAATGACACAAGAAGATGTAGTACGTAAGGAAGTAGAGAGAAGAATAACCAATAGTTGGAAAAGATATTGGCGCCTGAGAGAGGGTATGAAAGACTGAAAGCTTAATATAGGTAAATATAAAAGTAAATTATTTAACTCGTGCATCCTACCTGTCCTTATGTATAGCAGCCAAACATGGGCTGTAACACAATGGCGATGGGCAGGACATATGATCAGAGGACAGGACAAATGGAGTAAAATTGTGACGGAATGGTATCCAAGAGAAGGTAAGAGGAAAAGAGGTAGACCACACAAAAATGGGATGACGACATAAGACAAGTGGTAGGTGTGATGTGGCATAGAGTGGTTCAAGAAAGAAAGAAACGAATAGAAAAGGTTGGAGGAGGCCTTTGCCGACTGGCAAACAGATCTGCAGAAGATAAGCAAGAAGCAAATACTTCACTATATCAAGTTTTAAATTATTTATACTAATATTATAAAGCTGAAGAGTTTGTTTGTTTGAACGCGCTAATCTCAGGAACTACAGAACCGATTTTGAAATTCTTCACTAATAGGAAGCTACATAACTCCTGAGTGCTATAGGCTACTTTTTATCTCGGGAAAATATTTTTGTCCCGGAAAAACTTTTTCACGCGGGCGGAGCCGCGAGCACTACTAGTATCTTTATACGTGGATTTCCACGTGAGAAGCTTGTACACCCGCCGTCTCATTTAATACGTAATGCACGATGGCTACGATTCCTTTTCATAATTTTTCGTGCATATTTAATAGTCAAAGCAAAAGTGACCTACATTTTGCAATGGTTATAATCCATATATTATTTTATACTTTTAATTTTCAGAGATGTAAAAATTTCTATCTATTTATTGCATGTTATTCTAATTTTTTCTTAATCAATAAATATGTCTAATTTTTTTATTTGGCAACATTCTTCGTCTTTAGGAAGGGTCATAAAGTTTGGCAGTAAGGGCGGCGTGGCGTATCTCAAGTTATTTCGGTGCGCGACTAGTTGAGGGGACATAAACAGGCAAATTGCTAGAATGTTTTATTGGCAGAACTTTAAAAAAACACCGAAACAATAAAACGCGAGCATATTGGATCGTAAACATATTTTTTCACTTAAGCGTATGAAATTCGTTAATAATAAATACTTACTAAAATTATTACATGAGACATGATTAATAATTTCGTTTCTATTAATCATTGATATTATACTTCGCGGGCGGTTTCGCGAGTAAAAGCTAGTTCGGAAATACGGTTTAAATAAATAAATTAAGGTACTAAACGATTCAAAGTTGTAAATAAACAATGCGCATACCTTTAAGTGTTCATTTCAAAGCAGTTAAAACTAGTTCATAAAGACAATCTCGAACTTTAACACTGATTATAATTTACAAAGTTATTGTTTGTTTTCTTCAAAATGCTTTTTTTTATCGTAATAGTGATTTGATATATTAAGAAAAACGAAAAAAGAAGAAAGAAGACTGCCTCGGTGGCGTAGTTGTATTACAGTACGACTGCAAAGCTGAGGTCTCGGGTTCGATCCCCCGGTCGGGCAAAGTGATATTGAGTTTTTCTATTCAGTATCAGCCCGGAGTCTGAAATTTGTGCCCGATATGGCGATAGGCTCGCCCCCTATCACATCATGGGACAGAATAACGGCAAAAAGTGGGTGCACTAGTTGCGCCTCTGCCTACCCCTTCGGGGATAACAGGCGTGAGTGTATATGTATGTATGTAAGAAAAACGAAGCTAAAACTTAGCACACATTATTACGACACAAAATGTCATTCAAATATGTCGAGCCATTGCAACTTTATTAAGTATAATGGAATCCAAACTTTTGCAGTCAAAATATTAGTAGGATTACTCGTAATCTACTTCTTAGACAAGTTTATCATTATACTGTTGCCAGAAAGGTATTCTTTAAATGACTTTGTAAAGGATAACTAATGCTGTGAGAGCAAAGTTTGTGTAATGTGTTGCTTAATTTGTGAATTTATAGCTCTTTCGTGCTACTGTCATTGATAGTTAAGTAAGAAATGTCACATTGAGGCGTGTTGGCAGATATTACTGCACATTTTATTTATGGGGCATTTCACTTTGTTCGCCATGTTCTTATTCTGATAAAAACCCACTGCCCTGAAATTGGTATTAAATAATTATAATAGATATGTGTATTTTATAGAGTTCAAGAAATAGCAACCCAAACAATCATCAAATAACAAGCGCACCCGATTACTATTAAAGTGAGACACATCAAATTGCGCCAAACTGGATAATACCCGTGGAATCTTAAAATCCTTTGTCCATTAGAATCTCGTTACACCGGTACGAAACAGTGAGATTGGCCTATCTCCTGAATTAAGGTGATCTTGCCCCTTTGTGTGCTATAATACTCCGTAAGATTGACTCTATTAAATTTTAGTTTATAGTGAACAAACGGCCTAGCTTTAAAATGAAGACAGAATCGAAAATTTACGTATTAAAAAGGTCGTCAAAATGAAATAATTGTCAATACGAGTTCTATAGGCAAGCGTGTAAGTGATGTGCTTTTTAACCCCCGACAAAAAAGAGGGGTGTTATAAGTTTAGGGTGTGTATCTGTGTATCTGTGTATCTGTGTATCTGTGTATCTGTATGTCTGTCTGTGGCATCGTAGCTCTCCAACGAATGGACCGATTTGGACGCGGTTTTTTTTATATGAAAGCTGATGTAACTGCGATGGTTCTTAGCTATAATTTATGAAGATCTGTTCAGCCGTTTGAGGATTATCAGCTCATTTCCAACTTAAAAAATCCGATTGACTTTAAATTTGGTGTACTGTGACATTCAATATATTTGTAAACATGAGCTGATGCTGCGGCATCAAGTAGTCTGCGGGATACCCAACTCCTTAGCAACTTATAGCAGATATAGTGTGTTTGGGCTCATAAGGATGGGCTCAACGAGTAGGTGATAGATAGTTAATTATCAAGGCCCCATGATGGAGAATAAAGTAATTTAAAAAGTTTGAAATAAAAATTAAATTAAAATTTAAATAACCCCCGACACAAAAAATCTCCAAAAAGTAAAATAATAATAGTGTCTTTGTCGTTTAAGTACCTACTAATATTTTGACACAAGCGTCCTCACGTCGGGGGACCGAACTCCGGACCAGGGAGATGAAAATACTTCTTTAGCGGTCCCCCGACGCGACGACGGTTGGGTGAAAATATTACTAGGTACTTAAACGACAAAGACACTATTATTATTTTACTTTTTGGAGATTTTTTGTGTCGGGGGTTATTTAAATTTTAATTTAATTTTTATTTCAAACTTTTTAAATTATGAGATATTATGAAACAGAAGTAATTTATGGCCTGTTTTGATCTATCGACTTGACACGCACGTACCACGAATTTTTAATAATAATCATCATTAGCCACACGCTTTAAGTATCTAGCAATGCAAAGGAGATGGGATGACCAGGCGAACCCTTCGTTGGTCACGACTGGTCATAAACTTTTATTAAAACCTATGTGACTTGCGATCGCTGTAATTACATTCCACGATAATAACATTAAGCGGTGCTCCACAGAAATTGTGATTTTTGTGGTGTTATTGTGTAAAAAGCGACCTTATATTCAGCCCTGCACGTGTGGTTTCTTTTTTGTTAATTGTGTGCTATCTGTGTCTACCTCCCCCCTGTCAAGATTAGCAGAAAAAAATTTTTTCGCATTATTGCCATATCGTGTCCATTGGTTAAATAGTCTAAGGCCACACGACGTCCACTGCTGAACATAGGCCTCCCCCAAAGATTTCCAGACGGACCTGTCAAAAGCGGCCCGCATCCAGCGCGGTCCTGCGACCTTTATCAAGTCGTCTGTACACCATGCAGGTGGACTGCGCCAGTACGTGGTCTCTACTCGAGAACTTTTTGCCCCATCTGCCGTCAGTTCTTCGAACTATATGACCTGGCAACTGCCACTTCGGCTTGCTAATCCACTGGGCTATGTCAGTGACTTTCGTTCTTTTACGGATCTCCTCATTTCTGATTTGATCGCGTACAGAAACATCTAGCATAGCCCTCTCCGTAGCCAGCTGAGTGACCGTGAGGAGTCTTAAGCGGCCCATAGTCGGAGGCCACGTCTCAGTGCCATATGTCATCACTGGTAATACACATTGATTGAAGACTTGCTTTCAGGCACTGAGGTATTTTGGACGAGAAGACTTTGCTTATTTTCGCGAACGCTGCCTATTCGGGCATTTAATAATAATACAGCTGCGGAATGATTTATTAATTTGCGATGCATTCACATTAATAATTGCTGGTAAAGATAAGGTTATCCATGTTGGCTACGCTTTTGTAAAAACAATTAATATAATACCTTAATTATACGCCTCATTTTAGTATGGGGATTTAAGGTAATTGTTTTCGATCATAAAACAAATGTATGATGGTTTTTCAATAGCAAGCTATCTCAGTTATTCAAGTAAACAACATAATGATTATCCTAAACATATGTACCAAAATAGAGGCTTTTATAAAAGACTCGAATATTTGTGACGAATCAATACCAGGAATTATGCTCCAGCGTGGATAACAAACAGTTGTTGAATAAAATCGCCTCTTGACGTGTGAAAATCGGTGACGGACAAAAGCGATGGACTCAGTTTGGCGTAAAAATGTGCCTGCCGCATTAGTCCGTTGCATTAATAATGTCTAGAAAATTTTAAGTTGGCTTTGAGAACAAACACGACCTTGAGTAAATCGTTGTTTACTATACTAGCTATAACAGAGAAAAAGCTGTATGCAATAAATCTTCCATTCTTGATTCAACTAACGTTTTGCTTTTAGAGGCGTATTAGGAATGTTAGTGTAATGACGCAACGCAAGATTATAAATTAAGTTCCAAGCTTAACTAACTAACGCAACTTTGACACTTTAATTATAATACATTTCACCAAGTTTTATGTTTTTATGATCTTTAAAAAATTGTTTTCATATTCTTCGTAGAACTGTGTCTTAAATGGTTTCTTTGTAAGATAATATGTCGTTGAGTACAAAACCAGACCTAAAATTCACATATCACTAATTTTAGGTTTAGCCGTTGTCGTTATTGAGCCAGAAAATCATTTATCTAGAAAAATCCATAGGGTTTTATGCGTCGCGATATTAGTTCATTATCAGTCGGCTTAGTAGACCCTAAACCGTCAGAGAAAATGAGCATTAAGCCAACGGACAACGTTATCAGGGTTGATAAACCTCAGCCACAAAACGCTCATTACTTTGATCGGCATTGGACTCGGTTACCCATATTAGATTCTATACTTTTCCTTCGAGTACAGTAATCAGTATGGAAATTAGTATCTGTAAAGGATCTCAAATTGGAAACTAGTGATAAATGTGTTATGAATTTAAGTAAAAAAACTCGTATTCCAATTAAATTCGTTGAGACAGGACCACTGAAAACACATCATAAACCATACATTACGATAGCAGTGTTTGTACGACACGTTGTAATTACGACTTCTAAACAAACACGTCGACAAAAAGTATAATTACGTGATACAATTTGGAACGAACAGAATAAACTCCTTTTATAATTACTGGTCTGGAAGTTCAGCGGAGAGGCGATCGATGCAGCGCGCCAAATTGTCTGGAAACATTGTCCTTCGCATTAAAAACAATGGAACGCGGCCTTCGTCTGAAATACCCGTTCCACGTGACTAATGTAGGAACTCAGTATCTCTGACTTTTCAATTATGTTTTTTTTTATTAATTTCATTACATAAATGTTTGTTCCGACTTCTGAGTAATGAGAAACGTGTCCTTAAAATTTGAAGTAGTTAATTTGTTTTTTAATACCCTTTTTATATAAAATATAATATTTATTGTATTCTTTGTAATACGTATCTGTCGAATAACACAATATCAAATGCAACCAACCCTGTGTTAAAAAGGACCCCCTCTACTACTGATAGGGGTTAGGCCACGCTGGCCTAGTGCAAGTTGGCAGAATTCCCATCCCCTCGAAATTCTTATGGAGAATTCTCAAGTATGTCGATTTCCTCACCATATTTCCTCCACGGTTAAAGCGAATAATTGATAAACAATGCACACGTAACTTTAAAAAGTTAGAGGTGTGCTTTGGGATTGAAACCTGTGGTCATTGTCCAGATACTCCATTCCATTTCCAACTAGACTAAAGCAATGTCAATGCTGGCTACCAATATCAAATGCTTGAGATTTTTTTTCCGGTCGTCCAATTTGATAACATTCAAAACATTTCGTAATATTTTTTCTGCTCTATACCGACTCACAGATGCTTCTTACTTACTTATTTGTAACTATCAATTTGGCTCTTAGTTTTTGGCCGTCCATTTTCCACGAAATATTAATCCTCCTGGAGACTTCGTCACTTTGCCAAAACTCACATAAACAGCAGTCTGACCTAGATATTTCATTGTCACTAGTCCAACGAGGTAATTTTCTTACATTGTCCACTAATGGTAATGTAATATGAATGATTCTTCTTTTATCGCAAGTCGAAGGCACACTCATATATTTCCAGTGGATTATAGACGATATTAAAATGGTATTTGTAATATATTGAAAATTTTGGAGCGGAAAAATCTAGAAGGAAATTTCGCGGAAAAAAATATCAAAATGCCTCACAGGCATAAATACAAAGTTAAAGACCCTTGTATTACAAATAAAACTACTTAACATATGTTTGCATTGATTCGGAGATGAAACCCGAGATCGCTTCACAGAACTAAGGTTACCAAACACGTGAAAATTTTGCCTTCATCTGTCGCGACAATCACTCAACCTTCATTGGGTTTCATTATAACATTATGCCTCTTGTTGGTATTATCATTGTCACATAGACAACAATATAATTAAAAGTTTGTCTAAGTTGGTCTATGGTCATGTCTCTCAACGGCAACACTGCCGCTTCCTCTTCCCTTCTAATGTCTAAGCCTAAGCATGTAATTAACGTTCGTCTAATAAAGTTATTAACAAACATTCAAGACAGTCTATTCATTAAGAATACAACCAAAACAATCATCATCATCATCAGCCACAGGATGTCCACTGTTGAGTATACGCCACGTCCAATAGTTCCAGACTATCTTGTTGAAGTCAGCCTGCACGCAGCGTCTTCCTGCGACCATTATTGGTTCATTATCCACCTTGCAATTGTCTAATTAAGTATTCCACTTAATCTACGATTTGGACAATAATTTATAATCTTAATTTCTATTACTACTGTACAATGTGCTTGCGTTTTGACAGGCAATTTTTCTTCGGAATAGAAATCATCGATTTATATCTCAAACCGGGTTGACTGTCAGATGTCTTCCACACTGCACATCTTTAAATTAATTTTCAATATTTTATAACTTACTTCATTTTTTTATTTTGATTTGTTATTGGAGTCTTTAAGAAATTAATGACATTTTTATAATCGTCTGTTACGTTCTTAGAAACTTTGGCTCTGTCTATGAGTGAGTAAATAAGCTCTGTTTGGATACAAGGTAGTTATGTCTCTTAAGATATCCAAGTATTTAATCGGAATTCCTTTAGTGTGAATGTATCATGATTTAACTTTGTTTAGCAGTATTGTTCCACCCCTGCACAAAAGTAAACGTCAATTTAAATATAGGGGAAAAAGTATTTTCGCTTATTTCAGCTACTTTTTATTTATTTTTTTGTGTCAAAATGGGTGAATCTAATGAAGAAATTCGATACACTTTAAATTTCTATTATAAAAAAGTTACAAGTGGAGCAAGATCGACATATCGGTAGTTACAACATAGATGAAGAACTGAGAATTGGCCACAAAACCGTTTTGTTCCATTTGAAAAAAGCTGGGTACACAAAAAAAATCGATATTTGGGTGCCACACGAGCTCAATGAAAGAAACTTAATGAACCGTGTACTCATTTGGGATTATTTATTGAGACCTAATAAAATCGAATCGTTGTTTTAAGATATTGAAAACTGGTCATAAAAGTGGATCACGTAGAAAAACGTACGAAAAAGGTCGTGGTCAAAGGTCGGAAAAGCTTCGTGGCAAAACTTGGGTTAACTCGCAATAAGATATGCTGTATGTATGGTGGGATTGGAAGAGCATTGTTCATAATGAGATTTACCGTCGGGAAAAACCATGATTCGGATCTCAAACGCCAACAACTAATGAGACGCTGAGAGAATCGGACCAGAACTGATCAATAGAAAGGGTGTGGTCTTTCATCACGATAACGCTGCATCACACGCATCTTTAGCCACTCAGCAAAAATTAAGAGTGTTTGGCTGGGAGGTGTTAATGCATCCAGCATATAGCCCTGACTTTGAACCTTCAGAATTCCACCTGTTTCGGTCTCTTCAGAATTCTTTAGGCAGTGTCAGGTTAACACCAAGAGACGACTACTAAAACGATGTGTTGCGTTTTTTTGATCAGAAGTACCAAAATTGCTTCAGCAACGGGGTTATGGCACCACCTGCAAGATGGCAGAACGTCATGGAACAAAATGGCACCTATATACTGCTATTAAATATAAATAAACTTCGAAAAAAGAAGTCTTGAATTTTCATATAAAATTAGAAAAAACCTTTTTCCCCAAACGGGATTTTTTTAACGAATGTTCCATATATGATTATTCAAAACCAAAATAATATATTCAAATTAAAATCTTGTTTCTATGTTTTCGGTTCTTCAATGAATTTAATAAAGATGGCAGATATTATAGCAGTCGGGTCTTTTGTTTTTCTTTTTTTAATATTTTTTTTAGTCTTTGAATATTAGAAATACGCTATGTAGGTATACTAGAAAAACGGCGATAGCCGAGACGAATGTCCGCAGCTTCAAAACCCGAGGGCACGCACCTCTGAATTTCTAAAGTTACGTTGATTCTTTGTGAATTATCGCTTTTTTAACGGTAAAGGAAAACATCGTGAGGGAATATGCAGGTTTTAAACCTGCATACCTCAGACATTCTCTATAATTTCGTAGGTATATGAAGTCTGCCAACCCATACTAGACCAGCATGGTGGACTAAGGCTTAAACCTTCTCGGTATTCGAGGAGGATCGTGCTCGACGGTGGGTTGTACATAATACAGGGCTGGTAGCAGTAGTGAATATCTACCATCAACGAATTTCTAAAGCAAATGGAGTCTTAAAAAATACATTTCGTAAATGTTTTTTCTCATCATGAAATTGCTCAAGGGATTTATCTCTGAACAACTTTCATGACTTTAATATTTATTTAATAGAATTCCCTGGTTTAAGTTCATACAGATGCACGTGAAAATAATACATACATACATAGCATCACGCGTTTTTCCCTTTTCAGGGGTAGGCAGAGGTGTATCACACTCACATTTCGCCAACCATGTTAAGTTCCATGTAATAAGGCACATTTCCAGACTCCGGGCTGATAGTGAATATTTGCGAACATATTGGTATGTGACTTTTACTATGTAATATCTTAGACTATTTGACCAACGGACACGATATGGCAATAATGCACAGACAATTTTTTCTTACAATCCTGACAGGAGGCGAGGTAGACACGGATAGCACACATTTAACAAAAAAAAAAATCCACACGTGCAGGGCTGAATATAAGGTCGCTTTTTACACAATAACATAACAAAAATCACAAGTTCTGTAGAGCACCGATTAATGTCATTATCGTAGAATATGATGACAGCGATCGCAAGTCACATAGGTTTAAATAGAAATTTATGACCAGCTGCGCATGTATGACCAACGAAGGGTTCGCCTGGTCATCCCATCTCCTTTGCATTGCTAGATACTCAAAGTGTAATATTGATAATGTTAGGTAAATTAAGTCAGGCGTAGCTGCACAGCAAAGTGTTGTTTAATTAAATCATTTTGCGTCGAGTTAACTTTATATCAAAACTAAGTAAACATGTTTCAATATTGGAGGCATGTTCTCTGCATCGCGCTCGTCGATAATTACAATTTCACTTTGAAACTTTCTCCAATAAATTACAATTTTATTCGGAAGTTGCAATTTTTCATGAGTAATATATTATTATATTATAATTCCGCGTGTAAGTTTAATAGGCCAGATAGCGGATTGTAGTCTCGCAAGACTGTGCGTCTGTTTCTTAAAATTAATTAACTATCTTTGTCATATTATGGTCCAGTTGGCCCCATTTCAATTACCAGGTTTATCAATCTGTTCAACAATAGAAGATTCAAGACTCCGGTCTCCTGCTATAGGAGACATCACAGGATATTTAAGATCATATTGTTTTAACATAGGTGGTTAGAGTGTAGCCTACACTGATTTTTTTGAAGATTGTGTTCTGAGAGGCTACTGCGAAAAACGAAATCCGTAGTTTCGGGTGACGGATCGCACGTTTTCTTACTACGAAGTGTTACGGATCCTTCTTTATGAAGAGTTGTTGCGTGACGAAAGTGTTGAGCGAAGTCGGAAGCGTCGCAAACTGCGTGAAACCTTCGTTCTACGGTGACGGATCCGAAGTAATTTGGTAGTAAGGTTAAATCCGAAGTTCGTCGTTTCTTCGTTTCGGACCGACGTTTCGGATTTCGTTTTTCGCAGTAGCCTCTCAGTTACGTTGCAACCGTTACTCCCACAATGAGCGTAATTTTTATGCGGTAATGTTAGGCTCGGCGGGATGGTACAATGTCTGGACGCAACATTATACACTCATTTTGAGATAGCACTTTGCTTTAAGTTACTCGAATCTGATGTGTAAAATAAAAAAGGGTAATTTACAAACAAAATAAATAAGGATACAAGGTAATTCATTTGCACTGTCAATTCTACTATTCCAAGACAACTCGTCGCAGCGGTCATCATACTTTCAGTCGGAAATACACGCCTGCACACTCTATTTTATTCACACAACATAATGATAAAAAAAAAAAATTATAAGTGGGATTTTTGGTGAAAATATTCGTTATTCATAGATTATTTTTGGCACAATGTTAATAGAAGTACGACGAGTATGACGTGGTTTCATTTATTAACGCAATGTCAAAATGACCCTATCTTTATTCATTTATTTTTATGATCATACGCATAGCAAAAGTAATTAGCTAAATGTGATATTATATTGCTTTTATTAATAATGAACTAAGGCATAAAAATGTGTTTGGAAATAAATTTGCCTGGCATTTCTCTCCGTCTATCCGGACAAACACGATTGGGTGACTTTAAAAAACGAGAGTATTCCCACATAAAAGGCCGGCAACGCATCTCCATGCCCCCTGGTAATGCAGATGTTCATGGGCGATGGTGATCCCTAACCATCATGAAGCCGTATGCTTGCTTACCCCTATAACATAAACAATAAAAATATTTGGTTTGCCCTTTACTTTTGTTAGCTGAAAGTCAAAAGACTCTAAGGTAACAAATATTTAACTATTCAAGGCGTAGTACATGGTCCATAATGTTAAATTGGTTATATAAATTAAAATACTTGCATATATCAAACATCACATTTCTTTAGTTTATTTTCAGGCAATCTTCGTTTCTTCTATTGTCAATAGTAAAGTCACTCTCATTGCTGCGATATATTTATGAACGTCCAGCTGTCATGTTGCTGTCGCATTTCATGACGTTAAATCAGCGATAAATAACCCGGAGTTCTAATTCCATCTACTCCTGCGTAAACCTCATTCTTTCGTTTGCCGTTAACGTAATAAAGAAAGACACAGTCCATATTACCGTACCAAGTTTGATTTATTTAAATATCTTTTCATAATGCAACACACGTCCGAAAAATATCAGAATCTTCAGAATTTCGTGTTTCAATGACCATTATGGATTTCCATAGGTATTACCTCCCATCCTCCATTTCAATAGGTATATTTGTGGAGAATTTTCGTAAATCCCTTCTTAGCGTGACACCTGCAAGCTATAATAAACCTTCCTTTCAAGTTGTAGGCTTTATATTCTAAGATTTCATGATAAATACGACAAAAGGTTTTATCTTTTTTCGAAGAGGTCATCTCCTGTGTAAATGCGGGATTACTTATGAATACTTTGTCAAAATAAGATTAAGTTATGTTGAGATATAAGATTTATAATATCTTCGCCGTCTAAATATAACGCTCTTTAAAGCCTCGAGGGATTTAATGTAAAAGAAATATTGAAATCGTGCACAGGGCCGGGTTTAAATCGATACGGGCTTGTGAAATTAATGATTGTTGTCCAAAACGATTACGAGCACGCAAAGCTTCGAATGTCGCACCTTTTTTACCCATTACCAGGGGAAAAGGTTCAACTTGAAGTGGCCGAAAGTTGACTAATGCTGCCTGACGTAAACAATGGTTTATCTATTTTTCCTTGTACCTATAATTATCTTTAGTTCATTACGCCATTTATGTTATTGGGCAAATTACCAAGTATACCACAATTGCTTTGAATTTAATTAACGTGTGATTTTAGTTAATATAAATAAATAGATATTATAATTCTTATTTTTTTATTATTTTATGAAATAAAACATGCAGGAACGAGGTACTGACGTTGCATAATATAATTCTATTTAAATCTTTTATGGTGATATTTCTTATTATTCCATTGAATAATGTCATTAGTTTTTTGCGATTTTTGCAACGTTTGCCGATATGTAGCGACAAAATTACTTCGCAGTGCGCAGATTTTCGGTTACGATAGCGAAATGGTGACGTTGTAATACGCAGAATACCCGACGTGTACGAAATTTTGGGTTCGCTCAACAATCGTTTCGATATAAAATATATTTAGGTGATCCAGACTTATATATTGTATATAGTGAATTCTCTTCATAGGCAGTGGCCAAGATGGATTTCTAGTTTCTACAATATTCAACAATAATACACATACATATACACTCACGACTTTTATCCCCGAAAGGGTAGGCAGAGGCACAACTAATGCACCCACTTTTCGTCATGCATATTCCGTCCCATGATGTGATGGGGGCGAGCCTATCGCCATATCGAACCCAAATTACAGATCGGGCTGATACAGAACAGAAAAACCCAATACCACTTTGCCCGACCCGGGGATCGAACCCGAGACCTTGACATTGCAGTCATATCGTAATACAACTGCGCCACTCCAAGGCAGTCAATAATAATAGAAAACAGAGCCAAGAAACGCGCCCAGAAAATTGATATTTTCTGGGTGAAGGCACATGTGGGGTTGGAGGGAAATGAGAGGGCGGATCAGCTCGCGAAAGAGGCCGCACAGCACCTGAAGACCCGTGCGCATTATGACAAATGTCCGGTTTCATTCGTCAAACGACAGATCCGACAGGACTCGATTGACGAATGGAGCCGGAGATACGCGGACGGAGAGACGGCTTCGGTGACGAAGCTGTTCTTTCCGGACGCAGTCGATGCGCACAGGGTCGTAAGGCGGATCGTCCTGGATCCGATACTGACGCAGGTGTTCACGGGGCACGGCGGTTTCTCCGAGTACTTGTACCGATTCAAGTGCAAGGAGAGCCCGGCGTGGAAAGATATAATTTAGAAAATAAAATAGACATTAAGTTAACAGTAGATAATATATATAGTATAATTAAAGATAAACTAATAGTAGGTACATTCTTAGAATACTGTAAGCAAATTGTAATAAAAGTAGCAAATAGAAATAGGTAGTAAGAATTACTAAATATATAAGATTTATTATATAGTATTAGTAATTAGAATAAGATGAAAGTAAAGTAAGGAAGATAAATAGAATAAGATAATTAGATTATAGTTTACGTTAAAGTAGAAAATAAGAAGATAGTTAAGGAAAAATGTAAAAAAAAAAGAAAAAAGGAAAGAAAAATAAAATACAGTACCCAATATCCCTTGTCCTGGATAGGGGGAACGAGGATGAGGCGCAGAGCCTCATATAAAAAAAAAAAAAAAAAAAAAAAAATAGAAAACAGAAAAAAAATTAACGACATACCCCATCGATCTCTACCGTTAGGTTTATTCAAAGTCTAATATAAGCTTACAGTGAAGTATATACCCCAAAACGCTTATATGATAGTCAAACTAATATTGCTACAAAAAATAAATAATTATAGACACAGGACACTACAGATACGTCATTCTCATACATAAAGTTTCTTATTATCGACGGCACAGGAAACTGGCCTAACTGCACCTGATGGAAAGTTTTTTTTCGTGGCATTGGATGACGAGACGAGCATGCCGTTCGCCTGATGGTAAGCGATACGAACACGCATAAATAGTATAACAACATTCAGCACCTGGAGTTACAAAGTACTGAGAAGCATTCCACTGCGCTCGTCATCCTTGAGACATAAGAACATACGATGGTAAGTCCCATTATGTCCAGTAGTTACACTGGCTACAATATTCTTCAAACCGAAACTGCTGCGTGGCGTTAGAAATAGACATCGCGGTGGTACCCACCCAGGCGGACTCTTACATATGAGAGATCTACTACTAAGTGAAGAGAAGCGCAAACACATGTCGACCGGACGATTACGTTACCTTTAATGATTGAAGAAAGTCATCTTGATTCTTGCCTACGGACCTTGTTAAATACTTATGCGCTACGCAAACAAGTTAGGACATCCATGTTATAATGATTTCTTATTCCATTTTACAGTTGCAATCTTTCTACATGCCTTTTAAATCGCAGAAAATATAGTTATGATAATAATCTGCATTTTCTGAAAGGGGAAAAAAACCTTAGCCGCTTTAAAATTTTAAATATAAACGATCGTAGCCGACCGCCCAGCGCGTTCTGGCCTAATATTTTTTTTTTATTGCAGCTGTCGAATATTTTTTATTCTATATTGAATGTTATCACAAAATTTCACAGTTTTGTTGTTACGGTTTTATAACAGAAGGACGCAAAATTAGTAATTTAGTTTGTAACTCTTTATTGGTCACGTTGACTACTATTTATGTTAAAAGAATAATGTTTTGTTATGGAGAATTATCTAATGGTGCCGTATGAAAGGGAGTAGGCAAAAACTCAGGCGCAATTATGAACAAAAGCATATAGGCTTGGGCCACCTGGGGGACTGGGTGTGCTTGCCACTCGCTTCAAGGCATCATTTACGTTTTTTTTCTTAAATAGTTCAGGACGTTCGTTTTTACTTATAGCTGTACCTGTACTCACTATTTTCAGTAATGTAACTCCGAAGGCAAAAGTTTATTCAGAGCGCCTGTTTTTTGTTGAGATTATGTTTATGCTCGATGCGACAGAGGCTCTATATCACTGTATTGAGTTTTTACCTTTGTATTATCGACATTTCTACTAAACTTAGATGGTTATGAAAGATGACAGTTAGCTATAATAAAGCACGAGGACGCTTCGATGCTTCAATTTTAGTGAATCCAGACGTATATTTGTGAATAAATAAGAATTTATGAAATGGCGACAGTAGGTATTGTATAAGAAAGCTTATAAATTAGTTTCAATTAGCATCACTTTCTTTCGTTGTAACTTGAACTTGTTTGATATTCATATTTATCTATTATTATAGATACATGTATTGTTTTATGGTTTATTAATATATAATATATTATGACCCTTACATAAATATTATACGCAATAATATTTATGTAAGGGTCATAATATATTATATGTATTTTACTTTGAATAATTTAAGTATTTTTTATTCTCTCCTTTTTCTCTTTACTGTACACTTTATTGGTTATACAATAAAGAGTTCATTATTATTATTAAATATGATCTATAAAATGGCAACATTATTTTATAAAAAGCTTGTAAACTAAACATTGTTATTATATTGATTTTTTCGAAGGAACTGAAGGATTTTAAAATATATATAAAAAAATATAAGTTTGAATATTCATAGCTAGAAGCCGAAGACCTCTCCACGGAAGCCGCATCGCCTATCATATGATTTAGGTAACAGTACACAATACACATCCCTCTCGAGCAATCAGCACAATCTACAGAAGCGATAAATCGATATTTGTAGAGGTTTGGATGGTGGACCTAACTTTAGCCTCTCGGGTGACTGAGACCCAGTCAAAGTCTAAAGTTCAAATTTGAAAGTGTCAAAATATGTTTTTATCAAAATGTAGCAAGTAATCAAAATATTTTTTGTCACTAATTGTAACTGAATATAATGATTAAAGTACGTATTATAAGTTTGTCATGGTGGTTCTCGTTTTGTGAGCATAATAAAAGCATATCTCATTCAACTGCAGAATAGCAAGAAAGTCCTTATAACGAGTTCCTGTTTGGAAGAGTTTCATTGTGAAAAATAAGGAATATTATTTGATTTAAAAAAACTGAAGCAAACAAGTAAAAAGTCAGTGCTCTGGTAATTGTATTCGAAAATAGCTTGCGCCTCGCAGCCGCTTTCTTGTCATCATTTAAAAAGCGCCTTAATTATTCGTGGTGCGAGGGGTGCAATGACATGATAGTAATTTGCAACCATTACTTGTTATGAAGCGTTACATTTAATTGAACATGAAGACGTGGGTGGCGAATATCCTAATGACCTTGGTGGTGTTCTATTAGTTACAAATGTAAAGGTTTATGACGATGCTATAACTTGTCATTGCAATTATTTGCTTGGAACATTCAATCTTCGGAATACCACCCGGTCTACGGACTGCTTTACATGGGCTCCGACGGATTTTTAATTCCAACGTTCACACGGTAGACCCACAAGCAAAAACCAATATTATAATGAAAGTAAAGATATTTCATTGCGGCACTTGGTGGATAGAGGGCCAGGGACATTGCGCATTATATTATGTTAATAAATGTTTTATGTTTTCTTCACATTAACATCCCATGTTTAGTGACCGCGGCCAGTTTCCTGATTTTGCTATAAACATAATATAAGTATATATAAATATATTTATATGGTGAATTTATTGACTGCCTCGGTGGCGTAGTTGTATTGCGTACGCGTTACGAGTACGATTTGCGCGCTGAGGTCCTGGGTTCGAATCCCGGGTCGAGCCAATAAACTTTGTGACTGGGTTTTTCCATCTTAAAAAAATTACTCAGTCGCAGCTCGAAGTCAGGAAGTTGGCGGTGTGATACCCCCGTGCCTCGGAAAGCACGTAAAGCCGTTGGTCCTGCGCCATATCTCTCCGGTCATGTCGGATTGCCGTCTCACCGGACTATGAGAGTGAAGGAATAGTGAGTGCACCTGTGTATTGCGCACACACTGGTGCACTATAATATCTCCTGCGTACCTGGCTGATCTCCGTTGAGATTGGCCGCCGTGGCCGAAACTGGCTAGGAGGATTTCATGGTGAATTTTAGAACTCTCCTTTCTGAGCCGTGTTGTCTTAAAAAAATATAACTACCTAAGTACATCTTGTTTAAAATATTTGAAAATGTGAATTTTATTTTCACCTCATTTATATTTTTGAGTATTTTTCAGGTATTCATAAATTCTTTTATATAAATTAAACTTCTTTTAGGTAGACGTTAGGCAGGCGGCTGGTCGTGGGCACAGATTTTAAGTCAAAGGATTTCTGAAACATAATGGAAAAATATGTAATTCTAACAATATTATATGGGAGTGGGAGAGGGGCAGATAATTCCGATTTCAATTCAAGAGAACGCTACATCATTTGTTTTACGATGAGCGACATATATGCGTACGTGAACGCAAAGTTTTCGCTAGGCGCATGGCGATATCTCTTTACTCCCCCGGTCTGTTGGGTACATGTTACGAGACACACGGGGTGTATCTACGACGTAATAATAATTAATGCCCCCGACAAACTTGGCAATTTGGCGAATGGCTCGTAAACCGTAAAGTTGTGAGCTTCCACCGAGAGTGGTATGGAACTTTCGACAATTCCAATGTTGCGCTCAAGCGTCAAATAACACCAGGAGTGGCCGGCCTAATGGGCATACGACGCTCGCTCTATATTATTAATAATATTTTTAGCTCTTTTTAAAACATGTTTACTTTTTAAGTTTGTACACAGTTGTGACGACAAACCTTATGCTTGAAAACCACCCACTGATAAAAATACAGTAATTATGGATGAGTTGTTTTCAAGAATTAGGTGTCTATGATAGTGGCGCAGCGTGGGTTTTTGCCACCCGAGACTGACAGAAAATCCGCCCCTTATTTCAGTTGCGGCCTTAACCAGCGCAAGGCTCTGAGAAAAAAAAATAAGTTCCCCGATTTCAACTATATTAAAAAAAACGCTGCCCCTTTTTCATGTGCCGCCGGGGGCCATGGTATACCTGAATCCCCCTCGCCACGCCGCTGATCAATGATAGGTTAACGTTCCCTACGTATTCACTGAACAAGGGTATCGGATTTATTATTTTGGACAACGACGCGAATTGCGAAAATGGTTTAGCAATATATGTCATAAGTTTAAAAACATGTCGGTTGCTAATTGCTGTATTCAGAATGAGCTGAATCATTAGAACCCTCGCGCACAGTAACAATAATACCAAACATGTTGAACGCAATTCCTCCTGTCAAGACTTGTTAAGACCATAGGAATATTATGTAGCTTAACTATTGTTCGCTAACATGAGTTAATCGAATCATCAAATCGTTACCATACTGATAAATGGTGGAACAAGTTCTGTTATGAGGTTATTTCTATCAAAGGTTCATTTTGCATAAATATTTTGGATCAATATCGTCTGCCATGTTATTATGAGCTTGTTGTAGCGGCGGTTTGACGTAAACGCCTTCAGTATGCTTTGCCTGCCAGGTGTTTTTGTATACATTCCGTGGTCTCGTGGCAGCCAACAATATTCTTATAATTAAATAAAACATAATATTGATGCATTGCTACCCAGATTGAACATTATTTCTTAGGTTACTTCAAAAGGAATCTTATACCTAAATAATCATAACTTATTACCTATTCAAAAATAAGAAACGATAGATGCTGGATCATTGATGCTTGATAATAAATTCTAAAGCATTTGACAGGACTCATCGCCTCGCCCTATTCATAAAAGTCAATTTAAAATTAATTAAGCGCGAACAAGAACATTGGAGCGAGGCCTATTTAAAGCGCCACATTTTCAGCATTCGTGTTATTGTTATGAAGCTAGTAATAAATCATTCCGCTTTACAGTTGACTTTTAACCTTAGTTTTACTGTTTAATTTGAATATTGGATTAATATTACATAGGATTACGTCTCTATTTTCAAGCGGTTACTTCGCTAAAGTGAAATTCACCAACAAGGAAGGGATTTTATTGGGCCACGGGTAACCATTTACATAGTAAACGTGAGCATTTAAAGTTATACTCTATTTTAAATCATTATAAAATGAAGACAATGAAACTAGTATAATTGAGTATAAGGTATAGGCCATTAAGAATTCTAGGTTTTCTATGTTTTTCTAGCACAATTAACTTGAGACTAGGTCCCTCAGGAGGTGGCCAACGTAAGATAATTGGACAGCAAATTTAGTAAAATCCAACGAGATTTTCAGGCACATCAGACATTCTTGCCAAAGTATGATGTGCCGATACTCCATTGGAATGAGATATGTTTCAGTAAGAAGAAGAAAATAAAGCGTCACAGTAATTTCGAGGAAAAATTATAGCGTATAATATTATTTGTTAAAGTAATTTGATAATAGACCACTTTAAAGGAATATCGTACGAATCGCACCTGACCACAATTACTTCGTGAATTTTCACTTATTCAAATAATAACTCAAAGTGTTTTGGTAGCTGGATTTTTTTTGTTGTTTTTTTAGTTGGTTTTTACATTGAATACTAGCTTTCACGGCTTAGCCCGCGTGAATAAGTTCTTCCGGGATAAAAGTATCGCAGTAGCCTATGTGTTAATCCAGGATATGATGTGTGCCAAATTTCATCAAAATCCGTTCAATAGGTTCGGAGATGTGCAGTAACAAAGAAACAAAAAACAGACAGAAAAGAATTATAAAAATCGGTTATTTGTTTTCCTTTACTTTTCTTTAGTTACATCTTTCTTTTTTATCACACTTCTATATATGAACAGGTACACCGGTTTTACTGCTTTGTTATATGCATAGATATAAGTTTCGGCTATGCGAGTATTCTATTGAAGACACCGCGTTCTAACTTGTCGCGTACAAGATCCTTACCGTGTAGGCGTATAGCATATTACATCGAGCTCGAGCAACCGAAAGCAATGTTCCGCGGACGTCATCATTGAAATTGTTGTCGGTAAGAATGATGGAAAGACAACTTTGTCGCATAGACTTAATCTTCTTATCACGCAAAAGGCAGGCCTCGCAGTTCGTGGAGCGTCATAATAATATATCTTCATTCCGCTCCAATCATCTTAAGGTTTTTCGTATACCTACTACCTGTACATGTGTGCAGCAATTTGTGTATTGTGTACATGTTACAGAATCATGTTACCCTATCAAATACTAGTATTGCCCGCAGCTCCACCCACGTGAATATTTTTTTACCGGGATAAAATTATTTTCCCGGGACAATAAGTAGCCTGTAGCACTCCGGAGTAATGTAGCTTCCTATTAGTGAAAGAATTATCAAAATCGGTTCAGTAGTTCCTGAGATCAGCGCGTTCAAACAAACAAACAAAAAGTTCAGGTTTATAATATTAGTATACCTAATAGAGATTAAGCTTTAAGTTTGAATTGATCAAAACCTGTGTTAAGTCTTGGGAATTTTTAGATTGAGCATCTGATCTCTCAACACTCAGTGTAACATACACAGCGAAGTGCTTTATGGGCGGTCGTAAAATTTTCGATAATGGACAATTGAGGGTGGACTTTTAAAGTCAATAATCTCAAAATTCCACCCTGTATAGAGGTATTTGAAAGAAAACAATAGAAACATTAACCATAATATAACCATAGCCAGCCCTGTATTATATACTGCCTAGTGCTAAATACAGGCCTCCTACGTACCTAAGTACGGGTTTTAGGCCTTTGTCCACCACGCTGGCCTAGTGCGGTTTGGCAGATTTCACATACCTTCGAAATTCTTATAGAGAACTTCTCAGATATGCATGGTTATGAGGAAACCATACATGGTATATGTATGGTTTCCTCATGATTTTTTCCTTTACCGTTAAGGTGAGCGATAATACACAAAGAATGAACTTAGGTTGGGTTTTGACCTGCGGACATTCGTCTCGGCAGTCCATTCCACTCCCAACTAGACTATCGGCGCTCTACAAACACTACTGTTTCAGAATACGACAGTATATTACACAACATAGCTTACACAATGACATTGTCTATTTGCTCCAAGGAGACAATATCTGGATTCATCTTAATAATGTGCTACTGTACCTATAGGTAGCTGCCAGAGTTCATGCATTAACTCTCAGCACAGTCAATCGGAAACCTTAGCTAAATAAGGTCACGGCCTTTGTAGCTCAAACCTAATTAAACAAGCTTGAACAAGCAACTACAATATAAGGATTTAACATAATAATTGTATATGTTATTTCTTTTTAATCTCTATCCAAAAGATGAATGAGATTGTCCTAAGCGACGAGATGGCTAAATTTGGCAACGTCAGTTTGTAAATACAGACTGATATTTTAAAGATGTAATGGGAAGTTTGCGGAATGTTTAGAGTAGGTCTAATAAGTTGAATTGTCTCAGAAGTTAATACAGTCTAGTAAAAGTCTAGTTCGTTTACTGATTTTACATATTCCTCCTAAACACCTAGTGCCAAAATACGTAGGTACTTAGGAATTATTTGACATTGTCAATTTCTTCCTAAGTAGCATAGCTCATAGGTTTAGATAATCTACACTTATAAAGCTGAAGAGTTTGTTTGTTTGTTTGAACGCGCTTATCTCAGGAACTACTGAACCGATTTTGAAAATTCTTTCACTAATAGGAAGCTACATAACTCCTGAGTGCTATAGGCTACTTTTTATCCCGGGAAAATATTTTTGCTTTTTCACGCGGGCGGAGCCGCCAGCACTACTAGTATTAATTCATAAAACAACAGCTGCCTATCATTTAAGCAATCGTTAAAATAGTTTATACATTATTGAATTATTTCAATATTTCAACAGCCTTTATTACCTCAATTTGAATTGAAAATCAACATGAAATAAAATATTAAAGCGGAACTAAAAAGGTCCTAAATTACCTTCATTGGAAGCTGAATTCATAATGAGAGCTAGGTCATTTATAGTGCATCACTTTGAACCAACATGCTATGTTACTAACCAATTTAAACGACAATGTGCATGTTTTTAACAGGTAGGATTTTTTATTTAATTGTAATTGCTTTACAACATGTATGTTTGTGTGTACAACCTTATTCCTTTGATACGTGTTCTTGTAAGTTTAGTAACTTGTTATGCTTAGAACCTTTCATATTTTCTGTTTAACTTCTTTAAGATATAATGATTACTTACTGCACTATATTTAAAGTCACATAATTAAAAATGGTTAGGTTGATGAAAATAAACGACCCGCTTTCGCGTGTTCTTGAAAAAAAAAATGTGAAGGTTTAAAATAAGTTTCGGTCAACAACCACACTTAATGTCAAGAAGTCCATAAAAATATCGTACTAATATTAAAAAAGAGAGAGTTCGTAAACATGATTGTTAGACTTTTATTACGCCAGATTCAACGTGGATGGGATCGCGATTGAATATTATTTAGCTGAATATGTTAGTGATTCGGGAATCAACAAAGTTTTGATGCTTTAAGCAGAGTTTATACGAAGCCAGTAATGCTGGCGCCAGTCCTGCAGGCAAGCCAGCGTTGGCCTGGTCCCTGTTGTTTAGACGAGGCCATTCATTTACGGGTTTTTCGACACATACACCGTGTAAACTATGTAAAAGTTATCTAGGACTATTGTTTTAGATGTGGTCAACCAAATTGCCGACGTCATTAGTACTGTTAGAATTTCCTTGCTTCGCCGTTCCGGTATAGCTTATAGTTTGTAGCCTGTAGCTACAGCTACGGAAACCTGTCTTCAGTTCGTTAATAAAATGTTTATTGTGCGAATAAATACAGTAAGTCTTATTACGCTTAATCTTATTAGTAAACTCTAAGAGACACTTAGATAATTCTGTTTCTTAATATCCTTGAAAGATTCAAGCGTATATTGCAAGAACAAATATTAAAATATTGTTTTTACTGGCGTCTAACTAAAGTACAGTCAGCCACATAAGTGGATGAACAAATTAAAATTTCAATTTGCCTCTACGCGTTAAGTTTAATTGAAATGATTTTTTCTTGAAGTAAAATAAATGCCTTTGATTTTATTTTCGTGAAGAGAAAACTAAAAGTGATAAGAACACAAAAGTGTAGAGGCGAACTGTAGTTTTGAATTTGTTCAGCTAATTATGTACAATCAACCACATAAATTGCTGAACAAATTCAAAACTTCGAAACGCCTATACGGCATATACACTTTTGTGCTCTTCCCAATTTTTTTTTTCTTCACAAAAATACAAACAGAGGTATTCACTTAACTTTACTTAGAGAGACTGTCTTGGTGGCGTAGTTGTATTGCGTACGCGTTACAAGTACGATTTGCGCGCTGAGGTCCTGGGTTCGAATCCCGGGTCGGGCCAAAAAACTTTGTGACTGGGTTTTTCCATCTTAAAAAAATTACTCAGTCGCAGCTCGGAGTCAGGAAGTTGGCGGTGTGATACCCCCGTGCCTCGGAAAGCACGTAAAGCCGTTGGTCCTGCGCCTGATCTTTCTCCGGTCATGTCGGATTGCCGTCTCACCGGACTATGAGAGTGAAGGAATAGCGAGTGCATCTGTGTATTGCGCACACACTTGTGCACTATAATATCTCCTGCGTACCTGGCTGATCTACGTTGAGATTGGCCGCCGTGGCCGAAACTGGCTAGGAGGATTTTTTTTCACTTAGAGAACAAAAATCAATTAACCTTACCGCATAAATGCGATTTGAAATTTTGGGTTTGTTCAGCTACTAATGTGAATGTACGTACATTTAGTTAGTAACAACTAACAGTAATCAATTTAGGTGAAACCATTGTCAACAAATATACTCTAGATTACACTGATACGAAATCACGTTCACGCCTTTTATGCCCGAAGGGCTAGGTAGAGGCGTTGATCAGTTTAGGAGTTTATGTGCAGCAATTACCAATTAGTGTCCATTAAATAATGAGGGCCAGTTTCACCGGATACTGATAAAGTTCCAGATAACTATTTGACCTATAACGGTATCTAAGAAATTAATGTGACACATTTACTTTTTCATCCATATATTAGCTTTTGCCTGCGGCTCCGCCCGCATTTTAAAAGGTTTTTCCGGGGTAAAAGTCCGGGTTTATATTTTCCCGGGATAAAAAGTAGCCTATGTGTTAATCCAGAACATGATCTACCCGTGTGCCAAATTTCATCGAAATCCGTTCAGTAGTTTTTGCGTGAAAGAGGAACAAACATCCTTACATCCATACATCCAAACATCCAAACATCCATACATTCTTACAAACTTTCGCCTTTATAATATTAGTAGGATTCGATATATACTGCCTACTGCTGAGCACGGGCCTCCTCTACACAGAGGGGGTTTAGGCCTTAGCACCACTCTGGCATAGTGCGGATTGGCAGACTTCAAATACCCTCGAAATTCTTATTGAAAATTCTCAGATAAATGTTTTCCTTCACCGTTAAACCGAACGATAATTGATAAACAATACGCACATAACTTTGAAAAGTCAGAGGTGTGTGCCTTGGCTTTCGAACCTCCGGACGTTGTCTCGGCAGACCGTTTTATTCCCAACTAGGCTATCGTCCACTATCGGTTATGGTATTATTATATGGTGTGTATAGTGTATACAACATTTTAAACAGCTCGTTGCTGCCATTTCATGTCGCGTGTCAGGTTCAATATGTTGACAGCTTTTAATATGAAATATCAAGATAAGTAAGAACAAAATATTAACAAGGGCGAATCAAACCATAGTCAACCTAGCTAAATATACTTATGCTGTGATCAAACCATGCATCACCGATAGGTATTTGTTATTCGTTAAAATGTTTGAATTTTTATAATGTGCATGTTATCAACATAGACTCGTTATGAAAATGCTCTCATAAGAAAATTACTGGATTTATTTTGTGAAGGAAATGCTCAGTATGGACTCAACATCGTTCGATCGATTCGTTTATCACTGAAAACATATTCCCAATATCGAGCGCAAACTTATAACAACTTTGCTATTCTTTTAAAATGATAAAGTACCGCGTAAAGCGTAACTGTAATATATATAAGGTACGTTGTTATGCGGAAGTGGGGTGGAGGGAATTCGCAACAAACTGCACAAATCTCATGTACGTTGCAGTAAATTGGCAATGCTCCCCTATGTCTCTCGTCTACAAGACCCGATATTCGAATGAATGAGTACTGACGGTTTAAGACTAGGTGCAGAGGATAGAAATGAGTAGAGGTATTAGATTACAAATTATAAAGTAATTCGACGTGTGGCAGGCTAATTTATTTCCTTTTGCTTCATAAAATCAGAATTATTTACCTGTTCGCAAAAACAAGCGGATCAAGCTATGAAAATTTCATAGTCCAATGATATTTACATAGTTATAATGTTTGAAAATGATTTGAATACTCACCTGGAGTTAGAAGCAATATTCAAGTGTATATAGGTACATTGTTTGTCTACGAATTCGCGTGTTAACAAGATAAATATTCAAAAGGTGTAAACATACATGATGCGCCCGAATCTATTATGTATTGTGGACCATCGGGCAGCCACAAAGCCCCAAAATTCCCGGGGCACAAAAGGAAACACCGAGGTTCGTATTCACAACAACAAAAATACGTGCGTGCGAGAATTTACGCGATTTTTCATAAAACATATTTAGTTCTGTTATCTCTACCCATCTGTAAACTTTAATGTTCGTAAAAGACATTAATACAAAACTTATTTAGCATGGATTGTCATAATGTTATTTTTAGTTATAATAAAAAGTCTCAAGTTTGTGAAACAGAACTATGAGTTATACTTTAACGGGACAAAAACATCGTGACTGGGTTTTCCATCTTAATAATTACACAGTAGCAGCTCGGAGTCGAGAGCTTGACGGTGTTATACCCCCATGTCTCGGAAAGCACGAAAACCCGATGATCTTGCGCCTGATCTGTCTTCCGTCATGACGGATTGCTGATGATTGAAGAACAGAGAGTGCACTCATGTATTGCGTACACCCTTATGTATTATTTTAATCTTCTGCGTACAGTGCCGGATTAGCCCATAAGCAAATTAAGCAATTGCTTAGGGCATCACGTCTTGGGGGGCACCAGAAACAGCATAAAGAAAATGCTAGCACATAAAAGTAAAGCTGTTTGAAAATCCGCGCGATTAAAGACTGATGTTAGTTTACTTATGGTAGGGGGGTCCATAGGCGTGAATTGCTTAGGGCATCAAGTTGTCTTAATCCGGCACTGTCTGCGTACCTGGCTGATCTTCATTGCGATGGGCCGCTGTGGCCCTATTTCGACTAGGGGAATGGGGCGCGGATATTTTCATCATGGATATATTTTGATATACGTATCATTGTTATTCAATTGGTTTTATTCGTGACATCATTGCCTGGGATACGGTTAATTTAAGAATAAAAAACGGTTGCGACCCCCAACTGCTGGTAATCAATACTTCCATACATCCTTACATGTTATTCAATCAAGCACCCCTCCGCCATTTGTCTATCTGTACGAACGCTATAAGTCGCTATAGTAACGCTTAAAGTTAAAGAACGGATTATGCTGTAATATGGTATGAAGATAATTTGAGACCCTGTGATATAGAGTACTTTTAATTTCGGGATAATATAAAGTGGACTTTTATATCGGAAAATCTATTTTCATGCGGGTGGAGCCGCTAGCAAAAGCTAGTAGCTAATAATTTCAAATATCTATGAATAGTCCACCAGGAGAATTGTGACTATTACGTACAACTTCTTCGATAGCATATCTATATTGTATCAATGTTGCTCGGACTGCCTCGGTGTTGTAGTTGTATTACAGTACGACTACAATGCTGAGGTCTCGGGTTCGATCCCCGGGTCGGGCAAAGTGATATTGGGTTTTTCTATTCAATTTGAACCCGGAGTCTGGAATTTATGCCCAATATGGCGATAGGCTCGCCCGCATCACATTATGGGACGCAACAAGCACGCCGAAAAGTTGGTGCGCTAGTTGCACCTCTGCCTACCCCCTCGGGAATAAAAGGTGTGAGTGTATGTATGTGTACTATAGCAATAATCCTTGTAAATGTTATACCTAGAACATAAACTAACAATTATTTAGAAAGACATTTAATATTCTTGTGTTTGAACTGACTTCGAGAACTATAACGTATCCATGGTTTAAATTATAGAGACTTGATAAATGGAGGGCTTAAAAGGTTAAAGGAATAACTTAACTCGTCCCAACTTCTTATTCTGACTCACATCCGGAATACGTACGAAATTAAAGGCTTATCCCTTCTTATATGTGGATGCCTTAAGTAAATTTTGAAAAAGTAATACATCCTTTTTTTTAAGCACTAGCATTGGTCCTTACTTCGCTTGCATAAATATCTTGTTTTCATAGCAAGCGTAGTAGTTAACTGATGTAAGAGAAATATTTTCCAATAAATTTATGCGTTTAAGAGCACTGTACACCCTCTCAGTATATGGTTAGCATAAATACGTTACAATTTATATTTCTGCTGGCTTGTAAGAGTTGAGAGAGTGTTGTCGAAAAGAACACTTATCCCACAAACGACGGATTAGAGGAAAATCTATTGAGATCAACAATTTAGCCATTTTCTGTTTCCTTCCTCAAAGTGTTACGAACCGATTTGCTGGCACGACTAAAGAAATATATTACTAACGCGATATATTATAATCTTACTTATATTATAAAGGCCAAAGTTTTTGAGAATGTTTGGATTTTGATAGAAGTAAACTCAGAAACAACTAAACGGATTTGGAGGAAATTTGGCACACGGGTAGATCATATCTTGGATTAACATATACGCTTTATCTCGGTAATTTGCTCTCATGGGCAATCGTGGATATTTTTAATCTGATTCTTTGAGTAGATGGCGCTAACGTCGTACGTACTATACTGTATAACCTTTTCATCCCAATGAATAAATTTGTCATTGAGTTAATACGTATTACCCACACCGTGAAAGCCCCATATTTTTTAGAAGAAAGTAAAGGTCGGCGTTATTTTCTTTAATACTTAAGTAATAAATAAAACCACAAATTAAAGCATATACAGAAAATTCGACTTAGTAGGGGCTGTCAAGACATAAAAATATACAGCTTTCGGACTTTGTTATTGTATGGATCTTATTAATGAAAAACTTTTTATTCGTTAGTTTTAGTTTAGTTCTTAGTTATTTTGAAAAATATGTTATCATACTTTTTTGCAACCATTTTCACATAATGTTGATGTTGACAGTTGGCACCGATAGCATAGTAATTATAATTGGACCTACTTATGCAAACGGGAACCAACCCACACCAAAATATTTTCTAATAGTTGATGTTTAAACTAGAATATTTTTGTTTTACAACTAGTTGGTTGATATAAAATGATTGGCATTTTATAAAGTACCAACAGAGGTATTTGGACAATTGACTCTATATGAAAATAATAAATATTCTATTAATTGTGACCATTCTTTTATGACCAAGTCAAATTTATGGGCTTTTGGGTTGGTTCCCGTTTGCGTAAGTAGGTCCAATTGTTCTACAGATATTGTAACATCTATTTGTTCAAGAAATCTACTTTGTGGCTACCTCCTGTCCCCTTGTGGCGCATAAATCTATCGTCAACAATATGGCTGAATTTATGTCACAAATTAATACTTTTTATTTAATCCCTTAACAACTTTATCAAATTAGATACTTTTTTGTAAATATTTCATTACGTGCTACTAAGCTCGGAGAGATCAAATTATTAAAAAAATTCACTGTTATTTAAATGAAAATAAAGAACTACCTTTTTAAAATAAGATTAAATTAAGCACTTACATACTCACGCCATTTATTTCTGAAGGGGTATGCAGAGGCGCAACTAGTGCATCCAATTTTGGCCGTGCGCGTTCCGTCTCGTAATGCGATAGGGGGCGAGTTTATCGCCTTATTGACTAAAAAATTCCAGACTCCGAGCTGATACTGAGTAGAAAACCCGATATCACTTTGTCCGACCCGGGAATTGAACCCAAGACCTCAGCATTGCAGTCGTACCGTAACACAACCAAGACACTGAGGCAGTCCGAAGTCCGAAGTGAAAAATTAAAATATGGATGATAATTGTGATGCTATACATCTTTGCCTATACATAATACATCCCAAAGTAGTTAAGGGCAGCCCCTAAAATGTTCTGGTTAAATATTTTACACCTACGGTTACATATTTCCCCGTACCGCTGTTCACGAGACAATTTTGCCGGGTACGTAACACGTTCTTACACATTATGATAATAAACTACCTAAATAGTTTTACGACGCACGTTTTGGGCTTAAGTAAGTTCCCCGCACGAAATGTATAGAGGATCTACTAGTTTCTCCCGGGGTTTTCTACGAGAATGTCTATCAAGCTCAAAGTAACGAAGTTTTTTTTTGCTGTCTGAACTGTGAATAAGACAGACTTAATTATGAAAATGTTTGTTTTGAGAGTTAAAACGTAGCTATAAAGCATTTGACTATTGTTTCGTTAAATCTATTTAAACAGTACAGTCAGCAGCATAAGTAGCTGAACAAAATCAAAATTTCAAATGTCCTATATACGCATTAAGTTAAAATAAAACATTTCGCACCTTTAGGATGAAAACGACACAATTCAAAAAGATAGAAAATTGAGTTATCGTCATAAAATTACTTAAAACGAAGTTTTCAATACAACAATAGTTCAAAAACAACCACATTCCAACAGGAAAGGGACAAAACTTTTAGATAAGTCCCTTATTTTATTTTTATAAATAAGGGATTATTTTTTGTCATTTAAAAATGACAACTCAATTTCTATTTTTTGAATTGTGTCGTTTTCGTTCTAAAGGTGCGAGCGATTTTTTTCTTCGTTTGAAGTAAAGTAAATCTCTTTTATTTTATTTTTGTGAAGAAAAAAATAGTATTAGTAAGAACACAAAAGTATGTAAGCAATTTGAAATTTTGAATTTTGTAGAGATACTTATGTTGCTGATTGTACACTGGAATTTCAAACTAAAACAAAATTATACGCTCTGTCTAAATCCACGCAATTGAAAAGTCAATAGCATTAAAAGCTTTAGTGATAGGAAGCATCGAAAGTATATACTAAAAGCTAAATCCTACTATATAATATTATAAAGGCGAAAGTTTGTCTCTTTCAAGAAAAAACTTCTGAACGGATTTCGATGAAATTTGGCACACGGGTAGATTATGTTCCGGATTAACACATAGGCTACTTTTTATCCCGGAACAATATAAAACGGGACTTTTATCCCGGGAAAACTCATTTACGCGGGCGATGCTGCGGGCAAAAGCTAGTACGAAATATTTAAAAAATAATGGTTTTTCCTTCTACAGCTATTTAGTAAGTAGAGTTTTGCTATAACCCTTCGAAGCGGTAGTCCTAGTCAATTGATAATGTATTAACGACATAAATAATTAAGTAATGTATAGCCACCCAAACCGTGACGAGGTTTTTTAATTCGAAATGTTTTAGTGGTTTAGTCATACTCGTACTATTAATTATTTATTAACTCGGTCTCCTATACTTGCGTTACATTGTATTGTTAGTATTGAATAAGTATTGAATGATTTTATTTAGTTTGGTAACAATAATTGAAATAGAAGGACAGAGGTAAAGTTTCTTATACCTGTGTTTTTTTACTATGATTTCTGCTCGCGGCTCCGCCCGCGTGAATAAGATTTTCCCGGAGAAAAATATTTTCCCGAGACAAAAAGTAGTAATGTAGCTTCCTATTAGTGAAAGAATTTTCAAAATTGGTCAAGTAGTTTTTCCATAACAAACAAACAATCAAATCTTTCATCTTTATAATATTAATATAGATAAATACTTTTTAAGTACGCATGTCTACGAAAGAGAAAGAAAATGTAGGATCGAGTTGATTAAACATAAGCGGTCGCGGGCAGGTGGGGTTTCAGCTGTCATTATTATCGTTAGGTAGGTACGCTTCATTCCTTGCTCTTTACACTGCTATCAAGAGCAAGTTTACCGAGTGTTCACTCTTAAGTGCTTTCAGGTGTAGCTAAATGTTTTGTTAAGAGTTTATTCTGATTACAAATTATACATTCTAAATGAGTGTGTCATATCTATACTAATATTATAAAGCTGAAGAGTTTGTTTGTTTGTTTGAACTATTGATTCGAATTGAAAAATTCTTTTAGTGTTGAATAGACCATTTATCGAGGAAGGTTTTAGGCTATATAACATCACAATGCAACTATTAGGAGCGAAGAAATAATGGAAAATGTGAAAAAAAACGGGGAAAATTATTCATCCTTGAGGGCTTCCATTGCGTGCGCTGCGAAAATGGTTCAAGATACCAAAAATATATGTATGAAAGAATTATTCCTCTTGAAATTATCTAAAAAAATGTCCGCGACAGTATATGTCTATCTTTTAAGATTAACTCACTAGAACCGTTTTTATGGTAATCAAATTTAGTAAAAATTAATGCATTATTTGTTAAGAGTTGTATCAACGTCATAGTCATAGAGTGATTCAACGGGAAGGTTTTTATGTACTTTTAGCCCGGAAAAACTTATTAACGCGGGCGAAGTCGTAGGCAAAAGCTAGTTAAATATAATAGGGAATGTAGATATATAAATATGAATTGCTAGATCTTGTTTGATTAATTAATTTTGTGGATTGAGTCTTGATGCAATTAATTTAATGGGCAAAGTTGGTATAAAAATAGTGGCTAAATATAAATAACATTATCGAAAGCTAATATTAAAATTGTGTGTATTTGTTTATCGTTCGCTTTAACGGTGAAGGAAAATATCGTGAAAAAACCTGCATACCTAAGAAGTTCTTTATAAAAATTTTGAACATATGTGAAGTCTACCAACCAGCACTAGGCCAGCGTGGTAGATAGACTAAGGCCTAATCCCGTTCAGTAGTAGAGGAGGCATGTGCTCAGCAGTGGGACAGTCCTACTAATATTATAAAGGCGAAAGTTTGTAAGAATGTATGGATGTAAGGATGTTTGTTCCTCTTTCACGCAAAAACTACTTAACGGATTTCAATGAAATTTGGCACACGGGTAGATCATGTCCTGGATTAACACATAGGCTACTTTTTATCCCGGGAAAATATAAACCGGGACTTTTATCCCGGAAAAACTTTTTAATGCAGGCGGAGCCGCGGGCAAAAGCTAGTATATAATAATACAGGGCTGGTATTAGTTTATTTTTTATTTTAATATTAAGAGATCAGTCTACATCATTTCTTTTATTTTAATACAATTTTGTATTGTAATAGACAACATGCAGAATTCTAATGATATGAGTTTTGGTACGGTTAGGGCTGCCATCACCTAAATTGCCGACGCCGGATAAACACGGCAAAAATCCCGGAAATTTGGGCGAAATATGGGTATTTCCCCGGACACCTCTGAAAAAATATTTTGCCGTACCTTCTTGAATGCGGGGAAATGCATGAAGTTTTAACTAAGATTTATTTCAATTTGTCGCTCATCTATAAAAAATGGATTTCCCCTGACAACAAAAGTGTCCGGGTTTTGCCGGGACAATTTTTAAAACCCCGGCCGGACGGCCCCCGAACGCCCTTCAAACTAGGACAAATCCGGGGAAATCCGGACGGATGGCAGCCCTAGGTACGGTGTACGGTGTTGTACTGCATATTCCTCGCTGCTGCCGACATATTACATAGAAACCTCATTTGGGGCAATTAGACATTGAAGCTATACTGTGTTGCATTGCAACCGTCACAAATTTATTATGCTGTATTATGTATTATGTAAGAAAAAGTTTTTATTACCATATTTTTCGAGACGGTCTTAGAAGGACACATGTAATAGAAACAGAATATTAGGTGGTATTTTTTTCCGTCAGCCGTTAAGCCATTAAAATATTATTCAAATATAGAATTACGCTGTCATCTTTTATAACATCTGAAAATAAGGTTAAGTGCTTTTTCAACTTGTAACTAAAATATCTTTGCTTAAAATAAAAATTGCAAGCAACAGTTTTCCCTCGAGTTTAATATTACTACGTAGTTTTATGACAAAAATTTTCCGAAATAAATTCTGGGAACGCAGCCCGAGTGCCTTTTTCCTCATGAAACCTCTGGCACTTTATATTAATTTACTTAGTAATCATGTTAAAAGCATGCTTTCAGACGACGATGCGAGTAATGAGACAGTTACAAAATAAAAGGTATTAGGCTCGTAGACGAGGCCCATTGACTTTTCTTTTCTGCGTAATAAAGTATTGGAGTGTAGGTTTTGTTTCTTTGCCAGACAGGGACAAGCTGAGTTTCATACCCTCTAGAGTAGTCTAGAGGTGGCTTAATGTAAAGAACTAAATTTGTGGTGTCTAGACAACCTTTGCCCGCGCAGCCAGTGCTTTAATCCCTACATGGCCGATAAGCACTTTTAAAAACATTTTTAGTTCTTAGTTTAAATAGTTTTTTCGTTTTTGTGTGGTGTTTCTCTTTCGTGACTGGTTAGATGAATAAGAAAGAGCCCATATTTTTTTTAAACTGTTGTTATTATGACTGTTCCTTAAAGATGGATAATAAGAGGAGTTAAGGTTGAAACATAACATAAGCTCGTAGTTAATTTAATAAAATTATAAAACTCCATACCGTTCACTCGACAAAACCCACTAGATTGTTTATATAATATTATCTATACAAAATGAGTGTCATAAAAATAGCGGTTGAAGAGTTCAACACCCAGTGCTAATCTAGCGAAAAAAACGTTGCAAAATGCATAAAATTCAAATAAAAAAAGATTATGCTTTCCGTAGTTACAAATGTGTGTAATTGAATTAGAAGAAGAAAAATGGAAACTGGCCACAATTGTCAGAGCAAACAGTGTAAATATACAACAAAATACAATCACATGAATTACGAATCTCCTTCTTTTTTGGGAGTCGTCTTAACCTAAGGGGCGAAATACTTGCACATAGAAATAATCAATTTGAAGCTTATTAATCAGTCAGAGTTGAAATTATTAAAACAAGGGAGAAATCACTGCTAAGCCTAAGCAGCCCTGTCACTTGATTGGAAACTAGCAGCATAGTAATGGCTAACGACATGTGCCATCAAATATAGTTTACTAGCTTTTGCCCGCGGCTCCGCCCGCGTTAAAAAGTTTTTCCGAGATAAAAGTCCCGTTTTATGTTTTCCCGGGATAAAAAGTAGCCTATGTGTTAATCCAAAACATGATCTACCCGTGTGCCAAATTTCATAGAAATCCGTCCAGTAGTTTTTGCGTGAAAGAGGAACAAACATCCATACATCCAAACATCCATACATTCTTACAAACTTTCGCTTTTATAATATTAGCAGGATTAAACCATACATTAATATACACGGCTCGAATGGGCCTTTGCTCAGATCGCCTTTGCAGATGAATGAATATCAATATCTAAGGAGGATTGTAAACTTCGAGTATGCTGAATTTTATGGCACATGTTCCACGAAGTAAATATTTGATCTTCGAACTGGGGATACGGAAAAGTTATAGATGGGGGAACGGAGGGCAAGATGGAAGTTTCATTTTTGTAGCGTTATAAATTTAAACAACATAATATAAATCATTTATTTAAATCAGTACTGCAAGAAATATTATGTGGTTAGAAAATTTAAAATAACTGGTTAGGATTCATTCAAAACAGAAACTACAAAAATTCCATCTTTATCTCATCTGAAGGTAGGATTAAATATATAGGTTTTCTCAACATTTTACAATTATTGATACATGAAAACTACCATCCTCTGGTCATCATATAGTCACACTACACTGGCATGTCCACTGTCCAGTTGACTATGGGCGGTTTAAAGTATAGGATTGACAGGTAGTTACTTTTCTATATTGCCTACGCCTTCCATCTTGCCCCAGCCTCCCCTACATATTGGTATCGGGTAATTTCTTTTCGGGTCTAATATTTTACTGTATATATTTCTAGTATCAATACTTTTTGACAACTAATACCTCGATTCAAAAGGGTATCTTGTCGAAGTAGATCGTCTTATAACTTTTTCAATTAATATATACTTAGTTTATGGGTTCAATCTACAACACATATTATATTCTTGAAGCAGTTAAACAGGGATTATTTGTTTCAATCTCTCAATACTAAATTTTTAATATATATGCAATAAGGAAGTTAACATTATGAATTTCACATTGGGTTCCAGTCTTTCAGGCAATCCTAAAAACTTTGAAGCGACTTGACACTTTAGTACTTGACCCCCTAGTGAGGAGGAAATCTGCAGGGTATTATAGGCTTTGATACCTTTAATATTAAGATAGTTTTATGTTGTACAATAGTCGTTATAAGTTATCACTTTATCGATAAGATACTTAAGTTACGATACCGTGCCCCCAGTTCAAACGTTTTGGTAAATTACTTTTTCAAAGTTCGTATATATTGATGTTAGTTGAAAGTATAGCAGGTTAAAGGTAAATATTTGAAGTTTGGGCAATAGAATAATTATGTACCTTTCTTACCTTTTTTGAATACCCCGAATGAAATGAACCGATGGCAAAAACTTCACCAGCCAACCAACCAACTTCAGTTGTTAACAGTCGCTGGCAAATTTCCGGGCCGTGTTACGAGTTTTTTTTTATATGAATTAATAAATGTTCTGTGTCGACAAGAATTTCACGTATATCCTCCTTAGTTTTGTTAATTGAAATAAATAACAGATATCGTATAATCAGTCATACAAATAAAACACTTTCTGTCTTTTTAGGGTTCCAGACCTCAAAAGGAAAGAAGGAACCCTTACAGGATCACTTTGTTGTCTGTCTGTCGGTCTATCTGTTTGTCTGTCTGTCAAGACCCTTTGCTGAGAAACGCGTAGAGATATCTAGTTGAAATGTACATCAAATACTTGGGTCTACGGTCTCTTTTAACTGTGAAAAAATCAATCTTGTAAGTCAACGCGATCAGAAGATATGACTGTTTGTATCGTATATTTTCGTATATTTTGCGATTTTGCACGGGAATACCAGAACCTATAGGGTACTTCCTATTGACCTAGAAGCATGAAACTTGGCAAGAAGCAAGGTGTACCTAATGAGAAAAATCTGATTCTGTAAATATGTACTTTAATAACAAAAATATTGAATTTACTATTGTACATTTTTAAATTTATTAATTAATTTTGGCAAACTTAGCTTGCCTACAAGTTTCTACGAAATCCTCGGTACATGAGTCCAACTCGTACTTGTTCAGGTTTTTTAGGAAGTACTGATTCCTAAGTCCTAATTAAGGGCTTAGAGAAATGGCAGATTATATAATAATTGGACATTATCTGAAACAGTCATTTTTGTCATTGTAAAGCATACCAAGTTATGTCCGCTTTTTGTATGTGCTGGGCCTCTAAATCTAACTAATCTTTATAGATATTAAAGAGACAAAAATATGGATCGCAAATATATTGAAAAAAATTTTTTAGACACCTCCATTTATAATTTTTATAAAAAGTTTTCAATCAAAATAAAATTCCAAAAATATCAAAATCGGAGAACATTAAATTATACGATTTACTGCAAAGGCCTAGTTTTGGGTGTACCTAGGATCGAAATATATAAAGATTCAAGTATCTTGGTAATGTGTTAGTTGTTAACATTTCCCGCGTGCCGAATGCCATGTCCCTTCATATTTTCAACTTACACTTTGGGGGTCCTAGAGTTGAATGACCGGCTAAATACATATTCATGTCACGCACTTGAAGATAATGTGTATGTTTGCAATGAAAAAGTACTCAAAGAAAAATCATAAGCAAAATATATTAATTTTACACAAGTTCATTTAAGGTACGGAACATATAATTTTAATTAAAATCATAAAATGTTTAGCACGAAGCAATTTACACCAAGTGAAGATCCTTTAATTAAAGTTAAAAAAGGGAAACAGCAATAAATAAGAAACATTCCGCGCTGACCGGTAAAGATTGTACATACTTCTATCTTTACTTCGCGGTACATACTAACTGAAATGCTCATTTTATGTCGAAGTTTAAAAGCTACGTGTAAATGTAACTCTTTCCTTGCTAGGTGCGGAATCCTAAAAAAAGGTGAAAAATCAAAAAAGTGCTAATTAATCGCGTAACGGCTAAGCGCATCGGTATTCAAATGAAATGTGGTAATATGACATTATAATATAGGTACTCTTTGGGACCGCCACAGAGACTGCGTACAACTGGAGCAGCTGTCAAAGAATAAAAAAAACATAACGCCATGTAATTTTTTTATAATTACAAATAATAATTATAATGGACTAGCGGCCCCGACAGACGTTGTCCTGCTCTAAAAAGGAAATAAAATTCTAGAACCCGAGTACAGCGCTACCTACCGGATAGAATTGTAATCTAAACCAAAGACACACAAAAAAATTTCATTAAAATCGGTCCAGCCGCTTTTCCGCGCAATTTTCTTAATTTTTTCTTTCATAAGAAACTTCTCCTGGCAATAATAAACACATCAAAACAGAAATAACGAAATCAGTCCAGCCGTTCACGCGTGATGCCGTGACCAAGGAAAATGGGATTCATTTATATATATTAGATAGATTTTTCATAGTCATTCTGCTATTCGGAACGCATACAAATCCAAAAAATCTTAGAAGATTATAATCAGTTTGGCTGTTCTCGAGTTGTAAATTGTGTGATTAACACAACTCTTTTTAACCCCCGACAAAAAAGAGGGGAGTTATAAGTTTAGGGTGTGTATCTGTGTATCTGTATGTCTGTCTGTGGCATCGTAGCTCTCAAACGAATGGACCGATTTGGACGCGGTTTTTTTTTTTGTTTGAAAGCTGATGTGACGGAGATGGTTCTTAGCTATAATTTATGAAGATCTGTTCAGGCGTTTGAAGATTATCAGCTCATTTCCAACTATAAAATTTCGAATGATTTTAAATTTGGTTGACTGTGACTTTGGAAATGTTATTAAACATGAGCTGATGCTGCGGCATCAAGTAGTCTGCGGGATACCCAACTCCTTAGCAACTTATAGCAGATATAGTGTGTTTGGGCTCATAAGGATGGGCTCAACGAGTAGTTGATAGATAGTTGATTATCAAGGCCCCATAATGGAGAATAAAGTAATTTAAAAAGTTTGAAATAAAAATTAAATTAAAATTTAAATAACCCCCGACACAAAAATAATATCTCTAAAAAGTAAAATAATAATAGTGTCTTTGTCGTTTAAGTAGCTAGTAATATTTTGACCCAAGCGTCGTTGCGTCGGGGGACTGCTAAAAAAGTATTTCATCTCCTTGATCTGGAGTTCGGTCCCCCGACGTGAGGACACTTGGGTCTACATATTACTAGCTACTTAAACGACAAAGACACTATTATTATTTTACTTTTTAGAGATATTTTTTTTTGTGTCGGGGGTTATTTAAATTTTAATTTAATTTTTATTTCAAACTTTTTAAATTACTTTATTCTCCATTATATTTATAGATTTTTTTGACTTCCAACACTTATGTTTCATTATTAGTACCTATATAATATGCATCCACACGTTGAAATGGGGTCGAGTAAGCAAAGCTACGTATAATTATTGTTTACTAAAAGCGAATTCAACGTTGTAATTAGCTATTATAGTCTGCTAATAGCATGCTACTTATAATGCTTAGAAGCATGTATGTTGTAAAATACTACACTAATGAGTGCAGAGGGTTTTACAACCAACCCAATAACTAACTAACGGTCATTGTGCTTGCTCTTCGAAGTCAACCAGAGGAATAACATCTACAAACTCTCCACGCCCTATATGAGCCTTGAAGTTTATTTAGTTTATTAAAGTGGTGTTTGCCGTATGAATCTTAATTTATAAGTAATTCACTATGTAACGAATAAAATAACAGCTGCAACATTTCTGACTTGAAGTCAGTTTATAGACTAGATTAATAAAATTGTTGTCAGCTCAATTCTGGCGAAAATGGAAGATTTTTTTGTATATCAGTGCGCTCTCACAAATCGTTATCCAGTTCACTAGTTTAATTGACATAGCTCTTAAGTACTCACGCCTTTATCATAAAGACTCACAGAAGCGCGGTTTCTCGTTGAATATGCATTATTTAGATTTGGGAATCAAACCGAGAACTATAAATTTGCTTTTCTAGCTTGTTAGCATTTTAAAATGTATATTTTACGTCGTACAGACACACCAATGTCTGATTAATAAATTAAAATTACGGATAAATAGGCATGGAAGGACATCGCTTCAGTATTTTACTCAAATAAATAAATCTATATAAAACCACGTTAAATACAACGCTTGCTTGCTATCCAAACACTCCTATAAATAATTTAGAAACAAAACAATGGCTATTTTGTTTAATCATAGTACATTTCCTATAAAAAAAATCGTATAGGAATCAATATTGACAATTCTTTTTATTATTTATCGACTTCGTTTACTGTCTGTCAAAGTGGTGCTATGAAAAAATTATCCGTATTGATTGTTGTAATCCCCGATATATTGCAACAAGTAATAATTCATTATTTTTAACCGCATACCTAAAGGCAGGACGCGTCACTACTCATTCGTTTGATCGACAGATATTTTGATCGTTCTTTCGGTATGACGAGGATCGATGCTCGGGGGACCGGAATGCCACATAGTACTTTGTAACTCAACTCACTCTTGCTGAATGCTGTTGCTACTGTTTATGGGTGGTCGTAACACTTACCATCAGGCAAACGGCATGCTCGTCTCATCACTCAATGCAATAAAAAAATGGATCTCCCACATGCTGAAGTGGAATAGTTTTCTGTAGTGCTTTGGAGAACAAAAAATGTCCTCTCAGTGAATACTCGGAAATAGTACTATTTTTTTCATTTTTCTACAACCACGTTAAAGAGGTCACACTCACTGAACTATGAGAAAAACGCAACGGACGGTGAAGAGGACATCCGGCTGCCTTGAACACTTTAAGTGTAATATTAAATTTTAATTTATTTTCTGTGTTGCCTATAATGCCAACAAAATATTCGCCACTGCATGCAATACCAGAGAAGCAAATAAACTTTAGCCAATTGGCAGTTAACTATACTCGACCTTAATTACTACCGAGTTTATTGAAAAAAATTTCTCCGGCGTTCATGAAACATAATTATGATTACAGTAGTTGTTTGCCTGTAACTTTGCCTCTGTAACCTTGAGAGCGTAGATCGAGATTGTAAATATAAGGCGTCGATAAACTCTACTTCATATCCCTATCCGTCTAGTTTTTTTTAGTATTTAGTTATTCAAATTATAACTATATAATTCTCTTTGACGGTGATGTTCACACTACTCGTTGCCTGTATCGTAGACATCGTGTTTTTTATGTTCAAGGGTGATCCGATATTGGTTATTTAAGGGATAACTAAATAATCTGTATGCGTTGATTCCATTCTACTCCAATAGGATCGCGTTTAGATATAAAAACGTATGCATCCAATTTTTATTTTTTATAAAATAAATAATCCTCATGTTCATTGATACATTTTATTAAAATTGGTAAACGGCTACAACCCAACAACTTAATTGGAAACTGACGAATATGCATAGATATTAGAAAATGATACGATAAAACGTATTAAGTAATAAATATAATGTGCATTATATTCCAACTAACGCAGAACCAAATTCTACTACAAAAGTAAAACATCTTGAAAACTTTTCTGCCCTTTATTGGAGAATTTTTTAATATGCGAGTTAATAGCGCTATTAAATTGTCAAAGTTCTTGTTCAGCAAAACTGGGTGGTTAACTCATTTGCCTTCTTACTGACAAATTACGTAAACCTTGCAAATCAAATAGAGGCAATTCCAACATAAAATAGCATTGAAATTTAAAACGAAATCCAAATAGATGTGCCGAGTTCTTTAATATAAAATGTACAAACATTAAATATACAGGCAAACAAAATGTCACGTAGCGAAAATATGTGTTCATTTAATATCATCTGTCTTCGTGCTTTCATAAACCATTATTTGAATGTCAGTGAGCAATGTGCCGATTAATTTTAAGAATTGCAATATTTTTTGCTTTAATACATAGGAAATAAAATTACTACATTCCACTAATTGATTTAACTGGATATTTTTTTGAAACCAATGTTTAATCAAAAAGTAAATATATATGTAATGAATATACTTATTTCATTTCAACCATGCATTACATAATATGGTTGCAACGAAAACCATCTCTAACAATCGTGGACCGTGATACAGTTACTAATCGTTGCACCTAATTAAGACCTCTACTCAAATAAACAGGATTTAAAACAACCTAAACAGATAATAATAGTCACTATTTTTGCTGCGGCTTTTATGTCTAGTAATAGAGTAAATATATACATATATATACATACATATACGCTCACGCCTGTTATCCCCGAAGGGGTAGGCAGAGGCGCAACTAGTGCACCCACTTTTCGCCGACATTCCGTCCCATGATGTGATGGGGGCGAGCCTATCGCCATATCGGTCACAAATTCCAGACTCCGGACTGATACTGAATAGAAAAACTCAATATCACTTTGCCCGACCCGGGGATCGAACCCGAGACCTCAGCTTTGCAGTCGTACTGTAATACAACTACGCCACCGAGGCAGTCAGTTAATAGAGTAAATATATTTACTTATGATAATAAAGTATTTTTTTCAACTAACTTTATTGAAATATTTACCCTCAGATTTAGAAAAATACTTACGTATTCATTATATAAATATGTCTATTTTGTCTCACATCTGTAATGCAATAAACTACGCTTTGATTTAAATTACTTACACAGAGCAAAGTGCACCGTCGCACACGGCAGAGACATATTAATATTGTGCAGGTTTTTTAATACATCAATGGTGCAGATATACACTTATTATGTCATACGAGAGCACTTGTTCGAAACATTCTATCAGTAGGTACTTAACTATATCTGATATAGACTGTTGCGTGTGGTAAAACTACTTGAGTATTAAAAGCAAAAAATATTTCCAATCAACCAGCCCAGTGCTATATACAGCCAATTGCTGAGCACGGGCATCCTCTACAACTAAGGGGTTTAGGCCTTAGTCCACCACGCTGGCCTAGTGCGGGTTGGCAGACTTCACATACTTTCGATATTCCGAGAACTTCTCAGGTATGCAGGTTTCCTCACGATGTTTTCCTTCACAGTTAAAGCGAGCGATAATTCACAAAGAATACACACGTAACTTTTTAGAAAAGTCAGAGGTGTGTGCCCTTGGGTTTTGAACCTGCGGACATTCGTCTCGACAGTCCGTTCCACTACCAACTAGGCTATTTCCAACGTAATACATGTTACAGTAGATTGTCACTATGATACTTTGCGAAAAATTACATTTTGATAATTACTTGAAACATCTTGTGTTACCTTTTCCTTTGACAACATGTTACAACTTAATAAAACAATTTGAGAACTATGATGCAGTCAGGTAAAGTTGTCTTCAGATAGATCGTATTTGAAAATTTGTTGAATCCTTCTGAATAAGTTTTGTTTTTCAACTTTCCTTTGCAGTAAACATGTCATTCTAGAATTGAGGGCGAGAGACGCGGGGGAAAAACGACGCAAAATAACTGTTTTATACATTTGTGGGGGTGAACAGGGGTTAAGTATGTTTGTGCACTAGCACTAACGGCTAAGTGCTGCATTCAAATCAGTCGACTTCACTAATAACAAGCTAAAAGCATATTCAAAAACTCTTTAAATTTGTGGATTCGTAAATATATTTTGAATTAATATACACAATAGGAAAGTTTACTTTGTAGATGACTTATGCAGAACTAGCAGTTATCATATAGGTAACATAACATACGTGTAGTATAATTATACTCAATCTTATTTACCTCCGTATAATCGCCAAACTAACGGGAATTTAACTACAAAATTTTAATCATAAATCGTCAGATGAGAATAAAAAGATATGTCAAACTTTAAAGGTTTAACCCGGCCCGCCAGACACGATGATTGACGATAGCCCTTATCCTTTTAGAGGGACTGAACTATTTATTAGTTTAACTTGTTTACACTAAATCCTTTCTGAAATGGTATAGTCGACTTCATAAACAAAGAAAAATGGGCCCATAATTTTTTGAGATTTCTACAAACGTAGAAGGTAGAAATTAGTAGAATATTGTGGGCCACCAATAAATAAATCATAGATAAATATTCATGAGATAAACAGAAAAATAAATAACATTCACAAAGGTTTGATTATGAGAGCGCTCGTTAGACTCGATCTATGAATAATACATACAATGACACTATGTTGTGTTGTCTGCACGTATGTCCCATCTGCTCAATAGTAGCCTTGTTAAAATGTATGATACGATGCAAACACCACTAGTCACTCAAATATATTCTTAAGGGAGGAGGTATTAAAAATGTATGGAACTTAACAAGTTTAGTGTCTGCATCGCTCAACAGGTATATGTGTGACAAGTAATATACTTACATTGTGGCCACAAATATTTTATAGCGTGGTTATAAAAGACGGGTCTACAAACCATAGGTATATAATATATTAAAGACACATAAACGGAATTGTATTTCATAGCCTGTTACATTGAAAATATAAATATATCGAATATAATCCACTACCACCATATAGTCCACGTATATCTGCAATAGCAGATACCGATTACAGTGTTTTTATGAGGCAATAGGTGGCCATTTGTCGTACCCGCCTCGGCACGTGAACAGCCATAATGCCCTCTAGAGTAATGACTGGCATTTTCGAGACGAGTAGGTTTATTATATTTATTTTCTTTGCCAAATATGTTGTATTATAATATTATTTGTGTTTAGTTTTACTACAATCTACTACAACTATTGAAGCAGCGGCGCGGCCAAATATTGCATAATAATAAAGCTACGTGTTGATTCAAGTCAGGTCGCTGCAGTTCAGTGCGACAACGTATAGCGACGGCACTTGTAATTATGTGATATTTTAAATTGGTTATGGTTACCTTCTTGATCTAGTAGTCGCGTAGGTATATAATCTGTGAATCTCCCGTCTTGGTTTTGTTTACCCTAAGTCAAGCAACTGTTTCTAAGAGTAATTCTAATACGAATTGCGCAGAATTGTATCCGCTAGAATTGGGTTGTCAGGAATACAGCCGGTCAAAAATATAAATCTGATTTATTGTGTAAGGTGCTTGAAAGTGTGACGCTGAACTCACATTAGAGTGGGATAAGCACAGCGGGAAGAAAGGAAAAATGTCATGTTATTATACAACGTCGAGCTAAATGCTATACTAGCTTTTGCCCGCGGCTCCGCCCACGTGAATGAGTTTTCCCGGGATAAAATTCCCGCTTTATATTTTCCCGGGATAAAAAGTAGTCTTTCATTGAAATCCGTTCAGTAGTTTTTGCTTAAAAAAATAACAAACATCCATACATCATACATTTATAATATTAGTAGGATTCTGTTTATTAACAATAGTTTTATTTGTAATTTTTTATGGCATTGAATGACGAGACCAGCATGCCGTTCACCTGATGGTAAGCGATACGACCATCCATAAACAGTAGCAACGCCATTCAACACCTCGAGTTACAAAGTACCTACTGTGTGGCATTTCACTGCGCTGGTCATCCTGAGACATAAGATGTTAAGTCTCATTATGTCCAGTAGTTACACTAGCTACAATGTCCTTCAAACCGAAACACAACACTGCATGCACACTGCTGCTTGGCGGTAGAAATAGAAACCGCGGTGGTAACCACCCAGACGGACTCTTACATATGCGAGACCTACCACATGCAAATTGCGATATAACAGGACAAGGATTAATAACGTCTTTTGGTATAAACATTATTAATTTTTGTCATTTTATGTGTATAATAGAAACACGGTCGTGGAAGATTTTCTACACATTCATGCCTTATATTCCCAGATAGAGAGGCTAAGGCGCAAGAAGTGCCCCTACTTTTCACCGAGTGTATACAGTATTTACCAAAAAATACCCAATATCAAATTCCCCGACCCGGGATTCGAACCCAAAACCGAACGAACGCACTCAATATGCTTACGCCACCAAGGCGGAGATTTTGTAGACATCGCAATAAAAATATCTAGATGAAATAAATGAAAATATCAATGCTATAAAAATAGCTTTAAATATTACTAAAATACATTATATTGTATATAAATTTGTATAGCTCAGGCATTTGTCTACTTGGCACTGATTCAGACTAATACTATGCTGAATGGATTTTATGACATCTTTGTATTCACGTAATAGAAACAATGTTTCTTAACTTTTAATGGAAAATGAACCAGTTGGTCCCAGTTCAGGTTTAAGGTCGGAAGTTGCCCACCGCGGCCCATTAACGGGTCAATATCCTTTGATTTTCGCTTAAAGCAAGCCCTTAATGACAGCAAAGTGTTCGGTCTATACGGACCTACGGACGTGACCCCAATCTGGGTAATTTAGGAACGTTTTCAATGGGTGTCATTAACCGTAAAATAATACGTCACAATGCTTTTGTATCCATAACAGGGGCGTTGTTATATGTGCTCAACGAAACGAAATGTTTAACGATACAAATGCAATAGCAATATTATTAAAAGTTTGTTGTGTGTACATTATAATTGTTGGGCATCATTGATATTTATATATTTACAGTAATAAGACTGCCTCGGTGGCGTAGTTGTACTACAGTACGACTGCAAAGCTGAGGTCTCGGGTTCGATCCCCGGGTCGGGCAAAGTGATATTGAGTTTTTCTATTCAGTATCAGCCCGGAGTCTGGAATTTGTGCCCGATATGGCGATACGCTCGCCCCCTATCACATCATGGGACGGAATAACGGCGAAAAGTGGGTGCACTAGTTGTGCCTCTGCCTACCCCTTCGGGGATAACAGGCGTGAGTGTATATGTATGTATGTAGTAATAAGATAAATTCTCTCACGAGACGTCTTCCATCGAATTATCGTCTCGGAACCTTATTTTTTTAGTGTAAAATCACGTCTAAGTTACTCTGGATATGTCAGATTCTGTCTGTGAATGTGCAATGAACATCGATCTAACCCGTCCAGAGAATATGCCGCAACAAAGATACAGTTAAAAATAAATAACAAATATTTAGTTGTACGTACTTTACAGAATGGTCCTTGATACAATTTCAACTAATTAAGCTGTTTATTTAAAACACTTCATCATTTAAGTCTATAGATGCACTAAACAAGATGTATTAATTTCAACCGAATGCTTTAACTCTAAAGATCACGGCTACTTGCAATGTCAACAGTAATCAATCCTGGTTCAATATTAGATCAATCAACAACGAGCAGTGGAAATACGCCCCTCCCACTTTGATTTAATGCAAATTATTCCATTTGCTCAGGTGTCCATCGATGAATACAAAATATTTATTGGTTTTGATGTCATCGCTGTGGGAAATGAAGCAGGCCGTGTACAAAATAGCCATAAAAGAACCATGATTATTGTATCTATTCACCTTACACGAATTGTCAGAATAATATGACGATATTAATTTGTATATCCAACCCAATTAGTTCATTAATAAGTTGAGTAATATTTTACCAAACATACATAGTTAGTTGAATATTCATTATCACTAGATCTCTACGCGTTTGACGCGTTGTGGTTTTGTTCAAAACAAGTACTTAGCATTTAAAGTCATAGCAAAGTTTCACAACAAAAACATAATTCAATTCAATAACAATGAACTTGAGTGCTTCTTGCAAAATTGTTTTAGTGAAGTTATACTCAACTATTGAGACATTTACTTTGTGCTTCAGTCAAAGACATGACGATAATTTTTACTCAAAAGAGTTATTGAATGCTGTAAACCTCATATTAATGTGAAAATATCGTGATTTATAGATAACATGCCTTCGGAAAATATAAGTATATTAGATTTGACATAAAATCGCATAAAATTTTAGAAAAAGAACAAGGCGAAACAAAATAATATTGCAATTAAAAAACGCATGTGTATATTTAAATACATTACATTAGTTTTGTGTAACTGAATTTACAGTAATTTGTGCTGTTTTTGTTTAGAGTATGCTCACTATCATAAATACGCACGGTTAACTCTTAGTTTGTCCCTTTTTCATAAAACAATTTTACCAGCAAAACATGGTTAATTTATGTTTTAATAATGGTTTAATTAATTGTTTTGAGGAAATATCAATAAACTGTTTCTGTGTTTCACTGAAAGATTTTATTATCTGAATATCATGTAACCAAATACGTCTGATAACTTTACCTAATAATGAATGATAAGAAAAATAGACACGTAAATACCAACATAACTACATCACCAAGCGTTATGGTACGAACTATACCCATATTCAACAACGTATCTGCTAATAATTGACGCATACAGATTCTGTGTATTCTCATACGTTCATACCAACCATCAAACACCCTGCTGATTACTAGAAGCGTTGAGACAAATTGAAATCCAAACTACGTAATACTTATTTATTTTACAGATCCAAAGCATTGACGTATACAGATTCGTTGTACTCTCATTACAAACTATCAAACACCCTGCTGATTACTAGAAGCGTTGAAGCAAATTGAAATCCAAACTACGTAATACTTATTTATTTTACAGATCCAAAGCAACGGCAAACAGATGGGATCGACGCCGCCTCCTCAGTGCAATCTATTTTAGCATTGAAGGGTGGCTCGCAAACAAGTCACACACTAGAAAACGATACTTACTGTGTTTCCCTCCGTCGTCGGGACACGACTAGTATGTACCTATATAACTCCCTCATTTTAAACAAGTCTATTTATAACCTCACCCGATGAGCTATACAAATGTATCTACCGAAAGAACATTTTAATAACAAGACGTACCATTTAAGGACATTTAGTCGTAAAAATAAACGAGGGTTTCTCAATTTTATTCTGAAATTACGGTTAAAAACCGCGGCCCGAACCCACCGAATCCCTTTTCTTCCGTTGTATAATCTGACGTCAATAAGTACTCGTCTCGGAATAACGGGAAGTTGGGCTATTTCATGAGGTTACCATTTCTAAAAGATCATTTAGAATATGTTCGATATTCGTCCGCTTTCTTTATTCGTAAGAATCCAGTGCAGCATTTTTACGCCTTACTAAATTTGATTTCTGCTGTATTCAAGGACTCTGTACAACTTGGCATTTCTCCAGTTAAATTTTTATTTGCGCACAGGTGCTATACATAAAAATCGTAGCTATAAAAATCTGTTCACTAATGAAAGTTGTTGTTTCTCAATACAAACGCTACTATCTTTACAGTTTGACCTGCGGTTAACCACGATTGTTAATCTAGATAAGAAACCCACTGGGGTCTTTAAAGAGATTAGTTTTAATTAATATCTGTAAGTAACTTGTTTCACAGCTATGATAGATATCAAGTTTATAACATAATAGGCTTATGCCGTGTCTGCGCTTGAGTATAAATGTTACTAAGTCTGAACGGTCTTAGGGCCTTAATTGGGTCTAGGAGGATACGCAACAATCTTAATCCGTAAACTTTACTGTTATATTAGTCGAGCTCCACTCATTCCTCGGTAATATTGCGGTATCTGGGCATTAGACATTTTTGGCTGTATAGAACCTACCAGCGAAATTTTCTAAAGCCCACCACAATGCTATTAAAAAATGGAGTCACTAATTCCTGATTTGAATATTATATTGTATGGTTAATAGTTACAGTAAAGTTGGCAAATTAATATGTCAAATAGATTCAGAAATTTATGAATTTCATATAATCTCTACTACTTTTCGCCACTTAGGCCAGGGTACTTGAATAGTAATAAATATGACAATTAATTTTATGAGTCTATAGTGCGGTATTATATTGGTTACAAAAAGCGAGTTAAGAGTAAACAACTTTTATACAGCTTATGCCCACATGTTAATAAAATTGTAACGAAAAAGACTGAATCGATTTTACAGGATTTTCATTGGCAAAATAATTTCAGGCGTTACGTGAGATATCTGATTCCGGTAAAGAATCATTTCACAAGCGGAGTAGCGAGCAATAGCTTGTTTTACACGAATTTGAAATCATGTTAAGTTAAATATACCCTTTATTTAGATTGAGACTGTGAATTTAATCTTTTCATTTTAATCTTCACGTGGACATCTTTTATAATACAAACAGTAAGTAAAACATATAAGCCATGTTGATGCAGAATGACAGAGTAACTCCATGTTATTGAAATCGAAACGAAGATATTGCCGACGAAATCAAAAACCTACGACAACTGTAATTTCATATGAAAAAAAAGGTGAGAAGTTATACTTCTTTGGCATCATTAAATAATTTAATATTTAGTACTAATTATGTTAAACTAGGGACGAAAATGGGTGTGGGGGTCAAATTTGGTGGGGAGGTCAAGGTGTGTCGAAATGGGTTTGGGGGGTCAAGGGAAGGAAGGAATGAGTTTTTCTGTGATAAAAGTCCCGCTTTAGTACAAATATTATACATATAAACCTTTCTTGAAATGAAATGAAATAAATTTATTCGCACCCATAAAATGTTATACATTATTTATTTTTCCGTCAATATTAACTCTACCATTTGAATTACTCTATTGACACATATCACATCAATAAAAAAAAGCGCATCAAAATCCTGTGCGTACTTTTAAAGATTTATGAATACATAGGGACCGACAGACAGACAGCGGGAAGCGACTTTGTTTGTGAGATATGTAATGTGGTTACAATATAACTGTGTAGAGGAACAGAAAACATATTATGATTTATCATCCTCCACACAAAATACCTTAGGATAGGTGACATGACAGTATTAGCCACTGTTATAAGAATGCTGATGTGGCTGGCCCGTATTCGGCTTACGAGAGATATAGTTTGCTTGCAAAGAAATTGTAGGTGTCGAAGAAGTATTGTAGACTTATTAGAATTAGCGTGCTGATTGAGTAGTTTACTCAAGAAAGTAGAAATTTGGATTTTACTTTATGGGAATACATTTATTCCTTGCCCCGCTGGGTAAATTACAATTCAAGGATAAGATCATTATAATTTGTACAGTTTAAAAAAGGTTATACTAAATACGTGAGTTTCATTCCAGAGGCTGGAGACCTTCATAATACAGATACAAGGTGATACAAATATTTTAAAGGAATCAATGGAATTAAACTAAATACTATGTTTTATTATATTATTTATTACATTATACATTTAAATACTATTTTAATTCGAAAGTTCTAATAAAGATTCAATGTTTGTTAGGAAAATATAAGACCGTCGATTTAATAGCTAAAATATATTTTGCGAGGACTAAACCCAATATTGGATTATTAATTCAATTAAAAATTCAATATTGACGTACATCGAACAAGGGTTATGTCAACGGAAATTATGTTTTCTATCGATCTTCCGATCCCTGACAGTAAACTCAAAGTAAATGTAGTGTTCATATTAACGCAATGTTTGAGTATATACCATCTTATAAAAAGCGAAAATACATACATGCGTACATACATACACACTCACGCCATATCCCAAAGGGGTAGGCAGTGACTATTGAGCGTCACATGCTTCGATTTTGACACACCTCTTTTGCCGCTTCCACATTCATAGCTAAAAAAGCGAAAATGTTGCAGGGTATATAAATCATGCCGTTTGGACATTCAAGGGATGAATTGTGAGCATGAGACGTGCCGGAGAGGATTGCGCCTGTGCGCCGTATTTTCTCCAATTTCGTCCATTTGTTCGAGTCACGATATTTGGAAAAGAAGATGTGTCATGTGACATCACTATTTCCAAGCGTGCGGAGGCGGATATTACGCCCTCGATTTTACTCCTTGGGAGTTCATCATAGTAAATATCCTCAGGATACTAAGATCGTTCCGCATTGTAAGGTTGACGACCGACGCACAGTAGAGGGTAGGATTTAGGAAATATAATTTAATTGGACCAGTTTTGTTATACCATTTAAGTGTCGACAGGGATTGGAATGTGCGACTTGTAGGTACCCATTTTAGAATTATGTTATTGACTCGTCAAGCCCCGCGACGGGCGCCGGCGTCCATATATATATAGGGTTTCCTCATACATCTATATATGTATATTATTAAAACGGGACTTGACGGGTTAAAGTTAGGTAGAATATTTTTTTATTAAAAGTTTGAACGTCATTAGGGGAGATCCACAAATTACGTGAGATGTTTAAGGGGGAGGGGGGGTCGAGTCAAATCTCATCTAATCTTACGTTGGAGAGAGGGGGGGTCTCGGCAAATATCACGCAATTTTTTTTCTTATTGAAACAAAAAAAAACTATACTATTTTGACCCATTTAACACTCCAACACGTTTACATATTTAAGAAACGCACATTTTGAAAAATCTCACGTGAGATTGGGGGATGGGGGAGGGGGTTGAATAAAATCTCACAACATCTCACCAGGGGGGGAGGGAGGGACAGAAAATTAAAAAAACACCTCACGTAATTTGTGGATCTCCCCTTATTGAACATATAATTATTGAGAACCTTCCAATGTTCTTCTAATGTTCTTATTTCGTTGTTATCCATTGATATATAAATTGTTATCTTAAAAAATTTAGCTTGTATGTCATTGTTGTGTGAGTTTATACATCAATGTATATAGAAAATGTATATAGAAAAAAATTAAGTCGAAAAATCAAATCTGCCCTCTGTCGCACACATTGATTGCGAGTTGTTTTAGTTGCGATTTAATTGATTTTTCAATACACACGAACTGTTTGATGAAGTATTCTGTCCTGTGTTAGTTTTTAGGGTACTGTCGCCAAATGGTTGAAAAATACTTTTATGTTCAACCCTTTGGAATAACTATGTCAGCGGCTTCTAAACTGTCACATTACCAATTTAATATAACTATGTACTTTATAAAGTAATTCGTCTCGCCATTTGAAACGACATATATTTTTTTTAAATCTGCTTAGTCTAAATTAAAATATAAAACTGACTGATAAATATTATAAGAGACATTTTAAATTTGACATAATTACTATGGGAACTTATCCATATAAAAATAAATGCCGTCATGTAATAAATTAGTATGTATATTTTTATACCTATGTCATAGTCATTGATATATTAATATGTTAATAAACTCTTTAATTCTTAAAAAAGCCGAAATGTATGTGATTGGACAAATAAAAAAAAGCGCGCTTTTGAGCGCCATTCTAGTAATAACTATCAAGAAAATTATTGATTGATAATGGTTCTCATGCACAGAATTATATCTGAGCAAATATTTTATTTGTTTATGTGTGCTACTTTTTTCAATATTTTATACGGTAAACCGTAAAGATAATTATGTGTACAAAACCCGCATAATGCAAGCAGTCTTTCAAATACGTTTTGCTGAAAATGTTCCCGAAGTTGTGAACTACGGACACGAGATAATTGGAGTAGCGACCAATCCTCTGGTTACTTCAGATTGGTGGAAATGAAGCTTTGAGCAGAACAGAGTAGTTCTCAGAGTAGCGCTTTCATTGGACAGAGATTTTAATTTTTCATATCTATAATAGACTGCTATTGCAGAAGAATCGATTTTAGCAGTCACTGTGAAATTACTTCGCTTTATACATCAATATTTGAAAAACAACAGCGTTTATTAATTAATTTATCTTTTTTTATTCATCTCATACTATTCTTAACGTCCTATTTGTAAGAATGTGTCAATATTAAGCTCGCAAATATTCGGAAAACAAACTTTGTAGGAATTACTTGTCTAATTGAAACTGCGAAGCCAATATTTGCTCCTTTGCTTATGTAACACAAAAACTTTTCCATCCTTATGAACTCACCTTTAGAAAATTTACGACCTTATTTATAAACAGTTTATGAATCTATTTTCTTTATGTATAGAATGTTTTGTCTTCTTCCTTCAAACTCAATTCAAAATTCGTTCGAAAAAGACAAAACATTCGTTAGCTAAAATAGGTTTTTAAGCTCTCACACACACACACACACACAGACGCCTGTTATCCCCCTATTGTACGGTAGTACAACTACGCCACCGAGGTGGTCACCGGTTTTTAAGCTCTTTACGAATAAGCCCGTTAGACTTTTGCCACAAAATGCGCTCAAACATTGGAGCACATCTTACTTTGCGCGCAACATTCATGGCGCATTAACAACAACAACATGCGTTTGCTTTTTGTAGAGCTTGTTTCAAAACTTGTGTATAATGTTAGTGACAATACCTACAAAATATTTAGTTTGGAAGTCTTACCGGGATTGGATTGCTCAAGTATTATTACTTCTAACAGAGAAATGGAACATGTCCTAGTTTAACTCGAACAAATACAGTTGGTCTCTTCGTCTTAAAGGAAGATGCTTCATTTTTATACAAATACATACTCACAGAAAACTTGAACATTGCGATATAAGACTAAGAATCCTTATTGGTTATTTAATCAAGTATAAAATGTACTGTATATTATAATAATTAATGTATTCCTTGACTTTTATGTATAACACTAACTTTTATTACGCGTTCTTGTATCTATAACTTTTGATGGCTTGATCAAACAGAGCACTCTACCAATAGAAATAAAAAAAACCTTTCAAGTTTTTAAAGCTGTGAATAGATATTTTAGCCATACCTTATAATGTTGCGAAACCATCCATTCAAATTAATAAATGTTCGTAACTCTTCATTGTTGAACGTCGCATCCGTACGCGATGCTAATTGCGCCTTCTGTTCGACTTTAATTACTTTACATAGGTATGCCTGTATATGTTCAGATATACGCCATTTTCTTTATCGCTATAGATGGTGAAACTAATACCTAAGTCAGTAATAGGGTATTCCTATGTTCTATTATGTAGATTACTTTATATGTAACAGAAAATTATATGGAAAAAAAATTTTTCTGTTAATAGGCATCAAAATTGGTTGAATTATAAAGCACTTATTCATATTTTTAATATTTTTGTGAGCAAAAGTGGGAGTGTGGCGGGAATATCGCGCTCTCTTTCGCACGCACACAGAGTTATGGCCGGTGACAAACGGCGACGTCACAGTCTGATATTACTGTTATTTGACAAATACCCCTTCTACCAATTTTGAAAGCTTAATTACTTAATTATTGTTGTGCAAATTTTGAAAATTCGTTTTCTGTTAGTCTTTGGATGGTATTAATTTTCGATAAATATATAAAAAGAAGTATTCAACTACCCTCTTTCGCAACTGGGAGGTGCAGGACATACCATAAACGCGAAACACAAGTCGCGTTCAAGGACCAACTGGCATAATGCTGCTGCCGTTAAAACCCTACCCATCCCATTGATCGATATCATTTGTGGTTAGCACTGACCTCAACGAGTCCAATGATTTCTGGTTGCTATAACCTTATGACTATAATGTATAATTTATGGCACTACTAGCAAAACATTAACAATACATAAACAGTTTTAAGGCTCTCAAACACAATAACTATGTGTTATTATCAGCCACACCAATTCAACTGCTAAACATAGGCCTCCAGTAAAAAAATCTGGATGGACCTGTTAAGCGGCTTGCGTCCAGCATGTTCCTGCGATCTTTATCAACTCGTCTATCCACCTTGTGTATAGCACTAAACGTAGGTATAGCGAATTAGCTTAATATTCAATTACATTGAGCCGTGATTCCAAACGTAGTCGAATGAGTTTGGTTGCAAGTTTGTGGTGTAGAGCAAGCCTTGCAACATTCACCGCGCTCGTTTAATTAACTACAGGTCAACAATTGGAGCCACAACCCACGTTGCATGCAGTTAAACTCATCAATAATGCAGTTCGTCTTAGTAGTGAACAAATAGCCGTTTAGTATTTGTTGTTCCATTGACAATTAGAGTGACTAGATCCTCTTTGAACGCTAGAATCTTAGCTAAAACTCATCTGTTTCTCAGCCAATTAGGGCGACTTTTCCACGTTATTTGTCAGCGACCATGTGGTTTTAGTTTTCCCATTTATTAAAATATCGATAGGTATCTTAATTATTTAATTCCAATCAAGCTATAAATAAAAAAGACAGTTATTGCGATTATTTTGCTTATTTAAAGGCTCATTTCATATCGTTGTCAAATATAAGCACGAATGCAAGAATGTGTTACAAACACACATTTTAAATATCGGATAGTCTCGCTACTGCCCTGTCTGTGTGAAATAGTCTATTCATACGTCTTTGCCACAACGAGAGCTCTCCTGAACACTAGACAAGAACCGTGCAACAGCGCTAAACACTACCATTTGCTGTTTCGCATCAAGAAGAGGGGATTTTATCGTTTTTTACTTTATTAGAACTATTCTTAAATACGATAGTATTTTACAGTCTTATGTTATTTCTGCTGAAGAATTTTCTTTTTTTTTCTCCTGCATTAAAGATATCAAATAATGATGAAGGCGCCAGACATTTATGATACTCAAACTTTTTTAACGTTATTGATGGTGAATTATAACTTTACGTCACCCAACGATAAAACCTTCGGTTGAATAACATGAAGCGAAAACTAAAATTTTCAAGTGAATAAAATTAATTCAAGCCACTCTTTGTAAGACTGGAGATGCTATATTATCTCTTGAAATGTAAATTGCAAAAGTAATTATATTAATCAGAACTTACTTGTTGTAAAAATGCTGCTTGACACATTTTTTGTTCGGAATTGTGCAACTTTTTATCTACATAATATAATTTTAAAATTATGCATACCTAAATGCCTGCATTAACTTAAGTGAAAATAAATGTGCATGTCTATAACATGACATTTTCCGTAATATACGAGTAAGAAAAGAGATTTTTCAATTTTGAGACGTAGGTAAAACCGCCCACAGTGTCTTTTTCTGCCAATATTACGAATTTTAAACAAATATTGTATTGTTATACCTTCCTTAAGTATTCTTATTGATGTTTAAAGAGCCCTCTAAATTTCCTTTAAAGTGAAGATTCTTGAAACATGATTTTCAATCAATTATTTTCAAGTGAAACTGAGCTTAACATTTCTTCAAACTACGTTGTTATCCAATATTGTTTCCACATTGTTAGCCAATTGGAATGTTTCACTAAAGTGTAATGTGATTGTTTTGCTTAAAGACTGTAGAAGTCGCGTTTATTTGACCATAAGTATCCATAATCCTTTTAGTTTTTTCTTTACGGCATTGAATGACCTGACGTGTATGCCGTTCGCCTTATGGTAGGCGAACGGCACCCATAAACAGTAGCAACACCATCCATCATCTTGAGTTACAAACTACTGTGTGGCATTCCGCTGCGCTCATCATCCTGAGATACAAGATGTAAGTCTCATTATGTCCAGTATTTACACTGGCTTTAATGTCCTTCAAACCGAAACACAACAGTGCACGCACACTGTTGCTTCGCGGTAGAAATAGACATTGCGGTGGTACCCACTCAGACGGACTCTTACATATGAGAGCCCTACTACCAGTAAAGTTTTACTGAAACTAACAATTAAATGTCAATTAATTTCTCTTCGTAATTTCGAACTATAATGACGGATTTAATAATCACAAGTTTTAAACGTGTAGAACTTCATGATTCTTGAAGTTATTTTCTTGAAAACAAGTTAATTCTTACCATGGGCACGGGGGGTTAATAATTACTTTGTCCTGTAGCTACACAGTTATGCCAATGTGGTCTTTATAGTGCATAAATTATCCTGTATTCTGTGTTTGTGCAAATAAATTTATTCCTATCTTATATTCTTGAAAACAATACAATTAAGCCACGTGCGCGGAACCTATTAATTTTAAATAGAATTTGTGATGACTGTAGTAGACCTAGACAAAAATAGCATTATTTTTTACAGAGAATTTCTGATCTTTATTCTTTTTATTTGTTCAAAAACTGATGGCTGTTTTACCGAAAGAGTATAAAAACTAAGTAAATCTATTGCTCCCACACTTCCCATTTTCAGGCACATGATGATATACTCCAAGTCTATAGGCAAATCGGAAGAAAACCGAGGATTTAATCACGATGTTTTTCGAATATTAAAGCGGAGGGCAGGCGAATAAAAGTAATGTTCACCACTTGCGCGTACAAACGCCCATAACAAATTCCCAAATAATTTTATTTTGCCCAAAATAAAATTATTTGTAGTCAGAAGAAAAAACCACATTGCTATTCGTAAACTTTAAATAAAATAAGAGCAAACCGAAAGTAACATATTTTTGTGAGACAAACGGTCACCTAATGTTGTTAGCTTGAATAATATAGAATGCAAAGCAAAACCTTGTTGGTCTGATTGCTAAACCTCATCTATTCGGCTCCGGAGTGGAGGGACATTTCCCAACGCCCATTGCGTGGGTAGCAAGTCGGGTGGATTCATTGCCTACGTAGTCTATGGTCGAAAGATTTATGAGCCAATTTTATCCACTTTTAGGTGAAAATCTGCGTGATGCATTTGAAATCGTTGCGTAATACTAAAAATAATGTTAATCCATATCGATTGTCAGGTGCTTAATATATAGTGGCAATAAGACTAGTACAAGTAACTCTTTGCCGCCACAATGAAAAAAATGTCGTTATCTTTTTGATGAGTACAGCATTAAATGGCTCACCTCACGTCACTTTAATGTTTAATAGCCATTTTATTTTAAAAGTTTATTTCATGTCCTAGCCCTGTGATGGTGGGTCATTTATTTTCCTTAATTAAGTACAGAAATCAATGAGATAAAAAATGTTTACTCGAAAATTAACGTCTGTGAAAAACATTCTAAGTAATTATATATATTAAAAAGTAATAGTGGTAAATAAGCATTAACATTCAATTCATTATATGTACCTCATACACAAAATAAATTACTATGGCCTACAATGACAGTATACCTACAGGTGTAGTTATTTTAAAAAAATAAGCACAGTAATGTTTTTAGATTTGAAAACCAAAATTCCTCCTTTTTGCTTACCGTTCGTTCGTTTACATCTCCAACTTCGTTTCCTTTTGTGGGGCGTGCATCGCATGCCAAATCACAGCCAAAACGCGGTGTTTTAATTACACTCTATTGTGCTGAGCATCCTTTACATTGTTTTCCGAAATAAGTAATTTATTCAACAAGAAATTTATTTATTTATTTATTTATTTATTTATTTATTTATTAAGCCAGAGATTTTAGCCAGAGATTTTAGCCAGAGATAACTTCATAAGTAAGAAATATTTATGTTTTATTAATAAAGCCAACGAAAGTTCTACTGCTCACAAAATAATGCCTCTGTAATGAATGACATTTTACAAATAAAATATGTAGCATGCCAAGCCAACGTAACACTTCGACCGTGTCGTTTGTTTTAGCAAACAATTTTAAAAGTGATTTCTTCTTCTCCTTTTAAATTATGGCGTCCACCGATAATTATCTATCGGTGATTTCGCCAATGTCAAGTAATAATAGCAGGTACAAAACAATAAATATAAATTAAAAGAAATAAAGAAAACTAAAAGCGATTGTGAGTTGTTTTTTGTTATTGTTTAACACTAACAGACGCGGCTGTTTCAAAAACAAGATTGTATAAAGATAATAATAATATCAGCCCTGTATTATTATACTGCCCACTGCTGAGCACGGGCCTCCTCTACTGAGGGGGTTTAGGCCTTAGTCCACCACGCTGGCCTAGTGCGGGTTGGTAGACTTCACATACCTTCGAAATTCTTATAAGGAACTTCTTAGGTATGCAGGTTTCCTCACGATATTTTCATTCACCGTTAAAGCGAACGATTATTGATAAACAATACACACGTAACTTCGAAAAGTCAGAGGTGTGTGCCTTGGGTTTCGAACCTCCGGACATTGTCTCGGCAGACCGTTCCATTTCCAAATAGGCTATCGTCCACTATATTGTAAAAATCCAAAATATCAAATATTTTTTTATATCTTCTAACGCGTCATGTGCGAACTTTAGATATTATTAAATAGTAAGCACTGGTTATTGTACGCGACTCTAGTTTTATAAATTTTTGCGGGAACTAAAATCCAACAGGATATTATCTAGGCTTAAAAGTAGTTTAACGTGTAGATCCAGGAAGTAGGCTGGCTTGAATTGATTGCAATGGCGTCTGATCTTTCAAATCTGGCGGACGGGTTGGCGGCCAATACAACACGCCTAACACGTATATCCTCTCCGTAGTACCTATTATAATGCTCTTTGCGTATATCCAAGAAGCTTTTAATATCTAATAAGCTTCTTGCGCATATCACTACTTACTAAAATAAGCACTATCAATGAAAGTACCAAAATATGCAATTACGCTATAAAAATAGAATTATATGCATTTGCATATAATGCAAAACATGCAAATGCCTAAAATCCGATGTCTAATAATATTATATTCATTAACTTTGTTAAGGCCGAAAAGGACAAAATGTCTAAATATTTAGATTTGGCACACGAAATTACTGACATGTGGGATGTGGACTCCACAATTATTGTTCCGATTGTCGTTTCTGCTAATGGGTTGATACTAAAAAGTCTCGATCAACACCTTCAGAGGCTCTCAATTGGTCGTTGGGTCAAGAGCCAGAAGCAGAAAGCAGTACTTCTGGACACGGCACGCATTGTGAGGAGATTCCTCACTTCGAATCCCTGACCACCGGTGGCTTGGGTCTTGAGCCTCGCCATCGGAGGGTGATTCACTTTTTTATATTTTTATATGTATTAATGTTTTTTTATATATAAAAATGTAAAAAAAAGAAATATTTTAAATAAAGAGAAATTATATTCATCAAAGTTTATTTATGTCCAAGTAATGATAATCTAGATTGAGCCTCATGAAAGCAACGGTTAATTATGTTTGGAATTTTATGATTCCCAGAAGTGTCGTAGCTAGCGATCTTGGGGCGGAAGCTACAGAAAGAGCTTAATCAAAGTGATTATAAAGAGTAAAATTAATATAACATCAGTTGAAATCCGTCGCCGCTGACGGCATAACAGTTAATTAGAATAATAAACGAGTACTCAAGTTGGGTTGTTAAAGGCGCCTTGCATCTTCGAACTGTTGAGTTAGGCCCTCGTTGTTGGCTTTTCATCTAGCTTGTTTACTCTGAAGTGATGTCAGGTTTTTTTTTTATCTATGCGATATAGATCCGTCACTCAATCTAATTAAAATCTATCATAGAGGTTCATTTTTAAAAGTGACAGTATGTATTACATGTATCAAAATATCTTTACCCACGCTGTCGCATAACCAGAGCTAGATAACAAATAGCGAAACCTCGCCCCACATCCAATTCCCATTTGTGAAAACACTAAAAACATTTATGGGTAAAACTAAGCAATATTGTAAATAATTTAAAGAAATACATACAGTAAGACAGGCCGGCTTAGTATTATCCAGAGACTACGCCGACGAACATTTCGCACAAAATTAGATTACCTAATCTGGGAAATGAATCTGGAACGAAATTAGTATCTTAGAAGGACGATACCGTTATTGAGTAAAGAGAAAAAACGATCTACTTTAGTATTAATTTTATTCGATAATATATAAAAGAATGAATGAATGAATAACAAAGTTTTCTGAGTGTGAAGATAATAAAATCATAAGTTATTTCAGCGGAATTTAACTACTCAGAAGATTGTAACTATCATTTTCTATTACTAAGTAAATAAATCGATTTTGAACATAAACTCCGGAGTAATTAACTTTGGAGCTGAAATGTGCTTTAAAATCGTACACAATTAACAAAGGGTCTAATAACTTATACGAATAAATTATTGTCAGGGTAGAGTCGCTTGTAACTTAGACAGGTAATATTATGTTTATTATATAAAAATGTGCTTAGAATAATTTACTTTTAGGAGCACTATATACGAATATCGTGGGAAAAAATCTCGCGATATTTTATCGATTTTGAAGGAAAACTCCGAAATAATTAATTAACATGGGAGCTTAATTGCGCTTTACAATCGTACACAATAAACAAAGGGTCTAATAACTTATTCGACTGAATTATTATCAGGGTAGAGTCGCTTGGAACCCGGATAGATATGTTACATAAAAATGTTCCTAGAATAATGTACTTTTGTGAACACTATACGCGAATATCGTGGGAAAAAATGTCGCGCAATTACAATTTTATATGCGCAATATTAAAATGGTTAGGTACGTTTTTTTTTATCACTGTATTTATACATATGTCGCAGAACAGATAACCGCTGGAGTAAGCGTGTTCTGGAGTGGAGACCGCGTCTTGGTAAACGTAGCGTGGGACGCCCTCTAGCCAGATGGTGGGATGACTTGCACAAGAGGGCCAGCAGCAACTGGATGCATAAAGCAGCAGACCGGGCTCTGTGGCCTATCTTGGGAGAGGCCTATGTCCAGCAGTGGACTGCAACGGCTGATGATGATTTATACTCAAATCAATTAAACTTAATTAATTAATCAGTTAATTTAACACACAATTCGAATAGAACTTCCTCGAATTTTCATACTTTACAGTGATTATTGAGTCGCCAGTTTGACTGTATGACCTACCTACTGAAGTCATATTCAATTAAGAGATGCTTTCAACGATATCGTTTTGAAGATGAAGACATTAAATCACTAACAGTAAGTGTCTAAGAATAATCCTTTACATAAAGTTAATTCAGCTGTAAATATTTTAATTCACTTTCGAAACATGCGACGCTTTAAATTGGTTTAAATAGTTCGTACGCTTATTTAAGTTTTTAATTTTGAAACTTTATATTAGCTGATAATCTATTTAGTCTAATGGCCATTAAACTGTCATAAGATGATGGTAATGATGCTGTAATTATAAACTGAAAATCCACATTTGTACAAAAATATCTATTACGGTAACTATGAAACTATCTTTTTCGTTAGTGATAATTATTTTGTCCTACTCTCAAATCCTTACTTTACCATTTTTATTCATCCACAATCTATTTTGAACATGTAAATGTCCAAGTAATTATAATTATTTTAAATGCAATTAACTATAAAAAGCTTACTATGTTTTAAGTACGTATAAACTATTGACAGATGTGATATCTATGTCAAATAGTTATTCAGGTTTTCAGTATCTATAGAAAATGATTAGGCTAGTCAATTAATCTCTGTCGCAGGCCACGCCGCGGGTCGCAAGATGGCTAACTTTTGATGAATCTTGACGACATCTGTGTCCTAACTAAGACTAATGCTTAAAACATATCTATCAACTTGACAGTGAAACTAAAACTAAAGTGTTTAAGAACTAAGAAAATCCTAGTTTCGCCCAAAAAATATCACAGTTTAGACAGTTTGAAATAAAAAGCATCTAGTATTATTTTACCTATACATTACATACCTATCTATACATATTTATCAAATATCGTCCACTCTAAATATTTAGAAGGACCGAGATGGTTTTTCTGTTACGACAGTGTTACCTACGTTTTGAAACTTTAGTCCGTTCCGTGCCCATTCAGCCTGTAAACTCACCGAAACACCTGTAAAACTAAACGTAAAAACCAAGAAAAACGCATTAGGTAGTGTTGCTTCAGAACGAAGAGAATGAAGAATTTACGAAGATTCGCGTAAACAAAAGAAATGAATATGGATTATAGCGACAAATCGATACAAGTTGCTTCCTTCCTACTTTCTAAATTCTAGAAGATTATGTTATCGATGACTCAACAAATAATACTTAGTACTTTTGTTGAAAATGCATATTTAAATAGAGAAAAGAAAAGAATGCAAAGATGTGGAAGCGATTTGTAATTTTGATTTTGTTCAGAAATACCTGAGCATGATGTATGAAGAAACTGTCATCAGTTTCTTCGGTCATCCGTGGAAGAAGCGAAAAGGGTGTGCTTGGATCGTAGGACTTGGCGCTTCATAGTCTCTGCCTACCCCAATGTAAGAAAGGCGTGAGTTTATGTATGTATGTAATTTGTTCAGCCACTTATGTCAGGCAGACTGTACATAGCTACTTATGTTAATTGTTACCTACTCCAAAAATAACAGATTTGGATGAGAGTATTTGTCATAGATGCATTAAACATGATTAACTCTGTATTAATAACTTGCTTGCACAAGTTATCGATTAGAAAGTGTCCGGTACAGTCGTTTTCATAGAATATTTCATATACTGCGTGGCAAAAAAATGCGTAGGATGCGTTAACGTAGTTGATTGATGCTTAAGAAGTTCCTTGAACATCCGTTACTCAGCAGAGCGCAATAATGGTAATAATGAGTCTACGTAATTTTCGTCTTCAATGAGGGAACATTAAAGTTCAATAGTATTACTCATAAAAGGGAATGAATTTTAGTTCTTTGGTAAGAGGGTACAATAAATACCCACTTAAAAGTAATTTTGCGTGCGGGTTGTCTTTGAGTGCAGGTAAAAAAACACATTCATAATTGTCCAGAACACAAAGCTATAATCAAGTAAATTAGTAATCCATGACATAACGCTAAGTTCCCTTTGCACGAGTAAAAAAATTTGTTCGAATTTAACCACAAGGTACAAGCAATACAAGCCAGTATTATCAAGCGCATATTGAAAGGTTCTCTCTAATGTTTTCTTCGATACATTATTTGTATGCAAATAGCTGCTATGAATGGTCACTACATTCTGTTTAAAAATAGTTCCTGACGGATTCAGTGCGATGAATTTCATTTGAATTTTAAAAGAATATAATAACTTAATAAATATCCTTAGTTAATTAATTTCCTAGCCAAATGAACTCACTTTTGAGACAATGCCATAGTCGTCGTTCTAATGACTCCTATACTATAATTCCATTAATTTTTTGATTAGGAATATTATAATAATTTCTAAAAAGGATCTTAGTGTAGGTATTAATAAGAAAACGAATTAGTTAATTAAATTAAGTTGTTAACGCGAAATAATTTCGTGATAAGATACTCTTGAGTGAAGAACGACTCGTTATTTTTGTCCCTTAGTTTACCATTTCTGAATTTATTTCTTGGATTGCCTAGACTTACCGGTGGTAGGTCTTTCATATTTAAAGTTCGTCTGGGTGGGTACCACCGCAATGTCTATTGCTACCGCCAAGTAACAAGCATTATTGTATTTCGGTTTGAAGGACATTGTAGCCAGTAACTACTGGACATAATGAGACCTAACATCTTAAATCTCAAGACGGCGAGCGCAGTGGAACACAGTAAGTAAAAAACAAACAAACGCAGTACTTTGTAACTCAAGGTGCTGTTGTTGCTACTCTTTATGGGTGGTTGTATCGCTTACCATCAGACGAACGATATACTCGTGTCGTCATTCAATGCCATAAAAAACTTATGGACGCAGACACGAGCCTAATCCTATGTATTGATAATAATTAATCTATTTACAACAAAAGAAAATGATGATAAAATATTCGCTCATCAATTTGCGCTTAACACAATAAGAAATGTAATAAATGCCTTTTTGAACATTTGAAAAGTAGCTTTATTTATTAAAGTTCTTTTGTTTTCAGTCGTACGCTGAGCATTCATCACAGGCCGGATATCAGAACGACTTTCTTATATTTTTGTAGCCTGCGGCCCACAATACAGCGCTTTGAAATAAAAGACATAGATAATGGGCCAAATTTCCGCTCTTTGGTGGCCTTAAACTGGGATTTTGAAAGAGCCATACGACTGACGCTAGACTGATTTTCGCTTTGGTGCCTTGAATAGGATATTTTTACAAAATGTTGCAATAGCTATATACTTATTAGAATGGTAGTGTGTATATGTAAGCATACGATTACGTTACGGTTTATTATTGGTGCCTTTAGCAGACGATAGCCTATATGGGAATGGAACGGTCTGCCGAGACAATGTCCATAGGATCAAAACCAAAGATCTGACTTTTCAAAGTTACGTGTGTATTGTTTATCAATTACCGTTCACTTTAACGGTGAAGGGAAACATCGTGAGGAAACCTCCATACCTGAGGATTCTCCATAAGAATCTCGAGGATATATAAATTGTGCCAACCCGCACTAGGCCTGCGTGGTGGACTAAGGCCTAACCCCTCTCAGTAGTAGAGGAGGCCCGTGCTCGGCAGTGGGCAGTATAAGTCCGCCTCTATACTTGTTGTATAAAAAGTGTAAATAAATAAATAAAAATACAGGGCTGATTGCATTTATTACTTGTAGAGAAAACAAAAACTTGCCTTTAATTCATGTAGCTTTTCTAAAGTACATTAATGTTTAAAAGTAAAGGTCCATTTTTCTATATTAAAGATTCTGTTTTTGTTGACAACGGGTATTCGAAGATAAGATTTCAGACAGAGTACATAGGTTTCCTTAATAATGTAAAGCTCTCCTACCTTTATAAGCCAGTATTGAGAATAATCGAGGAAGACAGAGGCAGGATCTTTTAAGCCCAAGACATTGGAAATTAAGAGAGCTTTGATTTTGCGACAAAAGAAGGCCATTAGGATTGAACCTGGAATGAATTGACTTCAAGGAACAGTACTAAAGCTCTGAGGTAGTCTTAGCAAAGTCGTTTATTTGACAACTGTGCTTTTAATAGCTCAGCGTGAAGCGTGTTTTACAATATCTTGATTTGAGGTTGGAAACCGATTAGATACTATATTATAACATTCATTCTTCTACATGTCAAATGTTATTTATATAACTTCCAAACTCCATGAGAAGTAGTAGTTTATTTAATTACCTATACATTTAAATAAACCACGGGTAAACACGATTAATATGAGAAATAAAGACTGTTCTTTTTCAAGCCCAATCGCTTTTGATCGTCTTTTTAAAATCATCATAATTTCTTATACCCAATCGTCCTCAATACTAAGATAACTGAACAAAAGAACAACAAACACGTAAAAACACTTACCCGAATTAGTAAAGTGGAAATATTATGTCAAAGAGCCTGCCAAACCCAAGTCTGAATTCCTTTCGAATAACCGTGGGACATGCTAAGAATTTTGGTTTCTTTATTGTGTATAACGTGACTTGGATTCGAAATACGATGTAAGACAAATGCTGTGATTATTAATTGTATGTACGTAGATTAAATGCGTTGTGATCTGCAACATTTTTTTTTATTATACACCACCAGTTTTGAATAACAAAAAAAAAAACGTTTCATGCTGCCGTTCTTAAACACATATTTGACGAACAAATCCAAAATACAATGTCATCAAATTATAAATAAAAAAAGTAATTTTTTAGTTAAAAGTCTAACTGTAATCATCTTCATTGATGAAAGTCAATCTGATGTGGGATCTTCATAATATTTGTTACTTACTACGTGTTGTGTATTAAATATCCTACTAATATTATAAAGGCGAAAGTTTGTAAGAATGTATGGATGTTTGGATGTAAGGATGTTTGTTCCTCTTTCACACAAAAACTACTGAACGGATTTCGATGAAATTTGGCACACGGATAGATCATATCCTGGATTAACACATAAGCTACTTTTTATCCCGGAAAAATATAAAGCGGGACTTTTATCCCGGAAAAACTATTAAAAACGAGTGGAGCCGCGGGTTAAAGCTAGTAGTTTATAATTACAAAAATATGAAATATAGTATGCAGAAAAGGTAAGACATTATAAATTTGCAGTCAGTACTTTAGTTTATATTAGCTTTTGCCCGCGGCTCCGCCCGTTTTTAAAAGTTTTTCCGGGATAAAAAGTAGCCTATGTATTAATCCAGGACATGATCTACCCGTGTGCCAAATTTCATCGAAATCCGTTCAGTAGTTTTTGCGTGAAAGAGTAACAAACATCCATACATTCTTACAAAGTTTCGCCTTTATAATATTAGTAAGGTTTATAAGTTTGGCTTTGATAATCCCATAAGTTAATAAAACAGAATGACATTACACGTATGATTGTATCTGGAAAAAAATATTCGCGAGTTACGAAATAGGTAGGACAAGTGCTTGAAGTTCAAAAAATTCTACTTAAATTTTTTCATAAGACTAGAATTTGGAATCAAAGCAATTCGCGAGTCTATCGCCATATCGGACCCAAACTCCAGATTAAAAACGAGAAAACTGAGTTAAGGAAATTAAGTAGTTAACCTCATCGTCGACCTATAAATATAATTTAGAATACTCTAAAATGCAACGATATAAGCTGCATATGGTAACGTAATTTAAAAAGCACATTACAAATTCGCGGCAGGTGAGTAACACGTACCGCAAATAATTTTCTATGGAGATTTACGTATGTGCAGAAACGGGCGCGAAACAGTCTGTGTTCAGGAATTTTCATTTACTGTCCTTCTGATTAATGCATACCATGATTATACGAATATTTTGTCATGCGAAGTAACCGCCCACACATTACGTAAATCATTTAGGGAATACGTTACATGATATTGTTAATTGTAGTCGTCTCTGCTAAGTTGTATACACGAGAATTCGCTTAATTAATATCGTTGCTTTAAGTTTTTTATAATACAGCTGATGTTATATTGCTTACCAAAGTTTGAAATCCGTCAAATAGTTTCTTCTGTTTCAAAAAGTAGTCCGAATCATGTAACATTTTGTGTTGACAAAAGGTATATGCCAACACATCGCACCTTTAGAACGAAAACGACACAATTCAAAAAATAGAAAATTGAGTTGTCATTTTTAAATGATTAAAAACTAGTCCCTTATGTATAAAAATATAATAAAAAAGGGACCAATATAACATTTTGGTCCTTTTCTTGCTTGAATATAACTGCGTTTGAACCATTATTGTATTGAGAACTTCGTTTTAAGTAATTTTGTGACGATTACTCAATTTTGTATCTTTTTGAATTGTGTCGTTTTCATCCTAAAGGTGCGACATATAGGCCCATAAATATTAACTTTTACCACACTATGTAGTAACACATTAAAAATCCTTTTTTTATTGAGAATTTGATTTTCTTTCTTTTGTTCTTAATTTGAAACCTTGGTGTTATATTCTTCATCTTATTTTTCAAGGGCAGCTGGCAAGATTTTCATATCGTAATTACTTAGATACTACTGATTCAGACAACAATATTTGTTCGAAGCCAAACTACAAAATTACTAACTGAAGTAATTAAAATGGACTGTACATTGGGAGTAAACCGGATTTCGACTCACAACCTACATCCAACCATTACAAAACGTTGAAAATTAGCAAATTATCGACGGACGTGGATGTTAGGATTTCTACAACGAATGTCGACCACCATGTGTTATTAAATGTACGTCTAGATGTATACATGTATATGCCATCGAAAAATCTCTTGGCAGCATAAATGGTGTGTCTCTTTTTTAAGGGAAGATGTAGTGTTAGTTTTAGTTAGCATCAGCATAGCCAGCGTGTTCTTTCATTTGTACAAAAAGCAATATCCACGTCACGATTATAGTTTGCGACTAAATACTAGAACTGCGAAATGCGACTAACGAAAAACCTGTCACCCCTCACTCCAACCGGCACAGCGGTAATATTTTATTTTCAACTCTAGCACAACCATGTAGAGTGTGAAATTCCATAAGTAAATTTAATATCGCAGTGTTGTAAGAATACAATATGTAAGAGGATATAAGCTGAATGTTAAACGATAAAAGGTCGAAATTACCGTGTATTTAAAAATTGTTCTAGTCAGTATCGAAATGTCAAACGCGGTTTTTATTTTATATCTGTTCAAAGAGGTTTTTATTTAAATATTACGGCTCTGGATACTAGTCCATTGAGCCCGTCTTTCATATTTTTTTTTAGTTTTGCCATCTATCGATGAATAGCAGAACTTTTAATGACTTTTATTTATATCTGTTCAAAGAGGTTATAAATATTAGAATTTATGCAATAGCTTTACCGCGGCAGTCTCCGAGTGCCACACCTTTTTTTTTGCATCGAATGACGATATGAGCATGCCGTTCGCCTGATGGTAAGCGATACGGCCACCCCTAAACAGTAAAAACACCATCCAGCACCTTGAGTTACAAAGTACTGTGTGGGATTCCACTGCACTCGTCATCCTGGTCTCATTATGTCCTGTAGTTACACTGGCTACAATGCCCTTCAAACCGAAACACAACAGTGCATGCACACTGCTGCTTGGCAGTAGAAATGGACTTTGCGGTGGTACCCACCCAGACGGACTCTTATATATGAGAGTCCTACCACCATTAATTTTCGTTTTATTAATATAAAGGATACTCGTTCCCATTTAAGCGCCAGTAGGTACTTGACGTGTGCTGTGTTTGAAAAACAGAGCGTCAGGGGGAGATAAGGGAGCGGCGGACCGGAACCGTTAACTGAAGTCATTTCCGTTTAATCTCCGCCGCCAACTCTTACACACCTAATCGCTAAAATTGATTTTTACTGAATTACACGTTTATGGCTTTGTTTAGTTACTTTGTAATATTAATATTTCAGTGACAAATAAAATACGTGGTACTTAATGTAGCTGGCCAAATGTAGGTGTGATAATGCTTCTGCTTACCTACAGTGGAAAATATCTGGGTAGATTAATAACATTTTCATAAATAATCTATAATATGTATCAATCTCCAATTCAAAAATTGGTATAATCAAACTGATCAATTAAAAATATAGGTATATAATACTAAGCGAACACAAATTTTAATTATTTTTTTATTTGTAGTGGTTTTGAAGTCGGTTTATTTTTGTTAAAAAGGTTTTTATTTATTACTTTTTTGTTAGTTAATTATGAAATGGTGTAAACAATACATCATAGATATAGGATCGCAGTATTACTTAAAGATTGTTTTTCACACCCACTAGGATAGGACCCATGCAATAGGGGGGGGGGGGAGGCTATTGCCATTTACTGGGCACATATCCAGACTCCGGGCGTATACTGAGTAGAAAACCCAATATCACTTTGCCCAGCCCGGGAATCGGACCCGAGACCTCAGAGCTGCATTTGTACCATTCATTATACAACTACGCCACCGGGGCATTCTCTATATTTTTTCCACAATAGACGCAAGATAAATTGTTACTAAAATTATGGGAATCAAAATGATTAGTTCAGACACTATTGTTAATGATATAAATGCTGATACTTAGGCAAAAGTAAATAAACATTTCTCCTTTGCAAATAATTTCAAAAGAACTTTTTTGTAGACATTGCAAAATGTTGACAAAAATTGTTTCTTTTTTTATGGCATCGAGTGACGAGACGAGCATGCCGTTCGTCTGATGGTAAGCAATACGACCACCCATAAACAGTAGAAACACCATCCAGCGCCTTGAGTTACAAAGTACTGTGTGGCCACTGCGCTCGTCATTTCATGCCTCAGGAGACATAAGATGTTAAGTCTCATTATATCCTGTAGTTATTTGAAGGATATTGTAGGCAGTGGCCTACAATATCCTTCAAACCGAAACACAACAGTGCATCCAGACTGCTGCTTGGCGATAGAAATAGACATTGCGGTGGTACCCACCAGACGGACTCTTTCATAATATGAGATTCCTACCACCAGTAAAGTCTTTTGAAAATAAAATAAATTTTACCAAAAAAGGGGGTGTAAATACGAGATGTAAAAGGGTAAAGCAACTAGGTTGAGTGGGACCAAGCGTTTGTTGTCTATGTGGGCTATCGTTTTATGCGTCTGAGTGTTGTGTGCAGCTTGGAGAAAATTTTGATAGTGGCAACGTTGTGGAGTGTTTTTATACTTTTATGCCTTATTGTCTATCTGACTAGGTTTCCGTAAATTCGTGTATATATACTTTTACAAACAAAAGATTTCGCATTGTTTGTTCCGTGACAGAAGTTCGTTCCATGATGTGATAGGGTACGAGCCTATCGTCATACTAACTCCAGACTCCGGACTGTTAGTCAGCAGAAAAATCTGATGTCGCTATACATTCAGGATTAAAAGGTATACAAAGCGGAAATTCTTTTAAGGACTTTTAAGTTCTTCAATAGTGTTATCAAATATTTACACATATTATTAGTAACTACACTACTTAGGTACTATTATTCAGTGAGCTTAATAACATTCGTCATCATCATCAGCCAAATGATGTCCACTGCTGAACATAGTCCGCCCCCAAACGGACCTGTCAAAAGGGGCCTGCATCCAGCGCGTTCCTGCGGCCTTTACCAAGTCATCGGTCCACCTTGCAGGTGGACGGCCGACGCTGCGCTTGCCAGTACGTGGTCTCCACTCGAGAACTTTTTTTCCCCATCTGCCGTCAGTTCGTTCTTTCTTCTAACTATGTGCCGTGCCCATTAACAAACATAACATTACAATACAGTAATTATTCGGATTCATTACTCGACCGGTAACCAGAGTTAATGTTTATGTTTAAGCAAAATGTGGTACTAGACGGATACATAGATTCTAGACGGATTTGCGGTTGTGACTTTCATCGGGGGTACGCCGCACCGTCGCCCCGAGCTTCATAATTAGGCCAGCGACTGAGCCCGAACTTCCTTCCATGTGCCCCATTATCCGGTTTTCGGTATAATCTTGAAACATTTGTTCACATATCTGGAAGTTTGCATGTTGTGGTTTTAACAAATAATTCTACGTAGAAATTTAGAGGGAACGAGAGGTAATGTTAGGTACTACGGTTTATATTAATTCAGTAATTACGTAACATCCTTAAAAGGCACATGACACAAGCCAAGTCTATGTATGAACTATATTTGTACAGACAATAACTTCTTAAAAGGAGCCGAGGGCTCTTGCAAAGACAATAGACGGTATAAGTGAAGAATATGATGTAAGTGTTTCTGATCCGTCGAGTTAACCGAACAGCAACGTACAACGCGCTTTTCGATCTTCAAGAATAACTAGAGTTGTAACACCCACATTTGATCAACTATATTCCTTGTAGTAGTGGGCGAGCTTAACTTCATTTACCTGCCATATTTTCATACCCCGGGCTGATATTGTACAGAAAACTCAATATCGTTTTATCCGACCCCCAAGATCGAACCCGAGACTGCAACATGACAAACCTGCAGACGTACTGCAACGCGGACTAAATTAACAATATAATACCAATATAAAAATAGCTAACTAATAAAGTCTCCATTTCTCATAATTCAAAATCCTTCCTGAAGACCTTCACACGAAGACTTACGATCACCATGACCTTTAAAATAAATACAATTACCTCCAATATAATAATTTCATTATCAAAATCATACTGCATCATTTTATGACGTCTTTATATCAAGTAGGTGTAAAAAGAAATCTACGAAGCGTGATTATAATCTTGCATTTTTGTACGCAAAAATGTAAATATAAACTAAAAAATGTAAACCATTACATATCCACGAATAACTACTTACATAAAATACACATAAAGATAAAAATATTTGCTGTATAAATTTATTTATGCCACCGACGCCAGATATAAAAGTCGCAATGACAAAGCAAGTCGTTAAAACTTGAACTCATTGTGGGCTTCATCTTATCCAAGTTTTACTTGTACACTATAAAATATCGCTGCACATTATGAGGGCATGACATTGTTGAGTTCAGATTACATGCACACGCTGCGAATTTTCGTCACTTTAATGTCAGATTTATTATTGTTGTGATCGTTTGCGTACCAAGGGTCCATAATATACTTCAGAAGTTTGCCCCCTAGTCAGTGCCGGATTAAGCAAGCGCGGGGCCCGTAGCAAATTCTTTCAAAGAGCCCTTGATCTGCTATGGGTTCTTAAGTATAAAGTGGTAAAGATACAATTCAATACTCAATACATTTATTTGCTACTAGCTTTTGCCCGCGGCTCCGCCCGCGTTAAAAAGTTTTTCCGGGATAAAAGTCCCGCTTTATATTTTCCCGGGATAAAAAGTAGCCTATGTGTTAATCCAGAACGTGATCTACCCATGTACCAAATTTCATCGAAATCCGTTCAGTAGTTTTTGCGTGAAAGAGGAACAAACATCCATACATCCAAACATCCATACATTCTTACAAACTTTCGCCTTTATAATATTAGTAGGATGTAAAGGTTACAATTTGTGGGTAATTAATAGTGTAGTAAATCACTATAGGCGCTGTTAGTCTCTGACAAGTACAAAAAGCCTGAGATGAGATTTCCTGGCAATTTAGAATAATTTTAATAGGAAACTAACAATTGAAAACAGATGATACTACACAATGTTTTTTTCAATACATATTTCAAAGTTTATGTTTAATACAAAGTATTTTATATTTTTAGGAATAGCTAATGTTATATTTAATCAATGATGTACTTTAAATAATGTTTATATCGAGACACGCGGCAGCGTGTCAAGCCAAGCAAAAAAAAAAGTCGAAGCTGCCTAGTGTAGTTTCACCCGAACCATTTGGAGCGACTTTTGACGCCTCTATAACTCAAAATTTTCAATTCTTTGTCGGTAAAGTCGACATGCACGCCTATTCTTAATATTAGACTTGGCTTCCATATTTCACATTTATGTTTTTGATGGGATTTTATATTTATTTATCTGTTTCCTTATTATTTTTTTTAACTTTTACAAAGTAACTTTTCTAGATTTCATGTGGGCAAATTTAGAAATAATACTATTCGCACCAATTTCTCTGAGCAAATCATATTCTATATTCATCAAAGCGAGATAATTCAGACGTTTTTGTCGCATAGTGTTCCTTGGCTCATTTTTATGCGCTTTAATGTCGAAAATGAACGTTCGCCGCTGCATTTAGTGATCATGAGAGATAAATAAATGCGCAAAGCAATTTCTAAATTGGAAAAGCATGATTCTAATGAATTGTCCATTAGGAATTTATAATATTGAATTTCCAGAGCTTCGTTTTTCGTACTGTCAATCACATCAGCCACATTCGTTTTTGAGCAGCTCGGCAAACTGCACTAATTCGTTGTCTAGGCTGTCTTCCAAATCATTTTCATAAGCACTGACTATAATTGGTGTTTTTTTAATCTCTTCTGATGTAACAGAGTTTAACTGTAGAAATATTTCAAAAACACTAGTAAGTTTTTGATATGCTTTCATGCGCTTGTCTAAAGCAGATAGTGTGTTATCAATAATGACAACAAATACCTCAATTTTAAACTGTTTACCAGGTGTTCCTTTCTCGCATTCCTGGGGATTCTCGACAATGACCCGTGGGGGCGCCCTTATCGTATGGTGATGAAGAAGCTTCGCCCAGCGGCGCCCACGCTGTCGCAGTCTCCGGCCAGAATTACTGGCCAACGTCGTCGCGGCCTTGTTCCCAGCCACCGTGGAGTTCACTCCTCTACCGATGGCGCCACCGGATGTGGCGTCATCGTCGAGTGAGAATCCGGCAAGGGAGCCTGGGTGCTAGCCCTCGAGTACCTGGGCCCAAGGCTCCGCAGCTTATTCACTGACTGTCTGGAGCAGGGCGTCTTCCCGGTGCGCTGGAAAACCGGGAAGCTCGTCCTGCTGAAGAAGGGGGGACGACCCGCAGAGTCGCCGTCGGCCTACCGGCCCATCGTGCTGCTCGACGAGGTCGCCAAACTCTTTGAGCGTATAGTCCATGCTCGCCTCGTCGAGCACCTCGATAGGGTCGGTCCGAATTTGGCCGACGAACAGTTCGGATTTAGGAAGGGACGTTCCACCATCCACGCGATTCTGCGGGTGAAGGCACAGGCGGAGGATGCAGTGGCTAGGGGCGATGTTGTTATAGCGGTGTCGTTGGACATTTCCAACGCTTTCAACTCGCTACCCTGGCCCTGCATCCACGAGGCACTGCGGTACCACGTGGTGCCGCCCTATCTCCGGCGTCTGGTGCACGCGTATCTGTCTAACAGGGACGTCGTGTATCCGGGCGCCGAAGGGTGGCACCGAAGAGCTATGTCGTGCGGTGTTCCACAGGGCTCGGTCTTGGGCCCTCTCCTGTGGAACATCGGGTACGACTGGGTGCTCTGTGGTTACAATCTCCGGGGCGTCGGCGTGACATGTTACGCCGACGATACATTAGTCACAGCGACTGCTGGGACCTTCCGGGACGCCGCAACTCTGGCGGCGGCAGGCACCGGCCATGTAGTTGGAAGAATTCAACGTCTAAGTTTGAAGGTGGCCCTCGAGAAAACCGAGGCCGTGTGTTTTCACGGACCTCGGAGAGGGCCACCGGCCGGTGCCTGCATCGTCGTTGGGGGGTGCGGATTCCCATCGGCTCTAGCATGAAGTATCTGGGTTTAGTCCTAGATAGCCGATGGCGATTCCGCACGCACTTTAAGGAGTTGAGGACAAAATTGTCCCGGGCAGCGGGCGCTCTTTCCGGCCTGCTGCCCAACCTGGAAGGTCCTGGCTTCCCTTGCCGGAGGCTGTATCATGGAGTCGTGCGGTCCATGGCCCTTTATGGCAGCCCCGTTTGGGCTGACTCCCTGAGCCGCCCCTGCGTCGCCCTTCTGCGCGCCCCGCAGAGAGCTTTAGCGCAGCGGGCGGTTAGGGCGTACCGCACGGTTTCTTTCGAGGCGGCTTGCTTATTGCCCGGATTTCTGCCCTGGGACCTGGACACCAAATCCCTTGCCGATGCATTTCATTGGCGGGAGGAGGCGTTCAGTCGCGGGCAACGTCCGGCCTTGAAGGAGGTGGAGGCCAAGAGGGCCTCCTTACGGCGAGCCGCCGTGGAGGAGTGGCGTCTCAGGCTGGAGGCCCCGTCGTGGGGGCACAGGGTCGTAGAGGCAGTGCGTCCTGTCTTTGCCGAATGGCTCGACAGGCGCCACGGAGCGGCAACATACCGCCTGATGCAGGTGCTCACCGGGCATGGCTGCTTCGGTGAGTTCCTGTTTCGGGTGGTGGGGATAGAGGAGTCGGCCGTGTGTCACTATTGTGACAGCTGCCCAATGGACGCGGCCCAACACACGTTGGAGTTTTGTCCAGCCTGGGATGATGAACGCAGCGCTCTCAGAGCAGTCGTCGGAGAAGACCTCTCGCTGCCGGCCGTGGTCGCTTCCATGGTCGGCGGCCGGGAGGCCTGGCAGGCGGTGGCCCACTTCTGCGAGGTGGTCCTCTCGCGGAAGGAGAGTGCCGAGAGGGATCGCCAGCGCAGTGGTGATCCCTCCCGCCGCCAGACGAGACGTAGGAGGCGTCGGGTGGACGACTGACCGACGTCTACCGCCCTGTGGATTGGGGGCGTTTGGAGAATTCCACCACGGTATCCCCTGCCTGTCGTAAAAGGCGACTAATAGGGGCCTCCGGGGGTCACGGGTGGGCGGGAGGGGCCGTCCACCTATTAGTCTAGCCAACTTTTGTGACCCCCGTGATGGACGGCAGCGTACCTCACGCTGCCTCTGACGCCAAGGGCGTCCTTCGGTGTACGGGGGCTTCTGAGCCCCCGCAACAACAGGAGACGGACCGCAACAGCGGTACGCGTAGGGGCGGTTGCGGACGACAACTTAGACGTGAATCGGAGGAAGCCCGCAGCCGTCCCTAATGCGCTGAAGATTGCCACCGCGGAGTTTTAGTTGGTATGCCGTGCGGTGTACATAGGTTAGGGACTCGGCCCGGCGGTCGCCCGACGTTTTCCATCTCTCCGGGCGACTCAACGTCAGGTCGTAAGGCACGGTGAACCCAACATAACCGCTCAGTCGTTCCCCTTGAACACTGGACGGTAGTAATAAGTCACTTTCTCCGCGTCAACAAAAAAAAAAGGTGTTCCTTTCTCAACAAATTTGTAAAGTGTACTTAAATTTCTTGCTTGCGGATTATTTGTTACGATACTCGATGGCAATTTCAGGGAATTCCCGGTTAATTTTTCAATGTTACCAACTTCGATCACAAATAATTTGCATTGGCCGGGTGCCCATTGTACCGATAAGGAATAGGACACCTATCATAAGTTTAAGAAAAAACACGCGTGAGACTCTTGTGTCTCGAATTTAAACTTCTTTTTTCTGGAAATAGTTTATTGAATGCATTGCTCTCTATGCATTTGGTAATGATCCTACTATATCAGGATTACGAAATGGTTATGAAAAATTCAATTGGAGAAAATCTCTCTTGAAGTAATAAAATATTTTTTTAGTCATAACTTCTATAACTCAATATACTTATATTCTAGAAAATAGATTTTTGGTATACGGTTACTAAATTATACTAAAAATAATGTAAACTGTTAATCTTACAAATAAATAGAAAATTTTAACAATTTAAATCGAGCTATTTCAATTCTGCTACACATCCACAGTAAAAGTTGGTTGGGAGCTGATTATCAGGCCGACTGAAATTCTACACGTCTATACAAGCAACTTATTTAAATTATTTAGTCGGATACCGAGTGTCTGATGTAGATTGTCTTAGTAGGAAAAGTTGTAATGTTTCTCATTTTTGTGACATGAAAAAAATTCAACATAGTACAACAAAAAATTACGCTCAGGCAGAAATGAGTGGGTTTAAATATGCGGGGCCCCCTTTCGCGCGGGGCCCGTAGCAATTGCTACTCTTGCTACGTGGTTAATCCGGCACTGCCCCTAGTAGCTTTTTCTACGCTAGCAATATACTTTTCGTGGCATTTTATTATCAGGTGTTATTATACTTGTTCAAATGGCAAAGTACATTGGGAGAATGAAATTTGTTTAGCGAAACATAATGTTATAGTAAGATTATTATTTAAATGTATTTATATAAGGTTACATAAATGTTTTTTAAATGTATTCGTGGCAAGTGGTCCTCATACAACTGTAGCGAACTCCACAAAGTCAGCAGTATTCAAAGCAGGATCAGGACACGTTCATTTTACTAAAGGTATCACTAATCTGCACCTATCTACTTCAACCGGATCTGACAATCCAAAGACAGGGTAAAATTACGAGCATTAGAGAAGGCCTATATCCAATAATGGACTGCTAAGGGAACCGAACGCCCATCCTATTTTAAGGATCTTTAAGGCCCCGAAGCGTTATAAAATGAAATGTAAACCCGAGGTGACTTTTTGTAAAATCTTTTCGTAGTTAGTGCTTACACTAGGATGTCTTGCCAAAAGCAAATGAGCGCGTAGAATTTTTACAAACAGTTCTAAGATAACTAACTATACCATTGAAAGTCATTGGATTTTAATTATTACACAATTTTGTAATTAATTATTCGGTTAATAAGGAAATACTTTTTTTACGTTTTTAAAATACTAGACTTCTGCTCGCAGCTTCGCCGGCGTGACTGGTTATACGGGATAAAAGTCCCGCTTTATAAATTTCCCCGGGATAAAAAGTAGCCTCTGTTACTAGTTGATAACGTAGCTTTATATTGGTGAAAGAATTTTTCAAATCGGTCCAGTACTTTCAAACAATCAAATCTTTCCTCTTTATAATATTAGTATAGATATATCACATACATGATAATATATTGAAAAATCTAACATAGAAAGAATGAATAAAAACCTGTTATACATACACACATATACTCTGACGCCTTTTATCCCCAAGGGGTAGGCAGAGGCGCAACTAGTGCACCTACTTTTCGCCATTATTCCGTCCCATGATGTGATAGGGGGCGAGCGTATCACCAACCTGTTATAAACCTTTAAAACTCTATAGAAGGGGTAATTAATGTTCAAATACGCGCCCCCTCTCTTGTGCATTGCAATATTTGAAATACGAATTATTGTCTGATTTCCTAACCAATTTTAATATTATATTCGTATAAGGCTTCTTACATTTGCTTTTACGTATAGAATAATGCCAAAATATACTTTTTATACACAGTCACGCCTTATATCCCCGAAGGGGTAGGCAGAGGCGCAACTAGTTGCACCCACCTTTCGCCATGTGTATTCCGTCCCATGATGTGATAGGGGGCTATAGCCACTGAATAGAAAAACCCAATACCACTTTGGCCGACCCGGAATCGAACCTGAGACCACAGCTTTGCAGTCATAACATAATACAACTACGCCACCGAGGCAGTCTTCAGTATATGTTTTACACTTATATGTATATCTATAAACGAAAATAGCGATGAGATTGAAACTAATATCGCTAATTGAATCGCTGATCTAAAACTGTAAACCTTGTCTTTTTAACATATTAGCAATTAAATTATCCTGCCTAATATCAACTCATATTTGTTGTTTGATATTAAGTATATAGATATTTAATATCAAATTTATTAAGTATTTTATTTATATTAATTAAGTATATAGGTATAGACCTATTACCTAATCTTTAATTAACATGATAAGAAAAATAATTTAAAAACATTTTAAGCAATCACCTACTCAGTAGCAGGTAATGACAAATAATTTCAAGCCGTATAAACTACATAATACCATAGAAAATATTACTTAGTCTAATTAAGGAGTGGTTAGTGTTCAACAACATGTACAAAAATTATCATTTTTTAACGCAAAATGTAATTAATATACACCGAGGTACTTAAACGTATTTTAAATGCTTATTGTTCTCACAGGAATTACATAACACATATTTAATATAAAAGAAGGTATTGGCATTGTGATGAAATTTGGAAAAACATGTGACGAAACACGCGATTTGTTACTGCAGGTCTACCATGAAACGACTTTACGAAATTTCGGACCGAAATTTCGTTCAATTCCTACCATGAAACACGTTTTATCCGAAATCGGTCACGCAAACGGGCAAGTGACATTTAGAGGCTACCATAAAGTGTTTCGTCCGAACGAAATATCGTTACTTTTTTTAAGCTTAAAAGGTCATTAAAATTAATTTATCGCAATTATGTTGATATATTACAGCCATAAATGTTAATAAGCCAAATAAGAAATTATAATACACATTACTATGCTACTTAATTATAAAGTTTCGGATTGAATGAATGAATTCACTCGCATTATGATAGACGTTCATTCCGAAAACGGGTAATTGACGTTTTCTTCGTGCTAAACGGTACCATGAAGTGGTCCGTCCGAACGAAATATCGGCATTTTGACAACACTTCTTTCGGATTTTCACCGCAAATGACGCGAAACTCAAGAGGTAACTTTTTACTTTCGGAAATATAAATTATCATAGTTAAAAGTGTTTTTATGGTCGCATCGGATGACTTTTCGCAAATTATAACTAACATACGTTGCGTACATAACTAACACAGGCAACAATATTATACTTATTCAATATTCATCTTGATTCTAAGAGCATCTTCTAGCGCATAATTTGTATAAAAAAAAGTTATTTATTATCTAGGTCGTTATTATCGCATACACACAGACACTCACGCCGTTTATCCCCGAAGGGGTTGGCATCGGCACAATCAATGCACCCACTTTTCGCCGTTATTCCGTCCCATGATGTGATAGGGGGCGAGCCTATCGCCACATTGGGCACAAAATATCAGACTCCGGGCTGACACTGAATAGAAAAACTCAGTATCACTTTGCCCGACCCGGGGATCGAACCCAAGACCTCAGCATTTTAGTCGTACCGTAATACAACTACGCCACCGAGGCAGTCAATTATCGCAGCACAGTATTATCGCATTTCTTTATATATCACGTAAGGGTAAAACACTACAAACGCTAGCATAATTTCTCAAGATATCAGTAAAAAATGCTGTGGTGGTCTCTCCGTAAAGCCGGACTGGATACATAAACGCCCGCGTATTTTATTACATACGGTTTGAATAGCCTGACGACAGGGTATCACTGTCTGACCATAAATTAACGAGACGTGACCCGTTGTTGATGCGTTTCATACTCATGGTGAGTGAGATTTTATGAGAAGCCAACATTGAACTCATAAACAGCAGAAAACCCAATATCACTTTGCCCGACCCGGAATTCCTGCCGCGACCTCAGAATGGTATTCGCACCGCGTATGCTGTACTACTACACCACCGAGGAAGTCACTAAAGACTGAAGTAAAACTTATATTAAATAAAGGAGATATTGAAATACATTTTTCATTATTATATTTAATTAGCAATTTATAGCCGATATCTTCCTATAAGTACAATTAGCTATTCTTGCAATGCTCTTAATTTTATTTTTTTACTTGCTAAATCATGGTACAACTTCTCTTATACGTGCTAATTTTTAATCACGCTGAGCTTCTGCGGCCACTCTTTTCCTCTAAGGAACTATATATATACGCTATCGGACGTCTTGTTCATGCCAAACATGCAAGTCCTTTCGTAATAGTAGACCACGTCGACCACGCGCTGCTCTTGAAGAGCTGTATTTGAATTTACCATATTATTCAACATTAGTATAATTTCTACTAAGTCAACAATAAAATATGTTGAAATTACTAACAATGACAATTCACAAGATAGATCGCTAGTAATTATTATTATTGTATTCAATAAGAAATGCCTATAAGTATTAAATTAATAAATATACAATATTATATACGATATTATAATAAGACAAATAAATATATAGAATAAAGATTGACAAATCATAAAACTTGCCAAAAAAAAATTATTCAACTTAGCAATGAAACGATCTTGTTGAAAATTAATATGTAATTAAGCTGCAGCCACACCGACGTGCTAGCCACGCGGGACGCGGGTTACGAAGCGGGTTAGTCTACAACGTGACATTAACCGTACAGAGCAGCACGACTACAGTGCGTCGCAAGACCCTCATTTATAGGCGTGATTTCAATGACGACTATCATTTGGTTTAATCTATATTTTACAAAGTATAGATGCATGCATGCTGCTTCAGTGGACGCGGTTACCGTGCATTGGTCCCGTAAGAGTGCAAGGCGACATAATCTCTGGCTTCGCGTCCCGGGTCCCGCATTGCCGATGCGACTGTCTAACCGCAGCCTTAATATTTGTCTAAAATTGACGTTACATTGCGACATTGTCTTATGACAATGTCAAGTATTTATATACTTGACATTTTTATTCGACTTATTGTCATGGTATACGATTCACTATAGTCTTAAACTACAAAAAAAGTCATTCATAACATGTTGGTTTATACCACTTCATTTATTAATCCAGCGGTATTGTAAGAAAACACACTTGTCATCTTTGGTTCATTCACGAAACAAACTCTATGGTACCCGAACGAAAGAAATAAATCCGAAGTAACTTCATGGTAGCTATTCATTTCGTATTTCGGACGCGTGTCGGTCGGCCCGTAATTTCGGATGGAAGTTTTCATACATTCAACACTTAAAATTGTTGGGACTACGTATATGAGATAACCGAAATCTTTTTTAGTGCGTATTGACTGGGTGCCTGCGAATTTTTGATTAAAATAAAATATCTTCGGACAAGAGCAAACCGCTTGCCAGATGGTATGCGATACGTTTACCCAGAAACCCATCCATTATCATTTTACAAACACACACATACTAACGTTGAGTTGGTCTATGTATCTTTATTTTACTTATAAAACAAGGAAAAGAAAAGTAAAACAAGAAAAACATGAAATCTACATTTATTTTAAGTGTTTTGAGGTAAATAATAGTACGTCGCTTCCTCGCTGGCGCAGCGCGGCCGTGAGGCAAGTCCCTTATATCGATAGTCATGCCGCACACGCCATACAACAACGCTACGGAGGCAGGCATCATTTTATTGCATAAATAAACTCGATACTTTTGGTGCTTCTATAGATTTATTTTTGTTGGAAATCTAGTGGTAAGTCTCTATGTTCTTACATGTCCATCTGGGTTATTTCTACCGCCAAGCAGCAGTGTGCATGCACTGTTGTGTTTCGGTTTGAAGGATATTGTAGCCAGTGTAACTAATGGACATAATAAGACTTAACATCTTATGCCTCAGGATGACGAGCGCAGTGGAATGCCACACAGTACTCTGTAACTCAAGGTGCTGGATGGTGCTGCTACTGTTTATGGGTGGTAGTAGCACTTAGGTACGATCAGGCTAACGGCAGGCTGTCTCGTCATTTAATGTCATAAAAAATCTAGACTAGAAGAACATTGTGGAGTAAAAGATGTAGAAAAATATTTTTTATTATAATATTAAGTTATAAGAGCTACGTCAATAAGTGTGTAAAACATATTATGTATAAAAATTTAAACTATTCTCTTGGTCTTTGTCGTATTATATTTCTGCAACCACCTTTTCTCTCTTTATGAGGAACAAACGTTGATCTACGTCTTGCTTACGCCCAACATTCAAGTCCCTCCATCATAGTTATTTCTGTGGATATGCTGCCACTGCTGCAGCTGTAAATATAATAATCGAACTTTAGGAAAAAATCTACATAGTTAACAATATAATAAGTTGATATTAGTAACAATGAGGATTGAGAGTGATTCTATAAATATAATTAATCGCTAATACTATATGCTCAAAAATACCAAACATTATAGTAATAGGCTCGCCCCCTATCACACCATGGGACGGAATACGCACGGCGAAAAGTGGGTGCACTAGTTGCGCCTCTACGTACCCCTTCGGGAATAAAAGGCGTTAGTATGAATACGTACGTATTAAATTACCAAATAATACACTTCATAAACGATAAGTTCTTCATTGAGTCTACAAAATAATACTTATACTATACTTAAAAGTAATTAAAGAATATTCAATAAAAATTACTTACCATGAGAAGCAACCATGTTCTTTTTCCTACAAAAATGTCTCGGCGTGGATATAGAATGATCCAAAGTAATTATAATTAAACAATTTGTAGATAAACGTATAATAACATTGATTGTATTTTGCAAAAAAATGACATGACGTTGTGACAATGACATAAATATTTGACATTATAATTTGACTTATTTTAGTAGTACACGTTTTACTATAGGCTTAAAGAACAAAGAATGAACTTAACAATGAGTTGGTTTATATATCTGCATTTATCACAGAGCAGTATGCGAAAACGAACTTATCATCTTTGGTTCGTTCACGAAACAAACGCTATGAACCCGAACGAAAGAAAAGCATCTGACGTACCCAACTTGTAACGTATGAATTTCGTTCGGGTCCGCAATTTCGGATGGACGTTTCATGGTAGACTAGCAGATTGGACCTGCGCGGCGCACTCGGCCCGGTAATGCGGTGATTTGAATGCGTCTCTGTTCGGAGGGCCACTACATCCTCATACTCCTGAACCCTGCACCCGTGCCTTTACGTATCAGAATTCAGAAACAATCGTTGTATCCAAATACGATATCTCGTCTAAATAAACAATGACCTTGCTATTTTATATTGAAAGTTATAATATGGACACAATTTCTTGACAATTGTGTGTTACTTCTATGCGGTACTTTATAGTTTATATTATATGACTCAATAAACAGTACAAGGAATTGAATTTTTTGTGCTTTAATACCTAATATAAAGCAATTGTTCGGAAATAATGAATGAAAAATACCGTGGACAGTTTATCCACAGTATTTTTTTTAAATGGAGCTGAAATGCTTGCGTTTCAAAAACACCAAAACTATATATTGTGATAATAAAATATTAAACGCTTCATATTTTTCTAACAGTCATTCGTACATTGACGAAATTTAATTTAGGTTGCCTGCATCATAACGCAAACCAATAGGTTTGTGCCACTTTTTGGGATAACTAGGTTAGGAGACGAGAATCTACACTACTTGATATCAAATTCCACGAGTACAATGGTATGTAATACCACTTACGTAGATTTTTATATAGTACATCCCCCTGTACCACGCACGTCAGGCATTATACCAGGTGTTAAATCTCACGATACCCAATCATTGCAATGGCTATAATGTCCATTATCCAGCAAACTAAAGCGCAACCGTCATAAAACTGCTTAGTGATGGAAACGAAAAAGCCAGTACTACCCGCTCAAACGTGTTCATTCGGGAACATCAAGTAAATTAAAAGATCCCGAGAATTTATTGCAACTATAAAAGATTTTTTTTCCTTAGCTTCTTACTCTCGGGCTGTACATCTGATTGCAATTGCCGTAATGCCTGTTGGTCTGTTATACATTAATCATTTGCTGAGCCTCGCCTCCCTACTACGCAGAGTGAGTTTTTATTAGGGTCACGCAGGTTTCTACCGATGTTGTAAATACAGAAGAATTCTTACTATATCACAATTCACAGATGTTCAAGTGTCTTGGTTTTTTAAGAGTAATCGTTATTTTACTAAGAGAATATATTTTTTTAATAAATGAAGTAATTTAGTGTTACAATTAGGGACAAAATACCTGTAAAAAAGAATTATCAATAAAATACGAAATGATTGTTAGAAAAAGTATTAAAATTAAACATAGGTATACTGCATTTTGTATTTTATAATATACTAGCTTTTGCCCAAGGCTTCGCCCGCATTAAAGAGGTTTTCCTGTATAAAAGTCACTTTATATACAAACTATAGATGTTTAACAGTATCCGTTATAATTGCATATACCAGGCGACAATAAACTGATACAGATCGAGAGATCTTGCAATATGGTCGATCAACGACACTTTGGTACAAAACGCATTTCCCTCCAGTATAAGTAGATCTCCGAATTTTGTCAGAAACGCACTCGCGGTCACAATAGAACATAGACATTATTTTTCTACTATATCATGCACTTGAATCGCTCTATCTATTAAAAAAACCGCATCAAAATTCGTTACGTAGTTTTAAAGATCTAAACATACATAGGGACACAGGGACACACAGCGGAAAGCGACTTTGTTTTACACTATATTAAGACAACTAGGTATCGAAAATAAATCCCATCTCTAACACAACAGCAAAATTTCTCTATTTCTACTATAAAGGTTGTCATGTTCAGACTGCCCCCGTTGAACAGAGAAACTTTTTTTGAATACCAACTGTCACTCCCAACTGGTTATATGGCGCTATAATTTCAAAGTACCCGACATTAGGATCTTCACGACATGCATCCGTCCAATAATGACCTACGCGTCGCCCGTATTCGCCCATTTACCGCCTGCTCGTCTTCAGCGTATGCAGGTGTTACAAAACAGATTTCTTAGACATGCACTTGGTTCCCCGTGATACGTTCGCAATCGCAACCTGCACGTGGATACCAACATGCCGACCATCAGGCACTTCATTCATATGGCCAGCAGACGCTACTTCGATCAGGCGGTAAATCACCCAAACACGCTAGTCTGTATAGCGTCAATCTATACTCCATTTAACTGTTCCAAATGGAGACGACCGCGCTCAATATTGATCGAACCAGAGGACAAAATCACTCTGGCCATTGGCGAAAAGATCGACTTTCAAAAACTCGTACATTCGACATGACCGCCGTTCAGTCCTCGCCGTCGAGGACCTCGTCGCGTTCCCCGTCGCCCCCCCGACCAGCCTAACAGTTCCGGTCCGCGTGCCGATGACGAATATACGAATTAATAGGATTAGGCCAAAAACCAATCTTCGCTAATCGTTAATGTCTCATCCTCTTTCAGTGGCCGTCCTGAGCCGAGGTTCGTAACCCGTTAGTGGGTTTAGTCCGTAACAAAAAAAATTCTCTGACGCCCCCAGCTCTTAATACAGTCCAATAAGATACACGACATATTAAATATAACGATATCATTAGAATCATGATTGTATCAGCCCTGTACTGTCCCACTACTAGGCACGGGCCTCCTCTACTACTGACAGGTTTTAGGCCTTTGTCAACCACGCTGGCCTAGTGTGGGTTGTCAGACTTCACATACTTTAGAAATTTTGTTGAGAACTGCTCAAGTATGCGGGTTTCCTCACGATGTTTTCCTTCAGGATAATTTACAAAAAGTCAGAGTGTTTTGAACCCGCCAGCATTTGTTAATAACGCTTATTGATTACTAAATCGAACAATATGCAATTTCATGAGAGATAATTTTAATTTATTTTGAATTTTCATCTAAGTAACAGTTACGTTAGATACAAAATAAAACTCGTTCTGTACAAACAAAGCTCTCTCTCTATACTTGTTCAAACAATAAGATAATAAATCATGAAGGTAATCCACGGATGACGTAATATAAAAGACTGTATTTGCCAAAACAACTTTTCCTCGGGTTCTTACTGATACGATATAAAAACATCTTTAGGCGAAGTTCCCTAGAAGATAATCCTCAACATTTATTTATTTTTGTGCTGATTAACTTATTGTTGCGAAAGCCCGCTCATCTGTAAAATTGAAATAAAAATAGTATTTTTATGTATACAGTACAATAAGAGTCTCATTAATGTGCGATAGAATACTCCTACCACTCTAAATGTAATTTAGCTACGTTTTTTTTATACTTATTCTTAAAACGTTTAACTATTCGTCACGCAATCACGCAAAGCCACACTTGAACCTCATCAGTATGCATCAGTATTCAGTACAAACAACTACGCAATAACACTACCTAATAATAATAATAAGTAATAATACTACCTCGGAACTTATTTAATTCATTGTTTTTTTACAATACTCCTTCTGTGTTAATGGTGGTGTTAACAACTCTCGGCTCTTACGCGGCTTTGTATAGATCAATTGAAAGCTTTGTTATAGGTTTGCCTACTATATAGTATTATTTTTTTATGGGATTGAATGACGAGACAAGCATGCCGTTCGCCTGATGGCAAGCGATACGACCGCCCACAGACAGCAGCAACACCATCCAGCACCTTAAGTGAAAAAGTACTGTGTGGCATTCCACTGCGCTGGTCATCCTGAAATGTAAGATATTAAGTCTCATTATGTCCAGTAGTTGCACTGGCTACAATAACCTTCAAACCGAAACACAACAGTGCATGCACACTGCTGCTCGGCGGTAGAAATAGACATTGTGGTGGTGCCCACCAAGACGGACTATTACATAATATGAGAGACCTACCACCAGTAACTTAATTTATTATGGTAGATATATTTTTTCTTTATACCATTATTGAAAAGTGACATGTTGCGCACTGTATAAGTAAATAATAAGCATTGTTTTCGTTAACAATTAACCGGTAAAAATGAAAGAACAAAGGAAAGTCCTTTGCTTGGTAGTAAGAAAGTGTCAGAATTGAAAGAAAAGAGACCATGTCACTATGTATTGTGCGCGTCAAGTGTCACGCGGCAGTTTCAAACATTAATCAGCGTACAATAATGATTACAACTTCTATTGTTCCCTCAAACATGAGCATTGTCGGAAATGTATTTGTTTTGCTCTTTCTATCTCAATATTATCCGAATGCCTGTATTACAAAAATGTGCCATATTGTGTATTATTATTACCTAAGTGTTTTATTTTTCTTTTCGATATTACAAAGCTACATTTGGACTTGAGAGGATATTACGTGTGGTTTATTAAAGCAACAAATAATTATAATTAATACCAGAACCATCACTGTTAATTATTATCAAGGTAATAATAATTATTGATGTTATTTCGTACGTAATATTATCTTATTATAATTATATTCGTAATGTATCCTACCGTAAACCGTCGTATGTATTTGGATTGGTTAAGTAAGTATTGGATTAACATTGTTATTACAGTCCCCTGTTTATCTTGGACAAGTTTACCTACAATGTTTTGTAAGTGTTATAATACATTAGAACACAGTTTATGCATAGGTACTCTTTCGTGGTTTTCTATTTGTCATGTGCTGTCAGTTTATATCTAATAAAACGTGTCGTTACAAGAAGCTGTATTAGTTAATTACATGCAAATTATAAGAATGTAAGACCTTTCTGAGGGCAATAAACTAGTTGAACATAAAATTATTAAATATATTTTTGTCGATTGAAACTTAGTCGACTATATAGAAAAAAACGCATATCCGTTATTGATATATAAAAAAACCTATATATATATATATATATATATCAATGATACCCGTAGAAGAATATATTGAGCACTAAGGAGATGGCAAATTATTGCGCTATTTTCCGCTCGGCCTTTGGTGGCACCAAGGAGCATATTAATTGGAAACACTAAATTACCGAGGTGCGGCGTAAGTTTAGTTTCGTCAATAATTAGATGGCTCGATGGGTCGTCAGACTGGTTCGAACCTTCGCTAAAAAATCGACTAAATTATCGTGTTTGCTACAGATTATTATCTTGTTATAACTGCTCTTAAAGGCTCTATAATCCAGCTTAAATATTTTTAATTTTATATTTAATTAATAAACGCCACAATGGTAACAGTAAAAAACATATTCAAAATTTACAAAGTTTGTATGGTATACTAAAATGCTACTACTAAAATCTGTCATATTAAATGTTATGAACGGATGATGCTGTGGACGGTGTGCGTTAAAACAATATATTTAGATTTAATCCGTATAAGCTTAGTCATGCGCTGATAAAATTAGTTAAATATTGACAGCAAAACATAACATTTCCAAGGCCCTAGAGGCTCGCATGCCGCTAATTGCTTACTGGGTGAAAACTGGTGGAACGTCAAATCCGTACGGGAGCGGGACCTCACACGATGCTTCTGTTTTCGTCCGTAGTCATTTTTATGTCATACAACTATTTCATAATATTAATTTCTCGAGGTATTCACATCAGCGCGGTGGAAACTATAGCGCTTTCCTTAATGTTTAAGCGAAAGCTTGCGTGTTGTTCTGCCGTCATATTTGACTATTAAGTGGCGACATTACAGCGTTTGTCCACAAACTACAGCACAACCCAATTTGTTTTCCATGAGGGACAATTCAGTAACATTACCACACTGCGGTTTGTAGAGAAATTATACATCAGTATTGTATTTTACGACTTGCCTAAAATTTATATTAATTCTGTTTCGTAAAATAGAGACTAGTTGGATATCAAAAGCCGGGTTATTCAATCTTCTGTAAGCGAAATTAAAGTATGTTACAGATGGTTAACGTGACACGGTGGCGTGACATAAAGTAGATACCTCACGAAATGATGCCGCAATGATATTATTGTTACATTCGTCCCTCTCTTTATGGTTTAGTTCAGAGTGCACTCATCGGTTACTTTTAGTCACTGAACATCGCCAGTGAGCCGTGGGAATGCTGCAACGAGTGCCCCGTCAATAAAACAATACAAAGACATTATTGATAATGAGCTTTGATAAAAGGATGAAAACCACTACTCCTATACCGAATAAGAGGTGTAGCATGAAATCAGAAATTTATATTTCCACAAATGGCTTAATAAAAACACTGAGTTACTTCCAGTTTTTAATTATAACGGAGTATGTTTATTGCATATTTTTTAGTTAATATCATATATTATCATAATTAATTAATTTAAATTACACTTTTTTATGCGAACGAAGTTTAATTTATTAATACATGAAACGGGCACACAATAAAGTTCATTGTATATTGTAACGATGTTTTCAAAATAATAATCTGCAAAGTTATAAGACGAATGCTAACTAGGACAGCTTCTGAGAAAACAGAATCGCCCTGGGTGACCACGTAAAGAAACTTTGCCCCCGCGGGGTGATTTATAAAGGCAGATGAGTAAACCATGAAAACTTTACCTCTTCCCTACATTGCCTAAACCCTTTACGGACCGTCAATAAAATAGTATGGTGTATTGAGCTATTTGCTTTATCCTATAGTCTATATATGTATATCAACGTAAATAAACGAAAATAATATCAACGCCTTTGAGATAAATGGAATTCCAACTACAATTCTGCAGTTTGCCTGTGTTTTTTGATTAATTGGCGTAAAAAAAAAATTATTTTATTTTGTATTTCCTCTACACCGGTATCTAGCTTAAAGGTTTATTTATCGCGCTGCAATACTATTTATTTTAAAGTCTTTCATGCTATGACCGAAAATCAATTGCTTGCTTGATTTTATATGTATTTCGTACGCTTTATTTATTATATTTTATCCCATCGCACCATTCATATGGACACACACATACACGCACATCACGCCTTCATACCCGAAGGGGTAAGTACACGTGCAACCACAGTAAATTCAAATTCAAATCATTTATTCAGTAATTAGGCCCCTAAGGGCACTTTTACACGTCATTTTTCACAATGTTGTTTTACTAAAAGATTCTACCAGTGCTTTGGAAAAACCCACTGAGCTGAGAAGAAGCACCAAGAAACTCAGCGTAGGTCTTTTATCATTTTTTTTAATATATATATTTTACAATTCGAAAATCACATTATTACTTCAATTTTAAAGATGGATATTAAATGCGAAAATTAACGGAGAGTACCTAAGTGAAACAACCACCTACATGTTTAATTTTAAGTAAAAAATAAAGTCAACTATCAAACAGAGCAGACCAGTCCACACAAGCAGCACCCGTTCACGAGTATGATGCATGTGCCAGCCATCGGCCTCCTCAACCATGTTACCGGGAAGTGACCGACCCGGCACACGACGCCGCAAGTACCTATCCAATTTTCGCCAAGTCGCCCATTGCATGATAGGATACTCTATAGCACTTTGCTAGACCCAGGATTTGAATCCGGGACGTCAGAGCGGAGTCGTGCCGCGCACGCGATACAACTACTCCAACGAGGCAGGCTGTTTTTTAACCGTTCCACTGGCCCCGGTGGTGGTAGCGATAACACGTTATTCCCCGCGAAAATAAGCCTGTTTGCTTAAATTTAAGAAGAACAGACTGCTCTTATGATTTTTTTCAAATAAAAATAAAAAGCGGGACTTTTATTTCGGAAAATCTTTTTAACGCGGGTGGAGCCGCGGGCAAAATCTAGCAAATTATTTGTATGATTAGAATTACAACGTGAAGAGTGTTTTAATTAACACAACTTTGTTTTTCTTTTTTTTTTTTATTGCATCGAATGAGGAGACAAGCATGCCGTTCACCTGATGATAAGTGATACGACCACCCATAAACAGTAGAAACACCATCCAGCACCTTGAGTTACAAAGTACTGTGTGGCATTCCACTGCGCTCAACATCCTGAGACATAAGATGTTAAATTTCATTATGTCCCGTAGTAACGCTCGCTTGCAATGTCCTTCAAACTGAAACACAACAGTGAATGCCAAGTGCTGCTTGACGGTAGAAATAGATATTGCGGTGGTACCCACCCAGACGGGCTCTTACATATGAGTCCTACCACCAGATACGACTTAACAATTCACAATTAAAACCATAAAACGTGTAACTAAATGGAGAGAGTTATACAATAAAGTTATAAGGTAAGAGCATAAAATAAGTGTCAAACTTGTATAATATTGTATTAAGTCTTGTTCCAAAGTGGCGTCACATAAAACGCCTCACTCGTGTCGGTGCGGAGACAATCCATGAACTAGTTTATTTCCCCCATAAATAAGTTACGATCGTAAAACATAACGCAAAAATTCAGTTCTTTTAGGGGTTTCAGTTTTCGGTTCGGTACATTTCCTCGTTTCCCTGCGCACTGCTGTAGCTCTTTGATGGTTGGCGGGAGCTCGAAATGTGACAAAATTACTGCAGTCACTAAATTTTGTTTTAGCCACCGCCTTTTTGCATAAAGTGTGTGTATTTTTAAAATAAACTTCATTGTAGTGACTGCTTATGAATATGCGAACAATCTGTAATGTAGAGTGACAGGAATTTATTTCCTTTCTCTAGTTATAAATAATAACGAACATTTCATAAGAAATCTCAATTAACTTAGAAGGCAAGTAGGTACGTATTTTTTTCTTTGCTCCCTCTTATACAAAATAAAATCTAAACAGACAGTCGCGATGGGAATTTTCTTTCCATTAAAATAGTCTCAGACAATCGAAATTTCATTTGGTTCTATTCTTCATAAGTAAAATAAAGGAAATCCAAAAATTGTTGCTGAAATAAATTTCCATAGTGTAAACGTATGGTGCCGTTTTCATTTGAGGGTATTTGATTTATGGAATCAAACTTGTTTGGGCAATCGAAGCGAAGACCAATGACCGGACCTAAACTAACAGAGGGCCCACATCGGTATTGTCCGCTGATCGGCCGTCGTCCGCACTGCGCACTCCACGCCAATTCCATTTTTCCATTTGAATACATTTTCACTTCACACGGTTATAGCTTCACTTTGGACGGTACTATTATACTTGAATAATGTCATCCGTATTGTACTAAATTATTACATTAGTGTAATCGTAATAGTAAAAGTAGACGATTTTAAATTAACAGATTTTATTGCATGTCTTGTTACACCTTTATGCAGCGAAACATTAAATCTTTATATTCCTGTTTTAATACGCTATAAACAATTTCTATATAATAAAAACATCATACACCTTACATCTATATATATAAAATTCTCGTGTCACAGTTTTCGTTGCCATACTCCTCCGAAACGGCTTGACCGATTTTGATGAAATTTTTTGTGCTTATCCGGTATCTATGAGAATCGGCCAACATCTATTTTTCATCCCCCCAAATGTTAAGGGTGGACCACCCCTAAATTTTTTTTTTTATTTTTCAGACAAAATTTTTTGTTTTAATTTTTTTATGATACAGCATACAAAAATACCTACAACCCTAAATTTTCACCCCTCTACGATCAACCCTTATTTTTTAATAGCCATTTTAGTTATTTAATCATTTTTCCTCTCCGGTCGAAAACTGATCTGCTAGGAAATTATTTATATGGCAAAACAACGTTTGCCGGGTCAGCTAGTCTATATATATAAAATTCTCGTGTCACAATTTTCGTTGCCATACTCCTCCGAAACGGCTTGACCGATTTTGATGAAATTTTTTGTGCTTATCCGGTATCTATGAGAATCGGCCAACATCTATTGTTCATCCCCCCAAATGTTAAGGGTGGACCACCCCTAAATTTTTTTTTTTATTTTTCAGACAAAATTTTTTGTTTTAATTTTTTTATGATACAGCATACAAAAATACCTACAACCCTAAATTTTCACCCCTCTACGATCAACCCTTATTTTTTAATAGCCATTTTAGTTATTTAATCATTTTTCCTCTCCGGTCGAAAACTGATCAATCGTCATTTAATTAGTTATCCCCGCCAGATGTCTACACTAGAAATTGCTAGGAAATTATTTATATGGCAAAACAACGTTTGCCGGGTCAGCTATACCTCATATAAAAGCAAATTGCAAACAGATAGACAGTCAAGAGATATTAAACTGTCAGCCAATTCCAAGCGTTCAATATTCGATCCTGCTGTTCCGTAGGACACAAGCGTATCATAATCTACATTCCAAACTGTCCATAATCATTCAATCAATCTCGAATACTATCATTCAGAAAAACAAATTGAAAAAAAAACTACCAAACTCGACAGTCACCTTCAACACAATAGGTACGTAATGTATCGGAACTACCATCGCATATATTTTAAATGAAATTGATTTGCATTGAGTAACCCTTGCTAATCTATTCTCAACGTATTTAATCTGTAGAATACCTGTGCCAAGTATTTATTTAAGTATTAAGGTAAAGAAAGAAAAGTAAAATGTAAAACATTTTTGTTGTATTTAAAAATATGAAGTATACCAACATAAAACGTATTTGTCGTCCCTTATAAATTACAAGTAACAACAGATTAACCCCAATTAATTAGGCATCTTGGGGTCCGCACAGGTGAGCAGTGTACAGATATTTACTTAGAAATTGTTTATATTAGGTCATGTCTGCTCAGGAGTTGTAGCTTACACCAGCGGGATTGCAATTTAGTAATCTCTGCGGAGGTATCCCAAACTTCATACTATAAATATTCATTAGGCTCGTAATATTTGTTAAAAGTTTAGCATGTGTTATAAAATTTTGTAGAATTATCGGTCTCAAGACAGTGATTCAAGCCCTCGAGTGACAATCACTAACGCATTTGAGCAATTCATAATTAATGTATACTAATATTATAAAGAGGAAAAGTTTGTGAGTATGTTTGTAGAAGCCAAACTCTAAAATTACGGAACCGAATTAAAAAGATTCTTTCACTAATGATATAGAAAGCTCCATTACTCCTGAGGCTATAGACTTCTTTTTATTCCGGGAAAATATAAAGTGGTACTTTTATCCTAGAAAACCTATTTCATGTGGGCGGGGCAGCGGGAAAAAACTAATTATGTATATTAAGTATTAGAAGTGTTAGAACATGACATATTACTAACATATATTCACAAGATGACATAGAAAAGGGGGTGAGACAAAATAATTGATTATTCTGCTTAAGTATAAACTTAATAGTATTAGGTTCCAAATGGTTATAAATGCCGGACCTATGACTTTAATTGGTTAAAATGGACGAAAAGTGACTTCGGTAACGTTCCATATTTCAGCGTAAAACAAATAAACAAATCATGTATGGTGGTAGGTCTCTCCTATGTACTGGTGGTAGGTCTCTCCTATGTAAGAGTCCGTCTGGGTGGGTACCACCGCAATGTCTATATTCTACCGCCAAGCAGCAGTGTGCGTGCACTGTTGTGTTTCGGTTTGAAGGGCATTGTAGCCAGTGTAACTACTGGACATAATGAGATTTAACATCTCATGTCTCAGGATGACGAGGGCAGTGTAATGCCACACAGTACTTTGTAACTCAAGGTGCTGGATGGTGTTGCTACTGTTTATGGTTGGTCGTATTGCTTACCATCAGGCAAACGACATGCTAGTCTCGTCATTCAATTTCATAAAAAAAAATGTCAGTGAAAATCACGGACCGAGCGAATGAGTCACATTAACTTTTCTATTATATGCAATTTGCGCAAATTGCATTTGGTCGAAGCAATTTAACGATTACTTGGATTAATCACGTCGGTTTTAAATAGGAGCCTTGTATATGAATTATATATTTATTTATTTATTTATGATATGGTATATAGTATATATTCTAAATATTCATTTAAGTACGTACAAATAAGAAATTGAACCGCTCTTTGTCTTTTAGTAGTCATTTAGTCCTAACGGACTTCTCGGGACGGTCTAACCATTCCGATTAGAACCGTAAATTCGTAGACCGATGATAGATTGACAAATTGAGCTCGCGTGTATTGTACAGATTTATCACTTTTGTGTGAGATTCAAGCGCGGTTCCACCATTGTGGGCACGATGAGTTTGCCCACAACCCTAATGGACCTATGACGTAATACTTTTACGGTCTATTGAAGTTGATAGGCTGCTGATAATATATTCAATGCATTAATAAAATAAACACAATGAATCGTCCGTGATTCGGACTCTGGATGGCCATACGAAATAGAGATTGTGAAAACGATTCCGCCATATCTGAGTGGGTAGCTCATTTTATTTTCCTTTGCAAGAATGCGCTACATTATCGATCATGAGCGTATTCATACTCCAACTCACACTAGACCAATTTTCAGGTGTCTGTGACCAATGACCACAACCTTTTACGAGAGCTAGATCCGCGCCTGTTGAGATTCAGCTAATACATTATGTAGTAACTTTTACTCCAATTGAAAATCTAATGTATAGATAATTTGTTTACTTTCATGATTTATCCCCAGTGGCCATTAATATTGAACACTGTAAACAACTATATTTTATTCGCAACTAAAATATCCAACAGAAATGTATTATTCAAGCTGCGTGGTTGCAGAATTGTGAATAGTTGTATAATTTATTATAAAATTAAGTTTATTGCGATTTTATTAGTATTAATGTGGGCATTCGAATCACCTTTAAATACACAACTAATGAGCGGCTGCCTTGGTGGCGTAGTTGTATGATACGACTGCTGATGTATTGATGTATTGGGTTCGATCCCCGGGTCGGGCATGGTGACATTGGGCTTTTCTATTGACTACCAGCCCGGAGCCTTGAATTTGTGCTCATATGGCGATAGGCTCGCCTCCTATCACATCATGGGACGGAATACGCACGGCGAAAAGTGGGTGCAATTCGTTACGCCTTTGCCAGCCCATGCGTGGATGCAAGACGTGAGTGTGTGTATAATTAGGGGCCGATTATTATTAATATACATTAAGGGCCGATTTCAACGCTTCCTGATAAATGCTACTCGTCACACAAATGCACAAGCCCATCATCAACAAAAGTCACATTCTAATTTACACTCCTAAATAAAATGAGTACTACATTAGTCGTTTTAAACGATAACTATCAAATAAACCTGTGAAACTCTTATAATAATAAAATCCCGTAAGTTAATGATGCGATATACAGACAATAATAAATTGCAGGCCACCGTAAATATGACAAGAGAAATAGGAGATAGTATTGCGTCAAATTATAATATAATTACACATACATCTACACTCACTACACAAAAGTGGGTGCACTAGTTGCGTCCCTACCTACCCCTTCGGGGATAGCAGGCGTGAGTGTGTGTGTGTGTGTGTGCGTGTACATCTACACCGATAGAATAAGATTATACTTACCCTCATTGCACCAGTTATGTCAGAGAATAAAAGGGAATAATTCAATATCGAAGTCCCACATTAAGAGCTGTTTACCATCTTTAAGTTCATTTTTGTCTGAACCTCACAACAATAATGCTATTTGAACACGATTATAACCAAATTAACCGTATCAAGACTTCATGATCGCCTAACTACCGCCACCGCCGTTGTCACGGAAGAACATGAATTATTGATTCAAATTGCATTACAAAATCTTATAAACATAGATATATAATCAAAAGGCACGAGTAACGTATGTGGAAGTTAAGTTAAATGCATAATGTAAACCGGAGTGGGAATTTAAGTTCTCTTGAAGCTACTGTCTCATAATTTTATAAATTACAACAAGTGGCATAATCAACACGATTCGAATCAGTTTATGATCACAAGAATATTTTTGTGGGAATCATTGCAGATGTTTTTTATATTATGTCACTCTACAATAATATAAAGTATTATTTGGTAATACTTATACTGAATGAATATTGGAAAAGCATTAGTCAATTAATAAAAATGTTTAAATATAGACTATCTCGGCTGCACCAACCAAAACATTGGCATTCATTCATTAAAGGCTAAATTGAAGTTCCCACCGTTTAAGTCTAAGAGACAAAGAGACTCCCATATTGAATCCATTAGCATTCCGTTTTATCGGCAAGGTTCAAAGCTGAAAGAGGTTTTTTATTTTATTTTTTCTATCGGATATAAAAATAAGCGACTCTTTAGTAAAGTAACGAATAAAACATTATATATTCATAACATGTCATCGTAAAGTACACCGTGCAATAGAACAAGTTAAAGTAGCACACGTTCCATCAGATATCATATCTAAAAGCATGTTTATCGCAAACAAAAATGTTTTGTGGGTAAAAACTCCACATAACGTAAGCTTCCATTTGCCTAAATAAATTCCCTCGATATAAATTCCATTTATATCAGTTGTGGATGGATTGGCACAAACACATAAAACTCAGTTAGATTGTGCTCTTCTCATATTAAGCCATATATGCTTCTTTTCTCGTTTCTATGAATCGATTGCGTAGGCGAAGACATTGAGCGTTAAAATCTTTTGTAAAGTAAATCACCCGTAGGTACAAAACCGAAAGTTGTAAATCGATTGAATAAAATTACATAAAAGTTATTACCGTTGGCAAATATTTTTATTATTTATGACTAATTCTAATATTTAAAATTTGGCGAGTATGTCACACGATCAATTTATAATTTACGCTGTAGATCTAAAAATTTATTCAGTAGTCTGATTGGCTATGGCCATTACTTTTCCTGAATTCACTAATTACGTGTAAGTTGTACCTATATAGGTACCTATAATAATACGACACTTTACGTGTTTTTAAAACGTGCTATAAAGCTTAAGCTTCTCTGCGTTAAGCAAGAATGGATTAATAGTTTACCTGCACTACCGTTACTTCTACAAGAATATATATTATATTATTGAATTTAACTGTGAAGTTAAGTGCAATTCCTTCCAGTATAACATACATTATGATTGTGTTCTCCGAATTTTAACCAAATATTAAATTGATTGACTGTAAACTGCTGGGCGAAATACTCACATACATGGAAGTAAATTATGTGTTTGTTTAATTTGAAACCATTGAATTTTAATCGCTAACAAAGAAAAAAAAACATGTTTGGTTCAGATATTTATGTATCAAACGGTAATTATTGCGGCATATTTATGCACAATAATAAAAATCATAGCAAAATTATGACATCGCATACGTTTCAATAACGTGTAGAGATCTTTAAAGATACTAGCGGATTCTGTGACCGCCATAATATAGCGGTGAACACCCGCGTCCCCTTGAAGCATTAATTACATACCCGGCGCTCATGGCTGGGTCGGGCAAAAATTATAGGTTCTTTATTAGAGCTCTACGGATTCGCTACGGGCTACGCAGCTACGTACCACGCAATTTATACAACAGGAAAAGTTTTAGCTACGTTTTATTTATTAGCGCTTTCTGGCTATAATTTAATATTGATTGCATGATATTTTATATTAAAACGTAATTCTTGAATAATGTATTTAAAAGATCGGTGCTCAGTTATTGTTTTTCTCGGGGTTAGTTACTTGATTGTATGTGTACGAAGGAAAACGGCGTCTTAATGTCGAACACTTGGGTCATATTTTCGTGTTTGTACGTCGTAAACATTTCGTGGCAGCCGCTTTTACGAGAATTCTACGAGCAATTATTACACGCTACTTTTAAAGATTCGGTGCGATGACACTGTTACAATTTTCTTATTGTCCGCTTATAAAGTTTTGTTTTCAATTTGAAAACAGTGGTATTACTCATAAGTATTGCTTTTTTAACCGACGGACTATTTTTTAATGAATGTTATATCCAAGAGTATAGCAGGTAACTACTATCATATTAGCAGTTTATAACACCACATGGGTACACGTTACAGTCATGGTTATGAAATATGTACCAAATAATAAGTGTTTATGTTTATTGCAATACACCTTACAAAATTGTAACAAATGCGATATCTTACTATATTTGTATATAAATAAATAATTAACATATTTATGAAAAAAATAAACGCACAGCCGAAAATTGTAAAGGTACAGAATTGTGACAATGGAATGGGCAACAAAAAGATGTAACAAAATGTTACATAACGAAATAATTGGCTGACGTGAGAACGATCAACAAACAAATTATTACAAGTAAACAAATGGCTTACCGCCTTCGCCGAGAAGTCAAAAGGCAACGCGCGGATTAAAGTTTGTATCGCGGACTCAACAAATCCGATCAAAGATTGTTTCGAAAACGGCGCGGCGGAAGGCGATCAGTGACGCGGTGGCGGTGACGCGGCGACGACCCCGTCGGCACTCGGCACTCACACTGTGAGGGAGTGAGGGTGCGGGCGCGCGCGGTGCACAGGTCTGCTCGCCAGGGCGGCTCGAGTAGGAGTCACCGTCGCCCTCAACCACCGTTATGTAACAAGCTCTGTAGCGCAGCGCGGCTCCGACCCGCGCACCGCTTTTAGGGAAAAGATGAATGAGTAAAGTTTCCTAACGGACGTTAGTCCATGGATCGCGCTCGGTTTCGGATCGGCCCGCGGTTACATAAAGCCCTTCGGCACATGCGCCATCCTACACCACCACCGCATCGCACCTACCCGAACCTTACTCCCTACAACGCCCGCGCCGTTATTTTTAAGGATCGGGCTCCCTAACATTTGTGCGTAGGTAACGCGTATTATGCTTCCGTAACGGAAACAAACACAAAAATATTACTAAAATGGTAAAGATTATAAAATTATCTTATTCGTTAGGTAAATTATTGTGGTAATGCATGCAAATGAATTATTATATATTATACACATTTCAACAAAATAAGATTTATATAAGCAAATACGGTCAGCGCTTGTGATGCCAAGAACTAATTTCACACGTCAGGTGGCTAAACTGCGAACACAAATCATAATTAAATTAATATGACAGACTCGGTGGCGCCGAGAGCAATGAGTTTGCTGTTCGTTAAGAGGTCTCAGGTTCGCGCAATAAAACAAATTTCTATATCATGCACGAAATTCTTATTTCGGTATAAAAGTATTATACGTCGGAAGTTTATTAAAATATTATATTGTCCGTGGTACAGCAAGCCGACTTTTGTGTATTTATTTATACACATGTGATAAGAATTCTCAGCGTAATTAAATTAGTGTAATAGGCTCTTGTTTGTTTTGTTGAATGTTAGTTTTATTTGATTCTTACTGTTTTGTCTGTAACCATACTTTAAAAAACGAATCACGGAAATAGGCTCACAATTTTCTAAAAAATCAGCATAAATTCATAAAAAAAATGCCAACGAATTTAGAACCTCCTCCTTTTTTGGAATTCGGTTAAAATGTATCCTTTCAATTGCCTAGACTGAAGATTCGCGCCTCTGCGAGTGAGGAATGAGAATACACATGTGAACTCCGTGTAACACAGCATGTTCCTTGTTTACAGCTCTTTTATCTCTTACACTTGCACATTAAAGACTTTACAGGACAAGGCTACTTTTACTTTTAAGCACGCCCCTTACCTACCGACAAAATATTGTAGTTTCGAAGACATTATGCAACTAGCTTTGCCGAAAACTTTGCATCAGGGATTTTAGTGTAATTAAGCAAAATATCTTGTTCTGCACAGTATAGCACAAAGTATAATTTAATAATCCGTATTTAAAAAACTCTTCGTATGCCGTCACCCCACTTTTATGTAAAGGCGGTGCAACACACTTTTTAAGCATGTTGCAGAAAATATCGGCTTATTTGATACGACCGACCGCCTGCTTGACGTCATCACTCTCCGGTGGAACCGCCTGCAGAAAATGCGAATTAAATATGATTTACATAAGTACCTACTTTTGCGTGCAGCTTCGCCCATGGGGAATTGTTTATTGGAATAGAAATCGCACTGAGTATACTTCCAGAAAAATATACTATTATTTATTGCTTTCACGTCGCAACTCAACAACTACGATAATGGTACGTAGAACGGACTAGCGCCTATAAAGCCGCGAATCGACTTCGCGCTCCAAGAACACGAACATTGGCCGCGCGTTCCGGCCGCGCGAAATGGCTACCATTTTGGAACGCGCGCCAATGTGTTAGTGTTTGTAGTTGATATCAGTCAAAATATTTGACTCTTGGCGCGGGTGTTCATGGCACGCGCGCCAGGAGAGCGTAATAGATACGCAGCTTTAATATATTTTGACTACCCAGAACCGATAAAATCCGATGAAAACGTAAGATTTGTGCTGGTGGGTAGATTTTAGGTACCATCATCAGCCACATAATGTCCACTGCTGAATATAAGTCCCCCTACAAATTTCCAGACGGACCTTTCAAAAGGGGCTTGCATCCAGTCTTCTGCTACCTTTATCAAGTCGTCTATCCACATATCACCTGCCTTAAGGTACCACCACCGGCATAATATTTACCAGTCCTATATTATATTATACTACCTACTGCTGAGCACGGTCTTCCTCTACTAATGAAAGGGTGTAAGCCAAAGTCCATCACGCTGTTCTAGAATGGATTGGTGGACTTCACAAACATTCTGAATTCATTTGCACAATTCTCAGGTATTTAGGTTTCCTCGCGATCGATGTTTTATTTCATCGTTAAAGTGAATGATAATTTGATTATAAACAATAAAACAACATAGAAGTCCGAGGTGGGTACTACATCGGGTTTTGAACAAGACTATCGTGCACTTCAATAAACAAACGCCATTCATAAAAACAAATTCTCATCACAAAACGTCGCCGTACTTTTGTGTTCAACTTCGACACGATTAATGTTCGAACAAAAATGCCACAGTTGGCTGACTCGATCTATATGAATCAGTTTATATCAATGGTGTATATCAATTAACTGTAGATCCATCTCTTCGTGCGAGTTACCTTCGTAGAGAGGTAGCTATTTCAATTGGCAAGCTGTATGCGAGCACAAAGCCCGTGAAATTACTAGACTCTATAACAATCAAACCCGTCTCGTGTTTCTAAATCTCTATCTAATCAAATTTATGGTAATCCCATAATCGAGAAAAAATGTCACAATTTACTGATGGTAGGACTCTCATATGTAAGAGTTCGTCTGGGTGGGTACCACCGCAATGTCTATTTCTACCGCCAAGCAGCAGTGTGCATGCACTGTTGTGTTTCTGTTTGAATGACATTGTAGCCAGTGGAACTAAGGGACATAACGACTACAATAGGTAGGGCAGAGTAAGAATATTAAATTAATGAATAATAAATACGTAATATACGTAAATTACATAACATAATTAATACTTAATGTAATTACTTAACACTAAATATAATAATTATGCAAATGAATATCTATCAATTGTGCTAAAATAGTAACCAAATAGCCATTTGTGTAATCATTTGTAGTGTTTTAAAATGTATTTATGTATATTATACTAAGTAAAACGCTATAAAAAATATAGGTAGGTCCTCGTGGAGAACACGTCATGTAAGCCTTGCTAAAGTAGTTGGTATAATCCGCCCATTTTGTTTGAACATGGTTGTTGTATGCCGATGTGCAATTGTTTGTACGGTCTGTTCGCAGGTATCAACTACTTAGTTAATTTATCCTCTTAAATATTACATCGAGTGGGAACTTTATGGCATAGTCATGGACAATTTAGTGACTGACCGAACTTCCGGTTTCGGCACATTGGGGCACAAAATTGTTCCCTAATAAAAATAACAGTACTACGATGGAAACATCAATAATAATGTTATATGTGATTTTAAATGAGTTATATTCCAAGTCCATTTACTTACGTACTTAGTTATTAAATCCTATTACATTGATAGGCTAGAAAATATTATGGTACGCCACGGGCACGGCCAACTAGATATAATAAACCACATTGTAAGTACTGCACGGATCAAACATTATTTCGGCTAAGGATATACGGTACGTCCCTCGAAGTCCGCTGGAATTAGTCCGGTCCCGTCATTTAGCCAAGTTAACTTCTACGAAAGCCCTGTACGCATAAGTAAATCGCTATTCTACTCTGTCGGTCAACCCTCTAAATATATTTCACACTAGCTTTTGCCCACGGCTCCGCCCGCTATAAAAAGTTTTTCCGGGACAAAAAGTGGCTTATGTGTTAATCCAGGACCTGATCTACCCGTGTTCCAAATTTCATCGAAATTCGTTCAGTAGTTTAGAAATTCGTTCAGTACAATATTAGTAGGATATGATTAAGTGGGTGCACAAAGTTGCGCCTCTAATATGTTGCCTACCCCTTCGGGGATAAAAAGACGTGCATGTATATGTGTGTGTGTGTATTCTGTACTGTGTACTGTGTCAGTACTCAGTATTCTGTGCTGCTACATCTATCATCCAAATAGGTGACACCATTTTGTCCAATATTGACGAGTAAAGCCAAGCAACAGATTGCAAACATTACTGTAGTCGAGTTTAAATTATAAGGCGATTAATAAAATTAATATAATATGTAAGTAGCTATATACCTACAAAAACCTACCTTTTTAACTACAAGAAAATAAAAGCCACGCGTGCAACCCAAGGCACAGACACAGTAAAATTATCTATACAGTATAGTAACTCGGTCCTGTCCTTGAAATCATTACCTACAGCCGCGCGGTACGTTAACGCGCAATAAGGCTGTCTACCTGCAGTATTTCAATTTCAACTATCTAATGTGTTAGGCTCGCCCCCTAACACATCATGAGAAAGAATAAGGCGAAAAGTGGGTGTACAAGATTGCCCATACACTGTAGCAACACCGTCCAGAACTTTGAATTACAAAGTATGTTAAGTCTCATAGTACCCAGTAATTATACTAAGCACCTATAAGGCAAGCGAATCTACTTAATGTGCACAAATTGAAATCGCAGGCAACGTAATTGAGCTTTTTGGAATTAAATTTACACAAATTAAATTTTTCAGATCATGGATTCGAACCCAGAACTTTATATCTCACAGCCCAAATATGCTGACACTAGACCAACGAAGCATTTAATTGCACATGTACGTGAAAGATTTTACTTTCATTGAAATATGAATTTTACGCGTTTATTTACCAATCGTTATTGAAAACAGTGATTGCGATGATTATTGCTCTTCTTAGCTGCCTAAGAAGCGCTTCGTTAGCTCATTTAATAAAACATCGAGTACATAGGCCCTATGGTCTATTTTGCAAATAATCGCACTTACAACAAAATAATAAATAATTTTTGTTCATGACAATATTTGTTATCCTAAGATAGATAACATATCCAAAGCAAATATTGCAGAGCATTATTTTTTTTAGGCTACCTAAATAGACACATAGCTCTGATTGTTTTCGCGACACGTGGGAACACCCCTTACTAATGTAATAGCACAAGTAAAAAAATTGGCTTGAGTATTTCTTTGTCATCAACACAGAGCGACTTTATTTGAATCTTTCTTGCGCATGACATTTTGTAACAATGCATTATTATCATGATTGCCTCGGTGGCGTAGTTGTGTTACAGTACGACTGCAATGCTGAGGTCTCGGGTTCGATCCCCGGGTCGGGTAAAGTGATATTGAGTTTTTCAATTCAGTGTCAGCCCGGAGTCTGGAATTTGTGCCCGATATGGCGATAGGCTCGCTCCCTATCACATCATGGGACGGAATAACGGCGAAAAGTGGGTGCACTTGATGCGCCTCTGCCTACCCCTTCGGGGATAACAGGCCTGAGTGTGTGTGTGTGTGTGTGTGTGTGTGTGTGTGTGTGTGTGTGTGTGTGTGTGTGTGTGTGAGTGTGTGCATTATCATCATCATCATCATCAGCCACATGACGTCCACTGCTGAACATAGGCCTCCCCCAAGATTTCCAGACGGACTCATGAAAAGCGGCCTGAATCCAGCGCGTCCCTGCGGCCTTTACCAAGTCATCGGTCCACCTTGCAGGTGGACGGCCGACGCTGCGCTTGCCAGTACGTGGTCTCCAATCCAGAACTTTTTTGCCCCATCTTCCGTCAGTTTTTCGAACTGCGTGCCCTGCCCATTGACACTTCAGCTTGCTTATCCGTTGGGCTATGTTAGTGACTTTCGTTCTTCTACGGATCTCTTCATTTCTGATTTGATGCCGTAGAGAAGCACCTACCATAGCCCTTTCCATAGCTCGCTGAGTGACCGTGAGGCGTCGTAGGCGGCCCATAGTCAGAGGCCACGTCTCAGTGCCGAATGTCATCACTGGTAACACACATTGAATGAAGACTTTTGTATTCAGGCACTGAGGTATTATGGACGAGAAGACCTTGCTTAGTTTCCCGAACGCTGCCCATCCGAGCTGGATTCGCCGATTGACCTCTTACAATGCATTATGCAATGAACAAAATATATGATATTTGATCAATTTTAATATTTTACAGAGCAAACTTGGGGTATCCTCAAGCATGCCGCGCGGCCACAGCGCGAGGACAGCGTTGCAGCGGCGACAGAAAGAAAACACGCACAACTGCTACGCTACAGCCACGCTGATTTATAAACCTAATAAAGCTTTTGCTGCCTCGGTGGCGTAGTTGTATTAAGGTACGACTACAATGCTGAGGTCTCGGGTTCGAATCCCGGGTCGGGCAAAGTGATATTGAGTTTTTCTATTCAGTATCAGCTCGAAGTCTGGACTTTGTGCCCGATATGGCGATAGGCTCGCCCTCTATCACATCATGGGACGGAATAACGGCGAAAAGTGGGTGCACTAGTTGCGCCTCTGCCTACCCCTTCGGGGATAACAGGCGTGAGTGCATGTGTATGTAAAGCTTTTGCTCTCGGCTCTTCCTGCGTAAAAAAGTTTTCTGGGAGAAAACTCCCGCTATAATATTATGTTTCCTGGGATAAAAAGTGGCCTATGTCCTGTCTCAGGATCAAGACTATAATATGTGTACCGTAAAATATTCCTAATTTTCTCTTATAGGGTTAATTATGCTCCAATTTCCTAAAATGTTTTAACTCTTACTATGTCCAAATCGTTGCAACATTTCTTTTAATTGTGAACGCACCCGAAACATTTTACTTATAAGTGGAACACTGAACTGGCAAATTATCCATTCGCCATTTTTTTTTTGATGTCAGGTGCAGTTGTAGGGCAAACATCAAAAGTTATGTTTTTTTTTAATACGAAAAAGTCACTTCCATCTTGAAATCTGCATGGCGCATTAAGGTAATTATGTTCTAATGTTATTATGTATATAATTAGGTAAACGAATATGTAAATATTTCATGGAATTGCTGAGTTGGTCATAATTTAACCACACCTTTTGGCGTGCTCATATTTTTTTTCGTACTATGGGGTAACTTTGCACCTGGGGTAAACCCAAAAATAAGCCTTTAAAAAGTAAATACTAGTTTATTCATGGTAAGTGGTTATTAATACATTTTTATCTAGGAAATTGTTACCTATTTATTTTCAGCAAAGATGCTAAGAAACTATATAAAAACATATAGGGTCGAAAAATTACAGCTCCGAAACTCTAAAACAATGTTTGGCTTCCATAGGAAATAAAGAATTAACGCAAAGAAAAGCCAGTGACAAGTATGGCATTCCACGCAGAACCATTATTAATCAGCTCCTCATCCTACTCCTACGAACTAAATTGCCATCTCGACCTCCAGGCTCTCCAACAACATTTTCAAGTGAAGAAGAAGCCTTATTTGTCAACTGCAACTTTGTAACCAAAGTTACTATTTAAGTTAGCAGTGCCTATTATAATTTAAGAATATAAAAAAGCCAATGAAACAAAGTGATTTTGTAACTTAATTTAAGAATGTAACATTAAAAACACGGTTTGTTTTAATTTTTACCCAATTTTCGCTAATTAATACTATCAAAAATAGTAAAGCGTAATAGCACTGGAGCATAGTTTGAATAAGGAAAGCATAACTATGCTCAAAAAGCTTCTTCAATAGAGATTCCTTGTGAAATATGCCCAGGAGCAAAGTTACCCATGACCATGGGTAATTTTGCGCCTTATTAATAGTTTTATACATGTAATGAAATACTTAATTACGCTGATTTAAGTTTAAAAATATGTTAGATAACATGTTATTCTTTAAATTAATACATCTGGGTATATTTCACAAATAATAGTTTAAACAGTATTCATAATTCCCTTTATTTGGAGCAAATATTGGAGCAAAGTAGGACCATTTTACAGTACCTAATTTCATTTAAATCGGTTCAGTGGTTTTAGCGTGAAAGCGCTACAGACAGAAAAATAGACAGAAAGACAGACACAGTTACTTTCGCATTTATAATACTAGTAGTTCTTATCACACTGGCGAATTGTAAGCGACTTCAAAGCGCGGCGGTGTGAATTCGCAATGGACGCGCAGCGAACACACCGCGGATACGCAACGTACCAACCAACCAACCAACCACCAACAACCAACCAACCAACCACCAACAACCAACCAACCTTATTTTGTACACTCTATACTCTAGATAAAACCATTTTTCCCTAAACATTTCTGATCAATTTAATTTATAAATACTTATTTTATGAAAATTAATATTTGTTTGCCATTAGAACGCGCAAAATTATAATTTTAAGGGCTATCGCGTTTAAATTCACCGCTTAAGGCTCTGTAGGTCGGACAATCTAAGCTGGCCGGTATGACAATTTATTGGCAGTTCACGGAATACTGGTGTAGCGTGAGGTCTCTGCAATATCAAATGCTTCTGTTTGTGAGCTCTTAACGCAAGTCTAATTAATTAATGTAAATATTTTGCAACTTTTTATTAATTATTAAGATACGACTCAATGAATTGACAGCGTTTGTGAACACTGTCAACTAAGATTATTCAAACCAAAATAAAATATTCAAATTGAAATCTAGATTCTATGTTTTCAGTGAATTTAATAAAGATGACAGATATTAACACATCTGGGTTTTTCTTTTAAACCAGTCCAATGTTTTGATGCGCAGATTAGGATGCGGAAAACTAAAAACTGTTAAATTGCCAAGTCTTGTATCAGATACAATTTGTCGAAACCACAATAGAGCAACACTCCAAGAATGAAAGAATATAATATCACGATGCCCCATTTAACACAGTAATACTGAAATTAAATACCTACTTTAAACATTTTATACATCTACCATATTTATAAAATGATTTTCCTTGTCCTCGGATTTTAAATGGCATTCAACATTGCAAGACAAAACACTGAGTATGTGTAATATGCATATACACTCACGCCTATTATCCCTGAAGGGGTAGGCAGAGGCGCAACTAGTGCACCCACTTTTCGTCATTATTCCGTCCCATGATGTGATAGGAGACTAGCCTATCGCCATATCGGGCACAAATCCCAGACTCCGAGCTGATAATGGATGGAAAAACTCAACATCACTATGCCCGACCCGGGGATCGAATCCGAGACCTTAGCATTGCCGTTGTACCATAATACAACTAAGTACGCCACCGAGGCAGTCAATATTCACAGTGAATATGTGTAACTGAATTAGTATAGCGGAATATATTAGGAATATTCAGGAAAGGTTTACATAAATATCATCTACATAAACTGATGTTTACTAAACGATATAAGTATACAAAGTGAATAAATGAAAGGACATTCAAACGCCGTGTACGGATCTTACAATCGAATTTTAATTATCGAGTAAAATTTACAACACATTTTGTATAAATGTCATTTATAATAAATTACTAAACAAGTAGCAAGCTATGTCCACACTCAAGCGCTTTTCTATGCGTCTTCAAGGTGGAAAGTTTCAATGGGTCTTGAAGCTGAACAAATTCAAAATTTCAAATTGCCTACATACTTTTGTGTTCTTACTAATCTTTTTTTTTCTCTTCACAAAAATAAAAGAGATTTGTTTTAGTTCATACGAAAAAATTGTTTTTTCAGTTTAACGTAACGCGTATGTAGGCGATATGAAATTTTGAATTTGTACACATATTTATGCTGCTGACTATACATATAGATATAATTAAAATTGAGCGAAAGGAAACTCCAATATATTTTTGAAAGTACTTAGTTGTTTAAAAACGTTCCACCTGTATATTCGTGTATAGATTGAATGTAATGTACGCAGTTCATGTACATGTGACGTATATTTAAAATTTGCCACACGCGATTGAGACATTCAAGAGGATTATAGATAAAATATAAATTCAGTTTTACACTAAAAGTGCGAATCAATTAAACCTTTTCGCGTTCTTAATTACGCATTTATGCGGAACTTTTAAGTAGACTAATACATCGCCAGGTAGAGAAAATAGCACAAGTGCATACGCGACTTTCATTAGCCAGCATAAGTGTCGACTTGCGAGGAAATCATATCTCGCCAGTCAATACTCTATCTGGATTATGTACCCCACACCACTTAGCATCAAGTGTAGTCGCGTCACTTTGCTGTCCCATATCATACCAGCCCTGTATTATATACTGCCCACTGCTGAGCACGGGCCCTCCTACTAGTGAGAGGGTTGACGCTTTAGTCCATCATGCTGGCCTAGTGCGGGTTGGTAGCCTTCACATACCTTCGAATTATTATAGAGAACTCCTTAGGTATGCAGGTTTCCTCACGATGTTTTCCTTCACCGTTAAAGCGAGCGTCAATTACTTTTTTTAGAAATATCAGAGGTGCGTGCTCTTAGATATTGAACCTGCGCACATTCGTCTCAGCAGTCCGTTCCACTCCAAACTAGGCTAACGCCGCTTTTGCTATGCCCGTATGAAAATATAGAAAATGTAACCTACGTACGTGTACCACAGTACAGAATATATTGTTGTGATGAGCAGTAAGAACGTTAACCACTAAAACTAGGCACATAAAGCTTTTAGAGGTATACACTCAGTTTTTTAACATATTTTGACCTCAGATTTGAAGAATACGCGGAAAAAGGAATATTGTGGGCAATTTTTACAAAAACGTTTTAAACTCTATATTGTCTCATCCGCCTTGGCAATGTTTGCATGCATTAGAAATACACGAAGCCCATCGCGCTTCAGTCTAGACATAGCAATAAAGCTACATGCAGGGTCATTTTGACATTGCGATAATAAATGAAACCACAAATATGAAAATTACACTTTCCATTAAGTTATTTTAACCGTAGGTGTAAAATAAAAAAGTGTAAATTTCGAACAAAATAAATATCATTAAAATGTAACTAAGTTTACACGCCCTAATGCCACTGCTCTAGAAGAATTCGTCGCAGCAGCAACATTAAACTTTCAGTCAGAAATACACTTCCGCACACACCATATTCGCAATAAACTACAAAATGATGAAAAAATTGGAGCAATACAACGTATAACAATCGGCATTTTTGGCGAAAGTATTCATTATTCATTTATAATTTTTAGCATAATGTTAGCAGAGGTATAGATGAATATGTGGTTTCATTTAGCAATGCAATGTAAAAATCACCCTGTAGACTTAACATGGAAGGCCATTCTGAAATCACTAGGACACTTTATAATATTAGAATAAATTGTATGTGTACGACTATCGGTGAAAATGCGTATATGCACAAATAAAATTGACATTAAATATGGTCAGAATTTGCCTTTAATACGCATGGCCACTTGACCACAAATAACATAAGCATCGTAGCAAATAATAGTAACCACTCTGACATTATATACAGCCTCAATTTAAATAAACGACTTCGATAATATAATTATTATGCTACAAGAAATAACTAGTTTTGTTAGCACAAATACAGTCAGGAAAAGATGTTCATCAATTTTGCGGTACAACGCACTTAAAGAACATACAAACATTGTGCGTAATTTGAATACTGCTTGAATATTACACTGGGACTCTCGTACAAGAACAATATATTTCGCGAAATCACTTCAGTGCACTTGAATATGTTTATTAGATATACAATACTGAACCACAAATCTATATGTATTATGCAGTCGCCTTTACATTCCATCTCAAACTTTACGACCTTCACTCAAAATATTCAAATAACACCAAATCAACATGAACAATAAACACTCCGGAATGTTTTAGGTGTATTGCATTATGAACAACTGAAGGAAATCTGTACGATGTTTAAGTAGACACTTAAGTTTGAGTATAATTATAAAATACTAGTTCTTCCCGCGGTTTTGCCCGAGCGGATGTGTATATCTTACTTTATTTATATTGTAAGCGTAGTGCTATCGGTACAAAATTTGCTATGTCGCCCTCCAGTGGCGAATTATAGTATAATGTATAGCACATTTATATAATATACAATATTATGCAAATACAGTATGTAATACGATCGCACGATCACCGAAACTAGTACTAAGCAGAACATGATTTTTCATTGCACAAATTATTTCTATGTTTCAATTGATATTCAACTTTAGTTAGTTACTATAAAGATCAACTTTATAATTTAGCTATATTTAAGGTTTTTTCTCAAACGGGGCAATTGTACTTAAATAGTTTTAAGGCACGGAGGTCCTCTCGGCTTGTTTTCGTGGTTCCCCAAACGTGTGACAATATACAGGATATATATAATAATATATATGGGTGTCATGCATAACAAAACGTAATCTGAATGTGATTTGAAATAATCAATATCAGTTTCCATGGAGTAAATAGTTTTAAAACCGCCAAACGCATGTTTTGAACATAAAATAAATATAATTGTAAACAAAACATACGACATAAAACTACCTCTAGCACGAATTTACGCGCTATATCGTTAACAGCAACTTTATAGCCCCTAGACACCTAATGCCCAATATTTTTCTTCATATTAATTCTGTCAACTACCTGAGATTTGCGTAAGCGCGGTACTGCATTACGGTTGTCCGTGCCAACATCATTGAGTTTTCGTAGCCATAGAAATTAGAAACACTATTTTCATTGGGTGCATCACTTGTGATGTAATGCTAAACAACTAAGCAGTAGAGATAGCGTAAAATGTAGCGTAAAATTAAGTCAGAATGAAATTCAAATATAGTTTGACAGTAACAGGCCTCAATGCTAAAATTTTAAATAAGTACATAATGGCCGATATAAGATGAATTTCGTTAATTTTTAAAAATGAATTGATGAAATCAAATTATTGACATAAATATGAAAAGTGATCCTATTTTTCTGAAAACCCGAAGTCTGTTTGTTTTTATAACACCACTGTTTTGGGCAAAGGGCGATTATATTTATTAACTCGATAATGTGTTTACGGCTCACAATTGACAACATTTAATATTTTCAATATACTCAAATGTTTATACTATACTTGATCTAAAATTATGAGACCCATATTTTTTGCATAATTCAGATATTTTCATTCATAATTTTAACATTGTTTCATTCATTCATTAATTGAATTTTGTTTTATTCTAAAACGTCGTAAGCACCAAATGACGTCAAACATACGGCTCAAGACGTAATAGCCTTTGCTTTGCAATACAAAAAAGCTGACAAGTGATAGCTCAACTACAATAGTTTCTGTAATCTGTCATCCAGACCGTATGTGTGACGTCATCAATCATTTTTCAGTTTTTATTTTTTTTCTCCAAAATTAAGTATTAAAAAAATATTTAAAAAACCGATCGCCTTTTATTCGACGTCTACAGGCTATAGACTCGCTGATCGTTAACGTTATGGTTTTGTACAATATTTTTTTTGTATGAAAATTCTGACAGCGCGTAAGCATATTTGCTACTCAAATACATCAATGAACTGGGCATATGTAATTTTCGAATAGTAAATCATGTAAGAATGGTAACAGCGAACTCAAAATGTATGGTAATCGGTACCACGAATATCCTTTTTCACGTACGATATTGTCCAAGGACAATATACTTAAACATTAACCCACTCGATAAGAACACTATACTATAATGCGTAAATTCATGCTAGAGGTACTGATTTCTATAACGTGTTACACAATAAGAATACAATTAAAATACGTTCTCATTTTTAAATGCGTCTTATTTATATTTGTAACCTTACAAATATAAACTCACTTTTAATACATCTTTTCTTAGTTTATGGACAGTCTTACACGTAGTTATGTCAAGTAATTGCTATTTATATAGTAATCGTTAAGGCTTTGTCATTTTGCTTAATGCATTGATAAAATTCCTAAGATAAATTTAATTACCTAATAGTTTGTCTGCGGTAATCGCAGATCTATCTTCAAAAATTCGTTGTCTGTCGAGGACGTAGATCTGCATAAAGTCATGGCTATTCAAAAATGCACTAAATATTATATCTATAGTATTCTATAGGTGTATTTAATCCCAAACATTGTAAATCATATATAGATTCGTAAAATTTACGTGCGTGATAAAGAATTAATAAATCGCACCTTTAGAAAGAAAACGACACAATGCAAAAAAAAATTGAGTTGTCATTTTTAAATGACTAAAAACTAGTGCCTTATTTATAAAAATATAATAAAAAAGGGACCGATCTAAAATTTTTGTCCTTTTCCTGTTGGAATATGGCTGTGTTTGAACTATTGTTGTATCGAGAACTTCGTTTTAAGTAATTTTATGACGATAACTCAATTTTCTATATTTTTGAATTGTGTCGTTTTCATCCTAAAGGTGCGAAATATAGAATTGAAAAAGTGATCGCACATATTTAATTATGTCGTTTTTTTAAAGCCATTCGAATATATTGAACCTGTCGAGGTATGCTCGCGTTCATACTCACCAACTACGTTCTTAAAGCAAACCTTACGTCACTACTTACTAAATAAATTATCTGCATTATAATAAACTATATATACAAAGAATATTTGTAAATGAAAACACTTGTAAATATAAATTAATATTACAATCAATGATGGTTACTCCGCGACGCCTCGGCGTCCTGCCGCGTTATATTAAACGCTTCGGTTTTTAGGAAATCCACCGTTTTGTAAGCGGAGTCGGCATCCACCGTCGAATACGACTTGCTGTGTGCAATGTCCACCTGCTTGCGAGGCACATCGTAAGACTGAAATAAAAATAAATAAAATAAAATAGCCTTTATTTCCCAATTCACAATAAAATATATAGAAGTAATTTTTAAAGTAGATTGATGTATTATTAAAATTATATATTATGTAAAATTTATATTATTTTGCACACAAAAAAAATGTTGTGTGACCAAAAGACTGGAATAGGAATTTATATTACAAACCAGGCATTATGCTCCTCCCACAAAAGAACATAGTCAAAGTTACTCAATCCTATAGAAACCTACTGTCTCCATTTGCTAACGTACTTTAGAATGGTCTTAAAAAATTATGATCAATGCTACAGTAACCTACCATCGCCCTTTACTAACTTTAGAACGGTATTAAAAACTTATGATTACTGCATTTTTGAATAACGTAATATGCTTTCACTGGCATAGCTATAGCAGTTAGAACTGCATGAAATGACGTTACAAGTAACGATATTACAAGTTCACAAATCTATTTGGTATAGAATAATATGAATACTAAATGACGCCTTAATGCAAATGAGACCAAAATTAGCTGAATTATCGTGTTAAAAACATGTGAATTGTTATCAATTTACCTTTGCTGGTGAAGTGTGCAGATCTAAATCCAAATATTGCAAAACATCTGGTTTCATCTCGTCACTCCGACACATTTGTAAATTGGTCTGTGGCAAAAAAAACAACTATATTACAGCAATTTTTTAGGGTACTCAAAAAGGATATTTCGATACATCGATGAGAAAGTTATATCAATAATACTTATCCTACTATCCTACTAATATTATAAAGGCGAAAGTTTGTAAGATGTATGGATGTCTGGATGTATGGATGTTTGTTACTCTTTCACGCAAAAAGTACTGAACGGATTTCGATCAAATTTGGCACAACGGTAGATAATGTCCTGGATTAACACATAGGCTACATTTTATCCCGGGAAAATAAAAAGCGCGACTTTAATGCCAGAAAAACTTTTTGACGCGGGCGGAGCCGCGGGCAAAATCTAGTGAGTCAATATATATGTTTTACAATAGTTTTCTTATTTGTTTGTAATGTACAAAGAACATTACCTGTCCACTGAGATGGTTTATGTGTCCTATGCTGTGGCTGGAATGTCGCGGTTTGGACGCGCGGTCTACCGCGGGCGGTAACGATGGAAGGTTGCAATACTGCATTGACTGCAACAAAAAAAAATAATTATATTTTAGAGTCTCTGTCTAACTACCGTGCGACATTCATGTCTTTGAGGTTATGTTGTGAGATAATTAAATAAATTTAAAAATTTAAGTGCTATTAAGTGTTACTTCTACTGGATTAGTTTATTGAGTGTTGTATATGTGTATATAAGTTTAATATATTAAAAGACAAAACTATATATTCATCGTTTTTTGTTTTGTATGGTGGTAAGTTTTGTTTGTGTCTCGACGAGTGTATTGTCGTGTGTTTGTCACCTTCTGTTAATTGTTTTGTGTTAATTGTGCTTAAAGGATGGAGTTTGATATAACTGATCGTAGACCAGAACCCGACCCTCCACCGGATAGTGATAGAAATTTTGTACTGGCTGCACATAATGTGACTATTGGGAACATAAGTAACCAGAATGTTTTCACACCTTCCCCGTCCCCTTCTCCCTCCACAGCATCATATGTAGCCTCATATATTACTTCAGCAGCCCCTAGTATACCTTATACTAGTTCAAAAAAATTAAACTCTATAAAAATAATTAAAAAAAACAGTCCAATTTCAAAGAAAAAAATAGTATCTAATAATTCATCATCTCAGTTACAAAAGGCTTTATCAAATTCCAATTTGAATATAGATACAGTAATTATAAATCCAGATAAATCTTCTACTGCTTCATCTTTAGGTTCTTCCAATATGGAAACTTCCCCATCTCAGACGGTTGGCCAGGGTCATCCGCTCACAAGGTCACTATACGCCAGTGGTGACTGTGGGCCATTTATCGTATATGTGGAGCTAGCTGAGGCCTCTCCAACCAATGGGTCCACCTTACACCCGATCAAATTTGGAGCTTTCCTTTATAAAAATAAACTGTCTTGTATTTTGCAGGATGGAATTAAAAAAATTGGTCGCAATAGACTTTCTATATCTTTTAAATCTGCAAAGGATGCCAACAATTTTATAGATAATCCTATCTTTCCCCAAAACAAATATAAAGTTTATATCCCCTCTCATAACATATCCCGCATTGGATTAGTAAGAGGAATACCGGTTGAGTGGACACATGACGAAATAGTTGAATTAGTTCAACTTCCACCAGAATCAGGTAAGATAATCAAAACTCGTAGGCTTAGTAGAAAAATTTCTTCTCCTGAGGGTCCTAGTTGGCTACCAACCCAGACTGTTGTGTTTACGTTTGACGGTCAAGTGCTGCCCAAAGAAATTTATTGCTGCTACACACTGTTACATGTCGAACAATATGTCTACCCAACAATTCAATGCTACAATTGCTGTAGGTTTGGGCATACTCGTGCACAGTGCAGGTCTAAACCCAGGTGTTACAAATGCACAGAAAATCATGCTGGGGAATCTTGCACGGTGGAAGAGTCTGATGCTGTTTGCGTTTTTTGTGTAGGACATCATTTTTCCACCAATAAAATTTGCTTGGAGCATAGTAGACAAGCAAATATTAAAAAATTTATGTCTTCTCACAACGTTTCTTATCAAGAAGCAATGTCCAAGTTTCCTGTGATTCATAAGTCTTACGCGAATGTATTGTCATCCTCACCAAATCCACCCCCTCCTAAAGTTACTTCCTATTCCATATCTGACAGTCAATCTTTTCCTACTAAGTCCTATCGTAAAACTGTTTTTCTTAAACCCTCTTCAAGACCTTCTTTTCCTAAATCATACGATCAAATGGCACACCGAGAATTGTTAAAATCTTATGAAATCCCCACACCTAGTAATGGCTGTGCTCTTGTTAATAATCAAGATAATCCTAACCCATCAAATGAACATGTATCGAAGGAAGTTTTATCGTCTGATTCAATTCAAAATTTAATATCCTCTTTAATTAAAGTAATTACTGACTCTAATATACCGAACCACGTAGCGTGTAATATTATTCAGACCATAACTCTATCAATCTTTAATCTTTTAAAAAATGGATCAAATTCTTCAGTGGAATTGTAGAAGTTTAAATAAAAATAAAACCGACCTTTATTTTCTTTTAAATAAACACAAACCTTTTATTTGCGCTATTTCCGAAACGTGGTTAAAACCACATTCTACTTATAGGATTCCTGGGTATACACTTCTCCGGGATGATAGAAGTGATGGGTGGGGCGGTGCAGCCCTTTTTATTAAAAATAACCTTAGTTTTAATCAACATTCTGTTGTAAATAATAGCAACCTTATTCAATTTGTATCTCTACGCTTTAATAACATTTCTTTTATCTCAGTCTATATTTCACGACGGGATAATTCGGTTGTCCCCATATTACGTAGCTTTTTGTCCTCTATTCCCCCTCCTATTATTTTAATGGGAGATTTTAATTGCCACAACCAGATCTGGGGAGCTCCCAATAATGACTCTTTTGGTATAAAACTTTTAGATATTTTGGACGAATTTGATTTATGTGTACTAAATGATGGATCCCCTACTCGCCGCACTCCTCCCAACATTCAACCTAGTTTTGTTGACATCTCTTTTTGTTCTCCCTGTTTAGCCAGCTTATTATCGTGGTCTTGTCTTCCTTTCTCTCATGGTTCAGACCATTTTCCTATCCTAATTTCATTTCCTTCTCAAAATATTAATGTTCCTATCCTTCCTCCACTTTTACCTTTTATTATTGATCCCACTAAATGGGGTCTTTATGCTGCTCTACTTGAAGAGAAAATTGATCTACTTCCTGTACCTAACCTAATTAACATTAAAGAGTGTTGTGAGGGAATAAAAGACTCCATACTTACGTCTGCAGAGACTATATTCAATAAAAAGAATATTGTCTTAGGCAGAATTCCTTCCCCCCCCTGGTGGGACTTAGATTGTACTAAAGCTATTAAAAGGCGATACGAGGCAGAGTCAATCTGTACGACTGACATCAACCTTGATTCTTTTCTAAACTATCGTAATGTGTGTGCCGCTACAAAGAGAACTTTAAACAACAAAAAACGACAAGGCTGGCGTTCATTTTGCTCATCTCTATCGCCTGACACCCCCTCGTCTCTGGTTTGGAAAAGAATTAAGCATTACAGATTGTCTCGTAAAGTTCATACTCCGTCTTACTACTCAACAAACTGGGTAGATGATTTTTTAGACCGGTTAGCTCCCCCTTCAGTTCCTAATTTGTCCCAAATCCCCTATTTATATTCATACCAGGCTAATTCTTCTACTTTAGATTCGCCTTTTACGTTTCTCGAGTTAAAATCAGTACTGAGTCATATCAAGGACTCCTCCCCTGGACCTGATGGTATACCCTATTCCTTTCTCTCAAAGTCCAAGGATAGTTTTCTAAATTATTTCTTAAAATTAATAAATTTGATTATTGATAGTGGTGTTATTCCTGAGAACTGGAAACACCAATTAATTATTCCTATTCCAAAACCAGGGAAGGACCCTAGTTTTTCTGAATCTTATCGCCCTATTGCTCTTTCATCTACCATTCCAAAAATAGTGGAACACCTAATAAAAAATAGATTGGAATGGTTCCTGGAGCACCATTCTCTACTAGCTAATACTCAATATGGGTTCAGGAGGGGCCGTAGTATTTCTGATAATCATGCTATTTTCACCACTGATATCCATCTGTCATTCAGTCAAAACAAGTCAGTGGTGGCTGGCTTCCTGGATGTCTCAGCGGCATACGATAATGTTAATCTTTGGGTCCTTAGGAACAAATTAGTTCAGCTAAGGTTTCCTAACAAGATAACAGATTTTATTTTTAACCTTTTATCAGGTAGGACTATATCACTGAGGTATCCGGGAGTTCAGCTTGCCACTAGAACAGTATGGAAGGGTTTACCCCAAGGTTCTGTACTCAGCCCTCTGCTGTATGATGTTTACACTGCCGATATGGATCATAACATACCGGATGTGTGTAATGTCTTACAGTATGCTGATGACCTACTTATTTACTCTGCTAGTTATTCTATCAGCTTAGCAAGGGATAATATTGAAAGTGGTATGACTGTTCTATCCTCTTGGCTTAGTGACAACTATTTGGACCTATCAGCCTCTAAGAGTGTAGTGGTTGTCTTCTCTCGAAAACGCCAGATCCCCCATATAAATATTCAGTGCAATGGGACTCCAATTCCTGTAAGGAAAGAGGTAAAATTTTTAGGTAAAATATTTGACAGTAGAATGAATGGTGTAGCCCACATAGACCATATTGTTAAAAAGTGTGAGAGCAGTATAAATATTATGAGATGTTTAAGAGGTGTCTGGTGGGGAGCTCATCCATACTCTCTTAGATTAATATACAATGCAATTGTAAGGAGTCACTTGGATTTTGCCTCCCATTTACTGTCTCCTTGCAATAAAACAGCATTAAGGAAGTTAGAGTTGACTCAAAATAAAGCTCTAAGGATAGTTGTTGGCGCTATGAAAAGCTCACCAACTAATGCCTACCAGGTTGAGTGTTCTGATCCCCCTCTTAATCTTAGGCGACAATATCTCTCTGACAGATATATTTATAAAATTTGTCATTATTCCTCTCATCCTCTTTTTTCCAAACTTAGAATATTAAATTCATATATTGCTTCTAAACCATACTGGTCCCACAAAATTTTACCTTGTTTAATTGTAAGTCTCAGGAGGCTAGAGAGTATACACTGTCCTATTAAAAAATACCAAATTCATCCAGCTTTTGCAGTTCAGTATAGCTCAAAAATTACACTACCTTTAGTGGAGTTATCACTTAAAATTACTAAACAATCCCCTGATGCTGAAACTAAATTGAATGAAATTATAAAAAGACGCTGGCCTTTGGCTGATATTTTCTTTACGGATGCATCTAAATTAAGCAAACAAGGTTCTGTTGGTGTTGCTTTTTTACATATGAATTCTAATTTATCTTTCTCATATAAACTACCACATTATTCTTCAGTTTTTTCAGGTGAATGTTTAGCTATTCGGGAATGTATCAAATACATTAAACAGAACAATATTGCTTGTTCTGTTATCTTTTCAGACTCAAAAAGTTGTGTCCAGGCTCTCATCAGTAATCCATTTGCCAAAAACTGTGTTCACCCTATTTCTTTGGAAATAATAGATTTAATTAAATTGTGTAATGAGCAACATCTTCAAGTTACAGTGGCTTGGATCCCAAGCCATATAGGTATAATTGGTAATGAGCAGGTTGATCAATTAGCTAAACACGCTATTGATCACGGTAAAGAAGACTACTTTTCAGTTTATGCTTGTGATCTGATTGCCCTGGCCAAACATGATCTGGAAATGGCTTGGAATACATCTTGGAGGAACTCTAGTTCCCAAAAAGGGGGATGGTTATACAATATACAATCGCATATTACTTTTAGACCATGGTTCTCCAAATTGCGCCTCAGTAAACATATTTCGGCCACAATTTCTCGGTTGAGGATTGGTCATTGCTCTTCACCCGTTCACTTATGTAAATTACATGTTAGAGACTCTTCTTTATGTGAGTGTGGCCTTGACGAAGGATCCGTGACCCATATACTATTTAAGTGTCCTCGTTTCTCATCTCCTTCTCTCTTTGACATTTTGGTAGATCGGGGGGCCCCTCTCCCTGTTAATGTTTCATCTCTCCTAAGCCTAGGTAACAAACCATCTTTGAAAGCACTTGTTTCATTCTTAACAATATATACTATAAAATTATAACTGAAATTAACCTTATGTGTTTGCATGCATTATATAATGTCCTTCGTATTAGTAACACCTTTATTTGTTATCTACCGTAATGTCTATAAATTATTTTGATCATTGGTTATCTGTCTTAAATTTTCTCAACTAAAAAAAAAATTTTTTCTTTACTAAAAGAGTAAAATTGGTAGGTACACATGAATGCGTCACAATCACTTGACAGCTGACAGTTGACTTGACACTGGCAGTAATATTCCTCAATTTAGAGGAACCAGTTGCCATTTATAAAAAAAAAAAAAAAAAAAAAAAATTATATTTTAAGAGTAAGCTTGGCGGCCGTGTAGACCAGACAAAAAGCAGCCTACAAATTAGTAGGATAATGTTGCCGTTTATTTATATACAATTTTCTGATAAGGTGTAGTGCAGATGTTCAAATAAATAAAATAATACAATTTATAATTATTATTGGTTTAATCTAACATTAACTTAGCGAGGATATTAGAAAAACAGGGATGAAAAGGATACTAGACCAATCTTTTTTATTTAAACGTGAAGCTAGCTTAGCAAAAACACCTCAGATAATCACAATTTAGACACAATAATTTCTATTGGAGAAATTTTTAACGAGACTAAGAACCACAATGAGACTACGCGCTAAATTACATAACAGTAAATTGAAAGTGACGGTGGAACCCCATGGAACTACCACAGAACTAGTAGTAATGAGTTCTTTATCCTGAGACTGAATAAATTCAGTAATCTCTTAAGACATTCATGTAATTACATTGGCGACAATACCCTTCAAAACCGGAATAGACACAGACATACCGTAGCCGACGAGAGACCTACCTCCATTGTGAATATTATTACGCTAAAAGTAAGTACTCAAATATAGTAGGGCCAATTTAATAGATCACATTTGACACGTCAGTTATAGCTAAATAAACGCAAATGGGAACCAACCCACACCAAAATATTTTCTACAAGTTGATGTTAAACCAAAAAAAAAATTACGACTTCATAGTTGGTTGATATAAACTGTTTGGCATTAAATTTTATAAAATAAGAGCTAAAATATTTGCGCAATTAACTCTATATGAACACGATAAATCTCTTGAGACTTATTTATGACTAAGTCTAATTTTATGGGGCTGTGGGTTGGTTGTTGTAATTCTACTATTACAGATTTTATCACAGTTTTTTATTTTATTTTTCTCCCGACGTTTAGAAGGCTTTGCAATATATCGTAGTCACGGGGCGGACTAAGGTGATGGTGGTCCGAAAAGTTAGTGTTACAAATCTTCCTTCAATTTAGAATAGGATGGTTGCTTAATTTAGGTTGGTTCCCGTTTGCGTAAGTAGGTCCAATTATTCTTTCATTCTAAACGCACACACGCACACGCACGTACACACACACACACACGCACACCTTATATCCCCGAAGGGGTAGGCGGAGGCGCAACTAGTGCACTCATTTTTGCCGTACATATTCCGCCCCATGATGTGATAGGGGGCGACCCTGTTTCTTCCTACTATTGAGTATAACTTACGAGTTAAAAACGTTGACACTGGCAGATGCGCAAACCGCGCCTTGCCAAAGAGAGAAAAAATAAAAAAACTTGAGAGGTGTCAAGGGACACCCGGATGGAACGAAGTTGTTTTCGATTAATTAGTGAAGATATTGTAATAATTTTTTATTTCTTTTAAGTTATAATAATAATTGTATATTTCATTAAAACGTTACCACATCAATGAAGACATTTACTTCTACCTACACAATAGATATGTCATCGAATCACGATCATCACCTAAGCAAGCATTGACATTAAAATTAACATACAACTAACGAAAAAAAAAACTATTCCAAAAAGCATTCAAATAAAAAAAGACAATTTAAATCTTAGAGTAAGTATAACTACGTATACATACTCTAAGATTTAAATTGTTTTTTTTTTATTTAAATTTCGAATGTCACTTTTACGGCCAGTTACTGGCTGGTTTCACAGGGCAAGTATAAAAGTGTCGTGACAACTTTTCGTAAGATTTTTTTCCGTCTAGCTCCCTTTCACAACGCGCGATAAGGAACTTCGTTCCAAAAAAAACAAAAACTTACGAATTGTCCCGGCGAGTATTCCTCCTCGTCGTCGGTGAAGCGCACGGTGCTGGGCGCGCGGTGCGAGCGGCGCGGGGAGGTGCGGCGCGGCAGGCGCAGCCACGGGTGTCCCGGGGCCTGCAACCACATAACCCTATATCATGATTTTTTATACATATTAAAGGCCATGTAGTGCGTGGACAATGATTTTATTTTTTATGGAAACATAGGTTCAGTCCATTTACGCCTGTAAAGGAGTAACGCTGAGTTCAACAATTGTAATAATTATAATACCAGCCCTGTATAATACACTGTCCCACTGCTGGGTACGGGCCTCCTCTACTACTGAGAGGGTTCAGGCCTTGGTCCACCATGCTGGTGCGGGTTGGTAGACTTCACATACCTTCAAAATTCTTATAAGGAACTTTTCAGGTATGCAGGTTTTCTCAAGGTGTTCTCCTTCACCGTTGAAACGAACGATAATTGATAAACAATACACACGTAACTTCGAAAAGTCAGAGGTGTGTGCCTTGGGTTTTGAACCTCCGGACATTGCCTCGGCAGACCGTTCTATTCCCAACTAGGCTATCGTCCAGTATACCTCCACTATAACCTGTTTTCGGCTGTTTCTTTTTCAATGTTTCCATTAGAAATAAAATCAACATCACAAAATCACCAGAATACAATACAAATATTCTTTAATGTTACCATTTAAAAAAAAGAAAACAATTATAAATTATACAATTTCCTTAAATTTATGGTGTACAATGGGCGGCCTTATCTCCGATCTCTTCCAGGCAACTTTTGTATGAAAAGAATCTAAAATCACACATAGGTAGCGGTGTACAACAAGAAAAAGAAACAAACAAAAAAATTAAACTAATGATTCCTAATACGTATGTAGTAACTAGTAGTGCTCGCGGCTCCGCCCGCGTGAAAAAGTTTTTCCGGGATAAAAATATTTTCCCGGGATAAAAAGTAGTCTATAGCACTCAGGAATAAAGTAGCTTCCTATTAGTGAAAGAATTTTCAAAATCGATTCAGTAGTTCCTGAGATTAGCGCGTTCAAACAAACAAACTCTTCAGCTTTATAATATTAAGTATAGATATAAAAAAAACTAATATATATAAACATTGATTAATAAATACAGTGATATTTTACAATATGTCATGGAGAAATAGTGGTCATGGAGATAACTCACTGTACTAAGTTGTAGCGTCTTAGAAACGTCGGGAGAAAATATAAATTAAAAAACCGCGATAAAATCCGCACAAAACAGTTTTATTTCAATGTCGTAACATTCGCGTAAGTGTACGAAATCATTGTGCTAAGTATCAATATAAAATCGCTGCATGTATTTAAAATCGCTTGAAAACGACTCAACCGTATTGGCTGATGTCTTTTTTGTTATGTGTCAAGACGAGATTTGTTTATTTTATATTTGGATATGGAAAATCAACGGAAAATATTTTTGCTTGAATACAATTTCTCGTACACGCTAAATCCATTAAGAATAGCATCGTCACGGCTGTATCTCATCACGCTATACATTGAAAACGTTTTTGGGCTATTCTCAAAAGCCTAATTATTATTATTGGTAGAAAAGTCTTACGGAGGTATTTTCGACGTGCACTTCAACGGGTTCCAAAATTTTCGGCCCTTGAAAAGATTCTTTGTATGCAGTCATGGCAAAAGTCTTAGGTGGTCTGGGTGGCACTGGGGGACCTGAAATCAGCAGAATATAATCATTTGTATTTATATAGAAAGACATGTTAAAATCACGTGTGCTCGTTGGTAGGCAAAGGTTTGGTGGTGCCTCTAGCATTGATTTAGTCCATGGGCGACGAATGCTGCTCACCATCAGGCGCACCGCTAGCTCGTTTGCCTACTAAGGTAATAACAAAAAAAAATTATACGCACCATCTTCAGGAACGCCATTCCTTTTTTGATTTATTGCTAATTTTGTAAAGGTCTTTGCGACTGACCAATCTCCTAAAATAAAAGTAAAATTTAAGGGTGAACAATTCATCATTATAGAAATATGAGTAATAACTTAGTTGACTACTTTTTTAAAAATACAATTATGAACAATGTATGCTATCCAAAATTTTCAAGATTGGCGCAATAGGAAGTTATAAAGCTATAAAATTTGATGGAAGGGGTATCTGACAAATAACAGCAATACTAGGCTGTGACGTCACCAAGCGTCGTTGGCCATAACGCAGCGTGCATGTGAAAGAGATAGCGCGATATCCCCGCCACGCCTCCACTTTCGCTCACAATAATATTTCAAAATTAAATATCTGCTTTATTTTTCAATTGATTTTCATACTGATTTCACAGAAGAATTTATTTTTCGTATTATTTTCTGTTACATCTAAAATAATGTACAAAATCAAACATAGCCAAATACCCTATTCGACTATGGTAGCTTATACTTAAATCGAAATAATTTTAAATTCAAACGTTCTATTATTAGTCGTTATATGAAAGTTCACCCGCATTTCGTGAAATAATCTAATTTCATGATAGACACGGGCTTCGCCGCAAGCAAATGCTGGTAATTGATAAAGAATAATATGAGCCATGTTCTGCCACATAGCTATTTTAAAATATAAAGAAAATTACTCGTCACATAATAATGCAGTCACGCTTTACTTAATACTTTTAAATTATTATGCACATAAAAATGAAAGTGATATATACTTATATTAGACTGACTAGCATTTAACGATTTGCAATCGTCATCGCTTATGTTCGATTCATTTTCTGAAAATTCTGCATTGTTTATTCTTATATGAGGCTGGCTCAAATACTGTTGGTTCTTATTGTCTCCACTCCGTTGATCAAATGGGTAAGAAGGCCTTTGATCATCCTAAAACATTAAACATGAATAATTAAAACTTTTTGCTTATATCGACGATTGGCTGTCTTATTGACTTAAGCGACATTACTTTGCGTTTTTGTAACTATGTTTCAAAAACAGAGCAAAATGTGCTGATTCCAAATATGTATAAAACTCAATGTCGCTCGAGTCAATCAGCCCGCGAACCGTCGATACAGTCCCAGATAGCAAACATTGCATTTACATCCGTTTATAAGTTACCCTAGCGCGAACTCCTGTGATGCACTCTGAGATTGGTATGTAAGGGCCCGTAGAATCGACACGTTCGTAATGCTCGTTAGAAGCGGTCATGGTACTGCTGTTTTGGTAGGTAACTGGAAATATTACAGAACAACTTCAAAATTGTTTAATTTTTCGTAACCATAATTCGCTATCGCTTTATAACAAAAAATCGCAGATGTTTAATGTCAAATGGATTATTAATTTTAGCGGCAGTAATAAAAGAGTATGGTTATCATGGCAAAAATGCAAATGCGCGTACAAATTATACAACACATTTGAACATATTATACGCAATTTCAAACGTGATAAAACATCGCTTAGCAAATAAAACCATATAGTATCTTAGACTTCTAACGACTGAAATAACCATAATTCACAAATAAGCAACTTCGCAAACATCTGCAGGCACGAGAATGCAATATTAAATTTGTAAACGCTAAAATAATAACTAGTTACCTAGAACATTGGCAGAGTCTTCGGTCGCCCGCAATCCACAAACTCTACATATAGCGTCCACCCATTTCTCCATTTCCGCTTCACAGTCAGCCTCGAGATGGTAAGTTCTAGACTGAGTTTGGATGGTAAACACTGACCCACGGAGCTTAGGATCTAGCGTTCCAGTACCTGAACGCTCCATATGTAGCCCGGCATCCACCTACGACAAACAACAGTTGTATAAATTTCCACATAAAAACAAGCACTATTTTCTTGAATAATCCATGCTATTACATTACGATTTTAATCGCCTCAAATAATTGTAATATCCAAACAATAGTATGCACTCCTAAATCAATGCTATATCACAGACGACACGATGAAAAATGAACCAGAGCATGTGTTAAGTTCCCTTATAAATTTGCTTTTCGATATACGAACTTGAATATGTTATTGAAGTAACCGTGGAAGTAACTGTAGCTGTCAACCCTGTATGCATTTTGAGATGCGTGATTTACATTAGGGCTTTCATAACTTGCTGAATGAAGAAATTCAGTTTTATGTGCCCTAAGGACTAATTTGACGTGTCAGGTTCGCGAATTTTCTGGAAACGGGCGTCCTATATAAAAAACCTGTTCATTTTGTCATTCAAATTTCGATTTTAATAGACGCAATTTTAGGTTACGATTTCATAGGCCTAAAGAATGATTTGCAAACACAGGAGACAACATTGCAACGACATTTATGAGGTACCGTGAATGATTGGTTGACCAGCGCTTATTTTCAGGAGAGGACTTTCAAATTGCTCTTCCTTAACGTAGGTGATAGATTCATGCGCTGATTATTTTGTCTAATCTGCTCGTATTGTAATGATATTGCTCAAAATTAAAACCTTTAAGATAAAATTATAATTCATAAATACTTTTGTTTCTATTGTGTTTTTATTAGTTGGCTTTATTGTGCAGCAATAAAGTACAGTCGTTGTTTGCATCAAAATAGGTGTCTATGAAAAGTTATCGGCATTTTAACTAAGATCTTTATAAATACTGCAAAACGACAAACACATAAAAGGAATAAAACCGATCAAAGCTATTTGATTAAGTTGCATTTCCGATGCGGAAACGTTATTCCAAACATGCGAAAGAATCTAATTTCCCCTGCTGGGCAAAAGTATGCGCTATTAGATAGTTTAACTACATAAATATCCGATATAAATAAAATGCGCCATTTAATGTTAATATGCAAAATTTATCGGTGTTCAAATTACAATTATTACAGGTGGCGCTCAGGAAAATACGAAAAAAAAAATAACAAATTCAAATCCTAAACTCACAGAAACTATATAGTTTATTATTTGGACAAATTAACGTTCGAAGAGGGCCTCTCAAAACAAAACAAGAATTTATCCGCGTCAGTAATGGTCCGTCCCGCCCTGTGGATTGGGGGCGTTTGGAGAATTCCACCACGGTATCCCCTGCCTGTCGTAAAAGGCGACTCATAGGGGCCTCCGGGGGTCACGGGTGGGCGGGAGGGGCCGCCCACCTATTAGTCTAGCCAACTTCTGTGACCCCCGTGATGGACGGCAGCGTGTCTCACGCTGCCTCGGACGCCAAGGGCGTCCCTCGGTGTACGGGGGCTTCTGAGCCCCCGCAACAACAGGAGAAGGACCGCAACAGCGGTACGCGCAGGGGCGGTTGCGGACGACAACTTAGACGTGAGTCGGAGGAAGCCCGCAGCCGTCCCTAATGCGCCGAAGATTGCCATACAACAAAAAAAATAAAGGTCCGTGTTGCAGTACCATTAAATAATCGGCTGCCGTTAGGTTTAAAATTATGCACAGACGACCGGATTTATTGCGGCCGCACTAATTGGCAGTGCGGTGCGGTCGTCCGCCACACCACCGCACCGTCCAGTTGTTTCTGTGCTCGTAATGCGTGAACACTTCTCACAGTATGCCTTCTATTCTCTCGAAAAAGGCTAGGTTATAGATACCTATTGAAGAAAAACTAATATGGAAAGTTTTCATCAGAGCATAGAGACACATTATAGTTCGGAATACCACATAGGTCACTTTTTATCCAGAAAAAATATATAGCTTGACTTTTATCCCGGAAAAAATTTTACCACGAGGGCGAAGCCGCGAGCATTTAGGACAAAAAGTGGCGTATAGCACACAGGGCGAATGTAGCTTCCTATTAGTGAAATAATTTTCAAAATCAGTTCATTAGTTCCTCAGATTAGCGCGTTCATAAATGCGCGCGTGCTATTTGATCATTATTTTATTGCGAAGTTATTTTAAAACTATGATATCTTCTAAGATATTAATTGAAATATTTGTGTTGAATAACATATTTATTTAGATAAGGATCAATATCATATTTATAAAAACACCTTCGCAAATAATACATTATTTAAGAACAAATTTTATTACCAGAAAAAAGGTTACACCCAATCAAATTTAGAAGATGGACATAATATACAGCTGCAGACTTTTTTAGAACTTTTAAAGGGGAATAATTCCTCCATACACCATTTTTTATTAGTTTTAACCGTTTAGGCAGCGCACGCAACGGAAGTTTTCAAACAACCAAACAAATACTCTTCAGCTTAACAAAATTAGTATCGATATAGTATATTGTCGATGAAGTACCAATACCGCCTAATTGCCAATTTATTCCAAAATTACTTTTTTATTACAATAGACATAAAACTCATATTCGCATGGATTGAATTAACTACTATCCAAAATTTCTTTACCAATAAGCTTCTTGAGCTATGTGATTCGTTAAATACATACGTATTTAACAGCTTTTTTCTTCTGGTGTAAAATTAGATTCTCAACACTTAGGAGGTATTGGTACTTCATCGACGATATGTAGTATAGATACATACAACATTACAGTCATATATGACTCATAAAAGATTTGAGGGTTATAGTTTTCGTGTATATCTTCGACCTCATTATAATTTTATTCTCGGGAACAATGTCGCGCTGGGAACCCATTATGACGACAGATAGTGTGTTGCGCGTGTGAAGGTTGAATAGCGACTGAACCGCTGAACGGTCCGGTGCGTCGTCCAGACGGCGGGATTTGGTACGGAGCGCACCAACTTCGATGTGCAAGCGACCGAACCAACCGTACCAACAATAATTTACGGCGGTTCGTGCGCGACACCATCGAATATGATCCGATGGCGCAAAAGGTTCGTGGTACGGCGGTACCAAATCCGGTCGTCTGTTCGCCCTTTAATAAAGGAAATGCACGCCAAGTAGAACTCTCAGGTAACACCACATTGCGTTGGCTTAGCTTAAAAAATACATTACATGCTGTTTCTGTCGATCATTCGTTGAATGTAAAACAAAATACAACATTTTACGTAATAATATGTAAATCTAATTTTTTTGTTCTAGTACAACATATTGTCATTAGTCAATAATTAATGCTGTATTAATTTACTTAGATCTCATACAATGACATATTAGCTTAAACATGAATAAAAACTAGTATTAATATTGATTCATGCTCTATATTTGTCGACCTATAAAAGTTATAGGACCGCAAAATATAGTATCACAATTACTGTAAGTACTTGGTAATTTGGTATTACATCCGCAGTTAAAGCAGCATATTACCTAAAATGAACAATATCGTTATAAATGATCTTTATTAATATCTTTATCCGACTGGCATACTATCCAATGTCCATATTTCTGTTCGATATCTTAAGGAAAGTTTATTTTCTTAGCATAATTTTGTAATTACCTGGTAAACCAATGACGTAGTTTTACTGACGACTGAAAAGTTTAATATTATAGAATGGTGGGATTGAACCAATTGCAATTTAATGTTTCACATGAAATATCCCCTACAAGCAAGTCACTCAACTGTTGATAGGAACTAAACTACTCGTGGTCAATGTAGCCTAAGACCTCGGCGTGGTAATTGGTTCTCACTTCTCAGCACTTGTTATTCAATTGTTAAAGTCAGTCATAACGCTGTTTGTTAAAGTGCAACATTCAAAGGATTTGCACTAAGACTTTATCATGATAAAAAATAATAATTAGATGATACAATTTAAAAAGTGTTAAACAGTCTTATCTACTTCTATATTATTATTATAATTATCTATCACTGGCAGACATGCAAGGAACTAACGAAGAGCTTAGGCCTTAGACAATAGTCAGGTAGCTCTAGAAATAAAAAAACACAAGCTCTGTAATCTGTATACAATGTAGATAAGCAATACAAAGGATTTTTTGTACATCATCGTGTGCTCCACGGAAATTAACGCCCAGTTTCTGAAAGACTGATAAATGAAAAATACAACAAGTACGATGTCAAATCATTAAGTGCTGTTTGAGTTGTTAACCACCTCTATCAGTACATTAAATTTCTAAACCTTTACGAGCTTTCATAATCTAAATATGCCACCGGGTTATGCTATAAATTTGTGTTACAATTATATAAGACAACAACACTAAAAGCACTTCCCATTGATAAGTTTCGCGGAATAAATATCACTTTTTAGTGATATTTATAATACGATATTTTGTTGATTCCCAGAATTGTGGAAGATATTTATAATAATATGTTTTTAATATTATTATTATTAGCCTTTATTTCAGATGTACATATAACAAACATTAAGCTAACAGTTTAAACTTACTTCTAAATACAATTCTATAACTTGGTACAAAAATCACTTTAACTAACTTGCTATAATGCTACTTCTTATTACTAGATAATATAATGTTTACATCAAGAATTTAATTTCCTTGCTTGGTACATCTGTTCGTCCCTATGACGAAGGCCTCCTCCAGTTCCTTCCACTTTAACTCACCCATATGCTACTTGAGTAGAAGGATTGGCAATAGGCTTTAAAAAGCGTCACCTTCACTGCGTTCGTACATCGAGCAAACCTACGGACGAGCATATTACTACGTACTGCCAGAGCCCTACGCTCCCTTTCAATATCCTCGTCATCTTGAAGGTCACTGGTCACAATGTGACCGAGGTACCTGAAACTTTCAACATATTTCGTATTGTGGGCCTATGGTTAGGATTTGAACACATTTATTTTTTGTTACCTAAACAATTTCAATGTTTCAACGCGACTATAATGCGCCGTATATGCAATGTAGCCCAGAAATGTGTAAATTACATACAAATGTGCGCGGTGAATACGTGCAAAGAATGCGAGTTAAAATTGTAGTCTGAATAAGCCCTTATTCAGACGCGTGAAAATACAAAATTGCCTGAACTGTGAAATGACTATTGTTTTTTTTATACATCCTGACACAATGTGAATCTTACTAATACTATAAATGTGAAAGTTTGTCGAAGTAAACGAAGAAACAGCTGAACGGATTTGGACGAAAATGGTTCACGGGTAGACTCTGTCTTGGAAGACTACATTTTATCCCAATATTCTGCGTACAAAAATAATGGTCCATAAAAAATAGTGGATGTTTTTTATCTGAACTTTTGAATAGATGGCGCTGGTGTTTTAGATAATTTTTAGCGGGTGAAGCATCGAGCAACACCTGGTTTCTTAATAAAGAAATAATTTAATCTAAACATACAATTCTGATATTATATAGATTTGGACTGGCCCAAAAACATAACAAAATAGAAAAGGCGTGACACGAGTACCCCTCTTACATATTCTATTAAGCCGCGTATCAACTTCGCGCCCAAGAGGACGAACATTGGCGCGCGTTCTGGCCGCGCGAAATGGCTACCATTTGGCCAATGTGTTTGGGTTTGTAGTTGATATCAGTCAAAATATTTGTCTCTTGGGGCGGGTATTCAGGGCACACGCGCCAGGAGCGCATAATGGATACGCAGCTTTATAACTCAAGAACGGAACAACTTAAAGATTCGCAATTTTTTACGTGTATTATTGAATAATAGACCCATCCAATACTAATGTAGTTTATTTGAAAAATATTCATATGACTATGAAAAGAAATACTGAAATATGCCTATATTTCAAGGGAGTTTAAAACCAAATTAAAGACAGATACACATTAATTTGACATTAATGCTATTAAAGTAGTGAAATACAATAAAGTATAAATATACCCCATATTTTAACCGAATTCATGAAAAATAGAAATGTCTTAAAATCGCCTCAATTTGCGAAATCAAGGACTTTGCTCAAAAGAAATTGCTAGGCGTTTTCTAACACATTACAAAACAAATTTCGAATTTATATTAGGATGTATTAAAATGACACAGCAATTGAAATGTTTGTTATTTTTCTTCGAAAGGGGGGCGAGGGGGCTTCATAATGTTCTAGCGAAATTTCCTAATTTTTAAACCTTAAATTAACCATAACATACAGAAACTTTTTAAAAAGAAACAGTTGCATTTATATAACTGGATCCTACTAAACCGTTTTAGTTATAAAATACATCTTCAAACCATTGCGAATACCACAAATTATATATATTTTTTTATGAGTGAGGTCATTTTCAACAGTGTTCGATACTTCAACTTTGGTGCTATATATTAGGTAAAATTAAGTGATCGGAGGGGTAAAAAATATAAATCCTGAAAGGTGATATTGTCCCCTTTTCAAAATGCATTTCAGTTTTAAGTTATCAGACATTCAGTACTGCCGGTACATGTCCAACTGTTTCTATGGGGAGGTTCCATAGTGAGCCGGTAGCGCAAACCTACATGATTCTCGTGATTTGTCAGATGTTCACGCTAGAAAAATCTTAATACCACGTGATTCAGGTGACAACAAAAAAAAATATTATTCTAACTACTAAGTAATTTATCACAGGCCTACAAGGAGAGCTAGTGTGTTTGTGGTTTTGCAATACAAAAGGTATTTATGTCAAATACGGCATTGTACAGGGAAGGAAAATTACAATCACCGGTGAATAAAATATTTGAGTGGCCAAGCTCAGTCATGACTTAGCATTATAGAGGCTGACTTAAAAAATTACTACAAACCAAGTAAGCTAAACTAACTTATACTGCCTTACCTTAGCTACACAAACAAATATATGAAATCAACATTCAATATAAATTAGGCACCGACTCCAAATATTTACAAATTTAATAGTCAAAACATAGATCTAATTAATTATTGAACCTAACAAAAGTAATCATAACAACTTTTCAAAAACATCTAATATCCCACATGTTTTGTAAAAGTAAAACATTTCCTTCTACACACAATTTAAAATATATTAAACATAATATATTATGTCCAACAGAGAGTCAAACAAGTGGCCCACAGCTGTACAGCCATGGTAAATTAAGGTGTTATAAGGGAACTCTTAACGGTCTGCTATAGATGTATAATTTTATCTCAAAAACTTTCATACTCACAACACTATTAGACTTTTTCCATTTTTTATATAAAATAATATTTAATTTACACTGCCACATTTTATTATTCAATGAAAAAGTTTTGAATTATCTTTGTTACACAATCAATGGGCTTTAACAAATATCGATCGACAATTTATATCGGACCTGAAAAGCAAGTCTCTTCACTACAGAAAAGAAAAATTGGCATCCATAAAGTAAACAACTATTTTGTTTTAGATTCCTTGTCAATAATTATAAAATTAATAGACGTGCGTATGTCAAAAGTTCAATAAATGGTTGGACAAAGTATAGTACTCAAAATGGCAAGTTTGAGAGTTTAATTGATAAATATTCTTGCATAAAAAGTATATAGGGGCATTTAAGTTTCCAGATATCTTTCATTCCCACACATTAGGTTTAAAACTGAAAGTACTCAACGGGCTGATTTAGATATACTAACTGGTATCTCTGCATTAAAGTTTGGAATAAACCAATCAAAATAAGTCATGTATAATCTTGTAAAATATTTTTCTGATAGGTAAATTTTTGCTATAACACGGGTAATGTTAGACAAGAGTATTTATAAAAAATAATCATATAGGGTGTAGTTGTGCCTTTTGGTTAACATAATTAGACCTTGAAAACTCAAGGTATCCTGGATGCAACTTTCCAAGTTAGAAAAGCAACATATTACATATTCACAAGTTTTATATATTACGTAGAACAAATTAACTTTGCATAATGTAATTGTTTGCTGTTTCATTGACAGGTATTGTAAATTTCAAAACCACATAAAATTCCCAATAGCAGAAGGGCTGCCATCATCTAAATAGCAGATGCCAGATAAACCGGCAAAAATCCCAGACATTGGGCGAAATATAGGATTTTGCCCAGACACCTCTGATAAAATATTTTGCCATGCTTTCTTGAATGCAGGTTATTATAAATGAATTTTTAACTAAGATTTATTTCAATTTATTGCTTATCTATAAAAATATATAGTTTCCCTCGACAACAAAAGCGGATACTTTTTAAAACCCCTGCCGGATGGCCCATAGACACCCTACAAACGAAGACAAATCTGGGGAATTCTGGACAGATGGCAGCCCTAAACAGGAGCAAATCACTATGAAACCGGTGAGGTGATAGGTTCCTTTTTCGGAAAGTTATGTAGGGGTTAAACTAATGTCATGATGTGGTTTTCAATTATCACAATACTTGAACAAACTGACTTTACGATAGGAATTGGTTTGAGTTGAATAAGTACATACCTGTTCACACAAATCTAAATTGATAGTGCCCTTGAGTCGCCTGCAATTCCGGTCCGCGTAGTAATCTAGAAAATATTGGCCCGGGAGTTCGCCTGACTGTCGCAAGGCAAACCACCTTCTCCGCCATTTCTAATAACCCAAAATACATTTTTATTACAATGAAATAGTTGTATTTAAAATGAATTACTACTCTATACCCTCTTATTTGTCATAACAAATTGAAAAAATATATTTTAACACTTGGGGCAAACGACACATTCACAAATTCTGTCAACAAACAAAGGCACAATGCAGACTATTATTATACAATAACCATAAAAAAATGTAGCTTACCGTTCGCCAAATTCGTTTTATTGGGGGTGATTTAGTCAACCAGCCCTCAAAAACTATATTTTTGGACATATTTGTGTAAATTTAAAGTAACTAAATAAAAAATGAGTCACAAGCTGAAACTTATTTGTACTTCGCCCATAATGACAGCCAATGGCAACTACAGAGTATAAAATAGTTGACTACGCAGATGTAAGGGCCTTATTCACGGTCCATCTTGGCGTACAGCCAACCAAGGTCAGGCACAATATTATAAACTTCTTGGTCAGGCACGATGCACGATGCAAAACATCTGTGAACGGTCTCGAGGACGTCAATTTATTATTAAAATATAGTGCGTTTCAACCATGGTATAACTTTAAGTTCCGATGACGTTATGTTGGCAGCAAGATAAATGCAGTGCTGCTACATCACATAAAATGTGTTACCTTGAAAAATAAAGGATTTTTTGTAATGGGAACATGTTTTGTCTAATAACAAAACATTAATATTTTTAAATCAAAGTTTAAAATATATAGGTGAGCGTAAGCTATGTACCCACTTTTTAAATAATTTATTATTAAAATCATTGAATTCTGCCTTAAGTACGTAATAATTAACCAGCTCTATAATTTCCAATACCCACTTAATTTTTTCTAAGATGTATGGCACAGTACAAAAAATTGTTATAATTATCACGAAGCTACACAATGGAATTAATCTGCAACTTATGGAAATAAATCAAACACTATAATCGTAATTGATGGGTGGGTAGATATTTAGCAGCTAAATCAACTTTATTGTTTATCTACTAAACCATTATTAACTGCATTTATAGATTTAGAATAATACATTAATAAATAAAACAAGACGAATATTTACTTATCATAATGGAATGACATTATTTTTTAGTGAGTCATGGAGGTAAGTAATTATTAAAAAGCTATTATGACAAGTCAGCACAAAAAACACAAAACATATCAATAAGCATATAATATATTGTATAATTACACTGGCTATTTATTTATTATTATTTTCAATTATTGTTTTTCATTTTTTATGTGGTATTTTATTCAAGAAAAGACATTGATCCTCTGGTAACCCTATTTTTTAAAACTGAAATGGCGGGAATTTTCTTCATAATGTCCACCATATTGTCAGACAGGGGTGCCAATTCACGCCACCGGTAAAAAGACTTGAAACGCACTATAGTACTCAGTGATTATAAAGGCGCTATTCCATTAAGCAAGTTACTTGTATGCAAGTTGCGAATTGCATGCAACTTGAACAAACCTGCATAGTGCATACAAACTACAACTTGCATGTGGCTAGTTCGAACTTATAAATTTTCTTTCAAGTGACGCACAAATTGGACAGGCACAGGTAAATTGCATGTTTGGAATTGCAAACGAGTGACATGGTGTCTTTTGCTGTACAAATTAATTATCGAAACATAATGGCTGTTAGGTTGGGGCACGAAAAAATAATAGGGTAGTTTCCTATGTTTGATTTTGTACATTATGTTATATGTAACAGAACATAATACGAAAACGAAATTCTTCTTTAAAATCAGAATCAAAATTGGTTGACAACTAAAGTAGATATTCATATTTGAAATCACAACCATGCAATTTGCACTCTTGAATAATTGTTATTGTTACCGATGTAAGCAACTTGTATGCCTCAACTTGCATACAAGACTTGCTTAATGGAATAGCGCCTTAATACTCTTTGGGACAATCGCAGAGAGTATTAATTATTGTAATACTACTTTCCGTAGTATTATAATGCTCTTTGATACTACGGAAAGACAACATGACAGATTGTTAGCGCAATCTGCTTATAGTCCTTATTCAGTGGCGCAATCTGCTATCTGACAAATACAGTAATAATACTAGTTTAATGCTCTTTGCAAATACATCTAAATTCTAATGTGTTGCATTACTTATATAATTACTAAATAATAATTTTATTATTGGTAAAAAGTTACCTAAATAGATTTTTAATATGAACAAATCATTGCATCCCCAGGATCCACGCAGCAATGTAAATAAATTTTCTGGATATGATCCCGATAAGTACGTTAGAAATTTAAATAATCTTACTATCTTACTAATAGTTTGTGAAAATGTTTGGAAGTTTGTATGTTTATTCGAAGTAACCGCAGAAAGAACTAAACGGATTCGGATGTTTGCCACATGAGTAAACATGGGCTGGATTAGCACCTTAGACTAACAATAATTAACACGTAGGCTACTTTTCATCCCGGTAATTTGCCCCCATGGGAAACAATGGATATTTTTAATCTGATTCTTTAAGTAGATGGGGCTGACGTCATATTGTGTTTTAGGACTTTTTGTAGCGGTAAAGGCTTTCACCCGGGCGAAACCGCGAGCAACGCCTAGTATATAAATATTGCTGACTTTTTGGATACAAGTAGTTACCTAATTTAGATCATAATTTCTGATGAAACGTTTATGCACTAGAAATGTCAGCTTTGATATTATTGCCAGTAATTACACTTGCATAAAGTCTAGGCAAGCCTACACTTCTTATTCCATCTCAAACCTCAATGTGGGCTCTGCGAAATAAGGAGGTATAAAACTACCTACCTGACGTCACCTCACTGCAATTTAAAGCTTAAATATAGGTACATAATAAACATTATAGACCATAGCTCAACCAAGAAATCGAAAATTTAAGGCAAATAACTACCTATATAGTGGTATAGCTACTTATGACATTTTTTTTATAAAAGGGCCAATAAGCACAAATTGAAAATGATTTTTTCACCACAGGTATATGCTAGACGATGTAACCATGACTATTAGTACCGATGAAGCCCTTACACCTGGACGGCCGCCATGCTTGACGCAAAAGACCATTGGCAAGTTTCTACAGCCTTTAACAAGGGAACTAGTGGAGGTGCCGCCAACGTTTTTAGCTTTACTCTTAAACATATAAATTTATTTATATTGTTCATCGATTCGATGGCCGACCAAAACGATACCTTCAGATACTATAGGTAATATCATTTAACCCCGACTTTCAGGCCGACTATCGACGAGTTACCCGACGCAGTCATAGAAACCATGGTGCAAAAGGATAAAGCATTTTGGGTAGACAAGCCTGGCAGTAATGCATACACTCTGCACGATGCATACTATAATTACGGAATGACAACAGAGATGGTGAAACCCAGTAAGTTTTATGTTTATGCTTAGTTTTCTTTCAGGCTATAGTTATTCTTAAATCAGTAGACGGCGCAAACCATATAAATTAATAATATACATAGCAGGGCCTTAGTATTGGACTACTAAAAGAACCAAGCAGATAATTTGTGAAGTCCCTCTGGGTGTATCGCTGTGGTAGATTTTCGTAGGCCGCCCTCTTCGTCATCACATGATAATCAGACCACCACCGCCAAGTCTAAAAAGGTAAACAGGAATGTAGTCGATCAAAAGACTGCTCTAAGTAGGGTTAAGATGGACTAATAGGTGAAAAGTATACATCAGTATACCAACCACAACCCCGTAGTAATGAAATATTCAATGACTTAGAACTTCCTCATTCCTGGATCAGCGGGAGATTTCGGGTTTTATCGACAATGAGTTTCACACGCGTTTTATTTATTGCTATTGTCGTTATCTTTTTAACAACTTACATGATTGGCACCATTTTCAAAAATGTTGTACAGCTACTTATGTCTCTACCTACACGATTTTAAAAGATCATCCACATAGGCGGATGTATTGCGCTAGCGCTAAATAGCTTGTACATTTGCGATCTCATTCCAATTTCGTAAATTAAGTTCGGTAAACGGTTAACTTATGCTAGGATGACAAGTTTCTCATATTGAATTATCTAGGCAGAAATATAACAAGAAACATGCCTTTAAAGAATCAAGACATTCCTATAAATTTGGATTATCATCTTGAATAATAACCACATTAAATTGGGATGTTTTAACGTAGACCATCAAGACGTATTCCCTCGTTCGTACCAGTACGACCTTGATTGCATCCGGTATCGGCGACAGCATGGCTGCGATGGCTTGAAGAAAACGACAGGCGATGAGGTACTTATGGTAAAGTCATCGCTGGTAAACTAGGTCTCTTGTATGCGAGAGGGCGCCTGGGTATTAGGTACCATTGCAATATCTATTCATACCGCCAGGTAGCAGTGTGCATCCACTGTTGTGTTCCGGTTTGAAATAAATTGTAGCCAGCGTAATAGCTGGGCATTATGAGACTTAACATCTAATGTCAGGGTTACGAGCGCAGTGGAGTGTCACTTAGTACTTCGTGATTAAAGCTATGTATGGTTTTGTTACTGTTTATGGACGGTCGTATCGCTCACCATCAGGCGAGTGGCACGCTCATTTAGTCGTTCAGAAGTAATAAAAAAACTTATTCAGTCAATATGGATCTTACAAAATACGATTAAAGTGAGCATTGCCAAAAAAAATAAAATGTAAATTTCTGTTTCCAAACAAAATGATATTTCGTCGAAAATAGTGCAATAACGTACCGTAAATACCGCGATTTTTAAAAATAATCGTCTCTCTGTTTTGCAACTTTTAAGCATCAACCCAACTGTATAATTCGCTACAACACAACTGCCAATTGTAGATAATCGAATTTTAATAAGTCAGCCGACCGAGCGGATCAGCGAGCCCAGTTGAATAAGTCCATTTATGCTGAGCTGTGCCTAGACCGTATGGCTGCAGCGTGTCTCTAGGCGCTCTACCTAAAAGAAACCATGACTATATTTTATTAGATAAATTGTAATATGATATTTTAATGTGAATTTTAAATTTGATTGTACTGCGCCGTACTTAATAACGTAATAAAGTAATTATATTTAAAACTAGGGGGTTTAAATTAGGTGTGAATGGCTTTGCTGCTACAAAAGCACAACAAAAACAGTAAGACGTCAGCGCAGTCAGATTAAAAATATCCATTATTTCTCATGAGAGCAAATTACCGGGATATTAAGTAGCCCGTGTGTTAAATTTAAATTATCCAAGTCCTATATGTTTCTGCTTTTACTTCTAACAAAAATAAAAACATCCAAACATTTACACAAACTTTCGCATTTATGATATTAGTGAGATGTGATGTATACTTACTTTTTTTCCACAGAAACCTATAGGCGCCCATTGTCGCGACTGTCGCAAATTACCTACAGGACTAACCCCCTCCCAACTAGCCAGGCCACAAGATACCGGTCAAAAGCGATGGAGATATTATCCTGATCTGACTGCCACCTTGTCTGCAACAGAAATTCGTAAATTAATGGACCAGTAAACATAAAATTTAAATATATTTGTAAAATATTCACAACTCTACTCTAGACGTACTAGCGCTCCATTTTCATAATAAATCGTTAGGTATTTTGATATGAAATTATCAACAGAAAGAAAATTGCAACACCCTATAGCTATATATACGAGATTCTCTATCCCCCTTGACGCTGTAGTAAGCAATTAAAGTGAATTGATCTTTGAAGAGAAATGTGATCGTATTGAGTATTGAAACTCTGAGAAGTCAAGGCGAATTACACTTGACCAGAAAATTGCTGTTAGATTGTTTTAATTATTTGATATATTTATTACAGAGTTGGTCGACCTTTCCAAAACGAAGCCTGCAACTGGTACTACAAGAATTATCCTCCTGTGAAATATGATTGTATTTTGAGAAAATTTTCGAAATAAACTTCTTTAATATAATATTACGCAATTTTTAATGGGTTTGTGTTAAACGCATTGTGCATTTATTTAGGTACTGTTAGGTACTGATGTTATAAATCTTATGGTCCTGTATTAACTCTCAAGCAAGAAAACTGTTATGAATCACTAGACAGGTGCGAAGGTGGGATCAGCTGCGTCGTATGCCCCGCAGAAGGTAAGACCGCCGGCCAGCAAATTGGCGGGAAGGCATGTCCTGCTTCCTCCGGCCAAACCCAGCGTCGCCCGCGAATTGGCTGCCGCTGAGGTTACGACCCAGTAGACAACCAGCACACCGCAAGAAGCCGAGATAGGATGTATAGAATAACCCCATAATGGAATATTTTTTTATATCACGAATGATGTGGTCATACGTTCTCTGTGGATGTGGTGAAATAGAAGATAAAAGTAAACCGTTTTAAACCGATCATGGGACCATTTCACAATGTTCAAGTAAATGTTATCCGTGAGTTACCTAATGTGAAAGATAATGAATGCATTTTGTAGGTAGGTACTCTTTTGATTACCATTTAAGTGTAAGTAATAAGTATATATTGTATTTATTTGGTCACCCTGTATTTTATTCGACGTTTGGGGCTTACTTCGTCATCGTGAAACAGTTCCTTAGCTAGCATCCTTACATATCGTACTAATGTATGTTTGTTTACTCTTTCACGCAAAAACTACTAAACGGATTTCGATGAAATTTGGCATACGGGTAGATCATGTCGTGGATTTTTATCCCGGGAAAATATAAAGCGGGATTTTTATCCCGGAAAAACTTTTTAACGCGGGCGGAGCCGCGGGCAAAAGCTTCTTAAAAATAAAGTCCTCCGTTGCGTCTGTCTCTTTGTCTAAATGTCCGTCCCTGGGAGACGGACATAAGCTACTTAATAAAAATAATAAATAATAATAACAGCCTTGTATTATATACTGCCTACTGCTGAGCACGGACCTCCTCTACTACTGAGAGGGTTTAGGCCTTAGTCCACCACGTTGGCCTAGTGCGGCTTGGTAGACTTCACATACCTTCGAAATTCTTATAAAGAAATTCTTAGGTATGCAGCTGTTTCCTCACGATGTTTGCCTTCACCATTAAAGCGAACGATAATTGATAAACAATATACACGTAACTTAGAAAAGTCAGAGGTGTGTGCCTTGGGTTTTTAACTTCCGGACACTGTCTCGGTAGACCGTTCCATTCGCAACTAGGCTATCGTCCACTTCATAAGCCACTTATTATCCCGGAATAACATACCTGTTTTTTTTCCGGAAAATTGTTTTTCGCGAGTGAAACCTCGAACAAATAAGTATAGAGATAGTTTAAGACTCAGGGAAGGACATAAGGTACCTACTTCTTATCCTGCAAAAATATAAACCAGGGCTTTATTACCGGAAAATGGTTTAATGCAATTGGAGCCACGAGAAAATAAGTATGGAGATAGTTTGACACCCAGGGAAGGCCATAGGTTGCTTTTTATCCCGAGACAGTATAAAGCGGGACTTTTATCTCAGAAAATTAAGCGCGCTAAAACAAATAGTACAGCAGAAAAAATTAAAGCATATTATGTTCTGCTACCATTGATATAGGGTTTTTTAATACATTAATGTCTGCTACCGAAGTGAAGCTGGGGCAAGTCACTAGTGAGGTCATTATATTTCTTTAAATATATGGAACGTGCACGAACTATACGACGAACGTGGCAGCACAAAATCGTCACAAGAGCCACATGTGGATAAAAAAATACACTTTTTAGAACAATAATTTATTTATATATTTGTCGGAGACACAGAGTCGCGGCCGATATAGGTATACGTGGGCACACATAGTAAAAGTCACAAATGAATTATCTTCAACTCGCTATTTATTGTTCGTTGGTCAATCATTACGTAATCGAGTATTCGCAGAGTACAATACCACGTCAGGATTCATTATTAACTTTGGTTATTATCACACACTGCATATTGAGACAATTACTTAACCAAATTTCTCCATTGTAATCCACTCACATAGTAACAACTCGAACTAACATAGTAACCACTTTACTAAGCACTGACCGATATGAAAACCACCATAGTTACCACTTAGTAATGAACTGCACCGAACTAGTTGCAACACAACCGCACTCAACGTCGACTGAACTAAGACTGTTTCTTGAAATGGTTCGGCACCCCTTTTATACACCCAACTGTCGCTCTGACAATTCAACACGATTTTTATTTTGTCTTACCCGACGTAATATATTCAGACACCCTCAATGAGATTAATAAAAATGACAATTCCTTTTTATACTTCCTGTCCCGACATATTCTTTTAATATGACAAAAATGATAAAATATGGGCTCCAGCCAAGAAGATGGGTATAAGGTTCTTGGTTCCGGCCAAATATTATGATACCCAGTGTGGCCAGAATATACTTTTTTTAGATGGGAGCTACTTAGAATATTAACTAGATTTTTTGATGTTATTGAAGCAAAATTAGGAGGTTATGTTCCCGATTGGTTTGTATTGCATATAATCTTCGAAACTTCTTTATTTTTATAAATTACGTAATGAGACATTTCTAAATGCTTTCGGAATTCATAGTTATGTACTTACGTTTTATACAGCTTTTATTATTTTTGTATATTGACTATTTTGACATAACCATGGAATGTAAGTGGGTTTTTTAATACATCAATGTACGAAAAGTACTTAGGTACTATTCTTGGGAACGTATTAGAATTTTACACCATTTGATGTGTTTATTTTAATGTTTTGGAGCACCCAGATTACAAATACACAGCAATACATTATTCAGAATTAATTAAATGTAGTTTTTCATTTTTTTATATAGTTGTAAATCACGTCAATGTCAAGTATCGATTAACTGAAAGTATCAGTTTGCGCCACCCGATGGCAGAGATTGCGACGTGCACGTTCCCTATACCATGCCTATACCCTCAGAATAATACCTATATATACCTCACCACTCGTCCCTTGCCTTTGCAAGGGATGAAACAAAGAGCATTATAATACAAAGAGCATTATAATACTACGGAAAGGATGAAAGTTAACCAATGTTTAGAGCATTTATTGTCATAAGGCCAGCAAAATTATTTCTAATTAGAAAAAAAATCTTCTGTCAATATATTTTCCATAGCTGTAATTCCTCATTTGTTTATATGTCAAAATTACAAGTATGATAGTGCATTTTTGATTAAAATTTAAATTAAATCCTACAAATCCCATCCCCATAAACAATGGCAAAGCAAGATGATGGTCTTTTCCTACTTGAGGTGCTTATTGACAAAGTGGTGTTTGTGAAGAGTCCGTGCTTTTCGGACAAGGATTTCAGAACCTGTGTTAATATTGAATGCCCATCCGTGGAACCAATGGAAATTTGTGACGATGATCCTGGGGCTTGTGCCGCTAAGAGTGGCGGTCCCTTCGTTAAAACTTTTAATAATGGCAAATCCTGCCTTTTCTCTCTTAAAGAGGCCGATATTAGCAAAGCTATGAGCAAATTTCCCATTAAAATATCTGTTTATAAATCACTTCCATGCGGCTGTCTACCAACTAAAATTGTGATGGGAGAAGCGACTATTGACATGACTAAAGAATTCGTGCAAGCACGAAAAAAGTTTTTAGAAGACCCAAATAATGTCAGTTATCAAGCATTAAAAGATGCCTTTCGTATTGTTGGTCCTGATGGAGTAGAAACTGGAGATATCATCATGTTTTTACGCATATCTTGTTTTGGAAAGCTGATAATTACCAAATTTCAAGGTGTAGGCCGCCCACCTAACCTTGGAGGTGGTGGAGGTGGTGCAATTGTGGACAGATCTTGCAATCCGAGAAAAGATTATCAGACAACGCAGGATCCATGCGCTTGTGGAGCAGCAAGGCATGCAATAAGCGGCGGCAGTGCTGCTGCTGGTAATGGTCAGCCTTGTAATATGGGTGGAGGAGGTGCTATATGCCCACCAGGTACGTCTTGCTCAACATATCTATCAGTATTTATTATTATATAATATTATATTTGCGTTATACATCTTATTTTCAGCCAGTGATCCCTATAATAGTATGCCTTGCGAAGATCCTGATGACCCTTGTTATTGCTCTGGTCCAAAGGGATCAACAAAACAGCAAATGGTGTGCAGGAATACGGATCAATATTGTTTACATGTACCAAAAGGTGAGAAATTAGTACAGTCTGCTTATTATAACATTTATAAGTACACGATACAAAAAATATACTAACTCTGTGATTTACCCCGTCTAAAAATGTTAACATACGTAACCCATGTAGGTACCAGTAATTTTTCTTTTAAAACTGCCTGAGAACATATGAATTGTTAATGGCCAGGTCGCAGTAAACAATTTGAAGAGATAGGAACGAATTTGGGTGGCAACGAGCTTAAGATAAAAGTACCGGCCAGCGCTTCTATTATAAAAAAAATCAGTCAGACTCATTGCTCAATGCAGTGCCCTTACCCAAAGGGAGCTGACGGGGGACCTTGCGAACCACCTTGTGGGAAAAATCAAATAAGTTTGGCATTACCAAGTGAAGATGTATGTTGTCACGGAGCGCAGACTGCGGGCACCCAGTTCACTTGTACTACGGAGGGTTGCATTCAGGCTAGTAAACATGGCCAACAAGCCATATCAGCACGAGGCGATACCAAACAACAGGAACTACCAAATAAAGAAGTATTTGTTTTGAAAGTGGCCAAAAGTGCAATGCAAGGCGACAGAAAATGTAAACTGGAACTAGAACTTGTTACGCCCAAGGGTCCAGATAAAAAGCCACCTGTTCAAAAAGTAAACATGAGAATACAAAGTGATGCTGATTGTGACTGTTGCATAAGGAGGCTTAAAAAACCTAAAACGAGAAAAAAGCGATAGCCAATAATTTAAAAAACGATAATCTTAAATATTTTTTTTTAAATAAATAAACAGACCCACTTACTAACATTCAAACTATTTTTTACATATTTAAATGATATTTTAGTAAAATTTCCTGAAACAATAACAACTTGTACAGATTGCTGTCCGACCGGAAACAAGGTCATATTCCAAATACCTTCAGACTCTTGCGGAACGGGTCACAAGCAAAGGGCCCACTTTAATTTCACATCTGATGGCGTGGGTGACGTGAGCCGGGACAACCCTGGCCAGCTGATACCCACCACTGCTGAAGGGTACCCGGGTGTAGTGTACGACTTCCCAAAGCAAGTGATCAAGCTACGCATCGGCAAGACTATCGAGATGCCCGGCCGGAAGTCTAAACTAGAGTATCAGTTCATCACGCCGGTTGTAACCCAAGAAAAAGTAGTACCTACTCGAGACACCCGCACCGCACAGTGTGTGCCGACTTGTTCTAGTTGTTGCTCTCCTAAAACAAAACACAAAATGTAATTTAGTGTATCTAATTTTTATATTGTTGAGTTTTAATTAAATTGTATATCTTATTATTTACCTCTGCTTTTCATTGGTATATGTGCTAATTCTTAAATGATTTAACCTACCGAATCACTTGAGTTGCTAGCCATAAACAACAACACAGCAATTAAGTACGGTAGCCCGAAACCCTCACGCTTACAAGATGTAATATTTTAGTCATGCATTGCGACGACAGCTATTTATAAAATACACTCTTGGTAACTACCACTAAGAAAAATTTCGTACTAATACCTACGATGTAATTCATATGAGCTACATACTGCTATAAAGACAGTAGCCGAAAATAATATTTTTTATCTTCCTTATTGTTGATTCATTCTACTCGCACATAAGTAAGTACTGCATGACGAACAATATTGTAGTCTTGTAGTGCCTTGTAATACGTGATAAATGAGACGTTCTAGAATATATTCTGTTGCCTGCATTGATATCGCAAATGCTTCTCCATATCAAGCTTTTCTAACAACTCTTTTCGAAAGTCTTTGTGACGACAGATCAGTCAGTCGAACAGGAAACGAAATTAAAACAATAACTATTAAATATTAAGGACGTTGCGATAAATATTCATTGCTATATTAGACCAACTATAACACGACCAATAATTTTATTTTTGATGTTCTAATGTAAATCTGAGTAAGCATTAATTTTAAATTAGCATGATTTAAATCTCGCCAACTCGCCGTAGGTACATCGCCGAGATTGCCGTATTATCAAGAGCTTACTGAAGAACAAATGATAGAACTAAGAAACATGATTCAAGATGTCACAAGTACAATAAATGCCTCCTCACAACATTTTATAGCTCCCAAGGAATGTCGACAAAATTGTCGAGTAATATCTCGAGAAATTGAGGAAATCAAGAAGATGGACAAAAAATCTATGTCACTTTATTCGCTGAATTCCAAAAAACGCAGCGTTTCATTCTCAGACACTATCAGTTATGCTTCAAATTTAAACCAAAAGCAATCTTACTACTCCATTGATAAATACAATAGTTCTATGAAAAGCTTAAATACTTTCGGTAATCGAGAAACTGTAGTTTATATGACACTTTATAATGATTGCTCTCAGCGTTGCACATCTGGAACCCAAGCTACAGCTTCGATCAATAAATGTTTACAGGTAAATACTGATGATAATATAATAATACCATTTGAAAACAGTAGCATGTATTCAAATTCTAATTATTGTTCGAGCTGTACTGTTCCTGAAAGCTTAAACCTTGGAAGACGCAGTTGCAACAGTGGACTTTATTCAGAAATATATTTCTTTGGAAGAAAAAAGGACGAACCTAATGCTAGTAAAATGGGGATGGGATTATCAGGATCTAAAACAAAACTTCATAGAACGGGTCAAGGTACAGCAGCAAATGTTAAGAGCGAAAGAAACACAAGTCACCCTAAGGGTACTGCATGTATACAAGCTCAATCTCAGAGCTATACTACTGGGGCACAAACAAAATGCAGAGGTGCTTCAATGGGTACAAGTACTGGAAAAGCTGTTTCGATAAGGGACGAGAAAACTGAAAGACCGTGCCCTGCAGTAATAGGAACAAAGGGAGATATGGTTGCAACAGTATCACATATAAGAATTGGTCCTAGAGAACCATGTCCTGTACATGGCAAGGAACCGTGCCAGGGACCAAAGTGTATTATTGCATCATCTGGTGAAGATCAAGCACCTGTAAAGGTAACCACTGTTACTAATCCTCGTCGCGGGGTATTTGAATTAGTCATTCGCCGAATGACAGGTGCGCCACTTGCCAAAAATGAACTAATGCTAGAGTGGACTCCGCCACCTTCGCGACCTCCACCTTGTGGAATACCTTCTCCAGTAGTGTGCGCTTTCCCAGCCATTTGTCGCCCACAAAAATGTAAAATGATTGTGTGTCGTCCATCTTCATGCAAGCCAGTTTGCAAGAAGCTATGCGGACCACCAAGCTGTAAACCACTCTGTAAAAAATGCTGCAAACCATCGTGTTGTAATATATCTTGTAGATCCTGTAGGCCTTGTAGTCGGCCATCGCGCTACAAGCCCTGTGTCTCTCCGTCACGTTGCCGGAAATGCCGTTCACCACCACGATGCAAACCATGTCGAGTGCCGTCCCCATGCAGACCATGCTCGCCGTTAAGTTGCAGGACATGTTCACCGCCTCCACAATGCAAACCATGTTCGTCACCGCCACGGTGCAGGCCTTGTTCGCCATGTCCACCATGTCCACGTCGATGCTGCAAACCACCTGGTCAGATGCCATGCAAAAGCTCCCCGTGCCTAAGACCATGTCCCGTTGGCCGTAAGAAAACACGAAAGACTCGTAGCCAACCTCGGATTAAGTCTCATAAAAAGAGAATATCACCATGCCTTAATCGTTCAAAGGTGTGTGCTGTGGCGCGATGCCGCAGTGTGCCAGGCCCTTGCAGCGTTTGTTGTTATTACGCAACATGCCTGCCGCGCAAGTGTTGCTACTCAACTCCCTGCAACACACCTAAATGCTGTAGGAGCAGCTGCTCGACATGATGCAATTTTAAGCTTATTTATCAGCAAGATAGGTGTCTGACGCAACTTTTACATATTATTATAATAAATACCGGCACGTGTGCAAAAGATAAGATTTAAAAAGCTCTTTTATAAAAAGTTCGTGCTCTTTTCTAACTTAGCCCTGTAAAGACTATATTTTATGCAAAAATAATATTGAATAAATCACATTGTGTTCCTAAAATAAATGTTTTTTTTAAGAGTTATTTATTGAAGCTTATTATAACATCATACACTACGAATTTCATTCAATGTAGAGTCTAGAGTATAAAATGTTCTGAAAATCTATAATAATCTCCGACCTGTTAGGCCTCATTTACGGAGACGCGAGGTGTTGCGCGTGGCGTTGGGCGTTGCAGGGATTTTACTCGCGTTGGCGGTATATTTGCGGCGAAGCCCGCGTATGGCAACGATGCGTCCCACACGGCCGCGCACGCTGCGGCATTTCTACATTCTAGAGACACCTGCGGCGGCGCCGGCGGCATCGCACACCACAACATTGTACATTGCCATGTTTGTGTTTACGCGTGCGATAACGCGGGCCGCTCCACACCTCTCCATAAACGGAAGAATCACCCGACGCGCTGCGAGATTCCACGCCACCTGCGTCTCCGAAAATCTAGCCTTAGTATTATAATATACTACCCACTGCTTTGCACTGGCCTCACCTACAGCTACTGAGATGGTTTAGGCTTTACTGCACTACGGTGTCCTAGTGCGGGTTGGCAGACATCTCATGCCTTCGAAAGTTTTATGGATAATTCTTAGGTTTGTAGGTTTCCACACGATGTTTTCCTTCGTTGTTATTTAAACAATCTTAATTTAAAAAGAAATAATAATTGATAAACAACACACGTAGGTAACTACGAAAAGTTAGAGATGTTTGCCGTGGATTTTGAACTTGTGGCCCTTCGCGTCAGCAGTCAGTTCCTTTTCTAACTAGGCTATCCTTCACTCAGTCAATATAAATACCCACAATATATTAACATAATTACACTTTATAATGCAGGAAAGGAAGTGAACAACATTTTTTCGCATAAGCAGGGTTGCATTCGCAAATAAGAAGAACATACAATAATAACAATAATTAGCCCCAGGGGCGGCTTTCTGGCAAACCGACGGTGACTGACGACACCGCGTGCTCTGCTTCCGTGGGGGATAAATGAGACCCTAGACCCTTGGCTTGCCTTATCTGGTCGGCTAGATGTGAAAGTCGCAAGAGCTAAGAATCTGAGCTCCTGAGTGGAAGTGCTCAATCTGCGTAATAGCGAGGAAACCCGCTTCAGGCCGCTTCAGCGACCCGCGAAGATGAAATTGGTGCACACCTCTCGACACCCTATACTATAGCCACTCGCACCGATTTTGCGTCCTTGGCATACGCCGCGTTTGGGATGCCCATCTAATGGGGGGCAAGTCACCGTCAACTCAATCAATAGCCCAGCAACCAGTCCAGCTATATTCTATCCATAGACCCGGTATAACTCCCATCTTCTTTGCAATAGTTCTAGCACCTTGCGGCCGCTGTCTTTGGCTGTATTTCTTCTATAAGCACAGACAGAGAGGTACCTGCAAGGTGTATACATCCTAACTAGAGTAATGTATATTTAAGGGGCCTCTACGTGTTGGAGCCATATCCCCACGGGCCACGCAAGCCTTCCAAAAGGACCGGTCTTTGTGCCGTGATTTCCCGCAGGAAAGATACAACAATAATTATAAACAATCAAATTATATTATTAACGATTCATCCTGACTTTATATTTAATTACACACACAGACACTCACGCCTGTTATCCCCGAAGGGGTAGGCAGAGGCGCAACTAGTGAGCCCACTTTTCGCCGTTATTCCGTCCCATGATGTGATAGGGGGCGAGCCTATCGTCATATCGGGCACAAATTCTAGACTCCGGGCTGATACTGAATAGAAAAACTCAATATCACTGCCCGACCCGGGGATCGAACCCGAGACCTCAGCTTTGCAGTCGTACTGTAATACATCTACGCCACTGAGGTAGGTAGATGTATTTAATTAAAATGAAATATTATGCTGCATTGGAAATGCTTAAGTTTAAGGCGTGAAACCGCTAAAGTCGCCGAAAGTTCTTTCTTAATTGTCACTCGATGGCGGTCAAAATTGACAATAGATGTGGAGATATTATGAGTAGAATACAGATACGATTAGTCCAGAGGGGTAAGAGAGATTTACGGTCCATCTTGACGAACAGCCAGCCAAGGTCATGCACGATGCACAACGACTGTACGGTGCAACCGTACAAAATTGCGCCCTCGGCATTTTAATTTATTACCGCAAATATCGGTAATACGTAGCTTCAGTTCGCGTACCGCTGAGCAACAAGCTGCGCGTGCTCATCAAGCAACAACTATCAGTCATCATTAAATCATTAACATTAATAGTGCTAAGTGATATCAATAAACTGTCGAACATTATATCAAGTGTTGTTCTTTATCATTTATCATAAAATAAACTATAAGGTGTGTGGTGCTGAACATAGACCGTACATCTTTTTGGTCCTTCGAGCCGGATTGAAGATCATCAGCAGCAGGATTCATCAGTCTTCATTGTTGAGGACACAGCACGAGCATCAGATATTCAAGTAAGATCTTTCTAATTTGAGATATCTCATCAAAGTATCAGCATCATGGAGTCTCTAATAGAAAATCAGCAGCAATTATTAGTAGGCATTGAGCAATTGTATACCAACTTTAAAAAGGATGGTGCAGATAGAAAAACTAAAGACTATATCAGGCGTAGATTAGAGACCTTAGAAAATTATTGGAAGGAGTTCCAAGCTAATCACTTGCAACTATCTAATTTAGGTATAAAGGGACATCCTTACTTTACTAATAATCAATATGACCTTGCAAAAGATAGGTATGAGACAATCAAATCAGTCATAGAAAATTATCACGGTGATTCGAGACCGACAACTCCGGTCTTAAAACCAGCAACGCCCATGTCAGTTCCAGGAACATCTTTTCAACCCTCTGTACCTCAGACACGTGGAACAAATTCCTTAAAACTCAAGAGCTATTACGTAAGCAAAAAAGTAATTTCAAAGCTTTTCGGCGTGTTATTTCCCTGGTAGACGTGGACTCCGCAACTGAAAAATGGGAGCTCGAAGAAATTCTCAAGACAATTGAGTCGCGTTGGTCAGTCATCGATACTCTTCACTGGGAAATTGATAGTGAGTTAGAAGAAACTAACCAAGAGTATGAAAACGTGTATACCAACTACTAGCGGATCTATTATGATCTCAAGAAAGATATCAATAGCAAGATGTGGTCGCAAAAGTATAAAGAAAAATCAACACCTGTTATGGATATTCCAACTTTTCACGGTAACTACCATTCTTGGGTGACATTCAAAGATTTATTCGTCGAAACCATCCATAATAACAATTCGATTTCTAAAGCGCAAAAAATGCAATTTTTGAAGAGCAAGCTGAGGGGTGAGGCTGAAAAATTAATCAAGCATTTGCGCATCAGTACCGAAAATTATGACATAAGTTGGAAGATACTAAACCATCGTTTCGACAACCAAAAATTAATTTTCAATTCGCACATGGATATTCTTTTCGGCCTTCCTACAATTCAGCAAAAATCTGCAAGGGCTATTAAAACTATCCATGACACATCAAAAGAGTGCCTTAATGCCATCAAGAGCCTAGGTGTTGACATCAGCAGTTGGGACCCTATGATTGTTTATCTCCTATGTCAAAAGCTAGATATTACTACTCACAACGATTATGTAGAATCGCTAAAGACCTCCAGGGAACTACCATCATTGAGTTATTTCCTAGAATTTCTCGAGAGCAAGTTTACGTCGTTGGAATCATCTAAACGCCATCCAGGTGTGAAATCATATCAATCAGAATCATCAACGTCAAATACTATCAAAAAATCGAATTTCTACAAATCATTTAATGTTAATAAAAATCCATCTAGTAACGCACTCAAAATACCACATAACAACAAATGCCCAGTTTGCAATTTAGACCACGGAATTTTCCACTGCAAAACATTTCTAGAATACACGGCGGATATGAAACAAAAGGCAGTAAATAAATTGTCTCTATGCAAGAATTGCCTACATAATCATAATGGTAAGGAATGTTTTTCCAATAAAACTTGTCGAAAATGTCAAGGCAATCATAACACGCTGTTACATGATTCCTTAGGTACAATGGTCAAGCAATCGTCAAACAACAGTGCATTGACGCATGTCGATGCAAATTTGCCGAAACAACACAAAAACAGCGCAAATGTTTTAATGGAAAATTCTGGCGAAATTTTGTTAGCAACGGCGGAAGTTAAAATCCAAGCAGCGGATGGTTCTTACCTTACCATGCGCGCCTTAATTGATCAAGGATCTCAGACCTCTCTTATTTCCGAAAATGCAGCTCAGAGGTTAAAGTTACCCCGAAAATATTGTAAAGGCATAATTTTCGGAGTCGGAGCTCAAGAAAACAATTGCAAGGGTATCATCAATATCAAACTATCATCATTATACAACAACGAGTATACAATACACACCGACGCATTTATCATGAATAATCTAGTGAACAATTTGCCCAACAAATCATTCGCAAAACCGTCGTGGTCATATATTGAAAATCTACAATTAGCAGATCCCGATTTTAACGTTAGCCGCCCGATTGACGTCTTATTAGGCGTAGATGTATACTCATGCATTATACAAGCAGGTGTTATAAAGGACACTGAATCTATGACGGTCGCACAACAAACGCGATTCGGATGGATATTGTTTGGCAGTGTAAAATCCTATCAATGCAACGTGGTAAAAATCAATTTGGAGGATGTTCATAAATTCTGGTCCATGGAAGGTGTGTCCGAGGACATCAACATGTCAGCAGAAGATGACCAATGTGTGCAGCTTTACGAGTTAACTACAACTCGTCAACCAGACGGAAGATACATCGTGCGTTTACCCTTGCATCCAGACGCACATGAGAAGTTAGGGTTATCAAGACCGAAAGCTGTTGCACAATTCCATCAATTGGAGCGAAAGATTCAAAAACAGGAAAATATTTCGAAACAATACAAAGCATTCATCAGCGAATATATAAATTTAGGTCACATGTATAAGGCACGTGGACATAATCCGTGCAATTATTATTTACCACACCACTGCGTACAGCGTGCTGATTCGACAACAACGTCATTGCGCGTTGTTTTCAACGCATCGCAGAAAACGTCGACGGGTATCAGTTTAAACGACGTCATGTATCGCGGTCCAAATCTCCAGCAAGATTTATTCTCATTAATATTGAAGTGGAGAGTCTATCCCTACGCATTTACAGCGGACATAGAGAAGATGTTTCGACAGATCATGATACATCCTAACGATCAACATTATCAACAAATCGTGTGGCGTGAGTCACCTGAGCAGACTTTGCGAGATTATCAATTAGCAACCGTTACATACGGTACCAAATCAGCACCTTTTCTCGCAATGAAGACTCTCAAGAAATTAGCAAGCGACGAACGTCAACGTTTTCCCAAAGCAGCTGAAGTCTTAGAAGGACAATTCTAACTTAAAAAAAAAAAAAACTTAGAAAAAAACTTCAAACTGACTTAATTTCATTGCTCAAAGCTGGTGGGTTCAACCTACGCAAATGGTCTTCTAATAACATACAGCTGTTAGAAAATGTAAGCAAATCATCGGTCAGTCAAGATTCATTCGAATTTAAGCATCACGAATCCACCAAGGCACTGGGAATAGCATGGAATGCGAAACTTGATACATTCACTTTTCAATGTAAAATGTCCGCGCAAACACCATTACGACTAACAAAAAGAATGTTGTTAGCCGAAATTTCAAAAATCTTTGACCCCTTGGGCTGGCTTGCTCCAGTGATTTTACAATTAAAATTGCTATTCCAAAACGTATGGTTAGCAGATCTTAAGTGGGACGATCAAATTTCGGATAATTTACATAGTGAATGGATGAAATTAAGATCGGACATTAATAACATCAATCAAGTTATCATTCCGAGATGGATAGGAACTGGAGAGCAAACCTGTATTCAACTACACGGGTTTTGTGATGCTTCTATGAAGGCGTATGCTTGTGTGGTTTATGCAAGGATACAGCAGCAAGACAAAGGAATCGTGACTCTGTTAGCAGCGAAAACAAAATTAGTTCCAGTCAGCAATTTATCAAAGGAAAAATCGAATAGCACGTCATTACCAAGATTGGAGTTATGTGGAGCTCATTTACTCTCACAGTTAATGCGAAAGGTAGTGCAAAGCCTCGAATCACACAAAATAGAAGTGTACGGTTGGTGCGATTCGACAGCAGTGTTGGGTTGGTTACAAGGAGAGCCTAATCGGTGGAAGCCCTTTGTAGCTAACAGAGTGAAAAAGATCACTGAAACTATGATTCCCTCAAGTTGGCGCTATATCAAGTCAGTAGATAATCCAGCTGATTGCGCCAGCCGCGGTCTTAATGTAAAACAGTTACTGGAACACACCTTATGGTGGCATGGTCCGAGTTGGTTATCATCATCTAATTATTTGAATCAAGCAGAGCAAACGATTTATCATACTGATTTAGAAATAAAACAATTGAAACAAACAAACGCTGCAACGATTAACACACACTCGAGTTGTATTACAGAAATGATTAGTAAGCACAGCAGTTTTACTCGAGTTACGCGAGTGTTGGCGTGGATATTACGTATTATAACAAAAAACAAAACCAAGCCGGTATATCTAACCGTGCAGGAGCTGGAGACAGCAAAACTAAATATCAACAAAGAAGTACAATTAAATGAGTTTATGGAAGACATCAATGACCTTCAAAATAATGGAAAATTAAAATCAAATAGCAAATTGATAAATTTGAATCCGTTCTTGGATAGCAAAGGTTTGTTGCGGGTTGGCGGCAGACTTAGAAATAGCAATCTTAGTGAGAGCATGAAGCATCCGATGATAATTCCGCACAGCAGTCATCTTACGGGATTATTAATTGATCAAGCCCACAAGTCAACCTTCCATGGCGGTGCTCGTCTCACATTATAGTGGCTCAGGCAGCAATACTGGATAATTGGTGGTAATCGAGCAGTCAAGCAACGCATACGTCAATGCGTTTTATGCGCAAGACATAATCCTAGTAAAATTATCCAGTTGATGGGAGATCTACCTGAAGCTAGAACAAATTCTACGCGACCATTTTATCATACCGGCGTAGACTACACCGGGTTTGTAGATGTAAAATCAAGCAAAGGCCGTGGCATAAAGTGCACCAAAGGCTACGTGGCGGTGTTCGTATGCATGACAACGAAGGCAATTCATCTTGAACTAGTGTCCGACTTATCATCGTCTTCATTCATAGCAGCCCTTAGAAGATTAGCCGCAAGAAGAGGTTCTCCGCGTCATATTTACAGTGACAACGGGACCAACTTCGTTGGCGCTAATAAAGTACTAGCAAGGGAATTTAATATTGCATCAATATTATCAAAGGAATTCTACACCGAAATTAGTGAAATGCAAATAGAGTGGCATTTCAATGCTCCATCATGGCCGAGTGCAGGAGGGCTTTGGGAAGCCGCAGTAAAAAGCTTGAAGCATCATTTAAGACGCGTAGTGGGTGATCAAAAACTCACTTACGAAGAATTTTCTACCATTTTATCACAATTAGAAGGGTGTTTAAATTCACGACCCTTGTGTGCTATAACTGAAGACCCGAATGACATCGACTATTTAACACCATCTCATTTCTTAGCAAGTGGACCCCAGTTAACTATCATCAAGTCAGAAAATGACGAGCGAACTCGGTGGCAATTAACTGAGAAGATCTTCCAAGACACATGGAAGAGATGGCGTATGGAATACCTGACTCAGTTGTCGTCAAGAAGCAAGTGGCAACGACCCCAAAATAATATCAATATAAATAATGTCGTCATCATACATGACGCTAACCTACCGCCGGGTAAATGGGCTTTAGGACGAGTAGTGGAACGACACCCCGGCAAGGATGGTTACGTCAGGGTTGTGTCAGTTAAAACCAAGAACGGTGTCATAAAAAGGCCTGTTATCAAGTTATCCATCTTGCCTACGAAAGGTGAGAGTGTACATCAGTCAAAGGAGCAATCGTCATCAGCAAAAGTCGAAGATAAGCAGACAAAAACACCAAATGTTAAAGGATTTAGCTTCGCTAACTTTATGTACTTATTTTTGCTTGTTATATCGTTAATATCAGACGTACATGGAGCTTATAACATAACGGAACTAAATTCAAATCGTTCTATATATTTTGATAAAATAAAGGACATGCACCTTATTAGAGACGACTGGAATTTAATAGTTTACTTTGAAATGGATCCTTATTGGAATGGATTTGAAACATTTAATAAATACATAACATACTTAGACAAATTGTGTTCTGCTATAAAGGGAAGCTCACATTGCATCGACGTCATATCATTTTTACGTCACGATCATATGGAACTACAACATTACAATGAAATGTTGTTGAGTCAGCAGTTCACACCGCGCGCACGCTCGCGCCGCGGTTTTATCAATGGAATAGGATACGTCGCTAACAGCCTGTTCGGGGTATTGGACGAGCGTTTCGCTGAAAAATATAAACAAGATATTAAATTTATCAAAGACAATGAAAATCATTTAGCATTATTATGGAAGAATCAGACGTCTGTAATTGAAGCACAATTTAATTTACTCAGAAGAATGGAAAGCGTTATGGAGAAACACCATAAACAAATTCATCAGAAATTACTCGGGATAGAAAATTTTGTCGACGTATTAAAATCAAAAGTTCAAGACAATTTATTAATTAATGATTTTGTTATGACAGCATTCATAGCAAAAGACATTTTAAATAATTTGAAGCGAATTCAAGATAATTTGTTGGATACTGTCACTAATATTTTTAACGGGAAAGTGAATTTTCATCTTCTATCACCAGACCAATTGTGGCATGAATTAAATATCATATCTGGACAATTACCCAAGGATTACGCGTTACCAGTTGAAAATGCAGATTTTACACAAATATATAACCTCATGAAGATACGAGCAAGAATCACTCAGAAATACATCTTATTGGAAATCAAAATACCGCTTATCAGTCGGGACAGTTACGAATTATTTCAAATGATTCCCATTCCTCGCAAGATAGATGACCAGATGATCAAGATTTCTCCTATATCGGAATATACAGCAATTAGTTTAAAAAAGGACACATATTTATCAATGAATGAGAAGGATATATCGTCGTGCTTAGAGTTAGGAATTGAACAATTGTTATGTCACATCAACACTCCCGAGTATAGAATGACCGATGATTCATTTATGTGCAAGACAGAAAGGCGGCCGTCTGAATGTACAATTATCAAGAACATGTGTACTGATCAAATGACAAAGCTACATACATCGGAATCGTATTTGTATTTTTGTTGTGGCGAGTGCCGCATGAAACTGATATGCGAAGATCAAGTTACCGGGTTACAATTGTCTAATGCTGGGTTGTTAACTGTAGGTCATGGTTGTCTCATAAAATCTAAAGAATTTACTGTATTTACACATAAGCAAGGTCAAACAAAAATAGTCCTAGAACCTAAAGTAATGATTCCGAATATTAATCCGATCAACAACATAATCAATATCTCTTTGCCTGATATAGAAAATATTGCTCTTAATGCCTCTGACATAGCAGACCACCAAAGGAGGTTGTCAGCTATTGAGAAACAAGTAGAGAATATGAAACAGGAAGTGCCAATTATAAATGATGTATCAAGTCATGATATTCATCATTATGTTGCTATATATGTCATTATGGCGATACTGGTACTAGTGGGATTAGCAGCCGCATGGAGACAGATCCAGAGGTGCCAGCAAAAAAACGTCTCGGCGAGACCAGCTGCCCAGCCGGGCATGTCCAGTTCAGGTCGTCGCCGTGATAGTGATAGTGTAGTGAGTGTTGTGAGTGATAACGGAATAAGTGTAAGTGTCGATAAGGCTACAACGTCAATTGTGAGCAAAAGTGTTAGTTTTAAGGAATTCGATTCAACATAAATGTCGGGTTTCACTTGTTATCATATACTTACTCTTAGATTTAATCAAAATTGTATATCACCTTGTATCATTAAATCATACTAACAACTCATTCCTCATCTTTTCTCCCGGGAGCATGTACGGTGCAACCGTACAAAATTGCGCCCTCAGCATTTTAATTTATTACCGCAAATATCGGTAATACGTAGCTTCAGTTCGCGTACCGCTGAGCAACAAGCTGCGCGTGCTCATTAAGCAACAACTATCAGTCATCATTAAATCATTAACATTAATAGTGCTAAGTGATATCAATAAACTGTCGAACATTATATCAAGTGTTGTTCTTTATCATTTATCATAAAATAAACTATAAGGTGTGTGGTGCTGAACATAGACCGTACAGACTGTGAATAGTCTCGACGTAAGTCAATTATTATTATTATTAGCTTGCAGGACTTGCACGAAACACAATTGTTTTAAAATACTTTTTAGATTTAATGATATCTTAATATATTCAACGAGTGACCCCGTCTTTTAGTCGGCAACCGAAAAATACATCTAAATCTTTATAAACTGCATTCATTTCATATCTGTATCGTGTGTTAAAAATCTATATAATACCATTGACCAGAGAGTAAAGCTAAATACAGATAAAACTGTAATACCTGGGCAGCACTGCCTAGCAGGCACGATAGTGCATATGCCTCAGAATAATAACTAAAGCAAGTTATTATTCTGAGGCATATGCTACGTCCAGCGCCGTGATGTACCTTCAGCATGCTGTCCGTCTGGCTGAACCGTGAATAGGGCTATTAAAGCAAACCGCACAGCCAAACGCGCGAAGTCATTCACGTTAGGGAGCCCCTTAAAGCCAGTTACTGCATAGAATAAAGACTAAACAAGTTATTGCGTCGAGTTTCAATAGTATGTTTCTTCTCTTTACTCCGTGGTATGTTTCCTTCATAGAATAAAGATGCTTATAGTCCTTATTCTGAGGTTTCCTTCCTTAACCCTTACTTCTATAATCTATGCCTTAACCACGCGGAAATAACTCCCTCTATACCCAGAAAAAGAAAATAATTTACGCACTAAATCAAGATTTCTTGCACCAAATCCAAACATTTGTGATATCTTAAAAGTGACACGAAATTAATTAGATACTCTTTCGTCAGCAGAAAAGAGCATTATAATACTACGGAAAGAAAAGAGTATTAAACCACGAAAAGCCGTCAAATAACGTCAATGTAATTCTCAAGTAAATCCTATTCCAAATAAAAATTTCGATTCCATTCAAATCCTAGTGAAATGTCTGAAAAAGATAAAGCTGCGAAAGGCACACAAGTTCAAGGCAAAGCAAAACCGGCTTCTAAATCAGGTCCATGTCCATGGCTATGCAACATGGTTCCCACAAACGTGCCAGGGCCTGGCGCGGCGCAGAGCGTGCTGCATCCACAGAAAGATGTCTTTGTACTGAAGGTTGGTAGAATAGCTGTAAGAAACAGCTGAGTATGTGACTGTAAGTTAAATATACATTGTAATTTCATAGATAGGTAGTAACTAGATATTAAATTTGCTTCCATATGAGGGGGACTACCCCCTCTACGAAGTAACTATATTTGAGTATATTATACATATCTTCTTAAAAACTACTAAGTAATTGCACATGTATTAAAACAGATGACACGAGAGAACAGACTCGAATCAAATAATATAGAAAACATTAATTAAACTTATCAACGAATGAAATAATATGAAAAGTGAGAGATTTTTCACCATTGGCAAAGTGTTTCGCTATTAGCACTTTCAGTTCATCGTCTAGATTGATGTCTCCCCAGTAAAGATACTTAATTGGTACTAGGTATTAAAATAATTTTGTAATGCGCATGTCAGTCAATATAAGCCTACTATTATTAGGTGCTTATTTTTTAATTCATTCAAACTATAATAATTTATACTTTTTAATTATTTCATCATTACATTAAGCTCATAATAATATATTAAACGGAGTACGTAACTTTTGTAGGTAGCTAAAGTGGGACCTAATGGGGATCGACGTTGTAAAATGGAGTTGGAGTTAGTTACACCAAAAGGCCCTGAAAAAAAAGCCATGGTACGCTTGGACACCAGGGAGACTCAATGTGAACCAGAGCCCCCACCGTGCTGTTGCATGAGAAGCAAAAAGAAAAAAAAATGAATCCAATATATGTACATTTTACAATAAAATATATAGTATCTAATATTATAAATTTAACGTTTATTTTCATGTCGTAAATTAAATTGAAATAGCATGTATGAAATGCACCTCGTCTTAAAGTTGGCTTGACATACAAACACACGAATTGAGAACCTCTTCTTTTATTGAAAGTCGGTTAATAAAATTGCATCACAATCCTCTTTTCTGTGCCGCTACAAAGAGTAGAGTCAAAAAAGTTTCTGTCATTGCAGTCATAGTGTATAAACCAAAAAGAATTGATAATACTACTCAAAGAGCATTATTATTATACTACGGAAAATACTACTAAAATTGGACAAAATAATTATTGGTCTCAAAATCTTTAGTGAAGTAATATATTTATAAATACATATTCCACTCCTAATTTCTAAAATTATACTTGACGTAAAATGGGGAAGGCCGGTGAAGGTCCAAAAACAAGAAAACCATATGAAGAAATTGGAGCATTGTTCAACGGGAATGAGGTAGGTATCAATAATTATCAGAACTATTAAATAAATGCTATTACAACTACCACACGCCGTAGTCCTGCTGGTACGGATATGTAACACATTGTACTTCTTTCCTTAAGGTTAAGATTAGAGTTCCTAAAAGTACAAGTAAGCCACCGAAGCTAACTCCGTCGCAAATGAAACTGCAACAGCAATGCACATGTGACGATGAAGAATCGGTGTGCTCCGAAACATGCGGAATGGGGGGAGAAGAGGTGGGAGGTCCAGCTAACAAGCTGAACTTTCAGGTATTGCTACAAATTTAATGTTTGAAATGCGAAAAGATTCTTTTATTCTAGCAATGCAGTGACTTCTCTTCACCTAATGTTAAGTTAACTGAAGTCTAAGGAAACATCGAGCAGCAAGGGATATTATAACAGCTTTTTTTCTGTTGTATAATAATGTCCATATTCTTGAGTATCGGCGTAGCATGTGACTGACGTATCTATACTTATGATTGTATATATACAAGATATCGTTCTACGGTGCTATAAGTTTGCGTCTGGTCTCTACGTCATAAACATACTTTTTTTTTCTTCTTCAGCGGATTAGGGACGGCTGCGGGCTTCCTCTGACTCAAGTGTCTAAGTTGTCGTCCGCAACCGCCCCTGCGCGGTGCAGCTTAATGCAGCCCGACAACTCTTGTGGGGGGGGGGGGGGGGGCACACATACTATCTCGCGGCGGACAGTACCCGTGCCGACCGACCCGACCCCCCTAGTCCCTATTAGTCTCCTCCTACGACAGGCAGGGGATACCGTGGTGGAATTCTTCAAACGCCCCCTAACCGCAGGGCGGATCATAAACAAACCTAAGTCAGAATATTTAATGGGTCCCCCTAACTGCGTCCTCATGCGTTGACTATGACGTTCTCTACTTTCGTAAACCTTTTGATCTGTTTGTTTTAAAATCACCCAGATCAGTCTCTAGATACTTTCCCGATAGTCAAGTCTTACGATAAACACTCCTCTTTCAAAGATTACGAATATCACTTAGCTACTGAATCAGATCGTAAATTATATTTCGAAATGTAATTACTAATTGGCTTGGAAACAGAATTAATCTTCATCGCACGAGTTTTATGCACGAGCAATTATGTAAAATGACATTGATGATAAGTTTATGAAAATACAATCTATAGATACCTGACGACATATGCGAAGCCCTAACGCATCGGACTGCTCTGAACTCAGAACTGACATACAGCAAAAAGGAAGCCCATGACACTATGTGCAACATTTGTAACGTCACACCAAAGGATGCTCCTAAAGGCGTGCAGGCGCAAAAAGTTCTACATCCAGATAAAGACGTGTTTATATTAAAAATTGGAAAACAAACCGATGAACCGAATCGTACCGGTAATATCGAGGTAAGATCATCATGTTATTGTTTTAAAGGTCAACACCTTTGTATAAAAAATAAGTGTAGTATCGCACGAATACTAATAATATTATAGAATATTTTTAAAACTGGATCCTTGTCTGGTGGATGGTGAGTTGCGCTCTTAAATGGATTTGATTCTATAAGGCCACAAACTAGGCCATTCTATGAAAAGTGACAAATGCCTATAAAAGTATTTTTTTATTACTGGAGGAGACATCTGTTGACTACACAGTTTTTGGGAATATTGACCTAGCAGTTTTATAGGTAGAACGCGTAGTTCATACTCTACCAATATTCCGATCCGCCATAGTACGTCATATGAACATGGAAATTCCATAATGGGATTTTATAAGAAACAGGTCAATCATACCCCTACTTTTTTCGCATTAAATTTTTTTTTATCAGTTATACATTTAGCGGTTGCCAATTTTCTATAAGTAGTCAAAACAATTTTTCCTAAGTTTAATGTAGAGCGGACATTAGGCAAAATTTCGTACAAAAATTTTGAGCCTGTTCGTCAGTAACTCAATCTACCGTGAAGTAACAAAACACCTATTTCAAATGCATTAGAACCTCAATCACTAGAAAATACTTCGACATAATCGTGATGCGCAAATTGGCATATATCTTTCCAAATATTGCTTTTTTGCGCATACCGAGTCGTCTTGTCACATGGATATATCGGATAAGACAGCGACTTACTACCAATTGGTAATAATTTTTGGACGAAAAGTGTGAGCCTGATGTCCGGTCTATAACTAACTATACTGTTTAATGTCTTTGGGTTAATACTACCGACTTTCTTCAAGGTCGAGTTGATAACTCCTCGAGCTCCAGCAAAACCAGCACCGGCCACCCACTCTTGCAAACAAATACAATGCGAGGAAGAAGACATCCCCTGCTGCGTGCCTTGCAAAACCTGCCGCGCCGTTGTGCCTAAAAAAAGAAAAGGGAGACGACCTCGATGTTGTCCTTAGACAGTCATATATAAAACATTATAATCGTTGTATCTACTTCATATGGCTCTAAATTATTAACGCTGTATTGTGGCCAATCAACAGTTTGCCGTTTTAATAAAAAAATAAAATTATTAGAAAAATACGTCTTCATATTATGCTGAAACACTAAAGATATATTTCACCTACTCGTTTAACATTTCAGTGACCGCGGCCACAGCGAATACTTCATTAGAGCACCATATTATTCAAAGCATAAGCTCAAAGAGCATAAACATACCTACTACGAAAATGAAGTAAAATGAAATCATTTATTCGAATTCATAAAATGTTAAACATTACTTAGATTCAGTAAATTTTTATCTACCATCAGTTCGGAAAGCAGTTTCCACCACAGAAGAATGGGCAAGAAACTCTAGGGTTGCTCTTATCAAAATCAATCCAATGGTATAAAATAGGTACGGTGTATAATACAAAAAAGTTTATAATATATAACATACAGATTTTCATTTTGTTTAGAGTAGTTCATATATTTACTTGCATAATAATAAATAAATTCCCAAATTCCCAACCGAGTGTACAACCCACCATGCGCATCAGAGAGGCTACTGCGAAAAACGAGATCCGTAGTTTCGGGTGACGGATCGCACGTTTTCTTACTACGAAGTGTTACGGATCCTTCTTTATGAAGAGTTGTTGCGTGACGAAAGTGTTGAGCGAAGTCGGAAGCGTCGCAAACTGCGTGAAACCTTCGTTCAAAGGTGACGGATCAGAAGTAATTTGGTAGTAAGGTTAAATCCGAAGTACGTCGTTTCTTCGTTTCGGACCGACGTTTCGGATTTCGTTTTTCGCAGTAGCCTCTCAGACGTCTGACAGTGACGACTAGAGTTTGCGTTTACTTATAAACATTCATCATATGCGCACAAGAAGCCTGACACTGTATACTTACTACAATTCTGATACACGTATACCTTAAACAATATTATGGGTATTTATCAGTTTTATTTAAATTATACAGGTTGCTTATGGGCTAAAATCCTTTCACACATTCTTATATGCGCAATAGACTTTGGCTCGCGGACTACTTCGATCGGGCGGTAAACCACCCAAACACGCTTATCCGTAAAGCGTCTATATATACTCCATTTGATCGCGCCAAATGGAGACGACCGCGTTCAGTACTGACAGATCCAGAGGACGAAATCACTCTGGCCATTCGCGAAAAGATCGAGCATCAAAAGCTCTTACACTCCACAAGACCGCTGTACCGTCCTCGCCGTCGCGGACCTCGTCGCGTTCCCCGTCACCCTGATCTCTCTTAGCAGTTCCGGCCCGCGTACCGAAGACTACGAACACATGAATAGGATTAGGTTAAAAACCATGTTCCCCAAACGCTGATGTCTTATCCTCTCAGTGGCCGCCCTGAGCCGAGGTTCGTGACCCGTTAGTGGGTCGCCCTCAGCGTGGTCGCTTAATTTTAAGGGTTGCGAGCGCCTTCTGCACTCACCCAAAAGACCGGTGTTCTTTCATAAGCCGACCCTCGTCAGGCTAGAAAGAGTAATGTCAGGGACAAAAAAAAAAGGCTCGCGGCACTGCACGCTTGAATGAGTTTTTCCGGGATAAAAGTGGCGCTATATATAATATTAGACTTCTGCTCGCTAGTCTGCCGACATGAATAAGTAAAATGATAAAAAGTAGCCTTTGTTACTCGCTGATAGCTTTATATTGCTTAAAGAATTTTGCAAATCGGTCCAGTAGTTTCGGAACCTATTCAATGCAGACAAACAAGCAATAATTTTTTTTCTCTTTATAATATTAGTATAGATACTTTCCGGGGATAAAAGAAACCTATGTTGGTGAAAGAATTTTTAAAGTCGTTTTAATAATTTTAGAGTTTATTCGTTACTAACATGCAAAAATATACATTATTCCACTTTATAATATTAGCATAGATGACGTCATCGATGATTAAAACCTACCCAAAAAATCGAAACTTATGTCACGGCTCGGTCACAATCGATCGTAATTGCGTGTTGTCATGATTACAGCTCCTCAAGAATCGATTAGGTCAACGTTTCATGTACATTATGTTTACCACTAAATGCAAGTAATAGTTTGTTCAATACTGGTACCTACGTGGTGAATGCCCTAGATCCATTACATGAATAACTCACTGCATTCACAATACTAATGTAGGTCAGGGAATATTTAACATCGATTCAACTTCTTATTTTTGATTAATCCAATGCAGCTTATTGATCTCTTTTCTATTCGACATTCTGTAAAATTACCTTAGCTTTATAATATGCTCAATTACACCCTTACACGATAATTGATTCGTAAATTTACATTAGAGACGCATATTTAACATAAAATAACACGGTGACGTAAACATGTTTAACTTACATCATAACAATTCTATTTATCATTTACATACGATAAATATTATTGAATCAATGGTATCAATTGATATTACAATAATTCAGAAGTATAATAAAAGCAACTTCTTATAACGCAATACAGAACGGTAGGTCAGATACCAATCTGTTCCGGAAGGGCCACAAACGTAAAAAAACTCATTTTATTTCCAGGGTAGGAAGAACCATTGAGGTACATCCCTTCGACAATATTTGTCTACAAATTATTTTAGGATTTGATCAGCTTCAAATCGCCTCTCCACTTTTGTGTTCTTACCAATTTTCGTTTTCACCAAAATAAAATAAAGAGGATTTCCTTTACTCCACACACAGAAATAAGCATGTCTCAATTAAACTTAACGTGTAGAGTCAATTTGAAGTTTTGAATTTGTTCAGCTACTTATGTGACTGACTGTACCTTCTATTAAATTCTCTTCACCTTACCAATTGGGATAGCATAGCAAGTCATGACAATTTCCAAAAACAGTGGTTTAAACCCGCCATAGTGTTCTACTATACTATCGTAAGTGTTCTGCTCTCCAGGATCAGCCTTTGTCTGGTTCAAGCAGGCTGGTCATTGTGTCAAACAACGAATAATCATCTCTCATCAGTCACTATTTGGACCTCAGTCCGCTTACCAACAACTGCAGTGGAGTCACGTACACGCCACCGCGGCCGAAAAAAAAATCCGGAATATTTCGATCTCTGAAATGCAGAGTGTAAAGAAGACTGGGTGTGCACAACTCTACACTAAGATCTTATCTGCTCAAGTGGATGCAATAAAAACCATTCGTTAATAACCTAAGCCAAATAGTAAACATAATATTACTACGTAATACTATTCTGTATTCTGTGATGTTATTCAAAAACAAATGAAAGGGAGTAGCATGGGCTAATACATTTCGAACAGTTTTATGTTAATTATGAGCCATCATGTGATCAAATAGTTGGAGAGTTTATAGCAATTTGGAACTTTACCTAATCAAAACTTTACTCCCTGATAAATCTCAATTAAAGGTGCTTAATTTTATATTCTTCAGAGATTACACATATTGATTTTACTCGTCCTACATTGTTGTTTGTCGCTAAGTATCCCTTGTTCTTGCTCTACCAGGTTATCGACAATCCGTCGATTTATTCAACCGAGCACAGTTAATATGATCACAAACATTAAAGACCCAAAACAGAAGTAGCCATGGAAATGAAAAAAAAACACTTAAACTAAACTATATTAGGAACATTTAGTGTAGGTATAGGTACTTAAAATGTTATAGCTATAAAATTGTATTTAGCGATAACGAGTTTTGATCTCCAGGTCGGTAAAGTGATAATGATTATTCAATTCAGTATCAACTCGGACTCTGTAGTTGTGCCAGGTAAAATTTAATAATGATGGGCAAGTTAGGAAGAAGAGACACGCTGGACGAAGGGAAACATCGTGGCAGATAAACATCCGGGAGTGGACCGGCATTACCTCCGTTGAACACCTTTTCCGACTGGCCAATGGCAACGGGGAATACAGGAAGCTTCAACCTTCAACATTGAAGAGGCACTTGAAGAGAAGAATATATAATAAGTACGGCCAAACAGACCGGCATAGGTTGTGTTTACTGCCATGAGATAATCATCTTTCGTCAGTACATACTCTACCTAGATCCCACTCCTCTTACTATTATGTGTAGTAGTATCATTTGCCATGTTGTACAAAAAAAAGTTCGTCTCCAATTCAACAGTGTCTACATTAAATAATTTGAATAAAGTGGGTTTATTACACCTCCGCCGAGCCCTGAAAGGAAAAGAGGTTTGCTATTTTTAACCAACTCTACGGCCAAGCAAGAAAGGTTAGTGATTTTAACAGCCTATATTTATATTATAGTATCAAGATGATGTTTGATTAATGCAATCAGCCCTGTATTATAAACTACAGGATTCCGTAATACAAGACTTAAGGCTGATATTTCATGCGCTAGATAAAATATATCGATAAAAAAATATTTAGCTGGATACTAGATACTGAAAACAATCTTCCCCTATTATATGGCAATAAACTGACATTTCTGATTTGCTTGGTTTGTATTTTATCCCATGATAAGTTTATTTCACGATTGTTAAATCTGCTCAACAATGGATGCAACGTGTACTTGTATTTTATTATAGGCTATGCTCCCAGCTGGCATAGGTGAATACCCGTTGCAAAAATAAAACTCTTCAAGCTATTTTTTATTTACCTATTATAGAATATATAGTAGAGTCCAGAAAGAGCACAGGAGTCTTTAGCCTCAGCATTAACTCACGTCTATGTGTTTAATGATTGTTGAAAGATATATTTAAATCATTAAATACACTAATACATTCGTACATTTTTCTATTAGGTATGTGCCCGATAAGGCGATGGGCTCGTCACCTAACTATCACACCATGGGACAGAGCACACATGACGAAAAGTGGGTTCTTGTTGCACCTCTGCCTACGAATAACAGTGCGGTCGTGAAGTGGCACACAAGAACAAAAACATAATATAGTGCAAAATAAAGAACGATTTTCTTACTTTACTATTTTGCTTAAGACGTAGTTTACGTATTTTTTTATTACTTTGGCAAGGTCAGCGTGGTGGCTAAGGCTTAACCCCTATCAGTAGTAGAGGAGGCCCGTGGTCTGCCTTAAATGAAATATAGTTTCAATACCGCTCAACTGATGATAGTCTCCCAAATCAATTAACACGTGAAGGCATATTGAATAGATGCCGTCTCTCTTTGACCCAATTTGAAAAGAACATACTTCCCGCCGCAACTTCCTTACGAAACAGTTAACTCTTGACATTATATACGGACAATACTGCACTTACTGTGGTGTGGTGTTGTTTACAGGTAGATTTAAGCACTTATCAGGTAAACAAATAGCAGGTTTGCCTCACGCCGACAGAAAACAACCCACTACTTGTAATGGTGCAGAAACACGCCGCGCCGGCGTTCTTAGAAATCGATAGTCGGTTCTTTCATTAATAACATGTTTCACTCTCTCTATACAAAATTTCTGAAATGTTTACAATTCGCGTTACAATAAAATTATTGTAACGCGAATTGGAAACATTTCGAAATAACATTATTCGTATAGAAATGTAATTTCAAGTATAACTTTTCTTGTACGAATTACGTACAAAAAATTATATTATGAGTAAGTTTTATGAGAAGATAGAGCAAAAGAAAACAACAGTTTTATAATGTTCATAAAAATTTATAATAATGCAGAGTTAGTAGGTATAGGAAACGTACACGCAAAGAGAATTATAATACTACGGAAACGTACACGTCATAAGCTCTGCCATCTGGTGGCGCAAACTAAACCATGTTCAGCTCATTCATACTTGATATTGACGTAAAATATTCATTTTAAAACGATGAACAATAACATTTAATTCGTTGATAATGTATTGCTATGATGACCAAAAAAATTAAAAAATATACAAATCAACAGATGTAAAATTCTATTATTTTCCCAAGAATAGTACTTAAGTACTTACATTCAATGGTTAAGTGAAAATCAAAATAACTAGCTCCAATCTAAAAAAAAGTCTTATTCTGGCCACGCTAAGTATCAATAATATTCAACCGAAACCCATATGTTGTCATTTTACACATAATAAAATAAAAATAAATTATAGCTTAGAAAAGTTCCTTTTTTATTGACATGTGACTTGTGTCCACTCTGTGCTGCCGCCTATAGTTCGTGCACGTTCCCTATTCGTCACATATTACAATACGATAATTAGTATTTATATAGTGATACAAAATGTATTCGTTTATACAGTTACGTTGAATGAAGTAAAATGTAAAGCATTTGCTATAAATATGGTTACTGTAGCGGCACCGCTAGACATCGAACGGCATGATGCAATTCCCCACATGATTTCGTACAAGTTGTTCGTGGCATGGTACATATGGTTACATTACCGTTCAAAACTAAAAAAATATTGTCTGACATTTAGCCAACTACATTTTATCACACATAATTGTTTACTAACCCAAATCAATCAATGTAAATAGGTCTTATTTTCTATAGTTATAAAAAAAATTATTATCACAACGGTGTTCCCGGACTCTACAATATTTATTTATTTAGAAACAAACGGTCATACAAAATAAGGTACAATCATCTTATAGCTAACTTATATATAGGACCTATAGTTCCCTTATAGTACTAGTGCATAATGCTAATTTTATGTGGCTTGGCTCCACCAATATTGACTCTACTGTTCAAATAAAAAAACGTCTGTATAACGTACATAGTACAATAAACCGTTATCCAACAATACCGGTGTAGCATTTATTACTGCCATACCGAACTCTTGAGAATTCGCCACGTCTTATTACATTTTAATTCCAACACGTACTACTCGTTATACTAAGATTATCGTATTTGATAAAATAAATAATCTAGAAATATTACAATAAATATTTCATATCAAAACTGTTAATTAAAAAAAATATTTAACCAAAGCATCATTTAACTGTGTATACCTATTATTCTGAGGTCTATACGAAACTTACATCTGAAATTGAATGTTTAAAAAAAATTAAAGGTACCTATATCTAATGCTTTAATTTTTCAGTATAACGATTCAGTAAAAAGTTAATTACAACCGTGACATACTATATAATGTCCATAACATAAAATTTATGATAAGAAGGAACTACAACTAAAGATCTGCATTAAAATCTGCCGTTTTTAGCATAGCAAAGCGTCACATAAAATCTCAACTAAAACATTAAGTGGTCCACAAAAAAGATCGTTCAATTCACTTTGAATTTAGTGCTTAGATATATTTATAAAAGTACTGAATTAACATAATATACTTAATCTTTATACATATATTTTCGGAATGAAGCCTTTTTGTAATAGGATAGAAGAGATTAAAGATTGTATAGTTTACCAACAAAAATGTTTTAATAACGACTATTGAACATTAGGTATTTTATTACCTTCATTATATTGTTTGTATTGTTATTTAATACTTTTCGTCGAAGTGTCACTTTACGTAAAGTTTACATCATGTTGCAGAAATGCAGCTATTTAATTGTAATTGAACTTTATCCCAATATCCCTTTACCTACAAGACCTGACGGTATATTGTGCCGAATTAGGTACTCTTCGTTCAAAGAAAGTACATATGTAATATATCAATAATAAAAATGCCAGTTTTCTATTTACGTATCATACAGGAAATATTAACTTGTATCCAGGTATACTTGTAATTATTTTATTTTCGAACTCTACATTTTTCTTCTTCTCCGTAAGTAAATTATCTCTTTGAATAGCTGATTAATATACTATTGCTTATATAGGTATTCTTTTATCAGGAACATTAAATTAACGTCAAATTACATGGTTTGTTTACAATATTATATTAAGAAGAAAAAGCTTAGCATATCCAATGTACGTCGCCGTTTTAAATATTTACCGCCATTAACTTATAAAATTCTAATGTCTAATATTAATATAAACCTCTGTTGCTTATTAAAAATATTGACTCAGTGTCATTCACCGCCGTTACTTACAGATAGGTGACTGTGTAAGTAAAACTGTGCCATCTAAAATTAACTCGTATGAATCATTAGAGACTGAAAATTATGCCGTTTCCATAACGACATTGCGACAACAAACTCTAGTACTCTAACACGAGACATAAATAGTAAGTACAGTTTGTTATGATATTTACCTACGTCCCATTCTTTTACAATAAAACATAAAGCTGCCTGTACATATAGCTATAAACAAAAAACATTATTTCACACATGTACTAAACTTGCCTGCGATACCTTTCGTCGGCAAGCCGAAACGTTGCCAAATAATAACGTAATCTAACACGTAGAGCTAGTACTCCAAGCTTCGAGTTTTACACTTGGTCGGGTAATAAAAATGCCGGCGAGCGCTCTGTCAGCGAGGCGTCGCGACGCGACGTTACTAGCTGCTCTATGACGCAACAATTTCTCTTGGTTGCTTGTGGCATGCGTATTGTACCGTGTGCGTCTGTGGCGGCAGGAGGCAAGCGGCAGGCGGCCCGACGACGCGGCATTCGTCGGCTTTAGTTCATTCCGCTTTTAACTTGCGAGTGGGTCGCTCGTTCGTTTTACGCTAAATTTGAAGCACGTGGCTAGGTGCTTCGGAACTATCATAACCTAAAACGCCAACTTATCACTCCAAGCCGCTAGAGAGGGGTAAGTGCTCAATTACTACGTAATTTTTACACTTTTTTCTGCTTTGTAATACATTGGAAAATCAATAATGTGACTTTGCTCTTATTTGAAATATTTATAAAGGAGCTTTTGTAAGCGAATCAACAAATTTGCATAGTAGTGCAAATTAATCTGCATTCCACGTATGTTGTTGCATTATTGAAGTATTATTATAATTCTTTAATTTATGATGCACAGTACATTAAATACTCTAACTTATTTAAGTAAAACGTACCTTATCTGATGTTATAAGACTGCTAACGATTATTTAGGTCGCTGTATGCATGAAATTTGGAAACAATATGGGCATTACAGGCAAAATACGTATGGTAGTAAACATGTACGTACGTAGACATTTACGATGACATTACTCCAATGATATATTTAAATTGTAAGTGCACATTAGTATGTTATTAGCACCGGTGGTTTACATTAAATTTACTTTCCGAATCGTTATCTTCGAATTCATAATATGGTACAGGCACGCCTTGACATCATGACGCGCAAAATTTATGATAATAATACGTATTGAATTGTGTACTCAGTACCGCGTACGCACCATACATTATGTAGCCCATTCATGCATCTTGGAAATACGACAAATTGAGTATCTCTTGCCTTTCAATTTACCGCTTGTATTCCTTTGAAGAGCAATAGTTAAAAACGTCTTTAGAATTGTAACACTACTGTAAAAATTCAAATACAGTTTAAATATTGTTTTAGCAATTATAATAGATATTGTGATTACATATTAATAATTCGTTGTGTTTAAGCATTATTTATTAAAAAGACTAAACTTTGTAAGTAATTATCATAAGCTAAGTATTGTTCTTGTACAGTAGGTACTATTCAGTATTCTGTGATAGTACCTACTCAGATAGAGTCGTTTAAATTATTAGTAAAATAAAATTGATTGAAACCGTTGATCGTGCTAACCGCTGCGTGCTATGCTTAGGTTATTTGCTAAAGATATTGGTGGAAACAATAAGAAATCATAATTTAATGCAGCTGAACATTATAGTAAGTAGCAATTTAGTAAAAAAAATGTCCTTAAAAATATTTTGAATCCAGATAATGTGTTTAATTCTATCCTAAACATAACTGTATCTCGAATTGGTAGATATTATAATATTTTAACAATAGCAGGTTTGAATAACTGTTACCTTCATTCATTAGTCATTAGGTACTTAGCTGTAACTTAAACATAATTGTAGGTGGTAGTAGGTACAGTATAATATTTTTTAAAACGACTAAAAGACTAAAAACCAAAAAATAATTTAATAGTGAATAAATATACGATAGCATTACTTATATACTGGTAACCAATTGTGGAGTCGATCCAGGCCATTGGCCTCATGCGCCATACGTTATTACTTATTAACCATGATATTAGCCATGGAACTACCCAATAATGATTAACGGCCGGTCTCAATAACTTACTAATATTTAACTGGAGTTTGCTATCGAATATCGATAGTAAAAGTTACGCTAACTGTAATTGCTGCTTCAATATCAAGACCTTGACTTTCTGTAGTAGGTATAAATTATACTCTTTGCCTTGACGTGACTCAAAAGAGTGCACTTTATGGAGCGCACCCGCTGAAGCGTTTTATTTTTGCACTAAGTACTAGTAGTGTTATGTTTTTAAAAAATATTACTATATCATAACATTTTTAAATAATGTGTGTATGTTAATATATTAGAATTAAATTATAGATAATTAAAGTCCTTTTTATGTTTTCAACTGTAATTCTTTTCAATAGTTTTCATTAGATTTTATGTAAATCAATTTAATTTATTTACTGCGTATATTATTAATCGAAACTAGTATTGTAAATCCGAAGAGATTGTTTGTTTGGTTGAACGTGCTAATCTCAGGCGCTACTGACGCGATTTCACTTATAGGAAGCTATATTACTTCTGAGTGCTATAGGTTACTTTTTATCCCGGAAAAAAAGGTCCCGGAAAAACTTTTGCACGCGGTCGGAGCCGCGAGCAATACGAGTGAAAACGAAACGCAGCGATGACAGGAATCATAATATTCGACCCTCTGATAGATAAGATAAGGACAAGGTATAATTACTATCTATTTTAGTTTGTAGAAATAAGGATAACCACCAAAAGTAAGAATTTTAACTGTTTGTTATCTGTCAGTAAGTTATTGAGACCGGCCGTTAAACTCGAGATTCTAATCGGAATGTAAGTAACTGACCTAAAAATCGTGACCTCAAATATTGATCGAAAGTATAATCCATCATTAAATACTGACAAAAACTGTACAGTGTACAAGTTAATTAATATTAAATCATTATCATTCGTACTGGTTTTTTGATTCTTGTTTTTTACACGTTATAAAAACTTGTATAGACTGCCACGGTGGCGTAGTTGTATTGCGGTACGACTGCAATGCTGAGGTCTCGGGTTCGCTCCCCGGGTCGGGCAAAGTGATATTGAGTTTTAAATTCAGTATCAGCCCGGAGTCTGGAATTTGTGCCCTATCACATCATGGGACGGGAATAACGGCGAAAAGTGGGTGCACTAGTTGTGCTTCTGCCTACTCCTTCGGGGATAATAGGCGTGTGTGTATTAAAACTTGTGCCTGACTGCATTGCAAGTACGATGAATTGAAAGGGTCACATTAATAAAATTGCGGTCAGTTTACCTACTGCGATGCAACAGTGTTTATAATTTCACATCCGTAATAATAAGTATTGTTACTAAATATTATTTGGATTCAAGTATTATAACTCTATTTTCGATACGGTTTTATTTCGCATTCCTTCCGAATGAAACTTCGCACTCGAGTTTAATTGGACTAATCTTAATTTATCCACCATTTTGAGATCAAGGATTTTGGATAAGATTAAGGATAAAAAATATGGAATGATGCCATTGTATAAATACGTTTATTTACGAGACATTTAGTTTTATATGAAAACTCAAGAATATTATTATTAGAACAAATATGCGTCTTAGGTAGTATAATGTATAATAGGTTTCTTATCCTTGGCGTTTCATACCAAATGAGGTGCCCACAATTAAGGGAGGCCGCCGAAGGCGAATTTTTATACCGATGCCGGCGCGCATTTCAGAAACGCACTTCTGTATCACTGTTCCCTACTATCCCACGTTAGTCGCGTTTGCGACGCGCGTCAGATACAAAAGAATCGCGACAGCATTGCTACTGTATTGTAAAAAAACGCGTGACTTTTTTATGACGAGTCCATCTTGCTACTGTGGCGTTCGCATTGATTCCCTGTATCGCTGTTGCGTCTCGACAAATACACGTTTACATCGCGTCTGTACTACTGAAGCGCGACAGCATCGTGACTGTAGCGATACAGAATCGTGTATGTGGCTAAAAGTGGACTACCAGTAACAGCACCGCGACTGTATCGTGGCCCTTTGACGACTACATCGCTGCAAAAATCACTGTGGCCTGTGGGCGACCTTCCTAAGACAGGAGTGGTGATTTAATACGTCGGGTCAGTCGCGTTGCATACGTGGGACAAATTTCTTCTTGAACTTTCAATATTCCAAGTTAGTTTGAAGTCTGTCATTTCAAATTTCTTCTTAGAATCCTATGGGTATGTGCTTATAGTCCTTATTTTGAGGTATGCGCGTATAAATGACTTCCGCTTAGTTGGCAAGTGACGTATTGTTCCCTCGGGAACACGTTACAAATATTGATAGGTAAAGCTGCATTCTAGCTGTGGTAACAAATTATATTAAGATAATTTTTATTACCAATCAGTTTAATGTTATTCATTTAATTCAGCTTATTATTTACAATCAATTTGTAGTTCAATTGCGTTAAAAAAACATGAAATAAAATTAAATAAAAAAAAAATACACTACCTGTACGGCGTCCTTTTTATATATAAAATAATCTTAAACAAGTTCACCTTTCCGTATAATAAATCGTGAAGAAAAGTAATAAGTAACGATTTTTGCGGAACGATACAGCCGACGCACAGACGGTGTGACCTACATGAAATAATGTTTAAATTATTTGCTTAAAAACGAGTGGTGACCTCTTCTTGTGAAGATAAAATGACATTAATTTTATCTTGTGTATAACATGATTTTATTCGTCCTTCCCTTCTACTCCTAGTGGTAGAGAAAGACGGATTTATCATGTCCACATAATATACCTACAATGTTTGAAATTAGGTACCTACCTACCTTATGAAACCGGTCAATTAAACACTCATTTTGAGGATTCTGTTCCATTTTACGCGTTGTATTCGTTCCTGCATGTTTAACGGAGTTTTATAGAGTAAGTATATTTCCAGAGATAATTTACGTATTTTGCAACGAGACTTCGCAAGAAGAACGCGGGTTCTTCACTTTCAACGCCGTCCATCTTTCTCGATTTCTTAATGTTTTGGATACAGACATTAATACGATTTCAAAAATCTGCATAGTTGTCTTCATAATGTCCACCATCTTAACAAACAGGGGTGCGAACATAACGCCATCAGAAGTAAAGTTGGAACGCACTCTACCGATCATCGCACCTTTAGAACGAAAACGACACAATTCAAAAAATAGAAAATTGAGTTGTAATTTTTAAATGACTAAAAACTAGTGCCTTATTTATAGAAATATAATAAAAAAGGGACCGATATAACAGGTTTGTCCTTTTCCTGCTTGAATATGGCTGTCTTTGAACTATTGTTGTACTGAGTACTTCGTTTTAAGTAATTTTATGACGATAACCCAATTTTCTATCTTTTTGAATTGTGTCGTTTTCATCCTATCCATCCATCCATCCTAAAGGTGCGAATTATTATGCTTTTCAAATACGTGGTAAGTGATATTATTACAGGCAAATAAAGAAGCTACCAATTTCACTACTGACTATCTACAAGCTATTCATCCAATCCTTAGATTTGTATCGTTGAATGTAAGAATATATCATCGTGGGCTCATAACAGCCTCGTGCTGTATACTGGCAGCAAATCTTATAAGTACTCCGGCTGCTGACAATTAAGTATTATAAATAAAGTAAACATTTGGATTCGATTTATCATAATACTCTTAAGATATTGCGTTATCACAAAAAAAATACTGACAACGCATTTTTCATCTTGTCAATAAGTATTTACATTACAGAACTAATTCATAAAACTCATACCCTCGTACTTTTGTTTTTATCGCGATAAGGTAATTCTTAGGTACCAGTAAAAATTTGCTTCACTTCTCGTCGCGTAATTTAGGCCGGATTTTAATATTCAAGTGAGACATAATGTTCAAAATCATGTCTCCGATTAAATAAAATTCATTTCCTTTATTTTCGAATTTGACGAATATAGATGTTTGTTAAACAATATAACTGCTTAAAGCAAAAATGTTTCCAGTTGATACATTTTTTTAAATCCTGTTTTCATCGGAAAGGTTAATCAGCCTTGTTGTCGGAGATGCTGTTACATAATATGCATAACAAGGAAATTGTGAAACAACTATCATTAGGTACGTACGATCGTTCATCATGATTAAAGGACAATTTGAGGTCTTCACGAATCGATTATTATTAACACGCTTTTATTAGCTTCAGACGTATGTATGTATCTATGTAAAGGAAGCTTTGAACATGATCTTGAACCCCTTCAAATCGTCGGATTAAATCGAAATTTGGCATACTTATCAAGGACCGCCGACAATTCAATATTTTAAACTAAAAATACGCTTTTATGCGTAATGAAAATGCAACTAAAAATGAATAGTTTATTTACATATTTCTAGTGATGTCTGTGGCATTTCACGTGAAGCGGACAACGAAAAAAATGTCAGGTTCTGGATTTTGTTCACAATTGGACCAGTTGAATTTCTGTGGGATCTGAGTTAACGTCCATCATTTTTTTTTAGCGTAGTTACGAATTAATGCGATCTCAAAGAATTGTAAAAAATTGAGAAACGGATTTTTTATAGGTACCTATTAAACTAGTGTTTATTATAGAAAATTAATTGTTTCTTTTGGAACTTGATTAAATTTTGATATTTTTTTCGTATAAGTAAACTGGAGGTTAAAATTAATAATTAGTTTTTTTCCAACCTCGCATTTTTTATTTTTACGTTTAAACATATCTTGTAGTGTGGAAATATCATATAAAAACATGCAAAATGGTATCTCGATTCGTTTAGAAGATCGATGAACTAAAGTACGAAGATGCCGCAAGGCGCGTACTGGGCGGTTCCTTACGTACGAAGCGATTCACACTGACTCGCTTCGTACGGTTTATATCTTAACTAATACAAGATAGGTGAATAACCATAATTAAAAGCTTGCTAGTCATACCAGGATTATCATTTTGATAATATCTTAAATGAATCCCACGCTTTTTTTTACAATAAATACATTACAATAATTTTTTTTTCTTATTTACACATTCTTAATTCAAATTAATTGAAATTTATTTTCTATTTTATTTGTTGGAATTTCTGTAAAACATGTTTTTTTAGTTCTTTTTAACTATTATTTATTTTGTTCTACGGAGTAATTTCTTTTTTTATTGAGTTTTGCTATAACATTTTATTACTTCCAATTTTATCATAAGAAAATACGAACATGCAACATATTTTACAAAGACATGTAACTTATTGTAATTTGTAGGTACCTATGCAATGCAAAAGAGAAAACACAATTATTAAAAAAAAACCGACTGCGTCAATATCTGCCATGTTTATTAAATTAATTGAAGAACTGAAAAGGTCGAAACAAGATTATAATTTGAATATTTTATTTTGGTTTTGAATAATCTTAGTTGAGAGTGTTCACAAACGCTGTCGGAGGCATAACACGCTCACTTCTCATATTTTGGTTGGTGATACTGGTAGAGCAACAAAATCTCGGAGTGAGCCATTGATGTATTGAGTTTTTTAATACATCAATGGAGTGAGCAGATAAAAATACATTTAATTAGGTACTGCAAACACCCGTACCTACGTATTAACTAAATACCTGCTTAATTTATCATCTACAATCAGCGAGCAAATAGCTCGTTCGGTCATTGAGATGTCTAAAAAATACCAAAGCATTCATTACATCCTACGTACGATAAACACTTAGGCTTGCCCCCTATCACATCATGGGACGTAATACGCCCGGCAAAAATTGGGTGCATTACTTGCACCTCTGCCTACCCCTTCGGGGATAAAAGGCGTATCTCTGTGTGTGTGTGTGTGTGTGTGTGTGTGCGACAAACATTCGTCTTGGAGCAACGCCAGCTGCATCATTTTAATTATAAAAACGTGCTCTCTTGTTTCGCCTTTATTTCAATTGTCTTGTCAGTTCATTAATTATATCATTTTAAGATCGATTTTATAATCTTATAGGCGTATAAAGTGAAAAGTGTTATATCTGTTGGTAGGTCTCTCATGTGTAAGAGTCCGTCTGGGTGGGTACCACCGCAATGTCTATTTCTACCGCCAAGCAGCAGTGTGCATGCATTGTTGTGTTTCGGTTTGAAGGACATTGTAACTAGTGCAACCACTGGACATAATGAGACTTAACATCTTATGTCTCCTCCACTCAACCGCACCAAATGGAGACGCCGGCGTTCCGTATTAACCGATCCAGAGGACGAAATCACTCTGGCCATCCGCCGTAAGAACGAGTTTTTGAAACTCCAACACTCCACAAGACCGCAGTTCCGTCCTCGCCGCGTTCCCCCCCCCCCCCCCCTAGCAGTTCCGGCCCGCGAGCCGATGACAACACAATCTAATAGGATTAGGCCTAAAAACCAATCTTTCCCTAATCTTTGACGTCTCATCCTCACTCAGTGGCCGTCCTGAGCCGAGGTTCGTAACCCGTTAGTGGGTTGCCCTCAGCACGGTCACTTAATTCAAAGGGCTGCGAGCGTCTCCTGCGTTCACCCTAAAGACCGGTGTGGCCAGAAAAGCCGACTCGCGTCAGGCTACTGGCAGTAGGGCCATTATTAAAAAAAAAATCTTATGTCTCAGGAAAACGAGCGCAATGGAATGCCTCACAGTACTTTGTAAGTCAAGGTGCAAGATGGTGCTGTTACTGTTTATGGGTGATCGTATCGCTTACCATCAGCTGAACGGCATGTTCGTCTCATCATTTAATGCCATAAAAAAATCTGTTATTTTTAGATTTTTTATAATACACTGTTATTTAGCATTTGTATTAAAAACCCTTTAATACATCAATGATTGGCGCTCAATTATGTTAACATCTTATTGACTAATGTGACTGCTAGATATGTACTATATAATATAGTATAGTATATAACTATGATGACTTAGTACAAGTATGTGATTGAACTGGTGTAGCAATAAAACGGCTGATATACAATGTGAGCGTGGTGCAGGGTTATAATAATATTTTACAGACAAACAAGCATAAAACGCAAGTGCTGATAACTTACTTAAACATATTATAATCATTTATTGACGTGGCAATTTTATTAATGTATTATTTTGAGTTCTGTTTCATTTCTGGCAAGGCTAATATATGAATTACAAGTGAAGTCCACAATTTCAAATGTATAGAAATTAGATAGACATAACAAGCATAGATCTTAACATTTTTTATTCGGCAAGCATATTGGCTTTGCAAAGTTCAATAAACTTTGTGCTACAAATGCCCACCTCTCACCTATTACTTTATATTCACAACGCGAATTGCACTTCGTACCATTTGTATTGGTAACGGTACACATACAATACCCGCTTTAGCATATCAGGGCTTCCCTTCTTGGATAGTTAGGTAGGGCGTAATACGATGCTCCGCCGCGTTTGCTTTCGCTGTCTCAATATCAGTCGGCAAGCTTTGCAACGTGACACTGCTTTCTTTTTAAACCTTAATGGCAACTCAATTTAGCAATTTTAGAACATTTCAATTTGCGTTTATCTAACTTTAGCTACTTTTAACTGTTAAACGTTTGCATATACCATAATATACATATTGACTGCCTCGGTGGCGTAGTGGTATTGCGTACGCATTACGAGTACGATTTGCGCGCTGTGGTCCTGGGTTCGAATCCCGGGTCGAGCCAAAAAAAAATTGTGACTGGGTTTTTCCATCTTAAAATTTACTCAGTCGCAGCTCGGAGTCAGGAAGTTGGCGGTGTGATACCCCCGTGCCTCGGAAAGCACGTAAAGCCGTTGGTCCTACGCCTAATGTCTCTCCGGTCATGTCGGATTGCCGTCTCACCGGACTATGAGAGTGAAGGAATAGCGAGTGCACCTGTGTATTGCGCACACACTTGTGCACTATAATATCTCCTGCGTACCTGGCTGATCTCCGTTGAGATTGGCCGCCGTGGCCGAAACTGGCTAGGAGGATTTCAATATACATATTACAAATTAATGTGTAATGGTGATGCTTCTACCGTTCGAAGACTGTGCGGTCGGTATAGGTAGAATGAATACGTATCGATACGCTCGTAAACCTTCTTTCGGTACAACTAGCAAGTAATCGTTTGCTATACTTACATCCATATATAACAGCCTCCATATAATTTAAATATATTAACAATTTCCACGATATATATTAATTAATATATAAAATACTACATGTCTTTACAATCACTCTTATAAAGCGCAATTTTTCGTAAAATTTTGAATGTTGATTAATTTAACGATAAGGAAATAATTTCAAAGTTATTTACTTAACATATCCACGTCTCATTAACTTGTTCAATGTATATGAAACCGGTTCACTCCAGTTGTAAGCATATCATGTTACCAAAACTATAACGTCAGCTTTTATACTGTAATGTGTCGATGAATGATTCCGATCTAATTTAAATAACACACACACACACACTCACGCCTTTTATCCCCGAAGGGGTAGGCAGAGGCGCAACTAGTGCACCCACTTTTCGCCGTTATTCCGCCCCATGATGTGATAGGGGGCGAGCCTATCGCCATATCGGGCACAAATTCCAGACTCCGAGTTGATACTGAATAGAAAAGCTCAATATCACTTTGCCCGACCCGGGAATCGAACCCGAGACCTCAGCATTGCAGTCGTACCATAATACAACTACGCCACCGAGGCAGTCTAATTATCTAATATAAATAAGTAAAAATATAATTTAAATATATACCGAATTGCGTAGATATGGTTCTCTGTCGAAGGACACTACTCCCCGTCCTCCGCTAGGAACTCTATGGCGCCAAATTCAACGGATATTTTTCGTGATTCCTACACAAATTAGGTACCACTTATTGCATGAGAAATAAGTAATAAAATCTTGGTAAATTCTTTTATTTTACTTTGCAAAGATTCTTATTTAACATTTTATTATATACCAACAAAATTTCCATTGTGCAATTCATATGCAAATTTTAAACAATATTATCGATTTTGTATTGTATTGTCATTTTTTTTAAATATCTCATTGAATAGTGTTAAATGAATAGACTAGCGATAACATCGTACACTCCAGTAGCTTTTGTACATCACAGACGTTTATTGTTTCTTTGGTGCTATATCGAGATGAACACTAAGGTCGGAAGCGATAACCAACAGGTCTTAGCAGATACGTACGATATAATATTATATTATTTCACTGTCTATTACGAGAGCTATATCCTAAATATGGTATACTATTTCTCATAAAACATACATACGATTTACAGTCGACGCAACTTGCGGCCTCACCCTTGACTAAAGTGTAGATAGCAACTAGATTAACCTACTTTATACTTCTACACGTTTCAGTAATTCAAATTCTTCACACTTACAGACGGGACAAACAAAAAGGCCTGCTTTGACGTTTAAATTTTTCCTGACACGATATCTTTATTAAGACGTAATCAATAAACAAAAAAATCAATTAAGTTATTTATTATTAGTAGTTTGATACCAAATTATATTTAAAAATGTATTTAAATAACGAATGTCATCCAGAACTCCCAAATTTAATCAACTCGACGCGGATCTTTTAAATTTTGTATCTATCCTTCATTGTATGAACGTACCTAGGTACGTTACGTAAAACCGTAACACTAGTGTTAGGAAGGTTTTTAATCTCGTTTGGCAACCAACCGTCATTACTTCACCATTTACTGCAAACATTGATGTATTAAAAACCCAATACATTAATGACTGCAAATAAACAAAGTTAGGATTTAAATAAAAAAAATATTACCTACTTAAATATTATTTTTAAAATTATCTAGCACAATGAATTAGATTTATTATATTCGAATAAATACAACTTAGTGGACGATAGCCTAGTTGTGAATGGAGCGGTCTGCCGAGACAATGTCCGGAGGTTCGAAACCCAAGGCACACACCTCTGACTTTTCGAAATAATCGTTCGCTTTAACGGTGAAGGAAAACATCGTGAGGAAACCTGCATACCTAAGAAGTTTCTTATAAGAATTTCGAAGGTATGTGAAGTCTACCAACCCGCACTAGGCCAGCGTGGTGGACTAAGGCCTAAACCCCCTCGGTAGAGCAGGACCGTGCTCAGCAGTAGGCAGTATACTAATACAGAGCCATAAATAAAACGTTGATTTCAGAAGTAAATAAATGAGTGATTGAAAAATTAACGACAAAAATTTAACATAACTACTTAATAGAAAGCTGTACGACAAGCAATTAGAAACTGCCTAATTAAAAGTGTTCACTGCACACAATTTCGTTATGTGTCATAACGGGCCTCTTAATTTGTCCCGCTCATGATACGTATTTCGTCATTGGCAAATGATGACAAGTGGTGATTGGTTAGCAATACTGGCATTACATGTCCTTGCTTACGAGGACAGAAAGGGCCTTAACCTGGCCGATCCAACATCGGACAATCCGCCCTGTGGAGGAAATGAGATTTTTATTAATTTTATATGAATGCCATCGCATACACTGGTCGCTGGAACTGGCGCTTATCAGTGAGTTATTAGTCTTTGTCCATATAAATTATAATGTGACCGTGGGACGTATTGCAGATCGTAATAGTGCATTATACTGCCTCCACGATAAGATTAATAGTATATTTACAGGGTAGTTTCCTATGTTTTATTTTGTAAATTATTTTTTATGTAGCAGAAAATAATACGAAAACCAAATTCTCCTGTGAAATCAGCATCAAAATTGATTGAAAAATAAAGCAGTTAATATTTTTTTAAATATTGCTGTGGGCAAAAGTAGAGACGTGGAGGGGATATCGCGCTATCTCTTTCGCACGCACAGAGCGTTATGGCCAGTGACTCTCGGTGACGTCACAGCGTAACCGTTATTTGACAACTACCCCTTCCACCAAATCTCAAAGCTTTAGCACTTATTAATTATTGCTCCAATTTTGAAAATTATATTTCCGTTAGATTTTGGATGGTTTACTTTTTGATAAATGTATTAAAAAAAATTAGTCCACTACTCTTTATCAGAATCGATGTTTGCTTATTAATGCGGGTAAATTGTCATAATATTTTAAATTATTACGCCAGATTTACTTCTTCTTCGGTGCTATCACTACGAATATAAAAAAATAATACCTGTGTAAGTTAAAACATCACTACATACCTCATACAAAACAAAGTGGCTTCCCGTCTGCCTGTCCCTATGTATGCTTAGATCTTTAAAACTACGCATGAATTTTGATGCATTTTTTTTTAATAGATAGAGTGATTCTAGAACAAGGTACCTATATATTGTATAATACATGCATAATATAGTAGAAAAACGCTGATAATTTAGAGGTATTTTATGTGATGTCTTAAATAAACACATTTTTTGCGCTTACATTGCAAACACTGCAGCGCGTTGGCTAAACGCTACGAGATGGATCAATATAAAGCGGGACTTTTATGCCGTTTAATATATAATATGCTTTTAACTGAAAATTTTCAGTGTCCGAAACTTACTAACCCCATATCATATTAACTATAAAAATCATAATAATATGAATTTGTAAATCACGAAAAGAAGTAAATATCGGTCCAGAAGTGTATTCAGACTACGCTCGGCTGTTTAAAAATTTATAAACATCACAAAACGTTCACCATTTATATGCGACCGCATGAAAAATATACTTAGTTTGCTTTCATTTGCACAAGTGGACCGAAGCGTCATACATTTGGATAGTACGTGAGTAAATATGAAGATAAATTGTAATCCAATAATTGATATAATACGCGTGACACGTGGATAAAACTTATCGTGCTGTCAAACTGTATAATACAAGAAAGTGGCAGATCAACGTTCATAAATAAAGCTGCACGCTATCCAAATAGAGATCTATTAATCTGGCGATTATTCTTGATACTGCTCAGATTTATTTAACTCCACTTAATAATGTCCTTGTACCATTCCCACCGATTAACGTTTCAATTATTGTCAATGTCTTTAACTTAGGTATCATTACCTACCGCATCTCTCTCTTCCTTGCCTCTGACAAATTGTGACTCGGAGATATAAACTGGTGATGTTTATCGCTGATTGATAATTATTATACATTGGTAGATAAGGATTTTGTTTTACCACACTATAAATTCTGTTATACATGTGCCTAAATTAATAAAATTTATGACGACTTAAGTTGGAACTGCACTAAACGATACATTCGAATATTCGGGCTGTGGTGTTCAGCCTTCAGACCGGGCCTATACTTACATACGTTTTCCAGATTCTGAATTCAGACACTTTTAGATTTAGACAACAATAATTTAGCGGGCGTCACCTTAGCTAAAGTAACTACTTATACTGGCGCATTTACACTCTCGCGCGAGCGACGATACGATAGTGTAAACAATGCGCTCGTGACTCGCCACGCGCCTCGCCTCGCGTCTCACGGCGCTCGCCTGAAACATATGAACACATCACGACAATAAACAGAAACTCGAATCATGCCTGCTGTGAGGCGAGCACGATATGAGCCACGAGGCCAGAGTGTAAATGAGCAATTAGAAAATAACTAAACTTTAGTGACGCGGTACGACACGAAGCGCCCTAAAATCTAATACCGAGTTTGTATATAATGAATGCGCCGCGCCCCCCTACGTACGCTCTCCCCTCGCCTCCACCACAGAAAACAACCTCTGTGGCAGCGAGCGTCATGTAGCAACTCGACTGCGCCTGATATTGACACCGTACTAACGCAAACATTACACCATAATTCACAACATAAAAAGCGGACTTCAATGTTCGCTCCTTCATAAAGGGCATTTAATATCTATGCATTAAAAACTTAATACCTTGAGGAGCTGTAAATATAACAAAAAAAAATTTATGTCATAATCTATTTAAACATTTACCCGGCTGCGGCGCTACTGTAAAAATGGAGAGAGTTTGCTACAACAGCTAGCTGTAATCAAATTTACAACTGGAAACGTTATTATGTTCGTTTTCTAAGGTAGACAAACACAGGTACTTAGATAATACCATCCTTATTATTAGCATTCTAAATAATAAAAACGCACAAGTTGAATTGAGTGACAACTTTCAACTCTGTGACTAGTGAAATTATTTAATTTAAATTAAAAAAGTAGAATCATTATCTTACCTACTCATTTGAGTAGGTAAGATAATGATTCTACTTTTTTATAATTCAGATAAACGTGAAATAATATTAATTATAACTTAAAACAGTATGTTAATACGTTACACCGATTAAAATATTTATCATGCGCCGTCTGCACAAGACCGCAGTTCCGTCCTCGCCGCCAAGAACCTCGATGCGTTCCCCGTCACCCCCATCTCATCCTCTTCCAGGAGCCAAGGTTCGTAACCCGTTAGTGGGTAGCCCTCAGCATGGTCACTTAAAGGGTTGCGAGCGCCTTAAACGTTCACCTTAAAGTCTGGTGTGGCCAGAAAAGCCGACTCTCGTCAGGCTACTGGCCGATAGGTCCGCGATAAAAAAACATGCCCGTAGTCGATGATATTGAACGTTTGTCTGAAGTTTGTTACGTACAAACTGTTGTAACGACACTTTCACATCACCTTTCATTAACATTTTTAACATCACAAACGAAAATGTTACTGAAATAATCAATAATAGTGGTGCCTAGATTATAAACTCACCTAACTCACGCTTCATTACGTTATCGAAAAAATCAAACTTACTTGTATATTTTTCGAGTTTCATTTCATTTTACCCGTCTAATCATTATATATTATACTAGCTTTTGCCCACGGCTTCGCCCGCGTTAATAAGTTTTTCCGGGCTAAAAGTACATAAAAACCTTCCCGTTGAATCACTCTATCCAACACATTTGTTTGGATAAAGATTAATATTATGTCGTTGATACAACTCTTAACAAATAATGCATTAATTTCGACCAAATTTGATTACCATAAAAACGGTTCTAGTGAGTTAATCTTAAAAGATAGACATATACTGTTGCGGACATTTTTTTAGACCATTTCAAGAGGAATAATTCTTTCATATATATATTTTTGGTATCTTCAACCGTTTTCGCAGCGCACGCAATGGAAACCCTCACGGATGAATAATTTTCCCCGCTTTTTTCACATTTTCCATTATTTCTTCGCTCCTAATAGTTGCATCGTGATGTTATATAGCCTAAAGCCTTCCTCGATAAATGGTCTATTCAACACAAAAAGAATTTTTCAATTCAAACCAGTAGTTCCTGAGATTAGCGCGTTCAAACAAACAAACAAACAAATAAACAAACAAACTCTTCAGCTTTATAATATTAGTATAGATGTAATATTATGGCACCATTGACGTATTAAAAAACCTATGGCGCTTTGTAATAATTAACTGTCCAAAATTGGTAGGTTCAAAAAGAAATTCACAATGACATTATCATAATATTGACAATGTCATTAATACACGTCGCCTTCCGAGCCGCTTCTTGGAGCCGCTTGAATCCGGTTATGCTGTTACTTTATAATCCGTCATGTCATTTCGAAACTGCCTCGTCACCTATGCAAACGCTACCTTTTTTCAATTGTAATTAGAATTGCGTTAGATTGAAGTATTTACATAGTGATAATGTTATTGTATGTTATATTGTGTTTATTAAAATACAAGATAAAGAACGTTATTAGATCCCTAAAAAGTAATTTATAGTATACAGAGTTATGCAATTCATGATTTTATTACTTCTTCACTAATAGGTGCGCTCACTAATAGGTTTAAATAAAACTAGTGATAGCTCTCTCGTATGTGAGAGTTCACCTGGGTATATACCACCGCAATGTCTATTTCTCCGCTAAGAAACAGTGTGCATGCACTATTGTGTTCCGGTTCGAAGAAAATTGTAGCTAGCGTAATTACAGGGTATTATGAGACTTCTATCTAAAGATGATGAGCGTTGTGGAGTACCACACAAACAATACTTTGTAATTCAAAATGTTGGCTGGTGTTGCTACTGTTTATAAGCGGTAGTATCACTTACCATCTAATATTTTTGCACATTAAACAATCTGATGTATAAAGACTAGCAAAAACCGATATGGCGATATGCTTGCTATCACAATATCTTGGGACGGAATACACACGGCAAAACGGCACCGGACCGGGCGGTTAATGTTAGGGAACAAGAACAAAAATTATGAAGAAATGTGTTACACTATTCCATCTTACAAATGGCGACGCTGTGCACGTGTATGAATCTGCAATGGCTAGTATCGGGTAGGTGAGACGATTGGCAACGCATATAAAGCATAAAAAACTAAGTTGTTTATACATAATGCATTGATGTGATCTCATTATGGAAATGTGTTCCTATCAAGATCAAGATTGTATCGATTGCACATTTTAATATTAAATAACAATATACCTAGTACATACACACACACACTCACGCCTTTTATCTCCGAAGGGGTAGGCAGAGGCGCAAACATTGCACCCACTTTTCGCCGTTATTCCGCCCATGATGTGATAGGGGCGAGCCTATCGCCATATCGGGCACAAAATCCAGACTGCGAGCTGATACTGAGTAGAAAAACTCAATATCAGTATGCTCGACCCGGGAATCAAACCCGAGACCTCAGAATTGCAGTCGTACCATAATACAATTACGCCACTGAGGCAGTCGATACCTAGTACATCTGCAACAAATTTTTAATTTTATTAGGTATATACTTACTCTGAGTTTATTGGCTATTGTCGAACGTAGACAATTTTTTGTCATCACAACTAAGTTGGTCATTGTGACTGTTGAAGCAACTTTCAGTTTCACATTATATTTGGAATTTTAGCGGTATGTGTGGTGTCCGACGGGTCAGAAATTGAAAATACGTATCCGTTGTACGAAGTCCGGTGACTCGGTACCGTTCGTTGTAAAACAGGCTGCAATGTGATAACCAAATGGTAAAAGTACGCTGCCGCCATACTTTTGTATAGACATTCTGATACAAAAGAAATCATCTGTAAACCGCCTTAGTATGTACTAACTATTGTATCTTATAAGTTTTATGCGTAATGTGGTGATTTTCGTACCTTAATAAGCATACTATCTTAATCCCAATATTTTAAAAATTTACTAAACTGAGAATCATGATGATGAAATAAATTAATGAAGGTATTTTGTAAACAAAATATTTACAAAAAGTAAGAGCTTTTAATGTACACCCCACAAAATTACCTAAGAAATAGCTACAGTTGAATCCACTTATAATGACATCGAAGAGAAGAAACAAGCAACTCATACTAAGCAGTCATAGGAGATAAACGACTATTTATTTTGGTGGTTATTTAGTATTAGTCTAAGGTATTTAGTTAAATAGAGGGAAAAATTACAAATTGGATTCCCATTTTCGTGTCATCATATAATTGCATCCATCCGCTTAATGTTATATACTTTGCAATATCATTACCTATTGGTTGCACTTGAATAACAATTCGTATCCTTGAATATCAATTGGTCGCTGAGAATCAAAACATAAACGAGCAATGCGCCACGCACGCAACCGAACGTCGGCACGGGGATCTGTCATACTATGGTTGGGACAAACTAAGCTGGCCCGTATGATAATTCAAATTTTTCACGACGCGATAACTTTGTGAGAACGTCTAATAAAAAAGTTGTAGAAACTTTTTAACAATAAACCACCGAAAATACTGAAAAGCAAATAATAATAAAAAAACATTATTCAACCTTATTAACTAGTATATGCGTGTATTTGGAGCCGATGCCTAATTTCAATAGTACATTGTTTTTGTACATTTGTTCGTATATTTGCTTAGCTGGCAATTATCTTACTATCTTACTAATATTATAAAGGCGAAAGTTTGTAAGTATGTATGGATGTATGGATGTCTGGATGTATGGATGTTTGGATGTTTGTTACTCTTTCACGCAAAAACTATTGAACGGATTTCGATGAAATTTGGCACACGGGTAGATCATGTCCTGGATTAACACATAGGCAATTTTTTATCTCGGGAAAACATAAACCGGGACTTTTATCCCGGAAAACCTCTTTAATGCGGGCGGAGCCGCGGGCAAAAGCTAGTTAGTAATATATTAGTATCGGGTGTTTTCAGAGTGTCATAAAACTATTAAAAGTGGCAATAACTTTACTAAATCCTTTAAAAAAATGATGCTGTGTAGCGTGTGGTGTAGATTTACTCAATTCATTTGTCAAATTATTTTGCCACGGTATGTGTTCATCTATTTTTTCCTTCTTTTATGGTCCCAACTATGCATTATAAGTAAAATGTCTAAATCAGATTACAAGAAAATGCAAATTACAAGATTATAGAAGAAGAGAGAGAGAGAGAGATTATAGAAGAGAAATAAATGCAGATTACAAGATTTTTTATAAGTTATCTAACTTACAAGAGAACTTATAATCCTATATTAATCAACTTTAAAATTTAAATCAATGAATCACATTTTAACTGTTGGCATTCCTTAACGGGATGATAATAATTATATTATCAAGGTCTGAAAATATGTGTCTGAAATAAGCTGTGTTTTATTAATGGCTTGATGTCGATAATAACGTATAATGGCTTGGTCAAACAGAAAGCGTCATAACGGTGCGGACACACTGCCGTCTTATAATAATAATATATAATACCAGCCCTGTATTATATACAGTCCCACTGCTGGGCACAGGCCTCCTCTACCACTGAGAGGGTTTAGGTCTTAGTCCATCACGATGGCGCAGTGCGGGTTGGTAGACTTCACTTACCTTCGAAATTCTTATAAAGAACTTCTCAGGTATACAAGTTTCCTCATGATGTTACACGATGTCAGGATGCCGTTTTATAAATAATTTAAATAATAGATACGTATACAGGGTCATTTTGAAATTGCATTTCTAAATGAAACTACATAATTACCTCCTTGAAAATAACACTTTCCACTAACTTATTTTAACCATTCATGAAAGTGTAAGTTTTGAACAAAATAAATATCAATAAAAGTAACGTTAAATTTACAAGACCTAATTAATACCACTACTAATACTCTAAGAGGATTTGCCGCAACGGCAACATTATGGCGGCACCACACTTCGTTATGTGTTATTTGATAAGCGGCTACGCTATATTCGCCCAAATATTTGTTATGTGAGTGAACAACAAACATGCCATCCACACTTGGTGCCGGCGTGCCAAACATGCCAAATATATTCGTACATGTGGCTTGAGTACAAAACCGAATGAGTGAACGAAGTGTGGGCAGTCGACACACATATTCGGCTTATTCGTGTCCTTTGAAGTGTGTCAAAAACCGACAAGTGAACGGATAAGCTTATTTGCTATTCGCGCTTATGCGTTATGCGTGCGAATAAAGCAAATATAGACGAATGAGCCCTGCACACTTCGTCATATGCGGGAGAATAACGCGCATAACAAATAACACATAGCGAAGTGTGGTGCCGCCATTACACTTTCAGTCAGAAAAACACGCACGCACACACCAAATTCGCTCTAAGCTGCAAAATGATTAAAAAATCAGGAAAGTAAAATTGATGTTTTCGGTGCAAATATTAGTTTTTATGGATGATTTTTGGCGTAGGTAATGTTGTTAGAGCCAAAGACGACATTCTCAAAATAACCCTGTATTAATTATTAATTAACGTCTGCGCCATGGCACATCTTTCGTACTCAATAGAAGTAGCATACCGCTTCAAGAACCACAACGTTTTGTCACGGCGCGGCTAGAAAATAGAATTAATGAATGGATAGGGCGAATGATAATTTGACATTACTATCCGTACCTAATTATGCGATGTCCTGCTGTAGCGTTGGAAACGTTCTTTCCTTATAATTTTAACAGCACAGAACAATCGCATTCTGCTAGTGTAGACTCTACTTCATAGTGTACTCCCCATAGCACAAGTTAGCAATATCGCACGGCATTATGACTTTTTCGGTTTGACCAAACCATTATTAGGCCTAGCCGGGCCGTGCACAAAACTAATGACCCGGTGACGCCGCTACGGACAAATCTCGGCTGTTATCAGTTGTGACCGAGACGCCAGACGAGTAACAAGTGTGCGAAACATTTCAATGAGGTTTAATAATGTGAGTTTTTAAATCTATATTTTAATTTATTTATTTATCTACTAGTTTTTGCTCGCGACCCGCCTCGTGATAATTTTTTTCCGGGATAAAAGCCCAAGTAATATTTTCCGGGGGTAAAAATTAGCCTATATGTTAATCCAGGACATTATCTACCCGTGTGCCAAATTTCATCGGAATTCGTTCAGCTGTTTTTGCGTGAAAAGGGTAACAAACATCCATACATGCATACTTACAAACTTTCGCGTTTATTATATTGATAGGATACATAATATAATAAAGCAGTTGAACCAGAGTATCTGTACATTTGAAGAAATGTGATAAAAAAAAAGGGTGGGACTAATGAAGAGTGATGGAACACAAATTTGCGATTTTGTAATTCTTTTCTGTCTGGTTGTTTGTTATTGCACATCTCCAACATTACTGAACGGATTTCGATGAAATTTGGCACACGGGTAGATCATGTCCTAGATTAACGCATAGACTTTTTGTCACCGGAAAATATAAAACGGGACTTTTATCTCGGAAAAACTTTTTTACGCGGGCGAGTTGCGAGCAGAAGCTAGTACTTATTAAGTATAGAAATAATTTATAAAGGTAGTATCTTCATTATTTGTTTTATTATTTCATATTTTTATCGTACATGTATATTTATATAATTTGCTGTTATCGGTTTCTTTTAAAGTATAGGTACCAAACAAATACTTTTCTCATAAAACATAACTTGCAAATTGATTAGAAAATAACTACCATTATGCTAGACATAAAAGTCGATATAATACAAGGTAAAAGGTTTAAATTAAATGTTTGTTATACACATAATTTAATTGTGGCATTTTTACATATAAATAGTACTCGCTATCTGCTATAAAAACATGACTTTTAAAGGACAGCTGATAACGATAAAAAACCACATTAGTTACATAAAGAAATATAATCCGTCAATGACGAGTATGTTAAAATGCAATAAATTTTGAGGTTGTTTTTAAACTTCCCGGTCTCAAGCTGGCGGTTGTGCGACGGCTTCTATTATGGCGCGCACTGTTATCAGTTATCACAGAACCATCTTTCGAGAGCACATCAAAAGTCTCTATATTCCATCAGTTTTGGTATTTAACTAAAACTAAGTAAACACATCATAAAAACTCAGAAAAAGTATTTTACGCAAGTCAAAATGAAGAAGAAATAAGCATTTTTTTTTGTCCCTGACTAAACTCTTGTTAGCCTGATGAGGGTCGGCTTATACAAGAACACCGGTCTTTTGAGTGAGTGCAGAAGGCGCTCGCAACCCTTCGAAAAAACATGTGCGAACTTATTAAATTATAGTTTCGTTTGCTTGTAAACCATAGCGGGATCTAATTCTACGCTGGCGCCATCTATTGAAACACAAGGAAAACTTAAGTATTATTTATTTAGATGGATTTTTACAAAAAAAAATTTTTAGTTTAAAATATTGTATTGCCATTGGTCCTTGATAAGTATGCCAAAATTCGATTTAATCCGACGTTTTGAAGTGGGTCAAAATAATGTTCTAAGTGTAAGTTACTTACGTACATAGTACCTAAAACTAATAAAAGCTTATTAAAAAACGTAATATTTCGTAAAATTTTGTCCTATTTCATTAATTCCTCTTTTAATGTAAAATATTAACTACTCGGTAAAAGTGTAGGTACTTATAGGTACCACACTATATTAAAATTGGTTTAAAAGGAAAGTATTTTAAAAATCTAATACGATACTAACAGCAAATAATAATTATTAAATACCTATAATAAGCCCATAACCCGTTTCACTAAGTGACTCTGAAATCTGGACAAATTTTAAAACAGGTGCTAAGTACGCCATACAAGGATGCTTCAGTTATTCTATTCAACATACTTATTAGAAACGCGATGCCTTTACGAAATGTAGGTAACTATAATATATCTAATACCAATGTTCGACATATCGATGGAAAAATGTGAACACATAGATGCCGATGTCTATGACATTGCTTGCCACACCCACAATAAAATTACCTGTACAAATGTCTTAAGTACTTATACGGCGTGTTGAGCTACGGGCTCCTTTATTTTACAGCTGCTTTTATGATAAACGACTCCAAAGAATAGAGATTATCTACACGTCGTAAATTTATTTATGTTTGTTCAGCAATCATTTTTTACACCGAGGTCCAATTAAAACTATTCTTTTTGCGTCCGATTTCGCATAGTTTCAGAATCGCCCCATTTTGATTTCATTAGTATAGAACTGTGGACTTCGTAGATGCACAGGGGAAGTCCTCAGAATCAAATAGAATTTTGATGATTCTTTTTATGTTAGATTCAGCATAGCTTCACATACTTAAAAATATTACTAAAAATATTGTTTTTTAACCTTGCACATTCGAAAATGCAGCAAGGAACTTCTCAAAATCAAATAATATGAGAATGATTCGTTTTATATTGAGTTCAACTAGATGTTTGTTATAACTAACAAAAAGAGAGAAAAAAAAAATTTTTACAACAAAGAAACGTCTCCAAAAACCACTACAACCCAAAAAATACTTAATCGAACGAAACGAACGAAAAGAAATTACTATTATATAACCCCCGACACAAAAACCTCTAATAAGTGAAATAATACAAGTTTGTTTGTCCTTTAAGTACCTAGTAATATTTTAACTCAAACGTTCTCGCGTCGGGGACCGCGAAAGAAAATTTTTCATCTTCCTGGTCCGGAGTTGGGCCTCGAGGCCCAACGCTTGAATCAAAATATTACCAGGTATTTAAACGACAAGGACACTTTTATTATTTTACTTTGCAGAGATATTTTTGTGTCGGGGGTTATTTAAATATTAATTTAATTTTTATTTCAAACCTCCTAAATTATTTTATTCTCCATCATGGGTCCTTGATAATAAACTATCTAACACCTACTAGTTGAGATCATTTTTATGAGCCCACACACGCTATAACTGCTATAAGTTCCTAAAGAGTTGGGTATCCCGCAGACTACTTGATGCTGTAGCATCAGTTCAAGGTTAACATGTCTTAAAAATATTGCCGAAGTCACAGTACACCAAATTTTAAATCAATCGGAGTTGTGATAGCTGGAAATGAGCTGATAATCTACAAACGACTGAACTGACCTTCATAAAGTACACTTCAGGACCATCTCTATCACACTAGCTTTTAAACGAAGAAAACCGCGTCAAAATCGGTCCATAGGTTTGAGAGTTATAATGCCACAGACAGACATACAGACACACAGATACCCTAAAGTTATAACACCCCTCTTTTTTGTCGAAGGTTTAAAACTCAAGCAATTTGTGTTTTTAGGGGTAGTATGACTTCACATCAAATGGCCTCGAAAAACTCATCTTATTCACTATAATGATCATGCTAATTACAGTCTAAAGCCAACTGGGTCTATGTACAGAATTTATTTATCATTTAGTTAAATGTAATATCTATACCTCACTAAATAATACAAAATGTATCAGCAGAATCACTAAGTTCCAAAGGACATGTCAAAAGACGGGCTTAAAATTCTAACCAAGACAGTTCATATATATTCGGATAGAACGCCTAGAAACTAGGCTTTTACAAATTACCTACCATAATTCGTTAAATTATAAAGAGCGCTGATTTTGAGACACATGTAATTTTATTTTGCTTAAAAACTATAGGTACCTACTTAAAATGAACGTTATAAAAAAAGTTAGTTATAAATGGAGGGGTCTTATTTTTTTTAAAGGATCCATAATTTGCACCTTTTGATATCCCTAAGTTTGAACCTGGTTCGAATTTGAGGCACAACACTCATACAAAAAGCGGACATCTCCTTTACCTCAATCAAATGAAGATCAATCACATCAATTTCTTTATTTTAGAAATGCCATATTACATTTTACGAAAATAATATCTACTGTAACTATGCTACGAGTCAACCTCATTACAAAAACTAAGCTGGTAAGCATTATTTGTGTTACTTCATGTAATCGTGAAGTTAGAAGGTTAATAAGAATATACCTAATTAATTATAGGATTGAGACAAAGTAATTAAAATGATGTGCCTACTATGCACCATCAGTCTTTATTCTTTATCAATAAATACAGCAAGGGCATCACAAAACGAGCCGCTGATATTTTTTTTCTTTACGATAAATTCTGCTGTTCAATTTGGTGAAATAATCTTAACATATTTCGGTGTCAGGCTCAGGAGATTCTAATCGTTGCAAATTCCGTAACGCTTGATGGAGCAGACTCTTAGTCATTGATGATAGACGAAAGTGCTTATTAGTATAAACTGCAGATTTCCAAGGTATTAAAACTCCTAGGTCTTTAGTACATAGTACCTACCTAAATGTGTTATTTTAGAGAAATTTGAAATATCAGAAATAATCGGGTTTTCTGGGCCAAACAAATGTTTGCGTGCGTTTTTGTGACGTAACTTCTATTGCAATAAAGATGATGACCAAATCAATCTTTCAGTATACGTTTTTATGTGTTATAAATAATAACAATGTCAGCAAAACTATTTGCACAATAATTTTGCAATCACGGAAGCGTGGACGTCGCTCGCTCGAACATAAATATAATAACCTCCGCACACGCCGGCAAATGACGCCCGGCAGGACGTCACTTGCCGTCGTGTGCGGGATCGGTCTCATACAATTTAATACTGCAGAGTAGTGCCGTCTGCCTTCGCAGCACATGCCGTCTGCTGCGTCCTGCGGAATCACAGCTTAACAGTAACATATATAAAAATCTATAACTTTTAATAAAGAGCATAAGTTTATAGGTTTGTCAGGGCTACACTTTGGAACTATTTAGTAAATTGTTTCACATTACTCATGAGTAGCGGACGGAGCCACTGGCGAAAACTGTTAATTATATATGTATACCTATATCTTCGCTTTTTATTCCCAGATCTTAGCTTTTTACTCGACTGAATTATTGATTGAATAACCGTGATTAACTGCAACCTTGATCTTAAACAGACCCCGTTACAATATCCGGTAACAAAATCATGTTTTATGAATAAATAATTATCTTTTATAAATTTATATGTCCTCACGTCACTAAACAATCACATAATAGGTCAATAACAGCGCTTTTATATTGTGGCGGAAATTGCGAAGCTGTTTTCTATCATGCCATTGAGCGACGTTGAGTTCCTACTTCTAACTAACATGCACCAGGTAACCTCTTTGCCGACTTGCCAAATTTATCAAGAATATTGAAAATGAATGAAGTCCTCCTATCCAGTTTCGGCCACAGCGGCCAATCGCAACGGAGATCAGCCAGGTACCTAGGAGAAATTATAGTGCACAAGTGGGTGCACAATACACAGGTGCACTCGCTATTCGTTCACTCTCATAGTCCGGTGAGACGGCAGTCCGACATGACCGGAGAGAGATCAGGCGCAGGACCAACGGTTTGACGTGCTTTCCGAGGCACGGGGGCATCACACCGCCAACTTCCTGACTCCGAGCTTGACTATTTTTTTTAAGATGGAAAAACCCAGTCACAAATTTATTTTGGCCCGACCCAGGATTCGAACTCAGGACCTCAGCGCGCAAATCGTACTTGTACGCAATACAACTACGCCACCGAGGCGAAAAGTATACCTATGTTCTAGATGAAATAAAATAAATTCAAATAGACGGGTACTAAGTTTGTTACGAGATCTCAAGAGATACTTCCAATTGTTTTATATTTAATGATATTGTGTATCTAGCTGGATATTTCTATCTACTTCTATGAACTACTTATAAATTTATTACTTTTCACAAACAAATACTGGGACTACATCACAATAAAGCCGATTATAAATTATAGTAGGTACTGGTAGGAGCGGTACGAAAATGCGCTTATAAGGCCTAATAGCTACGTATAGTTATATTATATATAATACTAGCTTTTGCCCGCGGCTCCGCCAGCTTTAAAAAGTTTTTCCGGGATAAAAGTCCCGCTGTATATTTTCCCGGGATAAAAAGTAGCCTATGTGTTAATCCAGGACATGATCTACGCGTGTGCCAAATTTCATCGAAATCCGTTCAGTAGTTTTTCCGTGAAAGAGTAACAAACATCCATACATCCAAACATCCATACATTCTTACAAACTTTCGCCTTTATAATATTGACAAAACAAGATTTAACTTAACGAGCTAGTTTAAACGACTTCTTGACACGTAATAAAGATCAAATTATAACCAGTAATTACTATGTTATTGTAATTGATGTGAATAATCTAAATATTGTTTAAAAATATATTTGTTATTGGTTATAAGCCATTGGTCCATTACAATTGTTATCTCAATTATAAAAATATTTTAACAACATAATAAACATTGTGACGTACTTACAAGGTTATTTAAAGGTCCCTAATTCATATTACTGCCTGCCTATATTTTGTCCCCACTAAGTACTCGGCATCCAGCGTATTACGTTATGATGAAAAATCTACCGTAATGGCTGAGTCGTGTTCCAGGATGAGCCTGTATAAGTATGGCTAGGTACATAACATACAACTAGACTACAAAGAAAGTTAACTTAGTTGTTTGTAATTTAAAGTTCAGGATTATAGTTGAGCTTGCGATTAACTTTCAATCAAGTGCAGAGTATTGTCATTACGGTACCGCGATAATAAATATGAAAAGCATTTGCAGATAGAGGTATGTTACTTTTTAGAATCCGTTTGTCGGTATGTTTCAATGTGAAGTGTTTTAAATAGTAAATGAATTTAGCAGTACTTGCTAGACATATAAACATGGCTTGGCGTAAAAAATCAGTAAGACATGATCTTTCCCCTGTTCCAAGAGTATATTACCGAAGCCGCACTGAATGACTAATCATTAAACCAATAAGGCACTTCCTAGTGACCTACAATCTTGACTGGTACGAAGCGAGATCCTTTCATTTAATTGGTCGGGCACTCTGCATAAAATTTTATTTTAAGCCTGAATAAGCTGGCTAAACTAGGTCGGTGACACTGCAGCACAGAGAACTGGCAGAAGCCGCCAACGTACCCATATTTCATTAATTACGTAAGGATGATTTTGGCGATTTTTTACTCCCCTATCCCAGGTAAGGGTATATAAGATTTCTCGAACCCTCTTTCCCTCTTCTTACCTAAGACTCCATCTGTTTTTTCAGAATCATAAAATGTTGTTAGAAAATGATCTGTTACACTAGAACTCACAGGTTAACGTAAATCAAAGATTTTAATTATTTTACTTTTTGAATATAATACAATTATTATTTATAACATTAGCAATAAACAAAAATTAAATGAATTTAAGATTTTCTAATATTAAAAAACAATAAAAAAAATTGTAAAGAGAAACATACATTATAGCATGGAGAAAACCACTCGGCATGGCATCCGGAGAGGAACTTGTTACGTTGCAAACAGATTTATAATATTAATAATATTATTAATTAATTTCTAATATTAACTCCCCCCAAGACAAGGGAATGTAGAGATTTTTTTAACCCTTTCTCCCTTTTGGGACTCTAATTACGTGATTAATAAATGGCCCCACCCACAATTCCTCTTACAGATAGGTGTTCATTAGTGATGATCATTTACCATCAGAAGAACAGTCAGTCGCAAAAAAATTAAAGCATGTACTGCAAATTATTATGTAATTTTAAATTCTTAGCATTTATACATGTATACTTTTGGATGCATTTGGACGAAAATTTTATGCAGAGATAAGCTCTTAATAGAACACTTACCACATTTCTTATCATGATAATATAATACACATGTTTTTATGGATGTTCATATTGCATTACTATAAATAATTATTTGTTTACAGAACACATAACGCATATAAGGAAGCGGTTATCAACGCATTGCGCAGCAAAATGGTAAACGTGAGTAATCTCATTAGTCATATTACATGATGCGGTACAGAAAAACATCAATGCAATTGTATATTGCCCACATACCTACAGATATCAAACCCCTTGGAACAACCCCCCCCCCCCCCCCCAGGCCTAACACACAGAAAGCGAATTTATCAAGTAGGCGTGGATTACGAAATCCGAAACTATGAGGAGTAACGGCAAATGCTTAAAAGAGTCTCAGGAAAACTAAACATGCAGTGTATTTTTGAAAAATCTATATTCCTAGCCAGGAACCGAGCCCTTTCATTTTGTCAAAAATATACACTGTACCTATCCTAAGGTAGTGTCGCTGCTAAGGATCAAATTCTGTGAAGTAATAATGACAGATAAAACGGCAAACAAAAGAAAAGAGCTCATTTTTAACAAATACTCTTTCCATTTTTACCTACCCTTTAATTGTTTGTAATTATGGTTTCTCAGAATTTGGTCCTTATTAGCGACACTGTCGAATGGTGTAACGGTACAATGTGTTTATTTTTTGTTAAACTTAAAAGGTTTGATTCTTGGAATATAAACATATCAAAAATCCGTTAATGTAGTTTTAGATTTCATCAAAAGTAACATTAAAGCAGTGGTGGAATTATTTCCACCACGCTCTTATGAGCGTTAAGAAGCATGCGCGGGGTGACTGTGTATGATAGAGTGCGGATACTTTAGAGATGGACATGTGTGGAGTGACAGAGGATATAGTGACCAAAATTGAGAAGGATATGCTAAGGTGGTTTGGGCATATGGAAGCGATGGATGATAAGAGAATGACAAAGAGGATATATAAGGTGAGTGTGGATGGAGGGCCGGCAGGGGTCGACCGCATCGAACCATCGAATGTCAAATATCTGACATTCTACAGCCCCTTAAGCCCCTTATACATGTTGGCCGAGCCTAAGCCAACGCGAGCGGCGGCAAATATGTTCAAGGCAAGTGCTAACGTCCATACGTTCGACAAGTTCGTCGAATGACAATGCAAGTGGCCAATGTAGACGAGAGTTTGTAGAGCTATCCACACGTTGGCCACTGTCAGTATTTATTACGCATTGAAACACTATGGACGTCGACATTGAAGTTTTATAGGCGTCTGAGAGCGACAGATATCAACCGTGTAATGGCGGGTACACAAATATGTGGACGCTGTTGGCCGAGCGCAGACGAGCGCCTTTGATTTGTGCACAAAAACCGACACCGATCCGAAGTGAGGCAAGTGATCACGAGTGACAGCGTGCGAACACAAGTTGCGCCAAATGATCTCTACACACGTTGGTGCTTGGCTTCATTCGGCCAACTAGGCGAGCGACACCGAGCGATGACCAGTCAAGGCAAATAAGCTGTTTACATGATGGCGTTGGCCATCGCTCGGCAACGCTCGGCCAGCGTGTATAGGCGGCTTTATACATGTTGGCCGAGCGTAAGCCAACGCGAGTGGCGGCAAATATGTACAAGGCAAGGGCTAAAGCCGGCTATACACGCTGGCCGAGCATTGCCGAGCGATGGCCAACGCCATCATGTGGACAGCTAATTTGCCTTGACTCGTCATCGCTCGGTGTCGCTCGCCTAGTTGGCCGAATGAAGCCAAGCACCAACGTGTGTAGAGATCATTTGGCACAACTTGTGTTCGCTCGCCGTCACTCGTAATCACTTGCCTCACTTCGGATCGGTGTCGGTTTTTGTGCACAAATCAAAGGCGCTCGTCTACGCTTGGCCAACAGCGTCCACACATTTGTCTACCCGCCATTACATGGTTGACATCTCTCGCTGTCAGACTGAATACTGCTGCTTAACGAACACTGACAGTGGCCACTGGTCAACGTGTGGATAGCTCTATAAACTCTTGTCTACATTGGCCGCTTGCATTGTCATTCGACGAACTTGTCGAACGTATGGACGTTAGCCCTTGCCTTGTACATATTTGCCGCCGCTCGCGTTGGCTTAGGCTCGGCCAACATGTATAAGGGGCTTAACGTCCATACGTTCGACAAGTTCGTCGAATGCCAATGCAAGCGGCCAATGTAGACAAGAGTTTATAGAGCTATCCACACGTTGGCCAGTGGCCACTGTCAGTGTTCGTTAAGCAGCAGTATTCAGTCTGACAGCGAGAGATGTCAACCATGTAATGGCGGGTAGACAAATGTGTGGACGCTGTTGGCCAAGCGTAGACGAGCGCCTTTGATTTGTGCACAAAAACCGACACCGATCCGAAGTGAGGCAAGTGATTACGAGTGACGGCGAGCGAACACAAGTTGTGCCAAATGATCTCTACACACGTTGGTGCTTGGCTTCATTCGGCCAACTAGGCGAGCGACACCGAGCGATGACGAGTCAAGGCAAATTAGCTGTCCACATGATGGCGTTGGCCATCGCTCGGCAATGCTCGGCCAGCGTGTATAGCCGGCTTAAGCCCCTTATACATGTTGGCCGAGCGTAAGCCAACGCGAGTGGCGGCAAATATGTACAAGGCAAGGGCTAACGTCCATACGTTCGATGAATTCGTCGAATGACAATGCAAGCGGCCAATGTAGACGAGAGTTTGTAGAGCTATCCACACGTTGGCCACTGTCAGTATTTATTACGCATTGAAACACTATGGACGTCGACATTGAAGTTTTATAGGCGTCTGAGAGCGACAGATATCAACCGTGTAATGGCGGATAGACAAATATGTGGACGCTGTTGGCCGAGCGCAGACGAGCGCCTTTGATTTGTGCACAAAAACCGACACCGATCCGAAGTGAGGCAAGTGATCACGAGTGACAGCGAGCGAACACAAGTTGCGCCAAATGATCTCTATACACGTTGGTGCTTGGCTTCATTCGGCTAACTAGGCGAGCGACACCGAGCGATGACCAGTCAAGGCAAATAAGCTGTCTACATGATGGCTTTGGCCATCGCTCGGCAACGCTCGGCCAGCGTGTATAGGCGGCTTTAAGTAAAGGCCAGGTCAAAAAGACCAGCGGGGGTGCATGAAAAGATTGATGAAGGTAGAGGAAGCGAAAGTAGTGTGCCAGAATCGAGCAATGTGGCAATTCGTATTCTCTGCCTACCCCTACGGGACAGAACGTGATAGTATGTATGTATGTAGATTTCATCAAAATCGGTCGCGAGACTCCTTTTCAAGCATTTTGCGCTATACCTCATACGTTTGGATTCGCTGTCCACTCCCACTTGAAAAATTCACCCTGTATAGAGAGAGGGCCATTGGGCCGTGCTCACCCCAGAATTGCGTGGCGCAGCCTACTACGACACATTTTTTTTATAACGTAGGTATATCATAATTATATCGGCTAGTACCCACACAAGTCATTTTATTTTTGAAGTGTAGGACACTGACCCACCCTCCGAAAAGTGACTAGCTACGCCATTGATGTATTAAAAACCCTAATATATCAATGAGCTACGCCAATGCCTAGACTATTTATATCGATGGGCCAAATTCCCCCACAGCTACTAAGCATGAACTTCTAATAAACATCTAAAATATAAATTTTCACATCGTTTACCTATTGGGTAACTAATAGCGTATGAGACTAATATGATAGTAAGCTATTAAAAATTTGCGAATTCCGACTTGCAAAAAAGTGATCTCTGTCGACAAAACAAGTTTATCGTAGTAGACTAGTAGTATATCCAGTTTCCTCTTGGAGCGTATAACATTTCAAGTTTTCCTAGATGTTTTTGACATTCAACGACGTTGTTACGAACATGGACTTTTTATACCTACTGTAATACCTACTTGCTGACCCGGCAAACGTTGTTATGCCATATAAATTCTTTTTAAAGATTATTTTAGTAGAAAAAAATGAATAAATTATTGTTAGTACGTGAGGATGTAGTGTATGAGTTGAAGAAGCGTGGAGCGATGTAAAGGATGACAAAATATAAAAATAACAAAACACTAATCATTTTATAAGTATCTCGTTCATTAAAATTTATTCTTTATAGATAATTATATTCATATACATATGATAATTTTACTGACTGAAACTGTCCTGGTGGCGTAGTTGTATTATGATCCGACTGCAATGCTGAGGTCTCGGGTTCGATCCCCGGGTCGGGCAAAGTGATATTGAGTTTTTCTATTCAGTATCAGCTCGGAATCTAGAGTTTGTGCCCGATATGGCGATAGGCTCGCCCCCTATCATATGATGAGACGGAATAATGACGAAAAGTGGATGCACTAGTTGCACCTCTTCCTAGTTCCTACCCCTTCGGGGATAAAAGACGTGAGTGTATATGTATGTATATATGATAATTTTATCAATTACAACATCAACCCCTTAACGCAATGGAGTGTACAATATTTTTTGTTAGCCATCATTAACTATCACAAAAAACTGGATGGTTTGCCCACTCGAGAGTATGCCATGTATAATTTCCCGTGTGAAAAGCATGGTCTGCTCAAATAAATAAGTAACAAATAAAAATTTATATGTGTATAAGAATAATTTATACGTGTAACACAATAGCCTACAAATTGTTAACAAATATACTCGAAAAGTACACTGAAATAGTAAAATGATTATTGTCACCAATTGTCACTACTACGAGTTTGACCGATGTACAAACAATAACAATGACCGAAAACAGTATAGGGAGTGAAAGAGGGCTTATTGTGTAAAAGAGACAGGTGATCGGCATTTCGGTCTCATCCCTACTCCAAGCTGTTTACTGAATGAGAAGTGACACCGGCAGACGCCGAGCTGGGATAAAGAGATAATTAATCAGTTGCCGACGACGTTAAAAGTTATTAAATTACTAACATCGCAACCAAAAAATAGGGGATGATGGAAGAAGGTAGAAAATTTAGGATTGTATGTATTTTAATGCCACATCATAACAAAAAATCTGTCCGATATATATAATATATTTCTTTTTGGGGTGGGCCTCTTTTGGGGAATGAAAAACAGATAGCAACCTATTCGCAGACCTACCAAGTGCGAATATAAAATTTCATCAAAGTGGTGTTCTTCCTGAAAAGGCTCGGTGTGATGAGCGACAAGTGGTCAGGTTTTATATATATTTATACCTACTTATGACCAAAATTCAAACCGTGTTATTCTTCAAATACATAATACTTATTCCTAATTGTGAAAAAACGAAGAAAAAAGTATAAGCAGGGTGAAAGTTATATCTTGTGATTGCAAGGATGTATTTTTTTATTCAGGATTCAAATGGCTCTATCCCAGCGCCTCAGGAGCTGGAGACATTCTTGTCTCCAGAAGAGAAAAATAAGGAAAAAATTGTTAGCAAGTGAGTATTTTTAAATATTATCTATGTATCTACTTAATCTATATATGTGGATATTCTGTTAACGCGACTAATGTCACTTTCAGAATCTTAAAATGTAGGTAGATGCAAACAATTATTTACACTACGAGGCAATAAAACATTTATATTAATTACGTCAATGCAAAATAGGTAATAGTATTCCAAAAGAGAATAATGTGGAATTGTAGTACAAATATTTCTGAATAACTGCAACTGCACAAAACGTAAACAATGATGTACATATGAAAAAATTCTTACATTAAAATTTACAGATACAACATGACAAAGGATGAAGAATTGGGTGAATATGACCCCTTCGCGGATAGAAAATTGGAAAACCCGACCTCGTAAGTACTTTTTCTCGTTACTACAATAATTTATATTACAAGAACTTTAAATGTTGAGCACTAGGAGTGATCATAGAAACCTATATTATTAACAATATAAATATTATTTGTTACAAGCAGACGACTACGTAATATAGGTACTAACTATTTTAACATTAAAATGTCTAGCAATTATACTTCCAATATTTGCGCATTTAAGTAACTAGGTATTGCTTAGCGAATTTTGTGGAAATAATAACTTAGCTATGATAATTATATTCACATTCATGTGAAATTTATGTTTACGAAGCGAACATTATTTTGGAATAGCTACCTGTTTATTGTTGAAATTGTACGCGTTATAATAATAATAAAATGGTGGTGGGAGGATATTTGAGATATTTTAAGGGAGAATGCAACTGTCTCGTTGCTCGACATCATATTGAGTCTAAGGCCAAATTTCTTTTCGTGGAAGGTAAAACCTGTGGTTTTATGAATATTGTATTCACAAAAGATTATCTTTTATTGCAATCTTTCTATATTTTTTTTAAATATCCCCAAATTAGGATCACTGCATCAACTCATATTTACTAATAAAAATGCATTTAAAATTGTAATTACGCAACAATATAGAATAGGTAAAATAAAGATGGTATAAAAGCAGGAGTTCAGTATTAATTACCGTCCGAATATTTCAGGAATATGGATACACTTACCCATCTATTAAAAGCTTCACTGGGTACCGGAATTCTTGCTATGCCGTATGCCTTCAAATGCGCCGGCCTTATCCTGGGTATCCTGTTTACTGCACTGGTTGCCGTAGTCTGCACTCACTGCTCTTACATTCTCGTAAGTATTAAACCATGCCACACCTTTACTGCTGGTAGGACTCTCATATGTAAGAGTTCACCTGGGTGGGTACCACCGCAATGTCTATTTCTACCTCAAAGCAGCAGTGTGCATGCTCTGCGGTGTTTCGGTTTGAAGAGCATTGTAGCCAGTGTAACTACAGGACATACTGAGACTTAACATCTTGTCTCAGGATGACGAGCGCAGTGGAATGCCACACAGAACTTCGTAACCCAAGGTGCTGGATTTGTTTCTACTGTTTATGGGTGGTCGTATCGCTTACCACAAGGCGAACGGCATGCTCGTTTCGTCATTCTATGCCACAAAAAAAAACGCTATAAAGGAGACTTTTCCTTTTCTTCAAGCTGCAACATATGCACACTTCCCAAACTTGTAAAACTGACTCTTAATCAAATTCGGACATAATTACTTCTTTTTCCTGATCCCTAAGGTACAAAAAAAACATTAAATGTTTGGATGTTATGGTGGCACATTTAAAATCTTTTTGTTAAAATTATTCCATTCTTTTTATTCCAAGTGGTAAAAAAGTAATGCAAAATGAAACATCTCTTTGCAGTTCCTGAAATAACACGTGTATAAATTGCGATTTATGAATATTATTTCTTCACAGTTGTTCTAAAGCTGTTATGGCGACCGCGACTGTAGAAATATTTTTTTTAATTGCTCGTCGTATTAAATTGTACTTATATGTATATTTGTAGAACCAAAATTATAATAAAGTGTGTGTGTCAATGCGAATAACTTTATCTTTATGTACCACCTAGTCAATATTTACCGCTAGCAATAATATTAAGTTGCCCAATATTTTATGGCTTAAGTATAATATAACCATTTAGTTTTATTTGCGTTCCGTTCTGCAGTGCGATGGATATTATCAAATACTTATTATTAATTGTATGCTAAGCGAAAGTTTTTCACAAATTTTGATACTTACATATATTTTAATTAGGTATTTGTTCTGAGTTCTCTTACAAAGATATTGAGAAGTATTTATGAGTAGGTATAGGCTATTCATAGACTTACGTCCTGATTAAAATCTTTCCAAAATTGTTTTATCCTTCAATACTAATCACAGAATATTAAATAGTAGGTACTCTAATATTACAAACATTAATATTATAAAATAATGAGTTGTATTTTGTTGTGGGCCATATAATAGCGAGTTTCCATTCCAAAATCATTACATGGGTACTAACTAGATAACACAATAGGTGTTTCAAACCTCTTATCACTGAACACACTATTTGCGAAGTTGCCAAGGCGAAGTTGGTGGAAGTCCAAAATACTTGCCCAGTGCCTACACAGTCATGCAACTTCTTAAATGCATTCGCCTGTACCTACCCTATGTATGGTGGATAATGCCTACCCTATGCAACGTCTACCCACTAACTAAAATCGAAGTAGACCGATTTGTGGGGCAAAACGCTTCGTGTCGAACTTCGGAACACCTTAAATACTTTGACTCAGGCAACTTCGACACACAGCGAAAATGGCACGATCTTTTATTAATCATACTAATCAAAGGGCACGAATCACGAACAGAGCTAATATGCACAAGGAAACACGAAGTGATTCTCTACACTATCGACTTCGTATAATTCCGGGCATTCGCTAGTAGTGCAGGGTGTTTAAGACATTTTTGGATTTAAAATTTCATAACCTACATTAATTTCGGCATTGAACACATTGCGTAAGCCGCAAGAAACAATATAAGAACATTTTGTTCACAGGTAAAATGCGCCCATGTATTATACAAAAAAACAAGGCGGAACAATATGACCTTTGCAGAAGTTGGCGAAGCATCGTTAAAAAATGGACCCCAGGCATTACGAAAATGGGCGAAATCATTTAGGTAATTATTTACGAATAAACTAGTGAATCCTTCAACAATCGCCGGGTTTACTTGTGGAATATATAAAATTATTAAATCTAAAATGTATTTTAAAACAATTGCGTTAGTTTATTGAGGCACTTCACACAAGCCCAATGCCAAACTTAGCCTAACATTAGTCTAACAAGGCTTTTTATTGTTATGATTTTGGTCGATTTTTTTAACAGCAGAAATAATGAATTTAGTTAGTTTTGATGATGCCTTTAAATAAATAGTAGACATGCCAGTTGGTAACACTGGTGATGGATGCACTCGCTGGATCGTGCAAGTCCAGCAAGCTAATAAAAATATTAATTGACCTATGAGAGAGACTATTCACGGTCGTTTTGCATCGTGCATCGTGCATGATCCTGGTTGGCTGTACGTCAAGATGGACTGTGCGTAAAGCCCTTAAGTAATAATTATTATATTGTTTCTTATTTCAGAATCTTCATCCTTGTGAGCTTATTTATGACTTACTTCGGCACCTGCTCCGTCTATACCGTGATTATAGCCAAGAACATTTTACAAGTATGTATTTATTATTATAATAGTAATAAAAAATAATAGTTTAAAAAAACACGCGTTATACAAAATCCAACTAAAAAATAGAAAATAAATTTTAATTAATTTTGAAATGTTATTTATTTTTCAATTTTTAGTTCTGTTCTACTCAAGAAGTTTATAATATAACTACTCTACTGTTGTCCAACAGATGTCATTAAAAAAAAACGACATACCTCAGAATAAGGACTATAAGCATCTTTATTTTCCGTAGTATTATAATCAAGAAGTTTATAATATTATCTAATATAAAATTCTTGATTATAATGCTCTTTGATCTTTATTCTATGCGACATACGGCGTCATCTTGTCACAAGTAGGATTTTTTAAACGTAAGAATAGCCAGTACAGTTATAATTCTACTATGGTCCAACTGAGGTCACTAAAAATAAATTTTTTCGTTGAATTTTCTATAAAAGCGTGGTTTTAGTTTAAAATATTGAATTGTCATCGGTCCTTGATAAGTATGTTAAATTTCTATTTAATCCGACTTTTGAAGGGGTCATTGTCATGTTCAAAGTTTCCGTTACATAGATAATACATACTTTCCGTAGTATTATAATGCTCTTTGATACATACATACGTGTGAGACTAATAAAAGCATGTTAAAAAGAAGCGTCAATATTCAGTACGTTGTAAAAGTAATTTAAGCATTAGCTTTTATTCATGGGCGTAGTCACGGTGGGGTAGGGTGGGGCGCTTGCCCCCACTTGGCTCTGACCTGAAGGTACCTCATCAAACCTAAAAATGTTGTATGAAAAAATTTACCGGGATAAGACTTCGAGTATAGTTTGCTAATTACATATTATTTTATACTTCTGCCCCACCCAGAGCACATGGCTAACTACGCCCATGCTTTTATTGATGAATATCTGTTGTTAAACGAATTTTGTAGGTATTTATTAATAAATATATTTTTTTCAGGTGGTCGCTCATTACATGGGCGCCAAACCAGAAGACGTTGAAATAAGAATATTTATCATTGCCCTCCTACTGCCTCTCATATTTATGTCCTGGATCCGTAATCTCAAATACTTAGCGCCAGTGTCAATGATCGCTAATCTTTTCATGGCTCTGGGTCTCGGAATCACTTTCTACTATCTAGTAGGAACTGGAAACATGCAAACCGAAAATATATCTACTATGCTCTTCAAGTCCTACCATACGTGGCCAGAATTTTTCTCCCTGACCATTTTCGCCATGGAAGCCATTGGAGTTGTAATGCCTCTAGAAAATTCTATGAAAACTCCTCGCTCTATGTTGGGTATCTGTGGTGTTCTCAACAAGGGCATGTCTGGGGTCACGTTAGTGTATATTCTCCTTGGGCTGCTCGGATACCTACGTTTCGGAGAATTAGTCGAAGATTCTATCACACTAAGTTTGGATAACACTCAAAAGTAAGTGTTTCTATAATAATTTGTAGATATTCTGGTTCACAAATTACAGGCTTTTATTAATAATATAAATTAAGAAACTCAACGTAGATGAAAATTAAAGTACCTACTTTGATCTTGTACAGTCCGCCACATAAATACCTGAACAAAGCCAAAACTTCAAATCGCCGTTACACTATTGTGTTCGCTACAAATTTTACTTTCTCTTCACAAAAATAATATACCAGGAGAATAACATATACTTCACACAAAAAAAATATGTTATAATTGAACATAACGCGTAGAGGCGATTTGAAATTTTGAATTTGTTCAGCTACTTATATGGCTGACTGTACCTACAAGATCAAACAGAACAGTTGACTATCAAGGCTTGGGGTACCATTAGTAATTTTATAATTAACTAGCGGCCCCGACAGACGTTGTCCTGTCCTAAAAAGGAAATAAAATCCTAGAACCCGAGTCTAAACCATTCTGGAATCCACCTGTAGACACGCAAAAAAAATCATTAAAATCGGTCCAGCCGTTTTTCCGCGCAATTTTCTTAATTTTTTCTTTCATAAGAACCTTTTCCTGACAATAATAAACACGTCAAAAAAACGAAAAGGAACGAAATCAGTCCAGCCGTTCACGCGTGATGCCGTGACCAGGAAAATAGGGATTCATTTTTATATAATAGATAGATAGATATTCCAACGCCAGAAATATTACCAAAAACATCATACTTCGACCGTTTTAATCCCCCATGCCGTAGCCAATAGCCATAGCTTATATTATTGACCGGTACGGCGATAGGTATTTTGAACTTTCTAACATAGCTAGATGGGAAACGTCCACAAAAATAATGATAATTAATTACCTAGTCGCATAAATTTTATTTCTATTATTCATATGTTAAATTTTCATAAATAAATCAGATTATCTTGTACTTAAAAACCCCCGAACTACACAGTAAATAAAGCTTATGATTCCCCAGCAAAACCTACGGCTGGGTTAATTAATCTGTGGTCAGGTAAAGTTAATGCTCTTATCACACTGGCAAATTATAAGCGAATTCACAGCGACCTAAGATTTACCAGTATACCGGGCTTTACAAGTCCTAGCTTGAGATATATTTTTGTTTTTTTCAGACTCGCCCAAACTGTCAAAATTTCCATCGCGATAGCAGTGTTCTGCACCTACGGTCTCCAATTCTACGTGTGCGTTGAGATCATGTGGAACGGCGTCAAAGACAAGTTCACCAAAAGGCCCGACCTTGCCGAATACATCACGAGGACCATCCTTGTCACCGCGTGCGTGTTGTTGGCCGTCGCAGTTCCAACCATCGGTCCGTTCATGGGGGTCATAGGCGCTTTCTGCTTCTCTATCCTTGGACTCATTGCTCCAGCTATTATTGAAATCGTCACCTACTGGGATATAGGTTTCGGAACAGCCAATTATCTTATCTGGAAGAACGCCTTAGTTATTCTTTTCGGTATATTCTCGTTAGTGTTCGGTACGAAGGACGCAGTCACAAGCATAATAATGGAACTATATAAAAAATAAAATATAGACTAAGTTCCAAAATCGAGCTAAAGCTTATTCGGTATTAAAACTAACGTGTGATAGTTAGTTGTAGCGTAGGGTTTAACGATTTTTTTATTAAATATTTATGCTGTGCGACATACAAAGTAATGGTAATGGTTTCGTCGATTCGAATATTTATCTCATAATAAATATTTGACACAACATCGATGTTCCAAGGTGCCTACCACGTAAAATAATATTTTTGTATTTCTTATACGATTGAACAAAAAATTATATTGACCTTAATTTCCATCTCAATGACATCGAAGTTAAATGAAGTTTTGTAAAACACACTTTGTCGCAAGCATAATTATGATGGAAGATCAGTTTTGGCACAAACTGATTTTAGCAATCTTTTGAGTCTATTTTTGTAGTGACGGTGCTATTATTCTCCGTCACTATTCAGTAATATGGACGTTTGCACCTTAACTGATCTAACATGGTACCTACCAGGCAGTGCTTTCCGAAACAACACTGCGTGTATGGAAACAACGAACAATTCGATTACATTCCTGATGCAGATTACGAGAGGATGGTTAGTTTGAAATTTTTTGTATGATAAACTGTGAAATAAGCTTTTATAAAAGTCGTTGTTATTGAATTATTGAATTTTAAATATGTGGCATAATTTCCTACAGAGATTTAAGTAATCGATAGGTACCTGCAAAAGTGTCTTGTCGTACACGTACGACGTACGTTACTGAACTACAAACATTAGCAATCTTAAGTGGGTGAATTTGATTCGAACAATTAAATTGACTCGTCAAGGCCCGCGACGGACACCGCGTCCGAGTATATAGGGTTTCCCATACATCTATATAAGCAGGGTTTGACGGGTTAATTATGTATCTTATATTATACATGAATTCAATACGATGTTTGTACAAACGAATTACTAAATATTTTTAAAGTTTGACATTCAAATTCATGATGTAGAATAACTATGCCATTATATCTACAAGAATACATATTATGTTGTGTGTTTGGAAACTATAAAACAATTTTAAGCTTGATGACATGTATTTAGTCCTATAAGCAAAAAGTTAAACGATCAGTAACATACCGATGAGTACAATAGTAATAAATGAGATATTCAATAAACGAAAGCGTCAGCTACGCTTTTCTCTACGTTGGATGCGGAAGTGCTGACTGCTAACAACTGCTTCAGTTTTTGAACCCACGATCTTGCCTGCTGTTGTCGTCTGAATGCTGTCACTTGTGATAAAAGACAAATTAATAATATCAGAAAGGGGCCTTGTGATTTTATATTCTAGAATACTGACCAAAGTTTATAATAATGTAGAATTTAATAGTTTCACTATACTGCAATTTTTTTGTACCTACTGTTGAAAGCGGATTTTTTATGACGCGACGCGTAACTTATGATATGGCTATTATGATTATTTCGTAATATGTTTTACCCACTGTGTACACAATATTATAAGTAAAATAATTTAATTGAAACAAAATTAAAATTAAAGTTCCTATTTGTTTTTATTTATTGTTAGTTATATTTATTTTTATCATGCATCCCGTACCGGACACTAAAACCTTTATTATAATTATACGGCGTAAAAGTGTAAGAAACTGAGTTATGAGAATTATAAAATGTACAAGCCTTAATATTAAATAGTTTTACTTCAACCTGTAGCATAAGTGTAGTCACCATAAATCATTAGGTACTTAAACTTATCTCTGTAGTAGAATAGATAATTTTACATTCGAACAATCAATATATATCCACTTCTAATCACATTACTGCAGTTTAGAACACTGCAGACCTATTCACAGCTGGAGACTCCTCTTCAAGGCTGGGGGACTTTACCTTTTAGCGTCGTCTAGACCCGCCCAATCGAACGAATTCACTCGTGTTAATTCGCCTACTATTACACACTAGCTTTTGCCCACGGCTTCGCCCGCGTTAATAAGTTTTTCGGGGCTAAAAAAGTACATAAAAACCTTCCCGTTGAATCACTCTCCAACACATTTATTTGGATAAAGATTAATATTATGACGTTGATACAACTTTTAACAAATAATGCATTAATTTCGACGAAATTTGATTACCATAAAAACGGTTCTAGTGTGTTAATCTTAAAAGATAGACATATACTGTCGAGGACTTTTTTTTAGATCATTTCAAGAGGAATAATTCTTTCATACATATATTTTTGGTATCTTGAACCGTTTTCGCAGCGCACGCAATGGAAGCCCTCAAGGATGAATAATTTTCCCCGCTTTTTTCACATTTTCCGTTATTTCTTCGCTCCTAATAGTTGCATCGTGATGTTATATAGCCTAAAGCCTTCCTCTATAAATGGTCTATTCAACACAAAAATAATTTTTCAATTCGAACCAGTAGTTCCTGAGATTAGCGCGTTCAAACAAACAAACAAACAAACTCTTCAGCTTTATAATATTAGTATAGATTTACAATGAGAAGTCGATACTCCATAATAAGACAAGACCCAAATCACGGCACGCTCGGAATAAATACGATTGGCCCCTTTAGAAATTAGTATTTTCAATCTGGCAGCCATATGTCTCTTCCCGTATTTCATACACTATCTAGTGTCTACTATCTCATATCACAATATTAAAAATCTGATTTCTTCAAAAGTACTACATTCGACCGCGCCAAATGGAGACGGCCGCGTTCCGTATTAACCGATCCAGAGGACGAAATCACTCTGGCCATCCGCCGTAAGACCGAGTTCTTGAACACTCCACAAGACTGCAGTTCCGTCCTCGCCGTCGAGGACCTTGCCGCGTTCCCCGTCGTTCCCCCCCCCCCCCGACCTCCCTAGCAGTTCCGGCCCGCGTGCTGATGACAATGAAACGAAGTAATAGGATTACGCCTAAATAACCAATCTTTCCCTAATCGTTGATGTCTCATCCTCTTTCAGTGGCCGTCCTGAGCCGAGGTACGTAGCCCGTTACAGGGTTGCCCTCAGCATGGTTACTTAATTCAAAGGGTTGCGAGCACCTACACCCTAAAGGCCAGTGTGGCCAGGAAAGCCGACTCGCGTTAGGCTACTGGCGGTAGGACCATTAACAAAAAAAAATCTTCAAAAGTAACTTACCTAAACATTCTATACCTTACTTCCTCACCAATAATATGGCCGATGTACAGTCAGTAGCGGGTATATAGGAGCGCACTATGTACCCAAATAATTCTACACTCCTAAGAAAACCAATTGAATGTAGGCGCAGATAAAGACCAGTGTATGAATTATATTGAAATTAATATAGAACTGTCATAGTCATCGTATACATTCATTTAGGCTGACTGTACCATAGGACCGTAGCTATGCTTCAAATTTCATGCTAAATAATAAATTGTAATTTCGTTAAAGGTGGGTACGGGGGTGTAAAAAAAAAAAAACTTAATGTCATTTAAATTATGATATTTATTATGAACAATATGTAGTCTAGCTATTCCAAAGAGAGCTCGCCGCAAAATTCACAAGTTTAATACATCTCTAAAGATAATCATTTACATAATATATAGGTACTTCCCAAACAATTATAGGTAAATTCCTTTACAAGGCCTACAATCCTAATGTAATTGCAAACAATAACTTATAATAGTTTTGGGGGCGGTAACCTTAGTATTAACTACGCATACCTACAAATGACCAAGTCTGATCAAAATGAGCACATACACGTTACATGACTGCGACTGACCCCCTTCGCACTGGCGCTTACCGTACATGTGTTTTGCACACACAATCATATTAGCGTTAAACACTAATAATTAACTCCATCTAAGCGTTATTACTAAACATATTCCAAAAGCACCAATGTGATGGAACGGCCGGACAGTGAGGCGTGAGTTGCCAAACATAAATTACAGTCGGAATACCTATCGCTATTTGCAGTTAGTCAAATGAACTTACATTAAACGAAATTAACAATTATTATTATAACGTTCAAATTTATGTAGGTATTAGTTTGGATAGTGTTGACTCAAAGTTCTTAAAGCACTAAATTTAAAATGGAAAAAATATCTAAATAATTGTATTTGATAAAAGATGCTTGATTTACAACTGACTTCACAAACCACCGTCATTAGAACGTTGAGGTCAGGAGGAAGGTGAACTATTCTCCTAAAACTTTTCCTTGTGTGAACGTATTATTGTTACGAATGAAACATGGAAAACGTCTAGATTTATATTTAAAATAATAGTTTAATACATTTTATTTGGGCATTATATTAATGTTGCAAATTTAAAGTGAGAAATGAAAGTGTTTATCGGTTCAAGCTCATTTCAAAACAGAATTCTGCATATGCCATAGCTTGGATCAATAATATCGTTCCAGCAAACGTCCAAACATACTAATCTTTCACTAGGGGCATAGCGTTGGGTCGTAGTTATAAAACAAGACGACTACTAAGCCCTTTCCGTCACTCCAATCTCAGCAACGCAAGAAGACAAAGTTGAAATCCTCTTTCATAGACATATATTTTTAACTTGTTAGGAAATTTGGGAGATTCTAGCACCTCTAATTAATATAATTATTAATATATAGGCCGTTTACAAAACATACAATGAATTAATACACACAATATTTCAATCACAAAAGTGCATTGAGTTGATACAGGCGCAGCTATACATTACATACCGGGTGGAAGGGAAACGCTCTCTATACCGGAACGGTAAGAGAGAAGAACCATAACATTAACGAAAAACTATATTCATTTGCAAAGCTAAGCGATAATACCTACGATTTTAGTATTTCCGTAATTCATGCGCGCGCAATGTAAAGCGTACAAAAAACTACAAAGCAAACGCCGACAAGGCGGCGGCCGCCGCGCTGCTCCGGCACCGGCCCGCGGTCGTTAACCCGTCAGCTGATGTACGTGTTTAATTACGATTTTTTGAAATATTGACCTTTTTTACTATGTTTTTCAAAATAATAGTTTGATTTATCTATTCATACCTACGTGAAGCTGTACAGAAATTTGAGAAAATCCTATTAAAATTGTAACAATGCGATCGCGATTTTTTTAGTGCCATCACGCCAGGAATCACCGATACTATCACCTGTATTCGTTTCCGAGAGCGTTTCCCTTCCACCCGGTATAAAACAGTAATTGTAATTTCACACATATGCTGACACGCATTTCAGTGATTTTGCTGCTTGCCTTATACCCAACAAAATATATAAATATTACTCAAATTGGTACTATTTTCTGAATGCCCTAATTTATAGTTCTACCTATAAGAATAATAATATACAATTCACAATACATAGTCATAAATAAATTGTTGGTTTAAAACCAATTAAAATTAAGATATTATTTTGTGTCTTTAATTAGTAAATAATTGATCTGCCAATGGTATTATTGATCGAAGTGCCAAATACAATAACTCAAAAACTTATAATTTTAACATCCAAATAAGTAGTATAGAATCAAAACTCGCAAACGAGCGTGCAAAATTGTAACTTTATTAATTGATCCTTTTGTAGCATGGTTTACATGTCAACTTTTGAACCATGGAGTTAATACGATTAATTTCATAACCAATTACTATCGTCAAGTTAACAATTACACAATATCAATTAGGCCAGGTTATTTCATCCATAGTCAGGTAAAGTTTACAAGCTGGCTACACTACACTGGCTGGCGCGCAACGCCAATTTCGCCAACAATTCGCCAATGTGATAAGACCTTTAACTACTTGACCATGGATGGAACAACGGCACTTTAGGCCATAAAGTTATATGTAGGGAACTTTTTGGTACCTATTGTATAAAGTCATTTTGTATTAACTTATTTCTGTTTTTATTTTCATTGCAGATAGTTTATTGCAGATAGCGGGGTTTTTCATCGACATAATTACGTACAAACATCCTTCTCCATTTCCCCTACTGTGGAATATGTTGCAAATTAAATTGTAGAGACAATCAATAAGTTTAGAATTGTTATGTCTCAGCTTTTTACGTAAATGCTGAATAGTCGTAAGAATTCCACGATTAAATACAAATATATGATTAATGCATTAAGAAATGCATAGTGTTGGATGTACATAACATGTTTTAAATGTAGTTTCTAGCGTCAGCCTTACAAAGAAAGTAATAGACATATTTATTTGACTATTTGTTGCATATGCCTAAACAGTCATCTAAACTATGGTCATCTGATACTAATTGAATTCTACCGCTTATTGCATAATTTTTAACACCACAGGCCTTAAAGAAAAATAATTAGGGAATCAGTTTACTATCAATACTTGGGTGGGACACGCGAGGTAAAAAATAAATAAAATGCTTCAAGCACGTCTTACGGCTAACATCGACCAAGTTTGCGGAGATTTATCGAATTCATTCGCCACTATACAATGGAAATACGTACATCAGGAGCGCATTCGCGGCTCACCAAATCGTATTACCGCTGACTACGCATACGGAATAAAAGCGGATTGCAATTAGATAATCGATTCTGCTCTTGTGGACGCCAGAATTAAATTACAGGTAAACACAGTGCAAAGTTACGGAATGTTAAGGATAAATAAATTAGACGTTCTATATACAGTGTAGTTGACTACTTTTTTTACATTTTCGTTTTTTTAGCAAAACGGCATCATAAGACACGTATTTAAACCATAGGGTTAAAAAAATTGTAAGAGATATGAATAAATTTGATTTGTAAATGAGCAGAGATTTAAAAAAAAAACATTTAACCGCGTTTTTCTCGAAACCGCCATTTTGCAAGTACTGCATTTAGAATTACGAGGGCAGTATTGTAATATGGATTTGCTGCAGATATTTATATAAGTTGTAGGTAATTTTTTATAAAAGTAATGTTACAGAAGCGATGAGCGCCATATAAATACATATATATTATTTTGAAATACACATCTATGTAGCTGGCCTTCCAATTAAAATAGCATTTAACTTTGACTCAATAAATATTTAATACTTAAGTTTGCATATCGTGTATATACAAGTACAATCACAACTTTGAAATAACCGAGAGGAGAAACTTATAAAATTTCTTTTTATTTCCTTTTTTACTATAATTATTCCCACTGTAGCGCCTTTGATTTTATATCTACGGTCCAAAACACTAAGTAAGTCAGTAAGAAATAACTTTCGCATTTGAATAAATCTGAAAAGTTCAATGAAAATTACTTACACAATATTCTAATAATGAAGCATATTTTCGTGCAGGCACTGTTCTCACTGTAATTTTAATATGAAACTATCGGAAGTAACAACTCAGACGACGCTCTTCATACTTTGCCAACATACACGTAACAGCACATTGTTTAATTATATAATTTAGAGTATTATTAAGCAAACCACATTGCAACAATAACACGTAGCTAATTACGTATATAACTGGATCTACTATTTCGAAAACCTTTATGCTAATAATGTAATTACATTTTAAGCAATCATTATAAACCCCTTTTTTGCTTTGGTTGTCTCTACCTATGAATAAAAAATATTATTACAATTAATCGTCCCGCAACTTTCAGCGATGTAAATCAAGCCGCATTTTACTTAATTTTATTATGATTTTAACGCGCATGTAGAGACTGGTTGAAAACTTAAAAAGTATCTTGAAATAATATACCTACCCTTTTGGCCAGTCCGTCCGTCTAAATCAGGTTGAAATAATAAAGTTTATAAAAAATAAGTGTTTTCGATATTATATTTGCAGACGTGATATTCTGTTAGTCATGTTACAATTAATTATTTATTACTTTATTATGGCGAACGTTTGCCACTTTAGACTAAAAACGAAAAATATCAAATAAAAAAGGAATATAAACCGAATAGAGAAGATGGAAAAGTTTTATTTTTAATTTCACTTGAATGAATTTCATGTAGGATATATCAAAAGTATATAAAAAAAAAAATACTATAATTTATTGCTAAAATAGCTGTTTGAAACTGATAGTTTAAATTTTCGCACGTATGTAAAGCTACACGCTCAGTGACGTGACACCTGCATCTCTGGCATTTTTTTTACATTTTAGTCACAAAATATTGTGTATCGATCCCGTTATACCCATATCAAAACTGGTTGCCTTATTTGTGCTCGCTTAATAATATGTACCTATAAACAAAATGTGCATTATTTTAAGTAGATATACAGGGAAGTTCACAGGGCCGCGCCGTCCATATGTGCGAAGTGTGCGGCGCACACAGGCGCGAAGGCAATAGGGGCGCCGAAATAAGGATGACTTTTATATTTGTTATACTACCACTATATTATTTATAGGTGAGTAGGTAAGACAGTAGGTACACGTACAAGTCTTACATATGTTATTAAAAACGTCTTACAAAAGCTCATTTTCTAAATTAAAACTTATGAAACAGTTTACAGGACGACAAAAATCATAGGGGCTTCATAGATTTCGCACACAGGCGCTGTCTTGGGTCGACGCGGCCCTGGAAGTTCACATCTACCCAAAATCAAAGATCCTAAATATTGCAGTCAGAAAATTTTATTTGTGTGTTATTCACAATGTTTTTAAGTAAAGAATACTTTATTGTTTTATTTCCTATTCGTTTCAAAATATACTATTAAATAACATTAAATGCCGCTGTACTAACTCTTAAAATCAAATAATGTACTCTTTAGACAAAATTTGCTTACTTGAATAATAAAAGTATTGGTAGGTGTAGGTGAATCCCCCGTGATGGACATGTCCGAGGCAGCGTGTCTCACGCTGCCTGGTGGTGGTTCGTGGTGTAGGTAGGTAAGCAATAAAAAAGTATTTTGTATAATTCGAATTACACACGGAAAAAAGAAAATAGCTGAGGCTTCTATGTTACATAGAACTTTGGAAAAAGTAGTGTAGTAATGTCTACCATTTAAAATTGTTGAATTTTCCATTTACATAGACATGGTTAGTATATATTTTCATGGTAAAAAGAAATGAATACATCAAATTAATGTGTTTATAGAAAGCTAAACTATATAATAGTCCCAACCATACTTTTTAGTTGTGTCTACTACATTATTATAAAACGGGATACCATTTTTTTTTATAATTACTACATCCATGTAGTATACAAGACTCAACTGTTTACTTGTTTCGTGTAAATACAGATACAGGCTGTAGGGGTGTAACCTTTTTGTATGAAAATTTCAACCGGGATAAGCCTCCGGCTTAGACTAACACACTTCGGGTATAGTTTGCTAGTTACATATTATTTTATTTATACTGCTGCCCCACCTTGAGCCCATGGCTAGCTACGCCCATGCATTATATTATAATAATATACTACAATGTCATTAATTTCATGTAGATAGTAGGTGCCTATCATTAGCATGTACCTAAATATATACATATACACTCACGCCATTTATCCCCGAAGGGGTAGGCAGAGGCGCAACTAGTGCACCCACTTTTCGCCATTATTCCGTCCCATGATGTGATAGGGGGCGAGCCTATCGCCATATCGGGCACAAATTCCAGACTCCGAGCTGATACTGAATAGAAAAACTCAATATTACTTTGCCCGACCCGCGGATCGAACCCGAGACCTCAGCATTGCAGTCGTACCATAATATAACTACGCCACCGCGGCAGTCCTACCAATGTACCTAAAATGGCATGTACCTAAAATAAACTAAAATTGTCTTTACTTTATGCAAGTCTCGCTAGATATTTTATAAAAGATATACAGTCGTGGTCAACTAATTAGGGACATGCAAGATAGTGAAGAACAATAACCAGTTATGTACATACAAATATAAAACCCTATTGATTTCTCAGTATCTATTATTCGCATAATTTGGTCCGATTATTATGCTTTAAATGGCTGTAAATAAAAGAATAAATAAATAGAAAAAAGTATTTAATATCAAAGGTTGAACATGTATTCAATTTTAAGGTATAATTCTGTAGCTGGACATTTAATTAAGGACAGTAAACTATAATGAAAAATAGAGTTAAACAAAACTAATAATCTGCAGTATTATAATATCTTTAACAGCTCCATTTTATTACGTGTAAAATCAGTACCCAGTAGCAAAACCTTTGTTAGTAATTACCGCTTGACACCGATGTGGCATAGACATTATCAGTTTCTGGCATGATTCGACAGGAATATTTGCCCATGCCTCACAAAAAGCTTCATTAAGTTCATCTAAAGTTGTGGTACGATAAGTGGCTACTTTTTTCTTGATTTTGTGCCAAAGGTGCTCGATTGGGTTAAGGTCCGGGCTATTTGCTGGCCAATCTAGCACCGATACTGACGGACTGGTAAGAAACGACTTGACTGAACGGGCGGTATGTTTCGGGTCGTTATCATGCTGAAACGTCCATTTAATAGGGAGATGCTCCTCAGCATAGGGAAGCATCGTTTCCGCCAATATTGCCTTGTATTGATGTTGGTCTAAGTTACCCTGAACTTTCCTCACAGGTCCCACTCCACGTCCAGAAAATGAACCCCACATTTTAATGTTTCCACCACCATGTTTCACCTGCTTTTTTGTGAATCTTGGATTCATTTCCGCTTTTACTGGACGCCGTACGTATTGCCTTCCATCTGAAGAAATCAAATTAACCTTGGTCTCGTCAGAGAACAATACATGTTGCCATTGGGCGTAGGTCCAATGTCCATATTTACGTGCAAACGCCAAACGAGCATTTCTATGTTCTTTGTTCAACAACGGTACTTTGCGAGCCACTCTTCCGAACAACCCTGCTTCTACCAGACGTCGTCGAACGGTCCTCGCTGAGACACCAGCTCTTTCGTCTGTCCCAAACACTTCGTGTTTAATTAAAATAGAGCCTAGAAACGGATCTTTCTTAGCTAACCTGGTTATCATTCTATCTTCTTGCGGAGTTGTTTTTCTCGATCTTTTTGTTCTGGGCACATTTAAATCTGTGTTATTGCGTCTGACATGTTGCACTGCATTGTATACCATAGTTTTTGAACAATTTAAATGTTCTGCTATCCTTCGGTATGGCCATCCATGCTTGACAACAAACTTCATGATAATTTTTCGTAGTGTTGGATCGCAACTTTTATTTTTACCCATTTTTCTTTTAAAATATTTTTCAAAACTTAAAATAATCGGGATTGCCGCCAAAACTACCACGAAACAATAAAAGAAGTAAAAAAGTATTGAGATTCAAATTTTGAAAATAGAACGCAATATCTCAGTGTCCCTAATTAAATGGCCAGCCAGCATTATTTGAACAAATAGCACTACGATAATCTATCAGCTATACTGTAAAGAGGTTTAATGTTTAAGAAGTTGTTATTGTTTGTATAATCGGGCACATAAATGACTAATTATACTTACATGTAAGAGATATGGAATATGGTTTAGACTCGTTGGAAAATAAAAAATAAATTCACAATTCGCTTTAACCAAAGAATGTCCCTAATTAGTTGACCACGACTGTATATAGAAATATTATAATTTCATAATTCTAAAATATTATAATTCTACTCCATTAATCACGGTCTTTAATTTGGGTAGGTAGATAAGTTAACTACACAGTATAAATAATATCTAGCTAGCTCATTTATTTTATCTGTAACATACGTCTTAATTATTTCGATAAATATAGGCATATAAGTTCAAAAGGGAAGCCGGCTCTTTTACTATTAATCTGTAGAAATATGTATCTGTTTGAGACTTTTGTAAAGGTAGGCAGATGGAATCGCATTATATGGATATTTCACCACTACCTTTTGTGCAATGGCGTTTTACGTTAGTTTTAAAAATATATCCAGCGCTTCACATTTAAATTAAGTTGACCGCAACTTGTAGAAATGGTTCTAGCCAGTTGCCCCTAAACCTATATCTAAACGTCGGCTTATCCACATCTAAATTACTTAAAATATACTTTAATAAAATAAAATTCGTGCACATTTAATAATTTAAATCATAATTATACAAATTTGTTATAAAAATAGGTAATTGAATACTAATAATAATTTATCTACGAGTTACATTGCCTTAAATATAAAAATGGCACAGATTTTTGTTCAATGTAATCTGGACGATTCGTAATCCATTTTATCCTATTAGAACCTTAACAATAAATGACATTGATACAAGTATGGCTAGGGTATAAAGCTTTTAAGCGCGAGTGCCGCGCTAACAGCCGTTTATAATAAACGATCTCAATCTTAGGCTTTATTTGATATTTGACCATGTTGGTCACTTCAACAGCCTGTTACAGTTTTTAGTGTCCCACCATGCCCTAAATTAATTATCTTCCTTTATTAAGCATTATTTTATGGGACGCGCGATACTTCAACATTGGCGTTCATTTTAATGCCCGATTAACTAACGCCAGGAAAATAAGAAGTTGGTGAAATTGGATCTTAATCTGTGATCCGATCCCGAGTATAAACCATTCAAAATAAGTCATTTGTAATCACTTAAAAAAAACAGTTATTTTGATTGATCAATTTTTACGATGGATTGAAAAAAGCGACTGGGATAGTTTTACTGTAATCAGCGGTTATTTCTCAGCAAGCGTTCACAAACATCTGTTGCAATAACTCTAGGCGTTTTTAATGAGAAATAACCGGTTCCTTGAGCTACAAAATTCAAAAATTTGAATAGCTTTGCAATGAAGAAGTTATATACATACTTAACTAATGAATATAATAAAAAAATAATTTTTACGTGATCTTGCTTGTACAGACTAAAAACTGTGAAAATGTAATATACCTTAACTATTATTTATAACTACCATTATTCTAACCCTATTTTTCATACAACTTTACTTTTAAAGCTTGTTTATAATGTAAGTTTTCTGCAAGCCATCTTGAAATCAAAACTTTGATGGAAGCTATACTGTGCTGTTCCAATGAGAAGATAGTCACAAAAAGATAATTTAAACTTGTACTGATTTTAATAGCAAATGAGCAGAGCGTATATGTAACAGACAACCGTTAGCGGCTAGTGCTATCACGGCCTCCGAGCCCCGCAAATACTCTCATAAAATCGCCACACATCCCGGTGAGCCATAACACTTCCAGGTCAGGGCCGCGCCGACCATATGTGCGAAGTGTGCGGCGCACACAGGCGCCAAGGCAATAGGGGCGCCGAAATAAGGATGACTTTTATATTTGTTATACTGCCACTATATTCTTTATAGGTGAGTAGGTAAGACAGTAGGTACACCGTACAAGTCTTACATATGTTATTAAAAACTCATTTTCTAAATTAAAACTTATGAAACAGGTTACAGGACGACAAAAATCATAGGCCCTTCATAGATTTCGCACACAGGCGCTGTCTGGGGTCGGCGCGGCCCTGTTCCAGGTTGTTCTAATGTTAGAATTAGTATCTGTATAAAATGCACCGCGAATACACTGGACTGTTAAGTGTTGACCAGGGCGCTAATAAAACTCCTTCTATACGAGCAGGACGGCACGGCCAAGAATCCTTCGACTCCTTACACGCAAGCGCAAACCTCCTCGGACAATGTTCTGGATTCTAGCCGCGAATATTATGAATAAAACTGATATACCTACGCAAGTCACTAGAAAAACAAAAAATATTATGAACACTTAAAATTATGTTATTGTGTTCGTTTAAGTGCCCGAAAATAGGTGCTTACTTATCTGGATGACTAAGTCTCTTCTCTCAGGGGGGCTGTTACATATTACGCAGCTGAGATGAATACCATAGTTTGCCTACTGATACTCTATCCTACCCATTGTTTCCGCACACGGCGGTTCCCAAATTCTATTATAATAATATTCATTCACAATTTCTTGAGCTATCCAGTACGATTTTGAGTAACTGGTGACGCAAATATTTTATTTTGTATTTATTACAAAAACAATTTCAACTATAGGCCTGTATTGACCAGAAAAATTCGCAGATATTAAATTATTTAGCCTTAACACTAAACAAATACAAATTCTCAGTTTTCAAACAAATCTATGTGCAGTGACTATTGAGTTAAGCGCTAACCATATCAAAGTACTGAAATATTTTTATGGAATGGTAAAACAGGAATATCATAGAGTCCACATTCGACGCTTCAATATTATCCTAACTATGCACAACATCACATACTTATGATTTTTTGCAAGATCCAGCGAGCTATGCAAGTTTGGTACATGATCTATGCCTCTAACGATAATAAAAAAAAATATTTTTGAATATTATTTTATTAAATGAGTCAGCTTTGTGACATTTTGAATCTATAGAACCATCGCAACAAGTCGAGGAGTGCAAAGTAAAAAGAGCTATCTACGAAATAGCTCCATATTATACAAAATATAAAATGTAATGTTAATACTAGCGACGGGCAAATACTAACTAAGGATTGAGCATAAGAATTTTAGAAGATTTTTGGTAGCCATATCTACTGATCTGCGGCGGTAAACTAGTGACCAATTATTAATTACTTACAATGGCGGCTGGCTTGATAATGTATTTTTTTTTATTCGGAAAACTTATAGCTAGCGTGTACAATATTAACACAAAATAAGAAAAAGAAAGTCATTTACAAGTTTTCATAAGTAGACTAATCTGATTTTTTTTTAATATCTTCTCATTCGAATCGCATGTGGACAAAACGTGTCAAATAAATTAACCGAAGTGGCATTATTACTATTTATTTCTTATTTTTGCTGATAAAAATGAAAGCTATATAAAAGGAAATTAAATGTTGCCGTCTCGGGCATCTTTACTTCAGCAATGACCTGTAAGAAAGTAGGTATTTCCTTTAATTTTACGTCAAAATAAAATATTACATAAATTTTTATAAAAGTGATTGTATGCACTCCTAGAGACTTTGTTAATAATGAGAAAATGGGATAAAATATTTTATATTCATCTAGCCTCAAGTTGACATGCAAGCGTCCTATGATTCTACGAATTGATGTGGATACATTCAAATCATTACTCTATGCAATTTCAGCAATGTTAACTACAGAAATACACTGGTACTCTATCTACCACTAAAATATTAATAAAATGCACATTTGTATTTCACGAGGCAGCTGTTTAAATACTTTAATGCTTATTCTATAATCTATAGTTATTTCTAATAATTGTGTTAACTGCTCATAAAACTAGTTCCCGAAAACCCCATATCTCACGCAATGTAATGCCAAATATTGCTTATGAATAGATCCGTCGCGCATGACGTCCTAAACAACCCTGCACGTCTTAAAACCTGGCAGATCATACATTTCATCATTCAATATACAGGCAACAAATTCTTAATTAAGTATGACATATTCAGTCACCGCATTAGAGTATAAAAATAGACTGTAAAAATGCGTTTATACTTTATAAACATGTAACACGTAACTAACATTGAAATGTAGTTGATGAAAAATTAATCAATATTTTTTTTTTACAAATGCACATACTGTGCTGTAACATTTAACGGGGATAGGTACTATATGAACTAATGTTTAAAAAATAATTCTTTGTCTCTTAGGATCAGTCCCTTGCTGTTCGAGTGGGTTAAACGTATTTACATTTACAAACTCAGCTAAATATAATATAATCCTAAATATAGATTCATTTAATAAACAGTTTCACTGATATTATTGCATTTCTCACTGTAAGTTATTAATGGAAATGAAACTCTTAAGATATACAACATTAAGGTCTAATTATAAAAAAAATATTCGATTTCATTTTGTCCCTTCACAATCTTCAATGATCTAATAAATATTTTTAAAAAAACATCTAGCAAACCAGCTAACTTTATAAAGACGATAATTTGTTTTTTTTATATGCACTTACATGTATCTAAAAATTACTTAGTTAGGTTTTATAACAATTTAATTGATTGTTACAGTACGTCAACATGAGTTTAATATTTTGTAATACTTGACCAGTAACAAAGGACATTCAACTTTATAAATACATGCAATGACCGCGAATATAAATACGTGCGAAAGGTGGTGGAAGCTTGCAGAACAGGCGGTTACATTTGCCAATTTAAGAGATGTAAAAAGCTCGAAAGTTCTTCTCACAGTTAACAATAAGCAAATATTTTTACATAAATATAATAATCAATCAATAAATCTAAATTACCATAAACTTTACATTTATTTATAGCACAGGCAAACAAACTAGCAGTGAATCATCTGATTTGACAAGCTCTCCACTAGCACTGGAAATACCTAAAATACTATAAGAATCATGTACATATGCACTTGGAGAAAAGTACCAAGAATTAGAATGGGGGTCTGGTGCTTAGACCATCAGATATCTCACATATCTTATAAAAGGCAACAGCAAGCTGTCAATTCACGTAAATGAATGATCATTATAAGTACTTACAAGGTAGCTCATGGAAATGGGTTTACATTTTAGTTTAATTAAAACCGCGTAGATTTGTTTAGATATTATTACATATATCAAACTAGGCCCCACAATAAAAGTAAAAAAATATAATATATTAAGATAGCCAATATATTTGATGCAATAACTCCGATTATATTATGCATATAATCGCCTGTTAGAACCTACTTTGTTAATTGTTAATAGGGGTTTCCTTCAATCCTAACATAAAAAAATCATAAATATTACATTAATTACTAAAATAATACATTATTTTACACATTTTTAAACAAATAAAAACTAGCGTCTTCATAAATATACAGAGTCCATAAATATCATCAGACTAAAAAGAATATGAGTGCAAAAATCGTAAAATATGTTTTTTATTGAAATAAAAGTATTTTATTTCGGATTTTATCACGGTTCTTTATATTTTCTCCTGAATTTCGAAGACTTTGCAGCTAGGGTTGCGAGCGAGGCGTCCGGATAAAGCAGGACATAGTTAGGCTTTTTGAATGCGTGGTCAAATTAAACGGTGTCCGGCTTTTTACATTTGACGAGTGACTTTTAGGGGGTCGGCAATATGAGTAAAATTAAACGTTCTATGGATATACACTAGGGAGCTAAAAAAGTTCGTCGGGAAAATGGGGCCCGAAAACTCGGATTAATGAAATGAAATCCTCCTAGCCAGTTTCGGCCACGGCGGCCAATCTCATCGGAGATCAGCCAGGTACGCAGGAGATATTATAGTGCACAAGTGTGTGCGCAATACACAGGTGCACTCGCTATTCCTTCACTCTCATAGTCCGGTGAGACGGCAATCCGACATGACCGGAGAGAGATCAGGCGCAGGACCAACGGCTTTACGTGCTTTCCGAGGCACGGGGGTATCACACCGCCAACTTCCTGACTCCGAACTGCGACTGAGTAATTTTTTTAAGATGGAAAAACCCAGTCACAAAGTTCTTTTTTTTTTGGCCCGACCCGGGATTCGAACCCAGGACCTCAGCGCGCAAATCGTACTCGTAACGCGTACGCAATACAACTTCGCCACCGAGGCAGTCATTACTAAGTTACTCGGATTAATACACTCACCCCCGATTTCTGAAAGGCTGATCAACGAAAAATTAACTAATTCGCGGTCAAATCTCTTGTCAAGTGCCGTTTGAGTTGCTAAAAGTAAAATTAACTACTTTGATTTGATCACCGTGCCAGTTGACAGAGCTGTTAAAGTTGATCGCAATGACAAACTTTATATTGAGTTTCTATAACGCTTGTTACGCCATGGTCATAGATTAAACTGATGTCAAATGCTTTGTCATCTAATTGGTGCTCATTGGCGAATTAAGTGTTAAAAAAAAGGTAAGTTCATAAAATTTTGCTTCATTTCCTAGCAATGTTTTGAAGTTAGGGTTTTGAAGATATTACTAAATATATTTTTTTTACATTTCTTTAGTATAATGGTACTAAAATAATTTGTGACTAAATTTATTAAGGCTAAAGCTCTACACTTTTGATTATTCATTCCATAAGGAGCCGGCTAGGGTTAAAGGCTATGCTGCTATAAATCATTAGATGTGGACAATAAACTAATTATAATAAATGGAAATTGAATAAATTGAGGGTTGGGCTGAGGTATAATAAGCGAACTATTTTTAAAGATTAGTTTTAGTCGAATGATACTACGCTAATCTAATAAAAAATAAATAATAGTTTAAAAAAGTCTAAAAACAAAAAAAAATCAATAAATCTCTATCAAGAATAGTGTAAATAAGAAAAAGAAGTATTTTATTGTAAAAATAGCTTTCTATTATATTTTTAACCGACTTCAAAAAAGAGGTTCTGTATTTTAATTGGATTTTCTATACAGCGTGTTTGTTAGTTTTTTTCAAATATTATTTGTCATTTTTTAGTTCTATTATTATCTAAAAGAAGTAATAATAATAATAATAATAAACATTTATTACACACATCACAAATGTAGTTACAGTAAACTTAATAATAATAATATAAAAAAAAAAAAGGAACATAACACATAGCAACAATAAAAACATTAAAAAAAAAACAATGGTAGCAACGTTGAGTGCATTGTTCCGAATGTAGTGGTTTGCATCATTTGTATGTGTGCAAATGGATCTATTCAGTGAAAAGCCGCGGGCTAGCCGCGACGCACTGATCTTCCATAGACCCGTCAGACGGTGAGAGCGCACGGACGTGTAGATTAAATAATAATTTATTATTAATAATTAAATGATAAATAATATTACAATAAATATCCGACCAACGTAACGAACAATGTAAATTAATGTTATATGCATACAATATTAACGCATAAAGATTGCCAAAAGTGTCGCCTAAAGGAAAAAAAATAAAAAAAAAAAAAAAAAAAAAAGGAACTATGTATTGGTGAGCATAATTCACTGCGCCGCATTCCAGCCACAACGCAATATGCCGAAGTCACTAAAAACAAGTAGGATTTTTTTACACACAAGAGTGGCCAGTTTAGTTATTCCACTATGGTCCAACAGATGCGACTAAAAATAAATAAACTAATATTTATTCATTTTTTACTTGGATTTTCTATAAAAGCGTATTTTTAGTTTAAAATATTAAATTGTCATCGGTTCTTGATAAGTATGCCAAATTTCGATTTAATCAGACGTTTTTAAGGGGGTCAAAATCATGTTCAAAGTGTCAGTTATATACATAAATATGTCTGAAGCTAATAAAAGCGTGGTAAAAAAATTGTAGGTATATTATGAAACGCTTTATATATACTGGTCTAGACCGAATATAAAATATAATCACATTTTTAAAGGTATTACTTACACAATACAATGCCAAACCTAGCATAACATTTCAATTAATTTTATTATTCTTATTTCAGTACTTTTCTTACTTAAAAACATTTGGCTACTTCTATCAACTTTTTTTAGTGGAAAAATCGGGCAATCTAGCAACTTTTTACTATTCATCTAGCTAATTGATGGCGGTACAGTTGGCAACACTGCTCATTGGCACCTTTTGACAGTTGAGAATAAATGATAAACTGAACAAAGTAACTCGCGGCCGCAACGAAATGTCGAATGTTGATGTCAAGTTAATTTAATCATAGATTAGTAAATTTTTCTCTGAATAATGTTTCGGAAACCACAAGTTCATTTGACAGCGCTGTTAAATTGACAGAGATGTTAGTTGAACAAAACTTTGATCAGCCTTTCAGAAATCGGGGGTAGGATCGTTAATAATTTAGGGATTCCGACCTTTATACCCAAATGTCCGGCAAAACTGGCTGGTCTGTCCGGCTATTAGGTTTGACGACCTAGCAACCCTATTTGCAGCCTTCATGGTCACGGGGCGGACCGAGGTGTTGGTTGTCCAAAAAGTAAAAGTTACAATATCTATCACATATTTTTATTTCAATGTCTAACATTGGCGTAAACATAACACCGTTTTTAATTCACATACGCACAATGAATTCAAAATACTCACAATGCACATACTTCTTGTCCAGAAGTCTTAGACTGTACTAGAAATTTTCTGGTTTTTCTTGTACAGTCTCTTCTATCACAAAACAACTACACTGCACTCAGGCCACGTAAATTCTATCTCCGTCGCTTAATTTAACCAAATTAGATCTTAATAACAGGTACTCATTGGGTGGGGTTTGTTTTGATGGTGTCGTTTATAGAGCGAATTAATGTTGACGTAGTTATCGGCACAGACGCAACAAGGCAACGTGCACTGAAATATTTTAGGGGCGTAGCCGCGGCCATCTTGGTTTACCAACGCGGTGACGGCTTACAACTGGATTTCATTGAAATTATAATAAAAAAAACTTACCAGAAATTTACTGGTAGTAGATGCTTTGCTGGTGGTAGGTCTCTCATATGTAAGAGTCCGTCTGGGTGGGTAGCACAATGTCTATTTATACCGCCAAGCAGCTGTGTGCATGCATTGTTGTGTTTCGGTTTGAAAGACACTGTAGCCAGAGTAACTACTGGACATAACGAGACTTGACATCTTATGTCGCAGGATGACGAGCACAGTGGAATGCCACACAGTACTTTGTAACCCAAGGTGCTAGATGGTGTTTCTACTGTTTGTGGGTGGTCGTATCGCTTACCATCAGGCGAACGGCATGCTTGTCTCGTCATTCAAATCAATAAAAAAAAATTCCAAGGAGACTTAAAATTTGAAGTTGCAATGACATTCACCTCGCTAAAGTAAGAATGAACTACTAGTCATTGGTTTCGAGATTTTATATCTTTTTTTAATTACTGCTCCGACGATGCACTGTATAAAATTTACAACACAGATCAAATAAGTTTTTAAGTATTATATTTAGAGGCTCGGCGTTACCGATGTGCTGCCGAAGCAAAATCTCTCTTGTGAACCTTAAAACAGGCAGTCGTCCGTCACGTGATTATACGAGGAGATATCAGGCCGTTTAAGCCTCTTGTATTTGTTCCGTTGGCCAAATTTTTAGAAAGACAATTATGTAGGTACTGGTGTACATCAGTAGGTAATTCGTGCAGCGCGCATTAATCCCAAATTGTACTTTTATTCGAGAATAATAACATAAGTAATATCTTCATCAATATGTAATTATAATGTCAATATTGGACTTTTAATATAACTACAAAAAAATCATGATATTTAATAACGACTCTCTGTAAACACAAGATTCAAGATATGAATTAGAGTTGGATTGAGATTCAGAGAGTGCAAGGCGAAGGATGACAAACTGACATTCAAAACTGTAGAACATCCTTCCAAAAAATGAAACAGCCATTCTATGCTTTGTCTTTTTAGAAAATGAAGGTGTTATCGGATTTATGCCACGAAACAAACATTAAGCGTTCGTGGACGTTAAACACTTTTTACTGCTTGCAAAATATAATGTAATTCTCGATTCTATTTTTAACATGAAGTATCTACATACTTTATCTATTAGATATCGCATTGAATCTACTTTCATACGTCTTCTGCCGTAGCTAGCTAAAACTTGTATGTGAATTTTTTTATATGAAGATTAACAACCGTGTGAAAACGTATAATTTTTTATTGGTAAGTCTTGGAAACACATAAAATCGAATAAAGCATAATTATAGCAAAATTCTAATACAACAGTGGTTTCTTTTAAAGTTTTGAGCAAAATTATAGAGTCATTAACAGTTACATAATGAATAACAACATAAATCAACACTTCTCCATAAATGGACGGTTGTGTCGTTTTCTAATCCTTATAACTGATTAATAACACAAACCGTGCACAGATACACTGCACTGCAATTGACTTCAACGGACGAAAAATCATTCAAAGTGTGATTTAATGCGGACACAAACGCACGTAGGTACATATAATATTACAACACAGAAAATACGAGAGTACGAGACCTAAGTATTGCTGATTCCATTGAGATCCTTACATGTACATTATATACGTTCAACATAACGGCTACACAATCTGAAGTTGTAGGTACATGAGATTCAACTGGCCAATAAGTTAAGCGATTAACCGGTATTACTTCAAATCATAAATATCCGAATGAGATTCGATGTATCGTTGAGCTATAATTCGACCTGAATCCACAACAGGAGTGAGATCTTCCGATGGGACTTGGATTCGAATTCTGTTATCAGAAGGCATATTAGTAGATCCGTTAGTATTGTAGAATCCGAGAGAAGACGGTTTATGATGTTCCTCGCTGTACGTTTTATATTTACCGGTATTGATAGGGTGGAGGTGCGAAGGGCTGGCGGCGAGAGGGTTGTACGTGACGTGTATGCGCACTATATCGTCGGAGAGGGGGGACGCGGAGGGAGGGTGGGGCGTTGCCCGCGGCGTCGAGTGTGTGGTCGACGGAGCCCTCTGAATGCTCACACCGCATATACCAGAACTGAAATCAATAAAACTTTTATTAATAACTAGTATTGCTCGCGTGAATAGTTTGTCCAGGATAAAATTATTTTTCCGGGATAAAAGTAGCCTATAGCACTCAGGAGTAATGTAGCTATTAGTGATAGAATTTCAAGCAAACTCTTCGGCTTAATAATATTGTAGTAGTTATAGATCGTAAATCTACTAAATAAACGGGTATGAACATTTATCAAACAGAGATAATATGCTACCAATCACTCAATACTGCATCGTGTGATATTTATTCAACAACTCTAAAAACTTATCGTGCTCATAAAAATTCTCTCTCCATCGATTGGATTAACAACGGTAGGATATGTGAAACCGAATAATCCAAATAATTCCATAATCGAATACCTGTCTTTTCGTAACATTACATAGTTCCGAAACTAAAACTACGCTCGTAACTACGCCAGTATCAGAATAAATTATTATTTGTCCGGTCGTTTATTATGGTTTGAGACAATAAGCTTAACATGCGTTCACAACGCGCCAAGTCAGTTTGCGCGCGTAACATGGACGCAGTGGAATCGTCTTATGCTCTTTATGATTACTGTTCTAGTTTATAATATATTATTAAGATAAGCTATTTATAAAAAAAAAGCCTCTTGTAAATATCACTTATATATTCACATATTTTGTGGCATTTAGAAAAACAATTAAAACTAGAAAGAGAGCACTATATTAACTCTGCTTTTTAAATATGGTACGGTGTTTAGTGATGTATCATAATTTTTAAGCTTATATAGAAAAGCAAAATACCTTTATATTTTCACCATGTCCATACTGTTTCATTTAAAGATTACTATGAGTAATATGATATATGTTATGTAGTAGAAAACATTGAAGCCTACTTTTAATAATACTTTACTTTGCTTTAATTTTAATTCAGTCAGTAGTAATTGAAGCGAAATTTTGTACATAAAATTCTAATTGGTAGTTACCAAAAGCCATTAACAGGAAAGAATCATAAAGAGCTCCTCATCTAGTTTGTTCTGTAGTAAAAGCAAAACTACATACGTAGCCACCACGTAGACATTAATGAGCAAATTACCAGCTTGATACAGTACTAAAATACGCTAATTAGAAATAGATATTATAACTGCTCCATGGGTATTGGTATAATAACTTACGTCATTCAATCACTGTTGTCCAGTATTTTTTATTACTATGTATAGATGACTAGTTTCCCAGAAAGTTCATGCGAATTTTGAAAGGTTGACATAAATGCTACAAATTCTAATTTGATGTATATTTTACAAACTTTACACTACGGGTCTCAATCTGTTCCAATACGATTTCCATATTTCAGGGTGTCATATCCCCTACACAAAATCCCAAGCATTTCAACCAAAAGTAAAATTCTCATGTTCTGGCCGATAAACTTAGCCATGTCATATATTTAGTGTTTCACTTCCACCGTGGATTATTATTACGACGATTATTTATTTACTGCCTCGGTGGCATAGTTGTATTGCGTAAGATTACAATTTACGCGCTGAGGTTCTGGAGAAAATCTATAGGCGTGAGACTGACCTCGAGAACAAGGTAGAACATCCCAATCAATTAATAGGTACGTTTGGGTGTGATTTTGATTATAAGTCATAGAAAATTGATCTTTCACCTGGCGTCACTGACCGCCGTTTGCAATGAACCAATCAGGAAAAAAGGTTTTATTCCGTACTTACACATGACTAATTTTGATTTATTTATAGCGCATGGAACGAGTACGGGGGTTCAAAGTGCAACCGTAGCTCCATTAATAATATCACCTAACAAAAAATCGCGACAACATGAACTTTCCGGGCAATTCAACAGTGGCAACACTTAGCGAGCCTACTCATCTACATCTACTAAAATATCTCACCCATCTGACCCAGTGCCGTCGTCGCTGACATTGCTGTGTGTGTCGAGTGAGTTATCTGGCGCGTGGGAGCGGCCACTCGAGAACACACTCAGGTCCGCAGTACTCGTGACGCTGGTGTCCGCGAGCGAGCGCCGCGACCCGAGGGCGGACACAGAGTCGTCACAACGCACGCCGCCCGTCAGCCCGCTGTGCTCTGCCACCACAAATCCATACCATGTTTCCACTTTCCAACTTATACACTAACAAATATTATTTAGTAACAACGCGACAGTCATGTTATAACGACCCATGAACGATCGAAAAGGAACTGAAAATTATGAAGGGCTTTAAAAAGCGAAATAAAAAAATCGTGCAAGAATACACTTTTCAAACTTACCCTCAGTCCGGTAATAATTAGACAGTTTCAAGCTAAGAAAATTAATGATCTTGTGACTTCTAAAAATGCACATGCAATTTGTAATAATAAATCTCTGCTCAAATTAAAAACAACATGAATACCAAGTTTTTGTTTATTGCATACATATTATCTACAAAAAAGAATCTTCATGGTTGCCGATTTTTTATCTTGCTGTGAACCTTTTTGTTTAAAAGATAATTTTTTGGTTGGGTGTCTCTACGACATGTAAAAGCATAACTATAAATTGGTGACTCCAAATGGATATCCAAGGTGGCTTGGGAAGTGTGAAGTGGAAGCCCGATAGGATTCGAATCTGCGAGCAAATTATTGAAAGTAGGTACAAACAAAACACTTTATTTACTCTCTTACTAGCATAATTTGCCATTGAAAATACTAAATAAAGTAAAATGAATTTTTACTTTATTTTTAAATTGTTAGGTTTATTTGAGCTATTTTTATTTGTGTATTAAAAACCTATGTGTATCTAAATATTGATAAGAGAAATTGTAACATAGGTGTTCTAAACTCAGTTGATCTAAAATGTAAATAATTTGGAACGTGATAGTTGGTTACTAGAAGCGACATTGATAAGATAATGTGTGCTGCGGCTACGTCCTCGCACATTACGCACGTTAATGTGATGCACAACATTACTGATTACTGAAACATACCATTATATACTGTTTACATGTGTTGTTATGATTTTACTTATTCGTGTCCATCATACCACCACGGGCGGCAAAACTAAAAATAACACCAAATAGTTAATGATGTCAATAAATAGGGTACAAACCCTCGATATTATAAGGTTTAAGAATGATGTTCCCAAAGCTTTCCAAATAGTTTATTATTATTATTTTTTATTAATAGTATGTATTGAACACTTAAAAACTAAATATATAAAAATAAAAACATTAATTGCTAAATTATAACAAAAAAGCAATAAAGGTTGATGAATGGGGTGGGTTTATGTGACTAACAAACAAAATAATTTATAAATATCAAAGGAGTCATTGAGCAGAGATTCGTCTAAAGATATTCATATTTCAAAATATAATGTACGAACAAACAAAATATATTTATCAAACCGAGGAACTGTGTAAAATGTGCATTTCCGTCACGATGACCGCAATTCGTGTGCTACCGATGGAATTGCTCGAATGTTAATAAATGAAAAGTAGAAATACATTGATAATTATAATTACTGTCGAGGTAGATGACATTACCTTGTAAGGTATATCAGAATGCGAAAAGCTGATCTTTGCCTTAAAGCGAATTTCTCTTAAGATCCGAGGAGCTGAAGTGAAACAAAAAACTTGTGTGCGACATGCTAATGATTACGTGCGAGATGCGCCTCGCTCGACTCGGATAAACCTCCTCCAACCTTAAGAAACAGCGTGTTATATGCGCAACTGTGTTAACAATGACATAAACCCACCGCCATGCCTCCACTAAACATGCTAGTGCACAAACTATCAAACTTACATCATGTTCATAAAATGAAAATTATAAATACAGGGTCATTTTTACATTGCGTTACTAAATGAAACCACATATTCATCTTTACCTCTGCTAACATCTTGCCAAAAATCATCTATGAATAACGAATATTTTCGCTTAAAATCCCGGTTGTAGTTTTCCAATTTTTTGATAATTTTGTAGTTTAGTGCGAATATGCTGTGTGCGTAAGTGTATTGCTAATTGAAAGTGTATTGTTGCTGCTGCGAGAAATTCTCTTAGAGCAGTAGTAGTGGCACAAGGGCATGTTAACTTAAAGTTGCTTTTTATTGATATTTACTTTGTTCGAAAATTACACTTTTTTATTTTACATCTATGGTTAAAATAACTTAATGGAAAGTGTTATTTTCAACAAGATAAGTATGTGGTTTCATTTAGTAACGCAATGTCAAAATTACCCTGTATATCTCCATAATATTATATTGGCATTATGAGTACAAACAAAATAACAGATATTATATAAAGGTCCGGGCCAAATAACTCCATTCTTTGGCGGTCTTAACCCCGCCATACCCAAATTGCGTACAAATACCCTCTATCGTCGTCCAAAATATTTGAACCCGTACGATATCATTCTACTACTTAGTATATGTATGTCGCGAAAGCGCTAAATTAAGTCATATTACTCGCTTTAGTAATACGAACAGACAATTGTGATAGTGCGCTCCTCGGTGCGTCTACCTTAACATCAAAAACAAAACGTAATGTCATTAATCTCTTGTAACTAGTCATCGATCGAGTTGTTACATATACATTGCGCAAAACACTACGTGCATAAACCGATTGGTCTGGACTCTAATATCGAGAAATTTTGTACCAAGAGAAACACAACCGCGCAAAGGATGGTAACTGTAAGATGACATTTTGTAAGAAACATCGTCATACTCATTAGCAGTTAGATAGTTAGGTATATTAGAAATATTTATCCCTTAATAGCTAAAATTAATAAACAACCTTGATCGGTATTTGTAGATCGATTGCAAAAATAAATAAACTTCCATAAATGCGAACTACGTCATTTAAGAATTAGAAATATGGAAATTATTGTTTACACCTCTACTTATAGATTTATCTATTTAGGAAAGAAAATCATGACCCGAGCATAATAATAGGTATTGTGAAATTTCATTATTTTTGATGTTTTAAACATTGATGCGGTACCTCAACGTTAAGGTAGGAGTGTAGCTACCTTAAGGGGCGCAATATCTGTTTTTTCGTAAATTAATAATGAAATGGGCAAGCTGCTCGCATAATGGTAAGTAACACTACTGCCCACTTATGAAATTTAAAGTTTGCTTAAATTAATAAAATAACATTTTGTTATTATTAAAAAAAATCTTTATATTACACTTCCGTATATACTTCAATATTATTACATTTAATTAATATACACATGCCTGTTTTATCTCCGCAGTGGTAGGCAGAGGCGCAACTAATGCACCTACTTTTCTCCGTGAGTGTTCCGTCTCACAATATGATAATGGGAGCCTATCCCCTTATCGGACACAAATACCAGACTCTGGGCTGATAATAAACAGAAAAATCCAATATCACTTCCAGACTCGGGTATCGAACCAGAGACCTCAGCATTGCAGTCCTACCGTAATTGAATGTATTTAATTTAATTAATAATACTCGAACTATATAACAGCCGAGTACAAGGATTGCAATTCGTGTCCATGAGGGTCTAATAAATTAATGAAACAATATTAGGACACAGATCATTTTTAACTTATATTAGATTAGAATGTTAGTAATAGAAAAGAGAAAGAAAAAGAGAAGAAATTATAACAAATCATCTGATCTTGTCAGATGTCATCATGCTTATAATATTATGATAACCTTAATTTCAATATAATAAAGTTGGCTCTCAAAAATATTTTACGACGATATTATACATAATTTCTAGATTATTTATATAAATAAAATATGTATCTGCATTGTACTACGTTAAATAATAATTACAATATTCATTTTTGTGATAATTGATTATATAACAATGTAGGTCAGTTTTAAATGTTATGTTAAACATTAAAAACAAGATACCAATAATGAATTTAATTATCAAATTGATTCACGTATTTAAATATTTAATGGATTAGGTAAATTTAAATTTATATTAGTAAAATTATCTGTTCAATTTTGTTTGTACTCATTTAATTGAATGACTATGTCATGATATTTCTTTGATTGCATAAAATACCTTGAATAGCACATCAGTAAAAAAAATATATTACTAAATTAGGAAGCGTAAATGCAAGGACATATCACACTTCTACTTTGTATTTAAAAGTAGACATTAAGACAGAATCACAATACTGTGTCCTTTGTACTGAGTCGCTACTGCTAGCGATGGTATCCACGATTAGTGCATAATATTATCGTCGGCTTAGTACATTATCAACACTTCAGAGTGCTCAAATTTCAAACATAATGTAAATTATCATTTTTCATGATCGAAAATGGAATAAATAATAAAACCTACTTTTAATAAAATGATTGTCTATATAAAATTCCGGTCGAATATGGTAGTCTGTCAAGCTCCGCGACGGACACCGGTGTCCATATTGTTAGGATTCAGTAATTTGTAACGGTATTTGGAACGTACTGACCTGTTACTAAATTCAGTCTAAATGTCAAATGAATCGTGGAAGTGGTAGTTGGGTGTATAAAAAGGATGCCATATCGATATTCGCTCTCATTCGCTCTCTTTCGCGCTCAGTCTCGCATTCATGTCAGTGGCAGTGGAGTAAGTTTATCTTTGACTTTCATACTGGTCGGTTAGTTGCAGATATCTTTGAAAAGTATTTCTGTTAAATGTCTTTGTGTAAAACCAGTGATAAATGTTTATGTAAAATCTGTGATAAATCGTTTTTATTTAAATCCAAATCGCTTCAGTTTCTAACAATATATTATATAGGGGTTTTCCATACCTCTTTATATATAAGCGGGGCTTGACGGGTTAATAGTTAACAATAATCTAATAAACGACTATAATTATTCAAGATTTTGAGGGTGATCGATTATCCAAATCACAAGTATATCACCATCCGCCAGCAATCCTTTATACACATTACAGGACACATTGCAATAATGTGCATGCTAATATACAAACTGCACGCGATACCATCGCGACGAGGTGAATCGAAACACAGTACTGTGAGTTGTGACTGTCATTTATCTAATGGCTGTGGTGTAAACTGGTGTCTGCACATTATTTTCTCTCGACAATCGAATCACGAAGTACGCATATTTTTTTTTTATCCCCGAGTGCTTGGCATGCCGATGTTGAGGATAATCGGATACATGAGGAAATTATTATTATGATATTGAAACCAACTTCACACGAGCACATTTGTACGCATATATCACAAAGCAACATAAGGATAAAAACTGTTTGTCATACTGTTCGTAAATTCGTTTTATTTACATAATACTAAGGTCGAGATAGGCAAAACGTGATAGGAAGCTCCATAAATGAATTGACTGCGAATATTACTCTAATGCGACAATTAGCAACAAATTGATTGAGCTTTTAGTTTTTTTTCTGACGCGTATATTCACTATCATTTGCGCAAGCGTGTACGAGCTCAAACTGTTTGAACTTATAGATGTGTAAAGTGATTCGAGCCTAAACTCTCATTGGAGGTAGAATTTGAGGTAGACGGACTTGGGTCCAAATTACCTGATACAGTGTCGCTCTGGGACACTCGCAGTTCTTGTAATTCCAATACAGCCTTTTCACGTCTGCAAAAAAATATATGCTTAATAATATACTCAATTTAGATACCTATAGCCCTCATGTCCGATATATTATAATGCAAGTTCATTACAATCATTAAATCAGGCAGTCACTATCCATTTATTAACCGACTTTAAAAAGGGGGTTCTGTATTCGATCTGTATGTATGTATGTAAATTTGTATGGCCGCGAGTTTCTCAAAAGCTGCTGATCCGATTTGGACGTCGTTTTCGATATTCAAATGTATATTTCTCAGGGAAGGTTTTAGTATATAATTTATGAAGATCTGATGAAGATCTTCGGAGATACACAATGGAACTCTTCAATAACTAGCAGCAGATGACTCGCAAGTGCTCCAATCGTACATCTATGATGTATTGTTTACACCATTTCATAATTAACTAACAAAAAAGCAATAAATAAAAACTTTTTAACAAAAATAAACCGACTTCAAAACCACTTCAAATCAAAAAATAATTAAAATTTGTATTCGCTAAATTAGGCATCGACTCCAAATATACGTATAGACTAAGCGAATACAAATTTTAATTATTTTTTTATTTCAAATGGTTTTAAAGTCGGTTTATTTTTATATCATAGTCATGTATTTGATAGGATAATGTTATAGAAAGCCAACCAAACATAATATAAAAAAACTAAAAACTCTTCTATATTAAAGCTGTGTTTAAGATTTTATCAGTCACCTGAGTATCACATTCGCCCTTGTTTGCTTCTCTGTTTCAGAAAAATTTTCGGCTCTCTGCCCTATTTTAGATTTTTTATCGGGTTCCACGAAAACGCCCAGCGCTCGTTGAGGTAACTCATTTGGAGGCGGAGGACCAGGATAGTCGAGCTTGGCTCGTCTTAGCTCATCCATTGACTTTTCCAAATGGTAAATTACAATGTCATCTTCATATCCAAAATCTTTATGCAATTTAACCTGGAAGTAAAAATTTTATCAGCAGGGTTGATTGATTTAAATCAGGATTTAAGTCAGTGATTAAAATCATGACTGAAATGAAATTTGATTATTTTGTGAATTCAGCATTATTTTATCAGATTTGAAATATTGTTGAAGGCAAAACTAGACTATTTTACGACCTATAAACATTCTCTTTTTCATTTACCAGTAACTCTCACCGTTTTAAAAATATACGCAAAATACGAAAAGTTAGGACCTTTAACCTCGGATAAAAAAAATCACGCACAAGCGGGATCGAAGAGGACTTTTGACTTAGCATTTATAATGACGTATTAAGGTCTGTGCAAAAATCCAGCTTGTTGGAAATTAATTCAAACTCGAATATTTAACTTGACCGAACAATGATTGACTAGTTAGTCTAGTCGGACAAGTTGAAAATGATCTAAAATAGAGATACTGCCCATAAAATTATGTGCGATAGCTCATTAGATCCGGAATAACGCCTAGAAAAATTTTCTAAAAGCGATTATCAGCAAAAAATTTAAAAGTTATAAACAATTACAGATGAAAAAAAAGGTATTTCGTTTTTCGCTAATATTTCATAAACTGTAAATAGTAAAGAAATTAAAAAAAAAAAGATTCTTAAAGAGGAGGAAATTTCCAATAAAAATCTCCGTACTCCCAGAATTCTATCTCCATTATTTATAAGCTGAAAACGGGTCTCCGCGCGACATTTAGGTTGCGCGCGTGGCGTCAAAAGGGAGTATGACACATTGATTAATTTTTTACGGTACCTATTAAATATTTTTTTTTGGAAATTTGAAAAAATTATGGTATATTTTGAACACTTTAAAAAACTTATTCCCGTTGAAAATTTTCTCGAACCTCCGTCTTCATTGCCAATAACAAAAAAAAGTTTAAATAATTGTCGTAAAAAATTTTCGCTGCGTGGAACCTTTCTTATATACATACTTAACAAGATCATGCCATAAAAGTTAAAAAAATATTCATACATTGTTTAAAATAATTTCAGTGCTTGAACAAAAACTGAAAAATCCAAGTAATGTACAAAATCACTTACTTGAATATAGTTGACAATAAGATCCATATCATTCAACTTCATTATAGCTTTCTTATGCAGTTTAAGTATCGTGTAAGCCATAGCAGTTATGACTCGTTCTCCATCAAGCAAGTATATATCCCACACCCTTAGACAAAGACTGAATGGCACTCTTTCAACGAAACAAACGAAGAACCACTTGAGGGAGTACAATATCGCATCTAAACCAAATTTATCAAAGTGGTGCTTTAATTTCGGCATGAATTTTATGAGTATTTTATCATGATGTTCTAGGAACCTCGTTAACTTGGGAAATCCTTCTATGAATAATCCGTGCATGGCGTACCTTTTATCAGACAACAGTATGGCCAATGCCCAAAAGGCATCTTCCTCGTCCATGTACATTAACAGAACACCAGCAAGGCCTGACATGCCCTGGCAATACCCGACTTCCGAATTATAAATGCTATATGCACATAAAACATTAAAGAGGGCACACTGCTTTTCCGAATACCTCTCCCTGTAAAACTGATGTTCTCTGAACTGTCTGTTTACATCCGAGTCTATCTGCCTGACATCGGTAGACCATAACTTGCCCAATTTCAACCATTCTTGGTATTTCCCTGGATTTTCAAATTTTATACGGTTCACGTCAAGTAATTTGCACCATGTGTTTATTCTTAATGAGTTTGGAATGCCTTTGTATATGCGTCTGTGCAATTTTTGCTTGGTTTCTGGCGTGTCCCAGTGTGCCAGCATCTTGACCCATTTCTTTTCTCTCTCAACTTCGATATTAACTTTTTGTGGAGCCGTCCTCTGCGGCAGACGTTCATCGTGAATGAAGCCATATCTGTAATCAACGACATTTTATTTGACGATTAATGTCCAAAACAAAAAGAAACTACGTGCTAACTACTAACACGATCTAATCAAATTTTACATATTTTTCTCATGAAAAATTTTCCTCTTTTTAACCGACTTCAAAAAGGAGGTTCTGTATTCGATCCGTATGTATGTATGTATGTACGTATGTTTGTATGTATGTAAATTTGTATGGCCGCGAGTTACTTAAAAACTACTGATTCGATTCGAATCTGGTTTTCGATGTTCAAATGTATACCTAGTCTTGCCATAAATATTGTAACAAAGAAAAAAATACTTTTTTATTGCAAATAACATTTATTACTTTTACAGTATGTTAGTTTAATACATAAATATAAAACAATTTAAAATATACAAAGCTTATTCAAAGTGGTCTCCATTGGCTGCAATACAGTCCTTTAAACGTTGAGACCAGTTATCAATAGAAGTACGCACTCTTTCCATGGGAAGATTCTTCACTGCCAACAATAACATTTATTACTTTTACAGTATGTTAGTTTAATACATAAATATAACACAATGTAAAATATACAAAGCTTATTCAAAGTGGTCTCCATTGGCTGCAATACAGTCCTTTAAACGTTGAGACCAGTTATCAATAGAAGTACGCACTCTTTCCATGGGAAGATTCTTCACTGCCAACAATAACATTTATTACTTTTACAGTATGTTAGTTTAATACATAAATATAACACAATTTAAAATATAAAAAGCTTATTCAAAGTGGTCTCCTTTGGCTGCAATACAGTCCTTTAAATGTTGAGACCAGTTATCAATAGAAGTACGCACTCTTTCCACGGGAAGATTCTTCACTGCCAATCGTATGGATTGTTTTAGGGACACCAAATTACCATGGCGTTTAGAGCAAGCTGTAGACGGCCAGTCTTCAGCTCTGATGAAGTCCGAAACGTTCGCTTCCAACCAAGACTGCGTGGACCGGGCTTTATGACCCGGTGCCGAGTCTTGCTGGAAGCACCATACTAGGTTATTGAACATGGTGTTGTTAAGGGGCTTAACTACCTTCTCAAGAATGGTATCTTGATATACTTGTGCCGATGTTTTGATACCTTTTTCCACAAAAATATGGCTCAGTCACTCCTTCATAGCTAACACCCCACCAAACCATCACTGAAGACTAATTGGGAAGCTTCCTTAGAGCTTTGAGCATAAATACGGTCATTTTGTTTGTTAAAATGTTGCTCAATTGTAAAAAAAAAAACCGTAAACAATTTTTTTCTGTGACCTCCCTTTGCGTACCGCTTCAGTAGTTGTTGCGATTTTACCACTTTATTCTTTTTAAATTATCAGTTACGAAATTACCAGTGCGTCTCTTATAGGCTGCAAGCCCTAAGTCATCTTTTAAAATACGTGAAAGAGTTCTAGGTGCTATCTTCATCTCTCGAGATAAAATCTTTGGTTTCGGACAGGATTTCATCGATATCGTTCTCTTGCTGCTTTGACCACCTTTTTGACTAATATCAAGTGTATGGAGAGTTTTAAAAATTGTATTTGCTTTATACCCATTTTGTGTAATGCAATCACAGCGATTCGGTTCTCTTTATCACCCCACTCCATTTTAATATCGCAAAATATTGTACAATGTATTGGCGCCAAAAAACACAATGAACAATCGTATAAAAATGACAGATTCCAAATTAAAATGTAATATTTTCTTATTTTTAATATTAACAGTATTTATGGCCAGACTAAGTAATTCTCATGGAAGGTTTTAGTATATAATTTATGAAGTTCTGATGAAGATCTTCGGAGATACAAAATGGAACTCTTCAATAACTAAAAGCAGATGACTCGCGAATGCTGCAATCGTATATCTATGATGTAGTGTTTACACTATTCTATAATTAACTAACAAAAAAGCAATAAATAAAAACTTTTTAACAAAAAATAAACAGACTTCAAAACCACTGCAAACCAAAAAATAATTCAACTTTATATTCGCTTAGTATACATGTATATTTGAAATCGTATAAATGATATACGATAACAATTATGAGACACATCCCAACACAATAAACAAATAAAAATGTGATAAAACAAAATTCAATAATAATATTAAAACTCGCTTTAGCAACAACACAATGCTGAAATGACAAAACAGCAACTCATGAACCTAACACATAGCATCATAAGAATAATTATATTTGCACAGTAAAATTTCACAAAATATGCTAAAGCAACATAATATTCAATTACGCTTTGCAGTTTTTATAGTCATAAGATTATAAATTGCTTAATAATAATTGTATGATAATTGTAGCATGTTCCATTGCAACATTGGTATTGTATGTTATAAACATATAAGCTCAACAATATGATATGTTTAGTTGCCACTTGTCTAATTTAGGGGTGAATTCACCCCTTATTGATAAATGCTAGTTGTCGCATAAATGTTTAAGCCAAACAAATACAAAAATCACACTTTAATCTATGCTCTCAAATAAATTGTCACTAAATGAATACTATCTACATTAGCTGTTTAACTGTGAAATAAAATTCACTTGAGATGTGTGAAATAGGCTCTAATATTAATAAATTAGAAAACTTACATTCCAAGCAAAGATTCCATTCTGATAAATTCGTATTCTAGGCACTATTCATAGGCACAAAGTGGTTCTCTGACTAAATATGGATGTATAACAAAAAATAACTCAAAATGAGGTAGATTTAAAAGACTTGTCTGTAAATAAGCATTGGTGTTCCATTTTTTACAATATCTGTCACATTATATTATTCTACACTCCGTTTAAGAAATTTCAAAACCTTCAAGCCTATGAAATCATATAAGCTCTGACAATACATGATGCAAATTTATCCTTTTGACAAAGTTTAGCAACATCCTCTTGCAAGAGTTTGACACATAAGTTACTATTATTTTAATTTTATTATAAGCTAGATGTCCATCAAAATCAAATATGTCAAAACATGGGACAAAATACAATTTGGCAACAAAAATTTGTATAATGTGTCTTAGAAGCAATGCAACATAAAACATCCTAAAATGAATGTCCGCACATTTTTTTTCATCAAACATTATTTGATAATCTAATCTATTTTCAACAATGCTTTGTATTCATATAAACTTTAAATAAGCAAAATGTTTAGTTCTTAAGTGGTATGCAAAACATTTTTATTTTTAAGTACAATAAATTTCTGAGTGAATTGGAAGTGGTTAATATTTTTCCTTCACATGGTATTACAAGATAAAAATGTAATTCAGATGTTGCCTATTTAAGATTCTTTTCCTATTTATGAATAAGCATTAAACTAATTTTTTGTTGATTACTTTGAGGCAAGTGGTAGTTGGTGATCACTACTGTAAATAAATGCCACAATGTCATGGACAAACACTGCATGTAACCTCTTTAACAACAAATTATGATATGGTAAAAAAATTAAGTACCCAGTTCTGATAAAATACATAATTAATATTTTATTTTTATTGAAGTAACATGGAATGACATTTAGATAAAACTATTTTAAGGATTTTATAGCAATTTTATATTTAATTTATATATTTTTTTCCATCATTTTGAATCTTTAATAAATAATGAATGGAAAATTTCACTTATATGGGATACATTTATTGTAAACAGAACAACAAGAAATAATGGCTTGGTATCAGAGGTTGTGAGGACTCATCTATATTCTACAGCTGCACAGTGTATCACAGTAAACATTTAGTTTGGCATATCTTGTTTACAGATTTGCATGCATAATGTGAATGTGAACTCAATTCGTATATACATACCGATCAGTTTTGTGATACTCCTCAAATTCGGGATCTTCCCACGGATCTATCTGTCCAACGAGGTTGTCTCGACCTCTTTCATATCGCTGGAAGATACGCTCCCGCTCCTCGGAAGCCCGTGCCAACAGAGCCTCCTCATTCATAACACTGCCTGGTTGTACCACATACCTTCACTACTCAATGTACCAACATTTATAACTTGTGTCCAAATGCCACTTTGAGAGAAACCCATACAAGACTACATAAATAATGGAAATCAACACCACGACCTCATTTTCTTCAATCCTTATTTCGTGGACGCTATACCATTATACGTGCTGTCATGTCAATTAACCCAAGGACTAGGTATCAGCGTACCGAATAAAAAAAACTCACTAGAAATAAATCTTTGCGACTATCCAGACTAACAACTACCCCAGATAAAATATTTTTATTAATTACAGTAATTAACATAACTTGTATTTTGACTACGAATCGGTAGTGACATTCCGAAATACGCCTTCCAATTTCTGTGTCATACCAATACTACGAGAATTGCGAAATGAAAGTTGAAACATTATTATGTATCCTTTTGACAAAGTTATTTTCACATTAGCGAACTTTAAGTGAAATCAATTGATGCCATTAGACAAACTTAACGTAGGTAACAAATCGCTTTTTTTGTTAAAATTTATTCATTCTACAATCTTTGAATCTACATGCGCCGTCTAGTGTTGCCAACAAGATTTTTAAAAACCGTCAATTTCATTGTTGATTGTATACCTATTCCGTCAAAAATCTTGGTGCACATCGGCGAATTAACTGTTAAAAAAAGGTAAGTTGATGAAATTTAGCTACATTTCCTTGCAATTTTTTGAATTTAGGGTTTTGAGCATATTACTAAATATTTTTTTTACATTTGTTTAATATGTATACATACATATCCATATGTAATTATTATAAATAAAATTTAGAGAATAATAAATATACACACACACACACACACTCACGCCCGTTATCCCCGAAGGGGTAGGCAGAGGCGCAACTAGTGCACCCACTTTTCGCCATACGTAATCCGTCCCATGATGTCATAAGGGGCGAGCCTATCGCCATATCGGGCACAAATTCCAGACTCCGGGCTGATACTGAATATAAAAACTCAATATCACTTGGCCTGACCCGGGGATCGAACCCGAGACCTCAGCTTTGCAGTCGTACTGTAATACAACTACGCCACCGAGGCAGTCATATACCGAGTGTTGCTGCCATAGCGTGTTTTCGTCTCACCAGGTATACCTAACAATGTTTTAAAGCGTTGTGCCAAAAATCAACCCAATAGGTGCAATAGTTTAGTCACAGGATCGATTTTTCATTTTCATAAGTTTGATACATGATGTAAATATGCGCCGATCTGAAACAGCTGATATCAGAGGTCAAAGCCTTCCGTTGCTATTCCGACTCCATGAAACAGAACGCGCGACGTTGCCATTCTTATATTATCGTATGCATAAGATACAACTTTTTGCAGACTTCCTACTTACTCCCATACAAAAAAAAACGCAGGAAAAGAAAAGCAATAGATGTATCATGTAGCCGCCGGCCGGCTCAAAGAGCGCGGTGCGCTTTGACACAGTATAAATATTAATATTTTGATTAGGACAAATTAGAGATACCCAGTAATTTAGCAAAATTAATGATGTTATCGATAAGTAATCATTGTTATAGCATATCAGATATCTTTTTGTCTTATTAATGTCAAAGCTTTTGTAATATTGTTAACAGTAAATTTTGTGTTAATGTTAATTGTTATGTTCTTAATTTTCGATCTAGAAAAGATCTGGAGGCTACGCTACATATCGGTTATACAAATTGGGTACATTAATTAATGGTAGTCAAAAAAGATCATCCGAGGTGGATTAATCTGTGTTCAAAAAAATTTATGGTTTGATTTGTGATAAAAACTATTTCGAAAGTTAAATAATTAATTAATGCATATCGTATAAGGCAATATCGATATTCATCATAGTATTGGCCATCCCTGTGGCATCCTCGGTGGTAAGTTATAGTTGTCGACTTTTGGGCCTCGGCGACAAGGTCAGTGTTTCGCAGACCCTGTGACGTACACATGCGTTTGCACACTTACAATAAACGATCGGATATTGTGAGAGCGCGCGCGATTGTTTTAGTTTTTGATTAGGAAGTGTAATTAAGTATTGTGATTTCTGTAATTCTCGCGAAATAGGCGCTAATTTGTTTTTTATGAGTTGCCAAACTGACGCTTTTCCATTTGAAATTGTTTGGCGAGCAATGGGTTGGACGATATGGACCGATTCGGTGGCCAGCAAGATCACCAGATCTCACCCCATTAGACTTTTTTTAATGGGGTTTTATTAAAAATAAAGTCCATAATACTGAAGTGAATAGTGTGGATGATTTAAAAGCTAGAATAATTAGTGTCTTCAATAAACTAAAAGACATGGCGCGAACAGTGACATACTTGTAAAAGTGCGCCACAATAGATTTTATGATATTTACAAGTACCTAAGTAGATTTTGGGATTTCATTGTTGCGTAGGAAAACAAATTGTTTAATTTTGGATAAGTACATCAGTACTTTTTGAATAAGTGTTCAGAAATGATTTTAAAACGTGTAACTTTAATCCAATCAAAAAGTACTCGTGCTTGTGCTGAAATGACAAAGCAGTGCGTGTGTTGCGAGGCGTTGCCGCTCTTATTGTTTACAACGATAAAGTCAGTAATCTAGCTTATAAATGGTATATCATTGTGTAAGCGAAATTTAGAGATTTACTTTGTTTGAAAAATAAATTTATTTAATTTAGGGGTCATGATTTTCCTAACTGTGTAGTAAAATTTAGAAACCTTAATGTTGCTCATTATTTAATTTAATCACGGTATACTATCAACTCCCTGTATAATAAATATGTATGACATAATTTGTACTAAATATTATAAGATTCGTATTTTTAAACATTTATTATTGATTATTAAATATTTTAAAAGTAAACAAATAAATTTAATAATAAATTCAAAAATTTCATACAGGTTTATAAGATTTTTTAATATTTATTATTTTCGTACTTTATTTTCGGCAACCTAGCAACTTTTTACTATTCATCTTTCATCTAGCTACTTGACGGCGGTATCAGTTGACAACACTGTTTATTGGCATCTTTTGACAGTTAAGAATGAACTAATGAACGATAAACTCAACAAAGTAATGAACGCATAGAATAAAACTAAAGCATAGAACGAACCTAAATCACACTCGTATACTTGTCCTATTTTTTTAAATAGGCCAAAACCATTGAAGAGACAGAGACAAATATTATGTTGTTAAGGACGGTTCATGTACACTGTACAAACGTCAAATTGGATACCTTTGGCTACCTTTACGACGCCGAATTAAAAAACGAACTAATGTCAAATGATACAATTGGCCAACGCGCCGTCACAATTTGGTTACGTTTTACTTCCGTGCGGGCTTGTCAGATTTGTTTGCCTATTTTATAATTTTTGTTGTAATTTAATTTAATAATTTCGTATTACTATTGTGAGTGAATTAAAGCCTAGCAAACAATGTCCTGCGTTATTTTAGCATGTAAATCTCATTTTTCTCGAAAAGAAAATCATGATGAAACCATCAGCTTCCATCGGTGAGTAGATAAAAACCAATAATAATTGCTAAAAACCTATATGGAAAAGCAAAAGTGTAAGTAATTATATAAATATACTATAGCTTTACTTATATATTGGTAACCAATTTTGGAGTCGGTGCCTACTTAAAATTATTAGCTAAGCAGCAAGCTAGATATATACAATAATAAATGTGCGATAACAATGTTTAATTTTAAATAGGCACTGGCTCCGAAATTAGTTACCAGTATATAAGTAATGCTATCGTATATTAATTAACTATTAAATAATTTTTTAGTATTTTTTGTCGCTTTTGAAGGCGGTTTAATTTTTTGTTAAAAAGTTTTGGTCGTTTTTGAAGGCGGCTATTTTTTTTGTTTAAATGGTTACTTTAAATGGTGGTTTAAATTACTAAAATATTCAATGTTTTATTTTACATACATAATCTTAGCTAAAATGTATAATGTTGCAACTGTCAAGATGCCTATTTTTTTAAAGCGTTCCCTAAACTTGTGCCCCTAAGGTATAAATAGCTTGTATAGCTCTCTCTTGTGTAGTATAAAAATTGTTTCTATGTTAGCGCCTCTGCCCCAAAGCAAAATTTCATAGGACATATCAATATGAAAATAACTAAAATAGTCAAGCCTAGCGTGTTGACATTAGTCAATTTTCTCACTTTGCGTAGGTATTGCAAACGCCTCTGAGCTGAGTTTCCCCGCCAAGTAAGAAGCGTTCCATTGAAGTTTGGGGTACAATTTTATTCCCAAGAAAACTGCTGTATCGACTGGTTTCAAAGATTTATTGGTTTATAAATAAATCTAACGCGTGATTTTGGATGTTAGGCAACGTAAAATGAATACATTTGGTTGTGTTTACATTTAACAACAGATTATTGGTAGTAAACCAATCTAAGAATTGCGAAAATGCGCTAAAATAATAAATGATCATACATATTATAATATGTGACATGAATGATACTACCGTGTTTTATTTTCAACGTCCTATTTTGAGTAGCTCCGAATGAAATTTAGGAAGTTATGAAAATCATTGTAAATAGCAAGCTTAAATAGGTGGAAGTTTCATTTTGGCGAAATCCGGTATGACCTTAGTTTCTTGTAAAGTAACATCTTCTTAACGAGAGCTTAAATGCACACAGACTTCATTTGGTATTTTAATACTAAATTAGGGTTTTCGTATATTTAATTTTTTTTATATCTCTGTATATAAAAAAGCTATTTGTATAGATAGGTATTTGCAGTTGATTAATCGAAAAGTGTTGATTTAAGCACGTCTGTAAATTTAACATAGCCGATAGACAAAGAGCATCTATCGATATCGATAAACTGTCACAAGGGATCACAGCACAACTAAATTTCTAGATGTCTATGAGTGTGTACGTTCAAATGTCATAGCGTTACTTCTATGCTTATAGTCCTTATTCTGAGAATGAACGCGACCCCAACGAAATAGAATGTTGATGTCAAATCAAATTAATCATAGATTAGTAAATTTTCCTTTGAATAATTTTCGGAAACCGAAGTTGATTTGACAGCGCTATTAAATTGACAGAGGTGCTAGTTGAACAAAACTTTGATCAGCCTTTCACGTATATCCAGATAGGAAAAAAAAAATTCACGTATACCACACCACCCCTTCCTGCACATTTGAAAAAAATTAAACGCATATTTCGCTAAAGGCAGGTTTTGTCCCATTAATGATGGCCGCACATTTCGCACCTTTAGGATGAAAACGACACAATGCAAAAAGATAGAAAGTTGAGTTATCTTCATAAAATTTCTTAAAACGAAGTACTTAATACAACAATAGTTCAAACACATCCATATTCAAACAGGAAAAGGACAAAACTGCTATATAAGGCCCTTTTTATTATATTTTTAGAAATAAGAGATTTTTAAATGATTAGTCATTTAAAAATGTCAACTCAATTTTCTCTATTTTGAATTGTGTCGTTTTCATCCTAAAGGTGCGATTTGTCCGAGCCAAACGCGTCGAACGTAGAGGTGGTGCGTATTTACGCAACCAGATTTATACACCAGGTATTTACTTGCAAGTACGCCGACCAGGTGCCGACCCAAAACACTTGCAAGACTTGAAAGTATTTTATGCCGCGCTACGTCCGCGCTCAACCGTCATCGTCCGCAAATGCAATTATGGGTCTTATTTCAACAAGCTAGTGAACAATTTCCTATGCAAGTATTGAAGTGTTAAAAGTATTATATTTGTTAACGGGATTGTGCTCCTTATTCGTGCAGGAACATGGTTCAATATCCTATGCAGCAATAAAATACTTGAAAGTATTTCGATTTAAGACTATCCAAGTGCTATAAGTACTTTATTTACAAACGCGATTGTACTCGTTATGTGTATTGAAACACGGATCAATTTCCTATACAGAAATAAAATACTTAGTATTTATAGAATCGAAGTGTTCGAAGTTTTGATTTGTGAACGCGATTGTGTTCCTTATTTGTATCGAAGCACGGATTAATTTCCTATGCAGAAATAAAATACTTGAAAGTATTTCGAACCCTGGTTTTTGGCGCTGGTTTTTTAGGCGGACTTACTTGTAAGCCCTGGTTCACGATTTTGCAAGTACGACTCATGCCTAGTCGAACGAGTCGAACGAAACGAATTTTAGAATTTAGAATTCTGTGTATGAAATCTTATGAAACTTCGCACACTTCCCTGCGTCGAATCGTCCGAATCGAAAGTGAAATTCATATACAGAATTCTAAAATTCTATTCATTCGTCGCGTTCGGCTCGGACAAGTGTGCACTGTGCGTTCACCATAAATATTCCGTCAGCCGTTAGAATCATTTTCTTACGTTTTCAAGGTATCGAAATCAGCCGGAAATCCGTTAAGTTGGCAACGCTGGCATCATCGTAACAGTGCTGTCAGATGTATGTTTTTTTTATTTTTAATTTATTCATGTCTATGGATACAAAGTCCTTCAGACGCATACTTGTTTCTTTTTTAATTATCCTCAGTACTAACTACTATGTCAAAGTAAAGCAGTGGTTACCTTACCAAGACTTTATCGAGGAGTTTTGGCGGCAACAAAAAAGCACTTGATTAGCACAGTTATTTCAATTCACTTCATTTGAGCCCTATACCTAGACCTATACCTAGAACTATATTGGATAATATACCACCATAATTATGCAACATAACACTAAGTATCACCAAAATAATGAATTAAAACAAGAGCACCTCATGACACTACCAAGTTCCCGCCAAAACTCCGTCAGATGTATGATCAAATCAGGGCTGCCAGCAGGGATGCCAAATAATGTCTCAGTCAGCGTTGCCGATTTGTGACGAATTCCCAAATTACGGGGAATCCCAATTCGATTGGGGATTGGTGTGGGGATTGATTCCTGGGAAAACGTGGGGATTTATAATTATACCAAAACTATCGCAAACTTACTTTTCGGATATTCCATAATGAAAACTAGTTAAACTACTACTAACTAACTAAAGTCCACTATAACGCATGTTAGCAACAACTTTTCATGACAGGACATCTCCAGTTGAAGAAAGAATAGTAAGCTAAGGGGGGCCCGGATCCCCAGTCCCCCCCTCCTCTTATATACGCCCATAATGTACATCACTATGCGCGGAAACTCCTTGTCTAGAAACTGAGTACAATTTTGTATCTGTTTATTCTAATTAGAATTACACGTCTGTTGTTTTTGTATATTCCTACGATTTATTTAATTGAGTGGTACTCTCAAATATGTATCTTCCAAAAAAAAATTTAATTGTAAGGTGCGGTAAAGGCACTGATAAAATGTACAGAAACTGCATTACTATAATTTATCTTCTTATATTTCTAAGACATGTGGGGAATGGGGATATTTTTCTCCCCGCATTTAGGGAATTTAGCTTCATTTTTTGGGGAATTGAGGAAATAGGTATCACCAGCCCGCCTGACATGAGCCGCCCTAAAATCAGTGATGCCAGATTCGGAGAGTTTTCGCCTTTTAGGCTATTTCGGAAGGTGACGGGGCGACTAAAAATTTCAAATGGCGATCGGTCGCAGTTTAGGCTATGCGAATGAAGATAAGTTGCCATTTTAGCCTACATCGGGAATTTCATGTTATAAACGTTTTCGTCGAATTTGACGACATTTTTAACTTTGAGGGTACAAAACATGTACTCATATGGTGATACGTAAATTACACACAATAATAGCAAAATTGGAGATTTTTTAGGTTTTTGTGTCCCCCCACATAAGTGGGTGACTTTAGGCATCTTTGAATTTCAGGCGATTTCAACCATCATACATCTGGCAACACTGCCTAAAATACAAGTAAAATCAAAATTGTAAATGGCAACACTGCTTCACGGTTGTGATTTGTAAACGTATAAATTGAAGAACACGAGAATCTGTAATTTATAATTCCTGTCTGTTATGTCTCATTTAACACGTAACATTAAAGTTTAAATAAATATTAAATCACCCTACCCAACAATAAATCATATTTTATCCTCTATCGTTAATCGAACCTCTAAGATGAATCCTATAAATCAGGTAAGCCACACAGCAAGTTTTTAGTTTTATTTTATTACAACATAAACCTCAAGAAATTTTGGAACGTCTGATTATTATAATATTCTAATATTGTCAATTGTAAAATTAGTGAACAAACATTTGATTCACGTATTTACTTTCGAATGCATTATTTTTAGTGTTTACTACATGACAAAGTCCAAAGTTCAGGTAAAAGTACATCGAGTAAAATATGGAGTTTAATGCTCATTGCGAGGATTATAATTTAATCGACAACTCTAGATTGTCTCGAATAAATGTGATGTGGTTTCTAATTAGTTGTATAAAAGTATTCTCCTTATAAACAACTTTTATTATTAAGATGAATATATAGATAAAAGACATACATAAAAATATTAGGTTTAAAAGTAACTCCTGCAGTAGCCTGTGGAATCCCTTCTTTTTATTGGTCTCAAAATTTCTGGATTAAATGTTATAAATCCTGAGATATTCAGAATTAAGAAAAAGTTCTAAATTAATAAAATAAAACTAGCATCACCGATTTAATTTCACAATAATTGGAATGAATTCGCAAACAAGGATTACACCTATTAACGACTTTAGTAGTTAGTATCACCCCACCCACCCCAGAGGTTACAATCTGTGCCTGATTTGACAATAGCCTTGCTCCTTATCATATCATGAGTGCACTAATTGTTCCTTGTCTATCCCTTTGGGATAAAAACGTGAGTGTGTGTGTGTGTGTGTAACTATAATACATGAAAACATTATCTCTACAAGAAGAAACAGTTTTATTTTAAATTAGTAAGTAGGAGTAGGACTGCCTCGGTGGTGTAGTTGTATTACAGTACGACTGCAAAGCTAAGGTCTCGGGTTGGATCCCCAGGTAGGGGGTCCCCATTTGTGCCCAATATGGCGATAGGTTTGCCCCCTATCACATCATGGGGCGGAATAATGGTGAAAAGTGGGTGCACTAGTTCCGCCTCTGCCTACCCCTTCAGGGATAACAGGCGTGAGTGTATGTGTATGTATGTATGTAGTAAGTAGGAGATGAATCTATTTCAAATGTTGGATCCATTATTATTTCTTAGATTTAATTTTTGCATAACCAATATGTAACTCATAAATAGTGTGATGATTGAAGTGAAACTTTCATACAAACATGTGACCAACATAGCTCTGAGCGTTAGTAGGTTGAAGTGGCAATGGCCTGGCCACATATGTCGGAGAATAGGTAACCGCTGGATTAAGCCTGTTCTGGAGTGGAGACCGCGGCTTGGCAAACATAGCGTTGGACACCCTCTGGCCAGATAGTGGGAAGAGTTGCACAAGAGGGCGGGCAGCGACTGGATGCATAAAGCAGCAGACCCGGCTCTGTGTCGTATCTTGGGAGAGGCCTATGTCTAGCTGGAGGCGCCACGTAATGGACCTCCAAAAAAAGGGGGGGAAATTTAAATTGGGACAGTCGAAACCGTCCGGCGGGTCCTAAGACCCGGTGCGTTGGGCCAAGCACTGATCCTGGCGTTGGTGGACTGTATTTTAAGGGTCCCCTTCGGAAGGTGCTAGTTCGCCGCGGATCGGTTGAGTTGGCAGCCGTATGAGGAATTTCGGGGATCAAGAATGCATGCCTTACCTTGACGATTCTGTATCCAGGCGGCGCGCGCGTTCCCGGCGATGGCGTCGACGAAGGCACGCGACATGGGCCTTTTTTTTTTTTTAATCGTAGGCTCGACAAAGTGGCTTCACTGCATCTGATGGTAAATGTAGTGAAGCCCAAAAAGTTATGTCGACCGGCAAGAGATAAACATCCCTGGTCGGGCGGCACAATTATGCCGGCCTGCTTAATTGCTTATTCACTCTCGAAATAACGTCACCAACACCAAGCACGAGCGTTAAGTAGTTCAGTTTAGCGTAACATGAGCGTATTGTGCGAATTATTAGTACCAAATTAAAGCGGATTAGCGATTTATTCGACAGCCATTACTGTGGCTGCGGCGGCGGCATGAACCGAAGTGTGTATAGCACCCGCGCTGCTTGTGTTGCGCGGTGCGCGTGAGACAGGTTAAGCGTGCAGGAGTGAGGGAGAAAGATGCGGAAAAGGAAACTAAGGTCGAGGATTAGGCTGCCAACCAATAATTTCGTTTAGTTATTAAATGCGGAATCATTATGGCGGAACCACTAGCAGTGGACTGCAACGGCTGATGATAATATATGATTGCATTACAACTTTTTCCTTTTTTTTTGCTGAAGCAAAGTAATTTATACTTGTTCTATAGTCGTATTTTTTAAAACTATCCTGCCCTCACACCCCCCAATGCAGCTCCTGTAAGCCAGGATCGCCAGGATCGGCACACATTTTATAATACCGAGCAGGGAAGCTTAGCGAGTCTCGGGGAACACTAAATAGAAAGATAGGGAGGAGTTGTTTTTATTAATTGTCCACTTACCTCCATAGTAAAGGGGGAGACAAAAATAATGAACTAACCAGGTATTTTAACCTCAAGTTTAGAGACGTTTACAAGTAGAAAAACCAGTTGTAAATCACCACAGATAAAAATTAAATGAAAGGGCAATCGTGTTGCATGCAGTTCTACACTGTTAATTCAAATGAGGCAATACATTGCTGACCTTTCTTTGGAACAATTAAAAAATAAATGTGTGTAATGCACATAATGGTACACATTTATTATGAACCAAACAATATGCAATATTCATCTTGTAATTGAAAATTTTTAAACTATTTTATTCATCGTTGCAGATTTTTCGCGTAACACGCCCAATTTACAGAAAGCTGTCGACAACAGCACCTGCTGCCGCCGCCGCTAAACCAATTCCACCAACAGGATTCTGCTTTGGTATGAAAACCATCTTATTTAGTTATAAATGACGGTGAAAATATCACTAATTATAATTGAATAGATATTTATTTAAAAAAAAAAATAATGGTTCTATGTGTAAAGGTTAGGTTTCAAGAGCTTTCTCATAAAAAAATGCATTTCACTTATAATGAGATAAGTACATAAAGTTTAAAATAAAAACTATTTGTTTAGTCTCTGGTACTTGTCGCTGTACTTGTGGCTTTCGCACCCAAGCAGCGTTATGGCCGGCGACTCTGACGTCACAGTGTAATATTACTTTTATTTGGCAACTACCCCTTCCATAAAATTTCAAAGCTTTATCGCCCGAATACTCAAACGCTACTAAACCAACCAAGTTATCTGAGGCCTACTTAATTTTAGCTGGCTTCTTATTTTAAATGGCATTCTCAAACGCACTTTAAAAGATTTGATGGAAAACTCAGCCGAGGAACAGTCATTTTGCTACAGATTATAAAAAGTTTGTTTTCGATTACAATTATAATAAATTTGATATTTATGTGTCGTTTCACGCAGTATAATTTTTAAGATGTTAAATATAAATAAATCGAATAACACAATGCGCAGTTTGAACATGATTTACAATGTTATAATGTGTCTATTATATTTAATTTTCGTGTGTATTTTATGTATTATGTGCAGATGCTACATAGTAAAAATGGTAAGTACGTTTAAAAACCATCCTAGGTTTTTAATATGTAGGAATGGCATATTCATTATTAGAAATAGTTTATTAATTATTATATTCTTAACATTGATGTGATGAGCTTATATTGGCATTATATTGCTACTTGGCAGTATGTCAGGGTTGACATTAGCCGCTTTAGAAAAAAAAATAAACAAGTTAACAACAATAATATTTATAATTCTTATTTCAGTTTTATCATCAGAAGTAGGCATATTTACAAAAATTTACAAAATATGCTAACTCAACTGCCATACTACGCACAATACGATGTACTACCGTTGGTTGTTTCCCGTGAAAAATAACCCCGATGACCTTGGGCTATCGGTAGGATTGTTTGGTTTCGTTTTGTGTTCGGCTGGATATAGTCCCGATTTTAAAGAACATAAATGAAGAACTGTTTCCTTGCTGAGTTGGAATCTTCTTTTACGATAAGTTAAGATAAGATATGATATATTTATTTGTCAAACATTAACATTAAATTATCATTATTGTATTCTTCGAAAGCGTTTAATTTCTCTCGATTTCTTCCTTTGACACCACGCTCCTCTTCAGACAATGATGATAATGAAGAAAAAAACGATTTATTAAATCCAAAGAGAATATAATAAGTAGTTATTACGCAATAAAATTATTAAAGATTTGAACGTAAATATTTGAGACTAGTCTGAAGCACTCTCAAATTTATCTCGATTAACAGCCATATTTGGAGGCCTTACATAGCTGTCAAACTTTAAGCAGTGTTTGTGAATACCGTTTGAATCAATAAGCGGACCTTGATCTGAGTAGCCTTAAATTTAAGGTTAAGAGATAAGTGACGTTTCAGTATACCAATTTCACCAATAACGAATGCTTAAATCCGTAAGGCCCTCTCAAATATTTAAGTAGCGTTTGAGTATTCGGGCGTATAACTTACTAATTATATAGGCGTGTCTTTAGTTACAAAAGACGGAACCAATGTCGGAATAGAAGAAGCGGACGCCATTTTGATTTTGTTTGTTTTTCAATTATAACATTAGATCTGCCCTTTATACCTAAAGCAATGCCAAGATATCGATTTTAAGGTGATTGGCCTTAAAACACAGAAATTCAAAACGGCGACCTCTTCTTTCAATTCCGACATTGGATCCGTCTTTTGTAACCATGGATATGGGTAGATATCGATTTTGAGGGAAATTTTCCTTAAAACAAAGAAATTCATAATGGCGGCCAGATTTTCAATTCTAACATTGGAACTGTCCTCTGTACCTAAAGCCATGCCCAAATATCGAACTTGAGGTCGATTGGCCTTAAATTAAAAAAGGCGGCTATTTTTCTCAATTCTTGCGTTGGATCCGCCTTACAGATATCGATGTGATGTGAAATCATAAAATGTACTTTCGTAACGTCTGGTAAGCAGTAATGTAAAACTAATAAAAAAAATAGCATTTCGGTTCTGTAACGTCAACTTTTTTTTTTAAAAACTATATTCCAAGCATTTTTTTCATATATAGTCACCTTTTAAACCTTCCCTGAACTTCCACAAATAATTCAAAACCAAAATTAGCCAAATCAACAAATAATTAATAACAAAAAATAAACCGACTTAAAGAAGAAAGTTTGTAAGAATGTATGGATGTTTGTTACTCTTCCACGCAAAAACTACTGAACGGATTTCGATGAAATTTGGCGCACGGGTACATCATATCTTGGATTAACACATAGGCTACTTTTTATCCTTTTTTTTTTTTTTTTTTCGTTGGCCTTCTTCGGCGCATTAGAGACGGCTGCGGGTTTCCCCAGACTAAGAGTGTCTAAGTTGTCGTCCGCAGCCGCCTCTGCGCGGTGCGGTCTAATACAGCCCGTCTCCTGTTTGGGGGGGCTCAGAAGCCCCCGCGCACCGAAGGACGCCCTCGGCGTCAACGGCAGCATGAGGCCTACCTGCCACACTGCCGTCCATCACGGGGGTCGCAGTAATGTGCTAAAAACACACACTACAGACGGACAGCCCCCTGCCGCCCGCCCGCGACCCCCTGTGGCCCCTATTAGTCGCCTTTTACGACAGGCAGGGGATACCGTGGTGGAATTCTCCAAACGCCCCCAATCCACAGGGCGGAAGACGCCGGTCAGTCGTCCACCCGGCGCCTCCTGCGTCTCGTTTGGCGGCGGGACGGATCACCGCGCCCCCAATCCACAGGGCGGAAGACGCCGGTCAGTCGTCCACCCGGCGCCTCCTGCGTCTCGTTTGGCGGCGGGACGGATCACCGCGCCTCCGATCCCTCTCGGCACTCTCCTTCTGCAAGAGGACCATCTCACAGAAGTGCGCCACCGCACGCCAAGACCTCCGGCTATCGACCATGGAAGCGACCACGGTCGGCAGCGTGAGGTCTCCTCCGACGACTGCTCTGAGAGCGCTGCGCTCCTCATCCCAGGCTGGGCAAAACTCCAACGTATGCTGGGCCGTATCCAGCGGGCAGTTGTCACAATGGTGACACACGGCCGACACCTCCTTCCTCACTACCCGCCACAGGTACTCACCGAAGCAGCCATGCCCGGTGAGCACCTGTGTCAAGCGGTACGTTGCCGCACCGTGGCGTCTGTCCAGCCATTCGGCAAAGACAGGACGCACTGCCGCGACGACCCTGAGCCCCGCTGACGGGGCCTCCAGCCTGTGACGCCACTCCTCCACGGCGGCTCGCCGTAGGGAGACCCTCATGGCCTCCACCTCCTTTAGGGCCGGACGTTGCCCGCGACTGGACGCCTCCTCCCGCCAATGAAAGGCATCGGACAGGGATTTGGCGTCCAGGTCCCAGGGCAGAAATCCGGCCAACAAACAAGCCGCCTCGAAAGAGACCGTGCAGTACGCCCTGATCGCCCGCTGCGTCAAAGCTCTCTGCGGCCTGCGCAGGAGGGCGACGCAGGGGCGGCTCAGGGAGTCAGCCCAAACGGGGCTGCCATACAGGGCCATGGACCGCACGACTCCGTGATATAATCTTCGGCAAGGGCTGCCAGGACCTTCCAGGTTGGGCAGCAGGCGGCAAAGAGCGCCCGCTGCCCGGGGCAGTTTTGTCCCCAATTTCTTGAAATGGGCACGGAATCGCCATCGGCCGTCCAAGACAAGACCTAGATATTTCATGTCTTCGCCGATGGGAATCCGCACCCCCTCAACCACGATGTGGGCACCGGCCGGTGGCCCTCGCCGAGGCCCGTGAAAACAAATGGCCTCGGTTTTCTCGAGGGCCACCTTCAAACCCAACCGTCGAATCCGATTTACTACTTGGCCGGTGCCCACCGCCGCCAAGGTGGCAGCGGCCCGGAATGTCCTGGCGGTCGCCGTGACCAGTGTATCGTCAGCGTAACACGTCACGCCGACGCCCCGGAGAAGGCTACTTTTTATCCTGGAAAAATATAATGCGGGACTTATCCCGGAAAACATTTTTACGCGGAGCCGCCGGCAAAAGCCATCGCTAATAATTACCCATTATCTATACTGTAACTATTAATAGAAATAACAATATACGGTATAGAAATGCTTTTTATATTGAAATAAACTTGGTATTAAATATGTGAATTGTATAAGTCTGGTATATAGGTAAACTATACAATGATTGGCACTTTAAGGATTTTCGGATCTTTAACTATTTATTTAAAATTGGATACGATGATTACGTTCGTTTGAGCACTACAAATCTTTTCTTGGGTCTATGTGTTCTTAAATAAAAAGGCATTTTAGGTTGTAATTATAATTTTTTTAATAAAAATTTAAGAAACACTATAAATCGGCCGAAAAGTACAATCATTGGCACCACTGGTACAGTGATTAGCACTTAGGATCAGTCATTGGCACTGAGTATCAATTAATAATTTTTCTTATTTATTAGTAATTAATTAACATGTTTCATCAAAATTATGTATTATAAACATTAAGGATTAAATCAACAAAGTTAAGTTTCTACTTAAGTGACTAGATATATAAAGATCTGAATCAGTAAGATTACGTAGTTATCATCAGAACAATAACCAGTTTCATATTTGTTAAAAATATCCAACAGATGTTTCTCAATACTGAAAGTATATTTTCTGTCCAACAATTTCTTTCTAGTTTTAGGCAAGACGAACCTCTTTGTAACAGCGTATTTATAGTTATTATTGCTAATGACTTTCAATTTATTCGTAGTATCACTAGGATTTAGTTTAGCTAGCTGTATTTCAGCTAGCTATCTCTTCAACTCACTGTTTTATTTCTCGTTCATTACATGTTCAGAGGACAATCTCTATCTCAGGATGCATTAGAAACCCACTTGAAACTTACTACATTGAGAGCTTACCCAGAACTAACATAGTAACGACCTTAACAGTAAACTAACACTGAACTAGCATAGTAACGCTTTGATTATAGCCAGTTGAACTCCCAACCGAACTCAACGACGACTGAACTAAGACTGCTCCTTCAAACTTTTTTTTTTTTTTGTCCCTGACTAAACTCTTGTTAGCCTGACGAGGGTCGGCTTATACAAGAACACCAGTCTTGTGGGTGAGCGCAGACGGCGCTCGCAACCCTTAAACTCCTTCAAATGGAAGGCGCGCCCTATTTATACTCTCAACTGTCACTCCCACCTATAGTTTGACATCTCGATTTGATTTTTTCAAGGTTATTATTTCAAATTACCCTGCAGTCCGAAATATTAATATTGAAATTCAATGATTGACACAGGTGCCAATGAATTGTATTATTGTTTGAAATGTTAAACTAGTTATTGGCACATATTATTTTGAATTTATAACAGAAAAATTATACAGCAAACTACTGAAAACGCTAAATTATTGCATATCCAACCATAAAAACATAATAATCTACCTTCACATCAAGAATAATTCAAAATAAAAATAGTTTCATGTTACTTTGTACCTTGTGAAACTTTGTAAAAAATCCAGTCAGCCAGCACAGCTGCTTCACACCGACATTAAGTTTATTAATTACTAGTGTAACCCTATAATCATTTACAAAAGTTACTGTTGAATTTGAAAACTGTTGCAATAATAGATTTAAAAAATATACTTTTACATATTTTTGACTACAGCAATCCTTATTATTTTTATTTGAATTTCAAAGTGCTAATGACTAGTGGGGTGCCAACAATGGTACAGTTTACCTTTAGTTTTATTGCTTTCAATGTAACTTTTTAAAGTATTGCGATATGTATTGTTTATGATATTATGTAAATAAGTAGGCTACGTGAGCATGCTCCGTCATAGATCTGGTAATAATAAATAATACAATTTTAATGTGTCATCTGACCAAACAACGGTAAACATAATTATTAATTACTTAATTATTTACAGAGCTGAGTGATGAACAAAAAGCGCTACAGGATCTTGCACGCAAATTTACTAGGGAAGAAATAGTTCCCACTGCAGCTCATTACGACAAAACTGGGGAATACCCATGGCCCATTGTCAAGAAAGCATGGGAGGTCGGCCTCATGAACGGACATGTTCCTGAGCATTGCGGTAATGTTATTGCTACTGATTTAATATATTATTGTAGAATTAGTAAAAAAATAATATTGAAATCTATATATTAAATATTTTTTTTTTTTTTCTTTAAATGACGAGACGAGAATGCCGTTCGCCTGATTGTAAGCGATACGACCACCCATAAACAGTAGCAACACCATCCAGCACATTGAGTTACAAAGTACTGTGTGGCATTCCACTGCGCTCGTCATCGTGAGACATAAGATGTTAAGTCACATTATGTCCAGTAGTTACACTGGCTACAATGTTCTTCAAACTGAGACAACATGTATAATTACATCTACAGCACAAAATAAAACATTACAGACGGCAATGAATTAAGTGTTTTCGATTGTTGTCTTACTATGGAAGAAATTGCGTATGGCTGTGCTGGTGTCAAAGCTGCTATTCTCACCTCTAATATAGGTGTAAGTGGATTAGTGCTATTTTGAACTGTATTATAAATAGATTAAAGAAACTAAGAACTAATATGGCACCAGTGGATTTATAATGTGTTATTTCCAGATAAAAACTAAACTGTCCTGTTTTGCGAACTTATCAGTCACAGTACGCACATGTTTACGACTGTTTTAACCGACTTTAAAAAAGGAGGTTCTGTATTCGATCCGTATATATGTATGTAAATTTGTATGGCCGCGAGTATCTCAAAAACTACTGATCCGATTTGGATGTGGTTTTCGACATTCAAATGTGTATTTTTCAGGGAAGGTTTTAGTATATAATTTATTTTTTTGTAAATTAATAAGCCAGTGTAATACTATCTACTACCGTATCTACATATCATATCACTTGTGCCATGATTACACATCATCATCGAAAATCCAATTTTAGCTCTATACCAGAGAAGGTTAGGTTACTAATACTACCTAATATTACCGAATACTGTTGCCGTCAGGGATTGTATCACTTATGATTACATTATGTATATATTATACTCAGTGATAACTAATAAAATTTTATCATGATAATGACAAACAAAAATTGTATTGGCCTGGGATTGGAATTTGAACTCTATATGGCTTGCTAAAGAGTGGATATACTAGTTGCGCCTTGGACTAATCCGTCCAGAGCCAAGGCGTAAGCCCATGTAATTGTTTATGTATATTAAGAAAAAACAGATTATTTCATATTAAATAAATAAAATATTATTATCCAAGTACTTATGTCAAGTGGTAGAAGTATATTATTATGAATTTACCGCATTTAAACTAGTTTAGTACATTCTTGATACTGATAGACTTTATCGCAGAACATTATCTGTATTCCGTATAAGCAACTTCTGCTTTGCAGAAATAAACTAGATTTATGAGGCTGTTATGTAATATAATTTTTAATAAGGTGCTTTAAAGTAATATTATAACAATGTAACCAGAGACCTCACAAGTTTAATGATCAATTTAGCTATATTTTCTCAGAATCACTTGATATCTTAACGCAGAGTTACGTGACTTGTTTTAATTTAGCAGTCACACAAGTTCTTTTTATTTCAATTACGCGTTTGTGACAGTAAAATTACAATTTATTTATCAGTACATGATCTAGAAGTGTTTAGTATTTATTACAATAGTCTTTGATTAATTATGTACCTAGATAGAGTGACGCGCTGCAATGAATCTAAATGAGACAGGCCAACTTTTCTGAAGCTCGTATGCGTGATAGCTATATCATACGCTATCGCTGCATCATTCTGCGTTAAGATACCAGTTATGACATGGTTTCTATTAAAACTGGGAGAAAATTATATCCATGAAAAACAAGAAAAATGAATTCACTCGAACTCATTTAGTGGGGAACATTTCTTCTCTATTTTTTTTTCGACGCGTTTGAAACGTTCAGTGTATCTAGGTATATAATTAATCAAAGACTATACTAATCATCGTTCAAAATTTCAGTCAGTTGTAAATTTTCCCCACTTACTTAATCCTTCTCTGAGTGTGTTATCGGTTCATCATGTGGCCCCACTCATGAGTGGGGATAATCTTAATATTGTCAATAACATAAAACATGTTTTATGTTATTGATAATATTAAGATTATCATTCATAACACTACCACTGTGCCAAAATCAACCGAGTTCAATAGAAAAGATTCAAGTCTTTAGTATGCGAGGGACTGTCTGGGTAGGTACCGCCGCAATGTCTATTTTTGGCGCCAAGCAGCAGTGTGCATGCACTGTTGTATCCAGTTTCACGGAAATTGTAGGCAGTCTCATTACTGGGCTTTATGTGACTTAACATCTTACTGACTGCGCCACACTGAACGTTCTAATGCCACACTGAACGTTCTTAGTTGTATTTCAAAGTAATGTACGGTATCGCTGAGTATCGCTACTATTTATACACAGACGAGTAGCATGCTCGTCTCGTCATTCAAATCCAATACAAAAACAAAATCACACATAATATACAAAACAGGCAAGTTTTGTAAATGTAATGTACAATGGATATTATTTATGACTATATTACGTAACTGTATCTTATCATTTAATTATATTCTTTAGTTTTTGTCTGGAAATGTAAATTGGATGTAAGGCTTCAAGCAAACACGCATTGTGGTAACTTAAGTAATTGTTTCAAAGTATTGTATAATAAGTTTCCATTCCGAACAATAACTACTTCAGCCCTTAACAAATACATTTCACAGGGGGATTAGGTCTAGGCGTTTTGGACACTAGTATCGTCTGCGAAGAGCTATCGTACGGATGTTCTGGTATTATGGCCGCAATAGCCATAACCGATGTCGGTGTGAGCATCATTTATCACAATTGTGTGAACTGTCCCTTTATAGTGGTTAAATCTATTTAAGCATGATAAGGTTGAGGTAAATAGTAAACTTTTGTGCTTATTTACTGAGTTTGGTACATTTTTCATTGAGTTTTCAATTCTTGGCTAATTGCAATCTTTCTTTGCTTTCTTTCTTTGCGTATTAATGTATTTTACTGTCAACTGAGCATGAAACGTAGCCATCGAAAGCAAGTATAGTCAAGAAAAGTATGTAATTTGCTTATAGGAATAGTAATAACATTATATTTGTATTATCTGTTACATTTTAGATAGGTATAGTCATATTGGTCCGTGGGCCAGTGACAGATTTCGATGACCAAGTTTCTCTCAAACGATAATTGGTGAGACGCATCAGAGACGTGTAGCCAACCTCCCAACTAAGAATCATTTTAAATTGTAGCTAACCCGATACCTTGAAGAAAAAAAATAATCAGCTGACTGTAACTTGGGGCATTATGCGTCAGCTGGTCAATCAAACATGTCAAAAAAATATATCATTTCAGTGATTTCCTCTCAACTACAAATTTACCTGATGATAGCTTATACTCAACTATGAATAAATATATATGTCAGCTGGCTGTATGCCGGGGCAAAAACCGTCAGCTGATGCCTTGAAAGCTATAACGCAGGTGTTAGGCGAGAGCTTCTATTACATAATTACGTGCATCAGCTGACAATGTTTCCTTCCAGTTACTGATAGCAGATTCTCTTTATTAATTACAGCATTGTATTATCAATCTATACATGTAAAATGCTTTGTCCTGAATGACTGACTGACGGTTAAACGCACAGCCCAAACCTCTGACCGTAGAGATCTGAAACTTGCAGGGTGTGTTCCTTGTATGACGCGATGTAGGCATGCAACACTTCTCTAACCCTTAGATAAGAAACGTGTTGCAAAGGTGGTACCTGCAGTAGGTTGTGTTAATCTGAAAAGTCTTCTGCTGACCACTTTATCTTACTCCGGAGAGTACAATAAACTATAAATTCATAATCACTGTTCTTAATATTTCTTCAGTTATTTAATTATATACGTATTAGTCGTAAAGTATTTATACATTTCATCGGAAAACTCATATCTGAGCGTAAAGTCAAACATTTAAGATACATTATATCTTCCCAGATGAAAATTTATAAGCTGGCTAGCTTTTGCCCGCAGCCGCGGTCGTACGAAAGAGTTTTTTTTTTTTTTATAAAGGTCCCACTTATACATTTTCACGGGATAAGAAGTAGCCTAAAACTTTCCAGTTTCCCAGATGCTCGAATTATCTCCATACCAAATTTAATCAAAATCCGTTTAATAGTCTTTGAGTTTATCGCGTACAATTTTTTTACCCCATTAGGGGTTGAATTTCGCAAAATCCCGTCTTAGTGAGCTCCAACGTCCTAAAAGGAACCTCCACAAAATTTGAGACTCCTAGCACGTGTAGCTTCTCAGATTTCGTGATGAGTGAGTTAATGACCTTTAGTTTATATACATATTATATATTACGGGATGAATTTCAATAAAACATGAAACACGTCTTCTATCAGTTCTGTTAAAAATAATGATTTTATATTTTTATAGAATCCTGAAAAAGAAACAGTCGAAAGCGGGATTTGAACCCACGACCTCCGGCGTACCGTGCCGGTGCTCTTCCAATTGAGCTATTCCGACCCTGCCTTCGATTGCCAATTTCAGGATCCGTACTTAATTCTCTTAAAGGAGATGACCAGCGACATCTGTTAGCACTTATTACAACTACTAACTCAGCATTACCCCTTTACAGGAGTAAGTAACCGAAACGAGTCGCTAAACTTTTTTCTAATTTTATATTATGATTTTTTATACATGTCATGGCCATGTAGTGCCTGGTTAATGATTTTATATTTTTATAGAAGATCAATTGGAAGAGCACCGGCACGGTACGCCGGAGGTCGTGGGTTCAAATCCCGCTTTCGACTGTTTCTTTTTCAGGATTCTATAAAAATATAAAATCATTAACCAGGCACTACATGGCCATGACATGTATAAAAAATCATAATATAAAACTGTTAAAAATAAGTTTAAGCAATATTTGAAGTAGGTTGGACCAAGGAATCACGTTGGCCCATACAAACTTTGCCCCTCTTTTTCACCCTCTTAGGGGTAGACTTTCGGAAAATTCAATCTCATTAGATGCCTATAGCATACAAAGAACACGCCCTGCAAGTTTCAGGCCTCTACGGTCAGAGGTTTAGGCTGTGCGTCAGTCAGTCATTCAGGACAAAGCATTTTACATGTATAGATTGATAATACAATGCTGTAATTAATAAAGAGAATCTACTATCAGTAACTGGAAGGAAACATTGTCAGCTGATGCATGTAGTTATGTAATAGAAGCTCTCGCCTAACACCTGCGTTATAGCTTTCAAGGCATCAGCTGACGGTTTTTGCCCCGGCATACAGCCAGCTGACATATATATTTATTCATAGTTGCGTATAAGCTATCATCAGGTAAATTTGTAGTTGAGAGGAAATCACTGAAATGATATATTTTTTTTACATGTTTGATTGACCAGCTGACGCATAATGCCCCAAGTTACAGTCAGCTGATTATTTTTTTTCTTCAAGATATCGGGTTAGCTACAATTTAAAATGATTCTTAGTTGGGAGGAAATGACTGAATAATATATTTTTTTCTACATCTTTGGGAGGCTACCACCGCTCATGGCACCCACGGAGCCGAAGCTGACGTTCACGAGGCTTTATGATACACGTCTCTGATGCATCTCACCAATTATCGTTCGGGAGAAAATTACTGACGAAATTTTGCACTGGCCCACGGTCTTTATTATAATATGACAATAATTAAAGTAGTTATTATTTAATTTTGTTGCTTGTTTTCTTTTTACGTTAATATCTTAAATACATTAGGGATTGATAAAACGATATTACTACATGCTAAATTAAAGAGATATTTCAGGGGGACTAGGGAACTTTGGAGTTTTCGACGAATGTCTTATAGCAGAGGAATTTGCATTCGGGTGTACGGGTATAACGACGGCCATTGGAGGCACGGGTCTAGGAGTGAGTCAATTATGTCAATTTTACGAAGTATATTTGAGACATTAGTTATTAATATCATCTATATTTTATTAAATATCTTAATTCACTTATATATTTACTTATAATATACATTACATTTCTAGGAGTACGACTAGATTACTCCTAAGTAGCTACATATGTCAACGTTATACATCACAGCATATATATTTTACACTGCACAGAAATAATACACCTATAACGCACTGTTGTACCTAAGGGTTTTGACATTTAATAAATATAATTTGTGAATAGGTTGGCAATGCATAATCTATACTAATATTATAAAGCTGAAGAGTTTGTTTGTTTGTTTGAACGCGCTAATCTCAAGAACTACTGGTTCGAATTGAAAAATTCTTTTTGTGTTGAATAGACCATTTATCGAGGAAGGCTTTAGGTTATATAACATCACGATGCAACTATTAGGAGCGAAGAAATAACGGAAAATGTGAAAAAAGCGGGGAAAATTATTCATCCTTGAGGGCTTCCATTGCGTGCGCTGCGAAAACGGTTCAAGATACCAAAAATATATGTATGAAAGAATTATTCCTCTTGAAATGATCTAAAAAAAATGTCCGCGACAGTATATGTCTATCTTTTAAGATTAACTCACTAGAACCGTTTTTATGGTAATCAAATTTCGTCGAAATTAATGCATTATTTGTTAAAAGTTGTATCAACGTCATAATATTAATCTTTATCCAAATAAATGTGTTGGATAGTGATTCAACGGGACGGTTTTTATGTACTTTTTTAGCCCCGAAAAACTTATTAACGCGGGCGAAGCCGTGGGCAAAAGCTAGTTTTACATAAAAGGACATCAATATTTCTATTTATACATAATATTATAATAAAACAACAGACCCCGGAGTTTCTATGCATTGAAAGAAAGTGGTAACTAAACAAGAGTAATAGAACACAAATCATGGGTTTTAAAGGAATATTTCACGTCAGTTTTTTTTATGGTTCGTTTGCGCACTTCACCAAAACTCCTTCACGCATTTTCATGTAGTTTTCACAATTAGACAGATTTTAATTAGGCACAGAATAGAAACTTTGTTTCACGGAAATCGGAAAAAATATTTTTGTTTCAACATATCTGCGATTTAGGTACTTTAAAACGCGAGCTGACTTGCCAGCAAAAAGCTAGTTCTCTAATCGACGTAGCTAAACTAAGTTTTGCTCCGGTGCTATCTCCGTTACATGTTCTCCGCAATGTTTAATATTTGCGAATGGCTTGCTCGCGGAGCCTAATTCGAACAAAATCTGGAAGTCCGAGATACTGCGTGATTCCATAGCTAAAGACCCAATCATGTGTGACTCACATAAACACTAAAAAAGATTATAACAGATGTCCGCTTTTGTACGGGTGCTGGGCCTCAAATGCTAACCAGACTTAAACTTTATTATAGGGACGAAATATGGATCTTGGATGTATTTAAAATAAAATTTGTTAAAAGCGACAGTGAGATTACATTACGTTAAAATATTTAAAAAAGAATTTAAGAAACAGAATAATGTTATATTTTATTAGTTACGTGTATACAATGCGAGTAAGTAGGTAAACGATAGTCAATAGTTGAGCATTTTTGTACCTCTTGAAAATGTAGTTATTCAAGGCTAATAAAATTTTACAGGTGGTTTGGACATGGGTGTCTTTGAGGGATGTCTTGTGGCCGAAGAGTTGGCCTATGGGTGTACTGGCATTATGACTGCAATGGAGGCCAGTGGTCTTGGAGTGAGTGGCTTTGCTTTGGGGTTTGTGTAAAGCATGTTGTGATTGATCAATAAGCACCTAACACTTTACTTATATGCTTTGTGTTATGTACCTACAGGGAATGTGCACGCACTAGGGGCAGTACAAAAGCGACACAAGAGCCACTAGTGGATAAAAAAGGAACTTTTCATTTCAATATCATCATTCTATCATTTATTTTTATTATGTCAAAAATTATAAAATATGGAATCCGCCCATTGATGTAAAATCAATGCGGCTATTCAGCCGCATTGATTTTAATATATTATTATTATAATGTTATTGACACCTAGCTTGGCCAGAATAAGCTTTTTTTAGATGGAAGCTAGTTATTTTGATGTTACTGAAGCAAAATTATGTTCCCTTAATTAGATTTGTTTGTATTAAATATTATCTTCAAAGTACCCTTTATGTTTATAAATTACTTAATGAGACATTTCTAAATGCTTTTGAAACTCACAATAGGGTAGTTTCCTATGTTTGATTTGGTACATTATTTTCTATGTAACAGAAAATAATACGACAAATAAATTCTTCTGTAAAATCAGAATCAAAATTGGTTGACAACTAAAGCAGTTATTCATATTTGAAATATTATTGTGAGCAAAAGTGGGGGCGTAGTGGGGATATCGCGTCATTTGTTTCGCACGCACGCAGCGTTATGGCAGGCGACACTCAGGGACGTCACATTCTGCTGTTTCTGTTATCTGACAGATGCCCCTTCCACCAAACTTCAAAGCTTTATAACTCATTTATTATTGCTTGTATTTTAAAAATTCTTTTCCTCTAAATTTTAGAAGACATAAATGTTTGATAAATGTATTTAAAAAAAAGTAGTCAACTACTCTATTATGTTTGTTTCATACAGCTTTTATTATTCTTGTAGATTATCATATTACCATGGTTTGTAAGTACTTAGGTACTGAAACATAATAGAGTTTCAAACCATTTAATTTGTTTATTTTGTTGTTTGGAGCATCCAGATACACAGTAATACATTATTAAGAAATCAAATGTTTTTTAATCCTGTTAATATGAATATTTTACGTCAAGGCCAAGTATCGATGGACTGAAAAAGAGTCAGACTGCGCCACCATATGGCAGAGCTTACGACGTGCACGTTCCCTATATCGTAGTGTCGAAACCGTCACTAACGGGCTGTGTCAGATAGAGACCTAAAGTTTTTTTTCTCTTCCCTTACATACGAAATAACTACTGATTAAATGATTAAATTTGCCCCTCAAAGTATTAATGAAATTTAAAACCTTTAAATTTTTGTTATGCCTACCTAAATATTAATAGATATAGGTACGACTCGCGAAATGTTATCGCTGCGTAGTGAGTAGTGACAAATTATTGTATGTATTATCATCTCGTGCTTTTATCTCGTTAACGATTGTGAAGTTTAAGAGAAATCTCTATTACGTAGCTTTATCATTATAATCTATATCTAAACTGCTACTAATTATCTTTATTCTATGTACATAATATAGTAAGTGTACCTACATAGCAAATATTTTCGGTCCATGGACCATGGATAGTAGCCAGTCAAGAAGGCTATGTTGTGTTTACTAAAAGAAATTTACTGTATGCAGGTTGTCCCTGAAGTTGACGATAACCCGGACACGGGGAATAGCCCAAGTCGTAATAGTTATCAGAATATAAAAAAAATATTGGTTATGTATTTAATTATAGGGATTTCAAAAGAAATCTAGATATTCAACAACCTGTGACGTCTTTTTCGCTATTGTTGCCGCAAATCTCTACTTTTATTTATTTTTTTGTTATGTGATCCTGAATAATGCCTCCGTAAACTGTTATTCAACATTTAGAGCCCCTTACACAACTTATAATTTTTTTTATATTTTTCTGATAACTATTACGACTTGGGCTATTCCCCGTTTCCTGGTTATCATCGACTTCTGGGACACCTGTATATATTACCTATCGATTCCTTCGATTTCGTTTAGCAAACCAGTGATCGTATATTAAATAACATTCAATCGATTGTATTCGTTTTTCACTTTCTTTTCACTCATAAAGCAAAACAATTAACATAATTCAAGCCAAGTCAAATCTTAAGCTTAAATTTATACTAAGTTATCTGCTTTGTGTAAATAATTCGACTATTCAAATTTAAGAAATTATATTTTTAAATATCATACATTGTCGTAGCAGAAAATCAAACAAATATTAGTTTAAATTTATTTTAGAATAGATTGTGTTCTTATAAATAATTTTCAGGATTATCTACAGGGCTTGGCAACCATTAAGATTTCAATTCTTTTGTCGGTGAAGTCGACCAGCACGCATATTCTTAATTTTAGACTTGGCTTCCACATTTCACATTTATGTTTTTGATGGGATTGTAGTTACCACGACCCCTAGCGGTCAACGAATGAAATTTAAATAACTTTTAGTTTACATAATATGGTACAATGTATCTATTGGAATTAGTCGATAGTATCTTGAGCTCCCTAAGTACGATCTTCGGTATAATTTCTCTACACCACACTTTCATACAATGTATTTAACAAATATTATAACAATAATGCTGTGTAAATGCATAATACAAATAAAAAAATACATTTTCTTAATATATATGTATAGAGCTAATATTATAATTGTATGTATCAAACACATCTTACCTTATTAACTAGTAAGAAGATACATACAATGATGGTTATTATGGTATACAATTATACCGCTATTTTCAGCAAACTCCCGTCATTATCGCTGGTAATAAGGAACAACAAAAGAAATACCTCGGGCGTTTAATTGAAGAACCTCTTGTAGCTGTAAGTATTATTTATCTATATAATTATTTTCATTTTAGTTTACAGCTGTACGGACGTTATTTCGAATTAATAATATTTGTGATATCTGTATGTTCTAGGCTTACTGTGTGACCGAACCGGGTGCTGGATCAGATGTTGCTGGAGTAAAAACTAAAGCCGAGAAGAAGGGTGACGAATGGATTCTGAACGGCCAGAAAATGTGGATTACCAATGGTGGTGTTGCGAACTGGTAAAAATCTTTGCACCAACCAACCGGAATATAATGTACAGTCAGCTTCAAATGAAGGCAAATGCCGTAAAAGACCAAATTTCTTAAATACGAAGTTATTAATAGGGTATTTTCCTTTACATGATTTTGTACATTCATTAATATGTTACAGAATCAGCATCAAAATTAGTTGAAATATTGTTGTAATCAAAACTGGGGATTTGGTGGGGATATTGCTATCTCTTTCGCACACACGCAGCGTTATGGCCGGTGACACTAGATGATGGTCACAGTCTGATATTACTTTTTGACAATTACCCCGTTTACTATATTAATAAGATTCATAACTTATTGCGCCAAATTTAAAAAAATCTTTTTCTGTTGTATTGGCATACATTTTTGATAAATTTATAAAAAAAATATATTAATAAACGCGTTCCTGTCAACATTAGACATGGGCGCCGCCTAGGAAAAAGCCGGCGGCGGCGTGCTGGTAATTTTTGGTCGGCGGCGGCGTAGCGCCGGCGGCGTGGATTTTTTAATGAATATTGAATATATGTATAGGCCACATATAAATTCCTCAGTTACATGTTCGTAGGTAGTTAGAAGCACTAGCCAATTAACTTATCGGTATAAAAATTCCTTCAGGACCCATGCTCCATCCACCCTGTGGATTGGGGGCATTTGGAGAATTCCACCACGGTATCCCCTACCTGTCGTAAAATACTATTAGACAATGGAGGCCACCGGGGGTCCCAAGCGGACGGCAGGAGGCTGTCCGTCTTTAGTTTTGTGTTTTTTTTAGCACATTGTTGCAATCCCTGTGATGGACGGCAGCGTGGCAGGTAGGCCTCACGTTGCCGTTGACGCAGAGGGCGCCCTTCGGTGCGCGGGAGCTTCTGAGCCCAACACAACAGCAGACGGGCCGCACTGAGCGGCACCGCGGAGGGGCGGTTGCGGACGATACTTAGTCACTTCCGTCAGAGGAAGCCCGCGGCCGTCCCTAATGCACCGAAGATGGCCGCAGCGGAGTTTTGGTTTGTATGCCGTGCGTTGTACATACGTTGGGTGGTCACCTAATGGTTTCATCTCTCCGGGCGGCTCAACGTCGGGTCGTAAGGCACGGTGAACTCAGCATAACCGCTCAGTCGCCCCCCTTGAAGGATGGTCGGTAGTAAGAAGTCACTTTCTCCGCGAAAAATAATAACAAAAAAGACAATCGCTCCATGGCACTCGCGAGTCTTTATCTTGTTTCGCGGAGAAGGTGAAATGACCATTAATGTCCTTTGGGGCCACCATCCCGTTATCAAAAATGACTGCGCGGTTATATCATTATCACCGCTTTTACGATCTAGCGTTACGCCACTTATAGAGATGGAAGCATCGCCACACCAAGCTGGACCAAGTCTATTAGTCTATGAAAACTAGTAGTGACGGCGTTAGGCGTCGGCCACCGCCGACGGTCTCGCGCTTAAGGGGCCTTACAAAAAAATATTTAATATTACTTTTTGATAGTGGCGGCCCTAAGGCCGTTTGGCTAACCAACGCAGAGCTCCGGGGGCAGATGTTTGCACGTGGCCTTTTTCTTTGTGCCCTTTGTCAACCGAGGGTTCAGCCGCCGCTAGGCCCGGGCGAGAGAAAAGTGGAAAATAAAAGGGTCCTCACAAAGCTGATGTTGCCGATGTCCACGTTTGGTCTAGCGCCGCCATCGTAAACTACCACGGCACACTAAATGTATACCAAAGCACTTTGTTGCGTCAGGGACGGCTTCATGATCTCATGGTCATGTGCGCCTAATCATTTTATGCGCAAATCTCCATCAAAAGGACGGGTAATATTTAGTTCTCCACCTCATGCCTCAAATTTCTCTACTTCTGGCGGGAAGAGTCCGACCTTTAGTGTTCCCGCACCATCTCTTTTCATAAGAGGTCTACCTACGTACTCGTAGGCCATCAAAAATTAAGATCTCTTGCTGTAGTCTTGGTTAGTAACACAGCGACAGCGAGAGGCCTCCTCCTTTAAATGACACGAAATCGCTATGCTCTCAATTAAGGTTAGCTAAAACTCCGATAAACGTTAGGTTATATATTGGACCGTATATTGCAACCTCAAAGGCCGAGTGGACGGTTATTCGAGAGACCCCACGATCGCCTGATAGCCCCTATTAGTCGGCTTTTATAACAGACCGGGGATGCTATAGTGGACTTCCCTAAACGCCCCCAATTCACAGGTCAGGACCAGGAGTCTCTAACGTCTCTGATGGCAGAGGGATTGGCCCGCTATCGATCTCTCGTAGCACTCTCTTTCTGATGGAGGACTACTCGGAAAAAGTTAGCCACTGCAATCTAAAACCTCCGCCTGTTGACCATGGACCAGTAAAAAGGATCACATGCACCTGACCGTAAGACACCGTCGTTGGGCAGTTATCACAAGGAAAAGACATGACATACGATCTGCCACAGAAACTCGCCGAAACAATGTTCTCCGATGAGTACATTTATCAGTTGATAGTTGGACCATAGTTGCTTCACGCCTTGGTGAAATCAGGGTGGACTACTAAAACATTTGGGCACCGAGGACGGGGTCTCCAGCCTGAGACCACATCCTCCATGGCAACTCCGCCGAAAGGTGCCCGCTTGGCCTCTATTTAGGAGCCAGACGCTGCTCGTGTGTGGAAGCTCCCTCGAGCCAGTGGAAGGTGGCCGTAGGGCTTTGGGTCCGGATCCTAGGCCGGTATCTAACCAACAAGTAAGTCACGTACAAGATCGTGTGGTACACCCTTATTATCTGCTGCGGATTCCACTGGAGAGCATTGCAGAGAGATTCGCAGGTCCAAGGTTTCGGTCGAAAAGATACTGCTGTAAAAGATCATGGACCACATAACTGTGGCATAAAGTTTAGTTAGCGATGCCAGGACCTTTTAGGTTAGACAGCTTGAAAGATGATACCTTTTAGAACCGTTAACACTAATAGTCGTTTTTCTGTTATAAACTTTAAAAAACCCAAGTCGGCCAATAAGTATATATAAAAATTTTTAAGATTTTTTTTTTTATTCCAAATCCACGCCGGCGCGGCGCCTATGTCTACATCGAACTAAATATGACATTTGAGTCCCAAGCATTCATAAAATTTGACAATAAAAATTAAAAGTATTCACAAAACCCACGCCGTCTAAGTTAGGCGGCGGCGGCGGCGGCACGCGGGTCCTGCCCGGCGGCGTAACGACGGCGCGGCGCCCATGTCTAGTCAACATATACTTTCATTTGGACTGACCGTAGGTAATGGTATCAGGTAAATTGAATGAAACTGTTGTGTTTTAGGTACTTCGTACTGGCTCGCACCAACCCTGACCCCAAGTGTCCGGCAAGCAAGGCATTCACGGGATTCATTGTGGAAAGGGAGTGGGCTGGCGTCAATCCCGGTCGTAAGGTACCAAATCTATACTAATATTATAAAGCTGAAGAGTTTGTTTGTTTGTTTGAATGCCCTAATCTCAGGAACTACTGTTTCGAATTGAAAAATTATTCTTGTGTTGAATAGACCATTTATCGAGGAAGGCTTTAGGCTATATAACATCACGATGCAACTATTAGGAACGAAGAAATAATGGAAAATGTGGAAAAAACGAGGAATATTATTCATCCTTTTTTTTTTTTTTTTTTTTAAAAGGCCATCTTCGGCGCATTAGGGACGGCTGCGGGCTTCCTCCGACTCACGTCTAAGTTGTCCGCAACCGCCCCTGCACGTACCGCTGTTGCGGTCCTTTTCCTGTTGCGGGGGCTCAGAAGCCCCCGAAACACCGTACCGTGTCCGCCTTTTGGTGTCCGAGGCAGCGTGACACACGCTGCCTCGGACATGTCCATCACGGGGGTCACAGAAGTTGGCTAGACTAATGGGTGGGCGGCACGTCCCGCCCACCCGTGACCCCCGGAGGCCCCTATTAGTCGCCTTTTACGACAGGCAGGGGATACCGTGGTGGAATTCTCCAAACGCCCCCAATCCACAGGGCGGAATATTATTCATCCTTGAGGGCTTCCATTGCGTGCGCTGCGAAAACGGTTCAAGTTACCAAAAATATATGTATGAAAGAATTATTCCTCTTGCAATGATCTAAAAAAGTGTCCGCGACAGTATATGTCTATCTTTTAAGATTAACTCACTAGAACCGTTTTTATGGTAATCAAATTTGGTCGAAATTAATAATCTTCTATATACAAGGTTGATTAAACGGTGAGGCTTTATTTCTAGCTACATATAATATGTACCACATACAAGCTCTACACCAAATTTCAGTTTAATAGGTGCAGTAGTTTAGGCACAAGATAGATTTTTCGTGTTTGCAAAACTGCAACGGGATGTATATCTGCCCTAACAGCTGACCGAGAGTCTATAAACATAGTTATCTAAGGTCATGTAAGGTGCGTGACCTTAAATATCAACAAAATTAGGAGACGTTGCCGCTCGGTCAGCCATTATTGTTGACGCGCCATTTTGGGAATAGACAAATATTGTTTTTTGTTTATGTGAATCGGACACTTATGTAAATGTCTGAAAAAGTGATAGTGTTTATTTATTTCTTTGTGTGATAAGGCACCGATCTTTTGAATGATTAAATAATGTTTGTGTTTGGTTTTTTAACTTTGTGACAGGGACACTTACGATAATAGTGATATTTGTTTTTATTGTGATTAAGACACAGACGAATTTCGAAATAGAGTAATTTTAGCATTTAATAAATTAAAAAGCTTGGTTGCGGACAATAATTTCGTTGTAAGACTACAAAACAATATCATACATCGATATTATCAGTTGTGTATAAATGAGAATAGTGGACCTATTTAAAATTTAAAGATTTGAGGTGATTTATGTAGTTAATAATAATTTTGTACTAAATATTGTGTTCTCTTCGACTAAAAATAAAAACTGTATCACCTACGGGTAAATATGTACTTGAAACCCGCCCGCCTATGCGCCGTGCCACCTATCTAGTATTAGCCGGTCGGCTCATCGGCGAAATGAAAGATAACAGAATGCTACGTTGCCGTTTTGTCACGCAGATGACCCCATGTTAGTGTAAATGTTTATAAATGGTGTTTGCGTATTAAATTGATTGAGGTTGTTAGAAAAAAGTGATTTTCTATTTTTACCTTTATCGAGTTTTTGACCGTTTCTAATTATTTCCGAGCCCATATAGAGTACGCTGTTCATTTTAGTGCCCCTGGATCATAGCAACCTTGTATATAAAACTGAATCCCTATTTTCCTTGGTCATGGCATCACGCGTGACCGGCTGGACTGATTTCGTTATTTCTTTTTTTGATGTGTTTGGTATTGTCAGGAGAAAGTTCTTATGAAAGAAAAAAATTAGAAAATTGCGCGGAAAATTACAAAATTTAAGAATACTTAACCACTATATTAAAAGTGCATGTCACTGAACTCCTAAACGGGTGGACCGATTGTAATGAAATTTTTGTGTGTCTTCAGGTGGATTCCAGAATGGTTTTAGATTACAATTCTATCCGGTAGGTAGCGCTGTACTCGGGTTCTAGGATTTTTTTCCTTTTTAGGGCAGGACAACGTCTGTCGGGGCCGCTAGTATATTATGAATACGAAAGTAACTCTGTCTGTCGCGCTTTCACGCCAAAACTACTGAACCGATTTAAATGAAATTTGGTACACAGATATTTTAGAACCTGAAAAAGGCCATAGGCTACTTTTTATCCCCGTGAAATATAAAACGGGACTTTTATCCCGGAAAAACTCTATCACGCGGGCGGAGCCGCTAGCAAAAGCTAGTATTTTATAATCCTACACTGAGTTCGGAATTTAAATTAACGAAATAGCAGGCATTTAAATCAAAGTGGCCATAGAAACACGCACCGAAGTCGTTTTACGGGCATATCACATATCCAGCGTATTTTTTTTAAATTCTTATATTGAAAATCTTACGGGCATGAATCACTTGTAATTATTATAATCTAAGTCTATCTTACTAATTATTATTATTGTATTTAGTAGGTAATGAGAATAACGAAAATGATTGCCTTACAGCCCGGCCGGTCGTAATAACTTACTATAAGATAACAAACAGTCAAATGTCAAAGATGAACATAGCGCTAATAAGAAATATAATAATAAAAACATAAGTCATAAAAGTAATAGTATTTCTAAAACCATAACATTACAATAGTCTGACCGCGTGTGCTGTACCGCGTCTTGGGTAAGGCTAGGGACTAAAGTAAGGGGAAAGAGAGCAAGAGTACAATTTCACATGCGATTGATACTGCCAGGATATTTCTTAAGATAATGGTTGAATTTTGTTCACAATATTTTATTACATACGATATCGTATTTAAATATTTAATTTTGTAAATTAGATTAAATTATACGTAAGACAGTTTTTTTTGTTTTAATTTTATTGTTGTACCAGGAATTGAATTAATCAAAAATAAAGAAATATGACTGCCTCGGTGGCGTAGTGGTATTATGATACGACTGCAATGCTGAGGTCTCGGGTTCGATCCCCGGATCGGGCAAAGTGATATTGAGTTTTACTATTCAGTATCAGCTCGGAGTCTGGAATTTGTGCCCGATATGGCGATGGACTCGCCCCCTATCATATCATGGGACGGAATAATGGCGAAAAGTGGGTGTACTAGTTGCGCCTCCGCCTACTCCTTCGTGGATAACAGGCGTGAGTGTGTTTGTAAAGAATTTAAATAATTTTCGGAGTTAAAGCAATTTAGAACAAACAGTAAATCTACTGTTAAAACAGTAGGGTTGGCAACACTATGCCCTGTGGTCCGGGGGCATTTAGAGAATTCCGCCACGGCATCTCCTGCCGTAAGAGGCGACTAAACGGGGTTTGGGAGAGTCGCGGGGTGAGCAGTGAGGGGCTGCTACTCGAACTTATGCGATCCGAGGTGGACGGCATTGCAGGTAGTCGGTCTCCTGCAGACGTAGACGCCAAAGGCGTGCTTTGGAGTTCAGGGGCTTCTTAGTCCCTCATTTAGAGAAGGGCCGTAATGCGGCATTGCTCAGGGGGCGTTCCGTGCAGCTATCTTCGTGCAACAAGATACCCTGGGGCCGTCCCGTATGCGCTGAAGAAGGCCACCGCGGGTTTTAGTTGGTATGTTGGTGTGGGATGTACATAGTGTTAGGGACTCGGTCCAATGCTCGTTCAGATGATGTTTTACTCCCGAGTGTCGACATTTGGCTGTAAGATCGGTGAAACCAACATAACCATTCCACTAACCCCTCAGTAGTGGTAGCGAAAACGCGTTTTCCCCGTGAGAAAGAAAAATGTTAGCAACACTGGCAGCGGGCTATTATACCTGCGCCCGTCGCCGTACATCTACACAAGGCGCGGTACAGCGGTCGCGGTCACACTATAGTTAATAGTAGATCCTTAGTTCATTATTTAGTGTCCCACTTTGCTATGGTGGGAAGTGGACAATTAAAGTTCTTACTTATTGAGACCGGCCGTTAGTATTTCTAGTTATTAATAGTAATTGATACTAAATTATTTACTAAATATGACACGTTTAGTAAATTTTACTGTTTGATGTATTCAACAGGAGCAAAACATGGGGCAACGTGCGTCAGACACCCGCGGCATCACATTCGAGGACGTCAGGATCCCTAAAGAGAACGTGCTGATCGGCGAAGGGGCTGGCTTCAAGATCGCCATGGGAGCCTTCGACAAGACTCGCCCACCGGTAATGTATCGAATGTATTTTATAGTATTTATGTGTCTATCGACTAGTATAATACATGAGTACAGTCGGAGAAATCACTTATTATGGAGGTTGGAGGGCTCTTTATAATTACTAGTACCTACTAGTACTAGATACATAGTAGCTTGGATGTGAAAACGTCTGATAGGTGAGTGCCGCTCTGATTAGAACGCCTCTACAATAACATGATATCTAGAAGTATGCTATTCAAAAGGGGAGTGTTGTTCACCTTTCTGAAACTAATTGTGTCGTAACTAATATTTTTTTATTTATATTTACATGGGTAAAAGCTACTTTTAGTGAGAACAAAACAATATCATGTGTTATATTTTGTAAGTGTAGGTAGCCGCTGGCGCTACCGGTTTGGCTCAACGAGCTCTCCACGAAGCCACCAAGTACTCTCTGGAACGCAAAGCGTTTGGCGTGCCCATCGCCAGACACCAGGCGGTCGCGTTCATCCTCGCAGATATGGCGATAGGTGTGGAGACAGCGCGTTTAGCTTGGCAGAGGTCCGCGTGGATGGTGGACCATGGTTAGTTTATTATATCCGTTTCCACCAAATAATGTGTTAAGCTAGATATACGTGATGGTGTAGCTTGAGATAAAAGGCAACTTCTACCCTCTAGAGTCTAGACTGGTACGTTAGTGATCTAAATGTCTAGACTAGACATTCGGCGTGTTGCGCGCTGTCAGTTTTTATTGTGTATGCAAAGAATGAGGACAACGTAGAAGTTATTGCGTCTGTTGCTATTTATTAAATGAGCGCATATAATGTAGTAAAACACGTAACAACTATTGACTGAGCACAGGAGCCCTTGATTTGTGCAGAAAAACCCGACACCACTGAAGGGAAACGACTGATCGCGAGCGACTGCTAGTTGTGATAAGCTACTCCAAATGAGGTCTATACCCATTGGCCCTTGCCTTTACTCAACCAAATGGGTAATCGACGATGAGCGATGTCAACGCATGGCAAACATGCTGTCTGTGTGTTGGTATTGGCTTTCACTTGGCATTGCTCATCCAATCTGCATTGCTGGCTCAACACCTACTACCGAATTAATCTTGATACATGTAAGAGAAAATATAGATACGCTTTCAGTGTGTCAATTAACAAAAACAGACAAAAGCGCCGTATCTATTAATTATAGCAGTAGCTTTTTTTTACTTGATTTGAAATAATCTTATTATTAAATTAGTCTATGACGACAGAAATATTCATACCCCTTTATGTTCACTCAAATTATTGAAAACTGTATATTTAGCTGCAGTTCTGCTAGAGGAAAAATCAACGTTTATTTATTCACTTGACAGGTCAGAAAAACACCGTAATGGCTTCCGTAGCAAAATGCCATGCTTCCGAGATCGCAAACAAAGCCGCTTCTGATGCCGTCCAAGTGTTCGGCGGGAACGGCTTCAACACTGAATATCCCGTCGAAAAGCTTATGAGGGATGCCAAGATCTACCAGATCTACGAAGGAACATCACAAATTCAAAGACTTATTATTTCTAGAGAAATCTTGACGGCTGCTACCCAAACCAATTAATTTTTTGAGAGGATATTTAATAGAATGGTATGGTCACATTTAAAACAAAAATAAAAAAAACATATAAACTTATTATGTAAGATTGTTAGATAAAGGCTATAGATAAAATATATAAATAAAAATGGTCACAATATTAATTAATCTTTTGAAATAATTATAATATCTAAATATTGTTTATTATTACACAACAAAGTAGGCCTGTTAGATTGTACGTATCTCATAATAGAACTAATCACTTTAAATACTGTCTTTTTAATTATTGTTGTATAGGCCTGTAATTTCATAAAGTGCATCCTATTATTATTTTGAGTGTTATTTCAAATCAGAGGAAGCAAGGGAAGCAATTTACAATAACCATGGAAAAGTACGTGCAATGATTATTAGGAAGACTATAAATCTATAAATCGTTTATCTTTCTTTCTTTCTTTCTTTCTATATTATGTATAAATACACACTACCAACTAGCGTGTAGAAAATTTTATCAATAAAATCAATTTTAACATGGAATCTAATTCGAGGTCGAAAAAATAAAAAACCAAACATATACTATATAGATTGGCTGTAGCAGTTTCACTTTCACCTCCCGTTGCAGGCGTATGTCTGTATAGGCAAAAGTTTTATATTACTGTACTTTTTAATTTCATTATCTTTAGAGGTGGCATCATGAATCCTATGAATAGTTGGGTAGAGTGCCTTTCAAATTTAAGTTCCGATGGCGTGATGTTGGCAGCAAGATAAATGCAGTGCTGCTACATCACACAAAATTTGTTACCTTGAAATAAAGGACTCTTTTTGTAATAGGAACATGTTTTGTCCAGTAACAAAACACCAATTTTTTCAATTCAAAATTTAAAATATCATATAGGCAAGCATGAATTGTGTACCCACTTTTCAAATAATTTATTTTGTAAATCGTTGAATTCTGCCGTAACTCGTAGGTACGTAATAATTAAACAGCTTTGTATTTTCCAATAAATAATTCTTGTTTTCTAAGATGTATGGTGCAGGACAATAAATAGATATGCGTATTCGTATCGCACGATACTCTTCATTTATAGTTTCCCTACCTTTGTATTCCAAGATCCTATCTTGCCCAAACTCCAAACAACCTGACATTGGCTAAATGCAGTTGAATTGCGAAGCCATACAGAATAAAAACAAACCGATCAAAACCCAATCATTAACCTCAGAATCAGTCCGAGACTAAACCAAACAAAGCAAGAATTTGTCAGCTCGTGAAACTAATTTTATTATGATTGGTCTATTTTTGCGATCGATCCTTTATTGAAGTCGGGTTTAAATGTTCAGCCATACCAGCCGTACCATCCACTGGCTATATCGTCGATGGAGTCACTGACCAATTTTAACCCTCGACAAAAAAGAGGGGTGTTATAAGTTTAGGGTGTGTATCTGTGTATCCCTATGTCTGTGGCATCGTAGCTCGCAAACGAATGGACGTATTTTTACGCGGCTTTTCTTTGCTTAAAAGCTGATGTGATCGAGATGGTTCTTAGATATAATTTACGAAGATCTGTTTAGGCGTTTGAAGATTATCGGCTCATTTCGAAGTTTCACAACTCTGACTGATCTAAATTTGGTGTACTATAGCTTCGGCAAAATTTTTAAAACATATTAACCTGGATCTGATGCTGCAGCATCAAGTAGTCTGCGGGATACCTAATTCATTTGCAACATATAGCGAATAGCGTCTGTGGTCTCATAAGAATGATCTCAACGAGTAGATGTTATATAGTTGATTATCAAAGCCCCATGATGGAGAATATAGTAATTTAAAAAGTTTGAAATGCAAATTAAATTAAAATTTAAGTAACCCCCGACACAAAACACCCTCAAAAAGTAAAAAAAATTAAAGTCTCAGGTTTGTCGTTCAAGTACCTAGTACTATTTTCACGCAAGTATCCTTGCATCGGGGGACCGAACTCAGGACCGGAGATGAAAATACTTCGTTAGCGGTCTCCCGATGCGACTACGCTTGGGTCAAAATATTACTAGGATACTTAAACGACAGACTTTTCACTTTTTAGAGCCTTTTTGTGTCAGACTTCATTGAATTTTTTGTTCCTAAATTTAAGTTCAGTAAAATCGCTATTATCCATACCAATATTATAAATGCGAAAGTAACTCTGTCTGTCTGTCTGTTAAGCTTTCACGCCAAAACTACTTAACCGATTTAAATGAAATTTGGTACACAGATAGTCTAGAGCCTGAGAAAGAAAGTAGCCTACTTTTTATCCCGGGAAAATATTTTTGTCCCGGAAAAACTTTCACGCGGGCGGAGCCGCGAGCACTACTAGTCTATACTAATATTATAAAGCTGAAGAGTTTGTTTGTTTGAACGCGCTAATAGCAGGAGCTACTGAATCGATTTTGGAAAAACTTTTTCACGCGGGCGGAGCCGCGAGCACTACTAGTAATAAATATAAAAAAGATAAGTATGTTTCTTCTTTGTCGTTATCACTGTTGACAGAGTGGTCGTGGTCATCACTTCAGGTGTTGGTGGCAAGCTTCACAACACGCCGCCACTCTTCTCTGATGGTCGCCTTCCTCGTGCATTCATATAGTGATGATGAGCCATTCACTGCCGCTTTTATCTGGTCAGTCCACCTCATAGACGCTCTTCCTCGTGGCCTGGTACCCTCAACCTTTCCCTAGACCACAAGTCGCTCAATAGCCACCTTCCCTCGGCGGCATGCGTGACCAAAAAAGGTGTGGATACGGGACTGTACTAAAGATGATAAACGCTGCTTGATGCCGAGTTCTCGAAGTATAGACTCGTTGGTACGGAATTCAGTCCACGATACTCCAAGCATTCTCCAACACCACATCTCTAGAGCGTCTATCTACTTCTTCTCTACTTCCCGCAGGGTCCACGTTTCTGCAGCGTACAAGAATTTCGGGAATATAAGTGTATGAACTAGCCGGATTTTTGTGGCTCTATATATGTTGCGATTCCTCCATATTTTCCTCAACTTGTCCATTACAGACCTAGAAAATGGCATACGCCTCTTATGCGTATGTTTAGTTGTGATTTTTTAAATAGGTATACCAACCTTTTTTATTTCGCGTAGAAAGTGATTTACCACTGCCGCCCAGTTTTCGTTGGAGTGACTGGGCGGTTATGTTGAATTCGCCATCCTAACGACCTGACGTTGAGCCGCCCGGAAATATAGAAAACATCAGGCAACCATCGGGAAGAATCCATAACACTGTATAGTGTTTACACTTTATGCACGCAAATACCAACTAAAATTCCGCGAGCTATCTTCAGCGCATTAAGAATGTTTGCAGAGTTCCCCTGACGGAGTCTCTTGCTGTCCTCAAGTGCCTCCGTGCCGTGCCGCCTAGTGCGGCTCGTCATCTGTAGTGGGGTGACTCAGAAGTCCCCGCGCATCGAGGAGCGCCTTCGATGTTTTAATGGCAGCGTGAGACCTACCAGCCAGACGGCCGTCCATCGTCAGGGTCACAACAACGTACCTACACTAATTAAAATGTGCGACCTAAGCTAACGGCGCGGCGTAGAGACCCCAACCGCCCGCCTGCGACCCCCGATGGACCTGTTAGCCGCCTCTTACGACAAGCAGGGGATACCGTGAAAGCTACAAACGCCGCCTATCGAGATATTTCTCTATATTGAGGTAAGGGGACGTTCATAAAATAAGTCAGATGTTTAAGGGGGGAGGGAGTTGAGTCAAATCTCATCTAATCTTACGTTGGGGGCGGGGAGGGGGAGGCAAATATCACGTAATTTTTTTTTCTGATTGAAACAAAAAAAATTATGTCTATAAATTATGATTATGTCGATCAGCTCACATTGCACCAGCTAAGCAAGCGTGTATGTTACGCAAAGTGCGACCCACACGGATTGTCACAAAACGAGCTAATGAGTTACTGTGCGCAAGCGCCAACGGAAAAGTGGTCACCCTTCGTACATGGGGAACATTCGTACAGTAAGCATGGCAGAAAAACTATACGGCGCCGGAACACGAGTTTGCTTGTGTGCATAGACATACCTACTAGTCTCCATGTTGCTTGACGCGCTTCGCGGGAGTGGTGCCAGTCTGTAAAAGCTGACAAGACATATGACATACAATGTGTTTACGTAGTAATTTTTTTTACTGAAGTTAACCATCGCATTGTGAGTAGAAATTTTATGCTTTTGACAAAACTGTGATGACGAATTAATGCTAACGTCGTTTATTCTAGGGTTTGATAACAAATATTTCTTATAATTAATTTGAATTTATATAAAGCAATAATTAAATTTTGTGCATGGTCTGGGTTACATTCGGACAGTGCTACGCGGGGTGCATTCGTACGCGTATGAATGCTCCCCTAAGATTGTATGTACACAAATTTCTAAATCCTCAAATTCCCGAATACCGAATAGAGAGTTATAGAATAATAGAAGAGTCTACTGGTACACACGAGCTGTCCTCTCCTTCTTTGTTCCAAGATCGTCAAGAAATTTTGACTGCAACTTGCGAACCTTCCACTTCTACAGGTGAGACTGAACATGAACCGACTGTTAATATTCTTATAACACCAGAAGTCAGAAGAACAGAAACACCAATAAAGGGAGAAAACTGGGTACATCCCATATATATAACGATACACCTGAACAAAAAGAACCTAGAAGGGAGACACAGACAGAAAGAAATTAAAAAATACAGAATAAGAAAGTTAGTGCTAAGAAAATGAAATAAAACTACTAAACTACAATAATAGAAACTGATGTTGGTTTAAAGGAATCTGAAGAGTGCCAAATAAGCTTATGAGAAAGCTCTACGTCTTCGCTGGATTTCGAAACTGATGAAGGTTCCCATACAAATGTTGATGTGTCACAAGACAATACGAAAGATATTTCTTTATTTCGGTGAAATTTCCAAACAAAACATCTATAATGTTTCTCGCGGTTTCACCCGTGTGAAAAGCCTTTCCGCTATAAAAGTATCTAAGCACAGTACGACACCAGTGCCATATTCTTAAAGAATCAGATTCAAAATATCCATTATTTCCCATCGGATCAAATTACCGAGATAAAAAGTACCCTATGTGTTAATCCAGTATATGACCGTGTGCCAATTTTTATCCGTTTAGTTGTTTCTGCGTTTACTTCTAACAAACATTGAAACGTTTTCAGAAACATTCGGATTCATAATATTTTATTTTCTACGGGAAGAATTTATGTTAACAATGAGTAAAGGTTAATATTATTTAGTAAGGTTTAAGACGTACTAATATTTTGTTAAGTTAAATAAATATTTGTAAGTTAAATTTACTTTTTAATTACTCTGTATGAATCTACCCCATGGTGTACGAAAGTACCCCATACGTGGGGTGCATTCGTAGAAAATATATCTTATCCTAGAAATATCGCTTTATCTCTTGAAGCTTTAAAAATATTAGATTTAGACTTTTTTGTAATCGACTACGATATATTTATTGCACTTAGGTGCATAAGCTTGATAATTTAATCCGTTAGTCATAAACTGAATAACAAAAATCAAAAAATTGTACGAAGGGTGACCACTTACCCCGCCCTCCCCCCCACACCATGTGAAAGCTATAGCTACGCCCGTGTACCCTATTATAGGAAAAAAGGTATATACTAATGCTAATACTTACGTGCACAATAAATCGTGGACGGGTCATCAATATTAGTGACAAAATATTACAAAATGAAGATGCGCTGATCGTGTCGACAGCTGCGCAATGATGGCGGCAAATGGCAATCATGGGTTATACCTACTGAATACAGTGCACGACGGCGCGATGGTGGTCGAATACGTCCATCATGACGGAAGTCGAGCTACGTGTGAGTCGTGACTAAGAAGCTTATGGTCGTGACCCAAAACCTGGAGGGGCCAAAAGCTTGCGACTAAAGAGAATAATAATACACAAACGAAGAGTTCTTACTTTGGTAATACATTTACATACACGGACTCAAATGTATGTAACTTATTAATATTTCGGTCTGCTCACACAGACTCATTTTAGAATAATTATTCTGAAAGGTTATAAAAGGTTTCGGTGTGCTTGCGACAATTTTAACTATTCAAAGTATATAATGTTCGATAAAATTGCGATAACTGTTGAACTAGCAAGTACGACCCACAAATTATTCTTACAAGAAAATTTCGTGAAAAATCCTTTTCACTTCCATAAACTAGATGTCGTGCGATGACAGATGTTTATAGAAAAAAAAATTTTTTTTTATTTTATCCTGCATGTAATAGTACACTTTATATTGGATATATTAATCAACATGATTTAATTCGAATTGTAAATCTTTAATCCTTATTTTTTCCTATTTCATTAACGATAGATGTATTTTGTAACAGCGCCATCTAGCGGCATCTCATACACTTTAATAATAAGTGCGCAATTAAAGACAAAAAGTTATCATAGATTGCGTTGCTAGCAACCGGAAGCTTAACATTGTTTGTTATTTTGGGCCAAAGGAATTAATATATTTTATATAAGTGTTAGTTACCTATAAACCAGATAATTAGTAGTAATTCAATTATTTCAATAACATTATTAAATATAGAAAGTTTTATAGAATATAATTTTACATGTAATCATACTCATAAAGATTGACCTACATTCGGAGCCCTTGTGAAAGGATTGTGCAATTGAAACGGTCATTTATTACACAACCCAGCGTATTCATAAGCAAACGTAGCTATTATGCATTGCAAATATGATTTTTTAAGCTAGCAATCATCCTAAGAAATAAAGTTGAAGGAGTACTTTCCATTGTTTAATTGATTAATTGTGTATAATAATCCATTGTATTAATTTTAAAATAATTGTTATTGAGAATTACGTGACCTGCAAATAACCGTATCGTATTTTTTTCTTGACATGAATTTAATTTGAATTAGGTTAATTTCCCACTGCCCTTTACCGACTTATTTCAATGTCAGTCATGAGTACGGTAGCTTCATTGAACCCGAGTTATGTCGGTCGGAATATCAAAGTGTAAGTGAAGTGGCCTAGAGACCTACATTTCGTTGTTTAAACGCATAATCGCATTTTATGGGTAATTTTTGAAATAGTATATTACCCGAAACGGCATCGGTGATATATTACATAATCTGTAGGCGGCATAATACGGTCGCCTCGTCTCAATATTCGTGTATGATGCACGAAGACGCTCCAAAAATGAGTGTAGCGCAAAGTCTGGCGGCCTCCACGAGCCAGGCGAAGAGTGAACTTGAAACTGGGGTTCCTTTGGAATACGACTTAAGTTCTACGGAGCCAAAACCAACAGAAAATATAGATATGGAGTTGAAAATTGCCTATGTGGACCCCACTGGCGGTGAGTATTATTCACGCTAAACCTATTTATTTGGCTCTACATGAGTATTTATAATGTGTAGGTGTAATTTGTGTTGTCCTTTATAAAGATGGATGTGGTTGTCTACTGTTTTTAAATAAAACATTAGTATCTGTCTACTAGGAAGTTCAATCTTGTAATAATTCTTCGATATTAATATATTGCCAATTAGTTGTCATAACTAGAATTTTAACTGAATAATTTTAGTTATTGTAAAATGATACACGATCTGTTTTATTTATTTCAATTGGAATCCACTTAGACTAGTTGGGGACATGAGGAGTAAATGAAAAAATAAATACAATTAAATAAATACCTAATTGACAGACAAGTGTTGTATAACAATACACATACACATGAATACATGATGTGTGCATTGTGGAGGCTACCTGCTCGTACGCTCAGCTGCACGGTGCGGCAACGTCGCATTGGTTTTTTTTTCGCGCTATCCTGCGATAGAGTTGGCTGTGTGAAACAGCGTTTAAGTGTTGCTGAATAATAGGTAGTGGCTCACGGAACATGTTTCGAGAATAGTTCGTATAATTAGCTTCCACATTGCGGTGAATGAATGTACATAAGTATTGTCAGACAGTGATGTCGGTCGTTTCGTATTCAGCGGGTGGTGCGGCGTCGCATTTTCATTTCATTCGGTGTCAGTAGGGCACGTTTGCTTAGCTGTTTGCTGCGGTAATTTCGAGTACATAGCGGCGCCTATTACACCATATGTAATAATAGTGGTCCACCAGTAACATCGTATGTTGCTGCACTCCAATTGGTAATATTTTACGTGGTGCTCTATCAACAGTTTTAAAGCCTCTGTAATCAGCATAATATTTATAAACATTAAAAACAAATGACTCAGTTTTAACTGACCTATTATAATAAGCATTTGATTCCGACATCGAGTAATTACTACCTATTTATGTTCAAACCAATAAGAAAATCGCCGCTGATTATCTTCTTTGAATGCTCCTTCCACAGCTACGTTTTAAATAACTACCTTCTTAGTTACTATAATACACAGGCCGACCCGAGAAATACAGTCTTGTCATTCCTTTTGGTAATAGGCAGAACCTTTACACTAATTTGGTTTTCATTTACCTATGTACGCCTATATTAATTTTATGTCAACATAATTATTTAATGGATATTTTGTTTGTTATACATATCTTACACACAAAATGTCAGTAATATAATATAAAATCACAAAAATATATGTATACTAGTTTTTGCCCGCGACTTCGCCCGCACGAAAGCGATTTTCTCCATATTTTTCACAATCAATTTAAAAATGCATAAGTGATTATCGTGTCCGTACATGTATTCAAAATTTAAAATTAGTAAGTACTTTTAAATCACCTCTTCATGAGGTGAAATAGATACAAGCTACCAATTGTATTTGTTTGTAACTATAACGAGTCGTAAAAAGTGTGCTTTTAATTTAAAATATTGAATTGTCATCGGTCCTTAATAGGTATGCCAAATTTCGATTTAATACGACGTTTTGAAGGGCATCAAAATCATGTTCAAAGTTTCCGTTACATTGATACATACATACATCTGAAGCTAATAAAAGCATCTTAAAAAGGTGACCCATGTAAATCTTGTATTTATGCGTAATGTTGGATCAAACGATAAGTGTCGAGAATCGGGAAGATGAAAAAGTCTGTGTGACCTTTAGGTCAAATGCAGTACAGTAATACAATATTCAATGCTCTAAATTTTGGAACAACTAAAACTTCGTTATGCCAGCGTTCAGTGTGTTAATGACGGCTCCGGGGCCCTGGATAAAACGTCTCCCTTTGTGTCGTAACTATCCAACCGCGGCTTTGTCTGTTGCCCTTCCTTCAGGAGAAGGTGTCCCGGAAGTCAGAGCGGCGCCTATCTAGACCTGTTACGCTCTGGTGTCCATTTTGAATTTACATAATCTTCAAAGAGTATTAAGTACATGTAGGGTAGTAAGGGGGCTACAACACTATAATACTGCCTTCCCACAACCCCCAATAGTCCCAATTGGTAGCGTCTTGTAACAGGTAGAGGCAACTCGCCTCCTATTCACATGGCGACAGACGCCAGTCAGTCGTCACATAGGCGCCTCCTACGTCATCTCTGGCGGCGGAAAACATAGGGTTGTTTCCGATGCCTCAGAACTTTTCTGGGATAGTATAGCTTCATAGAAAAGGCACCGGATCTCCAACTATTCCACACACACACACTCACGCCTGTTATCCCCGAAAGGGTAGGCAGAGGCCCAACTAGTGCACCCACTTTTCGCCGTTATCCCGTCCCATGATGTGATAGGAGGCGAGCCTATCGTCATATCGGGCACAAATTCCAGACTCCGGCATGTACTGAATAGAAAAATTCAATATCACTTTGCCCGACCCAGGGATCGAACCCGAGACCTCAGCTTTGCAGTCGTACTGTAATACAACTACGCCACCGAGGCAGTCCAACTATCCCAATTACTAATTAACACCACCACCTGCAGCCAAAAGTCTACTCCAATCGATGCGAAAGCAAAGTCTGAATGCCAAGCATGACGCAATAAAACTTTTAGTAAGTTTTTATAATTCTTCATAATCGTGATACATTCCGTCGTAGTATGAAGCAACAATATACATAAATAGGGTAGTTGCCAAATGCCACAGGTTTACTATGTAGTATGTACAATCACCCAATTTGGTGCTAGTATACTTTCTGCAGTTAAAACGCCTGTTTTTCATATGCAGGTGCGATAGTTTTGCAGATGTACAAAGAAAACAGCAGATAACTCTTATTTTGTACTGTAGTTGTGAGCCTCTACCTACGCTACCGACTGCGTCGGTAGCGTAGTTGTATTACAGTACGACTGCAAAGCTGAGGTCTCGGGTTCGATCCCCGGGTCGGGCAAAGTGATATTGAGTTTTTCTATTCAGTATCAGCTCGGAGTCTGAAATTTGTGCCCGATATGGCGATAGGTTCGCCCCCTATCACATCATGGGACGGAATAATGGCGAAAAGTGGGTGCACTAGTTGCGCTTCTGCCTACCCCTTCGGGGATAACAGGATTGAGTGTATATGTATGTATGTATAGTTGTGAGTTACATGTTGCTGATAGACGACGCTCTAGGGGAATGCACAGAGAGACGGCTGGATATTGTTGGTGGAGAAAACTAATAGGCACAGTATTTACAATGTTTATTGTAATATCTAAATACATAAAGTGAATCTTGTGTGTCAACCTACGTTTCTTTTTAATTTTTTTCACTAGACCACGTCACATAAAGATCAAAACATTCTATATCATAAAGTATCAAATACTGGCTGATAATATTTATACCATGTGTTTGGAGCGGAAACCGAACGTTGTAACATCAGCGACTTATTTAGAACCCCAGCATACACTTTCTGACTGTATATTATTCCGTTACGTAACTGCAAATTGAATTAAAAAAAAAACAGTGAAAACAACATACGAGTTGGTTTGAAAAATGAGGCAGCAATTCATACTTTGTTGACCAAGAGTGGGCGCGTAGTGGGTTGATCTCGCCATCTCTTTCTCACGTCCGCACCGTAAGACCCGTTTAAATCAGTCGAAATACTAGTGATGCCACTCGAGTAGGATTTTATAACTCGAGTCACTCGAGTAATTTCAGTAAGTCACTCTAGTTTTCGAGTCACTCAAGTTGACTATTTACACACCCTATAGCTCGAGTAAAATTTGTTTTAAGTATTTTTAAATATCTTTATTTAATTGCTAATACCTGGGTGACCGAGCCGTGCTCAGGTGATTCTTTAATTCTATACATGGTATTTATTACTTTAAAGTAGGTCCTTCTAATATTTACTATGAAAATATTCACGACTGTCAGTTAAATGAGTCGATATCTACATTTACTTTCACTAATTTCAAAATTTTATCCCCTTCGCATCGTTCGGGGATGATTAAAAAAGAAATAGATTTCATATTTTATTTTTTTTAGTAAATTACATCACGAACAGGTAAATGGTCATCATTGTCCCACTTAGTAACGAATTGATAAAAAACTAGTGTCCTATATTTAACTATTATTTTCTTTATTTACCTGGTAGGGTTAATAAAAAATAATATCCCATATTTATACTCAAAGTACAAAATACATATACATTTAATTTCACCATAATCGGTTCAACAGTGTATCTTCTGTCCCCTTTTGACCTTCTTTTTAAGGGTTAATAAAAACTTGATAGATACGTGATAGGTATTTTTCATGATTCAAAAAATCCCCATACCAAATTTAAATAGCATTGGTTCAGCGGTTTAGTTTCTCTCCCCTTTTACCCTTCTCACTTTGGGTTTAGTAACAAAATAATATCTCATAATTATTTTCAAGGTTCAAGATGTCCCCATACCAAATTTCATTATAATCGATTTACCGGTTTAGCATTTTCCCCTTTCTAACCCCATCAGTTTGGGGTTGATAAAAACACTGAATACCACAATTTCATTTTTAGAGCTCATACTATCGAAGTCCAAAATTTCATCCAAATCGGACGAGCCATTTCCGACAAACCAAATATACAAGTTTAGCGCGTTTTAGAGAATGATATGCCGAAAGAGGAAATAATCTATTTTAATATTATACATACATATACGCTCACGCCTTTTATCCCCGAAGGGGTAGGCAGAGGCGCAGACATTAGACATTATGCGCAAGAATCTTTTTTCTTTGCATTATTTATAAGTGGAGTTTTTCTTGTAAAAAGCGTTATAAATATTTAGTTAAGTATGAATATTTTATTGACAGATATGAGTAGAAGGATTATTATTTTGACAATACGTATCTCAAAAAACACGCTTTATAGAAAATCCAACTAAAAATAGAAAATAAATTTGATGATGAATAGTTTAAATAAGAAAATATGTTTTACACACACACACACTCACGCCTGTTATCCCCGAAGGGGTAGCCAGAGGCGCAACTAGTGCACCCACTTTTCGCCATTATTCCGTCCCATGATGTGATAGGGGGCGAGCCTATCGCCATATCGGGCACAAATTCCAGACTCCGAGCTGATACTCAATAGAAAAACTCAATATCACTTTGCCCGACCCGGGGATCGAACCCGAGACCCCAACATTGCAGTCGTACCATAATACAACTACGCCACCGAGGCAGTCATTCAGTTATTTTAATATTATAAAGAGGAAATACCTGATTGTTTGTTTATATTGAATAGGCTCCGAAACTACTGGACCGATTTAAAAAAATCTTTTACCAATATAAACCTTCATTATCAGGGAGTAACATAGGCTTTTTATCCTATAATTTTATCCCGAAAAAACATAAACTGGGAATTTTATTCCGGATTTTATTATCCCCCGAGTGGAGCCTTAACGGCCAAACCACTGGACCGATTGCGATGCAATTTGGTAGGGAGATCGTTCAAGACACTGGGAAGGATCTGGGCTATTTGTTATCCAGGGACTTTAATCCCGGAATATCGTTTTTTGCGAGTGGAACCGCAAGAAAATAAGTATGGAGATAGTTTGAGATCCAGAGGAGAACATAGGCTAGTTTTATCCTGGAAAACATACACCGGGAATTTTATCCTGGATTTTTTCTCCTGGTTGGAGCCGTAACGACCAAACAAATGGATCGATTTCAATGAAATTTAATAAGGAGATAGTTTAAGACCCTGGGAAGGACCTAGGCTACTTCTTATCCCGAGAAAATATGAACCGGGATTTTTATCCAGGAAAATAGTTTTTTACGAGTGGAATCGCAAAAATACAAGTATTTATATAGTTCGAAATCCAGAAGATATTCTGTTAGGTTATTCTTATCCCGGAAAAATATTACCCTAGAATTTCATCCCGGATTTTATTTGCTCGTGAGTGGAGCCGACACAGCGATACAACTAAGGTTGCCAGGTCGCCAAACCTAATAGCTGGACAGACCAGCCAGTTTAGCCGTACATTTGGGTAAAAAGGCCGGACACCCTAAATTATTAACGATTTTGTGTCTTAGTATTAATATGATATTTCGGGTCCCATTTAAGAACCTTTCCCGGTAGAAAAATTCCACAGTATATTTCCGAGACGACGGTTAAATAGAAGATATTATGCTAGTTCAACTAAAACACTGCAGCAGTGCAGCCTTCCATATCGCAATCTTCATGACGTCAACGCCTTTTACTTACAAAATCTTATTGATAATCCTACCAGCATAGAATTGCCTATATTATGTTAGCCCTTTACATGTTGTCACGCCTCCCTAACTCCTAAGGGGGCCCGCCCCCTACTTGGAAAGCAATCATCTAAACCAACCATTTCCACAAATTCATTTTTAGAATTTAGTAAGAAATATGATCAGAAAACTCAATAATTTATGAGACAAAACATTTAAGCTACGTTAATCACGGATTATACATTTTTGTAAGTATATAATAGGTCGGGGAAAAATTTGCGCATTCGTTGTTTTGATGACATAAAAACGTTACATTAAAAAAATAAACAAAGCACGTATGTTTGTTCAGGTAGAATCTTACAAGAAAATTTTGCAAACACGTTCAGTTTGGGTGACAATGCATTGTTAGCTAAGTGACGTCATTCTGAATCCAATATGGCGGATTGCCCAAGATGGACTAGTAATTTTTTATGCACGTCCATAGTACCATACCAAACCACCCCTGTATTATATACTGCCCACTGCTGAGCACGGGCCTCCTCTAAAACTGAGAGGGTTAAGGCCATAGTCCACCACGCTGGCGTAGTGCGGATTGGCAGTCTTCACGCCCCTTCGAAATTCACAGAACCTCTCAGGTGTACAGGTTTCCTCGTGATGTTTTCCTTCACTGTTAAAACGAATGATAATTCACAAAGAATACAAACATAACTTTAGGAAAGTGTGTGCCGTTGGGTTTTGAACCTGTGGACATTTGTCACGGCAGTCCGTTCCACTCCCAACTAGGCTATCGCCGCTTTTATGGATGGCCACGTTCATAATATGGGTTTCAAATGAAAGGGTTTGCTGAGAAGTATACAAAAAATATGACCTCTCTAAATCCAACATGGCGGACGACCCAAGATAGCGGACTAGTTATTTTTTACGCACTGCTAGAATATGGGTATCAAATTAAAGGGCTTGCTGAATAACTCGAAAAATAAAAAACAAATAAAAAGTATTTTTTTTTAAACAAAATCAAATTTTAATTTAAGTGTAGATAATACAATAATTATGTAACTTCTTGACAAAAGTAAATCCCGCCAACGTTTTATCTCTACAATAAAATTAAACAAAGTTTAATTCAATTTAAGTTCGGTTTTTTCTTTTTATTTAAGCTTCCCGTTCAGATTCCGTTCACTGTTAAATCTTATAAGAAGCATTTTCTCCCTGTTCCTCGCTGTCGTCTCCTGAATTGTCGCTGAACTTGTCAATAAAGAAAGATTATGCATAATACTAGGTGCTTCTCGCCGCTTCGCCCACTTCGCCCACGCCTTTCCCGTTACAAAAGTCCCAAAAACACAGTACGACACCAGCGCCATTTACTTAGAAAAAATCCGATTGAAAATATTCATTAATTCCCATTGAAGCAAACTACCGCGATAAGCAGTAACCTACGTGTTAATCCAAAATATGACCTACCCGTTTGCGAAAATTCATCCAAATCCGTTCATTTTTTACTCCGTTTATTTAATATATCCAAACATTTTGCGTTTATAATATTAGTAAGATAAGATAATGGTATCTAGTATCTACACACCAAAGCGGTCGGCTTTACCCGGCGTGTTAGGCCGCCGGATTTATTTTGCGGTAATCGACCCGGTGGCGCAGCGACCCGCGAGCTCTACCCGGCTCGCCGGCTTCCATATTGTAGTGACGCGCAAGGAAGAAGAATGTTGAACGGTTCCAACAATATTTATAAAATTTTCAAAGTTAGTGCTAATCAATGACAAATGTTTTAAAAGAAATAAAACCTGTGTAAAATCAAGTCGTCTGATTCTAATAGTTCATGAACAAGGCCGTTAATCTTTTATTCAGACGGATCCAGCAATAGTAGTAATTCCACAAGCTACAAGTATTAAATCACTTTTATTGTTCTCAGTCAGAATACTGCATATATTACTGAATTATAATTCAAACTGCAAAATCACCATAAACTCGGCCATCACTAATTGCGAAACGTCTGCAGATGCCACGGCTCTCGTGCCGCGTGCATATGTCGACGGTCCCATAGAACAAAGTCGTATATGCAAAATGTTAGCTTTTTAGTAGAGCGCTTTCGAAGTCTAAATTAATTGAAACATTATCAACATTATCTATTAGGGTTCAGTAACAACTTTGAACCTAATGTGTAAAAATAGCACTAATTCGCACATGAATACAAACTTACGACTTTCAAAGCGCTCTACTTAAAAGCTAACATTTTGCATATACGACTTTGTTCTATGGGACCTTCGATGTGGTTCTAGCTTGCAGTGGTCTTATGCCAGCGGGCTGTGGCAGCTATGGTAGTAGAGACCAAAATACATATCGACGGTTGCCAAGCTAATTGACTTCCATAAACCTGAAGAATTGAACTTAAACTAGTTATTTGGATGATTCTTTTTTTTTAACTTCTCGACGCGACATTTCGTAGGTTTGCAGCCTTCATGGCCACGGGGCGTCAAAACGTAGGGAATTTAAAAATAAATCATAATCGCGAAAAAAAAAACGTTAAACCAGTTTTATAAACGCTTTTTATTAACTTCGTATGTCAGTGTGTATGTAACTGAAACTTTGAACATGATTTTGACCCCTTTCAAAACGTTGGATTAAATCTAAATTTACATACTTATCAAGGACCAATGACAATTTAGTGTTTTAAACTAAAAACACGCTTTCAAAGAAAGCCAACAAAAAATGAATAAAAATATGTTTTATTTATTTTCAGTGACATCTGTTGGACCATAGTAGAATTATAACTAAATTGGCTACTTTTATGTAAAATAGAACTAAAAAAGGAGAATTACATAATAATTAAAATTGTTTAAAAATACTACCCCGCGTTTTTACAATAAAATATTTTTGACTGCCTCGGTGGCGTAGTTGTATTACAGTACGACTGCAATGCTGAGGTCTCGGGTTCGATCCCCGGGTCGGGCAAAGTGATATTGAGTTTTTCTATTCAGTATCAGCCCGGAGTTTGGAATTTGTGCCCGATATGGCGATAGGCTCGCCCCTTATCACATCATGGGACGGAATAACGGCGAAAAGTGGGTGCACTAGTTGCCCCTCTGGCTACCCCTTCGGGGATAACAGGCGTGAGTGTGAGTGTGTGTAAAATATTTTTTCTTATTTAAACTATTCATAATCAAAGTTATTTTCTATTTTCAGTTGGATATTCTATAAAGCGTGTTTTTTGAGATACGTATTGTCAAAATGATAATCCTTCTACTCATATCTGTCAATAAAATATTCATACTTAACTAAATATTTATAACGCTTTTTTACAAGAAAAACTTCACTTATAAATAATGCAAAGAAAAAAGATTCTTGCGCATAATGTCTGAATATCTTTATAATAACAGGTGGGGACTACGTCTTGAAAGCGATATCTGAGCTTGTAAATCATAACCCCTTATTCATACACGATTATTAGCATTTTAACTCAACTGTATATACTGAATGTATCTTTTGCTTATAAATTCATAATATTCAGGGTGCTATGAAACAGTAAATGTGCCGAACCAGTAAACTAAACTAGTGCTAAATCTAAATGACTATTTTTTAAGTATATTGTGCCTATGCTTAGTCTATGGAACGATACATCTCTACTACAATATTCTCGTTTACGACTGACTGATAATCACAGCAAGATCTGATGTGATCTGAAGATGTAAACATATTAAGAATAAAAATGACTTGTCGAGCAAAATTCAATAAAAAACCAATAAAACTGCATTACATATTTTTTGTCACTAAAGTAAAATTGTAGTATCAGTGGCATTGGTAAATTCGATGCAATTCCCATTTGTTTTTTGTTTCCAAAGCCTATAACAAAAGTTTTTTACTCCTAGTTCCATAGTTCTACCTACTAGCCTGCTGTCCTGGTGCCCCGAGTGTTCTTATATATTTTAGCTCTTTACGAGATTTTATTAAATGCATGCAAAATTGCTACAATAATAATGTATGTAATTAAAACGCCATGTACTATTCTTTAGACCCTTTGTATTTTTTTATTAATGTTTCCTCACTTTTTAACTCTAGTGAAGTTGCTTCGATATCTCTTGTAAAGTTCTTAACATCTGACAAAAGCCAGACAGACACAGACCTTCAGACAGACAGTCCTTTAGTGAAAATTGCATTAAAATGGTTTGCAATGAGACAGAAATTTGTATTACAAATATTGCAATGTGCAAGGGCAGCCTTGTAGTGGGGTAGTCTAGCCTCCCGTTCTAATGTAATTGCCGTCATTCCCGATGGCCCCACGTTCTTGTAACCTTCCTTAGGATTTCAAGGGCTTATAAGATATTGATTTTACAATATTTTGATACTTCTTTCTGTGTAATAATAACTTAAATGACAAAGTATTCATAGATGTAATAAAAAGAAAATTAGTCATGATATTAGGGCCTATCCACGTGTACAACAACCACAGCACATACAGTGGCAAAACGTAATCCAGAAGTGGTTGCGATGTGCTCGATATCGCGCAAACGTTTGAATTCAGCGGGAAAATGTGGTTTGTGGAATGAAACCGTTCATTTTCATATCTATACTAATATTATAAAGCTGAAGAGTTTGTTTGTTTGTTTGTTTGTTTGAACGCGCTAATCTCAGGAACTACTGGTTCGAATTGAAAAATTCTTTTTGTGTTGAATAGACCATTTATCGAGGAAGGCTTTAGGCTATATAACATCACGATGCAACTATTAGGAGCGAAAAAATAATGGGAAATGTGAAAAAAACGGGGAAAATTATTCATCCTTGAGGGCTTCCATTGCCTGCGCTGCGAAAACGGTTCAAGATACCAAAAATATATGTATGAAAGAATTATTCCTCTTGAAATGATCTAAAAAAATGTCCGGGACAGTATATGTCTATCTTTTAAGATTAACTCACTAGAACCGTTTTAATGGTAATCAAATTTGGTCGAAATTAATGCATTATTTGTTAAGAGTTGTATCAACGTCATAATATTAATCTTTATCCAAATAAATGTGTTGGATAGAGTGATTCAACGGGAAGGTTTTTATGTACTTTTAGTCCGGAAAATCTTATTAACGCGGGCGAAGCCGTGGGCAAAAGCTAGTAAATTATATTGCATATATCGACCTCATCGCAACCATAACTAGCTCAACCACTTCGTGTCGTTGTAATGTAGTGTGCTTGTGGTACTTCTGAATGGACGTTAATTAATGCTTTACTAAAGGAATGAAGGAAAAATAATTTCAACATTTTTATTGTACCTATCGTTAATGTATGTACCGCGGTTGTATGATTTTAAAATGAAGGGTATGAAACCATTGATGTATTAAAAACCATTTAATACATCAATGTATGAAACACACAAATATACTGAAATACTGATAATAAAAAAGCATTTACTAATAAGGAGTAAATGGATAATAAAGAAATATAATGTATCCAAATGTGAATGCATTTATTCTGTATGGACGGGTAGCTACACAAAATTTAAGTATGCTTTTAATAGATCCATTAAATATTTAAGAAGTTAACTAAAGTATTGTATGCAATAAAGTGTGCGTGCTTCAAGTTATTTGTTCTATTTTAATGTTAGTCGAACGCAGCAACCTTGCTCTACATTCAAGATTACAATTAAATAAGAGACCAGTTAAGTGCAAATAGAATTTCTTGCGAAATTAGTTCAGTTTAATGCCTGTTATAGAACATAATATTACAATTACTGGTAATGCAGGTATGACGATCTAAGGTAATTTAAGAGATTGGAAAAAATAATAAAAATATTCTGTTAACAGGTTAGTATCAAGAGTATTTATCAACTAACATTCAACAATGACGTGATGATCACTGATCGATGATGATTAAGATCAATTAGAACTAAAAATGTCCTATCCAGACCTAAATGCTTAGGATCCTGGAAGTCCAAGTAACCAACAAACCAACGCTATCCATCTAAACTAATTATAATTCTATCATGCTGTACTGGTAATTAGAGTTTAGATATATAAACAGACTAGCGGCCCGCACTGGCTTCGCACAGGTAGCAAAGCATAATATTATATGCCGAAATTTATTTTTCTGTCATACAAAATACATACATATACACTCACGCCTGTTATCCCCGAAGGGGTAGGTAGAGGCGCAACTAGTGCACCCACTTTTTGCCATTATTCCGTCCCATGATGTGATAGGGGGCGAGCCTATCGCCTTATCGGGCACAAATTCCAGGCTCCGAGCTGATACTGAATAGAAAAACTCAATATCACTTTTCCCAACCCGGGGATCGAACCTGAGACCTCAGCTTTGCAGTCGTACTGTAATACAACCACAAAGGCAGTCGAAATATACAAGGCAGGCATACAAAATATTTATGCAATATACATGTGTTTATGTAAACCTTCCTCTTGAATCACTCCATCCATTGGTGAAAGACATATGAAAATCCGTTAGGTAGTTTTTTAGTTTATCGTGTTCAGACAATCAGATGTGATAGGGGGACTTAGTTTTATAATATGTTATGATGTAAGGACATATCCTTAAAAATAAAAAGATAAAAATAGCCTGTCGTTCCCTGGATCTCAAACTATCTTCATACTTATTCTCTCATAGCTTCATCCGCAAGAAAACATTTACCGGGATAAAAGTCACTTTATTTTTTCACGAAATAAGATATAGCACAAGTCCGTCCCAGGGTCTTAAACTATCTCCCTACCAAATTACATCGAAATCGGTTCAGTGATTAGGCCGTGACGGCCCCTCTCACGAGAAATAAAAATCCGAATAAAATTCCCGGGTTATGTTCTTCCGGGATAAAAGTAGCCTATGTCCTCCTCAGGATCTCAAACTATCTCCATACTTTTTCTCATTTATAGACACGCGCCGCCGGCCCTCCGGTCGGTACCACCGCAACCACTATGTCCCTGCATTTTAAGTCTGTAATATCTTCGATCATATTTATTTCAATTACATGTTGTAAAGTTGCCATATTGATCTATATTAAATGCACAATGTGTTTATGGTACTTAATTGGACAAGGATTAATGCTGTATTGCTTAAAATCGCTTCGTAAATAAGCCATTATTTCTCGTCAAAACTAAAGGATAAAAAATGGTTATTGTGGGTTATCCCTAATAGATAGACATATACCATCAACGACTTTTTTGTAGACCTTTTTAAGGTGTACAATAGTGTATTACATTATTTTGATCTATCTCGTAGGCTTTAGCCAGTCTGCAATGTAAGCGCAAAAAAAATTGTTTATTTACGACATCACATTAGAAACCTCTAAAATTATCAATGTTCCTCTACTATATTATGCATGTATACATATAAACCTTCCTCTCGAATCACTCCATCTATTAAATAAAAACACATCAAAATCCGTTGCGTATTTTTAAAGATTTAAGCATTATTTTTCATTTAAGGGACATGAGGACATAGGGACAGACAGCGGTAAGCGACTTTGTTTTATACTATGTAGTGATAATTCGTGAAAATTACGATAGCACATATACTTAATATACTATCTTGTCGCTGGCAACGTGAACGAGTTTTCTTAAAGCCTGCAATAGCGATTACAAAAGCGCGATCTATATCAAGTGTGAATATAAAGTTAATTTAGAATCCCGGGTTTCAAACTATAGATCCATATAGCTAATATTTGTATGACGTTTGGCACACGAATAGATGTTTTTAATTAACTTATTTTTATATACGGTTTTTCTATATCGGAAAAACTTAATCGCGCACCGGGCCTAGGAGGGTTGGTGGAAACATCCATATACTGGGTACTAAATTCTTTAGGCTTCGCCGTAGAGATAGAGCTCATAAACTCTCGGTTTATCTCTATATCCAACCTTTGGGCTGAACACAGATTTATTACGCCACGGTCTTCCGATGGCACTGAGGAATATCACAGCAGGTCAATAGACAAATTTGGAATTTTATGCGATATAATAGTAGACAAAGTGTTCGCAAATGACCTTTTTTTTTGACAACGTCAAATGGGGGACAGTAGCGTAGGCCATAGCGTCAATAAAGCAGAGGTATTGAGAGAGGTCGAGAGATTCAGCCACAGAGAGATTTAAGCCAATGCTTTGCTGTAGTCTCCGCAACAGTGGCATCTCGTGCGACTTAAAGGCTGTCTCTTTGAGCTCGTGACATTAATCGATTAACGTCACGTTCGTGTTAACTCTAAAGTAATTTATTGAACTATTTAATAAACCAAGCTTAAGCTGTTATTTAAGAGCTTGTTCTCAGCTGAGTAATCGCTGTCACATAAACAAAACTCAGCGGGCAAAATCCAACACACATTGTCACTTGAGCTGCTGTTAATGTGGGTTTAATGCGAGAGAGTCTTAACTGATATCGCCCTTCGGAGCGAAACTGAGTTGCATATATTAATTCGACCCTAAGTCTGTCAACAAAAACTACGAAAAGCGGCACGTTATACTTCTCGTATTTTTTTTTTATGTTGTCGCAGCATTTACTGGCACGAAAAGAATGATTATCCCTCGTTAGTCGAGTGGTCTATGATTCTAAAATCTTTCCGGAAACCAGTTTATTCGGAAGGCCGGAAATCATCTAGCCTGTGCAATTCATGATAACTCCCGATGACAGCTTTTTTTAAATGGTTTGAACATTAAGATGGTCCTGTAACTTTTTAATAGGGTGTTTGTTGCCTTTCCTGAAAAACTTTCCCATTACACTGCTGTGAGGAAATTCTCAGCTCCCTCAAAATAATTTCTGATTCGAACTAACAATTCGAGCCGGTTCTCGAATGTAAAATTACGAATTTTGAAGTAATTTGCTCGAAATTTGTATTCTCAGTAATGGTCGAAATAAAATTGGAAAACATCTCGAATCGGAGTAGCTAGATAGTTAATAAATTATTGCCAGTTATCAAGTTATCAAGTGGACGATAGCCTAGTTGAGAATGGAACGGTCTGCCGAGACAATGTCCGGAGTTCCAAAACCTAAGACACACACACCTCTGACTTTTCAAAATTACGTGTGTATTGATCAATAATTATCGTTCGCTTTAACGGTGAAGGAAAATATTGTGAGGAAACCTGCATACCTAAGAACTTCTTTATAAGAATTTCGAAGATATGTGAAGTCGAATTTTGTACTACAGAGATGGTTCACCTCTGTCTGTTATTTAGTATAACATCTTTGAAAAATAAAACACGTGCCATGACATTTAGACTGACGTTTGATATGTTTCATTTGAATTCGACATTTATGTTTCGAAGGCTCTCTACCTGTCAAATTAATTCGAACAGTCAACGTACGAAATATGTAGGGCTCGAGATTTTCAGAATAGACCAACTTAAATTTAATTCGAAAAACACAAATTGAATTAAAATTTAAATAACCCTCTGACTCAAAAATATCTCTAAATATTAAAATAATGAAAGTGTCTTGGACCGCTTAAGAAATATTTTCATCTCCCTCGTCCGGAGTTTGGTCCCCCATGCGAGGCGACGACGCTTTGGTCAAAATATTACTAGGTTCTTAAACGACAAAGACACCTTAATTATTTTACTTTTTAGCGATTTTTTGTGTCTGGGGTTATTTATACATTATCTATACAAAATTATAAAGCTGAAGAGTCTATTTGTTTGAACGCGCTAATCTCAGGAACTACTGAACCGATTTTGAAAATTCTTTCACTAATAGGAAGCTACATAACTCCTGAGTGCTATAAGCTACTTTTTACTATCCCGGGACAAAAATATTTTCCTGTATTTCCTGAGGTTAGCGCGTTCAAACAAACAAACAAACTCTTCAGCTTTATAATATTAAGTATAGATATACATAGTATCACGACTCTATACCATAGGGGTAGGCAGAGAATACGGATTGCCACTTTGCTCGATTCTGGCACACTACTTTCGCCTCCTCTACCTTCATCAATATTTTCATGCACTCACGCCGGTTCAGGGTACTTTTGACCTGGCCAAAAAATGCCCAAACCACCTAAGCGTACCCTTCTAAATTTTAGTCACTACATCCTCTGTCACTCCACACATATCCATCACCATAGTATTCTGCACTCTATCACATACAGTCACCCCACACATGCTTCTTAACGCTTTCATTTCCACTGCTTAAATCTTAATTTCGTGCTTTTTCTGCCATACCCAGCTTTCACTACCATACATTAGAATGGGTAATAAAGTATAGTAAGTTGGTAATAAGTCTTCTATAGACAGCCAGTCGTGACTATTTGGACACCTCCGGCTACCCATAAAGGTGTGCATTTCCATTCACCCGATTAGCTGCACTCACTCGTCTCTCAATATCACTGTCATACCCACCATCACTTGTGAAAGCATACTCCCAATATACAAAATCAGTTACTAGCTGTACCCTGGTCATTACCTATAAAAATATTGCATAATTAACAAATGTTTACCTTTTCTCCAAAAAGCATCATCCATAATTGTAATTAACTTCTCTAACTCCTCCACCGATGATGCAAGAATTACTTGATCATCAGCGTAGACAGTTGAGTGACAAACCATTCATTCCCAGCCCGTACACACTCTCGTTCATATCTTTTAGACAGCCATCCATGAATAAGTTGAACAGCCATGGAGACGCTACACATCCCTCTCACACCCTTATTATTGTTAAAACAGTCAGTGTAGGTTCCATTTATTTATTTAATAATGAAAGAAAGAAAAATGTTTATTGTCACATCTGGTGCATGCAATACATAACAAATGTGGGCAAGATTATAATATTTAATTAGCGCAGCTTTGCACGCCTGCGATGTGACAATGGGTGGCCAGCTCAGCATAAAGCTGTGTGGCTATGTGAGCCACAACACAGGGCTGGTTTTCAGCGGCCACCTAAACTGACGCAACGGAAGCTAACTTGGCACAAAAGATAAAATAACAAAATTGAGCGCGGTTAAAATAAGCAATATAATTACATTACACAACCGCTAGATTTCTCATAAAGAGACTTCAGTACTCGAATCAGGCTACTACCCACCCCAAACATGGACAAAGTTGACCACACAGTTCATTCTTTATCACTCTATCATAGGCCTTTTCCAAATCGTCGTATAATCATTAAAAATACACTTTTTAGACCCCACAATTTATTACCAAATTTTTCTTATAAGCGTCTATTTCAAGTGTAGTTTATAAAATTACATAAATCTCAAAATTAGAGGACTTTAAAATTATACGGTTTATTGCAAAGGAGTGCCTACTACCCAAATAATATAATAATTATCGTGGTTAGCACAGAACAGAGACACTACTGGTGGTGGTTAGAGATTTAAGCCCGTTTTTGGACATGTCCTTTATGAGGTAAATTAACATTAATTTTTCAAATGTATGACAAATGAAACACATAATTGGTGGTAGGTCTCTCAAATGTAAGAGGCCGTCTGTGTACCACCGCAAAGTCTATTTCTACCGCCAAGCAGCAGTGTGCATGCACTGTTGTTTTTGTTTGAAGGACCGACCTTATGTCTCAGGATGACGAGCGCAGTGGAATGCCACACAGTACTTTGCAACTCAAGGTGCTGAATGGTGTTGCTACTGTTTATGGGTGGTCGGATTGCTTACCATCAGGCGAACGACATGTTCGACTCGTCATTCAATGCAATAAAAAAAAACAATAAGTAAACTACTATTTATGAAAATATCCCTCATAGCGTGTAGCACAACTCAGGATGAGAATATTATGAAAATCTTAGTGTTGTCAGGTATACCCGGTGGTGGTATGTAATATGTATGACTGCCTCGGTGGCGTAGTGGTATTGCGTACGCATTACGAGTACGATTTGCGCGCTGAGGTCCTGGATTCGAATCCCGGGTCGAGCCAAAAAAAAAAATTGTGACTGGGTTTTTTCATCTTAAAATTTACTCAGTCGCAGCTCGGAGTCAGGAAGTTGGCGGTGTGATACCCCCGTGCCTCGGAAAGCACGTAAAGCCGTTGGTCCTGCGCCTGATCTGTCTCCGGTCATGTCGGATTGCCGTCTCACCGGACTATGAGGGTGAAGGAATAGCGAGTGCACCTGTGTATTGCGCACACACTTGTGCACTATAATATCTCCTGCGTACCTGGCTGATCTCCGTTGAGATTGGCCGCCGTGGCCGAAACTGGCTAGGAGGATTTCATGTAATATGTCTTAATATGTGCAGTGCATGCTGTACGTGCGGCGGCAGCGGCGTACACACAATGTACTAACTACGCTTGTGCCTGTAGACAACACGGGCGATTACTACTCTGGCGCGTAAGTGGGTCACTAGGTCACAGACGAGGTCCGCTGATAGCGCGCTGTTGTTTCCCAAACAATTATATATTTTTATAGATACACCAGAAACATGTTATACGGTGGTCGGGGGGTCGATAATTTATTATTTTTTCTTATCATGGCGTTATTCTTGACAGTGCGGTACATGAAGTTTAGTATTTCGAAAAAAAATTAGTATAAAACGTCCTTCGCAAATTTTAGTAACAATAATAACTAACAGCCTCCGTTAGAATATGACGTTGTATTGTATTACTTTCATCTTAAGTGTCGTATACGGTTTAGAAAAAAGAAATACGGATTTTTTTTCATTAATAAGAATACTTCGACATAACATTACGCAAAGTAATTTGTTGGAAGTTGTACGTTAATTTCACAAGTTCTATTATGAATAAAATTTTGCTATCAAATCTATACTAATATTATAAAGCTGAAGAGTTTGTTTGTTTGTTTGAACGCGCTAATCTCAGGAACTACTGGTGCGAATTGAAAAATTCTTTTTGTGTTGAATAGACCATTTATCGAGGAAGGCTATAGGCTATATAACATCACGATGCTACTATTAGGAGCGAAGAAATAATGGAAAATGTGAAAAAAACGGGGAAAATTATTCATCCTTGAGGGCTTTCATTGCGTGCGCTGCGAAAACGGTTCAAGATACCAAAAATATATGTATGAAAGAATTATTCCTCTTGAAATGATTTAAAAAAAATGTCAGGGACAGTATATTTCTATCTTTTAAGATTAACTCACCAGAACCGTTTTTATGATAATCAAATTTGGTCGAAATTAATGCATTATTTGTTAAGAGTTGTATCAACGTCATAATATTAATCTTTATCCAAATAAATGTGTTGGATAGAGTGATTCAACGGGAAGGTTTTTATGTATGTACTTTTAGCCCGGAAAAACTTATTAACGCGGGCGAAGCCGTGGGCAATCTTATATATAGGCATTTATCTCAAATTAAGTTGTTTGAAAGTTTCTATAATATTTTTAACAAATATAGGCTAAACCAAGTGTGTAAAATTCTAATAGAGGAATGTTCGAAAAAATAGCGTATTTACGATTCAAGGCCTAGTTTTTTTTAATTACATCATAAAAAGGCCTATCCAATTAATATCCTACTAATATTATAAAGGCGAAAGTTTGTAAGAATGTCTGGATGTATGGATGTTTGTTCCTCTTTCACGCAAAAACTGTTAAACGGATTTTGAAGAAATTTGGCACAACATGAACTATGTCCTGGATTAACACATAGGCTACTTTTTATCCTGGGAAAGCATAAAGCGGGACTTTTATTCCGGAAAAACTTTTTTACGCGGAGGTAGCCGCGGGCAAAAGCTAGTTTAAAATATAAAAAAAAACACTTGAAATATATCTAAAAGTAGATTGAAATCGGGCGGAGGCTGGGGTAGGTTTGGGGTGAAATAGCTTTCTGCTGGCCGTGATAGCTGCCGTGGTCGCTAGACAACGGTCTTAAGCTCACTCTAAGGTCTCCTCTCCCTACAGGAGTTGACCTGAAATTTTAACGCACTCATGATCGCCGAGTACCGGTCCATGTATTATGGTGAATAAGGTCACTAAGAGCTTTTCCTATACTAATATTATAAAGAGTGAATGTTATTAATTTTGTAGGATTTTTAATGCTTGCACTAATGGGAAACTACATTAGTCTTGAGTACTATAGACTTTATATTCCTGGAAAATATTTATCCCGGAAAAACTTAAAGGAAGGAATAATATAAAAAAAATACGATTGTGTTCATCGTTAGAGATTCCAAATTATCCTACTTTAATAATGACAATAGACAACCTGTCGTATAAAAATCGTACAAATTTATATTATTTCAGACGGGAATTGTTACATCAATGACTGCGCCAAATTGTCGTGGACCAATAAAAATAACCTAAATGACGCCAACCCCGTGACCTAACACAGATCAGTTGGCGTCAGCAGTAGCGAAATAACTTTTCGTGTTAAATGTTTCCTAATTCATGCAAAATACAAAAATCTGTCGTGGTATCTATTTAATATGTCGATTTATATACAAAGTACCTTAAAGCTGTAGATGGTAATCTTAATTTAAAAACAATTTATTTTACTATATATTACTTACGGGCTCCTTGCGTCTAAATAAATCTCCAAGAATGCCATTCCACTGCTTGTGAATTTTTACATATCCTTGTTGGTTATAGTCGAAAAAAAATAGTACATAGGTTTCGATGTTTTCCCGTATAAATATAATAATTACCTATGGGTAATTAAATTCAAAGTAATAGTCAGATGACTGCTTTTATAAGAATAGAAAAATCGCCTTTGAAAAAGCCTTTCCCTAAACAAAAGTTGTACATGAGAACGAAGCCAGCGTCATCTATTTAAGAAATGTGATTTAAAGTTACATATTTCCGTCACCGTAATCATCTTAGTGGTAAAAAAAATCGAGTACTTAGCTTACCATTTGATGATGCACCTACTTCATTTATCTGCACCACCTTAAGGTCGACTTATATAGAACGCCTATGGCTTACGTTGTGTTCCGATGTGTACATGTGTGATTGCTTTAGATTTCCCAAAAAGTACCTAACCTTCCTTCACGGCCGTTGGTTGGTCAGAGTTCCTAAGTATGTAGCGATGTACACTGTAACCCCCGTATCCAAACCCCGTGAAAACCTTTAATTCAGAACAGCACTGGGATATCCTAAGATTAATTAGGATAGGCACAAATACAATGTCTATTTGTTGTAGTTCTATTGATCGACCTACATAATGAAATTGAGTTAATGTTAACGTTATTATGTATCTAGGTCTATTAAGTAATTATGTAGAAAAGAAACGGATAACTACTTCAAATTATACTTTATTCTTTTCACTTTTTCACGTAAAGAAATGTTGTATTCATTTATTATTAAGAATTCTAATTTGCAACGTTCTCCCATCATTAGGTATGCCTTTATATAATTGAACACAGAGGCTTCCACAATAAAGCATTTACGATAACTATAATAAAAATATAAATTACACAGACACACATTCGCGCGCGCACGCACACACATACACGCACGCACAAACATACACACACGCACCTTTCATCCCCGAAGGGGTAGACAGAGGCGCAACTAATGCACCCACTTTAAGCCGTGAGTATTCCGTCCCATGATGTGATAGGGGGCGAGCCTATCGCCATATCGCCTACAAATTCCAGACTCCGGGCTGATACTGAATTTAAAATCCAGTATCACTGTGCCAAAACAATAAATAAATAAAATAAGTTATATTATGAATGAATATCAAGAAAATCTTGAAGCATATGCATACAGAAATACTTGCAAATGGTATGTTGTTTTTACAGAATATTTTATTTGATGGTAAAGACTGAACTTAAAGTAAGTAGTAGGTATCTTCCTAGTAAAACTCCTAAAATTTGATTGAGAGACAATGCATAGCTAAAACTTTGCACAAATAATGTGCGTATGAAAATAAATCGCATAAGGATCAAATAACACTATAAAGTATTTATGAAAGTTCGTAATGTATAAGTAGAAATATAAAAACTTTTACTGGTTCCTGTTCGTGTGCTGAAAATTACATATAAATTGACTTAGGCTGAATTAGAATGAAGATCCAGTAGATTGTTTTTTGTAAATGGAGATTCTGTTATATTGTAAAGGTAAAATATTTGTCTAATACGTGCTTAATTCAAATATCCCTGAGTAATCTATTTTTTTTTAATATTAAATTTAACATTTTTCCTACCAAATCTGCAAGATTGCTTGAGTTATACTTCATTTTCCGTACTAACTCAGTCGAGATAGCTCGGTTTAAACTTCGTTTACGTAAATTTTCTACCTAATTTTGTGTTAATATGAGTCGGTCCGTTACTACCTAGCAGATAGATATGATATATTGTGATTTTTGCTGACTAAATTCTCACCATCGTCTGTATCAGCATTATGCATAAATTACAAGTGCGCTAATTAAAACACACTGAAAGTATAAAGAAAACCTACAAATATGTTGACGTATGCGTAATTTTAAATTGTCATACATCCTACGTAACTGTGTATTTTAGAACCTCGTCGTGTACAAGTGCCTATTGTTCACGCAACAATTTGTACGGCTTCACACTTTGACTGGGAACCCATGCCCTTGACATGCTATAACCAAAGCCACGTGTATCCCAGTGGAATTTGTTAAATCATTACAACTTATTGCCTAAATTTCAACCAGTTATTTTCTCCGGCTAAACAGCTAAGGGATGAAGTGAGCAAAATGCTTTCTGATTGTATTTGATTCCTTAGTTAATGCGTTTTATGTGGAATAAATATGTATTAAATATACATGCTTACTTACTTTGTTTCACATGTCTCAACGAAAGTACGTAATTATATTTCTCGTAAGTATTCATAGCTCAGTGGATGTTCATTAATTAATTATATTGATTAAAAAAGGACTGTGCAGTGTGCGTTGGATTTTGAAGAATCAGTGCTTAATATACTACCTTTTTTATACATACCTCTGTATGTATAAAAAAATATCCAGTGATCACGCTCTTTTCCCTTTTGAGGGGTAGGCAGACGTGAATCACACCCACATATCGCCAGCTATGTTAGTTCCGACGTAATAAGGGCGTATTGCCATTTACCGGGAAAATTTCCAGACTCCGCGCTGATTATAATGCGTAGAAAAATCCAATATCACTGCCCGGACCGGGAATTGAACCCAAGACCTCAGCACTGCAGTCGTACCGCAATACAACTACGTCTTCCTTGTCTTTCCTCTTTATAATATTAGTATAGACTAGCTGATCCGGCGAACTTCGTACCGCCATTTTTTTTCAATCGCAGTCTAAGGAAATGTAGCATTTACGGTAAATTCCAATCATGTAGCTGATGATAAATTATAGTCATTCGGTCATCGGAACATTAGTTCCAGAGAGTACCGCTATAAAATTAAGCTCATTTCTCTTACGTCGTTTCTTTTGTTGTAATGTTAGTCTAATCACTACATAGTATAAAACAAAATCGCCTCCCTTCCGTCTGTCCCTATGTATACATAGATCTTTAACACTACACAACGTATTTTGATGCGGTTTTTTAATAGATAGACTGATAAAAGAGGAAGGTTTATAATAAGATCTTATTAACGCGGACGGAGCCGAGGGCAAAAGCTAGTATTTTAATAATTATTACACTACATTATAATCAAGATCGATCAAGAGAAATTATGAGGTTTCTTAACTTTCTTAAATTACAAAAAGGATAATAATAAAATTAGAGGCCTATGCTGCTCTGCAGCATTGTGTTGATAAGATAATAAAACAATTTACACTGGATTATGTTGAGTAATAGTAATGTTGAAGATCAACGCATATTGAAATTAAGTTGAAAGTTCACACCTAACTCTTCCTAATAGCTCAAATGAAATAGGTCATTACAGTGAGTGGTCTTAGACATAACGAATAAGTAGAAAACGAAAGCAATTAAAACATAAAGAATATACAGATGGAAACATCGTTTGAGTATAACTTAGAAGATGCGTTGAATGCAGGCTGCTTTCAACCGGTCCATTTTTGGGGGAGGCCGATGTTCAGCAGTGGACTTCACGTGGCTGATGATGATAACTTAAAAGTGTGAAACTAAGGCGATTTACAACGCCCCAATTAAAATAAAATAAAGCTAACCAGTCGGGTAGAACGGGCAGATTCATAATAGACTTTGTTTTTATAGATCTTGTAATATACGACTATATTTATATGCAACACAAACACGGGGTACGGTAGCGTGGGGGTCCGTGAGGAACGACTGATAGCCTCATGCTCGTAGCTTGAATAAATTTCCAGAGGGGAGTGTTTTCTTATAAAATATATTATGTAGGTTTGCTACTATAACATATACGAGTCAGTAGGCTTAGAATACTCGTAAGACGATTTCGTTTAATTTTGATGTTTTTGATTGATCGAGAGACCAATACGTCGGTCACGTATTAAGCTGTGATTCCGCAGAACGGGGCAGACGGCAACAGCATGTGCCGCGACGGCAGACGGCACTATTAGGCAGTATTAAATAGTATTGAACCGATTTCGCACACGACGGCAAATGACGCCCGGCAGGACGTCACTAGCCGCGATTAATATTTTTCTTTATTATAAGAACAGTGAAAAAAATGAACAGATTAAAAAAGTTTCACTTCACGCTCACTTTTTATTATTATTTTTGACTAGGTATGGTTCAAGTGTGAGTCATTAGGTGTTTTTGCAGTAATCGTTATTAACGATGTCAGCACTCTGATATTAATGTCTTAGCATGTTATATACAATGTTTTTATAAAAGTATATTTTGCAACATGTCAAAAATCAAGAGCAGAGTGGAGGGTGGCAACCTTAATTCGAGACGTCTTTCTTACTCACTGCTTTTATTATTCAACAAGATAAACGCGTTAAATCAAAGTGGTGCATGCACAGAGGCGGTGCTTGTTTACGCAATTTCGCGCACACATGTTCTATATTTCTTTGTGTTTCCCAAGTTGGTTATTAGACACACTTGAGAGACTATGTTTTACCAAATCTACATATACAGTTTATATGAGGTTATACGAGTAAATTAATTTAAAATGTTATTACACGCATAAATGTTCACTTTTACGCATTATGAACCACAAAATACGAAAGCTGTAGATAAGACCTTAGACCAGTCTCAAGTCTACACTCGATCATGTTAGAAATCGTACCACCGTACCAATATACCAGCCCTGTATTGTATACTGACCACTGCTGACCTCGGGACTCTACAACTGAGGGACAGAAGTCGCATACAAGTGACGAAAGAGCCCATTTGAAGAGGCTCCTGAGACTCCGAAGTAACATGCTCTCTGGTTATGTGCCGCTTGTGTTATCATGACTTTCATCAAAAGCGACATGGCAGAAGGTTCGATGAGCTAACTGAACCGCTTGCGAGCAATCCGCAAGCACAGAGAGCGCGCATTATGAGAGTCTTGTGATTCATAGTTGTGGTAAAGCGACAATTACAATTATAATTGCGTCAACAGCACCCGTGCGGCAAGCGTGCATAGGTTTAACGGGTAAGAACCCGTTAAAGACTCGAAAATATACTTGTGCACACCCAGCTCTGTATAGGTGTATATAAATTTATCTTCATCTAAGCATAAGTTAATTTGTGATGGTTTGGTACTTTTATGGATGACGCGTTTATGGATTGAAACATTTGTACACAACATGGTTACTATAAATTACAATGTAAAATTCGTTTCCATCGAAATTTATGTGATTTGAACACATACTCACGCATTTTACCCCCGAAGGCGTAGGCGGAGGCGCAACTAGTGCAACCACTACTCACCGTGCGTATTCCGTCTCATGATATGATAGGCGGCGAGCCTGTCGCCATATCAGTCCCAAATTCTAGACTCCAGGCTGATCCTGATTAGACAAACCCATATATTTCCAGACCCGAGGATCGAACCCGCGACCTCAGCATTCAGTCGTACCGTAATACAACTACGCCACCAAGACAGTAACTTCAACATTATTTTCATTTTGTACATAATGTCACGATTATTGAAAATAGTGGTGGCATTATGTACCACATGTAACATGTACCACTAAATTATTTACCGCATGCGATGCAAGCGATATATTCTTTTACATCAACTATTTGCTTTTTTGGCACTTGTTACGTTAAAAGTTTATCATAAGAATATATTTTGCAGGCGTAGAACATAATTTTACTTGCAAAAATAGGTCATTTAAAGGAACATCAGTCAGGTACTGCAATTTTAACCTTGATCCAATAAATCTTGACTCGTCAAGCCCCGCTACCGTCGAAGGCGCCCGAGTATATAGGGTTTCCCTATACATCTATATTTATGTGAGCGGGTTTGACGGGTTAAAATTGCTGTATGTCCTGAAAAACCACGTATAATCTAATGTTTTATTATGTCAGATATCTTTAAGAAGTATATATAATACAGAAGTGGATTTGTAAAATTAAAACTGTAGATACGTAACGGTAGATAAGCAGAGAAAATACGTTTTGTTATTTGTAAAAATATGCACAAGTTTTTATATAAATAAGCAATGTATGTGTTGTAAGTAATTATTGAAACACGTGTTTCCGATTTCCTGCATTTGTTTTGAATATGTTGTGCTTATCACTATCCTTGTTTATATCCCACATAGTCATAATTTTTTAAATAATGGTATCGTGATAATATATTTATCCTATCTCGTCTTGTGTATATTTATATCTATACTAATATTATAAAGCTGAAGAGTTTGTTTGTTTGTTTGAACGCGCTAATCTCAGGGACTACTGGTTCGAATTGAAAAATTCTTTTTGTGTTGAATAGAACTTTTATCGAGGAAGGCTTTAGGCTATATAACATCACGATGCAACTATTAAGAGCGAAGAAATAATGGAAAATGTAAAAAAAACGGGGAAAATTATTCATCCTTGAGGGCTTCCATTGCGTGCGCTGCGAAAACGGTCCAAGATACCAATATATGTATGAAAGAATTATTCCTCTTGAAATGATCTAAAAAAATGTCCGCGACAGTATATGTCTATCTTTTAAGATTAACTCTCTAGAACCGTTTTTATGGTAATCAAATTTGGTCAAAATTAATGCATTATTTGTTAAGAGTTGTATCAACGTCATAATATTAATCTTTATCCAAATAAATGTGTTGGATAGAGAGATTCAATGGGAAGGTTTTTATGTATGTACTTTTAGCCCGGAAAAACTTATTAACGCGGGCGAGGCCGTGGGCAAAAGCTAGTTAATAATAAAATCTTAGGTTTTTCGACTCTGTAAATACTTTCTCATCAAATAAAATGCAATTGACTCCACCACGTACCACAATATTACAGATTTTTTGTATACATGCAGTATCACGATGGAGTGTTCAATTGAACCAGGTCGATAGAGGACCTCAACGTGCATCGAATTAACCATATATTATGTTGCCCGAAATTTGATAGGTATTTATATTTAGATTTTGTAATTTTTTTATGAAAGTCGACTTTATCACTTTACATTGTGCTTCAGTTAATAGATGGCCTTTTGAATAAAAAGAATAGTTACAATCGGTGTTTTATACATTAGATATAAACGATAGTCCTTACGAACATGAACGAACTTCAAAATTTTCAACCAAATTTAAAGGGCTCGGGAATAAAAATTTCACTCATGTTTTTTTCTACAACCTTTTTTAAAAACTGCCTGCATTCATGGAAAATTACTCTTCCAAATTTTGTTACCGCAGTAGTAGGACAACGTGCCTAAAATAGTATTCGCATCGACTAAGAACGAAAATGGAAAGTTTTTCTTTTTACCTCAAATCCCTTAAGTTCACAAATAATATGATTTTAATAAGCTTACTCTGTGTTAGATGACAGATTATAATATTTACCAAAAAAAATACACAATAAATGACATAAAACTGATAAATTCAACAATTTTAGATAACTCGTCGTTAAATATTCGTGTGAACGTTGAATAATATTAATGTACAATCATATTATGATTGTACATGAGTAAGTTTTAAAATAGTCGAGGCAGCGTCCGGTTTTTGTGTATTCAAAACGACAGTTTGAGCGATATCTGTGTCAAGGTGCGGATCGGCTCTTGCGTAAACGGTTTTTTAATACTACGCCCGGTTGCGAGGTAATTAATTCGATTCGGAATGTCGCAACCTGCGATACTCGTGGTTTTCGTGTATTTGAAGCATTATTTGTAATTTTTTGTAAATGTGGTTGGGTTTATGAAATAAATATAAATTACAGTTGCAATATCTATTTACCGACAGTTATATTTCTAGAAGCACAAATCAACCAAAGCAGTAATTAAAAAAAAAATCTTATCAGTGAATATTACACATTTTTATGCCTATAAATAGATATGAAAAAGTCCGCTAAATATGTATAATTTATTGTATTCAAGCTTTATAGTTCATTTTAGACTAAATAAAATGAAATTTAAAAAATATTATATGAATCGTAAATCAAGTGCTTATTTAATATTAACTTATTTAATAAAATTTCTTATCGTTAATAATAATTGCTAAAATCTCCACTATTATTTTTTGTGTCCATTCGTTATCATAATTTTAGAAAATATAAACAGCCACCAACAATGTCTCCTTAAGAGCCCGATGGCCCTGCTCTCGATAGCTCTCCTTAGATGGCTCAGCAGCAGACTAGGTCGAGGAGAACCACTGCGATGTCAGTGTCATAACACGATTCGCTAAGCGAACTTAAATAAGATTTAAAGTCCATTGCTGGTTTTCTAGTACTTACCGCAATGCGTATAAAAAATAGAATCAGCAAAGTATGATCGTTTAACGCAAATAAATGTTTCTGTAAGCAAATGTCACACATAGATGGTGGTAGGCACGTTGTGTGGTCAAACGTATATTGCATAAATGTATTTGTTCACAATCCACTGTTTACGTCGATGGCCTTACCCCTCAAGGTGGCCGAAAATAACACACTACGAAAAACCAAATCAATTAAGACCTTTAAAAAAAAATCTAGGTAGGTACCTATACCGAGTGGCTTTATGAGATAGGGCAGTAAGAGCACCTACTATAACCGCTGTAGCCACAGCAAAACTTTCTTGGGAAACGATTTATCAATTTTGAAGATATTATGACCTGCATTCATATATTTTGAAAAAAAAAATAGTCGGCAAGAAAATTGACTATTAATGTTAAAACTTTTTGGTGCCAATCAATGTTGTTACGCATACTCACGCTTTTAATCCCCAAGGTGTAGACAGAGGCGCAACTAGTGCACCCACTTTTCGCCGTGCATATTCCGTCCCATGACGTGTTGGGGGCGAGCCTATCGCCATATCGGGCACAAATTCCAGACTCCGTGATGATACTGATTAAAAAAAACAATATTAATTTGGTCGACCCGTAGATCCAACCCGAAATCTCAGCCTTGCAGTCGTACTGTAATACAACTACGTCACTTAGGCAGTCGATCCTGTTGTTATATCGCACTATCAAATAGGCAACAACAAACATACAACAAAGCTATATTGAAAATATGAACATAGAGTATCCTGAACCAGAGTCCTTAAAAACTTCTGGGCTGGTATATGGGAAAAACCAGAACAACACAACACGGAGGCCGAATGGATAGAGGTAGAGACGATAAACAACGACAGATATACAGAAATGTATTTTCAACAAATTCCTTTAGACACATTTAGTAAAGTACTACACAACCTACTTAATTGGGAAGCACCAGGTTCCGATTACATACACAGTTACTGGTATAAAAAATTTACCTACATACATGCCTATTTATATAACAACTATATTAGTGATTTCATACACGAACCCAGTACATTACCATCATACATTACTGAAGGCACCACTTTTATGATACCTAAAGACTCACAAGATCCCACCAACCCTGCAAAATACAGACCAATTACGTGCTTGCAAACCATTTATAAGATTATCACATCGTGTATATCCGAATTAATTTACAAACACATAGACGCTAATGGTATGTTGGCAAAACCACAAAAAGGGTGCCGAAAAATGTCTCAAGGTTCTAAAGAGCAACTAACAATAGATTCTGTAATACTTAAACAAGTCCAGAAAACTAAAGGAAACCTTTTTACAATGTACACTGATTATAAAAAAGCGTACGATTCTGATCCCCATTCATGGCTCCTCCAATCTCTTGAAATTTATAGAATTCACCCGACACTTATAATATTCCTCGACACATTGATGAAAAAATGGACAACCCGCCTACGACTCACTACACCTACCGAGACAATAGAAACCGACCCGATCAAAATACAACGTGTTATATTTCAAGGAGACTCTCTTAGTCCACTCTAGTTCTGCCTAGCGCTGAATCGTCTCTCGAACATTTTAAACTCAACTAGTTTTGGCTACAATCTGAAATAAAAGGAAACTGAGAGTATGACTGATAGCTCATCGAACACACACAAATTAAACCATTTACTCTACATGGACGATATCAAACTCTAGGCTGAAGATGAAGATCAACTCTACAAGCTAGCTACGCTAACAGAACAGTTTAGCGACGATATAAAAATGGAGTTTAAAACAGGTAATATTTATCAACACCAATACACATTAGCAACTGGTGAGAAAATAGAACCACTTTACGAACAGGAGACCTACAAATACCTTGGATACAACCAATCACGACAAATGCACTACAAAGAAATTAAAAATACGCTAACACAAGAATTCCGCCATCGACTTAATGTTATACTGAAAACGCATCTTAACTGACAAGACTGTGCATTACAATAGGCCCGATATCACACTTGTTGATAAAAAGAATAAATCCGCGCTTCTCACTGACATAGCCATACCTAATACTTACAATCTGCAAAACACAATAACCGAAAAACTTACAAAGTACACGGACTTAAAAGATGAAATATCACGAATGTGGCATTTACAAAAAGTACCTATAGTCCCTATAGTTTTATCCACCACTGGAATTATCCCACCCAAAACAGTTAGCACACTCCTTATCAATTTTAGAGTTACCACCACAGACTTATATACAACTGCAAAAGGCAGTGATTTTAAATACCTGCAGAATTGTCAGAAAATTTTTGCAAACAGAATCTGCACTACCAACCCAAAATACTACGTCGAACTCTGAAACACCCAATCCAGTAACTACCAACACTCACTTGGCTTAGGCCCGTGAATGTTAGCACTTACCGGTCTTACGGACCGAGAAGTAAAAATATAAAATAATAATAATACCAGCCCTGTCTTATATACTGCCCACTGCTGACCACGGGCCTCCTCTACTACTGAGAGGGTTTTAGGCTTTAGTCCACCACGCTGGCCTAGTGCGGGTTGGGAGACCCTGTTGTTGAAGCTACGTTTTTCATGAATGGTTGATAATATTAATTTTGGGAAAGAAACACTGCATTTATTTTTTAGTTGTTTATTCTAATTAATCATCAGTCAAGCTCTTATGTGCACCGAAGTATTTTTTGCGACAAAACTAAATCAAAAAATCATTACCTCAAAATGTAGGTAGTCAAAGCATTTTTGTGTTGAAATATTTATTTCTGTGTTCACAGTTTCAACCTAACCCAACCAATCTGAGAATTACTGACAACTTTTAACACACAGTGTGTTTATATTTTAGTTTAGTTTCGGGCTTCAACCATTGACTTTTGAGTTGGTAAATCTTAAGTCGAGAGTAGGCAACTCATTGTAAGCATCAATTCTGTCGATTAGCAACAAAAAAGATTTTCCATAAATTGCCCATTTTCTTGCAGACTGTATATTTTCAAAATCTGTGAATAGATATTAATGTCTTCAAAATGATGTACAGTCTCCTAAGAAGTTAAAGTACCCTTACTCCCCATCTCAGAAATATAGTTTCAAAGAATGTTTTTATACATTTTGTATTTAACCAACATAACTATTTTGTATCGAAATTTAGTATTATAACCGTTTTAGATAATATTAGTTATATTACAAAATCTTGCATTCCACTAGGTGTCTGACTTTTCTCAATTAACAAGGCTAATAAATCTACACACTTTTCACTAGGGTGTTAAGATGGGTATTATATCGATCTTATCGAGTAGTCGGAAGCGACCGTGTCGGCCGTAATATAATTAGATAGGTCCTTGGCAATATTCTTCCCATAATTTTTCATAATGTAACTCAGCAAACTTGGTTGTTATTATGTTTCATTAATTTCCCTATATATGTATTATCCCTGGAGATATTGTCTTATTTTCTTTTAATGTTTGTAATTAGCTTACGAAACCGCATACCTCTAAAAATATCAAGGTTGGAACTTGGAGAACATGTTTTTGCTTTGGATTGGTAACCTGCTCAACTAATGCCATGTAGCAAGCGTTAGCTGCTTTCATTTGTATACAGATCTTTATGTAGTGTACCTATTAACGTAATATTATTAGGGCATTCCTACCTCATTCTTATCCACTACGCAACTTCTAATACGAGTTACCATTGTCTGCGAGTCCTACGACACTAATTGTTTGACAAATCGCACGCCCAGATCAATACTGAATTATCTCGAAAAAATCTGTGAATCGTGTTTATTGTTTTGTGTGGATCGGCAAATTTTGCCGATTTAAATGGTCAGCGTGTATTGTGTGGAATGAAATCTTTTGAATAGCGTGCAGTTCTCTGTCATTCGCCTTAGCTGGGACCTTATGAAGAGCACATTCCAAACAGGTGGCTACAAATTTCTTAGTAAACCACCACATTTTAGGAAACAAATAATATGAACGTCGGAGGTGCAGGGTCTTTTCGAAACCGAAATATCCTACGTCATCGTGATTGCCATTGTGTAACTGCTATCGAACTTTTAAGTACGACCTAGCGTGTTGTAAGTTGTATTCTCATCAATAACTCGAAATACTCTGCCATTCTTTAATTTATAGTCTTTCTGTATATTTGAAATCTTGACAGAAGGAGGGTTATTCTAAAACCTCTTTTATGCGTCGTATTTCGGTATCTCCAGACTTTACAGTTGGGATCCAATCCTCAACGTCGACTGATAAATAATACATCTAAGGTATGCGTTACTTGTTTATCAGCGTCAAAAACGGGATTTCTACTCAATGCATCCACATGCGCCATTTTGTTACCAGCTCTGTATTTAACTACACAATAGTATTCTAGAAATTGTATCCACATCTCGAGATGCGCGGAACAAGATCTCTTAGTAAAAGTTGAACGCAGCGCGTTACAATCTTTGACAATTGTGAACTTAACGCCAAGTATATATATACTCTAAATGTATTAACTTACTACTGCTAGAGTCTCAAGTTCGAAAAAATAAAATTTTTGCTCATCGCTGGTCATTATTTTGTTGACTGTAATACGGCATAGGACTATAAGGGATTCTGCCAGTACGCTGCAGCAAAATTCCTCCCAAACCCAATTTTCTAGCATCCGTATGCAATTGCGTTTCTCCCGTGTGGTCATACAACGAAAGTGCCGATCGTTCGATTAGATGACGTTTTAATGTCTCAAAAGCAGTTTACTCTATTGAACCCCATTGCCACGCGGCATCCTTTCTCAGGAGGGCAGTCGAGGGCCGCGCTATCAACGCAAATTCCTTACACGAGTCTCCTGAAAAAACTTGCAAGACCGAGAACTACCTCCACGATCGCGGTCCGGTCCGCGATCGGTTTGAAGCCATTTGTTCGTAGTAAGAAAAGAATTCCTTCTTATTGGTTTAGGTATTTAACTTAATGTAGACAAACCATAAAAAAGGTATTTTACCAGTCCATTTCTCTTTACAAAATACTCCATTCCGAAATAAACGTCTTCATAACTTACACAAAACTTAGCACTGTTATTACCGTTTATTAAAGTTGTTTGGTTAATATAAAGTTATAGTTATTTAGTCATAAGCGCGAACATAATTCATTAACATAAATTACAACACTTTTATAACATATCTCAACCAGTCGACTTTAAAAGAGCTAATACGAGAGGCACGCCAAACATTTTTCTAATGGATCGTAATTCGTAATAGACCTTACAAAATTTAAGAGTACGACTGTCTCGTAGCACGCATTTAAAACTGACCGCCATTCAACTTAGTTGGTTAACTAACCAATTATCGATACACTTCCGAATTGTAGAAATTTGTTTGTTAATCATATTTTTTGCTTTGTTTCTGATAATTAGTTTTTGTTAGTTATTTGTTTTGTTTCTAAAGTGAATTTAATATTTTTAAGTATATGTTGTACGCCGTAGTTTCAGACACAAAAGTCTTCGTAAATACTTTCTTAAGAAAATGTTGACTACCTGAGGATCATATGTCATTTTTTTTTTTACATTTAGTTAAATACCTAAACCGATGGAGTATAGTAATTGTACATTCCTTTTCCAAATACGTAAACCACGCACTGGCACGTAGTACCAAAATTAAAGCAAGTGTTAAGGTGTTCAAAACATTTTTAGTTATTTCGGAACTCCAAATAGGTTGATAGCGGATAGAGGAACTAGTTTCACAAGTAAGAAATTTAAAAGAGTTCATATACAAGTTAGGTATAGAAAATATATATAAGTCGTGCGATACAATCGCACTATTTTATCCGCTCTTAGTACAATGAACAACAGGAAAAATCTCGCAAAATGGGACCACACTACGTTCAGAATATACAATCATCAATTCTTCTATACACGAAGTGATTAGAAAAACACCTAACGAATTATCATTTGGCAAGAAAATAGCTAATCCATCACAAAGTAACTTATAGAATAACATTATCGACGATATCGGAGTTGGTGGTATAGACGAAAAATTAAACAAAATCAAGAAATTGGACTAGGAAATTGAAAGTTCCCGATTAATTCATTGAACCACCCCGTGCTGTTAGTTTCAGCAGTCGTAAAATTACAATATACTTCACTTCGTTTTGGCTTTGCTTTGACTCTATAGTATTATTATTGTCGTCCACAATAATGGCGTAATTATAAGATATAAATCTCAATATAATTATTATTTTATCACCGTTACTGCATTTTACACTATTAATTTATATCGCTTATAATATTCTGTAGCCCTATCACGAATTTTCGTATAGTATTCGTATCGAGTAGGCTAATATATTTATTATTCGTTAGTCGATACTATACGACAAATAAAAATTGAATCAAAATCTCTAATCGATTTTTTGTGTCCGGGGTTATTTAAATTTTGATTTAACTTTTATTTCAAACTTTTTAGGCTACTTTTTTTCTCTATCATGGGGTCTTGATAATAAACTATCTAACATCTACTCGTTGAGTCCATCCTTATGAGCCTAAACACGTTATATCTGCTATAGGTTCCTAAGGAGTTGGATATTCCGCAGACTACTTGATGCTGCAGCATCAGCTCGTGTTGAAAAATATTGCCGAAGTCACAGTACACCAAATTAAAAACTGAGAGTACACCAAATTAAGAAATGAGCTGATAATCTTCAATCGCCTGGACAGATCTTTACAAATTATAGCTAAAAACCATCGCGATCATATCCGCTTTCAAACAAAAAAATGCGTCAAAATCGGTCCATACGTTTGAGAGCTACGATGCCACAGACAGACATACAGATACACACACTAAACTTATAACTCCCCTCGTTTTTGTTGGGGGTTAAAAAGAGACCCGTGCAGGCATTTTCCGTACAGTTTCGTACATTTCGTACATATTCCGTACAGTGGTTACACGATTTACTATTAGAAGTGTAGGTACACGCGCGCAATGATCACGCTGTCGTATTTTAGTTCCAAATACGCTCACCGGGCCCTATTCCAATTTCCATACAAAATTAACTTAAACGAAACTTTAAACTCAATTAAAGGTAGAATAAAAAAAATCGTCACGCTTTAAAGTTTGAACAGCTTGTCAAATCACTGTATCATGTGCTGCACCTTGGCACAAGAACATTGCAGTATTATGCACTATTCTTGCTAGGGGTATTGACTTTCGATATAAAAAAACCTCAGTATTCATTTTGTTTATGTACGAAGCACTATAATATAACAATGAAGTACCTAACATCTTTGTTAACAAAGATTTTACTAGGAAATATATATATATTGATATTTTTTTACGTTTCATTTCGACTGTTGGAAAATCACGGTAATGGATAGTGCGTTTCTATGCAGAAGTGAAGTGAATATAAAAAAGTATAAGAGATATAATGCGAACGTGCCGCCTACAGTTGGCTTGTTGTAGAATTCCGACTGGGCCCTCGGACATTACATATACAATATATACATTTACGTGACGAGTAGAATTTACACAGCAGTTTTGAGCCGTTGTGCATTCACAGTTGTTTCATGTGTGATATTGACAGAGGCATAATTATGTTTTTTATAAAAATAATCATTTCCTGAGCCAATTTATTTCATTGCTTTGTTATAAAAAGCAGTTGTGTTGTAGCGCTGTAAAAAAAAAAACAACGGTGCGTGTAGGTACTTATGTACGCGCGTGAGAAGTTACACTTCTTTGGCATCATTAAAAAATAGTTTTTAATTGCATGCAAATATAAATAATTACAATAAAATGATAAAAGTAGGTACTGGAAAAGGATAGTCAACCCAATCAATAAAGTTCAGTTTCAATTTAGTAAATTAGAGAAATTATTATTCTCTAAAATTTATTGAATAATAAATGTAATATGACAAAATTTGTACTAAATATTATCTTAATTTTAAATATTTATTATTGATTATTAAATATTTTAAAAGTAAATTAATAAATTCAAAAATTGAATTAAGTTTATTCATGCTTTAAATATTTATTATTTTCTTAAATTAATATTCACTTTTCATTTTTATCAAAAAATTTGCATTAAACAGCTTCAACGTTTTTCGTTATAGTGATGCGCGCGCATCTTAAAATTTCACTCATAATTTTTTCATAACGCGCCTATAGAAGTATAACTTCAAAAACAAAGTTTATACATTAATATCTATCACGTAGTATATAAAACAAAGTCGCTTCCCGCCGCGCTGTCTTTCTGTGCCTAGATGTATGCTTAGATCTAATCTAATCTCACTACGCAACATATTTTAATGCCCTTTTTTTATAGAGTAATTCAAGAAGAAGGTTTATTTGTACTTTTATCCCATAACTAAAAATAAACTTATTAATTATGATAAACTTATTGTCGCTGGTGCCGCCGGTCACCCGGCTGGAATTGACTTTTATACTGGAAAAACTCTTTAATGCGGGCGAAGCCGCGGGCAATAGCTAGTACTTAATATTATATAAAACTGAATACATATACATACATATACACTCACGCCTGTTATCCTCGAAGGGGTATGCAGAGGCGCAACTAGTGCACCCACTTTTCGCCATTATACCGTCCCATGATGTGATAGGGGGCGAGCCTATCGCCATATCGGGCACAAATTCCAGACTCCGGGCTGATACTGAATAGAAAAACTCAATATCACTTTGCCCGACCCGGGGATCGAACCCGAGATCTCAGCTTTGCAGTCGTACTGTAATACAACCACGCCACCGATGCAGTCTAATAAAACTGAACATGACATAAAATAATCTATATTATATGAAACTGAGGAATTTGGTTGTTTGTTTGAACGCGCTAATCTCAGGAACTACTGAACCGATTTAGAAAATTCTTTCACTAATAGGCAGTTACATTACTCCTGAGTGCTACAGACTATTCATCCCGGGATTTGATTTAATCCCCGAAAAACTTCATGTGGTGGGAGCCGCGAGCAATACTAGTATACTTAATTCGGTTAATTACTCTTTTCGAACATACTTGTAAGACTAGTCTTGGGGGCAGTTAGCTTGTTTGTTAGAAAGCAAGGATCGATACGCGCAAGACTTTGACCTGAAATTGTTATAAAAATAACATAATAAGTGGATGTCGTAATAAAATTATCGATTGACGGACTACAGCATGTTTTGAATAACGGAATGATTTTCACGATTTTTTGCACATTGCACATAAATTAATATAGCCCGTTTAGCTTACTGACAGTGGAGTTTTATAAAAATATCGTTCATGCTATTTTTCAGACACTTTCCACGAAAAATAATTTTTCTTTCTTACGTATCTCTTAATATCTTTTTTATTATATGTTTTATCCTGGGATTGTAAAGCTGCCAAAATATTCCCGCCCTGACTTAGCGCATAGATGGGACCATGATGTACAAGAAACAGCCAAAATGGCAGGTTTTCAACATGTGCGGATGGTACAGACTACAGAGATCGCTAGCCAGTAGAGTAAAAAGTATTAAAAATCAAATCTCGTAATCGATATTAAAATTAAATACATTATATTAGTGTTTACATTTTCTACTGGTTTGCTTACTGCAAAATTCTAAATGTGAAACTCACACTGCACACGTACCGTCCAAGTCCTGAATTAACACAAGACTCTATTTCTTTTTATTTTGGAGTCAATATAATGTGCAATTTGTGTGAATATAGTTTAGTAACCAAAGTCACCGACATAGCTCAGGGTATTAGCAAGCTAAAGTGGCGTTGGGCAGGGCATATAGCTCGTAGAACTGACAACAGATGGGATAGAAAAATTCTCGAGTGGAGGCCACGTACTGCAAGCGCAGCGTGGGACGTCCTCCTGCAAGGTGGACAGCCGACCTTGTAAATGTCGCAGGGACCCGCAGGACACAGGCTGCTTCTGACAGGTTGGTCCGGGAATCTTTGGGGAGTCTATGTTCAGCAGTGGACTCCTAAAGGCTGAAGAAGAAGTAGTGCATTTAACTTTTGTGAATTTCTCAAAGTTTCAAGACAAAAAGATATCGATTCTGAGAAGGACCGCAACAGCGGTACGCGCAGGGGCGGTTGCGGACGACAATTTAGACGTGAGTCGGAGGAAGCCCGCAGCCGTCCCTAATGCGCCGAAGATGGCCATAATAAAAAAAAAAAGATAGTCAACACAGCATCTGTTATTATAAATACACTAGCTTTTGCCCGCGGCTCCGCCCGCATTAAAAAGTTTTTCCGGGATAAAAGTCCCGGTTTATATTTTCCCGGGATAAAAAGTAGCCTATGTGTTAATCCAGGACATGATCTACCCGTGTGCCAAATTTCATCGAAATCCGTTCAGTAGTTTTTGCGTGAAAGAGGAACAAACATCCTTACATCCATACATCCATACATTCTTACAAACTTTCGCCTTTACAATATTAGTAGGATTCATTTTTTACATGTTCCTGTTACTCATTAGTAACTAGTAATGAGTTAGAGTAGGTACTAAAGAGTGCAACTGCACTTCTTAGTTTTATTACCAATTTTGTGTAATGAAATTAATGAAACACCAGTGATTGTTTTTAGTAACTTCCTTGGTTGTCATACATTTTATTAACTTACTAGGTATCTAATGTGAGAGTTCAATTGGAAGTTTTGAATTATCATTCCTTAACATGATAAATTAAATCGGCTGGCCACATCAACAATTTTACTCTGAATATAAAATTACAGGTCAAGTTCGGCACAACATTCATCTCTCAACCGGAAATGTTATTTTTAATGATTATTGCGTTTCAAGCACATGGTGAGAATAAATATTAAGTATCGTTGATCAGTTTAATTCACATTATTCATTGTTTAAGTTCTCCTATATTTGCCTTTTCCCCTTTACAGGTCTTCATTCTCTTTATTTTCTAGTTCGTACACATATCGACCTCCAAAAAGCGTCAATGCTGAGCAGAGTTTTAGATAGATTTTAGTTGTGATAACTATCCGGCTAGATTGTAAATACGTCGTCCACTTAAGCTTTTGTACAGGGCTTGTCTTACCATGTGATGGTGATTTATTTGCTCAAGGGAAACTGAAAAAATTAAACTTTTTGGAATACATCATGTACCACAATAACTATTTATACGTAGTATTTTAAACGCAACACAAGAATAAGTATATAGGAATTGGACAACGCCTCAGACATCCAAAAATAATATACTAAGTATTTTATTTTCCATACTTAAAATACCTACTGGATATCTACTTTTCTCGCAACTAAACCCACAGGAAAGTCCTTTGCCCTATATTAAAGTCTCACTGTGCACATTTTTTTCATGCCCGTCTTCATTCTTATTGTTTTTAAATTCTACGCTATAACATATTAAAAATGAGGGTTATGACGACTTACCACTTATAGTACTTATTGCTGCGGCTGCAGGTAGGTATAAAAGAAACTACACATAACACAATCAGACATAAGAATTTAATTAACATTCAATGGGAAGTGTATTTTGATGTATTCGCATGTGCTTTCTATAAGGCTGCCTCGTCATCATAAACCTATGAAGATCCATAAACGTATGGCATTTGGCACCGTTAGCTGGCTATACGGAAGAAATTATACATCCATGTAGCTAAAAGTACTATAAAAATATCCACTTATATGAATAGTTTGCATTTGACTAATGTTGCTATGTGATTGATGGTGGCGAGGCTTTCTTGGACCTCGTGGTGAATACTTTGTAGTTCAAACATGATTTCAACTAGTGAAAGACACTCCTTTTCAAGATAGTTGGTTAAACTCAAACTCGACTTGCCGGAATCAATGGCAAATTGCACACCCTGTGTTACGTACAAAATACTATCGTATTAAATATAACTACTACCTACACACTGGCACTTCTTTTTCATATTGTACATTATTTTATATTCTACGCCAAAGGCATTCCAATGTAATTTAAATCTGTCTGCGTCTGTGGCGTCTCTCACTCTCTCTCTCTCTCTTTTTAAGTCCATAATAATTTATAATCAGAAATTGAGTGAGACCTCCCGGGTCGCAGCTGTCGGCTACTTGTAACCATTGCTGTACCCTGGACAACCTTGTATTTATTTGATGTATTATGTCAGGTAATTTCATTGAAAATAAGTTAAAGGCTTTTTAGGATTTTTTTTATACATATTGCTAATGACTAGGTGTGACTTTGTTGGAGTATAGATATGTCTCTTAGACAGGCATAATACGTCGATAATGTTATGGCAGAAGTTGTGCATCCTTTATAGTCATTTGCCATAATACTATCAGGCTTAAATTGAATTTCTATTTCTCCATACGTATTTAAGCTGGGTTAGGAGAATTATTTATATTGTGGAGTTTGCGCAAAGTAAGTTTAAAATTGAAAAAGTGCCCGAAAGTCTCGCCCCCACATGGGATGGAATACACAAGGCGAAAAGTGGGTGCACTAGTTGCGCCTCTGCCTACACCTTCGGGGGTAAAAGGCATGAGTATTCGTGTGCGTAAGTATGAAATTGAAAATGTTGTAATTTATACTATAGCTTTAATTTGACGAGTTAATTAAACAATTCGTACACATCACAGGCGTGATTTGTGCGAGCTCTACGCAGTAACAGCTTATCTTTAGTTTCTAGGTGTAACGTCATAGCTGCTCACGCCGACTACAATGGCGTCTGACCTTCGCCTACTTATTCGCTCATTCGGATCTGGCTACTCGGCGAATCTTTTCAAAACATATATACCTGTCTCTTTCGCTCACTTACAACTATTACATGGTGGATTACGAAATCTGCGATGCCACGTTAGGAGTGGAATACATAGCGCACCGGTCAGACTAACACTTTAACTAAAAGTTTTATGTTTAATATTTATTTATAATAGTAAATTTTCTTCATCGTGGCCTCGTGTCAAAATGCTTGTTAAAATAACCGACTGTGCAAACTATTACGTTGATAAAGAAGACGACATATTTAAAATTAAAAGTATTGTTTAGTAAAAACCTTCATTACCCGCGACACACTTTTGTACAGAGTGGAGACCTCATCATTCATACATCATTTAAAATGTTTCAAATAACAGTAAATACGTAAACAAGTATGTGGTTCACCTAATAATAAGTGGTATCCATGCCCATGCGAATTTTTAGGAAACACAAGGATGCGATTTTAGAAAAGGGCGAGGCTCTGTTGTACTCTGTGAATGAAACAACCCGGCCTAATTCTCGTTTTCGGGCATACTACATCAAACAGCAAATCGTTGATGGATGGCCACTACTAAATCCCATCTCTAATAGACGGCCAATCTATACTGTGCCAAGACCTTTATACCGTTCAGAACTGCTTTTATAGCCGATGCGTCATAACCAAGATGCTTTAGACATCCCTACAACATCACAAAATCTAATCTTCGGCCACTATCAGAAATTGGTGGAATAATAATTAATATGCCTTTAATTTCAAAGGATTGGCGTTGTTAAATTGGCATTCCTAGTCTGGTTAGCGATTAGATAAGTACATCCTGCAAAATTTGTAAAGGACTGTATTTGTATTTTTTTACCCGTTAAGCAGAATATGTTGTTTGATACAAGTTTCACAAGCTAATCATTAGTGTATCACATAAAGTTGTGAGTTTTAAGACAGCAAGCACATCTATCGCAACAAAATAGTATAATTAAATAATGATTACCGTCCGTGTTGTTGAAAATCTGACGCACCAACATATTAATTTATATTTTGTAAACATACGACCAAGTCTTTTCATTTCTATGTAATAAAAATAACACAATAAAACAGAGCTGTAACGTGTGACCTACATTCGTGATGTCAACTGCATTTCTGTTATCCTCTGTCCTGGTTTTTATAAACTTGACCTAGTTGTTGCAATATATTGATGTGTAAATTATATAAACAACCTACACAAACATACTATCAAGTAGTGGAGGCACTAGTACGCGTATGCGTTACGAGTTCTAGTGCATGCGACGTATTCAGGGTTTCATCAAGGGTAATGCGACTGCATAACGTAATGCTGGCACTGTGCGTTGAATTAAAAATAGATAACTACTCAAACAAAACATATCGACCATTAAATGTAAACTAATAATATTACCCTCATTTTAAACGGACAGATCTATTCTTAATGATCAGTGACTGCAATTCTCTTCTTATTGTGTTAACCTTTTATAATTTTGATGTTGCCAATTTAATTGGGATGTAAAAATAAATTATCATCATCATTACGCATAATATCAAATATATGTTTTCTCGACGAGTGTAGACATTTAAAGAAAATAAATACACATTATTTTTTTACATAGTAAGTATAGACATACCGAAAATCACACGTTTTTACTGATTATATTTATAATATTTTTATAAATATGAATATTTCATACTTGATATCACGTGAGCGCAAACACCAAACAGCGCGTGACGTCACGTCCCCTGAGACACTGACATTTGATAAAAACAGTGGGACTTGCGTGAACAGTTTGCTGTTCACTTAATAAAAATCGAAGATAATTATTGATCATGTGTCCCTTAAATATAATTTTACAGACATTGACTGACTCGATAGAAAAATGTTGTTTAGAGGGCCGTGACGTCATATGGACGCCATGACGGAACTTGCCGATTTAGTGCAAAATTTTCAAACGAAAAATATCTAATGGTATTTCAATATAAAATACAATTAATTTTTATTTATTAATTATTTTTTTTAGGTATAATAAATGTATACCAATAAAATAAAAATATTTCCAAAAAATCGTCTACACCCCTATTGAGAGCACAAGGGCGCGGCCTCAAACCCTCTGCTCTGGGGACCGAGGGAGGCGGCATGAATGCAATTCCCTCTGACCTACATCCCGATCTGATCTTGACCCGATTGCCGCGGTCGTCATACTTCATTGCGACTAAAACGTCGTAACTGCCATAATATTGTAGAAACTTACATACCTGACATACATATAATCATGTGTGCCTTTGACTAGGCTCTAATATAAAACTGTAATTTTTATTTAGAATGTTAAATATACAAGGTTATTTTTACATTGCGTTAATAAATGAAACCACGTACTCGTCTTTGCCGCTACTAACATAACGACAAAAATAATGTATGAAAAACTAATATTTTCACTAAAAATCTCAATAATACTTTCCATATTTTTCTATCATTTTGTAGTTAAGTGCTAAAATGGCGTGTATGTGTGTGTGTGTGTGTGTGTGTGTTTTTCTGATTGAAAGTGTTGCAGATGCGACAAATCATCTTAAAATACTAGTAGTGGCATCAGGGCGTGCAAATTTACTTGCTTTTTATTGATATTTATTTTGTTCCTAACTATTTTTTTTTATCTTACGTCTATGGTTAAAATAACTTAATGCAATATGTTATTTTCAAGGAGATAAGTATGTGGTTACATTTAGTAACGCAACGTTAAAATGATCCTGTATATATGCATAAATCCTTGAATGGATTGGGACGAAATATGACACACAGTTATAAAAATACTATATATGTTTCGTAACATAAAAACGTTATTTTCGTAGCTTTCCATACATAATAATTGATTGCTACAAGATTTTTCGAGTCCCCATGCCGTGAAATTCCGGAGATATGAAATTATTTCATACCAAAAAATTACAATTAAGTATTCAACGTCAACGATTTTTTTTCTTTGTTACATAAAGTTATATAAACACTGCCCATATAAAAAAAATATAGTTAAAAATTAAAAATCACACTTTATAGAAAATCCGACTTCTTTTTAGTTCAAAATATGAAACTGTCATCGGTCCTTTATGAGTATACCAAATTTCGATTTAATCCGACGTTTTGAAAGGGATTCAAATCACGTTTCAATCAAGTTTCCGTTACATAGATACGTCTGAAGCTAATAAAAGCGTGCTGAAAATGGTGAGTTCCCGATTTCAGGGCAGCATATTCGGTTTGTACATGGAGTTTTCCCAAAATGATGCACATACGCACAGAGTTTAAACAAACTGATTTGGTACTAATATAGTAGTCCTTCGTTTTATGTAAATTATAATGTAAATCTGCACTGATCAATAACGATAATATATACTGTGTGCCCGTAATGTGTGCAGCAGAAATATCTCTCGAGACCCATCACTTAACTCCCTGCTGTTTAAATCCCCCTGACCCAGTTCCTTTTAAACTTGGCCCATATTCGCAGCGGCCCCAGGCCCAGATGTTGCTCATTCCGATATAATAAAACGTGTTGAATATTTAACATGTAGACATTAACTTTAAAATGCAACAGGACAGTTATAAATCTATACTACCTAATTATAGAGAGACATGTTATTTAAAAATAGCCGTGCCCAAATTGTCCTCTATGTGGACTTAATTTTTTATATATATGTTTGCGTATACAGCTCTTGTATGATTGCGTTGGTTTACTCTAGCACGATTTTTTTATGACTTGCACCGACTGCATAGATTTATTTATTCATTGGAAATTAATATAATCACACAAATGGCAATGTATATAATATTGGTATTATTCAAATTTCCTTATAACCCACAAGCAAAGCACAAGCTATTTTTTTCCTTATAGTGGTTTTTGAAGTCTGTGCTATTTTTTGTTAAGAAGTTATTTTGGTATGAAATGTGTAAAAAGGTAACGGTTTGAGCATAAATAAATGTTTGTAAAATTTACTTTAGTTTAATTTTTAGGGTAATAGATGTGTTTTATTCATATCCAATTTAATTTTTTCAAAGTAATACGTTTTTTCTAAGCTGTCAAAATCTTTCGCGATAGGGTTTTCCCATGTTCGATTTTGTAAAATATTTTATATGTTACAGAAAATAATACGAAAAAGAAATTATTCTGTGAAATCAGCATCAAAATTGTTTTAAAAAACAAAGCAGTTATTCATATTTCAAATATTGTTGTGAGCAAAAGTGGGGATGTGGAGGAGATATCGCGTTATTTCTTTCGCACGCACGCAGCGTTGTGGCCGCGCCGGTGACTTTCCACTGAGAGTCTCCGGCCGTCACACACACACTGTGACGTCAATACGTCACAGTGTAATATTCCTATTATTTGACAACTACCCCTTCCAAATTACAAAGCTTTCTAACTTACTAATTATTGCCCCAATTTTGAAAAATATTTTTCCGTTAGATTTTGGATGATATACATTTTTGATAAATGTATTTAAAAAAAGTAGTCAATGAGTCTAGTCGTGTTGATTTAAGAGTCAGGATTAAATTAGTGTATTTTTACAAAATTATTTCAAAATTAGTACATAGCTATGACATACATTGTTATAATGAATGAAGAATGTGATTAATATTTATAACCTACTAGATTTTTATTTTGAGTAGATATCCTCACAAAATATCGTGCCGCAAAAAATGTGAATGGTCAAAATATCAATTCGTTAAAGCAACGTAAAATATAAATATTATTGCAAAGATCTAATAAATTTGTAAGAGAATGACAGCGTGGAGGCCAGTTTAAGTGGTTGCTTTCTTATGCAAATAACGACAAAAACAATTCATCCTTACTTTAAGAGGCCAAGTCTGAAACAATAGTAAAATTAAACAGTTAAGATTGAGTCTATTTAATTATTTCTTTCATGAGTACCCACTTAATAAGTCATGGAGCAGACCTTGACACAGTCTCGTAGTACCTGAGTGCAAGGGAAGTGCTACAAGGATGCTTATATATTTTATAAAGGAAATCTAAGCACCTCAATTGTTTCATGTAATCATGAGGTCTGATGGCCTGCGATCTATTCTTAGGGCAGTATCTTAACTAGCAATCGCTAGTTAAGATTCTAGTTAAGATTGTTTACCCGATAATTTATTTACGACATGCCCTTTATATTTGAAACGAATAAGATAATAATTGTGTATATGAATTTGTTTTTAATTTATGACACACATGACCGTCACTTCACCTAATAGAATGTCTCAGTTTCCCATTATTGTTGCTCACTCCTTAGATACAGAGATAAATAAAGTAGTAAAATATATTTATAACGTTTGAAGTAGGTACGTGTTACAAGTTCAGTGCAGTAAAGCTCTGTCTCAATAATTAATGCTATGTGGCAAGATATAGCGTACTGCGCGGTTATAATCTTTAGATGCAGACAGAAAGCACAAGTGTGAGCAGATGGACCTTAAGACCCAATTAAAAAGTCAATACTGAAATGACTGACTGCCTCGGTGGCGTAGTTGTATTACAGTACGACTGCAAAGCTGAGGTCTCGGGTTCGATCCCCGGGTCGGGCAAAGTGATATTGAGTTTTTCTATTCAGTATCAGCCCGGAGTCTGGAATTTGTGCCCGATATGGCGATAGGCTCGCCCCCTATCACATCATGGGACGGAATGTCGGCGAAAAGTGGGTGCACTAGTTGCGCCTCTGCCTACCCCTTCGGGGATAACAGCCGTGAGTGTATATGTATGTATGTAATACTGAAATCATAGAATAATCTACATTATCTTAGGAGTTTAAATGTTTTAATGCACTCTAAATGGTACTTTTTTTTAATTCTTAAGGAACAAATAGTTCAAACTTGGGAATATGGTAGTTTCCTATGTTTGATTTGGTACATTATTTTATATGTAACAGAAAATAATACGAAAAATAAATTCTTCTGTAAAATCAGAATCAAAATTGGTTAACAACTAAAGCAGTTATTCATCATTGCAATATTGTTGTGAGCAAAAGTGGGGACGTAGTGGGAATATCGCGTCATTTGTTTCGCACGCACGCAGCGTTATGGCAGGCGACACTCAGTGACGTCACATTCTGCTGTTTCCGTTATCTGACAGATGCCCCTTCCACCAAACTTCAAAGCTTTATAACTTATTTATTATTGCTTGTATTTTAAAAATTCTTTTCCCTCTAGATTTTAGAAGACATAAATGTTTGATAAACGTATTTAAAAAAAAGGAGTCAACTACCCTATCCCTTAATATGACCAAAACGATACCAAGTGAACGTGACTTAACCTATCTGGTACCGCGAGTTTGACAACTGACGTTTGTTTTTTTTTTATTTTTATACTAAAACCTTATTGCGTAGGTAGGAACGACGATTTTTGCTTTTATGACAGGAGCTGTCATGGCCCAAATGGGCCAAGCGGGCCTGAATTATTAAACGGTTTAAAGCTGTTTTTACCTTTGCCGCCAATCTAGTTTTATGATGATGATATGATTGAGTGCCTTTATTTATGTCAAATGTCACTGATCCCATTTTATTACAGGTTTTTTTGGCGGATTAAAGTTAAGCAAAGGCAGCATTACTATTCAACCGTATAATTGACGTCATTTGACGCTTAGTGCTTACAGTAACATTTAAAATTATAAATGAAAACTATAATTTCGAAAAAAGAAAAGATGCGGGTGTCCTTATTTTAGATCTCTTCATATTTGGCAATAATATAAGCAAGTTAAATTTATTTAATTTCAACTGAAATCTAATTAACAGAAAACAAAATATTTTCCTAATACTGGCAACACATTGTCATATTATGCAGAAGTACCAATGAAATAAGATTTGCTAATACCGCCCTAAAGTAAGCTATCAGGCTTAGTTTTGCTTGCCTCTCTAAGCGTGCATGTTTTCGGTTTCTAGGCGTTATATTCTAATACTGTATATTGGTTTCGGAGTGGAAATTCCTGGGTTCATCTATTAGGCATTGCAATAGCAAAACACCAAATCTCTTTTTATAAGAAAAAGAGAAAAGACAAGGAAGAAAACTATAATTTAGTGTTACTTATCTCCAGGGATTTTCGCAATCAATTTATTCGTCAAGGCCTATCAATTAAGCTTTACACGTGGGAATATGGATTACGTACACCAAATCACTTAATAATGAACAAATTTATACAATTATTTTTGTGAATATGTCATTAATATATAAAGAAACTCGAATATGTACATGATTAACGGATTATTCGTTATGACTAGACTACGTTCTTATTTCCAGGCGATGGCAAAACAATTTAATCACTAATCAGTGTTTGTGTGGACGTGATTATGACACCGTTTCTGTTTTGGTAAGATAAAAGTGTTGATGTTTGAAATGGGCTATTTTACAGAATGCAAAATGATGATAGGTAATGAAAGGGTGCAGCAAGTAAGATATTTTGTGTGTTTTGGATGTGTTTTCACCAGTGATAGTGACATTGGAGAGGATGGGTGATATGTGACTGAAGAAAACATTAACAAGGCGATGATAATATATATTTTTTCTCTTGAAAAGTTCTAGGTCGTGGGCCTTACAGCTTACGTTAAAGTGTCGCACAGGAAATGCATTTTTTTGTAGTCCGTTCAACCATTTATTTAACTTTTGACAGTTCGGTTTCTAATCAATTGGGGATGTACTAGTGCGTTATCAATTCTATTTCTTGTAGCAATCGATTTAATTTATGCAGAATTTTTGATCGATTAAACACATTGAAATGTTATTTTTGCTCAGCATTTTGTATTGTTTTATAAACATGCCTAAGCATTTAAATGTGTATATTTTCTGTTCATAAATTTATTCTTTAGGTATATATTCTATATCCAAAAAAAATATTTTTCAAAATTTAACTTAAATACTTTATTTTGTTGGTTATTATAATATAATAACCGATAAAATAAAGTTTTCGTCCTAAACGTGCGATATACTTACGTATATATAAAATAGTTTTTTTTTAAATTTACACTGCGACATTTTATTTTTCAATGTAAAAGTTTTGTATTATTTTTGTTACACAATCAGTGGGCTTAACGAATATCGATTGATAATTAATATCGGAGCTGAACAGCAAGTCCCTTCACTATGGAAAACAAAAACTGACGTCCATAAAGTAGTCAATTATTTTGTTTCAATTCCTTGTGAAGAATTGTTAAATTTCTAAGGCGTGCGTATGTCAAAAGTTAAATAAATGGTTGGACGGACTATATGACTTTAGTACTTGATTTGAAAGATAGATTTATAATAGCTGTACTATCGACCCGGCCTAGCCGCTTCGTCACATAATGTGCTTTAATTTTTTTTCTGCCGCATTGTCTATTTTAGCGCGCCATGATAAAAAGTGACCCATGTTCTTTCCTGGAGCTCAAACTATCTCCATACCAAATTTCATCGAAATGGATTGTGGTTTGGCCGTGACGGCTCTGCGCGTGTGAAACTATTTTCCGCGATAAAAGTCCCGCTTTGACTTTTCCGGGATAAAGAATAGCCTAAAATCTTCCCGGAGTCCCAAACTATCTCCATACCAAATTTTATCAAAATCCGTTCATACAGTCGCGGCAGGGGACTTAGTTTTATAACATGTAAGGATATGCAAGGAATCATGTAATGTTTTAAAAAACTTTTTTTTATATAAGACATTAGGTACATAACACGGATATAAATAAAGCTATCCTAAGTTTTGACGATGTTTACGTGACCGTGTGTACAGGGAAAAGCGTCCAGAATACTTAATTGGGAAATGTATTTTTGGAGTTAAGTTAAATTTAAAATGAAGGACGTACAGCAAAATACGTCATACCGTAACACGTGACCACGGCATCACAATAAAATCTGTATCCCTAGTAGGAATTTACGCTTATCGTGTATTAATTAATTATGTTAGTAACGAGTAAGTTAAATATTAGGGGCCATTCATTTATTACGTAAGACTATTTAGAGTCGGAGGTAGGTCAACCATTTCTTAATTTGTCTTACAAGGGGTGGGAGAGAGTCGGGATAGTTCGTACGGAAAATCACAAAAATCCGCTAAGTTAAAAATATAATTTAAAAAATAATAGTTAAAAAAACAAAACACGCTAAATTGCACATAAATCCAACTAAAAATAGAAAATAAATTTGAATTAAGAATGGTGTAAGTGAGAAATAAATACGTTTTATTGTAAAAAAAAAAGCGTAGGATATGGCTACAGGCTCGCCTCCTATCACATCATGGGACGGAATACGCGCGGCGACAAGTGAATGCATTCCGACAAGTGGACGACCTCCGCCGGAGGTCGTGGGTTCAAATCCCGCTTTCGACTGTTTCTTTTTCAGGATTCTATAAAAATATAAAATCATTAACCAGGCACTACATGGCCACTGACATGTATAAAAAATCATAATATAAAACCGTTTTGTTGTTTAAATATTCATCACCTAGTAGAAGAAAATTACGGATGAATGTGTTTATTCGAAAATTCGTAATTTTCAAACATGAAAATTGGCGTTGGTGTAAATTATTCCTTCGAGAGACGCTGCCGTATTTGTGCACATATTTAGTCCTAGCACAAACCTGTGTTTGGTTGACATTATCAGCACACAGATAAATGAATATGGTTTGTCATAAATCATAATATACCTAAGTACTTAGGTTATTTATTATCTGAAGAGTGAACAGTAATACATATCGGCAAAGGAAAGGCAATGGATTGTAGGTATATTAGAATATATTATTAATTATAGAAATAATAAGCTTAAGATGCATTGAAAATAAGACGAACACACTAAACACTCGTGATCGCAGTATCCTGCAGAGTGCAGACTTTAGTAATCTTGCGGCTTCTAAGTGACTGCTTGCGCCTTAATTCGAAAATTCCTTGACTACTATTCAAATCTCTACTCCGATAGATAATAAAAAGCGTATTCCATTTAAGACATACGTCCGTACAGGATGAGACATTATGCCAGAGTGATGCCGAGGTTCCGCTATGCAATTTCGACAAATATTCGTAACAACTACGAAATATTATAATCGGATATAATCGAATCTTTATTGCAGTAGTGTTATCATTTGCAACGTAACTTCTAAACGTTGATGATTTATTTATTTCAAACTAATTACTAAATCACTCCCACCAAGGTTAAAATAACTATGTAGATTTTACCTTTCAACTCTATGCAATACATGCAGCCTTGACACAGAAATGTTTCGTCAATTAAGATTTATTTTTATTGGCAAGTTAAATTAATGCGTAAAACATGTAAAAATATGAATGTTGTTCGAAATCAAAGGTTTCACTTAGAATCGTGCGAAACTCTCACTGCGTCTGTTTAGGAACCTATCCTTGGCTTTGTCACGTAAGTATTAATACAGTATTACTGATGGGTACTAAAATAATTATTGCGTTTACAATATTTTTTTATTTATTTTGGATTCTGAATATACCAGTGTTAAAGGAATATTATTATATCGTGCCTTTTGAAAATGTAATCTCTAAAGACGCATTACACTACGGTCTTACAATATAATCAATGTTAAACCTTGAACATTACAGGTGTTACCATTTTATATTTAATAGACAAAAAATACTGAAGAGCGCAATGTCTTAATTTCAGCTTACAGCTATACTTCTTACTAGGAGACGCTCGCGGCTTCACGCGCGTGAAGCCTTTCCCGCTACCAAAGTCCCTAAATACGGTACGAAACTAGTGCCATCTACTTAAAGATCAGTAAAAAAAAGACGTGTGGCATTCGGAGTCTGCCGCGGTAAAGCTATTGAATAGCATTTTTTATCAACTTATGTAATTATAATTATTTATTTATTTTATTTTTTTTCTATTGTCCAAATTTCACTCGTGCCGTAACGCCCAAACTCTAAGTATGCAATTCTTATATTTATTACCTCTTTGAACAGATATAAAATAAAAACTTTTTAAAAATTCAAAGTTAGAATCACGTCATCCACCACGGGGACATTCTCATCAACTGCGCGCGTTTGACATTTCGATACGTTTCACTGACTGGAACAATTTTTAAATACACGGTAATTTCGACCTTTTATCGTAACATTCACCTCATATTCTCTTACATATTGTATTCTTACAAGACTGCGATATTAAATTTACTTATAGAATTTTTACACTCTACATGGTTGTGATAGAGTTGAAAATAAAATATCACCGCTGTGCCGGTCGGAGTGAGGGGTGTTGGGTTATTTTTTCGTTACGGAATTTCTGGATTCGGTCTCCACGCTCAAGGCCCGCGATAGAAGCTATGCAATAGCTTAAAAATATCCGTCATTACGCATTAAAAGTACCCTCTGTATTAATCCAGGACATGACCTACCCTTGTGACAAATTTTATCCATATCTGTTTGTTTCTGCATTTACCTTTAACAAACATCGCAACTTTTTCACAAACTGACGCATCTATAATATTGTTAAAGGTAAGTATCTATATTGAGAACACAACCACACATTCACGCATTGTATCCTCGAAGGGGTAGGCAAAACTAGTTGCACCCACTTTTCGCCGTGAATATTGATGTGATAGAGGGCAAGCCTATCGCCATATCGGGTTGCAAATTCCAGACTCCGGGCTGATACTGCATGGAAAAACCCAACATCACTACCGACCTGGGATCGAACCCGAGACATCAGCATTGCAGTCGTACTGTATTACGAGTAGGCCACCGAGGCAGTCATATTGAGAAATGTGGGAGCCCCGCAACGGACGCCGGCGTCAGAGTATATACGGCTTCCCCATACATCTATATATATAGAAGCGGGGCTTGACGGGTTAAGATTTATTTTTGTTATTATGTAATGTGCCTAATCGTATAAACGCAGATTTACGTGTCATTTTTTAAATTATGTTTACTATGATCTACATAACTACACCGACAGCCATCCTTGTGGTTAAAGTTATACTAAGGGCATAGCTATATTACGCTTATGATATATACCCATTTACACATAATCTTACATGTAGGTAGGACACATCGTGTCGACCTCGTCAAACCAAAAGCAGTACCACTGTCACTGGGTAAGTGTGTCAGTGTGCCAGTAGGTCGCGCGTCATCCGCGACCATGCCCCGTCTCCCTCCGACACCCACTACGCCTCCCCTCTCCAGTCGTACCAAGGTCCTGAGAGATTGCAGCTGATATTATTTAACTACTATTTTCTAAGCAAGGTAAAAGGTGAAATAGGGCACATAGGTACCATAAAACATTAATTGTTTGTAAATAAGTATTCATAATTAACTTATTTTTTTCTTCATCAACTACATAAGATGAATTACTGGGACATAATTGTGTTACTTTTCTTGTATTGGCCTTATTTTATCTTGCCTTGGCTTCAATTGTGTATAATAAACTACATGGTTTGTGTCGATAAAAAAAAACAAACCAAGAATTGAGAACCTCCTTTTTTGAAAATCGGTTAATAATTAGATCATGTTAAGAGTTATTAGTAAAAAGAAACAATATTGTCTCGGTTAATACAACTTAGCACCACCATATCTTAATCTTCTTCTTAATATATATAAATTACGTGTCATGTTGTTTGTCCGCGATGGATTCCTAAACTACTTAACCGATTTTAATCAAATTTGCACACCGTGTGCAGTTTGATCCAACTTGAAAGATAGGATAGCTTACATCTTAATTTATAGTCGCAATATTATTTTATTGCGAGTAGTAAATGAAATACCGTGAAATTCAATTGCTTTTACTTTTTATTTTTTTTTGTGTTAGCATAACCGGCCACGTGTTTGTATTAAACGAAATACCATGAAGTTCTATTGTTTTTACTTTTGAAATTTTTGGTGTTAGCATAACCGGCCACGTGTTTGTAGTAAAAAGAAATACCGTGAAATTCTATTGTTTTTACTTTTTATTTTTTGGTGTTACCATGACCGGCCACGTGCTACTTAGACTGAAGTGTAAATTAAATTTATATTGTAGCGAAATTATTCCTAAAAAAAATAAATATTCCTGCTTTTTAATTATTTGTGCTTCATTGTTCAAAACTCTTTGATTCAAATATATACATGTAAGTATTATCACATAGTTATAGTAGTTAATTAATATATCTATGAGAAAATGGAACAAAGCTCCCCACACTTTTTCAATAATTGTACAAATATTTTGAACGGCAAAATAGAACTGCAACCAAATACGCAATGCATTAAACTACAAGACAATTTCTGCACTGTTCTTCAGGAAAAAAATTAATTGATTCAGAGTATTTTTCCGAATATACAGAATAATTACTTGACTCATAACTGGCTCAGTCATCTGGTGATTTTGACAGCTAAAAATGTTCATGTTGACGAAATAAACATTCCAATAGTTATAACCAGGCGATCTGATGCCTTTTAAATCAATCGATACTGTTGTTGATGAAAATGAAAGAGTAAATTTTCCAGTTAAATATTTAAATTCACAAGATATACCTGGAGTGCCACCACATAATCTTCGATTAAAGATTGGTTTCCCTATAATTCTCCTACGTAATTTGAATCCACATTAATTATCAGTACGCGTTTGGTCATCAAAAAGATCACCGGAAATATTCTTGAAGCAACCATTTTAACTGGGAAGTTTAAAGGAAAAGTGGTCCTGTTGCCACGTATTCCAAAGATACCGTCAGATTCTCCATGCCCTTCAGAAGGCTACAGTTTCCAATTCGTTTAGGTTTTGCTATGTCTATAAATAAAACTTAAGGCCAAACAATTTGTATTTGTGGTTTAGATTTGGAAAATCCATGTTTTTATGTTGTTTTGACGTGTAGGGAAACCGTCGAATCTATTTATGTTAGCTGAAGACAGGTTAACCAAAAATATTGTGCACCGATTAGTGCTAAATGAAATTGAAATTAAAAGTATTTATAATCGGTGCCTCGGTGGCGTAGTTGTATTACAGTACGACTGCAAAACGGAGGTCTCGGGTTCGATCCCCGGGTCGGGCCAAGTGATATTGAGTTTTTCTATTCAGTATCAGCCCGGAGTCTGGAATTTGTGCCCGATATGGCGATAGGCTCGCCCCCTATCACATCATGGGACGGAATGACGGCGAAAAGTGGGCGCTTTAGTTGCGCCTCTGCCTACCCCTTCGGGGATAACAGGCGTGAGTGTATATGTAATGTATGTATATGTTATAAACGTTATGAAACGTTGACTTGTCCTTATTATTATAATATTAGTTTCCATTGTATCATAGTTATTATTATTTGTAAACTAGGCGTATATATACGATCTTTGTACATTTGAGCAAATTTTAGGTTATGGCTCAAAAACACAGCTCAATAATAATTCACCTAGATATGATTTGACGTGGCAACCGCATGGTGCCAATGACACTGACATTAGCAAAGAGCATTATAGTACTGGAAGACATTAATGTCTAGGCACAGATTATCCTTTATTTATTTATTTTCCTTGGACTGGTAAGGCAAAGGATTTAAGACCATATAGCTCGCCATATGTGTAAAATAAATATATTTTATTTATTTTATTTTCTTATAATTTACAGTCTACACACATGCACTCACTTACACGTACACACACACACACACACATACACTTGCAAGGGCAGGTGCGCACTCGCGCACTATTGTGTATATATTTTTGGTTGACGTTGCTCTAGGGTCTAGACGAAAATCAGCGCCAAGCATTGCTGTTTGGCATTTTTGCTGATCTAGATCCTATTGCCACGGTTGCGGTGGGACATATACCATCCACACTGAATGAGTATTTGAGTACTTTTTAAAATTGTTAAAATTGTATTACGTAACTCACCACTCACCACTGTTGTTTTAAGTTCACCACCCAACTAGTGGTCAATAAATTTTTTTTCTTTCTTTCTTTTCTTTCTTTCTTATAATTCAAAACAATATATTATTGTTAAAGATTTCAGACTATCTGCCCTACTTACCTCATTCATAAGCTTTAAGTGTCACATGTTACTTACTAACACCTTAGTAATATTTGTTACAAAATTTAATAAAAATAATAATACATCTTAAAATTAATTCTTTTGTATTGATTTTTGCTTAATATCAACTGTACGAAAAATTTAATCAATCGTGTTCAAAGTCCTTCCCATTCAAATCCCAATCCAGTGTATTTTTATACCAGCTTTAACGGTTCCGTCTTCATTCGTAAATAATAATTTCATCGTACTAAGGGGTTACGGTAAGAAATCTGTCATGGAGGTCGCCATATTTTTTTACAAATGGCATCTATGATATATTTTGTCATTCCAAATTCCAATAGAGAAGGCTTTGTGTTTTATTGCAGATTAAAATGAATTTATTGAAATTAGTGTTTTCCTTCTGAATTTCATCGTTCTGATTTATCGTTTAATAAAGTCACTCGATTTTAGATCCTATTATATAAGTAGCAGTGCCCACAATGCCGCCTTTGTGGATTTAGACCTATCTCAGCCTCTTATACCGCTCCTGATACACCACCCCATCAATACGCGCGAAGTTTGTGGCCTGTCTCACGTGTGTCCATCTGTCCCCGACTTACGCTATATATGTAGGATTTGGGTTAAATTTCCGATTCTTTCCTTCAAATAAGGCGTAATAATTTTCTGTTAATAGGTTGGGGAAAAGTCTTTTCGCATATACATAGTATGTATAAACTCTTTATAAAATCTCCTTGGCTGTACTATTTGTATCTGCCTGGTTTTAATGACATTAAAAAGGTTACATTTGAAAAAAAAAACATATCAGTAAAATTTTGTTTTCAGCTATTTTTCATTTATTTTTCATCTGTCAAAATGAGTGAATCTAATGAAGATATTTTAAAATTTAAATTACTTTTTAAATTTTTAATATAAATAAAGGAAAATATGCACCGCGAACCGTGAGAAAATTGATGAAGTTTATGGACCTGATGCAGTATCAGTAAGAATAGCCCAAAGTTGGTTTAAACTTTTTTTTTTTTTTTTATGTTAAAGATGCATAGCCATGCATCCTCGCTCTGGTCGCCCTATTACGATTAAAGTGGACGCCATCTTTGAAGAAATGGAGCAAGATGGACATATCAGTAGTTATGACATAGCTTAAGAGCTGAGAGTATAGCACAAAAAGTATTGACCCATTTGAAAAAAGCGGGATACACAAAAAAATTACTCGATATTTGGGTGCAAAACGAGCTCACTGAAAGAAACTAATGAATCGTGTACTCATTTAAGATTCTTTACTGAGACGTAATGAAACCGAACCGTTTTTGAAGAGATTGATAACTGGTGATGAAAAGTGGATCACGTACGCAAAGAACGTATGAAAAAGGTCTTGGTCAAAGGTCGGTCAGGCTTCACAGACAGTAGCAAAACCTTGGTTAACTCGTAATAAGGTGATGCTATGTGTATGGTGGGATTGGTAGAGCATAGTTCATTATGAGCTTTTACCGCCGGACAGAATTATGGATTCGGATCTCTACTGCCAACACCTAAAGAGACGCAATAAGTTGAGAGAGAGCGGCCGGAATTGAACAATAGATAGGATGTGGTCTTTCATCATTATAACGCTAGACCACACACATCTTTAGTCTCTCAGGAAAAATGTAGAGAGTTTGTTGTGCCGCTTCTGTGGCGATTCCCAAATTGAGCACATTGGTTTTTGATTTTTCTATTCAGTATCAGCCCGGAATCTGGAATTTGTGTCCGAAACGGCGATAGGCTCACCCGCTATCACTTCATAGGACGGAATACATACGGCGAAAAGTGGGTGCACTAGTTACGCCTCGGCCTACCCCTTCAAGGATAAAAGGCGTGAGTGTGTATGTATGTACAATCTCAAAACTAGAAAGAAACTCATGTATTTTACATTAAATTAAAATTCTGTAGACACCTAAAATGGACGATAGCCTAGTTGCGAATGGAACGGTCTGCCGAGACAATGTCCGGAGGTTCAAAACCCACGGCACACACACACCTCTGACTTTTCAAAGTTACGTGTGTATTGTTTATCAATTATCGTTCGCTTTAACGGTGAAGGAAAACATCGTGAGGAAACCTGCTTACCTAAGAAGTTCTTTCTAAGAATTTCGAAAGCATGTGAAGTCTATCAACCCGCACTAGGCCACCGTGGTGGACTAAGACCTAAACCCTCTCAGTAGTAGAGGAGGCCCCATGCCCAGCTGTGGGACAGTATATAATATAGGGCTGGTATTATATTATTATACCTAATATGGATAAAAATTGGTAGCTTAAGCTTTCTATAAACGTATAGACGGCTGGGCCTGAAATATATGAAAAAAAAAAGTCTTAAATAATTTACGCATAGTGCAAAACTAGTCCTTTACGTGGAAATTACGTTTAATATTAAAGAAACCGTGATACAATGAAAATGTTATTTAATACTCACAAAACTTAACTACGATAAAAATGAAAAAGCATGAAACGTAAAGAAATTGTCAAATTTTAGAGAGCAATAGGATAGTTGTCGCATCCAGCTGTATTAACTTTTTTCTTCTTTAAAGATGAAAAAGCATGAAACGTAAAGAAATTGTCAAATCATTGAGAGCAATAGGTATGTTGATATGAGAGTATAATGGTCACATCCAGCTGTATTAACTTTTTTCTTCTTTAAAAATGAAAAAGCATGAAATGTAAAAAAATTGTTAAATCATAGAGAGCGATAGGTATGTTGATATGAGAGTATAGTGGTCGCATCCAGCTGTATTAACTTTTTTCTTCTTTGTGCAAATAAGAACACTCAGAGCGTATTGGTGTTCGACGATACAGACAGCGGCAGTTAACTCGATTAATAAATGAGCCTTCTATAAGTGCAAGGAAAAAATTGCTCACAGAAAGCTTCCGGCAGAAGGAATTTCTGAGTCTCTAGATAAGTAGGTACAGCAGTCTCGTGAACAGTTTTTCATCCTTAAGAAAAAATATATTCTAATGTAGGTAGCTTATACTTTACTATTAAACGTAATGGCTGAGTTTAAAAAAATATATACCTAGCCTTTGTTTCGTGCAATAATAAGATAACCAGTTTTTGCCCGCGGCTCCGCCCGCGTTTAAACGTTTTCTGGGATAAAAGTCTCGCTTTGTATTTTCCCTGGATATAAAGTAGCCTATGTGTTAATCCAGGACATGATCTATCTGTATGCCAAATTACAACGAAAACCTTTCTGTAGTTTTAATTATGTTTTTTGTGTGGGCCACCCTTGTGACTTAGGGAGATGAAAAATAGATGTTGACCGTTTCTCAGACCTACAGGATATGCACACAAAATTTCATGAAAATCGGTCTAGCTATTTCGGAGGAGTTTGGCAACAAACACCGCGACACGAGAATTTTATGTATTAGATAATACACATCTGTAGAAAAAATCTTGACGGTAAATTGTTGTATCTATCTCTGGCGATTTAATCAATGTTTTAACTCTAAATTTCAATAAAGGGCGCGGCAGGCGTGTTTATGATCGTGTAATTATCTATCATGAATCTATCATACAGTTGGTGTGTACAACTCTACGACATTTTAATAAGAAACTACTTTCAACTTTCCTCCATTTTAATTTAAAGAAAATCGGTGACTGTTGCATCTATGGCACGAGGAACACCTTCACCACTGTATTATTTAATGCGAAGTCTAACGACTGTACGTGCGGTCGTTAATGATCCGAATATTTATTAGATTGTTGTGCTGTACACTATGACGCATTTCATACTAGAACCCTGCTCTCCATAATTATTAGCTGACCGATACATGACAATTATTAACCCGGTACGACACCGACCTTTTAGCAAGCTAAAAGGTCGGTGGTTGACAACGAAGGTTGTCAACCACTAGCTTGGCTAATGACCCGAGAGCCAAGCTGGTCGCCCGACCATCCATATGTCTCTCGGCGGAACGGGTCCGGCTGAGTAACAACCCCTACGCCCACTTCGCGATTAACGCAACGGGGACGGAAGGAGGCGACACATGCCTTGGCACCCACATGGTATCCCGCGGGCTTGTTCGTAGCAGCGCAAATTACGCAGTGCGGGTCCGAGGAGCACCCCTTACCCTTATGGCCCTCTTGTCTGCAGCGGTAGCAGATCCTACTACAGTCACACTTTTTGGTGCAGCGCAGCCGCACATGCCTCTTACACCGCATGGGCCTGGGCTCAAGGACCACCTTTATCGCCAGCTCGGAGTCGCTGTCGCTTGAAACAATTTTTGTTGAGCGAACAGTGGGACTAGGGCGTGAAAAAAAAACACGATGCGTCTCCGCTTCCTTTTATTGTGATTAGTTGAGTGACTGACGTGTCGGTATCTCGATCAATCACAAACATCAAAATACCGATACGTCAGTCACTCAACCAATCACAATAAAACGAAGCGGAGACGCATCGTGTTTTTTTTTCACGTCCTAGCCCCACTGGACGTCGTTTCGGCCGTGAACAGACGCCACTCGGTCCTGACTCGGAGTTCGGACAGAGCCTGACTAAATACCACCGATTCACTTGACACGTTTCTGGACTTGCGCCCAGCATCATTCATCTGCCGTGGCACTGACTCGTCCTTCTGGACAGATGTATTCTCCATCCTAATATTAAGTTTATTAAGTAGCATTTTGGTCCCACGAGTATGGGGGAATAAAAAGTCCCCCAAGCAGAGCCCCCTGTACCTAGTAAGCCTACGAGTAACCGACCAAAAGTGTCGGCCGGTACCCCGGTGGGGGCCACACTAGAGACCGAACTGCCCATCGGCTATGCAATATGCATCCCCTCGAGGTGCGCCGCCGCTTGGGATTCGGGGTAACTTTTTATAGAGGGTTTCTACGTCGCGGCCCAGGCGGTTAAGCCAAGACCCTCAGCCCCAGGAGTCAATGCGAAACATAACCACTGTGCTCCATAAGATTCCCACATTGGCAGTGACCAGGGAGAACAAGTTCTCAAGTTTTACTTGTGGTAGGTCTCTCCTATGTAAGAGTCCGTCTATGTGGGTACCACCGCAATTTCTATATTCTACCGCCAAGCAGCAGTGTGCATGCACTGTTGTGTTTCGGTTTGAAGGGCATTGTAGCCAGTGTAACTACTGGACATAATGAGACTTAACATCCTATGTCTCAGGATGACGAGCGCAGTGTAATGCCACATAGTACTTTGTAACTCAAGGTGCTGGATGGAGTTGCTACTGTTTATGGGTGGTCGTATTGCTTACCATCAGGCAAACTGCATGCTCGTCTCGTCATTCAATGCCGTAAAAAAAAGTTCTATCCCAGCCTGTTCCGCGGTAGTCAGTGCACACGGAAACCGTCTGTATTCTTCCACTGTACCCCTGCTACTCAGAGAGAACGTTGAGGAACCCCCATTGCTGGTTTTGGTCCAAGCCGTTTCCGGTACCCCCCAAATATGGAGGGCGTCCCCTTATCCGGCACCCAAGGAGACGCGCCCGATGGGAGACCAGCAAATCCACACAGGATAGTTAAGACTGCCCTAGTAGTGATCATTGACTGCAAATGGGTGACTGCTTTTAGATCTATCGAATCCGACAGCAGTAAAACAATTGTTGACAATGAGATAAATATAGGTCATAGATGCGTTGCAATAATGCCAAAGGGGTGCCAATTTCCAGCTAATTACAACGGCACGCAAAAATATTGTTAGCAATAAAAGAATATATATTTATATTTTATGGAAACTTATGTGTATGTTGTCTCGTAGCTCGGAGTTTGGAATTTGTGCCATATCTGCGATAGGCTCGCCCCCTATCAAATCATGGGACGGAATAATGCGAAAAGTGGGTGCACTAGTTGCGCCTCTGGCTACCCCTTCAGGGATAAAAGGTGTGGGTGTGTGTCTTAGCTAACAGATCTATTAATTTACAAGCTTCTATTTAAATTGCAATGTTTGTACATGTATCTTCGGAATAAATCTAACAACTGAATTTTAAAGCAGTTATTCTCAACCGATTGAAGTGTTAAATTATTTTCAACTTTTAATAGTTATAGCGTTATAGCGGTTTTTTTTTCTATATAATATTATGTTTTGATTTTATCATAAACGATACACTTTAAATCGACCACAACACATAAAATATTATTAACATAACTATACTTAAAGTTATGCATTGGGAACCTTTGTTAGTATGTACACCACTTAAAAGTATAGTATAACCATGCATGCTATAGATCTATATCCACCAAAAACTACTTTGTGCCCTTCATATCTTTATAACCGTTTGAGCTAGCTTCATGAAATTTGGGCTTCTAGATGTCCTTATGGATATAATTAAACACGCGTAGTTTTATGTGTTTGCGTTAAAGAGGTTTTGAGTTATAGAAGGGTCAAAAGTGGCACCAAGTGGTTCGTGTAATATCACTCTCGGTGCAGGCTAGCCAGTTCCTTTGCTTGAACTTGGCTTGACACGCTGCAGCGTGTTAGATTTCTATACACTCTACAGAGTAAATGGTTCACCTCAGCAAAGATACTACCCCTATCTCAATACAAAGCCAACATGAAAAAAAATGCGATTAGGAATAAGAGGGCTCTTTCTATAAACACTTTCTCTTTCCTTTTGGGCTGGGGCAGTGCACTTACTGTAATTGTATGCTGGAAGAGTTGTTATTTTTGAGCAGTGGCGATTTCATATTAGATGTCTCATTAGTGTAATCTTATTCGCACAGAATACATTTTTTGTTATTAATGTACTTATATGACCTTATCGATCACTTATATAGTACCTATGCGTATGAACAACATCTCAGAATAGACGCATATGATTAAAAAAAGCACATAGAGTTATTCGTGTTGTACGTGTCCACTTAAACAAATATGGCACTGAGTTTGTATACGAGCCATAGCCTATGACTTCTAGAGAGGTAAAGAAAGAGAAAGAGAGTCGCCATTCTTTTCGATGGACCTTCGATTGATTACATGCCCAACAGAACGCTAAGTAGGTAGTAATGGTAGACGTTCCACTAAGACCCTTCATACATACTATGTATGGATACGAAATTCTTCATTTAGACAAAGTATTCTGGTACCTAAAAAGATAGATGAAAAATGCAAGCATGTCCAATATAGACTAAAATTAAGGTTTCCAATATGGCGGCTAAAATGAGTATCGCGTGTTTCTTTTCAATTTCGAAGGTTGCCACCATTGTGCAATAGTTGAGTCCGATGTACTCTACAGTACAGAATAAGTTAGCTACTAGTATATTTTAAATCTTACAGTTTTTGTGTATATTTTTAGTGCGCCCGTCGCATATTTACTTTTATTTTTGAATCTGAAATAAAATGATAGCAACAATTTGGAATTTGACGATGTGATTAAATGCTTTATTAAATCAATTACCTTAGTAAAGAAGTACAATCTAATCACACACAAACAATTGCATGAAAAACCCAATGATTTTCTTAATGTTTATAGCGATTTAAAGAACTTTCGAGAGCAGTTTTATTTAAAATGTTTTGTATTCTGTATCTGCGCATACGACGTTGCCCTTTGGCGAAATTGAATTTCAATTTATCTTGGTAAGTGGGACACGACGCTCGCGCGTGTTGCAATATGCGTACCAATGAGTGTTTCGCGGAGACATCACACTGCTTAACATGAAGAAAATCCTTTGTTATTTATTTGCATCACTGCTCGCTATATAACTTATGTTTATTTATTATTACTGCGAGGTTTTTTGTGAGCAAAATACATTCTAATTTTTAATTTTCTCTTCTTATGCATAATACATAATATTATACATATATTTTGAACATTTATTCTACACATAACACGTCTGTTTTATGGCTATAAAATAGTCACTTTTCATTTAAATAATTATAATTTTCACAACAGAATAATGAGGTTATCTTTTTAAGGTATTTTAAATGTAACCTTGTTTTAAATACGAATAAATAGATTTATATCAGAATTTCACTGTTCACTTGTTGTTAATTAAGCAATGCATAGTATAGCTATATCTAAAAACGAGTTCTTACACTTAAAATGCTTTTAGTGACTCTGTTAAATACATGGAAATAATTTTTAATTATTATAATATGAAAATATATTTCCTTATTTCCACATATCAGTGATCAAATAAATTGCCAAATATCGCACATATGAGGAAAATTGAAAGCTACTCTAAATCTAAGTATACCAGTCAAGAAAATCGTGTTTTATTTGTCTAAAATTGTTGGCTTTCGGGAAATCATCGATTTCCGTTGTTTCCTTACCAACTCGTGCCGCTGTTTCTAGTAACAACCTTGTGCCACTTCCACATGTGGTGGATATTTGTGTATTTGCTTGCACATTTCATATTCATAAGTATGTATTGATTCACCGTATCTGTCATGAGGATGCATGGAATTGATTTTTACATCAGCTCATACATATAAAAAAAACTATAAGCAATTCACTATTCATTTGCGAAGGTGGATGTACCTTTACAAATGTAAGTCAGGGTATTGCATTAACATGTTTTTACTCGCTATAACTTCAAAATAATATAAAATATTCGTCATAGTTATAAATATTTGTACACGTTTTATACAAATGATAGATCATCAAGCGAACTCAATAAGTTGTTTGAAACTAGAACAAGTAATTGTGAACTATTTAATTAGTGATTTTTGCACTACCTAAATTTTCAAATAGAAAGTAAAAAACTGCACGTGACGTACACTGGTGACGTCATGACTCATGACCCATGCAGTTACATCATCGTTGCAAAATTATTTACTGTATTTTTTGCAAACGTATCGTGCTTTAAACATTTGGTTATTATATGTATAGGGTGTCCCATAAATGGTATGACAAACTTATAGGGAAGTTAGATTGAATGGTTCTCTAACAGACATGAAAAAATTACCTCTATAATAATAATAATAATAAGCCCGCAGGGGCGGCTTTGTGGCGAGCCGACAGTGAGTGGCGACACCGCGCACCCTAATGCCGTGGGGGCTAAACGAAACCCCTGACCCTTGGCTTGCCTTAACTGGCCGGCTAGGAGTGGAAATCGCAAGAGCTAAGAACCTGAGCTCCAGGGTGGAAGTGCTCAATCTGCATAATAGCGAGGAAACCCACTCCAGGACGCACTAGCGACCCGCGATAGTGAAATCGGTGCACACCTCTCGACACCCTTTAGCCACCCACACCGATGTTGCGTCGTTGGCATACGCCACTTTTTGGGATGCCTATCTAGTGGGGGGCAAGTCACCGTCTTCCTTGAATACAAATGATTGAGACATTTTTTTTACTTGGCAGGCGTCCCGTTGTCTCAATCAATAGCCCAGCAACCAGTCCATCTAGATCCCATCCATAGACCCAGTATAATTCCCATCTTCTCTGCAATAGTCCTTACGCCTTACGGGCGCTGTCTTTAGCTGTATTTCCTCCTTAAGTACAGACAGAGAGAGTACCCGTAAGGCGTACACATCCCAACTAGAGTAATGTATCTTAAAGGGGCCTCTACGTCTTGGATCCGTATCCCCACGCAAGCCTTCCAAAAGGACCGGTCTTCGTGCCGTGATTTCCCGCAGGAAAGATACAACATAATAATAATAATAAACTTTATTGAAAACTAAACATTAACATTACAATACAATTTCCAAGGAACTTATTATAAGTTCCTTGACAATTTCTTATTCATACAATCCTTGATTTGTTTACCTTAAGTCCAGATAGAAATTGACTCTAGCGTCTAAACTAGGCCTAGCCTGTGTCTTAGACGCCAGTTTCTTCCGGTGGCACATTAAAAATAACACTACTATTTTATAACACACAAATTATGATTATTAACACCTAAAGAACATTAAGTTGTAACAACAGTGCACTAAACATAAGTTGGCATTTTTTTTTACAAATACCGTCACAGTACATTTGTAACATAAGTTAGACAACAAAAACTGTGGACTTTTTACCTAATTATACCAGCAGAGAACATGCCGTACAATTTAAATATTAAAATAACACATTTAACCTCTTGGGTTTTACTAAATTTCATAACTAAATTATCTTATGTTACATTTTTAAGAATGTTTTTATTTCTTCATAGTTTTTAGTTTTGAGCCAATTTATGACGCCATTCTTGCATTGATAATAGGTAAGTGTGTGTAATTTAAGGATTTTATTGAGTTTATTATATAATTTAGGTCCAAAATAACACGCAAATTGATTTGTGAAAAAAGTTTTGTAAGCTATAGTGGGACATAATCTATTTGATTGCCGAATGGGACAACTGCGGATTGAATACAATTTTCGAATGTTGAGAGAGTATGATATATTTAAAACACAGCTGTCTAATGGTTAAGACATCACAGTCCGTATACAAGTAGTAAGTTACTTCAGTGGCTTAAACGTCATGACTTTTAACAACAGGCGTTGTGATCTTTCTAACTTAATAAGTTGAGTCTTGCGGGCGCCTCCCCATAAAGTTATGCAGTAAGACAAAATAGACTGAGACAATGCCAAATAGACAGTTTTGAGTAATGTAAAATCAGCAACATGTCTTAGCTTTTTAAAAATGTATATTAATCTCCTTGTTTTTTTCAGACAATTGATCAATATGTCTACACCATGTTAGCTTTTCGTCCAAAACCACGCCTAAGTATTTTACGAATTCTGTCCTCTCTAGGAAATTACAATTACAAGTAGCTATGGGTTGAAGTGTGCAGGTATGTACTTGTAGTTGTAGATCCCTAGCCCCATGTAAAGACCTTGCATTGTTCGAAAATAACATAAATTTGGTTTTGGTCGTATTAAGTGACAGTTGATTATGATTAAGCCAGTCCGCTACTATCGCTATGCCAGATTCAGCTTATTTTTCTTTAAATCCCATTTTTGGCCTATGTTTTGTTGCTGTGCGCGTAAGTTATCAGATTTTTTTTTCTGCTGCAATCTCGGGAGTAGTGGATCTACCATAAGCCGTAATAATTTTATTAAATATCATTCAAAACAATATCATTAACAAACCTTTAAAACATTGCAAAAATAATACTTTCCCTTATAATTTATTTTATACAACTTGACTTAGACGGATTTTAATGAAATTGGGTATGGAAATAGTCTGAGACCCAGGAAAGGACATAGGCTACTTTTTGGCGGAAAAATATAAACCCGAACTTTAGTCTAAAAAATCGTTTCACCGAAGTGGATCCGCGAGCAAACGAGAATGGAATAATATGAAACCCAGGGAATGACATGGGCTACTTTTTATCCAGAGAAAGTATACAGTGGTACTTTTATCTCGGGAAATACATAGCGGGACTTTTATTCCGGAAAATAGAGCACGTTAAAACCAGATAAATACTACGGCACAAAAAAGTTAAAGCATGTTCTATCGAGTCGAAGCTGGGACGCGTCGCTAGTTGTAATATAAATATTAAACTGGATTTTAACTTCAATCCTTTCTCTCTGGTACATAGGACATTCTGTTATTAGGTATAAAATCGTTTCTTGTTTTACAAGGTCACAAAAATACGCCGATCTCCCCTTGTGCTTAAAATGATTTAAGTACTCGGTGAACCCGCTACGTCCCGTGAACACCTGTATCAAAATGTAATTGAGATATATCTTTTTAATATCTGAGAAAAACAGCTCCATTACTATTTAGCCTGTTTCGTCCAATTTGTATTGTTAGGTCCTATAGTCGAGCGAAAAAACTGTATTATTGTCTCTTGAATAACATGTTGAAATGGCAAACATATTATAGATAACTAGCTTTTGCTCGCGGTTTCGCCTACGAGAAACGGATTTGCCGGAATACAAGTTAGTCATATAATATTTTCCCGAGTTAAAAAGTAGCCAAAAACCTTCCCAGGGTCTCAAACTATCTCCATACTAAAATTAATGAAAATCCATACCGCGGTTTTTGAGTTTATCGCGTACAGATGCAGCGGTTTAGTGTATTTTGCTATACAAGGAAGGAAAGAAGGACGGCATACACGATGAAGCGCCTTACTAATTTTTCTAATCGCTTTCAGTGCAGGTGTGTATCCTTCTGTTTGTGTTTCAGTTCTGTATATAAATAATTATTAGTTCTTACCAATGAGTACTCACGCTCAATCATAATCAAAGACTCTGCGAAACCTTCGCTCAAAAAATGGTGAGGTGTGTCATTGTAGATGGCGATTAGGTGATTCTGACGGTACGCATGTAATTGTATCTGTTGACCATAGAGGCTTAACATACTTTGAAGGTCTATAATTATGATTGGAGAATGTATATGTGTGCATACAAAAATATTTGTATCTGCATTTCTGGCGCTTATCCAAATTATCCTACTCTTGTTAAACAAAAGAACTAAGACTGCCGGGCCCGTAACGACTCATTATACAGTTGTTTAAAAAATATTATAATACGTAGCACTGATAATTATTATTGTTATATAAAATTAGGACCCCGTCTCGCTTTCGCTTGCGTAGCAAAACATAATTTGTTTACATTCTTTTCTGTAGTAGTATTTGTTTTAGCGTGCTTCGTTTTCCGGGATAAGAGTCCGCTATATATTTTTACGGGATAAAAAGTAGCCTATGTCCTTCTCTGGGTCTCGAAACTATCTTCATGTTTATTTACTCGAGGTTCCATTCATGTAAAACGGAAAAAATCCCGATTTGTTATTCCGGGATAAAAAGTTGCCTACGTCCTTCCCTGGGTCTCAAACTATATCCACACTTATTTACTCGAGGTTCCACTTGCGAAAAACGATTTTATACGGAATAAACAGGTGCATTTTTTCGGGATACAAAGTAGTCTAAAACCTTCCCTGGATCCCAAACTATCTCCATACCACATTTCATGAAAATCCGTTCGGTATTTTGTGAGTTTTTCGCGTTCAGACAGAAAGACGCGGCTGGGGGACGGAAACGTCGCATTGTGACGCATTACGTCGGCTGAAGTCGCGAGTGAAATAGTGAGAACCAGTTCCCACATGACTTCACTTTTGTTTATTGCAGTTAAATGAAGAGACGAACATTCCGTTCGTCTGATGGTAAGCGATACGACCGCCCATAAATAGCAGCAACGCTACACATATCTTTAAATTACAAAGTACTGCAAAGTACTCCACTGCGCTCATCGCCCTGAGGTATAACAGTGTTGAGTCTTATAATGCCCAGTAATTACGCTGGTGACAATGTCCTTCAAACCGCATCACAACAGTGCATGCACACCGCTGCTTAGCGGTAGAAACAGACATTAAGGTGGTACCTTCCCAGGTGGCCCCTCGCATACGAGAGAGCTGCCACCTGCTGGTCGCGCCGCTCGCCGCTAAGCCTGCTTTTGTGACTGAGTCCTAACAGGTATTTTTGTAGGCAGACTAACGGAAGCAGGTCGATAGAAAACCTCTGTATTTATCGATTTCACCCCCATGTATGTAGGTCGATACTGCGTGGCTAGAAGGTTAATTGATTTTTTCAGAAATTTACATTAATTTGATTGTGTAGTGAAATGCACCAAAAATTTTAAGTCTACAGATTTGATTTGATTTTCTTAAACTTGGCTAAAGAGAGCCCGTTCATTATAATCAGAAGTTCATCAACATATGCTAGAAGTACAAAGTTTGTAATGTACTCAAATGTATGGAAATACATAGGTATTTGTTTGTATATGTGTGTTGCCGAAATGATTCTAAAATATAATATTTAGAGTAATATTCTTGATTCTGTGTAGTTATAACGATATTATGCGTATCATGTGTACGAGACAGAATTCACGCTTCGTTGACTTTGTTCTTGTAAATTTCACTGACAAAAATTATTGTCTAAATTTTTTTCCGTATTACTGCTCGCGGTGATTTTCTTTGCTGGGGCTAGAAGGACAAATTAGCTTGCAGCGGCTCCGAGAGCTGGGCCTCAATTGTTCAACGTGTCTGCGTAATTTCCTGCCCCACGTATCGAAAACGCAATAATCAATTGCCTACATCCCTATTGAGCCATATGCATGGACCCTCTTAGCTTACGATACACCACGGTACGCCACTGACCGCTGAAATATTGGGGATCCGAACCCCCTTAGCTTCTAAAATGATCGGACTAATTTTTATCGTAGCGCCCCCCCCCCCCCCCGGGTGATACTACTATCACAGGTATGGTAAGATGTAATATATCACTCTCATGTTTAAACGCGCTAAACTTGTATATATATCATCATCAACAGCCACATGACCATAGGCCTCCACCAAAGATTTCCAGATGGACCTGTCAAAAGCGGCCCGCATCGAGCGCGTTCCTGCGGCCTTTACCTGTATATATATATTTATATGTAATTGGTTTCTCAGAAACGGCTCGTCCGATTTCGATGAAATTTTGGATTTGGATGGTTTGAGCTCTAAAAATGAAATTGTGGGCACCCCAAACTTGTGGGTTTAGAAGTTAGAGATGCTAAACCGTTGAACCGATTGTAATGAAATAGGTATTGGGATATCTTGAACGTTGAAAACAAATTTGAAATATTATTTTTTTATTAACTCCTATTTAAGGAGTAAAAGGAGGGAGAAACTAAACCACTGAACCGGTTGTAATAAAATTCGGTAGGGGGATATCTCAAGCCTAAAAAACAATCATAACATATTATTGATTTTATTAACCTCTGATTAAGGGGGTAAAAGGAAGGAGTCACTAAACCGCTGAATCTATTGTAATTAAATTTGGTATGGGGATATCCTAAGTGCCTGCAAAAAAAAATACGTCATGAATGATTTGAGTTATATAACATAACGCTGTTGAGTAAATGCAAATGTGTAATAAGCGTTATAGGGAACATTTTCGTACGTAACTAAATACAACTAAAATGTTTGCAAAAATACCTTCAAAATATAAAGCTTACGGAACAGTTTTTCACCATCGAAAACATTCAAAAATAGCTAAATGAATATACAATCTAGTACATATCTAATTCGGATATCTAATCTAAAACAACTTACCGGCAAAATATGTCTTTCATAATCAAAATAACGAAATTGTTTACTGGATCTCGAAGCAGAGACATTCGCATAAATGGCGATCACCACGTCCAATGTGCCCATGACAATTTCCATGTACACTAATAAGAATCGGGCCAGTTTTGCCATTTATATACCACAAAATTGCGTTCAATAATTAAAAAAAACATTGTGAAATTCGATAACGAAAATGTATGTTACTAAATTGTAGAGAAACGTGCCAATATTATTAAAAGATACATTTTGAGTCGAAATTAAAGAGATACAGATAAAAAAATTAAAGTAATGTAAAATAGAACATAATTCCAATGGGTATCAATGTAAATTAACTCAATAGAAGAATAAAAACAACCTACAAAGGCGTATTCCTGTTTGTTTTAGTCCTGTTTATGCGGTCTACAAAAAAAAAAACATAATGCCACATAAACAGGACTACAACAAATTAATGCTGAGACATTATTTAAGAACAATAGGGCAAATTCACTATCATTTCTAAAATAATAAGTATGTTTTTCGTCATTTAGAATACAATATGAAAATGTATAAAATAATTACATGAGAGTAATGATTGCGACAAACGTTTTTCCCTAAAGTACAATAAATTTGAGAAATACTTACCTACGTATTATGAAACAAAGTGCCCTTGTGGCATCTAATTGTTTAAACACGATAAACTCAAAAACTACCTAACGGATTTTCATATGTCTTTCACCAATGGACGGAGTGATTCAAGAGGAAGGTTTATGTGTATATTGCCTAAATGTTTGGTATGGCAGAAAAAACAATTCGACATATAATATTATGCTTTGCTACCTGTGCGAAGCCAGGGCGAGCCGCTAGTTAATAAAATAAACCAAATCTCTTGTATTTACGTTAAATAGATGTTGAGTTACCTACAGAGGCGCCAAAAGTCGCTTGAAAAAAGTCGAAGTCGGAATGGTTCGTGTGAAACTACACTAAGCAGCTTCGACTCGTCTTTTTTTTTTTGCTTGGCTTGACTAGTTGCCGCGATCTCGATTTGACATGTTATGACATTGGATTGGTTTAACAATCATACTATCAAAAGAATACATTTTAATATCATTGTGAGTTTTCGTATTAGTCGACATAATCCCCACTCACATGCGCGGACGCCGCATCACTCGTGTATTTTGTAATACCGCTAAAATCGTGGTAACCAGGCCAAGGCTCAGCTTATTTACATATACGTGAGAAATAGCGTTCTCACTATACATATAATAGGCAGGGTAATAAATATACGAATTTTCGTCGACAAATATTTTTTAAGCAATTAGAATTTATATGAATACGTAGTAAAATTAACTTTTTTTACTTTGGATAATAATAACAAACTATCAATTCGAAATTATTTTGTCATGTGATAAGTCGGCTATAGACATTGGTAGGTCTGTCATAAGCGACAGACGGTCTGGATTCTGGAATCTGGATGGAAAGCTAATGCAATAGGAACAAGTCAAATACTTTTTGATTTCTGGGATTTGAGAACTTATAATCTTTTGAGTTTTGAAGTATAATTTTATAATTTAGTGTTATGCGTTAAATGTTATATTATTGAATGTTTGATATAAATAAAATATATATTTTCGTTAGATTGTATTATTTTTAACCGACGAAAAAAAACGGAGGAAGCTTCTCAAGTCAACGTGTATATTTTTTTATGTACAATCACGCATATTTTTTTACAGAGTAACCCGATTTTAATGATTCTTTTATATTGGATAGGCTGTTCATCGAATTTGGTCCCATGTAAAATTGGAAAAGGATGGGAATAAACGGTGGTTTATTGTATACTAACAGACTTTAATGCTGAGTTGCATATTGTTCATACACGCACACTTACGCCATTTATCCCCGAAAGGCATAGGTGGAGGCGGAATTACTGCACCCACTTTTCACCGTGCTTATTCCGTCCCATGATGTGATAAGAGGCGAGCCTATCGCCATATCGGGCACAAATTCCAGACTCCGAGCTGATACTGAATAGAAACACTCAATATCACTTTGCCCGACCCGGGGATCGAACCCGAGACCTCTGCTTTGCAGTCGTACTGTAATACAACTACGCTACCGAGGCAGGCACACATTTAAACTGCTGAATGAATTTGAATGAATAGCACAAACATGGCCATGTCCTGGATTTACACATAGTCTACCATTTATTCCGGTAACGCGCTGCCGCAGGATATTTATTTACATTACAGTTTAGATGTTTTACTACAGTAATTTCCTTTCGAGATTTACAACTAAATAGAGTTAAGGTCGTGCCCGCTCTAATTTAAATATAATTTGATTGAAGGCGATATCTAAATTCAAAACTGGTATATTTAAAAGTAGTCACAGACGACCTGATTTGGTGCGGCTGCACCACGAACCTGGTGCGCCATCGGATAATAATTGACGGCGGTTCGTGCGCCACACGATCGCATATGGTCCGGTGGCGCACCAGGTTCATGTTGCGGCCGCACCAACTGTGACTACTTTTAGATTTAACATTTTTACGTCAACTTGTTTTAAATTACATTATTAAACGGAGCTCGTATACAACTGGGAAAAAAATTAAGGTCGAACTAAAAGTAAAATGTTGAAACTTGAAATTTATTACTAGGGTTCTGACTTCTGATATAAAAAAACACGTGCGAGTCGTACTCGCGCACCGAGGGTTTCGTAAAATTTACGGTTCCCACAATTTTTCCTTTATCTGTGCTATAAGACGTTGCTTCGTACTTAATTTCAAGATTCTGAGTTCACGGAAAGTATCCTGCAGGTTTTAATTCTCTTGCTAGTTTCAAAAATTTGCAGCATAAACAGCTGTATCTTTTGGTTACGTTGGATTAGAAGTTTGATTATTTCACAGCTCGAAGAGACAGTAGACCTGAGTATTTGATATAAATTTCAGCTTAATACCTCCACGCATTCCTGAGAAAAAGGGTCTTAACAGACGCACGGACGGACAACGAAGGGATCCTATAAGGATTCCGTTTTTTCCTTTCGAGGAATGGAACCCTAAAAACGATTCATTTTTATGTGAATGGAATTTGTTTTTTTTTTGAAACGAAGTTCCTTATCGCGCGTTGTGAAAGGGGGCTAGACGGAAAAAAATCTCACGAAAAGTTGTCACGACACTTTTATACTTGCCCTGTGAAACCAGCCAGTAACAATAAAGAACTGGTTCGAAATTTAAATAAAAAAAGACAATTTAAATCTTAGAGTATGTATAACTACGTATATATACTCCTAAGATTTAAATTCTTTTTAGAGTAGTTTTTTTTTTCGTTAGTTGTATGTTAATTTTAATGTCAATGCTTGCTTAGGTGATTATCGTGATTCGATGACATATCTATTGTGTAGGTAGAATTAAATGTTTTCATTGATGTGGTAACGTTTTAATGAAATAAACAATTATTATTATAACTTAAAAGAAATAAAATTTTATTACAATATCTTCACTAATTAATCGAAAACAACTTCGTTCCATCCGGGTGTCCCTTGACACCTCTCAAGTTTTTTTTTACAATACATATATATACTGATATATACACATATACAAGTAAAGAATTTGGATTAGTTTTAATATTATAAAACCGTACTATGGTTTTTGTAATGCGTAGCCATGGCGGCTTGAGATATTTTAAAATTATGTTTTTTTGTCATTAATAAAAGAAAGAATATTTTTGTAAACATTTGGATATCGAGATAGAAGTATTTATTTGTAGCGTATGCCGTGTACGTCTCGGTATAAGCACAGGTGTGCAGTGTGCATGGCACGGCGCGATGCGACGCTTCGTCGCAGGGGCGCGCGACGCGGGCGCTCTTTACTGCCGCGCACAATCGAAAAGTTTGAGGTGTGAACTGTGAGCCACATGCGCCCGCGCAATGAATCGACTCGAGCTTCGATAAAAAAAGTAGGTCATCGCCTAATTATGCTTAATGTTGTGCCAAGTTATACGTATCGTTTCTGATGGATTTATGTTAATGCATACTGCTATACGAATGTATTTGAGCTCTTACAAACAATATTGTACTCAACGCATCACAACAAATGGCGCAATTTCAAATATAAATATTGGCAACAAGACCCATTGCACAACAGCATTGTGTGCGTGGATATGAGCAGGGGAAATTGTTTGAAATATTCACGTATATTTATTTTGTACTCTACTTATCTCTCCATATTTTGTACTATACCTACTTCTCACGGGAAAACAAATCTATTTTTCATCTCTCTGCCCGTAATCCTGTATGTCAAGAAAATGGGAAAGTTACATAACTTAAAACAATTATCTCGACGTGTGTTCTGTGCCGTTATAAATGGTGTTTTAAAGCCAGCCAATACATGCATTCTCTTCAATAAGTAAACGTGTTCTTTAAAAACTGCTTTTATATAGGGCTTCAGAACGAGTACAAAATAGGCGAGGAGACAGTTCCGTGTGCATAACCCGTTGACCTTGAAACCTTCCACGTAGGTACTGCTGGTAATGAATGCTTCACGTATACATTTTATATGAAACGCATTTCAACATATTAATCGTACGTAAAGTTAAATAGTTAGCATTTTTAGGACCGTACGTTAATCTTCTGATCAAAAGAAAGTTGTGTTAGGCACACCATTTATAACTCGAGAACGGTCGAACCAATCACCGTTTTTTTTTTATTTTTTAGCTTTGTATCCGTTCCAAATAGCAGAATAAGTATAAAAATATGAAAAATGTTCACGATAAATTTTTCATACATTTTATTTGTAATCTATATATATATATGTCGGAGACAGAGTGGCGGCCGATATCGATACACGTAGGTTCACATAATAAAAGTCACAAATGAATTCTCTTTAACTCGCTATTTATTGTTCGTTGGTCAATTATTGCGTAATAAACTGTTCACAGAGTACAATACCACGTCAGGATTCATTATTAACTTTGGTTATTATAACACATTGCATATTGAGGCAATTACTTAACCGTTTGGTTAAGTGATTATAATCAACTCACCTAGTAACAACTCGAAATAACATAGTAACCGCTTTACTAAGCACTGACTGATATGGAAACCACCATAGTTACCACTTATTAGTGATCTGCACGGTACTAGTTGCAACACAACCGAACTCAACGACGACTGAACTAAGACTGTCTCTTCAAATGAATCGGCACCCCTTTTATAAACCCAACTGTCGCTCTGACAATTCAACATGATTTTTATTTAGTCTTACCCGACGTAATATATTCAGACACCCTCAATGTGATTAATAAAAATGATAATTCCTTTTTATACTTCCTTCCTGTCCCGACATATAGAAATGAATCCCTATTTTCCTTGGTCACGGCATCACGCGTGAACGGCTGGACTGATTTCGTTAGAAATCAGGAGAAAGTTCTTATGAAAGAAAAAAATAAGAAAATTGCGCGGAAAATTAGAAAATTTAAGAATACTTAACGACCATATTAAACGTGCATGTCACTGAACTCCTAAACTGGTGGACCGATTTTACTGAAATTTTTGTGTCTTCAGGTGGATTCCAGAATGGTTTAGATTACAAATTTATCCGGTAGGTAGCGCTGTACTTGGGCTCTAGGATTTTATTTCCTTTTTAGGGCAGGACAAAGTCTGTCGGGGCCGCTAGTTTAAAAAAAATTACATGGCGTTATTTATTTTTTCAAGTTTTCACCAATTGTTATGCAGTTCTCAACCGTAACTATGTTTGTATTCGTTTCAATTTATTCTCTTCATACGATTTCTTTCTGAAATTCATCAGTGAAAAGTGATTTCAACGCGGTGAGTAGGTACGTAAAGCTGTGATTCCGCAGCACGCGGCAAATGGCAGAGGGCAACGGCGTCCGCCGTCTGTCGCGTCCTGCGGAATCACAGCTTTAGTATTATAAATGTTCTTTGATTAACCCAATGTATAATTTTCGTATACAGAGATAAGTATTCTGGGCTGTGTGTTTGATTTACCAATGTTATTTATAATACCGCGATTTAGAAGAACAAGAAGATCAAGTCTTCCATGAGGTGCATGACGAAGAATCATTTGGCCAAATCAAAATGTCTTTTGTGCCTTCGTAAACTTATTTAGGCTTAAAATCGTGTGCCAAGGATTATTCCTTGGAACACTAGGACTCAGGCCCGCCTGGTGAGGGCATTGAAGTCTCTGTAAGGACAACTGCAAAACGTGTATCAGGGTAAAGGGCGCAGAATAGGGATTCGCAATACTGTGCTGTTGCCGACGCTTATCTATGGAAGTGAATGCTGATGTGGCAGAAGAAATACAGAGTCGAGTAAATGCGGTGGAAATGCACTCCTTACAGAGTATATTATGTAGAGTCACTATTTCTTATTGCATGGGGATGTTATGATAAGATGACAATATAACTTGAAGGGCGATATGGTGACTAAAATTAAAAGAAATATGTTGAGATCATTTGGGCATGCAGAGAGTATGGTTAAAAGAAGAAAGTTACGAAAGGTATTAATCGAGCAAATGTGGATGGTATGGTTCTCAGAAGGTATGGTTGGAGGGCATGCCCATAATTGGCGAAAATGTATGATGAGAACTATGAATGTGGAAGAGTTGTTAGAGGTACGTCATTATCTTGGCATGTCTCTGTGTATGAATATATAACCTTTTCATTTTGTCTTTTGTACGTTTGTTGAGCTTCATTAATTTATTTAATCTTCATAACAAACTAATAAGTTAACATAACATTAATTGATTCCGAAGCCATTCGTAGTCGCCGGGCCAGCTAGTTTATAATAGGTAAATTTATTTTGTTTGGTAACTTTCCTCAATCACACCTCGTGGGAGTCTCGAACGATATTTCTTTGAAATCAAATTGCCCAAAAGTGATGCATTTCCAGTAGGCAATCAATATTGCATTTTTAAAGGCAATGTGATTAAATCTTTGATGCGGTTTGAAACAATCAAAAATTCCAAGAAGTAACTCCTAGTCCGATATTAATAGGTCCTTAAAGTAGGCATCGACTCCAAATATACGTATATACTAAGCGAATATAAAGTTGAATTATTTCTTGGTTTGAAGTGGTTTTGAAGTCGGTTTATTTTTTGTTAAAACGTTTTTTAATTGGTTATATTTTTAAAATCACTACACTGTTTAATAATGAAACCGAGAATACTTAAAGCTTTTCGACAGATTTCCACTCTATGATTACGTAAGTTCAGTTCATTTAAATATTTTTTTCATATCAATATATTTTTATATATCTCATATTTTAGCAATTAACAACCGTCGCGCTTCTGCTATTATTAAGCATTTCCATCTTGGATATAGATTTCGAAACGCTCGCGATGGAGCGACATCGTCGCATCTAGAAATTAGGTCGCCTGTTTCTTTGTAAATATGGAGTTGGGTAACCTGATTTGTTATTCCAATATGAACAGTGGGGCAGACATTTACTTACCACGGTGACAGCTCGGCAACAATACAGCCGACACACATCTAAGCGGTGAGACATCGCATAAGAATCAGCGACGTCATACATACTTTGTGATTATTATCGAAGATTATTTGGCATAGAAGAATATTGCTAAATCTAATGCTAAGCTTAGAACAGAAACTCCTTAGTATAATAAATTGACCAAGAACGTCTGAATGCGTTTCCACTAGCGGCAATATTTCAATAGGCCTGTACACATGCGACTTACCGTACGTCTTGAAAGCTTCAAAATTTATAGGAATATTATTCGACTAAATTAAAAAGCTGGATAAAAAGAAGCTATAAACGTGTTTCGCATATTTAATACCTAAGATTTTTAAAAAAATATTTGCAGGGGCTTGCAAAAAGTTTGTTAATTAAAATACGAAATTAATAGGTTCAAAGCTATAATTAAACTTATAGTAGCTGCTACTTTCTAATCTATACTAATATTATAAAGCTGAAGAGTTTGTCTGTTTGAAGGCGCTAATCTCAGGAACTACTGAACCGATTTTGAAACTTCTTTCACTAATAGGAAACTACATAACTCCTGAGTGCTATAGGCTACTTTTTATCCCGGGAAAATATTTTTGTCCCGGAAAAACTTTTTCACGCGGGCGGAGACGCGAGCACTACTAGTTGTGGTATAAAAACGGCTATTCGTTGTCATGGCAATGACCTCCGTTTGAGAATCGAAGCAATATGAAATCTCACTATACGTACATAGAAATACTAGCCGTTGCCCGCGACTTCGTTCGCGTGAACTACAGGAACAATTTACAGAATTATTGTAAACCGTATTACCAATTGCTTTTACCAATTCGCCCGCGTTGACGTATACGCGTCATTTGACCGATATTCAAAAAACTATCACTGCTAGCAATAATTGCGTACGTTATTGCTAGCAATAATTGCTTCGTGTAATTGTGTAATTCCTACGAATATTAGAAATGAGAAAATTTGAGAAAATGTTTGGATTTTTGTATGTTGGTTAAAAGTAAACGCAGAAATAACTAAATGGAATTAGGTCAAATTTGGCACATGGGTAAATCATGTCGTGGATTAACACGGGCTACTTTATATCCCAGTAATTTACTCCCATGGGAAATAATGGATATTTATAAATCTAATTCTTTAAGTAGATGACGCTACTAGCGTCGTACTGTTTGAGAATATTTTTGTAGCGAAAAAGGCTTTTCACGGACATCCAGGACATTACCTACCCGTGTGCCAAATTTCATCTAAATCCGTTTAGTTGTTTCTTAATTTACTTCGAACAAACATCCAAACAGTTTCACAAACTTTCGAATTTAGAACAATCCTAGCGGCCCGCCCTGGCTTCGCACATATAGCAAAGCATAATATTATAATATACCTACCTTTATTTTTCTGTCATACATTTTTTTTTATTATACGCATAAAACTTCCTCTTGAATCACTCCGTCCATTGGTGAAAAAGTATGAAAATCTGTTCAGTGGTGTTTGAGTTTATCGCGCTCAAGAGACTAACAGATGCTATAGGGGACTTTGTTTTATAATACGTAGTGATGTAAGGACATATCCTTATAAATAAAAAAAGATAAAAAACCGCGAAAATTAATCTGGGACAAAATTTCCGGTTTATGTTTTTCGGGGATAAGCAGTAGCCTATGTCCTTCCCAGGGTCTCAAACTATCCCCATACCTACTTATTTGGTATGCGGTTTCACCAGCAAGAAAATATTTTCCGGGAAAAAGTCCCGATTTATATTTACCCGGGACAAAAAGGTGCCTATGTTACTCGCTGATAATGTAGCTTTAGTAGTTTCGGAGCCTATTCAATACAAACAAACAATCAATCTTTATAATATTAGTATAGATTAGTAGATGTAGAAAAAAAATACACCCATATTTTTACAGTATGTTTACTTTGATTGTACAACTTTTTTTATAATGTGGGTATTGTGTTACTAATTCCATAATATAAATGCCAAAAAATTTACGATTGCGTACATCTAAAGTATACTCAATTTTAATGTGCAACCAACACTATTAGATAAATGTAATACTTGGGACGTCACAAGAAATGCGCGTCGTAGTTTTCAAGAAATTCCATGCGTATGCCATGTTAAATCATAAAAATGACTTTGTTAGACAACCTTTAATCATTAGAAATAAGGAACACAAGAAATTAGCGAATAAACAGTGTTAACAATACGTATAGTGTAACGAAGAAAATTATAGTTTGCAGGACAAAAGGGCCGGCTCAACTATGATGTCTTATATCACGCAACAACTACACAAACAGCTGACTTACGTGTTGTATGGCGGGTGGGATATCTGCAGGGCCAGATATCCTCTACCCCTTCGTAATTCCTATCGCCCTATAGTAATATGGACTACACACCATTGATGATTTTGAAACTTAGAGTTTGTGGGCGCCGAAAATCACTTATTAACACCCAGTGACCCAATAACTCGATTGCGTACCCATGCTATAAAAACAAGAAAATAATATATCGCCCTTTAAAGTCGATCAGTAATACTATATTGTGAATACTAGTCACTAATGTTATTTATAATTTAAATGTGACGCAATATTAATACTTATAAAAACCAATGACAAATTTATCATTGACCTACTGACCTACTGCACATACCTTCGAATTAATTTTCCCCTTCGTCGAAAAACACTCAAGCACGCTGAATGCTCGTATGCCTTATAGCGTATTGTTACATTTCCTAGAGTCAATACATTTAGAGTTTGCTGGTTTTTATTGCCTTCTTACTTTCACAATATGTGATTTTAATCAATACCTAATGCAAGATCTATAGTTAGGACCACTGAATTCGAATTAATTTGTATAAGATTTAATGACAGTTTATTCTCATGGAATTAATATTTATGCCATTCTTTAGTATGTATTTTGACACTCAAAGGCAAATAAGGCACATCGATGTAAGTAATGTAAGCTTAAGAGAGCTGTTAGGTATATAGATATAATCATTTTTTGAAGATCTGGCAGCGGACATTATTTTTGACACAACATAGGTATCATACACACTGCCGTCCCTAATGCGCCGAAGATGGCCTTTTAAAAAAAAAAAAAAAAAAATACACACTTACGTCTTCTATTTGTGGACAGGTAGGCAGTAGTGTAACTAATTAGCGTCCCCGCTTTTTGCCAAGCATATCTTCTAATACAATGGTGCAACAAAGTACGATGGTTGGTTTGAGAAGACCGCGACTTCACCACAGATAAGGTACAATTTGTTTAATTGTCGGAATCTGTTTATATTTATGGAACCTTTATTTTTTAAATGCACCAGTTAGTAAGTTGGTGGGTTGAAAAACACCGAACGTAAATTTTATAAATTAATACTTACTAACGTTTTTTTAAGGTGACCTATAGACCTATTAACCTCATGAAAAATAAATATTGTCAATACGTGTTAGAAAAGAGCTCTATTAGCATATTACCAAGAATGCTTAATCATATATAATTCAACGTTTTAAGAGTACATAAGTTTTTAATCATAAATATGTATGTTTACTAATTTTGCGTCGCAAGCATGATATTTGTTATGATTTATAAAATAAATAAAATCCAAAAAAATCACATTTGTAATCCCCTTGAATAATTAACCTAGTCTAATTTAAACAAACAGGTGTTTATACGTACAAACCAGGGTATGTATAATTTATAATAATAATGATATAATATGTGCCATAATAATAACACATATCTATTCTTCTCTTAAACCTTACACATAGATGGTATTTTATAAGTCGATAGTGTTGACTTTTACATAGTCTACACATATCACATTCTACCTCTATTCAAAAAATTGATGTGTTTATAACACGCTCTTATTAGCTTCATACGTATGTATGTGTGCATGTATGTATGTAACGGAAACTTAGAACACGATTTTGACCCCTTCAAAACGTCGGATTAAATCGAAATTGGGCATAGGATGACAATTTTATATTTTAAACCAAAAATACGCTTTTATAGAAAATCCAACTAAAAATAGAAAATAAATTTTAATTAAGAATAGTGAAAATAAGAAAAGAATGTATTTTACTGAAAAAAAAAACAGCCAAGTGCGAGTCGGACTCGCACACCGAGGGTTCCGTACAAACCTGTAGGTATATAAGTAAAAGTTCCCTTATCACGACAATCGAGTCATATTTATGGTATTTTTATTGTAAACTAAATCCGCTTTTTCCTTTCGAGGTACGGAACCCTAAAAATATGTGATGTAACTAAAAATTTAAGATTTCGAAATTTTTCTTTAATATATGCTATAAATTTCAAGATTCTAGGTCGACTGGAGGTACCCTTTAGGTTTTGACTCCCTTGCGACTTTGAAAAGATGCGGTTTAAATTGCTGTTTCTTTTGATTGCGTTAACATAGAAGTTTGATTTTGTTACAATTTAAAGGTATTATTGAGTATCCTATCGAGCCCGGACCGGTCACATTGGCCCAGTACGCGTAATCTGTCAACAAGCGAAAATCGACCTACACGCACACACATAAGGCGCGTCAACACGCACACATCGCGAGTTTGACAGCTGTCAGATCGGTCCGATCGGACCGGTCCGGGCTCGACGGGGTATTTGATATAGCGTTACGCGTACATGAGAAAAGGGATAGTAACTTTAAAATCATCAAGAAACAAATTATCACATGATGTAACAACAAATTTACGGTTTCCGCAATTTTTCCTTTATCTGTGCTATAAAACGTTGCTTCGTAGCAAATTTCAAGATTCTACGTTCACGGGAAGTACCCTGTACGTTTTGATTTCCTTTCGACTTTCGAAAATTTGTGGCATAAACGGCTGTATCTTTTGAATGCGATGGCTTAAAAGTTAGATTTTTTCCCAGCTCTAAGGGACTATAGACCTGAGTATTTGATATAAATTTCAGCTTAATACCTCCACATGTTCTTGAGAAAAAAGGGTTGGGACAGACGGACGAACGGATAACAAAGTGATCCTATAAGGGTTCCGTTTTTTTCTTTCGAGGTACGGAACTCTAAAAAAAGCTTGGGGTGCATGGTATCAATAGTTATAAATATTTTATTCACAGATAATATGAGTAGGTTTATCATTTTGATAGTATCTTAAACAGCACCTCACGCTTTTTTTACAATAAAATATTTTGTCTCTTATTTACGCTATTTTTATTTTAAATTTATTAAAATTTATTTCCTTTTTTTTTAATTGGAATTTTTTAGTTTTTTTAGTTTTTTTTAACTATTATTTTTGTAAGTGATCATTGCGAATTTATTACTTTGTTTTAAACTATTATATTTGAATATTGAACAACATCGTTTCAAACAAGACTTATCACTTTGTGGTTAAGGCCAAATCAATATCGTCGCTGTGATCGATGAATGGATGTTTACTGATTTTATCTTTGTAGTGCAAATTGTAATTTAAAATGAAATGAGACATACAGTAAATTGATTAATAGAGAAAAAGGAGGTACAATGATGTAGGTGCAAAAATCTATGAAGTATTTAGGTAATATAATATTATGATGCCTTCTCCGAATTAAAATCATTATTTTCGTAGAGTATAATCGGTGCAAATTCAAGGAATAATGTGAAGTAGACTTTCTTGCTGTGGGTTGGACTTGGGTGCCGCCATAATAATTATAAATTAGTAGGCTTTGCTCGCGACTCCGACCGCGTGATAGATTTTCCATGATAAAGGTCCCGCTTTATATTTTCCCGGGATAAAGGTACCCTATGTTACTCGATGATAATGAAGCTTTATATTAGTGAAGGATTTTTTTAAATCAGTCTAGTAGTTTTTGAGTTTATTCGTCACAAACATACAAAAATACAAATATTTTCTCATTATAATATTAGTATAGAAATGTGCGAGACTCACATTAGTATACAGCACTAATGGTTGTAGCTTGTATTGTTTCCCAAGCATATAATCCTACATTTGTATTAATACAAACAAATGCAAAAACTATAATTAATGATCCAGCCTTTACGTTTATATTGCGTCCGCGTTGTAGGCTGTGTGCTGCGCGGTTACGATGCATGACATGAACGTGAGCCCACTCAGTGCCCAGCCATTGACGCCGCGCCGCGCCGCGTTACTTATTCACAAGAGTACGGAAACAGCGCGGCACATCTCGGGATTTCGGTTTCGTTTAACACACATCATGTAGACTCTACATGATGTGCGATCTCTACATTGTAGAGATTGTAGACTAGGTTTCCGATCATTGTTTCAATTTTATTTGCAAGCGTATCCACGCTTGTGTTTGGTGCATAATATTACATACATAGTATTATGTTCTATAGCCTCTAGAGCCACAAGTATAACAAATATAAAAATGTATCAAAACACGATTCATAGGTAGTATTATTACAGCAATTGAATAAAATCATTAAAACCAATACTGTATAGTTGCAAAAATAGCACCTGTCTCTACCTAGTACCAATCTGTTTCAAAAACAGAACATGTGACTTTCAATTATGATTGCTTAATTTCTTTGGTATTAAGGATTAACCCATAAACTAAAGTGTTATAATTATTATTCATATTTACTCATCAAGATTATTAAAAAACGTACAACGTTAATAATAATAAATGACCTGGTTCTATAAAAACATTAAACAGAGATAAAATACATATAAGCGTCATATACAACGAGATTTTTCAGATGTAGTTCCCATATTAGCAATGCCAATCGAAATCGATACATGTAAATCTTTTACCGAAGCGTCGCATGACTATTGCATGCACTATTACGATACGTTACACCAACTAGCGTCATCGGTCGTGAGTCGTGGTGAAAGTGTGACGTCAGATGAGCGCATGCGAAGAAAGCACAAATGCGTGTGCGACTCGCTCGGTAATACTCTTGCTTTCGTCAGAGGCCGCGGCGTCTGCGTGATAGCGAAAACAACATACTTCGGGTCTGCCTGCCTCACCGTCGCTTTTTCATCCGGTATTCAGGTCTTGGTTATGAAATCGAAACTATTGAGTCATCGCAATTTAATATTCGCATCGTGTTTGTTTTATTTAACGTATTGTCTAATTATACGACACGTTTTAAAACTACCCACTATTATGGTTTGTTTTTATGATAATTGTAAACTTTAATGTTGTATTAGGATTTTTTTACTAAAGAGGAGAATGGTTCGATACTCTACCAAAATATAATAATTTAACTAAGAGATTGTTACTTTATTAGATACAATTTAATGTTTAATTACTAAAAATGCTTCCTTTTTTGATTTCTATTATAAAAAAATATAATTGCCGTTCGCTAAACCCATTTGTAAAAATATTATTATTAGTTCCTTTTTTACTGACTCAATCCCAAATTAATAATAATGACTACTTGTTTAAAAAAAAATCTTTTAAATCGATTAAATCGTGCAAACGTACAAATTTTCAATTTGTTTGAATTTGAAACCGATATGTTTCGTAGAGCTTTTTTGTGTCACACTTGTAATCTGGGAACCCTATTTACCGAAGACGCCTCGCTCAGCACGCTTGATACATAATTAACAGCGTGCAAACCAGACACCTCGATACAGAATTCATTATGATAGGAGATTTGTTGTTACAAGTTTTCCAGTTTCAAGAGTTTCATGATTCTCTATGGCTTGGCCCGCTGAAAGCGGTGTAGATCCGTAGGCCACCGCCTACGGACCGGGTAGACTACCTATCGGGTATATTTTATTGAGTTCACTTTTACTTACTCTACTCTACCGGGTAGAGTACGGGTTCCACGATGAGGTAGACAGTCATCACGTCATGGTAGGTATTTCATTTCGCGCTGGCGTTCCACCTCGTGCTGTCATGTGTTTAGTGCAGAACACTTCGAATCATATTACATTGTTAATGCAAGGCTGTCACAGACAGTCACTCGTTCGTGACCTGTTGAATGATTTTAACAAAATCTGGGTCAAGATCTTTATTTCGCTTTTGATATTGAATGACTCGCACCTTAAAAAATCAGTTATTTGTGTCTCAATTGCATTTAATTGTAAAGTTAGGAAGACCTTGAAGAGAACCATTCGATGTAAATTATACAAAAATATAAAACTTGTGAAGACATGCTACTGATTAGCATTGTTCTCTATTTCTTCATATTTAAACTAATTTTCGGTGGCGTAGTTGTAATACGGTAGTAAATCAGCATTGCAGTCTGCAACGCTGATGTCTCGGGTTCGATCCCCGGGTCGGGCAAAGTGATATTGGATTTTCCTATCAGCCCGGAGTCTGGGATTTGTGCTCAATATAGCAATAGGCTCACCCGCTATCACATCATGGGACGGAATACGCACGGCGAAAAGTGGGTGCACTAGTTGCGCCTCCGTCTACCCCTTGGGGGATAAAAGGCGTGAGTATACGTAAAACAAATTATTCAGTCGACGTCTACATAATTATGTCTACATTTATATATATAAAAAAACGTTTTTATATATTAGAAGTACTGAGCTATAAATAAAACTCAGATAGTCGAAAGAACTTTTATTATTTAAATATATTGTAATATTTTTTCCGATTTAATGTAATTACAATATCTATACTAATATTGTAAAGCTGAAGAGTTTGTTTGTTTGAACGCACTAATCTCAGGAACTACTGAACCGATTTTGAAAATTCTTTCAACAATAGGAAGCTACATAACTCCTGAGTGCTATAGCCTACTTTTTATCCCGGGAAAATATTTTTGTCCCGGAAAAACTTTTACACGCGAGCGGAGCCGCGAGCACTACTAGTATTTAGTAGTTTTTTTGCCATACCTCTGAATGTTTAGTATCCCGTATTAATTTTTTATGTACCACCCTACAAAAAGTGTTACAAGCTTTCAAAAATACTCAAAAAGAAATATCTTTTATTGAGTTCACTTTTATCCGAGATTTTATTCGATTTTATTCTATTAAATATTCACAGTAATTCAGAAAAAAAAACAATTAAAATGAATAAATAAATAAAAAAACTACTTGCATATAGACGCACAGCATACATATTCTCTAAGGATATTACAGATACATCTTTTTAATACTAATTACTATTTAGATTTACGTCCGCGGCTAGTTGCAGACATGCGTCGTCATAATTAAGATTTCAAATTAGGAATTATTATGTTCATGTCCAATGTCGTTGTTTACATAAAGCGAGCCCTAGTCATAAACGAATATCGTGCGATCTGTGAGAATGTAAACATCAGTTCTGTGTTTGAGGCAACCCTGCCCTGCTGCGGCACTGCGCGCAACTGGGTCAGTGGGCCGCCCCCCCGCACCGCCCTCCGCCCGTGCGGTGGCGCAACCGCGCGAACGCGCACTAACATAGACCTGGATCGCGGGAAAGTGGGTCACCGACTCACTTTCACTTATTACATGGGCTCCTAATCGTTTTCCATTGTGTGAGCGGGCGGGAGCTTGCGGGTGGCGGCGGGGCGCGCATGCGGGAGGCGCCGGCACGCGCGCTGTCGTTGCCGGCCGGCCGCCAGTCGATCGTGGTATGTCTACGGAGTGGTACGTGCGCTGCCGCCCCTCGTTGACACTTATTACTTGACGCGATCGTAACATACCGCGCGCACTCAACACTCGCAACGAACGGTTATCTGTGGTTGGTGGTCGTAACTATTGACGGTGTCTGACATCGGTGCTTTATGCCCGTATGATTTTTACTACTTAGCCATAGAACAAAATGTGCTGGATTTATGTGCCTCCTACAATAGTGCTTGAACAGGTGCAGCCCGCGAGCGGCAGCTAGTGTTGCGGCGAGACCGCTAGTGAACTCGGTGACTGTGAACGTTGGGGCGGTCGGTAACCGCCTAGGGATTTATAATAAACTAGCCGCTCGGTGCGGCCGAGCATGACGATGGACCAGCAGACAAACCTCATGTCCCTCAACATGTCTCCGTTCGATCTGAGTCCCGGTCCCGAAGGATCGGGATCGGGCGGAGGTCCCTCTGGAGCCTCGCAGCAATACGTGCCTCAAGGCGCCGCGTATCAATGTCCACCCGAACAGCAATCTTTTGGCTATGCCAACTTGGACGCCTCATATTTATTTCCAACAGGCCCTGGTGGAGAGGCTGGCGCCTATTTGCCCGCTGCCGGCGCCGTGTGCGATCAGACCGACACCAAGGACGTGATCGAGGAACTGTGTCCTGTTTGCGGAGACAAAGTCAGCGGCTACCACTACGGCCTGCTCACATGCGAATCATGTAAAGGTTTCTTCAAAAGAACCGTTCAAAACAAGAAAGTTTACACGTGTGTTGCTGAGAGAGCCTGCCACATAGATAAAACACAAAGGAAGCGATGCCCGTTTTGCCGATTCCAAAAGTGCCTCGATGTGGGCATGAAGCTTGAAGGTAAGTCAATTAGTTAGTAGCATGATAATATTAAGTTTATTATAAAATCAATTCTGCGTAAGCTAGTAGGGTGTATGGGGGGTTTTGTCAGATAATAACGCCGAATAAAATATAGGAAAAACTTAGTTTTGATAGAAATATATCCGATTGCAATAAATTCAAAATTAAAACCTTATTCCGTTGCTACGAGGAGCCGGTTGTGGTGTGAGTTGTGAGCTGTCAAGACAAGAAGCAGCGACTCCTCGTCGACCTTCACCCAGTTCGCATCAGCATGTTTGCAGGCCGCGTGCCCATGATGCCATCGTAATTTCCACTGTTGCTGTGCTCATTACTGTTATACTGACATTTTATCCAAATGGAATGAAAAACAAAACAATATTATTCCGGAGGTACCCGGTTAAGTAAAAGTAAGAAAAAGTACATTATTGTATCTAGGTAGTTACGATCCAATTGGGTGTGAGGGCATACCAATGAACTAGCAGCTGAATATACGTTTTTAGGAAACACAACATATACACTATTATTTTCCTAAAACGTTTCTGCCATAGAGTGAAAGATTTATGAATTTATTCTAAATATTTCTATAAAAGAGACACAAATATCTAACAAATATATAACAGTTCCGTACAAAATATCTTTAAAGTACCTATCTGTCAAAGAAATAATCTTTGAAGTAGGTAACAACGTAGATTCGTTTGTTTTAAGAATGACTAATGTAGGTACATAATTGTTATGATTTACGATGTGTCTGAAACCATCAGTCGTAGAGAAATAATAATATTATAAAAATACTCGATATTGTTAATAGAGACTATGCTTATTAGATCATTTCAATAAGACTGACGTTACGTACCTCAGCAGCAATCAATCAGTTGCAATTGCTGTAATATAGAAAATTAAAAAGCCAAAGGCGGTTACGTATTGTACGACATTGCAATATTGTATCAATCAGTCTCAATCGAACGATGATGCTTGAAGTGCTATTTATACCCTGTATTATATTTATTTTAATATTGTAATAATATGTAAATTCTACGCATATTTAAGCAAATTTTAACGTTATAAAATATTGGCAGGTTTTCGTATTACGTAAGTTAAAATCCATAAAGTACCTGTTACCTTTGCTATCCCAGCTAAAATGGGTACCAGTGTAAATCCGAAAGCACAGGCAGAAGTGCAATGTGAGCATTCACATCTTGCCAAATGTTTTTTTTTATATAAGCCAAGGCTAACATACACGAATCCACCAATCCAATTCTGCAAATCAGGGTACACTACTTGATTTTAGTCGTAGTGTTATAACTATCGATACCAATAAGATGACAACAAACTGAAAACAAGGCACACATTAGTTCACCCGTTAAACAGCTTAAATGAATCTTCGTTCGTTTACCAAGCCACGCATTCAATAAACACGTTGGTATTGACCATTTGATATTGATCAACTGATGATATAATGCACCGCCATTAAGTCAATTGTGAGTTGTTTGTTGCTGAAAGGAATACGTCTGAGCTAAATGACAAATTTAACTGATGCACAGTAGCTTCTTCTATTGTGTAATTTTTTGTTTAAAAATATTATGTGAGCGACTCATTTAAGTTCATTTTGTGTGCGTCTTGCAGTATATTATACCAAGAAGAATCATTTTTGCAGTCGGTCAGCCCCTTAATCATGCTAGTCTCCCCGTACTCTATTAGACAAAAATCATCTTTTTCTACTAAAATTTGAATAATAAAAAGCTCAGGCACCTCAGAAATTTTCTTATATTCTCTTAACGCCTTAGACTATTAACCAATGGACACGATATATCAATAATGCGCAAACATATTTTTCTGTCAATCCTGACGGGGGTGAGGTAGACACGGATAGCACACATTTAACAAAAAAATCCACACGTGCACGGCTCAATATAAGGTTGCTTTTTACACAATAACACCGCAAAAATCACAATTTCTGTGGAGCACAGCTTAATGTCATTATCGTAGAGTGTAATGACAGCGATCGCAAGTCACATAGGTTTTAATAAAAGTTTATGACCAGCTGCGCATTTATGACCAACGAAGGGTTCGCCTGGTCATCCCATCTCCTTGTTAAATGAATGCTCTAAGCTTAACGCAGAATAACTTTTGACGCCAATTTTCGTCTGCTGTGATTGTCTTATTAGTAGACTACCTCAATAATACAACATAATAATAATTGCTTTTTCGTTATTTAAAAAAAAAATCACGGATTTTGCAAGGCTTCCTTATCCAATGATTTGACGGTCCCCGAGAAAGCTTTTTAAAAAAGGAATTCGATTTATCTCGACATATAGATTTTTGTATGACATTAACCTAATTGACCCTGGTTAATTTAGCGTCGATTCAAAAAAGCTAAAGTGGCAATGGCTATCAGACACATGCGGTGCGCAGTGTACATGCGGCACAGGGCGCACAGCATGGCCCGCTGCGCCGCTCATACCTTACTAACAAACACAAGGGTGTGGTTACAGGTGGACATTTTGAAGGTAACACATTAACGTGTAGTTAGAAGATCGCGTGGGGCGGAGCTTGAAGTGCGGATCGTTCTAAATTTAAAACGCGCGCGGCCGCAAAGCGCCCTGACCTACTTGCGAGCGGGGCCGCGATGCGACGCGCGCGCGCTGCTCGTTGTGCGTGCGGTGCGTGCGCGGGCGCGGGCGCAGACGCGCGGGCCCGCCGGCGCTACGTGACGACTGCTCGCGCTAGTGTGCGTGAGCCGTTCGCCATTCCGCGTTTTACCAGATGCTGCGGTATTTGCAACATCAAATTCTACATGTACAATTACATTTTATATATTATGAACTGCTCTGAACGTCTTACAAACATCATTTTAAATTATAGCTACCACTGTCTAAACATTCATAAATACTGTCATCGAATGAGTCTAGACGAGGCAATCATGCGGCGCGGTGCAAGGATACTGGTGCTACGCAGGCGGTACGCACCCGAATGAATTTGTAGCAACAACATTGCCACAATTTACCACAGTAGATTTTTCTTTGACATCAAACGCAACCACATAATATTTTTATTATGATTAAAATTTGATTAAAATTCTCTTGTCGCGGTGTTTGTTGCCAAACTTCTGCAAACGGCTCTACCGATTTTCATGAAGTTTTGTGTGCGTATCGGGTAGGTCTGAAAATCAGTCAACATCTATTTTTAACCCCCAAGTGCTAAGCGTGGCCCACCGCAATTTGTTTTTTTCTGACAATTTTGTTTTTTTATGATGTGGCATTATCAAACACATACAACCCTAATTTTTTTACCTTCTTCCATCATCCCCTATTTTTAGATAGCGATTTTAGTAATTCAATAACTTTTAACCCTGGTCGGTAACTGATCAATTATCTCTGATCAGTTATCCCCGCTAGGCGTCTGCCGGTGTCACTTCTCATTAAACAGCTTGGAGTAGAGAACACGTACTTACAATATTTATTTATTTTTCTACTAATTTAATCACTAAAAAGAATTTGTATGGAGAAACAACGTTTGCTGGGTCAGCTAGTTTCAATAAATAAAACACACGTACCAACCCATTCCATATTTTTTACATGCATTTATTGTGTATTTAATCCATTTATGAAACGTATATGTTCAGACAGAATTCTTTGTCAACGCGTTTCTCTGAGATTATATCGACAATAAAATAAAATATTAAGTATCCTACTAATATTATAAACGCGAAAGTTTATAAGTATGGATGTATCGATGTTTGTTACTCTTTTACGCTAAAACTACTAAACGGATTTCGATGGAATTTGGTACACGCGTAGATCATGTCCTGGATTAACTAACACGTAGGCTATTTTTTATCCCGGGAAAATATAAAGTAGGACTTTTTTACCGCGGGCGGAGCCGTGGGCAAAAGCTGGTATTTATATATAACACACTTAATTAAATATATATGTACCTAATACCAACGTCCTAAAACACACCTACGTACCTACATACAGTATCTATTAGCTTTTTTACATATTTCTACTAGTTGTTAATGGAACTCGAGGATCAGCGGAAGTACTTCCTCTGGCTGGTGTAAATGGGCAGCTGAACAACAAATTAGGAATAATTAAACAATCTATTTAATTTAAATTACTAAATTTTTGAATATTTATGTGTACAGTACAAGACAGACCACAAAATATAACAAAAAAATAATGTCTATATCATAAAAAAATGATTTTTGTTGCATGGATGTAACCAATTGTGGAATTACATTTGTACGTTATGTTATCATCTGTGTCAGTCACCCGACAGCGTCGGTCATACTACAAGAATTGTTAACGAATATCATGTTTAATTAGGTTAATGGTTTAACTTCACATTACGTTCACTTTTCCCTAAGGTTTATGTATAGTTTCCCTAACTCGCAAATGCGTAAGTTTGTCGATTTATCTCTCGCGGGTAAAATATTTCTGTATATCTTGCCATCAGTTGATCCAATAGTTCGATTGTCATTGATAATAATAAATAAATATTATTTAAATAACTTTAAAGTTGCATGATGTTATGTACAATAAATATACAAAAACTACGTTGTAACAATACAAAAACGTAAATAATGAGGTACATTTATCGCAAGCATATGTCAGATGACACAATTCACACAAAACGTTGGCTGACCCGAATAGCGGCGCGGCGGTTGCGAGAGCCTTGCACTGCCTGTACGACCTGCACCGAGGCTTGTGCAATGCCACCGTGCCACCGTTCAGCGCAGTCAACGCCGAACACTACTCCGGCTCACTGCCGTCACCCTATCTGCGATAATTCTAAATTTATACGCACGCCACCGTGCAACACCACATTAACATATTACAATATCGCCGCTAGTTACTATCGAACACGATATACTTACTAATATAAGAGGAACCAAGTAGTAAGTACGACGTATACATAAATAGCCGTCAATCTCATTTTGTGCATAGCGCACCTGGGGCTGTAATTTTTTTTTAAATATATCGAAACAATTTCAAGACTATTAAATGAGCGCTATCAACGTAAAAGCCTTGTGTACGACAGCTAGTATTCGTAATAGGCGGCAGTGTGTGCCACTGCTTTATGTTCGTTCAATATCGAAAAGCTACGCATTATTGAATAGAGCAGTGACGCGACGAACGCGTCACACCTAGTCGACCCAATGTAGAACACAGCGCAGTATACTTTAGCTTTTGTATCATCCCAATCAAAAGTAAATTATAAAAATAGTTCATAACGTAGTCGATGAAGATAAAAATACAAGTGGGGGTTGTAAATGTGCTGGCGGGCAGCGATTGTGCCGCGCGTTTCGACACAATCGGTCGTCGTCGGTGGGGTGAGCTGCGCAAGCGCCATTTCACAAGACGCTCGGTCGACCTGTCGCAACCGGCAACGGACTACCCAAATGTGACCTAAACACGTATCACATTACTTGTCCATGAAGCAAGCCTAATTTTTAAGCTACTTCGACTTATTTAAATAAGCTCTAGGTTACCTTTATTTTAAAAATGACTTGAAAACTAATAACATAATATTATCGTATCCCGGAAAAGTTAAATTTAATACTGTCGTGTTGCAATAAATGAAGAAGGTTTTTACTTTGATAAAACATTAACGTAGTCGAGTAAAATGGCGTTGTTGTTGTCTGACCAAATTTAAAATAATAACCGTAGTTGTAATAAAAAAAATAGGAACAAAGAGATTTCACAAAAATTAAAAATATAGTAAAAGGGATTTCTGGGCATCCGAATAACAGTATACTTTAAGTTTAATTAAAAACCTTAAAGGTGATCCGCGAATATATTTATAAACAAGTATCATTGTTCTTGAAATTACTCGTAGCAATAGAAAAATATCAGAAATTAACTAACAAGCCCCTGTGCATTACATACATATTTATTTTGCATATATATATTTTTGTATTATATTTATATAGATATTTTATGAATCATAGTAGTTGACATATTATGCTAATGGATACGCTCAAACATTCATGAGCATTGCGTTAAATTTACAAAATAAAATATGAGTAGACTAATCATTTAATAGTAGGAGGAGTCTTGTTAGTCGTAAATAAACGCTGTTGCCCGTTTTTCTGTATTTAGTATTTACCATTGGGTTAGTGGCCCCCATTAGATTCTAAGTACCTGGGTGACCCCTTTTACCCACTTAATTAAGGGTCAACAAAATAAATAATGTATGTTTGTTTTCTAGGTTTGAGGTATCCCCATAGGTACCAAGTTTTATAACAATCGGTTCAGCTGTTTAGTTTCTCCCTCTTACCCCCCTTGACTCTACAAACCCGCTACGGACGCGGACGTCCGAGAATATAGGGTTTCCCCATACATCTATGTATATAATCGAGGTTTGACGGGTTAAATAGGAGTTAATAAAAAAGTTATCACCCCATATTTGTTTTCAACGTTCAAAACGTCCTAATACCAAATTTCATTACAATCGGTTCAACAGTTTACCATTTCCCCCTTCTAACCCCACAAGTTTGGGGTTAATAAAAAAAACTCAATACCCCAACTCCATTTTTATACCTCATACTATCCAAATCGAAAATTTTATTCAAATCGGACGAGCCGTTTCTGAGAAACTAATATTACACACATATATAAGTGTTCGTTTAAATAAGAGAGTGATAATAATAAATTTCAATTTAAAGATGCACACAGCCTTATTGTTTTCTTCGGGACATGGAATCATGTGTGGCACGGATCAGAACACTCCTTTTAATGAAAAATTCCATGGACGAACGTACATAAGGAGTTTTTATACCGTAATGTACTCGTGGATGTAATTCGTTCCCTATGTGTGTTGGGCACGGCGCGGTGCGGCGGTGGATGGCGGTACACAAATAATGATCGTTGTTACACGGACCGCTGCCCGCAAAATGAACGCTGCCTTACGTAATCGAACGCCATGGCAATACTTGTGCTCTTTCTGCTCTATGTTGCGGAATACGCTATAACATTTTATATATGCATATATCGAAAAACGTACATATTAGAGTAGGATATATTTTACCTATTATACCTTCTTATTAACTCAGTGTAGCTCTAAAATGAATATAGGTTCATGTTATATTTATTGTAATATGTAGCATAAAATTACCAAACGCAGAACCTACCTAATAATTTTAATGTAAAAAAATACGTTAGCATTTCCCGTCCCGGTAGTATAGGTCAGGATTTCAATTGGTCGGTACTAAAATAAAATGTCATTGCGTTTATTGTGCACATCTCTTATATTTTCAACCGACGGAAAAAAACTGAGGAAGGTTTTCAATTCAACGTGTATGTTTTTTGTATATACCACCACGCAAAACTTTTTACAGAGTAGCCCGATTTTAATAATTATTTTTTATTTGATAGTATACCCCTATCGAAGTTGGTCTCATGTAAATTTAGAAAATATCTAGCCTGTGGGTGGGGGAAACGGGGGTGACTTATTGTTTACTCATACATTTTAATGCTGAGTTGTATATTAATAAGCATGTAGTTGCCAACTAAGCTAAGCAGACATACGAAAAAATATACGAAAATGTCAATGTTCAATTTAAATTAGGCATCTCCAACTCAAAATATACACATATATGTTAGTTATTAAGGTTAAATAGAAAATGTTTAACACTGAGAAGCAAAAAATTAATTTTTGCTTTTCAGTGTTTCCGGCGGGTTTTTTTTTTTGTTTTTATAATTACCGTGCAAAATCTCCAAAATCATTCTAAATCAAACCGCTACGTCATGCTAATACATATTGTATAGAGTTATCATATAGGTAGGTAAATATTTATAGAACTATAGACTTAAGTATGTACTAGACAAAAACAAAATTACAACGTTGTAAGCGGTAGAATTGTTCTATAAATGAGGTTCATTCTAATTGTTGGCAATATACCTTTCGCGAACATTGAATTCTGCATTGCATATTTGTTTCATTAATTTGATTTGATTATATTATTTACTAATTTGTGCACTGATTCGAAATATTTAAAGTAAGTCGTTTCCAACACCATAAATACTAACGTTATTTAAAGTATAACAGCTAAATAACACAATTAATTAAATGAGTTTATAGTTTTTTCCTTAATAACCAATGAAAACCACGCACATTAAACAGCTTTAAAGGTAATGCTTTTACGCGTTTATTAATGCTATATTTTATTTAACACTTTTTAGGCGAGGCAATAAAGTATTCATGAAAAAGATTGTCAAAAAGACTAAATTTCAGCAAGTAATGTATTTAAATTTTTATGAGTATTAGATTTGCCTCTTATTTATTTTATTTTATAATTACCTAAATATGAACATTAGCAGTACATATATTTAACAATCTAATACTGTTTACTTCGACTTAATAACTAATACATGCACTAATTAAAGATGTACACAACATTGCTTAAGAAAATTACATATTAGCTTAACCGCATCTGACATAGATACGTAGAATAAGTATGATAAATTGCGATTAAATGGAACTTCTTCATTTGGTTTTGAAATTATTGAGGCAATAAAAAAAATAGGTCGATATCTGGGCACACCATTGACATATTCATATAAAGCTATTGCATAAATTCTAATATTTATAACCTCTTTGAACAGATTTAAAATAAAATATTTATCGATATATGGCAAAACTAAAAAAAAATATGAAAGGCGGGCTCAATGGACTAGTATCCAGGGCCGTTATATTAAAATAAAAACCTCTTTGAACAGATAAAAAATAAAAACTTTTTAAAAATTCAAACTTAGAATCACGTCATCCCGCCGCGTTTGACATTTCGATACGTTTCACTAACTAGAATAATTTATAAATACACGGTAATTTCGACCTTTTATCGTTTAACAATCAGCTCATATCCTCTTACATATTGTATTCTTACAAGACTGTGATATTAAATTTACTTTTAGAGTTGAAAATAAAATATCACTGCTGTGCCGGTTGGAGTGAGGGGTGTTAGGTTATTTTTTCGTTACGGAATTTCTGGATTCGGTCTCCACGCTCAAGGCCCGCGATAGAAGCTATGCAATAGCTTAAAATACAAGTTCGTGTTATTTCCGTCCATTGCATAACTGAATCATATTAAAGAAAGCAAGACGATTTTCACAAGGACATCGGTATGAGATACCTTCTCTTATTCAATACCATGAGTATTTCCCAAAGACTTCGATACGTAAATGTGCTGCGATAAACACAAACCGATGCAATAGCCTATTACTCCAGAAGTTGTTTCTTAATAAATGCCAGAGTACATGCACTAGAATGATCAAGCCGCAGTTTTAAAATTTTTATCATAATTAAATTATTCTATAATTGCTTATTTTTTAACATCGGGTATCGTTGTTTTAGTGACTGTATTATTAAAAAAAAAACAGCCAAGTGCGAATTGGATTCACGCACTAAGGGTTCCGTACAAACCTGTAGGTATTTAAGTAAAATATCACTTCAATCTAGTCATAGTTATGGTATTTTTATTGCAAAATTAAATCCGTTTTTCCTGTCGAGGTACGGAACCTTAAAAATATGTAACAAAAAAATTTAGGTTTTCGGAATTTTTCCTTTATTTGTGCTATAAAACATTACTTAATGTCAAATTTCAAGATTCTAGGTCGACTGGAAGTACCCTGTAGATTTTGATTCCCTTGCGAGTTGGACAATATGCGGCTTAAATTGCTGTTTCATTTGATTGCGTTGACATAGAAGTTTAATTTTCTTACAGCATTAAGGTATTAGTATAGACATAGACCTGAGGAATACACCTGATAGGTGTCGACGAGTAGGTATAGGTATGATCTATATAGGTATAGACCTGAGTATTTGATATGAATTTCAATTGAATATATCTAAGGGTTCACGAGGAAAGGGGTGGTTAGTAACTTTAAAAATTATTGAAAATATTTTATTATAATATGATGTAACTAAAAACTTACGGTGTCTGCAATTTTTTCTTTGTCTGTGCTATAAGACGTTTTTCGTACCAAATTTCAAGATCCTTTGTTAATGGGAAGTACCCTGTAGGGTTTGATTTCCTTCCGAGTTTCGAAAATTTGGGGCATAAACTGTAATATAATGTATCTTTTGATTGCGTTGGCTTAGAAGTTTGATTTTTCTTTCACAGCTCCAAGGGACCGTAGAGACTTAGGTATTTGATGTAACCTCCACGCGTTCCTGAGAAAAAGGGTTGTGAGTTGTGATGGACGGACGGACAGTGGTCCTATAACGGTTCCGTCTTTGGAGATACGGAACCCTAAAAAATTTAACCGCCGAAAAAACTAAAAGCAAAAAATAATAAACATTTTTTTCTTTAACCTTAATAATTACTAAGTTCCTAAACTAATGTAAAGTATACCAACGTAATTTTGAGTCGTACCCAAGCGTTCTCGCGTCGGGGACCGCTAAAGAAGTATTTTCATCTCCTTGGTCCGCGGTGACTGCCTAAGTGGCGTAGTTGTATTATGGTACGACTGCAATGCTGATGTCTCAGGTTCGATCCCCGTGTCGGGCAAAGTGATATTGAGTTTTTCTATTCAGTATCAGCTCGAAGTCTGGAATTTGTGCCTGATATGGCGATAGGCTCGCCCACTCTCAGATCATGGGACGGAATAACGGCGAAAAGTGGGTGCACTAGTTGCGCCTCTGCCTACCCCTTCAGGGATAAAAGGCGTGAGTGTGTGTGTGTATGTATTACTAATCTATTATGTTTATCGTTACTTTTGTTAGTTTGTGAATAATAGAATATATTAATAAATATTTATAACAGTATAATAATTTGTATAAATTATAAGAACGAGGCTTCAATTAAGAATAATAATTCATCCAGAAACTTTATAATCAAACATAGAATCTTCGTAATCAAGTAATCAGTCATCACTCGTCGCGTCGCGTCGTATTGAAATCCGTCCGGGAAGTTGTCGCATACCTATCTATAGCGTCTACAATATAACCACTGATACGTCTTGTCGCTGACTAAAAATACACTCTTATTGACTTTGAAGGTTCTTCATCTGTGATGAAGTTCAACTTCCATAAATAGCTGGGACATTTTACTACTGTTAAACAGCTGCTACCACCGATTCCACGTGTCTTATGGTCAACTGGCTAAAACTTGGTCGTTACAGTTTTTATTGTTTTCCAACAAATATTGTAGTAGTCGATATATAATTCATGATGAGTAAATTATAATTCATGAGTTTTTATTTCTGTCGGTCGAGTATTATTACATAACCAAAAAATGTATCTTTATTCTCCATGCATTTTCTTAATTGTAAATTATATCATACGCAAATCAAATAAGCTGTGCTGTGCAATATTATACTATTAACTCAACATTCACCAATTATTTAGTTCCAAAAAATCCGTACGGACGTTTTTTTTATTTTAAGGCGCTCCCGTCCGCAACTCGCGACATACATGCTTTAAGACTCGATAACTATGACATTAACATGACAGTGTAACATATAATTAATAATATGATTAATTAACTTTGATATAGCACAATTTGGCCAGTTTCACAGGTTTCAAGTAAATTTTATTTGACAGTTATCGTATGAAACAGCTAATGTAGGCAGTAGTCATTTTATGACAATTTATATGGGAGCATAGATTGGAGAATGACTTTTGTGTTTGGTAGGTTTATATATTTGTGACGTGACGACGACTTTTATCAGCAAGCAGTGAAATCGGAGCTTAGATTTTTTATACCTTGTTGATTGTGATAACTTCGGAAAACTATAAACAATATTATAATATTCCTAGAGCAGGCGATGAATTTTGGGAAGGTACTTAAGCCACTTTCAAAGATTTAAAAAATTAAGTATTTTATGTTTATGAATAAGAGAATTTCAAACTGTGAGTCGGGCAGGGTAATTGCGTTTATTTATAACTGCGCAGTATATAGAATTTGTCAAAAAAATCAACCAATAAAATATGTTTTAGGCAAGTTGGAATCACTTGTATTTTTTACTTTAGAATATGTATAGTCCAGGTTTAAACACTCAAGACTATTTTGTCGGTTATGAAGTACAACCTGACCCACCTGAATGTATTGCCTGCCTGCCTACTCTGCTTGACACACAAATTGAGACTCTCCTGTTCATAAAATATTTTTTTTAATGTTTGAAACTGCCTAAAGAATCTTGCCAAAATTCTTCGCCGGCTCTTTTAATAAAAGAGATGAGTAGTTTCTTTTAAACATCGTCTCAACTCTCATTTTTCGCTGCAAGTTTGAATATTACTGCAAAATTTGCACAAAAGGTTTATTATTTAAAACAATTTTACGCCGTATATTTAATATTTTGAGGGTCTGGTTGGTTTGTTGTAGCGCGTCTCTGCGCGGGCGATAGGGCCACGAGTGTTCGACTTAACAGATTTATCCTTTTCTCGAGGCGAAATGCTCTAATTTTATTTATCTGCGGGATTTTTCTTTATGGTCGGGGGATTTAACGATCTCTGGGGTTAAATCGAACTTAAGGATTTTATTTAATTATTTCTATTATACACCACTTTTTTTACTGTTTGAAATAGACTCCTTTAGCATTTTATTAATGTTATCTGTTCAATTTAATACACCTTAAAACTACCTGATTTTTGTATTACAGATCATATGAATCGTTTTAATACGATATAAAAGATTGATAGACCTTATCAGTAATGTTCTATTTGAACATAGGTACTTATTTTATTTAACGAGTAAAATGATGTTTTTATCCCGTTGCGCCCCGAATGTTACAATCACCATTAATTTTAGTTTATTCGACCTTGCGCAATTTTAATAGAATAAATTAAGTGACAAATTCCGAAGATAGGTCACAGATTTTTTTGTGGTAGCCCGAACTTTTGCGCCGTGCGTATTCCGTTCTATGATGTGATACTGGGCGAGCCTGTCGCCATATTAGCATAAATTTCAGACTTCGGGCTAATACTGAAAAGAAATGTTCAATATTTTACTTAAAAACTCCACTGTGGTAACTGTGTACGTATTTTATATTATGTGGAGCGATGAGGAGAATTCGGGACCAGAGAGGCAAAGGCTGAATTGCTGTTTCGTTTGGCTGAATACGCGAGTACATTGACGTACACGAACCCCTTAAATGGTGTCGTTTTATATGGAATCATTTCAAAATTACATTACATTCGTTTTTTCTTTGACGTCTTTTATATCGCCAATGGGAAGTATGAAATATCGCTATATTTGCAAGCAGTGCTGCAGAAACAGCTCGAGGGATTAACGATGTGTATCGCGCTGGTGTCGCAAAAGAAAACACGGTAGGTACGTTTTTGGTTCCAACGGTTCGTTTTTGAAATTTCTACCTTCAAAACAAGCCGTGGACAGCCGAAGACCAAGGTGGATAATGAGGAATTAAAGGCTATTGTGGAAGCGGATACGTCGCAAACCACTTTAGAATTAGCTACAGGCTTTGGTTTGAGTGATAAAACTATTTTATTAGACTTGAAGCACAATCGGGAAAGTAAAAAAGCTTGAAACAGTTCACACACACTGCACAATAGTCTCCTGCTTAACTAGTGGAGCTGCAATTGGAATGACTGCGACATCCACCGTACGCCCCGGACCTTGCTCCAACAGATTACCATTTTTCCGTAATTTGGCTAACTTTTACGAGGAAAAAACTTCTACTCCTATATAGGAGTCTAAACCGCCTTCAGAGAGTTTATTCATTCTCGCCCCCATGATTTTTTTTTATTAAGATATCAATGAACTCCCTATCCCTCTCCATAAAAATGGTGCATACTTTGATTAATTAATTATATGTTGCAAAAAAAAAACTTTGTATTCCTCCCATATAAAACGCCTATTTCATATGTAAGAACCTAATATTTACTGTTGAATAGTAATTTTAAAAGAATTTTTTAAATACACATAGTGGGTAGTTACGGTGTTAGCAGGTAATCACGGGGTCTACTGTGGACCGTGCAAGTCCGTGTAACGTCTAGTCCACGTTCATAAGTGCGGCCAACGAAGTTGTGGGGGTCAGGCGCTTGCGGCAACGACAGATGTTGTTAGATCACAATAAAAACGCGCGCGCCAGCCGACTATTTCGGCGCGCTGCCTTGACCCAAATCGACTGTTTCGACAGAACGGCCTCGCACACCGGGCCTTTCTATTTTTTAGGCATTACCTGTCGTATTATTACGACATTTCTACGGACGCCGCCATCTTAGAAGGATTTTGGTGAGCAGGCGCTTCAGGTCCGCCTTGGTACCGCGGAACCGGTTTTAGCGCGTAAATTCTGTAAGTCCAGGTCGCTAGCATTCATAAAGTTATTGCTGAAGTTTATCATTTCGTATGAAAAATGTAGTAGAACTTTAGACACTATATTGAGGCAGCTTATATTAGATTGCTCTTAACCTATGTTCTAGTAGGATTCTAACAAGCGTTAAAGACTGCAAGTGTGAGTTCTTGACACAGTTGAGCGGATCATCGCGGGCGATGATTTATCTTGGTTGTGTAATGATCGGGGGCTGCCGATATCTGGGCGCGCGATCGAGTGCGTGCGGGCGTTCGGCTACGATCGGCCATGTTCGGCAGCAGTCGTAAAGGCGCGGGGAGCGCGGGCTGCGGTGGCATCAGCCTTGACCAAGTTTCACCGACTCGTCGGTACAAGGAGCGATCCCCACCTCTTCCCGTCCTTTCGGTACATACTATTTTTTATCTCGTTGACACGATTACTTGATGGCCCTGACGCGTATGCCAAGGTCGAGTTTCCGATTATCGCAGGTAATAGGAACTTTCAGGTGGGACTTCAATTCATACTATGACTGTAGTCAATTTAATAGAGAACACCAGTACGAGAAGCGTCGCATAGATATCGGTTATGTTTCCGTGACCTGATTGTCAAGGTCGACCTTGACCCATCTCCAACAAGTGGGCCACAGTCACAAATAACACGAGAATGCGAGGTGAGCTCACACGTACATGTATCTATTTCTACTCTCCGGCTGTTTGTCACCGGGGCATATGTTTTTGATTTGTAAAAATGACCTTGACCTTGATCTAGTTAGTCATGTAATAAACAACTGACCTCGTTTACCGCATTATCGACTTCTATAACGTACTCATTACGTTTAAAGCTAAACGCTTGGATATATTATAATAAAACAAAAATTATTTATGGAATATTTTGAAAGGGGTACAATATTTTATTATGAACATTCATGATTTTTTTTTGTTATTATTCTTGTCGAAAGTTAGTATAAAGATTATCGTAACTGATAACAAACTACATATTATTTACAAAGCTGCAACCAGTTCCACTTTATTATAACAGGATCTTGCAATTATTTTAAAGATCGATGCTCTATATTTTGCTGGGTTGCACCCTGCTCAATGCTTGCCTTATATCACTAGTAGGTCCTTTTTGGTTCTGTCCCAAGTTTATCCTCTATCCTGCTTAAGTAGACTTGCCAACTGAAGAGTTAATATTAGGTGATGAGTTTGAATGCTGTGGGCCTGTAGCCGTCGTACTCGGATGCATCGGCCGTCAGCCGCACTCGTCGTCCGGCAAGCCACGCCCATCGCATGACGGCCGTCAAATCAGATAGTGAATGGCAGTGTATAGAAATTATTTTAGCCTTTCCTACTATAGGGCTCGTAATCAGGGTTCGAAAATATCCGATATTTATTATAAAATATAAATATCGGATATTTATGATATACATAATATATCAATTTTGTATGAAAGCCATATTATTATTTTACCGCCTCAGAACCAATAAATAAAAAAAATGTTAATTGTAGAATTTTTCATCTTGCTCAAATCTGGGCCCACTCTTTAAAGGCAGTGTATGGTCTTGGGAAATGAATCATAATTAACGAAATATTTTTATAAATTACTTCTATTTATTTGAAAGAAATACTTTTCGGGGTTTATTTTTCAATAAAACAAGACGATTTTAATACCGTATCCGCCATTTTTATTGACGACGCCATTCCCGTTGAGAATATTATTCACTTAGAGAATTGGATAAATTCTGTAAGGTATTCATAATAATGCATTAAATATTATTAGAAATTACTTATGTGTGTTTGATAGAAATCCTTTTCTGGATATTATTTTTCAATTTGCTTAGACGATATTTGATTCTATTTCCGTCATTTTTAATGTCCTAGACCCTAGAGTCATGACTGTTGTTGACAGCGACATTCCCTTCATTCAAACTTCAAAGTGCACTGTGCAATTTAATAGCCTAGCATTACTAGGGTAAGTAATCAATATAGCTAATACATTGATAAACATAAAACATTAATATTGGTGAGACTATTTTTTTATTACGGTCGTCGGTAATCATGGAATTACTTAAGTAATAGAGTAAAAATAAAAATGAAAACATGAAATTGTACGAAAACCCCACAATAAAATAGAATGATTATTATTTTATTAGGACCTACATTATTCGTTCTATTTTGTGTGTAATTTTCACTATCATACAAAATTAAATTAAGCGGGACGGACTCCCATACACAGGTGGGCATTCTCCTTTAACCGGATAAAAATTATTCTTATTAAAAAAAACGCTCGATATGTTTGAATGGTGGCCAAGAAGTGTTTAGAATCATTTCCCATCCCAGAAACTAATGAGCGTAATGGATCTGGTGGTGGGACCACTTGTGGTAATTTTATTTTTCCACCAGCACAACATAATCCAGTAGATTCACCGTTGTATTTTAACGCCTTGCAATGTTTAAAAATGATCGTCAATTCCACAATAATTGTTACTGGTTTTTCCGCACAATAATCTATTCTCGAATCGTAGTGGAATACTGTTCGTTACAGAATCACAGGAGCACTAGGTCTGCGCGATCGCATAATATCATTGTGTCGTGGTCGCTGATGTGTCTGATGTTCACGAACTCGTTGCCTTCTAAGGCTATACACTTCATTTTCACTCACTCTAGAACGCAATTCTGTCATACCAATAAGACTATTTTTCATTATGTGCTCTCGTTGGTCACCAGTGCAGTTAGCACGTGAGGTATCTCTTCGCACATTTCATTGACTTCGAAGGCTTAAGTCAGGCCGTGTTCTCTTTATCATTGTAAATTATAGATAATCAAAATAAAGAAAGTTTTCGCGCACTTAGCGGTAAATAGTGTCACTATCACAAAGGATCAACAAAGTAATGTTGCCTTAACTACAATTTTGGATCAATCTGAACTTAGAACAGTGATGTTCCCGCTTGAATTCTTAATTTGTTGCACACGAACACATTACTTTACTGCATGATACACTATCACATCATACATTAAACCGCATTATGCACATAAAAATAAAATTCAACCGAGACTACGCGACCTTTACGGCCAGATTCCCGGAAATGTCTTTTTTTTTGTTTTCGCGGAGAAAGTGCCTTATTACTACCGCCCAGCCTTCAAGGGGGCGACTGAGCGGTGATGTTGGGTTCACCGTGCCTTACGACCCAGCGTTGAGCCGCCGGGCCGAGTCCCTAACCTATATACACCGCACGGCATACCAAGTTAAACTCCGCGGTGGCCTTCTTCGTCGCATTAGGGACGGCTGCGGGTTTCCCCGGACTAATAGTGTCTAAGTTGTCGTCCGCAGCCGCCCCTGCGCGGTGCCGCCTAATTCAGCCCGTCTCCTGTATGGGGGGGCTCAGAAGTCCCCGCGCACAAAATGATGCCCTCGGCGTCAACGGCAGCGTGATGCTTACCTGCCACACTGCCGTCCATCACGGGGGTCGCAGCAATGTGCTAAAAAACACGCACAAAACTAAAGACGGACAGCCCCCTGCCGCCCACCCGCGACCCCCGGTGGCTCCTATTAGTCGCCTTTTACGACAGGCAGGGGATACCGTGGTGGAATTCTCCAAACGCCCCCAATCCACAGGGCGGGTCCAAATGCCCCTAATCCACAGGGCGGATCCCGGCAAGGTCCTTAAAATATTATAGCTGCGATCAGAAATTGTTGGTTGTAAATGTCAAAAACAAATAAAAATAAACAAAAATATTCCTTTAAATTTAATTTGATTTCTGAACGACTTAAATTTAAATGATTTCTAAATGACGGGACGAACATCATTTGTTTGATAGTATTGTATCAATTGTTTGACGGGTAGAAATAGTTTCTAAGGGAAAGCGACATTGTTGTTTTTACTATATTCCAAACATTTTTTTAATATTTACTCACCTTTTAAACGTTCCCTAGACTTACACTAATAATTCAAAACCAAAATTAACCCAATCAGTCCAGCCGTTCTCGAGTTTTAGTGGGACTAACGAACATCAATAGATTTTATATATATAGACTTATGGAATGAAATGTTTTATTTATTTAGGTACTCCATCATCAGCCACATGACGTCCACTGCTGAACATAGACCTCCCTTAAAGATTTCCAGACGGACCTGTCCAAAATTAGGTACTTAGACAAATATAAAAAAAAACAAAACATAAAATATTTAGATAAGGCAAAATCAACTCAAACACAAAACCTTTTTTTATAAATTCTATCAGTCAATGGTCATACCTGTTACCTACAATTAGGTATCAAAGCAATGAACATCACAAATAATAACTGTAGAATAATTTGAGTTTGCTAGATACTTAAAGCCAGAATATAATCAAATAAGTCTTTTAGTTATCAAATCAGTCATCAGTTATTCGTAATAAACTGTTTATTATCAATTATTTAATAAAATTATCTATAAATGCCGTATTCATATTGTGTTCAGTTTAACTGCAAGGAAGATAAAGGCGTTTGTTACTGTAAGTAGAAATACAGTAGCAAAACGCTAAAAATTACTTAAAATAATAATAATAATACCAGCCCTGTATTATTATACTGCCCACTGCTGAGCACGGGCCTCCTCTACTGAGGAAGTTTAGGCCTTAGTCCACCACGCTGGCCTAGTGCGGGTTGGTAGACTTCACAAACCTTCGAAATTCTTATAAGGAACTTCTTAGGTATGCAGGTTTCCTCACGATGTTTTCCATCACCGTTAAAGCGAACGATAATTGATAAACAATACACACGTAACTTTGAAAAGTCATAGGTGTGTGCCTTGGGTTTCGATCCTCCGGACAATGTCCGTCCGTTACATTCCCAACTGGGTTATCGTCCACTTTTTTTTAAACCATTTTTGTATTGCAATATCTAACAAAAAATATAATATATAGTCGAACCCAGTTTGTATATCTTATACTTTACCTTATCTATATCGGATATATATCTTGATATAATATATCCTCGAACCCTGCTCGTAGTTAACAAAAGGATACAATATTTCAGTACGTGGTTATGAATAAACCAACACAAATCAGACACCGTTTTAGGATAACATAATCACTAGGTTTATTTTATACCTACGAATAACATTTTTAACGGGATGTGTCTAGAATCTTTAAAAAAACTTCGGTAACCTAGTGATCTACCCTGATGTGATGTATAACGACCCGCATCCTCCCGTGGGGAACTCTCTGTCCCAGTTTAGATACATAGGATGTTATTATCTACTATGTTATACATAATCGAATGTGAACAGTATTCTGTATATTTAGCGAAATAATATGAATCATGTATACTGAAATAAATACCTACGTAAACGTATAAATGAGAAATACAATATCGATCTTTAATTCATACAAATCTGCACTGTTTTCTGAGCTTTGGCGGCGAAATTACTATGCGTTAAGTTGTTTTTATTTGTGCGAAGCTGCAAGTTATATTTAGGAATTTATTTATTATTTGGTCTACAATCAATCATACACTATAACATCAACTAAAACATACAGAGAATCCAAATAAACAAAAAACAAAAGTCTTAAGTACATGATTGTTTAAAAGTAGACAGCATTTACTGATAATAGGACGAGAATGAAGAATAACGTAGGTATTATTTAATATTCATTACTAAATTAGAGATTGTCTACAAAATATAATATAAAATTACTCGTAAATAGTTGATTGTAGATCGAATTTCAAATACATCAATGGATCTTGGATATCTTTCCCCACTCTTCCTAAATAAATGAACACACACACACTCACGCCTATTATCCCCGAAGGGGTAGGCAGAGGCGCAACTAGTGCACCCACTTTTCGCCGTTATTCCGTCCCATGATGTGATAGGGGGCGAGCCTATCGCCATGTCGGGCACAAATTCCAGACTCCGAGCTGAAATTGAATAGAAAAACTCAATTTCACTTTGCCCGACCCGGGAATCGAACCCGAGATCCCAGCATTGCAGTCGTACCATAATACAACTACGCCACCGAGGCAGTCGTAAATAAATGAAATGAATAAAAATAACGGATAAGTGCGAGTGGGGCTCATGTAACGAAGGTTCTGTGCAAACTAAGTAAGGTATCGACTAAAATACCTTAATTTATTACTTTATTACTAATATAAGTTCAATAATTCGCAAAAAATAATAAATAAATTAATCATATTTTAAAAGTACATATTTACGAATTTTTTTCTTTACATGTGCTGTAAGCCTTTGCTACTTGCCAGCTTTCATGATTGTAGGTCAACGGAAAATACCCCATAGGTTTTGAATCCCTTGCGAAAACACAAAATATGCGACATATAAGTTCATATCTCTTGATCGCGTTGATTTAAAGTTCCATTTTTCACACCTGAAAGAGAACGTAGACCTAAGTATCTATGCTCTACTACGACCAACTCTGCCCACTGCTGAGCACGGGCCTCCTTCTACTACTGAGAGGGTTTTAGGCCTTAGGCCACCACGCTGGCCTAGTGCGGGTTGGCAGACTTCATACACTTTCGAAATTCTTAGATAGAACTCCTCCGGTATGCAGGTTTCCTCACGATGTTTTCCTTCACCGTTAAAGCAAGCGATAATTTACAAAGAATACACACAATATCTTTAGAAAAGTCAGAGGTGCGTGCCTTTGGGTTATGAACCTGCGAACATTCGTCTTGGCAGTCCGTCTGTCTTATACTCTATATATATATATATAGTATTTTCCATTTCAAGAAAATATTCACGAGTGTCGTATCAAATGAGTCAATATCTACAGTTACATTCACTAAGAAAAATGGTTTAGCGGTCCAGATTTTACATCGTTAGAGATTGATGAATAGTATTGATAATTTTACCATAATAAATTACATCAAGAGCACATAAATGGTCACCATTGTCTCACTTAGTTACGAATTGATAAAAGACTAATGTCCTATATTTTATTATCATGGTGTAAGTTAATTATATCCGCACGAATTTGGTCTTAATAATATGTTTCGCGGTATAGTTTATCCCTCCTTTAGCTGCCCCAAGTTAGTGGTTAATAAAAATTTATATCCCATATTTATACTCAAGGTACAAGATACATCTACATTCAATTTCACCTTAATCGGTTAAACCGTTTATTTTCTTTCCTCTTTTAACCTTCTTTTTGGGCTTAATAAAACTGGATAGGTTTGTCATATTTATTTTTAAAATTCAAGATTCCCCGTACCAAATTTAAGTAGAATTAGTTTAGCGGTTTAGTTTCTCTCTCCTTTTACACCTCTCACCTCTTGGTTGGGGTTACTAACGAAATCATATCTCACATTTATTTTAAAGGTCAAGATATGACCAATCCCGGTACTGTTCAATACAATCGAAAAGACAGTATTTTCTCCCCTCTTTTAAACGCTTAGTTAAGGGTTAAAAAATAATATATATAGTTATATTTAAAGGTCTAGATATGCCCATACAAAATTTAATTACAATCAGTTTAGTAAAATAGAGAAAATATGACATGCCATATTTATCTTAAGCTTGTTAAGATATTCAAATACCAAATTTCATTGCAATCGGTTGAACTGTATAATTTCTCCTTCTTTCACCCCTCAATTATGGGTTAACAAAAAGAAATATAGGGTATATCCATACTTATATATACTTATAATATTATAAATGCGAAAGTAACTCTGTCTGTCTGTCTGTCTGTTAAGCTTTCACGCCAAAACTACTGAACTGATTTAAATGAAATTTGGTACACAGATAGTCTAGAGCCTGAGAAAGGACATAGGCTACTTTTTATCCCGGGAAAATATAATGCGGGACTTTTATCCCGGATTTTATGTTCTTGCGAGTAGAGCCGCCACAGCCAAACCACTGAACCGATTTCGATGCAATTTAGTAGGGAGATAGTTTAGGACTTTAATCCTGGAAAATAGTTTTCTGCTAGTGGAACCACAAGAAAATGAGTATGGAGATAGTTTGAGAGCCAGAGGACATAGGCTACTTTTAACCCGCAAAAACATTACCCGGGAATTTTATACCGGATTTTATGTTCTCGTGAGTGGAGCCGTCACAGCTAAACCATTAACCGACTTCGATGAAATGTGGTAGGAAGATATTTTAAGACCCTGAGAAGGACCTTGGGTACTTCTTATCCCGGAAATATATGCCGGGACTTTAATCCCGGAAAATAGTTTTCTGCGAATTAAAAAAAATGAACATGGCGTACTTTATTTTATCTTTTGCCAGCTGCTTCAGTTGCGCGCAGTCCCTGTAGCGGTCGCAAAGAGTATATTGTCATATTACCTCCTTTCATTGCACATCGTTGGGCTTAGTCGTTACACGATTAATTTTTAGCATCTTCATTGAGTATTCACCAATTTTTATTAATTTTCGACCGTATTTTTATTTGAATTCGTTTTCACTACACACGATTTTTCTAAAATTTCTGTTACAATACCGCGATTTAGAAGAACAAGAATATCAAGACTCTTCCATAAGGTACATGGTGGAGAAACATTTGGTCAAATCATAAAAGTCTTTTCTGCCTTCGTAAACCTGGATAAGTCTTATTATGGTCGTGTGCCGAACGTTGTTGTTGTTAACGTATGGGACTGAGGGCCGCCTGGTGAGGACATTGGAGTCTCTGTAATGAGAACTCCAAAGCCTGTAGTAGGGTAAAGGGAGCAGAATAGGGATTCGTAATACTGTACTGTTGCCGACGCGACGCTTATGTATGACAGTGAATGCTGGTTTGGCAGAAGAAGCTCAAAAGTCGAATAAATGCGGTGGAAATGCACTCCTTACAGAGTATATTGTGTGGAGTCACTATTTCTTATCACATGAGGATAGTATGAAGTTAAGAATTGAAGGTTGATGTGGTGACTTAAATTAAAACAAGTATGCTGAGTTACGAAGTAAGCGAATGTGGAAGGAACGGATGGAGGGAATGCCCATAATAGGCGAAAATGTATGTTGAGACCTATGAATGTGGAAGAGATGAAAGAGGTATATCATTTTCGCAGCATGTCGCGCTGAATAGTCTGCTTTTCTCTATCTTTGTGTCTGAATAGCTATATGATTTTTTTATTTTGATTTTTGTACCTTGCTGAGCTTAATTCATTTAAACTTAATAAAAACTAATAAGTTCACAACATTCATTTATTTTGAAGCAACACGAAGTAGCGGCAATAGCCTAGTTGGGAGCGGAACGGACTGCCGAGAAGAATGTCCGCAGGTTCAAAACCCAAGGGCACACACCTCTGACTTTTCTAAAAGTTACGTGTGTATTCTTTGTGAATTATCGCTCGCTTTAACGGTGAAGGAAAACATCGTGAGGAAACCCACATACCAGAGAAGTTCAATGTGTGAAGTCTACCAATCCGCACTAGGCCAATATGGTGGAACTAAGGCACTCTTAGTTGTAGAGAAGGCCCGTGGTCAGCAGTGGGCAGTATATAATACAGGGCTGGTATGGTATGGATGCGAAGTTCGCCGGGCTAGCTAGCTTGTTATAAATTTCAACTTAATATCCCTACGCGTTCCTGAAAATAAGGGTCTTGACAGACGGACGGACGGCTAAGTAATCCTATAAGAGTTCCTTTTTCCTATTGAGGTATGGAACCCTACAGATTGAAGTACCTATGTTTCTGCATAATTAAAAATCTTTGATTTATATAATAATAATATAGTTTTTATTGGACTATATAAAATGGATCTGATGTATTATAATAATCAGATTCACAAATCGTGTTTTATTTATTGGAGCTTGGGAATTCCATTATCTTATCACCCATTGACGCTGTTGTTTCATCTTTTTGAAGAAGTTATGTACTGTAATAATAATGTATCTTGCAAATGTAGGGCACCGTGATAATTGGAATAAGCTAATTTAAAAAGATTTTTATATGTAATACTATTTAACCGGTTTATTCAGTAGATAGGCTACTAGGGGCCACTATAACACATTATTTTTATTTTATTATCTATATATATATATCTATAAGTCGTAAGGCACGATAAACCCAACATAACCGCTCAGTCGTTCCCCTTGAACACTGGGCGGTAGTAATAATTCACTTTCTCCGCGTAAAAAAAAAGCACTGGACGTAAAGGGTTCAACTTTGACATGTGTTCCTCCAGTGACGTAAGTAGCGGCTATGAAGGGATTTTTGGAAATTCAAGCCGCAAGGGGGGTCAAAACGACCATATGAAGTTTTTAAAGAACTATCTGTATCTTGTTTTGTATAAAACAACTAGCGGTGCTTTGGAAATACGCATGACGAACTCTGACGTAGCTTAAACCTCTACTATTAAAGTTTAATAATAATTCCACTCGTTCATGATTAAATAATGGTCAGACATGTGCACACGTGTGTAGCTAGGCTGCTTATAGGGTTATTCCACGCACACTACAGTGTTATTTACGCTTTTTATAATCTACTAGATAATTTTAGTTACATAATTTTAAACTATAGTACACAACGTCCTTATCTACACAAAAAAAACTTTATATAATTTGTGCATTAAACTATGCCGTCAATTACCTACAGAGTAGCGTTATAGTGTACCTGCACTCTGCAGTAACTGTGTGGATCTATCAACAGATATGAGATTTGGTTAGTCATTAATCGTTAAATTTTAGCGCCAAATTCGTTTATCAGGATTCAGGAACAATTATTTTTGAAATCGGCGGAAAGCTTCAAGCAGTGTGGTCTGGTGGAATTGCATACGGCAATGTTCAAATCCGTTACGCCGGTTGTCTCTCTTGAACCCTTTGCCGAGCCCTGTGCTCCGTCCTTATCGCGCTGAGGCGCGATAGCTATAATAAAAACCGGTTGTTATTTTTAACTCGTGGGTTGAACGAGTCTGCAATTCACTAAAAGCCATCTTCCGATCCAAGTTCAGTCTTGTTTATTCATTGCATGAGTATATTACAATGAGTATTATTAATATATAAGGATAGAGGATTAATGATACATATTATTTAGACAGTATAATTTATGTGTACTTGATATAGTTTCTTGGGGGACATAATATAATTATATTATACGAATGGTAGATATTTTTCAGTTATTTACTATATATCTATTATCTAGGTATACCTATTGGTAGTATGTAATAATAATACATAGTAGAAAAAGTTCATACGGGACCGATGAACATTTCTAGGTAAGTTGTTTTGTTTGTGGTTAGAATATAACTATGTACATGTAATACAGCGTCATATTATCATTACGTTAATAAATTAAACCACATACTCGTCTTTACCTCTGCTAACATTGTTCCAAAAATAGTTCATGAATGATGAATATTTTCACCAAAAATCACAAATTTTACTTATCTGATTTTTTAATCATTTTGTAGTTTAGTGCATGGCGTGTGCGTGTGTACTTTTTTTTCTTAAAGTGTGATGTTGCCATTGCGACGAATTCTCTGAGATAAGTGGAGATAGCATTAGGGCGTGTAAAATTAAAATTAAGTACTGTTTATTGATATTATGTTCGAAACTTACATTTTTACTCACTTTTTTATTTTACATGATAGGTTGGAATAAATTATTGCAAATTGTTATTTTAAAGAAGATAAGTGTGTGGTTTCATTTAGTAACGCAATGCCAAAATGATCCTTCAGAGGCTATGTGGTCACTGTGTATAAAGTCAGTCACATCATATAATGTTTATTTAAAATGGTCTTTTTCCAAAGTTCTATCTAATCGTTATGAATCTACCAAGCTTCGGAACGTGTTATCGCTGTGAAGAATACGCGGCGCAAGAAACTCCCTTAGCAACACGATCTGTCAATGTATATGTAATTTTCCCGTTCCATGTAGAAGGGGACGTAAGCTCCTACAGTTATGAACGACATCACAATATGCTTCTCGTTCGATTGGTTATATAACGTTTTGTATGTATGTATTTACTATAATATTTTACCTGCCCAATGGGATTGTAATATAAATGCCATATCAAACTAAACTTATAAAAAGATTTATACGGTTTTCAATCCCCAGGTATTTGATATTTGATTTGATTTGATAAATTTATCACATTTTAAGGACCGGAATATATGCAACATAAAAAGCTTGATATATGCATGAAAAGTGTATGAAATATGCACGAAAACTGGCAGAATATGCAACATTAAATGATAAGTTTTAGGCACAAAAAAAGAAAGCCAAGTTTTAATTTTTATTTAAATATCAGCATACTATAATTAATTAGTGAAGTATCTATTGATATCAAGTAATAGGTACAGTAACATCATTTAATATTTTTGTACACGTAAACAATCAAGTATTGTTGCATATTATCGCACCTTTAGGATGAAAACGACACAATTCAAAAAGATAGAAAATTGAGTTATTGTCATAAAATTATTTAAAACGAAGTTCATGATACAATAATAGTTTAAACACAGCTATATTCAAACAGGAAAAAGGCCAAAACTGTTATATCGGTCCCTTTTTATAATATTTTTATAAATAAGGGACTAGTTTTTAGTCTTTTAAAAACGACAACTCAATTTTCTATTTTTTGAATTTTGTCGTTTTCATCCTAAGGGTGCGTTATGTTCAGTTGTAAGATTTTTAGCTCACGAAATATTTTTTTCACAAATTCGACATTAATTTCCGTCGTATATAAATGTTCCAAGAAAACCAGTTATCCACCAAGACATATTTTTTTTGGGAGGCATGGTCTATTATAAAATCTTGGCAAGTCAATGAGCGCGCACATCAACAATGAAAGGAGTAACAGCAACAACATGCGTTATAGGTGGGATGAGTACTATGGTAGGCGCGTACGACGATCTTTTGTTTTGTTCATTAAATTATCGTAGCTGTAGGTAGCAAAACAAAATCGACGGCTCCGTAGAACAAAGTCGTATATGCAAAATGTTAGCTTTTCAGTAGAGCGCTTTGAAAGTCGTTAGTTTGTATTCATGTGCGAAATAGTGCTATTTTCACACATTAAGTTCAAAGTTGTTACTGAACCCTATAGAATATAATGTTTTGTTCACTATAACTTGTGACTTTCAAAGCGCTCTACTGAAAAGCTTTATTTTGCGTATACGACTTTGTTCTACGGAACCGTCGATATATACTGCCCACTGCTAGGCACGGGCCTCCTCTACAACTGAGCGGATGTAAGGTCCTTATCACACGTGGAACAGGACGGGATGTTGAACATGAGTGTACAATAATGCGTCGCCGGCGCTATACGTGGCGAGCTCGCTGCACGCCTGCGGCGTCATCGCGGCGAGTACGCTGTGCGCTTGCTGTAAGCTCCCGGTAAGCTCGCTACGCACACGCCTCGCTTGCAAATCGCCAGTGCGATAAGACCCTAAGCCTTAGTCCACCACGCTAGCCTTACGCGGGTTAGCAGACTTCACATGCCTATGGAAAGCTTCTCAGGGGTACAGGTTTCCTCATGATGTTTTCCTTCACTGTTGAAGCGGGCGATAATACACACATAACTTTTCAGAAAAGTTAGAGGTGCGGGCCCTTTCGTTTTGAACCTGCGGACATTCATCTCGGCAGTCTGTTCCACTCCCAACTAGGCTATCGCCGCTTTTTATATATTATTGTTATTTTATTATTTGCGTCGCGAAATTATCTGATTTCGTATGTACAAACCCTTTCCTTCATACAGTTAACCCGTTTTTAAGCACAGGTCAGCCATTGTATCTATTTCGTGTTTCGTATTCAACCAGTACCAAGTCGGTGACTGTTGACTTACTGTTACAGAAGGTCTTTCTTCTAGGGGTTGCGAAATAAATCATGGGCGCTATAGTTTCGCTCTCCCTGTTCTATTTTTGATATGCAAAAATTTTATTCAGAATTCGGATAATAAACTCGTTTAGCGGACACGTCATGTCTGCGAAAGTGGCAGGTGAGAAGGGAGGGAGCGGACCATTAGATTCCCCTTCCGACGTTGATGAGCCTGACGCCGCTGGCGAGATGACCTTCGGCCTCCATAAACTTGCCTACAAGTAACGGTTGCATATGACACTCTGTCGCTATGTAATTTTAGCCTGTGATATGGCGTGCATTGTCCACCAACATTGATGTATTAAAATCCACCAACGTCTCTTTTTGTGCGATGCTGTTTTTTTAACGAACGCTTTGAGATTTTTCCTGAGATCCTAAAATAAAAGCGTCAAATATTGGCACGGTAATCCTAGAATACACAATTTCTAGGAAAGCGAAAGGGTTCGTAATAAAGTCATGTTTTACATAATTGCAAAGATTGACAAAATAAAAGTTACTTTTCTACTATAAATTATAGAACAAATCTAAAATGTTTGCAAACTAACGCTGGGTCACAAAATTAAGTATCAACAGATCACGCGTCGTACTCTCTTCTAATAATTGACATCAACAACAGTTAGACAGTGTTCGTGCTCTTATTCCACAGTATTCAAGACGAATAAGTTGTCCCAAATGAATAGGATCTATTTATGAGATATTGATAGGAATTTATAGTTTTGTTATTGGTTTTTAATTCACAGGAATGAGCTGGACTCCATTACATGTATAGGGTTGAAAATGCAACACTAAAATATATATGATATTACAAAAAAATGCTTAATCTTCAAACAGACAATTGATGGCTGAGCAATTGGTCTGCAATGTCAAATAAACCAAGAAATAATTAAGGAGCTAGTTTAATATCCTTCGCATTGGAATATGCTCAAATAGCTATTATCGTGCGCGCTACTCGAAACTTGGAATATAGCCAGAATCATAAAAAGTGTTCGGGTAGGTACGCGATCGTTATGGGGCCGCTGTCCTAAATTTTTAGCTTAAGTTATTTAATGTACGAGTATGTTCAGGCAATGCGCCGATAACTGTGACACGCAAACCGGGATATTATGCTGACCTAATTATTATATTAACCCTGTTTTATTACTTCTGGATGTCCTCTACAAATACATTCTATGTAGCGACATTAAAACGTCATAATTCGTAATAATAAGTAATATGTTTTAAATTTGACTGCCTCGGTGACGTAGTTGTATTACAGTACGACTGCAAAGCTGAGGTCTCGGGTGCGATCCCTGGGTCGGGCAAAGTGATATTGAGTTTTTCTATTCAGTATCAGCTCGGAGTCTGGAATTTGTGCCCGATATGGCGATAGGCTCGCCCCCTATCACATCATGGAACGGAATAACGGCGAAAAGTGGGTGCATTAGTTGCGCCTCTGCCTACCCCTTCGGGGATAACAGGCGTGAGTGTATATGTATATGTATGTATGTTTTAAATTTTTCAAAATTCTGCGTTAAGGCGGAAAACCGGATGATACATAGTAGGTATACAGTGTCCTTTCAATGAACTGTGGTATAAAGGTAATTAGGCAAGTCTGCATAAATCTGGCCACCACCAATCCCTGTTTTGCTAACTGACTTTTAACTTGAACTTCATGTTAATTTAAGTTTACCTTCGTAATAGTAATTCTCGATTTGTTACGTAGTTTTGTCGGACTGTGGGATTATTTAATTTAGGGCCGAGATATTATTTTTGCTATAAGTCCACAAGATCTTGTACAATAGAATAACAAGTGTTATTTCATTTGTTACAGCCGTACGAGCCGACCGCATGCGAGGAGGCCGCAATAAGTTTGGGCCCATGTACAAACGCGACCGCGCCCGAAAACTTCAAATGATGCGACAAAGACAAATTGCAGTGCAAACGCTACGTGGCTCTCTCGGTGACGGTGGTCTCGTGCTCGGCTTCGGTTCGCCTTACGCAGCCGTGCCCGTGAAGCAAGAGATCCAGATTCCGCAGGTGTCTTCGCTGACGTCATCACCGGAGTCGTCGCCGGGGCCAGCGCTGCTGGGTACGCAGCCTCAGCCGCCACAGCCGCCGCCGCCGCCTGCACATGACAAGTGGGAGGCGCACTCGCCGCATTCGCCGGACGCGTTCGCGTTCGACGCGCCAACCAACGCAGCAGCCACGCCATCCAGCACCGCTGAGCCCACCAGCACTGAGACTCTTCGAGTTTCACCAATGATCCGCGAATTTGTTCAAACTATTGACGATCGCGAGTGGCAAAATTCGCTGTTCGGACTCTTACAGAGCCAAACCTACAATCAATGTGAGGTGGATCTCTTCGAATTAATGTGCAAAGTGCTGGACCAAAACTTGTTCTCTCAAGTGGACTGGGCGAGAAATACAGTGTTCTTTAAGTATCTAAAGGTGAATTTCCAGATAAGTATGACTTCCTGTCCCAAATCCCAATACCCGATCCGGTGTACACCTCTCATGCTCGCTAGCGAATGAGACGTTATGCGCTGCTATGCGGTGTGTATTGTTATAGGTTTGATAATATTGAGCTTAGCGAATGTTATAATTATTTGCGTTCTAATAGACAGTACTTAGTTATGATGTAAATGTGTGAGTAAGGGGGCGCGTATGACGCAGCGAGCGACGCGGTGCCTCTCGCAATCGATATGCCGCGCCGCGGGCCGCACCAACTGGGTCAAGTTCCCACGACAAGCGTGCCGTGGTGCCGCCTGCCGCTGCCTGCCGCCGCGTATTGTCGGGCGCTTGCCGTTCCTAGCGTACTCCGATTGCACGTTCGCTTAATCTATCGACCGTGACGTAACGAGTTAATCCAGTATATTGTAACAAAATAACAATTCTATCAATAACAGCTCAATCAAATATTGCAAACAAATTGTGACATCTTCAAACATAAAAGAAACAACAAACATAAATAAAAACGTACCTACAGGATGTTTCACGCTTCAACTGACAACGTCTAACGCTTATCGGATTGTAAATACGACTTCTAATATTGTGCACTACTTTAATAAATGTGTGTTGAGTCAGTTCAGACTATCGGCAAGAGTCAATCGACGATGAGCAGGAGCAGCGTCGGTGGCGGCGACGGCGGTAACCGCACCGTGGTCGTCGTACGCTTACGCAAGACTCGGGCTCGCTCACGTGGATGCGAGACGTTGCCGCTCTGAGCGTATCGTTTGTCTCTTTCGCGCGGACAGACTCCACTTCACGGCTAGCAATTTCTGTTTGTGCTAAAATGACGCGAATTATTTACGATCCATTCTCGGAATTGGGACTGAGGCGAACCTAGATGAATCCAACAAGCGTTTACGTGTTTACGGAAGTTGTTTTTCAGTTAGTATTTTACAGGTACACGTTTTTCCGGTGAGTAACGGGATCGATGCCCTTAAAGCTCTAAATTCAATAATAAGTAAAATAAAAGTATTATAGTTTTAACTTGTATGGATATCGACGAAGACGGCACAAGAGGTGTTCAAAAGGGCCGAGGGATCCGAGAGATGTTAATGACCTAAGCTTTCTCCAGACTAATGTGATGTAACGGTGTGCAGGTGCGGGCGCGGGGATTGTTCGGGTGTACAGGGCGGCAACGCTGCACTTTCGTCTGCGCACTTGACACAGTGGCCTTGGCCGTGTTTCCGCGAGAAAGCACTTTTTACCGCGTCGTGTAACTAACTGCCTATAATGGAGACGTAACAAGTTGCATAGCATTTCTTCGCTTTCTCTTACATAATGTCTTCCTAATCACGAGTAGTCACAAACAAGGCAAGTTCAACTTGGTCGCTCGATTACTTCTGTGGAACACGAATTGCTTATGACGTTTTGTATATTGTTGTGGTATTGATTCCTCTGCAGATGCGCCGAATGAAATGGTCAATGTTATTGGCGTCGTTCTATGGTGACCATTAGACGCTCAATCTGGTATCAGTTCAAGTCATAATCTTGGATCACTGTTGTGCCAAATATTTTCTGATCCTACTAATCAATCCATAAAAAACGATCCATGTGAGAAACATAATAGCAAAACCACGAATGGAACTGATTGGAGATTAACATTAGTACTTTCGCATAGTGATCTATTGAAATAATGCAGTATTAGTTGGTTAATTACCGTCATCTAAAAAAGACAAAAATCTAATTTAACTAAAGAAATGTGATGCAGCCTTTATTCATGTTTATACTTGAAAAATGCGTTAAAAACGTCACTTCGATAAGCAATAATGTGTTATTTACAAGTACAATGTTACGTTTTACTTGCATCATCACGTTCTGTGGTCTAGACGTTAGCTAAGTTTCAATTGCGACACTACCAATAAAAGGAGCCAGTCATTAGAGTGACTAAATTTACGCTCTATATAATCTTTAATGCATATTTGACATTTCATTTGGGCCGCATTTCGGTTCAGCGTCCGTTTTATAGTTGGCATCATTACGTAGGACCTTATTTAATTTTAATTATTTTCTTTTGTTAGTTAAACCGAATATTCAAAAATGATATACAGAGTAAGTAAGTAACACAGAACTATAATGAGTAGCTATAAGAATATCCAACTTTTAAAGCAGGTTATCATTCCATAACAAATAATCTTAAAGTAGAGTGATTAAAGGAGATGTTAATGCTCAAATGAAAATGTAATTTTATCATGATTGCCGGATAATGATATGATTAGTTACAGAATTGCAACTAATCATTGTAAACGGAGGAGTAATCCTAAATGTCGACCAATAAAAGTATCTTCAACAGATTCATAGTACTTATACTTATAAAACCTGGCTATATATTTTTTTTGGTCTTTGTAAATATGTATCTGTTTGAAGCAAAGTTTTTGGGCACGCTGTAATACAACACGACTTTGACCTACTTCGTACACCGCCGAGAATCGACAAGTCCAACATGGCTGCCAGAAGGGAATGCTATTAGTTCTACGCGCGATGTATCGTACGGACTTAAGTCTCAAACAAAAGTCATACAATTTTCTACCTTGCTCCGAAGAAAATAAAATCGTTATTTACACAGTTGACGGTTGTTTAACCAAGACGATTATACACACTGGCACAATCTTATTAGTTTATTAGGGCTTACACATTTGTACACTTGAACGAGGCATATTATGATTCGAAAGAATACTTGGTAATTTCAAGATCATTTAAATCTATTTTCAAAGTAATTAATTGAATATTTATGTTTGATGACAAATTCATAAATGGTATACGTATATTTAATTAAGCTAAGAGAGATCGATTGAATAGATAGGATAGTCTGATTTCGTCGAACCAATCTCGATCTATCGCGTTGAGCAAGCGGCGTACGATGTTGCAATACCTTCGAGCTCTAAAATTCAGTTGTAACATTTCGTAAACAGCAAATTTAACGCGCTCAGGCCGCCCCGTGTTTTCTAATGCAACTCAATAAAATGTAGGTCACGGAACGACGGCGGTTGCGGGTTGTCTGATAGCGGCGCGGTAATACGTAATTTTTCTTATAATATATTGAGCGCGGTCACTACTATGTATATGACTAGAAAAAAATAATTTTCATATTTTTCTGAAAATAATGATAGAATTGATCAACTGGTAACAAAGTATTGCGTCGAACCCACTCTACCATTACATCATAACAGTTTTTGTCAACTTTTTGTCCCAATTGATTGCCATCATTAAAGTCTTACGAAAATTTAAATACAAAGAAAATGAAAAATTCGAACATCGCGGCATTTCTGGGTTTATAGGTATATAGGTGACAAATTTGCTGGCGTTTGTTTACTAACACAAATTTCATTATTCTGCAATAAATGCATCGATGTTCGTATAACTAGTTTAATGTTGGCAAAAAGCGCGCTGCTCTCGGATAGGGTTCTCACTATATGAGGGAGTGCTCTGCACTTGTAGCATTGCGGCTATCAATTGTTACAGGTTGACGATCAGATGAAACTTCTACAGCACTCGTGGTCTGACATGTTGGTGTTGGATCACCTGCATCAGCGAATGCACAACGGTCTGCCCGATGAGACGACGCTCCATAACGGTCAAAAGTTCGACCTGCTTTGTTTAGGCCTCCTGGGCGTGCCGTCTCTATCGGACCACTTCAACGAGCTTCAGAACAAACTGGCAGAGTTGAAGTTTGACGTTCCGGACTATATCTGTGTTAAATTTTTGCTTCTCCTAAATCCTGGTTAGTATTATTTTAATTCTCATTCGTTTTCGTATAGTGTACCATTTTGTTTTGTGGCCATCATTGCGAATGTTTTATTATTATTGTTTTTAGTTTTATATCACAATTCACACCTTACATTTTATTTGATTAACATTGCGAAACATGTTGTATTTTTATTATTGTCAAGATATATGTTGGCGTTTCAGAGGTGAGAGGCATCGTAAATGTGAAGTGCGTACGAGATGGTTACCAAACAGTGCAAGCTGCGCTTCTAGACTACACACTTACCTGTTATCCTACAGTTCAGGTAATCGTTTCTTTGATTAATCTATACTAATGTTATAAAGAGGAAAGATTTGATTGTTGGTTTGCATTGAACAGGCGCCGAAACTACTGGACCGATTTGAGAAATTCTTTCACCAATCAATCTACATTAACGTAGGCTACATTTTATCCCGGGGAAATATAAAGTGAGAATTTTATCCCGGAAAGCTCATTCAAACGTGCGGAACCGCGAGCAGAAGTCTAGTATTATATACGAAGCAAGAAAGAAAGAAAATTTGCAACAAACACAAAATACACACGTACCTATAAGACAAAAATAGTGTGTATTAATGTGTATTAGTGTACATACGTATGAAGTGAAACTTTTTCAATCAGTGCATTTTTTTCACTGTTCTTATAATAATTATTTTTTTCCATTAATACAATCAAATTATCGTTATTACTATTTAAATATATTTAAATGTTATTATTGTCTGTTAAAGTGACAGTCATATTATTAAATGATGCTTAATTTCAATAAATTAATATATATTTACCAATACTTACAAACAAAATTGAGGTTAACATAAAAATAAAACCAAAATCACAATCACGTGACGATTTTCAAAACAATAAAAAAATTATCTCTCACTTTCACGATTTATTTAAATGAATTTCAATAAGTGTAGCAAACCATAATATTTAAACTTTACGCTTGTCGACAATAGATGGCTCTGTACAGTTTGACCTAATTACTACATCGCCATGTCAAGATTATCTTCGAAATAATTACCTTAGAAAACGGCGCCTTGATGGCCCAATGTTTTTTTTTATGGCATTGATGACGAGACGAGCATGCCGTTCGCCTGATGGTAAGCGATACGACCACCCATAAACAATAGAAACACCATCCAGGGCCACCAACCTTGATTTACAAAGTACTGTATGGCACTCCACTGCGCTCATCGTCCTGAGACATAAGATGTTAAGTCTCATTATGTCCATTGTCCAGTAGTTACACTGGCTACAATTCCCTTCAAACCGAAACACAACAGTGCATGCACACTGCTGCTTGGCGGTAGAAATAGACATTGCGGTGGTACCCCACCCAGACGGACTCTTATATATGATAGTCCTACCACCGGTAAAATACGACAGTGACAGAAAATATGACTATTTTCGTCTGACGATTTTATTCAAGCTACATTTCTCTTGTACGTTGATAAAGAAGTGTCCCTTCAAAAAAAGACAAAACTGTTTTAACTGTACTTATTCAATAAAGGACACTATAACAAGTCAATGTTACGCGAAAGGTGGTGTCCGCTTTTTTATGGGTGCTGGGCCTCAAAATCTAAGCAGGTTCAAACTTTAGAGATAATGAAAGGGCAAAATATGGATCTTGTATTCATTAAAAAAAAATTTTTAGACTCGTCCATATGTAACTAACTTTTTTAAAAACGTTCGTATCGAGTGTCGTTTTTAAGCAAAATAAAATTACATTAATCTCGAAATCGCAGGTCCTTAAAATTAAACAGTTTATTGTAAAAAAGATAGTTGAGTTCTATCCAAATAATTATAATTATATAAACTGTATTGGTTAGAATTTTAGGCCCGTTTTTGGACATGTCCTTTTACTACAAAATGAATTTAAATGTTCCAGGACAAATTCGGCAAGCTGGTGATGGTTGTGCCGGAGATCCACGCGCTGGCGGCGCGGGGAGAGGAGCACCTGTACCAGCGGCACTGCGCCGGCCAGGCGCCCACGCAGACCCTTCTCATGGAGATGCTACACGCTAAACGCAAGTCAGTACCTGGCCTTATACGCTGTGCCTACATACATGTCTGTGTAAAATTTTACTAAATTGTTTATTGCTCAACGATATATTGTAATTATATTGCCCAAGATATAACTGTTCATAAACAGTTCCCAATATTATATTGAGTAGAAGTCGAAAATATATAAAACAGCGCATTACTTATGCTGTCTTGATATTGATTTTAAAATAACGTAGAGACTTAATAAGGCTATAGACTCACTAAAATAAGTTATGTACTAGTTACGGTTGGCAGATGACAATGTCACTTATGTCTCGTTCTAGGCCAAACGGAGGCGAAATGGTTAACCGGAGTGCCGAGCACACGTCAACTCTAGACAGATTGTATGTTATCCTATATTATAATTTATTTATTGTATTTCTCTATTTATTTATGCAAGCATCTAACCGCCACATGTATTTTACTTTTACACCACATAATATTAGTTTTACTGTTAAGGTTAATAATGGTAGTAAATTTCATTAGAAACACCGTATTATTTTCTTAGATTGTTCGTTCATATCAATTCATTAACTGTCTATTAATAAAAAAACAGATTGCTACCAGTTAATTTTGTTTAATTATGATAACAGTATATATTGCCCATGGTTTGCTAAATTATAACTGGCTGATTTTGTTAGCACGGCCTGTGTCCTACCGTTGCAGATAGAGAATATAGAAAAATGATCATACAAACTGCTATAATTAAAAGTTAAAACATGCATTTATCTATTGTAAGAAAAAAAATATACTGAAACAATAGGGAAGACCGGGGATAGTTGACCAAATTTCAGCTTGGACGCCTATATTTTTATTGTTTTAGTATATGCTAAAAAACCTATAGGTTCGATAGGTGCACTAATAAGCTTTCGAAAGAAACACCAAAAACCTCGTGATTGTTTATAAAATAGTGTACAAAAGTATTCTTTTAGAACGAGAAAATCGTGTCAACCCCATGCTTGGGGTTGGTGGACTATTCATTAGGGGTAAATTGACCTACGAAGTAATTGGTATCAAATACGGCAATAAAATAAAACACTACAAGTACTTATTTACGATTATCAATGTGTCTTATTGAGACAAAATATCATTAACATTTACATAATAAACATATAATTTGTCACTTTTTGTACGATTTTCGTTATGGGGACGGAAACAAAAACCCTGCCAACAGCAGAGGGTTTACTTTTTCCATTAGTTATTCTTTTGTAAATCCACATCGACGGCTCCGTAGAACAAAGTCGTATATGCAAAATGTTAGCTTTTCAGTAGAGCGCTTTGAAAGTCGTTAGTTTGTATTCATGTGCGAATTAGTGCTATTTTCACACATTAAGTTCAAAATTGTTACTGAACCCTATAGAATATAATGTTTTGTTCACTATAACTTGTGATTTTCACAATTAACTTAGACTTTCAAAGCGCTCTACTGAAAAGCTTCATTTTGCATATACGACTTTGTTCTACGGAGCCGTCGACATGGTTTTGAAATTACAACTTTTGTTAAAATTTATAAAAACACTCACTATATTCCACGTGAAAAATATTTAAAATACTACGTAGTACATTTTCTGGGTAGTCAACTAGCCCCAATATAAAATTTGTCAACCAGCCCCAAACAACCTTTTTAATTTTCAACCACGTGTAAGTTCCTCAAAACGTGGCAAAATATTTAAAAAAAAATACACTTAAATAATCATCAATAACCATCAATAACCACTTACTTTAAATTGCTTGAAAGTAAATAACATCGAATATAAAGACTTCAACACAAATATTATTAAGAGGTAAATAATTACTCATAGGTATAATTTTTCGATAAATCGTTTTTTCTCCTGGATTACGTGCTCCCCCGGTTGAACTTGCAGTAGCAAGCATAAAATGGTTTTTCTTTATATCAGCAGATAAGAAACTTTACAAAAATGTTTTCGCTCTTACACTATTTTAAACCTTTCCATAACATTTTAAATGATACTTTAATCTATACTAATATTATAAAGCTATAGAGTTTGTTTGTTTGAACGCGCTAATCTCAGGAATTACTGAACCGATTTTGAAAATTCTTTCACTAATACGAAGCTACATAACTCCTGAGTGCTATAGGCTACTTTTTATCCCGGGAAAATATTTTTGTCCCGGAAAAACTTTTTCACGCGGGCGGAGCCGCGAGCACTACTAGTAATATATATAACCAAGGTGGTGTTTACCTGCAACGGACAAATACACAGGAGCCTGCTATAAACTACGTCTCTACACATGTGGCACACGATTAATTTGACTGGTAGTAGTTTAAACACATAATTTATTGCACTGTGCTTTTTATTATCAACTGGTGCTGTTATAGTTTATGCATAATCCTCAAAATATACATTTGTTAAAATACATTACACAATACATGTGGTAACGAGAATAAAAACATTGAATTTAACAATATTATCATTTCAATTTTGTCAATAACTCTAGGTTGTATTGTAATTTAAGGTGATCAAATTAGCTCATATATTGAAACAGGCTTTCCAAATGTCATCTTGTGTATTTCAGTTTAGAAAAGTGCTCATTTTACAATGTTTACAAGAAGTTGCATAAAACCATGTTTAATTCAAAACAATACACGGTATGTGATATAACAAACAATATATATGATAGTAAGTAAGTACATAAGAATAGAATGTTAATTGACGATATTTATAGGCCGATATTCCTATTAGAAAATATATCTACTAGGTACATATTGTATTAATTTTATTGTGGAACCACAATAATAATGCTTATGTACTGCTTAGCTGCAAAATGGAGGCTTGTGTAGAGTACGTTCATTCGCATGAGTAATTCAACCCCGTTTTGAACTTTATTATTCGAATACATCTGTAACAGTATATAATATAATGAAAGGCAACCCTTCTATGAAAATAATTATTAGGGCATACCACAGAGCGAAGAAAATACCGAGATTTAACTATATTTATTTAAATTTTTAAGTTGCAAAACAGAGCACAATCAAACTCCATCCTTGCGACATTTTAACATACAGCCTTAAAACGAAAAAGCGAAGGGGCCAGTTGTGATAATCTTCTATCTTCTCCTTCTATATCTACATAATATATAAAAGAGAGTTGTGTTAATTACAACATTTATAAATCGAGAAAGGTCGAGCCAATTATCATGTTCTTAGATTTTTCGATTTGTATCCGTTCGGCATGGCACAATTACGATTAAAATATGGAAATAGTTCACGTTCTAAGAAATTATGAACAAAAATAATTTTCCCGTACTTTTTATGGTAAATTAAACAAATGAAAATGGCCTTGTTATTTTATCTCTTGACGTATATTGTAATGTCACATTACCTCCTTTCATTGCATACCGTTGCGCTTAGCCGTTATGTGATAAAGCAATTTTTTGAGTTTTTACCAATTTTTATTCAGTTTTCGACCGTGTTTGTATTTGAACTCGTTTTGAAATAAACAAGACTCATCAGCGAAAAGTGATTTCAAAGAGGTGTTTCAACCGTTAATTTGTTGTGATTAGCCGTATCGTTTAAACGACAATTTTGTCAACATCAAGTATGTTTGTCATTATGTGCGCATCGAAAATTAATCCTTTCGATAGGATTATAAACTCAAAATTTTATTTATTCAAATAGATTCCTTTCAGAAGAACTTCTGAATCGTCATGAATCTACCACCTATAAATGCTCTTTGATTATTCCAATCTATAATTTCCGTATACAGAAAAATATTCTGCACTATAGTTCGTCTAACCATTTATTTAACTTTTGACAGTTCGGTTTCTAATCAATTGGGGATGCACTAATGCGTTATCGATTCGATTTCTAGTAGCAATCGATTTAATTTCTGCAGAAGTTTTGATCGATTAAACACATTGAAATGTAGTTTTTGCACAACATTTTGTATTGTTTTATAAACATGTCTAAGCGTTTAAATGTGTATACATTGTATATTTTCTGTTTATAAATGTATACTGTAGGTATATATTCTATTATATTCATATATTCTAGACCCAATATCATTTTGTCAAAATTTAACTTCAATAGTTTATTTTATCGGTTATTATATACTTACGCATATATAAAACATGTATACTACGACATTTTATTTTTCAATGTACAGGTTTTGAATTATTTTTGTTGCTCTCTCAGTGGCCTTTACTATATCGATTGATAATTAATATTGGAGCTGAACAGCAAGTCCCTTCACTACGGAAAACAAAAACTGGCTTCAATAAAGTATTCAATTATTTTGTTTCCATTCCTTGTCAAGAATTATAAAATTTAATAGGCGTGCATATGTCAAAAGTTAAATAAATGATTGGACGGCCTATAAGTGTTTGATTTACCAATGTTATTCACAATGCCTCGATCTTGAAGAACAAGAAGGTGCAAGAAAGCAAGAAGGTCATTATCGTGTCATGTCGCGCTCAATAGTCTCTGCTTCTCTTTGTCTCTGTGTATGAATATAAGATTTTCTTTTTTATCCGACTTCAAAAATCTTTTTTCTTTCTCTATTCGACCCGTATGTATGTAAGTTTTTATGGCGTGATTTTCACAAAAAATACTGATCGGATTTGGATGGGGTTTTCGTTATTTAAATGTATATAATATATATTTTTCAGGGATGGTTTTAGTGTATATTTTTTTTAGGGTCTGATGAAGATCTTCGGAGATATATAATGGAACTTTTCAATAACTAACACTCGCGTATGCTGCAATCGTTTATCTATGACTAGCTGGCCCGTCGAACTTCGTATCACTTCAGAATCAATTAATTTTGTGTTAACTTATTAGTTTTTTTTTAGTAAGATTTAACGATTAAAGCTCTACAAATGTACAAAAATTCAAATGTGTTATATTCATACATTGAGATGGAGAGAAGCAAAGAATATTGAGCGCGACATGCTACGATAATGACATACTTCTTTCTCTTCCACATTCGTAGTCCTCATCATGTGAATACATTTGGCCGATTATGGACATGCCTTCCATCCGTACCGTCCATATTCGTTCGATAAATACCTTTTGTTTCAACCATGATTTCCACTTGCCCAAATTATCTCGCACACTTTTTTAAAATTTCAGTCCCCAGGCGGCCGTCAGGCCTATAAATTAATGACAAGGCTGACCGCAGCTTATTCCTCGTCCCACAACCATAGATGGGCCTTTACCAAGTTTCCGAAGGCATAAACGAATTTTTTGATATGGCCAAATGTTTCTCCGCCAACGTTATGGAAAATACTTGATCTCCTGGTTCTTATAAAGTGCGGCATTGTAAATAAAAAAATTAGAATTAATCGCATGTAGAAAATTAATTAAAATGAATTCAAATACAAATACGGTCGAAACGAAAACTGGATAAAAATTGGCGAAAACTCCAAAAAGATGTATTAATCGCGTAACGGATAAGCGTATCGGTATGCAATGAAAGGAGGTAATTTGACATTATAATATACATAGGTAGGCTCTTTGCGACCGCCAAAGAGACTGCGCGCAACTGGAGCAGCTGTCAAAGGAAAAAAACGCAACGCCATGCTCATTTTATAAAGTTACAAATTAAATGTATGGGAAAATGAATTTCCTTCATAATTTCCTTGATCGTAAATTTTTCCATATTTTTTATACTATTCGGAACGGATACAAATCCAACAAATTAAGGAGCATTATAATTGGTTCGGCAGTTCTCGAGTTACAAACAGTGAAACTACCACAACATACATTCATATACATATACACTCACGCCTTTTATCCCCGAAGGGGTAGGCAAAGGCGCAACTAGTGCACCCACTTTTTGCTATTATTCCGTCCCATAATGTGATAGGGGCAAGCCTATTGCCATATCGGGCACAAATTCGCACTAATTCCAGACTCCGAGCTGATACTGAATAGAAAAACTCAATATCACGTTGCCCAACCCGGGGATCGAACCCGAGACCTCTACTAACACTATAACTATCTTTTATATTAGATATAGATAGATGTATTGTTTACTCCATTCCATAACTCACTAACAAAAAACGCATATAGACCTATAACGCTGTTACCATCTTTAGGTAAACTTCTAGAACGTCTTATCGACCCTCGTCTGTTACCGGGCGGACCAATTTTCCACAAAAATCAATTCGGTTTTACAATAGGTAGGTCGACTACTGACGCGGCTATATCGGTTGTACGGCGTCGAACAACGAACGGTGAGTACATCGGAACATAAATATGTACTCGGTATCTTCCCAGACATCTCTGGTGCCTTCGATAATGCTTGGTGGCCTATGATACTTCTCAAGTTAAAAATACGAGTTTGCTATAGGAATATATATTTTATCTTATTTACACATACTCCTCGTACGGAACAACCAAACTGAAACTTGGCCACCACGCCGTGTCGAAGCCGCTGACGATTATTATTTCACTATGCTTAAAGGCATTCATGGAGCGACTTACTTAGCATGTATTACATACGGTTCACCTGTATGGGCCGATAGGGCTACTATCGGTGCTGTGGGCAGAAAACTGCTCCAGAGTCAACGTCTGGCGTTGATATTCTTGTGTAAGGCGTATAGAACTATTAGTACGGAAGCTCTGCCTGTCCTTGCTGGAGTACTCCCAGTCGATTTGGAGGTATAGCGTCGTGCCGCTATATATTCTTCCACTAGAGAGGATATGGACAAACGGTTCCTTACGTCGCGTAAGCTCTTAAGAACCAAAAGATCATTTAAACCGCCCACTGATGTAGACAATGAGCTTTTAAACGAATGGCAATATAGGTGGGACGTATCTTCGAAAGGGCGTCATTTATATTAATACTTTCAATGCGTTCGCGATCGCCTAAATAAAACTTAGCTAGAAATAGATCATTGTGTATCGCAATTTCTTACCGGTCATGGTAATTTTAAGTGCAAACTATTTTCATTTAGGCTGGTTGACTCTCCTGTGTGCCCATGCTCTACATCTGGTTACGTATATGAACAGTCTGCACATCACGTACTTTGAGAGTGTGGTATTTGGCATGATGAGCGCATCATCCTGTTGGATAGTATGCAAGTAACCTGGGGTTGTATACTACATGACCTTGTAGAGACTAGACGAAATTTCCGTGCATTCAGCATTTTTGTCATACCTATTATTGGAATCAAATTTGGCAGCTCATATGATAGGACCCTTTCATTTAATTTTTATCCGTGGTGCTTTACAACTGGCTTTTCTAGTTGTAAACGTCTCTAAACTTGAGGGTAAAATACCTCCTTAGTTCATTACTTTTGGCTCCCGCTTTGCTATGGAGGGAAGTGGACAATTAATATTTCCAACCCTAAACTATTTATCTTTTTCGTTGCGGGTTACAGAAATATTAGTGTTCCCTGAGACTCGCCGAGCTTCACCGCTCGGTGTCATAAAATGCGTGCCACTGCTGATCCTGGCCTACAGGAGTTGCATTGGCGGGTATGAGGGCGGGATACTCTCTAACAAAAAAGCAGTAAATAAAAATTATTTAACAAAAAACAAAACCACTACAAACCAAAAAAATAATTTCACTTTATATACAAATATTTGGTTTAAATTGCCAGCTAAGCTAAACAAATACACGAACGAATATACGAAAACTATGTTGTCTTACTTGTATATATATTGTTGTACCTAACTCTTTTGATATTCATTTTATGTTATTAAAAAAAATAATAAGTTAACATTTATTGATTCTGAAGCGATACGAAGTTCGCCAGGCTAGCTAATTTTATTATGGATATCAGATTAGTGTTAAAGGAGTTAAAGAGTGGTTAATGTGCATTTGCGTCACTGCATAATATGTAATTGAAAAGGGACACGTATTGGCCACAGTTACTTTTCCTCTTTGGTGAGGGAATATCTGAGTCCTCCAGTTAGCTATGATTATGCCCATGATGACGTCATGTCTACGTGCCATTTTTTGGACAATTAATCATTCCATTAGATATAAAAAGTTTACAAACTTATTTATTATTGAGCAGATGTTGTTAATTTGTGCGTGATTTTAGTTCAGTTATTTTTTTATTTTTTAGTAAAAGGAATAAAAAACGAACAGTTACTATGCAAGGTGGTTTTAACTATCACTCACAACGAGTCTTGACTACGTACCAACTCATAGTAGGTTTTATTTAAACGACATACAAGCATAAAGTTAATGGCAAGTGTGTGAAATCGTAGGAAAAAGATACATTACCTATAAAAAAAAATATATGAAGTTTCTGGCCTAGTGGAACACTATATTATTATGATATGACGTTAAACATTAAACGTATAAAAACAGCGTAAATTCGTTGAAAGACGAGTTTTGTATAATGTAATGGTAAATCTTATCGACGATAAAAATCGGCGATTAATCTAAGGTGACCCATTTTCTTTATCTTTTTGTATGTTATCTTCCTGATGTTATTTTAGTGTACGGAGTAGATTTTGTCAATTTTAACAATAATATTATTGTCATTGATCAAATGATTGATGTATATTTTTTTGATTATTTATTAAATCAACCATATCATACTCAAAAAAACATTAGTGCTCTTTTAAATTTATTTCTAATCTCAATATAATGTGTGGTTAAACATTTCATGGAATTGCACTAACTTCTGTGCTTCGATTTTTTCTTCCGATATCATGAAAATAAGATCCGTACAAAAAATTCAATCGATCGATCGCTCCACTAACAAAAAAATATACATACTGTATAAATACAAAACGATTACAGCTCAGTTTTTTTTTCGTATTAAACAGGTACTTTGCAGTTAGTCGTGAATAAAGTAATTTCAGCAAATCTTTGTGCATTGCCGCACGATTTCTAGTTTTGCGTTTTGCATTTAGTGGAGTATGATTTAGTTGGGAGGAAGTTCATAAGATATATTAAGGTGTCCACAAATATTGATATTGCACTTTTTTGTTTTTCTATTATTATATTTTGTAAATTGCTGTTAGCTCTAACAGAGAAGGAATCACTTGTGAGGGGTTCTATATACCCACGAGTTCTCTATATATTACAAAGGGCTAAATCATCTCAGTAGCCCAACGGTATTTTTCTTTGATTTATCTATATTATATATTATATTTCTATGTTTCAACAGTATACTATATAAAATGTCAGAATGATTCTAAGACTAGTTTTTCTCCGATGGGTACACTTTTCATCGCCGTACTAAGACCGTTAACTTTACTTGAGTTGAATTGATGGATGTAGATGAAGACTAGAATACACATATCATTATAAATATGAAATGGTCAGCTATCTAACGCAAACTAATTTATGTACTATAAAGTATTCTAATATTTTATTTGGTATATTGAAAACAATACCATTTTCGAACCAGCCGCGCGCGTCGCAATCTTTTGAACGCGATGTTTGATATAGGAGATTAGAGAACAAATTGTGCTGCTCTCTTTACTGGCGCTATTGAAAATGGCGCACATTTTTTCTATGATTGATGCAAACATATGTTATAAGTACTCATGCATTGATGTTACAAATGTTACAAAGTACATACCAAAACAATACCTTGTCCTTTTAGCATCGACTTATTAAGCTTGGTAGGGGGTAAAAGAATTGTAAATAGCTACATAAACATAACATATTTCGTTCGCCTTAAAAATAATAACAGATGGATATATTAATAGTATAAAAGGTATCGAGAGATGCTATAAGGGATTGCTCTGTGTGTGTCAGGTGCGGTTTCCTGCCAAGTGACACGATTGAGCCGCATTCTCCAATATAGAGTAAGCATTGCTACCATATATCTGAAAACATTATGCACGCCTTACTCGCACTTTAATTAATTATACACACTTGTGGCACTTTCACTTCTTGATAATTTAACCTCATATGATCTTAGTAAGCTACGAGGAGGCACCAATTCTTTCTTTCAAAAGAAAGCTGTGCAACATTTGTTTGATTTTAGCTTAGTCATAGGCGAAAATAAGTTATGTTTGTAATAATATTTGGCATGGAACATAATAAAGAGCAAACGTAAAACCTGGTCGATGGGTAGGCTAAGTCTAAGTAATACAAATGTCCTGTTTTGCTACTCAATAATAATTGCATTGACTATATTTCTCCTAGATTTCATAATTTCTTTCTTTGTTTAAAGTCTGTGTATATTATAATTAACATCATATTTAAAATAAGAAATATACATAATTTCGAATCCTCATTTTTTACTTCTTAATTTCAAAACAATCGTGAAACATCGCACAGCCTTTGATTATTGTAAATATGTGTACATCTTTGCAGTTCTGTTTCAACACAAATGTACATAATATACCTAAGTATGAATATATGGCTGTATATAAAAAAATATTTTTCTTAAGTTATTACCATTAGAATTCTTTTCATAAATTGGTACACAAAAAAATATTAGGCCTGAGCAAGTATCGTTCGTAGCATGGAATTTACATCTCAAATCACTCGATTCCTGACATCCTGGGACAAATTAACAGATGATATACTATAAACTGCCTTCGCAGTGTTGGTAAATAGTGGTAATACAAAAATACGTACATTTATACTAATGCTTTTAATCTTTGATTAATGTCATGTCTAGATGGCCACTAAATGCTTCAAACGCGTCGAAAAAAATTAAGGCGAAATCAATTCCCGCTCTTAGTACGCTTCGAGCTGTCATAACGTTCGCTCGGGTTGTTACGCAGATTTATATTGTTAAAAAATGTTGGTTTGTGTTTTTAAAGTGCGAAAACTACAAGGGTCGACGTAAACCAACGAATAATGTCACCTATCATCAGTAAGTTCATTTTTTATAGTCACTTCATGCAAAATAAGCCCGTTGACATATTTCGTCAAATAAATTAATAAGAGTTCGCAATTTTTATCGGTTGCTAGTTTATGGAATCAGCTTTTAAAAAAAAAATGAATTGTATAAAAAAGAGCCTATGTGTTAATCGAACTCCATGTCAAAGATCCAAATCCGTTCAATAGCTTTTGTGTAAAAGAGTAACAAATAATCATCAATCTTCAGATACTTTCATGTTCCTAATATTAATTATTGACTCATGAAGCCCCGTTACGGACGCCGGCTTCCGAGTATATAGGGTTTATAAGCGGAGTCTGACGGGTTCATAGAATTAAGTAGATATGTAGGTACGTAAAGGACATATCTAAAAACGGGCCTAAACCAAGGCAGTTTATGTATATTTAGATGGAACTCCGAAAAACTAGCCTTTTACAATAAATCGTACATTTTTAAAGTCCTTCGATTTTGAGATTTCTGTAATTTTATTTTGCTTAATAACTACGATTATAGTGAACGTCATTAAAAAGCTTGGTTATCAGTGGTGAGTTCTAAACATTGTTGTTCAATGTATCCGTGATCGATATTTTTGTCCCTTTAATATCCATAAAGTTTGAGCCTGGTTAGAGTTTGAGGCCCAGCAGTCAGCACCCATATAAATTACGGCCATCACCAAAAGTAAAATATTTGTTATTATTATTAGAGTAGTTACAAAATTCTAATATAGAAAAGAAATTATTGCCTGTTTCGAGTGAACTATTTTTTTGGTATTTCATGGATGTAATTTTCTCCCCATTTTATTAGAAACCATGTAAGGGTCGACTGAGATCTCACACCCGTATTCTAAGACGTTTCCTCGAAAATTCCTCGACTCCACTCAACCTCACTGGAGGTAATCTGTATTCTTAGTTGAAAAAAATCTCCTCGACTCAACGTCCCTCAAGATTTTTCCTTTCTCGAGGTAAGGAATCAACTGTCAAACTCAAGGTACCTCGCGACGTACCTTAAGGAAGACTCAAGGAAAGATTTTCGGTTTGTATACAGTGTTACAATCGTAATTTTTTCGTGTGTTAAAAAGAGAAATTAATTTAAATTTGCTTTCCAGACATTATTACGAAAATGAGCACATAATGGCACAATAATTTAAGTAACTATTTAGTAAGTAAAATATTTTTCATATTAGGTATAGCTCTGACTTCAAACAAAACAAAACAGAAATAATGACATTTATATTAACTACCACTTTTCGAGTCAGTCATACATAAAAAAATCGAAGAGTTTTCGCAAAAACTCAAGTTTATCTGTACATCAATGACGTATTTAATAACGAAATTCCTTGACTCGACCTCACTCGAGGATCCTCAAGAATAGCAATAAGAATACCATTTTCGAGGATTCCTTGGATTAATCCTCAAGGTAACCTCGAGTGAGATAAGGTTGAGGAGAGGAGAGAGGAAAAATCGCCGAGATTCTCGGCCATGACCGAGATGTAACTTTGTACAGAACGGAATGGAAATGTGGGATCGGATTCTCGTGTGATCACATGGGCATCTTCAGCTTACTCGTCAAACATGGCTGCAACAAATATGGAAGACGAGCCAATGACCAATGATGAAAACAGTTTAAGTACTGTGATTTAAATAACGCTAAAAAGCTTTCTTAGACAGCCAAGGCTACAAAGAAACGCTAATATTTTCGAGTTTGAGTATTCGTCACCTTATAGGGTGCTTAGGCCTGGAGTAAATAAGTTTTGATCAGCGCCGCCTACTTAAGTAGCAAGTGAACAACGTATTAATAAAGCTGGACAGTTGTACGATGAGAGACGAGATGTATTGAAGAGTGAAAATGCCGAAAAATTGCTTTTTTTATGCTTCAATATTATTTTATTTGACTTTGATTATTAAATCAGTTAAATAAATAAATAAATAAAAAATAAAAAGCCTTTTATTTCTTACATACAAAACAAATTAAATCATTTCAAATACGTGCAATTATTATAAATTATTTTATGATATATTATAAACCGCATGCAACAAAGAATACTAAAACTATTGAAGTTATAAAAAAATTATATTAATTATAAAATTGAATTGGATTTAATTATAAAAAACATTTAATTTATTGATTGACTAATAAATGTGTATTTAAAACATTACATTAATTTTATTCAACAAAAATAAATATATATCTATTAGGTCTCTATTTTAGGAATAAAATTTGTACATATATATAATAGTTCGTTTACGAACGAACAAACAAACAAACGAACTATTAAATCAGTTACTTAGTTTTTATTATTAAATAGTGCCTACAGTATTAAACAGTTGACAGCATTTAATTTTTTCATGATTTGTCCATTCTCGGTCTCGTTCGAGTCTTTATTTTATTCTCGGTCTCGGTCTTGGCCAAGAATGAAAAACCTGTCTCGGTCGAGTCTTAGAACCATGCAATAACTGGTATCATTATACGCGCACGGCGCACACAAGGATAAGCAGTAAGGTGCAGCAATAGCGTATGACACAGCTGTCACTCACACTAGCTTAAACGAAGCCGTACTGTTTGTTTTAGTTTCTTTGTAGCGCGTAACTATATCTAGATACATTATTAATCAAAGCTTTGAATATTATGACTTAAAAATATATTAACGAAAGTTCGTATTTCTCAGTTCAATATAATTATCATCTCAAAATAACTATAAATTTTGGCAAACATAACAAACATGCTCGTCTTCTATAACTGCATGGGATAGATATATAAACTCGGCAAAATGTAGGTGCACGAATGACACCTCTGTCTAGGCGTTGGGGATAAGGTGCAAGCTAACCTAAAGCTATTATTTTTATAACCTGGGAACTATGAGTGACAAACGTTGACGATTTTTAAGATATTTATATTTGTCCGATAGGCAAGATAATGCATTCCTGACGTCTAGTCTTCTGTTTGTTATCATGACTAGTGATGGACAAAAAAAGTAACCTTTATGTATTTTTTTTATTATAGTACACCAATAGCACATAAAATATTAATAACTAGCGCAAAGAAAAAAAAAATGTGAGGATAATATTCAGAAAGGCTTAATATAAAAATCAACAATAAATAGTAACTTAAAAATTATTTTCGATTGCCAAACGAACAAGTTTAATCGGATTCCACTTGGCTTGCGGACATGCTGTTTCGCCAACATCTATAATTACATCATAGTATATGAATTCTATATTGTATATGTATTGCGACGAGTCGCATGTTTATTGAATTATCACCGCTAGTGTAAGCGCATCTGAAAGTGCTTGCGCAATTATTGCTGCGAGAATTTGACAATTTAAACTTAGCTTAAATCGTGCCACAGGAACTATTTCAATTTCTAAACAACAACAAAGGAATCTAAATAATGTACAACATTTTATGGGTTCGAATAAATTTATTTCATTTCATTTCACAGTTTCCCAATAACGTTTTCAATTTATAATTGTCTTGACGTAGCTTGAAGACAATTTATAACAACGCAGCTTACATAAAGGCCGGCTAGATCCTAGTGACCTTCTACGAGAGAAAAAAAAACTTTAATATATAATCTAACTCTCGGCCATTGAATTTTTGGAGGTCTGCTGAATAGCGCGGTTGACGTAATACTTCCAGCCGTAGGTCGCGCATTGCTCACTCCCCACTGCTTTTGCTCTATACTGCGTGTCGCGATTGACTAAAGCTTACTGCCGAGTTGCGAACTTCAGCGATATGAATAATCCTTCACAGCATAATATCACTATAATAACTCTCAGGCCATGCTACAAAAAGCTGTAAAGCGAGATAACTTACAGAAGTTTTATTCTGCAAGCTATTTTTACCGTGTAGGTAATCAGCCACGGTAAGTTACATATATGTTGTAGACAAATAACCCCGCCGTTAGTCTGTCTGATTCGTTAGCGTGAGACGGGGGCAGCCTTTGACATTGTAAAAAACGTATGTCGCAACTTCTTTCTAAAAATATTTTTGAAAAATCGTTATCTAAAACTTAAGAATTGGATTGGAGCAGTATATAAATTTAAAACAATGTTTTATCATAGTCCGAAGATTGTTGCAAAAGGGCCCGTTTGCCCCCCGTCAGTACTATTCGCTACTTTTGGTAAAAAGCGCGATGGTCACAAGCTCTGTGCCTTTTAAAAACATAATTTAAATTATTACAGGTACATATTGGGAATCTCAGAATTTAGAAAATAGAATTGCAACATTAATGTTATTTTTTACAAGGTTAAAGCCACCAAACTTAAAACAATAAAAAAAAACAATAACGTTTAACTTATTACGGCTCGGGACTTATTTTGTCTTTAAAAAGGCTCGGGGGAACTACAATACAATTATAATAAAAAAAGCTTGCCCATAATACCTTAGCCTCTAAGGGTTAGAGCAATATAATTTATTTTCTATTTCCCAAATTTCGCAGAATTCGCAAATGACGAATGTCATCTACAATGTATAGAAATCAGAGACAAAAAAATTATACCCAGTAAAAAATCCTTAAATTTAGTCCGGTCACAGTTTGGATGCTTATTCTTAAGACATTGACCCGTCCGTTTACGCACGATATTTTCCAACATTAAAAATATTATGGAAGCTCGCAGACTGGGTACGAGCTGATTGTTCGAGCTTCCAGTGTATATTTGCGTTCTGTTTATTATATATTGATTACTAGGAAGTTTTATTTTACTTCCCGTCATTAATACACACTTTTTATTGTGTCTACTTTTGCCTCAAATGAAATATCATTATAAATCATATTCCATTATCAATAATGTTTAGATTTCCATAATATCATTCAAGATACCTTTTGCTCAGTTAGTATATTTCTTCATATTTATTACTTATGTCCTTTCAAATCGCACAGCGAGCGATGCATCCGTTGCTTCATGTTTTTTTTAATTAACTAATCAAATTACTCATATAACTAATTTGATCAAATAGTGTCAACGTCAAATTAAATGAGTGATGTATTGGAACTAAGCCGTGCAACATTATATAATATATTTTTATTACTTAACCTAGTCACTAGTCAGCCTTCATTCTATTTCAAAATGCTATTATCGAGAAATTTTACATGTAACTTGCTAATCGTCACTCTATGAATTTAACCATTGAATGTGTTTATCACATATTCTGTTTGCATTTCTAATTCAATACTTTTTATGGTTAGTTGGCACCAAACTTTTGTTAGGTTCTTAAATCATCATCTAACATAAATCACTATATTTCTTACTGTGTTTCGTTAAAGAATCGTTAAATATCAAATTATATATTGTTTGCGTTTTTTTACAGATCTTGAAAATCCAGAGAAGATTCAAGAGAACACTGCATACGCGCCAAGCGCTCCCGACATCACGTCAGTTAGAATATTATATTTAAATAAAACTTATTAATTAGTTTTAGTTTATAACTTGGTGTGTGATTAAATATAATAAGTTATTGCGCCGAGTGCCGGCCGGCGGAGCCGCGCGTGCCTAGTCCGAATACAGATAAAATAAAACAAATATTTATCTACCTAATTTCTGTAAAATAATGTTATACAAATTATTGTACACCAGTCTTGAGTAGCTACTATTAACTTATTTAGCAGTCTCATCACGTTATTCAAAATTGAGTGTGGTACCTACTTGTTAAACTAGGTTTTCTGTAACTCCGGTACGTGAGTGAAGAAGAATTACAATACATATTTTAAGAAAGCGTCTGTGATTATAATAAATGGAGAAATTTGATGAAAACCGTTATATTCATTACGTATAGTAAAATGATTGCTAGTTTTTGTTTTCTCTAGCAGCATGTTGAGTTTGACATGTCACGTGGCAGGTGGCAGACTGGGCGCCTGCCCGCTCTTAATTTTGACGTTACTTACTATACATACGATATACTGTTTATGTTGTTTTTAAGAGTTTGGAGCACCGTACGCGGTATGTGTATGTATAACCAGTCTTCACAGATATACGAGTTGTGTTCTGTAGCTTACATGTATTTGCAACGTACAGTGTAAAAAGTATGCGTGTGTAATGCGATTGTTAACTAGCGTGTGTGGCAACTTGCGATTGGCGCAGTTTCTATATTTGGCTTGATTGACATGTTTTTTTTTTTATCAAAATGTTGACATTTGGAAAATAATCTTGTTTAAATATATTATAATAGTAAGGACAAAATATAAATCATATTTAAAAATCACAGTTATTCACTATAGATATTTAACTGAGTGTTGTTTAAAAATATTCGATTATTATTATTGGCCATACCAGTACAAAATCAAATTATCCTTGTAAATAACATAGCACATTTACAGTGATTAATTCTACTTAAATTGTAATTATGTAAAATATTTCTCAACATACGTGCAAGAAGCCTTAAAAATCATAGATTTTTAAAAATATGGGTACTAGCGTCTACCGGCTTATGGCCGAGGGAGATGATGTATTTTTATATAAAACATATTGTTCTTTATTAACATATATAATATGTTAACTGAAAGTACATAATTTCGTATTTTTCTAACAATTAAATATAATAGTGTACGTGAACAAGTGTAATATTCTACTTAAAAAGTGGAATTTATTATACATAATAAATATGAAATTAATATAAAATTATCATTCGTGTATAGAGTTCTATGAAATGACGTTACAAATTTAATTTGAAAACGTTTTATTTTTGTAATGTTTTGGCGTAATTGTTTGGTGGTCAACAAATCCCATTTCATAAACGGTGCCTACCCACTGTATTAGGAGGCTTAGCATGCGAGCACTCGCATTACGTATATTGAGGTCAAAGTTAGAACGATGTCGAGGCACCTGACTTGTGGAATGGGCGCTCCAAGTACATTATTTGTGACGATTAATCTTAGTTGATTGAAAAATGTGATTGACGGTAGGTATGTGTTTTCAAGTGAATGTTATATTTTATTACTATATAAATATTTTTATCATGTCGTAGCACCAAGTGCGAATGTTTGGATAGTAGGCTGCATCAACGAGTAGTAATTATATTATTAATGACGATGTGATGAGTTATAAATTTTGTTCAGCTTAGTGATTCTCACATAAGTTATATATGTACAAAATTATGGCACCGTGTTTATTCTATAATACCGTCCAGTGAAGCATGTAATTTTATTATCACGACATAATGTTTTAGGGATTCATCTTTGTTGCAATTGTACACTGATGGGATACCTACGGCGTACGAGGTAGCAGTAGCCTGTTAGAGCAAGTTTAACCAGTAAGTTAATAGGAAATTCACAAAATAGGCGACAATAGAACGGAATGTAATTACCTGGTCTAATCAAAAAATATTTACATATTATAGTAGCGATCAACTTAAACGAAGTTCCTTCAAATGTTGTTGTGGTACAATTTTTAAAATATACAAGTATGCGGATTCGTTTAAATCATACAAATTGAGCAATTTTATAAAAGTTTACTTATAAGTATTGACGAGTTTACTGAATTACTTTGCAAATGTTTTCTATTTATTATTTTACATTTTATGTAATGGACAATTCTGCGAATGTAGATACAGTTTTAACAATTAGAAACCCCGATCGTGTACGTCTTGCTTGTCGATTTTATAATGTTGAAATAGTAGTACACTAATATCTCAATAAAGTGACGATTTAGTAAGATTTTTGTAAATTAAGAATACGTCCATCGATATAATATATATTTATTCAATTTTTATAAATCGGATAAATAGATTAGTATAAATCGAACTTTCCAGTTTTGTGATTAATTAATTACTTTCTTAATTCACAGGAATCTATACTAATGTAGCGTCAATTTAGTACGTGCGCATGGCACATATACTACTAAGTTGATGTTACTCGTTACAATACAAATTTAAACGCTTTATATGGGCAAAGCTCATCTGTGATGGTATGACATAGGCTGTGTGGATCGTATATTTTCTCTTTTTAAGGCACATTTCGGATTGTGAACACACCCTATTAAAATACCACTATGTTAACACTACGCTAATATTACGAAGTTTCGTAACGCCTCGTGTGCCGGCGATATTTATATAAAATCAGTCATTCGTGACGGCCAAAACGAATATCACAATTACTATCGTTTTCATTTATTGAGTTGACAGGTATAAACTTATACTCGGCATCGCTAAGCGACAGTTTATTTTACACAGTATTATTTTACACGCAAATATCACATTTGTGACACTGTAAATTGTATGTGAAAATAAATATTTGCATTGCATTAACGTTTTATGGATTGCAATACGGATTATATAGTTTTACCCAAAATTTTGACCGGTTGGCAGGTTTTGAGTTTCGCTCGGCCTGTCGACTGATCAACCTCACTAAAACGTGCCGTACAGATATCACCATTTATCACCAATACGATATTGCGACGCAATTTAAATCAATTATATCGCAAGCCCATCCGCGATTATTCCACGATATAAAAAGTCATACAGTCTGTCATCGCAACAAGTCTAGACCGGGCCTCTGTGCTATGCCGTAGGCGACAGGCGAGATCAAGGTGTTTCATTTCAATGTTTTTAAATATCTCTGGTTGTTCTTAATGCTTTCCATATGTCATAGAGTTGACACAGCATCTAAACTGCCAGTACAATTTTATTTTAAGGCATTATTGTAAATACTTAAGGCAAGTCTGAACTCAAATATGTGTTTTACTCAATTATAATAAAAAGAGTACCATAATCAGTGCTTATTATTGTGGTTATAAATTTGATTATGATTTTAAAAACGTTGTCCAAGGAATTGTTCCCTATTTCTTTACATTAGTATTTATTTTATAAACAAGTATTATGTTATTGGAAATATTTAGACAGAATTTTCAGAAAGCATATTTTGATTTGAGATAACCTTGGTTCGTCATGTATAAACTCTGAAATGGAATCCAAGATCAAAAATGTAAACAACGAATGTCATTGTGAAAGTGACATTTCAGGGCTATGAAACTTTTTTTAATAAAAAATATAAGGTATAATTTTTATTAGGGAATACATCCAAATGTTGCGAGTACTGTGTTTTAGAATTAACTTTATATTAACATGGGAGAAATGACAAGCACAAACATAAACAAAATGTATGTTATTTGTTCAGTTCAATTAAATTCAAACAGACAAACTTGTTGATAAATCAGAATCTGTGACATTTGTAATAAATTGATCTGTCACTGTATCAATCAGGTGGTCTAATTTGCACTTTTTTCTTCTTCCTTTATTACATGTTTAACACATTCATTCCACCTCTGCGGTGTCACTTGGTGTATTTACATTTTTGATCTCTGATTCCATTTCAGAGTATACTGTATTATAATCGGTACCCACGTGACTCGTATAGTGCGACAGTTACGAACTGCGGGTGATAGAATATTCTAGGCGCATGTACTGGAATTAGCCAAGTAACTACCGGCAGCAACCACCATAACTGCCGGCTTTTATTAATAATTAATAAAAGCCTCATCAAATTATTAATAACCTGGCTAACTAGAACTTATTTGTGGCACAATCATGAAGTCAAACTGTATTGTTAACAAAAACGTAAAATGTTCAAAGCATTTATTTTCCCGTATTAAGGATGCTGGTAAATCACTTATATTTCAGCGCATACCTGTCTTATACATGTATAGCAACTAAATTTCTATTGTGTGTACCGACTACGACTAGCTTCAACCGAAAATATTGTCCGTTCTTACATTACCATCAAACGTGCTATACTGTATGATATTTTATACCTTGGTCGTATAATATCATTGTTTAACAATCAGTATAGGGATTTCTCGTAAACATATTATTGAAGTAGTTTTTGAATATTTATGACTAAACCAATTTAAATGCAGTTCAAATACAAATACACTATATATAATAAATTGTTCTTCTATCAACTTAAATTTTACAATGGAACACTGAAAACACAAGCTTTGCAACACCTGTAATTGTTTCAGTTAGTTAAAAGTAATAGACCTTTAAATATTGATATATTAATAAATTATTATGTAACTACAACAAATAAACAAAATTATTTATTTCCATTTTTATGACAACCCTTCCACACTGGTGGCGGTATCGCCCGACTTTAAAACACGTTTTCAACTGTATGATTGTCAAATTGTGGTATTGCTCGTTGCGCAGGTATAGGTACTGGGGTTACTTATGTTTTGGGTAAGTCTGTACTTGAGACTCTGAATGGAATACCTTTTACAGCTAAAATACTTAGATGTAATAGGAATGCTAATATTGTGGAACACTTACAGGTGTGACTTTTGTATATATAAGTAACACAAGTAGAGCGTTATAATATCCACTTTACTTTAAAAAAGAAACACTTGTCGCAGTCACAGTTCATTGTTCATAATAATTTATTTATATTTGTTTATATAATTTACGTCGATGCCTACGTCAACTAAATAGGGTAAACGTTTAGGAACTTGATAAACATTTTTAATCATTTTGACACATAATTCAGTAAATATGAACAATCGCTACTCATAAAATTTAAGTATTTTTAATATTAACCATAATAATACGACTTGCAGCCGGAGTAGCTCGTGCTCGTAAAATAGTAATACGTAAAGCAATTGATTTGTCCCGTACATGAAAATTGAATTTAGGCTGCTAAGTTTACCAACTATCTTTTTCGTTATTTAGTGTATTTTCATAAGTCTTTATTACCCAACTAATGTACTGTAATCACTGTAACTTTGTATTTAGCATTATAATTTGCAATACTTTCGCTTGCAAAATTCACAGCATAGGTCAATTTCATTTTCAGTTTTATAAATCCTAATTTGGTTAAACGTGGACTCATTTAACTTGGCAAGGGCACAAAGTCCATCCTTTAACTGCTTACGATGTAACGTTCGTGTAGGTGCGGTACACATCATGTTCATTTATCGCGGTCGATACTACAACATACTTAGACAATTATTTAATTATATTATTCAATTTAAGGTGCCAGTGTTCATAATCATTAACTCCAGTTAGTCGAATAAATTGCTTTCATAATCTTAATCATTTGCTTCGTTTCTCATGAATCAACTATACCTTTCATTTTATAATCTTTATTCAATATAAAAAATTTAAACCTACTATTTACTTTTAAGGGTAGATTTTAATGTACATGATAATGTTGTATTTTAGGGCTTGTGTAAGGAATTTCTATATTTATGAATTATAACGATAAGTATTTTAAATGTAAGACACATCATGAGTGTTCTATGTAAATGTACATTTTCAGTTCAATTAGGCTAAGTGTTAGGTAGTTTTACGAACTGCGCCGAGTCGAGCGATGCCTTCGTGTTGCCGTGTCGCAGTTGCGACTCGGAGCATTGTCCTGCCGTTCGGGCACTGTTACTTCGCTCAGATTCGCTAGCAGTGCAACGTAACTACATCGCCCTCGTGACTTGTCATGGCAGTTACAGAAGGCCAATGATATTCAGACGCGGATAAGCACGTATTGTTACACTCGTATAATACGCGCATGGGTGTATTCGGGCGCGGGTTGCCTAGATGAGTCAATGCGTTGGCGACTCGCGCGTACATATATTACATATAACCCATTGTCTTAGGTGAGAAATTGTGGATTAAAATTCAATTTTATAATGCCAAATTTTAAAACTTTTCACAATTATCTATCATGCGTTTAGTATTCTATGGACTTCTCAGCAAAGTCGTAGTAAATTTATAAAAAAAAGTGTGTGTGTATTATTGTACATACGTGTGAAGTGAAACTTTTTCAATCAATTCTTTTTTTTTTTGCTGTTCTTATAATAATGATTGTATTCCATTAATACCGTCAAATTATTATTATTAATATTTATTTAAATATATTTAGATAGTGTCTGCTAAATTGACATTATATTTTTAAATGATTGTTAATTTCAATAAATTAATATATATTTACTAATAGTTACAATCAAAAGTGAGGTTAACGTAAAAACTCTCTTAAATACAAGCTGAATAAGCCGTTACTCTAATTTAAATTATGTGACATCGTCTCTCTTATTCTCTATGACACACGTTATTTTCACCGCTCGTAACAAGCACGTAACGTCGCTCATCGCGTTTATCACTATGGAAATAATTACACGAATTTAAGAACATAACGCAGCCGCGTTACGAGTTACCACTATCATAGAGAATAAGGGGATTGGACAGAATCAATGACAATGCACGCATTGTATTCAGTCTTGATTTTACAGTAGCGTAAACCCTGCTCTCACGATTTTGCATGCAACAGTAGCTGTTGTTAAATTGGCCTGGAGGCATTTCGATATTCGCCGATCTAATGAATGTGGCTTCGAAACCTACCACATGTCAATAATTATTTGCTAATATTAAATTTCATACTATTATAATTGCGAATAAAATATATAAATGTACCATTGATGTGTAAATAATGACCCTAGAAGACGGCGCCGTGACGGTCCAAAGTGACAGAAAATGTGACGATTTTCGTGTGACGATATTTTTTAACATAGGTGTCTCCCTTACTTTGATAAACAAGTTTCACTTCAAAAATATGTCTCATTGCTTCACATAACAGTGCTTGTCGCTTACCTAGGACAAAGGGCTACAGTCGCAGTCCACGCGTGAACGGTGCGTGAGATCGTGGGGGGCGCGCAGAAAAGAATTTGTCGGGCAGTAAATAGGCCGAGTCTGTAAACGCTGTAAGGTAGTACATAAGCTCGTTTCTGATACATTATTGTACTATCACATGTCAGGGTGTATTGTGGCTGGGTCCCGACCGTCGACAGTTCCCGTGCCCGCGTGATCTATGCTCATTGCTCACTTGCCGCACGGTAGCACGGTTGCGCGGCCTCCGGGGGGAAGAGAACGTACGCGTCGCACACATTCCAAAATAACACTAAAAGTAACGCTAGGCGACGCGCGTCGACGAAAGCGTTGCAATTTGTAAGTTTTAACCACTTTGTTGTTCATTAACGATAAGTTAGGTTTAATCTCAGTCGATGTTGTTAAATTTAGTCTGTGTATAGTATTCTCTTGGTTAAGTTTATGTGAGGCGTGAATTTGAGCGAATCGACAGGCCTAAGCCTGAAGGGTTCACACTAGCTGGTAATCAATAAGTAACCGAGCGATAATTTCCGTTGCATCTAACTTTATTTCGCGAGCTGTGTTAATGTTTTTTTTTGTCAATTGTACATATAGGTAAGACGACGATAAACAGAGTTTTCTTTCAGTCTTAAATGGTTGTTGTTGAATATTAAATTATGGGGCTGGTAAATACCAATGCAATTTAGCATTTGATGTTGATAATTTGAAGAACGCTTTTATCTGATATGGTAAATGTATGGCTAATTATATTTTATTATTATATAAACAGTGATGAGGTGAAGACTCTGAACTCTGCTATTATTGTAGCTGTTTTAATTTTCGGTATCAACGTTCAGACACATAAATTATTTACAAATAAAATTAAGGCAGCCCACACCGAGCCCATTTCCGATACGTGTCGAGTCTAGGGGTCCATAATACTCCATGATATACGCGCCGCGCGCGGAACACATCCCTCGCATCTCTCGGTTTAGTATGTATATTTTTTTGTAATATAATAAGAGTAATTACGCCTTAAGTTCAGCCACAAAGGCTTGTGAGGTTGCTACCGTTAAAACTGAACGCGATACAATTTGACATCATTAATTTTAAATAGAAACGCTACATCACTGTTCACATCACTATTTAAACATGTGAAACAAACACATTTTTATGTTTTTAATTATTATCAATTTTACAATATAATATTGTAACGTATAATTAATTAACTTGTTTGAAACCTCTACACGATATTTTAGAAATCAGTTTAACGGAGCAACTGACGTTATCAACCACAGCCACATTTGTACCATGTCATTACCTCACATTTCGTCTTTTATACATTATAAATAATAGTTATTGTTCTAAATCTTTAAACTTATTATTATTGTATTGTTTAGAGGTGTCATTAAGTTTAAATTTGTAAACACTATGGTCTATTTTTAGATTACAACACAGATACATGTATGGCGGTGTAAGTTCGCAAGAACACCGTCGATGTATTTATTTTCTTGGTGATCAATGAATATTGTGAGACGCACGTACACGCCGGCGAGCGGCGTTGAGAGCGCACGCTCGCTCCGTCGCTCGTTATTGTAGAAATAAATGATATTTTCGTTTAAATAATTGTGTCTTTATTTTTATACATTATCTTTATTAATAACTAGCTTTTGCTCACAGCTCCGCCCGCGTGAAAAAGTTTTTCCGGGATAAAGTAACCTATATGTTAATACAAGATATGATCTACTCGTGTGCCAAATTTCATCGAAATACGTTCAGTAGTTTCGGAGATGTGCAGTGATAAACAAAATTAATAATAAAAGCGTGTTAAAAAATAGACGGAAAAGAATTATAAAATTCGATGATCCCATTGAGTACTCTTCATTAGTCGCCCCCTTTCTTTTTTATCACATTTCTTTAAATGTACAAAACACACCGGTTCTACTGCTTTATTGTAAAAACATAGATATAAAAAAATGGAAAATGTTCGTCTTGTAGAGGGATCTCTCTGAATCTCATATAGATTTTGATTTGAGTAAAAATCATTATTATCATAGGAGAGAACAAAAACATTATCAGTTAATACTAGCACCTAAGATAATTGTATAATAAGCAATTTGTCAGTGCAGTAAATGTAAGCTTATCAAAAAAAGGATCCCAATAGCTAATATTGCAAAAAATAAACACAAATTATGCATAATAACCAATAAGTAACCTTCATGTTGATTTAACGTTCATGTTACAATTACGGTCTTTACAAACTATGCAAGATGGAGAGTTTGAGGTGATATCTAAATGTAGTTAGTTCTAATGTGTATAAGAATAATATTAAAGACTTCTTAACAATACTTACAAGGCTTTACTGTTAAAGAATCTCCAGAAATATTGGTTAGTAATTGATTGTATACTTGAAATTATATTATGGAAGATAGTTGACGTTAGTGCGTGCTGCTGAGTTTTGCAATGGCAACCTGCGCGCTCCTTGCGTCTACAGCAGCATAACCACTAAGCTACCTTCAATCCTGAGGGTGGGGCAATGTACAAAGGAGAAAAGTAATAATTTAATAGCGCCCAATGGAGTGCCACGACCGCTGATAGTCCATAGCATCCCTTTTACGACAAGTTTTGGATACAGTACCGTCTAGGCCTAGGAGCATTCTCTAAACTCTTTCAATCCATGAACGGGAGGCGCCAGTGAGTCATTCGCCCGATTTTTACTATTTCTCCCCTGACAGTAAAATGATCCTGCACTTTCCAATCTTTCTGCACTTTTTATAGATGACTAACTGTGGCTAATATTGGCCGGCAGCGAGATTTAAACGAGAGTGCTACGCTTCTTGTCTCGAGCGAAGCAAACCTCCAAAGTTGTCACAACAATGACACAGGGACTACGTTTTTTTCGCCGCCAGTTGCTCAACAAAATAACCACGGCAATTGAATACCTGTGTCACTGTGAAGTCTGTCTAGCAAAGATTAGGCGAACCCGCCACGGTCCTTGGACCTGCTGAAGTATCTCTACTCACCCTAAGTCGTCAATCCTCTATAGTGACAGAACGTAATGGTACACTGGGCCATAGGCTCCACGTTATCAGGGGCGGATTAAAACCATCGACCTCAGAGTTGCAGTCTTACGGTAACACAACTACGCCAACGAGGCACGTACCGTAGTACAACTATGCCATCGAGGCAACTACTAGACTTTAAAAATGACAAATATAGTTTTTTAAACATGTTTTGGGTATTAAAAATACGCGATTATAAGTACGATAAACATGTAAAAGATAGAATTATCAGTTTTGATTTACTTGCAATTCTTACATGATATAGATTTTTGGTAATAAAATATAAATACCCGAGGGCAGGAACTTACGGGCGGTTATTGTGCATTTATTCAATCTGCACAAAATGTCCGGGCATTTACCCATCTGTAGACACCACCCTCCTTCACCCCTGTTGCGTCGATTCAAACATTTAAATGATAATAATTTCGCTGGGGGGGGGACAACTTATATTTTGTGTGATTTCATCGTCGGTGAGATCAAGGTCAACATCTCTAATAACCCCATAACATACAGATAATTGTTTTTGAATTTTCCAGCTTTAGTTATGATGTTTTCGCATTCAAAAATATTTTTAGACGTTCTTTAGGGGATACATAGACCTCATATTTGTCCCCTTTTATTACGTTATGTTTGTCGACACGACAGTCTTACTTTTTTTTCCAATAGTCTTTCTTCGTATTTTTACCGACTATACTTGCATAACCATAATAATATTGTTCGAATTTATCCATATTTGTTCATTTCAATCCCTAAAATCCTACTAATATTATAAAGGCGAAAGTTTGTAAGAATGTATGGATGTTTGGATGTTTAGATGTTTGGATGTATGGATGTATGGATGTAAGGATGTTTGTTCCTCTTTCACGCAAAAACTACTGAACGGATTTCGATGAAATTTGGCACACGGGTAGATCATGTCCTGGATTAACACATAGGCTACTTTTTATCCCGGGAAAACATAAACCGGGACTTTTATGCCGGAAAAACTTTTTAACGCGGGCAAAAGCTAGTATCGATATATCGGAAAGCTCTGATTGAAAGTTTTCATTTACCTACTACCTTTTTTTTATTTGACCGAGCATCTCGGTGGCATTCCTTTTTCGAAACCTAAAAAGTTCAGTGTTCGAGTCCGCGATTCGTGATTTCTTCACGAAAATTTGATCCTTTTATTCGGAAAATAATTAGAGGACGCCGCTCCTTCGTTGCTCCAGGACCTCCAGACCTCCAAGAGGCGACTCTGCAGAGGTGTAAGCGGGGCTTTTCGTCATATGTGTTCTGTCCCATAATGTGATAGCGATAGAGGGTCTATCGGCACAATATCGGGCACAAAGTCCAGACTCCGGGCTGATAGCCAGCAGAAAAGTAATATTGGGTATATTACTTTTCGCGACTCGGAATTCGAGCACGAGGTCTCAGAGCGGTGTTGTACCGCGCACACAATACAATTACGCCAACGAGGCAGCCTTTCCTTATAAAACAAGAGATAAAATGAAAGTAACTATTATCTGTCCTACCTACTACACAATGGCAAGGGCAGAGTGACAAGGATGATTCCCATCAATCATGCTTGTTTTTTTTAGTTTAAGCGGCCTTTGAAGTAGGGGGGATGTAGGTAATGGGGATCACTTAAGCGAGAATGAAAAAAATAGCAAATCTATTAATCAACTCTTTATTGTTCTGTTCTTATTATAAACTTCACTTTCTTAACTATCAATTGAGATCAACTTTTATTACTTTGGTTAATTAATATTGGCGAAATAAAAAAATTAAAAAAATTTAAGTTCGATCACCATTGTCAACATCGGTTGGTAATGGTGATCAGCATGTGGTCAATGGTGATCAACAGATATCGCTCACATAATTGTGCGCAGAGTCCCATCCAATACAGTCGGCATGAGCCCAAAGCCCACAAGAAGTGCATTGGTACCATGTTTCATTGTCTCGTCCGGATTCACCACATATCTTAAAGACACAAGTTACATGCATCTTCTGCATCGTCATTATCGTCATCCTGGTATAACTCGTCCGTTTTCACGTCTGACGCTGAAGTATCATTGGAGTCCTGCAGAATTTTCAACTTAACCTTCTCAAGACTGACCTTCTGTGACTTGCTTTTCTTTCCTACTCCTTTTCCTTTGTTTTTTATTGCTTTTTCCTTCCTTTTATTTTCTTTTTCAACTAGTCTTTCATTGGTGTAGATGTTAAAATCGTTACGTGCAGTTTTTTTCTTGCTTGTCTCGTCTTTACAACAGTTACTTTCTTAAGCATCTGAATGAAATTCTTAATACTTGTTAGATTCTTAGATTATTGGTGGTATTTAAAATTGAGACAAATATGCAGTCGCTGGTTCAGAAGAGGTGGGACAAAATAGTCCAGTTGACTTTATTAGTCTTTCTAGAACGAACTTTCGGCATCTACAAACAAACAATAACACTTCTTTATCAAGGTAAAGTAATGTGGGCAATGCGGATTACCCGACTCCAATTACCTACATGGACAAAGAGACGGAAAAAAAATTCCTGACGAGAAATTTTAAGTTATAATAACAATATGGCTGTTGAATTGCAAGCTACAATGCTATGCTCATTACGTATTACAAGTACAGAAATAAATATTTGTTACTTTCTGACTTACCTTCACATTTATCAACTCGAAAAATTAGATGAAAATGGCATAAAAGCTTCACACGCCTATTACTCTGAAGCGCATCGCGCGAACTGAGCCAGTCACTGGTCGTGCAAGGGAATGACGTAATGCTAGCGTGTAGGTATAGTAGCATCGCTTAGTCGCATTCGGTTTTTATTATTTTGAGGTGATCACCATTGCCAACTGACCCCCATTGCCTACATCTCCCCTAATTTCTCGAGTTCCGAGTCTAAGATATTTGTTTTTCCGACTCGACTTGTGCCAAATAGCTCGAGAATTCACGAGCAGTAATATCTAAGTAAGTCAAAAGTCAGTCAAGTAAGTCTAAGTCAGTAAAACTTAGGTAACTTTACTTAGGTATTTTGTCACGTTTTATAAACAGCGAGGAATTTTTAAATAAATCATGCAAGTACCTAATTTTATTTAATTGAAAATAGACTACCTTCTTAAGGACCTGAGGCAATATTGTGATAAAGAATTTAAAACGCTATCGTGATAACAACTGTCCAAAGTATTACAAGAATTATGTAATTGAACAAAAAAAAAAACATATTAAATAAAAACATTTATTTTCATAAAATGATATTGTCAATTTTCTATTTTTATACCTACTCACTACTAGTAGAAAATCTTATAACACTGTAGATATTGCTCATGGCTGCATTCTCAATGAGCCGTCAAGTCGTATAGTTTCTCCGTTGAGCATAGGATTCTGTATGATACTTTGTACTAAGAGAGCAAATTCATGAGGATGCCCAAGCCTGGAAGGGAAAGGAACTGTGGCTTCGAGACTTTTAATAGCAGGTTCTGGCAGTTGCTCCATCATTGGTGTCCGAAATAGACCTAAAATGGAAATGTTTTAAAATTGTTAGCAGCTATCGCAATATAAGAGAAACAACGTGAGATCACATTTTAACATCCAACGACTGTATAGCCCCATTTCCCATATCTATGAACCAATACATGAATTAAGTAGCGTAGTTAAAAAAATACTTTATGTTATTTATTATAATCTCGATCAGAATGGGTTGAGACCTTTTGAAACTGACACCGATAGGTATCATCGGTAAACTCACGCTCATTGTCGAAATATACAAACTAAATAAATACGAAAAGATTTTGTGGATTTTTATATAAATATAATTATGTAATACAAATATGCCTATTTTATCTATACTAATATTATAAAGCTGAAGAGTTTGTTTGTTTGTTTGTTTGTTTGTTTGTTTGTTTGTTTGTTTGAACGCGCTAATCTCAGGAACTACTGGTTCGATTTGAAAAATTCTTTTTGTGTTGAATAGCCCATTTATCGAGGAAGGCTATAGGCTATATAGCATCACGATGCAACTATTAGGAGCGAAGAAATAATGGAAAATGTGAAAGAAAACGGGGAAAATTATTCATCCTTGAGGGCTTCCATTGCGTGCTCTGCGAAAACGGTTCAAGATACCGAAAATATATGTATGAAAGAATTATTCCTCTTGAAATGATCTAAAAAAATGTCCGCGACAGTATATGTCTATCTTTTAAGATTAACTTACTAGAACCGTTTTTATGGTAATCAAATTTGGTCGAAATTAATGCATTATTTGTTAAAAGTTGTATCAACGTCATAGTCATAGAGTGATTCAACGGGAAGGTTTTTATGTACTTTTAGCCCGGAAAAACTTAATAACGCGGGCGAAGCCGTGGGCAAAAGCTAGTACATAATATAGGAGAAGAAAATTTGTTGAAATCACCACCTTTTATGGTTCTGCAAAATAATAATTAAAAAGATCAAGAAAATTTATTTTGCGAATATAAATTCAGAAATTTACAAACGCTACTTCGCTCGGGAAACGCCATTTATGATTTATTTCGACAACGTTCCACCCCATTCTGATCGCGCGGATTATATTACAGCTTTAATACATTTAAAGGGTTGATGCATACAATTAATGCATTGTCCCATTTTCATTCTACTTCTTCTTCTAAAGTTTTTCTTGTTTGTTCTTTCATTCTTCTAAAGTTAAGCCCCTAAGAGCTTATTTAAAAATAATAAATCTAATGTATGCAATCTTTTTAACTATCTTCATAATTTAATTCACAATCACTTTAGCCGTTAAAACGTTTTAGACAGAGAGACAGACTCACTTTCGGATTTACATAATATCTATAAGGAACATGTATTTTAGATAGGCATTACTATAAATCCTACTAATATTATAAACGCGAAAGTAAGAATGTATGGATGTCTGGATGGATGTTTGTTCATTTTCACGCAAAAACCACATCGGATTTCGATGAAATTTGGCACACAAGTAGATCATGTCCTGGATTAACACATAGGCTACTTTTTATCCCGGGAAAATATAAACCGGGACTTTTATACCGGAAAAACATTTTAACGCGGGCGGAGCCGTGGGCAAAAGCTAGTATATAAAGCTAGTATATTCTAATAATAGTACCTGGAGCGATAGTCACGACTCTGATTCCTTGTTTGGCAAGATCTCTTGCGACAGGCAATGTCATGCCAACCACACCAGCCTTAGATGCAGAATAAGCCGCCTGGCCAATCTAAAAAAAAAATCAAAATTCTCAGTATCGCAAATAGAGTAGTATTTTAATTTATAAATCAGCATCAAAATTGGTTAAAAATGAAGCAGTATTTTTTATTTCCTTAGTAGACAAACGAGCAAGCGGTCCGCCTGATGATGGTAAGCAGCATCCGCCGTTGATGGACTGTAGCAATGCTAGAGGCACAGCCAAGCCTATCTACCTACTACCTTATCTACAGAGAGAGAAGAGCTCTCTTTTTATGCCTCGTTTAAATAAGGACACCAATGCAGGGAGTTTAAGGTTACATGCGCGGTAAAAAAGACAGTTCAAAGCGCACCGTGCAACCACATACGTAGTATGGATGAACTCCACTGGGAAGACGAGTGGTGAGGTAGTAAATACGTGCGTCGGGCATCATATTAAACAGTTCTACGGAGCACTCCCAGTGAAATACGCGAAAAACTTCTGAACGCATAAACACATCGTCAAATAGCAAATATTAAAGCATAGACAACCTTTCGTGTGACATACAGAATACTATTTTTCAATTTCATGTGGCGTGTATATGAGGCGCGTTTGTGTTCAGAGCTCGATATGACGTCAGCGCGTCTGCGGTGTGATATCGCAGGTACCTTAGCGAATCACCACACTGAGGGGTAACGCACAGGCAAACGCGCGAGGTCATTCACATATTGGAGCCCTTTCCGTAGTATTATAATGCTCTTTGTTTGAGCCTCTTAAGATAATCTAGCATTCTCTTTACGTTTCCCATTAATAGCTGCTACATACAGTATTTAAAAAACAATAATTACGATTTCGAATTGATGTCAAGTGTCAACCGGCGAGATAGATTTAAAATGTACAAAGATGATTAATTATATTTAGTACTGATTGAAAAATAAACTTCATATTATGTCGTTTCTTTGGGAACAGAATGCAACACATGGATTTTTATTTCTCCAATCAATATAAATAAATAATAGATCTTATAAAAAAAAAATTGTCTACTAACCTAATTACATATTATTATACTTAATACCTTTATTTATTGTGTTCAAGATATTATGTTATGTATACAATGAGTATATATGTCTAGAATAAGGTATAAGGTGAGTTTTTTTTAAATTCAAGTCAAAAGAAATATTATTTTGCTTTTACCAAAATGTTGTTTGTGGTACCTTTTATGAATTTCCTATTCCCAACATTTCTCATAGTGTATGACTCAGCCGACATGACATTCTTATTCATTTTTGTAAAAATTGTATTCTTTACCTGGCCATCAAATGCAGCCACACTTGCTGTGTTAATGATGACTCCTCGTTGGCCATCGGCATCAGGTGCATTCTTACCGATTACTCCTGCTGCTAACCGAATGACGTTGAATGTTCCTATTAAATTAACCTGCAACAAGAAAACACAATTTTAATATCACACCTAACTTATTTTTCGGGGGTAGGCAGTGGCCTACCCTTATACAGTGGTGTAACATACCCACACTGCGCCAGCTATGTCAAGACCCCCGAAATAGGAACGAGACTAATGCCAATACTGGGTAAAATTCCAGACACCGTGTGAATACTCAATAGAATAACACAATACCACATTTCCGCGCCTAAGGCAGGGGATTCAACTCGACATCTCAGTGTAATAGTCGGACCGGGCACTACATACTCTTTACTTCGTACACTTACGCCACAAAAATGCTATATTCAATTCATCAATATTGCTCTTAGTTATTTAGTTTTTATAGGAAAGAGGATAGATTGTCTTCAAAAAGTTTTTGTATTTAAATCGCTAAATTTCTTGCACTCTTATTTTTTTTATAATTCGTGAATGTTATATAGGTTAAATATTTTCAACATCCTCACAATGATTTTTCCCTGTAGCTACAGTGCTAGAGTACTTATTACTCCATTTGAAAAATTCACTTGAATATACCAATATATTGAATACCTCGGTGGCATAGTTTACTACAACTTTACTATGACTATTCAGGTTTGATCCCCGGGTCGGGCAAAGTGACATTGGATTTGTCTGGAATTTACGCCCGATATTACGAAAAGCTCGCCCCTATCACATCATCAGAATACGCATTGCGAATTAGTTGCGCCTCTGTGTACTCCTTCGGGGATAAGAGGCGTGAGTGTATGAATGCATATGTGGATCTAATATATTTTGTTCATAGTTTATGTATTTTACCTCAATAGTTTTCTGAAATAATTTTAAGTCAAATGGCTGATCTTTTTTGAAATTGTATATTCTAGCAGCTGAAGCAATTCCAGCACAGTTCACAGTTACGTCAAGGCGGCCAAATTTGTCAATGCTTGACTGCAATGCATTGCTTACGTCTTTTTCTGATGTTACCTGAAAATCAAAATACTTTTATAAACATCTAACTACTCACTGTCTTATCTCATATCTTGCTAATATAAATGCGAAAGTTTGTAGATGTTTGGATATTTGTTAGAAGTAAATACAGAAACGATTGCTTCGATTTGTATGAAATTTGACACACAGGTAGGCTATTTTCTGGAACACTCCCTTACACAATAATGGAATTTTCGAATGGTTTCGATTTAAAGAGCACTGAGGGGCTACTGCGAAAAACGAAATCCGTAGTTTCGGGTGACGGATCGCACGTTTTCTTACTACGAAGTGTTACGGATCCGATGACGGATTCGAAGACGGATCCGATGTTCGGATTTTGACACTAATGACATTTTTACTTTCGTTGGCCCTACTTTGAAAACCAATTTGACATAAAATACATCGTTTCTTCGTTCGGATCATAAACGGATCCGAAGTAATTTGGTAGTAAGGTTAAATCCGAAGTTCGTCGTTTCTTCGTTTCGGACCGATGTTTCGGATTTCGTTTTTCGCAGTAGCCTCTCTGGTGTCATACAGTGATTTAGAGACTTTTCTAACAGGAAAAGCTTTTAACTGTATAAATAATAAAAATGAATATGAAACTGCATAAAGAAAAACTACATACTACATAGAGCATTCATTTCCAGTTCATAGTTTGTGAATTATGTATCTAGGTTGGATGCATGTTTAGAGAATAAATTATTGTTAGTGAAGAATAAGCAAGCATGTACAAAAAATATTAATGGGAACTATTAGAATCATAGCTTATGAAAATAACAAATTAATATATTGGCACCCACAAATATCAGAATTGTATTGCTATGGAAAAATGTGGATCATTATCCAGGTTTCGAATGTTTAAAGTTGCGCTAACATTAGTCGTAACTTATAAATAATTGTCAACTTACTACTAATGTATCACTTTTACTTCACCTGTTTCTAATGTTTTTTGTATAATTTTTTATTGTTTATTTTGTATGCAATAATGGGGGTGACATTTTCAATACTGAAAAAAACCCCTTAAATAAATAGAAAAAAAAAAAAAAAATTATCCAGGTTTCTAATAATTTGCATCCAGTATCTTTAGATTGGAAATGTTATTATTTACTAAGCATGCATGCACAAGGTATTTTCAACAGGTGTATGGAAACAATAATTTTAATAGTAATCACTTTGCCTTATCAAACTTCTGATAACTTGGTTTATCTTATAATCATTTTTATGAAACTTGATAAGACAGCTTTAATTTTCCATATTAAAATGCTGAGCTTATCTTATTATTTTTAAAGACATGAAAGTTAAAGATCAAATATTAAGCCAGGTTACATCAATGGGAACAAATGTGGCATCCTTTCCTAGAGATTTTGCAGTTTCTTGCCCAGTGCTTGAAGGCAAATCACATATGACTACTCTTCCCCCTTGTTTTAGTAACTGCTCAGCTGTAGCTCTGCCCAGGCCTGACGCGCCTCCAGTCACTAATGCTACCAGTCCCTGTAACATTGGAATTTTATATTTATTTATGTTTATATAAGGCCATAACAGGCAACAAAAACTAGAGGTATACAAAAGATTAAAATAAATAATACACAACACAAAATTGTAACATAATAAGTATTAAAAAATATTCCCTATATTCAATTCTAATATTAAAACTATACTAATATGATTTTTTATGACTAGAGAGACATCAAAGTATTGCACAGTATCAAATATCACTATCAAAAACAACGATTATTATCAGTTCTATGGCCGACTTGATATTATTAAGTTATGGTATGGTGGTGGCACAGCTTAAATTCAGTTCAGAGTCTACTACTGCTAATTAAAGGTGCCGGGGACACATCACGTTTGGTGTTAATAATATATATGACCAATATGTTCCTATAAAATCCTATGTGTTATAATGGTATCGCACCGTGCATATATCCACGGGCGACGATTATAATTTATTACCGCAGTCGCCTGTTGACCCCGTATCTCTCTTTGCCCGTATACATTAACAGCTCGCCTACCTACTGCTTGTATTCAGCGACATTATTACACGTATTAATGCTTTACGAAACCAAAAAACTTACTTTGAACATGTTTCTAATCAGAACTAAGTATTTGGTATTTATTGTTTCCGTAGTATTATACTGCTCTTCGATTTATTGGGTTCAATCGCCTTTACGATCAAACTAGGTTCAAACTTCAAATGAGCTTTACACGTTCAAACTTCAAATGAGTTTTCCGTAGTATTATAAATCAGGGTGACCATCTCAAAAATGACGAATCTGCCTGACAGACACTCGCAAAAAATCTGCCAAACCCGTAGTACTATATAAGTCAGTGGCCAAACCTGACTCTGGAGTACGCCTAAAATATGCTTTCATACTATAGCATCCATGAAGATTGGTATGAATAAATAAAATGCTACGTATTCATACTTTATTTCCTCAGAGTAAGTATATACCTATAGAGAGCGCGTATGCAAGTGGGAACAATAGGCACGGGTGGGAACATCGTCCTGCGCCGGCCGCAAGCGCTTGTAGTCACTCGAGTAGGAACGGCGTGAGCACACGCGAGTGAGATCTATGCGAATATTTGATTATTAATACTGCAAAATGGTTAAATGTTCTGTGGAACCTTGTAAAAACGACACTCGGAAACACACTTAACAGAATTCTAATATCACGTTTCACAGGCAAGCCATATTTCAGTATATTTTTAGGTAAAATTGAAATTACGCGTCGCGGTATGAAAGACGCTCGGGAGGCGAACACTTGTACCCCCCGCACTGCCCCGCATCCCGCTTTTTCGATAGTGATGTTACGCGTCGATACCAGAATCGATGTAATATTTTCATATTATAGCATACGTATTTATTACTATCGAAGGCGATGCTTAATATAATGTAGCTTAGGTAACTGTTTTTGTCTGTGTGTGATTTTTAAGCCAATTAATAATTGCGTTTTTGTTTATGTAATGAAAGAAATAATTACTGTTCCTAAAAATTTACTGATTACGATAATATTTTTAAGCTATTGCATAGCTTCTATCGCGGGTCTTGACAGTATAAGTTGGCAATCATTAAGATATATTTCTTTGTCATTTTTTTAACATTGGTAATAAATATTTCAAAAACTAGACGTGACTATTTTAGGCTTGGGGAGACTAGCTAAGAAATCCATGGTGCGATGCTCGGTTTATATCCATTGGTTCAATTATAATGGATATCCATTAATATTATTGGTGTTGACGCGCGTTATGTGTGTGCGTGTAGGTCGATTTTCGCTTGTTGACAGATCACGCGTACTGGGCCAATGTGACCGCTCTGGGTTCGAGAGGTTAGGGGAGATCCACAAATTACGTGAGGTGTTTTTTTAAATTTTCTGTCCCTCCCTCCCCCCCTGGTGAGATGTTGTGAGATTTTATTCAACCCCCTCCCCCATCCCCCAATCTCACGTGAGATTTTTCAAAATGTGCGTTTCTTAAATATGTAAACGTGTTGGAGTGTTATTGTAAAAAAAAAAAAAATTTGCTTCGTACTTTGGAATCTGGATAATGGGTCAAAATAGTATAGTTTTTTTTTTGTTTCAATAAGAAAAAAAATTGCGTGATATTTGCCGAGACCCCCCCTCTCTCCAACGTAAGATTAGATGAGATTTGACTCGACCCCCCCTCCCCCTTAAACATCTCACGTAATTTGTGGATCTCCCCTTAAACGTGCCGTATAAATAATATTTTATTTTATTATTGTGACATATTTAATTCCTATCACAATATGTTCTTTTCTGCATATTACTTTTACAAAATAATGTGTTTCCGTAGTATTATAATGCTCTTATTCTAATTGAGTAAGTGCTACCTACCCCCTGCCGATGCCGCGCCGCGCCACCCCAATAAGTAGCATATTTAACCAAGGAATCATACAATTTAAAAGAAAGAGGGTATATAAACTTCAAATTGTTGAAAATCGATAAAAAAAGTTGGAAGAATCTTTTGGCTTTCTAAAAATCGTAGAAAATCATTTCATTTCGGTAGGATAGACCTAATATCGGTATAACTACCGAAAAATCGGTAAGTTAAGACGTCTGTCGTCAAGGAATAAAAAATTGTTATCAGCTATTTTTAAAATATAATATTACGGCTCTGGAAACTAGTTCATTGAACCGTTATCAACTATTATCACAAAGTGTTACCAACTCACAGATCATTTTTAGTTTTACCCAAAGGCGTGAAGTAAAGAGTATGCACTTTTGAAATATTCCTTACTCTTTGCATAGTTTCTACTGGCAGCTAAAGTTGTTATTCTTTTTCACTATTGTTTTAATGTTTGATATATAAGAATTGTATTCAATGAATTGTATGAAATTGAATTCTAATTAAGTATTTGAATATTTTAAGCTATTGCATAGCTTCTATCGCGGGCCTTGAGATTGGAGACCGCATCCAGAAATTCCGTAACGAAAATAACCTTCACTCCAACCGGCACAGCGGTGATATTTTATTTTCAACTCTATCACAACCATGTAGAGTGTAAAATTCCGTAACTTAACTTAATATCGCAGTCTTGTAAGAATACAATATGTAAGAGGATATGAGCTGAATGTTAAGCGATAAAAAGTCGAAATTACCGTGTATTTAAAAAATGTTTGAAACGTATCGAAATGTCAAACGCGCGCAGTTGGTGAGAATGTGCCCCATGGCGGGATGACGTGATTCTAAGTTTGAATTTTTAAAAAGTTTTTATTTTACATCTGTTCAAAGAGGTTTTTATTTAAATATTACGGCTCTGGATACCAGTCCATAGAGCCCGTCTTTCATATTTTTTTTTAGTTTTGCCATCTGTCGATGAATAGCAGACCTTGAATAGCGGACTGAAATATCACGCTTGTCTTTAGTTTAGCAACTCGCCTCTAGGTGGCATTGGTTGTCTTATCGGTCACCACGCTCAATAAGTTGAATTAATATCAAAGAAAAACAAAGCAAAATAAAATAAATAAATAATTTTAATTACATAAGTTGATAAAAAATGCTATGCCACACGTCTTTTTTTTTGTATCTTCAATCTTGGGCATTGGGGTTGGCAACACTATATCACAGTTTGTCATTTGAGTAAGGACGAAGAGCAGTGAACATCGAGGAGAGGTCGTGGAGGATTTTACCACCTTAGCCACCATCGCCGTTCGCCAATTACACCATGGCTGATACCGAAAAGGCGCCGCAGCCGCAGCCCCCGCAGCAGCAGCAGCAACAACAAGAACAACAATCACCAACAACTCAATCGCAGCAAGTAAAAACGGCTAAACAAAAGCAAGTCATTGGTGAGTGCCGCTACGCCATCTTAGATTCGAGTGTTCCGGCCGGAGTTCTCAAAAGCACATGTTCCCAAAATTGAGATTTTGTTAATATTTTGCGGAGATTTAAGATTTGTTTGATTAAATATTCATTATTTGGGGTTTGATATATATTATAGATCAATTAGTTTGCAGTACTGAGGTTGAAGATAACATTATTGATCGTTTGTTGACCCCGCCAACACGCACTGCGCAAGCCACGGGCCTCTGCGTCCTCGGGCACACCAGCGAAAGGCGAAAAATCAATACAGCCAGTCACGCGTCCCGCATTTATAGATAACCGACTAACGTCCATTAAATATTAAAGTGTACTTTAATTAGTGATGCTTTATCAACACTTTCCACAAATGTTCATTCTGTGGCAAACCAACTAGCGACGAGTATAATTTTGGACTCTGCATTAAAATATTTGCTTCAATGTTGTGTGGTACACTACTTAAACTTGATTATTATTTTATATAAACAAGTTATTTTGTTAACATTACGCTATTGCAACCTTATTGTTTAAAGCGATTGCTAGCCATAATATTGACACATAAAATTGATGCTATAATAATTTATGCATTGTTGGGATATTATAAAGGAGGTCAACAACATCCATCTGAACTAAGGTCAATGTATAAAATTTTGGTGGTACCCATCTATTTTATTTACATTATCATGCTTTAAAATTTGTATATTTGTATTGCATATAATAGGTAAAGCATTGCGATCTGTTGTTGGCATACTAACTCTGAAGCTAGTAAGCTTTGCGAATATTTTATATGATTGTGAATGATTACCAACCCGCACTAGGCCAGTGTGGTGGACTAAGGCCTAAACCCTCTCAGTAGTAGAGGAGGCCCGTGCCCAGCAGTGGGACAGTATTTAATACAGGGCTAGTATTATTTTTATTATTGGTCAACAAATGATGTCTGATGACATGAAGCCTAGTAATTATTCTATGTACCATTATCATAATAATTGGGCACACAATTAAAGGTATGATTATTTAATCAAACAATGAACATTCAATACCACAGGCTTATTAAATAAGTAATGAGTTATAATGTACATGTATAGTTATCGTCACAAGTACAGCAGTGACACAGCCCCACACAATATTTGTGCAGACCTTACTTTGTCAACAATACTTATAAGTGCATTCAATTAAATAGCTTTTTATTATTTTTATTTTATTATGTTATTATTAATGTGAATAAAATATTGACTATGTAATACTCTGTGTTTCAGCTGAGAAGGTCTCTGGCACCGTCAAATGGTTTAATGTCAAGAGCGGATATGGTTTCATCAACAGGTAAGTTATTGCTAACTACTTAGTATAACCCATTTCTAGAGTTCTCAACAAGCCCTGAATGAATTCATAATTTTGTGTTATTTTTCAATAATCTGCAGTCGCCTCAAAAGCCCTGATTTGCACTTAAAATTTTCTGACATAATGGGTGTTCAAGGACATTAATTAAGCAGTGATTTTGCCCCCCAGCTAAAGATGTTTTTTTATTGTATACTAATGTTTGTAATAAATGGCAGGAATGATACAAAGGAAGATGTTTTCGTACATCAAACTGCAATTACAAAGAACAATCCACGCAAGGCTGTGCGCTCGGTTGGCGACGGAGAGGCGGTGGAATTTGCCGTGGTCGCCGGGGAGAAAGGCTATGAAGCGGCCGGAGTCACCGGTCCCGGCGGTGAGCCGGTAAAGGGCTCACCATACGCAGCTGACAAACGCCGCGGCTTCCATCGTCAGTCAGTATTTGAATGATCTATCTTTTTATTAGGTACATTTTTTGCTCTACAATAATTGTGTTATTTGCCGTTTTGTATCTTTCCTTTTAGATACTACCCCCGTCAAGGTGGCGGACGTGGCGGTGAAGGCGCTCCACGCAGAGGTGGCATGGGACGTCGTGGACCCTCAGCCAATCAAGGGGGTGCACAAGGAGACGAGGGTCAGGAGGGCGGCGCTGCACCACCACAACGCAGCTACATCCGTCGCAATTTCCGTGGGGGACGTCGCGGCGGTGGTCCAGGCCCCATGAACCGTGGTGGCTACCGTCGCATGCGCCCGCGCTTCCAGCAAGGGCAACCTCAAGGCGGCCAGCAGAACCCGCCGGTTCAGCGCCAGAATGGTCAGGAAGGAGAGGCCCCAGCCCCTACATCCACCACTCCGCAACCGCAACCAGCTAAGCCGAAGAGCAACACCAAACCCGCTGGCACCACCATTGAGACCACCACCAATGAGAGCCAGGCCTAACTATCAGGCGGTTATAAGTGTGGCACATCCCTTTATGTAGTGCATGTTATTTCTAGCCGTGCCACACATCTATCACATCTTTATGTCTTGTCTACACCTGATGAGTGTAATGTATTGCTGTTGCTCATGTCAACTGTAACATCTTTGCATTTCTTTTTTTATCTTGAATCGGCGGGGAAGTTGCAAATGGAACTGCATAAGTATCATGGATCAAAGATGTGATATTTTATATTTATTAATATATTGCATACTATGTATTTATTAATATTTTGGTTATATACCATTAGATTATGTATTTTAAACTTTTTAACCAATGTGTCTATAGACACAAGCTAAAAATTTATCTCTTAATAAATTAAAATTGAATATGCAGGTTCCAATGCCCCAAGGAAAAAATAAAAGAGAACTGTCGAATTATTTTGTTACAAGTTCTACAGAATATGTAAGTTATTTTATTGCATATGAAATGATTACTATCATAACATAAAACACTCTCAGGGAAATAAACTTCTTATTACTTGTGTGTAAATTTTTATTTATTTTTTATTTTCGCATTTTATATGCCATTTATGCAATTGTATTCGTTGATCCTGTAGCTAGAAAATTCCATGAGAAATTGAACTTTAGTGCGAGGTGTGGGGGCCAACAATATTATATGGGAAAATTGTTTACATTATAATCTAATAACAGTGCCCTTACCTGTTGTAGATCTACATTCAAAATTTCTTTAATCCTTGCACATCTAAGCTATTTTAACTCCTGTAATGCCAGGATCGTTTTGCGTAAAAGATGCTTGTGTGCGACCCATACATTTGAAAGATTCAGATTTTGGGTGTAAAGTTGTAATTTTTACACCATAAAATTATTTTAGTACCACTATAATACACTAAAATATTCAGAAACATGGTGAGAATAATTCTCACCATGTCTCCGCCAAATATTGGCCTAGACGGCCGCCATTTTGAATTTCTTTGTTTTGAGCATCGAATAAGGACCATAACATTGATGTATTAAAATAATACATCAATGGACTATAAGCATTAGTCTCTATTCTGGGGTTTTAAGACCTATTGACCTCAAAATACAAGTTGCGTATGGCTTTAGGTATAGAGGACAGATCAAATGTGTGTCCGCAGGGTTTTTTAATACATTAATGCCGCAAGCCAATCGTCTTCTAGGAAACGTCTACAGGCTGTGTGGTTGATGGAAGACTGAAAAAAAATGGTGTTCATTTTTATCACTCATAAAACTAAACCTATATAATGTGGTTAAAAGCATGCCCAAATATCGATTTTAAAGCTAAGTGGCCCTAAAACAAGTTCTGCCTTTTATAGGTAACAGCATAACTAGATATCGATTTTGAGGTCGATTAGCCTCAAAACAAAGAAATTCATAATAGCAGCGGCTTTTTTCAATTTAACAATGGGTCTCCCCTTTGTACCTAAAGCCATGCCCAGATAATGATTTCAGGTCGATTAACCTTAAAACAACTAAATTCAAAATGGCGCCCTTTTTTCTCAATTCTGGCATTGGATCCGTCTTTTGTAACCAAATATGGTATATCCCTCAGAATAATAACTAAAGCAAGTTATTATTCTGAGGTATATCCAGATATCGATTTAGACGTCAATCGGCCTTAAATAGAAGAATTCAAAATGGCGGCCATTTGTCTTAATTCTGGCGTTGGACCGTCTTTTCAAAATCAAAATCAATTTATTTATAATCCTGTTTTTGTATTACCTGCCGCAGAGTATGGATGTGGTCTATGGTACTATAGCCTTTCCGGAATCCGCCTTGTTTGGGAGGATGGAAGTCATCTAGGCTCAGCTGGAGACGATTCGTGAAAACCCTCGAGAACAGTTCCTAAACATGGCTCAGGAGTGAGATGGGCCTATAATCTATACTAATATTACTAGCGGCCCGCCCTGGCTTCGCTCAGGTAGCAAAGCATATTACATTCTGAAATTAGTTTTTTGTCATACAAAATATTTATGTATTTTTTATCCTTTACTTTTGACGAGAAATAATGGCTTATTTACGAAGCGATTTTAAGCAATACAGCATTAATCCTTATCCAATTAAGTACCATAAATACATTGTGCTTATAATATAGATCAATATGGCCCTGTACAACATGTAATTTAAATAAATATTTTCGAAGATATTACAGAAATAAAATGCAGGGACATAGCGGTCGCGGCTGTACCGGCCGGGGGGGTCGGCGGCGCGTGTCTATAAATGAGAAAGTATGGAGATAGTTTGAGATCCTGAGGAGGACATAGGCTACTTTTATCCCGGAAAACATAACCCGGGAATTTTATACCGGTTTTTATTTCTCGCGAGTGGGGCCGTCACGGCCTAACCACTGAACCGATTTCGATGAAATGTGGTAGGGAGATAGTTTAACCCGTCAAGCCCCGCTTATATATAGATGTATGCGGAAACCCTATATACTAGGACGCACGCATTCGTCGCGGGGCTTGACGAGTCAAGATCCTGGGACGGACCTGGGCTATATCTTATTCCGGGAAAAAATAAACCAAGACTTTTATTTCGGAAAATCTTTTTCTGCGAGTAGAACGGCAAGAAAATAAGTATGACGATAGTTTGAGATCCAGAGGAGGACATAGGCTACTTTATCCCGGAAGAACATGAACCGGTAATTTTATCTTGTTTTTTTTTCTCGCGAGTGGAGCCGTCACTGTCACGCCACTGAACTGATTGCGATGAAATTTGGAAGGGACATACATAGCTTAAGACCCTGGGAAGGACCTAGACTAATTCTTATCTCGGAAAAACTTCACAAATGGATCGAGTGATTCAAGAGGAAGGCTTATGTGCATATTGGTTATTGTGGGTTATCCCTAAGAGATAGACATATACCATCGCGGACTTTTTTGTAGACCTTTTTAAGATGTACAAAAGTGTAGTACATCATTTTGATCTATCTCGTAGAGTTTAGCCAGCGTCTGCAATGTAAGCGCGAAAAAATGTGTTTATCTACGACATCACATTAGAAACCTTTTAAATTATCAATGTTCCTCTACTATATTATGCATGTATTATACATATAAACCTTCCTCTTGAATCACTCTATCTATAAAAAAACCGCATCAAAATCCGTTGCGTAGTTTTAAAGATTTAAGCATACATAGGGACATGAGGACATAGGGACAGACAGCGGGGAGCAACTTTGTTTTATACTATGTAGTGATAGCTGAAGAGTTTGTTTGTTTGAACGCGCTAATCTCGGGAACTACTGAACCGATTTTGAAAATTCTTTCACTATTCTATATTCTATTAATTCTTTCACTATTATTATATTTCCTGAGTGCTATAGGCTACTTTTTATCCCGGGAAAATATGTTTATTGCGGAAAAACTTCTTCACGCGCGCGGAGGCGCGAGCACTACTATTCTTCAATAAAGCGGTATTACCTTTATTGAATAACAGTACCAACACACTCCTGCTCCATGCTTCAGGCGTTGCACCCTCGAGCAGAACGAATTGAAAGAGCCTCTGAAGGAGTTTTAGTATCGGCGTATCGCCCGCTTTCAGAAGCTCTGTAGTGATTCCGTCCTCACCCGCCGCCTTGTTATTTTTGAACTGTCCAAGGGCCATCCTAATCTCGCTCAGGCTGATAATAATAAATAATCATCAAAAATCTCTCCGAAACAAAAACACATGATTTTTATTCACCCCGTTACGCAACAACTCCAAGAAATATTTTTAAACAGTATAATATTATAATCAAGTTAAATCTTTTTTGGTTTTTAGTGGTTTTTGAAGTCACTTTTATTTTATGTTTTATGTTCAAAGACAGATCTAATTGAATCCAATACAAAAAGAATCATTCTTATCCTATTTGACTATGAGGGCCCCTGCTGCAGAGTTCAAATTCAAACAACAATATTATTTATTATGGTAGCATGTTGTAGCTATAGGTACTGAACCCAAGACAAAAAAAAAAACATTCTACTCCTGTTTGATTTTGAGAAGTTCCCTTCTGCATATAATAATACGAACTGGGACCTAATTGCAGTCTAATAAATATTTTTCAAAGTTAGAACATAATTTGACGCAGAAACCCCGTTAACAAGTAATACCTGTACGGAGAAACGATCAAAGAGCATTATAATACTACGGAAAGAAACGATTTCCAAACTAAATTATCCATTGAGAATTTCTAAATTTTCTAGTTGGTCTTCAAGATTTCCGCAATGTTTTTGCTCATAAACTTTTTAAATACTTACTTCAAATATTACAGTAAATAAGTATAGGTCCCATTTTTAGTTAAAAATTATACGTTATATCTGAGGTTGCGGCCTTTTGGGTCGGGGCGGCCGCAGGCCCCTTCGAGCCGGGGGCCCGTGGCATTTTGCCACCCTAGCCACTCTATTGTTACGCCAATGCCATGCAGGCGAATTCTAACCCACATCATTATAGTTTAATCTTGGTGATGAACTTCCAGAGGTTTCTGGAGTCGACTCTGGCGATCACAGGAACTCTCTAAACACGCACTCTCCTTCAATCGAGATGAAAGCCGAATCGAGACTCATCGAAACATATATCACGTAATCACTGATTGTCGACCTATCGCAAATGTGTGTTAGCCCACAACAAAACGACGCTCTCGATTTCAATGCGCAGTGCCAGAATTCGTAGCGGTCTGTGAGCGTGAAGATTGACTTCATGTAACCTTCTGACAGTTTGATAACTACTTGGCGCTGAGAGTGGAATCTACTTACCAACTGGCGAGTTATAATCTGGGGCCAGGGTCTTTCCTAGACGTGATTTTTTTTTAACGATTTCATAGCAGGAGGTTCTGTATTCGACCTGTATGTATATATATGTAAGTTTGTATGGCCGCGAGTTTCTCTAAAGCTATGATGCGATTTGGATTTGGTTTTCGTTATTCATATGTATATTTTTCAGGGAAGGTTTTAGTATATAGGTAATTCTTTAGGATCTGATGAAGATCTTTGGAGATAGACAATGGAACTCTTTAGTAACTAACAGCAGATGACCTGGGAATGCTGCAATCGTATATCGATGATGTAAGGCTTACACCATTTCATAAGTAACTAAAAAAGCAATAAATAAAAACAAAAAAATATTTGGTTTGTTATGGTTTTGAAGACTGTTTATTTTTTGTTATTTTACGCTCGTATTTTTGCGCTTTTAATCTGCTTTACTCTCTTTATATTATTATTAGGGCAGGGCACTGGAATTTTAAGGTAAGGCCTTGCCCGACAATGCCCTCCCTTATCTGCGGCCATGGGGCTGTCTCCTTGCATAAAAACGGTCTAGTCTCGGGGTAGCAACCCTGTATCTTCCTTGATGACGTTCGGCTACATCTCCTGTGGAAGTTAAAACTGTACCTATACAGGACCTACAGAAGTTGTTGAGCATCGTCTTTCATTGTGGGAGAAGTCCAAAGGTGTGGAGCAGGTGTTTGGTGGTTATTTTCTTTAAGAGGGGAGATAAAACTGTTGTTAAGAATAAATTATAGACCCATCTCGCTCCTGAGCCAAATATAGGTATAAGTTGTTCCCTAGGTTAATTCCGAACCGCCTTGCTAGAAGACTCGACGAGTTTCAGCCCCCGGAACAAGCCGGGTTTCACGGAGGATACTGCAACATAGACAACATACACACGGTGAGGCAGATCGAAGGAGTAGGTATAATCGGTCTCTGTGTCTGGCATTTATGGACTATGAGAAGGTCTTCGACTCCATCGAAGTCTGGGCTGTTCTGGAATCGTTAAAGCGTTGCCAAGTTGATTATCGCTATATTGAAGTGCAGAGATGTCTGTATAAATCTGCCTTTAAGTGTGACCAAGTACAGAACCAGCAGTCAGGACCCATCCAGCTACACAGGGGAATGAGACAGGGGGATGTCATATCCCCGAAATTGTTCGCAAGCGCACTGGAGGATTTGTTCAAGAACTGGTTCTGGACTGGAACGCGGTGTAGGCACATAAACATAAATGGCGATTACATCTCGCATTCGCGATTCGCGGATGATGCAATAATATTGGCGGAAACGCTGAAGGAGCTGCAACAAACACTGAACGGCTTGGCATCAGCATCCCAACGAATAGGTCCCGCAATGAACCCGAGTAAAATAAAACGGTGCTGAAACGTACTCACAGTACGACTGATGCACAAGTTCATAGTTGCTAAGCGACCTATGGAACGTGCTATGCTCGGAGTTTCACTGAAGGATAAATTTCGTAACCAGGTTATCCGACAAAGAACAAAAGTCACCGACATAGCACACAGGATCAGTAAGCTGAAGCAGTACCTAGACTAAAAGATAAGTTGATGATGATGATTATAATTATTACTTAATGAGCTTACAAAGCTGTGAGCTTCCAAGTACTCTGTACTAATTCCTTTTTGACTTTTACTTTTTAAGAATTTCTTTTTTAAGTTATTTATTTGAAGATTCTAAGGTAAAAGAAGCTGATTTAAAGAGCGCTGTTCAAAAGGAATGAAGATGTTCAGAATATTAACCAGAAATAAAAAAATATATAGAAGAGTTCAAAATCAGGGAGAGGTTGAATCATAGAAGTACAGGATTACATACTCATTAATATTTTTTAGACTTTTTATTGCTAACATTAAAAGTAGGTAAGAAAGGTTTCTACAAAGGAACATACAGTAGAGTGATGCATCTTATTTTAATACCATCATTTTGCTGTTAAAGACAGAGTTTTTAAATAAAAGTACCTAAACATTGGTTTTTAATTTTTATTTTTTTTAGATAATAGATACATCATTTTATTGACATTTGAGTATAGCCTGTTTCATTGGTTAGGTACAGCTTTTTCTCTTGTTAAATTAAAAAATGCATCTGTGTACAGCATTTGAAAGTAGAGAGTATGCTAATTACAACGTTTATGCTTTCCCAAACGACATGATAAAATGTATTTTCCATACTTTGTTTAGTATGGTTACAGCGTTTTCAAGGTCTCAAAAAAACTTCTAATTGCTGTAGATAGTAACCCATACTAAATATTGTCCAGGGAACTGGACAATGACCTTATTAGGTAGGTATAGCTTAGCACAAACGGCACAACATTGCTAAAACCGCGTGCTTGTAGATGTAACAGTTCATGAGTTATGATTTTTTTTCTAAATTTTCAAATTTTTAGTCTAGTGTAAAGTTCATACTTTCAGGGTACGCTTACCAGCGCGGCGTCGATATAATTAATCCAATTTATTATCTTTTTAAATAATTTGTACTGATTTAATAGCGATACATTGACAAACAAAGAGACAGCCCAGAATACTGCAATTCAAATTGCTCAATAGCTCATAACACTTAAGTAAGTAAGTAGGTAGGTACTATTCAAAGAAATAGTTCCTGTTTAGTTTTGACTTATTAAAATGCCATAATATGTGTGGCACTGGCTTCCATTCTTCTATAGGTAGGTCTTAAACGATTACCTTGACACGACGATAGTGGTGGTAACTGGTGTCGCGATCAACTGCGAACACTTTCAGTCTTGTGCCGAGTTAAGTCCGCGATAGTCGGATAGAGAAGGCCCCAACTGTCTACTTAGTTTCGTCATATTTAATAACACGCGCCAGTGTTACATCTTAATAAAGCGAAGTGAGTACCTACCTATCTTAATATTATGTGTTTCAAAATATTTTTCGTAAGATAATAATACTTGTGTCCCTTCTACAATAAAAGGATTTGAGGTAAGTTACTTCTACCTACTTGATTATGCATAGGACGCAAGCTCATCAGTGTTTACAACTATTTTACTAAGGTGTATTAAAAAAAACATATCTTATTCATTTGAAAACTTATGGATATCTATCCAGGATATGTGCACATTAAAATTATCGTTGTTGAATTAAAAATCTGATGATGATGCGAATTTATACTGCTGCTTATAAGGAAGGTCACTCAATGTTTTTATTAAATAACTAAAGTATTTGTTTAAAACTATACATGTTCAACGAGACGGGAAGAAAGAGTATGTTCGACTGAATGAGAAGCAGCGGGTTCTATTCCTTCAATGTATGTGTGATCCAGTATGTAGGATTTGTTTCGGAACTGGTTGAGTTGAAACTGAAAGTCTCTCTTAGCTCCTAAACTGAACATTATTCAATAGGCAATAAAAATACGCCCTAAGTATGACACACATAAGTAGGATAAACGTTTATAGTGATTTTTAATCATTATTTTCAAATAAGTTTTGTCTACTTATTGTGTTTTCTTTTTACTAAAGGTCGAGGTTATGAATATTAAGTACTTACCTGCATTTGAGAAATATTACTAAACTCTGGAATATCTACAATAATATTATAAAGAGGAAAGATCAGATTTTTTGTGTGTCTGTAATGGATAAACTGAAATACTACTGGACCGATTTTTTAAATTCTTTCAGCAATATAAGTAACGCTACATTATCATCGACATAGGCTACTTTTTATCCCGGGAAAATATAATAATAAATGTTTTGACTGTAAGGGTCGCATTCGATTTAATACATCGCATATCAGTACTAAAACTGATAGTACTGTACTGTCCTTATTTAGTCTATCGAATGTACAACTGTTTGTTTTTCCTTAATAAAATAAAATAAATCTGCAATAGTGACCAAAGTCCGCCATCCAGCCTCCCGCCCGCTGTCCATACAGCATCCGCAAGTCGTACTCGGTGTCCCCCGGCGTCCCACGAAGTCCAAACAGTCCGAACTTGAGAAAAGCTGACGTGAAACTAAATAAATAAATAAATCTTTAAAGAATAAGAGCTTTCAGTCGCGTTATATTGAGACCCTCGAGACTATGACAAAAATAGAGAAATGAGAAATAGACAATTATTCCGGGATAAAAGTCCCGCTACATACTTTCTCGGGATAAAAAGTAGCCTAAAACCTTCTCTGGGTCTAAAACTATCTCCATACCAAATTTCATTGATACTCGGTCGATAGTTTTTAAGTTGATCGCATACAGACGTGGCGGGCGACTTTGTTTTATACTTGTGCTTTCTTTTGTACTTATATAGGTATACTTGTAAGGAAAGAAGGATATAATAAACTGGACTAAATCCGATCTAAAAAAACCTGCACTACAGTGACTAGATTCTGCAAACATCACCGGCGATCTTGCATACAGCGCCTTACGTTGCCTATAGGAGAAGGAGGCAGAGGTCTCATCGATATAACGAACTCAACAATACCCAAATTCCAACACTCAGACCGTACTTTTTTAATAAAATTAATTATTCTGAACTTCACAAGGCAATAGTTAAAAATGACTGCAACCTTAGAATAATAACACATAGAACCCGCGAACATGCACGCTTAGTGAGGCAAGTAAAACTAAGCCATTTGGCCTAGTTTTCGAAAAGCCCGCGTCAGTGCACAAAGTCGAATCGTGTTTGCTTTAGTTATTATTCCGAGAATCGTAGCGCCAGCAGCTCTCGAAATCTTATTTTAATATGACGGATTGTGCAATAATCGGATGTCACAGTACCTCGGATAATCATAAGAAACATTGTAACAACATTTCACATGTAAATATTACGTTTAATCTAATATTTTGATATAAAATAATCGACAAAGCAAAAACAATCATTTATAATTTTTACAGACAATATATCAAAATGTTGCAAACAAAAGGAAAATTGTTACCCAAATATTTGATGACCATGTTCTAAAATTAATTTATGTCTAAAATTAACTTATTTAATTAGTACTTCTGCATACTTTCATATTGTGTTGCCAGTATCAGGTATATATTATTTACTATTGATCTGACTTGAATTGATAATATTACATTTATTTTACATGCTTATATTATTATTTTAGATGAAAATAGATCTAATGTAATTTATGTAAGGACTTACAGCCCGTATCTTTTCTTTTTCAAAAATATTTCGTTTTCATTAATAATTTTAGCTTTTAATTTCGTCTTATCCTCAACAGACGTAAGCACTAAGCGTAAAATGACGTCAATTATACGGTTGAATAGTGATGTCTTTGTTTGACTATAATCCGGCAAAACTTCTAATAAAATAAAAGCGGTGACGTATTTTGACATTGTTGACTTAAATAAAGGCATTCATTCATATCACCTTCATAAAATTACTATCGAGGCAAAGGTAAATACCTCATTCAGCCGTTAAATGACGTCATCGCGTGTTTTCTGTTTTTATTTTTTTTCTCCCTAACGAACTAATAATGAAATTTAAAAAATATGTATTTGAACCCACAATAAGATAGTAAAGAAAAGGTATTTTATCATTTGGTATCGCTTTGATCCGTTTAAGGGTTTCCCTACTTAAAACCATTCGTTTCTTAAGAAGAATAAAACAAAAAATTTCTTATTGTCGACAATAATAATAATTCCATAAGTATGTAATACTTAAATAATGACTCGAGGTAGAAGCCATTCCACTTACCCCAAGTTTAGGGAAAATCTCATACCACTAGCAATATTATTTCCACGCTTGTGTGCGTGTGGCAGAACGTCACTACGCGTGACTTACGCCTACATCAATGAGTTTTATGCTTCACACTCGACAGTTTTTTGATATGAAACTATCATTCTTGGCGTTATTATTCTATGACTGCAACTTCACACCCTTAAACAAGATTTTCAGCACAACACAAAAAATTTAAAAGCTAATTGATGACAAAAAAAAGATAGAGGATTGCAGCCGAAACTATCTGCATGGAAGACATTGCCAAGATTTGAGCCAACCTGATGTCGACAAAGTGGCGTCGAACGCATGGCTCAGTTGTGGCGAGCTCTTCCCAGAGACAGAAGGCTTCATGACTGCAATACAGGGTCAAATTATCGAGGAGACACGAAACTATAAGAAATATATCATGAAAATACACAATTTACCTTCAGATTTACGCAGAAACAGCCACTCAGAAACCATCCAACACATTACAGGTGCCTGTAGGTCAATAATCCAGACCGTTTACAAATTCAGACATGATCAGGTAGGAAATACAAATTCATCAGAAACTAGCCACAAAATAAAAACTCAAAGCCACACCAAAAACACGTAGGTACTCCATATTATAAGTATATACCAGAAACAGTGCTGAAAAATAGTTAATATTAAAAAAATATTAAATAATCACAAACTGTACTACCAGACAGTGCATTACAATAGACCTAATACACTGCAATAAACTGCAAAAGGCAGTCACTTTGAATCCACGCCGAATTGTCAGAAAATTTTTGCAGACAGAAACATTTCCCGCTACCATTCCTTATTACAGTGACGAACCCTCACTCTCACTCAGCTTAGGCCCGTGAATGTTAGCACATACCGGTTGGTTCATACGGACCGAGCAGTAAAATGAAAAGAGTAAATATTTCCGTGCTAGAATAGTAGGGTATTTCACTCATTCCTTTTTCTATACTTTTATTAAATATTTACGTCAAATATTTATAAATTCTAACACAAAAAGGACACATTCTAACACAAATAACACGTTTCTAGTAACTAAACCTTTTATATAGTTTACATTTTCCATTCAGTACCTACCTACTTTTGAAGAGGACTTATTAGAAATCGTCATTGAAAAATTATGGATTACTCGCAAAGATAAATTTAAGTTATCTGTTAAAAATTTTACCAGTCTTCGAGTAATCGTCTAAACCTTGATAGGTAGACATTGAAATGTCCACTTTATATTATCTTTACGAAATGAGATGACTTCTTGTAGTAGTGATGTAACGAATATTATTATTAGAATGTACGCGAGATTATATGATATTCTTATTGCAAAAAATTGTGCGAATATTTCGGCAAATATATTTGTCTTTAAAAAAATATTTAGTTAACATGGGCGCCGCTAGGATTCCTTTAAGAGTGGTGCATATTGCACCCACACAGCATACTTGCTTATTATAATTAGGTTAAATATAATTCGCGCGGGTATTTGATTATGTTTTCAACAATATTATCTCTGCGGCCCATGGTTTGAATTGTCGCTGATTTATTCAGTGACTTGATAAAAAAAATATTGTTTGCTTTGTTTCTCAACAGTGGGGTGTACGTGCACCCCCTCCCGGTGCCCATGAAAGTCTATTGAATTTGCCTTCGAAGGCAGACGAACAAACAAAGTGTTAACAAAGACGGGAGTTTTTTTATCTCATACTTATTTTTATTGCTTTGAATGGCGAGACGTGCGTGCCGTCCACCTATTAATCTGGCCAACTTTTGTGACCCCCGTGATGGACGGCAGCGTGCCTCACGCTGCTTTTGACGCCAAGGGCGTCCTTCGGTGTACGGGGGCTTCTGGACCCCCTCAACAACAGGAGACGGACCGCAATAGCGGTACGCGCAGGGGCGGCTGCGGACGACAACTTAGACGTGAGTCGGAGGAAGCCCGCAGCCGTCCCTAATGCGCCGAAGATGGCCACCGCGGAGTTTTAGTTGGTATGCCGTGCGGTGTACATAGGTTAGGGACTCGGTCCGGCGGTCGCCCGACGTTTTCCATCTCTCCGGGCGGCTCAACGTCGGGTCGTAAGGCACGGTGAACCCAACATAACCGCTCAGTCGTTCCCCTTGAACACTGGTCGGTAGTAATAAGTCACTTTCTCAGCGTAAACAAAAAAAACAGCTGATTAAACGGCCATTTATCAATGATACTTGCATTAATAATAATAAATGCTTACAATAATATTTTTCTAGAGAAGAAAGCATTTACCTACACATTTTTATAATCTATCTATTATATAAAAATGAATCCCATTTTCCTTGGTCACGGCATCACGCGTGAACGGCTGGACTGATTTCGTTATTTCTTTTTTTGACGTGTTTTTATTGTCAGGAGAAGGTTCTTATGAAAGAAAAAATTAAGAAAATTGCGCGGAAAAGCGGCTAGACCGATTTTAATGAATTTTTTTGTGTGTCTTCAGGTGGATCGGTAGGTAGCGCTGTACTCGGGTTCTAGGATTTTATTTCCTTTTTAGGGCAGGACAACGTCTGTCGGGGCCGCTATAAAAAATATAAATAACAATTCTATTTGTTATTTATATTTTTGTTTGTATTATATATATTCAAATGTTTGTAGGCATTTCTTGGGCCTCTATAATAAGAAAAACAAATATTCGTATTCTTATTCGCGAGTATAATAAATTCAATATTCATTACATCACTTTCTTGTAGTGTAGATACTTCATACGGGAATTATGAATGATGTTAATAAAATCATCAGAAAAAATATTAATTGAACATAATATCTAGAATATTGTAAGTAAGTATTTCGCTTACTTATCTTATCTATTTCGCTTATATAAAAAAAATCCAGATAATGAAATAATACAAACTACGTATAAAAGTTACAGAATTATTTGCAATAATATTTTAAAGAATAGAAAAAGAGTTTATGAAAAAGGAATGATAGAAAAGGCAGGAAATAACAATAAAAAAATATGGGAAGCCATTAAAAATATTACTTACACTAATAAAAAGAAAGGACATGCAATTGAATTGATTTCATCTGACAAACCTCAAGACTCTATAAATCGAGTTAACTCATTTTTTGCTGATATTGGAAAATCATTATCACAAAAACTTCTTTTCCAAAATTCTAATTACGCAAACACCATTTCCCAAAATAAACCAACAGTTTCTCCTCTAAACTCAATTGTATTGCTTCCAACCGATGAACATGAAATTAAATCAATGATATTGAACCTAAAATGTGACTGTGCAGTAGGACTTGACAATATTTCGGCAAAATTTCTTAAACGATTTATAGATATTTTAGTTGCTCCCCTCACTTTTATGTTTAATCTGGCTTTATCTACTGGTGTTTTTCCGACTATTTTAAAAAAATCCAAAATTACACATATTTTTAAAAACGGCGACAAACATATTATCAATAACTACAGGCCTATTTCCATCCTGCCAACGCTATCCAAAATTTTAGAACGCTTAATGAATAAAAGACTTATCAAATTTCTTGAACAGAACAATTTACTTTCTCCATCACAATTCGGATTCCGTTGTGGAAAATCAACTTCTGATGCAGTTCTTGAATTGACTAACTATATAGTTACGCAACTTGATAGGAAGAAAAACACCCTAGCAATTTATCTTGATTTAGCAAAAGCGTTTGACACTGTATCTATTCCAATTTTAGTTCATAAACTTGAAAGGTTAGGTGTTAGGGGCTTACCTCTTAATTTGTTTACTAGCTATCTTTCTGGTCGAACTCAGGTAGTCAAGATAGACCAATGGACTAGTTCCGAACTACCTATTGATTGTGGTGTACCACAAGGTAGTATTCTTGGTCCCACATTATTTTTGATTTATGTTAATGATTTATGCCAACTTAACTTACTCAATGGAAAAATCATCACATTCGCTGATGATACTTGCCTTCTTTTTAGTGGTGAAACGTGGGAGGAAGTGTACCACTATGCACAGAATGGGTTTAATATAATTTCGAAATGGCTTTACGAAAATATTCTTACTTTAAATGTAGAAAAGACCAAATATATGACATATTCAATTCGAAACCAGCCGTCACCAAATTTTCCGCTAGTTGCTCACTCATGCAATTCAAGTAAAAACCCTTTCTGTGCTTGTCCAAAATTAATCAAAACTGACTGTATAAAATATCTTGGAATTATACTCGATACTCACCTTAGTTTTAGACAACATATTGATGCTTTAGCCAATAGAACTCGTAAACTTACCTTCATATTTAAGACACTTCGTAATGTGGCTGATATTGCTTTGATGAAATCAGTTTATTTTGCGTTGTGCCAATCACTACTGGTTTACTGTATCACCGCATGGGGAGGCGCCTCTAAAAGTCTCCTAATAATTTTAGAGAGAGCCCAGAGAATGGTTCTTAAAGTTAGCTTCTTTCTTCCCAGGCTTTACCCTACAGACGACTTGTATCGGAAATATAATGTTTTAACTGTACGTCAACTATTCATTCTATTAACGATACTTAAAAAACATTCAGAACTGCCATTCGTCTCCGCATCCTCCGATACAGGTCAGAGATTAAGAAACTATGACTGCATAAGAGTTAAATTTAATACTAGCTTTGCCCATAGATTTTATTGTTTTCTTGGACCATATCTATATAATAAAATAAATAAGGATTTTTCTTTAAACACACTAACGCGGGCAAACTGTAAAAAAAGGGTTTATAACTGGTTGCAACGCCTTGACTACAATCATACGGAAGATTTATTAATTCCCATAACCTAATTTAATCAATACATACAATAAAGCGCGCGCGCACACACACACACACACACACACACACACACACACACACACACACACACACACACACACACACACACACACACACACACACACACACACACACACATACACACACGCACACACACACGCACAGACACCTTGTATTCTTAATGTTAAATATTATATTGTATATTGATATTATTGTATAATTTTAATTTTGCATCGTTATATATAAATTGTGTTACTGTTACTGTACGTCAAAGAAATGAGTACCTGGTGACCTGAAACACAGGCTTTGCCTACATCGGGCACCACTCTCTTTAATATATACTGTGTACTTTAATATTTTAGTAACACTTCAAGATATGTGATGATTAATATGTAATTTTAATAATAATAAATAATAAATAAATAAATAAATAAAATAATCGGACACAATAGACCGGTCAAGATTAATTCTTGTCCGGTTTAATGTCCGGTTAGGGAAAAAAATATATCTTATATTCATTTTCAAAGTTCCAGATATCCCCAATGTGTAATACAATCGGAGCAACAGTATTTTCGCCCCTCTATTAACCCCATAGAGTTATCTTTAAGTTTAAAGATATCCTCATATTAAATATCATTACAATCGGTCAGGAGTTTAGTTTCTCCCCCCTTTTATCCCATTTAGTTAGGAGTAAAATAATTAAGGTCCCATTTTTATTTTTCAGGCTTAAGATATTCTCATACCAAAGGCAAATATTACAATTGGTTCAACAGTTTAATTTCTCCCCCTTTACCCCTTTAATTATGGATTTATAATATAAATAATATCTTATGTTTGTTTTCTACGTTTGAGATATCTGCATACCAAATTGGTTTACAATCGGTTCAGCGGTTTATTTTCTCCCTCCTTTTACTCCCCTTAAATAGGAGTTCATAAAAAAATAGACATTCCAAATTAATTTTAAACTTTCAAGATATCCCAACCTTCGGGGTTGGGATATCTTATATTTGGGATTTCATTACAATCAGTTCAATGGTTTAGCATCTCCCCCCTTCTAACCCACAAGACTGGGGTTGATAAAAAACTTAATGCCCCCATTTCATTTTTAGAGCTCAAACTAACCGATTACATATAAATATCATCATCATCAGCCACATGACGTCCACTGCTGAACATAGGCCTCCCCTAAAGATTTCCAGATGGACCTGTCAGAAGCGGCCCGCATCCAGCGCGTTAAGTTTATTTGAACATTTTTTTCCTGCGCTCGCCAACCCGCCTGCCGAGCGTGGCGAGTATTGACAAAAACCCCCCTTTATGAAGACATATAAACATATATACCTACAAGTCTAGCGCGTTTAAATAAGAGAGTGATAAAGAGCAAAGATTTGATTGTTTTTTTGTTTGTAATGGATAAACTCGAAATTACTGGACCGTTTCTGAAAATTCTTTCACTAATAGGAAAATTTCTTCAAAATTCTTTCACTTTCATTTTCTTCTACCTTACTCCTGCGTTTTTATCCCGGAAAAATATTTAGTAATAAATTACGGCGGAGCCGCGAGCAATAGTCTAAGGTCTAGTCTATAATATAATAAAGTAGTAGAAACGGTGTGTATGTACAGTCAGCCACATAAATAGCTGAACGAATTCAAAATTTCAAATCAATTCCACGCGTTAAGTTTATTTGAACATTTTTTTTTCTTAGTGGGGAGTAAAGTTAATCGCCTTTATTTTATTTTTGTAAAGAGAAAACATAAATAAGAACGAGAAAGTGAGTAGCGATTTGAAGTTTTGGATTTGTTCAGCTACTTATGTGGCTGACTGTACATTGAAAGAAATGTGATACAACAAAAAGGCGACTAAAAAGCAGTAATGGGAAGCAAATCAGCAATTATTATATTTTTTTCTGTCTGTCCGTTTTTCTATTTGTTGGTTTCAGCACATCTCCGAAACTGTATAACGGATTTCGTTGAAATTTGGCACACGGGTAGATTATGTAGTGGCTATCCAACCTTTTTATTCCGGGAAAATATAAAGCGGTACTTTTATACCAGAAAAACTGTTTCACGCGGGCGGATCCGCGAGTAAAAGCTAGCATATAACATACCTTAGTCGCAATCATATCTTATTAGAAATATTATTAACAAACTTTAATAATTTGCACCTCACATAATATTCAGTTTTTCAAATTCATTAAAATTCTTTTGTATGGAATTTTGAGCTCACGGAAAATTCTTAACCCATGAAAATACCCCATAGCTTGAATCTAGTAGTTACTAGGCGGTGTTTATTTTACAATTTGAGACAAGATATCGATCGTACAGTTAGCTAAAGGGAAGGATGGCAGTACGTGCCCACTGACCACCCGTCTATCGATGCATATTTTTCGACCTCCACTCTATTTGAAACTTTAGCTTCACCAATGAATCATATCTATATTGAATGAACCAAAAGAATTGAAATTATAAAATATAATTTTGTGCGAAGTTCGACTTTGCCATATTTAAATATCAATGATTTCCAATTTTTTTTCTTAGAAATCGTTTGGTCTATTTTTATTGTCTGTCTTCAGATTTTACGCAATCATTTTTGGTAACGGTTCCTGACTCTGAGTCTTCTTGCGATGCTCCTTTCTTTCGACCAGTCACTATCATTATTTTTTGTTGCAGTTGTTCTGTGAATGTCCGTACTATAGTTTTTTTCCGTGGTAACCCTCGGCGGCCGCGACTCTGCAATTAGTAATTAGGTTTTACATTAATATAATTAACTAATCCTGTGGTTGTGACAAAAAGCGGCCAATATTTAAAAGAAAAGCATAAAAAAAGAAAGAGGGTGACTAAAGAAAAGTAATAGAACAAAGTAATGGTACGCACGCTAGTGCTCGCCGACAAACAGCGCCACCTATTGGCGAGAAGCGAGGCTATCTGACTGTAGAAGGTTCGGCGATGGAACATTCTCGAAAGATCTCGATGTCTTCCAGAATGACGTGAAAACGCGATATCCGACTTTAATTTGCGAGAGAGTTCCCGACTATTCTGATTCTTTCGAGAATGTTCCACAAACTACGATGGTACCGGCGGCTAGGTATAAAAAGCGTTGCGCGGCAGCCGCCGGGCATTCATTGGGGTATTTTACACAGTCAATATTATTCGGATCCTGGAATCGCGATATTATCACAAGATCGCAAATACTATGCCTATAACCTGCGATATATCACGATACTGCGATACGCACCAATATTGCATCTATATTATCGTGTTAATACGAGTATCCCGTGATATTATTGACTGTGTAATATACCCCATTCAGTCTACGCGACGCGATCAAGATCGAGCGTCAAGCGGACTACGATCAATCAATAATTTCAAGCGATTTCTAGGCGAATATTGTGAATTGTGTTTGAACGTGTAGTGAGTGATTTTAATAAGTGTATTTGAGTGTTTAATTATAGTATAGCTGTATCTAGATATAGCTTGGTGTTTTTATCACAATACCGGCATTTTAATTGTTACCGGCATTGTAACAGTAGGTAATTAAACTGGTGGTAGGTCTCTGATATGCAAAGCGGAGTCTGGGTATATACCACCGCAATGTCTATTCCTACCGCCAACCAGCAGTGTGCATGCATTGTACTGGTCCGGTTTGAAGAAAATTGTAGCCAGTCATTACTGGGCATTATGAGACTTAAACATCTAATGCTTCATGATAACGAGCGCAGTGGATTGCCACTAGTCGCGGAGCAAGCGTGACTTGTTTGTTGAAATGAGCTTTTGTTGCGGTACTATTTAAAAATAAATGTATCAAAATCCATGTATGCATCCAATGTCTCCAATCCGGCTGGACTTTACGGTGTTTCAAAAAATATCTTATTGTAATAACTTCTAAATTATTGACTTAATCGCTGTCCCTTTTACAGACATAAAAATCTTATAAAATAATCTAAATACTGGTAGTAGGTCTCTCATATGTAAGAGTCCGTCTGGGTGGATACCACCGTATGGCTATTTCCACCGCCAAGCAGCAGTGTGTGCCGTCCACCTGCAAGTTGGACAGACGACTTGATAAAGGTCGCAGGAACGCGCTGGATGCGGGCCGCTTTTGACAGGTCCGTCTGAAAATCTTTGGGGGAGGCCTATGTTCAGCAGTGGTCGTTGTGTGGCTGATGATGATGAAACTATTAATGATAATGTTATATATATCATCTAGTACCTCATCTTGTTTGACGGAACTTTGATGTACATTAGCATATTGCCCGCATTGTGTTGACGTATCATTGTTATCCGACGTAGAACACGAGGATGAACTGGAAAATACCTGCCAAGATAACACATGATGAGACGCTGTAACGTTGTTAGACTTTTATCAATCTAATTATCTAAGTATTTTTTTATACCTATATGGTGTTTCACGGTTATTCTTCTTCTTCTATTTATTTCACAATAAATGATTGAGCTTATTTTTAAATCAGAAATTATGCTTACATTTTTGCTTACCTATATATTTCAAATAACAAGAAATGATTGTAGGTAGGTATCGTTAATGAGCTAAGCACGGTAAAGTTTGGTGCCGTAAGGTTTAAAATTGTTGTTTTAACATCAAGTTCACTGTCCATGTCATAAATTGGATTGCTACTCATATTTTCCATTGAACAAAGTATACCTATACATACCTACTTCACCATTACTTGCATGGTTATTTGTAAAACAATAATAACTTTACAGAATGATATGTAATAAGGGGCCATTCATTTATTACGTAAGACGATTTGGGGGGGGGGGGGTGTCAACCATGTCTTTTTATTTTTCTTCTTTTAAGGGGGTGGGAGGGAGTCTCGATAGTTCATACGTAAGTTCACAAAAACGTGCAAAGTTAAAACTATAATTTGTAAAGCTCGGGCTTCCGCGCGAGTGCCGAGGTTCGCTCGGAAGCGTATCGATAGCGATTTTTAAAGTACTAGTAAACATTTCTAAAAATTTAAAAATAAATTTGAAAAATAAACATTAAAACAAACCAAACGTGTATTCATTTTTCCTTTAGATTTCATGCATGGAATTTTACACATGCATTCGTCGATGAATGTATACAAATGTATTCGTCTCGCTGATTTATGATATTCCTTTTGCAGTAGCAGTTTTAGCTTTTGATATAAGAATGGAGGAGTTTTTACATTAACCTACAACATTTTATTTTGGATAAAGCATGCCTTGGAAACCGTAACCGAAATCTGCAATTATGTTAGGGAGAGGGCAGGCGGGGCTACTGCCCCGGGGCAATAGACATAAAATAAATTCCAAATTGCGCCGGGTCAGCAACTTGTATGTTTTTTTTTCAAACAGTATTTTTATCGACAATACTAGCACAAACATAATAATATTGTTATCCTACTAATATTATAAAGGCGAAAGTTTGTAAGAATGTATGGATGTTTGGATGTATGGATGTAAGGATGTTTGTTCCTCTTTCACGCAAAAACTACTGAACGGATTTCGATGAAATTTGGCACACGGGTAGATCATGTCCTGGATTAACACATAGGCTACTTTTTATCCCGGGAAAATATAAACCGGGACTTTTATCCCGGAAAAACTTTTTAATGTGGGCGGAGCCGCGGGCAAAAGCTAGTTGAATAATAAAAACAATACATATACCAATATTTGTTCACATGAGTTGGTTAAATTTTAACTATTTACCAAGTTTTTGGTTGAAATAATTTTATTTGTGGGAAATGAATTTTGAAAGACTAGACGGAAGAAAATTGATCCTTTTATTGGGAAAATGATAGGAGATTCGCTCCTTCATTCCCCCGGGCCTTCAGGCCTCCAAATCCGACCCTGGACCTGCGGAAATCTCCATCACCGAAAAGCAACACTTTATACTCAACAGAAATTTCTTATTTTAAGTTTGTGTTCTCGGAGTCAGTGACTTTAACCCGGCCAAGCTGTATCTCTATAGTGTGTCTCTACCACTTAGCAAATATAAGAATTGTATAGTTTATTTTAGTACATAAGTATTATCCATTCGCGTTAAGTAAATAGTGCAACTAAAGACTAAAGACAGTAGAGGAAAACTTTAAATAATTCATAATAAATACATATTTTCAAAGTTTTTAATTATGTGTTGTGCTAGTTTCCATCCGTCCTTAACTTTGTCAACTATATAGATTTTGCTCGTGGCTCAGGTTGCAGGAGAGCAGTTGAAAAAAAATATATTTCGAAATGCTCTCCACGGTCGTATTTAAATCAAACAGCATAATATTATAAATCACTGGTCTTTCTCCGCTGAACTTTGAGTTGAATGTTAAATGCTCTAAGGCTATGAATTATATTATAGGTTCAAATTCATATTCATCACATCCACTTTTATTCTTATGAATAGGTGACGCGAATATTCGTTTCTATAATTAATTGTAAGTATAAGGGTCCATTCACATGTACCAAAACCATATCACATCGCAACGACAGAAAAATGGTTGAGTAGTGGTTGGTTACTTCGCGGTTTCGTTATGGTCCATGTTTAAAATAGAATAATTTGTATGAAAATGTGTTACTTCCATTCACACATTTTGCAGCTGAATTCAAACGTTTGTGCGATATCGACCACATCGCAACCACTTCTGGAGTCTGGACCATGTTCTGTCCGTCCAATGCGGTATGGTTGTGATTCGTGTGAATAAACCATTAAACGCATAATAAAACTAGACATCATCATTATAATTTTTGAAACATCATAGAGGTATATACATAGTACATATAACTTCAATTTTTCACCGTCAATTTGATTTTATAATATTATGCGATTTTATTTGTTGGGGGGGCGCGACTAGGCTAACGGACAATGATGACTCATTATTTTCTTAACACGAATGGAATATATGTGTATGTCTAGATATGCATAGTAAAAAATTAAACTCATGGTAAACATTTCATGGTTTATAGAATCATGAAACCTTGCACTTCAACTGCAGGTGTTTCTTGAATAGCTTTCCTAGGCATTGTAGGACAAATTATAGTGGATGACCTCGAAATGCGACCCATCGCGCTAAAAGCAAACAGAGCGGGTTTTGTTTAATAACCCGTTCGGTAGCAACTCTCCGGTCGCATAGGTAACTATTTACCAAATATTATATGGCATACCTATTTAACCTCATACCCAGTGGCCTCATGACTGCCTCGGTGGCGTAGTTCTATTACGGTACGACTGTAATGCTGAGGTCTTGGGTTCGATACCCGAGTCGGGCAAAGGGATATTAGATTTTTCTATTCAGTACCAGCTCGGAGTCTGGAATTTGTGCCCGATATGGCGATAGGCTCGCCTCCTATCATATCATGGGATGGAATACGCACGGCGAAAAGTGGTTGCATTAGTTGCGCCTCTGCCTACCCCTTCGGGCATAAAAGGCGTGAGTGTATACATATGGTCTGTTACTTATTATAATATTGTTAACTTTACTGGTATAAGTGATATCTTTCTGGCTGCTTCAACGTTGTAACTTGTGACTTCTGGAGGCTTGAATACTGGATCTATGCAAAGTCTATTGTCTTCGTTAGCGTTGAATATAAAAAAGGAGTTGGCCAGTGGTGGTAGACATTTGAGCAGGATATGACAAGCTGCCAGTACAGCACACAGAATGGCCGCTACTACAGCGATGACCGGAGCATATCCTAATTTTTCAACAGGTAGGCTGCATTCTGACTTGCGCTCGTCGAACCTATAAATATTGTGTTAATAAGTATAATTATTAATAGATGTTCGAAGTCGGGAGTTACGAAGTGTTTACGCACACTATTCTGCATTTGTTCGGGAGGAAGTCTATTTAAAGAATGAGCAATGAAGATGATTTTGGAAACAGAGTATACCGTCCAACCATTAAGATTCCATTGTTTTTACATCTAAATTATCACGCTGTTCTTTTTATAGATCTTGTCGCCTTACACTTTACAATCCTTAAACAGGTATATAGCAACAAACAATATAGGTAAAGGCACCTTGACGAGCAAAAAGAAAACAAATGGATAGTTACGCAGAGCCAATTTCAATACCAACTAAATCAATACTACGTAGGTAAAGAAAATGAGCACAGTAAAAATATTATTCGATTGTAGATAAAGATTTTTAATTACTTTTTGGTAAACACAGACTAGCCTCGTGCAAGTGTTTTGATCAGTCTAAGCTACTCAGGCACATCACACAGAACGGCCTGATCGTCTACGGGCTAAGTGCGGAAAAACGAGCCCCTCAACAGTGACGGTAGGGACTCCCGGCTCAGGCAAGTCGAAGCAGCTGTTTAAAATCAAGGACTGCAAGATTCAAGCATAATATTATGACAAATGTAATAATCAAGCGCGACGATTCCTTTCAAGTCAACTCTGAACAATATTGAGCTTTATTTTGTGTAACATGGAATTTTATTTCATTAAAATTGATCCAAGATGTTTTTGTTTATTTTAATATTTAATAACACCATGCCGCCGCGCGCCCCGAGCTACTGCATCCCTCGTGTTCTGTGTTATACGGGGAGTTGTGTCAGGTATAACAGGCTGAGATAGATCTAAGTACATACCGACGCGGAAGAAGTTGTGGGCAGTTATATTGAATACTAAAAGAAGTTACTCACGGCTCCGCCAGCGTGAAGGTTTTCCTTGAGAACAATCCTACTGCTGTATATTTTCGGGATAAAAATTAGCCAAAGTAGGTATACCTATGTTATCTATTACTTGAACTACGTTCGTACTAATATGATTACCCATACCGTCGCAATTATAATATTAATAAGATAGCATTTGATATGGAAAAATTGCCTATTGTGCGTCTCACAGAAACTTTGTAAGGTAAACATTAGTAATGTATCTGATTCTGAATGCATTAGTTAATCTATTTTTATTATTCGAGACTGTGCAGCTATGTGACGTGATGGGAACAACATTTTCAATCATAATAAAAGTAAAAATTTAAAAAGTGAATTTTCCTACAGCATAGGTAAAAATATATAATTTGTTTCGAATATAAAATAAAAAAAGCCTCTTAATTCTTTAAGAGCAGGTACATGTGACAACATATTGTCAGCTGTATTCAAAGCATGGCTTGAATAGGTACCTTATTTCCGGCTAACTGTATGTTCGTACCGATGCACGATTGAATGATAGTTCTACGACCTAAATTGCTATGATGATTAGGCTACATGCCACTACGGAACCATTTTATAAACGTTTGTGGGCCAAGCAAAACTAACCAATCAGAAACGCCGCAGTTTTTGATACCGTCGCAAACAACTCCACTGCTAAAGCAGAAATCACCTCCACTAACAGAGCATATTGTTTCATTGCCACGATAGCATCCCTCCTTAGGTCGTTGTCTAGCCGAAGTTGCCGTCACTTGATAAAGATTAGCCTTAAAAAAACTGCTATAAGCTAAATACACACTTAATACTTAATTATTATGAAATCCTATCGCTATTTTTAATATTTCATCATAATGTATCACTTTATTTTTAACTAGACTTCTGCTCGTGGCTTCGCCCGCGTGAATGAGTTTTTCCGGGATAAAAGTCCTGCTTTATATTTTCCTGGGATAAATTATACATATAAACCTTCCTCTTGAATCACTCTATCTATTAAAAAAACCGCATCAAAATCCGTTGCGTAGTTTTAAAGATCTAAGCATACATAGGGACAGACAGCTGGAAGCGACTTTGTTTTATGCTATGTAGTGATTGAGGGGAATACGCATAGGTTATTGTATACCTCCTCTATTTCCTATACTTGTGTCTCGTCATAGAGATCGCTTAGTTCTCTTCCTTCCCGCACTGTAAGTTCACCAGCGGGCAGCGATCGCTCTATTACGACTGCTGTCGTCTGTTTGAACAAACAATGTGGAATCGCCCAGAAACATTTATAAGTCTCTGCATTATAAAGCGTTCGTATAGTTCTTTAACACTTTAAATTGCGTAGATGTTTCTAGATTTACCTTCCTCGTTTTGTCATGCACTTGTACTTTCCCTACTCAATGTGGTATATTATTCTAGGTATCTCGTTAACGACGACACTGATGGCATAACAGTAACTAGGTACAGCGTTTCGCATCTAATAACCTTTGGATAAAATTACCAAAAAATTAAAGCACTTACATTAATATCCGAGTTGATACTACTGTTGCTTAAAAAACGAAATCGTATCCGACCTCTCACTGGGACAACGAAGTAAGGAGAGTGGACATCCCGTTCACTCAACGAATCACAAAGGCGGAGGCACATATTTTTTTTTATAACCGTAAAGGCGTTTTTGTTTACAGCACAATTGGGGCCAATATTACCCGGGAACTTGATAACTACTAAGAGAAAAACTTCATCGGATTGAGCTGCTATTTCTACAGAACATTCGTAGTCGATTTCACTTAAAGTCCGAAATACCTGTGGAAAATAATGCTGCTCTCAAAATAGATGTTTAATATAATAGCTTATATCTATAATAATATGGCTCATAGATACTTCCTAATGTTATGGTGTCAGACATTCCCATTCCAAAGGATAAATCGTATCTCAATCGATGTGAAAAGGCACATTCATTGCTGATATCCCTGGGACGATAAAGAAGCAAGAGTCCATGTCCCAAGACAGTTGAAAGCATAGTACAAACAAAATACAACAATAAAGACAGTGACTTATACATTGTCAGATTTTAATGGAATGAATCTATAAACACGTCCGACTGACATTTGCAAATTGATGTTTTAGAATTTAGAATATGAACTCTACAAGGTGCATTTTACAAATAATTACCTACCTATCTATCTTTTGCATACAGCTCTGCCCATTTAATTTTTTCTGGATATTTATTTTTTTGCGCGTGGGCCATTGATTTATATAGGATTTTATTTATAAATCAATGGCGTACTTGTGCCTATATAATATCGGAAAAGTTATGCTTAGGTTCCTCACCTCCACATAATGTCAGCTGTCTAGCAGAAAAAGCCTCATCGAAATTATTTCGACCGTTCTAGAATTTAGCAGGAAAAAACAAAAACACAAAAATTTACGAACTGGATTGTATGCAAAACTATTTAAATTTAGGAACTGCTTTAATTTAGATTTTATAAAAAGACAATACCTACAATTAGATACATTATGTTTAGATACATAGGCCGTATATTTTTACATGTAAGTCGTGAATTATATAATCTTGTGAGGTATACGTAATACGTATCTACATAGGTATGTTACTCGTTTCGTTACTCAAAATGCTTCGTGAAATGAAAGTTGAAGATTTGTAGGTGAAACGTGTTATGGGCAGTTTTATTTATAGGATGAGGGGTCGTTTTGACCGCGCTGGCATAGTTGTATTATACAAAATCAAGTGTAAATTAGGACGGGAAACTTGGTATGGCCAGTAAGGTTATCGAGAGATGGAAGTCCACCTCTTGTCTCCAAACACCTTTCCATATTATAGTTGGCCACGCTGCCATGAAAAGTCGCAGGAACGCGCTAATGCGGGCCGCTTTCGACAGGTCCGTCTGGAAATCTGTGGAGGTCTATGTTCAGAGCAGTGGACGTCGTGTGGCTGATGATGATGACGCTGCCATGATTTCTTTGCCATTATGCATATCCAATTAGACAGTGCTCATCAATATAGCTTACTATTACATTCAGAGGCCTATCTGAAGTTTGTTGGCTTGCTTCATCATCATCATCATCAGCCATATGACGTCCACTGCTGAACATAGGCCTCCACCAAAGATTTCCAGATGGACCTGTCAAAAGCGGCCCGCATCCAGCGCGTTCCTGATGCCTTTACCAAGTCATCGGTCCACCTTGCAGGTGGACGGCCGACGCTGCGCTGGTCAGTACGTGGTCTCCACTCGAAAACTTTTTTGCCCCATGTTGGCTTGCTTAGTGCAGGATAATTTATAATAAGCCGAATTATAGACTTGAAACAAGGCTAGAGTTAGTTCGGTACTCAATTTATTAGAATTACCATATGGTGATATGTTCCTGCTTATGATAGCATGATCAGATACTATGACTACAAATATAATCAGGTACCTACCTATAATTATTGCTTACAGTAGTAGTACATAATACATATCAATAAAAATTGTTAGGTATCGACTTAAACACAATTAAAACTACCTAGGTAATATTTTGTTGCCCATTTAACGATAGATTGATTCAAGTTACATAAATTCAATTCTTTGTTTCAGATGACGGCCGATGAAGAATGTACTGCTGGCGATTATCCATATAAAAAGAATTTTAGGACAGCGCTGCCTCAATTTATTGCAGTCAGCGTAAAAAATTTGCTTTTATTAGGTAAAGCTCAATGTATGTTGTCTACCTACTCAGTAATTTTACACACCTTTCATAGCACGGGAAACATATTGAGGCAGATCATAATACATTTGCAAAACCTTAAGATAGATACGTTTTAAGGAGTTTGAACGCAGACATCAACAAAGCAAATCGTGAAACTTGTTTAAAAAACTTTTTATTAAGTACCTAAATTCTTACGTGTTCTCCAAACCAGTACCTAACGATCCAGTTTTAAGCTTATGTAGGAAACCTGTTGACTTCGGACAGCTTTTGAAACTCTGAGTAAAATAAGGTGATGAGACTATGAGCTTTGGGTAATTATTCAAATACGGCAAGACATGCATTTAGCTACTTACGACATACATAAAATGTGCATTTTTCTTTATTATGAGCAATATGTTTAAAAAAAATAAAAGCTACAACAGGTCTAATGTCCCTTTGACAGCTACAGTTGAACCTTGGACAATAACGCTAGGACATCTTCACGCGCTTACATAAGTACATGCACCCATTTTTTTTTGTTAATCTATTCAACACGAATTATAGTGTCCACACATTCCAATAAATATTTTCACACATTCTTTCAGGTTATGGAATGACACTAGGTTTTACTACAATTCTCATCCCCGCCGTACAAAATCCAAAAGATGGAGAAGTGTTGTATTTAGAGAAGTCAGAAATATCGTGGATAAGTAAGTACAATATTTTTTTAACAGCTAAGAATGGTAAGTTGGTTTGGGCTTTTGGAGAGGATGGATAGTAGATTGACAAAGCGGATATATTAGGCGAATGGGGATTGAAGAGCCGGTAATGGTCGCTCACACCGATCCTTCGAATGTCAGATATCTGACATTCTTCGTAAAGGCCAGGTCAACAGTACCCTGAATCGGCGGGAATGCATGAAAGATTGATGAAGGTGGAGGAAGCGAGAGAAGTATGCCATAATCGAGCAAAGTGGCAATCTATAGTCTCTGCCTACCCTTAGGGATAGAGGCGTGGTACTATATATGTATGTAAGTATAGGTACGTACCTACTGTTTTTGTCTAGCGCTTGGAACATGGAAGTATCGTAGTAAACGGAAGTAATAATTCGTGCAAATATGCGGCATTATGTGAGGACACTTGCAGTGGCTTCCTTCCTTATTTAGCGCGTGCGCCGTGACCATCAGTTACACCACTTATTATGGATCTACAGCTTAGCAGAAAATAACATATGTAGGAGGCTGGATACGATTGGAGCCCGATCACGAAAACTATTTATCGGACATCAAATTATTTCAAACTAACCATCACGTATCAACTAACCCGTTGTCCTAGATGAGCGATGGGATGCGACACGCCGCGACGTAATACGACCAATACTTCACGCGACGTGTACGGTCTACACGGGTACTGTCCGCTGCAAGATAATGTATGTGCCCCCCACAAGAGGAAACGGGCTGTATTAAGCGGCACCGCGCAGGGGCGGTTGCGGACGACAACTTAAATACTTCCGTCAGAGGAAGCCCGCAGCCGTCCCTAATGCGCCGAAGATGAAAAACGCCACAAGTATGTACAGCGACTAATTAGTATTTGATATTTTCGCGTCGCGCCGTATTACCGCGTTTTTTGTCAGTGTTCTCTAACCTACCGATTTCTCGGTAAGCCAAGAGATTCTCCCGATTTTTTTACCGCTTTCTTGCAATTCGAAGTTAATATACCCTTTTCTTTTATATTTTACGATTCCTATGCTACTACTATTCGGGGGGGGGGGGGGGGGTGTACGCGTGACTCTCGTTACTTTAAATTGTCTTCTTCAGGTGGAATAATAGTTCCCTGGAGTTTAAAATAAAGTACTGGTACTAATTGAGATTTTACTTGGCAATGGTCGTCCGAGACAACTGTTTGTCGTTCACCTAGGGCAACGGATACCGGGAATGTGCTATAGGTAGGTACAGACCACGGAGGACAGAAGAAGAGGTACAGACTAATACGTATTTAGGCAAAAGTATGTTACAACTGTTGTGTTTCGGTTTGCAGGGCATTGTAGCCAGTGTAACAACAGGACATAATGAGACTTAACATCTTATGTCTCAGGATGACGAGCGCTGTGGAATGCCACACACTACTTTGTAACTCAAGGTGCTGGACGGTGTTTCAACTGTTTATGGGTGGTCGTATCGCTTACCACTAGGCGAACGACATGCTCGTCTCGTCATTCGATGCTAGTAAGAAATATACCGCCTCGATGGCGTATTGTATTGCGCACGCGGTACGACTATCGCCTTGGCATGTTATGCCTCTGTCTACCCCTGAAAACGTAAATGGCGTGCTGTTATTTTTATATGTATGCAAGAAATATACCGAACAAAAAAATCTATGCGAAAACACTAAAAAAAGTCACAGAAAATCAAAATTCATAATTTCGTATACTTGACATAATTTTTCCAGTTATTATAGTTTTAAAAGCTGCTCATTTGATTTTAATAAAAATTCTATGTGACCAATCGGGAAGTATATTCTTTGTAATGAAAGAAGATTTTTTCAAATCGGTAAATAAATGACGGGGTTCTGAGGTAACAACCAAAAATACAGACGAATTGAGTACCTGGAGGAGGTACTCAACTTGTTTTTTTGAAGTCGATAGAAAAGTAAATAATAATTTAGAATAAATAATATTAAGAATTTAAATAGTAATAAGAATTTCGAGGGTATGTGAAGTCTGCCAACCCGCACTACGCCAGCGTGGTAGACTAAGGCCTAAAACCCTCTCAGTAGTAGAGGAGGCCCGTGCTCAGCAGTGGGCAGTATATAATACAGGGCTGGTATTATTATTATTTCTCTTTATTTCTAATTTTTCTTTTTTTTTACATTTTTATACATAAAAAAAACATTTATACATATAAAAATATAAAAAAAGTGAATCACCCATCGATGGCGAGGCTCAAGACCCAAGCCACCGGTGGTCAGGGATTCAAAGTGAGGAATCTCCTCACAATGCGTGCCGTGTCCAGAAGTACTGCTTTCTGCATCTGGCTCTTGACCCAACGACCAATTGAGAGCCTCTGGAGGTGTTGGTCGAGACTCTTCGGTATCAACCCATGAGCAGAAACGACAATCGGAACAATAATTGTGGAGTCCACATCCCACATGTCAGTAATTTCATGTGCCAAATTTAAATATTTAGACATTTTGTCCTTTTCAGCCTTAACAAGGTTATCGTCATGTGGAATGGTGACGTCAACAAGTATTGCGCGGCGCGCCAATCGATCTACTATTACAATATCAGGCTTATTGGCAACAATAGTCCTGTCCGTGATAATAGATCGATCCCAGTACAGCGTTGCATGATCATTTTCGAGAACTGGTTGAGGCATATACTGGTAATATGGCACTTCAGGAGTCACAAGACCATACCGAAGAGCAACTTGCTGGTGTATGATCTTGGCTACTAGGTTATGTCTATGCAAGTACTCGCCGTTAGCAAGATACGAACAACCGGAAATCACATGCCTGATTGACTCACCAGGACGGTGGCATGCCCGACAGATGTCGACCGTACCGTCCTTCATGATGTATTTCCTATAATTGTTCGTCTTCATAACTTCGTCCATAATTGCAAAGACAAAACCCTCAGTTTCCCCAAAAAGGTTACCAAAACGTAGCCAAGATACGGATGCAAGCTGGTCCACATCAGGCCCGTGAAGGGCCCGATAGAACCGACCATGTAATTCTTTGCTCTTCCATATCTCTTCGCGTTCCTTAATGCCCATCGCCATAGGTTTTCGCCAGTTCTCATTTGCCAAGGAAAGCGGGGTAAATCCTTTATCCACCATGACTACAACCTTATGCATGCCCACTTCGCTGTGGAGGAAATAATCCCTGAGATTGCATATCTCGCGGTTATGCAAGTCCTTAGCATTAAGTAAGCCTCGGCCCCCGCATCTCCGCGGGATGTACAATCTCATCACTGACGATCGTGGGTGATGCATACGATGTGTAGTCAGTAGGGTCCGGACCTTTCGATCCAGGGCGTCCAATTCGGTCTGAGTCCATCTGAGTATGCCAAAAGAGTACATGAGTACAGGCATAACCCAACCGTTGAAAGCACGGATCTTGTTTCCACCTGACAAAAAACTGTTAAGTACTTTTGTCAGACGGCCGAAGAAACGTTCCCTCACCGATTGTTTTACGTCGGCACCCATAATACCCAGTGCCTCAGGCATACCCAGATATTTGTAGGTTTCCGTCTCAGAAAGGGATCTAAGTCTTACAGTCTCTGAGACTTGTAGGTCATCAGAGACCACAACCTCTCCTCGCTTCACATGGATAACCGCACATTTATCTACACCAAACTCCATGTTGATTGAGTTGCTAAATGTTTCAGTTATTTTTAACAACTCAATCAATTCCGATTGTTTTGATGCAAACAACTTGAGATCATCCATGTAAAGCAAGTGAGATATAGGCTCACTCCCTCTCCGTAGACGGTATCCTAACCCTGAATCCAACAACAGAGTACTGAGAGGATTCAGGGCCATACAGAACCACAACGGACTCAGACTATCACCCTGGAATATACCCCGCTTGATTCTAATTGGCTCATCACAATCAAGAGGACTCGTACTACCTGGATACCTAAGGCAAGTGGTCCATTGTCCCATACATGACCCAAGAAAGGTGCATAAATTTGTATCGATCTTATACAAATTCAACACCCTCATGAGCCAAGTATGGGGCACCGAATCATAGGCTTTCTTATAGTCAATCCAGGCAGCCGATAAATTCCTTCGATTGTGACGAGCCTGTTGGCAAATGGTCATGTCAATGAGAAGGAGCTCCTTCGTACCACGTGACCCAATTTTGTATCCTGTTTGGCCAGGAAAAAGAATATTATTGATAGCGAAATGATTTGCAATTTTTGATCTTAATATGGATGTTAGAACTTTATAAATGGTTGGAAGGCATGTTATGGGTCTATAGTTTTTCGGGTCCGTGGTACAGCCGGATTTAAAGAGCAAGTGAGTGACACCTGTCGTCATAAATGTTGGAAGCGATCCTCTATCTAGCGCATCCTGAAACTGTGCTGCCAAACGAGCATGCGAACTGGGAAACCATTTCAACCAGAAATTCTGCAGACCGTCCGAGCCAGGAGACTTCCAATTTTGTGTCGGACGGATCGCTGCCAGAACATCCTCTGGGCTAATTGAAATGGTTTCCATGGCCGGTATTGCCTCGCAAGCTCGTTCTACAACACCAAACCAAGGGGCTTCAGTATGGGGGATAGACGACGACCAGATATTCTTCCAATAATCACGCATATCGTGAGCATCAGGCAGCCGGCCATCCACCACACCTTGAGGAGAATCCTCCCAACATCTATAAACTCTCTTTTGATCGCTTTGAAAAGTACGATTCTGCTGGAATCGTTCCCATCGCCTCCTATAACGACGAATGCGGCTTGCCCACGCATAAACTTTTTGTTTAAAGAAGTCTATGCGTTCTGCGACCCAAAGCCTATAGTCCTGGGGACTAATATTGGTCCCAGAAAAGGCCTGGGTCACAAAACGCATAATCTTCGGTCTACAATTTCCTCCTTGAAAGGAAATGAGCTTGCCGATGAGAGTTCGGGCCCAGTTGATACGCTTCTCGATCCTATGTTGCCATGCAGGCATGGTCGCAACATCCCGAGTGATTCTATTTGTATTAGAAAATTTTACATTAGCCACCCGACATGCTGCGACGGCCGCGCAGTACAGGATCGAATGCGTATCAACAAGGTCCCGACTGGACTCCATGTATGTAACCAACATGGAGTCCAACGCTCCCATCAGTGCCAAATTTTTTTTATGCGTTGGCAAACGTGGCACCTTCGGTCTAAACGATGTAGAAGTCGATTTAAATTCCAAAATCGCACTCTCCAAAGCCCCTCTCAAACGCTGTTCGTCGTGGGGACTTACGATATTGTCCAAGCCATCCTCCCGCTCAACTTCAGCGGTAGGTGTGTTTGTTATGTCAGGCGCTCGCTGGGTTAGGACAGGCGAGATAGTGTCTTGGACAACACACAAGTCTGCACGCAGCCGCTCAAGTGCTTCATCATTCAACACGTTGCGTCGTTGGATGTACCGCACCTGATCCGACAATCGCTGAGATGACACATTGATCGTAGGTTGCAAAGCCTGAAACAGAGAGAGCATCTGAGCACGATACGCTGTGAGTTTGGTTCCTCCATTTGTTGCCCCAAAATAGGCCCGCATGACATTTTCATTAATTGCTTGAGTCCATCTCATGCGGCGCACTATTCCACCGGTAGCGGGGACCGAAGGCGAGGCACACGGCCCCACAGGTCCCAAGCCCACCACTGGAGGGGGTTGTCGTCCTCTTCGTCGCACTGGTCTTGGTGGCGGCGGGGACGACTGCAGCTCGTCACGTTGGCTCAACGCGTCGACTTCTGGCGACGCTTCGAAAACTTCCGAAGCCGACGCCCATGACGCGGAGCTCGACGAGCTGGATGATCTTGGTCGTGCGCATATTATGTTCTTTCTGGCTCTAATTGTCGTCATCCGTTAAAATGCAGCTATATGTTGAATACACAGATATTTCTTCACCACAATATTTTTTTGACGTTGTCATTTTGTTGTAAAATTTTCTTTTATAAATTTGATATATTATTTGCTTATTTGTTATTTCACTTCGATGAAAACATTTTGTATTATTGATTGTAAACTATTGTGCATAAAATAAATGATTATAAGTGGGTATATATCACAAATTATAAATATTTCAAAATTTTTTATATATTCAACAGATGACGCTATGTGTTGCCAGATTATTATTGTTATTATTATACTACTTATCAACTTTATTCTCCCGTGAGAACGGGGTAAATCCATTTAATGCGGGCTGTTGGGCCAAGCAAGAAAATGGGGTGAAATGAGTAATGATTAAGCTAAGGTAGACAGGAATTTTCTAGCAATTCTGCAAGTATTAAGAATTACTGCTTTTTGAAGGAGGATGTATGAGAGCTTATGCATGCCAAGAGATTGAAGACTACTATGCAGGGAGTGTGGTACGACGCCTGTGGAAGATAAAATTACAGGGACTGTTTTAATTGTATGCACTTTCCACTGTTTTTTAAGCTCTATGGATAAATCTATATATTTGGCAATTTTTTCAGTGTATGTAGATGCGAGATTGTGTGTGTTAGGTATAGCGATGTCTATTAGATATATAATACTTTTAGCCTTGTCGTAGAATAAGATATCCGGTCTATTGTAGTGTATCGTTTTATCAGTAATAATTGTTCGGTCCCAGTATATTTTATAATTAGGAGATTCTAATATTGATAAAGGTTTATATTTATAGTATGCAGTTTTGTTTGTGATAAGTGAGTGTTATTATTTAGAAAAGTAAATAGTTAAGACAGGTCTTAATTTTGGACTGCCTCGGTGGCGTAGTTGTATTACAGTACGACTGAAAAGCTGAGGTCTCGGGTTCGATCCCCGGGTCGGGCAAAGTGATATTGAGTTTTTCTATGCAGTATCAGCCCGGAGTCTGGAATTTGTGCCGGATATGGCGATAGGCTCGCCCCCTATCACATCATGGGACGGAATAACGGCGAAAAGTGGTTGCACTAGTTGCGCCTCTGCCTACCCCTTCGGGGATAACAGGCGTGAGTGTGTGTGTGTGTGTTAATTTTAATTTAATACAATATTTTTCTATTTGTTCGTAGGTTCAATCAATCTTATTGCAGTACCACTAGGTTGTGCACTTTCGGGTATAGTAACGTCGCCCATCGGGCGCCGTAGAGCCATGCAGATGGTGAATGTGCCCTTCTTCATAGCTTGGCTAATCTTCCATTTTTCGAATAGAACGGGTCACCTCTACGGAGCACTAGTTTTGAACGGGTTGGCCGGTGGACTGCTTGAAGCACCAGTAATGTATTTTTCAATGTATTTAGATTTTAACCGTTTAATTACATCAGCTGCAGTCCTCCCCCGCCACATCTCTTTCTTTCCTTTGGATACGCCTATGCAAGCGCTGTTTATAGAAACTCGTCTTTATGTCACAATATTATCTATTCAGTTAAATTATGGGACCTTGTTGATCGACTTTTAGTACAAGCTAGAGTTAGTATAAAATAAATTGATTATTGTCTAGTTATAATGAGTTTATGACAGAATGCTTAATATTCTTTCCGCCTGATCTCTCTCCGGTCATGTCGGATTGCCGTCTCACCGGACTATGAGAGTGAAGGAATAGCGAGTGCACCTGTGTATTGCGCACACACTTGTGCACTATAATATCTCCTGCGTACCTGGCTGATCTCCGTTGAGATTGGCCGCCGTGGCCGAAACTGGCTAGGAGGATTTTTTTTTTTTCAATATTCTTTCTTACATACACAGTATAGGTACACTACCACACGTTTTCTAATGATGGTCCCTACCGAAATATATATTAAAAACCATGTTTGTAAATTGTAGCCGTGTTTATGGCAGTTTTGGCTTAGAACATTTTATAACCAATTTTGGTTACTACAAACTTATGCTCCGTCCACGTGAATTTATTTCCGACATTAAAGACCCACTATAATATAAAGTGGGCGATAGCCTAGTTGGGAATGGAACGGTCTGCCGAGACAATGTCCGGACGTTCAAACCCAAGGCACACACCTCTGACTTTTCAAAGTTACGTGTGTTTTGTTTATCAATTATCGTTCGCTTTAACGGTGAAGGAAAACATCGTGAGGAAACCTGCATACCTAAGAAGCTCTTTATAAGAATTTCGAAGGTATGTGAAGTCTACCAACCCGCACTAGGACAGCGTGGTGGACTAAGGCCTGCACCCTCTGAGTAGTAGAGGACGCCCGTGCCCAGCAGTGGGACAGTATTTAATACAGGGTTGGTATTATGGTATTTATAATATAATATTGCCCCGTGATAAAACAAGCCTATGTCCTTAAACGGGCCTGAAACTATCTCCATAGCAAAATTCCTCTAAACGGGTTCAGTGGTTCAGCCGTGGATGCGTATGAGACAGATAGAGGTACTTACCTACGGCGCGGCGTAGATTCATATTGACCACATGTCTGTAACTGGCCATCATGCTTTGCAGTAACAGCGTTTAGAGTTAAACTCGTAACACAGCGATAAAACATTTTAAATTCTAAGTATAAAAACTAAAATAGATATTTAAATTTTTTATATAATACGACGATAAGTGAAGTAAAGCGTCGACTGAGTGGTGGCCAAGACAGGGCAAACTCAGAATTGGGCGTGGGGCTGCACGATAAGTTGACGACATTGTAAACATCGCATGTCCAACATGGATGCTACCGGCAAGTGGCTGGGATAGGCAGCATATAGAGTATTAGAGAGGCCTATAGCCAGCAGTAGGGGCCCATATGCTGTGTATTATGATAGTGATGTCCCTCTAATGGTTGACGCTCAGAACTGGAGCTACCTCTAGTTAGGGCTTTAAACCCCAGAGACTTTCTAGTAATGAATCAATGCTTTCTCTCACCTAGATAATATTTTAACTTTTATATTTTCTATTCTACAGGTATTGACGTATGTAGCGGAAATAACACAGCCTCATTTGCGTGGGACGCTCTCTGCCACTAGCACGATGTGTATTATTCTGGGAGTATTTACGCAGTTTCTTTTCGGGTTATATCTTTACTGGCGGACGGTGGCATTAGTCAATATTATTTTTACGGTATGTGTATAAAACATGGGGTAATAAGGAAATTAATATAGATAAAAAATAAAACATAAATTGACATTAAATAAACCTTAACTTTTAATATTTGGGTTCATGACTTATGTTTGATTTTATACAAGTTTTTATACCTAACCATTAATTATCTACACTAAAAATAAACAATTTTGCAAAAACAACTTCAAATTCGTTGAAAAATTAAGTAGAAATTTTTGTTTAAAATATTGAAATGAAAAATAGTAGGAATATCCCTCCATCTCTTTCTTATACGCGCATAATAACCTTGATTACAACCCGTGATTACGTCGTGTGACGTCACGCCAGTCTACGCGCGTTTCTTAAATCCATTTTTTTTTTCAGTTACTATTTACCAAAATAATGTTAATGTGTAGTGTGTACCTATAAAAGGAATTTAGAAAAGTTTCTCATCTAGGAACTCTATTTATTTCATCCCAAAGTTATAAGTTTATAATCTTTTCATCTATCAGTATAAGTTTTTATCCATATTTATAATACATTTACCGTCCTGTCGAATTTTTCAGATATCAGCTGTAATCGCATTGTTTTTTGTTCCGGAATCACCGCACTGGCTGGTATCTAAGAAGCGACACGACGACGCTAGAAAGGTGAGCTTGTGTTATTTTAATAAATAAATTATCTCGATATAATAATAATATTATATTATAGGATAAAATTAAGGCATATTATTATAGCTCATTATATATACATATACACACACGCCTTTTATCCCCGAAGGGCTAGACAGAGGCTCAACTAGTGCACCCACTTTTCGCCGTTATTCCGTCCCATGATGTGATAGGGGGCGAGCCTACCGCCATATCGGGCACAAATACCAGACTCCGAGCTGATACTGAATAGAAAAACTCAATATCACTTTGCCCGACCCGGGAATCGAACCCGAAACCTCAGTATTGCAGTCGTACCATAATACAACTACGCCACCGAGGCAGTCTCCGAAATTTATTATAAGTACTAAAAATTATTCTTTATGGTCGATTAGGTAAGAAAGTAATTACTTTCATGATTAACAATAAAAAATATGAATTTGGAAACAGGACGACAAAATATCAGAGACGCTTCATAGATTTGGCACATAGGCGCTGTCTTAGGTCGGCGCGGCCCTGCCTGTTTGAACGAACCGGTTATACCCAGGCTTGACCCGCGTCATGGAGTTACTATAATATACTGTACTGCATGACCCGCGTAAAAGATTTTGCGGGACAAAACTAACTCGTTATGTAGGTACTACTCCGGGATAATATTTTGTAGCTTCACATGTCCTTTAGTCCGTAGCAAATTTCTTCCGATTTTAAATCAATTATTCATTTTCATTTTATGAAGATCTCTTTAGACGTTTAAAGATTACCAGCCCGTTACCTACGGGTCAAAAGGGTCTTAATTGATTTGAAATTTTTACTTCGGTGGTATTTATAAGACGGCAACCTTGGGCTGAGGCTGCACCATCAATTAATCTGCTGGAGACTCAATCTTAGGAAGCTATTTTTTGTTATTTATTACCGCGTTTGGACTCATAAGTATTGTCTCAATCAGTAGGTGTTAGATAGATGATGGCCGAGGGCCCATGGTGGAGAAACTTTGAAATAAAACTTAAATAATATACTTAAATACCGTGGCACAAAGAACCTTGGAATAAAGTAAAAGTATTTTGTGGGCCCTTTTTAAATTTATTATACGTATTTCAGTAGGTACTTAAGAATAAAAAGTTTTGACCCAAGCGTCGTCGCGTTGGGGCGTCGAACCCCAGACCGGGGGGATAAAATGATTTGTTTAGTGTCCGGTAGCGTTGGATCAAAATATTACTGATTTCTTGTACCTAACAAAACTTAATAAAGTTAAAGAGCCAACAATAATATTCTATTTTTAACCCCCGACAAAAAAGAGGGGTGTTATAAGTTTAGGGTGTGTATCTGTATGTCTGTCTGTGGCATCGTAGCTCTCAAACTAATGGACCGATTTGGACGCAGTTTTTTTTGTTTAAAAGCTGTGACTGCGATGGTTCTTAGCTATAATTTATGAAGATCTGTTCAGGCGTTTGAGGATTATCAGCTCATTTTCAACTTAAAAAATCAGATTGACTTTAAATTTGGTGTACTTTGACATTCAATATATTTGTAAACATGAGCTGATGCTGCAGCATCAAGTAGTCTGCGAGATACCCAACTCCTTAGCAACTTATAGCAGATATAGTGTGTTTGGGCTCATAAGGATGGGCTCAACGAGTAGGTGATAGATAGTTTATTATCAAAGCCCCATGATGGAGAATAAAGTAATTTAAAAAGTTTGAAATAAAAATTAAATTAAAATTTAAATAACCCCCGACACAAAATATCTCTAAAAAGTAAAATAATAATAGTGTCTTTGTCGTTTAAGTACCTAGTAATACTTTGACCCACGCGTCCTCACGTCCTCACGATATTTTGTGTCGGGAGTTATTTAAATTTTAATTTAATTTTTATTATATTTTTTTGTTGTAATTTTCGATTCAGATGAATCTTTGAGGAAATAAATAGCAATAAAGAATATTTATTCTAGAGCCTGCAATGGTTGCGTGGCTGGACCAGTCCTCAAGCAGTAGAACAAGAATTGAAAGATATTCAATCTATATACCAGAGAGAAAAAGGTGAATAATATGAATATAACATTAGATTATATATAATATTGGACATAAGTCTCATCCTTAAGCCATTATATCCAATGGGACGTGCTGAGACTCTCAACTTGTAGAGAGACTGGGAATGGAGATTTTGGTACATTGGCATTATTTTTTTTGTGACGAATGAAACCGCTGCAGTTTCATCGGGAGTCACTGCTAACGATTTCCAAGCTGCCCCGGGCTTAATGTCTCTAACGGAATAGGGATGAAAAGTTGGAGAGAGAAGTATAGGAGAAGGAAGGAAGGTTCCCAGGATGGGGGGAGCGAAAAAGGGTGGGGAAATGTTCGCGAACCTGCTTAGGCCTAAATGTGATGCTACTACCAACAGGTGGGTGTCTCGGCCCGCAACAAAATATGTCTCTCCGTGCTTTGTCGTGCGTTTAGTGTAATCGCACAAGAATCTCACGGGGAGGACTACTGGCGTTACGTCCGTAGCAGGATTGTCTAAACATCCACAGTGCGGCGTTCGGGACCTACAGAATGTTGAACCCCACGGTTTCCAAGTACGATGGGCGTAGATTTAATCAACATACTTCGAATAGAATAATATTATGTTGTGCGATATGATTATTGAAATGTTTCATATTCAGGAGCTGACGACGAAGAGGAGCCCCTGAGGAATAAAATATCACATTACTTTAAGAGAAGTTTCCTGATACCGTTTTTCCTTATCTCCTACGCTTTCTTTGTGGGGCACTTCAGCGGAATGACAACTCTGCAAGTTCGTAGTAACTATTTTTGCTAGTATAATTATTCAAGCAGAACGTTTTTTCCAACTTTTTTAAAGTTTAAACCGACAAAGAAGCTTTTAATTTTTATATTTATCTTATATCTACCGACTATAAACTATTTACCTACCTTTCAGAAGAATCATTTACCAGTTAACCATGTTTTTTTTTAATGTAGGTAACTAATAAGAAACTTCTGGATCTACGCTAATAAAAATTATTATTATGAGTTGATATTCAATGATTGAATTAGGTTTTGTTCATTGTAGACGTATGCAGTATCCATATTTCAAAAGCTAGAAGCGCCTATAGACAAATATTATGCAACCCTGATCTTAGGCATAATGCAGATAGTTGGAACTGGCACATGTGTTCTGTTAGTACACTATACAGGAAAAAGACCACTGACATTCTTTTCGACGGCTGGAGCTGGCATATGTTGTATTCTTCTGGCTAGTTATGACTATTATATACGGAATGTAAGTATGCATTGATTCTTTAGTACTACACCACACAGGCTATTCGTAATATGTTCATTTGAAAATATTAATACATAAATACTGTGTAAATATTATACATAAGCATAAGTATGAATAAGTATATAAGTAATCATAAATCTCAATAATCGTGTTGAATTTAGGATAAATATTTTTACAATATGATTGTTTATTTAACAGAATGGTATTGCTTATGACTCAGGAATGCATACTGATGCCTTCACTAACAGTGTGGCAGCTGAAAATTCAACAGAAAATATTGTGGTAAGAGTGTATCTATATATGAGCATAGACAACAATACATTTCGACATATTAATTATTTAAATGGTTTTCAGAAAAATCCGTACTCTTGGATGCCAACAACATTGCTAATGCTTTTGGCTTTAATTTCACACACTGGTATACGTCTGTTACCTTGGATTCTTATTGGGGAGGTTAGTGTGTACTGCGTAGGCCTACAAATATAATGGATTAAAAACAGGTTCTTAAATATTAAGGTTAAATTATCTGTTTCATAAATAATCCAACTAAAAAATGGCTATTGATCAATAAAGTTACTTTTCTGTTCATAATTAATTTTCTTAAGCTTATAAAATATTCGTTCGGAACATAATTCAACTTAGTCTGTATTAGAGAATTTTCATAATGTGTACTGTTTATGGCTTTACACTTCATAACATTTTAATATAGATTTATATAGGCCAATGACATGATCCCTACAATTAATCTGAGGTAGGTAAGTAGTGATAAGTGTTTTCACTATGTAGTAGGTATTGTGTCAAGTGCGAAATGTACCCGTTGGTCTCCATTCTCTAATCGTCTTCCACTTTATATTCCGAGATAAAACCATGTTGTCTTTGCAGATATTTAACTCCAAAACAAGATCAGGAGGTGCTGGCTTAGCAAGCGCAGTTGGATATATTTTTGGATTTTTGACTAACAAATTATACATTAGCATGGTCGATACCCTATTTATTTGGGGAACTTATGGATTTTATGGTATTGTATGGTAAGAAATTATAAAATTACTTAGCAGTGGTACCTACGTATAGATAAATGAGAGCCGCTGCAAGTTTCACCCGCCTTTACCCATTTCAATGTCAGATTGACCTCTGAAGTGTAGGCGCATAACATCTTATATATCACATTGTAATTAATTTGCAATAACCATATTGTAGAGGATTTGGCTTTGATGGTCAGCCGCTGGCCTGACGTAAATATCCTTCGAAGGATCGAGTCTCAGTGACCCAAGGTCTCAAGTGCCCCTCAAGCTTTTAACCACTGCCAGCCTCATCTTACTTCTCACTAATGCGTACCTGAGTTTGTGTAGCTATTTGGAGATTAGATACGTGATGTTTGAATGCTCATTAGAAGAAAATGTAACCGTTGCACAGATTTGAATAAAATTCGTCACATATATTTACACACACACATACACTCACGCCTGTTATCCCCGAAGGGGTAGGCAGAGGAGCAACTAGTGCACCCACTTTTCGCCGTCATTCCCTCCCATGATGTGATAGGGGGCGAGCCTATCGCCATATCGGGCACAAATTCCAGACTCCGGGCTGATACTGAATAGAAAACTCAATATCACTTTGCCCGACCCGGGGATCGAACCCGAGAGCTCAGCTTTGCAGTCGTACTGTAATACAACTACGCCACCGAGGCAGACATATATTTACGTTTAGGCTTTTTAGTTCCGGCAAAGTAAGTACACAGTGAACTATTGAAGCACACCTGACAGGAAAGGTCTTTCACTAGGGAGCGAAACCACGAGCGAAATTATAGTAATATTATATCATTTTAACTATTCAGTTCATTCGACTGCCTCGGTGGGCTAGTGTATTACGGTACGACTGCAATGCTTGGGGTCTCCGGTTCGATCGCGGGACGGGCAAAGTGATATTGGATTTATCTATTCAGTATCAGCCCGGAGTCTGGATTGCGACCGATATGGCGATAGGCTCGCCGCCTATCGCATCATGGGACGGAATACGCACGGCGAAAAGTGGGTGCATTAGTTGCGCCTCTGCCTACCTCTTCGGGGATAAAAAGAGTGAGTGTATGTATGTGTGTGTGTTTCGATACCTATCTCATCTTTTTTTTCAGTTTCTCCGGCTGTATCCTCTTTTATATTATGATGCCAGAAACGGAAGGGAAGAAATTAAATGACATTGAAAATCATTTTGCGGGTTTTACAAAGTTGACCAACAATGTATATCGTTCTAAGGTTTGTAATAATATATTTTTAAAGAGCATTTATCTGACTAAATACGTCTATGGCGAGAATGCTAGCGCACCCTTCACTGATGGTAGTAAAATATACAGCAAAGTGGTGGCAACGTACCCTATAATGAATGCCAACTCGGCACCTGCTTTGAACACTTCCGCGCCCTTTTATTTCTGGCGCCTGATGACTCTCTGGTGACTACAGTTTATATTATATTTTTTATAAAATAAATATTGGTTATCTTAACAGAAAAGACCTCCCAACGAGACGACCAAGATGCAAAAAATTAAGGGAACAACGAATCCAGCCTATGAAGAGGATATAGTCAAGCCATAGAAGAGACTGAGAATGTCGACAACTATGAAGCCCTTCTTGGATTGGACATTAATTAAGCAACATATTTGTGATACGAAGTATAATAAAGACTTTTATGGAATACCAGATATTATCACTAATGTAAATTAAGAGATTCGTGCGTAAAACTTCCACTACACTTCTCAAGATGTTACCCGGAATTAACGATAGTGTGAAGAGTTATTTCATGTTTCCCCGTAAAACATCTCTCCGCAATGCGTGACTACTCGAGGTGACTCGAAGTTCGACGCGAAGCGCCCTACTATAGTCGGGACAATATAAGCTGGCCGGTATGACAATTTAAATTTTATGCGACGCGATAACTTTGTGAGATCGTGTACCCAAAAAATACAAAAATCAACTACATAATTGCAAATTCCAATTGTCAAGGACCCTAGGCCCTTTTCGCCCAGCTACGTCACTGAGTTTCTACTCAGTGGCTATAGTTTACTAAATTTAGTATTTGCTATAGCAAATATATATATTTTTTAAGTACCATTATTTATAATATTAGTATAGAAGGGAGCGAATTTCCGTAGTATTTGCATTATAAATTAAATTTAACACAGGCAAAAGACAGTTTCATAATTATCTAATCCATGTTATTGAAAACAAACTCTTATCTGTTGAACTTCTTAAAATTCTTTATTTATTAATTGTAATTGTTATAACTTAAATGTCTGCAGGAAAAAATAAAAATGCATTATTAATACACATTAGTTATGATATATTCTCACAACACAAAACATTTTTGCTCAACCAGCACTATTTATAACAATTATAGTGTATATTTTGCAAATATTTATTCACTAAAAGCTCCTATGAAGATATGAATTGATTAAAAATACTAAACACTCACAGAGAAATAAGCATACAAAGATATATTGTTTTAAACGCATACCTTGGTATTCTGTATAACCAATCATTATGTTGCAAAAATTACATCTTCATTCGCCACCAAGCAGTCAGAGATTGTGTAAATTATTCGCTTAGGATACTTAGATAATTATCAGTCTTGTAGCGTGGTTTAAGTACCTAACCTTAATATGCAGTTATTGAATTGAACATTTAATGATACATAAAAAGCTATGCCTACAAAAACAATATAATGCACAAGTTTATAAATGATAGGCTACTTACTTATATAGTTCATTTTGGGATTGTTTCTATTGTAGAATGTTCAATCAATGAATCTTGTAGACAACATAGAATATATTATTTTACTCAATATTAATTCACCGTGAGGTTATGTGCCGCAAATATTATTTTAAAAATGAATAACGATAAAAAAATGTTATAATGTACAGTTTACGTCGTATGCGAAAGATCCACGAAAGTCATACACACACATTATTTGGTATTACACAATTTTCAAGCTCTATTAAAAATTCGCATGGATAAAAACCACAAACATTTTAAAAATAACAACAATTATGATTTCACAATAAATCGGCAAGTTTTACAATAGTCAACACCAATATTGATTAAAATTTTTGTAAGAGAATATTTTAAACTCCGAGGACGGACACAAAATTCTACAGATTTTTTAAAAACACAGAACTTAAATAGGTGAAAAAATTGATTATAATTTTGTATAAAAAATTGGTAATCATTAAACTAATTACGAGACTTGGTACTGAGATAATTATAACTTATAATTAGGCCCCTCTTTAGTATGTACCAAAATCCACATGATGTATATAAAAATCAAATGTGACCAATTCAACTAGATAGAGATAGTTTCACATTTATTTCACCTAAATAGATAACTACCACATTTAGGTTATGATCATAAAGAGCCATTTATAATGAAAATGATCATAATTCTTATGTACAGCACATTGTAAGGTTCTACATCTTATCAATACATCACACATAAAAATAAAATTTCTCACAACTTCGCTGTGGGATTCCTGCATGGCCATAGTACTTATACTACTGATGTAAGTATTTTAATTTTCTATAGTACCATTACATACACTCAGATCACCTACATCTATACCAGTATCATCTCCATTCTCTTCTAACAGCTCCTGAAAATTATAACCAAGATTTATATATGTCACAGAATATCAAAGAATAAGAATTTACAAGCATACTGTAAGGATTGAGGAAAATCTAGTTATCATGGCGGAGCTCTGACACTACAATTATTTAATGTTTGCAATAGTTGTAACCTTGCTAGGAATTTAATGAGGCCAAATTTGGTAAAACTCACCAATGGCCAATACAAATTATAGACAGCAGAATATTATTAGTGAACTATAGTAGTGCCTCGGTGGCGCAGTTGTACTATGGTACGACTGCAAACGTCTCGGTTTTGGTCCCCAGGTCGGGCAAAGGGATATTGGATTTATTAAATCAGTATCAGCCCCGAGTCTGGAATTTGTGCCCGATATGGTTATAGGCTAGCCCCCCATCACATCATGGGACGGAATAGGCACGGCGAAAAGTGGGTGTACTAGTTGCGCCTCTGCCTTCCCCTTCCGGGATAAAAGGCGGGAGTATGCGTATGAACTATAGTAGTATGTTGATAAACCCCCATAAACGGTTATACTATTGTTTCGGCGCAGCATTCAATCTAGTAATATAAATGCGAAATATTGAAAAATTTTCGTTAGAATTAAATGCAGAAACAGCTTAGTAGAATTAAATGGGTAGACCATGTCCTGGGTTAATACAAAGATTACTTTTTATACTGGTAATTTACTACCATGAGAAAATACAGATTTTTTCAAAGATCTTTCGTAGTGGAAAGGATTTTCACACAGGCGAAACCGTGAGCATCGCCTAGTGTATAGCTAAATACAATCAATAATAAAGTGGACTTCAAGTGACTAACCTTGCAAACTTCTATAAAGCTATTGGCTTCATCTAGCTTGTCCTTAAATTGAGCATTCTCCTCGGTTAAGGAATCTATGCGTTTATGTAGCTCCTCATTGTCACTCAGTGCTTTTGATAATGCAACACTACAAAAGAAAATATAACTAAATAAAATATAGCGTAAACTACTACACTAGGCTGCAAGGCAACATTGCAGTCAACAACAAAATGTAAATAGGACTATAGTTTTTTGATACTTATGTGTATATTTATATAACCTGAGAATGGATATGTGCAAACTATTTTTGTTAATAGGTTTAAATGGTGTGGTGGGAGGGTGATTTAATGAGTAATGAGCAAAGATTAGTTAATCAGTTTTGAAAACAACAAACTAATGGCATTGTACAGTAGAAACCAGCTACAACAACAATGGTTATGTTAAAACCACCTAATGGTAAGCTTCTGTCTGTATTTTGTTTACAAACCAGTCCAAACGCAGAGTAATGTGTTAATTACTATATAAGAAAGTATGTATAGCTTATAAAAAACTATCAGATATAGCGTACAGGTAAGTAGCTACTTGAATGTTCTTATAACCTGTATTGACACCCAACTTAAAAGTTTTTTTATTTGGTTAACTTATTACAATCAAATCGCACGCCCAGATCAATACGGAATTATACGAAAAAACCAGTGAATCGTGTTGTTTGTTTTGTTTAAATCAACAAAACTTGCCGATTCACACGAAACAAAAAAATATGATTCACTGATTTTTTCGAGATAATTCAGTATTGATCTGGGCGTGCGAAATATTAAAGCCAACGTGATGTTTTGTTACCTTGAGGCAATTGCAGAGAATATTAATAGTTTGAAAACAGCATACTTTCCAGGAGGGGAGAGTAAATTAAATTGTTAACATTTTATTAAACCATTACTTCTAAGGTAAGCTAATTATGGGTATAGTGACAGAAACGTACATTACTTAGTTGAGTTTAGAGCAAAGCAATGATAAATAGTCTGCAAATCAGTATTTAGCATGACAAGCCAATACTGTGTATGCATGGAATAATTGGTGAATATGACTGTTCAACATTTTACAGATGAAGGTAAGATAAACAAAATCGAAGCAAACTCTGAGAGAGGAATCCGTTTGTTTGGGTGCATAACTGGTCTTGTATGCAAACGTTAGTGCAAGAAATTGCAAAGCTTAATATGTTAATGTAATATTACCGTCTTTTTTCAGCTACTACTTTCCAGAAGTTTTTGGATGGTGCTTCATTGCTTAATTCTTTATCCCAAATGTACCTGTCTAAATTGGCTTGTGTAGATTTTGACACAGACTTTTTTTCATTTTCAATGTCCCTGTAACAGGATATAAAATGAACAAAGAATGTCTAAAAGTATAAAAATAAAATTAGTTTGTTGGCCCATTAAATTTATTTTAAGAACCTAGTAATCTGGTCCAAATGATTTTTAGTGATCTCCTCAATACTGACATTGGGGGATCACTAAATAAGTATTTTTAACCCTCCATTCCAGAGTTTGGTCAATAAATGTGCTAGTAAATACATTTTATACAAGCTAGTTTATATATATCTTGAGTGGATAAATCAAATAATTTTACTGGCAATTATTATATTTTTATGACTGACATATCCCACAACATTCTCAAATTATCAGTGTGACCAAGTTTTATGAAACCTAAATTAACTATTTTACCTTGTTCCAATAAATACTCTAAAAACATCTCAACTACTTAGTTTAAAATACACGATATTAAATATAAAACCACCAACCACTCAATGGCATATTGGCATTACGGTACGATTGCAATACTGAGGTCTCAGATTTGATCCCAGGTCGGGCAACGTGACATTGGATTTTTCTATTCAGTATTCAGCCTGGAGTCTGGAATTTGTGCCCAATATGGCGATAGGCTCGCCCCCTATCATATCATGGGACGGAATATGCAAGGGCAAAAGTGGGCACATTAGTTGCGCCTCTGCCCACGCTTTCGGGGATAATAGGCATGAGTGTATACATATTGAAAACATAACCTTGTTAAGGCCCCAAAAGGGCAAAATGATAAGATACTACCATAAAAAATTCAGACCGAAAATGGGCCAAAATCAAAAGATATTCACATTTAAAGGTTACTCCCATACATTAAAAACAGTTTTATTAAATTTTACCACAGTGTAAGTGTAGTCTTATAACTCATGCTGCTAGAATTTGTTTCTCTTCAAAATAGAAATCGAATGGCATATTCAGTTATTTGAAATTACGACTTACAATTTTTAATACCCTATGTCTGACCTCTTGTATGGGAACGAACCACTGTGCGGCGGGTGGTTATTTTATTTATTACTAGACTTCTGCTCGCGGCTTCGCCCGCGTGAATGGGTTTTTCCTGGATAAAAGTCCCGCTTTATATTTCCCCGGGATAAATTATACAAAATATAAACCTTCCCCTTGAATCACTCTATCTATTAAAAAAAACTGCATCAAAACCCGTTGCGTAGTTTTAAAGATTTAAGCATACATAGGGACATAGGGACAGACAGCAGGAAGCGACTTTGTTTTATACTATGTATTGATTTAATAATGTTTTGTTTTTAGTGTTATATAGTAGTATAGTAGTAGAATATTCGAAGTAAAGTGAAAAATAATAATCTTATTCTTAAAATAGGTAAGGAACAATTAATCATAATTTATTTGTCCAGCAAAGAAAGCAATAGCAAATTCAATGCAACAGAAAAGCCTCTACAAATCAAAGGTTATATTAGCTCACAAATTCGGTATCCCGCGTGTAGATACTAGATAGACGTAAGATATTCTTATACATACATGTATAACAAAACATACCTTGAATAACGAAAGTCTTTCAAAAAGCCTTTGTCTATTCGACCACCAGGCAGAGTACCATCTTCAATATCTTGTAAAACACTAATAGTCTGTCTAAGCTCATTTTCAGCTATCTAAAAACATTTCCAGGAGGTATTATTATTAGATGTTATTCAGAAAATTACGAACTTAATATTTATAAAACCTACTTCGCTCATCATGATCAAGAGATATTAAATTTTCAGTACGAAATGTTCCGCTGCACTGCAGGCGGCTATATAATTACCAGATTGATATTATTAATTTTTACAGTTTGATTTTTTTTACTCTCGTTTAAAATCACATAGGAAGAACGGCAAACGGCAATTATTAGACATTTTATTTTGAATTTTGATTTTTTTTCATAATTTTCCCTTATAGGGAAGGCAAAGGGTTCAAGCCCATACAGCCTCGTCTTAAGTGATATTTCTGGTTGGCTTTCTTTTTTTTTCTACGTACTATGTCGAAGTACAGCAGTAAAATCTTACCAAGACTTTATCGAGGAGTTTTGGCGGAAACAAAAAAAAACATTTGATTAGAAAAGTTATTTCAGTTCACTTCATTTGTGCCCTTTAACAGAACTATATTGGATAATATGCAACATAACACTAAGTATCACCAAAATAAAGAATTAAAACAAGAGCATCTCGTGACACTTCCAATTTCCCGCCAAAAGTCCTATAGCTGCAAAGTATATGCAGTGTTGCTACATCACACAAAATGTTTTATCTTGAAATATTTTTTTTGCAATGGGTACATGTTTTGTCTAGAAACAAAACTCCAATATTTTCAAATCAAATTTTAAAATATGTAGGTTAGCGTAAACTAAATACAACAAATTGAAATTTAAGTTTATTCATAATGTATATATTTATTGTTTTCTTAATTTAATATTTACTTTTCATTCTTTACACAGCTTCAACCTTTTTCGGGCAACTTCTCCCGTGAGAATTTCGTCTTACACATGCGCCCGCATCGTAAAATTTCACTCTCTTTCGATCTAGTGAGAGTGGGAGCCGATGAAACATTCATAGGACCGGAGTCGTGCTTACCTCTACCAACAAAAGTAATGAAGGGAGTAATCAACACGAAGATAGTTACAGAAACAAACGTTAGATAGAGAGACATGAAAGGCTGCCGCCAATTTAAAATCTTACCAAGACGCTTGACAAAAAAAAAAACAAAGCTTACTCCAATTTTGAAAGGAGAACACAAGAACTATTATAGGAATCAGGGCTGGACACGGTACACTGAACAGGCACTTAAACATCACAGGTAAGACCGAAGACATCTCGTGCTCAAAATGTGGTGAAGAAGAGACCAGCATCGACTTTCTGTCAGAGTGCTCAATTTTCTCTGTCCCAATATCTCCCATATTGGGAACAGACAGGCTGAAATAGCATAACTGCAGGAGGCAAAGCTAGGAGACATTATTATGTTCAGCAGGCCAACAAGGTTTGTAAGATCAGATGAGATATACTGCAGGAGCATCAGGGAATCCAATGCTCTAGGGTGAATGCTGTCACGAATAGCCAAGGTAAGGCAAGCGATTCTGTATCCAACTGGGGGACGCAGGGGACCGAGACAGTCAAAGAAGTTTGTACTTTGAGTTAGAGTGCTAACAAAACATCTGTGAAAACTGCATTCAATACCATGCACTCGTTTTTGGTTGATCCGTGTACAAACATGCATTGTTTGTAAAGAGATAAACAAAAAATCTAAAAATAATTATTTTGGCTTCTGTTGTTCTAACAATAACCTTATACCAGCTTTTCTCTAATATCTGTAAAGTACAGATATTGGCCTGGTACAATTGTATTATACGTTTCTACGTATTTTCAAGATCATTACTGGTACACTATAATCATTACTTGTATGTCAAAAATCATTTCCACGCCATAGTTGTCATTTTTGTAAATAAAACTCAAATGCCTTTAAGAAATTGTGGTGCGAGCTCTATTACAACGAGTATTCATGGATTTACAGTGATAAAACGCGGTATAAACAAGTTACTTTTATGAGACAATCAATGTAAGGGAGTAGAATCTCGAATCCCAAGTCGATTGCGGAATTGTGTGGGGATAGGATTTTTTGCGGGGAAAACGTGGGAAATTTATACTTATGCCAAAAGTATAGAGAATTTACTTTTCGGATATTCTTTTGCTAGAATGAAACTATTAAGTCGACTATTAGGCATACATACGAGGCAGGACATACGAGCGCATCCATGGGTTGCATCGTATACCCCCCCCCCCCCCCGAGATGTTTTTGCATTAGGTTTTGTTATGTCATATTACTATTTTACCCGCAATTGGGGAATATAATTTCGATTTTTGGGGAATGGAGAAAATAGCCATTGGCAATCCTAGTTTTCAGTGTAGGTACCTCGTAATAAAGAATAATAAGGATAGTCTTTATAGGCATGGGTCGTACTTGCAAAATCGTGAACCAAGGCTTACCAGGGCTTAAAAATCAGGGTTCGAAATGCTTTCAAGTATTTTATTTCTGCATAGGAAATTAATCTGTGCCTTGATACAAATAAGGAACACAATCGCGTTCACAAATAAAAACTTCGAACACTTCGATTGTATAAATACTAAGTATTTTATTTTTATATAGGAAATTGATCCGTGTTTCAATACATATAAAGTTAATACAATCGCGTTTGTAAATAAAGTACTTATAGCACTTGGTTAGTCTTAAATCGATATACTTTCAAGTATTTTTTTACTGCATAGGATATTTACACATGTTTCGGCACGATAAGGAGCACAATCGCGTTAACAAATATAATACTTTTAACACTTCAATACTTGCATAGGAAATTGTTCACTGGCTTGTTGAAATAAGAACCATAATTGTGTTTGCGGACGATGATGCCTGAGTGCGGACGTAGCGCGGCGTAAAATACTTTCAAGTCTTGCAAGTGTTTCGGGTCGGCACCTGCCGGGCTATTATGTATCTCAGTTGACATCGAAAACTGATAAGCACCGGTGGAAGTGTACATCAATTAACTGTCAAATCACCGATTTCGTATTGGCTAACACCGGTGGACAACTCGCGGTGCTCATGAACATTGATGGTCACCGGTGACGTCACGGTGGATATCGATAGTGTGGATTGCTATGGAAAATTATAGCTATTGGTATTGTCTAAGCAAAGTTGACATCAAATTGATAGACACCGTATCTGTCAACATTTTTCTGAAAGCCACGATTCAATAGCAGTGTTTTTCACGATACAAAATGACAGCTACATTTTGTGCCGATTTGAAACGCCCCTCTCGAGCGTCCAGGGAACTAAATTTGACGTATAATGCATATGGCCGTCGTATTGTTTTGAGAGCTCTCTGTCTTGTCAGTGCAATATTACGGTGAAATGTGTTGTTTTTAAGTGTTATTTGTGTGTGGTTTATAGTAATCCACAATGAGAATTCGTGTGTGTTGTAAAACCCGTTACGAAACGGGTAGTGGAGTAACATTTCATAAGTACGTACATTTACATCATCTTTTAGCTATTTGTATTAAAGTTAGTTATTGTAAAGAGCAAACTATCATTTACAAGTAAATAATAACTCAATTTAAACGTATTTACACGATAATTTGTTTTCAAATAGCATATTTATAAAGTAAGTATATCTTGATAGGGTTGTCCAAGTTTCATATCGACAATGCATATCGATAAATTTTTGGTTTGGCTCTATTAGCATTTATACTATTATACTGTACCTTTAAACACATAAAATCATTAATTAAGATTGATAATAAAATAAGGTTATAAATGTATTATTCTATAAAGAATGTACTCTATCTACTCCAGAAGAGGAAATATCAATTTAAAATCATAAAAATGTCATTATAAATGTATTGTTACAGGTTTCCAACTGACTCAACTATACAAAAACTATGGCTGAAAAACATTTAATTTAGAAATTAGTTTCCGAATAAAAATAGTCATGTATGCTCTAAACATTTTATAGAAGATTGTTTTATTGGACATGTTTTACGAACCCAATTGAAAAAGGATAGTGTGCCCACAATATTTTCTGGTGGGTATAATAATTTATATTATTCTATTGAGCATTTTGTGCATATAGTATATTGTAAGACGTTTTGCAACGGTGATGTTATTATTGCAGATTTAGGTATTATTCCTGAAGAAAATAGAGAGTGAGAAGCTGATTTAATTAATAATGAATGCGGAGAAAACCAAGTTGATGGCATGAATTTAGAAACAATGTCAGGTAAAATGACATATTTTTTGCAAAAAACTCAGTACTAAATAAATAAGACTCACAGGTTTTCAGATTATTTTAAAGGTAGTTTAAGGTTTTTCATTTATACATAAAGTCAATGCACCTATTTACAAATATTACTAACTACAAGCTTAGTAACTATTTTTCACTGTAGTTCATTTTGTAACTAACAGGTTCATAATTGTTTTATAGCTAACATGTTATTAATTAACATGGTTTATAATTGTTACACATTATATTTTATTTACACCTTTAGCAAATAAAGTTTATTTGGTAACCCTTTTGAGGCAACAACAGCTTCAATTAGTTTATAATTATTTTGTTTTACTTGTAATCTTTTATTATTATTACTATTATTTCTCAACGAGTTTTTTTTCTTTATACTGTCTTATAGTTGACTTGCTTCGATTAATGTGAAACTGCATTCTTACATTTTGTTTTTTAACGAAATTCAAATTGAATATTTTTTTTTATATTCATAACAGGACCCAGCACAAGCTACTACAACAAGGAACTAAATGAAACCCAGAAAAGGGAGCGGTCTTACACCGAAATCTGTGAAAATATCAATCATGACACCGCTACGAAAATACTCCTAGATCATCTAAAAGGGTTATGCAAAGAATACAAAAAGCTTTACGAAGTTCTCAGACTCTTCTCAAAACTTTATCTCAACATGTGTAAAGATTGAAGATTAAAGTTTCTTCTTTGAAAACAGTAATAAATGAATTAGAGAAAAAGAAATTAGTTACTGATGATTGTGTATATTTGTTAAGTCAGTACAATGATTTTAAACCACAATTATTTAAAAGGATGGCAAGAAATTCAGAAAATAATGTTAGTCATGCTAAATATTCCCCAGAGTTAAGGGCTTTTGAAATTACTCTACATTTTTATTCGCCAAAGGCAATTAATTTAGCCTTGCCTCATCCTCGAATTATACGATCGTGGTACATTTCGGAAGATTCAAACCCAGGTTTCACTACTGAAAGTTTTAATACCTTGAGGTATAAAAGTGAGCAAGCTAGAGAGAAAGGCGAAAAATTAATTTGCGCTTTAATGATTGACGAAATGAGTTTGAAAAAAAGTTGTACTAGAAGTCGTGATGGAGTAACACGTGGGCATGTTGATTTAGGAATAGCTTCTGAAAATAATGATTTACCGTATTTTATGTACCATATTGTAAAGATGCCCTAGTTTTTATGATTGTGCCATTAAAATAAAATTGGAAGCTGCCAATTGCATACTTTCTAATTAAATGTAATATAAACTAATATATAGACATTCTTTTATATGCAGCAACAAAAAACTACTCCCTTAATATTATAGGTGTCAATATACCGAATTATTTGTCGCGTAATATAATTTGGGCACGTCAGTGACTTAATAAAATATAACATGATCTACCGTCACACTGTCTTTTTTTTCATCCCTTCCATAATATTTATGTGTACGTTCGTATGTCTATTTCTTACGGCTTCCCGTTCTAATTGTTGAACGAATTTGATGTGGTGGTAACTTCCAAACTGAAATAAGACAACTTTTTTCACGGTTATATGGTATGACAATAGCTTATGGAATAAGACATGACTACTTTTTATTCCGTGGTAACGTGGGTTAAACTGCTAATATTGCCACAATGAATAAGTAACTACAGATTTGTCTGAATCTTCACTACACTGTACATCCGATTGCCGTTATAATCATTGTTTCGATCAAATTTTTGAGTAATTTTTTCAATTGTTAATAATAAATTATTTTTTTCAATTTATACTCGACTGTTTCGTATGATTATCGATATATCAGCTGTTCCATGTTCCAACACTATCGTTAGTTCCATGGACACTCGCTACTCCTATCAGCGCCAATATGGCGAAAATCAAATAGGCACACTTTGGCGATTCGAATGTCCAGTCCAGCGTACTAGTATAATAGACGTCAGTGGTACTAGCTAACATGTAAAACGACAATCCACATCATCTTGAGGTGTACAGTTGTTGTCAATTATGTATTGTACTAGGTCTTTCCACAACCACAGTTCTACAGCAATCCTTTTCGAGAAGCCATGTGCTTCTCAATATCAAAGCCGCCTCAAATCCGTTCCTCCACTTCTTCAGCTCAAAAACTAAAAATTATAGAAATGCATGAATTTTTCGTACCTACATTATAAATGCCATTATGTTTATGGTATTAAGAAACAAGTATTGCGTTGTTTATAATTAAGAGACTTGGCACATTCCTACACAACAGATACAGCATACTCAAAATGAAAACAGCTAACAAAAGCAATACTCTCCATGAATGTTGAATAGAACCTTTAGTTTAGGTTAGTTGAGAATACTGCTGCAACCACACAGAATAAATAAATGGGTTGATGTTCGGTTTGGTACTCAAGAGGAATAGCTTATTTAGTGCAAAGACAAAAAATGGTTAAGCGCCCACGCCCTTAGCAGGCTGATACGGCATACGATATTATTACCTACAAGAATTAATTTTATTACATACTGAATATAATATTGATACTTACGTTGATTGATTTCCACTGTCTGCTACTGCATTAAGTTTAAAAGCGTCTGATTCCCAAGTTTGTATAATTACTAGTATATTGACTCGATTGGGGGTCAAATGGGCTTTGGGGTTTGTTTCTTCGTAAAAACATGTCACAGTATAATTATATCTAACCCAAAAGTACTTCCACATACGAGCACAAACAATTCTCATATTGTTACGATTTCCGCACCATATTCCACAATATTATTCTGAAGATTCAAACGCACCGTTCAATTCAATTCACATATTTTTAAGTTATGCCTCCATTGCTGTCAGGCAATGAAATTGACAATGTCAAACCGCTAAATAAAAAAGACCAATTCATCCATTACGGCTGTGCGTCTAATTGGTGTGTATAACTTAGCCGCGTAACGTCGATAAAAAAAGTAGAGATGTCATATGGTTCGTTGATAGGCACTCGTGTTGACCAAAGAGCATTATAATACTACGGAAATAGAGAACCCACTCATTCCTTTTTTATGCCAATCGTCAATTGTCAAATTACGGCACGTTAACAATACGAAACACTAGATGCCACTGGTGACGTTTTATCGCTAAAAAAATCCTGCAGGTGGCACTATAATATCGCACGCCTAGATCAATACTGAATTATCTCGAAGAAATCTGTGAATCGTGTTTTTTATGTAAATCGGCAAAATTTGCCGATTTACACAACACAAAAGACACGATTCACAGATTTTTCGAGATAATTCAGTAATGATCTGGGCGTGCGATGTATTGTGTAATGTTTTAGTTTGTAGTGATTGTTAATATACTGCAACATAAGGGTTCTAAAAGTACATATAAAGACGGTAAGCTTAATTCTCTAGAACATTGTTTCACAAATATTTCAATATCTGTCGTTGCAACGTAATGTTTTAGACCCTTATTTAACAGTACATAACAATCACCAATCACTTACTATTGATATCTGATAATAATTATAGGGTGGCTAATTAGTAAAACCTTAATAATCAGAATATGAATTTATTACAATAAGATTTAAGTACGTACTTAAAGTAAGAAGTATTTTACAACACTTATTACAATAACTACATCTAATATTATAAAATTACATTTTGAAATTTAAAATATTTTCGTGTCGACTATTAAAGATTAACAATTTGGTCTCATAATGTAATTATGCAGCTATAAATATTGTATCAACATAACATTGAATAGCTTGTTACTAGCTATGTATAATAATTTGTACTAATATTATCAAGAGGAAATATTTGTATTATTGTATGTGTGTAACGAATAAACTCAAAAACTACTGGACTGATTTTAACAGTTCTTTCACCAATACAAAGCTACGTTACATTACATTAGGTATCAGCGAGTAACATAAACTACTTTTTATTCCGGAAAAACTTGTTCAACCGGGCGGAGCCGCGAGCAATAATTAAAGAAAGTAATAAGTAATAATATAAATATGCAATTTCTCTCATAGATAATCGTGTTTAATTTTATTTTTTTGGCAGATTAACCTGCTTACATAAATATTACATTAAAATTTAAGCTAAAATTAAATCTGATTATTAATAACTAACACATTCCATCTACTTAAAACAAACCTATCTCGATAATTAATCTACAATTAATTATCAAGTGAGAACGTTAAAATAATTGCACTTTCTTTTGATCTATTAGATATATGTATGAACATTATTTAACACTGCAAAAAATTCGCTGAAACTAACGGTTTTGGAACACTTTTGTTATAATAAATCTAATTGTAATATACATTTTGAAGAGAAGCAAATTTTTCAGACTACTTTTATGATTCAGGATACCTCCAAATGGTGGGAATAAGAATAATAAATTCATATTTTACTCGTATTGCAACGAAACTATTATTTCATTTATCAGGGTGTTTCACTGTCACCGATTATCGCAAATGGATGAACGGTTTACAATAAAAATAGCATATTCCAAAAATATCTAATATCGGCATCTCAAATTCTGCATAATTATTTTAATCGTAATAATATGTAATAAATATAAGGTTGAATTTGTTAGAGCGTCACGCAAATACTGAATATATTCATCATTAATGCGTCGAGAGTTTAATAGTTGCCTATATTAAAACTAAATTACATACGTACAGTTTACGCCTTTTTCCCTTTTCAGGGGTAGGCCGAGGTGTATCACACCCACATTTCGCCATCAATATTAGATCCCACGTGATAGGGGGCGGATTTATTGCCATTTACAGGGCACATTTCCGGACTCCCGGACTGATACTGAGTAGAAAAACCCAATACCACTTTGTTAGACCTGGGAATCGAACCCGTGACCTCAGCACTGCAGTCGTTCCGAAATACAACTACGCCACCAAGGCAGCCACAAAAACAAAACAACTAACCATAGTAATTCAACTAAATTAATAGAAAAGAAGAACAACTCTTTGGAAAGTGGTTATTAGATACGACGTTATAATATAATATATGCAGTCATATAAAACATATTTAATAGATGTGTGAGTAGTTTGTGCATAAAAAAGAACTTAACTGCTATTAAATATTGCCTCACGGTGTATTCTATAAGAAACTACAAAAAACACAACAAATTGAGTACAGCTACCTACAATTATACATGCTTGCATAATATTACAAATTGAAAAAAAAACGAAGTATAGATGATTTTTTGAGGCCATAAAAATTATATTTGTCTTTATTGACTGAAAAAATCTTTAAAATGCTATATCCTCCTATTCAAATTATACTAATTGTCTATTGATATGAAAAACAATATTTTGCGTAGGTAAATCCAATTAATCCATGAAACAAACCACATGACCTTTAAGTTTTTGACTTAAAGAAAAATATATTTAGATCGATTTCACAGTCCCATTGTATCCACAGAAAAAAGAACTACAAAGATTAACAAAAAAACAAAAACACATTCTTATGTGCGCTGATTTATAATAATTTGATGTAAAAAATATTTAATGCATCTAACAATTAATTTAACAACAAATTATAAGACAGATTATAAATCATAATGTTAAGAACTGCTTTAAACAGGTCTATGAAGCTATGGATTAAACATAAAAAAGCACAATAGGCATGTGTTACTACTAGTCGTCAATCAAAGTGTATAAGAGAGTAGTTTGTAATCTAAAGTAAATATTCACAGAACAAAAGTAGTATTCGAACAATGATCGTATTAAAAGCTTAATAATTTCGGCGTTATATACATAATATTACCTTTTTAACAAATTGCATTGATGAAATAATTTAAATAGAGTTCGAATTCCAACAGACAATAAATACGAAATTAATTATATTAAAATCAAATCAAAAAGCTAAAGCGCAGGTAAGTTACACAAAAAAAGGCACTTGCAACATAAATTTAAAAAAGAATTACAGGGTATTAAATAAAAGGCAAACCAACTGAAAAACGGTAATAGCGAATCGGGTCGAAATCATCCATTTTAATTTTTTTTATGGAGTTATGTTGAAAGTCCTCTTTAGGTATCACTAAATTAAGTTATTGCAACGAAACTATTGGGTCAACAGTAATCGTACTTTTAAGACGAGTTTTTACTATAAGTACCTATATTAGAATAAGATATTCTGCTACAAGCCTAACATAATTTGGATGGTTAATTTTCATGATTACAGGTAGTGTCTTCAAAACACAGGTTATACAATAAATCTGTGATTTTAGATGTTATACTTCTTTAGTCGCATTATGAAAAAATGATAAAAGTGAAATTTCAAGATGCGCGCGCATCATGTAACACATTTAGACTAACAGTAACACAAAAGTGTGTAACGCGCATCATGTAACACATTTAGACTAACAGTAACACAAAAGGCTGTGCGCGCATCACTGTAATTTAGTTTCAATACTATTAACATACCCTACTTCAATAAAGGAGGTTCTTAATATCCTCACGTTAAGGAACTTTACCTTAGAGGATAGAGTAGGGCTTCTAGTGTGGCGGGTCTACTGTACTGTGCACCTGACACCCCCACACCCCTTCACCCCCCTGAAAAATCAAACCAAATTTGACCCTCCATGACCCCCCAACTCAAATTGATCCCCCCTTGCCAATAAACACATTTTTAACCCCCCTTGACCCTAACCTAATTTGACCCCGCAAACACATTTCAACCCCCTTGACCCCCCATATAAATAGACCCCCACACCCATTTTCGACCCTTGACCCCCCTAATATAACATAATTAATACTGAATACTATTATTAAATTATTTAATGATGCCAAAGAAGTATAACTTCTCACGCGCGTACATAACACCATTTTTTTCTCTTAGAGCCGTTTGGTTGCTTAAATAAATTTCCTCTTTTACGTAACATACAGATTTCACTGCGTAACTTCTTTATATTTTTTGGAATAAACCTGAGTGTTGTGAACTGCGTTTCATCTGAGTCTGCTCGTGAGACTACATGAGTGTTCTTTATTTTTTTCAGCCCCATCTGAAAAAATAAAAAAATTGTTATGAGAAAATAAGCCTAACAAATAAAATAAATTATCTGGACTTTACGTACAATATACAGTGCGACTGCTAATATGACGTATTCTCGTTAAGAACTTGTAGATTCGGTCAAAAGCAATCGATTTTGTTTCATGAAGCCCTATCGGGAATTCAATACATTTCAAGCAATTTAAGATTTATTGAATTTTAAGATATACCTACATATGCATATACACTGACGGACCCATAAACTGCATCAATGTTAAAGACGCCTTTGAAATAAACATTTTAACCTAGTATTCAAACTTTTTAGACAAATTTAAATTGAAACCTATAGTTTGGTTCGTTAACTTCATAACAGCATAGTATCAGGTTAAACTAACAAGTATGAAGTATTATTATCCATTATATCATATAAGTGTGTGTTTGTATAATGGAAAGGACCAATCATTTTTTTTTTAACAAAAACGATAAATGAACAAAATTTGGTTGTGGTTGGTTTGTTGAAAAATTCGTATTTAAATTAAAAAAAATGAAGCACAGGTTTTTTTTCTTTTAATAAGGTGTATTGCTTCCACGTGCATTAATTACAGCTTCTAATCGGTTCCGCATATATCTGATTAGGGTCATTAAACGCTCTTACGGGATATTGTTCCATTCTTGTGAAATCGCTGTTCTTAGTGCTGCTACTGTTGTGGGCACAGGATTTCTCACATATATACACTCACGCCTGTTATCCCCGAAGGAGTAGGCAGAGGCGCAACTAGTGCACTCACTTTTCGCCTTTATTCCGTCCCATGATGTGATAGGGGGCGAGCCTATCGCCATATTGGGCACAAATTCCAGACTCCGAGCTGATACTGAATAGAAAAACTCAATATCATTTTGCCCGACCCGGGGAACGAACCCGAGACCTCAGCTTTGCAGTCGTACTGTAATACAACTACGCTACCGAGGCAGCAGGATTTCTCGCATATACAGCTTTTTTTGTACTGTACCATTTTGTGGGCCGTTACAGCTGTAGTAATATGTTATGTGTAAATATCGGTCATTTTAAGACATAACGTAGTAACCCATAATATGTGACATAACATTAATGTCTCAGAGTGACGAGAGCAGTGTAATACCTCGCAGTGATTCGTAATTCAAAGTTTCGGTGGTTTATGTTGTTGTTTTATTTACCATCAGGCAACCAGCTTGGACATTTTGTCATTTATATGAATAAAAAGGATAATAAGTAATGAAATATTATACGTACTTACAATATTAGCGATCGGATGGTTAATCGAGTTTGAGGCATCCTCAGACACTGAGCAAGTGTTTCCACATTGTTCTGGAATGCAATTAAATTTTTATTTAGGGTGCATATTGCCTATGTCGTTTCTTATAGTTCAAGCTTACTCTATACCAAATATTTGTGAGTCTATGGAGAATAGAAACACGTACAAAAAATCGTATATTCAAATTAAAATCATTTATTCAATAATTAGGCCTCTAAGGGCACTTTTACACATAATTTTTACCAATATTTTTTAATAAACTAAAAGATTCTACCAGTACTTCGACGCCGCCGCAAGCACAGACGTTAAAGTGAGCTCAGATTATGGCTAACCAAGAGAAAAGGGATGCAACAAAGTGGTATCAAATGAGTATCATAGTATGTTAAAAATATACTCTTAGGACTATCCAAGAAAGTCGCACATATCAATCTGTCACAAATCACTTAAGCTAAATACAATTCATCTTATCTTTGCGTAGCGAGCAACCATTCAGATGGATTTTTGTCATTAAAACACTCGTACAGCATAGTAACCCTATAATAGTAATTTAACCTTTTTAATATAATAATAGGTAATCGCATGCATGTTTTTAGTTTTGTTGTATGCGTAATATCAAGATGCAATAATTTTCTGGCGATTATTGCTTCCAATAATTTGAATTGTTAATTAACTGCCTCGGTGGCGCAATTGTATTACGGTATAGCTGCGATGGTCTTGGGTTCGCTCTCCAGGTCGGGAAAAGTGATATTGAGTTTTAAATTAAGTATCAGCTCGGAGTCTGGAATTTTTGCCCGATATGGCGATAGGTTCGCCCCTATCATATCATGGGACGGAATACACTCAGCAAAAAGTGGGTACATTAGTTGCGCCTCTGCCTTCGGGGATAAAAGGCGTGAGAATGTGTGTGCGTCATAATTGTTTTCACCTAAAAACTTCCAAATCAATCACAAAATATTAACCTTACCTATCATAAGTACATAATAATATGGAAAATATGCTTACCTAAATCCAATGCTGGGACTTCGATTTTTGTAAGATGTCTATTGGGTAATATATACTTAGGCTCAAAGTGTCTGTAGGGTAATCGAACATTTTTTAAATATATTATTCTCCTTTTCAACACATTTTCACCAAGAACTTTTGCCCACTGCATATACCCGTCATTTTGATGACTTTCCCATCTAAAAGTAAGCGCACTGGGAAAGTGGTAAAGTGCACCTGGAAAACAAAATGATATACACTTATTATGTATCTCAAAAATAATATACTAAAACTTGCCATTGTATATTATCTAAGTACTATTACACTGAGTGTTGGAAACCGGCCTTCTCCTCTAAAAACATACATCACCCTATTTATCCCTAAAGCGATAGGCATGGTTGCAGAGGTGCAACCAGGACACTCACTTTAATACCGTGTGTGTTCCATCTTATGGTGTAATAGTAGGCGAGCATATGGCTACCTCGGGTACAAATTCCCGACTCTGAGCTGACAGTAGAAAAACTCAATATTACTTTGCCCGACCCGGGATTCGAACCCAGGATCTGAAAGCAGCGGTCGATAATGACATGCTATACAACTACACCAACAAGGCAATCCACTCCTCGACAAGCACAGTCACCTTTGTACACCACACTGAACTAGTGTGGATGGGCAGACTTAACATATACTCAGCGACAGATAACATGACAACGGAGATCAGCCAGGTACGCAGGAGATATTATAGTGCACAAGTGTGTGCGCAATACACAGGTGCACTCGCTATTGCTTCACTCTCATAGTCCGATGAGACGGCAATCCGACATAACCGGAGAGAGATCAGGCGCAGGACTAACGGCTTTACGTGCTTTCCGAGGTACAAGGGTATCACACCACCATATTCCTGACTCCGAGCTGCGACTGAGTAATTTTATAGGATGGAAAACCCAGTTACAGTTTTTTTGGCCAGACCCGGGATTCGAACCCAGGACCTCAGCGCGCAAATCGTACTCGTAACGCGTGCGCAATACAACTACGCTACCGAGGCAGTCAACCGACCAATACATAATAAAAACACATAAGAATACTAGACTTCAGCTCGCGGCTTCGCCCGCGGGAATGGGAGTTTTTCCAGGATAAAAGTCCCGCTTTATATTTCCCCGGGATAAATTATACATATAAAACTTCTTCTTGAATCACTCTATCTATAAAAAAAAACGCATCAAAATCCGTTGCGTAGTTTTAAAGATCTAAGCATACATAGGCACAGACAGCGGGAAGCGACTTTGTTTTATACTATGTAGTGATGAAAAATAACTATAGACCAATTACCATACTTTCCTGTATTAATAAAATTATAGAAAGATACTTAGTAAATTAAATTAATAAATATTTGATCAATAATAACATTATCCATGACCATCAGCATGGATTTCGAAGAATAAAAATATATCACAATTATTATGCAAATTTACAAATGAAGTTCATACACACTTGAATAAAAAAAAAGATGTGATTGCTTTATTCAATGATTTTAGTAAAGCCTGCGACGACACCCTAAGATACTCTATATATAAAAATCTCACGTGGTATATAAGGCCCTATCTTAGATTTATCGAAAACTATCACCTTAACTGCCAAACTACAGTAAAAATCAATAATAATAATATTAAAACTTACGAGAGACATATTACATTACTAGAAAAAATGGTTTCACTCACATATTCTTGGTCAGAATCCCTGACCAGTTTCGACCTATTATGTAGGTCATCTTCATAGGCGAGTGCTGAGAGGACGTCGCGTCGCGGAGGCCTCTTGATCACTGCCAAACGGATTCCAAAGATGTCGCAGCTGCTAGACATCATCATCAGAGAGAGTTAATAATGCTTATAGCAATTTCGTTCTCACTGAAGAAGGTACGGCTAATAATTGCACCAATTGAATATCTACTGTATAGTCACGACATGTGCAACATATTTAGTGAGGGTTTTGTATACCAATTTGCTGATGACACCTGTCTGGTTGTTGCTGACAAAATATTCTTATTGCCCAAAATGCTATGCAAATGAATTTTAAGCCCTCGCGTGCCGGGAGCGTGGATCCACGCTCAAAAAAAGTGTACAAACTCTGCTGGGAGCGTGGATCCACGCTCGGGCAGATTTCTGCAAAATGTATGAAAACTGAACATCTACAGGTTGTTTCTTTTTAGCTTATTTTTGGGTTTCCATTGTATGCAAATCTTAATAATATATTAGAATTGAAAAAAGTGGCCGCCATTTTAAATTTCTTTGTTTTAAGGCCAATCGACCTCAAAATCGATATCTGGGCAGGCCTTTAGGTACAAAAGACGGGTCCAATGTTAGAATTGAAAAAAGTGGCCGCCATTTTGAATTTCTTTGTTTTAAGGCCAATCGACCTCAAAATTGATATCTGGACAGGCCTGTAGGTACAAAAGACGGATCGAATGTTAGAATTGAAAAAAGTGGCCGCCATTTTGAACTTCTTTGTTTTAAGGCCAATCGACCCCAAAATCGATATCTAGGCAAGCCTTTAGGTACTGAAGGCGGATCCAATGTTAGAATTGAAAAAGTGGCCACTTTTTTCGTCTCAGATTTTGGGGTCGATTAGCTTTAAAACAAAGAAGTTCAAAATGGCGGCCACTTTTTTCAATTCTGACATTGGATCCGTTTTTTGTACCTACAGGCCTGCCCAGATATCGATTTTGAGGTCGATTGGCCTTAAAACAAAGATGTTCAAAATGGCGGCCACTTTTTTCAACTCTAACATTCGATCTGTCTTTTGTACCTACAGGCCTGCCCAGATATCGATTTTGAGGTCGATTGGCCTTAAAACAAAGAAATTCAAAATGGCGGCCACTTTTTTCAATTCTGTCATTAGATCCGTCTTTTGTACCTAAAGGCCTGCCCAGATATCGATTTTGAGGTCGATTGGCCTTAAAACAAAGAAATTCAAGATGGCGGCCATTTTTTCCCATTCTGACATTGGATCCATCTTTTGTGCCTAAAGGCCTGCCCAGATATCGATTTTGAGGTCGATGGGCTTTAAAACAAAGAAATTCAAAATGGCGCCCACTTTTTTCAATTCTAACATTCGATCCGTCTTTTGTACTTACAGGCCTGCCCAGATATCGATTTTGAGGTCGATTGGCCTTAAAACAAAGAAGTTCAAAATGGCGGCCACTTTTTTCAACTCTGTCATTAGATCCGTCTTTTGTACCTAAAGGCCTGCCCAGATATCGATTTTGAGGTCGATTGGCCTTAAAACAAAGAAATTCAAAATGGCGGCCACTTTTTTCAATTCTGTCATTAGATCCGTCTTTTGTACCTAAAGGCCTGCCCAGATATCGATTTTGAGGTCGATTGGCCTTAAAACAAAGAAATTCAAGATGGCGGCCATTTTTTTCCATTCTGACATTGGATCCATCTTTTGTGCCTAAAGGCCTGCCCAGATATCGATTTTGAGGTCGATGGGCCTTAAAACAAAGAAATTCAAAATGGCGCCCACTTTTTTCAATTCTAACATTCGATCCGTCTTTTGTACTTACAGGCCTGCCCAGATATCGATTTTGAGCTCGATTGGCCTTAAAACAAAGAAATTCAAAATGGCGGCCATTTTTCTCAATTCAAGCATTGGATCCGTCTTTTGTAACCAAAGATATACCCAGATTTCGATTTTGAGGTCAATCGGCCTCAAAACAAAGAAATTCAAAATGGCGGCCGTCTATGCCAAATCTTACAATGTTTCGGAATATTTTAGTGACCATTGATCCTCAATAAATAAGTAAATAAATAATTAAAAAAAAAGGTCTAAAAGAATTTTATGGTGTATAAATTAGAACATCCTTTACATTGAAAATCCGATTTTTTCAAATGTATGGGCGGCACGCATGCGTCTTTTACGCAAACCGAGCCCGGCATTCCAGGGGTTAATACTCTATGCAAGTGGGCACATGATGTGGCCTAACTATTAATTAGTAGTTTTAGACCGCGGCTCTGCCCGCGTTTCGATTTTCCAGGATAAAAGACGCGCTTTTTATTGTACCGGGATAAAATGCAGCCTATGTATTAATCCAGAACAATATCTACCCGTGTGCCAAATTTCATCGCAATCCGTTCAGCAGTTTTTGCGTGAAAGAGTAACATCCATACATCCATACATACTTACAAACTTTCGCCTTTATAATATTAGTAGAATTCAAAATTTATTCACATCCACTCACCACACCTTAAATCAGAAATTATGCCAACTATCCAGGCTCATACCCACCAATGCATCCACCATCAAAGTAATTAATACTTATAATTGTAAACTAAACTGGAGACCATACATTGAATATGTATGTAATAGATTAAGATCTATTGTAGCTAAACTATCCCTACTTAAACGAAAATTACTTTTTAGCACACTGAGAATGTTGTATAATGTGTTGGCTGACTCTGTCATAAGCTATGGTCTCAGTAGTTATAGTAGAACATACAAGACTTATATAGACGAGATTTATAGATTACAAGTAACACTTTTAAAAACAATTGTACCCTTAAATATTAAACGCAAGTGTAGTAAATGTAACTCTGAATAATTTAAATACTATAGAATTGTAGACATATAATAAAATAAAAATGTTTATAATATGTAGGCTATGATAACTTGCTTAAAACCTAGAACAAGAAATACCTCTAATTTGCGCAACCTATCGTATTTTTCCTAAATATACATTACCTCCATGTACTAAAAATTATGGAAAACGTACCGACGGATATATGTTACCATCACTTTTAAATGAGTTAAATAATGAAATACATGACAAACTGTTAATTAAACCGAATAAATGTAAAGTGATTCTTAAACCAATGTACCTACCTTTCGATGGGATCAAATGAGTAGCTCTAGTGTTATAAATTAGTTTGTGCGTGTAATTGTGTATTTATAAGCGAGTCAATTTGTAACCGCGATACAATATAAACCATCTTAGGTTTTCTTTCACTGATATTCCTTTGGTACCTACACTTTCGTTTTGTTTTATTTTCGATAACTTTTAGTGAATATTTGAAATAAGACTTACCGTCCACAGCACAGCGAAAATAACTTTCGCCATTTTACAAACACGCGTGCAATACGACATCCGTGTATCCATAAAACAATCAAATCGAAACCAAGTCCGAGCCAGGGGTCAAACTTTCCGGAGTATTATAATGCTCTTTGGGTCAAACAAAATTACAAGATCACACAATATACAAACGGCCACAAATCGCAAATAGAAATTGAAAACATGGCCACCGGATGACGGATCACGAAAATAAGGCTGTGTTACCACTTCACTTAAAATAATATTCCCCACGAAAAATATATAATTTAGTTACTAAGAAACATAACTTAAATTTTAAAATTCTGTAATTATATTTCAGTATATAATTTATGTAGAAAATAGTTTAATTAAATATAATCATGTATGTGTCACATGTCAAGTGGTATAAAATAATAAAATTACACACTTTTGTGCCATTCATAAAAATGTGGCAAACTTATTAAACATACTTCAAACATCGTGACATTTGACTTCATACATATCGTTCAGAAATTGGGTTCAGTTCAGTTTTAATATGATTTTTGTAGATTTCTAGACTTCGTTACAGTCTTTTTGGATCTAACTAGAAATCTAGCACCGCCCATCTTCTAATATATAAAACAAAATGAGAACGAACGAAGGAACGAGTGAACGAAGGTACGAAATCACAGAGTGACACCCCCCTGGTGTTGACTGTAGCTATAACATCATACGCAATACCAATGGATATAAAATTTCGGTTGACATCAAAGTTCGGTTGACATCAATGTTTCGTTGTTCACTCGAAACGTCAAAATTAGCCGATAGCCCCGCTGGTCGGCGTACTTGCAATTAAATACCTGGTGTAAAAATCTGGTTGCGTAAATACGCACCACCTCTAAGTCTTTATTCTATGGTAGGTACCCATGTCCCCATAGAATAAAGACTAGTCCTTATTCTGAGCATGTTCCATTATGCTCTATGCACTGACTTCTGCGTACTAGTATAATAGACGTCAGTGGCTCTATGATTTCAATGTCATTGCGGTCACCGCTGAGAGTACTGTTTTCTTTGCGCAATTTTAAATAATGTTTGTTGTAGCCGTAATGTGATTGGTAGTTACTTTAGATATAGGGTTTTTGACCAATGGCATAACAAATGTGAATTTGCTAAAGCAGGGAATTATAAGTGAGAACAATTTTTTGTCAGTTCGTTTTTCTGAACTTACCAAGTACCGGCGAGGGCACTTAAAATACTTAAATTTTGCAGCTGATAAACTAAAATAAAGGTAAATATTTCAATTTAGAACCTTGTAGGCAATTTAATTCGTTCTCTTTTTCAGACTAATGAAGCTATACTGGAACTAAGTTGGCGAGTTGCCTACTTGTTTCACTAAATTAACTAACTTAGCTAGGAACATTTATAACTAAGATTATATTACATTTCTTTTCATGAAATTTTTATTTTTACTTAAATCCCTTACAATCTATAAAAAACGCTAAGTTCTCGCAATTTCTATTCAATATGCCGGTATAATATCCTCATAATGTCCTTGTCGTTTAATATGTCCTCAATGTCAGGTTGAATTTCATAATGGGCCGAAAATTCGTCGTTGGTGGCAACTGGAAGATGAATGGTGACAAGAACCAGGTCACGGAGATCGTTGAAACTTTGAAAAAGGGACCTTTGGATCCTAATGTAGAGGTAAGTTGAATCGCTTGGACTCCAGAATCAAATTTCAATAATTCTGTTATTTATATTTTGTTTTATACTTCTATCAATGAGAATTTTAGTGCTTAGTTTCTAAGATTCTATGTGTTATTACATTTATTGTGTACTCAGGTAGTTGTTGGTGTGCCAGCCATTTACTTGTCCTACGTAAAAAGCATCATCCCTGACAGCATTGGTGTTGCTGCACAAAACTGCTGGAAGGTACCAAAAGGAGCCTTCACAGGTAACATTCTGTTTCATATAGTTAATTTTTTGCATAAATATTGTTTCATTTATACCTGCTTCTATAACAGTTTACATACTCTAAGCTCTAATAATTCAATAATAATAACATTTTATGTTCCTGGAATTATTGTTGCACTTTTTTCATGGAACACCTTTATACTGTCCAAGTTACACATTGTCGCTTAGCTAATAACACTGAGTTAGTTACTTTTAGAGTGTTTACCTGAGTTAAGAAGTTATGTCTTTCACAAAATGGGAAGGAAGAATTAACTGTTCATTATAAAATTTAAAGAGAGTATGATTGTAATTATAGGTATGTATATTCTATGTATTTATAATTAGCTGAGTAAGACAGTGCACAAGCAATTAATGCAAGAAAATATACTATATCCTTTTAAAAAACTTGAATTATGCTGTGTTGTTAACTAAGCATTAAAATGTTGCAAATTATATATGTATCTTTTTCCAAATAGTATAATATTGTCTACCAACTAGACAGCTTGCTCTATGGAGAAGTATGTGTTTAATATTAGCTAACCCGGCGAATGTCGTACTGCCTAACAGTTGGTACTTTACTTTTTTATTAATTTTTCAATACTTGTTTTGCTAGTACATTATGTAATTAATTATTATTTTTGAGTAATGTTACCATCGTATAAATAGTGACGAATAGCACCTTTAGAACGAAAACAACACAATAAAAATAAATATATTTTATAATGATAACTTAATTATCGTTTTTTTTTATTGTCGTTTTCGTTCTAAAGGTGCGAAATATTGACATTAATATTTATACGATACTAATCTCACTCAATTGTTTTGCTTGCCCTTATGATATGGTATTAAAGTTCAACTTGACTTTTAAGTATTTTTAGGAATCTTTTGTATGGAAATATAGAAAAGTGTTATTTTTAGACTTTCAGGATTTTTATAAAATTTTTCTCTCTGTAAGAACCATCATCGTACTTCAAGGAATAATATAAAAAAATAATAAGCAAAATTGGTTCAGCTGGTCTCGAAATTTGCACTTAGCAACACATTCAGCGATTCATTTTTATATTATAGACTTCCATTAAAAATATTTGTTACAGGTGAAATTTCTCCAGCTATGATCAAAGATGTTGGTGCTAATTGGGTGATTCTTGGCCATTCCGAGAGAAGAACAATCTTTGGTGAAAAGGATGATGTGGTTGCTGAGAAGGTAACAGAAAAATTGTAATAAGAGATGCATGTAAATTTTTTGAAATCATTAATTATAATTCATCAATGCATTGTAGGTTGCTCATGCTCTTGAACAAGGACTCAAAGTCATAGCCTGCATTGGAGAGACATTGGAAGAAAGGGAAGGTGGCAAGACTGAAGAGGTTGTCTTTAGACAGACTAAGGCCTTGGTACCAGCTATTGGCAACAACTGGGCAGATGTGGTCATTGCTTACGAGCCTGTATGGGCCATTGGCACTGGCAAAACTGCTTCTCCCCAACAGGTACATTAATATAAGTTATAAAAATAGAAAATTAATTTATACACTTGCAAAATTATACAATTTTAATACTGTTATTTACAATCACCATCTTATGCACTGAATCATGTCTTTAACATCCATAACATTATAAATACCAATCAATATTTATTGGTTTACAGAGCAATAGAGTACTTTATGAAGTTGTAAATTATCCGAGTTCCTTTTTTTATTGCATTGAATGACGAGACGAGCATCCCGTTCACCTGATGGTAAGCGATACGACTAACCATTAACAGTAGCAACACCATTTAGCACCTTGCGTTACAAAGTTCTGTGTGGCATTCCACTGCGCTCGTCATCCTGTGACATAAGATGTAAGTCTCATTATGTCCAGTAGTTACACTGGCTACGATGTCCTTCAAACCGAAACAACAGTGCATGCACACTGCTGCTTAACGGTAGAAATAGACATTGCGATGGTACCTACACAGACAGACTCTTACATATGTGAGACCTACCACCAGTGTATGCTGTGGTTTGCTATGTTCTACAGTTAATATTAAGATTAATTGATTATCAATAATCAGTGCAGATTACCAGAAAAGACATCCTACTAATATTATAAAGCCGAAAGTTTGTAAGTATGTATGGGTGTCTGGATGTATGGATGTTTGTTCCTCTTTCACGCAAAAACTACTGAACGGATTTCGATGAAATTAGGCACACGGGTAGATCATGTCTTGGATTAACGCATAGGCTACTTTTTATCCCGGGAAAATATAAACCGGCACTTTTATCCCGGAAAAACTTTTTAACACAGGCGGAGCCGCGGGCGAAAGCTGGTTGTTGATAAAATTGACACTAATTACAGGCGCAAGATGTCCACGCTTCTCTCCGCAACTGGTTATCCACAAATGTTTCTCCCGAGGTGGCAGAGTCGGTCCGTATCCAATATGGCGGCTCTGTGACCGCTGCCAATGCCAAGGAGCTGGCCGCGTGCCCCGACATCGACGGGTTCCTCGTCGGCGGCGCCAGTCTCAAGCCAGAGTTCGTCATCATTGTAAACGCTACTCAGTAAACGCATGTTTTATATCATTATAATATTGCTAGCGAATTATTTATATCATAATCATTGCTTTTAAACAGCGAAGTGTTTTATATGGTGTTTAATTATGGCTTTTAGCAATTGTATTTTATTGATTGATTGAATATAAATTTTGCTACACTTGGATATGAATGAATTGTAAACGAATTGGGCTTTTTGTAACAGAAATACACAATATGATAATTGAGTTTTTTTTTTGTTAATTTTGTGTTAATCTGGTGTGTATTCCGCTCAAAGTTGTTTAAAGAGCATTTTAATACATTGCAAATAAATTTGGTTTTGCTAAATACATATTATTTGGAATTATTATTCATGGGATACACACACACACTCACGCCTATTATCCCCGAAGGGGTAGGCAGAGGCGCAACTAGTGCACCCACTTTTCGCCGTTATTCCATCCCATGATGTGATAGGGGGCGAGCATATCGTCATATCGGGCACAAATTCCAGACTCCGGGCTGATACTGAATAGAAAAACTCAATATCACTTTGCCCGACCCGGGAATCGAACCCGAGACCTCAGCTTTGCAGTCGTACTGTAATACAACTACGCCACCGAGGCAGTAATCATGGGATAATACACAAATAAGTAAAAAATATTATTGTAGAGATAAAATGGAATATTGTCCGTCTTCTATATTCAGTCAGGCTATAATTAATTTTATGTATAATATTTATCTGACGATATAAAATCGGCCTTCGGTGTGTTTCTGAAGGTAAACAACAAAGAAATGGATTGCAATTTACGATGTAAATATTATGTTGTATTATCTGCTTTACGTGGTATAATGTGTTTCTTATCTCTTATTCTCAACGCAAACTGCAAAACTATATTATGTTGAAATAAAAACAGTAAAATAATAAAAAAGCTTTATTCGTAACCCTTATAATCTTTACATGAGGTTCATAAATTTCTGCCCACTTGTTGGCGATGCCCATTAGTAGACTACATTATTTCGGGACAAGTGCTTACAGAAACAGCGACCAGAGGTAATATACACATTATAATAAAACCTTCCCTGAAAATATACATTTGAATATTGAAAACCACATCCAAATCGGATCTGTAAGTTTTGAGAAACTCCCGGCCATACAAATTTACATACATACATACGGATCGAATACAGAACCTCCTTTTTTAAGTCGGTAAAAAAGAATCACATACCCTATTTCTTGGCATTTAATAACTTTCGGAAAGAATGCATTTTTATTACACTGAATGACCAGGCGAACAATCCACGCGACTGCTGGTAAGCGAGAAGATTGTCTATATACTCAGTAATAGTTTACTTGATTATTTTACTTTGGAACAATGGGAATCACCGTGATCCGCGAATACCCCAATGCACCATATAGCGCTTTTAGGTGAATTAATGTGGAAATATAGTGGGTACTACCGCAACGTCTATTTCTACCGCCAAGCACCAGTGTGCCTGCACTGTTGTGTTTCAGTTTGAAGGACATTGTAGCCAGTGTAACTACAGGACATAATGAGACTTAACATCTTATATCTCAGGATGACTAGCGCAGTGTAATGCCACACAGTACTTTGTAACTCAAGGTACGGAATGGTGTTGCTACTGTTTATGGGTGGTTGTATCGCTTACCATCAGGCGAACGGCATGCTCGTCTCGTCATTCAATGCCAAAAAAAAGACATCTCATTAAACTATCAATTTTTAGCCAAGCACCATAGACATTTTCAAAAATCTTTTGCAGTATTCTTGAATACACTGGGTCCCAAAAATGGTAATTTCTTTACTACAGGTTCTCCAATAGCGAATACATTTCTCACTGGCTCAAACCACGAAGCCAAAAACGATAGCAACAGTAGCCAGAATAGAGACATGCAAACGATGTGCAGCACGTACAAGCTGAAACAAATAATGTTGCAAATTTATTCGGCAATTTAAAAGGAGCAGCAGTGTTATTTCGAGAGTTTCGAAGACATTGAAACGTAGCTCTAAGGGCGGAATTAATAAACCAAGTAGACATAGGGCGGTATTAATAGTGAAACCTCAAGTGCCTGCCTCGGTGGCGTAGTTGTATTACAATACGACTGCAAAGCTGAGGTCTCGGGTTCGATCCCCGGGTCGGGCAAAGTGATATTGAGTTTTTCTATTCAGTATCAGCTCGGAGTCTGGAATTTGTGCCCGATATGTCGATAGGCTCGCTCCCCATCACATCATGGGACGGAATAATGGCGAAAAGTGGGTGCACTAGATGCGCCTCTGCCTACCCCTTCGGGGATAAAAGGCGTGAGTGTATATGTACCTCAAGTGGGAGTTACATCTCAAGTAGACATAATGTATTGAACTATTCATACATTATGTCTACTTGAGATGTAACTCAAACTTGACATTGCTTTATTAATACCGCCCATAATGTATTGAATTATGTCTACTTGAGATGTATCTCAAACTTGAGATTGGTTTATAACTTAATACCGCCTTAAGTGATCTAACTGCTTCCATTTGAGAAGCCAATAACGCATATGTACTTATTTAAACGCCGATCACAGGCGTAGCAGTATTAGCCATGAAGTTGCTAATACCCTAATATTTTAAGCAAGGAACTTATACAGGGTATGACGTATTCCCGTCAAGAGCATGTAGATGGGGTCAAAAGCAATCGATATGGTCCCATGAAGCCCTATCCGGAACCCAACAGGTATCGAGAAATTTAAGATTTATTGAATTTTAAGATAACTCACTTTAGTAGCAAATACTCGATGAGAGTGCATTGATTCTGAAGTGGGATCTTAGACTACAATAGCCATTGAGTAATTTAAATTTTCGCCAAGCCAATACAATTGTTGTAAGATGTAAGTTTTGAAATCTATACAAATATTATAAAGCTGAAGAGTTTGTTTGTTTGTTTGTTTGTTTGAACGCGCTAATCTCAGGAACTACTGGTTCGAATTGAAAAATTCTTTTTGCGTTGAATAGACCATTTAACGAGGAAGGCTTTAGGCTATATAACATCACGATGCAACTATTAGGAGCGAAGAAATAATGGAAAATGTGAAAAAAGCGGGGAAAATTATTCATCCTTGAGGGCTTCCATTGCGTGCGCTGCGAAAACGGTTCAAGATACCAAAAATATATGTATGAAAGAATTATTCCTCTTGAAATGATCTAAAAAAAATGTCCGCGACAGTATATGTCTATCTTTTAAGATTAACTCACTAGAACCGTTTTTATGGTAATCAAATTTGGTCGAAATTAATGCATTATTTGTTAAGAGTTGTGTTAAGACAACGTTCACATATTTCCGCACGGGCCGCGCCGGCCGCGGGGGGCGGTGCGGCGTGGAGGGCGCCGGAGAGGGGACGGCGCTAGCGGCAAGAGGAACGACACTTGCCTTTGGAATTTCATCGTCCTCGGTTCATTATTGTCATTTTTATAATTATTGCTGATGAGAATATACCAGCGTCTTAAGTAATACAGTCCACTTATTTTAATACCCGAAGGATCCTAACAGTTGTATCAACGTCATAATATTAATATTTATCCAAATAAATGTGTTGGATAGAGTGATTCAACGGGAAGGTTTTTATGTACTTTTAGCCCGGAAAAACTTATTAACGCGGGCGAAGCCGTGGGCAAAAGCTATCAACTATAAGCGGCTCCAAAAAAAAGAATATCTAACTCACAATGAAAGTACCAGCGTGAAAGCTATTCTATGAAAGTAATTCGCACCTTTAGAACGAAAACGACACAATTCAAAAAATAGAAAATTGAGTTGTCATTTTTAAATGACTAAAAACTAGTCCTTTATTTATAAAAATATAATAAAAAAGGGATCGATATAACAGTTTTGTCCTTTTCCTGCTTGAATATGGCTGTGTTTAAACAATTGTTGTATGGAATAGGTACTTCGTTTTTAGTAATTTTATGACGATAACCCAATTTTCTATTTTTTTGAATTGTGTCCTTTTCATCCTAAAGGTGTGGTATGTCTAACGTTGAGGCTCCGTTTTTTCAACTGTAGTTATCTTTTTGTCAGGGTGTTATTAAGCTGGACGCGCTCGCACCACCTGGAGCACTCGAACAGCGTCCAGGTTAATAACACCCTGACAAAAAGATAATTACAGTTGATAAAACCCGTTCTTAGTCTGAGTCCGCGATCAAAACTGCACCAGTCTCGAGTTCTCATTCATGAATATGTAATCATATTAAAATGTGACTAACAGGAAGCGACGGTTTATGTAAGTATTAATTACTTACAAGTTGTGATAAAATCTGTTGATGGCCATATTCTTTGGGTTCTCTTTTAGACAATAAACTCGACCGCCTTCGACGCAGTTTTTCATGTATTCGTCACGATCATCGTCGGCTATATCGGTATTGAATATTTTCTTTTCTTCCTCGTTCAGCTTTCCGTGAATGCTGTCGAAGTTTGGACTTGGGAAACACCATGGCCGCGTCGTGAAGTACTGGAGAACTTCTAGCCCTTGGCTAATTCTGTTTTGTATTCTTACCATACTATAAACATTAAAAGCGCAAATTAGGCTATGTAGAGTCTCATTTCAGAGCAACGTGCCGTATTTTATTTACTACAAGTACATTATTTGAATATATGCTTGAAAAGCATTTATATATCTTTATATTACATATTTATACGGTTAATCAATTATAATACTCACAATCGCTTTTGTCCCGTCAAAAACAGGATAAAATCGATGCAGTAAGCCGGTACCAGATGGTAGAAAATGCGGCGTAATTCGTGCAAAGCGTAATTAGTGGTTATGTCTCCGTTGGGGTACCAAAGCGGCCATGCCAATGGATATTTCCTCCCGTATTCTTTTGCCACATTCAAAATATCGCCCCATGTCGTTGGTTTCTGATGGCCTATGTTGACATTGTAAACAGGAATAGTCTCGGCCCTGGAAATTACAACACACTTTGTTGACGTCATGATTCGACATAGAACTGATAATTGCACTGCATAGTATAAAGTTTTAAACAATAGAATAGCATGTTATTGGTTACAATGGCATGAAAATACGAAAAAATAGTAGAGGATTAATAAAAACTCAGGCTTGGCTGGCTCTGGCTTATATCCGGACGACGTCAATCCACTGAAGAGGATTCAATTCCGGACAAATCACATTATAAAAATCTACATTGGTTGGTTAGTACCTATGTTATTCACGACTTAGAAAGCGAACCCAGAACCTCTCAGGTCACAGCCTGTTATCTAATCCTATCTATAAATAACATTTGTAATGTTTATATTTACTTTTCCGCTCTTGTTCCCTCGAGCATTCCAATGGCGATGATTGCGTTGATGGCTATATCTACCGGTATCACTTGTGCTATGAGTGAGCCGTCACACAACATTGTGCGGATCACACCTTTGCCCGCGCCCAGCATAACACCTACCGGCCCGTTGAGGCTATCCACCCATCCAGGCACGGGCTCCGTTAGCGAGGGACACACTGGAAACATGGATGCAGATAATATGGAAATTTATAAGTTAATGGTACCCAGTATGACTATAGCTTCACCTGCTATTACGTAGGTACATCACGCGAAGAAATAAGGTTAGTGAAAAGGGGGTGCAATAGTTACGCTTCTGTCTACTCTTGCAGGGATGGAAGACGAGAGTCTGTATTGTTTATGTGAGTATGAAATAAATAGCAAATAGTCACGAGTGCGAATGTTATACGTGGATATCCACCACAGCTACGGACTACCCACTGACACAATAGAAAAAATTGTATAGTTTGTATTTTTACTTTTTTTTTTGTTTGTGGTAATTTATTACTCATTTCATTTGTATTTACCGACTGGACATCCGTGCGACACTTGGGCTTCTCATTGAAAACCAGCGCTGCAGCTGTTTTGCAGCAGCATTAAGCTGAATGAGAAGCCCTTTGTTGGCACATTAATTGATTTTGTGAAAAATTTCTTTATTTTTAAAACTGCTTTTTGTGCCAATAATAAAACTCTTTCTTTCTTTCTTCTTTCTTTCTTTCTTTCTATGATATAGTTATTGTCTTGCTGTAGGTACCTTCTTTGTATGGGATGACGAATGACTAATCAGTACTTTAATGAGGTCTACATAATATTTGTATTATATATTATTATTATATTGTATATTTGTCTCATATATCGATGGGTCCTATGTATAACGGCCAAACTAACAATATGGCCATTTTAACTTTTTAGTTAATCATGTGAGCTAATAAAAATAAATAATTTCTGCATGGAAACACCATTTTTTATCACAGTATAAAGACCTAAGTAGCATAAATTTAAATGAACAAGGGCCAAAGGGATACTATGAGATTTATACGCGCGGAATTCCTGCGCGTTTATTTATGTTTTCGGGCCAATCAGCTGGTTAGACACTTATACGTCGAATGGAGCAACGATGTCGCTGAGCAGAGTGCATAATTTTGTAATTGTGTTATTACGTTCTTTGTTAGGTGAATAAGTGAAATGACGTCCAATTATAATGCTACTTTTAATATTAGTCGAAATTTTGTGAATTTGGAAATAGGTTATGAAAATTATGAATATGTGATCACGGAGCTTTCTACAGAGTTCTTAACTGAATTTAATATTTAATTAATTTGATGAGCGAACATTTAAAAATATTTACATTTCTTTTAAATGGCGTAGTACGCGTATAGTGGCCAATTGACACATGGACCTTTTTGGAGTGGTTTTTAGAGTAAAATAAATATAGGAGAAACTAACGTATAAGGGCCAGCGTGCAATTAAAAGAAAACTAAAGTATATTTAAAAAAACACTATGGTCTAATTAAATGAGGAGGATAGCTATTATAATAAGAATGCAAAGTTTCATAAACCTTTGTTTATCCATCTTAAAATTATACCATACTTAAACTTTGTGAGCCTGTCCTGTATACATAGGACCCATCGATATTATATGGAGCAAAAAGCTATTTTGTGGTATGCTAAATTCGCCGACGAGTTACAAAGTACCATATGAACACTTTTGACTCTAATACACTTAGATTATTTTATACGTTGGTATTCTAAGCGTACTAAGAAACGATTTGGGTTTGGTCATAATATAGAGGCGCGATCTGCCATGATGCGGTGGAGGACTGCGACACGCGCACGCGGCGCGTTTTGATAATAGGTCATTCGGGGCAACAGCACCCAGTGGGTAAAATTTCGCATGGTCAATATCTTGGAACCTATTAAGGGGGCTCAGACACTTTGTCGGCTAAACTAGGCGCGTGTCAGGGACGATGTCAGAGCCATTAAGCTGTTTTACCAAGCCTCACTTGTTGAGCGAAAAACGGCGATCAACGCGATTTTGTTGATTAGTTTTGAACTATTTTGTGCTGGGAAAAAGTTTACGGTGCATCAGTTTACAAAAGACCGTTGATTATGTTAAGTTTACATGATTATTATAGTATTTATTTTAGTTATTAATTCTGTTCTAAAAATAACTGCATCTCAACTGACGTGTGATTGTTTAAAATATTCCCTGTTAGGTAAGAGTACGGGATTAAAAGTACGCACGCTGTTATAACTTCATTACAATGAAAAGTAACATCAAAGGTTCCTAAAATTACAGTGATCATTAAATTACAAAAATAACTAAAGTTTATTATAAGTATAATTCTACAGTCTAATTAATTATGTTATTGGTGCCAACAATAGGAGTACGTTTAATGTTTATTTTTACAATATTTGTACTAAGAATAAAGGAAGTTAAAAAATATATTCCATGTGTACTTATAGAAGTTGTAATTATATGCCTGTAGTTTACCTGCGTGCAAAGCTTACCCAGTATGGGAACTATTAACCGCACCTCTGCGTAGTTTTACCCACACGATGGCTCAAGAGTACGAACTTCTCCCGCTGAACTTAAACATGTATTGCAAAAAACCGATGAAGTAATGTACAAAAACTCATTAAATAATGAAAGTAGAATAAATTTACTATAGTGTTAAAACGTTTATCAGGACCCTATATTTTTGAGTGTGTAGACGATAGAAAAAAAAGTGCGTACTTTTGAGCTGAATGACCCCAATAATATAGTGGATCAGACGCACCACTAATATATTCATTCTTTGAGTTTACTAGCCTACTAACGTAATTACCACATTCATTCGCCCAAACTGTAGAGACGCGATAACAAACCAAAACCATTCAATTTCATATTGCATAACTATTAATTATATTCTGTAGGGTGTTGTGAAATCTCAGAATAATTTACCAATGCTTGGACGAGCGATGACAATCGGCAAATCTTCGTACGCTTCTTCTACTACCCGCTCCGCTAGCCGCTTCGAGTAAGTGTAACAGTTTGGATGGGGACCAAGAAGCGACGGTGTCAGTAATGCAAGTTGTTTGTCATCCAGCCATTTTATGAGCTGCATCACTTGTTCAGGTTTTACTGGCGCTGCGTATATCTAGAACATATAATTTACAAAGTATTACCTATTATTAAATGTATTCAACAGATTGTTTCGTAATGTAACTGCACAGTGCAGAAGTAAGCTCCTTCGTTTGAAACATTTTATGAGCTGCATCACTTGCTCAGGGTTTGCTGGAACCGCGTAGGTATATCTACAGCATAGTATTTTCAAAGTGTTACCTATTATTAAATGAAATGTATTCAATAGGTTGTTTCGCAATGTAACTGCAGAAGTAAGCGCCTTCATTTGAAACATAGGTAATAATGTGTTTCTCAATGGTCATAATATTTAGGCTATTCCAAGTCACACTATTTACACATGCAAATTAAATAAAATTGCACACCTCAAATATTATTTAAAAACCTTCATAGGCAGCTTTTAGTAACACCTACGTTGACAATTGGCTTGATAGTCTTAATTCGGGATAAATGTCTCACAGGAACCGTCCATGTGTTTCAAGAGTAAATGGAGCATAACTTTCTCCTAGCAATATTATATTACAATTACACAAGTAGTTAGTAGTGGCTAGTACAATTTCCATTAAAATCGTTCTTTATAGATTGATGACAGGTTTAATTTAGTATTTTAAAAGCTCATTTTTATAAGTAATAGTGTCATCTTACCTTTTCTCCCAATACTTCATAATCGGGATAACAGAAAGCAGTAGACAGGTGGACAAAAATGGCCAAGTTTTTAAATTTCTTGGCTATATTCAACGTTCGAAGAGTTCCAGAAGTGTTCATGTTTACATTGTCTTTTAAAGGAGCTTCTAGCTTTAATGTAGCAGCAAAATGGAATACCACAGATATTTCGTTGCTTAATTTTTCCATGATTGATTCTGACAAGCCGAAGTCCTCAAATAACACATCACCTTGTAATACTTTAATTTTTTCTATAGCGTTTGGTCTTTCGTTTTTTATTCTGTCAAATAGCTAAAATTAGAAATCATGTGGATATCCATACTATAATCCATTAAATAACAAATATTATGTAGATATTAGAGATTACAAATTTGAAAAATATCGTTTCTACAACACAAGTAATGCATAGAGCTGAATTAAAGGTAAGAGCAATTGACCACCGTCTGCGATAAACATCTACATAGCTACAGAAATGCTGGATGCATTACCAACATTAAGAACGAGAAATTTGCATCTAGAAGAGGTCAAGGCATTTATTGGAATGAAATGAAAAAACAAGGTTCCTCATCCTACTTCGATTAAGGTTGACGCAACACACTTTTGCAACTATGTTGCAAAAAGGAATTCGATTAATTAATTTATTTTTTACTATGATGCAAAAATAAATTAATTTTTGCAACATAGTTGCAAAAATTAAAGGAATTCGATTAATTTTTACGACGTGCCTTAATTCTGTACAGGCAAATAAGTATATAAAAGCATGTGAATCAGTCATACCGGTAGGCGTTGCATGTCTTCGAGTCTTTCAGTAACTGATTTTCCTTTCTTAGGTCTCATGAGGATGTAGATATAGCCGATATCGGGCACGGAATACAGTAGCTTCTCAATAAGAACTTTACCCATAAAACCAGTACCACCTGTCACTAATACATTTCGATCTTTGTAAAATTTTCTCACCGAGCCGGTGGACGCCATTTCTGTAAAGACAAATCAAAGTTATTAATTGAGGTAAAAAGCCATTAGAGATATTATTAACTAGTAGTGCTCGCGGCTCCGCCCGCGTGAAAAATATTTTTCCGGGATAAAAAGCCTATAGCATTCAGGAGTTATTTAGCTTCCTATTAGTGAAAGAATTTTCAAAATCGGTTCAGTAGTTCCTGAGATTAGCGCGTTCAAACAAACAAACTCTTCAGCTTTATAATATTACTAACTTTTGCCCACGGCTTCGCCCGCGTTAATAAGTTTTTCCGGGCTAAAAGTACATAAAAACCTTCCCGTTGAATCACTCTATGCAACATATTTATTTGGATAAAGATTAATATTATGACGTTGATACAACTTTTAACAAATAATGCATTAATTTTGACCAAATTTGATTACCATAAAACGGTTCTAGTGAGTTAATCTTAAAAGATAGACATATACTGTCGCAGACATTTTTTTAGATCATTTCAAGAGAAATAATTCTTTCATACATATCGATACCTCCTACGTAAGTTGTTGTATCCCCAAAAGCGCAATTTTACAGTAGAGCATTTTAAAGATTCAAATTGGCCTAAACACTGCATTTATCATTGTAGCTGTATGAAATTTGGTATATGTATTTAATTAATAGTATTCTTAACTGTGGTGAAAGATAATTTCAAAAATATGTGTATTTTCTGAGATATCGTTCATACAACATTTTACTGCGGAGTACAGGCTGCGCCAGTTGTAGTATCTCATACTTACAACGTTATACAGCGGAGTTTAGGTGTCATTAATTGTTGTATATGATAATTACAATAGTATACACTGAAAAATATTAGTCTCAATCCACTGTATGTGGTAATAACAATAGACATCGGTTTAAAAATTATGTGTGTATTATTATATTTAAACAAACTGTAGGTTAAGAAATAAGAAAGAAATATTATAAAGGATAAATTTCTTTATTTTTTTAAAAGGAACAACCAATACCAGATATTCAACATGTTTGAAAAAATAAAATAATTAACATTTACGTATACTTATAAAAACAGATAATATCTTCCAGTATTAGCTTAAAAAAAACTAATATTATTTCTATGAGAATCAATAATCAATACGAAAATACATGATTAAAAAAAAAATTAAAAAAAAACGACTAATTTATGTATTATCCCGGATCAGAAAATTCAACATCGTTATGAAAGCCAAGAAAAAGAGATACCTAAACTCCTGAAAAAGTCGTTATATGTGGCTGGATTAATTCCACTGTGACAGAGGCTAATTATGTCATCATAATATTTTGCCTTTGTTAAGGGGAGATGGTTGGCATAGAGAGGGCATAGGTCAGCTCCATACTATTTCTTTGGCATCTTCGGGTATTGTTATTAATGGCAATCGTTACAGCATTATTGTATGCCAAAACGTACCGATTTTCAATTATAAAAGGATCTTCTGCACATACCAGGACTTCTTATGTTTTATTCCATTAAACCACGTATATCTTGAAAGATTACACTCAATCAAAAGCTCTTTATAGTTAAAAATATCCCTTCCTAGCTGATTTTAGCCACGACGGCCAATCTCAACGGAGATCAGGCAGGCACGCAGGAGATATTATAGTGCACAAGTGTGTGTGCGATACACAGGTGCACTCGCTATTCCTTCACTCGCATAGTCAATAAGATGGCAATCCAACATGACCAGGGAGAGATCAGGCGTAGGACCAACGATTTACGTGCTTTCCGAGGCACGGGGTATCACACCACCAACTTCCTGACTGTGAACTGTGAGTTGTGACTGCGTATAGTAATTTTTAAGATGGAAAACCTAGTCCGTCTAAACATAATTTGTTCGACATTTTCCTTGTATAACGTAACTTAACAGCAACATGGCTTGACCATCTTTCTACTTGCTTGAATTTTACCTTTTCTTGACATACCTATATTCTCTTCCTAAATTACGTAAACATGTTCTCTTACTATTTACTATTTATTCATTAATGTATTTTTCTTACATTACCTTTATCTGTCCTTGATTGACGACGGCGGTTAGTTGTGCTGGGACTATTATTAGAAATATCCGACAGTGGACTATTGTTTATTGTTGTATATGAAGAACAGCTAGAAAGAGGCGCTGGTGAGGGTTGAGGTGCAATGTCAAATGCTGATAAACTTTCCTTTTGTATATAATAGGGGCAGAAATCGTTATCACAGTCGTAGTCCGAGTGATTGATATTACAAAAAGGGGAAGGGTCTCAAGATTTGACTACTCTGTAGTAGAATTTATTGATAGTTTGAGGTTATTGAAAAAGATATATCCATCTATTATATTGATAGCTCATTAATTTTCGATTTATTGAAACTTATTGGTAATGGACTAATTCCTGGAAATCCTTTTTTGTCGAATGCTTACATAGTACCTATAAGGAAGAAATCCACCAAATTTCACTCTCACTCTTCGTCTCAAGGCCCAGTTGTTTAGGTTCTGCGTTCATAGATCAGTCATAAAGTTAGCTAGTCAGGAAACAGCATTTTATATATTACTTATAAGACTCAATTTCAGAAAAGATTTTTGACATACAACAATGAATTTGAGTAAAAATAAAAGTAATAGCAACGTAAACTGTTGTATTCATAACATACAACAATATTTTTCTTTGTATGTAAACGTAAAATGTTGTATGTATTACATACAATGTTTTTAATTAATGCTCAACGACGTATACTGCTGTAAGTAATCTATACAACATTTTAGGTTGGTATCACCACCAAAAAGTAACATTAACCTCATAAATCTCAATAAAATATTACAAAATGAAACATACAAGTAATATTTCACAGGCTTGAATCCTGAAAACTATTTAGTTCTATTTCGCTTAATGAAACATTATTATTTTGAATGGGTGTCTCGGAACTGCTACTTTGTTGTCTCCTATTATTGACCAAATCACATAGTCTACGCCCAGTTCTTATTATACTTGTATGTTTCATTGTTATATCGATACCTCCCACGTAAGTTGTTGTATCCCCAAAATCACAATTTTACAGTAGAGCATTTTAAAGATTCAAATAGGCCTAAAAAGTTCATTTATCATTTTATCTTTCTGAAATTTGGTATACGTATGTGAGTTATAGTATTCTTGACTATGTTGAAAGATAATTTAAAAAAATGTGTATATTTTCTGAGATATCGTTCTTACAACATTTTACTGCGGAGTACAGACTACGCCAGATGTTGTATCTCATAATTACAACATTATACCGCGGACTTTAGGTGTCTACAATTGTTGTATGTAATAGTTACAACAATATACACTGAAAAACATAAGTCTCTTTCCACCGTATGTGGCAATAATAATATACATCGGTTAAACATTATGGGTGTATAATTATATGTGAACAAATTGTAGGTTAAAAAATAAGAAAGAAATATTATAAAGGATAATTTTTGTGATATTTTGATAGAAATAACACATACTAGATATTAAACTTCTTTGAAAAAATTAAATACTGTACCTTTAGGTATACATTACATACATTTAGGTAACAGGTAATGTCTTCCATTGCTAGGTAATAACAAAAAATGAAAATAAAACACTCATAGTAAAGATTACTTAGAAACATAATAAAAAAGAAAACATAACTCAATCTCCATGATATTTTAAAAACATCACAAATTCTTATTAAAATAGAAAAAAAAATCAACACTATGGAATTATCAAAAAAATATAAGTTACTTATTTCTAAGAGATCAACTTAAAATCAAGATAACAACAAATTAGGTAACCTTTGTAATTATTATTGTCATTGTCACTGTACATGATTTTATTCGAAGTTAAAAATAATCACACTCACACATACTGACGCCTTTTATCCCCGAAGGGGTAGGCAGAAAAGAGAAAAGACTAATTTATGTACTCTCATAAAAATCACCATCATGAGAGCCAGCAAGAAAAGATAGACACTTGAAAAAATCTTGATTTATAGCTAGAATGATTCCGCTGTGACAGAGACTCAATAAGTCATGTTTTTGCCTTTGTTAATTGGAGTTGGTTGGAATAGAGACGTCATAGCTCAGCCATACATTGTATTAGTGCATACACTAATGCAATCGTCATAGCATTAGTGTATGCGAAATCGTACCGATATTAAATTGTAAAAGGGTCTTCTCCACATACCTGCACTTCTTTTGTTTTGTTACATTTAAAGACGTCTCCACTTATATTTTTTGACCAATTACGCCCATTCAAAAGCTTTTTATAGTGTAAAGAAAATGATATGCTTCATTTCTATGGCGTTTTATAGTTTTATATCCTGTTTATCCCATCTAACCAAGCTAAACCATTCCAAAGGCGTATAATAAGTTTATTTTTAGATGAAGGTTCTATTAAAGCATGGGCGCTGTCACGCTCTGTTTGGGTATGGCCTTCTTCGAGAAAGGTGTGTAATGTTGTAATGTAGTAATGTTAAGTGTATGAACATTATACACATAAAACTAAAACACTATGCGATTGTGGTTCTGACCAGCACAATTATCAACAAGATTTGCAGTATCAGAATCTATTGCTAGTCCGAAGTTATTGTCAAAGACGTATCCGTCTATTATATTATTTGCTAACTCATTCATTTCCGATTAATTACTTAATACTGGTGGTAGGTCTCTCATATGTAAGAGTTCATCTGGGTGGGTACCACTGCGATGTCTATTTCTATCGCCAAGCAGCATTGTAGCCAGTGTAACTACTGAACATAATAAGACTTAACATCTTATGTCTCAGGATGACGGGCGCAGTGGAATGTCACATTGTTTTGTAACTCAAGGTGCTGTATGGTGTTACTACTGTTCATAGGCGGTCGTATCGTTTGCCATCAGGAAAATGGCATGCTAGTCTCGTCATTCAATGCCATAAAAAAAATTAAACTTATTGGTAATGGAGATTCTGAAACAGTAATTTTAATCGAATGCTTAAGGGGTATAAGGACAAATCCACCAAATCACGTATCCCGGACCAGCCGTTTAGGCTCTGCGTTCATAGATCGCTCACTAAGTCAGTCAGTCAGAAGAAATCATTTTATGTATTACTTTTAAGACCCAATTTTAGATTCGATTTTTAACATACAACATTGAATTTGAGTAAAAAAAAATTAATAGCAACGTATAATATAGAATTTTACTATACAACAAAGTTTAGAATAACCACTCCCGAAGTAAAGTGTTGTATTTATCACATACTACAATATTTTAATTTGAATGTAAACGTAAAATATTGTATGCATTACTTACAATATTTTTAATGAATGCTCAACGACGTATAATATTGTAACTAATCTGTACAACATTTTAGATTGGCATCACCACCAAAAAGTAGCATTAGCCTGTTAAATCTCAATAAAATATTACAAAATGAAACATATCTGTGATATTTCGGAGGCTGGAATCACGAAAACTGTTTAGTTCTATTTCATGCATTGAAACATTATTATTTTGAATGGGTGTCTTGAAGTTTCTATTTTGTGTACTCGCATTATTGGCCAAATCAAATAGTCTACGCCCTCTTCTTAAAGTTTACGTTTCATTGTTATAATATATTTTAAGTAATTCAAATACGTGAGTAAATTTTGAGAGAACTTAAGCGCTTCCTTCCTTCCGCGTGCAGCCGGTTGAAAGTCCGGCGTGGTCTGTTGTATGTGACCAATACGATACGCGATCGCGTGATTCTTCGCGTCCCACACCCCACGTAAACCATTGCAATGGTCGATACACCATTGTAGTCCGTTCTCGTTCAAAAGTTACAACAATATACGTCTGGAAAATCCTTGAAAAAATCGTGTATTTGTTATTTTTTCACTTTGAATGCATGAAATAATGCATATTAGGATAGTTTTCGGTAAAAACGCTAAACGGCATTTTTGTGGCATACAACAACTTACGTGGGAGGTATCGATATATTTGCAGCAATTTAATGACATGAGTTAATTTTGAGAGAACTTAATCGCTTCCTTTTGCGTGCGGCCGGTTGTAAGTCCGGCGTAGTCTGTTGTATGTGACCAATACGACACGCGAGTGCGTGATTCTTCCCACCCCACACCCCACGTAAACCATTGCAAAGGTCTATACACTATTGTAGTCCGTTCTCGTTCGAAAGTTACAACAAAATACGTCTGAAAAAACCTTGATTAAATCGTGTTTTCGTTATTTTTTCACTTTGAATGCATAGAATATAGGAAATTGGGATCGTTTTCAGTAAAAACGCTAAACGGCATTTTTGTGGCATACAACAACTTACGTGGGAGGTATCGATATATTTTTGGTATCTTGAACCGTTTTCGCAGCGCACGCAATGGAAGCCCTCAAGGATGAATAATTTTCCCCGTTTTTTTTTCACATTTTCCATTATTTCTTCGCTCCTAATAGTTGCATCGTGATGTTATATAGCCTAAAGCCTTCCTCGATAAATGGTCTATTCAACACAAAAAGAATTTTTCAAATCGAACAAGTAGTTCCTGAGATTAGCGCGTTCAAACAAACAAACAAACTCTTCAGCTTTATAATATTAGTATAGATTAGTATAGATTTAATGAATATAAGAATTTATTAAACGTGGTAACACAATTAGAATGATAGTATAGTAATAGGAGCTAGCAAACAATAGTAAAAATAAGAATAATAAGAACGCTAAAAATAAGAACCAGACAAGTGCAAATTGGACTCGCGTACCGAGTGTTCCGTATAAACTTGAATGTAAGAAGTATATAAGTTCACTAGTTCGCTAAAATTAATTAATAACTTAATCAAATTTAAAAAGTTTGTAATAGTAAAATCACTTGTTTGTTATTAAAGTAAATATTATGGATTTCAAATTGATTCCTTTACATGTGCTGTAAGGCCTTGATTTTTGTCAATTTTCATGATTCTAGGTCAATGGACCCTACAGGTTTTGATTCGCTTGCGAAATCGCAGAACATGGGAAAGTAATAGTATCCACAGACGATGAGATTTGGTACGACCGTACCACGAAAACGGTATGCCATCGAACCATATCTCATCGTGTGAGGCACGGTATGATGAACATTATTATTATTGTTGTTTGTACGGTTGGTTCGATGGCTTGCACATTAAACTTGGTTCGCTGCGCACCAAATCTCATCGTCTGGCGGACGCATCGTAATTCGTACCGTTCGATGGTTCGGTCGCTATTCAACCTTCGCACGCGCAGCATGTTATCTGTCGTCATAAATCATAATGGGTTCCGAGCGCGACCTCGTTCCCGAGAACAAAATATAATGACGTCGAAGATATACACGAAAAGTACAATAATAATAATTATTTATTGCACACATTTACACGTAAATAAGAAGCAATCAAAATTAGGATCAAAGTAATAAAATAAAACAAATTTATTTACTATATTATCATCATCAAATCTTTAATGAGTCCCATATAACTGTACTGTTGTCTGAATCTATATTGTATACATAATAGCGCTACTAATATTTTAAAGCTGAAGAGTTTGTTTATTTGTAAATAATATGTGTTTGGTTGATCGCGCTAATCTCACGAACTACTGGTTCTAGTTGAAAATATATTTTTGTATTGGATTGTCCATTTATCGAGGAAGGATATAGGCTATATAACATCACGATACTACCAACAGGTAGCATTTATGTAAAATGTTGCAAAAATAGGAAAAATATTCCTTTAGACAGCTTCCGTTTGCGTGCGCTGCCTAAACGGTTAAAGTTACGCAAAAATTATATATCGAGGAATTATTTCCCTATAAAAGTTCTAAAAACAGTCCACGGCAGCGTGTGTCTATCTTTTAAGTTTGATTCAGTATATATATATAACCTTTTTTTGTGGTAGTCAAATTTGTTCTTAAATAATGCACATTTTGTGCGAAGGTGTTTTTATAAATATTATATTGATCCTTATCCAATTAAATACATTATTTGACGCAATTATTTCGTTATGAACAAAATTGCCCTCGACATCATTTGATTTCAATGAATATCTTAGCAGATATCATAGTTTCGAAATAACTCCGTAACAAAATAATGATCAAGTACCACGCGCGCATTTATGAACGCGCTAATCTCAGGAACTAATGAACCGATTTTAAACATTATTCCACTAATAAGAAGCTACATTACTCCTGTGCGCTATAGGCTACTTTTTATTCGAAATGTTGGGGGCTTCGCCCGCGTGGTAGGTTTTTTTCCGGGATATGTTTTCCGTCCCGCTATATATTTTTCCGGGATAAAAAGTGACCTATGTGTTATTCCACTCTATAATATTTCTCCATGTTCTAATGAAAACCCTCCATATTAGTTTTTCTTCAAGAGGCAATAACGTAACCTTTTTCGAGAGAATAGAAGGCATATTATTATGTGTTATCAAAAATGCTGAAATATCTCTATTTGTCTGTAATGTTTTCATGGCTATGTAAGTAACTCTTTTTTATGATTTTGATAGCTACAAAACCCAAGGATATGGGCTACTCTGTCAAAAATTTGTTCAAACCGTATCCCAAGCAGGCGAAGCCGTGTGCAACAGTAAGTTAAATGAACATTATCGTCACGCTTTCCACAAAAACCTATTAAACCAACACCATGTTAGCAAGAGCCATTGCAATATGAGCCTTAATGGTGGTTATTTTAGTTACGTAACATGCGCATACATTAGAAACGTTACACAACTAATTCCAGTTTGTGAAGGTTTAACATTTGATTTTTATTTAAGGTTATGTTCTATATTTATTGCAGTAGTTGAGCATCTATAAGTATCTAGGGTACTGAAATACTACAGACAGCAGACTCTACTGTCTAGTTTTAGGGAACGCCTAAGTCGCCATATAGTACATACACTAAACGACCTGCAGACTAGTAGTAGATGTTTGATAAAACTAACCGAAGAAACTGCAAACGCTTTTGGTAAACAGATGACATAAGTAGCATACGTGTTAATCCAGGACATGATATACTCGTGTGCCAAATTTCATGTAAATCCGTTCAGTAATTTAGGGGATGTGCAGTAACAAACAAACAGAAAAACAGACAGAAAATAATTTACTTCAAATTGAGCATAAACCTTTCTTTTTTCAAAATTGATGGAAGACGTGTTTCGTATTTTATTGAAACTCACCCCCTAACGGAGTTAAAAAGGGGTAGAAAGTTATTTTGCCATTAATTTGCTTTGAAGTTTAATATGAATACTTCTTATAAGTCATTCAAAATAGCTAGCTTGTAGGTGTGACAATTTATTGACACCACGTAATACTATGTGAGGGGAAAATTTTAATACATCAATGGGGGAAAAGAACAAAAATCAGTTGCACCAAATAACCGATTCTTGAATGCAATCGATCTTTTATTCAAGTTTGTTATCGTGTGTAAATAGTTAAATAATACCTAATTATTAGACCTTAAACAACATTATAACCAGGAGGATTTTTTAATTACAATAGTTAGTTATTGTTATTCGTTCATTTTGATTTTCCGATAAAATTTCATGAATATCCTTTTAAACTTTTAATACATAATTCCACAATAGAAATATAACGTCTTCATAAATTTGTTTGAGCGTTTTCATGTAGGTGTCAATCATAAGTTACGTGATTATGCATTAGTATGTGCATTCGTTTATAACACAAAAACTAGGTGATTTAAATTATAAATAAAGATTATGTCATTAATATTTGTTTCCGCCATCATTAATGTAGGTAGAAGAAAGAACATTAAAACTTAAAAGTTATTTGCGTTGTTCAAATGCCAGCGCAGCGTCTTCAACGTGGTCAATAATATTTAGGCAGTGAAAGTGGTCCAAGACTGCGGCGAGTGAAATAGCACAACATCGCTTTCCCTTCGAAGCAATTCGATGGTCAATTACTTATTAGAAATAGACAAATATGTATTGGTAGTCTAGATTTACAGAAAATAAATATAGATGTTTTTGCTATCGTTACTGGCAGCAAGAGTTTTTGGATTTTTTTATTTATAAATTTTCTTTTACCTTTGGACATATTCCTAAATTGTCTTTTTACTTTGGCAATTTAATATTTCATACAGATATTCAGAAATTTTTAGTAGTTCGGTTATTTTGTTCATTAGGGTAGGCATATTTATTTATTGAAATACCATCACCCGCCACTGTCCGCAATATAGAGTCGCGACCTTCGACTGAGGACTTGTGTACCTTGACTTATCTTCACTTATTTGTGTATGTACTTTAATAATTACATATATGCTCACGATGAGGGCCTTGTTTTGCACATATTATGCTTCAATGTTAATCAATAAACAAGCTTTAAAAAATTCAGAATGCCTAAACCATATTTTTGGCGTATACAGATTAAGTACATTCAGGTGAGTCGGGTTGTAATTTATAACCGACAAAATGGTCTGGCGTGTTTATACCTGGACTATATATATTCTTAAGTATAAAATACAAGTTATTCCAAGGTGCCTAAAACATATTTTTGGGGTAGATTTTCTTACATATTCTATATACTACGCAGTTGCAAAATGACCGCAATTGCCCGACTCACCATTTGAGATTCTCTTATTCATAAAATTAAATTAATTCAATGTTTGACAGTGCCTAAAGCACCTTCCCAAAATTCACCGCCAGCTCTTGGAATATTGTTAAATGGATCTTACTCAATGGCGTTCGATACATTATAATCACCCATAATAATTGATGAAACATCTTACCCGTTAAAAACATTTGACCGATGATTTCAGCAATGTATTCATTAGGTTAATCATTGATTTAAATATTTCTTGATAGGAATAAATAAAACTAATCTTATTATTAGTATTTTAGTCTTAAATACTTATAAAACTCAGTATGTAATAGGGTAGTTTCCTATGTTTGCTATTGTACAATATTTTATATGTAACAGAAAATAATACAAAAACTAAATTCTTCTGTAAAATCAGAATCAAAATTGGTTGACAACTAAACCAGATATTCATATTTGAAATATTTTTGTGAGGAAAAGTGGAGGCGTAGTGGGGATATCGCGTCATCTGTTTCGCACGCACGCAGCGTTATGGCTGGCGACACTCATTGACGTCACATTCTGCTGTTTCCGTTATCTGACAGATGCCCCTTCCACCAAACTTTGAAGCTTTATAACTTATTTATTATTGCTTGTATTTTAAAAAATAGTTTTCCTCTTAATTTTAGAAGACATTCATTTTTGATAAATGTATTTTAAAAAAGTAGTCAACTACTCTATTGTAAAGAAAATGCACAAAATTATTCAATTTTAAAAATAATCGGAGAAAAACAAAATTTTGTGGAAAAAGAATGGCTAATGTTTATTAATGAATATGTAGTTTGAATAATTATTCTGTTACAGCTGATACAAAGCCTTGCCCAACTGCCTTTAGAATACTAAAGGCAATTATGAATGCAAATATGCGTTTAAAAATGTCAATTAGCTAACAACTCTGTGGAAGATTTTTTTTTATTTATTGGATATTACCACGCATTATACACATGAAAATGATATTAGCTATGAAATCCAACTGTACAGAAACTAAAAACAATTTATAGTCTAGTTAATTACCTAATTATATAAAATTAATAGTATATATCAGGTATCGCTACGAAATTTCTGCCAAGGAATATAATTAAAACTTCTTAATTCCTAATTTAATGTTACAAAAAAATGTGTCGGAAAAAAATATCAAATATTTTTATTCAGATAAAGTAAAACGATCCGTTATAAAGATCATTAAAATCGATTGCAGTCTGAATGCAGACGAGACTCTTAAAATAGTAACAGTTACGGTTACGCACCAAATGTTGAAATTGTACGTAAAAACAATGGGAATTAAAAAAGAATATTTAAGGTTTTACAGGCATAAAATACTAAATAGAATATGATAATATTTATTTTTAGATGTTACTTTCCCTCTATATAATAAACAGACTACCTATTATTACTCTACATGATTTATTTATATATCTATACAGTACAAATATATTTTAACATTTTTAACTTGTAGGATCAATGGTTATAGGTAATATACATGAATAATATACACTATAATGGTAATACACACTATCCAGTTAATGCATTATGTGTACGAAATAAAATACATTTATAAAGAATTATATCCTACTAATATTATTATAATCCTACTAATATTATAAAGGCGAAAGTTTGTAAGAATGGATGTATGGATGTTTGTTCCTCTTTCACGCAAAAATTACTGAACGGATTTCGATGAAATTTGGCACACGGGTAGATCGTGTCCTGGATTAACACATAGGCTACTTTTTATCCCGGGAAAACATAAAGCGGGACTTTTATCCCGGAAAAACTTTTTAACGCGGGCGGAGCCCATAATAATGTATATCTATACTTAATATTATAAAGCTGAAGAGTTTGTTTGTTTGTTTGTTTGTTTGAACGCGCTAATCTCAGGAACTACTGGCTCGAATTGAAAAATTCTTTTTGTGTTGAATAGACCATTTATCGAGGAAGGCTTTAGGCTATATAACATCACGATGCAACTATTAGGAGCGAAGAAATAATGGAAAATGTGAAAAAATACGGGGAAAATTATTCATCCTTGAGGGCTTCCATTGCGTGCGCTGCGAAAACGGTTCAAGATACCAAAAAATATATGTGTGAAAGAATTATTCCTCTTGAAATGATCTAAAAAAATGTCCGCGACAGTATATGTCTATCTTTTAAGATTAACTCACTAGAACCGTTTTTATGGTAATCAAATTAATAACTCTGTCTGTCGTGCTTTCACTCCAATACTACAGAACCGATTTAAATGAAATTTGGTACACAGATATTTAGAACCTGAAAAAGGACATAGGCTACTTTTTATCCCCGTGAAATATAAAACGGGACTCTTATCCCGGAAAAACTCTTTCACGCGGGCGGAGCCGCTGGCAAAAGCTAGTCTCATATAAATTTACGTCCAACTTAGAGCATTTATCAACTGTTCTAAGTTATCCAATCGCAAACCTTATAGTCAAAGAGTTCTAAGATAACAAAAATGTTGACCCTATTCGTTAGTAACTCAATCTATCGTGAAATAGCAAAACACCTATGTAAAATGCATTAGAACATACTTTGACATGATCGTAATGCGCATTTTTCCTTCCAAAATATTGTCTACAAATGTTAAGCATACCGAGACGTCTTGTGAGTTGTGACTTATCACACGGACATGTCTGAATAAGACAGCGACTTATTGCCAATTGGTAATAACTTCTGGATGAAAAATATGGCCCTGATGTCCGGTCTATAAGTAACTATTCTGTTTAATATCTTTGTTTATAGTATAAACAAATGTTTTATTCGCCACTTTTGTATTTATCTCCGATAACAACTTAATTTAAAATGTTCATCAGATTATATAAAATTATTAACTATGCATGTATTCGAGAGGTGTTATGTTATATTCAATAATTTAGAGTCTTACTAACGAACATTTTATATTAAAATTTTATTTTAACTTATTTTTATCATATTTATGTACGAAAAGTTACTCAACAATCAGAAGTTATCACATAAATCAATAACTATTGGCAAGCGCAGGATAATTTTTATAGGGCCCTATTTCTAACACCCGTTTGACGTTATGAGCTTAACGCTATTTCCTCTTGTAATAATAGTTATTTCTTGTTATTATTTTGTATAACTTTTTGTGTTACTATTAGCTGAATATTTTTATAGTCTTTATTTTATTATAAAATATAATTCCTTGTTTGGGAGCCATCTGTCAATAGTGTACAAGCAGTACAACTATAAGAAAATATTAGGTACAATGACTTAACGGTAAGAAAATATTTCATAGGTAAAATATAACCAAATCTTTTTTATTTAGATGAAACTGAAATAGGTATAAGTACATTTTATGTTCTTTGCTTCAGGGTGCGCTCGTCAACCTGAACATTTTTAGTCAACGAACGAAGGGAACGGACTCCAAAATTGCAGTAATGTTTCGTGAATACGTAAATTTTCGCACCATACTCGAATGCATGACCATGGGAACCAAATCTCATGTGGCAATTCATTGTGTTCACTCAGTTACATTAACAAGTAGCTGTACAGTACACAAGTACACGTGGTATTTTATGTCCACGCGTCTAACACGCTTTTCGTTGCATAATCGTCTACGAACGTTCGCTTACGATCCGCATGTTAAACATTCCATTAAATGACGTCCAGATGCATTTAAATATTCTTTTACGCTCATACATGCTATAACAAACTTGTATGTTGTTAATTGTCACCGATAATTCAAGGAGATTGAGAACGAAGTCTTTTGTACCCACTTGTCACAGCATAGAGTTCCTTGCGTTTTTTGTTTCTTATATTTTATAAATATTTTAAACTTTGTTTAATTAATTTTTAACCTAACGTTCCCTAGGTACCATAGGTAAAACCGCGGCCAGTTCAAACTAATTCCGATTTCCCGGGAATACTGCTAAATCCGGAGGTCTCTTTCTACGGAAGTTCGCCTGTTTTCTAACAACGATACTAAATTTAAAGTTGCACGCAAAGCTTATAAAGCGTGTTAAAAATAGAGACGTGGTAAATTGAATGATAGTTATTAAGCTATTGCATAGCTTCTATCGCGGGCCTTGAGCGTGGAGACCGAATCCAGAAATTCCGTAACGAAAATAACCTGCCACCCCTCACTATTTTCAATCCTATCACAATCATGTAGAGTGTAAAATTCCATAAGTAAATTTAATATCGCGGTATAAACGTATATTTGGAGTCGGTGCCTAATTTAAATTGAACAATGTTTTCGTATATTTCTTTGCGTATTTCCTAGTTTAGCTGGCAATTTAAATTAGGCATCGACTCCAAATATACGTTTATATTAAGCGAAGACAAATTTTAATTATTCTTTGATTTGTTGTGGTTTTGAAGTCGGTTTATTTTTTATTATTTAATTTTAATCACCACATCATCTTTCAATTTATAAATTGAAAGATATTCTCGTTCTCTTATCATACTATACCCATGTATTGCGAATCGCTATTCTTGTTCCCCTTACCCTGATACAGGCTTTGGAGTTCTCATTACACAGACTTCAATGCCCTTACCAGGCGGCCCTCAGTCCCATACGTTAATGACAACGTTGATCACAGCTTATTCCTCGGCACATGATCATACCCCTTTTCCACGTTTGCGAAGGCGCAACTGTTTTGATTTGGCCAAATGTTCCTCCGCCATGTACCTTATAGATAAGACTTGGTAAATCAAACACACAATCCAAAATACTTTTCTGTGCAGGGCCGCGCCGTCCCTATGTGCGAAGTGTGCGGCGCACACAGGCGCCAAAGCTATAGGGGCGCCGGAATCAGGATGAAACGCCACCAGCGTAAATAATTATCGGACTTATATTTGTTATACTACAACTTATTCTTTATGGTTGAGTAGGTAAGAAAGTACCTACTTTCTTGATTAACAATAAAAAATAGGTATTAATGTCGAAATAGGATTACAAAAATCAGAGGCGCTGATTAGATTTTGCACACAGGTGCTGTCAATGGTCGGTGCGGCCCTGTTTCTGTGTATACGAAAATTGACGTTTAAACGATACAGCTAATCTCAACAAATTGAGAGTTGGAACTCAACTCTTTAAAATCACTTTTCACCTTTGAGTATCTATCAAATGAATACTCAAAGCTTATCACTGACGAATTTCCAAAACAATCGTATGAAGAGAATTCATTAAAACGAATTCAAATACAAACACTGTCGAAAACTGAATAAAAATTGCATTGCTAGATACTCAAAGAAAATTGGTGAAAACTAAAAAAAATATGCTAACTCGCGCAGCGGTATGCAATGAAAGGAGGTAACATGAAATTATAATATACTCTTGGCGACCGCCACAGGGACTGCGCAACTGAATCAGCTGTCAAATAAAAAGTAAAAACAATTGAATTTCACAGTATTTCGTTTACTACTTGCAATAAAATAATATTGCGACCATAGAATAAAGACTACCTTATTCTGAGATTGCGACCATAAATTAAGATGTAAGCTATCCTATCTTTTAAGAAGGATCTAACTGCACACGGTGTGCGAATTTGATTAAAATCGGTTAAGTAGTTTAGGAGTCCGTCGCGGACAAACAACGTGCCACGTAATTTCTATATATTAAGAAGATATTATAGATATATATATATATACTGTCCCATTAAGTTTCCTCGTTCATAGGAATTTCTTTTTTGGAGTGTTCCTCCTGGTGAATACACGTTAAAAAAGCGCCGAGTACACTACCTCAGGGCTCAGAGATGGTGTAGAAATGTGTGCATAAAATGGAAAATACAACTTTCCTACGATCTGAATTCGCGATAATTAGAGAACGGTGCTTCGCACCAAAAAAGTATAAAAACACCCTTGTAGAGAATTTTATGGTCTATAAATATTCCCTCACTGCCTCGGTGGCGTAGTTGTATTACAGTACGACTGCAAAGCTGAGGTCTCGGGTTCGATCCCCGGGTCGGGCAAAGTGGTATTGAGTTTTTCTATTCAGTATCAGCTCGGAGTCTGGAATTTGTGCCTGATATGGCGATAGGCTCGCCCCCTATCACATCATGGGACGGAATAATGGCGAAAAGTGGGTGCACTAGTTGCGCCTCTGCCTACCCCTTCGGGGATAACAGGCGTGAGTGTATATGTATACATATATGTAATATTCCCTCAGTTATTTAAGAGCTCAGAGTAAGTATATACCTATAGAGAGCGCGTATGCAAGTGGGAACAATAGGCACGGGTGGGAACATCGTCCTGCGCCGGCCGCAAGCGCTTGTAGTCACTCGAGTAGGAACGGCGTGAGCACACGCGAGTGAGATCTATGCGAATATTTGATTATTAATACTGCAAAATGGTTAAATGTTCTGTGGAATCTTGTAAAAACGACACTCGGAAACACACTTAACAGAATTCTAATATCACGTTTCACAGGCAAGCCATATTTCAGCATATTTTTAGGTAAAATTGAAATTACGCGTCGCGGTATGAAAGACGCTCGGGAGGCGAACACTTGTACCCCCCGCACTGCCCCGCATCCCGCTTTTTCGATAGTGATGTTACGCGTCGATACCAGAATCGATGTAATATTTTCATATTATGGCATACGTATTTATTACTATCGAAGGCGATGCTTAATATAATGTAGCTTAGGTAACTGTTTTTGTCTGTGTGTGATTTTTAAGCCAATTAATAATTGCGTTTTTGTTTATGAAATGAAAGAAATAATTACTGTTCCTAAAAAATGACTGATTACGATAATATTTTTAAGCTATTGCATAGCTTCTATCGCGGGTCTTGACAGTATAAGTTGGCAATCATTAAGATATATTTCTTTGTCATTTTTTTACATTGGTAATAAATATTTCGAAAACTAGACGTGACTATTTTAGGCTTGGGGAGACTAGCTAAGAAATCCATGGTGCGATGCTCGGTTTATATCCATTGGTTCAATTATAATGGATATCCATTAATATTAATATTGTAAAAACTGCTCTTGAGGTACCGTGTTTATAAATCATTCCACATGGCACTACACCAATTCGCAGCATAGCTTTTTTCTATATTAAGGCAATACGCTTAAAATTACTCACAAGGCCATATTTTGTAGAACCACATTTTTTTAACAATAATATGTACCGCGCCGCCGGACCTGTACTTATCGATAACTGTTGCGTTGGTGCTGCTCGCGTGCCCATCCCTAGCAGTCGCCAACATTTCTATATAAGTAGCTATAGTTCACCTGCCTACGCTGGGTAGTGGGCGCACGATGCGATATTAGCCCTCTATAGGTATATACTTACTCTGAGTTTAAGAGTAGCTCTCGCTATTTCAGAGATGTAGGTACTTAGGCAAAAAAGTAATGCTGTGACCTTTATCATCGGATAAGGAACAACGCACAAGCGGGATCGATGGGAACTTTTGAATAGCATTTGTAACGACGTATTTAAGATTTGTACAAAAATCCAGCTTGTTGGTTATAATGAAAACTGATGTGTCTATTTTTAACCCCCGACAAAAAAGAGGGGAGTTATAAGTTTAGGGTGTGTATCTGTGTATCTGTGTATCTGTATGTCTGTCTGTGGCATCGTAGCTCTCAAACGAATGGACCGATTTGGACGCGGTTTTTTTTCGTTTGAAAGCTGATGTGACTGCAATGGTTCTTAGCTATAATTTACGAAGATCTGTTCAGGCGTTTGAGGATTATCAGCTCATTTCTAACTTAAAAAATCTGATTGACTTTAAATTTGGTGTACCGTGACATTCAATATATTTGTAAACATGAGCTGATGCTGCAGCATCAAGTAGTCTGCGGGATACCCAACTCCTTAGCAGCTTATAGCAAATATAGTGTGTTTGGGCTCATAAGGATGGGCTCAACGAGTAGGTGATAGATAGTTGATTATCAAGGCCACATGATGGAGAATAAACTAATTTAAAAAGTTTGAAATAAAAATTAAATTAAAATTTAAGTAACCCCCGACACAAAAAATCTCTAAAAAGTAAAATAATAATAGTGTCTTTGTCGTTTAAGTACCTAGTAATATTTTGACCCAAGCGTCCTCACGTCGGGGGACCGATCTCCGGACCAGAGAGATGAAAATACTTCTTTAGCGGTCCCCTGACGCGACGACGGTTGGGTCAAAATATTACTAGGTACTTAAACGACAAAGACACTATTATTATTTTACTTTTTAGAGATTTTTTGTGTCGGGGGTTATTTAAATTTTATGAATAAACTATATTGATATTGTTGTGTTTGCGCCATTGACACCACGCCGCGCCGCACCGTTGTACTATAAAACTATTATTGCCCAACAAATTGGTGTCATTAAAAACGCATATAGATACTTTCAACGTTTTCGTCTTTGTAGACTTGGAACACTTTTTGTATTAATACGAAATAAATTGCTCCGAAATTGCTTAGAAACTTTTTCCTCGTGGTTATACCCATAGAATAAAGACTAAAGCAGTTATACCTACTAGAAAATATTATCAAAGTGACATCCGGCTGTCGAATAGTTTTAGTGATGAACGATTTTAACGAATTTTAACAAATTAAAGAAAAAGAAGAAACGTGGGCTTAGAATGTGAAAAAAAATATCGGTGCGTGTACTTATGTACGCTCGTGAGAAGTTGTACTTCTTTGGCATCGTTAAAAAACAGTTTTTAATTGCATGCTAATAATTAATAACAATAAAATGATAAAAGTACTGGAATAGAATAGTCACAGTCAATAAAGTTCAGTTTTTTGAAAAATTAAATATGCCTATACATAGGTAGGTACATTTGGAGTCGGTGCCTAATTTAAATTGCCAGCTAAGCTAAGTAAATACACGAACAAATATACGAAAACAATATTTAATTAAAATTAGGCATCGACTATGAAGGTTAAATAAAATTGTGGCCATACTTTGTGTAAAGAGTATTTACGAAATAGACATAGTTGCGTGAATCAGGTGCTCCGCATTACGGAGCACGTACACAAGTTTCGAATGCCTACCGGTGCTCTTTTCTTCGATATTGAAAAAGCATTCGACAGGGTGTGGCACAACGGCTTGCTTTTCAAACTGTATACCTACTCTTAACGTGTCCACTCAACTCGTGCACATCATACGAGATTTCCTGTCGAATCGCGGTTTCAAATATTGCGTGGAGGGAACTCTCTCTTCCCGATACTCCGTCACGGCTGGAGTCCCGCAAGGCTCTGCCCTCTCCCCCTTTCTTTTTTCGCTGTATACCAGTGATATCCCCAAACCAAATAACGCCCATCTGGCGCTCTTCGCGGACGACACCGCAATCTACGCTTCACGTAGAAACCCCGATAATGTGGTGCGCACTTTGCAGGCCGCCGCCGCCAAGCTCGGCGAGTGGTTCCGCAAACGGCGAATCACCGTCAATCCCACCAAAAGTCAGGTTATCCTTTTTACTAAGAAAAAGAGATTCCTTGTGCCCCACATCTCAGTCCGCATGTTCAACCAGGTCATCCCCTAGACGGCCACAGCCAAATATCTAGGAGTTACCCTTTATCAGAGGTTGACCTTCATCCCACATATAAATGCGGTACGCGCGCGAGCCGCATTCGCGATGGGCCAATTGCACTGGCTCTTAAACCAGAACAGTAAAATGTGGATCCGCAACAAGATTAGGATCTTTACGACATGCATCCGACCTATCATGCCGTACGCATCGCCCGTATTCGCCCATTTACCGCCTGCTCGTTTTCAGCGTATGCAGGTCCTTCAAAATAGAATGCTCAGACATGCCTTTGGTGCCCCGTGGTACGTTCGCAACCGCAACCTCCACGTGGACACCAACATGCCGACCATCAGGCATTTCATGCATATGGCCAGTAGACGCTACTTCGATCCGGCGGTAAATCACCCAAACACGTTAGTCCGTAAAGTGTCAATATATACTCCATTCGACCGCGCCAAATGGAGATGGCCGCGTTCCGTATTCACCGATCCAGAGTACGAAATCACTCTGGCCATCCGCCGTAAGAACGAGTTCTTGAAACTACAGCACTCCACAAGACCGCAGTTCAGTCCTCGCCGTCGAAGACCTCGTCGCGTCCCCCCCCCCCCCCCCGACCCCCTAGCAGTTCCGGCCCGCGTACCGATGACAACAGAATGTAATAGGATTAGGCATAAAAACCAATCTTTCACTAATCGTTGATATCTCATCCTCTCTCAGTGGCCGTCCTGAGCCGAGGTTCGTAACCCGTTAGTGGGTTGCCCTCAGCATGGTCATTTAATTCAAAGGGTTGCGAGCGCCTTCTGCGTCCACCTTAAAGGCCGGTGTGGCCAGAAAACCCGACTCGCGTCAGGCAGTAGGGCCATTAACAAAAAAAAAAATACGATAGGTGCCTATTTGGAGATAAGAAAACAATGAAAGCAGTAGATGAAAATATATGTAGGTACTTTCAAAGAATATTCAAAAGTATGCCTCAAATATAAGTAAGTAATAATAATTTAGCGTAAAATCAGCTTCTCCCGTTTATTCGATGGAAATTATTACATTCAGAGACTAGAAATTAATGTATTGACTACTTATCCTTGACTGCTTCGGTGGCATAGATGTATAGTGTCCGCGGTACGTCCATCGCTTTGAGGTTCCGGATTCGAATCCCGAGACGAAAAATGTGAAGATAGAATTTTCTGCTCAGTATTAGTCCGAGTCTGGATTTTGAGCCCAATATGAAGATAGGCAAAATGTGGGTACCGTCGTTGCACTTCTGCATACCCGTTCGGAATTAAAGGCGTGATGATCCATATATTTTACGCATATTTATTATGTAAGTCTCGAATTTTTAAACTACATAGCAAAAACGTGGTCATCTGCCACTTTTCCAGGGCAGCTGCTTGTGTCAAGTTTTTGCGGGGGCGATAACCTCCTATCTCATAGCAATCTACGAGAACCTCCTTTGCGTAACAAAGAGGAAAATATGTGGATACGCGCATATTCTTATTCACGAAACGCAAGAATGTATAATAGGTATTATGAATAGCAAAGGATTCCCCAGAACCTTTAGCTATGGACATAATTATCACTGATCCGGCATAATTTACATTTCTAGAGGACGTTCAAATGACTTTAATGTTAAAATGTATTATTCCTGTATTCGGTGGCGTAGTGGTATTGCGTACGCATTACGAGTACGATTTGCGCGCTGAGGTCCTGGGTTCGAATCCCGGGTCGAGCCAAAAAAATTGTGACTGGGTTTTTCCATCTTAAAATTTACTCAGTCGCAGCTCGGAGTCAGGAAGTTGGCGGTGTGATACCCCCGAGCCTCGGAAAGCACGTAAAAGCCGTTGGTCCTGCGCCTGATCTCTCTCCGGTCATGTCGGATTGCCGTCTCACCGGACTATGAGAGTGAAGGAATAGCGAGTGCACCTGTGTATTGCGCACACACTTGTGCACTATAATATCTCCTGCGTACCTGGCTGATCTCCGTTGAGATTGGCCGCCGTGGCCGAAACTGGCTAGGAGGATTTCATTTTATTCCTAAAAACTAAACAAAATTGGGTAACCGAAAGTTAACACGTTTGCGTAGCCCCTTAGAGGCTCCCGCTCACCGAAAAGTGCTTCGGCATCAACGGAGATGTGAGTAGCCAATTAGCCTAGCCAATTAGATATTACTGTTGTACGTTCAAGAAGTCGTACAATGTACAAAGTACTTAGGGTGCTATGATAGTTCTTGCTACAGGCCGGTAACCCCCCGAATCATCAACTAGTCATCTCTTTCGAGAGGAATATCGTGATGGAACTCGGTAACGCCTTCATCCTCCAGGATGGCTTCAACGAATAGTTACTAGCTACCTATGCTTAGATGTTTTATAAATAGTTTCATCCCCGACGAGGGAAGCTAGCAATTTTTGACCCTGTATGTTGCGGGTTCAGGTAAATTTGATTATTTATCGTAGTTGGTACGATCACATTCACGTTTGTACCCACACATCATACAGCATCCACAATACCGTTGATAAAAACTAAGTCAATAGGACCTTGAACGTAGTAAACCGAAATCCACATCCTAAACACACCATTATTTGAGAAATATTGTGTTTATAAACTGCACATATGATATCTTAGGAGACGGACCGCAATAGCGGTACGCGCAGCAATATCGCAATAGCGGTAACTTAGACGTGAGTCGGAGGAAGCCCGCAGCCGTCCCTAATGCGCCGAAGATGGCCACCGCGGAGTTTTGGTTGGTATGCCGTGCGGTGTACATAGGTTAGGGACTCGGCCGGCGGTCGCCCGACGTTTTCCATTTCTCCGAGCGGCTCAACGTCGGGTCGTAGGGACGGTGAACCCAACATAACCGCTCAGTCGTTCCCCTTGAACACTGGGCGGTAGTAATAATTCACTTTCTCCGCGTAAACAAAAAAAAAACATATGATATCTTCTGGTTTTTGTGATGTTTCTACTTTGGATTTTGGTATTAATAGCACTTTGACTCCTCAAGCCCTGCGACGGACACCGGTGTCCATACCTATATATAGGATTTTCCCATACATCTATATATATAAGCGGGGCTTGAAGGGTTAACCGGAAAAACATAATACCTACCTTTTAGGCCATATATTTATTAAGCACAAACTAGATAAGTATCTTAGAAATCATTGAACGCAATGTCAAAATGACCCTGTATGCGTATATTTGGAGTCGATGCCTTATTTAAATTGCCAGCTAAGCCAAGGATATACAAGATCAAATTTACGAACGTTGTTCAATTTAAATTAGGCAGCGACTCCAAATATACGTATATTCTAAGCGAATATAAAGTTGAATTATTTTTTGGTTTGCAGTGGTTTTGAAGTCGGTTTATTTTTTGTTAAAAAGTTTATATTTATTGCTTTTTTGTTGGTGAATTATAGAATAGTGTAAACAATACATCATAGATATACTATTGCAGCATTCGCGAGTCATCTGCTGTTAGTTATTGAAGAGTTCCATTGTGTATCTCCGAAGATCTTCATCAGATCTTCATAAATTATATACTAAAACCTTCCCTGAAAACTATGCATTTGAACATCGAAAACATCCAAATCGTATCAGTAGTTTTTGAAAAACTCGCGGCCATACTAATTTACATACATACACACATACGGATCGAATACAGAACCTACATTTTGAAGTCGGTTAAAAATAGCTGTTCAATTGTGTCGGACGTTATTTGGCCTTCGTGACAAGATAAAAAGTTATTCTAACAGTGAATACGAGTGCTTGGACTTGATTGCTTAAATACTTTACGCCGACGCAACATGGATAATTATAACCTTACTATTACTTAATAGCATTATCATTGTAATGGCATCAAACTAAAGATTACACTATGGTTGTATGCATGACCCATAAAAATCTTTATCCATCGACCTTATTCTGTTTTTGATAGAAATTTGTATGACGAAATGAGCATGTCACTCATGTTCTGACTAGCGGTAGGACTGCTACTAAAATTAAAACTTCGAATCAAAAATAGGAATTGCTTTAGTCACTTCAGTGATGTATTAAAAACCCAGTCACTTTGATTCATTGAAAATGACACGTCATTCTATTTGCAATTTATTAGTAGAGTTGTAATAATAATATGTAGTCGCCTCTTGGCCTTGAGTGTTTTTAACACTATTTAGGATTGGATCCACTAGATTGAATTGAACCCAAAGAAGTGGCCGGTCGAAAATTTAAGCTGACGCATTTTGTAACCTGTGTACGGAAATATCCGCATGCGCGACGCGGCGTTGGGATTGACGCATATTGATACGCCATATTTGGGTAGAATGTGGTCAAGATAAGGGTGTAATAATTAGAAGTACTTAAGAAATAATATTAATGACAAATTCAACACACAATCTTACTCATTAAATATCTTTATTTTCAGTTACGTTTTATTTTGGAAAAGTCCACAGGAGAGCAAGCCAGCGACGCTACGAGCAATAACAAATTTATTTTTACACCGCGAATCATGTGAGCAAGATAAAGCGAAATTTAAATAAAAAATATTTCATAGCTACCGACCGTAAGGCCAGCCATAGACGGACCGCATATTGCAGTCGAGACCGACTGCAAGATGCGGTGGCCGCACGGCGATCTGCAGTTTTCATACTAAATTCATAACCGCCATACACGGACCGCTCGAGCAGTTCCTGAGCGGTCGGGGCAGTCGCTCTGCCGTCGAGTGTCGCCGTGCGGTCGACTGCTTAGAGCTGCCGGACCCAGCATACACGGACCGCTACAAGCGGTTGCTGCCGACCGCGCGGCACTTACTTCCGGCTCCCCGCTGATCGTTGTATTTTATGGCTTGAAATACTAACTAATTCATCAAATGAAACCACGGACATTCTAAAGTAGTTGAAAAACATTTTAGTGTCTTCTTTCAGCTGGGGATACAAAGTATGAATTATGAAATATTCCATGCTGTTCTCTTGATTGTAGTATTGGACGCACCCACTTATTACGGTGTCTTCTACGCCTACGCTTGCGTAATAGTAGTACAAGAAGCAGTGTTTCTTCATCGAAATCCATCTTGTAAATGAACTCGCATCATTATTATTTTGCGGTCAAACACAACTGCTCCAAGCAGTCGTAGTCGACTGCATTATGCTGTCGTGATGCAGTCTTGTAAGACTTCAACGCGACCGCTCTAGAACAGTCGGTCTCGACTGCAACATGCGGTCCGTTTATGGCTGGCCTAAAGGTTCCTTTGTCGAAAAAGTTGCTGTCTAACTAGATAATAATACCACGGTGTGGCTATTCTGGAAACCAATTCCAATCTTAAGAAATCCCGAACTCGAAACAGTTTCAATTCTAATCTAGAACTTATCGGTACTCTTGACCAAATCGAGTCCATTATGGGATTTTTTTTTGTTAATGGCCCTACTGCCAGTAGCCTGACGCGAGTCGGCTTTTCTGGCCACACCGGCCTTTAGGGTGAACGCAGAAGGCGCTCGCAACCCTTTGAATTAACTATGAAGTGACCATGCTGAGGGCAACCCACTAACGGGTTACGAACCTCGGCTCAGGACGGCCACTGAGAGAGGATGAGATATCAACGATTAGGGAAAGATTGTTTTTTTTGGCCTAATTCTATTAGATTGTGTCGTCATCGGCACGCGGGTCGGAACTGCTAGGGGTTTATGGGATTGAAATTGAAATCTAGTACGCGATCGGATATCTAAGTGGTCATACATAAACTACAAAAAATACAGTAAATAATGTACCACGTGTAATTTTTAACCCCCGACAAAAAAGAGGGGAGTTATAAGTTTAGGGTGTGTATCTGTATGTCTGTCTGTGGCATCGTAGCTCTCAAACGAATGGACCGATTTGAACGCGGTTTTAAATATTACTAGGTACTTAAACGACAAAGACACTATTATTATTATACTTTTTAGAGATTTTTTGTGTCGGGGGTTATTTAAATTTTAATTAATTTTTTTGACTAACTCAGTCGAAACCCTGTCCAATAATTTAAGTTTTGACAAACATATTCTGAGAACTCATATAATAAAATTGGAACTGTATTTTTTAAGCAAAATATCAAAAGAGTGATACACTACGGCAAAATAAGTGTGTTGTCTTTGTCTCAACTATTTATTACGGAAAAAAATGCCATGTCATCGTCGAAGTTCCAATCAAGCAGAGATACAGAGAATGCAACGCATTAAAGGAATACAACGCTATCGTTCAAATATATTTTAATTTCTCATATTATATTTATATTACTACGTGTGGTGTGTTATTTTAAATGCGTGATACTGGCGCGGTGTAAGCCTCGGCGCGGCGTACTCTACAGTGAAATATCGGCGTTATGGACACTTAAACCATTTATTCACTATTGTTTTTGCATATAGAGTGCCCATGGAATCCTATTAATATTATAAAGGCGACAGTTTGTAAGAATGTCTGGATGTATGGATGTTTGGATGTTTGGATGTATGGATGTTTGTTCCTCTTTCACGCAAAAACTACTGAACGGATTTCGATGAAATTTGGCACACGGGTAGATCATGTCCTGGATTAACACAGCCTATGTGTTAATCCAGGACATGATCTTGACTTTTTATCCCGAGAAAACATAAACCGGGACTTTTATTCCGGAAAAACTTTTTAATGCGGGCGGAGCCGCGAGCAAAAGCTAGTATGTTTATATACACAATATAGTGCCATATAAAAAAATCTTAAAGTTTTTATATACTTAAGCAATAGTTATTGTTTTTGAACACGACATTGGTCATTTTCAGTATTTTTCACATTTTTTTTTTAATTTTCTGCCCAATCCTACTAATATTATAAAGGCGAAAGTTTGTAAGAATGTATGGATGTCTGGATGTATGGATGTGTGGATGTTTGTTCCTCTTTTACGCAAAAACTACTGAACGGATTTCGATGAAATTTCGCGCACGGGTAGATCATGTCCTGGATTAACACATAGGCTACTTTTTATCTTGGGAAAACATAAAGCGGGACTTTTATCCCGGAAAAACTTTTTAACGCGGGCGGAGCCGCGGGCAGAAGCTAGTTGTAACTATATTGATGATATCTTTCAAAAGTGTCATTGATCGAGATAAATCGTGCGCTGGTGTAGCATTCAAGGGTACGAATTGTCAAGTTTTCGATTCAAATCCTAAATTTCAAACGGAATCGAGTGTCTAGAGTAAGGCCACAGGCCGTATAATCCTAAAATATCATAAAGGCGAAAGTTTGTAAGAATGTATACATGTTTGTTCCTCTTTCACGGAAAAACTACTGAACGGATTTCGACGAAATTTGGCACACGGGTAGCTCATGTTCTGGATTAACACATAGGCTACTTTTTATCCCGGTGACATATGAACCAGGACTTTTATCCCGGAAAAACTTTTTTACGCGGGCGGAACCGCGGGCAAAAGCCAGTATTAGATATGGGAAACCTAAACTGCACTATCCTGGTATATAGGAAGTCACATAGAATCAATCTAGGCTAACCACAAATCTTTATGTGACTGTATGTGATAAGATACGATTCCAATACAGTGTTGAACACTTAGAGTAAGTATAAGTACCTACTTACTCTAAGGTTGAACACCTATTCCCGATAACCGGTTTGGGTGAATACCGACTGTTAATAAATACGCCATTTCACGGGAAAATATTGGAATGTTGAGAATTAGCCAGAAAATGTTTTTTGTTGTTCAGAATGTTTATTGCTGAGTGCTGACATGCTTGGTCAGGTTATAGCAAAGAATGAACAATAACTATGAAAATATTAGTTTACCAAAATTATAACATTTTGGTAAATATATAAACCTCCCTTGTATAAACAAGGAAGGTTTCTTTTCTGTGTTCTTAAAGAAAGTCACAGAAACCGTAATAAGAAATAAACAACAATTTGATCCTATAAAGCCATTATCCACGAAGATCATACCAGAAACCGTAATAGCGGAAATTGGAAATATTTTTTTCCTTCAAAGTTTGCGTCTTTTACTAAAGAGCAAAGCTCCTGTACCACGTATGTGAGAATGCTACCACATGTGTCTTGTAATGTCGTGTCCAGTTTGAAGGAAATTATAACGATTCCAATGCTTGCCACCTGGAAGATGTTGCTTCTGTTTATGGGCCTACGGTGTCAACTTTGAACACTGATCATGAGACATACTTAAGTATAAAAGAAACCTAGTTGTTTCAACGAACTCGTATTAAAAGAAAGTAAGATTTATTATGTTGATTGTTTGTGTATCAAAACCAACTATGTTATTAAAAAATGTTGTAATTCTTCATGGAAATTATTTAGGTAAGTGAGATATACATTTGCGTCAAAAGAAATCTCATTAGTTTTACAAGCCTACTATCAAATATAGGTATTTATGTAAGGCTTTGGTTTTATTTACTTTCACATTGTCACGTAACATACGCTCTTAAAAATAGAAGCACCACTGTTGAAAGGTTAAGGAGCACTTTAAATTACTCAACAGCTTAAAATTATTAGACAAATATTGTATATTTGCAATTAACATTCGGTATACTAGCCCATATTTGATTTTGGTGACGACTTTGCTGGCTACATTCTCTAGACTCTATAGTTTTATAGACTATCAAAATTCTAGACTATTTGAACTTTCCAACTAATAATAGGGTACGACTCACGACGTGATTTGGCATATGAGTGAGTGTACAATTTATAATAGTCCCTATTACAGCCCCTCTAAGTTCTAATGTTCAGACTTATTTACAGTAGGTATATGTTGCAGTGTTGCCGTTCTGTAAAATTTTAAGTCACTAGACGACTTCGAAAATTCCGCTAGATATAGGAAAAATCATTTTTAAGAAATCCGCCAGAAGTCGGTAGACATATTTCTTTTTATATTGCAGTTTACTGAGGAGACAAGCATGGTGTTGGGTTGATTGTAAGGGGTACAAACGTAGATAAACAGTAGCAACACCACCAGAACTTTGAATTTTAGTGAGTACTGTAGTCTTTGGTTTGAGTTATATTATACTGTGTGGTGAAAGAAGCGGCGATAGCCTAATTGAGAGCGGAACGGACTGCCGAGACGAAAGTCCACAGGTTCAAAACCCAAGGGCACACACCTCTGAATTTTCTAATAAGTTATGTGTGTACCTATTATTTGTGAATTATCGCTCGCTTTAACGGCGCGGTGAAGAAAACCATCGTGAGGAAACCTACATACCTGAGAAGTTCTCTGAATTTCCAAGGTATGTGAAGTCTGCCAACCCGCACTAGACCAGCGTAGTGGATTAAAGCCTTAACCCTCTCAGTTGTAGAAGAGGCCCGTGCTCAGCAGTGAGCAGTATACCGGGTGGAAGGGAAACGCTCTCTATACCGGAACGGTAAGAGAGAAGAACCATAACATTAACGAAAAACTATATTCATTTGCAAAGCTAAGCGATAATACTTACGATTTTAGTATTTCCGTAATTCATGCGCGCGCAATGTAAAGCGTACAAAGAACTGGGCGGCCGTCGCGCTGCGCCGGGACCGGCCCGCGGTCGTTAACCCGTCAGCTGATGTACGTGTTTCATTACGATTTTTTTGAAATATTGTCCTTTTTTACTATGTTTTTCAGAATAATAGTTTGATTTATCTATCCATACGTGAAGCATTAATACCATGGAAAAAGAAATAGACAGACGAATATCAAATACGTGGAAAAAATTCTGGAGTCTCAGCGAAATAATGAAAAATAAAGAAATGCCAACAAAAATTAAAAGAATTGTGTATAACATGTGCATAATCCCTTCCCTAACATATGGCTGCCAAACATGGTCATTAACAGAACAATTATCTAACAAAATAAAAGTGTGCCAGAACAGCATCGAACGAAGTGTACTTGGTGTGAGAAGAAAGGATAAGGTGAACTTGGAAAAAATTAAAGGTAAAACAAAATTCAAAAACGCGCACAATGTTTGCAAAAAGATGAAATGGCGATGGGCTGGGCACATGTTACGAGACACGAAGGAAAAGTGGACCAGAATAATAACGGAGTGGTACCCTAGAGGTGAAAAAAGAAGTAAAGGGAGACAGTGTAAGCGCTGGGAAGATGATATAAAGAAAATAGCGGGCCCTGAGTGGACCCGTTTAGCCAAAGATCGAGTTGCATGGAAATCCTTGGAGGAGGCCTTTGTCGCAGGACAAGCTGTTGCAAAAAAATAAATAAATAATCCGATTGCCGATATTACGTAATAGTTATGTAAGAAATAGTTAAATAAATATATCAGTAATAAGTTATAAAAAAAAAAAAAAAAAAAACTTTTATAATATTGTATCTAGTAGTAAGTAACAGCAATAAAGGCTTATTTTATTTTATTTTATTTTATTACGTGAAGCTGTACAGAAATTTGAGAAAATCCTACTAAAATTGTAACAATGCGATCGCGATTTTTTTAGTGCCATCACGTCAGGAATCACCAATACTATCACCTGTATTCGTTCCCGAGAGCGTTTCCCTTCCACCCGGTATAATACAGGGCTGATGACATTGCATTGTATACTGTGTGGCATTCCAGTACGCTCGTCATCCTAAGACGTATCTAAGGTGTTAAGCCTCATAATGCCCAGTAATTACACTGGCTACAATGTCCTTCGTATCAGAATACAATAGTGACTAAACTATAGGTAATTCCCATATTATTATGTACTACGTGTTGCTCGCGGCTTCACCCGTGTGAACAACCTTTCCAGTTTCAAAAGTTCCTAAAACACAACACAGAGATTTAAAATACCATTATTTCTCCTTAGACTAACATATTTGTCATGTGAGAAAATTACTGGGATAAAAAGTAGCCTATGTATTAATCCAGAACTTGATCTACCCGTGGCCAAACATGCAAATCCGTTTAGTTGCTTCTGCGTTTATATCTAACAAACATTCAAATATTTTAACAAACTTTCCGATTTAGAATATTCTCTGCTAAAACGTTGATTGGTCCTAGGTACCATTAGGAAAATTCTGTTTGATGTCATATAAAAAACCTCTGAAAATAAAATAAAAATAAAAGTGTCTGTCGTTTAACTACCTAGTACTTACCTAATATTTCGATCAAAGTCCTCGCGTCGGGCACCGCTAAAGTATTATATTTACATCTGTCTGGCCTAGAGGTCGATTTTAAATATTACTAGGTACTTATCTAAACAAAAAATAACATACTTTTATATTTTAGAGGTTTTGCGTCTATTTAAATTTTAACTGCCTCGGTGGCGTAGTTGTATTGTGGTACGACTGCAATGCTGAGGTCTCGGGTTCGATCCCCGGGTCGGGCAAAGTGATATTGAGTTTTTCTATACAGTATCAGCTCGGAGTCTGGAATTTGTGCCCGATATGGCGATAGGCTCGCCCCCTATCACATCATGGGACGGAATACCGGCGAAAAGTGGGTGCACTAGTTGCGCCTCTGCCTACCCCTTCTGGGATAAAAGGCGTGAGTGTATATATATGTATGTATTAAATTTTAATATAATTTTAATACCAAATAGTTGATGGTGCAACATGAGTTCAAGGTTAATAGGTATGTCTTAAAAATATTTCAGAAGTCATGTACTTTATTGTAAAAAAAAAGCGTGAGGTGCTTTTTAAGTTGTTATCAAAATGATAAACTTTCTACTCATGTTACCTGTCAATAAAATATTTACAACATGGTGTTACCATGTACATGGTACACCACGCGGGTTAGCGCGTGAAAATAAGTAATAATTGTCGCATTTATCCTTTAGGCGACTTTTTATACCAATAACCAGTCATTTTCGTTAGTTAGTTTCAAGCACAATTTTGATTGAAAACGGCAACAAGTTTGAGTCTCCATACAACAACATTTCTGAAACAGACGTTAGAACTTGGGGGATATATAGAAATTAAAAAAATATATGAAAAATCTGGCTCGAGTCTGCCATTTATGTTGAAATAGTCTTTCCGATGATGTATTATAAAGTTTTCAGATCAGTTTATTTTTTAAATAATCACGATGAAGAGATGACTGACATAGTTGGCATTTTAGATACGGCCTCTTATTGTGAACGATAATTGATAAACAGCACACATGTAACTCCGCAAAGTCAGAGACCAGTCAGACCGACCCGTTTCCAACTAGGCTATCGTCCACAATACAAAGGCAAATACAAATAAAATTCTATACAAAATTCCGTAAATCAGTGTTGATAATACACAGAGTTCTGCAGCATTATTATTGTGCCTTTAGCTATGCACAGAGACAATAATCTAAGTTAGAATAGGAAATTTGACCAATTAAAAATCTGAGTGTTTGGTCTCTCTAATTAAATTCGTATGAATTTCTCATAATATAAAGGTCGCCGTATATCATAGCCAGTTACCCACTTTTAAAATTATAGAGAAAGTTGGTCATTAATATTTTTAATTCGATAGCTATTGGTTGGAGACAAGATAAATGTCGCTCTATGGAACTCTTATGAGAGTTTTATTATAATGGCATATCTTACGATATTATGTTAAATGTACCGTGTTGCATAAATTTTTGATTTATGTTCCAAATGGAACCCTTTTTATGTAAATTCTTTTTATATAAAATTATGTAAAACCTTGGTATCGAACATAATATATGAGTTAATTTCTATTAGATCGACTTTACAATTATAAGACACATTCTTGGGAAGAAGTTTCTAGAATGTTTATGATAAAACTAATCACTGTTTGTTTCCATGTAGATATAAGTATACTTTTCTTATTTAATTCCATAATCACTACCGTTTGGCAAAATATAAATATTCATAAATGCTACTCAAATGATATCTATTACCTATTTTGAGGTGGGATTTGTCACTTGACTTACCTACAGTTTGGAAAGAGATGGTTCCATACAGGAATAACTAGCTAAACATTAGAAAGTTCCTACCAAGCAAAGCGGATTTATATTCTCTCGAGAAAAACAACTTGTATTAACATGTTCCTACCGTATTTACTTATGCCAAGCTAAATATTTGTGAAATAATGTAAATGATGACGACGTGAGATTTTTTTTGATTCAGACATTTATTCAATAGAATAATTGCTCCAAATGCAATAAATGAATGAGTTAATCCATTATCAAATGTAATTAATGCCTGTTTTGATTTTATCAAAGCTGTGATCTTGTTCCTAATGCTGGTTAGTGTGAGAAATTTGTCATTCAAAACACAGACGAGGTAAAAAACTATGTAATTCACTGAACACAATATTTTTCGAAAAGTTTTAGTACTACTTAAACGCAGGCATGCGACTAGGGTTAAGTTGTACCCTGGACATTTTTGACTTATTTTGTGTTTTTCAGTTACTTTTTCGGTGCGTTTCAGTTTTTTAAGCTTTTATTATAATAAGTAGTGATGTAAGGTATATCTTTAAAAATAAAAAGATAAAAAACTGCGAGAAAAATTAATCCGGGATAAAATTCCCGGATTATATTTTCCCGTGATAAGAAGAAGCCTAGATCCTTCCTAGGGTCTTAAACTATCCCCCTACCAGTTTGCTTTGCAATGGGTTCAGTGGTTTGGATGCGACAGATCCACTCGGGAGAAAATAAAATTCGGGATCATATTCCCGGGTAATGTTTTTTGGGATAAAAGTATCTTATGTCCTCTCCTGGATCTCGAACTATCTCTATACTTAGCTTGTAGTGGTTCCACTGGCAGAAAATTATTTTCCGGGATAAGAAATAGCTCAGATCCTTCCCAGGATCTTAAACTATCTCCTTAACAAATTGCATCGCAATCATAGTGCAGTGGCGGCTGTGACGGCCCAACTCGCGAGAATTTAAAATCCGGCATAAAATTTCCGGGTAATGTTTTGCCGGGCAAGAAGTACCCTAGCTCCTTCCCTGGGTCTTAAACTATCTTCCTACGAAATTTTATCGAAATCGGTTAAGTGGTTTGGCCGTGACGATTCGCGAGAAAAAAAATCGGGTTAAAAGTCCCGCTTTATATTTCTCAGGAGAATAGAAGCCTATGTGTTAATCCAGGACACGATCTACCCGTTTATCAAAATTCATCGATGTCCGTTTAGTAGTTTTTGCGAGAAAGAGTAACAAACATACGTACATCAATTCTTACAAACTTTCGTGTTTATAATATTAGTAGGAAGTATCAATTCCAGCCCCACATTGAGAACGTAAAATATTTTTTGTCTATTTGTTAATGTTCATTAGGTGGAATACAACTAAGCTATTTGATGGCATTACATTAATTCGCCATGCTATATTGATCGCTATTGCATTGCAACCTGCAACATATATTGAACGCCGTCATTCGCGATGCTTAATGACGATTAATGGATACTTTAAATGTTTTAGAAAATAAAATATTTTCAATTTTTACTCCGTGTATATACATATACTAGCTTTTGCCCGCGGCTCCGCCCGCGTTAAAAAGTTTTTCCGGGATAAAAGCCCCGCTTTATGTTTTCTCGGGATAAAAAGTAGCCTATGTGTTAATCCAGGACACGATCTACCCTTGTGCCAAATTTCATCGAAATCCGTTGAGTAGTTTTTGCGTGAAAGAGGAACAAACATCCATACATCCAAACATCCATACATTCTTACAAACTTTCGCCTTTATAATATTAGTAGGATTGGTAAACACTTTTAACTTACTATATTTCGGGTTGATTTTTAGACCGCAGTTCTGTCAACATCCTTCGTTAAATGTTTACTTTTAACAAGATATTGGTTCGCACTTTACTAGGACAACATTTCAATCTAAAAAGGTGAAAGTCCGTTAAATTCACCGAATCTTCAAAAATGGTTACATAAATTTTCTATGTATAAAAACTCACTGTTTTGTTTTTTTCGCCGGTACAGCGAAGCGACTGGTCGTTGAGCGAAAATACGCAGCCTCCTGCGAGCACAGTCCGTAAACGACTGTACGGCGATTGCAAGACGGATACGAAGAACGCAAGCCTACAGATTGTAGATAAAATATAGTCTAACGCGAGATATTTCATATAAAACTGCCCAATATTCGCTTCGGCTATACCTCAGTAGTAGCCCTATCGCGGTGTTCGTAGAATGTCCGACTACAGAGCTAGAGATTGATTGATGATTCCTCTAAGCTTACTTGCTTAGATGAATTGTTTAATCTTGGTATAGAAAAGTAAAAAATTAATAAAACATTTCTATTTTTTATATTTTGACTTTTTTATATATTCTAGCAGTTAAGTCCTATATCGACCGCTTTCAGTCTTATGGAAATATAGGTATATTCATCAAAAAGTTGATTAAATTTAGTTTATGTAAAGGCTTTTACGGCGCGTCCCGTCGGTTGCCCGTTTTAGAACAAGAATAAACTCATTTAGTTAGCTTAGCTCACATAGCTCAGATATATTTTATACTTGTGCAGATCTCATACTATGTAGGAAAACTAAGCTCTGTGCTATGTATAATTTTTTCACCTATACGGGCTAAGCTAAACTAAGTTAGGCTTACCTAGCTTAGTTCTTGATTTGAAACCGTCTTTACACTTTAAGCGGCCATTATCTTATTACCAACAATATTATTGTTACAACAAATTCATTTATAAAATAATTTAATACGCCATGAAAACATACCACAATATAAAGAAAAGTTGTCCGGTAGAGATTGCCTTAGCGATACCGCCTTTTGTAAAACAGTACCTACTATGTAACTGTATGTTCATTAATGTTTCTTAAAATTATGTTAAAGCTCAAACAGTAGATATGTACTAGTTCATTTTATGTTTTTTCAATCATTACTTGCAGCCATTGATGTAGGGTTTAATACATCAATGGTTGCAGCAAATAATTAATACAAATGTTACCAGTTATACAGGATAGAAACGGCCAATTTAGCTTTCTTTGATATATTATTATTTATTAGTAATGTTTACAGCAAGGGAGTCTAAAAAACATACGTTATGGATATAAATAATATAATTAATGCTTAGTTTATATTATTGTAATAATTTCATTACAGTTTTCCTTATACTATTTCTATCGACTCTACACCATTTTATGATTGCATTACCACCCCTGTGTTATATTACTACACCTATTATAAAATAATAATTAAATGTTTTATGTGGTACAATGATATAAACCAACATTTAAAATTACATCATAAACTTGTTGGATCCTAACCTATTTGTCGAAAATTTTGGAGACTTTTTTAAATGACTAAATATCTCTCTCACAGATGTGGAGTAAAAGTAATTTATATCGCAAATGTCGATAAGTATACAATCTCCTTTAAGGAATATTGTTTTCCCGCCCGATAAATTTATGGTTATACGTGTAACTTCATGTCACCCAGTCTGTGCACTGGCCACATGCACTCGCAGCCCGCTGGGATCACCATGGTTCGTGTCTCCCAACAATCACTGTAACAACAAATGTACATTGTACGGGAACAGACATACTACATTTTTTTTAGGTAATCCTTTCCTCGCATCTACTTCTATTTTTTTGCAAACATGGTTAATGTACAGCCACTGAAACTGAATTTATTTTGGTAAAATACTACATTTGGACTCATTCTAGTGCCTACCTAATGGTCAGTATGTAAATTGTTATAACTCCATTTAAACGTATACAAAATATAATAAAATACTAAGTACTTAAGATCATTAGTACATAGACCTCATAAAATCTTTTGAATTATTGTAAGTTCTTTGAAATTTACATCAAAATGTTAACAATATGCTTATTTGCAGTGATTGAGTTAATATTTAAAAAAACAACAGCGATATGTTTCTATTTGTCCAAAATAAGATTTGAATACAGGGACGTCAATCACTTCTAGTAGGTACATCACATTCTTTTAGTACATCAATGCTTCTAGCCGAATATTTATTCTATAGTTTTATTTACCTAGAATATCTTCTTCGCGTTAAGTGAATCGTCTTGTTCCATTGCACGCACGAAAACCCAAGACTTGAACATATCTGAGAAGTGAACATTCAAGGCCTATTAATTACGTTATTTATATGTATCACAAAAACATTATGTTATGTTATGTTTTATTTTATGTGTGTACATTCACCTTACGTTGATGTACAATAAAGTGTTTAATAAATAAATAAAACTTATGTAAGTACCTATTGTAATGTAAATGTGTATGTTGATTTATTGTGAGAAATATAGTCTGCGCTGATCTTCATCGGCACGCGTTATATTTCGTAAAACTACAAATAGTCTGTCAAGGCCCGCGACGGACACTCGTGTCCATATACATAGGGTTTTCTCATACATCTAATATAAGCGGGCTATTTTTTTAATTATTATTTAAAGGAGCTTTGTCGAATGGTACGACGACTAAGTAGCTCCATATGTTAAATATATATCTACAGAGTAACATTTGCCTTAGTACCCATAAAATATCTATTTACCAAAACCCCTAGCCCCATTTAACTTAGGAGCTGACAACATACTATTAAAAATACCCTATATTACTAACTGAAATATGAGGTCCACTGCGCACACACTACGATTAATTATATCAATAGATTACTTTTCATCTTTACATTACAAATACAAATCACTATACCCATGCACCATCACCGTCTATTCCCGAAAGACAGAGCCGCAATTAGTACAATCATTTTTTGGCACTAAGTGAACGATAGCCTAGTTGGGAATGGAACGGTCTGCCGCGACAATGTCCGGAGGTTCGAAACCCAAGGCACACACCTCTGATTTTTCGAAGTTATGTGTGTATTGTTTATCAATTATCGTTCGCTTTAACGGTGAAGGAAAACATCGTGAGGAAACCTGCATAACTGAGAAGTTCCTTATAAGAATTTCGAAGGTATGTGAAGTCTACCAACTGCACTAGGCCAGCGTGGTCGACTAAGGCCTAAACCCGCTCAGTAGAGGAGGCCCGTGCTCAGCAGTGGGCAGTATAATAATACAGGGCTGGTATTTTTTTTGGTATATATCTTGCGTCCCATGATCTGACGGAGCGAGCTTGTCGCCATCTCTACGCTGGTACTGAGTAGAAAAACCCGTAAGAACAATCGACGCGCGGGGAACCTTAGACCTCAGTATGGCAGTCGGTCCGACATAATACTATGCCACTGAGGCAGACTGAGAACATCATTGGATTAATTACAAGCTACATACCTCGTTAGTAACTCCAATTTCGTCATTAGATGAGACGACACATCGTACCTCCTCATAATAGGCAGGTCGGTATTCATACTCGTTTGTGTTCAGTTTCCTTATTTTTCTCTCCAAATGGCAGATAGGATAATGTTTCTAGAACAAATTTAGTTAAAAATAAATTCTTCTAAATTCAAATATTTATTATTACAGTCAGCTGGAGCGACGGTAAATTCGTACTCGAATAATTTAGTTAGTTATGATTAAGAAGATACTGGTGTATAATAATCGTAGGATTTATATTTATGCTAATAAGATTAATTACCTACTTTTGGCTGATAATTTTTCATGCATACTTAACCATATAATACAAAATCTATGTCCTAATCTGCCCCCAACAGATATTTCTACCACAGTTTGTTTGCACGCCTGTGTTCAGGTTTGAAGAACATTGTAGCCATCGTAAATACTTAGTATTATGAGACAAAACATATTACACCCCAGGGTGAGAAGCGCAGTAGAGTCCTACCGCCTACGTAGAACTCCATAATTAAAAGTTGAGCTACTGTGTATGTTATTTTCGTATCGCTTACTTTGAGGCGAGCGGCATGCTCGACTTCAGTTACAATAAAAATACCGGGTGGAAGGGAAACGCTCTCTATACCGGAACGGTAAGAGAGAAGAACCATAACATTAACGAAAAACTATATTCATTTGCAAAGCTAAGCGATAATACTTACGATTTTAGTATTTCCGTAATTCATGCGCGCGCAATGTAAAGCGTACAAAAAACTGGGCGGCCGCCGCGCTGTGCCGGCACCGGCCCGCGGTCGTTAACCTGTCAGCTGATGTACGTGTTTCATTACGATTTTTTTGAAATTTTTTTACTATGTTTTTCAGAATAATAGTTTGATTTATCTATCCATACGTGAAGCTGTAAAGAAATTTGAGAAAATCCTACTAAAATTGTAACAATGCGATCGCGACTTTTTTAGTGCCATCACGTCAGGAATCACCAATACTATCACCTGTATTCGTTTCCGAGAGCGTTTCCCTTCCACCCGGTATACTTACAAGATAGATTAGGTAAAAGAAATATCTTAAATAAATGAACCTTAATCGACTTCATATAATAACTTATGTATGAGATACACCTGAACGCATCCTACATCATTCTACCTACTATACTAGATGTATGTTTAGCGCATAAGCACGCTAATTGACCGATAATCGGCATACATTGAAAAAGAGAATAATAAACTAGTTAACAATCATGTCATTGGTCATGGAACATTGCTAGGCTGACCACGATACTACAATGTTTCCTCAATGCCAACGAATTAAAACAGCAATATTTCAAACATTACCTTAATGACCATAATTTTAAAATCATTATGTATACAATTAATAACATTCATGTTTGCTGACGAGGATACCTGTCTCCATACACACATACACGACTTTTATCCCCGAGGGCAGAGGCGCAACTTGTGCACACACTTTTCGCCTTGTGTATTCCGTCCCATTATGTGATAGCGATGCGAGCCCATCACCACATCGGGCGCTAATATCAGACTCCGGACTGATTATAATGAATAGAAAGACACCATATCGCTCTGCGCGACCCGGGGAAATTTATGTCGTGTATGGTATGTACCCGAAACTCCTAAAGAGTTAACGCGCAAACTCTGAAGAAATAAAAGATCACACTTGAACATTTTTTCTCGAAGCAGGAATAGAAACAGCGGCGTTTCTTCGCACGGCTGATTCACCGCCTTGCAGTTTGTACCTTCTGCGACATACCACGCGCGCAGAAAGAGGCTATCACACTTTATTTCGATATACCAACCAGGCTATTACCTTCGAGGAAGAGAGATGTCTATCGAAGACTAAATTAAAAAACGAAATAGTATGTTCGGCCGTGTCAAGCATAGTATTATATATAAGGAGGTATATCACTATTATATTCGCATAAAACTTTTTAACAAAAATTAAACCGACTTCAATACCACTACAAATTAAAAAATAATTAAAATTTGTATTCGCTTAGTATATAGGTACGTATATTTGGAGTCGATGCCTAATTTAAATTTATTAATTGTATTTATTATTGTGTACCTAGTTATCATTGCATCAAATTTCTCGAACTCGCCTTTATCCCACAAATGTACCACATCGATGGGGGTTGTATGCCACTTGCAACACATTTTTTTAAGCACGTAGCCGAAAGCATATATTACCTAGGGCTATAAGCTATCTTCAGCCTTAGTATAAGCTTCAGCCCAAAAACATTGCCATTAGACTATCAGAGCGACAAAATGTACCTATTAACCTGCCTGATAGGATATACATTTAAAATTATAAGATATAATACCTGAACTGCTAACTGCCTTGAATCACGTTCTCTGGACCCGATAGATTCTGTATACTCCGAAAGAATCTGTAAATTAATTGCTTTGTTAAATTATTTCATTAAAATAAATTATCTTAAGTATTTCAATAGTATAAGAAAATGTAAATAATGTCTGGGCTATGATTATAAATCTTTAATACTGGCACAATTTATAATAACTTTTTCCCTAAGGCATATGGTAAACGAACCTATTTAGTACGAAATATATATTTGACCTTTGCTTTCACCTAATTAGCTAAAAATCTGTCATAATAATATAAAATAAACACTGGGTCTTTCTTATTTTCTTTTGAGTAGTATACAATATAAGCATAGTATGCAATTCCATGGTACATTTGAATACATCGTATACCTCAGAAGGTTCATCACAATCTTCTTGCTCGGATGATCTTGGTTTTGATAGAGCTTGTTGCCTATGCCTTTCCAATTTGCCAAGGACAGAATTCAATACTCGATCGGGATTCGGTATTCTAAGAACATGTTCGAAGTAATCCCGGGCCGTCTCGTCATTAGCACTGAGTGATGTGACAAGGCATAGAGTTATGCAGATAGCCTGAAAATTAAAAGTTCATTGTTTTCTTTAAATAATAATAATTGTATACAGTCAGTAGGAATAGTAAGCTTGGAAACGTCAGGCGCCGTGCGGACTGTACTGTACTGGAAGCAACTATCACACAGTTCTCGATATCAGGTTGTCAACGTCTGGGTGCGGCAATCTTACTGACCGTAGGAAGAGCCACGGTAAAGCTGCTACTTCTCGTCTCTCATCGGTTTCCTATGAGACATTCACACCAACTTGGTCGAATCGCTTTTACTTTACCCCAGCATGAGCGTAGGCAGCTTTCGACTCAAGAGGAGGCAAATCTATTTTTTTTATCCAGCTGGGGCCAAAGTGGAAGTTTCATATAGCTGACCACAGTTTGTTGAATCCAAGGGAGGTACCCTCCTTCTCCATTCTCTTAGATACGTAGATGGTCTCCAGCAGTGATTCCACCACAAATCTAGCTATATTATTATTTTGGTAAAAATTACAATAGAAACTTGACATAATATTTTTACACTTTGTAATTCAAATCAAGGAAGAATGAATGGCATTTCATCTAATCCTACTAATATTATAAACGCGAAAGTTTGTAAGTATGTATGGATGTCTGGATGTATGGATGTGTAGATGTTTGTTACTCTTTCACGCAAAAACTGCTGAACGAATTTCGATGAAATTTGGCACACGGGTAGATCATGGTCTGGATTAACACATAGGGTACGTTTTATCCCGGGAAAATAAAAAGCGGGACTTTTATCCCAGAAAAACTTGTTAACGTGAGCGGAGCCGTGGGTAAATATAAAATATACCCTTTCTGCCACAAATGTATGAATCTACTAGCGGGCCCGACAGACGTTGTCCTGCCCTAAAAAGGAAATAAAATCCTAGAACCCGAGTACAGCGAATCCACCTGAAGACACACAAACATTTTTCATTAAAGTCGGTCTAGCCGTTTTTACGCGCAATTTTCTTATTTTTTTCTTTCATAAGAACCTTCTCCTGACAATAATAAACACATCAAAAAAAGAAATAACGAAATCAATCCAGCCGTTCACGCGTGATGCCGTGACCAAGGAAAATGGGATTCATTTTTATATAATAGATATATTTTTTTGTGGTTACTACCTACAGTGTAATTCTAGGATTTCTAGGCAATATACTACTGGAGCAGTTAACATTTATCTTCAGGAATCTCAGCCCCAGGAACAGTTTGTCAAATAAATTATTAAGTAGTTATTAACTACAATGGAAGCGCAATGTGACGTATCATAAGTGTGACCAAGTGTTATAAATGTATGGTTATAATACGGCACTGAGGATCGAGTTACGTTGGCCAGCTTGTTTAGTTGATTACGCTTGTTCGTCTGTGCTCTGATTGGCATTCATTCGGAGATCTCGGGCTGCGGCTATACGCAGGAGCACCAGTGGTTCGCAATCATTGGCACACTATCCCATACACCCATTTAATTTAAAAATAGATTTTACAAAAGAATTTGTGCACAAGCAACCGGAATAATTATGTGAGATTCAAATTCATTAATAAAAGTATAATTCGTATTAAGTGAAATATATATAAATGAAAATGAAAAGTGAGTTCTACTCATTACTTTCATTCATTATAAAAGATAATCAAGGAGATGTAAAAATAAAATAAAAATTATAAGAAGACAAAAATTTCTACCTTCAATATACCTGTCATAAGAGATAATTAGCTACTGAATATTATGGCCTATAATATGTTGTACACTATTTAAATTGTACAAGTATTTTTAATTGATGGGAAACAATGGTCTCGTGACAGTCAAACAGATTGACAGTACCTATTAATTTTTGTTACATTGTACGTAGGTAATACTACTCAATATTCCGTGGTCTAGGCGACCGGTCGGTTATGCAAAATTCTCACATTGTAAATGCAAGATCCATTCTCCAATTTTATTACTATAATGTCGTTAACTATAACTATAATCTAGTAATTATAATGTATTAAAAATTGCACCACCGTTCTCTTTTAAATTATGTGAGATACGTATTTTAATAGTCCATTCGGTTGTCTGGAAGAGATCGCTTAAAGCGATAAGACCGCCCATTGTGCATCATGTTTTTATAATTGTTTGTTTGTGTCTATTAATTTTATATGTTTTTGTTTTCTATCATGTGTGTGCAATAAAGTGTTTTGTATTGTATTGTATTGTATTGTATTGTCGTTCACTGTGCTGTAAGCAGCAGTCTGTACATTCAAAAATGAAGTACTTACATTTTTTTAAATAAAATAAGTTGTTCTCTTGTATGATCACATAACAAACTAATGTTAACGTAATTGTAATACGCAGGCCAACCAGTTCGCAAATGTAAATTTGCACAATATTACATACTAAAAGTGTTGCTTGCGGCGGCGGCGCCTAAAGCCTTTTCCGCTACAGAAGTTCCTAAATCATTGTATCGATTCATAGAGATATGTTTATACCAGCGCTACCTATTAAAAAATCTGATAAAAAAGACTATCATTTTCTACAGCAAATAATTACTGAAATGTAATTAAACTATGTGTTAAGAGTTTGAGTCTCCGTACAATAAAAAATCTGAAACAGACGTTGGAACTTAGGGGATAGATTGAAATTAAAGAAAGATATGAAAAATCTGGGTCGTTTATTCCATTAGTGTTGAAATAGTCTTTCCGATGATGTATTAATTAATAATGTAATGTATTAATCAGATCAGTTTAATTTTTAAATTATCACGATGAAGAGATGATTGAAATAGTCAAAATTTTAGATACGGCCTCTTGATCCAGGAAATGATTTATGCGTGTGACGAATTTCATCCAAATCTCTTCAACCGTTTTTAATCTTACGTCTAACAAGCATCCAAACTTATTTGTTGATATTCGCATTTATAATACATAGGTATTGATAAATAAGAGGTAAGATAATATAATAAATTAAGATTTACATAAAAAATATTAGTTTCATAACCAAAATACCTGTCAGCCTTTCGCAACTAACGCTTGTGCTTCAAAAGTTTCCTAATAGTAGGTTTCGACCACGGACGACTTATGGATTTAGTAAGAAATAGTATAAGGTGACTAAAACAAAATCGTTTTCGATTACAAAACACTTGATATTAAACCGAGTAATTCGTTCTATTACGAAATACATTTCGAATAAATTGTAGCTACTTTTGCAGGAATATTTATTACATGTGTACTTATAGAATGAGCGCAAACAACAAAATCAATATTTCAGATAAGCGTAGCAAACAGCGATTGACAATCCCTGCGGTCGCAACTTTGGCCCGTGGGTTGAGCTCTGCACTGCACGCATTAGTTCCAATTCAGAAGAAGTGATGCCACCTTCCTTGTTTTCGATTGTGATAAACAATATTATTGTATATATAAAATACGTTTTGATAGTGACATTCTATGAATGTTTATTTCGGAATAATCAACATCCATGTCAGCTGACATAGGAAATATCCTGTCCACACTTGTTAAGAGGTAAACAAACATGGCATTGCAAATGTTAACTGATATAGTTAGACATGTATATAGGTATTATTGTAATTCATTTATACATATTGTGTATCTCACACAGTAAGCTAGCTGCATGAGCATTGAATACCTAGTTACGTTTGTAAGTTTATATTATGTTGTTTTATTTACAGCTAGTATATCATTTAATTACATATAAAAATACGCCAATAAACAAAGTAATATGACAAAATACGCTCTTTCACTCACGTACTCATAGGTCATTTTTATCACGAGTTTAATCGAACAAAATGTAAACAAATAAATAACCTGGGTGCGGACAACGCTAATTATTCAATATATTTCTTACATTACAATTATCCGATTGTAGGACCAAACGCTGTCAATTTAGGCTGGCCGCAAAACTTTTTATACTGATTCAAATTGTAGTCAATCAATTAGCCGCGAGTCACGACCTCATAGTGAGCGCAGTATTATAGTCAGTGTCACTTAGCCTACAGGTGTTAAAACTATTTGAGTAAGTACCTACACAGGAGCACTGGGTGGTGCCGTCGCCTGGGATACGGCACTATTATTGACACGACGTTATTACGTCCCATAATTACAGGTCAGCACATCCCTAGCAAAAAACTTTCTTTGTCCGATATTTTCTATTATAATAATTTGTTTATAAATACCCAATATTTTAATACCAGAAAAAATACTCTAGTTGTTAGGGATCGAACGCACTTGTGTATATCAATTTTCAAAATCGATTCTGACGTCAGTTGTTTTTCAAATACAATTTCTACTATCTTAAATTCCGTAGCTATCTGCCTCTTTTTGTAACAAACTTCGCATCGGTAAAATGAAAATATGGAATCGTATGTTATATTCTTGTTATATTATCATTACGACAGTGAAGTTGGTCGAAGTAACGACGTCATCATAGGCCCTAAAAACTAACGTCATTATTTAACACAACGTTCCATACCCGGTTTCCGAAGTCTTATATAGCAATATTTGAGAGGAAGGTGTATACAAGCTCCAAACACAGTAAAATGACTCCGTTTATGTAAGTACTAAAACATATTTTTATCTAAAAATTTCATTTTTCCTCCTGTCACAAGAAATTATTATTTACAACTACCTGCTTTATACATAATGAAAAAGTTTTGATTCGTTGTAAACACAACTGCAAAATTGCGTACATATTTATAAAAATGTAGGTTCAAAATATTACATTTTTAAAAAATACGTGTTTTTAACCGATAGCCACTCAACTGCATAATGGGTATGTATAAGAGTGTAATGTTAATGTTTATTTATTATATCTTTTTCATTTTGACTTTCTTCAATTATTATAGTGACGACCGATCTATTGCTATCAATTGCTATAGATATGATGTAGGTATATAGTGTAAACTATTTTTGTAATTGTGGGTTAATACATCATCAACGCCAATATATTTTTATTTGAATGCTTTCTTAATAGTATTTTATTAGTATGTTAGGGCTACATTCATAAATTAACCTGTGTTATAATGAAACTGTACAATATATGTAAAAAAAAATGGAAGAAAATCACGACAATTGATGACGAATTGACGATGACGAAAAATTAACCCCGGTGTTTCTTTCTACCTTTCTTTCTAGGGTCGTCACCGCTTAGGTAGCTAATGAAAGGCTGGTAGGTTAGCTAGGCTAGGGCCTTTTATCCTCGCTAGCGAGGACCGTGGCATTTCCTTTCCTCGTAATGTTAAGATACTCCTTCCCTTTCTTTTATATCAGCTCCACTTCTCCTTCCTTATCCCTATTCCCATCCCCAATGTCCGCTTCCTCTGTACCTATCAGCCCGTGCTGGTTGTTAGTTATTTAATGTAAGTACTTAAAATTATTTAATTGCATTACTCGTGAGAAGTTATACTTCTTTGGCATCATTAAAAAAATATTGATTATTTAATAATTTAAAATTAGTATTAGTACTATGTTCGTTTCAGCGGTCTTACGGCACAATGTCGGGATAACAGCATCATCCCAAAATGTATTCATAGTAGTAGTGATTTATATTTTTTTAAATTATCAAATTCAAACAGTTGCATCTTTTTACAAAATGTAACTTATCTAGGACGTTCGCATAGTCTTAGGTAATGCAACTGTAATCATAACAAGAAACCTGAATTAGCAAAGATAACAGCAATGAGAACGAGATTCCATACCTACGATCTATTAAAAATTAAAAGCGTTTAGTATCTAGCTCAGTTCTTATACAAGTCCACGTAAGTGAAGGTTTCAAGTTGTTATTTTAGAAGATAGGGATACCTCCATAAAAGGTATAATAATTTTACGATGTCTTAAAATAGCTGCCTTTGGAAGCCTGTATAGGTAAATCATTTTACATAATGCATGTAAATAAGAATGCGTTTCTACCTATACTAACACTTCCATATATACAGGCAGCTCAATTTAGCAATCCCTTAACGTGTCCTCAGATTGTAGCGCTATTTTTAACAGATTGAAATGGATTGGGATCTGTTCCTATCCCTCCACGAGGCGATTGAGGAGGGACCTTACATCCTGTGAATTAAGAGTCGACGGTCGAGTTATTTAGTTTATTTTTAGCTCGTATTTGCAATAGCACATGTGTCATGGATTTTTTTTAAATCGATGTAAGAACTGTGAAAAATCTTTTAAGGTATGCATAATAAACCTTATTTCACCGATAATTAATAAACAAGATTGTTTAGAGCTCTCTTTTCCACAAGAGTTTGTAAAGAAGCAAGTTCTTATTTTGTTACTTGTAGTAAACTTATAATAATTTGTAACCAAAAAGCTCTTTCAAAAACTTATGGTTTTCTTGAATTTAACTTATCAATCGAATTCGTATGTATTCACTCTATGTGTATTTATAGGATCTGTTTATTTATTATAATAATTATTAATGCAGATATTGGTCGCGGTTCCGTCCGCGGTAAAAAGAATTCCGGGATAAAAGTTCCGCTTTATGTTTCCCTGGACAAAAACTAGGTGTAACTTGTAAGAGTTTTTAACATGGGTCCCATGGTTTTTGAATTAATCTATTACAAACGAAAAATTAATTCTCACTTCTTAACAATATTAATATAGATATTAGCTAATTATTATCAGCGGAAATTGGCACGGACTTAAATTAAATAGATACAACAACAAAAAACTTGAGGTGTCAAGGACACCCGGATGGAACGAAGTAGTTTTCGATTAATTAGTGAAGATATTGTAATAAAATTTTATTTCTTTTAAGTTATAATAATAATTGTATATTTCATTAAAACGTTACCACATCAATGAAAACATTTACTTCTACCTACACAATAGATATGTCATCGAATCACGATCATCACCTAAGCAAGCATTGACATTAAAATTAACATACAACTAACGAAAAAAAACTATTCTAAAAAGCATTTAAATCTTAGAGTATGTATACGTAGTTATACTTACTCTAAGATTTAAATTGTCTTTTTGTATTTAAATTTCGAATGTCACTTTTACGGCCATTTCTTTATTGTTACTGGCTAGTTTCACAGGGCAAGTATAAAAGTGTCGTGACAACTTTCCGTAAGATTTTTTTCCGTCTAGCTCCCTTTCACAACGCGCGATAAGGAATTTCGTTCCAATAAAAATATTTTTAATTAAGTTTCAAGAGTCAGTCTCGTAAAAACATCCCTTTACTTATCTGTAAAGTCCTTCATGTGCATGTGTGTGTCCCGTAAAAGTAAGTCGTACCGGAAACCGTAGCCGTCAAAGATATAATCGAGCAAGATCGGCTTATACTATTTATTGAAAAAAGTATAAATTACCGATGCATCAATAAAAACGCGTTATTTCAAAAATAAACCTTTATTCATTCGTATTACTAACGACGCGACAAAATCAACCAGAGAAAACTTCTATGATTGCAATAAAAACAAAATAGTTACTAGTTACTATACATATTCCTAACATAATGAAATCAATCGTGATCGAATCGATAATAATCGAGTTGTTTTACTGGTGGTAAGTCTTTTGTATGTCAGAGTCCGTCTGGGTGGGTACCACTGTATGTCTATTACTACCGCCAAGCAGCAGTGTGCATGCACTGTTGTGTTTTGGTTTGAAAGACATTGTAGCCAGTGTCACTACTGGAAATAATGAGATTTAACATCCTTTGTCTCAGAATGATGAGCGCAGTGGAATGCCATACAGTAGGTACTTTGTAACTCAAGGTGCTGAATTGACTTCCTACTGTTTATGGGTGGTCGTATCGTTTACCGTCAGGCGTGCATGTCTCTTCATTCAATGCCATAAATAAAATAAAAAACGTGTTCTGTGTTTCTACTTTAATGTTATTTTAACACGTATAATGAAAATTCAATTCCTCAGCGCACGAGGCGTGGACATGAGACGTAGACAGCGAGGCACGTTCAGAATGGAGCCACTACCGGAGAAGGGAAGTTTGGAGAAAAACAAAATTGTCGGTACCAGGTTAGTTGCATTATTCATTCGAACTTAAATGTTTTACTAAAGTTTTGGTTTTGGCTTATTCCGGAATTTCTCAAAGTTGGGTACGCGTTTTTCTAGTTTATAACTTTATACACGAAAAATCAACTAACATTTAAATTGAGCAAAATACTCGAGATGGAGCTTTTTTGCACCTGTCCGTATTTATGTGATATGTTACATTTATTGTATTTTCCGTGAGGTTTTTAAAGGTTTTCGCCATTATCTTTAATATCTGATGGAAATAAAAATATGTGGGACTATAACTTTGAGTGCCCCTGCCTTTACCTCTGAGGACTAACATATTAGCTTGGGGAAAAAGTTTCTTCGTGTTTTGTATGAAAACTCAAGACTTCCTTTTTCAAAGTTTATTTACATTCAATTACAGTATTTTGTTTTATAAGTGCCAATTTGTTCAGTATCACCACCATTTTGATTATTATTATTTTTAGTAACATATGACGTGTATCCCTCGAGACAAGTTATATCATATCGTTTAGCCAACGTTCTGATAGTATTTGCATGCCCGGTGATATGCCAAGACTTATTTAAAAAAACTCTTAGGGCGCTAAAATTCCGGTATATACCTACCTACTACGCATGTTAAGAGATCCGAATCGATGGTTCTGCCCGGTGGTAATACCCATAATGAACAATGCCCTTTCAATCCCACTATACACATAGCATCACCTTATTGCGAGCTAGTCCAGGTTTTGTCACAGTCCGTGAAGCTTGACCGACTTTTGACCACGACTTTTTTTCGTACGTTCTTGTCTTACGTGATCTACTTTTCATTACTAGTTATCAATCTCTTCAAAAACGGTTCGGTTTCATTACGTCTCAATAAAGTATCATAAATGAGTAGGTACACGCTTTATTAGGTTTCTTTCAGTGAGCTTGAGTGAGTTAACTATGGAATAGTGTAAACAATACATCATGGATTTACGATTGCATTCGCGGGTCATCTGCTGTTAGTTATTGTAGAGTTCCATTGTCTTTCTCCAAAGATCTTCATCAGATCCTAATAAATTATACACTAAAACCTACCCTGAAAAATATACATTTGAATAACGAAAACCCCATTCAAATCGGATCAGTAGTTTTTGAGAATGTCGCGGACATACAAAAATACATACCTACGTACATACGGGTCGAATACAGACATCCTCCTTTTTTGAAGTCGGTTAATAAAAACAAGTACAATATGTTAAGCAATTACATTAATAATTATTAAAAATACCCAATATGCTTAGAATGTGAAAAAAATGACACGAATCCGTTTCGTTTATATGGGGATTTTGCTCGTCAAGGGACTGACACGTGACTGACGCGACATATTCGTATTTCGATCAATCACAAACATCAAAATCAAAACGACATCGTCTTACGAGTTGCGTTTTTTATATAAGCTCAGAGTAAGGTTGTAAAAAATGTTTTCTGGGTTAAATACTCAACTTGACTTTATAAAGATAGCATAGAGGCGAGGTTGATATGGCGCCAAAAGTTTCCAATCCAAAACAAAAACTCAAGTAAACCTATGGTTTTTTAGTACCTCTTTTTTTATCGCGGGGAAGAAACGCGTTATCGCTACCACCACTGTGAGGTGAGTGGAATGGTTATGTTGGTTTCACCGATCTTACGGCCCAATGTCGACACTCAGGAGATAGCAATATCCGAGCGGTCGTTGGATCGAGTCCCTAACACTATGTACACCCTACACCGGCATACCAACCAAAACCCGCGGTGGCCTTCTTCGGCGCATACGAACGCCTTTGGCGTCTAGGACACCGACCACCCGCATTGGCGTCCACCTCAAAGTCACTTAATTTGGAGTGAGTAGACCCCCACTGCTTGCCCCGCGACTTTCTCCATGGCCCATTAAGCCGCCTCTAGGGTTCCAAAAAAGAAGTTGGTAATACGGTAGAGGAAATAAGTGATATCTGTTTACTATAATCTAGAGCCCAATATGAGAATTAGTTCCCGATCCGTCTAGATAGAAGTGCACCTCTAGCAATCCATCGGGGATAAAAATGTATAGAGTAGCTATAATCATTTCTTTACACTCCAGAAACTCGCGAGCCTGCGAGCTTGCTCTGATGCTTTAATATATAATTAACCTTAAATCGAGACCATTATACACATGATAACACTTATTTCTACAGCCTGGTATAAACTTATTAAGAATTTTAAGTGTTAGGGAAAATCATTGACTGTTTAAAAATAAATCCTTACCTTAAAAATAAAATATCTGAACGACATTTTTAGACCTCGATTTTTAACAATGCCTAAACAACACCTTTAATTGTAGCACTGAAGGACAGTTTTCAGAATGAAGGAATTTATAAAACACTACTCTTTTTATACCCCATTTTTATCTCAACCCGTTACAATTGTTTTAATGAAAATGTCGAACATTTATAATCTAGGCACATTAGAAATATAGTGGACGTGTAAATTTTTTTCTCTCTTCCAAATATGTAACTAACTTTAATCTTAATTCAAAAAGGTTACTCGGTCGTTACAAATAAGATGTTTTACTGCTTCTTTAATTATAATACCCGGGCGACCGAGATTTGCTTTGGTGCTTTATTTTATGCTTTCTAAACCCTAAGTATGTCCCAAAAAAAGAATCACCAATTTCATTTTTAAATCCGAAATCTCATCCAAATTGGACCAGCTTTTTCGGAAAAACCCATAACATAGTTATCTTTTGTATGTTTATTTCTTTTCTCTCTCTCTCTCTCTCTCTCTCTGTGTGTATCACTGAATTCCTCCTAAACGGCAGGACCGATTTTAATAAAAATGTTTGTGTGTCTTCAGGTGGATTCGATAATGGTTTAGAATAACAATTTGATCTGGTAGGTGACGCTGTACTCGGGTTTTAGGATTTTACTTCCTTTTTAAGGCATGAAAACATCTGTCGGGACCACTAAGCATTTATAAATTTGAATTTGGAATTCTTAACCAAAGAAAAGATATTTCACTTCAAACTGGCCAGTATAACAAAACATCCGTTTCATCATTCATGTGTAAGGACCTAATATTAATCGAATCGGTAATTTTCGAAAACAAAGAAAAGGTCATTGGCCCGTGTGTTTCATTTAAGTATCACTGTTATTTACAAAGCCGTGATACAGAAAATTTTATAGTTTACAAAAAGTATTTTGTGCCTTCGTAGACTTCGATAAGTATGAATATAATAATGAAATGACATTTTCATGACATTTGTCGAGTTTAATTCATTTTGATAACTTATTTAATATTAATAAAAAAAAGGAAGAAGTTAACACAACATTAATTGATTCTAAAGCGATACGAAGTTCGCCGGGCCAGCTAGTCTATATATCTATATATATAAAAATGAAAATATATATATTCAAAATGGCAAATTTTTTTATTGAGCTATTTGGCTAATTGCTACTTTGTATTCTTTTTTAACGGACTTTCTACGGCAATTATTGACCGGTTTAGAATTTGTTTTTGTTTACATTTCGTATAGCTTCTTATTGGTGTTATTTTCATTTTATTTATATGGGACCTTGGAATTCGAATATGCAGAAGGGACTCCTCAAATTCAAACAGCATTAGAATGATAAAGATAAAAGCTTCCATAATTAAGAATACTATTTTCTGAGCTTGAACTTCGAAGATGCACCAAGGAAATCTTCAAAATCAAATAAGATGAAAATTATTGTTTATGTGTTAGGTTTAATTAGAACTATTTCTCTTAAAACAAATAAAGGAGTAAAATATAAACGCAAATTATTATTAAAATTAAGTGCAAGATATCCTAGATGGCAATGGAACGGTCTGACGAGACGGAAGTCCGCAAGTTCAAAACCCAAGGCACACCCCTGATTTATCGAAAGTTATGTGTGTATTGTTTATCAACTAAATATTGTTCACATTAACGGCGAAGGAAAACATCGTGAGGAAACCGAGATACCTTAGATCTCCTCAAAAATAATTTCGAAGGTATGTGAAGTCTGCTAGTCCCCACTAAGCCAACGCGGTGGACTAAGGCCTAAACCCTCTCGATTGTAGAGAAGGCTCGTGCTCAGTAGTGGCCAGTATATAATACAGAGCTAGTATAGTATAATTAATATAAAAAACATGTCCATATACAACACAACGTCCGCAATCATCGAAAATTTTTAATTTCCTACATAAGCCCACAGTCCTGACAACAGTGAGATTAGTAAACGTTATCGAGTAATTCTCTGATTGTTCCAGACACAAAAATAAAATACCAGCGTTTTAGAGTAAATACAACAGCCGTGTTACTTAACTAATGAAAGTAATTGAAGGCTTGGATTATTTTAAAGGTGGATATTTTAATAGAACGGATAATATAAATACAACTGCAAATTATTTATTTTTTTTTGGAAAATGTTTGATTCATTATATCTCAGTAGGATAATAAGTTTGCTTTCGTCAGGGCAATAATAACTTATTATATAGGTTGTTTGGTAAATTCCACCACGGTATACCCTTGCCTTTTGTCGAACAGTGTGCTTTCCAACTTCCCGGACCTAGAGACCCCAACATAACCGCCTATTTGGCTCTAGCACTGGTCGGAAGAGGTAGGTAATTGCACATATCTCTTAAAAATCCTATTAATTTTATTATTAATAATATTATAAAGGCGAAAGTTTTTAAGTATGTATGGATGTTTGTTACTCTTTCACGCAAAAACTACTGAACGGATTTCGATGGAATTTGGTACACGGGTAGATCATGTCCTGGAATAATACATAGGCTATTTTTTATCCCGGGAAAATACAAAGCGGGACTTTTATACCGGAAAATCTTTTTAACACTTTAATTCGCAACGTTGCACTGGTGCCACAATCAAAATAAATAATTATTCCGAAGAAACTATAACATCTAATTTTAATTTTACTGACTGGTGTTATGGGACATACTACGGCCATTTATGGAAAAAAATTGAATCGACTCCCGCGCAACATTACTTAGTTGTGACCATCTTGGTGTCACGTCAACAACATGATCCTAGGATGTCCAGTAAATTTTAGTAAATAAAAATACTTTTTGGAATTTCTTATTAAAATTGGCAATGAATTATTGTTTTTTCGGTGTGTTCTAAATTGTGACATGGTAAATCTATGTTAAAAAAAGCTATTGCCTACGGGTTATTCCCACATATTCATAGACGTTGTGTATTTACAACAATGCGGAGCTTTCAAATAAGTATAGTTAGTAGTAGTTGTTGCGCGGGTGCAACGTTACGCTTTTACTAACACTGAATTGGAATTACTTCATACCATGTTTTATGATTTTTCATGTTTTGGGTTTAATTTCTTACTTCCTATCAAGTGCAATGTTGCAAATATGCTACATTGTGTTCAGAATGTACTTAATTCTATATTTCGCAAGTTAGCATATTTGCAAAATAATTCGACGCTCGAATCGAATATAGTATTTACATATTATATATGCATAGCAGATTTTTTATATGATTTTTTTTGGGCGTTTATAAAGCCATAATTATAATCATAAAATATAAAAATGTATCAAAAATCATAATATTTCTTTGAGCGTTAAAGGTTTAATGCGGGCGGCGCCTCGGGCAAAAGCTAGTAAAAAGGAAAAGTAGTAAAAGGAAATTGTATGTTCAGTAGAAGATACCATTATATGTTTACTTGCGGTTCCGTAAACACAAATTAATTCACAGAAATGTCCGACTGCACATTTTCTGTGATAATAAGTAAGCTTAAGCGTGAATTCAAGACTTAAAACTTTTAACTTTTATCGGTAGGATTTTCTTTTAATTGGCAGTAGAGATTATACCGCCCTGACACCCGCCACTGATCTCCTATAAGCCAGGATCAGCAGTGGCACGCATTTTATGACACCGAGCAGTGAAGCTCAGCGAGTATCAGGGAACACTAATATGTCTGTAACCCGCAACGAAACTAATCAAATAGAAATAGAGGAAGGAAATAGAGGAGTTGGATATATTAATTGTCCACCTCCCTCCATAGCATAGCGGGAGACAAAAATAATGAACTATGGAGGTATTTTAATCTCAAGTTTAGAGATGTTTACAACTAGAAAAGTCAGTTGTAAAGCACCACGGATAAAAATTAAATGAAGGGGTCCTATCACAAGAGCTGTCAAATTTGATTACAGTAATAGATATGGCAAAAACGCCGGAAAGCACGGAAATTCCGCCTACTGTACAAGGTCCATGTAGTTAGTACTTAGCTATACATTCATTCATAGTATACATTATTCATTGGCAGTAGCCAAAAAGTAGAAAAGTGAATCCTACCGATCAAAGGTATTCTAAAGCAATTAGCTATAAGGAGAAAGGTTCTACTTTCAGACAAACCATCCAATTAATCCTTGATGCGGGTAACAAACTCAATGTTTTCTGCATTTCTAGAATTATGGACATTTCTAGCTATCGTACTACTCTGTATTTAATGTTACAAGCGTAAGACGCTTCAGAAATTCAGCAGCATCAGTTGACGCCTAAAACTTATTATATCTATACTAATATTATAAAGAGGAAAGATTCGTTTGTTTGTTTTTAATGGATAAACTCAAACTACTGGACCTATTTAGAAAATTCTTTCACTAATAGTAAGCTGCATTACCCTAAGTGCTGTAGCCTCATTTTTATCCCGGGAAAATATTTTTATACCGGAAAAGCTTTTTACGCAAGCGGAGCCGCGACCAGAATCTAGTTTTGAATAATTAAAAATCCACCACACACCATCCACCAATCACTAATCTCATAAGTATATTTTTTTTAAAGTGAAAATTGGCAAGAGATATATAGTTAGCCATTACAATTCCTGTAAGCCAGGATCAGCTGTGGCACGCATTTTATGACACCGAGTTATGAAGCTCGTCGAGTCCCAGGGAACTTTTAGTAGTATTATAAATTCTCTTTGCAGGGAACACCAAACCCGCAACAAAAATATTCAAATAAAAAATAGCGACACATTTGGAAATATTAATTGTCCACTTTCCTCTATAGACAAGCGGGAGATAAAAAATGAACTAAGGAGTATTTTAACCTCAAATATGTATAGCTATACCTAGAAAACCAGAAAAGCCAGTTTGTAAACGTACAGGGTTTACAAACCGGCTTTTCTAGTTGTCTCAAAGAGTTTTCTAGTTATAATAAAACTCAATTGTAAAGGTTTTTTTTCTAAAGCAATGGTTGTAAAGCACTACGAATAAAAAAATAAAGGGTCCTATCATAACCGTCAAAATATTTGATTACATTATTATAGGCTCAGTAGACTGCCTCGGTGACGTAGTTGTACCTATTATGGTACGACTGCAAAGAGTTCTCGGGTTCGATGCCCAGGTCGGGCAGTGATATTGAGTTTTTCTATTCAGTATCAGTCTTGTATTCAGTATAAGTCAAAAATTTGTACCCGATATGGCTATAGGCCTGCCTCCTATCACATCATGGGACGGAATACGCACGGTGAAAAGTGTGCCCACCAGTTGTGCTTCTACCTAATTGCGGAAATCACCACATGCAACGCAACAATATGGCACGCACTATGCACGCACGCGAGCGATTAGAATTCCAGCTTGGGACTGTACCTACATTGTACTAGTAGTATTATTTAATATTGGATAATGTTGAACTTAATAACTGTAGACATGTATGTATATACAGTCAGCACCATAAGTACCTGCACAAAATCAAATTTTCAGATCGCCTATATTACAATACCTATATACGCGTTAAGTTAAATTGAAACATTTTTTTTTCTTCTTTGAAGTAAAGTAAATCTCTTTTATTTTATTTTTGTGAAGAGAAAAAAATTTAGAAGGAAGAAAAAGTGTGTAGGCAATTTGAAATTTTGAATTTGTTCAGCTACTTATACTGCACATTTAATTGTAATCAGTATGTTTTAATAAAAGGTAATATATTGATTTTCAGCCATGCGAGTGAAGAGGTTGTGCCGTCAGCGGGTGTTCATGGAGTTTTTAGACAGGTACCTTCTCAAATATTCCTAGATACTTACTAAGATAGTTATGTAAGTATTATAGGAAACATAATGCAGTATGGACCACCTAAGTATTGAATATATTACTACAGCTCTCTAAATCAACGGGGTTGCGATGATTGCTTGGTGTAAGTAGAAGCTCTTGATTTTTATGGCGGCTGCTATTCTTTAAGTGCGACCCGGGATGAACCGCCTCGTCCGGCACCCACCTAGTTAGGAACGCTACTGCTCATATGGCATGCCTAATGTACTGAGTAACGTATGTACTGAGGAGGAAGTGGGTATGTTTAGGTTAACTCCCTATGCCTACTGGACTGTTTGTAGGTTCATATCAAATCATGCAAAATATATTAATATGTAGATAATATAACTTCAAAACTAACGTAGGTAGGTACTTACCCACCTAAACTTGACGAATACTTAATATTAAGAAATAAATATTTTGGGTTCGATCCCCGGGTCGGGCAAAGTGATATTGAGTTTTTCTATTCAGTATCAGCCCGGAGTCTGGAATTTGTGCCCGATATGGCGATAGGCTCGCCCCCTATCACATCATGGGACGGAATGACGGCGAAAAGTGGGTGCACCAGTTGCGCCTCTGCCTACCCCTTCGGGGATAACAGGCGTGAGTGTATATGTATGTATGTATGTATGTATGTAAATATTTTGCCAATTTTTAAGTAAGAGTCAACTAGAAGAGAATCGCGGCGGTTTTAATAAGGTGTTGTCTGAGTAGAAAATATTATGACCCATACAAATTAAACATGAATTTTCCAAATCCTTTTATAAAATGACGGAGTAGGTACTTAGGCGTCTAATAAACATAAAAAATAATACTACCAATCTCCTTTTTTAAAATCTGTTAAATAACATGAAAGAAAGTACCTATGCAGAACTTTAATATGGATCATGGATGCATTATAAGCGTAATTTTTGTTTTATACCAAAACGTAAAACGTATTACACGTTGTCTATGGTATGAATGCTCCAAAGAGCATTATAATGCTACGGAAGGAATATTCCAAAGATTGCACCAAAGAAAAATTACGTAACAGCTGTTCTACGCTATCCGGCTAAAATGTATCGATTAAATACGATTGTACGGCCAGTAGTTATGAGTAGAGCTGGTACCTATGAGTACTAACTTCTGGCTGGACTACGTCATATTTCACAGGTTTGCCATAGCGGATGAGTGAGTAGGTACGCGTACGTACTCACGCTCCTTGCTCCTCAGCGTCGGCCTTAGGAAGGAGAGTGGGGGCGAACCGGGCAACCGCCAGGGGCCTCGCACTTGCAAAAGCCACGCGTAGTGCCCTGCCAGACCTCTTTTGTTTTCTAAAGCACCTTCTTATCTCTGGTAGATTTTCGTATTTTTGTTCCCATCCGGGTTCCCTCGTTAGTTAAGGCTGCCGCTGGTCCTGGTTGGTAGGCGATCCTGCAGTCAACACCGGGGGAAAACTGCGAATTAGATACTGGAGTCCCCAGGCTTAACGACTGCAGGGGCCTGCGAAGGAAGTGGAAGAGGATGATGGAAGGGAAGAGAGAAAGGGTCCCAGGATGGGTGGAAAGAGGAGGCAGACAGGAGATGTTCGCGGGCCCTATTACTCGGCCCGCTACTAATGACCTCCGCGCATGGGCGTGCATTGGGTGTGAAGACCCAGCGCACAAGAATTTCGTCGGGGGGCAGGTCTTTAGAATTGGCGTAGCAATGGATTTTCTCCAGTGGGAGAAGGTAGCGGGAGCTAAAAAAGCTCAGTGAATTCAGTGCCTGCACGAAATGCCTGCACCACGCGAGACTCTTGTAAGTGTGAGGCTTTTTCCAGGGTAATCAAAAATGTTTCTAAGACCCACCCTAGACATTGCCTACACATGGCCACCTCTAGCCAAGCACAAGGCTTTTTCTAGGACGAGCAAAGACGTTTCTAGGTCGGGCAATGCCCACTCTTACCTGCTCTGTACTTAGACCATCTAGAAATTAAGGCTCTGTTCATACCTTCGCTTCATAATACCATTCAATAGCTACTGCCTACGGAAAGCAATTAGTGAACTAATCTGTTGACTGTTGGATTAACGTGACTCGTGAGAATACACTAATGTTGGAATTGTATTCCGTACCTACTCATTTTCATCTAGCACTTTCTAATTTTACAGACTAGTCACAAGTCACAACCCATAGTGTTAATTCAGTTGACATACCTACCTACTTAACTTAATTTTTAAATAGTTTGAATGGTCGTTGATTGTAACAACAAAATACTTCTTTTTTCAATTTAAGTATTTTCGTAAGTCAACTTAAAAATATTGTAAAACATTTTGGAGCAAATTTATCTAAAAAAATGTACCGTACTTTCACCGACTTCCGACATCGATAATGTAATTTCTATACTAACATTTCACAGATTTCTAGTCTTTGATTATCAAGTATCGACTAAGTCACTAAGGCAATATTTCTTAAAATTCTTAGGAGCTCGTGTGCGTACTGTACATACTATGTGACTGAACTAACTTAGCTTAGTTTTTAGTCTGCAGCCCAAATTACCGCTAAAATGAATTGCCTACCTATAGGTGCTTATTAATAACTAAGTACATATAGGTTTAAGAGTAGAGGATGATAGAACGTTGGCAAAGGTGCAGTCACCTACCTACCTATAAAAGGAGATGCCCGCTTTTTGTAAGGAGGCTGGGCCTCAAAATCTAAACTGGCTGTAACTTTAGGGATGTTAAAGGGGTAAATAATAATATGGAACTTGGATCCATTAAAGAAATGTTTTTAGACCCCTCCATTAATAACCAAGTTTTTTGAAAACATTGATATTAAGAGTAGTTTTTAAGCCAAACAAAATTACATGCATTTCAAAATCGAAGGTCTTTAAAATAAAATGATTTATTTTAAAAGGCTAGTTTTCAGGAGTTCTATCCAAACATACATAAAATGTCTTGTTTAGATTTTCAGGCCCATTTTCGGACATGTCCTTTGTTTCTTTGTTCAGCCTCGAAGAGCGGTAAGCAGCTACGATTAAGTTAAAGTTAAAATATTATTAATTTTATTAAATAAAGAAGGAAACATACTGTCATCGTAAAAATTTCAAACAGTACGTTCGTAGGTAGTACCTGTGGTAGTACCTATCTACATATATTTTTTTGTTCAACAACTTATACGGGTTGTACCTCACGGCTTGTATCTGATAATTATTATCTCAATATTCTATTTATCCAAATATAAATTATTTGCTATTTAAAAAAATACAATATTAAAATAATTATATTTTTAGAAATCGTTTGTTTCCTGCGACCGGCAACTAACCGCATTATCGTCATATGCGCGAGCAGCGCGGTTGTCGATCGGAACGGCCGCGGCAGGAATCGGAAATTTATTTAGTCGCAAAATGGCGGCCAGTGCAAATCCGATATATTCGTGGCCTAACAGTCAAGATGATTACCAATTAAGAGATGTTATTGGTATGTGTAAATATGAAGCAATTGTTGTTTTAGATTTAATTTTACTCGAAGTGCTAGTAATTCCATTTTTATTAATTATTATGACGCAGGACCTATGTACATCAACTGTCAAAGCCCATATGATTGCTTGTCACAGGTTTTTTTGTAATTTTGTATTTTGAGGACATAAAATCGAAAGATAAAACTGCTTAACTGTAAAATGTGATAAATATTATTAGAAAACAATCTTGTAGTTGATATTTAAAATAACAGAGTCACAAAATAACCTATCTATGTTTACATTACGCGTATTCGTCATTACGTTATTATAATTAAGTGACGTGTTGTACTACAAACTCGTTTCCGTACGACCGTTGTATAATATTATTTAAATCAGAAGATGTTTAAATACAAGGATGGCGCTTAATTACAATTAATGAATACACATAACTAAAATATTGCAGCCAACATTACAGTACCTGATGGAGTGTTATGTTTATTTTGAATATTGACACTACGACGCCACTATCTAAAATAAGAAATATATATTTATTTCTTGAAGCGAACTAACCTTTCTTAATTTCTACCAGGTGTTGGTGCCACTGCAGTTGTGTACAGTGCATTCTGTAAGCCAAGGAGTGAAAAGTGTGCCATAAAGAGGATTAATCTAGAAAAATGGAATACCTCCATGGATGAGCTTTTGAAGGAGATACAGGTATGTGATAATCTAATAAACAATAATTAAAAAAGAACTAAAAAGACAGAGCATCATACACCATGATACTATAATCAGAACTGGCTTTACCCAGGTGTGCAAAGGGTGCTTGGCTAATATCCACACCCTGATGCCTGTATTTACTACATAAACCAAATTATTCTAGACATAATATATTAACACTGGAAATAATTTTCTTTCAGGCTATGTCGAGTTGTAACCATGAAAATGTTGTAACATATTATACAAGCTTTGTAGTTAATGATGAATTATGGTTAGTGCTGAAATTACTTGAAGGTATGCATAAACTTACTTTCTCAATGAGAACACATGATAGTTTTGACCATTGTAAACTTTGATGAAAGTCTTAGAATAATAAATGTCCTGGGATATCTAATTCATTTTCATCAAGATTAATAATATGTATCTACATTAGTGTATGTAGTAAATATTTAGTTATGGGTTTCAGCATAATCATGCTTCTAGACCATATTATACACTTATTGTGATTTATTAAGTATTACAAATTAATATCATAATGTTTTTGTAAGTTTTATGTAATTCCCCATGGTAAGTTTTTGCAGTAATGCAGTAGCGATGCAATTGCAAGAATAGCTGTGATGTAGTAGCGATGCTGTCACACAATTGCATTGTTTCTGTAGTGGGTTGCAAATACACCTAATGCACAATAGTAGTGATACAAGAGCACATTAAAGAAGCTCGTAAAAAGACAATTGTCATGGCCAAACTTTCTTGTTGCCACCCTCACAGTTTTGGAAATGTGTATTAATAATACTTTTCAGGTGGAAGCCTTTTAGATGTAATTAAACACAAGATGAAAGTAGCTAACTGCAAACATGGAGTGTTTGATGAAGCAACAATTGCCACAGTGCTTAAAGAAGTGTTAAAGGGATTAGAGTATTTCCATAGCAATGGGCAGATACACAGGTATAATACTAGCAATTCTGGTGTACCATTAGAGTTTTTTTTTATTAAATATAATTAGAATGAAATCAAAGGGATCACAAGAATAGTTGTGTCTAGATAATTTTATGTATTTTTTTCTGTGAATGCATAGCGATTTTAATATAGACATCAGAAATAGTAATTTATAGCGATTATAGCATTACTTAGCATTATGTACTTGAATCAATGCCATTATAGCGAATGTTTTTTGAATTGTTGATATACATGTATTATGTTTAATTATAGTTTCATAACTTGTAATATAGGATTATATAGGTTGAATTTTTCAAGACGGCGTGGGTGGGGAATCTGAAGCTATGAGGAATAGTGAAAAATGCTCAAAGGAGTCTCGGGAATAATTTTGATGATAACTAAAACTGTATCATTGGATTTAAAAATTAACAATATTAATAGCCAGGAAACAAACTCATTGATTTTGAATCACTCAAATCTTATTTTAAGTCAATAATTAATACTTCGAAATCCTAGGCTGTGAAAGAAATCGCCCTGTGGATGGTGGCATTTTAAACATTCCATCCCGGTAACCTCTGCCTCTCATTAGAGGCGAATAAAAGGTGTCACGAGGGGTTGTGGGCGCGCAGTGGGGGACTGTGACTGCATCCTTTGTACTTTCGTACATCGAGGTGGGCGCCAGTGCTATTCCGTTCAGTATGACGATGGCATAGCATTGCCGTAGACGTTTAGGACGTCTTTCGCTGTGTGGGGGCTTCGGAGCCCCTGCTACTCATAGAGATAGGCGACATCGCGCAGGGACTTTGGGACAGCGGTCTTTATGAGGGCGCCCTTCGACTAAGGTTCCATGCATCTGCCCTTTACGCGCTAGAGAGGGACACCACGGGGTTTTGGTTGGTATAATGGTGTAGGGTGTGTTAGGGATTCGGTCCAGCGTGATGATCGATCAGATGTTATTATTCCCGCAAGATCTAAGGTTGGGCGGTAAGACCGGTGAGCCCAACATAACCATTTATCTTTCCCCAAAGACTAGACGGTATGGATACCGTCGCTTTACCTGCAAAAAAAAAACGCTTTGAAACAAACAGCAATATCATATTAACATCTAGTTTAAACAGAAATCTCATGTTTTATTGGTATTTACAAAAAAAAAATCTTTTGATTATTGTTAATTTATAAAGAATGATATTCAGTTTAAAAATAATTTATTGCAAGATGTTGGTCGGTAAGTCTAAATGCAAAGCTCCGTACATTTTATGCAATAACAGGATGCATTACTATTGTTGTGCATGGCATTGTGTTTTAATGCAAGCTGCATTAAACAAGCTGTATCTAGTGTGCTGACAAATTAATTCATTTAAATAGAAGCAATTTCATGTCTTCTTTCCTTCGCAGAACATATGGTTATTATACTATGTGTTGTGTATATATATATGGTTTTTATTTTCAAACAAACTAAAGGCCAATTTATGTATGATGTAAAATGAACGCTATATTAAGTAATTTCTATAAAAAATGTGGCTGTGTTCTATGAAAATGTACATCTGAAATAGCTTTAGCGAGTTTTGATGTGCCCAAAAGGATGTATTGTTCGTTTCGATTTTATTTATTTGAAATACAATACAGAACAAAATAAACAACCCAATATTGGTTTCAATTACTAACATACTCCAAAATAGTTCATAATAAACATCTTCATTTGTCGTCAGGGATATAAAAGCTGGTAATATACTGCTTGGTGAGGATGGCACGGTTCAGATTGCTGATTTTGGTGTGTCAGCCTGGCTGGCTACTGGCAGAGATATGTCTCGACAAAAGGTCAGGCACACTTTTGTCGGCACGCCATGTTGGATGGCTCCGGAAGTCATGGAACAAGTGAGTTTATAACACTGTTTTTTTCTGATGTTACTTTTTGTATTCTAAATATTATTTCATAAAGATTTTACTCCATTCGACCGCGCCAAATGGAGACGGCCACATTCAGTATTAACTGATCCAGAGGACGAAATCACTCTGGCCATCCGCCGTAAGAACGAGTTTTTGAAACTCCAACACTCCACAAGACCGCAGTTCCATCCTCGCCGTTGAGGACCTCGCCGCGTTCCCCATCGCCCCCCCACCCCCCTAGCAGTTCCGGCCCGCGTGCCGATGACAACACAATCTAATAGGATTAGGCCTAAAAACCAATCTTTCCCTAATCGTTGATGTCTCATCCTCTCTCAGTGGCCGTCCTGAGGCGAGGTTCGTAACCCGTTAGTGGGTTGCCCTCAGCATGGTCACTTAATTCAAAGGGTTGCGAGCGCCTTCTGCATTCTCCCTAAAGACCGGTGTGGCCAGAAAAGCCGACTCGCGTCAGCCTACTGGCAGTAGGGCCATAAATAAAAAAAAAAGTTTAACTCTTCTTTGGTGGAGGAATTGTTGACTTATTAACTTTGACACTTGATAAGCAGGCCATATATCGGCTGCTCTACACCCTGGTGTGTGTTTCTCAAAGCTTCTATTCCCAGCCCCTAGGTGCTGTTCTTTAAACAATGGTTTGCGAAAGTGTGGTGACATTAATGTGACCATTCCCAGTTTCATAACTTGTTTTCCTTTCTTATAACCAGTTTTTCATCATTACTTTGTGCAGCTCGATACATTTTTTTCTGTTAAGTCGAATATTTAAAGTCTGCCAAGGTTACATTTTAAAAGTTATTCAGGCGTTCACGCTGTTGTCAGCTTTTCCTAGTGTGGAATGAAATGAATTTTCATGGTGTACCATTGTTACAATAACGAATGTATTGTTTACTGAAACATTGTGAGGAAAAGCAGTACGTTGATAATGATGCCTCCATAAGCCCTTGGCACTCTCCTTGGGACCTGGCGCGGCGCCTGGGGCAGCCGCCACAATCACACCCGCTTCTTCTTCTTCTCCTTTGACAATCCACTACTGAATATAGGCCTCCCCCAAATATTTCCAGACCAACTTCTTAGAAGCGGCCTGCCACTCCCACTTCCCCTCCTTAAAACCGGTACTGAGTGTAATCACCGGAAGCGCAGATCTGAATGTACATACCTTTATTTACTTTTGCGGGTAATTAATAATAGTAAAAAAATCAATTAAATTCAAGGAAAGGATTGATATTGTTAATCTGTCTGTTGAACGAGTAACAGAAATTTCATGTATTGAATTTGAGCAATTTATTGTTTTGAGTATATATAGACCACCATGTGCATCCCACATTGATTTTTTAAGAATAATTGAAGACATTTTGCATAAAATCAGTACTGTAAATAAAATAATTATTGTTTGTGGAGATTTTAATATTAACTTATTGGAAGAGTCTCAGCTAAAGGTTAATTTTATTAATCTTTTTCAATCCTATGACTTGTATAATGTATTCCTTGAGCCAACTAGGATTACTGCAACCAGTGCTACATGTATTGATAATATTTTCACTAACCATACAATAAAAAACAAGGCAGTAATAAATTTAATAGATTCTGACCATTGTGGCCAATTAATATCATTCAATAGTAATACAAACAGGCTTCAAGGAAAACATATTGAATTTATTCCTTGTAATATAAGCCGCATGAACCGTTTTAAGAGAAACATGAAAATATGTCTACCCGGGCTGCCCTTTCAAAATGATCCAGATAAATTATATACTTCCCTCTTTGATTTGATAAAGTGTGAATTTGCAAAAATCTTCACTAGTAAGAAATTAGTAATTAATAATAGACTTGTTTTTAACGAATGGGCATCTGCTGGTATTATTAAGAGTAGAAATAAACTATATAGTCTATATTTGGAAAGAGCTTACAACCAACAGCCCTCTTTCAAGGAACATGTAAAAAAATATTCTAAGATTTTTAAAAGAGCATGTTCCACTGCCAAGTCATTATATATAAAAAATTAAATTAAATCAGCTACAAATAAAATTCAAACCACCTGGAACATTATAAATACAGAATCAGGTAGGCAAAGGGCACGTAACTTGGAATTTAATCTTAATATTAATTCACAATATGTAACAGCAGACCTGGAAGTAGCAACTGCTTTTGAAAATTTTTTTACTGACATACCGTTACAGACTACCCAACATCTTCAGTCTTCCTCCACGTCGGCTGAGTTGCTGCTTAAACATAATGTACCTCAATGCGACATACTTTTTCATTTTACACCTATTAGTGCGCAAGATATATTAAAGACATTTAAATGTATTAACCAGAAAAAGACCGCTGATCTGTGGGGAATTTCAGTTAAAAACGTATCATCTATTGTTGAAGTAATTGCACCCCACTTAGCGGCGGTTTTTAATGGTTGCGTCGCTACAGGTGTATTTCCTGACTTGATGAAACAAAGTAGAGTGATACCGCTCTTCAAGGCTGGTGATATGGCGGACCCTTCGAACTTTCGACCTGTTTCGGTATTGCCCACATTGAGTAAGTTATTCGAAAATATTATTCTTAATCAGCTATTGAGACATTTTGACAACAATAACTTACTTCACAGGAAGCAGTTTGGATTTACGAGGGGTCGGTCCACTATCGACGCTGGGGTGGATCTTTTGAAAATTATATTTGAGGCCTGGGAAGAGTCGCATGATGCTCTTGGCGTCTTTTGCGACTTGTCTAAGGCATTTGACTGTGTAAATCATGACACTCTGGTCCGGAAATTACACCACTATGGCGTGCGGAACAGGGCTCTCAATCTTCTGACATCTTATTTGAATAATAGAATTCAGAGGGTTGATATTAATGGTAAAATCTCCGTAGGATCTGCGGTCACCATGGGAGTTCCGCAGGGTTCAATTCTGGGACCATTTCTATTTCTTGTATATATAAATGACTTACCCTACTACGTAGGGGATAATCACAAGATTGTATTGTTCGCAGATGATACATCATTAATGTTTAAAATCAAAAGAAAGTTATTAAATTATGACGAAGTGAACAATGCTCTCCGTAATGTAGTGCATTGGTTTAATTTAAACAACTTATTATTAAATGCTAAAAAAACTAAATGCATTAAATTTTCTATGCCCAACGTAAAAAAAGTAACAACCAATGTACAAATAAATGGCGAAGAGTTGGATCCTGTTGCGTCAACTACCTTTTTGGGCATCACACTAGACGCGAAACTCCAGTGGGGACCGCATATAGCAAAGTTAGCAGGTAGACTAAGTTCAGCGGCTTATGCAGTCAGAAAAATAAGGCGTCTGACAGATGTAGAAACGGCAAGAATTGTTTATTTTAGTTATTTTCATAGCATTTTGTCATATGGCATTCTTCTTTGGGGAAATGCTGCAGACATTAATACAGTATTTGTATTACAAAAGAGGGCTATTAGAGCTATTTATTATCTTGGACCCCGTGTTTCTCTTAGAGAAAAGTTTAAAGAGATAAACATTCTTACCGTAATATCTCAATACATTTATGAAAATCTTTTGTATGTGAGGAAAAATATCGCACATTTTGATTAAATATGCGATGTTCATAATATAAATACTAGGAATAAACATAAATATGTGATACATGCTACTCGTCTCCATAAAATTAGTCATTCTTTTGTTGGTCAATGTGTACGTTTCTTTAACAAACTTCCTAAGCATATTGTAAATCTACCAATAAAAAAATTTAAAATGACTATAAAAGACCGCCTCTGTAAAAAAGGTTACTATCGTATTTGCGATTATCTGGAGGATACAAATGCTTGGGATTAAATTGCTCGGATTCACTCATGTTCTATAATTTGATTATGTTAGGTACATACCTATATTATTAATTTTTTTTTGACATGATTTTTTTTTTTTGACATCTTTGTTTTACATATTATTCTTATTCTGACATTTTTTTTTATTCGATTGTAATTAGCTTAAGTGATTTTTGACAGATGGATATGTGCGACTTTCCCGGGTAGTCCTAAGAGTATATTTTTGAACATACTACGTTACTCATTTGATATACCCCTTTGTTGCATCTCTTTTGTCTTGGTTAGCCACAATCTGAGTAGTCTTGCTCGCTTTAATGTCTGTGCTTGCGGCGGCGTCGTGTGCCGGGTCGGTCACTTCCCTGAAACATGGTTGAGGAGGCCGATGGCTGGCACATGCGTCATACTCGTGAACGGGTGCTGCTTGTGTGGACTGGTCTGCTCTGTTGGATGGTTGACTTTATTTTATTTTTTTTACTTAAAATTAAACATGTAGGTGGTTGTTTCACCTAGGTACTCTCCGTTAATTTTCGCACTTAATATCCATCTTTAAAATTTGAAGTAATATTGTGATTTACAAATTGTAAAATATATATATATATAAAAAAAATAATTATAAAAGACCTACGCTGAGTTTCTTGGTGCTTCTTCTCAGGTCAGTGGGCTTTTCCGAAGCACTGGTAGAATCTTTTAGTAAAACAATATTGTGAAAAATGACGTGTAAAAGTGCCCTTAGGGGCCTATTTACTGAATAAATGATTTGAATTTGAATTTGAATTAGAAAAAAATGATAATAATTTCCCATAGGGAAAAGTACTTATTATAATTCACGGATTTTCCGCTATATAAAATACCTGGAGCATTAATCAGAATGTGTCCGTAATGTCCGTAATTGCATGCACAATACCCACCCGCGTGCGAAACTTCCTTGTTTCCTTATAAAATATTTTTTAAACAGCTATGCAAAAGTCAAACTATTTATACGTTTATACCTGCTCTGAGAACTGTGTACGTTTAGCAGCAAAAATTGATTGATTCTAAATGCTATAGTGAAGCAAGCAGTTTTGTAATGTAAATAACATAATATATTTAAATCTAATGCCGGCAACTACGCATCGATTGTTGCGAAATCTTTTTCATATCAGAGTCCTAGTCAACGTGTAATGATGAATACATGCGTCTTTTTGTGAGAGCTTTATCACAGTTACAAAGTAGGATATCTGGAAAAGGGCGTGTTTTTTTAACATCCTGCAATGTTCCTAAGCTTTAAAGGTTTTATACGGGCTACAGCGTACATATAATATTTATCCATCCGGTGCCTAGAGCCTTGAGTATAGACCAATCAAACCCAGGTCAGCCTCGGGCCGTTCGGATATCACACAGAGGACGTCCGGCGAATGAATTGTTATTTGGACTGCCTCGGTGGCGTAGTTGTATTGCATACGCATTACGAGTACGATTTGCGTGCTGAGGTCCTGGGTTCGAATCCCGGGTCGAGCCAAAAACATTGTGACTGGGTTTTTCCATCTTAAAATTTACTCAGTCGCAGCTTGGAGTCAGGAAGTTGGCGGTGTGATACCCCCGTGCCTCGGAAAGCACGTAAAGCCGTTGGTCCTGCGCCTGATCTCTCTCCGATCATGTCGGATTGCCGTCTCACCGGACTATGAGAGTGAAGGAATAGCGAGTGCACCTGTGTATTGCGCACACACTTGTGCACTATAATATCTCCTACGTACCTGGCTGATCTCCGTTGAGATTGGCTGCCGTGGCCGAAACTGGCTAGGAGAAATTAAAAAAAAAATTTGGATCCGAAAAAATAAATTGTGTAGTTTTAGTTTAAAAATTATATTTTTGATGGCTATGGCTCAAATCACATAACATCTCGATCATAAATATTATCATTATTATCATCATTAATATCATAAATATTTTTTAATACCTTTAAATTATATAAGTTTTTAGTATTTTAATATGCATGCTGTGTTCACTATTTTAGGACATACAAAACTTTATGTAAAACATTGTTATATGTCTCGTATTAGAATATATTAAGCGTTATTGTAATGTCCGATTTGTGAACCAATAAAAAAAAATAATAATAATAATTACGTGAACAGAGAAAATTTGGATCGTTTTTATTAAGTGTTATTTACCTATAGTATATTTAAAAAATATAAATTAAAATTAGGATAATGACATTTAAACGTATAGTCTGCAGTTGCTTTTTTCTCATAACGGTCCTTATTATTTTGAACGCGACATTACGTGCGTATGTACGTCAGGTTGGCTTGACCCCTGCTTTCGCGCGTTGTGGTGTTAAAATAAGCTGTACATATGCGTAATTTATTACTTTTGTAGCAACAAATAGTCGCTACAATTTTTAAAAGTCGTGGTACGGAAGGGACCGAGCTAAAATACGAGGTTGGCCCAGCCACTATTAAGTACTTTGTACATGTGTATAAAAGCGGATCATTGATAATAAAGGCAGTAGATATATCTATATCTACTGCCTTTATTATTTCTTTACAGATGTAAATAAAAATAAATTTAACTGCTATATACAAGGTTGATTAAACGGTGAGGCTTTATTTCTAGCTACATATGTAATGTACCATATACAAGCTCTACACCAAATTTCAGTTCAATAGGAGGAATAGTTTAGCCACAGTATAGATTTTTCGTGTTTGCAAAACTACATCGGGATGTATATCTGCCCTAACAGCTGACCGAGAGTCTAAACATAGTTATCTAAGGTCATGTAAGGTGCGTGACCTTAAATATCAACAAAATTAGGAGACGTTGTCCCTCTATCAGCCAATAATCACGTCAAAGTGAGTCTTAATCTTAGTGCAATAAGAACGAAAACACAATAACATTACATCATAACTTTGTAACACAAACAAAGAAGCGATTAATACATAGACCTGGGTCATTCAAATCTTCAAAAATTCAAAGATCTGTTTTAGTTTTTTTTTGTGTGTCGCCGTAATTGCTCCGGGGCATGAGACGCCTTGCGAAAGCGCCCTGAGCCGCTTCCTAGGTACAATCTTATTATTGCTTACGCGCCATTTTGAGAATATCCAAATATTGCTTTTTGTTTATGTGATAGGACACTAATGTAAATGTATTAAAAAGTGATAGTGTTTGTTTATTTCTTTGTGTGATACGAGCACCGATCTTTTGTATGTTTGTGTTTGGTTTCTGTAACTTTGTGACAGCGAAAAATTTTAAATTTGTACTTGAGACCCATCCGCTTATGCGCCGAGCTACCTATCCATTTGTATTTGCCGGTCGGCTCATCGGCGACATGAAAGATAACAGAATGCGACGTTGCTGTTTTGTCACACAGATGACCGCAGGTTAGTGTAAATATTTATAAATGGTGTTTGCGTATTAAATTGATAGAACTTGTTAGAAAAAAGTGATTTTCTATTTTTATCTTTGTCGAGTTTTTGACCGTTTCGAATTATTTCCGAGCCGATATGGAGTACTCTGTCCATTTTAGTGCCCCTGGATCATAGCAACCTTGTATACCAAAAGTCACAGGGGCCGGACCAGCCTGACGTACACCTAAGTATCGGTGATTAGCCTAACCTTAAGCGTACAAAGACAGTGGGAGCGGCGGAAGCGTGTGTGGAAAGCGTAAAACTTTTATATATTAATAACTCACGAAAATACGTACTTAGCAGAGCTTGCAGCGCCTTAAAGAGTGGTGTGGCTAATGTGCGTATATTTGTATGCAATGTAATTACTGACCGCTTCTTTTCAGGATCATGGTTACGATTTCAAGGCCGATATTTGGTCATTTGGCATAACAGCAATTGAAATGGCCACTGGCACGGCGCCGTATCACAAATACCCACCGATGAAAGTACTGATGCTGACGCTGCAGAATGATCCCCCTAATTTAGATACAGGTAGTTCATTATTACAATTATAATAATAATATAATAATACCAGCCCTGTATTATATGCTGCCCACTGCTGAGCACGGGCCTCCTCTACTACTGAGAGGGTTTTAGGCTATAGTCTACCACGCTGGCCTAGTGCAGGTTGGTAGACTTCACATACTTTCGAAATTCTTATAGGAAACTTCTTAGGTATGCAGGTTTCCTCACGATGTTTTCCTTCACCGTTAAAGCGAACGATAATTGATAAACAATACACACATAACTTTGAAGTCAGAAGTGTGTGCCTTGGGTTTCCAACCTCCGGACATTGTCTCGGCAGACCGTTCCATTCCCAACTAGGCTATCTATTACAATTATTCTTATCAAAATATTTACCAAATCTCAAATCATCGTTGCAAATATAAAATCTTCTATGTGTAAATATTATGTGTGTATAGTACCTTGGATATTTTACGATTGACAGTTATTTAAATAGCTCGATCTAGTGGTTAATACACAAATCACATAGCTGTGGAGGGTCTGGCTGATGGCGAGACGGTGTCATTTTACATGAGTAGATAGCGTCCGGCATCCGATCTCTGAGCTCCTATGTCGGACGAGTTTAAATACAGTTATTCCATGCACGCGGTTTTGCCTGCGTTAATCCGTTTTAATTAACGCAGTTTGATAATTGTCCTTAATAAAGTACCTATTTGGCGACATTGACTCGTCAAGCCCCGCGACGGACGCCGGCGTCCATATATAGGTACCGGGTGGAAGGGAAACGCTCTCGGAAACGAATACAGGTGATAGTATTGGTGATTCCTGACGTGATGGCACTAAAAAAATCGCGATCGCATTGTTACAATTTTAGAAGGATTTTCTCAAATTTCTGTACAGCTTCACGTATGGATAGATAAATCAAACTATTATTCTGAAAAACATAGTCAAAAAGGTCAATATTTCAAAAAAATCGTAATGAAACACGTACATCAGCTGACGGGTTAACGACCGCGTGGCCGCCGCGCTGCCTTGTCGGCGTTTGCTTTGTAGTTTGTACGCTTTACATTGCGCGCGCATGAATTACGGAAATACTAAAATCGTAAGTATTATCGCTTAGCTTTGCAAATGAATATAGTTTTTCGTTAATGTTATGGTTCTTCTCTCTTACCGTTCCGGTATAGAGAGCGTTTCCCTTCCACCCGGTATAGGGTTTCCCCATACATCTATATTATATATAGGGGGCTTTACGGGTTAAAATATGACAACCATAAGCATGCTATGTTACTCAGATCGTGACACTAAACATTACTAGCCTAACGGAATGAGAGACGCAAAAGCACATGACGAGTATTCCAACCCTTAATAGATATGTTTTTAATATTCTATTGACGTAAACAGACAGGAGGCTAGTCGGACTATCTATAAGGGAATAAAACGCAGTGGGACTACGGTGTTCATATTTGGTCGGGAATCTTTAGTAAAGAACACGTTTACATCAGATTTGGAGCGAAAAAGATACTTAATACTACAAACACGCCTGTTATCCCCGAAGGAGTAGGCAGAGACGCAACTAGCGCACACTCTTCGTCGTGCGTGTTCCGTCCCATGATGTAATAGAGGGCGAGCCTATTGCCATATCGGGCACAAATTCCAGACTTCGGGCTGATACTAAATAGGAAAACCCAATATCACTGTCTGACCCGGGGATCGAACTCGAGATCTCAGCTTTGCAGTCGTACCGTAATTCAACTACGCCATCGAGGCGGTTTTAATACTACAAACTGTTATTAATTGTGAAAATGACAATGTTTTAGGAGCGGACGAGAAAGAACAATACAAGGCGTATGGTAAAACTTTTAGGAAAATGATAGTTGACTGCCTCCAAAAGGATCCGTCGAAGAGGCCAACAGCTACGGAGTTGCTTAAACATCCATTTTTCAAAAAGGCCAAGGATAGAAAATACTTGACCCAAACTCTCGTCGCTATTGGACCTAGCATGGAGACGAGGGTCCATAAGGTGTGTAGCCTCTGGTTTATTCTCAATTCAAAAGATTAATTTACAAGATTCCTAATTAGGTTAAAATATCATTGCTGATTACACTGCGTAAAAATCATGTCTTTATGGAAAAAAAATATCATTCATGCTGTCAAAAAAAGAAATAAAAAAAAAATTATGTAAATACAAAAAACAATATGTTCGCTTACATTGCCTACGGTCAGTAGTATTACTGGAAGCCAAAACTTAAATCCGCAATCCATACTTCCATACTTCTCAAGTTTCAGTCGTCACATGAGTCAGAATGGCATGTTGTCGCGTCGAATTGATTTTCTGTGATACAGAATTACTACACGGAACGAATAGTCCAAGAAAAGGCCTACAGCATGGTTCTATCGTGGGTCTATCAGCTATGAAATGTCCGCATCGCATATGTTATGGTTTCCGTGGGTATTGTGGGAGTTTGTAACTTATTCGCGGTGGTGATTAGCTGTAATAGAATATACACAGCCCACTTTCTATAAATTTTCTGTGCGACCAGTAGTTAGCAAGATAAACCATAAAAGCCATCTGCATCCTCTTTTCCAAGATTGCGTCCGCGGGACAAGGATTGTGTACTCACAAACTTAGATTTAACTTTACGCTAACCTCCCTTGACATATAAAAAATAAAATTGCCTCCTCTGACAAACGCAACTCCAAATGCAACTTTTTTGGCTTCTTTCCGCTTTGTTTTTCTGACAGCCAACTGAAGTAAAGCTGTATCTCAATAGTAGCCAATCACAGCCACCCTATTCCTACGCACTGCGAAGGCTGTCCATTGTCATGCCGTAAGCACTGCAAGCACACAAACAGACTAATTATCATAGCATTGCTCCATTCTTTGCTAAGTAACGTTTGTGAAAGCGAACTATAATTGACAGAGAATTACACTGTTAGACATTAACACGCTACGGCTCACGTAACAGCTATGCTTTTGGACACACCTGTAGTGTTAAAAAAAGTTTTAGGACTGTCTCGCTTACTGACGTCGCGCCGCCAAACGGCAGTGCTGGTGGATAGTTCATTGTTCTTGCGCCGCAGCGAAAGTGTTAATATGTAAATGCAGGCAAGCAAACGACAGTCGGGCGCGTCTGGTCGGCTGCACCGCACCGTCACCGGCGAGTGGGTGTGGAGTGAGGAGGAGGAGGACGCGTCCGAGGCGCCCGAGTCCGACGAGGACACCTCCCTCACAGACGACAAGCGGCCCATGAACCAACTGCAGCGGGCCGACTCCAGCGGCAGCGAGAACGAACAGGTCATTACAGTTTACATACGTGACATACCACACTTCAGCCATTCCGTCCCATGATGTGATAGGGGACCAGCCTATCGTCATATTGGGCACAAATTCCAAACTCCGAGCTGACACTGAACAAAAAAACTCAATATCACTTTGCCCGACCCAAGAATCGAACCCGAGACCTCAGCATTGCAGTCGTACCATAATACAACTACGCCACCGAGGCAGTCGCGAATATTACCAGACCAACTTATTAGAAGTGATCTACATGCAGCGACACACATACACAGTGGGAAAATGTATTTCCAACTGCCGTCTATATCCATATTTGATACCACCCAGAGACTCGCCTAGCCTCACCGCTCGGTGCTATAAACTGTGTGCTACTATTGATCCTGGGTTACAGGCATTGCAGTGGTAGGTGTGAGAGCCACACAGTGTCATATGACTTACCAAGTTCATTGCATCATATCATTAAACTTTCGACACACATTTTTCTTGGTATTTGTATCCGCCTGGATTATATAGGCCATCGGAAACAAGGCGCGAAACCCGTTATAATGATTCACGTAAAAGTGTCTTGTTCAGAGACCAGCCTGTGTATATCTAGTTTCGAATAGGTCGGGATGGATAATTATCATCACTCGCCTGTCCACCCTCCATCTAAACTCTATCTGGATAAACAGGAATTTAAAATTCAAAAATAGAACATATAATAATGGACTGTAGTTTTCATATTATTTCTTTTAAATTACAGGCATTATAGTCCGTCCAACCATTTATTTAACTTTTGACATATGCAGGCCTATAAAATTTTATAATTATTGACAAGGAATGGAAAACAAAATAATTGACTACTCTTTGGATACTATTTTTTTTTCTTTTCTATAGTAAAGCGACTTGTTCTTCAGCTTCGATATTAACTATAGATTGTTGTTCGTTAAGCCCACTGATTGTGTAACAAAATTAATTCAAAACTTTTTCATTGATAAATAAAATGTGTCAGTGTAAATTAAATATTTTCTTTTTATATATGCTTAAGTATAGGGTTATCAATAAAACAAACTAATAAAGTTAAGTATTGACAAAAGTCATATATTATTCCTACGGAATAAATTCATAAACAGAAAATATTCAAATTTAAACGCTTGATAAAAAAAAATGATTTTGATAAAACAATACAAAATGTTGAGCACGAATAACATTTCAATGTGTTTAATCGATCAAAACTTCTTCATAAATTAAATAGATTGCTACAAGAAATCGAATCGGTAACGCATTAGTACATCCCTAAGTAATTAGAAACCGAACTGTCAAAAGTTAAATAAATGGTTGGACGGACTATAAGGGAATGGTGATTTTGTAGTTATTATGTTGAATAATAGTCAAAGTTTTCCATTACTATTTTAGGAGCCAACTGACAATACCAAACGAGTTGTGTCAAGCCAGTCGGTCGAAGTGGAACCTCCAATCATAAATTTAGTTTTGAGACTCAGGTAATTATTTATTGATTGTTACGTGTTATTATTTGTGAGTTACTTTTGAACTGGTAAGGCCATGATTCAAGCATATTTCTCGGAAACGTGCGTGGGTCAGCGCCTTTTCCCAAATCCTATTCTTCCTTACCAAGGCCGGCAGCGCCTATGGTTTTTCTAGCATTGGAGTTTATAGGCATTGAAGATTAATAACTTCAAAATGAAGGTTTTGTTCATTTTTAACTTATACGCCTGTTCATTTGTATAAATGTGTGTACCATTAAATATAACGAAACCCAAATGACTCAATTACAGGAACACCCGCGGTGAACTGAACGACATCCGTTTCGAGTTTATAACAGGCAAGGACTCTGCGGAAGGAATTGCTGCGGAGTTGGTAGGCGCCGGGCTGGTCGACCCTCACGACTCGGTGCCCATCTCCGTCAACCTGGCGAAGCTGCTCGACGCCCAGCTGGCATCTGGACAGAGCGCACCCAAAGCCGTTACATTCCATTTGGTAAGTATATTTATAGTCTTCAGCCGGTTGTAAGATAGTCGACTGGTGGTAAGACTCTTATACCGGGTGGAAGGGAAACGCTCTCTATACCGGAACGGTAAGAGAGAAGAACCATAATATTAACGAAAAACTATATTCATTTGCAAAGCTAAGCGATAATACTTACGATTTTAGTATTTCCGTAATTCATGCGCGCGCAATGTAAAGCGTACAAAGAACTGGGCGGCCGTCGCGCTGCGCCGGGACCGGCCCGCGGTCGTTAACCCGTCAGCTGATGTACGTGTTTCATTACGATTTTTTTGAAATATTGACCTTTTTTACTATGTTTTTCAGAATAATAGTTTGATTTATCTATCCATACGTGAAGCTGTACAGAAATTTGAGAAAATCGTACTAAAATTGTAACAATGCGATCGCGATTTTTTTAGTGCCATCACGTCAGGAATCACCAATACTATCACCTGTATTCGTTTCCGAGAGCGATTCCCTTCCACCCGGTATGTAAGAGTCCGTCTGGGTGGGTACCAACGCAATGTCTATTTCTACCGCCAACATCAGCGTGCATGCACTGTTGTTTCGGTTTGAAAAACATTGTAGCCAGTGTAACTACATGACATAATGAGACTTACATCTTTTATCTCAGGATGACGAGCGCAGTGGAATGCCACACAGTACTTTGTAACTCAAGGTGCTGTATGGTGTTTCTACTGTTTATGGGTGGTCGTAGCGATTACCATCAGGCGAACGGCATGCTCGCCTCGTCAGTCGATGCTATAAAAAAATGTTTCAACCTAATACGAGATCACAAGGTGTGAAAAGTCCGCTATGGGAACCCGCGTGAACTTCTTCTACAATCTTGGAAAGTCCACAGAACATAGTCCCCTCAAAGATTTCCAGACGAACGTGTTAGGCTAGTTCCAGGATCCGCCTGCGTATATCCGGTATCAAACAGGCTGGTATAATTATCTCGACTAGCGAGGGACCATTTCTTTTTCGTCGATACTATGTAGTCCCCTACTCCATTTACCATCAGCACTCACGGCAAACTGACACCACTGAGGTGTCGTGCCTAAATAAAAAAGTTATGGTTGTGCCAGAAGAAACGTATAAAGCTGTGATTCCGCAGAATGCGGCAGGCGGGAGACGGCAACGGCATGTTCCGCGACGGCACTAATATGCAGTATTAAATTATATGAGACCGATTCCGCACACGACGTCAAATGACGCGCGGCAAGTATCTGTCAAGTATCGTAATTAGCATGCTGAAGTGGCAGTGGGCTGGCCATATCTCACGAAGAACCGACAACCGCTGGGGTAAACGTGTTCTTGAGTGGAGACCGCGACTGGGCAAACGTAGTGTAGGACGCCCTCCGGCCAGGTGGGATGACGATCTGCGAAAGACTGCAGGCAGATGCTGGATGCGGCAAGCTGAAGACAGGGCGCTATGGCGCTCATTAGGGGAGGCCTATGTCCAGCAGTGGACTGATAAAAGCTGATGATGATGATGAAGTATCCGTTTGTCGTTGCCGTCTGCCGTCTGCCGCACCCTTCGGAATCACAGCTTAATAGGTCTCTTATACCAACCTGGATGCGTCACTGGCTATATCCAGCAGTGATTCCGTGCAGGTTGTGCATGATGATGATTTCTTTAATCATTTTAGGTCACTTTCGCAAGGTCCGTTGCCATCATTATTATATTACTCAGTGCTAATATTTTTTTATTAGTCAAAAATATTTCAATATTCGAAAGTTCCAGATATTACCTTTTATATACAAATTACATCTCTGTAGAGTACTACACCGTGTAGTGTAGTGTGCCGTCCACCTGCAAGGTGCACCGGTGACTTGGTAAAGGTCGCAGGAACGCGCTGGATGCAGGCCGCTACTGACAGGTCTGTCTGGAAATCTTTGGGGGAGGCGTATGTTCAGCAGTGGACGTCATGGGGCTGATAATGCTTCATATCGATCCCGAGAAAATACCAATCGTGTTAAGGAATATGTGAGTATTGCAAACAATTGGTCACAGATCGACAGGACAGGACATCTGATTGGTCGATATCTGGATTGATTCGGAGTTACAGGTCGAAATCGTTTATAACTTCCGTCCGTTATAAAACTAAATGCCGACGTAGCACGTCGCTTGTATGTTGATAAGCTCTAAATAACGTTTAATCATTAAATTTTATCAATATATTGTAATTTTTCGTGCCTTTACCTTACGCTTTCTTTTTCAGAATTCCGCCGGCCCCAACGAACAATTTGACGATAAAACTTTGATTGGATTCGCACAAATATCCATTGTCGAATGAGGTACGTCGACAAATTACCCAGTAGTGTAGAACGGACCGACATTGTGTTAGTCTACCGTATTTATTTATTGCTAGGAGTAAATTGCTTTTGGCCTTTTGCATTCAACAATCAACTTAATCAGTCCGAATTATTTTATGTAATACACTGTCACAAATTCACAGGGTATGCGCCATTATGAACCATAACTACGTTTAGACGTGTCTATCTGAAGCGAAAACTAAATTAAATGGTGCAAAGAAAAATGGCTTTAGACTGTGTTTAAATAGTGTATATTTAGCAGAACGTCAAGAGACGTTTAGGAAGAATTTTTTTGCATTTGACTCGCCGTTGTTCGTGTACTGTATTGTCGGGATGTAAAAAAATCCTTATTCCATTAATTATGTTACTACGTTTTATTTATTACGTTTAACAAGTTGGGTATATTATACGTATGGAGTGTAGAAGTAAGGAGGACCATCTCAGAGTATTAAAGTGTCCGTTGAAAGGGAGCAATTTGAGGTGGGCGCTATCGTAGCAAAATGGAAGAAATTTAAATAGAGTGCCACGAGTTATAAGAGATATAAATTAAAATTGCATTTTTCTTTTTGTATCCTACTAATATTATAAAGGCGAAAGTTTGTAAGAATGTATGGATGTTTGTTACTCTTTCACGCAAAAACTACTGAACGGATTTCGATGAAATTTTGCACACGGGTAGATCATGTCCTGGATTAACACATAGGCTACTTTTTATCCCGGGAAAATATAAAACGGGACTTTTATCATCGGAAAAATCATCCACGCTTGCGGAGACGCGGGCAAAAGCTAGTTAACAATAAAGTCATTAAAATAACAAAGCTGTATCAACAAAATTTCGTAAAAAACACAAGTTCATATAATTTCCACTTCGTACACTAGCGCTATTACGGTGAGTGTTCGAACTATAATCTGTTGTTTACAAGTGGAAACTTTTTCGACTAATCCCCCATACAAGATGATCCTCTTTACTTCTGCCCTCCATAATTATACGCCCGGGCCAAAGAATTATAATCTGTAAAGTGACATATATTTATTATTTTCTGCTTGAAGATATTCGGCATTAAGTGTTGTCCAGAGCTTTATGCTTATTATTCATATGTACATGTATTGTATAAGTTCTAAATGAATAGTAGTTAGGTAAATGATGTAGTACGCCTCGGCGGGAACTTCTGTCTTCGGAAGTTCATTGTTCTTCTTGACCCACCCAATGCCTCAATGTTTTATCCAGTATTGTGTTAAGTAGTCCTAAATTATTGTGTTATTATCATTATACTTGATCTGAACTTTATGCAGCATCGTTGTATAAACTTCAATGTATATAGTACACAAGTATGTGAAGCCAGTGTAATAGATTTGTGCGATGATTGAAGGTGTCTTTTGGTTTGTTTTAGCCAATAATTACAGGGTTAGAATGGATTTGTATAAGAATTCAGTATTGAGATGATGTATAGTGTAATTACCAGCCAGTTTCTAGAAATGTCTATCGTATTATCAAATAGATATTGTATTTAGCGTAATGCCGCTATATGTGTTATTTCATAGTATGATTCTATTATAATAACTATGTATACAGTTGTTTTAGAATAAAACATCTTAAAAATAATTATTTAGATACTTGGATCTCTGTTTACATTTCTGAAACTGACCGGCGATTCGCTAAATAGTGGCTTGTAATATACACAGGGATGTATTGCGAATGACTTATGCGAGTCTAACAATGCCACTATTCCATAGTGCTATAAAAGGTCGACTAAATAAGTTTTTGTACTGTTTTATGAGGAATTATACTATCTTTTTGTAACGTTTAATGGTGGTAGGCCTCTCATATGTAAGATTCCGTCTGGGTGGGTACCACCGTAATGTCTATTTCTACCGCCAAGCAGCAGTGTGCATGCACTGTGTGATTCGGTTTGAAGGGCATTGTAGCCAGTGTAACTACATGACATAATGAGACTTAACATCTTTTATCTCAGGATGACGAGCGCAGTGGAATGCCACACAGTACTTTGTAACCCAAGGTGCTGGATGGTGTTTCTACTGTTTGTGGGTGGTCGTATTGCTTACCATCAGGCGAACGGCATGCTCGTCTCGTCATTAAATGCCATAAAAAAGTTTAGCTGTGCTAATTAGTGCTTACAATGAAACTATTATTAGCGACCCGAAATGTGACTCCAATACGTAACAAAACATAATCTTCCTTGGAACGATAATAATACCACTTCCAATAAAATATAACTAGAGTTAAATTACAACAAAAACGGTGCTGATTCAGAACTACGAAGAAGTCTTGAGTATTATATTTCGATGAATAAACTAAATATCATATTATTAAGAATCACACTGGTCACCACAATTTTAGCTTTATTTTTACAAACTCCTTAGTTACATGAAGGAATTGTTAGGGCATTTACCACAGTGTTAGTTAACATAGCTTTTAAACTATATTTAGTATTAAAGTTATTGTTTCATTGGTTCACATTTCACAACGATTCATTTTATAAAGATTTCCAACCACTTCTAAATAGGCAAACAAACAAACCCACTTATAAAATGTTATTTATCGTATTTACTATAATTGCGCAATTTCGACACATAATGTCTATCATGTTACTATTGCTTTAAAAAGGAAACATTACTAAATCCTAGAAACCAAAAATGGACCAATCAGACTCAAATTTCATCATTACCGTTCTGATGAGTGTTTCGTACAATTCCTATATCCTTCAAATTTCTTCTTAAAACCCGCTACATATGGACAATAAAAAAAAATTGTTGGCTCCGCTTCCGGGGACGTGATTAGTCGATTCGCTGCGGAATGCACTGTGCGCCTGCGCATCCCCGACTACAGTATAATACAAGTCGTGCTACAAAATTATACAATGATTTGACTAATCCGCGCAGCGTGAACTACGCACGATATGACCCCACTTATTTCTAAAAAGGATAGCCTACATTTAATGTTTCAAATTTAAATTACATTATTAATATGAATGTGTAAGCATTGAATTTTTAATTCTCGAGTGGTGTGTGCTGAGACCCAGAGATCGCTGGGGAGCCAACAAAACTTATTTTTTCTATGTCGTCCTGTGACGATCGCTCATTAGGTCAAAACCAATTGCCGTTATACACATACATTTCCGCATAAATTTGCAACTTCGGTATAGACGAAAGATTATCCGACAGTGGAGAGAACCTTTTCACGCCTGTATAGGCTCTGCTTATCCCTAATTATCCGATCGCTACACTAGCGGTAACATATAACTTTCTTGATTGGTTTATTTTTGGGATCAATATCAAGTAAGATTGTTTAATTTCGGCCGATATTAGATATGGTTTTCAAATTGGGTTATCGTAATTTGAAATGCATTGAATCACATCAGATTGATGGAAATAATAATCAAAAGATAGATTAAAGTGGTAAATAAAATTGTAAGCAGAAAATTCGTTTTCTTATTTTTATGATTTTCAGATATATTCTGGTTATAAGCAGTCGAAACTGGAATGTTATGAGCAAAATATTTTTAAATATGTATTTGGATGCATTGAAAATTAACATATCTGTGAGCAACGTGTTGTGCTAAGTCATATCGTAGAAGAGTTCTTAAATTTAGAATTTTATGGCTCCAGTCTGTATCACTCTCTACTATCGTCTCTTGCGTTTAATGTTTGAATCTAATTAAAATCTTTTTGAATCTCGTCAAGTAAAAACAATATAAAAAATAAATATGGTAAATTGTATTATCTTGAGGCCTGAGCATGACATGCTATAATATCGATGTTTATTTTTTTGAATAAAGGCGATGTTTCACTAATGTCTAATACTTGCGTTTCAATATTACCCGTGTACAATTAAAAACATTAGTTATTGATTTTTGGGCACGTCGTAAATATACAGAATTTTGGACATAAGACAAAATGCATTGAAACTGTCAAAACATTTTATCTAAATTAAATTGTTATTTATTAATTTAAATCTACTCCTCAATAGTAATGAAAGATTCACATTATTCTTAATAACGAGATATAAGTGTTGTGGCTCGGTGCTGGTATAGACTTAGTTTTGGATTTGGACTTGTGAAATAAATGAAATACAGACTTGATGTGCGAAATAGATTTTACTAATTTTGAACTAATGTCGTCGTTACAATATAATTTTTCTAAGTGCGTTACAACGTTCGTGGATAAAAGGGAAGGGAACAATCGACCAATCACGATGAAGGAAGCGCTGTACGTCAGCACTTAGGTTAAATTGTTTAATAATAGATGTCGCCTATAGTCTAAATAAATACAATCTTGAACAATAAGCATAATATAACAAATTTCAACAAAAATATGTTTATGTCTTCGTGTTATTTATTTTTTAACATTACTACTAGGTACAGATAAAAGAAAAGTACCAAAACGAAAACTACTTATTGAATATGGAAACAAATTTTAATATAATATACTTGTAAAAAGGCTCAGATGTCATCATAGTATTGGTCCTTGAAGCTATGTAAATATTCCACATATTTGTTAAATGTACAAAACATAGCTCACAGTGAAACATCTCCTTTAAAATGTAATGCAGTGCCTAGGCATATAATAACTGAAATGTATTAAAGGTTAATTCTGTGTGAATATTATTAAATACCTACGGATTTATATATCTAAAGCGCAGTATACGTATATTTACTGCATAATTGTTTTTTGAGTCGTAAAGAATGATTTCACAATTTCCACCAGTTTAGGTCACATTTTTGTAGTGTAGATATACAATACAAAATGATCATTCAGAATATATTTAATATATTCACGAAAAATCTCAGACGTAATATTTGCAAAGCAGCAATTTTCAATATAAAACAGTCAAATTTCTATCAGTGACTCGAAAACAGAGATTATAATAAAAGTAGACAGATTTTGGGCCAACTAAATACTGCCTCAACAGTCTCAAATGGTATGTCGCACGCAACTAAACCGTCGCCTGGCAAATTTTAGCTTCTGTCAAGAGACACAGACACAGAGTTCTAAAAAAAACATTAAAAGAAGCCATCAATGACGTAATTGATAAACAATAAGATGTAGAAGAGCATTATTTCGCTTTGAGTGTTGACATTACGCAAATATCCGAAACATTACTATCGTTGCGTTCTGCTTTAATCATGTGATACAATACACATTAGTATATTTATTAGAAATGAATCATTTATTCGGTAGATAAGAATTATGATATTGCTGATTTAGTTATACTTCAAAGATTTGTCCATAGAAATATTTATGTCGAACAAAATATTGTCATTAGATTTATAGCTTTGTTTACACGTGCAGTTTCTCGGTTTCCCCCAAAAAAACTTATCTCCAATGATAAGGAAAACTTTATGTCATTCCACTAATTAATGTGGGATAATTTTATTTCGCAAAACATTTTAGACGTATTATCATTTTATTATTGAACAGTATGTTCCATTTTTGATTCATAGAAATATAGAAACGGCATTTGAATTATTTTATAATAATAATTTAGAAAATATACTAGCTTTTAGCTTATTACTTCTATACGGATTTAGATGCATAAATCTTCGTAAATGATTCGGTGTGCCTTGCTGTTTCTGCTTAGATGATTAAACTAAAATGATGGAGAACCTTTTAATGATACAATTATTGACATGAATGATTCGCATGTTAAAATAAAAGATACGGTAGTGATGTGGCTGTTTCATGACGTAATGTTATTGTTTGTTTAATATTTTTAATTAGACTGAGATAACAAAGAGATAGTATGTACTTACTCGTATGCAGGGTAGAACAAATAAGTGTGTCCTGCTGATTGTATTATAATAAAATAAATTATCCCTAAATGGCTGAAAATTTCCATTACGGAATTATAAAAATAAAAATAACTTCTAAAAAAATTACACGATAGTTATGTCTAAAATCTGGACTTAAATAATTTTTCCATAATTTTGGTATGTTAATTGAAAAATACTGTTAATACATTTTAGAATATTTAGTATTTCCGTAGCCGCGTTGCTGGAGATATATACGAACTGATTAATCAACAGGATACACCTAACTGTACTACTCTTATATAATTATATTTTTAAAATTGTGTCTTATGAGATTCTGTGGTGTTAGGCAATACTTTGCCCTGTTAAATTTATTAGTATGGATGTCACTAAGTGACTTAGCAAGGAGTTATGGCCCCTTGATTGTAATAATGATTGTAACTAAATTTATTATATTAGTTATGTTGTATATTGCGCTTATTTATAAAATAAATATTACATAAAACATTTGCTTATGTCCGTGCTTATCCCTTTTAACTGCTTATTTCGCTTACTACTGACGCCTGCTTATTTGGCACCCAAACAACCAATGCTACAAACCAACATTATGTACTCGTGTATCAGTGTTGTCCTGCGCTGTGCTGCGCATACGCATCTTTATAATTCAGCCTAAGATTACACAATGCTATGGGCAAGGTATAGAAGTCAGTCTGCCATAATTGTTTATAATAATAATAACACCAGCCCTGTATTATATGCTGCCCACTGCTGAGCACGGGCCTCCTCTACTACTGAGAGGGTTTTAGGCCTTTGTCCACCACGCTGGCCTAGTGCGGGTTGGTAGACTTCACATACCTTCGAAATTCTTATAATGTTTATGTTTATGTTTAAAGACATTTATTTTCTCAAAAGTAAAGAGCTTCTTAGGTATTATTGCAGGTTTCCGCACGATGTTTTCCTTCACCATTAAAGCGAACGATAATTGATAAACAATACACACGTAACTTTGAAGTCAGAGGTGTGTGCCTTGGGTTTCGAACCTCCGGACATTGTGGCGATCCTTATTTTTTGAGTCTCATTGAGCCCTTAGCAACCCCGATCTCCCGCAAAACTCCACTCGTGATAAAAACTGGATGATATCCTATCAGCTGATGCCGATCGCTTGCTATAATATGCGAGCTGGTTTTTGTGTTTAATATAGGTGCAGAGATTGTTTTTAAGCTATATATGGAATTTGGTGTTTCGTAGACGTAATTAGGTCCTTCATAAATCGCGATATTCGTTGTGTCATTGTTAGAAATGGGTGCAAACTCATTATTACATTGTTATAATGTGTAACAATAGGCCCGTAATCCACTTCAGAGGATGTAGTCTGATGTAATTATAATTAATAATTATTCCTTAACCAATATCGTCAGTCGGTTATAAAAGATGCTTGCAAGCGCTTAGATTTTCTAAATGAAAGCAGAATCCCTATATATAAAAAAAAACTATTTTCATAATGTCACATGAGATAAAAATTACTGGTGTATTAAGAAAAACTCGTTTTGTAATTTTTAATTTAAATACATAAACGTTAATACTGAAGTGTCGACTTACAATTTAATAAAATGCAATGAAATATTATGTTTGCATGCTTTTACTTTTTAGGGTTCCTTAGTCAATCGAGGGTTACCTTAAAATTGCTGCGTGTATTTAGCAACACACTTTCAATACGGGTTCAATTACTAAGTAATGTTAAAATGTGCCGAATTAGTGTTTTTTGACGAGTTCTGTATTTAATACCTACAAACAAAAACCGCAATAGGCTATTTGACTAGACTTGTTTCTGGAAACCATTTCACATTATTTAGTGGTCTCTGTGGACCTTAAATATACTGTTTCTTTTAATTATTATACTTCATTCGTTTTAAAAAAAGCAGTTTTAGGCCCAGCACCCATACAAAAAGAGGACATCTTTATTTTGTCATTTTTTTTTAATGTAAATAATTCAATATTTTTTATATATGTTATTGCAAATTGCATTAACCTCCATAATGTACGCGGACGGCAATAAATAGGTAAGTATATTTTTCATACTGTCAAGTGGGCTATTCTAATTACTGATTACGCTCAATATTACTTTAATTTTATAATACGCTTATGATGACGATGGTCTTAAAAGGCACTTATCATTACTAATGAATACAACTAGATCTGTAAATGATGATTTTTTGGCTCTTTTGACTACGGAACCTTAACAACTAACTTGCGCATAGTCCAACACGCCCTCGTTATATTAATTTTAAAAATAATGTTGCAGGTAATCGGTTGCCAGGTATTTGTGATTAGTGTAAAAGAGTTGCAGGGAATGATAAATAACAAGGTAGATACAGCCATATTTTACTTACGAGTTGCGACCAGTTGTTATAAGTACTAGGGCTTTCATTTCGAGACTCTCGGTCTCGAAAATTTCGAGAGTCTCGACGATTTTTTTGTATTTTCGAGACTCGAGACTGCTGCTACCAGTCTCGGGAAAAACGAGACTTTCGAAACTTGCATCAAATAATTATTATTATTGAAAAAATTACCAAACTATCAGGATCTTTTTAAATTCGGACCATTGCTATGATAAATTGGGAAAGATGTCTTTTTTAAAATGGTAGCGATAGGGGGAAATACTCAAACTATTGCTAAATCCCTGCTAATTATGGTTTGGAAAGTTACGAAAATCCCAGGCCATGAGACAACCCAAAACATTTATATAACATTATAATTAAGCATATCGAAGGTCACGGAGTGCACATGTGCATGCTATCACAACTTACGTAGGAGTCGGCTCTAGAGCAGAGTCTCTCGCTGTTTGAAGATGAGACTCGAATAAAATGTCAAATAAGGTTGAAACACTACGCGGCACCCTCATAACTTTATTTATACGATAGCGGGTCGCCGATCGCCCAACCGCCGTCTGCAGGCCTGCTTTAAAAGAGGCTAGAGATAGTCTCTTCTACGTCTATTACGAGAAGGGAGTCTTCACTTGTTATAGCGTGACATGTTTCGACCCCAAAAACCTGCGACGCGAGACCGTTAAAAATACAAACGTCCCGATACTTTGAGACACGAAATGACCCAAACACAAATGCTAATGACGACCGACCGATCATTGTGTTCCGCTTGCCAGTTATTAAACTTTTAAATTATTTTAATTGTGCGTATTGATGTTTAAATTCAGATAATAATTCAACAAAAATTATATTTGTAAATGTAGGCGTATGCACGTTGTACACCGTTTAATTATAATTATTTATTTGTGGTCTCTCATTTTATTATGAAGGTTTTATTTATTTATTTATTTATTTTACATCTTTATTGTACACCAACAGAAGTAACAAATAAATCAAAATATATACAAGTAATATTAATAATATAGGCAGCGGTGATACAATTGGCGGTCTTATTGCTCAAGGCAATCTCTTACAGACAACCATTGGATGGAGATAAGAGAAATGACGAAGAAGGTATAGTGTTTTATGTTTGTAATTTTCCTTCAATTGTATTTTATCCTTATTTAACGGTGATGTGTGTGCATTAGCTTATATAACTAATCTGACTTTGTATGCAAAAGACTTGGAAAAAAAAAGAAAATATATATATAAAAAGATTCAATGGACAATTGATGATAAAAAATTAAGCCCGGAGTTTCTTTCTGCCTTTCTTCTTCGGGTAGTCATCGCTTAGGTAGCTAGTGAAAGGCTGGTAGGTTAGCTAGGCTAGGGCCTGTAGTGTCCTCACCGGTGAGGATCGCGACGCGTGCCTCCCATTCATTTTAATAAAAAATATTCTTTTTTATTTCTTTCCTGCCAGCCCGAGCTTGGCTTCTTTATATTTAGTTTACATTGATTTTGCTCCCTTTAAATATGTCTTTAGTTATATAAGTGACTATTTGTAATAATAATTATTAATTGAATGTATCTTGACATATCATAAGTGCAACTATGTTCGCCTACGTGATGAATAAAGTATATTTTTTTTTATCTATACGTACTTCTAGCGTAGAATTAGAGAGATTTTTATTAATGTGATTTACTTCATTAAAAATTATAAAACAAAATCCCCCGCTGAGTATGTATGTATGTCTTAACGCCAAATTACTCAAATACTACCGAACAGCTTTTGTTGAATTTTGGTATGAAGATAGTTGGACACTCTGGAAAGGCTACTTTTTATCCTGGTAAAGTTATTTCACGTGGTCGAAGCGGTGAGCAAAAGCTAGTTTGTAATAAAATCAAATCCTCGCTCTGAATGTAATTATCCAGCGCTCTTTGTCTTTTACGTGACAACTATAAAAATTGAAAATTCGTATAAGTAATTGGTAATTTAACGTCCATATGGGTTTATAACAGTGTGATTTATAAAGTAATTTATTGATATATCTTGTATTGACTGCCTAAAAAGTCTATGAGTCGTGGCCTACGGGTATAATGACTATTTTTGAAATAGTCTCGAAAGTCTCGTTTTCTTTCGAGACCGGACCAAGTCTCGTTTTTTGTTCCCGAGACTCGTAAATGCCCAAGACTGAAAGCCCTAATAAGTACCTATTTTAATGTGCACAAAACGCTTTTTTTTATAAGACGCCATTATTTCAAACCGTAGTCATTTTGTGTCAACAATTTTAAGTTTAGGTTCCTATATTTACCTAGGTATAATATTTTAATATTTAAACGTGCCTTTTTTAAAATCGTTTATTGTTGTAAACATTAATTTGAAACAATCTGTACCTATCAATGTATAGGATGGTATGTGTACCTACTGGAATTAAATAATGCGAATTTGTTAATAAATGAAATTGTGGAAACGCTTGTGTATTTATTTATGACTATGTACTGCGCAAGTATAGTTTAGGCTACTGCTCGCGGCACCGCCCGCGTGATGAGTTTTTCCGGGATAAAAGTCACGCTTCATATTTCCACGGGATAAAAAGTATCCTATATTACTCGCTGATATAATGTAGCTTTATATTGGTGAAAGATTTTTTCAAATCGATCCAGTAATTTCGGAGCCTATTCAATACAAACAAATCTTTCCTCTTTATAATTTTAGTAAAAAATCATTATAGACTCAATATCATCTCTGTGCCTCATGGTATTGCAGATGTTCATGGGCGGCGGTGATCACTTACCATCACGTGAACCGATTGCTCGTTTGCCTCCTATCATAAAAAAAGACTAGGTGATTAATATTGTGCCCATGCGAATCACTATTGGAAATTTCACCCAACGTAAGTTTTCAAGAAATTGTCAACGAATAGTTATTTATCTACGTATTCTAGAAGTGTTCCTCCAGCTAAGCCAGTCCACTTGACACTGGTCCCGACTGGGACTAGTCCGGTAAATTAAGCAAGGTGTTCGTCCAAAATCCCTAGTATCCTGGTCAATAAATGCCTTTCAGGTCAAACTTTTTCTCCGCCTCCGAAAAATATGAACGAGGTATCATTTGATTCGAAATAGCGTTTAGGTGCTTTTCTCTTTCTCCACAAATAAAAACAACAACGTGTTATTTCTTGAGAAAGAATAATATTCACATTTCTGTATTCATATTCTTTCCTAACCAATGTTCCCTGTTAAGATTCGTGCACTCCCTAGTCTGGTGTTATTGCTAGCCACTGTAGAAAATACTAGGAAAAGATATCCGCCACGTTTGTGCCACCCAATTGAAGGCATAAAACTGTCCTCCGTGATATAAGTACTCTTTGCGACCGCCACAGAGAGTGCGCGTCAAGAAGCTTATACCTACCCAAATAAGCTTCTTGGTGAATGGTGCACGCAACTCAGAAATTACAATTAATGAAATATAAAGGAAAATGAATTTCGTTCACAATTTCCTTGATCGTGAACTTTTTCTTATTTTTACAGTTATTATGCTATTCGGAACGGATACACATAAAAAAAGATTGTTATAATTTCGACCGTTCTCGAGTTATAAATGGTGTAACTAACACAACTCTCTTTTATATATATAGATAAAGCGAACTGAAATCTGCATCAATAAAAACATTGTTGGCGTAGGTAGGTACTTCCTATGCATATAACGTAACTTCAATCAATCACTCACCATTGTAAGCCAGTCTGTATCTCATAATAAAATATTCAAGGAAAGTGATTGTTTACATTATCTAAAAGTTTACAATGAAGAATGCTCAAGGTCTTTAATCATATTTTTTAGCACGAACTAAAAATACTGCGGCAACTATAACGTAGGAACCATGACCCATTTTTTTGGTGGCGTAGCAGATATTTGCAGTACCGTATATTTTACGACAAGATCAAAACGCAATGGCTATAATGGCGTGAATTAATAATTTATTTAAGTAACATTTGAATCTCATATTTATTCGAATACGGGTAGCTACATCGAGGTTTATATTATTAAAAAAATTTGCAAAGCCTACTTCCGCAATAAATATTTGCTTTGTTATTTGTAATCAATTACTGCAACTGACTTCTGAACTATTTGTAGTTATACTTCTTTAGGCGCGTTATGAAAAAAATATGAAAAATTCAAGATGCATGCCCATCTTGTAACACCATAAGTCACACACAGGTAATGCGTGCTGCGCGCGACAATACAATCATTGTGAAAAAGCCTACTTAAGATGATGCGTCCCACGACGTGAAACTTGAAAGCGTTATCACTTTAATCACGTCGCGTCGGTCCCGAACATAGTCCCAGGCAGACCGCAGTGGAAGCTAAGTTTGGAAAACGGATTTGTAATTTGCCTAAAGAGAAAAACCTATGCATAACCATACCAGTTCACATAATCTATACTTAATATTATAAAGCTGAAGAGTTTGTTTGTTTGTTTGTTTGTTTGAACGCGCTAATCTCAGGAACTACTGGTTCGAATTGAAAAATTCTTTTTGTGTTGAATAGACCATTTATCGAGGAAGGCTTTAGGCTATATAACATCACGATGCAACTATTAGGAGCGAAGAAACAACGGGAAATGTGAAAAAAGCGGGGAAAATTATTCATCCTTGAGGGCTTCCATTGCGTGCGCTGCGAAAACGGTTCAAGATACCAAAAATATATGTATGAAAGAATTATTCCTCTTGAAATGATCTAAAAAAATGTTCGCGACAGTATATATCTATCTTTTTAGATTAACTCACTAGAACCGTTTTTATGGTAATCAAATTTAGTCAAAATTAATGCATTATTTGTTAAGAGTTGTATCAACGTCATAATATTAATCTTTATCCAAAGAAATGTGTTGGACAGAGTGATTCAACGGGAAGGTTTTTATGTACTTTAAGCCCGGACAAACTTATTAACGCGGGCGAAGCCGTCGGCAAAAGCTAGTTCCTAATATGGCGATTTACGATTTGTACGTCTCCGTAGTAGCGCCATCTCTTGGCGATGTGATGGAACTAGTTTTTTTGTATATGTTACAGCTTCTTAATATCCTCATTTTATTCTATCAAGAACTTTACCTTAAAGGATAGGGTAGGGCGTCTAGTTTGATGGGTCTACTGTACTGTGCACCTGTCACCCCCACACCCCATTGACCTCCCTGATCCTCCAAACTAAATTTAACCCCTCAACCCAATTTGAGCTCCTTGACCCCCAAATCCATTTTGACCCCCCTTGACACCCCAACCCAATTTGACCCCCTGACCCCACTTGACTCCCCACAACCATTTCGACCCTTGACCCCCTAGTTTAACATAATACTAAATATTAAATAATTTAATGATGCCAAAGAAGTATAACTTCTCACGCACGTACAAAGTACACGCGCCCTTTTTTAATTTTGCGATACTATATAGAACTTAGACTAATAATAGAACTATTGACTAAGAGAAAGATTTTCGGGGTAAAAGTCCCGCTTTATATTTTCCCGGGATAAATAGTAGCCTATGTCCTTTCCTATAGTAGCCTATATCCATATTCATTATCTAAATCGAAATCGGTCTTCTAAACAATTTCACAAACTTATGCTTTTTATACTATCAGTATAGATAAAATGGAGCGAATTTTATGTTAGACCTCTAGCTACACATCAGTGAAAACTGCATTCAATTCCATGCAGTAATTTTTGAGTGATGCGTGTACCAACATACAGACAGACAAAATTTCTAAAAACTTTTCGTTTGGCTCATGTTGCTCTAATGAAGCCCCTGTATATTAGATTTTCTACAATATCTATAGTATGCAGACATGTATAGATTTTGATTTTGGATTAAATACTTAGGTAGTTATGTATTTTAATGTTTAGAAACACTGAACACAGGTTCTCAGGTTCAGATCTTTTCTTCTATTGACACTCTTAACCCAGAATGGACGCGGTCGATGTAAGACTAGTGCTAATCTGTTCAGTTAAAATACCAACTAAGTACATCCCACAGAACTTTATTAGAAGTGAAGAAAAAGAAGAAGTCTTTGAAGCTACTTATTACGACTAACTTTTTTTATTTAAATTCTCTATTACTAGCAACGATAAATGCAATATTTTTAAAGTGTAAGGTATTATCTCGATCAGATATTATTGTATACGATTAAAGTAAAAGATGGAATAAAAAAATGTTCTAATCCAATTGTGTAAGATGTACAAAATTAAGGACGAGGCGCGACGATGCGCGGGACTGTGGTGGTGTACCCACATAGCTCACGTCTTATGCCGCCTCTGTGAGCAATACCTTCATTAGACGATACAACTTTAAAAAGAGATTAAACGACTGTGCGGCATCTCTGTAGTCTGTCTCTTGTAAAAATCATAGACTGCGAAGAATTTATCTGCGAGACGCACGATCGCTTTATATCTCTTACACCTTTCTGCCCATATTCATTCGCACAGGCGGAAATGCGGCACAGAGATAAAGTGCTAGTGCGTCCATTAGCTATCTTGTTCTACATTTAGGTATTTTAATTAGTCTATATTTCATTATTGATATCGATAGCCATATTACCATACCGTGTATCAATGGAAAGTATATCAAAGGGAAAAAACATATATCAAAAGTACCTAACTGTTCACATCAAGGAACGTAACGCACATGGTGAAAAGTAGGTACCCTGGTACCTCTACCTACTCATTCGGGGAAAAAGGCGTGAAGTGTGTAATAGTAACTGCTTCTCGCCACTCCACCCGTATCAGATTTCGTCCCCAAGTCTATTTCCGGGATAAGATGTAGCTTACTCCACCCCTTTATCAGTATTAGAAATTTCTCGATATCCAAACAAACTACTTCTTTAATATAATGTAGATAAGAATATTAATATTATTTTAAAGAAGTACCGTCTTGTATCAAGACAATGGTCACTTTAGTCACGAGTGTCAAGATTGCGAAATTTGATACAACAAAACAGTTCCTGGAATGATACTGCGAGCCCAAAGTTATATCGCATAATGTATCACTGTAATAAAATGTTTAATGAGACCGTCACATAAGCGGACTGCGGAACGATTCACAGGTCAATCAAATAGCTGACAAACAATCGAACCAAGGTCAAGACCGATTCCAACTCATGACGTCATACGTACCCGATGATATATTTTCACGCATTTATCGGATTTCGCTGTAATTTCTGAAGTCGAAATCGACTCGATGAATCTTGTGGTGATACAAAACGACAATGTTCTATTATAAATGACTCATCAATCGCAATTTCAATGTCATTCTATTGGTATTCAGTGTATGCAGCCAGTATGCAGATAGTAGATATCCTGATAGCTCTCCGGACCGCATACGCTTGCTTTTGCCTGTTCTTTATGGAAGTGTCTTAAAATCTTGCATAAATTGCATGAAAGCTCTTCAAAAGTGTAGCATCAATTAAAACCATTTTTCTAATATTAACAAACATAAAATATATAATAATAAAAATATCTTTGGCCGCAATATTGTTGTCTTGTCAGAATCATTTGAGGGCATTATGCTCATTTGCTCAAAGACTTCAACCGAGTTTCCCTTCTGGTTGGCCTTTAAATGAACAAGACCAAAATCTTGTCCAATGCTCGTTTTGTACATATGCCGATTAGTGTTGAGAACGCAACTCTCAATATTGTCGACGAATCTGTCTATCCAAGAAAAGTATGGAACTGGTCACATGGTTAGGCAAGTCCAACTTTAACATAGAGGTCAAAACCAGCTCCATTAAGCAGCATTCGGGAAACTAAGCAAGGTCTTCTCGTCTAATATATCTCAGTGCTTGAAGACAAAAGTCTTTAATCAATGAGTGTTACCAGTGATGACGTACGGCTTTAAGATATGGCTTCTGACTATGGGCCACCCAAGACTGTTCACAGCCACTCGTCGAGCTATGAAGATGCTCGGTGTTTCTCAGTGTAATCAAATTGGAAATGAGTAGATTCGTAAGAGAACGAGTATCACTGACATATTTCAAGCAGGCCACTCTATCTGTACTTCACGACCCTTACTAACAGGTGCAGTGGGGTCACTTTGCAGCTAATTTCACGTAACGTACGATAAAATCTTTTAGTGCCAAATAAAAATTCCCATATTCGCATTCGCATATTGGAGTCAAATATTCGCATTCGCGAATGTTGGTAATTGGACAGTCGTTACATCACTACTGTGCATGATATATAGTACGTACCTATACAAAAACAACTGACATAATTTACAATTAAAAACACTATGCGTATGTACGCTTAAGATAAATGTATCATTATGCGATATCCTCCCATTATCACGTGATGTGTGACAATTTTTCGGGAATGATCTACCATCGGGCCGTTATGGTTGTACTTATATGTGTTGGTATACCTTTCCTTAACTTGTACATAGATATTTGGACATTAGCTATCATCATTCAATATAAATCGTAATATGTGCCATAATCAAAATGCAGTATATTTTTACAAAAATATCCATTAGATGCAATGTGTACGTAATGAGTGCGTTGTTTATCATAAGGCGTCTATATAAATGCGTGAGCGGACAGACTGCTCTTCATACATTACCGGAATAGGCAAGCTGTTACACCGCTCTATTGCTGCTATTTATTTTTGAGTACAAAAATGTTGAAATTAGTGGTACCGTTCGTTTTTTTAATGTTAGTGTCAGTGCAGACTAACCCCCTGCAATCGAGGTCATCATTAAAAGGTAAGACATTTGTTTTTTAACAGCGAGATGGCTAGACAGGTAGGACGATAGTGAATACGGATTTTGAAATTACTATTTTTACTAGTATAGCTGGCGAATTTTTCGTGATCAAGATGTTTTGTACTTTGATTATCTAAGACACAGCGAATAAGAATTTGATAAACAAATGCAAGCGTTCCTAACGTGCTATTTGATTGAAGATGTTTAATCTTCTCTTATGATTAAACATTGGCTGTATATTTAAGATACCCTTTGGACCATATTTCTCTAAGTAATATGGAACCTAATAGCATTTAACATAATGTTACTTACGTTGTGCTGTATAGATTCACAACAAGCAACGTAAATACTTTGAAACGCGTACCTGCGATACTCTATGTAGAGTTTGGGACTACATACCATCATCGAAAAATAATATTTTATTTATAGAGAAAATACCTATACAAAGTTAACTAATTTATTTCGATGCTTAAGTCACATCACATATTTAAAATTATTTTCTTTATATTTATTGCATGTAGAATTGCAAGACATTTGTGAAACTATTCTAGTATACCAACACTCTTATCATAATTGTACCACGTAATAGTTTTAATTATAATTAAACATCAACAGAAAATGCATATTATATATAATGCTATTTTGTACACTAATCCTACTAATATTATAAAGGCGAAAGTTTGTAATAATGTATGGATGTTTGTTACTCTTTCACGCAAAAACTACTGAACGGATTTCGATGAAATTTGGCACACGGGTAGATCATGTCCTGGATTACCACATAGGCTACTTTTTATCTCGGGAAAATGTAAATCGGGACTTTTATCCCGGAAAAACTCATTCACGCGTGCGTAGCCGCGGGCAAAAGCTAGTATCAAATATGATCGTATAGGCACAGTGTGCCACAGGCCACATGAGCAATTTACTGAAAATAAGTCAATAGCTGAGAGTTGCATAAATTGTCCAATAACGTATTGCGTGTGCACTTTTTAGCGCTCGTTTTGACAATGAAGGAAAATCTGGGGAAACCTATAGACAGGTGAATTTTCGAAATGGGGCAGCAATTGCAGCTACCTTAACTGCTGTAGCTACAAGAAAACTTTCTAAGGAGACTTACCATTATTGAATACCTACATTAAGATCTACGTTCACAGATTTTGAAAAAGATTAGTCAGCAAGAAAATTGACAATTTATGCAAAAGCTTTTTTGATGCCAATCGATTCTGTTGCTTCCAAGGATCATCGAGCTAAAGATTAGGGAACTATTAGATGTATTCAAAGAACACCTACTTTTAAGGTCAGACATTGCAAAAAACTTTCTTCATACATTTTGTAGGAAATGCTAGCCCAATTTTGGGCGTAGTGCCACGTTATAAAAAACAGCGACTCCATTTCGCTTTTTTTTTTGTTAATGGCTCTACTGCCAGTAGCCTGACACGAGTCGGGTTTTCTGGCCACACCGGTCTTTAGGGTGAACGCAGAAGGCGCTCGCAACCCTTTGAATTAAGTGACCATGCTGAGGGTAACCCACTAACGGGTTACGAACCTCGGCTCAGGACGGCCACTGAGAGAGGATGAGACTTCAACGATTAGGGAAAGATTGGCTTTTAGGCCTAATCATATTAGATTGTGTTGTCATCGGCACGCGGGCCGGAACTGCTAGGGCGGTCGGGGGGGGGGGGGGCGGCGAGGTCCTCGGCGGCGAGGACGGAACTGCGGTCTTGTGGAGTGTTGGAGTTTCAAGAACTCGTTCTTACGGCGGATGGCAAGAGTGATTTTATCCTCTGGATCGGTTAATACGGAACGCGGCCGTCTCCATTTGGCGCGGTCGAATGGAGTATATATATTGACGCTTTACGGACTAACGTGTTTGGGTGATTTACCGCCCGATCGAAGTAGCGTTTGCTGGCCATATGCATGAAATGCCTGATGGTCGGCATGTTGGTGTCCACGTGGAGGTTGCGGTTGCGAACGTACCACGGGGCACCAAGAGCATGTCTGACCATTCTATTTTGTAAGACCTGCATACGCTGAAAACGAGCAGGCGGTAAATGGGCGAATACGGGCGATGCGTACGTCATGATAGGTCGAATGCAAGTCGTAAAAATCCTAATCTTGTTGCCATTTCGCTTTGAAACATAACGAATCTTTGTATCCACGGTTGATTAATCTACAAATATTAATAGAATTCTATTCAGGAACCGAAAAATGCCCGAAAATAAAAATTTGGTAATATTATTTTAATATTCACCTAGGCGGCATGAGTCTTTATAGGAAAGGAAGTTATTATTCTGAGGGATAAAACAAGCATTGAAGTTCAATTTCATTTTGAAAGTGAAACAGGAGTGACGTGTAAAGCGATTGTATTGCAGATAAATATAAAATTATGCAACTTACAGTGTCATACGACCGTAATATATAATGTTCGCTTAACATAGCTTGTCTGTGTTTTGCAAGAAAATGGTGTAAATAGATAATTATTTAATGTGAAAAATGTATAATCTAAAAATTTACACCTGTGTCTTATTACATCTATTTTGCCTGGGGTTAGATCGTCATATTATGACGATCTAGCACCGGACGGAAACGCAACTAATATCAACTTATAGTATTAAAAAAGTATGTTTTTAAAAGGGGAGTGAGACCTTATTTTTAAGATGTTTATACTTATCAATGACTGGTCTCCCATCGATGTATAACCTCATCACGTGTATACAAATAACGAGCGATTTCCATGTAATCTACTCATATGACGGATTTCCCCGTTTTTGAAGGAAAAATCGGTCTAGTGCCCAAGTTTAAAAAAAAATTGTCTGTCTGGATTCTGAAAATAGCTGAATTAAATACCTCAAAATTTTTTTTTGTTCCTGACTAAACTCTTGCTAGCCTGACGAGGGTCGGCTTATGCAAGAACACAGGTCTTTTTGGTGAGTGCAGAAGGCGCTCGCGACCCTTAAAAAATTTAAGCGACCATGCTGAGGGCGACCCTCTAACGGGTCACGAACCTCGGCTCAGGACGGCCACTGAGAGGATAAGACGTCATCGTTTGGGGAAGATTGGTTTTGGCCTAATCCTATTCATTAGTATCGTAGTCATCGGCACGCGGGCCGGAACTGCTAGGGGGGTCGGGGCGACGGAGAACGCGACGAGGTCCTCGACGGCGAGGACGGTACTGCGGTCGTGTGGAGTGGAGGAGTTTTTGAAACTCGATCTTTTTTCGAATGGCCAGAGTGATTTCGTCCTCTGGATCTGTTAATACTGAGCACGGTCGTCTCCATTTGGCGCGATCAAATGGAGTATATAATATAGACGCTTTACGGACAAGCGTGTTTGGGTGGTTTACCGCCCTATCGAAATAGGAAATATCTCAAGTGCATAAAAAATATGAATAAATTCTTAAGTGCGTTAAACCTTCACATAAGTAAAAAGACACAATGTTATTGAAATATATCTAGGCCAACCAACTTGAGTTATGCAAAAATTAGCCCTCCTGACCTATGTTAAAAATTTTTCATGAATTCTGAGCTAGTTGCTGTTAGTACCTACAAAAAGTGAAATTTATGGTAAACACAATAAATGTTATTTGTGAAATTTTCCGTACCCGAATACGTTTTTATTCATTTTTTGAGATTAATAGACATTGAAAACAAATTTTCGTTATATTTAAAAGCGAATTGGAGTTGTATTTCCTACAAAATATATGGAGAACGGCTTTTGCAATTTTTGCCTTTAAACATTAAAAGCACCCAAACGATCTCCAACGATCACATAGTCTTTTGATCCTTATAGACAATAGGATCGTTTCGTAATGGAAAAGTTTTTACATAAATTGTCAATTTTCTTGCCGACGGTAATTTTTTTCCCTTATTAAAAATATTAATTTCATCAGAAATGATGAACAGTATTTTAAGAAAAAAAAAATTGTAGCTACAGCCCTTGCTGCCCCGTTTCAAAAATGCAGCCTGTATACGTAAGAGTTCTCCATAAGAATATCGAAGGTAAGTATATGATGTCCGCACAGGGCCTACGTGGTGACGGATTAAACATTAGTACTTACCTAGTATAGAAAATTCGTGCCCAGCTGTAAAACAGAGTGAAATACAGGACTGATATTATTTATAATATAGATATATATTACGTACATGTTTTTTGCGAGCTCCTCATCGCTCCTTGGTGTAGTAGCAGTATCTATGGGCTGTTGACTGATTTCTGAATTAGTACTTCGACTCTCAGGTTAGGCCGCAGCGTTGCTGCCGCATACGTAATTTAAAGGCGCCCTATCTTATAAGTGTTCTTGGTTTTGCTTTATTACGTTATATGGACACAAAATTAATTTAGCCTCGTGGCTCGGTGGCGTAGTTGTATTACAGTACGACTGCAAAGCTGAGGTCTCGGGTTCGATCCCCGGGTCGGGCAAAGTGATATTGAGTTTTTCTATTCAGTATCAGCTCGGAGTCTGGAATTTGTGCCCGATATGTCGATAGGCTCGTCCCCTATCACATCATGGGACGGAATAATGGCGAAAAGTGGGTGCACTAGTTGCGCCTCTGCCTACCCCTTCGGGGATAACAGGCGTGAGTGTATATGTATGTATATGTATGTAAAAATCAACGTCCTGGTCGATAACAAATTAAATATCAATTTAAGCCCCCATTTTTCTTTCATCAGAAAAAGTAAATCAAATAATATTATAACAAAGTTAACTTTAATTGCAGTAACGTTATTATTACAACAGATATTCTTAATTTGTTGACCTTGTATCCTACGATAAATTGTATCTGATAGATGAATAATTATATTAGCCATAAAACATTTACGATGTTAATGAAATTCATTTGTACAAACGACTTGTCATCTCCGTAATAATCTCGAACAACAAACACGTTGTGGGAACGACAGATACTACACATCGGGCCGGCCGCATCACGTGAAATTGTTTTTAAATAAATTGTGTCAACTATTACGAGATAACAATTTATCTGCTATTTTGTAACGACATCTTTAAAGCAATTAAGTAACAGCGGATGTCCGTATTATTTAACATCGTAATATTCGTCTCCGAGAAGCTTTTCCTCCTGCCTGGATATCAGAAAATGTTAGTTTAGATACAGCTGATACACAAGTGGAGTCTGTGTGTTTTATTCTCTTATGCGCCTGGTCCACTTTAATAGATATAGTTATCGAGTCCTTCTGAGATCACTGCTTAATTGCATATCCAAAGCATGTTCATGTCTTTTCGCCACTAAAACTATGTTAATAGAAGATCCAACAATTACTCCCTAATTATCTTAAAAACATTGAGATACTAGGTAAACATCTCCGTTGAACGGTGAACAAGGCAATAACATATTTTTATTTTGGGTAAAGGGGTCAATGTCGATTCAGTGTATAGTATGTGATTGGGTAAACTACAAACTTGTCTAAATTACTTATTCAGAAATATCGGACAGTGACCCATTTAGTTACCACAATTATTATGTTAAATATGTTTCAAGGCAGTGAGACACTGCAAGGGCTTTCATCCCTGGTCCACTATCTATTTGCGATCCAGAATACTATTTTATCAACTTCTATCTATGAAGGTTACAATAAGCTTTATTATGAGAGCAAATACATGGGTATTATCGTATTAGTCATGACTTTTGCTTGTAACCTTATCAATTGTGCCAATATCCAGATTTTTTATTTTGATCTGACGTGGTAATATCTGTGTATCTTTGCAGACCTACCTGCAATATTTGAATTGGAGGAGCCGTGCGTGCGGCAAGGCGGACTCTGCCAACGAAACGAAGATTGCGACCCTGCAAATTTGGTAACTGCGCATGCATATCTGTGCCCGAAACAAGTGCATCTTGGCGCAGTGTGTTGTTACGTAAGTGTTATGAACAATAATTTTAAATGATTTTATATAATTTCTATGCGTAAAACGAGCTCGATGAATTGATAATACCATAACAAACTACTCTAATTGGAGCATCTTAAATTTTCATAAAATTTTAAGAAAACCAAGGCTGCCTACATGAATATCCTAATGGTTGGACTTGCCATACCTACCTTTTAATGTATATGATGTCTAAAGTAGTGTCTTTGTGAGACTTCGTTAAAAGAAACAAAGGATTTCTTGTTTCAATAAATATTTTTAAAGATATCAAGGATTGCAACGAGCAATACCTACCCTTAATACCAGGAATAATCACTATCAAGTATCAACCTTAGCTATCAGTAAGTAAATACTTACGTTCTATTTTTATAAAATATATCGTATTAAAATCGTATTTTTCTTTTGTTACAGTTTTGAAAAGTGATGGGAGCAGTAGGTATAGGTACCGGTGCGCTTATTTACCTTAATTTAAAGTTTATAAAACTTTCAAAACTTAACTAGCTTTACCTTAATATTTAAGATTTGTAATATTTATAAGATACGTGATAAGATAATATTTATAAAAGTATGAAATATACGTATTAAATTAATGTTGTGTTACATTTATTAGAACAAAATACCCCGTACTTATGTTTGTCACTTAATTATGTAGTAGGTTATTCTGTATTATACGGTGTCATGAAAGGCAAGAACTCACGCTACTAAATTTATTTATATCGTAAGCCACCAACATGTTTCGATGTGTAGATGTTCGTTACAGATAATAATAAAGATCCCAGGGTGGAGAAATAAGTAGTAGTATAAAGACAAATTAATTTAATAATTTTAATAACCTCCGCTACAAAGTACCTGTTAAAAGTATAAAACATGATTCTTTGTTGTTCTAAGTACCTAGTCATAATATGTTGATACAAACATTGTCGTTTTGGTGGACCTTCAAAGAAGTAAGTATTTTGGTCCAGGATTTGGTAGCGGAAGTTATTACAATTATTGAAGTTATACTTCTTGAGTCGTGCTATGAAAAGATGATGAGAGTGAAATTGATGCGCGCGCATACTGTAACACAAAAGTCACAGGCTATGCGCGCGCATCACGGTAATTTAGTTTCAATACTATTAACCGACTTCAATAAAGGCGGTTCTTAATATCCTCACTTTATTCTATCGGCATCAACATCAATGGCGAATACATCACTCACCTTCGTTTTGCCGATGACATCGTTGTATTAGCAGAATCGCTGGAGGGTCTGAGCACAATGCTCAGTGACCTCAACCGAGTTTCTCAACTGGTGGGTCTCAGGATGAACATGGACAAGACCAAGATCATGTCGAATGTTCATGTTGTGCCTACCCCGATTACCGTTGGGAGCTCAATTCTCGAAGTTGTAGACGAGTACGTCTATTTAGGCCAAGTAGTCGAACTAGGCAAGTCCAAATTGGGGAAAGAGGTCAATCGGCGAATCCAGCTCGGATGGGCAGCGTTCGGGAAACTAAGCAAGGTCTTCTCGTCCAAAATACCTCAGTGCCTGAAGACAAAAGTCTTCAATCAATGTGTGTTACCAGTGATGACGTACGACACTGAGACGTGACCTCTGACTATGGGCCGCATAAGACGGCTCACGATCACTCAGCGAGCTATGGAAAGGGCTATGCTAGGTGTTTCTCTACGCGATCGAATCAGAAATGAGGAGATCCGTAGAAGAACGAAAGTCACTGACAGCCCAACGGATAAGCAAGCTGAAGTGGCGGTGGGCAGGGCACATAGTTCGAAGAACTGACGGCAGATGGGGCAAAAAATTTCTCGAGTGAAGACCACGTACTGGCAAGCGCAGCATCGGCCGTCCACCTGCAAGGTGGACCGATGACTTGGTAAAGGCCGCGGGAACGCGCTGGATGCGGGCCGCTTTTGACAGGTCCATCTGGAAATCATTGGAGGAGGCCTATGTTCATCAGTGGACGTCATGTGGATGATGATGATGAAGATGATGATTATCAGGAACTTTATTTTGTCAGAAACTTTGCCTTAGAGAATAGGGTAGGGCTTCTAGTGTGGCGGGTCTACTGTACTGTGCACCTGCCACCCCCATACCCCTTTGACCCCCAAACCAAATTTTACCCCTCAACCCAATTTGATCCCCAAACCCATTTTGACCCCCTAAGCCAATTTAACCCCCTTTGACCCCCGAAACACATTTTGACTTCCTTGGCCCCCTAACCCAATTTGACCCTCTTGACCCCTGACCCCGTTGACCGCCACTCCTATTTTCGACCTTTGGCCCCTAGTTTAACTTAATACTAAATATTACTAAATTATTTAATATTAAATACACGCACCCTTTTTATATTACACACTTTTATTGTACCTTGTTTCTATTCTATAATAAAAACAATTATGTGGGAATAACATGAAGTACCTATCCTTTCGCTAGACTTGTCGATAAGATATGTCATTCGCATACATTTGTTTCTATTACATTGGCATTAGGTCACGCTTTTAGAAAAGCATCTTAGCTACAGGCTCAGAAAAGTGTCCGTAAACGAGCTGGTGAGCAATGACTCCTGCATCGGATTCTGAGTTTGGGAATGGTCAGCCATCTTTGAGGACAGATTCGAAGGGACGCGACGAGCAAGAAAGGGTATGTAAGAGCCAAGCTACAGGCAAACACGAAACCATCGCAAAAATGGAAAAAAAGAGCGAAGTGCACTGAAGATTGAAGCGACATAAAGCGAGAAGTGGATCCTCTATGCAAAGTAGAAAGCCAGGTTGATGAAAAAACCAAGACATCCTCCATGATGTGAAACTACCTTTCTAGTTTATGTTTCAACAGTTCGCCAACGCCAAAGACGATGCGGTAAAGCGACACAAACGCCCATTTCAAGGCAGCGATAGAGTACCTATTTATTAGTCTGTGGATAAGCTAAGCGAAATCGATTCCGATATTCTGAATCTTGACAAAACGTTCACGAAACTGAAAGTATCATAATATTATGATCAAGTGGAAGGTCATATCAGTAAATATGTATAATCACTACTGCTGGTACGACTCTTATATGTATAACTTCGTCTGGGTGGGTACCACCGCAATGTCTATTTCTACCGCCATGCAGCAGTGTGCATGCACTGTTGTGTTTCGGTTTGAAGGGCATTGTAGCCAGCGTAACTACGGGACATAATGAGACTTAACAATTATGTCTCAGAATGACGAGCGCAGTGGAATGCCACACAGTACTTCGTAACCCAAGGTGCTGGATGGTGTTTCTACTGTTTGTGGGTGGTCGTATCGCTTACCATCAGGCGAACGGCACGCTCGTCTCGTCATTCAAAGCTATGAAAAAAACTGCTAATTTCTACGTAAGCAAGTCATAAATAGAAGTAAGGTTAAAAATAAAACTATAACAAATAATTTAATATAATTTTAATGAGTTAAAACATCAATACAAAAGCGTTATTATATATTTGGCACATCAATATACAAGGTGCACCATAAGAAATTTTCATTTAATTTTGGCATAAATATTTTTTATTCGATCACGGCTGACTAGAACCAAATACAAACCACATTTTTCTACAACTATACTACAAACATATAAATATTGTGCGCTTTGCGTTAAATAAGCCAAAAGCGTGTTTAAATCGTTTAAATTGGCGATTTTTTTAATGTTTTACAAACACTCCCTACTCCTAACTACTCACATTTATTTGCATTTTTAATGCATATCGAGATTTACATTCAGATCATATATGATTTTTTGCCTAAAGGTACAAATTATAATTTATTGTATGCATTTTATTCATTACTTATTCAAGTCTAAACCAACGTATCGAACAGGCCGATTATATTCTAATGTCACTTATTGAATAATTAATAAGATACATACAAAATGCTTATTAAAAAAATATAGATGGGTCATACCCTAACAAATCAAATGAAGTTTTTTATATGTACACATTGGTACACATACATGTATACTAGACATTGACATGTCACAAGAGAGCTGGTTTATTAAAACAGTACGAACAAAAGAGACAGCTAGTAATTATCATTTACGGCTAGTATATTATAAAAACGAACCAATTGCGATTATTAACTGTCTTCCGAGTTAATAAAATATCATTACTAACTTTATAAAATATCATTGACATACAATTGATGAACCATAGTTTGGTACACAGCTAATTTTTGAAAACTATAAAGTTTAAATTGACAATTGTTTTAAAATTTAATATTTGAGAAACACAAATATCTTACTTACATGATTGTTGTTGGAGTATAAAAATACAATGTTTACTCCGCAGTAAGAAATTTTTTAATACTTTTAATATCCTTATCTTTCATAAAATCATCCTATTAAATAGAGCTGATACAATTTTTAAAAATAAAGAGTTAAGTACATAAGTTGTAATATTATGTGCATTCTATTTAGTTGAAATAGATACTTCATTGCAACACTAAATGATTTGATGAGCAGTCTCGCAGTGTCGCTACACAGCTTTAAGATATCATGACTGTAAAGCGGGTTTTAATTAGCAAGAAAACTTGCAGAATTTGTCTTATGCAAACGATTTTTACTGTGTTTTTGCAGTCACGGCGGACTTCTGCTATCTTAGAAGGGTGCAGGACTTGCGGTGAATCACATGTGTAAAGAATTATTAAAACGTTACCGCTAGTGTAAACGTATCTGGAAGATCTTGCTCAATATATTGTTGCTAGAACTTGCTAGTATGAACTTAGCTTTATAAGTGTTTCATAAAGACTCGGAATTTAAATGATTTTGAAGTTGCGATAAATCTCAATTCTATCTCAGTACGACTATAACTACTTTTATATGTGTAAGTAGAATATAACATTATAGTTTTTTTTAATTATCAACAAGGCACAAACGTTTATAAATTCACATAGTAAGTACCTACCACTTAGAAGCTTATTTGTAAAAAAAATATAACAATAAACACTTTAAAAAGATCAAAGTAAATCAGATAAAATATTGTATAATATCAAATTTTCTATTATATTTATGAATAGTTACCGCACATACAAATATAATACATATTATCTAAATGATATATTGTTATTATTATTAAAAATAGATTCTTGGAAACTAGAGTATCCTCAAACACCCTAAGTTACTGAGTAACATTTGACTATTTTTGAATAAAGCTAACTCTTTTAGTACAAAATATGTCTCATAGACATTCAAGTGATGACCAATTCCCAATATTCTCTGATTATATTCCACTAGAGATTGAAATTGAATTCAAGTGCGACCAATAGCAATTTCATTCTGTTCCTATTGGTCCACGTCATAAAAGCGAATGAGTTATGTAGATGCGCCTGCGCCACTGCACTGCATAGAAGATCTGTACTGGTGACTCTGTATCTATAGAATGGGGCAATTTCATAAAGGTGTTGCTTAATTCATTAGGTCTAGATACAGACAAATTGCATTAATAGTTATATGAAAATAATAAATGAAGTTTGAGGATAGCTATTTAACGCGACCTGTAAGATTACATATTGAGAATGGCTATAAGTATAACTATTTATGGCAACGAAGAAGATTCATTTTCACACATTAGTGAGAGATTCGATAACAATACCTAGGAGATTACATTTTATTCATCCTTCTCTTCGACAGCAGACAGGAACAACTTTTGGCATAAATGGGTGAATTTTGCTGTAATATAAAACAAATATTTAAAACATCGTAATAATATACCGCCTCTTTCAGCACCGAATTTCCGATGTATGTTTAATAAAGAATTACTTCAAAATTATCTTATTTTACTAATATTTGGAGTCAGTTTATGAATACATTCCCCATCTAAGGTGCAGCCGTCCTAAATACGCCGAGAGACACCGCGAGTGGTTGTTCTAAGGATGTATAGTTTTTAGACTCATGGCTAATTTATAAACACCTTCTTTCCACCCCTCCAAACTATCAAAATCACTTCAATAATCTAACGGTGTAAGCAAGACAAACAGACAGGCTCACACGTGTCTGTATGGTGTTGCTACTCTCTATAAGCGGTCGTATCGCTTAACATCAGGCAAGTATACCCAACTTACCCAACTTGTCATTCAATTGAAAGAAAAAAAAACCTGATATAGAGCAATTATACAGGGTAATTTTTACATTATGTTACTAAATGAAACCACATTTTCGTTTGTACCTCTGCTAACATTGTGCCAAAAACCATCAATGAATAACGAATACTTTCGCCAAAAATCCCGATTATAGTATTCCAAATTTTGGATAATTTTGTAGTTTAGTGTGAATATGGTGTGTGCGTATGTGTATTTCTGACTGAAAGTGTGATGTTGCTGCTGCAAGGACTTCTCCTAGAGCAGTCATAGTGGCATTAGGATGTGTAAATTTAAAATTACTTTTTATTGATACTTATTTTGTTTGCACCTTACACTTTTTTATTTTACATGTATTGTTAAAATAAATTAATTTGAAAAAATTATTTTCAATGAGATAAGTATGTGGTTTAATTTATTAACGCAATGTCAAAATAACGTTTTTTTTTTTTTGGGGCGGGGAAACGCGTTATCGCTACCAGCACCGGGGGGTGAGTGGGACGGTTATGTTGGTTTCACACAGTATTACGGCCCAATGTCGACACTCGAGAGTATAGCTTCATCCGAGCGACCATTGGACATAACCCTGTATATATTCTACTGACTTGAGATAGCCCGGATGGTCTTTGGCTCGCAGCTGATGAGCGCGTAGTATACTGGCACGCCGGCCAGCGTCATGCCCGCCCCGGCCAGCACCGCCACCGGCTCGCTCACCACCGGCACCACCAGCAGAATCGCGCTCACACCAACGAACAGTATCGGCATCCATAGTTGCACCTATAATATATATTACCAGCCTCGTATCGTTATTAAGTTCCACTGCTGAACACGGGCGTTTGCTATTAACGAGAAAAAGAAATGATGTAGCCACACCTTTTTTAGATTTTTTTTTCTTCTTTACACTATGCTTCGTTCAAATTTATTTTCTATTTTTAGTTGGATTTTCTATAAAGCGTGTTTTTTAGTTTTTTTTTAAATATTTTAACATATCATTAAATTTACAGACACACCGGTTCTACTGCTTTATTATGGTATAGGTAGATATTGTTCTGAGCAAAAGTGGGGCGTGGTGGGGTTATCGCGTTATCTCTTTCTCACGCACGCAGCGTTATGGCCGGTGTTACTCGGTGATGTCACAGTTTACAATTATTACTGTTAGCTACCTCTTCCACCAAATTACAATTTTTTCCAATTTATTTATTACTGGCTTTTGCCCGCGGCTCCCCCCGCATCAAAGAGTTTTTCGGGATAAATCCCACTTTATATTCTCCCGGGATAAAAAGTAGCCTATGTGTTAATCCAAGACATGATCTAAATCCGTTCAGTAGTTCTTGCGTGAAAGAGTAACAAACATCCATACACCCATGCTTACAAACTTTATAATATTAGTAAGATTTTGTGGATTTTGAAAATTCTTTTCCCGTTAAATTGTGAATGACGTATAATTTCGACATTTATGTATTAAAAAAAAGTAGTGACACCCTATTCTCAGCCCTTAGACTCCATGCTTGCAAGCTTGTCGCCAATTAATGAGCATACCAGATTGTAAGCATGTATCAAACTAACATAAACAAACTTATTGTTCACATTCTTCAATTAAAACTTCACCATATGGTGGTATTCTTGAAAGAAATACATAGCACCCTTAGAACGAAAACGACACAATGCAAAAAAATCTAAAATTGAGTTATCGTTATAAAATTACTTAAAACGAAGTTATCAATACAACAACAGCTCAAACACAGCCATATTCAAGTGGGAAAAAGACCAAACTGTTATATCGGGCTTTTTTATTACATTGTTATGAAAAAGAGACCAGTTTTAAGTAATTTTATGACAATAACTCATTTACTATTTTTTTTTATTGTGTCGTTTTCGTGCTAAAGGTGACATGTTTCGTTGAAGAATGTCTATACTTAGCTTTTACTTTTACTTTAGCGACGTAACTTTACGTTTACATGTTTAAAGATGAAGGGAACAGTGATTAAAGCTTCGCACTACTCACTTTGATAGGCCTGGGCAAGTCGGGCTTCTTGTAACGCAACCATAGCACAGCACTACAGCTCAATGTTGTGAAGAAGGACTCCACAACCGTGCAGTACGTAATCAGTGAGGTCAAGTTGTTGGGGATCAACATCACTAATGAAATCAACATCTGCAACAAAAGCAAATCATATAAAACCTTTTGCTCCTTTAATGCCTGCGTTTATAAGGAAAATAATAATGTAACCAGGATAACACCTTTAGAATTTATACTAAATATTATAAATAGGAAAGATTTGTATTTTTGTATGTTCCTAATGAATAAACTCAACTAATGGACCTATTTTAAAAATTTCTTCACCAATATAAAGCTACATTATCGGAAAGTAACATGTATTACATAAATATTTCAAGTATTCCACTTGCTCTGTCTTTCATTAACATGTATTAGTTATAGTGACAATGGAAGTTTGCTGGTGCTTATAGCTCAGGTTTCCTTTTTTATGCACCAGCCGCACGAATATATAGTCTCTACTAGCGCAATAAAATACTAGACTAAGCCACTATTGTGACACTCATATATGTATGTACTTTAATAATAATAAATAAATAAAAAAAATAAAAAAAAAATTCCGGGGAAATATAAAGAAAGAAAGAAAGAGATATTTTATTGCTGGGACAAACAGATCACAAATTTAAACATACAAAAAAATAAAGCGAGTCTTTTATCCCGGAAAAACTCATCACGCGGCTGGAGGCTCCAGAAAAAGTCTACATGTTATAAAATATAAACTAATAACTTTGCCAGGTTGTAAAATCTGAGAATTTAAAGGTAAAACTACAAGGCCAATGTAACAAAGTACTTAACGCTTACTCGTATAAGGAAGTGTTTAATAAAATGTTTGCCGACCAGCTGTTTGTGTCAGGTATCCTATAAACATACTCCGAAGCCAATATCTATACTCAGAAGCGCCAATTGCCTAGTTGGGAGTGGGACGGACTGCCGAGACGAATGTCCGCAGGTTCAAAACCCAAGAGCACGCACCTCTGACTTTTCTAAAGTTATACTGTGCGTATTCTTTGTGCATTATCCCTTGCTTTAACGATAAGGAAAACATCGTGAGGAAACCTGTATACCTGTGAAGTTCTCTAAAAGAATTTCGAAGGTGTATGAAGTTTGCCAACCCGCACTAGGCCAGCGTGATGGACTAAGGCCTATACCCTCTCAGTAGTAGAGGAGGCCCGTGCCCAGCAGTGGGCAGCATATAATACAAGGCTGGTAGTAGTAGTAAAAGCCAATATCTTGTGATTCTTTGCTCGACACCTTGAAACACAGTTCTATTACTCTTTTAATTAGCAGTTTAAGCCATATTGTTGTTCATTTACCAGTCCTGTCCTAGACAAAATTTGATGGTTTTGGTCGATTTCAAAATAGTAGTAAGAGGCTACCTCAACATACTGTAACTGGACACGACGCAATTCTAGGGTGGGCACGGAACACTCGGCCCCCCTCTGGATACCCCTGTGATGTTGCAAGCGAACTTACCAGAAAGACCAGAGACGGCATCGGAGACATGCATTTCATATTGATATGCGCCAACAACTCTGGCATGTGTCCGTTCCTTGCGCCAGCGAAGCACATGCGCGATGACGTCATTATGTGCACAGTCAGGCCACCGAGAATTGCAATTGCGACCAACGTAGGCATTGCCCACTTCACCCAACCGAGTGCGCCCACTGCGAAGTCCTTAAAACAAAAAAGTATAATGTGGTGTTAAATAAAAGCGGGAATATTACATATAAGCTTATGGAGGAACTGTTTTACCAACGCAAAGAATATAGAATGTATTATGAGACGTGACGAGCGCAACGGAGTTCCACGCAGGACTTAGAAATTCAAAGTTCTCTATGGTACTGCTGCTGCTAATTTGAGGTCGTATTGCTTACCATCAGGCGAGCACCATGCTGGCCTCTTCATACACTTGCTGAAATAAACATAATATAATAATATTTAAGCGCAAAACATAAAAAAACAATAATCCTTAAAAATTCTTATTTTTTTTTTGTATCAATCGTCTATTTAGAATCCCAATATTTGACTGAGTTTACATAATAATATAAGATGGGCTCTTAAAGGTATATTTATATATCTTTACCTATAATATGTAGGTATGACCAATTACTGAAAACATAGCCACGGTCACAAACACATACAAAAAATTATGAAGATTCAAGATATTCTTATAGCCTGTTAAGATCTCCATAAGTATAATTTCTTCAAAAGCTTCTTCTTAATTTAACTATTATTAACCGCTTGGGATAATTCATTTCAATTGGCTGTAAGTTAAATATTGTGAGAGGTAGTTAATTAACGAATAACTTACAACAGCTATCGCCTCTGTAGCTCTAACGCCGACCGGACCCAGCACGGCTAGGTAAGAGACATTCGCTAGCAGGTAGATAGCGGTAACCATCGGCAGCGAGAGGTAGATAGCACGAGGAAGGTTCACGAACGGGTCCCGCAGCTCTTCAGTCATGAAGTTCAAGTAATTCCTGGAGACACATACATTTTATTATATATGTGCTGTTTATTTTATTAATTATATGCTGTTGGTTTCCCTAAACACACAGCTGATCACACAAAAGATAGACAACAAAACATTTACATGGATTAGCGATCAAACACGCGATTAACAATATTCATAGGTCAAAAAATGCCGCATCCATCGTACCTATCATAGTGTGCCACATACATTAATGTTTCCAAAATTACTTAGCTTTACGAAAATTAAACATAGTTTTAACCATTGGGAAGATACAGATAAAATATTTATCAACACTTTGTGACTAAATTGTTAAAAAAGCATAAAAGGAGGGCCACTGCAACGTTTTTATTTTTATTTATATTAATTTTTAACAATAATTACGAATTGAAAAAAACGTGAAAAGGAACGTATTACAATTATCAATCAATCAATCTCTAGCGACATCACATCTGTTATGACAACTTGTTTAGCTTAAACATAGCAGTAACTTCAGGTCGACAAGGTAATCTTATGGCGAAAATTGCGAGAATTGCGTAGTTAAAGGTCAAGTTACTCCGGAGCATTAAGTACATAAAGAAGATTATCGTGTGACAACCGTTATATTATATGAAACGCAAGGCTTCGTTCAGTCCTAGCAATACGAAGATTGTGCAGGTTTTTAAGGTTATTTTTAGTATAATATAGCACAGATTATTACGATTAAAATATATCTCCAGGTGGGTGTGGAATGTGTATTGTTATAACTAAGTACCTGATGTTGATAAATTTTCCTTTTTTATTCGTTCATAGGAACATTTATGTAATTATTGAAAAGACATCTCGTAAGTCTCTAATAGGATTAGGCCTAAAAAACAATCTTTCCCTAATCGTTGATGTCTCATCCTCTCTCAGTGGCCGTCCTGAGCCGAGGTTCGTAACCCGTTAGTGGGTTGCCCTCAGCATGGTCACTTAATTCAAAGGGTTGCGAGCGCCTTCTGCGTTCACCCTAAAGACCGGTGTGGCCAGAAAAGCCGACTCGCGTCAGGCTAATGGCAGTACGGCCATCAACAAAAAAAAAATCTCGTAAGTCCAAACTTATGCATTCATGAATGCCACCGTCGAACATAATGTATGGCCATTATGACGTCACTGTAGCTACGTTTGCGCGCGAAAATTTAAACTGTTAGTTTCAAATCGCAATTTTTACCAAACAACTATAGTATTTAAATTTTTTAACAAACCCATGATCTTATTCTACATGAAATTCATTCAAATGAAAGCAAAAATAAAAATAAAGCATTTTCCTTATTTTTGATAACATACCATCCAGAATATGAGAATATGCCAGAATAGAAAGCGACAGACCAATCGCTAACTGACGTCTTTGTCCCCGCCCAACCATCAGAAAAATTTTCCACTCCACCTAGGTAAAGGCAAAAATATAAAATAAATTAAGTTTTAGAAAATAAATAGCAATGTCACCAAGTGGATAAAGCTTATGGAAAAATACTGGTCAATGGGACGAAGTCAAATGAGTAGCTTATTGCAGACAATAGACATTGATCACTCCTCATTGCAGACAACGTTTAAAACTAATTTGTTCCTAATTAAAGTCAATATTGTTATGTCATATTATTATGTAGTTCTGTCCGTAGTTAGTAATAATAAAGTATTTTAACTACATGTTGTTAAATAATATTTTGTATTAAAACTAGCTATTGCCCGCGGCTTCGACCGCATTAAAGAGTTTTTCCTGTATAAAAGTCCAATCCACTTAAACACACACAAAAACAAAGTGTTGTAGTGCGAAGCGCGGCCTTCGACGCGCTATTTATAGGCACGCGCCGCCAGAACTATGGCCGATATCGTCGCAACCGCTATGTCCCTGCATATTAAATCTGTAATATCTTCGAAAATATTCATTTAAATTACATGAAGTAAAGGGCCATATTAATCTATATTAAATGCATAATGTATTTTAGGTACTTAATTGGATAAATATTAATGCCGTATTGCTTAAAAGCACTTCGTAAATAATCCATTATTTCTCTTAAAAAGTAAAAGATAAAAAATGGTTATTGTGGGTTATCCCTGAGAGATAGACATACACCATCGGGGACTTTTTGTAGACCTTTTTAAGGTGTACAATACTGTGGTACATTATTTTGATCTATCTCGTAGGGTTCAGCCAGCGTTTGCAATGTAAGCTCAAAAAATGTGTTTCTTTAAGACATCACCTTAGATACCTCTAAAATTATCAGTGTTTCTCTATTATATTATGCATCTATTACACATATAAACCTTCCTCTTGAATTACTCTATCTATTTAAAAAACCGCATCAAAATCCGTTGCGTAGTTTTTAAGATCTAAGCATACATAGGGACACAGGTACAGACAGCGGGAAGCGACTTTGTTTTATACTATGTTAAGATGAAGATATCAAAATTGCGTGCAGTCTAATTATGAAAGGAAATATTATGTTAAGGCAATACTATTTTTCTGATAAAAACAAGGTCATAAAACTGTAAACTTTCTAAACCAGATCTATATCATATTTAGTCACTTCCAGACATATTACGATGAATAATATTCAATGGACAACACACAAATATTATGTCCTGTATTTTTAAACAAGAAAAAAAAAACAAATAAAAAAATACACTAAAAACCACAAAAAAATTTAACATTTGCTATCTAAGGTAGATGTATTTATCTAGCTTAGCTAGCAATTTTATTTAGGCACCGACTCCAAAATTTGTAACCAATTTATAAGTAATGTTATCGTATATTTATTCATGTTTTTATCTAGTTTAGCTAGCAAATGAAGTTTGTCACGGAATATGGGTAATGTTAAATGTTTTTTTGGTTTTTAGTGTTTTAATTGTTATTGAAGGCAATTTGTGTTCTATTACTGTTCTTTAATCAACCCTTTTTTTAGACAAACCCACTTCTGCTATTTTATTACGTACGTAGATTATTAAATCTTTTTTGGTTTCAGCCATATCGTGTCCACTTACCTTTACTAATCCACACGACACCTCCAATAATGATGATAACAAGTGCCAATATCTTAGTAAACATGAACACATTTTGAACCCTGGTGGTAAATTTCACATCATAAGCGTTAATAAACGTTAGGAAACCTGCAAATAAAGTGTATATTCGTATATCATATCATAATATTATAGGCTTTATTAAAGCAAGCTTCACCTACAACATTGTCTACGGGGACTTAGATCTATCTCAACCAATTAATAGCCCTTCCCAAAACACAGAAAACTAGCTAGGCGTTTGGTTCCCCGTGTCTCTGTCCCAACTTACCCTATACACAAAACAAAAGTGTAATATTTTTTTGTTATTAAGATATGAATCCGATAATAGGTTTTGGCGTGATGCGTCAATCAACTCGAGCAAACAAAAAAAATCAAATAGTAGAACTGTTTAAAGACGATGTGTACTTTTTTATGGGTGCTGGGCCTCAACATCTAGCCAGGCTCAAATTTTATGGTATTAAAGGTACAAAGTGGACGATAGCCTAGTTGGGAATGGAACGGTCTGCCGAGACAATGTCCGGAGGTTCGAAACTCAGGGCAACACACATCTGACTTTTCAAAGTTACGTGTGTATTGTTTATCAATTATCGTTCGCTTTAACGGTGAAGGAAAACATCGTGAGGAAACCTGCATACCTAAGAAGTTCCTTATAAGAATTTCTAAAGTATGTGAAGTCTACCAACCCGCACTAGGCCAGCGTGGTAGACTATGGCCTAAAACCCTCTCAGTAGTAGAGGACCGTGCTCAGCAGTGAGCATCATATAATACAGGGCTGGTATTATTCATTATTATATTATAAAAGGACAAAAATATGGATCTTGGATCCATTAAATATATATTTTTAGACCCCCCCCCCCCCCCATTTATTAAAAACGTTCAGTTTAAGTGTAGTTTTTTAAGCAAAATATAATTACATCAATCTCAAAATCGAAAATTACAATTATACGATTTATTGCACTACCCAAATATAATAAGTATCTTGGTTAGAATTTTAAGCCAGGTTTTCGACGTGTGCTTTTTGTTTAAGTTCTAGTATGTACAAAGAGATCTACGTTCAGCAGTGGACGACGACAGGCCATTTGACTGATTGATGTATTATGTACAGTCATCTACATAAATAGGTGAACAAATTCAAATATTCACATCTTCACAAACTTGTGTTTTTACAAAAAAAAAAATTGCTTTTTCAAATTTATTTTATACATATTTTTTTATGCTTCACTCAGACAAAAAATGTTTAAATTAAACTCAGCGTGCATATGTGATTTGAAGTTTTTAATTTATTCAGCTACTTATATGACTGGCCGTATGTATTTTTCTGTGTTTACCAGTAATTTTGCCTAAAAATATTAAATTTTAAGATGCAAAAAATCTATATTCTTTTTTGTACAAATTGAGTACTTATTTTAAAGTTTATGCAAAAATTAATGATAATCAGCATGAAAGCACAACTGCCATCTACACCTTTTTTTAATGCTGGGGTATGCTACACCTTTTAAATGCTGGGGTATGTCTCCCATTTCTTTATCCAATTCTTTTTGTAAAATTTTCCAACATCTAGATTTATATTTTTGATCGATTGAAAGCTATCATTTCAACCTTATCATAATATTTTATTATTTAAAGCCTAGAATGTTATTTACTAGTAAACAACAGAATACCTCAATCCCGTTTGATACTTTTTTTATTATTGAATTTTATTTGTCTTATAAGTGATTTATCTTAAAATTCAACAAATCTTAAATTGCTTGAAAACTATTGAGTTCCTGATAAGTCAAAATCGATTGCTTTTGACTCAATCTACATGCCCTTAACGGAAATACGTCATATTGCCAATCATCCTGTATATTGATATTGTAATGATACGTAAATAAACTTCGAAAAAAGAAGTCTCGAGTTTTCATACAAAAGACCAAGAATCTTTTTACCCAAGCTAATACTTACATATCGTGGCCGCAGCAATCAACTTCTGGCACATGGGGTCTATAGGACAGTTTGGAAAAATTGGTCCCAAGAGATTATTAGCAAATGTTAATGACATTATTGCATTGGTACTGGGTCTGGAAAATAAAAAAAAAATGTGTGTGTTAATGTACACACGTGTGAAGTGAAACTTTTTCAATCAATTCATTTTTTTCACTGTCCTTATAATTAATTATTGTATTCCATTAATACAGTCAAGTTATTATTATTTAAATATTATTGTGTGCTAAATTGACAGTCATATTATTAAATGACGATTAATTTCAATGAATTAATTAAATTTACTAATACTTACAATCAAAAGTGAGGTTGACATAAAAACAATACTATACTATACTCTTTCTGTTGTACTAAATATTTGAAAAAAGCATATGCCATGATTAGACATACGTTTGTTTGACGTTTGGTATGCTTCATTTGAATTCGACATATATGTTACGAAGGTACTCTAAAGCCTCCACTACACTACTCGCGAAGTTGATCGAAGTTGGCCGAATAAGATAGTGTGGAAGGGCACTTCGCTCCGCTTCGTGCAACCTCGGCTCGCCTCGAGCGACTTCCAGTCGTTGTCGGTTTTTGCCCCCGAGTCAAAGGACTCGAAGTGTCCCGGGGTTCGAACACGAAGCGTCTTACTACACTACTCGGCTCACTTCAGTTCGCATCGAGACGTCATGAGCACAGGTTGTATTCAACGTTCCGTAGGTAGTTCACAGAACACGATTATCAGTACTGTTATAATCTTTTAAACTACGCAACGGATTTTGATGCGGTTTTTTATAAATGGATAGCTGATAGAGTGATTCAACCGGAAGGTTTTTACGTACTTTTAGCTCGAAAGAACTTATTAACACGGGCGGAGCCGCGGTCAAAAGCTGATCTATAATAATATATTGCAATTAAAACAACGATATTTATTTAGAGCTTTGCGGTATAACGTTACAAAAGCCCCTATTATTCACTATGGCACCATCTTTACAACGCCAGCACCATCTATCATAAAACCTGATTTAAAATTAAAATATTTCCTACAAAAAAAAAAATAACAAAATCCGGGGACAAAATAGCCGATCTATAATGTGTTGATCCAGGATTAGGTTTATCCATGTGCCAAACATCATCGAAATCCGTTCACTAGTTTTGGCATTTACTTCTAAAAAATATCAAAAATATTAGCATCATACTACTGCCTCGGTGGCATAGTTGTATCGTGTACTACTGCAAAGCCCGAGGTCTCGGGTTCGATCCCCGGGTCGGGCAAAGTGATATTGAGTTTTTCTATTCAATATCAGCCCGGAGTCTGGAATTTGTGCCCGATATGGTGATAGGCTCGCCACCTATCACATCATGGAACGGAATAACAGCGAAAAGTGGATGCACGACTTGCGCCTCTGCCTACCCCTTCGGGGATAACAGACGTGAGTGCGTGTGTGTGTGTATTAGCATCATGCATCCATTTCTTTTTAATTTTCGTTGAATTATAAATATGCACGTAGTTATAATACGCGAGAGTACACATTGCAACGGCAGCTGATACTTGAACGTCATCCATGATGCCTATCGTGCGGGCGCCGGGCGACTGAGCTCCTCGCGAGGTTGCACGAGTGTGTAGCCACATAGTTCGGACTTCGGTAAACTTCGACGAGTACTTCGTCGAGGTAACTTTGCGAGTAGTGTAGTGCAGGCTTAACAGTCGAAGTAATTCGAGCAGTCAACGTAGGAGACTCAAATAAAAGACCTACGCTGAGTTTCTTGGTGCTTCTTCTCAGGTCAGTGGATACCTATCTTGTTCGAGATTTTCTCAGAATAAACTAACTTAAATTTCATTCGAAAAAAAGCTCGAATCCGAGATATTTTTTGAATTCAAAGGCGCGAGAATTGTCCCACAGGTTTGACACGCGATCTTTTTATTGTAAAAGGATGATTGTCTGTTTTTTCTTATTAAGTATGTAATGTGTAAGATTTCTGATAACTTTCAATTTGATGGATTAATCACTTTCGATACATCAAATGTGTCAATATATTGTGGAATTACAGTAGGGCTTCGATAATTTGAACTCAAGCTAATCCGAATGCGTCTATAATCCGTACGACCCCCTGCGCGTCTTCCGTTTCTAAGTAACTCGCTATGCCACACTCGTATTTTAGTTCAGAATTAAACTTTTTAGACGCTACACGTATCGTTTCTCATAACAGTATCACCCTTAAATATATTGTAACATTTTCTAATGATTAAAACATAGTTTCCGTAATGAAGTGTTTGTTGTTTTTCCTAAAATGTCTGTGCATACTATAATCGGAACGCTACGTACAACCGAACAGAGTATAAATGTTGGGCGTTCGGATTATGGAGGCCCTACTGTACTGATAATTCGACTGATTTGAATTTACCGGAAGTGCTACATTTCCTTTATCCAAGACTGAAAAAAAAATAGAAGTACAGTGTCGGGTCAGCTAGTGTTATATAAAATAAAATTATCTTACACAAAAACTAAATTCGCATCCCAAAGGTACAAAAACGCCGGCAGCGACCCATATGCTTCATTAATGTAGTGGTAATCACCTCCACTTTGTGCCAAAGTTGTACCTGTTGCATTAAAAAATACATGCTATTTCAAGAAAAACAAGTTGCACCAAAAATTTTGTATTTTGACCTATTCTAGTAAAATAATAGCGAAGATTGATTTTGGCAAAACAAGTGCAATGATTTATTTATTCGGATTTAAACATAATAGTTAGATATAAATGGTAATACTTATCATTATTTTTAGTGCATAGCTAGGAGCCACTATTTGCTAAACGAATATTTTAATAGATGTGTAACATATTATTCTATCTGTATAATGACCAAAGAGCATTATAATACTACGGAAAATAATGACACTAGGTTGGGGAAAAGTCTTTTCACATAGTATAGTATGCAAAAACTTGTAATAAAATCTCTTTGGCTGTACTATTTGCATCTGTCTGGTTTGATGACACTAAAAAGGTTACACTTCAAAAATATAAACAAAGTTGTGGAATGTTTTTTGAAATCTATGTTTTTTCAGCTATTTTTCTTTCGGTCAAAATGATTGAAGCTAATGTAGAAATTCGACATACTTGAAAATCTTATTATATAAAAGGAAAAATGCTGTAGAGTATTTATCCAACGATATGGCAATAATGCGCAAACTTTTTTTTCTGTCTATCCTGACAGGGGGCGAGGTAGACATGGATAGCACACATTCAACAAAAAAAAGACGTGGCACTCAGAGACTGCCGCGGTAAAGCTATTGCATAGCATTTTTTATCAAATTATGCAATTATTATTAATTTTTTTTTCTATTGTCCAAATTTCACTCGTGCCCTAACGCCGAAACTCTAAGCAGGCAATTCTAATATTTGTAACCTCTTTGAACAGATATAAAATAAAAACTTTTTAAAAATTCAAACTTAGAATCACGTCACCCCGCCACGGGGACATTCTCATCAACTGCGCGCGTTTGACATTTCGATACGTTTCACTGACTGGAACAATTTTTAAATACACGGTAATTTCGACCTTTTATCGTTTAACATTCAGCTCATATCCTCTTACATATTGTATTCTTACAAAACTGTGATATTAAATTTACTTATGGAATTTTACACTCTACATGGTTGTGATAGAGTTGGAAATAAATTACAAGACTGCAATATTAAATTTACTTATGGAATCTTACACTCTATCAATCGATCAATCGATTTTGATGTGATTTCACAGAAATCAAATCAAATCATTTATTCAGTAATTAGGCCCCTAAGGGCACTTTTACACGTCATTTTTCATTTTTCACAATGTTGTTATACTAAAAGCTCAGAGTAAGTATATACCTATAGAGAGCGCATATGCAAGTGGGAACAATAGGCACGGGTGGGAACATCGTCCTGCGCCGGCCGCAAGCGCTTGTAGTCACTCGAGTAGGAACGGCGTGAGCACACGCGAGTGAGATCTATGCGAATATTTGATTATTAATACTGCAAAATGGTTAAATGTTCTGTGGAATCTTGTAAAAAAGACACTCGGAAACACACTTAACAGAATTCTAATATCACATTTCACAGGCAAGCCATATTTCAGCATATTTTTAGGTAAAATTTAAATTACGCGTCGCGGTATGAAAGACGCTCGGGAGGCGAACACTTGTACCCCTCGCACTGCCCCGCATCCCGCTTTTTCGATAGTGATGTTACGCGTCGATACCAGAATCGATGTAATATTTTCATATTATAGCATACATATTTATTACTATCGAAGGCGATGCTTAATATAATGTAGCTTAGGTAACTGTTTTTCTCTGTGTGTGATTTTTAAGCCAATTAATAATTGCGTTTTTGTTTATGAAATGAAAGAAATAATTACTGTTCCTAAAAATTGACTGATTACGATAATATTTTTAAGCTATTGCATAGCTTCTATCGCGGGTCTTGATAGTATAAGTTGGCAATCATTAAGATATAATATGTCTTTGTCATTTTTTTAACATTGGTAATAAATATTTCAAAAACTAGACGTGACTATTTTAGGCTTTGGGAGACTAGCTAAGAAATCCATGGTGCGATGCTCGGTTTATATCCATTGGTTCAATTATAATGGATATCCATTAATATTATTGGTTCTTAATGCTTGTAAAAACTGCTCTCGAGGTACCGTGTTTATAAATCATTCCACATGGCACTACACCAATTCGCAGCATAGCTTTTATCTATATTAAGGCAATACGCTTAAAATTACTCACAAGGTCATATTTTGTAGAACCACAATTTTTTAACAACAATATGTACCGCGCCGCCGGACCTGTACTTATCGATAACTGTTGCGTTGGTGCTGCTCGCGTGCCCATCCCTAGCAGTCGCCAACATTTCTATATAAGTAGCTATAGTTCACCTGCCTACGCTGGGTAGTGGGCGCACGATGCGATATTAGCCCTCTATAGGTATAAACTTACTCTGAGACTAAAAGATTCTACCGGAGTGTCAGAGTGAGGGGTGTTAGGTTATTTTTTCATTGCGGAATTTCTGGATTCGGTCTCCACGCTCAAGGCCCGCGACAGCAGCTATGCAATAGCTTAAAAACACACGTGCAGGGCTGAATATATGGTCGCTTTTTGCACAATAACACAGCAAAAACCACAATTTCTGTGGAGCACCGCTTAATGTCATTCTCGTGGTATGTAATGACAGAGATCGCAAAAATAGGTTTTAATAATTGTTTATGACCAGCTGCGCATTTATGAAGGGTTCACCTGTGCCCTATTCATCAAACATTACAAGTCTACAAGCTCACAAGTTACATGTTAAAGATTTTTTTTACAAGTTCTTGAAAATTATGTTCATGAAATACTTTTACTAGACTTGTAGATTGTATCAACTTGTGGTGGTGGCAATGGCACTGCAGTGGTGACGTCTCGGGTTCGATCCCCGGGTCGGGCAAAGTGATACTGGGTTTTTCTATTCAGTATTAGCTCGAAGTCTGGAATTTGTGCCCGATATGGCGATAGGCTCGCCCCCTATCATACCATGGAATGCAGTATGCATGGCCTGCACCTACTTCGTGCCTCTGCCTACCCCTTTGGAGGATAAACGACGTGAGTGTGTATGTCTGTATCATCTTGCATTTTAAATTTACAACACTTTTTTTGATGCATTACCAAATAATGCTACTATCATATTTATATGTCAGTAATATAGAAATAACGGTAAAATAACTAGTCAAGTTAATGTTAAAAATAAAATCAATTTGCAATAATTTTATTTTTGTGCGTAAATAACCAAAATAAAACAAAAAACAATAAATAAATAAACCATAATAATAAAACCTATTTTATTAGTTTCATGAATTACGATTTATGGTTAAAACTTTAATGTTTGTTTATAAGCGACTTAAAGTTTAAAAAAACAGGATGGCCTATTGCAGACCCATGTAGGTACTTTAAAAGCTTTCTTGGAGATAAATAACATGGTAGCAAATCATTCCCGCCAGGCATTGATTTTGTTACTCTTCGAATTACACTTCTTCGATTAATTCGTGATAAAACGATTTATTTACTTATTTATTTTATTACGGTGCACCAACAGCATATTATATATTAACAAATTGATACATAAAATAAACAATAATTGTGCCCCTCAGATGTATTATCATTTATACCATTAAAGATATACTCTGCTATTATATCAAAATTACGTAAGAATAAGATAAGAATAAATTATGATACCTATATTAAGATATTTTATATGACGAACTATGTAAAGACCAAAAAAATTGCAGAGAAGAAAAATATATTATTGGCTTCTATATACCCTGTTTATTAAACGTTACGAGGCTTGTATTACAATAATGCGTTCATCAAAACTAAATAAATATACTACAAGCTACAAGTGATATAACTTGTATTATAAGTACTTTTTACACTTGTATTTGATATTTCTGTTTATCAAAAATGCCTTTGTAACTTGTAGCTTGTAACTTGTGGCGAAAAAGTTGAAGAGTTATTGTGGATTTGTAATATATGTTACAAGCCAATAGTATCTCTTTCTACTCTGTTATAATTTGGTTTTTAGGTAGTTTATAGGTGAATTCAATACAAGTTCGTGATTTCCGAATCGGATTTCGACAGTTTTGCGGTATAAGTAGGTAATTCAAGAAGTAGCAAATCAATTAATGGCGAGAATGATTTGCCGCCATGTTATTATTCTCAAAGTTATTTTTTAAGTACTTTGTATAGTTCGTCAATAGACCACTAGTTTTTACAAACTTTAAGTCGTGCATAAAAGATGGTTAAATTTGTAATCATAATTCAAATAACTAATATAATGAGTTTTAAAATAGGTTTTTACATACAAAATCAAACTATGTACATGTGAGAAAAAAATACATTCCCTTGACTAGTTATTGTCAATAGTTATTATACCATAATTTCTACCTTACCAACATAAGATCGCCTCTTTGCTTCAATAACCTCATACATCTAGAAGATTCCATACTTAAATAACACTTAATTGAAGTAAAGAGGCGATATAATACGATATATTTTTTATAAACATATCAAAAATATAAAAAAGTCTTGTAAATTAAAAATACAAGTATGTACCATCTACAAGTCTTGTGAAATTATTTGATGAACGTAATTTACACAGTCTTGTATAAATATTTTTGTATCTTGTAACTTGTGGGTTAGTGTCTACTATGTATCTACATATTTTCTATGAACGCATTTTACAAGAATTTGTGAAAATGTTTTTGTACCATTTAACTTGTGAGCTCCTAGACTTCTATCATTTGATAAAAGTGCATTTTGCCATGTTTGTAAAACTTTATAACTTTTTTGAAACAAGTTACAAGCTAGAAAGGCATTTATGATAAAGAAAACCACAAATACAAATGTGAAAAAGAACTTGTAATGCAAGTGATATTACTTGTAGCTTGTAGTTTACACATATAGTTTTGATGAACGCATTTTTGTGAAATGGGCTAATTTACAAGAGAAAACGCTTGTAATACAAGGCTTGTAACGTTTGATAAACAGGGCACTGGTCATTGATGTAATGAAATGTCTTCGTTTAATGCTCTAAGGAAAAATGCACAATAAGGTGCAAAAAAATTTTGAAGTTTATGGACCTCATACAGTGTCAGTAAGAGTAGCACAAAGTTGGTTTAAGCCTTTTCAATCTGGGTATTTTAATGTCAAAGATGCACCTCACCCTGGTCATCCTTATATTGATAAAGTGGATGTTTTTTAAAAAATTGAGGAAGTTTGACATATCAGTCGTTAATAGTGGAAAATATATTTCTAACTCCTCCCTATTCTTCTGTTTGATTAACTTCGTTGCAGGTTAAGACTAATTAGTGTTCCCTGAGACTCGCCGAGCTTCACCGCTCGGTGTCATAAAATGCGTGCCACTGCTGATCCTGGCTTACAGGAGTTGCAGTGGTGGGTGTGAGGGCGGGATAAAAAAAAAAAAAAAAAAAGAAAATATCAGTTGTTACAACATAGCTGACAAACTGTAAAAGGTTTGAGCCATTTGAAAAAAGCTGGGTACACAAAAAAGCTCGATATTTAGGTGCCCCATGAAAGAAACCTAATGAACTGTGTACGCATTTGCGATTCTTTATTAAGATGTAATGGAACCAAACCGTTTTAGAAAAAAGATTGATAACTGTTGATGAAACATGAATCACATACAACAAATACATTGGAAAAGGTCATGGTCAAAGGTCGGTCAGGCTTCACAAACTGAGGCAAAACCTGGGTTAACTCGCAATAAGGTGATGCAGTGTGCATGGTGGGTTTGAAAGGGCATTATTCATTATGAGCTTTTACCATCAGGCAGAACCATCAATTCGGATCTCTACTACCAACAACTAATAAAATTTAAGCAAGATGTTGAGAGAAACTGGCAGAATCAACCAATAAAAAGGGTGTGGTCTTTCATCACGAATAACAATAGACCACAGACATCTTTACCCACTCAGCAAAAATTAAGAGAATTTGACTGGGACGCGTAATGCATAATAATACACCATATACTTTGCACCTTCAGATTTCCACCTGTTTCAGTCTCTTCAGAATTATTTAGGCAGTGTCAGGTAACATCAAGGGCGGACTGCCAAAGCTACTTGTCGTGTTTTTATGATCAGAAAGCCCTAAATATCTACAGCAACGGGATCATGACACTACGTACAAGGTGGCAGAAAGTAAAAAAATAAAATGGCACATATTATATACTGCATTAAAATGTAAATAACTTTATAAAAATTTGTCCAGTTTTCATATAAAACGGGAAGAAACTTTTTCCCCAACCTAAATTCAATATAAATTGAATATTTTTTTATGCTGTTAAAACAGAAGTTGTATTGAATTCGTAAATTAATATTGAATTAAATATTTAATTGAGACACATTCTTTGCATTCGTCACTTACCTAGTTCGGCGTAGGACATCGCACCCAGCGTGGCGAGAAGCCCACATGCTCCCCAAACTATCAAGGCACCCCAAACGGATCCCGTCATTACGAGCACTTCTTTTGGTGAAATAAATATTCCACTACCAAAAATTATACCTAAAATTATGGCTACACCCTCCAGCAGCCCAAGCTGCTTTCGCATTTTCACTTTTTCGCTCATATTAACACTGCGTAACTATTGTAACTTTTTATAGAACAGATACTTTTATTGCCTAAATTAATGTATTAGTACAGTAATTGACCTCTCACATTTCTAATCATATTCTTGATTGCCACATTGATGGGAAAAGACCTTGGAAAAGACCGTAGGTCTTCTTAGCTATTAAAATCAGACAATTATAATTTTCCGGAGTATTATAATGCTCTTTGAATATAATTCTGTATTTTCGAAAGACGTTTTTTTTTTTTTTTTTTGTTAATTTATTCATGTCCATGGATACAAAGTCCTTCAGACGCATACTTGTTTCTTTTTTAATTATCCTCAGTACTTACTAACTACTATGTCAAAGTAAAGCAGTGGTTACCTTACCAAGTCTTTATCGAGGAGTTTTGGCGGCAACAAAAAAGCACTTGATTAGCACAGTTATTTTAATTCACTTCATTTGAGCCCTTTAATAGAACTATATTGGATAATATACCACCATAATTATGCAACATAACACTAAGTATCACCAAAATAATGAATTAAAACAAGAGCACCTCATGACACTACCAAGTTCCCGCCAAAACTCCCTTTCGAAAGACGTTTTTTTTTTTTTTGTTAATTTATTCATGTCCATGGATACAAAGTCCTTCAGACGCATACTTTTTTCCTTTTTTAATTATCCTCAGTACTTACTAACTACTATGTTAAAGTAAAGCAGTGGTTACCTTACCAAGACTTTATCGAGCAGTTTTGGCGGCAGCAAAAAAGCACTTGATTAGCACAGTTATTTCAATTCACTTCATTTGAGCCCTTAATAGAACTATATTGGATAATATACCACCATAATTATGCAATATAACACTAAGTATCACCAAAATAATGAATTAAAACAAGAGCACCTCATGACACTTCCACATTCCCGCCAAAACTCTTTTCGAAAGACGTCTGAATCAGTGTTGACAACTCCAAGAATACAAAAAACAACAGATGCCTTAATAAGTTGCGAATTTGGGGAACGAAAGATTGCATTTTTTGGGGATAACTGAAATTGATAAATTAATAAAAATACGTTTACATTATTTTATTTTTATTTCTACAACAAATTTTGTATTTGTAAAGTATTTGAAGCTAAAACAGCTTAGGTGATATTTCAGGATCTGGGTCAGGGTAATATTGTAATAAGTCAGCTACGGGTGCTTCTTGGTCTTCGTAAAAGTCACATGCTAAGAGATACTCCCGTTTCGAATAATCATCACCCTTACAAAACATTTCACCTGAAATGAGTGTTAATGTGATGATAGGAAGTTCTTAAAGAGGTTACTTAACAGCAAATTAGAAAAGAAAAAAAATTATATTATTTATTTTGTTCGCATTCGTAAGTTATATAGCCCCAAAAAAACATACTTAATAAATTGTTTTGTTAGTAAATTTTATTAAAAATATACTCATGTGTAAACGATTAGTTAAATTTTAGTATTACTTTTTAGACCATGTTTTAAAATACCGTCATTAAGTTCCACAAAATGAAGTATAAATAAGATATTTTATACCCTCAATGTCCATAATGTGTACTGCGCTCTTTGATTCAAGTGCCCCCACACAATAATGTTCTTCAGTCAGATCAGGATGCCAGTACATTATAGCATCTCTACAAGAGGTACCAGCTATGGGCAGTAATATTCTATCCTGTAATATCAAAAACTACATTTTGATTAAATCTATTCCATTTTCAACTTATTATACTATACAATATTATGAACAAACCTTGCATATAATTTTGTTATTTACGATTGGCTCCTTAACTTCCCCAGTGCAGAAAAATTTGCGTTTTTTTCGCATAATCAATGTGCTCACTTCTAAAACAGTTTTAATACTGTTTCCTACACATGAAAAACATCGCATTATCACCCTTATAAAATTAATAAAATTAGTCAAAATTTTAGAATCTTGCCTTTTTCTCCATTAATGGCTTCTAGTTCCCGCATACCTCTTGCCTGAGTTTCTCTACTATTTTGTTGTTTCATATAATTTGCTAATCTATACATTGCTTCTACGAATTCATCAATGGGACCTCAAAGAAAATAAATATTTATTTTATTGTCTTATACATATTATATTGAATTTATGTTTGGTTGCTTATATTTTTATACCTCATACCTGTACCGAAACTGCCACCATCTAAATAGTTCAAAAATTGATAGAATCTTAAGGCTTCATCTGATTCAATTTCGTCCATAACTGGCCTCTAAAATCAGAGATAAATTAGCTTAAGTAATGGTTTATACCGCATTTATTAATATTTAGTACTTAGATCCTTACGAATTTTCCACTCCATGCTCCAACGTCTGAATAAAGAGAATTCACTCTACTTGGCATCCAATCTAAAGATGATCGAGCCACCAATACAGGATGCTGGAACCATACAAGAATTAATTCCGTATGTTTTAAATACAGTAAGACATAAAAATTCAGCCAAAGAAATAAACATTGAAATTAAATAATATTAAAGTCGTTTCCTTTGGCCCCGCTTATATATTTAGATGTATGGGAAAACCCTATATATATATATGGACAACTTATATATCTGTCTCTCTAGATAATGAACGTTTCAAACGCGTCGCCTAAAACAGAGGCGAGCTGTTTCTTACTAAATGAGTTCGAGTGAATTATTTTTTGTTGTTCTTCGTGGATATAATTTTCTCCCCGATTTAATAGAAACCATGTCATAACTGGTATCATTATGCGCGCACAATTTAAGAATACGCAGAATGATGCAGCGATATAGTTTCAATTTTAAGTTCCGATGGCGTTATGTTGGCAGCAAGATTGAAGGTTTAGAAGTTTTAGAAGTAAGCACATTGATTATGAAATTTTTCTTTGCAGTGCTGTTACATCACACAAAATGTGTTCCTTTTTTTTTTGTAATGTGAACATGTTTTACTTAGTAACAAAACACTAATATTTTCAAATCACATTTTAAAACATATAGGTAAGCGTAAACTATGTACCCACTTTTTAAATAATTATTAAAATCATTGAATTCTACCGTAAGTACGTAATAGTTCACTAGCTTTGTAGTTTCCAATAAATACTACTTTTTTTCTAAGATATATGGTGTAAGGTAACAAGTAGTTATGTCCTGAAATTACACTATGGAATTAATCTACAATTTACGGAAGCAAATTGATCGCTCAAAAAAAACATAATTGATAGGTGCGTAGATGTTTGGCAGCTAAATCAGGCATACGTTCATCTACTATATTATTGTTTACTACATTTATAGATTTAGGATAGATACATAAATAAATACAACAAGACGAATATTTTTTTATCATAATGAAATGGCTGTGTTTTATGTCCTGTTTTAATGAATGTATTATTGAAAACAGATTTTTTTGAAAATTGAGTATTTTCGATCTTTACAATTAAGTTTTATTTAAAAAAAAGTAGTAGATTTTTGGAGATATTTTTTTGCAAATAAATTTTAATTAGTTGTACTTTTTTGATGAAAATGACCTGCTTCGTAACTTTGATGAAAATTATGAAAATATTGGTGTAAAGTGAAAAACTTACGTTCTATGAACTGTGACTTAAATTTTTAACGTTAAATTAAAAATGTTAACAGGTGACTTCGTGTTTCCAAAGTAGGTTTAAAAAAATTCCAGACTCTCAACTTTCATCATCATGAAAAAACCATACACGTTAGTGGGCTAACTTTGCAGCTATTATTTTAGTTTTCAAAGTGTTTAACTTTCAAATATTAAATTTAATTAATAATTAGACAGTACATAAAATGCTATATTATATTATATTAAGACACTACTGTGACAATTAAATTTAATGAACGGAAGAGGCTTATATGCTAATCCTGGACATGTGCTATACTCGTATAAAATTTTACGAAAATCCATTCAGCGGCTATAGAGTTTACTTCTATCAAGTATACAAACATACCAATTACCCCAACAAAACAACAAATGAAATATGAACAATGGCTTACCATAGATGGTAATTTTGCAAAACCATTTTTAATGGTTATTATTAAGTTTGCTATATGGAACCAAAGAGCCTTCATTCTTGTTACGGTTTTAGTTGCAAAGTGTTATTTCATAGAAAGTAATACCTACTATAATAAATATAAAACTCGTAATTGCTTGTTATTGTAATTGATGATTTGATGGTGTTGTAAAAATTTTATTGTTGTGTTAATCGCCACTCGTCAGCTATGACTGAATAATTGGTTTGGCAGTCAAAAACAATATTACATAGATACTATAATATACATTAAAAACACTGATTCATTACACTGACTGTCTCGGTGGCGTAGTTGTTTTACGGTACGACTGTAACGCTGAGTCTCCGGATCGGGTAAAGTGATATTGGATTTTTCTCCTCAGTATCAGTTCGGAGTCTGGAATTTGTGCCTGATATGACCATAGGCTCGCTCCCTATCACATCATGGGACGGAATACGCACGGTGAAAAGTGGGTGCATTAGTCGCACCTCTGCCTAGTCCTTCAGGAATAACGTGTGTATGTGCGTATGTGTGTGTGCGTATTTGTGTGTGAAGACACACATTGCGATAACGGCGACCGGACGGTTCTCTATTTAAAGGTGGTTGCGAATGCGTACTAACGTTGCTTATATAATTACGCCTGGTGGTTTCATCCGTGGTCAGGTAAAGTTAAGGCTCTTCAGATTCGTTTTCAGTTAAATATAAAAATCAGGCAAAGGAATGTCGTGCTTTGTCATTCAGTTTTATGAAAAAAGAACATGTCATGCAATAAATATTCTTCGAGTGATGTCAACCAGAATTGCCAACTTATCGGAGTTCCCATCATATTTAGCGGATTTGGATACGTTGGAAACGGTAAAAAACTTTCTAACGGCTAACGGGATATTTAACGTGCCAAAAATTTCAATTTTGTGTGAGGGGGAGGGGGGTGTGCATACTTGATAGGGGGTCTTTTTGTCATGGGGCGCCATGAACACACGCTTGCAACACCCCTCCTTCCTCACGTGAAAGCTATAGCTACTCCCGCGTCAATTGTTGATTGAACGGATTTTTGACGGAAATATACGACGAAAATGGGGGATTTTTATAAATCTTGTTGGCAATATTGATGTGAATATGTTTGCAAGATCTTGCCGCGCCCGGTAATGCTAGAACAAAAAATATCGACCATAGAAACTGACAGTGCAAGAATCATAATTGACATTCCGCGCCCCTCTTTCGTCGTCTTCACCCTCACTTCACCCCCGCCAAGTACGGTCGCCATTTTGACCATGTGTCACTCTCAAAAAGGCAAGCGTCGGCCATCACCTCTTTAAATCCACAAATACAGTAATATCCAGTCACATTTCAAGTGCAATAGTTTACGACAGGACGTTAAATTGCATCAATTTCCCGCAAGGAAAGAGATTAAAATCCGGTGGATACAGTGCATAGGTAGTGAAAATGTTTGTGATACAAAGAACATGTATGTTTGCTATAAGCATTTTGAGCAAAGATTTGTTTACCAGGCAACAAAACGCTTGAAGAGTGACGCCTATCTAAGTTTATTAACTGACTTGGAGATTTCTTCAGGAAATTCGTCATTGGTTTATGATGAAACAGGTAACCTATCTTTCAGAACCAAAGATACTGTTAAGATATTATAGCTAAATTGTTTTTAATATTATATGTCTTGTCTTTTCTAGTTCCTCTGAAGTACAGAAATTTTGCACGAAAGCAACACATTGACCATACATACTCGAAAACTGAAGAAAGTATCCCGTTTAAAGTGGCATGCTCTGAAGTCAATGGTATGTAATTTATGTATATTGTGTAATCTAAATACTAACACACACACACTCACGCCTGTTATCCCCGAAGGTGTAGACAGAGGCGCAACTAGTGCACCTACTTTTCGTCGTTATTCCGTCCCATGATGTGATAGGGGGCGAGCCTATCGCCATATAAATTCTAAAGTTGCCTGCCATCTGGTGAGCAGCTGACTTGTCTCTATTAATAAGTTATCAACTTTGCTGTGTCTGAAGACAGTCATGGGTACAATTATGCATAAGAATAAGATCTGTCCTAAAGTAATGACAAGGCCAAAAGTATACTGTGTTTATTGATAGATTTGAATAATAATTGGTAAATTTAAGATGTTTTATTGTTTTTTTTTTCAGTGATTTGTCAGTCAAGACAGTCTGCTGCTGTGACCTCCGGAACTGAGATCCAGGGTACACAAGGTATTTATTTGTTTGAAGTTTGTTGTATTGTGGTCCTACAAAGTCTTTGTTGACTGTTTTTTTATGTATAATATTTTGTTTTATTTTCAGCTTCATCATACAAAACTCTAAAAAAGTTGGTCAGAAGGAGATTAATAAAAACATTGGGCACCTTATCTCCACAATGTCAACTATTCTATAATGAATATAAGAAAGCAAAGCAAAACGTATAAGTAATTATAAATCCAGAGCGCAGAAGGCATTGGTATTCAGTAAAGAAAAGTCTTTAGAGGGTTTAACTAAAAATATGAATCCTTTAACTAAGAAAGTTCTGTGGAACTTATGCAATAAAAATAAAAGGCACGTAGATTTACAATGGATAAAATTAATTTTATTTTATTTTATTTTTTTCTTAACTCTGATGTTATTGAAAACTTTTTTGGACTGCCTAGGTGGCGTAGTTGTATTACAGTACGACTGCAAAGCTGAGGTCTCGGGTTCGATCCCCGGGTTGGGCAAAGTGATATTGAGTTTTTCTATTCAGTATCAGCCCGGAGTCTGTAATTTGTGCCGATATGGTGATAGGTGAGTGTATGTATGTATGTTTTTTGGACAAGTACAGGAATACAATTATTATAGATTTAATAATCCGACTGCCCACTCTTATTAACATTTAAAGCATTATTAATAACAAGATTTATAAGTTTTCATTCAGAAAGTTTTAATTGTGAAGATTTTAGTAGCAATATTTTAAATTTAGAATCCTTGTTTGAAAATGTGAATTCTGCACCAACGATGAACTCTAAATTAGATAGTTCAGATATAACTGAAAATATTGAGTTTAGTAATGAAGAAAATATTCATGGACTAGCCAGACGAGAACGGTTAAATATTCATTCAAAGGCCTACACAGAAGGGTGGGTAACAAGGAAAGTGCTTTCTAAAATTAATAATTGTGCAGAATGTAAAAGCAATCTTTTAAGTGAATAATAATGTTCACAATTTCATAGTAGAAAAAGAATATAAAAGTTGTAAGAATTCAAGAAAATTAAGTTATCCCCATGAAAACATTGTTATAAGTTTTGGTAATGTAATTAAAATTACAAACGAATATTTGGAACAACAAGGACTTAAAAATAATATTAGTAAAAACATAAAACAAAGTGTATGTTCCAAATATTCTTTTGAATTGCCCATTCTCACAAAAACTTAGTTCCTGAATATTTGTTAGACATAAGTATTAAACTCTGTATTATTAATTGGTGCAATGTAATAAACAAAATATTAAAAGGGATAGACATCATAAGGGCCGAAAAATATAAATTATAAAAAATGCAGAAGAAAGCATTGCTTAAATTTAAGAAAAAGTTCAAAAATAAAAATATAAAATAAAAACCTGTTTTATTTCAACATGTTAATTTTTTCCTTAATATTAAATATTTTTTAAGTTAAAAGGAAAGAACCTAATCACGAAAAAATCAACAAGGCTGTATGGGCCTGAAAAAATATTCTATCACGGGCTGCATGATTTTGTTCCTTTGCCCATACTACAAATGTCAGTAAAAAAACAATTAAATGTCATCTGACAAACTTGCAAGTCTCCTTTACGGTTCAAAGATAATGTATGCGACATGGCGGTCTGAACGTAGTTCTTCTGAGTAGTCTGTGGATCTTGCGCAAGTTAACATGGTGGTCTCTTGTAAAAGCGTGTTACTAAAGAAATATTGCAGCCAGTGTAAACGCATCTGAAAGGTCTTGCGTAATATATTGCTGCGAGAAATTACCAATTTCATCTTAGCTTTACAGAGCTTGTAGTTTAATCTATAGAAAGTCTATCTTATATACACTAGTATAAACCATTTGACGTACAAAAGTTCTAAACACAAAGATTGAATATCTACATTTTTAATGCAATATTATTTATTATTTCTTAATTTTGGTATTTACCGATTGTCGATATGATCACTAGGTACATCTTTCCTTTGGAACTATGTAACCTCTACCGCTTTGAGTATCTATAGTCCGTCCAACCATTTATTTAACTTTTGACAGTTCCACTTCTAATCAATTGGGGATGTACTAATACGTTACCGATTAGAATTCTTGTAACAATCGATGTAATTTATGAAAAAGGTTTGATCGATTAAACACATCGAAATATTATTTTTGCTCAACATTTTGTATTGTTTTATAAACATGCCTAAGCGTTTAAATGTGCATTTTCTGTATATAAATGTATCCTGTATGTATATCCTAAGTTATTTTGCCAATATTTTACTTTGATTATTTTATTGGTTATTATATCCTCACGCATATATAAAAAGAAAATTTTAAATTTATATTTCCACATTTTTTTTAATGAAAAAGTTTTGAATTACCTTTGTTACACAATCAGAGCGCTTAACGAATATCGATTGATAATTAATATCAGAGCTGAACAGCAAGTCACTCCACTATGGAAAAGAAAAAATGGCGTCCATAAAATAGTCAATTATTTTGTTTCCCATTCCTTGTCAATAATTATAAAATTTCATAGGTGTGCATATATCAAAAGTTAAATAAATGGTTGCACGGAGTATAGCAATGCAATCTAAGCTCTACCGTAGTGTTTATATTCTCTTTGGAATTACCTATCAACTATAGTGCGTTTCAAATTCAAATCTTTTTACCGATGACGTGAATTCGCACCCCTGTCTGACAAGATGGTGGACATTATGAAGAAAATTCCCGCTATTACAGTTTTAGAATATAGGGCTACCAGAGGATCAATGTATTTCCTTGAATAAAATACCATATCAAAAGTAATAAACAATTATTGTATAACAATAAATAAATAGCCTGTGTATTTATACAATGTATTACATGCTTGCATGACTACATGTATTACATGACTGCCTCGGTGGCGTAGTTGTATTACAGTACGACATCAAAGCTGGGGTCTCGGGTTCGATCCCCGGGTCGGGCAAAGTGATATTGAGTTTTTCTATTCAGTATCAGCCCGGAGTCTGGAATTTGTGCCCGATATGGCGATAGGCTCGCCCCCTATCACATCATGGGACGGAATAACGGCGAAAAGTGGGTGCACTAGTTGTGCCTCCGCCTATCCCTTCGGGGATAACAGGCGTGATTGTGTGTGTATTACATGCTTATTAATATGTTTTATGTTTTTCGTGCTGACTTATCATAATTATTGCTTTTTAATAATTGCTTACATCCATGATTCATTAAAAAACTAATATCATTCCATTATGATAAAGAAATATTCGTATACACTATGGATAGTGTAATTTCGTAACATAACTATTTGTTGTCCTGCACCGTACATCTTAGAAAAAAGAAGCAACTATTGCTGTTTATTGGAACCTTCAAGCTGGTTAATTAATACGTACTTACGGTGGAGTTCAATGATCTTATAATAAATTATTTTTAAAATGGGTACACAGTTTACAATTACCTATGTATTTATAAATTAGATTTGAAAATATTGGTGTTTTGTAGACAAATCATGTTCCCATTACAAAAAAATCTTTAATTCAAGGTAGCACATTTTGTGTGATGTAGCAACACTGCATATACTTTGCTGCCAATATAACGCCATCGGAACTTATAGTTGAAACGTACTATATAATAGACAATAGCCATCAAAGAGGGTATGTAACCACCGTGGCCACTGATAACCATAGACTTAATTCGATTTTGACATTTGGTCAATTGACGGTTCAACGGTTGCACGAATTTCGCGCTATTTTTGCCGTTTTGTGATTTGTCACATTTTATTTTAACGGTGGCACGTAGACGTTTTCAGAGCAATTTATGAAAAAATTCTAGTTATAAAACTGAATAATGCATGTACGTGTACGCATGTTTGGGAAATCTGATACCATAGTTGTTGTCGATTCGAAATTGACTAAAATAGACCAGTTCCGTAAAATAATACGCGATAAATTTGATGTTCAACCGAAACTGCAACGACTTTTTTATGGTGGTAAACTGGTAAGTAGCACTTAATAAGTACACCTTTGAGACAACACTCATTAACCAGCAACAACATTCTTATACTAATCGGCGACTGTAGTTGCGAATATAACATGAAACCGTGAGAGAAACCGACTATTCTTGTATGAGAGAAGTCAGAAGAGTCGCACAGGATATCAGTATGTAGCAGAGGGATATAATTATAACGGAACACGCAGTTTATACTTTACATTTATACGTTTACAGATAAACATTTCCATTTGGGAGCAGTGGTATCTCACTGATCCTTAGGCATAAATGTTGTGTTTAGTACAACTCGTATTAAATTTCAAACCAAGCTCAGTATATTTATGTATTTGCTTTTACTTGCAACTCCACCCGCATGATAATCGTTATTTTCGAGACTTATGTGAGCTTATTATGTTAATTCAGAACCTGATTTATCTTTTTGCTTAATTTATTCCAAATTCGTTAAACCATTTATCAATGATGAAAAAATATTCAAACATTGTTACAAACTTTCACATTCGTATTGGTGGAATTTGTGGCGTTAATAGTTTATTAAAAGGAAAATATGTTTTCCAAATGGAATAGCGTCACCATAATATCTGTATGGTAACTATTTATGCCCTATGTAGCTTTGATCAAGTGCTAATGTATCCTGAATGTGGCTGAAGTCTGCCAACCCACACTTGGCCAGCGTGGTAGATTAAGGCCTAATACCTCTCAGTAGTAGAGGAGGCCCATGCTCAGCAGTAGGCAGTATATAAGGCAGAGCTGATTGCATTGTATCGTCATTTTATAATGGGGTAGTTGCTTTCCATGTAAATGTGTGAAAGGGTATTGATATAATGAATCTTAATATATGTTTTAGTTGGAGAATGGTTATACATTCCATGATTATAATATTAAACTTAATGATGTTATCCAACTCATGGTTAAAATTCAGCCTGACATTAGTCCAGAAAGGAAAGCTAATGAAATAAGTAATGCGAAAGACAAGGCAATTAATGGAGGTGTTGATAAAAAGGAAGTTGTTTATAAAGGTAAGTGTATTCAGATGTTTTTAAACAAGGTATACTTATTTGTTTTGTTTGTGCTTATTTACCAAAAGTATGAATTTTCTTTAGAAAACTAATATATTGTGCCTTTAAATGTTTTGCAAACTTTTGGTTCAAAATATTAAAATTAATTTCCAATTCACTACTAACATTTGTATATCCAATGACCACTTATAGACAGTACAGAAATTAAATTGATCTGTTTCATATGAGTTTGTATTTTTGCAGTATATTTCAATATGATCGACATTAGATATCACTGAATAGCAGTGAAAATAGAGTTAAGCTGTAAATAATTTTACTAGTATAAGAAACATTGTCTAACATCGCAAGTTGAAATATGTACATCTGTAAAGCAATCTGTATGATTTTTGTCTAACAGATGCAGACAGCAATATCTTCACTGTTGGTGACCTAGTTGATGTTAGAAATCGAGAGTCTGGGGCGTGGTTTGAAGGGAAAATAATTAGAATAGTGGATGATCCTGAAGTTAGTGAAAGTGATATCAATATTTCTATTCACAAATCAAAAACATGTACCACAACAAATGGAAATAATTCAAGCTACGACATAGAAAATGACTTAGAAAATAAACCACCCATAGAAGTGACCAATGGAGATACATCTAAATCTAAAAACAAAGGAATAACCAAGTATTTTAGTAGAAGTCCGAAAGGCAAAAAGAAATTTGACAAAGATGTAGTGACTGACAATACCAAGCAATTAGAAACAGGCATACTTTATAAAGTGCAATTGGAATCAGAGTTAGTGTATTTTTTTTAGTTTTATTGTTATTGAAATATAATGTGAAATGGTTGGTGCTCACTTGGGGAGACCTTTGTTCAGCAGTGGACAACTACCGGCAAATTGTTTGATTGAGTGATTGATAGTAAAATGTAAATGAATTTGATACAAAGCTTTCATTAACAATTGAAGCATTATAATGAACATAGCTTTTGCCCGCGGCTCCGCCCGCGTGAATGAGTTTTTCCGGGATAAAAGTCCCGTTTTATATTTTCCCGGGATAAAAGATAGCCTATGTGTTAATCCAGGACATGATCTACCCGTGTGCAAAATTTCATCGAAATCCGTTCAGTAGTTTTTGCGTGAAAGAGTAACAAACATCCATACATCCAAACATCCAGACATCCAAACATCCATACATTCTTACAAACTTTCGCCTTTATAATATTAGTAGGATGTGAGCTGTATAGCATTAGTATAGGTTATAATTATGACTTATTTACATTACAGTGAAGATGATTCAGATTTGTATTGCCAACTAAAAGAAATAAGACCCAGAGCGAGATCAGTGGTAGACATCAAGGATCTTAAAGTAGGACAAAAAGTGATGGTTAACCACAATACAGATGAACCTTTGGAAAGAGGCTACTGGTAAGAATATTTTTCAAATGCAAATAGGTTTATAACGTAGCTTTATATTGGTGAAAGATTTGTTAAAATTGGTCCTGTAGTTTCTGAGTTTATCCATTACAAAAAAATAAAGAAACAATAAATCTAATCTTCCATCTTCATAATATAAGCAGTAAATAAATATTTACAAAAACAACTATGAAACACATTTTACAATTACTGAACTAGACTACCTTTATTAATGTAGAGATTTCACACTTGAATTTTATGCCTTGGCAGAGTATTGATTCTTATTATGTTATCCATATAGGTATGATTTTAAAGTTGCTGAAATTAAAAAACTTCGAACAAACTATGAGCTTATCGGAACTTTATACCTTGGACCTGATGCAGTCCCCCAGAATGATACTAAAGTAAGACTACAAGACAAGATATTTGCTATTGAAGAAGTAGTACCTTTGGCAGATAGAAGCAATGAGTACAAGCAGATGATGCTAACCCCCCCTGAGAAACGTAAGTAATATTTCAAGTTTAAAGCTATCATGTTCCACAGACAGTTATTATACTAAACTTTTCCTATCTAGAAATGAAATGGGTATGGGCAATTGTATAGTCTACCTTTTTCCTATTAAGAATTTTTTCAGGTTATCACTCTGTTCATTCTCTGTATTGTTTGTACATGGTGCTGAATAGTTTCCAGATTTTTAAATACTTCCACTTCTAGGTTCACAGCCCCTCAACTGCCTGACGTGTCGAGATGACGAAGACGCGCCCTGCAAAGATTGTGGATGTTATCTATGTCGAGGAAAAGAATTTCCTGAAAAGGTAAGTTATATAAAATTCGCATGAAATAATTATTGCAATCGTTGATAAAATTTGTGAACATCAGATCATACAAAATAGCAACATACACAAAGTTTAAATCGAAAAATGTTTAGATCCTTTATCCACTTGTGGCTGATTATGCTACTCCCTGTGTTATATGGGATGAAAATGTAATAATGTAAATATTATTGTATAAAACTCTTAATTTTAGATAGTTCTATGTGACGAGTGCAATTATGGTTACCACATGAGCTGCCTGACCCCGCCGCTCAAGGAGTTACCAGAGGAAGACTGGTACTGTCCCTCGTGTAAACGAGATACTAATGACGTCATAGCGCCAGGAGCTGCGAAACAAATAAAAAAGAAATCTGCATCCAAGAGTAATAGAGATTGGGGCAGGGGAATGGCATGTGTAGGTAAGGATCATAATATGTCTTTCATATTTACAAAACTTCTAAACAATATAGTTTGTGTATACCTGTACTGTTTAAGTAATGGCCAATTATTAAAATTATCATTTTCATGAAATCTGATTAATGTTGGTCAATCCTATTCTCTGTTGTTTATACTCTTTCACGCAAAAACTACTGAACGGATTTCGATGAAATTTGGCACACGGGTAGATCATGCCCTGGATTAACACATAGACTACATTTTATGCCGGGAAAATAAAAAGCGGGACTTTTATCCCGGAAAACTCTTTAACGCGGGCGGAGCGGCGGGCAAAATCTAGTAATACCATAGATCTCACGCATAGCAAGGACACAAGCGAGTATTTTAAATATTCTGTTGTTATGGAACTGTGAGATTTGACAGTAAGAAAAAGTAATAATATAAATATATTTGCCCCCGTCATATTACATGGGACCTAACACTGACGAATTGTGGGTGTGTTACACATCTGCCTACCCCCGTAAAGGGAAACAGCGTGAATGTATATGTGTATGTAAAATTAAAGTTCCCGAGTTGTAAAAAAATTGCGAATACATTTTTGAACAGTGTATGTGAATGATTTGTGTTGTGTTAGTACCAGAAAAGGAATGTAACATTGTTTGTTGAAACCAAGAATAAGCTACACTATTGTGTTATATTAAGTACCTTTGCGAATGTCTATATTGGTAATATTGATAAAGCTCAGCGAGATTTGAAATAAATAAATATAACACATATTAAAACAACTTTATCATAGAAAATGAGAAACATTTTGTATCAGGGGTTCAATTGCCTTGTTGTGTTATTTTTTCTGCTCAGTATCAGCTTGAAGTCTGGAATGCGTGCCCAATAGGCGATAGGCTCGCCCGCGATCATGTCGTGGGACATAATATACAAAGGGAAAGTGGGTGCGCTAGTTGTGCCTCTGTCAACCCCTTCGAAAATAAAACGCGTGAGTGTATGTGAAACAGCGAATTTTCATTAATTGATATAATATTTTCTTGTACATGAATAGCTTTTCAGTTCTTGTTAGACAGCCACAAAGAACGGTTGCGTCGTACTGTGCTCTAGTTCGTGCTCGGGTAAAGTGCTGACGCAGCAATCCCCGCTGCCGCGGTGAGCTGCGCTCTGCGGTCGCCGCGATGACCCAGAAATTATTTCGCAACTCATAATAATTATTGACAAAAACAACTGTTAAGGCCAAGCTATATTTACTAACCGAATATGGCAAAACAGAAAGGCGCTATCACGATCAAAACTGAAACCGAACAACTGCTGTACCAATTATACAACGAAGAAAAAATATTACGAGAAAAATTGGAACGCTTAGTAAACGAGCTCCAAATTAAGGTGGAAAATCTTCGACATGAATTGAATAAAGCTGAAGAGGACAACAAAAAACTTGTCTCTGACAAACCTAGCGTCAGCAATGAGGTACCCACTGAAGTCCAATATGAGACCGACGAAGAGGAACTCGCGCGAGAAACTGAATGGATACGTCAAGAGAGCAGGAAGAAAAGAAAACGGAACCTAACACCTTCCCCATCAGAAAAAACCGAGACCAACAAAAAAGGCTCAGAAAAGCCAAAGGAAAAGAAGGTACCTCTACCGCCTCCTATCGTAGTAGAAGGTATCAACGACTATCAAAAATTCTACGATTATCTTATTAAAAGTATACCTAGTGACTCATTTACTATTAAAATGATGAAAGGTGATATTATCAAGATAAATACAAAAAACGAGAACTCATATCGGACTACCACAAAACTCCTAGTTGAAAACAACACCCGTTGGCACTCGTATGAGAACAAGCAGGACCGACCAATTAGAGTAATGGCAAAAAATCTCCACCACTCGTATGTGCCTGAGAGAATTACTGAAGACCTTAAATATAAAGGCTACAAAATAATAGAAGCGGTGAACAAATTAAGCTGGAGGACTAAGGAACCTCTCAATATGTTTATGCTCTCGTTTCAAAAAGATGAAGATGCAAGCAAAATTTATAACATCAGCACAATACTTGGCTGCAAAGTGGAAATACAGCCTATAAAAACATCTAAACTGATTCCACAGTGTAAAAAGTGTCAAGCGTATGGCCACACCCAAAAGTACTGCTCTAAGGAACCCAGATGCGTCAAATGTACGGGTAAGCACCTTACTCGTGACTGTCCAAAACCAGCGGATGCAAAGCCAAAATGTGTTCATTGTGGTGAACCGCACCCTGCCAATTACCGAGGGTGCATAGTAGCCAAAGAACTACAAAATATCAAAAAGAAATTGATGAGTAAAGGCACAAACGCTGTTCGAGCTCCAGCTTCAAACACAAATAAAAAAATAAATACACAAAGTGTTAAAAAAGATGTGACATATTCACAAATGGCCAAAGCGGGACAGACGCAAGTACAGCCACAGTCGCAACCGCATCAAACTAACAGTATGGAAGAGAAAATCAACAAAATTTTAAATTTTATGACTCTATTCGATAATCGCTTGAAAAAACTGGAAAATAGCACCAAGACCGCTGTCTTACCACATACAAAATGATGATCCACAAAATCATGGCATGGAATGCTAATGGGCTACTTCAACATTTAAATGAAATAGAAGTGGTCCTAACCACAGAACAAATTGATATATGCCTCATATCAGAGACACATTGCACTAGGGAAACAATTATTAAAATAAAAGGGTACAAAGTTTACCATGCCTTGCATCCTGATAATACTCCCAGGGGAGGGAGTGCCCTAATAATAAAGGAGAACATTTCCCACTACGAGGAACTAAAGATAGAAGAACAAGATATACAAGCTGTGGCGGTGTGTATCCATACGAAACGCTATCCTGTTACTATATCAGCCATATACTCTCCGCCTAGATATTCGCTAAAGGCAGAGCGGTATAAAAATATATTTGAACAACTAGGAAATAGGTTCATACTCGGTGGTGACTTTAATGCAAAAAATACCTTTTGGGGATCTAGACTTACGACAGCCAAAGGCAGAGAGTTATTATCAGCTACTAGGGAAGTCAAATGTGACGTAATATCTACAGGCAAGCCGACTTATTGGCCTACGGATACCCAGAAGATTCCAGATTTAATAGACTTTTTCATATTGAAAAATATCTCCCGTGACTCGGTTCATATTGAGGAGGGCTACGACATGAGTTCTGACCATTCACCGATCATTATAACTCTATCCGACCAAATCCTGCAAAAAGACAAATATCTCGCACTGACAAATAAATTCACAGACTGGGAAAGCTTTAAGCTTGATTTGGAATCCGTTATTGACCTCAAGGTTCCCCTAAAAACTTCAGAGCAACTCGAACACGACCTGAGACAGTTTATCGTTAACATTCAACAGTGTGCTTGGCGAAACACCCCGGAGTTAAAAATAAGAGTTAGAGGCAACTATTACCCAGCAGAAATCAGGAAACTTATAACTGAAAAAAGAAAACAAAGAAAACAATGGCAAAGAACCAGGTCTCCACGAGACAAACAAATTTTTAACACATTCACAAAAAAATTAAGAAGAGAAATAAAAAGTTTTAAAGATGAATCGATGAACACATACCTGTGTGGACTTACTAACAACCGTACATCAGACTATTCGCTGTGGAAAGCTACCAGAAATATTAAAAAACCAATTATGCAGGTCCCTCCCATCAAAACACCGAATGGACGCTGGGCCATAAATAATGAACAAAAGGCAAATATATTTGCAAACCATATGGAGCATATTTTTAAACAAAATGAAGTTACTGTGCTGGACTTCGACCTAGACAATATAATATCAAAAGACAATCAAGAAATAAGTCTTGTTACTCCTAAAGAAGTGATGAGTGAAATTAAAAAAATTAAAGAAATCTCCTGGCTATGACCTGATTACAGGAGAAGTTCTGGTTAACCTACCGCGCAAAGCAGTCGTCAAACTAACTACTCTTATAAATGCCGCATTTAGACTAAAATATGTGCCTGATTTCTGGAAATTTGCTGAAGTGATAATGATACCTAAGCCCGGTAAACCTCCTCATGATGTAAAATCCTACAGGCCTATCTCCTTGTTGCCAATAATGGCTAAACTATTTGAAAAACTTTTCTTGAAAAGGCTTAAACCTGTTATAGAAGAACGGAATTTAATCCCCGATTATCAATTCGGATTTAGGGAAAAACATTCTACAATAGACCAAGTACACCGGATAACTAATATTATCGAAAAAGCTCTAGAAGAGAAAAAAGTTTGTTCAACGGTATTTCTAGACGTGGCACAAGCTTTTGATAAAGTATGGCACCACGGCCTCATGTACAAACTAAGGAAAATGCTGCCAAAGCAATTTTCTGAAATTTTGGAATCTTATATTTCTGAAAGAATGTTTCGTATAAAACATGAAGATTCGTATTCAGAAATTAAGCATATAGAAGCTGGAGTACCACAGGGAAGTGTATTAGGTCCGGTCCTGTACTTATTATACACCAGTGATATTCCTGAAATGGAAAACCATACCATTGCAACCTTTGCAGACGACACAGCAATTATAGCTACAGGTTCGACTCACGAAGAAGCAGTGGGTAAGGTCCAAACAGCCGTTAACACCATCTCCAACTGGACTGAAAAGTGGCGTCTAAAGATAAATGAATCTAAATCTATTCATATAGACTTCTCCAACAAAAGGCCGAATTATCAGCCGGTGTACATAAACGGTAAAAACATACCATATGAAAATACAGCCAAATATCTAGGCATGACTCTTGACGCAAAGCTTCGCTGGAAGGCACATGTCAAAAAGAAACGCGATGAATTGGAAATCCGCTACAGAAAGATGTATTGGCTTCTTGGTAAACATTCTTCGTTGTCAGTACACAACAAAGTACTTTTGTATAAACAAGTCCTAATGCCAGTATGGACTTATGGTATACAGTTGTGGGGTTGTACCAAACAAAGCAATGTACAAATAATACAGCGTTTTCAAAATAAAGTTCTTAGGGGTATTGCAAATGCCCCTTGGTACGTGAGAAATGAAGATCTGCATCGGGACCTTAAAGTGGACTTCGTTACGAATATTGTAAAGAAATATGCCGAAGCTCATGAACATAGACTTCATCATCATGTGAACGTCGAGGCAATCCAGCTCCTCGATAACACGGACCTAGTGAGAAGACTGAAGAGGACAAAACCCTTCGAGTTAGTGTAGTGAACATTTAGTGCAACATAGTGCAGTGAGTGCTAGTTAAAAAGAACACGCGAACAATGTGTCTTCCCCTTAATAGAGACAATAAGAAAAGTGTTATTGGACATATTCTTAGTCATAGTCTCATTAGAAGTTTAGGTTAAATTTAAATAACTTATTAGTCATAAGGCTAGATTGTTATTAAAATGATGTGTTGCATATAACACACCATAAAAAAAAAAAAATGAATAGCTTGAACCTACATGTATTAATTGATGTAATCTTACCAGCTACCTTCTTTCTCTCGGACCAAGGAGAGTAATTAAAATCATATGTAGCGGTATTTAATTCGATGCTATTTACACTATCAGTGGCCTTTTTAGATTTAAACGCAACGCCGGACATTAACCACAGCAATGGGACATTCTGGGTTCGATTCTCAAAACAGGCAATATGTGACATTTTCTAAAACTCTTTACTCAGACTAGATCTTCCAGGAATGGGTAAAGATCAGGGAGGCGGTTGGTTTTGACGTTTTAATCAAAGGATATGTCCAAAAACGGGTTTAAACTTCTAACCAAGATACTTTATATATATTTGGATATACTCCCAAAAACTAGTCCTTTGCAATAACTCATTAATTTTAAAAATTTACGTTTTTGAGATAATTTTATTTTGCTTAAAACTTCGCTTAAATGAATGTTTTTAAAGAAGATAGTTATAAATGGAGCACTAACATGGATCCTAGATCACTTTTTTGCCTCTTATATATCCATAAATTTAGAGCCAGTTTAGATTTTGAAACCCATACAAAAAGCGGACATCTCCTTTCTGCAAGTTACAGCATGTTTGGACAAGGAGACGCTGTGCGTAGATTCACTCACTTTTAAGTTCTACAAATGAACGTGGTTGAGGAGGCCGATGGCTGGCACATCCTACTAATATTATAAAGGCGAAAGTTTATACGAATGTATGGATGTTTGGATGTATGGATGTTTGTTCCTCTTTCACGCAAAAACTACTGAACGGATTTCGATGAAATTTGGCACACGGGTAGATCATGTACTGGATTAACACATAGGCTACTTTTTATCCCGAGAAAATATAAAGCGGGATTTTTAACCTGGAAAAACTTTATAAAGCGGGCGGAGCCGCGAGCAAAAGCTAGTGCGTCATACTCGTGAACGGGTGCGGTTTTGGACTGGTCTGCTCTGTTTGATGGTTGACTTTATTTTTTACTTAAAATCAAACATGTAGGTGGTTGTTTCACTTAGGTACTCTCCGTTAATTTTCGCCTTTAATATCCACCTTTAAAATTGAAGTAACATTGTGATTTTCAAATTGTAAAATATGTATATTTAAAAAAAATGATAAAAGACCTATGCTGAGTTTCTTGGTGCTTCTTCTCAGGTCAGTGGGCTTTTCCGAAGCACTGTTGAATCTTTTAGTAAAACAACATTGTGAAGAATGATGTGTAAAAGTGCTCTTAGGGGTCTAATTACTGAATAAATGATTTGAATTTGAAAAACGGAATTTTTATGGACATAACAAGACTAGAAGGCGATTCTTGTTTTTTTTTATTATCTTACTAATATTATAAATGTGAAAGTTTTTGAAAAAGATTGAATGTTTGATATTATAAGTAAATGCAGAAACAGCCAAATGGATTTGGATGAAAATTGGCACATGGGTAGACCATGTGCCAATTTAACTCTACTTTTAACATGCTCCTATGGAAAATAATTGTAAATTTACATCTGAATATTTAAATAGATGACGGTGGCGTTTTTGGCGGGAAATGCTTTTCACGCGGGCGAAGTCGCGGGCATCACCTAGTACATAATATTAAAATTATGTTAAAGTAATGTTTCCATAAAATAATGTTTCCATATGTTTACGCGAATGTTGGACATTGAAATTAAACTATTATGACGGATTTTATCGCGGTTTTTTTTATTTTCTCCCGACATTTCGAAGGCTTTGCAGCAATTCGTAGTCACGATTATCTTTGTGGTGTTATTTATTATGCGAACGTAAAATAAACTGTACAATAATTTATATAGCAGTGCGAAATTTATATTGTAACTAGCGGCCCCGACAGACGTTGTCCTGCCCTAAAAAGGTAACTAAAATGGCTATTAAAAAATAAGGGTTGATCGTAGAGGGGTGAAAATTTAGGGTTGTAGGTATTTTTGTATGCTGTATCATAAAAAAATTAAAACAAAAAATTTTGTCTGAAAAATAAAAAAAAAATTTAGGGGTGGTCCACCCTTAACATTTGGGGGGATGAAAAATAGATGTTGGCCGATTCTCATAGATACCGGATAAGCACAAAAAATTTCATCAAAATCGGTCAAGCCGTTTCGGAGGAGTATGGCAACGAAAACTGTGACACGAGAATTTTATATATATAGATTTGCATTCGGTAAAACGTAAAAGTAAACAAGATGTCGTAAAGCGAACTATTAATTAAATCAAGTATACAGGCATTTATTTTATAATATATGTGTGTGTGCCTATATTACTTTCTAAAGTGTCTGTTGATACGGTAAAGGCAAATCTTTAGCTTATACAAATATGTATGTAAAGTCACAGAAAGATTAAATTTAAGCTGTGTACTTATATTAGCTGATATTATTACACGACTGCCACAGTAGCGTAGGTGTATTACGGTACGATTCTCGGGTTTAATCTCCAGGTCGGGTTGAGATATTGGGTAGTTTTTCTACTCAGTATTAGTTTTTCTACTCTGGGGTATAATAGTCAGTCTAGTCTTATACCCCGGAGTCTGGGATTGGTTCATAAATAGTAAAATTACTCAAACATAAGAATTACAGTAAAACAGATAATTACTAAAATATGTTTATGATTAATTGTTACAGGCAAGACAAAGACATGTGCAATGCCAGCCAATCATTTTGGACCTATACCAGGAATTGAAGTGGGAATGTGCTGGCGATTTAGGATCCAAGTAAGTTGTCATATGCCTTGCTCATTAATTTCATACAAAATCTAATGTACTATATGGATATTAGCATGATGCTCTGTGATCTTTGAAGGCTGGAATGACCAGATTCTGCTCTGTATATATAAATGAAATGTACGATTGTCTAAATTGTAATTATTTTGTAGCTATCTGAATCAGGAGTTCATCGGCCGCCCGTGTCCGGAATACACGGACGTGACGTCGAAGGAGCTTACAGTATAGTCTTATCAGGTATGTAATAATTATACAAACAAGTTGTTTAAAATATTAATTTAAATTATAAAGTAACTGTTTTGTTTATTTTAATTAAATAATATTTGTATGTTCATAAGAATGGTTTTTGAACATCAGACAATTTATATAAGCAATATGAAATTGAAACTCATTTTGAATACTGTATTGTTTTGTATCAGGTGGATATGAAGATGACGTGGACAATGGGAATGAGTTCACATACACAGGCAGTGGTGGGCGAGATTTGTCAGGCAACAAAAGAACTGCTGAGCAATCATGTGACCAAACGCTTACCAGGGAGAACAAGTAAAAATGTTTTATTAGACTGATTGCCTGATAGTTAATCTTTTAAAGTCATACTATCGAACAAAATATAATATAAAGAAACTAAAAGATTATAAGGTCAATTGTATAGTAAATGGTTTCCACTATATAGGACAATACAGTTAGTGGCGATTATTGTGGATAAAAAATAACATATAGAACTTAGGAGTAATGTAGCTTACCATTAGTGAAAGAATTTAAAATAGGCAAAGTAGTTTTGGATTTTAGCCATTATAAACACATAAACAAATAATCAAATCTTGATCTTTACAATATTCGTTTAGATTTGTGTTGCACAGTGAGCACTTATGAACAAAATACTGATTTATAATTTGTTGCAGGGCTCTGGCTCGGAATTGTGCCGTAAAACAAATAAGTGAGGAGGGGGGTGACGCGGGTGAAAACTGGCGTAACGGCAAACCAGTGCGAGTGGTGCGCTCGTACAAGATGTTGAAGCATTTCCCCAAGTATGCCCCAAAGGAAGGCATCAGGTAATGTTGTATGTATGTATTTTTGGTGGGGACGTATGCAGTCGCACAGACGGGTGATCAGTTCGCCTTGTTGCTACTATTTCACCCTTAGTCCCAGTTGGGTGGCGCTTGTCTGCTTGTGACAGCTTCCACCCTAGTGCACTGGTTTTACTGGTGCTCCTGCAGTATGCCCCCTTCTAATCTTACAAACTTTTTCGTTGCCTTACTCAACCTAATTATGTCTCCTAAAGTCACCTCATGTAGCTGTGCTACCTCCTAGGTAATGTTTGTAATCACTTGGAAATCTATTGGAAAGTATATTTTGTTTTGTGACATTAGCAAACAAGCATAGTCCCTACCTGTTCGTAGTTATGTTGGTATCTCATTAGAAAATCTACTGGTAATAATTTTGTACTAGTAATTTAATTTAATAAACTGTAAAATGAGTACTTCATTTTTTTAATAAAAAGTAACTCGTTTGGATAAAAATAGTCGTTCCATTGGCACCAAAAATGCAAATGACACTAATATTAATTCTAAAAATTACATTATATATCAATTGCTTCTTTCCAGATATGATGGAATATACAAGGTGGTAAAATATTATCCCGAAAAGGGGTTATCAGGGTATAGAGTGTGGAAATATTTGTTACGTAGAGATGACCCCAATCCGGCGCCTTGGGAACCATCTGCTAGGCATTTTCCTATTGTAGTAAGTAGAATTTGTCATAGGAATGTAATGTAATTTTCAATTTATATGTCAACAATATTTCCTTTTAATACTCTGAATATATTACACTAGATTTGTACCAGTTATGTAAATATTTAACCATTTAGTTTGTTTCTTAACAAGTAATGGAATTAATGTAATGATGATTCATTTTGCAGTATCCAGATGGTTACTTAGAAGCAGAAGCAGAGAAAAAGGCTTTAAAGGAAAAGAATAACAAAAATTCAAAAGCTAAGAATACTAAGAAGAGAGCGCTTCGTGAGAACAATCAAAGCACTGACACAGAGAATGAAGCATCACCTCCCGTTAAGAAGCGTAAGATCAACAAACAGGAACAAGTAGAATCAAAGAAGAAAGGACGGTGTAAGTATCCTGAAGTGTTATATTCCAGTACATTGTCACCTGGTTCTGTATGGAATGTCATCACAGTGTGGAGGCTAGGCATTCATTAGATTAATTATGTGTTATTGTAACATTTGGAATAGAACAATATGCACCACTTTAACGTCTTGATGGTAGACTTCGCCCTTCCTTTATGCTTGTTGATCTTCAAGTTTATTAAGACTGTAATAGCAGTGCAGTTTGTCACCTGGTTATATTGGCAAAATTCATTTGTTGTGTATCTATAAATAAATAATAACATCTAATACAATTTATAAATAATCGAATAGCATTTCTCTACAAATATTAATATTAAATTGTATTGTAGCTTCAAAGAGCAAAAACACAAGCCCGACAAAGAAAATTGCAAGCATATTCTCCCCAAAGAAAACCAAAGAAGTGGAAAGTGTACTCAGCACTGAAGAGCAAGAAGCTATCAAAGCTGACACACTCAACAGTAAACTATGGGGAGAATGCTTGGCTGTGTGTGCTACTAGTGGGAAAAAGGTAATGTTAATTAATGGCTTATTAGTTTTGGAATATGTTAATGAGCAAAAAACTTTAGTGAAAATACATGCCACTCAAAAGAACTGTGTGGGTCGAATGAGGCAAAAAAACAACACGATTCCGTTTCGTTTTATTGGGATTCGTTGAGAGACAAACACATGACTCACATATTGGTTTCTTGATCAATCATAAACATGAAAATTAAATGACATTGACTCAGAGTTTTATTTTCTAGACAATTTGAAGCACACTGAATATTGTTTTAATAAATACCCATAATACTCAATTACACATTATCTGACATAGAAATCAACTTTATAGTCTTATAACAGCCAAAAAAAAAGGGTCATTGAATTTTTTTTTGAGTTATTTGTTTTACAGCAGATTGGGGGCCCTTAAACACATACTATATTAATGATATATAATTTCGTTTATTTTTCAGGAATTCGTTGAATATGTAACGCAAGTGTTCTTGTGCATCATATGCCAGGAGGTGGCCGTCACTCCGGTCACAACACCTTGTTTACACAATTTTTGCCTGGTGAGTTAACATTCTCCTCCCTTCCCATCTTAGTTTTTTTATTCAAATGAGTAAAAACTAAGAATCAATATTATATGGTAACTGAATGTTAAAACTACACTATTTTTCTAAAAACAATATATCATCTTTCAGGCGTGTATAAAACTGGCGTTTAAATCAACCGGATCCCAAACTTGCCCGTGTTGTCGAAACAACTTGGCTAAGTACGAACCAGAGCCCAACGAACAACTGACGATGGCGCTGCGAAGCGTTTTAGCAGGATATGATGCAGGCAAGAAGTAACAGGTCAGCACCATGTACTTGTGTTATCGCACCAATCGCCTTATGTAAACGGGTTAATTTTCAAAAGCGCATGAGTTTTATTGACAAGGTACGTCATCGGCTTAAAAAATGGACTAAAACGGTGATGGCAATGAAGGATCCAGGATTTTTTTGCTACCAGAGCAGCACCTTGTAGTGGAATTACATTGACATTTGAAGGTGTATGTTAATCACCTGTTACCTACTGGTAGACTGCGCAGTATGTAGTAGTAAACATCATTAATGCATGGAAAAGAGAATAATTACAATTAAAGTCACACTCGTGGACATCGCAATAATTTATATTAATAATGACAACACCACAAGCTAAATGACATGTTATGGTAGCCCAGTCCAAATAAGTAATATGGCTTACCTGAATTTTCTTGCCTTCATTACGCAAGTTTGTGTGAAAGGTTAAATTCGTTAATTACAGTGTGACTAACATATTTTAGACACTGCTCCCTCGATAATGGACCTCTGATTTACCTCTGGGCGTCCGACGTCAGCGGTAAAGCTATGTAATGATGTAGACTAAATTGAAATAATTCAGTATGTTTGTTTCAAGCAACAATCGTCTCAATATGAGATAGAAATATACTAGTTAAGCTGCTGAGACACCACAATCACAATTAGTAAAGACTTTATACAAAATGTGATAACTAATAAGCAAAGAATAAGGTTTAGTTTTTCATTTACCAAGTTTTGGTCTTTCAGTCGTATAGATTTTTTGGGTTATGGAGAATTTTATAATAATTAAGTTCTTTATCATCCTTTTTTGATTGGTCAGTCATATACTTAGTATGTTACACTCCTTATAGTCATAAAGTTATGTTAAATAAATAAAATGCAAATAATGTAATGGTGGCTGTTAGAGTGCCTTCCCTAGCTTGTTAATTTAATTTTAATTTGAGCCGCCTCTATAGAACTTGTACAAAAATTGTCGTGCGCTGGAAGCCGAATTATTAATTTTTCAAACGAAGGTTACGAATATAAATGTATTTAACTTCGGGCAAATAGGGGAAATAATCAAAATCGATTAGTGAAGATTTTTTTTCCCTACTTCACTAAACAATTTTATCATTGTAAAAATCGTGAAAATTTGTTTCTTGTACTCTTATAAACTATTATATATGTATAGATCAGTAGAAATATATAGACATGTACTTTTCTCTTTCAGTAAAATAGGTAGTTGTAATCAGTTTTTAATAACGTCAAAATTTTCTTGTGCCTTTTAAATAATATAGAAAACGTCAATTAAATATTTTTGGACATCTGTTTTTAATAAATTATTAAATGTTTTGTATTGTGAAGTAAAATTAAATGTACTATCAAGTATCCATACAACTACTTTTTAGTTACCGAAAATAAATAATAACCATATCTTCTGTCGTTACTGAAGATATTTTGTTGAACTAAAGAGCAAAAAAACTATGTCATAAATGATCCCTAAAAAAAGGTAATTTTCGGTCAAAAGTTACATCGATACATAATTCTGGTGTTCTAGCGTCTATTAGTCAATTCATACAACGATATAGTGTTTCTTTGTCTTATTGTCATTAATTAAATAATAATCTCTTACGCATATTTAGTATTCATTGATGAAGGGGTATTTGATACTACGTGTTATGTCCATAATTGTATGCAGGAGTAGGTGTTCCTTCCGGCTTCGCACGCATTAAAAGCCTTTTTACCCGACTACGGCAAAGCCAGGAAGGGTAATGAGTTTAACACCCTATGTATGTATGTATGTTTGTATACGTTATATTAAGAAAGAAATATTGATAAATAATTAGAAAATTCTGTAGGCTTTATCCAATAAATTATGTACTTAACTACAGCTGGCAAATACAGCGGCATGTGACTACGATTTAGTTATTATCCTAGACATCACCATACTTGTTTTAGACTATGAATTTAATTTGGAATATTTTCTTGTTTAATATTTTTCGGTTATTCTTTCCGTGGTCGGGTTTTAGTTTGTTTAACTTATTTTTTGTTACAATTGTCTCTAAAGCTCTACTGCTATATTTAGCGCCACCTAAACGACGCCAGCGACATCTGTTTATAAAATGATATTATTTCCCATGGAGCAAAGTACCGGGATACAAAGTAGGCGATGTGTTAATCCAGGACATGGTCTATCTGTGCCAAATTTTATCCAAATCCGTTCAGCTGTTTCTGCGTTTACTTCTAACAGACACATACACACACACTCACGCGTTTTATACCTGAAGGGTTAGGTAGAGACGCAACTAGTGCACCCACTTTTGGCAGTGCATCTTTCGTTCCATGATGTGATAAGGGGCGATCCTATCGCCATATCGGGCACAAGTTCCAGACTCCGAGCTGATACTGAATAGAAAAACCCAATGTCACTTATCGGACTCGGGGATCGAACTTGAGACCTCAGCTTTGTAGTTGTACCATAATACCACTACGCCACCAAGGCAGTCTAACAAACATCCAAACAATTTCACAATTTTTCGCATCTATAATAGTATAGCATAGTAAGATTTATGAACATTTTTACTCGCTATAACTTAGTCATTTACAAACAAACAAAAATTCTGAGTGCACATTTTAAAAGTCTTACTTCTTCTACATACTTATTTCATATTTATTGGTAATTAAAAACTTGGTGTGTAATAGACTTGACGTTTTTGACATGTATACAGTGGGGTTAGAATGTAAAAAAAAAACGAGATGCGTCTCCGCTTCGTTTTATTGTGATTGGTTGAGTGATTGACATATCGGTCTCTCGAATAATCACTAACATCAAAATACCGATACGTCAGTCTCTCAACCAATCATAATAAAACAAAGCGGAGACACATCGTGATTTTTTTTCACATTCTAACCTCAGTGGGGCTAGGACGTGAAAAAAAAACACGATGCGTCTCCGCTTCGTTTTATTGTGATTGGTTGAGACACTGACGTGTCGGTCTCTCGATCAATCACAAACATCAAAATACCGATACGTATTACTATTGAAAAATTCATTATTATTGGTTGTTTAATAAGCCAAATGAATGGTATTATTTTAAAATTTAATTTTAATGGTTTCCGAATTATTGAGTTCATTTTGGTTAATAGCTGATATTATCATAAACAATAGCACCCTGCATTAATATGCCGTAATTCATTATTAATTATAATGTTTTATAAACTTTCTTCGATGGCTGTAGAGACCAATACGACTTTCATATACTTATGATAATATTAATTAATTTGTAGTAGTTTTTACCTTTTCAATGATGGTACTACAAGCTAAAGTGTTACCTTCCGCTAATGCCTCTTCTCAAGTAATTTCGGTTGTGAGCGATGTTCTTCCAGTATTCGCAGTAAAATCGAGATCATTACGCTACATCTTTTACATTCTGGCAGTATAATGACCTTTCCAAAAGCGCGTCTTTTTGTCCTAAACTATAGGAACGATAGTGTTATTTACTTAATTTTACATGATTTTGTTTTTTAATTAATTTCTATGAAATGTATAAGACCTAATTTTAAATGCAACTGAATTTATTCGTGTGATTTTTTAAATTGTAAATAGTCTTAAAAAAAATTGTGTGATGGTGCTTGTCAAAAAGTGTTCTTGTTTGTTGATTTTGTATTAATTCCGTCAAGCCCCGCTTATATATAGATGTATGAAAAATCCCTATATATATGGACACTGGTGTCCGTCGCGGGGCTTGACAGACTACTTTTTGTAAGTAATTAATTTTATTAAGTCTAGCACAGAGAGGCTTACTTATGTCAGTGTTTTTTTTTGCATAAAACGCTTAATAACATATATTATAATGGCTATAACAAATAAACGAGTTTCAGATACACATAGCGCATTCCAGAATTTAATTATGAGGCCAAATTCTTATTGCTCCAAATAATTTATATCGGCCTATCAACATTGTAATTTAGATTTTCTTTATGTAAAAATCCTGATAAGTTACTTTTTCACTCAAAAATATTATAGTATATTATGGTGTCACATATATTATTGCATCATCTGCAACACCATGCACTCGATTTTCCAAGCAATGAAGAGGGCTATTTCATGTATTAACGCAAACTATCCTTATAGTTTTTACAAATAAAAGAAAATGCAGACCTCTAATTTTGTATAGTCTGCTTAGTTATCTCAATTATCGTTAAGCTTCCTTAATTCATTACAAAAGGTGAAATTCGCTTAGTGAATGAGCCTTTACACTAGGGTTGCCATAACTTCCTGAACCTAATCCGGGACAATTTAAACGTTCGATGAGTTATTATATTGTCTACAGATATACATTGTATACAGTTATTATATTGGTACACATTATAGCGTAGCAATCTACAAATCCACTCACCACTTGGTAGCTAAAATACCGGGACATTTTGGAGATAAATCGGGACGTAGTCCTGGTAAACGGCAGAGATGGTAACCATACTTTAGACGTATGTATAGCGGGTACAAGGATTTACACCTATTATAAAGCTTGCGTTGATTTTATTGAATTGTTACTACCTCACTCTACCATCGATCTTTAATTTAGTATAATATAGCTTCACGTGCACACAAATGTGTCTGTCAGTTAATTAATATTCCATTTAGTTAGGTGTAATCGAACGTAGTTATTTTTTTCCACAATGTTGTTATTATTACAATGGGCTAGTTTTCTAAGCACCTACGAACTTATAAAGAAAACTTAGTAGTGTATTACCGATCGTTGTTTTTTGACACTTGCAGATGTTACATGAAGGAAGGTGACAAAACAGTGACTTGGTAAAACATCGATTAAATTTTTTTATTGGCATGGAGGCTGATTTTAATTTAATAATGAGTGGTGAAATGCACCGTGTTGTGGCCCGACCAATTATAGAAGTAGTTATTTGTGTTTATTTTATTATACTACAGATCTTGGCTGTGGACTGATTTTCATTGTTAAATTAATTCTATTGGATGAATTGTTTAATTATTTTCACGTTATATTTCCTAGAAAAATACATAAAATTGCAGTTTTTAATCCAATAGAAAATTTTAGGCGTTTGGAAAATTAGCCGAAGTTTCAATATGTATAGTACAAATGTTAGTATTGCTTATAGATTTAATTTAGTTGCAATAATGCTTTTTAAGAGCATTCGCATATTATTTAAGCATTATACTATAATAAAACAAACGCCACTTATGTAAACTAAAGAATAATTGTATGTTCTTCAAATTCCCTCCACCAAATATAAATACATAAATTATGTAATGTTTGTGTGCAGTGGCATTGTTATAGATTATTACCTATTTTGCAGTTCCTTTCAGTTTTTATTATTTTTTCAAGTGGTGCGCCCAAACCTGCATAGTGAATGCGTAGCCCCCGCGTCTCTAGCAGTTCGTGCAGTTCTCTTTGCGTGCTTCTTCACTGCGAGAGTCTCCTTAAACGAGTGTAGATTATGCGCACTTTATTCACTTCGTTTTTTAAATATGATCGTAAAAATGCCTTTGATGACGGGTCATGATAGTTTAAGATCGCGAGCTGCACACAAACATGGTCAACTTGAACGAGCCATGATTCGTGTAAAACAATATTCACAAATATGTTTTATGGGGCTTTAAAAGGAGTTGCATCTGGTTATGTTAATTATGTTTTGGGAATTATCCCCTAGTTGTATTTGTTGTGCAGAGCGGTAACATTTAGTGCAATTATCACGAATGTTGATCGAAATTAATAAAAATGAAATGCGTGGTTTCATCTAGTTCAGCAAATCAAACACATCCTTGTTTTAGTGAAAATATTTTTTTGAAAAGGACGGCTGGTTTAATTTAAGAGTATTCTGAGCCGTTAATAATTAATACAAAAAAATACATGATATTTTGTGAAAACTATCCAAGTGTCGAGTCGAGACTCGATACCATAAATCAGCAGCATCTTCAAAAGGCAAGCTATGTTTGCGTCTCGTCTATATTGAGTCATGTTACGTTTTATACCTATATTTTCTCTAGTAATACTTGCAATTTAATACTATATCATGTTCTCTCGGTATCTTTGTTTCATATGAAATTGTTTTAATTGTCTAGCGTACACATTCCTTGTAAGTATTTTAAATTGTTCTATTAGGAAAATTGGCTGTAGATTAGTGGAATAATTAGTATAAGTATAATCTAGCTACATGCCCACATTACAATTTTTATTGACATGTGTACTGATTTTCACATGTATGGATTATGGTGTAAATGATTTATATTTATTTTGATTTTGAAACTAATTCATGTAATGTTTTGTCCGGGTAATTATGTATATTGGAAATTTGTAAAAGGAGTAAAAAAGGAGTTGCTTTGTGACCTTACCTTATTTTATAAAATATATTATATCAGTGATGTTTATAATCCCATTTTCTTTTACAACGTTGATAAAAGCGAGAGGCATTAAATGAAACCACAGATACTATAAGTGCCTACTGTTAATCCGAAACTATTAAAAACCGTTTATGAGAAGTATACAAATAAACATTTCAAAGAAATTAAATGGTTTAATAATTGAGTCGAATGTAAACTTCCCTTATAAAGGCGGAGCGCCAACGACGCGTGAACTTTGTCATCCCGCGATGAATGACCCTTAGGTAAATATGCCTATAGCACCACGTCGCTTGGTTGGGAAGATACATCGTGTTTCAACTACCTTAAAACATTAAAAAAAGTCTGTGTTTAAACTATTGTTTATATTGATCTGATTTTTGTTGTGTAGCCTGCTAATGACAGACACAATATGTGGTTTCATTTAATACCCCTCGCTTTTATCAGCTTGGTATGTTATGGTCACATTACAGAAAAAATGTAGAGTGAAAGAGACGCAATATATCGGTTAACTAAAGCTGGCATGTTCACACTACACCGTACACATACCTATACAACTTCAGAAAGAAGAAGAAAGAAAGAAAATGTCTCAATTTGGCCATTGGTCCAAGACTAGGTGTCAATAAATACTTCATATAGTATGTTAAAAATGACTATAATAGGGACTATAATACTCTACAACTATGACAGGTAGGCCCTACATTTTTTTTGTTTGTTCTTGCTGTCACTTTCTGGGATACTCGGTATGTAAAATGATGTACAAAATGTAACATAGGAAGCTATCCTATTGGAAGGACACACTAGGATGCAAACTAAATATCTGGCTATATTTTTTAACTTTTTTGATGCGTGAGCATTGCGTTGTCATGATGAATTGCGAAATTGATAGACACTACCCAAGCGCAACATGTGAATGTGTTGTACGCGCCAGCTTTATATAACTATCGAACTTTTAAACTATGAACTACGTAAGATACATTTACCCCGGTACACATTGCAGAAATGATTAAATTAATTAATTACTATTTAAAACTTTATGTGATAATCTGGATTATGTCAATTTGATAAATAAAAAACTGAAAAAATATAGCAGTGCATTATTTCGCCATATTTGCTAGGTAATCTATTACATTATTCGAGAAATAAACACTAGTACAAAATAACAGGGGCCTAAGAAAGTGAAAAAAAAAACACGATACGCCTCTGCTTCCTTTTATTGTGATTGGTTGAAGGACTGACGTATCGGTCTCTCGATCAATCACAAACATCAAAATACCGATACGTCAGGCACTCAACCGATCACAATAAAACGAAGCGGAGACGCATTGTGGTTTTCTTTTACATTTTCAGCCCCCCAGATCATTTTTCTAATCTATACTAATCCTCCTAGCCAGTTTCGGCCACGGCGGCCAATCTCAACGGAGATCAGCCAGGTACGCAGGAGATATTATAGTGCACAAGTGTGTGCGCAATACACAGGTGCACTCGCTATTCCTTCACTCTCATAGTCCGGTGAGACGGGAATCCGACATGACCGGAGAGAGATCAGGCGCAGGACCAACGGCTTTACGTGCTTTCCGAGGCACGGGGGTATCACACCGCCAACTTCCTGACTCCGAGCTGCGACTGTGTAAATTTTAAGATGGAAAAACCCAGCCACAATTTTTTTGGCTCGACCCGGGATTCGAACCCAGGACCTCAGCGCGCAAATCGTACTCGTAATGCGTACGCAATACCACTACGCCACCGAGGCAGTCTATAGTCTATACTAATATTATAAAGCTGAAGAGTTTGTTTGTTTGAACGCGCTAATCTCAGGAACTACTGAACCGATTTTGAAAATTCTTTCATTAATAGGAAGCTACATAACTCCTGAGTGCTATAGGCTACTTTTTATCCCAGGAAAATATTTTTGTCTCGGAAAAACTATTTCACGCGGGCGGAGCCGCGAGCACTACTAGTATAAGTATAAAATGCTTCAAATATCCTTTGCATGGTGGTGGAAAACTTACGTAGTGACGCATTTCTGAGTCACTTTATGAGCATAGTATGACCTGCTCATAAAAAGGTGTCCCAACAATTGAATATTCAGATACGTCATTGTTTTGACACGTTTTTATGCTTTACCCAGCCGTATAATTTTAAATGTTTTCGCTGTATGGGATTTTGAATGAAACGAATGAATTATTATAATAATATAGTTTAATTATATCGGGTTTGAACCCTACATCGCTCTGAGCACATTATCACTGACGTGTGCGTCTTCATCACATTGCACTGTTAACGAAAACAATGTTAGCCCCTAATATAAATATTCAACATCACAGATTATATTCTAATATATTATGACCGGAAAATATGCAATACAGTAAAAACTCATCTGTTTAAAATTAATCCTTGTAAAATGTTAGACAAACAGGGAGACGAACACATTATAGGTAAGTATAAAATGTTTGTTTATGATATGATTATGTTTTAATTTGTAAGTTTTTTTTTTAATTTTCAGGGAACCAAAACTGACAACTGAATATAAAGGATTATTTTAGATATATTGTACCGACTCACGAATACCATAAATTTAATAATGTCAATTGATTATAAAATAACGTCCATAAAGCGTTCAATTATAATATAAACCATTATATTTTAACATTTTTTACAAGGATGATGGTAGGATAAAGGTGTTTCAATTATTGTTTTAAGTATATGAAATTTTCAATATAAATGCAAAATTGACACTTTTAAAACTGTATTGCACAAATAATTAACTTATATGTATGACCTACCCTATATACATCATAGTTTAAATTGATCGAAACATTTAAAAATCAAGTAGAAACTTATGTATAAAATCACTAAACCAAATTTTATTACAGCATATGTTATGTTTCGTCTTTACCCAATTAGAAAAGTCAATTTAGAAAACTAGAAAAGTCTTTGCAAGATACTATCGTAATATTGATTTAAGATATATTTATTAAAGTCTAAATAGTTTGTTATGTCGCTAAATCCGGTCATATGAAAAGGGTTAGTGAATACCATAGGTGAATGGGGTATAATACAATCAAAGACTAAAACTAACAACGTTGTGTCATTTGATATTACATGATTTGAAAATGGTATGTTTGAAACGCAAAAAAAAATACGCATCTCAAACATGGCTAAAAACTTCATAAAAAATAAGAATTCACTCTTGTATGAAATATAATTATAATATACTCTGTAATGAAACTAATTATAGCACGAATCGCTTCACAATATACGCATCGAGTAACGAGAATACTAGGGGAGATGTAGGCAATGGGGGTCAGTTGGCAATGGTGATCACCTCAAAATAATAAAAACCGAACGCGACTAAGCGATGCTACTATACTTACACGCTAGCATTACGTCATTCCCTTGCACGACCAGTGACTGGCTCAGTTCGCGCGATGCGCTTCAGAGTAATAGGCGTGTGAAGCTTTTATGCCATTTTCATCTAATTTTTCGAGTTGATAAATCTGAAGGTAAGTCAGAAAGTAACAAATATTTATTTCTGTACTTGTAATACGTAATGAGCATAGCATTGCAGCTTGCAATTCAGCAGCCATATTGTTATTATAACTTAAAATTTCTCGTCAGGAATTTTTTTTCCGTCTCTTTGCCCATGTAGGTAATTGGAGTCGGGTAATCCGCATTGCCCACATTACTTTACCTCGATAAAGTAGTGTTATTGTTTGTTTGTAGATGCCGAAAGTTCGTTCTAGAAAGACTAATAAAGTCAACTGGACTATTTTGTCCTACTTCTTCTGAACCAGCGACTGCATATTTGTCTCAATTTTAAATACCACCAATAATCTAAAAATCTAACAAGTATTCAGAATTTCATTCAGATGCTTAGGAAAGTAACTGTTGTAAAGACAAGACAAGCAAGAAAAAAACTGCATGTAACATCTACACAAATGAAAGACTAGTTGAAAAAGAAAATAAAAGGAAGGAAAAAGCAATAAAAACACAAAGGAAAAGGAGTAGGAAAGAAAAGCAAGCCACAGAAGGTCAGTTTTGAGAAGGTTAAGTTGAAAATTCTGCAGGACTCCAATGATACTTCAGCGTCAGACGTGAAAACGGACGAGTTATACCAGGATGACGATGCAGAAGATGCATGTAACTTGTGTCTTTAAGATATGTGGTGAATCTGGACGAGACAATGAAACATGGTACCGATGCACTTCTTGTGGGCTTTGGGCTCATGCCGACTGTATTGGATGGGACCCTGTGCACAATTATGTGAGCGATATGTGTTGATCACCATTGACCACATGCTGATCACCATTACCAACCGATGTTGACAATGGTGATCGAACTTAAAAATTTTTAATTTTTTTAATTCACCAATATTAATTAACCAAAGTAATAAAAGTTGATCTCAATTGATAGTTAAGAAAGTGAAGTTTATAATAAGAACAGAACAATAAAGAGTTGATTAATAGATTTGCTATTTTTTTCATTCTCGCTTAAGTGATCCCCATTACCTACATCTCCCCTATTTAGTTTAATTATTTTAATTGTACTTTATCGACCTTCGTACTAATCAATCGACAAAATCAGTACATTTATGCGCATTAAATATAAAAAAATTACTGCATGCAAAGAATACTTTGTTACCTAAAGATTTCCCGAAAGGATTTCTCATATAATTACTGTATGCAAAATACGTATGGTCGAAATAAATAGTTTTTTTTCAGTCATAGAGAGATTTTAATAAGTATAGATTTACAATTTACGGAAAATTGAAGGCAGTCATATTAAAAAAAAAATAGAATAAACGAGAAGTAATTTAGAGTCGTATTCCATAAAAATTTAAACACTGTTTCTAAGCTTTGAATTGCATAACTATTCAATGACGTGAATAGTGAACATCTGGATACTAATTTAAAATCGCCGGTAAACCGCATAAAGTAAGTATTTTTCAACACAAATAACAAATGCCTTAGTTGTACTTTTACAATATACATTACACTTACTCATTTAACTAATGCTATAAAATGCCACGCTTTTGACATAATACATAATAATATTATCTCACTGTCACAGGATAATTTCATCCAGACTAAAATACTTACTTATCTACGTAACAACCACATAAAATGTATAACATTAATTATTATTATTATACACAACTCTGTCTAAAACTACCTGCTGGCTGTGATGTCGATTTCTATGAAGACGAAACATTAATTGTCAACATATAAATCGCACTCGCATACGATTCGCACAAGACGACTTGTCAAAAAGTCACAGTAACCAAATAACACCCTTGTGTGTTCGTCGGCGGTTTAAGCAGCAGTCAGCGGTAGGTCTACTGTTCCGACAATTGTGTCGAGATGGTTGGAAATACTGAGTCTGTTCTCATGATATATTTCTGAATAATGGCACGAAAAAGGGATACATTACGTATGATCCCGATACAGCTGTCGGAATAAATCGAAATATTTTGTCTATGACAAGATATTATTCTATTTACAGGTAATATGAGTCAACATTAACTTAGTTACTACTTATCTAATGGTTGTGCTAGAACCATTTATATATTAAAATTTATAATAGATTATGTTATAGTGATGCCTCCATAGAACCTTTGCATTGTATGCTCGGCAGTTTCTACTCATAGCATTGTATATTTGAGCCTCATTTACATGTCGCGTCAGTACCAAGTTTGTTGCGGTTCTATGCACTTGAATGTCATTTCAAGGTACAATTTGTAAGGACAGATCGAATGTGTAAATGAAGCCGCAAGGAGCAAGCCTACTCGAATGCTATAGTGCAGTATATCAATGTGCCGTAGTATCATTGAAACCGCTGGACTTTGTTATGTTCATAACCGATTCTAACCCGCTGTCAGTGTGGGTGAACTGTTCAATAATTCCCTGGAGTGACGTCCATGTGCCTACAATTAGACCTAGTACTCCGAATAAAACTACGATGATGTTCTTGATGAGCATACGAATTCGTTCTGAACGAGATACGTAGTACCAGTAGGTGCAGGTCTGGATAAAAGCGGGGAAGGCAAGTCCAAGCGCCGACAAACACAGAGCACCAAACAGTGATATGAAGAGATCCAACGCGGGGACCGCGGCAGCGAGACCGACTGAAAATAAAACACATCGTCAGTTGTAGTGTGGAGTGCGGGTTTGTGTGGCGATGGCGGATTAATGGTTACTGCCATCTGCGACGGTATTCAACGTGTCTGTCACAAATACTTTTTAAATATTAATAAATAATGTTGCCTCGGAGTTCGGACTACGATTGACTGATTCCCCCCAAGCCCTTTAACGAATCATGAGAGGCCATTGTCTCGAAGCTCAGTAAGACATTCATACTTTGGTTAAAATATAATAGCTGCCGATTCGCTCAACATATTACATAATATACTAATTATGAAAATTATTAGAATGATGATGATGATGTTAACTTACATGTAATTAAAACGATGAGAGTTCGAACGATGTATTCCCAAATGATTCTATGTTTACTGTTCAAAAGTCTGTTGCCGATGTAGTCGTTCCAGACGATGTCGATCGCCACATAGCAAGCCAGTCCATGGGTGATGAAGATTGCAAACGCCAACAGACCTTGGACAACACTGGCAAGACTAAAACAAAAAAATCGCCTTGATTATTATTGAATCATATTTGGTGTAACTAAATGTTTTCTTACAACTTGCGTAAAACATATTATAATAAGTAGTGTCTAATACTAAACCATGGTACAGTTTTTTTACCCGATTATTTAAACATTATATTAAAAATGAGTATATTGATTTTTGTGAAGTAGGATACTAAGGGGTATATACAAATATTTCGATATTTACATCTCAGTTTCGGTGGGCAAGTTGAGAGTGATAGTGCCCTTAGCTTCGTCGCCATACTGCAAGTAACCGAAGAGCCCCATGCCCACATAAAGGATGATGATAGTGATCATGGCCCGGTTCAGCACGCCGAATTTACCCACGAAGTCTTTGGGTGTCTTCATCTCGTTTTCGAGAGGTAGAATCTGAAAAACATACATTTGAATCAACGCTGAAGATATCAAAAGCCGACATTTAATTAAAAGTAAGTTATGTTGTTCAGTTTTTATCAAAATAATTTGTTGCAAAGTAGTACTTGTAGAGAATTTTGTATTTTATAGTTGTTTGTAGTCCCATTACCATTTAAAGAATTTAAAATACCCTAGAATGTTGCATTGTACCTACATGTAATGTTTTTTGTCAATTTATTCGTGTCATGTTCAAGAACTTTATCGCAACATTACAATTGTCATAATGGGTGTAGCCTTGCAAAAATAAACTCAACCAGCTTTCAATAGATAGCTATACCTATATACATACTTATCAATGCCAAATTAGAAGAACTGTACATAAATTAATTTATCCTTAAGTTATATTATACAGGTAGCATTGGGTTCTTAATACATCAATGAGATTTTTATTCAATGTTAAACTGTAATCTTGATTTATATAGGTTAACCTATGAAATTGCCATTCAGTAAACAGAGAGCTTAAGTAATTTTTTTGTAAATATTTTTTATTGCTATCAATCAAAATATGTACCCATGCTATTTATGCATCTCTGCCAGCGCAGTGGTAATTTTTCAATGCCCTTAAAAAGTCAGGTGTACGGGAGCGAACAAATTCTTCAAATGCATTTTGTACTGACTCTCGGGTATTCAATTTTTTCCTGCCAAAAAGTTATCTAAATTTTGGCAAAAGTGGAAGTCTGTCAGCACAAGACATGGTGAGTACGGTGGATGACCCAAAAATTGCAACCATAATTCTTGTAGCTTAGAGACCGTCTGTTGTAGAATTTCTGTCTAATATCCGAGAGACAGTTCCTAAAACATGCCTTTGAAGAGTTTGTGGGAGCCTACACATGACTTCTTCAAGAAAGGCATTGAAAAATTACCACTGCGCTGGCACAGATACATCGATAGCATGGGTGCATATTTTGATTGATAGAAATAAAAAGTATTTATAAAAAAAATACTAGCTTTCTGTGTCCTAATCGGCAATTTCATAGGTAAGGCCCTAATATATCCAGTCCGTATTCAAATATTTACATTTATAAAAAGATTACAAACTCACCATTCCAATAGCTTCCAAAGCGAACAAAACAGTTCCGAAGAAAAGTGGAAACTTAGATATAGCTCCAGCGGGAGACTTTCCCTCCAACGTAGGTGCATCCCTGAAGATATAGTAGAGAATAATGCCGAAGCTGACGATAGTAACAGCGTTGGCAACAGCGGAAAACGGCGCCAGGTACTTCAAATCTCGGACCCAGTTGATAAAAATCAGTGGCAGGAGAACGCACAGCATCACATGTTCTAAGCTAATATCTATGCCAAATTTTTTCGTTAATACGTATTTTATATTCTCCGATACGAATAACACGTAAACGCAGCATGTCCCAATTTGGTATATCAGTAAGAACACGTTCACAATGTGTCTGTAACAAATAAAGACATTTTATTTAATATTAAGTAGGTTATGTTGGTTGAAGTGAGTGCAGTCATACAAACATACTCTATTTTATAGCATAATTATATTCGTGTTATAGCGTGATTCAGCGTCGACCACAGAATATCCCCCAGAACATTATAATACTACGGAAAAGATATCCACTGCGAAACATAGAGCTCCCGCAAAGATTTCCAGACCAGCCTACTGGAAATTACATGCATTTAGCGACTTCCTGAGAGGTTTGTCTACATTGCAGATGGAGATTAACATTGTGCTAGCAGGTACGTGATTTCAATTCGATAACTATTCTGTCAGAGCATAACGTGAATACCTACATCATACACATTATTTGTGAGTACTCCTTAGTATATAACTACATCTAATATTCAATGATTAGGGCCCGAATACCGAAACGCTAGTTTTTTTTTGTTAATGGCCGTACTGCCAGTAGCCTGACGCGAGTCGGCTTTTCTGGCCACACCGGTCTTTAGGGTGAACGCAGAAGACGCTCGCAATCCTTTGAATTAAGTGACCATGCTGAGGGCAACCCACTAACGTGTTACGAACCTCGGCTCAGGACGGCCACTGAGAGGATGAGACATAAACGATTAGGGAAAGATTGGTTTTTAGGCCTAATCCTATTAGATTGTGTTGTCATCGGCACGCGGGCCGGAACTGCTAGAAGGGTCGGCGATGTCCTCGAAGGCGAGGACGGATCTCGGAACTGAGTTCTTGTGGAGTGTTGGAGTTTCAAGAACTCGTTACGGCCGATGGCCAGAGTGATTTCGTCCTCTGGATCGGTTAATACGGAACGCGGTCGTCTACATTGGCGCGGTCGAATGGAGAAACGCTCGTTAAATATTTGTGATGGCCTTACGGATTTAAGCATCCGTTATGCTTGAAATTGGTATACTGAAACGTTACCTATGTCGGAAGCTTAAATTTAAGGCGACTTAGTTTAAGGGCCGCTTACTGATACAAACGGTATTCACTAAAATTAATTGATTTATAAGAGTATTTTTTTACAAATCAATGCAAAAACTACTTAATGTTTGACAGCTATGTAAGGCCTCCTCATATGGCTGTTAATCAATACATAGTATAAAACAAGTCGCTTCCCCGTCTGTCTGTCTGTCTCTATGTATGATTAGATATTTAAAACTACGAAACAGATTTTGATGCATTTTTTTTATAGATAGAGAGTGATTCAAGACGAAAGTTTTTATCTATACTAATATTATAAAGCTGAAGAGTTTGTTTGTTTGAACGCGCTAATCTCAGGAACTACTGAACCGATTGTGAAAATTCTTTCACTAATAGGAAGCTACATAACTCCTGAGTGCTATAGGCTACTTTTTATTCCGGGAAAATATTTTTGTCCCGGAAAACTTTTTCACGCGGGCGGAGCCGCGAGCACTACTAGTGTATAGTACATGCATAATATAATAGAGAAACACTGATAATTTTAGAGGTTTCTAATATGATGTAAATAAACTCATTTTTTTACGCTTACACTGCAAACGCTGACTATAAACCCTACGAGATAGATCAAAATAATGTACTACAATATTGTACACCTTAAAAAGGTCTATTTTAATTAGGCATCGACTCCAAATATACGTATATATTAAGCAGATATAAATTAAAATATTTTTTTGGTTTGTAGTGGTTTTTAATGGGTTTATATTTGTTAAAAAGTGTTTAAACTGCGTATTATGTTAAATGATTTATTTATTTTTAATGATCCAATAAAAAATATACTGCGTGAAATGATACACAAATATAGATTTATTAGAGTGTAAAAACTATTTATAATCTTTAGCCAAATAACTGCTCCAACAGTTTTTTCCGCTAAAACCTTGAAATTACTTTGTGAGGATGCTATTTTAAATGAGAAGCCTAATTAACATTAATTTAATTAACATTAAGGAGGCCTCAGATAATTAATAACTTGTTGGTTGAGTACCGTTTGAATATTCGGGCGTATAGGTATCAGTTCTTGATAATGAATTCGGGGTAACAAAGGGCTTAACATACGGGGCTACTAGCATAAGCGAGCCTAATAAGTAATATATATTATTAATTATTACAATGTTTGACTACACATGCCCAGTACAATAAATACTCAAGAAAACGTTATCTCAATGATGTTATTAATGATCCTTTTCATTACGAAGTTAAAGACTGTAAAGTGCACACTTCACAAGATTTTTTCCTTTGTCTTCAAAGTCAAGTACTTACAAGTTTCTGAGTTTTCCCGCTTAATATCAATTCTTTATCAAGGCTTCTTTTACTTTGCCTTAGTTTATGGATATTTATTGTTTTATTTATTGATTTCTTTAATTAAGACGCAAAACAGAGTACAATCATGTCAATTTTATACAACATAAAGGCTTATACTAAAACTAGATTGCATTCCAAAATATGCACCCTTATATGAGCAAATGACAGAAGGTGCGGACTAAGATAAATTAAAACTATTGTGTTGTATACAATTAACAATTAAAATAAAACAAAGAGCAGCAGTATATGGGTAAAATTAACAGCAAGTATTACCAGTAAATATGCGGGCAGCGCAACATTATTTTATATATATGTATCCTTTTATTGTTAAGTCAACAAGGTTTGGCAATGTAATGCGACACACATGCATTGCCGGCACATGACAAAAAGTCTTCTGAAGTTATGTATAAGTTAATTATTTTGTCATTATTCTAAGCGTGATATAGAAATTTAAGAGGCTAGTTTGTCGCGTCAATTGCACCAGGGAAAGAGAAATATTTTGAAAACTTAAAATTGTTTTATAGTATCACTAAATGGCTACATAGTTACTGCTTTGTCAAATGGACAAGGAAAATAAATTAAACTCACGCTGCATAAGGAGCGCAAGCTTTGCACCAGGCGGGACCTTCTGACAGCGCAGCCTCCGCCACCGCCGTGTAGGTGAGTGAAGGCACTTTCCGCCGCTTGCAGAGGACGTAGCTCGCGTCCAGCAACACGTGGATACAATAGGTGCATAGCACGCCGATCACTACTGTGCCTATCGCGCCAACCATGTACCCGGCGTTCGAAAACGCGTGCGGCATAGCCAGGATGCCAGTACCCAAGCTGCCTTTCAGCAGGTGGAGTAGAGTCTCCGTGTTCCTGTAAATAATTAATAAATAGTAAATTATAGCAATGGACATTAAAACAGCGAATATATTTTAAGGTAACTTTGGAAAACAACAAAATCCGAAACGGAAAAGTACGCATGTATCTGGAGATATCCAATGCATTATGCATTGAACAACCAAGACCTACATTGCTAATCGTAAAAAACAATGCACCGGCGATCATTGAGTATTCTTGAAAACAAGTACGTAGTTACTGATTTAGATAATACTGGTAAAATAATTTATACGAAAGGAAAATTAACAATTGAAAAACTGCGCATTTTATTGTTCGTAATGAATATTGTAATATGCTGGGATTATAGTGATTTACCTACCTGTTTATCGTAATTTATTTATTTACCGTGAGCAATACGCAACAGATATGTTGTAGTTAATTAAATTTAAGTAATTCCGATACTTATGTATGAAAATGCTTCTGGCAACTAATAATCAGTTAAAAGTCTTAATATGGTTTTGGTTCATGTAATTACATTGTATGTCGTGCGTTTGAGTTTGGATAGTTCAAAATAAATAAATTAAAAATAAATAAACGTCTCACATAACTAAGAACAGTTTTTCTGTAGTATACTACACATACATCACAATATAATACACGACTGTTTTATGTGATGGCCAATGAGTGCACACTGCAAATCCAGTAGAGTTATTTTTAGCGTTTGGTTACATTCAGTAATCCGTAAACTTCAAACATACATGAATAGCTTATTTCCTATAAATTTTGATTTTAGGGACCTACTCTATATTATGAATCATCAGGCTGTTGTTTGTAGTTTTAAAATGTTTAGAGACATTTGATCAGCGGTGACACTACTTGGCTGATATTATCCGTGCAAAAGACACGATGAGTTCATACTATCGGTGGAAAAATCAATGCGATGTACTTAAATAAATATACAAACCGCGCTTCAATACCGTAAGTACTCACTTGAACGCCATTAATAGTAAATAATATTTACATTATCTGATCTGCAGATACCATGTTTATAATGATGTATGTTACGTTATTGGAAATATGTTGTATCGATATAAATAGTAAATTGTTATATTTCCAGATAATTGTAATCTTTATTATTTTATAGATATTAAAATTAGTAGTATGTACATATTTATTTTGTTGTAAATCTTATGATAGTTTTTTTGACTAGATAACTAAGTTATTTCGTAAATATATTTCTTTATTATACATGTTCAAAATTTTTTTATTGGAAAAAAAATTTAGCGTTGTGTTACTGATTTTATTCCAGTCATATTTATCCACGCTGCAAACCGCAAGTCTCCGGGCGCTGAATATATAAACAAATATGATCTAATAAGTTACTTGGTTACCTATCAAGGCTACGGTGATTTTCCATAAAGCATTACAAAGCAGATTTTGGAGTTGAGTTGGATTATTTGATTGGCATTGGTAAAATTCAGTAATTCCCTGAAGATAACTAGCAACTTCAAGATATTTATGTTAAAATACAAGATAAAAGGAAAATGAGTTCGCGCTTAAATTATTTTTAACCGACGAAAAAAACGAAGGAGGTTCTGAAGTCAACGTGTATATTTTTTTGTGTATGACTTTTTAACGCACGCATAACTTTTTACAGAGTAGCCCGATTAAAGAGTGGGAAAAGAGGGTGATTTATTGTTTACTCATTGCTGAGTTGTGTATTAATAAGCATGTAGTTTATAGCCCAAAAAAATATAAAATAAAAACTTTTTGACAGAGAATTTAAACCGCCGAAAAACTGAAAAGGAAAAATAATAAACACATTGTTTTATTTAACCTTAATAACTAATATATAATACATGTACGTATATGTACGTATAATTAGGCATCGACGTCAAATATACGTACATATACGTTATTAAGATTAAACAAAAAATGTTTGTAATTTTTAGCTTTTGAGTTTTTCGGCAGTTAAAAAGTTAAAAAGTTTGTTAAAAAGTTTTTTAGTTTTCATTTTCGGACGGGAAAATGCGACTTGCAGGGGAATTATGAGGCTATAAAAATTAATAGATTATTGGGCCCTATTCCGTCTATGGAGGTAAAGGAGTCTTTGCTTTTACAGACGTTCAAATCCAAGGGCAGTTTCGATAGCCATATATGTAAATGGGGATTTTTTTACTCTTTTACTTTTACGGAAGACAGATTCGCCCCCGTAGATGGAGTAGTGCCCTCAACTTAGTTGTTTTTACAGCTGCATGTGGGTTGCTAGGACCACGTGTGACACCAACGTGCCGAGCACTCAACACGTAATGCATATATTTAAAATGCACGTTCGATCGTCTGCTTACACTGTTTTGAATATTATTGTAAGCGATAAAAACGCAATTAAGATATGGCTGCATCCAACGCAGCGTCGCGTCGCTCATTAGTCTGTCAGAGTTCGTCAATACAGTTTACGAGTTAGCGAGTCTCAAATCTCAATATGCATTATTTTTATTTTACTTTTCATTTTTACACCTAAGTAATTACGTAGATGAACGGCATCATACACGAGAGTTGATCACTTCCTCCAGTCCTCAGATGACAAACGTTCTTTTGTATGTCTTGCAACTATTATTAGTTATGAGGACATGACAGTGAGTGTCTGGCGTAGGTAAATCAGTTTAGGGACGAACTATAGAATATCAATGAGAATGAAAACTTTATTTTTTACGACCTTATAATGTTTAGAACGATAAAGGAAAAGTCCTTGCGCTTCCATTTCTCAGGGCGTCCGCAATCCGCAATCGCTTCCTGGCGTAGCGGAACCGATCCGCACGCATGCTCTGGAGGTCGCTGATGATTTACTGACGATTCATATCGTGATTCAAATCGAATTGAGGCCATAACGCGAAAATTCCATAGGCCTCGTGAAGCCCCTCTATGCGCTGTGAGCTACAGACTGTAAATCACGATTCGTATTTATCTGCATTGCGTCTAGCTTGTTGCAGTATTAATTGTTATGAAAGGCTCACTTAAGAGCCTATGTCAGGAAGTTTAAGGACTTTTAAATTCAATTTTCTCGTAAACTACTAAGATCAGAAGTTCGATTTTTGGATATGTGTAAATTGAACATATAACTCAATGATACGTCAAAGCTAAAACACAATTGCTACAAATTTTCTCGATCGAAAAAAAATTCAAAGTTACCTCTGATATTTTCTTTAAACACGCTTTATCTCTAAATGGTGGAATATGTACATTCGTAACTTTATTTAAATACAATACATCAATTTTTTCAAAGTTTTATCAATACACAATTAAAATGAATTAAATAGTATAATCACAATTAAAAGAAAATTGTTTTGGCGCTTACGCCATTTCATTTCGGCATACGCGTGCGCCACCCGTCACTTTCTCTCATCCGCGACGTCCAAATACGCCATCGCTGTTATGGGAGTGGCCCGTGCCGGCTTCAGTCGTCCGGAATCTTTACTGACGACGGACGTGCGCTCGAAATTTTCGGACGCCTTCAAAGTTCGAATTGGCCGTCTAGTGTAGGGATTGGTCCGCGCTACCGCGCGGCAAATTTGAAGGTGCCCTGGAAATTCTGTTTTATAGTGTATCCAGCTCACGTCCGTGTATCAATATAAAATTATAGGCTCTATTAGGTCTATAAGATAGGCAGCAAGCGTAATTATTACATCCTTTCACCTTTGTAAATTGTTTCTAGTCGGAGACCTGCTTTACTTATATTTCGTGATCGGTACGACTACCGCGCTGAAGTGCCGGATTCGAATCCCTGATTGAAAAACAATAGTCACTGCTTTTTTTTTGTTATTTATACTGCCTCAGTGGTGTAGTTGTATTACGTTATGACTGCAATGCTGAGGTCTCGGGTTCGATCCCGGGTCGGGCAGAGTGATATTGGATTTTTTTCTTTTCAGCCCGAATTCTGGATTTTGAGCCCGAAATGGCGATAGGCTCGCCCCCTATCACATCATAGGACGGAATACGCACGACTGAAAGTGAGTGCACTAGTTGCGCCTCTGCCTACCTTTTCGGGGATAAAAGATGTGAGAGTCTATGTATGTATTATTTATATTGCGTAATCCATAGCTAGGGACGCCCTGGAATGCCGGCCCAATTTTGCGTAAATGACGCTTGCGTGCCGCTCATACATTTGAAAAATTTGTATTTTGCATGTAGAGGCTGTTCAAATTTTTACACCATAAAATTATTTTAGTATGAATTTTTGTAGTACTCATTTATTTATACATTATCAAATTAAATCAAATCAAAAAAATGTTAAGAGCCAATGTTAGAATTGGTATACATGGCCGCCATTTTGAATTTCTTTGTTTTAAGGCCAATCGACCTCAAAATCGATATCTGGGCAGGCCTTTAGGTATAAAAGACGGATCCAATGTTAGACTTGAAAAAAGTGGCCGCCATTTTGAATTTCTTCGTTTTAAGGCCAATCGACCTCAAAATCGATATCTAGGCAGGCCTGTAGGTATAAAAGACGGATCCAATGTTAGACTTGAAAAAAGTGGCCGCCATTTTGAATTTCTTCGTTTTAAGGCTAATCAACCTCAAAATCGATATCTGTGCAGGCCTTTAGGTACAGAAGACGGATCCAATGTTAGAATTGAAAAAAGTGGCCGCCATTTTGAATATCTTTGTTTTAAGGCCAATCGAACTCAAAATCGATATCTGGGCAAGCCTGTAGGTACCAAAGACTGATCCAATGTTAGAATTAAAAAAGTGACCGCCATTTTGAATTTCTTAGTTTTAAGGCCATCCGACCTCAAAATCCATATCTGGGCAGGCCTTTAGGTATAAAAGACGGATCCAATGTTAGACTTGAAAAAAGTGGCCGCCATTTTGAATTTCCTTGTTTTAAGGCTTATCGACCTCAAAATCCATATCTGGGCAGGCCTTTAGGTATAAAAGACGGATCCAATGTTAGACTTGAAAAAAGTGGCCGCCATTTTGAATTTCCTTGTTTTAAGGCTAATCGACCTCAAAATCGATATCTGTGCAGGCCCCTAGGTACAAAAGACGGATCCAATGTTAGAATTAAAAAAAGTGACCGCCATTTTGAATATCTTTGTTTTAAGGCCATTCGACCTCAAAATCTATATCTGGGCAAGCCTGTAGGTACAAAAGACGGATCCAATGTTAGAATTGAAAAAAGTGGCCGCCATTTTGAATTTCTTTGTTTTAAGGCCAATCGACCTCAAAATCGATATCTAGGCAGGCCTGTAGGTACAAAAGACGGATCCAATGTCAGATCTGAAAAAAGTGGCCGCCATTTTGAATTTCTTAATTTTAAGGTCAATTGACCTCAAAATCGGTATCTGAGCACCACTTTAGTTAGTAAAGGCAGATCCACTGTCAGAACTGAAAAAAGTGGCCGCCATTTTGAATTTCTTGGTTTTAAGGCTAATCGACCGCAAAATCAATATCTGGGTGTAACATTATTTACAAAAGAGTGATCCAATGTCAGAATTGAAAAAAGTAGCCGCTATTTTGAAGTGTTTTGTATTAAGGCCAATCGAACTCAAAATCGATATCTGGACATTTTTTTTGTGCACAAAAGGCAGATGTAATGTTAGAATTTAAAAAAAAAAGCCGCCATTTAGATTTATTTCTCTTTAAAGGCTATAAAATCAAAATCTGCTGGACATGACCGCTGAAATATCCCACCAAAAACATAAATGTAAAAAAGGATAGCCAAGTTCAATACTAAAATTATGTTTAGCTGTGGACTTCGCCGCAAAAAGAATGGAGATCTAAATGTGTGCCAAGTTTTATGCAAAATCTAAATATGTATTTATAGGAACAAAATAACATTATGAACAAGTATTAAATTCTATTTGTTTGCTTTATTGAATACCTATAATAGTTGCTGGTATTTACAAATGTGAGATCTTTTACATTTATGTTTTTGGTGGGATATCATTACTTTTTTGTAAAGAAAACTAGGTAGGTATTGAGTTGTGTGGTGCCGCGCGCCGCCGACGACCCACCGTTGGCCGGCTGTTTAGCGCGTATTACAAGTTTTTTGTATGGGGACACCACAAATGTTTTGGCTTAACTTTATTTTTATATTTCTGTTATAAAGCAAATATAATAAAACATATATTGGGATAGTTTCAAATATTTGCTTGTAACGGTTCCAACGCTACCATTAAAAAATATGTTTTTTGTATGGGGACCCTCTATTTTTTAACTTTTTTTATTTTTAGATTTTTTCTTACGCTTACACATAATTACCGAGCTGGATTCCAAATTTCATCCTTCTAGGTCAACTGGAAGTAGGTCAGGTTTAGATACTATAAGTCCTAAGATTTTGACCTTCATATCTTTATAACCGTTTGAGCTAACTTCATGAAATTTGGGCTTCTAGATGTCCTTATAAATACAATTAAACTCGCGCAGTTTTATGTGTTTACTTTAAATAGGTTTTGAGTTATAGAAAGGTGAAAAGTGGCACCAAGTGGTTCGTGTAATATTACACACGGCGCTGGCTAGCCAGTTCCTTTGCTTGGATGTAGCTTGACACACTGCCGCGTGTCTAGATTAGATTGTATTACAAAGGGGAAAGAAAATAAATTATTTTATGAATTATAACTAACTTCCTGTATCGATATCATCAGGCTGTCCTCTACAATGTTACTAGTTATGTACTAAGAAAGCACAAAACTATTCAGTATGGACAAGACAATCAAACTAAAAGAAGGAAAGATATGGTTGCTAAAATACCAAAATCAAATACAACCCTTGCAGATATACAATTTGCTAAACGTTCAGCCCAACTGTTCAACAAAATTCATAAGGAGTTGGATATCTACGGTATAGTTTACTATAATTGTAAAAAATCTATAAAAAATTGGATAATCTCACTTATTTATGAGGAAACAGAAGCTTTATTGCGATGATTAACATAATACACACACACACACACATCCACGCACACACACACACACGCACACACACACACACACACGCGCACACACACACACGCGCGCAAACACACACATGCACTATACATACCATCTACGGCATAATTTTAATATGTTTTGATTTTAAGATTTTATTAATTTTATTCTTATATACAAAACTAAAAGTAGTAATATCTAGTTTAATAGTCTAGTTTAATAGTGTCTCCTAATACAGGCACTTATGCTTAAAAGGAGGCTCCAGCGACCACATATTGTAAACGCCAAAACTTTGTTATGATAAATAAACTTATTATTATTAATATTATTATTAACGCGAATTTTTCTTCCATTATTTATTTTATCATCGTTTATGTCACATACCAACTTAGAACGTTGGTTACATACTCAAATACCAAGCATGTATAACAAGAATAATATTGACATATTATTAATAATTCTTTGGGGAAGACCTATGTTCAATAGTAGCCTTTTAAAGGCTGAAAAAGAATAAGAATTAATAACTATAGGTATTTTAGAAATTAAACTAAAAAGACATTTTCACTTTTTGGGATATTTAATATTGGTCGATATTATTTTATTTTACTGGCAACTTTGTTCAGCGCTCCCGACGTAATGTCAAATTGAAATACATTAATGGCTCACTAACACTCTAGCTTTGCACCTCGCCTAGTGGCTCGTATTGTGTTCGGCTCACCACTCGCGCGAGAGTGTAAATGAGCCATTATATATTTATATCAGTCCTCGTCGATTCCATGTGATATGTTCAATTCTGGTTATTGTCTAAGCTAGCAGATTTTTCTTTCTCATTTGGAAATAGTTCTAATATAAGTATAAAATAATGCATAAATTATCTCTGTAACACTAAGCCCAAAGTTCTATGAAGTTTTGCCCGTCTCCTTTTAAAATATGGCCATCATTATTTTTCATTCAGTTCAATAAGGATATCGGAGCTTTGTTATATTGCACAACAAAAAAAAAATGCCTTGGAATTGAAGAAGTAGCTGTGGCAGCAAACAGCAGTCAATTCTTCTGTAGAAAATATCAAAAATATTTTAAAAATTGTAAGTAATTAATATTTCAAATTTTCTATAAGCATAAGTACCCGCGTAGTAAGAATGACCTTGCTATATTTTTCTTACCCCACATTACATACAGTTCAAATTAAAAATTATAAAAATGATCTAGATAGGTAGCGGCAGCCTTCAACATTTCTAACATTTATATCCTTTTTTTTTTTTTTTTTTTGTTGACGCGGAGAAAGTGACTTATTACTACCGCCCAGTGTTCAAGGGGAACGACTGAGCGGTTATGTTGGGTTCACCGTGCCTTACGACCCGACGTTGAGCCGCCCGGAAAGATGGAAAACGTCGGGCGACCGCCGGGCCGAGTCCCTAACCTATGTACACCGCACGGCATACCAACTAAAACTCCGCGGTGGCCATCTTCGGCGCATTAGGGACGGCTGCGGGCTTCCTCCGACTCACGTCTAAGTTGTCGTCCGCAACCGCCCCTGCGCGTACCGCTGTTGCGGTCCCTCTCCTGTTGTTGCGGGGGCTCAGAAGCCCCCGTACACCGAAGGACGCCCTTGGCGTCCGAGGCAGCGTGAGACACGCTGCTGTCCATCACGGGGGTCACAGAAGTTGGCTAGACTAATAGGTAGACGGCCACTCCCGCCCACCCGTGACCCCCGGAGGCCCCTATTAGTCGCCTTTTACGACAGGCAGGGGATACCGTGGTGGAATTCTCCAAACGCCCCCAATCCACAGGGCGGGAGACGTCGGTCAGTCGTCCACCCGACGCCTCCTACGTCTCGTATGGCGGCGGGAGGGATCACCACTGCGCTGGCGATCCCTCTCGGCACTCTCCTTCCGCGAGAGGACCGCCTCGCAGAAGTGGGCCACCGCCTGCCAGGCCTCCCGACCGCCGACCATGGAAGAGACCACGGCCGGCAGCGAGAGGTCTCCTCCGACGACTGCTCTGAGAGCGCTGCGTTCTTCATCCCAGGCTGGGCAAAACTCCAACGTGTGTTGGGCCGTGTCCGTTGGGCAGTTGTCACAATAGTGACACACGGCCGACTCCTCTATCCCCACCACCCGAAACAGGAACTCACCGAAGCAGCCATGCCCGGTGAGCACCTGCGTCAGGCGGTATGTTGCCGCTCCGTGGCGCCTGTCCAGCCATTCGGCAAAGACAGGACGCACTGCCTCTACGACCCTGTGCCCCCACGACGGGGCCTCCAGCCTGAGACGCCACTCCTCCACGGCGGCTCGCCGTAAAGAGGCCCTCTTGGCCTCCACCTCCTTCAGGGCCGGACGCTCCCCGCGACTGAACGCCTCCTCCCGCCAATGGAATGCATCGGCAAGGGATTTGGCGTCCAGGTCCCAGGGCAGAAATCCGGCCAATAAGCAAGCCGCCTCGAAAGAGACCGTGCGGTACGCCCTGACCGCCCGCTGCGCTAAAGCTCTCTGCGGGGCGCGCAGGAGAGCGACGCAGGGGCGGCTCAGGGAGTCAGCCCAAACGGGGCTGCCATAAAGGGCCATGGACCGCACGACTCCGTGATACAGCCTCCGGCAAGGGAAGCCAGGACCTTCCAGGTTGGGCAGCAGGCCGGAAAGAGCGCCCGCTGCCCGGGACAATTTCGTCCTCAACTCCTTAAAGTGGGTGCGGAATCGCCATCGGCTATCTAGGACTAAACCTAGATACTTCATGCTAGAGCCGATGGGGATCCGCACCCCCCCAACGACGATGCCGGCACCGGCCGGTGGCCCTCTCCGAGGGAATAAACATTTATATCCTATATAGTGATTATTGAACCATAATAATGTAATCAATCTTCATATCAAACTATGTAATTTTATTGTGCATAAATTTCGAACATCCTTTACATACAAAATTCGATTTTTCAATTGTATGGTGGCACTTGAGTGAAGCATCATTTACGTAAAATAGACCTGACATTCCAGGGAAGAAGCTTTATCGTGAATGACTTGCCGAAACTACCGTGATGTCGCAACTCGTAGTTGTATTACGCGCCCGGTACGGCTTCCACGCTGAGGTCTCGGGTTCGAATCCCGGGTCGGGCAAATACTATTTTTTTCTGTCCAGTATCAACTCGGACTGTTGAATTGGGCCCGGTATGTGGCAATAAGCTCGTCCCCTATTTCATAAGACCTAAAATAGCTAACTAAATGTGAGGAGAAAAGGTGTGATGCTATGTTTGACTACCTCCAAGGCGTAGTTGCACACACGATACGCCTATTGCGCTGAGGTCCCGAGTCGGGCCGAAAAATAGTTACTGCATTTATTGTCTTATTATTTATTTTGTGTCCACCAAAGTTAGGAAGGTCCACAAGAAATCAAAGCAAAGCAAAATATAATGTAAAACATATTATAGAAGTTTCATACTGCTTTGATTTTTATATACAGACCTACGTAGGGGTAAGTCTCGGACCTACCACCACACCAAATTTTATCTTGTCAACAAAAGTCAACTATAAGTGAATAATACTTTCGATGAGTTTAGATAACTTACAATGTCATTTTACATAATGTTCAAGTAATTAGGTAGTTAATAGTGACATAATAATGGTTCTATAAACGAATTAAAATAAAGTATATGTTTTATAAGCTATAAATTTATTAGAAATTATAATAACTATAATATTTACAACGCAGACATGCATTTGCAATGACGATCTTTTCGCGGGCTTGAGTGCAACGACCTGTCGCAACGACGCGATGCGACGAGGGCCGAGGCGCGCGATCTATCGCAACGGGGCCGTGCGGCGCTTCGCATTTGAAATACGCTAAGTCACGCCCATCACGATTCCATATGTTTTTCACATAGGCTCTTAACTCATATTGCCGTTTGTTTTTTATGACATGAAGCACAATCCAAATCTGCAATCATCATTTAAATACTACTAACGCGGTATTATTTGCCTACCTACATACTAATTTTAAAGGCACATCTCTTTGTATTTCGACGACTAAGCTAACCGCATTACAACCACTCTGATACTACTTACGAAGAAGATACAATTTACAACACATGATACGCGACCTGTGGGCCTAGAATGTGGCAAACAAACACAAAACGACTCCATTTCATTTTATTGGGATTGGTTGAGAGACTAAAGATGTGATTCCGTAGAACGCGACAGACGGAAAAGCATGTGCCGCGACGGCAGACGGCACTACCTATGCAGATTAAATTGTATGAAACCGATTCCGCACATGACGGCAAGTAAATTGTAAATTGTATGAAACCGATTCCGCACACGACGGCAAGTGACGTACTGCCGGGCGTCATTTGCTGTCGTGTGTGGAATCACTCTCATACAATTTAATACTGCATAGTAGTGCCATCTGCCGCGTTCTGCGGAATCACAGCATAACACATGACTGACATTTCGGTCTCTCGATCAATCAGAAATCACAAACATCAAAATTAAACGACGTCGTTTTGCGAGTTAAGTACGTCTTTTTGATATATTCTAATCCCACAGTGGTTGTTGGTACAATTGTATAAAATAATTATAGTGGCTCAACATTTTTTGCTGCAATAATCTAAAAGATACGCTTAGCGCCTGTTTGAATATGACTCATAATGTACTAAGATCAAACAATTACTCATATAAAGAACACTTTTTGCATTTTAAACAATTGGTGAGTATAGCGGAAGCTAACGTTTTAGTAATTAGAATTGGCATAGATTTGTGTTACGCAGTAGATTATAATAAAATAATTATTACATATTAACACGGTATGCCCAATCAAATGTCGATATTATATTTGGACCCACGTATGTTTATTATTTAATTTTATTCCTGTAGGTATAGAATGACCCGCCCTGTGTATTGGGGGCGTTTGGAGAATTCCACCACGGTATCCCCTGCCTGTCGTAAAAGGCGACTAATAGGGGCCACCGGGGGTCGCGGGCGGGCGGCAGGGGGCTGTCCGTCTTTAGTTTTGTGCGTGTTTGTTAGCACAGTGCTGCGACCCCCGTGATGGACGGCAGTGTGGCAGGTAGGCCTTACGCTGCCGTTGACGCCGAGGGCGTCCTTCGGTGCGCGGGGGCTTCTGAGCCCCCCCATACAGGAGACGGGCTGCATTAGGCAGCACCGCGCACGGGCGGCTGCGGACGACAACTTAGACACTATTAGTCCGGGGAAACCCGCAGCCGTCCCTAATGCGCCGAAGAAGGCCACCGCGGAGTTTTAGTTGGTATGCCGTGCGGTGTACATAGGTTAGGGACTCGGCCCGGCGGCTCAACGCTGGGTCGTAAGGCACGGTGAACCCAACATCACCGCTCAGTCGCCCCCCTTGAAGGCTGGGCGGTAGTAATAAGTCACTTTCTCCGCGAAAACAAAAAAAAAGGCATAGAATGATCACGATTGGTGAATTATTAAACCAATCAAAGCCGAACAAACTACTCTCGGCAACTTTGTGTTCTACTTACTTTTGTACGTCATGTTTTTAAGAAAACCATCGAAATATACGTACTAAAAAACGCCATATTTGCTTATTTCTGATATTCATAACATGAAATTTGATAATTTTGTCATATTTTCTGGTTGTGTAAGACTTTAAAGCAAATAATCAGTTGATTAATTTTAGATGGATTTATCGTGACTGGTTACTGATTGAAAAAGCTATGGTGCCTGGGGCGTTAAAAACCTTAACTACATTGCAAAATAAATATTTTAATTCAATAAACTTATGTATATGTTTAGTTTCAAAAAAAATTTGCTGTTCAAAGTCCTACACGTAGGATTGATAAAACAGCTTAGTGGATTTCTATGAAGTTTGTCACGCAGTTAATATGTAGCCTACTTTATAACCCAGTGAAGTGCACTACGGGACTTGTATTTCGGCGAAAAAATGTACGAGGGCGGAACCGCGAATACTCGTTAGTGCTACGTACATACTCATTCTATCACTTTGATCAGTAGTTAGCAGTGCCGGATTAACCACGTAGCAAGAGTAGCAATTGCTACGGGCCCCGCGCGAAAGGGGGCCCCGCATATTTAAACCCACTCATCTGTGCCTGAGCGTAATTTTTTGAGTGAAACTTATTAAGATGTAAAACGTGAAACGTTACAACTTTTCGTACTAAGACAATCCACGTCAGACACTCGGTACCCGACTATTTCCTTGGCGTAAATAATTCAAATAATTTCATATGGTAAACACACAAGTTCTACAAAAAGTTGCTTGTATAAACGTGTAGAATGTCAGTCGGCCTGATAATCAGCTCTACAAAAAGTCTGCCGTATATGCAAGCACTCTTACCCAACACTTAGTGTGGATGTGTAGCAGAATTGAAATAGCTCGATATAAATTTTTAAAATTTTCTATTTATTTATAAGATTAACAGTCTACATTATTTTTAATATAATTTAGTAACCACATACCAAAAATTTATTTTCTAGAATATAAGTATACTAGCGGCCCGCCCTGGCTTCGCACAGGCAGCAAAGCATAATAATTGTACATTTAATTTTCTGTCGTACAAAATACTTATGAATTATACACATAACCCTTCCTCTTGAATCACTGCGTCCATTGGTGAAAAACATATGAAAATCCGTTCGATAGTTTTTGAGTTTATCGCGTTCAGACAAGCAGATGCGATAGGGGGACTTTGTTTTATAATATGTAATGATGTAAGGACATATCCTTAAAAATAACAAGATAAAAGTAGCCTGTCCTTCCTTGGATCTCAAACTATCTCTATATTTATTCTCTCACGGTTCCACTCGCAAGAAAATATTTTCCGGGATAAAAGTACCGGTTTATATTTCTCTAGGATAAACAATATTCTAGGTGCTTTTCAAGGTCTTCAATTATCTTCCTACGAAATTTCATCGAAATCGGCTGAGAATGACGGCTACAACCGCGAGGAAAAAAAATCTGGGATAAAAGTCCCGGTTTTATTTTTCAAGGATAAGCAGTAGCCTATGTCTTTCCCTCGGTCTCAAACTATCTCCAAACTTGTTTTTTTGCGGTTCCACCGGCAAGAAAATATTTTCCGGGATAAAATCCCAGTTTATTTTTTCTCGGAATCAGAAGTAGCCTTGGTCCTCTCCAGGGTTTTGAACTATCTCCCTACCAAATTTCGTAGAAATCGGTTGAGTGGTTTGGCCGTTCCACTCGTGAAAAAAAAACGGGATAAAATATCCGGTTTATATTTTTCCAGGATGGGCAGTACCCTGTGTCCTACCCTGGGTCTCAAACTATCTCTAAACTTATTTCTTTGCGGTTCCATCCGCAAGAAAACAGCTGCCTGGATTAAAGTCCTGGTTTATCTTTTCACGGGATAAGAAATATCCTAGATCTTTTCCAGGGTCTTAAATTATGACCCTTCCAAATTTCATCGAAATCGGATCAGTGGTTAGGGGGTGACGGCTCGACGAAAAAATCCGGGTTAAAATTCCCGGTTTATGTTTTTCCGGGATAAAAGTAGTTATGTCTTTCCCTCGGTCTCAAACTATTTCCATACTTATTTGTTTGCGGTACCACCCGCAAGAATATTTTCTGTGATGAAATCCCGGTTTATTTTTCCCGGGATCAGAATTAGCCTTGGTTCTCCCCAAGGTTTTAAACTATCTCTCTACCAAATTTCGTAGAAATCGGTTGAGTGGTTTTGCCGCCCCACTCGCGAGAATAAAACGGGGATAAAAGTTCCGGTTTATATTTTTCCGGGATAAGCAGTAGCTTGTGTCCTTCCCTGGGTCTCAAACTATCTCCACACTTATTTGTTTGCGATTCCACCCGCAAGAAAATATCTTCCGGGAATAAAATCCCGGTTTATTTTTTCCCGGGATAAGAAGTAGCCTAGGTCTATCCTAGGGTCTTAAACTATGTCCCTTACAAGTTTCATCGAAATCGGTTTGGCCGTAACAACTCGCGAGAATAAAAAATCCAGGATAAAAGTCCCGGTTTGAATTTTCCCGGAATATAAAGTAGCCCATGTTACTCAAGGATACAGGAGCATTCTAATGGTGAAAGAATTTTTGAAATCGGTCTCGTACTTTTTGAGTTTATCCTTGTCAAACATACAAAAATACAAACCTTTCCTCTTTATAATATTAGTATAGATTGAGTTACAGAAGTTATGACTAAAAAAATATTTTATTCAAGAGAGATTCTCATGATCACTAACTGCAGTGGCGAACGATCATTTTCGACATTAAAGCGCATTTAAAATGAGTTAAGGAACACTATGAGTCAAAAACGTCTGAATTATCTCGCTTTGATAAATATAGAATACGATTTGCTCAGAGAAATTGATACGAATAGTATTATTTCTAAATTTGCCCACATGAAATCTAGAAAAGTTACTTTGTAAAAGTTTAAAAAATAATAAGGAAATTTTTACTCTACCACCAGTTCGGAAAGCAGTTTCCACCAGAGAAGAACGGGCAAGAAACTCTAGGGTTGCTCTTTTCAAAATCAGTTCAAAGGTATAAATTAGGTACAGTGCATAACATTTGCTACGGGCCCCGCGCTTGCTTAATCCGGCACTGGTAGTTAGTAGTGATCTGTTTGGAAGGTTTTTTATATAATATTTGTAAATATCATTGCTATAAATATCCAACTAAATAACACAAGCCAGAAGCTAAAATAGCCTCTTACTTGTAATCAATCGACCAATAATCGTAAGAAATACATCGATTAATATGAGCGCCAGCCTACAATAAGCCATTTGATTCAGCCTGTACTTGTAAATCGTGAACTTACGTGGTAGGATGCGCTACAACTCTATTGTCATAGGGCTCATATTCTTCCACCTCCTGCAGGTTCTTCTCTTTCATGTTCACCATGAAGATGCCGGTGTCTCCCGGCCTCTTTTTCTCATCCTTGACCGGTGACAAGCTGCGGAATCATAAGAAAATATTAATCTGAAATTCAAATATAGAATGTTTATGGATGATAGAGTGCAATTATTTTTTGTTGATATATTTTATTTGTAGCTGAACTAACGAAAGTAGTCATTATTAATTAGTGAGATTTTGTCTTTATGCTATAAATGGATTGGTCAACTCGTAATATTTGAAACATTTAAAATATAATTTACTTGTTTCCAACTATAAAAGAATATGGGTCTGGCATAGAACCTAATAGTTATGAGACTAATAAGAAATCTTTTTTTTTATTTGTATTACAATAAGCGATCTTACAAAAAATATATCCTTAGAACACATTTCCAACTCAGTTATCAGTAACACTTAAATTATTGTCATCGTTTATGTACACTTCCATAGCTTTTCTTCTCGCGTCCCCACAAATCACCAGATAGCCTAATAACCTATCTAGTCAACTATGTAGAAAATCGTATACAAATAGCTTTTTTGTAATTCATGTTACGTACCTAGACATGGTTGGATATTTTATTTGCCAGGTAACGATATCGATTTAACTAACTTAACTGTTAAGATATAAAATTTTGATTTGGCAACATTTTTTGATTAGAAAAAGTTCAATGATTGTTTGACTGTTGAAAACTTCGTAGTAAATGTCTAAGCATTGGTTGACGACCATTCGGACGTTGTTAAAGTGACAATAGAGTATTAAGGGCTCACGTCATTCACTTATTGTTCATCAGATTTGGGGACGTTAATACCAACGGTCTAGTAGGTTTACTCTAACCTTGGCAGAAAGTGAACATAAAGCAAATGCCCCATACTCCATTGAATACCACATAGTTATAGGGCGATAGATACTGTCTGCAACATTTGAGCACAAAACGAGTGTCTTCATGGAATTATGGTGGCAGTTTTACAAATTATGTAGTAATGTTGTGGATGATAGAATTACGCGGAGGTTTCATTAGGTTAAGGGCTGGTTAAAGTCTCCTTGCAGTTCGCCCATATCCCACAGCAATGTGAATTCAGCTCAACTACTTTTATGCAAGTTGCAGAATGTATTTTGCTTCGTTTTTACGACTTGCCACACTTTACCTCTTTTTGTGGTCTGATTCACGGCAAAACTTACGTAATACGCGGCCAAACATGCAAGGAGGCAATGGAAAAACTTGTAAGTGTTGAAGCAAAATCGAAATCAAAAATTGCGCAACAATTCTGTTGAGAACAGGAAACATTAGAATTTCGAAACCACCAGACACTCCAGTTTTTGTTATATTAGGTATATTTACGTTGTGAATACTTGATAAAAAATTAAAGGAAAATACGATGTTTAACAGCTACTCAAAACGAATGTCTTCCTCATAACAAGTTTTACATTGTAATAAAATTAGCACTCTAGGGACTACAATTCTATGCAATAAAGTATGTATATTCAATTAATAAAATATAATCTAGAGGCACTGGAATGAAGCCCCGTAAATAATAGAGAGATGAGACTGTTATTATGAACAATTTATTCACAATCACCTGTACCTACTGATTTCTAAATTAATTTTTTTTTCAACGACATCAATATTAAATGAACTGACGAATATTTCATAATACACAAAAATTATAATGGGGGTAATTTCAAGCCTCCTAGGTTGAACGGGGACGTATATGAGTTATAGTCCTTTAGATCTTGGGTTCTATTGTTGGGTACGAGGTCGGGCGGCTTTTTGTTCAGAATGTAAAGGTGAGCCAGGCGGCCTGTCGTTTTAAATGAGCCATATCCTTGTTACAAAATTCTTGAAAACATATATTGACGTGGGATAAGGGTGGGTAGTAGAATTTACTGGTGTAATTTAATAACATACTTATTACTTACCTGTGTGGTACAAAGTCGTCTGGCTCGAACGATGGGTTGATCTTGGGTCCGCTTTGCCGTCGAGCCCATTCTTCTGCTTCCTGAATAGGAAGACCAATAAATGTTATATCGATGATGCGTAACATCAATAGTAGCAATAAGACAAACACATTTAGACTGGTTTGCACAACTCACTAAATATTATTAATGCTAAATATAATATTATGTATTTTGTTATTACCTAATAGATGACAGTGACATCACGAGGTTTTGAATGTCGCTAAACATAGTTGTGAAAGTCAGCCTAAGGCACTTTCTGTTTTTATTAGTAATACTAATTATCGTAATTTAATAGTACAGTTACGGATAAAATATATTATAATAAATTAATGTAGGATATTTAGTCACTATTTAATACAAGTTTTATCAATAAAATACATAGCAAAGTCTTGTACACCAAATATTGTGTAATATTTAAAAGATTTTCAATGGAACGTTCAAATTAGCAAATGGGTCGTGAATTATTATTTATAGCTTTAATAAAATCTGCTTACTTATTCATCAAATAGTTGAAGATTTAGTGTTTTAATGGGAAAGTTGTAATGGAATCGCATTCTTCAAACATACGTTTAAACGTTCAAAATATTGTATTACTCACGGAATAGGAGCGTGTATTAAAAATGTTTATATGAACTGAATATTTTTACAATGATGCATGCATAATATTATCATTTTAAGAGAAACGTAAGTCACCAGAGTAATGGTTCTAAGATGATATGATAGCGATTTTATCTTTATGATAAATCTGTTCGAACGGTATTTCAGCAATTTCGAAGATGGAGAATTAACGATAGGGTGAGATGGTGGAACAACGGAGTACTCCCATCGATTCATAATTACTGGTAATGTTGTAATGTACCACGATAGGTTCCCTTGATCCGGTCTTACCCATACTAATCATATGTGTACATGTGAATAAGCCCTTTCCATTTACCGCATCATTGTAAGTTAGGAAAGGCTAGACCGATTTGAAAACGACTAGAATTACAAGTAAGTATCTCGGGTGCTCGTGGTGAACCTGCCCTAATCTTTTTCCAGTGATGCATCGAGTGTGACCTCACTTGGCAAGGGTTGGAACACGTAATTGTTTTTAAATAGTAACATGCCATAGTCGCCTGTCGGTGTACAATGATTTACGTAGCATGTGAATTGCCAACAACCGATTCATGTTAGATATTATGAAAACTCGTTTTTATGCATTGATTTTTTGGAGTTGGCACGATAAGCATTTATTATATCTTGAATGCGGCTTATTATGAATGAATTTTTAACTAAGGTTTATTTAAATTTATCGCTCACTAGATTTTGCCCGCGGCTCCGCCCGCGTTATAAAGTTTTTCCGGGATAAAAGTCCCGCTTTTTATTTTCCCGGGATAAAATGTAGCCTATGTGTTAATCTAAAACATGCTCTACCTGTGTGCCAAATTTTATCGAAATCCGTTCAGTAGTTTTTTCGTGAAAGAGTAACAAACATCCATACATCCAGACATTCTTACAAACTTTCGCCTTTATAATATTAAGTAGGATGTATAAAAAACAAATGATTTCCCCTGACAACAAGTGTCCGGGTGAAACCCCTGCCGGACAGCCCCCGGACGCCCTTCAAACTAGGACATGTCCGGGGAAATCCAGAGGGATGGCAGCCCTACGTCGAATGCAATTGACTCCTTATTCGTTAAGCGTAGAGCTTTGGATACGTCTCGTAGTGACAACTAAGGATAGAAGCACAATGTCCATGTCTCTATGTCGAAAACCGACGACCCATATGGACAAGTTTTATTGCATGTAAACTTTTTACATGTTGGTGATGTGTAATGGATGTTTTTAAATGTTTAAAGAGTACAAAGTCCAATGTTATTTCTGTAACTCGATAAAATATGCAGGGAATATGACTTGATTAATAGCTTTTGGCAGTTCCTACTAGTAGTGGCATCACGCGCAGGATGTATGACTTATGAGAACCTACAGTTACAATCACTTTATCATTTAGACAACATTATAAACAATTTCACGATTATTCATTATTTCATTTGTGGAAGTTTGTACTGCATTGGAATATTTACATTTTGTATGTTTGGGAATGTGCCAGAAAAGTAGTTGGACTATCTTTCCATTTTTGTTTTATGAGATTAGAATGTGTGCAATAAATCTATCCAAGGTTTTTTTACAATTATGTTACTCATTGACTGCCTCGGTGGCGTAGTGGTATTGCGTACACATTACGAGTACGATTTGCGCGCTGAGGTCCTGGGTTCGAATCCCGGGTCGAGCCAAAAAAATTGTGACTGGGTTTTTCCATCTTAAAATTTACTCAGTCGCAGCTCGGAGTCAGGAAGTTGGCGGTGTGATACCCCCGTGCCTCGGAAAGCACGTAAAGCCGTTGGTCCTGCGCCTGATCTCTCTCCGGTCATGTCGGATTTCCGTCTCACCGGACTATGAGAGTGAAGGAATAGCGAGTGCACAGGGTATTGCGCACACACTTGTGCACTATAATATCTCCTGCGTACCTGGCTGATCTCCGTTGAGATTGGCCGCCGTGGCCGAAACTGGCTAGGAGGATTTCAAAAAGTTACTCATTTGAGTCTAAGACATTCCGAAAGATGCTTTGGTGAAAACGTTATCAGCGTTATCATCCTTAGATTACAGTATACATTTCCTAAACTTCTATTAACACATCTTCTCGCGCAAAGTGACTTGTCCATTCTTTGATATTGCAAAATGTCAACGACCGACAATAATTATTGTCCACTGTGTGTGGAACATTACAAAAACCTTTTTGAAAGGTGTGCCGCGGCCGCTGACACTCGAGATCCGCACGATATTGAGACCGAGAGGCGAACGGGACACCGGACAAGTGTATGTAGAATATTTTTGTATGCAGGTATGGTCATTGTATTTTTGAGGTTAACTTATTTGGCAGTGTTTATACAGAGGTAGATCCCAAAATCCGAGGTCGAAGAAAGGTTACTTTGAATTAAAGTATCAAATACTTATTAGGTAATTAAAGGTGGTTTTATGAATATTTTTTTATTACGTAGATGTGTTCCAACTCCCAACAACTTTAATGCAATTTTTCCTCGCCTGGAAAACTTGATGTTTTGGAACATTTGATGGGGAGGAATGATTATGGCGGTCTAGCTGGCTATTGTATCTTGTTACATAAGCTTCCACGAGTTTGAGACGCTTTAAATCAAAGTTACGTCAGCATAACGAATGAAATCCCCGCGAAGGCTCCATAAGTAGATTTACCTACTGTACTTTTTATGGAGATACAGTAAGAAAATAATATGAGTCATTAAAAGTAATTAATATCAAGGTATTGTTAAAATAAACATTGTAATATTGTATTGTTTCGGCTCGACAACTTGGAATATATTAGCATGTTATCACCAGTTAATTGAAACTTGAAATGAGAAAACACTGTAGCTGACTGTGAAGTGTGAAGGTTGTTAAATATTAGGTTATAAGTACATTGAAAATGATTGATTGCTAAAAATTCAATAATCTTACGATGGCACAAACGAACGTTTTAACGACTCACTCCTAAATAAATTAAGTACAAACAAAAAAGAGCCAATAAAATGTACATATTATATTAAAACACCACATATACTGCAACAATCCCATTGTATATTTAGTATTGTTAACTGTGTGCTTTATGTTTATGTATATGTTGTTGTTTTTATGTGTGTACTGTGTGTACATAATAAATGGTGTTTTAAAAAAACTTTTTTATTGTATTATGCTATACGTCGACTATTTGAAATATGTAGTTAAGATTCTTAGAGTAAGTATAACTACATATAGAGCGCGTGTATGCAAGTGGGAACAATAGGCACGGGTGGGAACATCGTCCTGCGCCGGCCGCAAGCGCTTGTAGTCACTCGAGTAGGAACGGTGTGAGCACACGCGAGTGAGATCTATGCGAATATTTGATTATTAATACTGCAAAATGGTTAAATGTTCTGTGGAATCTTGTAAAAACGACACTCGGAAACACACTTAACAGAATTCTAATATCACGTTTCACAGGCAAGCCATATTTCAGTATATTTTTAGGTAAAATTGAAATCACGCGTCGCGGTATGAAAGGTGCACGGGAGGCGAACATTTGTACTCCCCGCACTGCCCCACATCCCGCTTTTTCGATATTGATGTTACGCATCGATACCAGAATCGATGTAATATTTACATATTATAGCATACGTATTTATTACTATCGAAGGCGATGCTTAATATAATGTAGCTTAGGTAACTGTTTTTGTCTGTGTGTGATTTTTAAGCCAATTAATAATTGCGTTTTTGTTTATGAAATGAAAGAAATAATTACTGTTCCTAAAAATTTACCGATGATGATGATATTTTTAAGCTATTGCATAGCTAAAAGGTCGAAGTTTTCTATTTTCACCATTATAATTTTCTACAATTGTATTCCATTCTTCATCTGAACTGGATGAACTAATACTTTCGACAGTATTATTGCATGCACGCATCATCAAATAACCTAGTGTTGTCGCTAAAGACATTTTGAATCTATTTGAATGTAAAATAATTGAACATTTCATTGAAATTACATATAAAAATTGAATTATATATTTATTTTTCGACATAAACCAACTTCACTTATAATTATTAAAATTTACACCTAAAATTCATCAAAACTTAATAATGGTAGCCTAACCTATTAAAGCTTTTCCTCAACGCCGAAAAACGCTCCACAATCCATTCCACTTGGGTTTACGATAACAACGCTCAGGACTAAGTGGAACGGGAAAACTCGTGGTCGTGAGCGTGATCGTCGTGAGTGCTTAGTGGAACGTAGCCAATATGTACCGCGCCGCCGGACCTGTACTTATGGATAACTGTTGCGTTGGTGCTGCTCGCGTGCCCATCCCAAGCAGTCGCCAACATTTCTATATAAGTAGCTATAGTTCACCTGCCTACGCTGGGTAGTGGGCGCACGATGCGATATTAGCGCTCTATAGGTATACTCTGAGTTAAGATTACATTTGTCACGTTTTCCGTATATAAATAATAACTTGCTGCTTGAATCGGGTAGCAAGAAAATAATATAATGTATACTAATTGTCAAATGGTAAGTACTTAATAGAGAACAGTTGCATAGGTGATTTACTGACTCATGAATGAGATTTATGCATATAGTCACAATTTTAAAATTAGATCTACAAACACCATGTTTATATATAAACTGACGAAAATAATACGCGATGGTGTGAGGCTTACTCACTTTACGCTTGCTGTTTTACTAGAATTCGCATCTAATGTTTGGAATCGTGCCTAATTACTTAGCATTGGTGGGCGATATTTACACTTGCAATTATACATCTGAGAGTAATGCGTGTACTGACGGGGCTGAGGGTGGGATATTACTAATTAATGTTATGATGATGATCAAAAATGATGACTGTCTCGGTGGCTAAGGCTGTACGACTGAAATATTGGGGCCTCGGGTTCGATCCCCGGGTCCGGCAAAGTGATATTGGGTTTTTCTACTGAGTATTCCGGAGTCTGGAATTTGTGCCCGATATGGCGATAGGCTCGCCCCCTATCACATCATGGGATGGAAAACGCACGACGAGAAGTGGGTACACTTAGTTGCACCTCTGCCTACCTCTTTGGGGATAACGAGCGTGAGTGTGTATGATGATCAAAAATGTTTTATGGGTCTTAAAAAATGACTTTTAGTTGCCGTAAGGAGAATGGATTATAGAATTTATCAACGCATATTTAAAAAAACCATAATATGAGTCATGTGTTATGTAATCCTACAAGCACAGGTAAGCAGTATAACGCATTTTCCTGATGATGACACCGTAGATTGACCTTATTCGACTTTTTGATCCTCGTCCGGCGGGTATTACAAATGTGGCTAATTTTGTAATCTCAAAAACAAGATCTCTGACATAGGTACATTTGTTTATCTTTACCATCTTTATCAACAGTACCAAATCACATCGTCTGTGCCTACTTTAAAGCTGAAGAGTTTGTTTATTTGTAAATAATATGTGTTTGGTTGATCGCGGTAATCTCACGAACTACTGGTTCTAGTTGAAAATATGTTTTTGTATTGGATTGTCCATTTATCGAAGAAGGATATAGGCTATATAACATCACGATACGACCAACAGCAGCGCAGCATTTATGTAAAATGTTGCAAAAACAGGAAAAATATTCCTTTAGACAGCTTCCGTTTGCGTGCGCTGCCTAAACGGTTAAAGTTACGCAAAAAATATATATCGAGGAATTATTTCCTTTTAAAAGTTCTAAAAAAAGTTATCTTTTAAGTTTGATTCAGTATATAACCTTTTTTGTGGTAGTCAAATTTGTTCTTAAATAATGCATTATGTGCGAAGGTGTTTTTATAAATATGATATTGATCCTTATCCAATTAAATACATTATTCAACGCAAGTATTTCGTTATGAACAAAATTGCCCTCGACATAATTTGATTTCAATGAATATATTAGCAGATATCATAGTTTCGAAATAACTCCGTAACAAAATAATGATCAAGTACCACGCGCGCATTTATGGACGCGCTAATCTCAGGAACTAATGAATCGATTTTAAACATTATTCCACTAATAAGAAGCTACATCACTCCTGTGCGCTATAGGCTACTTTTTATCCGAAATGCTGGGGGCTTCGCCCGCGTGGTAGTACTTTTTCCGGAATATATTTTCCTACCCGCTATATATTTTCCGGGATAAAAGTGACCTATGTGCTATCCCAGACTATAATCTATCTCTATGTTCTAATGAAAAACCTCCATATTAGTTTTTCTTCAATAGGCAATAAGGTAGCCTTTTTCGAGAGAATAGAAGGCATACTGTGAGAGGTGTTCACGCGCTGCTAGCACAGATACAACTGGACATCGCATGGTACGGTTCGATCGTGTAGCGTGAAGGCTGTACCGCATGACGAATGGGTACGATGGTACCAAATCTCATCGTCTGGATACTATTATATTACGATACGTATATATTCCAAGAAATGTTAATTTTCCCTTCCCACCCAATCCCATCCCAAAATGAAACCACATACTTATCTCGTTAAAAATAACACTTTCCATTAAGTTATTTTAACCATAGATGTAAAATAATTAATAGTGTTAGTTTTGAACAAAATAAATATCAATAAAATGTAATTTTAAGTTTACACGCCCTAATGCCACTATGACTGGTCTAGGGGAATTATTCGTCGCAGCAGCAACACACCTTGAGTCAGAAACACACTTACGCACGAACCATATTCGCACTGAACTACAAAATGATAAAACAATTGGAATACTACTACTGGGATTTTTGGCGAAAGTATTCGTTATTCATTAGTAGTTTTTAGCACGATGTTAGCAGAGGTATAGACAAATATATAGTTTCATTTTGGTACGCAATGTAAAAATGACCCTGTAGTATTGCGCGTAAGGACCACCTTCTATTGTTTATTGTATGTTACTAATACGATTACCTGTTCACAAATTATTCTGAAAAGTACAACCTTCAAGATGTTTTGATGTATATCATCGATACGTTCCGGGTTTACACTGAAAGAGTTCCGAAGTGTGTTAATTATGGTTTATTTACACCTCTGTATATCATATTAGACACCGTAAAATAACTTATAGGCAGAGTGTTAAATATTCATAACGTTGTTGAGTTAAAAAAAATGAATTGATCTGAAATGTTTCTCTCCTTTAAATATAACGCATAAATATTTGATAATTCAAACAACACCTGTTTAATAATACTTTACTTCTTTCTCTTACTCATGAATGCGAAAGTTTCTGAAAATCTTTGGATGTATGTTAGAATTAAACTTGCAAATCATTTGGATGATATTTGGCGCACACAAAAACCTCTCCTGGATTAACACATAGGCCATTTTCTATCCCAGTAGCCTGCTAGTAGCCAGTAGGAAATAATTGACAATCCAATTTTTATACGCTTACACTTATTCTTCCCAGTAGTTTTGATTTTCGAGTAAATCACGAACCGAGAATCAACACAATCAGTGTCAATTGCATGGTCCTTGACCCTATGTGCAGTTTGTAATGCCATTACAACATCCGCGTTAAAACAGTCAAGAAATTGAATTCACAGCTACAATAGTTCGCACTGTATCCAGTAAGCAGCTTTCAATCACAATTCTCAAGTCATTGTGGAGTTGGTTATTACAAAAAGCAAGTAGCCGCAATCGCAACGTCTGGCCCCTAACAACCGCCTTCCTGTGTATGCAAATTCCAATTAGGGTGAACACGGCCATCGATGCCCACCGATTGTCCTAGGTCGACGCACCTCAGCCGATCTATCCGGTACGTCACGTAATGTGGCCAGGGGACGCGGCCGGGATTTAGGTCGCTGTTGTTTGCAAGAGGATCCTGTTTGGTAGAACTACGTACACTTAGAACAGTCCCCCTATCGTGACGTATAATATCATATGTATCCACTATGTAGTTTACAGCGCGACTTTTGACATCGGTGTGTAGGCAGGTACTAGTAATATAATTTATCAATTCCTTTGAATTATAATTGTTTTTTAAATGTATTAACTACTTATAAAATACTTATGATTATATTACGAAACATCATCTTATGTTACATGTAAATAACACGATGCATAGATACAGAATAATTTATTTATAGAATTAGCTTAACGTGTTTACCAAAAGCGCGATTGTGTTATGGAAAATTTTATGAATACCAATGTTATCCAGGAACAGCATTGATTTTGTTTGCTAAAACTATAATACCCATCGTATTAATCACTCGCTGCTTTTTATCACCCTAGCAGGAGGTTAAACGCTTCATCGTTCAGTATACCTACATCCATTTTTTTATTAACATAAATGATACTAAAGCGTTGTGGATAGATGAATTGTGTTTATTCGATAATTAAGTGAAAAATTATAATTAATAAGTGTCAATTATAATTATTATTTATTCCGTGCGGAAGTAATTTCAGTACGAAACGTTAAATAATAATATTTATCATACATCTATACTAATATTATAAAGCTGAAGAGTTTGTTTGTTTGTTTGTTTGTTTGTTTGTTTGTTTGTTTGAACGCGCTAATCTCAGGAACTACTGGTGCGAATTGAAAAATTCTTTTTGTGTTGAATAGACCATTTATCGAGGAAGGCTATAGGCTATATAACATCACGATGAAACTATTAGGAGCGAAGAAATAATGGAAAATGTGAAAAATGCGGGGAAAATTATTTATCCTTGAGGGCTTCCATTGCGTGCGCTGCGAAAACGGTTCAAGATACCAAAAATATATGTATGAAAGAATTATTCCTCTTGAAATGATCTAAAAAAAAGTCCGCGGCAGTATATGTCTATCTTTTAAGATTAACTCACTAGAACCGTTTTTATGGTAATCAAATTTGGTCGAAATTAATGCATTATTTGTTAAGAGTTGTATCAATGTTATAATATTAATCTTTATACAAATAAATGTGTTGGATAGAGTGATTCAACGGGAAGATTTTTATGTATGTACTTTTAGCCCGGAAAAACTTATTAACGCGGGCGAAGCCGTGGGCAAAAGCTAGTCTTTATATATAACTAGACTAGATTTTGCTCGCGGCTCTGTCCGTGTTAATAAGTTTTTGCGGAATAAAAGTCCCACTTTTTATTTTCCCGGGATAAAATGTAGCCTATGTGTTAATCCAGGACCTGATCTACCCGTGTGCCAAATTTCATCGAAATCAGTTCAGTAGTTTGTGCGTGAAAAAGTAACAAACATCCAGACATCCATACATACTTACAAACTTTCGCGTTTATAATATTAGTAGGATTCTTCTGTGCGTGTATGTCACTGAACTCCTCCTAAACGACTGGACCGATTTTAATGAAACTTTTTGTGTGTCTTCAGGTGGATTCGAGAATGGTTTAGATTTACAATTCGGTGTCGGAAAATGTGTAGCGGGACTTTCCAGGAAAAGCCTTTCGTGCGGGCAAAGCCGCGGGCCAAAGTTAGTAGATATTATACACATTCTCAAGGAGGCATATTTTGTGATGTTATTTCGTTATAAATTAACTTTTGCCCGCGGCTCCACCTGAGTAATTAAGTTTTTGCGGGATAAAGCCCCGCTTTATATTTTCCCGGGATAAAAAGTAGCCTATGTGTTAAGCCAGGTCATGATCTACCCGTGTGTTTAATTTCATAGAAATCCGTTCAGTAGTTTTTGCGTGAACGAGTAACAAACATACATCCATACATACATCCATACATACATTCTTACAAACTCTCGCACTTATAATAGGAGGATAACGCAAATGTCATAATTTACAATAATATGTATTTTTTATTGAAATAATTTTCCGGACATTTCCTAGTTGCTAACACCGATCATGAAAAAATTGGTAGGGAGGATGACTATTTCATGATGTTGATGATTTTACTTAACATATTATTTTAGTGAATCTCACAAACAAAATATATGTATTTCCTACTACTTTAAAATATGTAATGGCAATATTTTAAAAAATACAAAAAATAATCACGTTCTGTGTTACGAAGATATTCTAATGCACAGTAAAGTTGTTTTGCCAGGAAAAAATATAATAGTTAGTATCCTTAACGAATGACCTTGTGTTCGTTGTTTGAATTAAATAATAGACTCTGTCCGACATGAGTAAGTCGGAGACACGCACATGTAGGTACTATAAGCCCTTGGCTTTGGACAGTAATCTCTTTCACTTAACACACTATAAGTGGTGTCACCGGTCTTTCAATACTTTTTCTCTTAGTAAAATAAAATCACAGTAATTTAGTTCTTAAGGTTTCCTGTTGACGAAGAGCAAAACAATGTGAATGGCATGACAATCAGTATAGATTGATTTTGTTTGAAGATTGATACAAAAATATTAAATAAAAGTTAGTCCAAATTTTCAGCGTCATTCATCAGTGTTCTCAGTTCACTTTAAATTCACAATTGTTTGCAGTTTTTCCTGGTGATTACAATCCTGAACAAACCGATTATATAACAGGTACTGCCATACTGTTGTCAGCGAGTGGAAACAATGATCTGTCTGACCGCCACAGACAAAATATATCTTGACTTCTTGTGTTACATTTATAGCACTTCCCCCGGACCTAGTTATATATTAACTCACAGCGGTTTTTCACTCGATGTCTGCGATAAATTGGAGTAGGTAATGATGCGTTACTCCGACAGCTAAAACTGAAATAAATTCGTATAGACATGTACGGAAAAGGATGTGTACTAATTGGCGCTACAATCTATTCTATAATAATCTTCACGTTGAATTAGATTGAGACTCGTGCTGCTTATGACGCTTACTTTAATCAATGTATTTTCAAAGCGTACAAAATGACGCAGATTCCGGTCAATATATCCTCGATATCTCACGTTGATATAATCAACTTATTTACCTGAATGAAACTATAGACGTAATGGATGTGATACGTTTTTCAAATTGGTAACCGGGCGGGCGCGTTGGGAATTTTAATTATTTGCTGTTGGGGCTATGACGTTGTTTATCTTCCATTTTGTTTATTAGACTGCCTCGGTGGCGTACGACTGCAATGCTGAGGTCTCTGGTTCAATCCCCGGGTCGGGCAAAGTGATATGGGTTTTCCACTTAGTATTAGCCCAGAGTCTGGAATTTGTGCCCGATACGACGATAGGCTCGCTATCACAGGGACGGAATACACACGGCGAAGAGTGGGTGCACTAGTTGCGCCTCTGCATACGCCTTCGGAGATAAAAGGCATAAGTATTTGTGTGTTGTTTATTAGATATAGACGCAATAAGAAAACATTGTACTAAATGCAGGTTAATTTTTTATACAGAAAAAACTGGCAGATAAATAATAATATCGTATTATAAGCTAACATTGCAGTAATTCCACTATATTATTGGGTTAAAATTTTCCTCTAAGGTTGTAAGACATTTAGCAGTGATTTAGATTGATATTTTTCTCACAGAATTTCATAGTAAACTCAGTGCGTTGAGCATTAATAGTCTAGTTTGGTCCAGCTTATTGTGGTCTCTTATTTGTTTACGTATATGTCGGAGTGACTACAATACTATAAAATAGGATGCTAGCTAATTACCAGTATTTCAATATTGCACAGTGAGATTTAAAATACACAATGTTGCAGATTAATTTGAATTTGTAAAATAAGTTGTTGATTTGACTATTTTTATTTATGAATATTGTATTACTGTTGACTTCAATGAATCAAGTAGTATGAAATTATATAGAGGGGAGCGAACCTTTATAATGAGAGTGCAGACGCGCTTCAGGGCATTCGAAGTTTAGTTGGCTAGCTCAACAGAACGTTGTTATTACTCTGTATTGTTGTTCAGACGAAATATATTATGTTTATATGAGAAAAACCAGCTTTTAATTATTATTGAAAGCTTAAATCATGACGAAGTCTAAAACATGGAAATACCACCTTCGCCAATACATCCATCATCCAACTCCGAAATCGGAAGCGGGATAAACAATCAATGCCCACAGAAATAGATTGCGCTCACTACATAATATGAACGCTATGTGGAATTCATACAAGGTACGATGGAGATATTTGACTACCCGCAATAAACATCAAGAAAGAAAATGCGCTGAGCAATATCGGAAGAAGAACTAGACTACAACATGAATAAAAGTGACCACGTGTGAAACATAACCATCACATATTTATTTCTGACGTCATGTGCATACGGCTTCAAATAAACAAGGATCTGCGTGTTTACCGCGATCAAACGTTTTTGTTGGTGTTCAAACGTTTTTGTTGGTGTTCAAACGGTTCTGTTGGTGTTCAAACGGTCCTGTTGGTGTTCAAACGGTCCTGTTGGTGTTCAAACGGTCCTGTTGGTGTTCAAACGGTCCTGTTGGTGTTCAAACGGTCCTGTTGGTGTTCAAACGGTCCTGTTGGTGTTCAAACGGTCCTGTTGGTGTTCAAACGGTCCTGTTGGTGCTCAAGCGTTCCGGTAGATATGCTGCGTGTGGTGTCACAATTGATGTCTTGGACAAAGTGACCAGGCAACAACTGGCGGTTGATGCTAACTGCCCTATTGTAGAGGAAGTTCATCGTTCAGGAAGTTTGGTATCGTATAACCCATAACCCTTCTTTGAGGGTTCTGGTTCCTTTTATTTCTTGGTAACCTTTACCAATATTGAGATCTTATGACCCTTGACCCTTCTTTGAGGGTTATGGTTCCTTTTATTTCTTGGTAACCTTTACCGATATTGAGATTTTATTTAACAGGGCATGTGCAGACGTAGATTAACGAGCAAGTCATGTTTTTATTAATACAGAGCCGTCCATGAACTTAACGACTTGTACAAAAATACCTGTTGTAGTAGACTATGCCTGTACATGGCCATGGTTGACAAGTGATCCAGGTGCATAGTGTTTAGTCTGAAGGATTGTTGGCATTCTTTTGTAACTGATTGCAGCACCGAACTATTTAAAACTTTGTATAATGAGAGAGTCCTGCGCCAATTTTGAGGTTATTCTCACATTAAAATGACTATTGAATTCGTAGGCGTAGTTTGATGCAACATTTTATTAAAGGCGAGGGTAGACTGAACGGTTTGATGCTGATGTGATATTTTTGATTGCAGGAACTGAAGATCTTTGCAGGGAGCACTCACTCAATATTTGTAAAAGACTCAGTAAAGCGTGACTACTGAAGAGCCTCTGTGGGGTCCTTGTTAGATCTGACCTTTACTGCAACGATAGAGGACGTTTGGACAAGGTGGTCCATGCCGGTACCTTTGAGTACGGAGATGACAGCACGGTCGTAGAGTACTATGTACCTCAGTACTATGTACTATTTGCTCAGAGAAGCTATGATCCAACGCCTGAGCATGTCCCTTAAGGCAGTCTCCGATTGAGGCAATGCCAATCTGGTCAGGTTCATCACAGCCAAGATAGGCTTATCCTTTTTCTGCCAAAAAGAGGCCATTTGACCTGGCTCCCTCTTTCCTTAATGCGTCCGTGCCTATAACCGACCATCTTAATCTTGAGTTCTAAACTCATAGTCAACGATACCCTTGTTAAAGCTCGATTACAAAGCCTCGAGCATCGTCGCAAAGTTGCTAGTCTATCTGCTTTTTACCGGATACATTTCGGAGAATGTGCAACGGAATTGTACAATTTGATTCCTCCATCCCCATTCCACCACAGTACCAGCAGAGATACGGCGAAGCGCCATTGTTACATGGTCGAAGCTCCAAGAGCTCGCACTAAGAGCTTTGCTTCCACCTTTATTGTACGGACAGCCTAATTATGAAATTCGCTACCGTATTGTCTATTTCCGCATAAATACAATTTGAGACTCTTCAAGTCTCGAGTGAATCGGTTTCTTCTGGGCAAGCGTGCTTCACCTTAGGCCGCATCTTCGCTTAGCATCAGGCGGATAGCGGACAAACGTGAGCCCATTCAGAATTATGTAATGTATGCCAGAGTGGCTCTTTGGGCTGTGCAGACCGGCGCAGAACAGCGTGCTACAGGTAGCACCAAACTGCGAGGTTAGAGGGTAGTGTACAGAGCAACTACTGAGCAGCCTCAGTGGAAAAGCCTCTGCAGATCATCGTTTGACGGCTGTAAATTTTAGGGTGACCCTTTGAAAGTTTGTAGCTCCGCAAGGAGAACCTTCCATTCTGTTTTGTGTTAAGATTTAATTTGTTCTTATGATGGTTTATAGAAATGCCTGAAGATCAATTGTAGAACAGAGTAGATGAGGCTGTTGATTAAAATAATAGTAAACAACACGTTGCTTTGTGCTCAACGGAAGCACAAGTATGGGAAACTCGTGTTTGCGTGTTCTAGCAGAGAATGCACGATGAAGGCATATCCTAGAAACCTTGTGCGTGGTGACACAAGTAGCTACTGGAACGCACGATGGAGATATCCCGGGAGGATCGCACTTAGAGGCACGATGTCTGAGCGTTTGGTGTCTTTTGAAATCATGTAATAAACTGACCAGTTGATAAATCAAGATTTGTGTTGTAGATGAACCTTCAGTCATTTTTCTAAACTTCCCAAACAGTGTTATTAAGTTTACGTGATGACAGATTGGGTAAATAGCCGGAAAGTCAGAGCATAATCGATAAAATTGAAGCCGAGACAAGTAGTACTGACAGTAATTAGGTTTGTATGATGATCGGGGTGGACCATACCACAGGTTGTCATGTAACCATAGCTCAGTAAAAGTCGTTGCCTACTTTTAGTAGGGTCGAGCACGAATACGCGGTAAGCAGCCACCTCTGGCGGGGGTCGCATAGAGTCCGGGAGAGGTTCTGCATTCCCGTGGGGGTTTGCATATGAGGGTAACTGGAGGTTACTGGGCTCTGAGTAGCCAGAGGTCACATGCAGGCCTTCATTAGTTAGATTAATTGATTTCATTAATAAGATGGCTCGATGATAATCAAGTATAAGTCTGAATTTCACGGTTGATGCATTTGATATTGAAAAGTAATTTTTGGAAACTCATTTTGATAAATTTTCTTTGATTTGATTATTTTCAGTAAATGAAAGTTGGTTTATTCAAAGTAACAATACAAATCTCAGTAAAATCTTTAAATAAATCGGAATAGAATTTATCTGGTTTGGGTCAGGAATGGCAGAGCTGTTGCTGTGTTTCTTTATTTTTACAATAATTGAGGTCATTATCGGTTGTACCACAAGTGCTATGCTTGTTTCGATTGAAGAGCAGTCTTCACTGTGGCTGCTGTTGGACATTTTCTTAGATAAGAGTTGTTTCAACTATATTCAGTTTAGTAACTATTTGACAGCCGTGTTGCTGGAGAAATTGTTAGTATCACTTCTTGATAATTGAACAAAGTTGTACTATAGGGGTAACGAGGGATATGACCTAGTCCAGTTGTATCATAGCTGAAAATTTCACCTACTAAAGGGGATAGATGATCTAGTCAAGCATTCCGTAAATTGAAGGGATTTCATCATTGGAATGAATATCTAGACCAGTATATATTACACGACGAAAGGGTCTTTTTATGACCTAGTCCATCAGTAAGATCATTTGATTCATAGCTAATATTGGAAAATTGTCGTATGTTTACATTAAAGAAAATTGCGGCACTTAAGGGCGTGCGATTGTCAGAATAACCTTGACAGTGGCAATTGTGAAGTACAGTGCAAGACAGAGATTTCGATATCTTGCGCTGGCGGCATGTGCACCGAACGTCATCGCCCCCACCTAATCACGCATTTCTAACGGATGCGTCTCGGTGCACGGACTGCTTGCTGTCTCTGTACAATTAGTTGGTACTCCTACTAATTCATACCATTTCGGAACCTAAACGAGTCTAAGACAAAAATACCGTTTCTTTAGATTTTTCGGTTCCGAATACGTTTATATTTATTTTATTGTTTTTTGGCACTTAATTTCAGAGATAAAAAAAAAAAAAAGAACGTAAAATATAAACAAAAAAATTGATTTATGACGTCATACAAACTGTCGAAAGTAGTTGTTTCCTACTATTTACGTGAATATGTGCGTTGAGTGCCTGGGTATATTTCCAACTAGATGATCACTTAACAACTCAAAGTCAAAGTCGTGAGTAAAAGTGTTTGAATCCTGAGAAAGAAAAAAAAAATGTGGATCCCATAATTTTGGATTCGGTGTCACTTACAATATAAACATTTTGGTATATCAAAGGAATGAGTTATTGTTCCTTAACTAGTAAGATTTAAATTGTAATTGAATCATATTTTGCTTCTGATGTCTGAGCCAGTCTCGACATTCAAAATAGCCGTGTCGGAGTATCATTAGGTACACAGAGTATAAGTAGAGCTATAACTTTACTGTGTTTTTAAATAATTGAGAATTCTGTGTCTCCTTCGTATTGCATTGACACTCATCATTTACTGGTGGTAGGTCTCTCATATGTAAGAGTCCATCTGGGTGGGTACCACCGCAATGTCTATTTCTACCGCCAAGCAGCAGTAAGCATGTAGTGTTGTATTTCGGTTTGAAGGGCATTGTAGCCAGTGCAACTGCTGGACGTAATGAGACTTAACATCTTATATCTCAGGATGACGTGCGCAGTGGAATGCCACACAGTACTTTGTAACTCAAGGTGCTGGGTGGTGTTGCTACTCGGCTTGCTCATTGCTCCTGTCATCCAGACCCAAAAAAAAAGAGAAAAAAAAGAAACCTTTCGAATTGTTTGTCGAATTTCAAACATTTGTCGATAACAATCGAATTGCATTCGTTGATGGCAGAGGCCTCCGAATTGCGTTGTGTGTTGGCATTCGTTTGATGGCAGAGGCCTCCGAATTGCGTTAGCATTCGTTTGATGGCAGAGGCCTCTGAATTGCGTTGTGTGTTGGCATTCGTTTGATGGCAGAGGCCTCCGAATTGCGTTACACTTACGTCTGGAGAGTGGTACCTCTGAGCTACCTATGTGGTACCCTGGGTAGACATGTACACACCACAGAGTGGTACCTCTGAGCTACCTATGTGGTACCCTGGGTAGACATGTACACACCAGAGTGGTACCTCTGAGCTACCTGTGGTATCCTGGGTGGACATGTACACACCACAGAGTGGTACCTCTGAGCTACCTATGTTATACCCTGGGTAGACATGTACACACCACAGATGTGTGTTGGCATTCGTTTGATGGCAGAGGCCTCCGAATTGCGTTGGCATTCGTTTGATGGCAGAGGCCTCCGAATTGCGTTGGCATTCGTTTGATGGCAGAGGCCTCCGAATTGCGACTTTTAATTTTCTTTACAGGTCAGAGGCGACCGTATTGCAGAATGGCCGTGTCGGAGTGACTACAATACTATAAAATAGGATGCTAGCTAATTACCAGTATTTCAATATTGCACAGTGAGATTTAAAATACACAATGTTGCAGATTAATTTGAATTTGTAAAATAAGTTGTTGATTTGACTATTTTTATTTATGAATATTGTATTACTGTTGACTTCAATGAATCAAGTAGTATGAAATTATATAGAGGGGAGCGAACCTTTATAATGAGAGTGCAGACGCGCTTCAGGGCATTCGAAGTTTAGTTGGCTAGCTCAACAGAACGTTGTTATTACTCTGTATTGTTGTTCAGACGAAATATATTATGTTTATATGAGAAAAACCAGCTTTTAATTATTATTGAAAGCTTAAATCATGACGAAGTCTAAAACATGGAAATACCACCTTCGCCAATACATCCATCATCCAACTCCGAAGGGCAGGACAACGTCTGTCGGGGCCGCTAGTTTATTATAAAAACCAATAAAGGATTTTTTATACAAGAATACTTGGCGCCTGTTCCACAATGTTCCAATAAATAAATTTTATCCGCCAGTGAACGTGTAACACAATGTTGAATGCAGTGTAGGTACACTCCCATTTATTTCTGAGCTTGACTTCTGTATACGACGTATATTATATAGGACGATAAGAGTTTACTCAGATAGCGTGAAACACACCCTTAAAATAGTCAATAATCTTAAAGAATATAGATTAACAGCTTTTAGTTCCGTTATTATTGATAAAAGTGACTTAAAGGGCATTGAGGCAAAGAGAACTGACCTGTTCAGGTTAATTTATTCATTTGCGAAAATAAAAACCAAACAGCATACGTGCTACGGTAAACAGGATCTCAATTTCATCATGTCCTTGAATATAATTGTGCAGTCTTATAGACAGGAGCACATCACCATAACATGAAAGGGAATGGACAAGAACATTCCATAGTTGTCTCTCATTCTTTCTCTTCATCTTTATCTCGAATTGTCCTGCAGGTACTTGAAACAATTTAAAATCGTTATAAATGCCTCATAAGACAAACAACTTTGAGAGTGCAAACACAAACAGACACTCACCCACATATTTCTTCTGTGGCAATGTCACTTGCTCCCCAAAAAAACTTCATCTTTTTAGTTTGACGATGGGTAGTGTGTTAATTTAAATATCTTATGGATTTTGATTTTCGTCTAAATTTCGCACGTCGTGAAATTGTTATTTATTTAAGTACTTATATTTTTATTAAACCCTGACAAAAAAGAGGGGAGTTATAAGTTTAGGGTAGTGTATCTGTATGTCTGTATGTGGCGCCATAGTTCTCAAACGAATGGATTGTTTTGCACGCGGTTTTTTTGCTTGAAAACTTAAGTGATCGTGATGGTTCTAAGCTATAATTTATGAAGATCTGTTCAGGTTTTGAAGATTATCAGCTCATTTCCGACTTAAAAAGTTCGATCGATTTTAAATTTGTTGTACTGTGACTTTGGAAATATTTTTAAACATGAGCTCCAGTCAAACCCCGTTTATACATATAGATGTATGGGGAAACCCTATATACTCGGACGCCGGCGTCCGTAGCGGAGCTCGACGAGTTAAAAGTGTTTTTCAGGAATACAAGACATATAGGGAGAGTCTCTGTTTCCGGGGCAAAACAGAAGTCACGTCATTCTTACTCTAAAATCTCATGAAAATCTAATTTGGTCCCTCATTTTAAGATGTTAAGTTAAAACTTATGAAATAAATTAGGTATTGTCTCCTGTGATATGTTTACCTACCACTCTCGAACTTAATTCCGAAATAATACTTAAATCAATTTGTGGTTAAAATATTCTTATTTGAAAATAGGTAGAATAAAATAAACTAAATTATTGAACACTGATTGTTCACAAGTAAGGTTACAATAAAAATCAAGTCGATATTAATCCCCATACAGGTCGTTAGTCACTTCAAGTTAATGAATGAAAATGGGTACCGGACATTACGTCATTCAAACACCTTACACAATATTTAATGCTAAACAGTCGTAACATTAAATCCAATTCACATTCATCAAGCATACAATAATTGGATAACGTAATGATAAAACACTAACGATGCGGGATCCAAAACTTAGGTAATTCCCGTCAATATCAACCTTGCATCTAGCAGGAAAATACAAGACATTAATAAAATTTTAGTAATGTTTATGCAGGCAAGGAAGGTTCGTTTAGTGTTAAGGTTTAAAGCCGTGTGGCAGATGTCTGAGCACTGGCGAGTGGCGCGGTGTGCGCCAGGCCTAAGGCGAGCCGACCGCATAACCGGATCGAACTGGATGTCGTCGAGCGATGGGCAATTCTCAATTAACATCTGACCTAGTAATATAGTGATTTATGATTTTGATTCCGCAGATGTATCTTTGAATATATTGTTTCAAAGATGGCGAAACAACTGTGATTATTAATGGGACGACGACCTGCAACCGTTTGTGCATATAATATGATACAGGTTGCAGTAGACTAGAGTCTGGGTTAACTTCTTTATTTCTAGGAATATCAATTTTGCCAATGCATGATTTTTTTTTGTTAATGGCCTTACTGCCAGTAGCCTGACGCGATCGGCTTTTCTGGCCATACCGGTCTTTAGGGTGAACTCAGAAGGCGCTCGCAACCCTTTGAATTTAAGCGACCATGCTGAGGGCAACCCACTACCTATTACCTAACGGGTTACGATCCTCGGCTCAGGACGGCCACTGAGAGACGATGAGACATCAACGATTAAGGAAAGATTGGTTTTTAGGCCTAATTCTATTGTCATCAGCACGGGAGCCGGAACTGCTTAGGGGGCCGGAGGGGGGGACGGGGACGCGGCGGGGTCCTCGACGGCGAGGACGGAACTGCGGTCTTGTGGAGTGTTGGAGTTTCAAGAACTCGTTCTTACGGCGGATGGCCAGAGGGATCGGTTAATATGGAACGCGGTCGTCTCCATTTAGGCTTGTATGAATAAGTACAAGGAAAGAGATAGGCAGTTCTATATTACACCCTGCTGTTATCGTCGTCTAGTTGGGACCGGCTCAGCACACTATTTTTATAAAATAATTATGCAGAGCCCTGACTTGTCCCATAACATATTATACCGAGCTATTGCTGAGTTCACTAGATTAAGGAGGCTAAAACAAATAAGAAACGAATAGGCACCTTCATCAATAGGTCCGTATTAGTATCTTTACTACCTACGTATTTGGTATAATTTCCGCTCGGGAAATTCCAAAATGATGACTTTATTAAGTATGAAAAGCCATAAAAATTAAAATATTTTTATAAACCCAAGAATAGTATAATTATTTTTTGGCATGAAATAATAAATCAAGAAAATACGAACATACATCACTACTGTATGACGCTATTTCTTAGGATCAATTATAATTAACAGCGTGTATGATTTAAGTACCTACAACTTATCTACACTAATATCATAAAAAGGAACGAATGAACTCGAAAACTACTTGGCCGATTTCAAACATTATCATACCACTAGTAGTGCTCGCGGCTCCGTCCGCGTGACAAAGTTTTTCCGGGACAAAAATATTTTCCCGGGATAAAAAGTAGCCTATAGCACTCAGGAGTTATGTAGCTTCCTATTAGTGAAAAAATTTTCAAAATCGGTTCAGTAGTTCCTGAGATTAGCGCGTTCAAGCAAACAAACTCTTCAGCTTTATAATATTAGTATAGATTAGAATGCTACATTATGAATGAGTAACAGAGGCTACTTTTTATTCCGGGAATATAAAACACGACGTTTATCCCGGAAAAACTTTTTCATGCGGGCGGAGCCTCGAGAGAAATTTAGTAAAAGATAATTTATTTCGTAAAATTAAATATTTACGTACACTATTTCAATACATGTTATAAACAGTTTATGGCTTGTAACCTTTAAAGAAAATGTAAAGATATGCCTCGTTTTATTATCTCACAAGGTGTTGCTCATGGCTTTGTCGTTATGAAAAGTCTTTTCCATTACAAAAATACTTAAATCACTGTAGAAATCTATACGTAGTGGCATATACTTAAAAATCAGTTCAGAAATTTAAATATTTTTCACGGCAGAGAATTTCCGGGAAAATAGCCCATGATATGTTATAAACCGTTTAAGGCCTTTGATTAATAATACACTAGATAGAGTGACGCGCTGCAAAGCAACCAAAACAAACGGGCCGCGGCGATTATATTCGTGTGGGTGACAGCTGTATCATACGCTATCGCTACGTCATTCTGCTTATACTTGTGTGCGCACCTGCGAACCTAATGATACCAGTTATTGCAATGGTTCGCATTAAAACGGGGAGAAAATTATATCCATAAAATCCAAAAATAATTCACTCGAAACAAAACAATAATTTCTCTGATTGTTATGTTGAAATTATTCTGATAATAAAAACAAAGATTTTACTAAATTTACTTACATAAGAACTTAATTCCATTACTTTCAAAACTATTGAACGGATTTGTATGCAATTTAGCATGGACGTGGATTAAATAAATAGGCTCATTTTTACACAGTGGGAACGTGGGTGTTCGGGTGGGCGTAAAATATATTTCTATTGAAATTTATTAATGTATTGGCAATTATTAAAAATAATTAAAACCAATGCACATAAGTTTATATATTTAAATACTGCAGGTACCCTTGCTGATATTACACTATTAGTCCGATTGTCTATTTTTTTATTTATTTTCAGCGTCGTTGTTTTTTTGCAAAATACATTTCATTTTTATGAAAATGGTCAGAGCAAACCAGAGAATATTTTGCTGGTTGCCAAAATTCCTCACAGCGGCATTTTCTTATAATATTTATCCATTGGCTTCTTATTGTAGGATCACTTGGTATTCTGAAAAATATATTCATCCTTAGCAATGCGATAAATGCGAAAGTAACTGTGTCTGTCGCGTATTTATGCCAAAACTGCGGATCCGATTTAAATGATATTTGGTACACAGATAGTCTAGAGCCGAGAAAAGACATAGGCTACTTTTATCCCGGGAAAATATAAAGCGGGACTTTTATCCCGGTAAATCTTTTTTGCGCAGGTGGACCCGCGAGCAAAAGCTAGTTATCTATACATTGCACGCGTGACTTATTTGTTAAAACCACGAATTAAAGATAGAATGGATAGAGTTTAGCATCAATTTACTAAGAAAACCAGTGTCGCCAAACTAACACATGCATATATTCGCATACTATCATCTCTTCATTATGATTGGCCAAAATCACCAATAAAGATAAAGCGTATAATACAAAATCATTTGCATTAAATTTAACCTTAATGCCATTATATAAACTTCGTATTCTAAAAATTCACATGACTTCATACGACATTATTCCTTCAGTCTGAATTTTGATTTTAATTCGATTTCATACCGCTAGTCCACGCGAGATGGCGTATAATCGCAATGGCATTCATAAGAACTCAATGTCAGTTGCTTTAAGATAAGTTATTGAATGACACCCAGTACGCTACGCATGCCGGTAATAGTGTTGCACCCATACGTTACCTTTTTGTAAACCTATCGATGGTGTTTGTTTTATAACTAACATTAATAAATGAAATGGACTTATAACAAAATTATATAATATTAATTTGATAAGTACTGGAAAAGTTGTTGGAACTGTCTTGAATAAAATTTTAACTCAGTAAATTAAAAATTATTTTAAATTTTAAGTATATATTTTAAATTCCTACTTTATAATTTCAATACTGCAGATATGTATGTTACACATACTATATTAGCTACACAGCTTATATAGCTAGTTTGCAATAAATTATAATGAGTATATATACTTATCATAGTGATTTCACTGCTGGGGTTAAGAGAGTAAGAGTAGACTTCACGTCTAAGCAAAACGTCAACCGGCAAGGCAAGAAAATATCCTTTGACGGACAGCAGAATTATGCCGGCCTGCTAATAGCTTCTGCAAGTTCCGTTTTAAGGACCCAATATCATAAGACTTGGAAACATTCGTGCCCGGCAACTGTTCCACAGTTTAATAGCAAAATTACGAACTTCTTAACCCGATTGATATGCGCTGAGATAGAAGAAATCACTAAGCAGTGGTTTCGCAAGCCAGCACGCGTGGTTCCCCTAAGGAAGTGTGAGGATGGCCTAAGGTTAAACTTTTGTCCGGAGCACTCACCAAGACACGGACGATAGAATACACTAAGTGAGGCAATGTCTCGGCGTAACTGCATTGATTCCAAACTGAATAGTGCTTTGTGCTGTTTATGAGTGGTCGTATCGCTTGTTGAGCGACATGCTCGTCTCGTCAAGCAAAAGTTGTTTAATTTTGTACCTGGATCTGACTCGGTAATATTTTACGCTTTTTGGGGGCAACAATTTCTTGTGCTTCGTTTGAAGAAGATACGCCTGCGTTTAAATTTATGATTTCAGGTTTACTTTGGAATCCACCACCCTAAGAAATAACATTAAGGATGAGATATCAAGTAATACTCATAATATAATATCAAGTAACATAGCTGATCAAACATTGTTAACCTATAAAGCAGACAGGCACATTTATATGTAATTAAAAACAATTATTTAAAACTATGTGTTGTCTCAATAAAAAGCTTTTCCCGTTAGAAAAGCCCCTAAAACGCAGTACGACGCATAGAAAAAATATCCATTATATCCCATGGGAGCAAATTACCGGAATAAAAGTAGCCTATATGTGTTAATCCAGGGTATTATGATCTGGCTGCGGACGACAACTTAGACACTTTAGCCCGGGGAAACCCGCAGCCGTCCCTAATACGCCGAAGAAGGCCACCGCAGAGTTTTAGTTGGCATGCCGTGCGTTGTACATAGGTTAGGGACTCGGCCCGGTGGCTCAACGCTGGGTCGTAAGGCACGGTGAACCGATCAAAACCACTCAGTCGCCTCCCTTGAAAGGCTAGGTGATAGTAATAAGTCACTTTCTCCGCGAAAAAAAAGGGTATTATGATTTACTCGTGTGCCAAATGTCTGAGTTTACTTCTAAGAAACATACAAACCAAACAAACATCCCGACATACAGAGATCCAAAAATTTCCACAAATATTTGCATTTATGATATTACTAAAATAAGACAAGTAAGATAAGATTAAAAAGGGTATTTTTAAATAATAACCTATAGTTTTTTTAATGAATTTATGTAGTAAAATAAAACAATAAAATAAATATTATGGTGTGTGGCTTTCTTATAATTACTTATTGATTGATGAATTAGAATATTTATATGAGCTTCTGCATTAACTTTAAAATATTGATTTCCCCTTTTTTTTACATTACTCATCTTCTACAAAATGTTCTGAACATATTACGGAAAATTTGGAAGGAAACCAATTTAACCTTCCCGTAGCATTGATCCAACTTTCCTTAATAAATTGATCTTTTGGAAAACTGAAAATTAACAATCTAGTATTGTTTCATTAATTAATTATTATATCGACCACAGCTATGCATCACAAGCGGATCATGCATCAGATAACTTTTCGTACTTTTCTGCATAACATAACGCTTCAGTGAAAAATTAATAATTATCGATAATATTTTATCGACCACGCATGCTCTAATTGAGTAGCGATGACATTATGAATTGGTGACAAATCATTCTAGAACAACTGATTTTCGTTTGCGACAATTAACCATATAGTGAAAAGAATAAGGAACATTTTAAATTGTAATTTTTGTGTCATGTTTGACATAGAAAATCAAGATACATTTTTCAACTAAATAGCAATATACCAGAAAATATTACTTACCGATGGTACGAAATACCTCCGTGGGACACATTTTTGGTACGGCTATTATTTTTGCATTCCAGAATAGCATAATAGGGCATTTTAATATTTTTAAATATTTTTTCCAATCATTAAACCTTTGACAATGCGCAATGACGACTGAGACCGTTCAAACAGTGAGTTTGTACTGCATTCTAAACTAGTGTATCAAAGGTTACGCCCACTTTATAGTTCTATCTCTATCTCTGTTCTGTGGTTAAAACGACCTGTTCTTGATGCAAATTACCGCGTCCACCCCAGGCGACAAGAACCTACGCTACGCCACCGACAGCACGTACCATACGTACAGGTGACAATTTTTTATCTCCGATCAAATAAATAATAAAACTTGTGGCTTTAAACGCCGAAAATATTCACCATTTAGTCAAACAAATATTTACTTTGGATTCATTTTTACCATCTTTTTGGGAAATTTTGATTCCATAAACTAGCAACCCCTAACTATTACGAACTCTTTATTATTTTTTTAACTAAATATTTCAATGGGCTTATTTAGCAAGAAGTGTTTATAAAAAATGTAACTTACCGGTGGTAGGTGACATTATGCGTGGTTTTACGTCGACCCTTGTAGTTTTTGCACACTTTAATCACACAACCCGACATTTTCAAAGGCTACAAATCTGCGTAACAACGTGAGCGAGCGCCATGACAGCTCGAAGCGTACTAAGCGCGGGAAAATGACCTAAAGGTTCACAGTAGACCTTTAGGTTTTTCTACACGCTTGAAGCGTTCAGAGTCCATCTAGTGTATTATTAATCAAAGTTTAAGGCTTATAAAATTTAAAGAAAATGTAAAGATATGCACCCCAATTTATTATCCTACGAGTTTTTGCTTAAAACTGTAGAAATCAATAGTACCATCTACTTAAAAATCAGATTAGTAATTTATTTTTTTTCACGGCAGTGATTTTCCGGGAAAAGTAGCCCATATGTTAAAACAAGAGATGGTTGAGCCGTATGCCAAAGGACATGTTCATAAACGGGCGTAAAATTTTAACTAAGACAGTTTATGTATATTTGGATAGAGCTCCTAAAAACTAAATAATAGATAAATAATAAAACTAGCATTTATAATAAATCGTTTAATTTTAAAAACCTCGCATTTTGAGATTTATTTAATTTTATTTTGCTTTTAAAACACTTAATATGAAGGTTTTTAAATAGCTTAATTATAAATATTTAAAAATATTCTTTCATTGGATCCTAGATCCATATTTTGCCCCTTTAATATGCCTAAAGTTTGAACCTGGTTAGATCTCGAGGCCCAGGACATAAAAAGCGGACATCTCCGTTCAGCGTGTGCTGAGTCTATTTTTAACAAACATCCAAATATTTTCACATACATTCGCATTAATAATATTAGTAAGAAGTAAGATTCCATAATAGTTATCAATAACTAATTATTATCATAATAAATAGCAGGGACTTGTCAGCCGTATTGCCATAAATACTTAGCTTATATAAGGAAAGGACATAAATTGTAACCCCGGAAAAATCAAGAGTTTCCGGAGACAAAAATAGATATAATATCTTTGTAATAAAATCGAGTCTACACTAATCAGTTGTTAGCAGCCGTGACCTTGGACTATAAACGTCACTGTAGTAGTGCACTGGGTTCGGGCTGTTGAAGGTAACAGTTGGTGAAATGGAGGCCACTTATTTATATACAAATATTTACAAACGTATGGTGTGCACTGACTAGTTAAAGTAAATAATAATGAATGACGGTGACTACGGACAGTCTTCTTTTGATAGATTTTATTTTTTATTTTTTAACGTTTATTATGACATGACATGTAGTGTAGTGACTAGTTTTGTGAGTTTTGTACTATTTTCTGTCTTTTACTACGTTAGGTATAAGTGTGTGTCTGGATTATTCCGGTCCACTGAATTAATGTTAGCTTGATATTGTATAAGAATAGACTCAAAATTATAATATATCATATTAATGTATTATATGAAAGAAGCTGAATGACCTATTTAGTACTCAACTGTGCAATAAACACAATATTGACGTTGGCAATAACCTACCAATAAAGCCGTATCGTCGTAATAACCGCGACACTCTCAATTAAACAAATAAAAGGATTGAAAGGTCTATTAAACTAGGTAAGTATATTAAATAGATGCACTCTTACAATAACCCAATTTAATTAATGTATAACATCACGGACTAACTAATGTGAAAGATACTTCTGCTGCCGAAATACATCCTTTCAAATTTACAAATCTGTACAACAAAGGCTAAAAGAATTTATTGTGATTAAATTCTTGTTTTATTACTACAACTACAACAAAATTATACCAATTTGCCGCTGTCCTCCATTAAAACCCCACTTATACCTAAATCAACAGAAGGCACTGAGTGTAAAGTACTTATATTGACTCCTCGAGTAGAATGGCCCGCTGCGCTCGCGCCGATTTCTGTGCAATTATTATAATGCCATTGGTACACACTACACACATGCCTGCAACGTCGTATTGGCTTAATTGCACCTCTTTGATTTGAACAAGCTTGCGAAAAATACATTTTCATAACCAGCTTTGCGCTGGTTGTGAATGGAAAATTTTACAATGTACGTCGTGTGACGTGTCCGGTGAAAAAGAAAAAACAAATTTGTTCAGCTACATTGAAAACGGCAAATTATCAAAGCGCTGAAAGGAATTTTAATACATTTAAGAATTGTATATTCTTATATTCTTGTATGTTGTTTTGATTATAATATGTGGAGCCTATAAGCGGAGTGTAACAAACAATCGGGCATTGTTTAATTCATTCGTAAAAAGTGACTTGTAAAGTCAACTTGGTTGGGTTTCATTTTAGCAAATTATGATAGGTTGTATTGCTAGTAAGGTGAATACCACTGCAATATCATTTATCCACCACGCGCTTTGTTGTTGTTTTTTTCCTGTTTTCGTGGGCGGTCGTTTTGGTTAATGGTCTTTCATTGCAAAAAAAAGACTTAGGAAGAATTTTCCTCGGAAAAGCAAGATAGACCTATAGGTAGGTACGCTGCGCCGCGCCGATGTAAGAACTAAAAACTCTACCACACATAGATGTATTTGAAAGTGGTTTCATATTCAGAGCTACAGTCAAATCGATGTATCAAACATTAGGTAAACGTAGAAATCTCTCCGCTATTGGCGAAGATTGCACGTCACCGCAAATATTACGCTCGTGTGATGTTTCATAATGAACACCAACATTACGTGTATCATAAATAGTACATCCCATTCGCATCTGAATCGGTACATCTGTGCCTCGGTTAATGTAAAACATGTCTACTCATACAATCTACTCAGGTTTATTTTCAAAATTCTTGTCGTTTGCACCTCGAGATCATATTTAGTACCTATTATTAATCTATGTTGAATGATCTGATCAAAACATTGTTTAATGCAAAAGAAAATATTATAATGTTAGGGCAAAAATATTTTTTGTGCGGGTATTAATGACATGATCTACATTTTTTGCTATAAAAGCATAGAACGTTTGATAGTTCGAGTCAGTTGGTCATTGCCTTCGTGCCTTCTTTATTCATTATTTGAATATATAGATTTGAATACTTATAGTATTTTTTTAATAAAAAGAATCATAGATTTAAAATTAATGCTTCATTAAATACTCATAGTAAATCAGCTCTTGCCATAAATACCAAACAAAAAGGAAAAGCTTACTTATAAAATCAGTTAAAATAATACGAGGAAATATGCATGCACGCCGCTTCCAACATGTTGGTCTGGAAATGTTTGGGAAGGCCTACGTTCAGCGCTGGACTATTAAAGGCTGAAAATGAAGAAGAATATGACGAAGAGAAAAGAGGACAAATGAAATATATCTTCATATTAGGTATTACTCAAGACGGTTAAGTTAACAAATGAAGAATTAGACAAGCCTGAGATAACCCAATATCTATTATAAGCCAGTTTTAAAATAAAAAAAAACTTGAGAGGTGTCAAGGGACACGCGGATGGAGCGAAGTTCTTTTCGATTAATTAGGTAGTGAAGATATTGTTATAAAATTTTATTTCTTTTAAGTTATAATAATAATTGTATATTTCATTAAAACGTTACCACATCAATGAAAACATTTACTTCGACCTACACAATAGATATGCCATTGAATCACGATCATCATCTAAGCAAGCATTGACATTAAAATTAACATACAACTAACGAAATAAAACTACTCTAAAAAGCATTTAAATTGTCTTTTTTTATTTAAATTTCGAATGTCACTTTTATGGCCAATTCTTTATTGTTACTGGCTGGTTTCACAGGGCAAGTATAAAAGTGTCGTGACAACTTTTCGTAATTTTTTTTTCCGTCTAGCCCCCTCTCACAACGAGCGATAAGGAACTTCGTTCCAATAAAATGAAATAAAATAAAATACTTTATTCATCACGTAGGCGAACATAGTTGCACTTATGATAAGTCAAGATACATTTAATTACTAATAATTATTATTGTAAAAAAACACTTTCCTTCACACACATACACACACACAACTGCAAAATATAGACGCCCTGTATCTCACGCTTAACAAATTATAACATATAATATTCACTGATTTCTCAAGACACAAGCTCAGCCTTATTTGATAACCTCTGTCAACGATCGTACCTTTATTTTCTTTCAATAACGATTTTTTCATATTTCATTTTCAGTTACAATTAATAGTAACAGATTATAAATAATAGATATACATTTTTAATGGCGTTTCTTCGTTATAAACACTTTTAACACTATTAAAATGTAAATTAAAAGCTTTAAGTACACAAGTAAACTCACAATATTTGTCTCTACTTCAGCCTTTGGAGATGCACTGAATATAGGCCTCCTCTATAGATTTCCAGACCCACCTGTTAGAAGTGGCTTGCATCCAATGGTTTTCTACGACATTTACGACGTTGTCTGACCACCTTGCAAGAGAACGTTCAACATGCGTACATCAAAGAACAATTTCAGTTTGTACTGAACGCTTGTCGAGATCCGATAAAGTTTTAAATAATACTATTTTACGCATTTTTTGCGGTTTCGGATCCTACAATATATATAGATCATTCTTCCGTGTTCAGGTGGATTCGAGAATAGATTTACAATTCGGTCCGGGAAAATGTAGCGGGGTTAGGTCCTGGTTAAAAAAACCTTTCGTGCGGGCGAAGGCGCGGGCAAAAGCTATATTTAATAAAATCGTTACCCAAAAAAACGAATTAAATTAAAAATTGAAATTTCACTCTCATCATTTTTTCAAAACGCGCCTAAAGAAGTACCTATAACTTCAACAAATTCAGCAGCAACTACATGTAGTCAGAACAAATAATTCTCAAAGAATTCGTAAAGAATTGACAATAATATAATCGTATTTTACTTATTAAGGCAAGTGTTTATGACAGGAGCTTAACGGCTGCGATGTATTATGCAGTTGGAACCGTTCCTTAGACGTTTTACAGCAGACACGTGCTTTTTGGAGCAGAGTACAGACACGTGAGTTTTGGATAGTAAACTATATATATGCATGTTACATAGTATTGTCCACTCCATTCGACCGCGCCAAATGGAGATGGCCGCGTTCCGTATTAACCGATCCAGAGGACGAAATCACTCTGGCCATCCGCCGTAAGAACGAGTTCTTGAAACTCCAACACTCCACAAGACGGAAGTTCCGTCCTCGCCGCGTTCCCCGTCGCCCCCCCGACCCTCCTAGCAGTTCCGGCCCGCGTGCCGATGACAACACAATCTAATAGGATTAGGCCTAAAAACCAATCTTTCCCTAATCGTTGATGTCTCATCCTCTCTCAGTGGCCGTCCTGAGCCGAGATTCGTAACCCGTTAGTGGGTTGCCCTCAGCATGGTCACTTAAGGGTTGCGAGCGCCTGCTGCGTTCACCCTAAAGACCGGTGTGGCCAGAAAAGCCGCCTCCCGTCAGGCTACTGGCAGTGGGGCCAAAAAAAAAAGTGTTGTCCCGACGTGTTGATAAACTCAGAGGTTTTAATGGCCTATATATAAATTACGAGAAAATGATGAAGAAAACGCCTTCATAAACAATTTTATTTACACCGTTATATTCATTGTACATTTGCTGCATTATTATTAAATCAATACATTATAAACTTTATAATATACTTTTGAGTTTTATAACCCGATGTACTCTATACTAAACAATGACTCTTGTATGAAGCTGATAAGTTTGGGTCATAGAGGGCGAAAATGTAGTCGCTACTACATACTACGTTTGCTATTAACCACGAAGTAAAGATAGAAATTAACAGTTTAAAAAAATCGATCAAAAAATCATTACCTACTTTACTTTTTACATAAACAGAAAGCTATGTTCGTTTGTTGATTATAAAGTTGGTTTTCATTGAGCGGACTTTAAAAAAAATCAAATTCTTTGCAAATTCTTTTTCATGATATTTTTCTTGGCACTGTTTCATAGAAATTTGGAACGATGACAGACGTTGAGAATTTCCTTTACATTCGTTGGGAATACCGAGTTCACATAAGGTAAACCTTTGTTGCATGTTGTTTGGTAACACCGGGTAATATAACCGGTTAAAACCGTGGTTATATGCTAAGATTTCCTCAACTTTCTCAATGTTTTTCTTCAAGTTAGTCTTTTCTTCCGTTCATCCATCAAGCGCTTGTAGTTCAAATAAATGTAGCAGTTTCTAGTCCTTGAAGTAAGTTAATAATAAGTATCTAATTATAAATGCATCTGTAACCAAATAAAAAAATTGAATTAAAGTGTCAATTCTATTCTTCACTATAATTTCATTGAACCAAGTTTTTTTTGGATAAGCACATATCAATTTGTTACTAAATTCTTTATAGAAAAATATATAGAGTTGAAATAACTTGAAACTTTTACTAAAATGTAGTAATTCCATACTGTGTCACGTAGAAACACGTATGTTTCGTTGTCAACCCCTGAAATAAACATTGCATCGCCCTTGATCTTAACCTTAACTGATTTAACAGTGTTTATATTTATTAGTATGGCTCATCGTGACGCCGGCGCCGGTCGGCAGATCTGGCAGTTGGCACGGCGCAGCATGGCAAGCCGCCGGCTTGGCACGCGGTTACAACTTATGCGTTGGACGATCTCAATGACTCTGCAGCACCACGTTGCCAGCACCACGCGATCTTCTCACGTGTTAGAATATAATGTATGGGTTCAATAGGTATCTTATTTCAGGACAGGGTTAGGTGAAAATAAAATACTTACAAAATAATTGATGTTTGCTTTAGAATAAGGTGAAGTGAGGATGAAGAAGAACGACCCCATGTTAGAATTCAGCAAAAGTCACAACTACTAACAGAGACAAAGTAGGAAACTACTAAATATTATGTCAAATATATGTTATTTTCAAAACAAAAAACTAAACATCTTTACAAAAAATTGCAAAACAAAATGTAGACTAAGAACACCATGTTAAATGAAAAACAAGAGTTTAACCTCGCGTTTCTACACGAATCTCCAAAGTATTGTAATATTACCGAAGTAATGCATGCCTTTATTTATTTGTTAATACAAGAAACGATTCGTCGAAGACGCCGTTCTGCGTCAAGCGCATTGCAAATTCCTTGATGTAATTTTTTTTCCGTTTGGATGTTATTATTTATGTTCGTTTCGTCGTGCTAGCGCTACATTAACAAAACTTTTTTAGTAGTTCTTGGCATAGTGTATGCGATATCCGACTTTTTCCAGTTCGAACATCGTCATTAGTCTTTTTACGATATTTTTTGAATTTATTTTATTTCAGCTGTTGTACCGAAGGTGTTGTCGAGGAAAGCTGATGTTTCAAGACAGATGTATGTACTCGAATTGTTTTTGTAATATTGTTATGGGCGCTCGTTCAAGAAAGCGTGGGAGTCAGTAGGTACATGTGCCATAAGCAGAATTCACTTCTAGAGGTGTGAAATTAGATGTAAGAAATTATTGCAGTAGGTAGATACTAATTGTTAATAAAATATTAAATGTGATAGGATATCAGCGTACCGAAATTTCCTCTTTATGTGTCGGGTTGATACTAAATGGAATGGGCCTAAGTGTACAATAATATTATACATAGACAACATAGACATATATCGTTACAAATTGGCCAATTCATTACAAGGCCGCCGAGAAGGTAGGTCTAGCTAGCCCTGTGTACCTTAATTACTTAGATTGCGTCACTTCGAGCGCTGCAATATCGGCATGAACTACCCAAATTTTATTACCTACGCCAGTGTCGCGTTTAACAGGTTTCACGTAACAGGAAATGCGTTTTTGGAGGCTCATGAGTTGCAAGTATTCAAAGACCCCACCGCTCCATTAACTCTATTATTTATTTATTATGTGTTGCATTTTTTTCCTAAATAACGGTTGCATTTTATTGTTTACTAGCTTTTGCCCACGGCTTCGCCCGCGTTAATAAGTTTTTCCGGGCTAAAAGTACATAAAAATCTTCCCGTTGAATCACTCTATGACTATGACGTTGATACAACTCTTAACAAATAATGCATTAATTTCGACCAAATTTGATTACCATAAAAACGGTTCTAGTGAGTTAATCTTAAAAGATAGACATATATTGTCGCAGACATTTTTTTAGATCATTTCAAGAGGAATAATTCTTTGATACATATATTTTTGGTATCTTGAACCGTTTTCGCAGCACACGCAATGGAAGCCCTCAAGGATGAATAATTTTCCCCGTTTTTTTCACATTTTCCATTATTTCTTCGCTCCTAATAGATGCATTGTGATGTTATATAGCCTAAAGCCTTCCTCGATAAATGGTCTATTCAACACAAAAATATTTTTTCAATTCGAACCAGTAGTTCCTGAGATTAGCGCGTTCAAACAAACAAACAAACAAACAAACAAACTCTTCAGCTTTATAATATTAGTGTAGATATACTTCAATTCGCGAATTAAAATGGCGTGTACCTATTTTGCATAATTATCCGTCATAATGTCATATCTAAGTAAGTACCTCTATTGCACCACGACAACAAATAAAAAATCAGAGTACATTTCTATATAACTCAAAATTAGCAAACTTCAGGTATTTACATGCAATGCTGGTAAACGATAATGCGTGGGTTCTGACTGGCTCTACTTGTCATAATGCGCCAGTGCAGCGGTACTGGTGTACTAGCACCTACTTAGAAATGCCGTCTGTGCGCGCAGACCGGTCGGCGCTGCAAGTAACAGCATGGTCGCCGGCCGCCGCCGCCCGGGCCGGTCGTGGGGAGTTTCCATGCTTTCCTCCATTACCAGTTCCGACGTCGGCTGTTGGAATAAAGTTCAGTGCATTTCGTACCCTCATTAAATAACTAATAGTTTTCGCCGATATTTCAAATTTGCTAATATATGCCTACCATGAAAGAGATTTTATGAATGAAATTCGTTGCCGGAATATGAATAACTTTAAGATCATTAAATTCCCAGACCCATTGGAATATGTCTTTATAAAAAGAAATTCATATTATCACAGGTCTTACTCATATTTGTCTACGAGATATCTACATAATAATAAACAATTAATGACATTGCACGTTATAAAGACATTAATTTTAATCTAACCCAATTAATAAAACAGAATTTCCTACAGAAAATGAGTTGTCTAATTAAGATAAGTATGTATTTTTTACATAATAGTATGTTCTACTAATGGCGCCAGTCTACAGAAGAACTACATATTTTTCCACGATTCGGATCCGGATCACCACCGAACAGACTTATATCTATCCTCTATGATTTGATCAAAGCTTTTCCGCACTATCTATTTGTTCGTGTACAGTTTACACTAGAATGTTCTGACAGGATCGGGATATGTTATGTCCTTTTCATAAACATTTCACATTTTAAACATGTATAAATACCACCGTCAAGAATTAATATAATATTATTATTGAATGTCGACAATTATATATACTCCCTGTTTGCAACCAATGTTTTGTGACGGAATTTGTCATGGTTTTTTTTATTAATTAGCGGCATGCCACACAGTAGGTACTTTGTAACGCAAGGTGCTGGATGGTGTTGCTACTGTTTATGGGAAGTCGAATCGCTTCCCATCAGGCGAACAGCATGCTCGTCTCGTCATTCAATGCCATAAAAAAAAACAAAGATGTCCGCTGTCTGTCTGTCCATATGTTCCTATGTATGCTTAGATCTTTAAGACTACGCAACGGATTTTGATGTGTTTTTTTTTGTAATTGATAGAGTGATTCGAGAAGAAGGTTTATATATATATTATATAATACATGCATAATATTGTAGAGAAACACTGATAATTTCCGAGGTTTTTAATGTGATGTCGTAAATAAACACTTTCATTGCAAACGCTGACTAAACCCTACGAGATAGATCAAAATAATGTACTACAGTATTGTACACCGCGGCGGCGCATGTCTTGAAAACGGCTGGACCGATTTTAATGAATTTTATTGTGTGTACTCAGGTGCATTCGAAAATGGTTCTGAATTACAATTCCGTCCGGGAAAATGTATAATTTGTATATAAAGTGACCTTTATACATGAAAAACTCTTTAATGCGGCCGAAACCGCGGGCAAAAGCTAGTATATATATAATTTATACTTGAATTCGCGCCCACTATAAATTTCACACACGCAACGCTACAGTGTGATTGGTTCGCACTTCGCACTCAGCCACAAGTTACTATAAACTTTCAACTATGATTTTTTTATGATGTGGCAATAGTGGTAATACAGAGTCCTCGTAGGCTACCACTCACTAGATAAGTAATTAGCTTAACACTACTCACTCAGCATTGCAGTCGTATCGTAATATCTATATACGTCACCGAAACAGTCAGAGATTTATAATGTTAGTCTAGATTTATAACCAAATTCCAAAGAGGAGGTTCTCAATTCATGTCTTTGTATGTTTTTTTAAGGAATAAAGAACAGCTTTACTAAATTGCGTCCGTTAATTGCTGGGCTGCCTGGGCTTGAGGAAGTGAAATTGATTGGCAGATCGCGTGTAGCTCCGACGCTCAATTGGCATTTTTTTTACCCTGTAAGTACAACCTGGTTATCCAGGACTTTTTTAGCAAACTAAAGTATCAACCTGGTTTTGTCTGGTAATAGGTGTCAGTTTTTAACCTGCAGACAGGTTTAAATGATAATAATAATACGCAATATGCTAGTATACCTCTGATAACTTCATTATTTTTATGAAAAGAATATGAAATAACGAATGAAAATGAAATCTTCACGATAATCTAGCGTTTGTTATGACACTGACAAAAATAAAATGACGGCTAACGTCAGGCGGAGGGCCAATATAAGCGACATCTGGCGAGCTGAAAATTGTTTCCCTCATTGATCAGGAATGGGCAAGCGTACGCCTGCCCCCGTCGTGAAATTATTGAAACCTGTTTATATAAGATGCAGTTTGATTTCAAGGCCAACAACATTTATAAATGTAGTATTTTTGCGAATCATTGAGGTATGCGGTGTAATGCCCTGGTAAACGGTTTTCTTTTTGTTATGATTGTAGACACACCGACCTACAACACTAAATAGATAACTTTACTCCATCGGTTTAGGTATTTGACTAAATATAAACAAAACTGACATATGCTTCCCGGGAAATCAACATTTTCTTACGAAAGTGTTTACGAAAACTGCAATGTTAATGAAACTACGACGTAAATCAAACGATAAAAAATATTAAATTCACTTTAGAAACGAAATAAATAACTAACAAAATAACTAATTATCACAAAATTATGAAGCAGTGGCAGCATTATTTTTAAATACTTTATTTTGCTTATTACGAGAGTGCCAAGGAGTATATTTCTTAGACTTTAAAAAATATTGAACGAATATTTTAATAATATAAATAATTTGGAAATAATATTCAAATAACCTATTAAATTTGAATAACGGAGCTAATGTTTTACGTATTGGGAAACACGAAACTAAATACCGGGTGGAAGGGAAACGCTCTCTATACCGGAACGGTAAGAGAGAAGAACCATAACATTATCGAAAAACTATATTCATTTGCAAAGCTAAGCGATAATACTTACGATTTTAGTATTTCCGTAATTCATGCGCGCGCAATGTAAAGCGTACAAAAAACTGGGCGGCTGCCGCGCCGCTCCGGCACCGGCCCGCGGTCGTTAACCCGTCAGCTGATGTTCGTGTTTCATTACGATTTTTTTGAAATATTGACCTTTTTTACTATGTTTTTCAGAATAATAATTTCATTTATCTATCCATACGTGAAGCTGTACAGAAATTTGAGAAAATCCTACTAAAATTGTAACAATGCGATCGCGATTTTTTTAGTGCCATCACGTCAGGAATCACCAATACTATCACCTGTATTCGTTTCCGAGAGCGTTTCCCTTCCACCCGGTATAAACAAAATAAAAATATTTAACTGTATTTCAACTAATATGAATTCGGTTTAATTGTGAGCTCACTCACTATTAGGGAATATGTCATCTATTATTCAAAGATGGTTTTTCGTTTCATGATACGTGTGTCGTGCACCGCGACCGGGCCTTGCGTTAAGCGTTCAGTGCATGTGCAAACTGCAAACCAGTCCGCGAACCACGTTATTAGGTTAGCTCAAAGCGCTTCTGACTTATTATCTACTTTCCCCTTTAATAATTTACAGTCTCAGCCAGTGTCGGATTAAGCAAGCGCGGGGCCCGTAGCAAATTCTTTCAAAGAGCCCTTGATCTGCTATGGGTTCTTAAGTATAAAGTGGTAAAGATACAATTAAATACTCAATACGTTTATTTGCTATCTATAGGTTACTAGTGTAGTAAATTACTATAGGCGCTGTTAAGCTCTGACAAGTACAAAAAGCGTGAGATAAGATTTCCTAGCAATTTAGAATAATTTTGATAGGAAACTAACAATTGAAAACAGATGATACCACACAAAATATTTTTTCAATACATATTTCAAAGTTTATATTTAATACAAACTATATTATATTTTTAGGAATAGCTAATGTTATATTTAATCAATGGTGTACTTTAAATAATGTTTATATTATATATTTATTTATCTGTTTCTTTATTATTTTTTAAACTTTTACAAAGTAGCTTTTCTAGATTTCATGTGGGCAAATTTAGAAATAATACTATTTGTATCAATTTCTCTGAGCAAATCATATTCTATATTCATCAAAGCGAGATAATTCAGACGTTTTTGACTCATAGCGTTCCTTAAGTCATTTGTCGAAAATGAGCGTTAGCCACTGAAGTAATAAAATATTTTTTTTAGTTATAACTTCTATAACTCAATCTACATACATATACACTCACGCCTTTTATCCCCGAAAGGGTAGGCAGAGGTGCAACTAGTGCACCCACTTTTCGCCATTATTCTGTCCCATGATGTGATAGGGGGCAAGCCTATTTCCATATCGGGCACAAATTCCAGACTCCGAGCTGATACTGAATAGAAAAACTCAATATCACTTTGCCCGACCCGGGATCCAACCCGAGACCTCAGCATTGCAGTCGTACGATAATATAACTACGCCACCGAGGCAGTCTCGATCTATATACTAATACTAGCTTTTGCCAGCGGATCCGCCCGCGTGAAAGAGTTTTTCCGGGATAAAAGACCCGTTTTATATTTCACGGGGATAAAAAGTAGGCTATGTCCTTTTTCAGGCTCTAAAATATCTGTGTACTAAATTTCATTTAAATCGGTTCAGTAGTTTTGGCATGAAAGCGCGACAGACAGAGTTACTTTCGCATTTATAATATATTATTATTAATTTCGACCAAATTTTATTACCATAAAAACGGTTCTAGTGAGTTAATCTTAAAAGATAGACATATACTGTCGCGGACATTTTTTTAGATCACTTCAAGAGGAATAATTCTTTCATACATATATTTTTGGTATTTTGAACTGTTGTCGCAGCGCACGCAATGGAAGCCCTCAAGGATGAATAATTTTCCCCGTTTTTTTCACATTTTCCATTATTTCTTCGCTCCTAATAGTTGCATCGTGATGTTATATAAAGCCTAAAGCCTTCCTCGATAAATGGTCTATTCAACACAAAAATAATTTTTCAATTCGAACCAGTAGTTCCTGAGATTAGCGCGTTCAAACAAACAAACAAACTCTTCAGCTTTATAATATTAGTATAGATTATAAAGAGGAAAGATTTCTATTTTTGTATGTTTGACAAGGATAAACTCAAAAAGTACTGGAACGATTTCAAAAATTATTTCACCATTAGAATGCTCCTGTATCCCTGAGTAACATAGGCTTTATATCCCGGGAAAATTCAAACCGGTACTTTTATCCCGGATTTTTTGTTCTCGCGAGTCGTTATGGCCAAACCAATAAACCGATTTCGATGAAATTTGTAAGGAACATAGTTTAAGATCCTGGGAAAGACCCAGGCTACTTCTTATCCCGGAAAAAAATAAACCGGGATTTTAATCCCGGAAAATATTTTCTTGCGGGTGGAACCGCAAATAAATAAGTATGGAGACAGTTTGAGATCCAGGGAAGGACACAAGCTACTGCCCATCCCGGAAAAATATAAACCGGATATTTTACCCCGATTTTTTTTCTCACGAGTGGGACGGCCAAACCACTCAACTGATTTCAACGAAATTTGGTAGGGAGGTAGTTCGAAACCCTGGAAAGGACCTAGGCTACTTCTGATTCCGGGAAAAATAAACCGGGATTTTATCCTGGAAAATATTTTCTTGCGGGTGGTACCGCAAAAAACAAATATGGAGATAGTTTGAGACCAAGGGAAAGACATAGGCTACTGCTTATCCTGGAAAAATAGAAACCGGGACTTTATCCCAATTTTTTTTACCTCCCGGTTGTAGCCGTCACTCTCAGCCGATTTCCATGAAATTTCGTAGGAAGATAATTTAACACCTTGAGGAGCACCTAGGCTATTGCTTATCCCAGAGAAATATAAACTGGTACTTTTATCCCGGAAAATATTTTCTTGCGGGTGGAACCGTGAGAGAATAAATATGGAGATAGTTTGAGATCCAAGGAAGGACAGGTTACTTTTATCTTTTTATTTTTAAGAATATGTCCTTACATCATTACATATTATAAAACAAAGTCCCCCCATCGCATCTGTTTGTCTGAACGCGATAAACTCAAAAACTAACGAACGGATTTTCATATGTTTTTCACCAATGGACGCAGTGATTCAAGAGGAAGGGTTATGTGTATAATTCGTAAGTATTTTGTACGACAGAAAATTAAATGTGCAAAATATTATGCTTTGCTACCTGTGCGAAGCCAGGGCGGGCCGCTAGTATACTTATATTCTAGAAAATAGATTTTTGGTATAAATTAAATTATTGTTATTAAATTATATTACAAATAATGTAGACTGTTAATCTTATAAATAAATAGAAAATTTTAACAATTTAAATCGAGCTATTTCATCCACACTAAGTGTTGGGTCAGAGAGCTTGCATATACCTCCAAGCAACTTTTTGTAGAACTTGTGTGTTTACCGTATGAAATTATTGGAATTATTTACGCCAAGGAAATAGTCGGGTATCGAGTGTCTGACGTGGATTGTCTTAATAGGAAAAGTTGTAACGTTTTACGTTTTTGTGATATCAAAAAAAATTAACATATCACATCTTAAAAAGTTTCACTCAAAAAATTACGCTCCGGCAGAGATGAGTGGGTTTAAATATGCGGGGCCCCCTTTCGCGCGGGGCCCGTAGCAATTGCTACTCTTGCTACGTGGTTAATCCGGCACTGGTCTCAGCCATCATTTGAACTGCTGGCCGACTTATAGTGATTTCATTAAATAGCGTTTATCAACGTGTATTTATCATTATGTGCAGCGACGTGATTTTTTTTTGTTAATGGCCCTACTGCCTGACGCGAGTCGGCTTTTCTGGTCACACCGGTCTTTAGGGTAAACGCAGAAGGCGCTCGCAACCCTTTGAATTAAGTGACCATGCTGAAGGCAATCCACTAACGGGTTACGAACCTCGGCTCAGGACGGCCACTGAGAGAGGATGAGATATTAACGATTAGGGAAAGATTGGTTCTTTAGGCCTAATCCTATTAGATTGTGTTGTCATCGGCACGCGGGCCGGAACTGCTAGGGGGGTCGGGGGGCGACGGGGAACGCGGCGAGGTCCTCAACGGCGAGGACGGAACTGCGGTCTTGTGGAGTGTTGGAGTTTCAAGAACTCGTTTTTATGGCGGATGGCCAGAGTGATTTCGTCCTCCTGGACGAATGGGCAGCGACGTGATGAAATGTTGTGAACGCCTGCGCTTTTTGCTATACAAATATTAGATACTTACGTACTGGGTTGTAAAATTGACGTAAGAGGATAAAAATTATATTATTCCTTTCGAAAATTACAGCTATGAAGTCTTAGTTACGAGCTCTAAGGAATATTTTTGTCTTTGTTGAATAACGATATACAGGTTCCTGTAATGTGAAGTTACATTTGATCTTAAATACTAGTCTTGACCTTTGCCTCGTTCAGTGTCAAGTAGTGTTTTGTGATGTGGGTTTATCTTGCCTCAAGAGCTTTTTCTGTACGTGTAGTATGTAGGTACGCATTACGCACTGGACGGTTCTCGTGGGAAATAAAAGAAATATTTAAATTTATAACAGATTTTTCATTAATCAATACCAATACTTTAATTTACTGGTGGTAGGTCTCTCATATTATTTTGAAGCGTCCGTCTGGGTGAGTATTACCGCAATATCTATTTCTACCGCCAAGCAGCAGGGTGCATGCATTATTGTGTTTCGGTTTGAAAGACATTGTCGCCAATGGTTTTTTATGGCATTGAATGACGAGGCGAGCTTGCCGTTTGCCTGATGGTAAGCTACTTTACTCTAGAGTGCTATTGTTTTTATCCCGAGAAAATATTTATCCTTGAAAAACGCGGGCGGAGCCGCGGGCAAATGCTATTTATATAATAAAAGTGATCTAAAATTATTAAGAGTTATTTTATCTATGCATCTACTATCTATGAATCTACTGTTTATGTATAACTAGAGGTGCTCGCGGCTCCGCCCGCGTGAAAAAGTTTTTCCGGGACAAAAATATTTTCCCGGGATAAAAAGTAGCCTATAGCACTCAGGAGTTATGTAGCTTCCTATTAGTGAAAGAATTTTCAAAATCGGTTCAGTAGTTCCTGAGATTAGCGCGTTCAAACAATCAAGCTCTTCAGCTTTATAATATTAAGTATAGATTTAGTATCTCACTTAGATCATTCTATAATGTAAGTGACTAAAACGCATTTGAGCATATGTTGTTAAATTTTAGTTCTAGCTAATACTCCTGGCTTCGCCCGCGTCAAATTGTTTTTCCAGGATGAAAGTTGCGCTTTATATTTTCCCGTAATAAAAAGTAAGTTTGTGTTAATCCAGGACATGATCTATCCGTATGCCAAATTTCATTGAAATCCGTTCAGTCATTTTGGAGCTGTGCAGTGAATAAACAGAAAATAATTATAAAAATCGCTGCATCGTGTTCCATTACTCTTCTTTAGTCACCCCTTTCATTTTTATCATATTTCTTTATATGTACAGACGCACTAGTTCTACTGCTTTATTATATGTATAGATTTATTTTACAGATTTGAATTATTAATTATGTTAGAGAAAAATGAAAGATGGGTACTAAGGTAGTATAAAAGTAAATAATACTAATATTAAGGTATAATACTAAGGTAGTATAAATCACGTAGATTATTTACAACTATTTTAGAACCAGGAAAATGCACAAGGGATATTACGGCGCACTATCATTTACCAGGAAATGGATAGTTAACTTTTTCTGAGTCATACAAAAAAACCTTATGAGATTTTTAATTATTGTTATTTTTATATTACATCATCGTGTTCAGTTTTATATTTCAACATGTAAGTTACATGGGCACTTTACGATCTCCGTAGGCCATACTCAATTTACGAGACTTGTAAATTCGCCGAAGTTGTAAATCAACGGAAATTTCTCTAACGTATTTTATACTAGCACAAGTACATTAGTATAATAAATGCGGCAACTCTGGCGAATTACGCGGAAACTGGCTTGATATCCTTCAGACACTGCATGCATTTATATAGTGGGCATTTAAAACAGCACTTCACTTATTTTATTGTATGCCTTGTGATTGATTGTACTTTGTAGTCCATTATAGCTAGATTTATTTGTGAAGATCTCTTTTTTATGATGTGTGTATAATTGATGAAAATATTATATCTATTGAGATCGTATAGAGTGGTATTGCAACTCTATTAAATGTTTAAACCAAAAAGGGCCAAAAAGTAAGGAACGACTCTACTTACTATATAATATTTCGTCTATATAATATTTTGTTTGTGAGAAAACATCAAGACGAGAACAATTTCCACTGAAGTCGGTGTAGACACTAAACATGTGTTTTGTTTTATACCAATTGTTTTAATATAGAAACATCAACATAACTTATTTGCATATATTTTAATTAGGTGGAATATCTTGTGGCTTGTAGTATTTTTTGCTAAGTCGTTGATACGGATACAAGTGCTCGTGCACCACAACATTGCTTTTGTCTATCATTATCGCCACACAAGTCTGCTAGTACTGCTAGTTCCTATTTTATGTATTGTAAGCAGAGTAATGGTCAAACCACTCGCCAAGTGACCCTACCCTTGAACTGCCTAGTTCATAACCACACTGGTGCAAGGTCTTACGGCACGATGTGAGTGAAACGACTTGGCACGAGTGGATGTCGTATCAGGGGCTTTTCCAAAGGACGGGATGTGCCTTTTGTATTAAGCGATTATGGGTACCCGTAATCTTTCACAGCATTAATAAAAAAACGCCAAAAATAGAATATTCCACGCTATATGGTAAAATACATTCATAATTTTAGTTCGATATAGGTGTAATGGGAAGCCAACTGCCAACAGTAATATTATTGTGAAATCCTTAAATAGTTCAACGGTACAGCTATAAAGTCCAGTTTGGCGCTCGTGGCGCTTGTTGAAAATAAACATGGTTCTTAGGTTGCATGCCTTGATTACTTTACATACGTGAGCTCATACCTTTATTCCGGTGGGGTAGGCAGAGGATTTCCGCCTCATCAGGTGATAGTTAGAGAGCCTGCATTTGCAAGCAGTTAAATTGCCTTCAACACGTGTGTGTTTATTGAAATTGACCAACTTTAGTCAGTCCTGAACATCGAACTCGGATCGTCACGATTCAGCCCAAGTACGTAGCCGCTGAACTAAATTGTGTCCTACATTCACGTGAAAGAGGCGCCAATTTCCCCACGTGATTTTTGTATAATGACAGCACAAGTGGTCATTGGCAATACGGCGTCACTATATTTCCTCTACGCGGAGCCTGAGCCGAGCTCGCGAGCGACGCGTGTTGATATCAAGGCCGAGGGAATTCATGCCAAGCGTCATTCGAGTTGTCAATTTAATTACGATCGCTGTGAAATGAAACTACTAACGAAATATATCGAGGAAAGATGTGCCCTGCGCAGTAATTAACAATTTCAAGGAAATATGATTTGATGAAGTACTTACATGTAGGTATTATAGTTACAGAAAACTGCTGTTATAATTATGTTTATTTATTTACAGCATGGAAAACAGCTAATAATTAAACTTGAAATAGCCACAATTTAGATATCATAAAGCCAATATTATGTTCTCACTTATAGACATAAATTACTTATAAATAGGTTATTTTAGTATGAGCATAATTTTTAGACACAAAATTACTTTTAGCCTGTTGGCTGCAAAGTAATTTTATTTAATTTACTGTAGTAAAAAAACGGTTAAAACAAAAAGAAAGGATATAGAAGAATCTAGTTAACGAAAGAACTTAAGGCTCAAGCACCTCCTCGCCACAGACACGCTGGTTATGAGGGGATCTAGATTTTTACGTTTACATAAAGTACTGTAATTATTGCTTGCACACATTAACCCTTCAAGCCCTGCTTATATATATATAGATGTATGGGAAAACCCTATATACATGGACACCGGTGTCCGTCGCGGGGCTTGACGAGTCAAGTAAGTGTTTTGTCTATGATTTGATGAACCCTTATTGATATATAGAGGTGGGTTGAAACGAATTAATCAAATGAATGTAATTGGAATATTGAAATATATTTTAGCTCGAAGTTCGGGACAGTCGATATCATTTTCAATAATTTGAGAAGAAATATGTAGTCACCCATTTCTCGACGACCGCTAAGTGGCAGTAAAAGGATTTTTTTTTGCAAAGTTGGAGGTAATCGTTGGTGTTATACAGTTGCTGTAAATAGAAAATACAATAAATAATAATTGGAATAAGTTGAAGATAAGTTTGGTCATTCGAAACAAATCAATTGGCTTGTAAGCTGTGCACGCTGATAGCAAGGAAATATCTTGTACCGTTTTAATTTTTGTATTAATAGTTTCTAAGAAGTATGGTTTGGTATTTTTTATCTTTTTTTGCTTTGTTATAGTTTTTTACTGCTGTGTTTTGGTATATGCCCCTATCATAATTTCAAGTAGGTTTCGTACATGGCCGAATGAAGAATATCTTAAGTCTTTCCAAAAAATCTGGTCTAGCTAGTTTTTTTTTCACATGGTTATGTATTGATTCATTTTACTTTTGATTGATAATAGTAAAGTTAAATAACGAATGGAGTATTATCACAGTTATATACATAATGCAAAGTAAATAGACTACTGAATTTGTAAGAATGAATGTTTACACAAGGCCGACACCAACTGCGGCGCTAATTTCAAAAGCCAAGCCTTTAATAAATGTCCTAGATCACAAGCGAACGTTTCAAAAGCAATATCGAATTTAAAAGAGTTCAGGTCGTACCAAAGAAAACGAAGAAGAAATATGAGACCAAAGGTCGACCTATTTATCAACTATGTTCTTTGAATATTTAACTACTTATTTATGTGTTTGGTGCAATTCCGTTACAAATCATAAACGTAGGTACTTAACATGTAGGTACATATGTATACCTACGAGTTACGGTTGTCAGGAGGTTCAAAAAGTGTGTAGGTATTTGTTTATATTTTTAGTACAAGGCTGGTGAAGGCACTCTGGCTCATCTATATGAGCATCTACGGTACCTATGTACCGTAGAGCGATAGCCGAGGGACAGCTGGTTTCATGCTTCACTTTTATTATCACCCGCGCTTCCTCTCCCGCGCAATGCAGTTTATATAAGTTGATTGCGCGGCTCGGCCAAGCTACTCGCCAGTCGCCAATCGCCTCGCGGCTATCTGCTTTGTGCAGTGTACACACTAACTTAATGCAAGGTCAATGGCCGATCTACACCTGTGTAAAAACTGCACATATCGTACAAGTACAAAGAAATAAATAAATGTATAAATTAATATTATAATAATTTGTGTAATTAGGATTGAAATACTATAACATCTTTTTATTTCAATCTAATAGGATTCTGAAAGCTTTCGCCACCTAAATATCGCACCTTTAGGATGAAAACGACACAATTCAAAACGATAGAAAATATTGTCATAAAATTACTGAAAACGAAGTACTCAATACAACAATCGTTCAAACACAGCCATATTCAAGCAGGAAAAGGAAAAAGCTATTGTATCGGTCCCTTTTTTATTATATTCTTATAAATAAGGGACTAGGTTTTAGTCATTTAAAAATGACAACGCAATTTTCTATTTTTTGAATTGTGTCGTTTTCGTTCTAAAGGTGCGATATACATAGAGGTATTATTGCAGAAAAGTATCTGTAATTATGACATATCATAAAGCAAACAATTTTGGTCTTGTGATTAAACCCTACACAATAACAACGGAACAAAATAATGCCGTCGTAATAAAGAATGCAGTAATCGTCATTTTTTGCATTTTCTTTTTTTAACAAAACGGCATCATAAGACACGTATTTAACCATTGGGTTAAAAAAATCATTATAAAATTACTTGGAACTTCGTTAAGAGAGATTTAGAAATGAATAGAGATTAAATTAACGCGTTTTTCTCGAAACCGCCATTTTGCAAGTACTGCATTTAGAATTACGAGGGCTGAATAGTAGTCGCGATGCAGGGATCAAATGTGCGGCGTTTGGTTTGACAGTATATTCGTCGGCTATGCTACTGACGCAGCCAAATATGTCAACCTCATGGCATCAGTGATAATGTCGTATTTACTGATACATTCGCTGAGCAACATTCGCAATGCTCACATTAATTCGCTTTGCATCATGCAACATGAAATTCAGTTAAACTACGGAATTGAACTACAATATAATGAATGCCACATGTGTCATGTACATTAAAATTGTAGTTTTTTTGCAAAATGCTAATTCTATAAAATTCACGTTGGTCACAAATCCACTAGTGGTAATTAGTACTTACGTTGCGATGGTTTGTGACTCACATGACACCTAATTCTATGCTAATTCATTAATATCATAACTAAAGCAATAATGTTATTAAAGCCGCGCATTTGTATATTTATTAGGTTTTCCAGCACACTTAACGCTAGTTACGCCTCTGCCTATCCCTTCGGGGATAAAAGGCGTGAGTGTGTGTGCTAACACTACGATTACAAAAATTAAAAAATATTATAACTTATGGCTGTAATATAAGCCCAAGTTAGGAATTGACTCAACATGTATATAAAATTAAACTAATGGAAGACTAAATAAATCTGGAAAATCTTAGGTATTATCACAAAACCGGCTAACCTTTAAAAGATTGTCTAAAGATGAGTATTTATTACGTTTGCTTATGTGATTTACAAAAAGAGGTTTATGGTCATATTTGTTAACGGCCCATTTACACAGCAAGATTGTGAAGTTTGCAATCTTAATAATCACCTTTGTTTTTTATTTTATCTTTCATATAATAGCGTGAAATATGTTGTTACGGTATTTGATTCGAATTATTACGATAACGCGAGTATATACCTTATTGAGAACCTCATTGATAACTTTTAACAGGTATACACAGTAAATGGTTATAGTATGCCCACTCATATGTTTATATCACATTTTATTCGCAGGGCTGCTTGTAGGAAATACTCCCTACAACGTGTTCCTACTGGAACAGTTTTTTTAGATGCTCACGAAGTACCCTAAATATTTTCGAAGGCGGCGTTAGCCCAAAATTACTCTTTATAGAAACAGCTGACAGTAAAGGTTCCAAAATATTCCAGCAGGTAGCTAGACTAATTATACAAACTGATTTTCGGCTATATTAGGTATACGTGCAAATCTGTATTTTTTTACTAGTAGTGCTCGCGGCTCCGCCCGCGTGAATAGGTTTTTCCGGGACAAAAATATTTTCCCGGGATAAAAAGTAGACTATATCACTCAGGAGCCATGTAGCTTCCTATTAGTGAAAGAACTTTCAAAATCGGTTCAGTAGTTCCTGAGATTAGCGCGTTCAAACAAACAAACAAACAAACAAACTCTTCAGCTTTATAATATTAGTATTGATTCCATTTTTGAAAATTCATCAACTATGGTAGCTTGAAGTAGCCAAGGATAACATGATTCCTATCGGATTACTTCGCAAACTTGTAAGGTGTAATGAATTTAAATGGTAAAAGAGTCGTTCAGCTGCCCTTTTGAAATATTATGCCTTTCACCTACGTTTATCGGACGACGCTATACCTAGTAGTATAGAGATAGTAGTATAGGTACTTATTATACGCAGACGAATCTGCGAGCCAAATTTTGGCTTAGATACCATTTATGTACACAATATTAGACTTGTTTATAATCAAAATACAATTTATATTTATTTGTGTGGTCTTATTAGGATCATAGCCAACACTTTGATGATTGAGGATTTCATTCATTAAGGGCTTACATATAAGTACCTACATTATGATACGTGTCTCTGAATAAACAATCAACTTTATGGTTCATAGTCAGGACTATGGTAAACTGGGTCCTAATAATAAAATTTTAATTGGTTAGTGATATTTCTCGGATGAAACTAAATCCCCATTGTGTGTATATGAACCAAATTTTCTAATTGACGGAAGTTGGGATTATTTTTCATAGAGCATTTTCGGCATATTAGAATTACCTAAGCTTTTACGTATGTATTATTGTAATAATCGGATGCGCCATCGTTATTTTAATTTTGCTTATTATAAATACGAAGAGGAGAATGTTGGCCTAAAGTTAAGTCGAAGTAAAACAGAATATATGTTTTGCGACTTTGGCGGTCTCTCTAGTCCAGTAGACATTAACCTTGCAGGAATATCTTTGCCGGCCTGCCGACCTGTCGTCCTGTATGGATCAGAATGCTGGGCCCTAAAGAAGACAGATGAAAGAAGATTACACGCAGCAGAGATGAGAATGTTGAGATGGATGTGTGGAGTGACGAAAATGGATAAAGTGAGGAATGAGTATATTAGAGGGAGTTTGAAAGTGGCACCATTGATAGAAAAGTTGAAAGGAAATCGTCTGTCTTGGTATGGACATGTGAGGAGAAGGGATGAAAGGCATGTAACCCAACGAGTGATGAATTTGAGTGTTGATGGATGGCGAGGACGAGGACGACCAAGGAAGAGGTGGATGGATTGTGTAAGAGATGATATGAAAGAAAAGGGCGTGAATGACTTGATGACGAAAGATAGAAGAGAATGGAAGAGAAAAACATGTTGCGCCGACCCCAAGTAATTTGGGACCAGGGCAGGAAGATGATGATAAATACGAAGAGCATAAAAATAATAACCGTTAACTTGCTATTTAAAATATCTACAAATAAAATAACCGCAGAAATATTTTGTAAGAAAACACGTAAGTATAATTATTATCCACATAATATCTATGATAATATTATTGTAGAATGTAGCCTTCCACATTAATTACAAATTATGCTCGCTAATGTGAATATTATAGATTATCAATAGTTGTACAATATTTACGTTATTTACCTGCGCTGCAATGGCGCTATGCATAATATGTGTTATTTTCCAGACACCTGTATAATCTCGCTCATGTGTTAACTGTTGCACATAACATATAATTTCTATTAGATTAGCATACTCTGATGCGTTGCGATATCGCTTACCTTGCGAGAACCATCTACAAAAATCTCCGGGTTTCTCTGGGAATCCGCTTTGCTATTAATTAATAAAGAAGTAAGTGCATGGAATGTTAATTGATACGCAATTTGTTGTAAGCAAATACATAACTAAATTAACCCATAAAGATCATATTTTATTATGAACGATTTTAAAAGTTTTTATTTAATTTGTCTTGTTAAAAATTACAATATGGCTTTTCTTTTATTCATTTAGCGATGTAAGATATTATTTTTAGATCAATAAATACACATTCAATTTGTAAAGCATACTATTTTATTAGCAAGTATCTGCCAGTTTTTCTATTTAGTTTCGGACCTAGTACAACTTTTCGCATTGCTGACGTCTATGGGACGGTAACCACTTACCATCAGGAGGGCCGCTAGCTCGTTTGTCTTCGAAGGCAATAAAAAAGTAGACGCGATCTTCAGTTAAAATATAATAAAATAATATAAACAATCGTAAATTCATTCTAGACCAGTAAAATATCGACTCGTAGCTCAGAAAACAAGAAGGCACCTCCAGTCCCATAAACCCATACAATTAATTGTGAATATTTCCACGGTTCAGATATTGAAGATGCAGCCTCTTGTTTCATTCGCAGCCTCTAACCGCTGCGCCACGCAGGTTGCAAACATGTATTAGGTACTTATATAGATACATCATTGACCGTGCATTAAATACCTATTACTTCATGTTTGTACACCTAGCTGTAGGTCGGTTGCGTGATACGTCACGGAATATTGTACGCACTTAATAGCACTGCAGGTACTTGCTATTTTCTTTGACAGACGAGGCACTTTGATTTATCATAGTATTATGAATTGTAATAAGTAAAGTCAGTCTTAAGCGCGAGTATGTCTGGGTAAAAATGACTATTTGTTTATTCAATTCAACTTAATAAATAAATTAATTTTCTTAATTCAACTGCTGAGGTACCTTGAGGATCACCAGCTGATTAGCGATTGTCAATACAGTTTCCGCGGTGGTCGTTCGGCTAGTGATCTCCTAGTGTACCACACGCACCGCTGAGCGGAGGCCAAGGAGAACAAGGGCGAGGCTATAGCTATCGGTCTGGATAGGTGAATCATAGTGAAGGCGTTCGACAGGGTATGGCACAGAGCTCTTCTAGCGAAGTTACTATCTTATGGAATGCCCGAGGGACTCTCCAAGTGAATTGCTAGTTTCCTGGATGGTTGGAGCATTAAGGTCATCGTGGACGGCTACAGCTCTATGACTAAGTCTGTTAATGCTGGTGTTCCGCAAGGCTCAGTGCTATTGCCCACGCTTTTCATTTTGCATATTAATGAAATGTTGGATTCCATTGACAACATTGCTATGTAAGTGTCATGCGCGATACGTCTGCCCTCAGAATGTCCCTCGGCGACAGTTGAGGAAGACGGTCACAACTTATGTCTGAAGTCGAAGGTCCGCTGGGGAGGGCTTCTGTATGGGGTGAAAGTAATGTCCAATTCAACCCGTTGAAGACACAAGATTGCGCGTTCACTGCTAAGAACGACCCATTCGTCTAAGTGCCACAGTTCCAAGGAGTTACTCTCCATATGTCGAATAGCATTAGGATCCTCGACGTCGAAATTTTGAGGGAAATCCAGTTTAGGAGACATTTGGAGGACAAAGCCAAATTGGCCAGCAAAAAGTTCACGCAAGTCACGTGCGGCCGGCGCAAGTCACGTTTATAAAGCGCAAGTCCGACCACACGTGGAATGCTGCTCACATCTCTAGACAGGGGCCCCCAAATACTTGCTTAATCCATTTGACTCCTTACAACTGTGAGCACTTCGCATCGTCGATGGTCCTAATCTCATGGACAGGGTGGAGGCGCTGGGTATGCCGAGAGACATTGGTCCCATCTGTGTATTGTACCGCCTCTTCAATACACAGATGGGGAGTGCTCTGAGGAACTGTTTAATATGGTCCCCGCCTCATCTTTTTACCATCTCACCACTCGCCATTGCAGTGGAGTTGATCCATTCGTTGGCGCTCATCGAGGGCTATGACTTGTCCTTCTTTAAACGAGGTAAAAGGAGTTCTCACCTCCCGGTGGGCAACGGCTTGGCTGTGCTTCTGGCATTGCTTCAGTCCATGGGCGGTGGATGCTGCTTACCATCAAGCGCACTGCTTGCTCACTGCTTCATTGGTGGTAGGTTTCTCATATGTAAGAGTCTGTCTGAGTGGATACCACCGCAATATCTATTTCTACCGCCAAGCAGCAGTGTGCATGCACGGTTGTGTTTCGGTTTGAAGGACATTGTAACTACTGGACATAATGAAACTTAATTAAAATCTTATGTCTCAGGATGACGAGCGCAGCGGAATGCTATAAAGTACTTTGTATCTCAAGGTGCTGAATGATGTTTCTACTGTTTATGGGTGTTTGTATCGCTTACCATCAGGCGCAGTCGCAAGGCAAGCTCGTCTCGTCATTCAATGAAATAATAAAAAACTTCGCGCATAATGTCTGAGATTACAGAAGGGTTTACGCATTGATGTGTATTAATTACTCTGTTCTGTCTCGAGAATTACGAACTCAAATGCTTATTGTGCGAAATGTTTACCGACAGCAATTTTATGATGATGCAGAGGCGAGTTATTTTAGTTGTTGTGTATGAATATGTTCATCTGTTCACTTATATTTTTGAACTGTATTTATCGTATTTTGGCAAATAAGGCGTCATGAACAATTTAGGAGTCGAGCGTGACGGGCGCGAAGACTCCTCGTGGCGTGACGATTGCCTTATATTATTGTGATGGCTTTACATAGAACACGATGATTATTTTATACTGCTTTCAAATCATATATATGTATTGGGTTTTATATATTGTAATTAATATCAAATGAATGCTATTTATGAGCACGGCTCAAATGGATAATAATGTATCATCTAGGTACATAAATATTATGTTTAATTGTTAACAAATAAATTTCGCATCAGCAACAACGCAGTGGAGTACCCATCGTAGCTTTATATGAAGCGGATACGAACCTCCAAAGAGTTCTTTTACTAAGAAAATCAAATTGAAATCACATTCCGCTCCATATTAGGGTTCCTAGCTAGATAAGTACTAAAATACACAGGACGTCTATGAAGCCCCGTGCACCTACACAAGGCAATCGGCATTTCCCAACGGCTGTACCGTAAAATCCTTGGTCATAAAACATACATATTACCAGCACTCGAAAAGATGTTTTTTAATTATTCGTAACCGGGTTTCAGAAAACTAATATTACAGTTTTATATTTAGACTGGCGTTTTTATAGCCTTGTTTTAGTAGTTCGTTTTACGTTCGTTCGTTCTAAACACTGTATATAGACTACCTATTATACGTAAATTAGATTATTGGCATATCATGGGTTGTCCTAATCATAAATCTAGACGAAAACCTAATCAGGCCTCATTTTGGACATGGGTAAAGACCTGCTATTAAAATATGTCTAAAGTAAGGAAGTTGCTGCTTTAATGAAGTTTGAACAAAAATATTATTGCAAATTTTTAAATAACAGAAACAAAAATGAAATCTTTATCAGCTTCTAATATTATGCTCACATCCGTGTAACATTTGTAATTGCAAATGACACCTTTGACTTATTTTTTTTTTATAAATATAATCAAAAACGTAACACGTTGTGTGTATAATGTTTGAATGTTAGTACAGTGAATAGCTCACAGTCCATTATTCAGGCGCCGTTTCGTGGAATATTTGATGCACTCAGCGCCACTAGAGATAGGCCGATATTCCTATCGGTGAAGGAATTCAATCGCTAAACAATGCAATTACAAATCCGAAGGTAAACGAACCTCGATACTCTGATACTATGTATGACTTACGTCGAGCAGTCAACAATGTTTGTACTATGAAATTATTAATTACTCTAATGACATCGGCACTTAGATAACATTATTTTGTAATTACGTGTATTTCGTAACGAAACCTTACTGGGTGTGCCAATTTATGTAGGTAGTGACGCAAGTTTCAAAATACTAAGATTGCTGCTGTAATAAGGTACGCAAGACGCAAATTAAATTCGAATATGACTGAAACATTCGCATGCATGCAAAAATCCTACTAATATTATAAAGGCGAAAGTTTGTAAGAATGTATGGATGTTTGGATGTTTGGATGTATGGATGTTTGTTACTCTTTCACGCAAAAACTACTGAACAGATTTCGATGAAATTTTGCACACGGGTAGATCATGTCCTGGATTAACACATAGGCTACTTTTATCCCGGGAAAATATAAAATGGGACTTTTATCCCGGAAAAACTCATTCACGCGGGCGGAGCCGCGGGCAAAAGCTAGTATTTCTATAAATTAATCCATAGAACCAAAAACAATCAAGTTAAGAGATTTATACAAATCTACAATTCTGCTCACTGCTCCGCCCGCATGACAAGGTTTTCCGGGATAAAAATATTTCCCCGGGACAAAAAGTAAGCCTATAGCACTCAGGAGTAATGTAGCTTCTTATTAGTGAAAGAATTTTCAAAATCGGTCCAGTAGTTTCTAGTTTATCCATTACAAATAAACAAACAATCAAATCATTCCTCTTTATAATATTAGTATAGGTAGATATCTTCAGGTATTTACAAATGTAGTTTGACCTCTGGATTGATTGAAGTTTGTCTGAACGATTTTAGAAATAACAAAATACCTATCTATTGCCTTTAATATAAAATTCAGAGAATATTTAGGTAGGTACCTGATTGTAGTTAATTCACTCGTATGAAATGTACCTACTTACTTAATTTAATGAGCCTAGAATCCACCATCCTCTCTCAGTGGCCGTCCTGAGCCGAGGTTCGTAACCCGTTAGTGGGTTGCCCTCAGCATGGTCACCTAATTCAAAGAGTTGCGAGCGCCTTCTGCGTTCACCCTAAAGACCGGCGTGGCCAGAAAAGCCCACTCGTGTCAGGCTACTGGCAGTAGTGCCATTAACAAAAAAAAAAATAGCCTAGAAACACGCAGAGCTTCACTAGCCTTAAGAACTAGGCTTTAACTTTTAAATGATATGCCATGCTATGCTATCATGTTTAGTGTTTACATACCTCTTTTTTATCTTGATTTTTTGTTTCCTGTACTCTATGTAGTATTTACTGCTATCTAGTCCTGGGATCATGGCAAAAAAAGCATTTTCTTTCATAGCAATTTAGGTAGACGCGTGACGTCTAAATTGTTTGGGAATTTCGAGCTTAAGAATAAATCCGTGATTTTTTCTAAGGTTTATTATTTTAATCAATGGTAAATTCTCAGTACCTGAGTGTGTGCTGAGTATTTGCGGGCGTCCTACAGTGAGCACGGCACATAAAATGTGTATTAGTATGGCACCGTTTGACGGATACTGCAATTTGGTCTGCTTATTTTTAGCCACCACGTGATTGGAGTGAAGTGACTTGACGGTTAGGGACGCGGCTGTAGACACTCCGGTCGACGCACGCGGCGCCGTCTTATGGACCTTCAGTACAGTTTGCAGGGGTCACTACTAACTTATGATATGGCTGGCAGATTATTTTATTTTACAGTTATGATTATAACATATATCTACCTATCCTTGATTTCAGATTTATTTGACACTAGCTTTTGCCCGCCGCTCCGCCCGCATAAAAAGTTTTTCCGGGATGAAAGTCCCGGTTTATATTTTCCCGGGATAAAAAGTAGCCTATGTGTTAATCCAGGACATGATCTCCCCGTGTGCCAAATTTCATCGAAATCCGTTCAGTAGTTTTTGCGTGAAAGAGGAACAAACATCCTTACATCCATACATCCAAACATCTAAACATCCAAACTTCCATACATTCTTACAAACATTCGCCTTTATAATATTAGTAGGATATTTGGCTGGGGAAAAATGTTTTTCACATTTTATATGAAACATTAAGACTTCTTTTTCAAAGTTTGATTACAGTATATATGTGCCATTTTGTTCGATGACTTTCTGCCATCTTGTAGATAGTGCCATGATCTCGATTCCAGTTGCTGTGGAAATTTTGGGACTTCTGATCAAAAAAACAGGACAAATAGTTTTGGCAGTCCTCCCTTGATGTTAACCTAACACTGTCTAACGAATTCTGATGAGATCGAAACAGATTGAAATCTTAAGGTACAAGGTCAGGGCTGTATGGTGGATGTACTAACATTTCCCAGCCAAACTCTTAATTTTTGCTGAGTGGCTGAAGATATGTGTGATCTAGCGTTATTGTAATGAAATACTACATTTACACTACCCTTTCTATTGATCAATTCCGGCCGCTGTCTTTCAACTTCTTGCTAGTTTTTGGGAGTAGAGATCCGAAACCATTGTTCTGCCCGGCGATAAAAGCTCATGTGCTTTTGGTGTACCCAGCATTTTTCAAATGAGTCAAAACTGTTTAGTGGTCAATTCTCAGTTCTTCAGCTAAGTCGTAACTACTCAGTTTACTACTGATATGTCGATCTTGTGCCACTTTTCCAAAAATGACGTCTACTTTATCCGCAGGCGACCCGAGCGAGGTGCATCTTTGACATAACAAAATCCCAGATTAAAAACGCTTGCACCCACTTTGGGTCTTTAAAATTATACGATTTATTGTAAAAGGCTAGTTTTTAGGAGTTCTATACATATAATACAACTGTCTTTGTTAGATTTTTAGGCCCGTTTTTGGACATTACCTTTATTAGGTACAAGTGTATAGACACTTTATGCGAAAAGACTTTTTCCTCGACCTATTATTAAGCCAGAAACTATATTGGTACATTCGACCTATTACGCAGTAAAAACTCGTCGTACCGAGTCCCACTTTATCGGAACTATCGCTTAAACTCCATTACATTTCCGCATGCGAACAAACCACGCGGACTCAGTTTCCTCATTGAACATCAAATCATAATTAGGGATTCCATATTACGCTCTGCATTTCGTACCTACGTAGAAGTTAGTTTATAGGGAGCGGTGGTTCTGGGTCTCTTATGTGTGGTCGGACGAAAACTACACTGAGCAGGCAGGCGCTGCACTGTACTGATTGTAAGCAAGCGAACTCACATTAACACGTACATATCTGATGTAATCTTCACACTCAATTAGTATCTATTCGCCGCCTACCTTACTACGTTCTACGAATCTTAGTCATCGCCTAAGTAATGATATTATTGCTATTTCCATTTTTTTGGTAGGTCCTTTTGTAATGCAAACTTCTGGTTTTTAACGGTCGCGATCTTGTGCTAGTATAGACTGAAGGTAGTTGCGAAGTATCGTGGATCTCGTTGACGTTTTCTTTTTATTAATAAAGCAAACTTATGCCCATGATATGATCTGTAATTTTCCCCAAAGATTGAGTTACGATGGGAGAAGTCGAAACAGCTGACTAGAATAGGGAATGTAATTAACTGCGGCCGTTTTAATAGTGATAGATAAACTTGGATTGATTCAGTGGGTCAGCTAAGTTCGAATATAGGGACATACCCTTATACTCGGCGATTACTTGTACCTCGTAGGTAAAATAAATAACTTTCCTTATTCGTACTATAACTTATCGATATCAGCAGATGTTAATTAATGCACTTGTTGTATTTATACGGGGTCTATGGTAATACTCCGATAATATTCCACTATTCGAATATCTCGGCCTATCCATACTCCTTCCCAATAACTTGCCAATAAAAAAAAAATTGCGGTTTATTGTGAGCGGCACCCGTGGCCTTTTTTTGATAGTTACGAAAATATATTAATAATAATATACTAGCCCTGTATTATATACTGTCCCACTGCTGGGCACGGCCCTTCTCTACCACTGAGAGGGTTTAGGCTTTAGTCCACCACGCTCGTCTAGTGGGGGTTGGTAGACTTCACATACCTTCGAAATTCTTATAAAGAACTTCTTAGGTATGCAGGTTTCCTCACGATGTTTTCCTTCACCGTTAAAGTGAACGATAATTGATAAACAATACACACGTAACCTTGAAAAGTCAGACGTGTTTGCCTTAGTTTTGAACCTCGGGACATTGTTTCGGCAGACCATTCCATTCCCGACTAGGCTATCGTCCACAATTGAATTATTTTATAATATATCAATGAAAATATATGTTTCTGGCACGTGTGGACGTGTGGAGGTATAATCTTAAAACGCATTCAAAATGAGACAATAATATGAAAAATTACCAACCAAAAAACAACCAGAATTAATGCAGTCGCTAACTACAGATTCAAAATTTCATCATCAAAATTAGATAATAGCCACAACTTTGCTGATGGAGCTTGGAAGGAAAGAGATTTCTTATCCGTACACAAGCGTATTCAAGCTCTTTTTTTACTATGTTTAAACAAGATTCGAAACATAATCACAAACCACTGTTAATCTTACATATCACAGTCGTATTGTGGTCGACCGTGACACAAAATGTTTAAGTAGGTATAGAATTATAAATGCACTACAGCTAGAATCTTAAATAATTTATTCGCGCGAATGTCCTTAGGTAAGTAATCGGTATTATGCAACAACGAACTAGATCTTTGGGTATTTTTGACATAAATTTACCTACTGGAAAGCTAAAGCGGAACTGTTTTATTTTATTTCTAATAATATGCCTTATACTGGTTTTGATTTTTTTGCCAATAGAATGATACATACATACATACATACATACACACTCACGCCTGTTATCCCCGAAGGTGTAGGCATAGGCGCAACTAGTGCACCCACTTTTCGCCGTTATTCCGTCCCATGATGTGATAGGGGGCGAGCCTATCGCCATATCGGGATATGAGTCCAGCAATAGAATGAGTCCCCAAAAAACAGCTGAATCTTGTGCCCCTTCTGCAGCAATAAGTAACAGATTGGTGCAGTATTGTGCAAATTATCTAATAGTAGGTAACTGCCAAAAGTCTATCACTTAATATTTTTTTGCATCGACTTTGTTTTACGCCGGAATCGAACTAACGATCGTACACGAATCGTTGGCATTTACGTAACCAAATTCCTCAAATTCAGTTAAAAATAAACTCGTACTGTCACACCGTATCAAAAGAGTTCGTTTAAAAGTATGCGTGAATATTTATTTCATTATATTATTTTTATTTCAAGGTCGGCGTGTTAAAGGAAGTTTAACAAATGTTACATATAGATTGTTCTTATTACAAATTATTATTAATAATATGCTGACAAGTGACAATATCCATTTCGATAAAGTTTTTACTTTCAAACAATTTAAGATTTAACGTGAGGAAATCAATTTAGGGTCCCGCGTCGGCCTGGACCGGAAGAATCGAGGTGGGATATCAAGGTTACCGGCCAGCTTCCCACGCCGCCGTACCAACTAGTACCGAGGTCCGACTAAACCCTACAGTGGCCTTCCTTCACACACGGAGGGACGCCTTTAGGGATCATTAAAGCAATATCTCAATTTCTATCAAAGGCGCCTTGCCACATAAAAATATAAGCATACGGACGTTGCTAAGGCTCATACGCCTCAAACAATAAAATGATGCTAACCTTTTATCACTTTAATACATTTTGCCTATTTTCGAAGTGACATAATACATAGTAGGTAATCTTTCAAAACAGAAGCCATAATTAAATAGGGTACATACATTAAGTAGTGAAGGATTAGGGCAGTGGGGGAGCATGTGATTTTATTTTATATAAACAGTGGATGTCGACTAACTAACAGCATTATAGTTTCGATCACGAATATATGTAACGAATATTCATGTTATAAAATTAATACTGCGACGTCCGCAGTCCGCACCCTGTAGTCTGCGCGGAACAAATGCTTCTGACACAACCTTCAAAATATCGTAGTAACTTTCTAGATACACTGGGATTTGGGAATATGTTGAAACAGAACCAGGAAAGTCTTAAAAGTTCAAATTCTGCCGCGAATTTATTTGCGATGAAAATAACCGACTTAAAAAAGGAGGTTCTGTATTTGACCCATATGTATGTGTGTATGTAAGTTAAGTACGGCCGCGATTTTCTCAGAAACCATTGATCTGATTTGGATGGTTTTTTCGTTATTTAAATGTATATTTTTCAGGGAAGGTTTTTATAATTTATGAAGATCTTCGGAGATAGACAATGGAACTCTTGAAAGGAAGACTCTTCAATGGAATTCATCAACAGCAGATGACCCGCGAATGCTGTAATCGTATATCTATGATGTATTGTTTACACCATTTCATAATTAACTAACAAAAAAAACAATAAATAAAAACTTAAAAAAAAATAATGCCGATTTCAAAACAACTGGAAACCAAAAAATATTTTAACTTTATATAAGTATATTTGGAGTCGCTGCTTACTTACTTACTTTTAAGGAAACTCGTTTTTGTCGTGGTTGTTTTTTATCCTCGTCCCTTGCAATATTTCGGTGGCGTCTTGATTTCGACAGTGCAACGTTATTTTACTTGTGAAGGCTTTACATAATATTCATATTTAGAAATTTTATATAATTACCTATATAAGAGTTGCTTAAGTGCGGTTAGTGGTTTAGCTCCTAATACTTAATATGTGTATCTAAGGGTATGCACTAAGCGATATTGACATTGCCTTACAAACGTGACGTGGAACTGCGTTTATTTTTGTCTGACCGTGAATGCCGTCTAACCATTGCGTCGTCCCAAGCAATACTGTCGGAAATCTGAAAATACCTCCGATACATGCCATAATGCATGGGACGTTTCGCATTCATTCACAATTATTTACAACCTAGACGCGGTAATATTTTAATGCGAAGAATATGGGGCACTTATGTCAAATATTTCATTAGCTGCATATTTTTCAATGATTGGTCATAAATTGGGAAATAAACAATTTCAATTAGTGTAATTTTTATAAAAATTATAAACCACTTACTTACCTTTTTATTCTGCCGGGCGGGTGTGAGGCCCACTTGGGAGCCCAATTCTGCTAAAATATTTTTCGGCATTTTGTGCACTGACCGGTACACGCAGCGACAATAATAAAAATCGCGTGTAGAATATTGAATTTCGCGCTCGTAATAACGTGTGGTAAAGGTGACGCGAGACCGCGGCGCGCGCGCTGTTTGTCGAGTGAGCGTGCGCCCGCTGCCGCGCCCGGTTATAACGCGTGCCGTACGCCACTCCGGTGACGTCACAATACGTGCACTGCGCGCGAGCGCATCGTTTGCTCCTCACATATTCCACCCCTAGTCATTTCCTCTAGGCGTATGACGTCACATTAAATCGTAATTTTTCCTTTTTAGAGTCCCATAGATGTTCAAAACCTATTCTTTCGTATAACGGTTTTAAGTATAAAGGTTTTAAAATAAAATGGGCCACCGATTGTTACGTTACCATTCAATAAATTTATAAATACTGGTGTAAAATCAATCACGTAGGTAGCGTTGGTTTTTGCTGTCCAGGGCCGATCGAAAATTTGCCGCCAATGTCTCAGTGGCAGCTTTAGCCTAATGTCCTTAATGTTAACAAATATACTTAAAAAATTGCAAGCCTAAAGGTATTGTCGTATGTTTCTTCACAATATTTGTACGTCAAACCACCGGATCTGGTTTTTCTGCATGATACATGCGGATGTTGAATTCATTATTTACAATAAATGAAATTATGAAGCCCGTGCTTACTTAAGGTAAGTTCGTTAGTCAATAGAACTTGGAAACAATAAAGAAACTTCACTGCTATTATAATGAATTAAGTAGCTACTATTTACGACAAAATTTTATGAGTCATTTCAAACATAGGATAGAGTAACATGAAATCCATACGAACCATAATAAAGAGTGTTGTTACTTCCGGTAGGTACTCTATGCTATGTATGTGTATAATTTATAAAAAAATGTAATATAATTAAGCAAAATAAGCATTTATAATAATTATATCGACGAGTGAAAGGCTAATTGACTTAATTACAACTAACCATACATTAATCATTAGGTATATTATAACCTACTATGACTCTTCCTATATAAACTCAAACGTAAAAAAAAAAACAAAATTATATTTACGATAAAGTAAGCCAAAAAAGTAAAAATTTTGTGATAATCTTGAAAAATCCTCTGCTTTTGATTTATGCTCTATTTCAATCCTTTATGAAAAAAAGAACCTACAAATAATAATACCCTACCCCTGTATTGCCGCATGTCCAACCAGATCATCCCCTGGACGGACACAGCCAAATATCTAGGAGTTACCCTTGATCAGAGGTTGACCTTCATCCCACATACCGGGTGGAAGGGAATCGCTCTCGGAAACGAATACAGGTGATAGTATTGGAGATTCCTGACGTGACGGCACTAAAAAAATCGCGATCGCATTGTTACAATTTTAGTAGGATTTTCTCAAATTTCTGTACAGCTTCACGTATGGATAGATAAATCAAACTATTATTCTGAAAAACATAGTAAAAAAGGTCATTATTTCAAAAAAATCGTAATGAAACACGTACATTAGCTGTCGGGTTAACGACCGCGGGCCGGTGCCGGCGCAGCGCGGCGGCCGCTGCCTTGTCGGCGTTTGCTTTGTAGTTTTTTGTACGCTTTACATTGCGCGCGCATGAATTACGGAAATACTAAAATCGTAAATATTATCGCTTAGTTTTGCAAATGAATATAGTTTTTCGTTAATGTTATGGTTCTTCTCTCTTACCGTTCCGGTATAGAGAGCGTTTCCCTTCCACCCGGTATAAATGAAGTACGCGCGCGAGCCGCATTCGCGATGGGCCAATTGCATTGGCTCTTAAACAGGAAAAGTAAAATGTCAATCCGCAACAAGATTAGGATCTTTACGACTTGCATTCGACCTATCATGACGTACGCATCGCCCGTATTCGCCCATTTACCGCCTGCTCGTTTTCAGCGTATGCAGGTCTTACAAAATAAAATGCTCAGACATGCTCTTGTTGCCCCGTGGTACGTTCGCAACCGCGACCTCCACGTGGATACCAACATGCCGACCATCAGGCATTTCATGCATATGGCTAGCAGACGCTACTTTGATCGGGCGGTAAATCACCCAAACACGTTAGTCCGTAAAGCGTCAATATAAGAAGAAACTCCAACATTTCACAAGACCACAGTTCCGTCCTCGCCGTCGAGTACCTCGCCGCGTTCCCCGTCGCCCCCCGATCCCTCTAGCAGTTCCGGCCCGCGTGCCGATGACAACATAATCTAATAGGATTAGGCCTAAAAACCAATCTTTCCCTAATCGTTGATGTCTCATCCTCTCTCAGTGGCCGCCCTGAGCCGAGGTTCGTAACCCGTTAGTGGGTTGCCCTCAGCATGGTCACTTATTTCAAAGGGTTGCGAGCGCCTTCCGCGTTCACCCTAAAGACCGGTGTGGCCAGAAAAGCCGACTCGTGTCAGGCTGGCAGTAGGGCCATTAACAAAAAAAAAACCCTGTATTATATACTGTCCCACTGCTAGGCACGGGCCTCCTCTACAACTGAAAGCGCCTTAGTCTTCGTATAGAGATTAGAGAACGCTTCAGGTATGTAGGTTTCCTCACTATGTTTTCTTTCACCGTTAAAGCAGGCGATAATTCACAAAGACTACACACATTACTTTAGAAAAATCAGAGGTGCCCTTGGGTTTTGATTTTTGAACGTGCGGGCGGACATTCGTCTCGGCAGTCCGTTCCACTCCCAACTAGGCTATTGCCGCATATTTCTAGAGCTTCTTTACTTAAAACGAACCCTAACATCTCAAACAACTACGTACCTAAATTAGATATTATAGTATATATATACATATACACTCACGCCTGTTATCCCCGAAGGGGTAGGCAGAGGCGCAACTAGTGCACCCACTTTTCGCCATTATTCCGTCCCATGATGTGATAGGGGGCGAGCCTATCGCCATATCGGGCACAAATTCCAGACTCCGAGCTGATACTGAATAGAAAAACTCAATATCACTTTGCCCGACCCGGGGATCGACCCCGAGACCTCAGCTTTGCAGTCGTACTGTAATACAACTACGCCACTGAGGCAGTCCTAGATATTATAGGACTGCAATTATTATTTTACCTTAGTAAAAATACGAGATATTGAAATATTGCATTTAAATTGGTACAACTATCAGCTGCAGCTAACTATTAAATCAAGGGCACTTTTATACAACACTAAGTAAGGGTGGATTCAGCTTTCTAGTCGAGGGGAGGGTAGGGGTGTACATAGTCGAGATCTAGTCAGGACAGACTCCAAATCAATTACAATAATAAGTTGATTTACTAAAGAATTGTTCAACGTCAAAAGTTATTTTGGCGTTGATCAATTCATTCGTTCATTTTCATTGTTTTCATCTGCTAACAAAAATGATGCAGATGCTCCAAATCTTCTCTATTTTTATAATTGCGTAATTAGACATTTCTAAATGCTTTTCCAACTCATACTCATGTATGTTTTATATGTACCTATAGTTTTTATTATGATTTGTCGATTTTCACATAACTCTGGAATGTAATTAAGTACTTAGATACTGTTCTTGGGATCGCAATAGAATTTTACACCATTTGATTTGTCTACTTTTATGTTTAGGAGCATCATATATACCGCAATTATCAACCAATTAATTGTAATTTTTCATCCATTTAATATGAATATTTTACGTCAACGCCAATTTGTCATAAAACGCCTATAACGTACATACGTAATGACGTAGATACGTAAAATACCAGTCTACAATGAAAATTGTATATTTCGTTGAATCAATAGTTAGTATAGGTATAGATTCATTGTTTTTTGATGTTATAATGTCTTGTAGGTACAGTCATTGATATGTAGAAGGTTTTTTTATACATCAATGTGCACAGTGATTAATTTATTCGATTCCTTAAACTTACAGCTAATGCAGAGATAGCTTCAGTAATAGAAGGTCAGAATCTGAGACAGAAAGCCAATTGTGTTCTCATGAAGTTAATATGAATTTGTGTGATATTATGAGTTTGTGATGAAAGTAGAAATTCTGAACATAAAATATTTCAAATTATGAAAGAATTTACACAGCGCGGAAGTGAACGGGACGAATGTAGCGCTAATAATCCTGTTGTTAAGGAAATCATATTTTTTTTTTCAGAAAACAAATTCATTATACATACAACATATCATCTCCAATCTGTAGATGCTCAAGAACCCGCAAAAGAAATATTTTATTGACAGATATGAGTAGAAGGATTTTCATTTCATAATATCTTAAAAAACACCCCACGCTTTTTGTACTATAAAATAGATTTTTTTCTTATTTATTATTATTGTTATTACTAAATAAATGTGAAGGGATATACTATTATACAGCTTTTAAGTTTAATGTACAGTCGGCCACATAACAGCTAAACATATGGACAATTTCAAATAGCCGAAACGCGTTACGTTTAAATAGAAAAAAAAAAATGTGTAAAGTAAAGTTAACCCCTTTTATTTAATTTTTGAGAAGAGAAATAAATAATGGTAGAAAGTAAGAACACCAAAGTGTATAGGTGATTTGATGTCTTGAATGTGTTGATCTACTTATGTAGCTGACTGTACCTACGACTTGTTATTCCATTGATAGCTACCAAAAACAGTAAACACTGCGCAAGTTCACCTATAAGTAGAAAACTAGATCACGGGTACATAAGGAGTTAGGACTTTATGACTATTTCCAAATGCTCCATATTTCCCACGGACAAAATTCATTTGGACAATTTTTTTTTGTTAATAGCCATACTGCCAGTAGCCTGACACGAGTCGGCTTTTCTGGCCACACCGGTCTTTAGGGTGAACGCAGAAGGCGCTCGCAACCCTTTGAATTAAGTGACCATGCTGAAGGCAACCCACTAACGGGTTACGAACCTCGGCTCAGGACGGCCACTGAGAGAGGATGAGACATCAACGATTAGGGAAAGATTGGTTTTTAGGCCTAATCCTATTAGATTGTGTTGTCATCGGCACGCGGGCCGGAACTGCTAGGGGAGGGGGGGGACGCGGCGAGCTCCTCGACGGCGAGGACGGAACTGCGGTCTTGTGACATTTGGACTAGATTTTAGCTGTGTTAGACAGAAATGTGGTCAGTTTTGTCGAGTGCGTAAATGGGATATCCTCCAGTATAATTTTCTATACAAAAGGAATAAATATACCTAGGTGAGGTTGAGTGATTTAATATTTACCTTTTTACCTAAGAATAATAATATAGGTACCTATTATGGTCTGCGGTTCGAGAGGTGACCAGAGTTCCGTTCCCAAGTGGAGAAATACATTGTTTGGTGTATTCAACATGATTTGGCAAAAAACATATTCATAAATGTTTAGAAAATCAATAGTAACGTTTTATACTTAGATTGTAATCGTATTACAAATGTGTTTTGTATCTTTCGCACTTGCCTCTATACCACTTCAATGGGGAGACGGCGCAGCGCGGCGGTCGGGCATCATTGTCTACGAGATTAAAAATGTATTACCTCATACAAGTGATAGTAAATTATTTTCTCTCTTTAAATTATATTCGTGCAGTTTAGTAGATACTAAATAGTAATGAGGATATTATATTTAACTAGCTTTTGCCCGCGGCTCCGCCCGCTTTAAAAAGTTTTTCCGGGATAAAGGTCCCGCTTTATATTTTCCCGGGATAAAAAGTAGCCTATGTGTTAATCCAGGACATGATCTACCCGTGTGGCAAATTTCATCGAAATCCGTTCAGTAGTTTTTGCGTGAAAGAGTAACAAACATCCAGACATCCATACATCCATACATTCTTACAAACTTTCGCCTTTATAATATTAGTAAGAAGGAGATTGTAAATTTTGTCTGAGCCTATGATGTGAAACCATCACGCGAATGACGAAACGATACGTCATGATGCGGCGGGTATGAAAATGTATCCTATAGGTATAAAACCCGACAATAAACAATGTGTTAAGCAAACTAATAACTTCTACAGGAAAATTCATGAATCTAATATACAATACTTACCCAGCTCGTCATTTAAACGAAATCTTCATAAGTCATTACTTGCATTATTTTTATGTTATTAGCCAATTAGGTAATATGCAACTGCTTTAGAAAGCTAACCCCAGACCCAATAATTGTTACTTGGCTTTCTAATCTGAATTATGAGGAAACAGAATCACTGTTAACATTATATTTAAGCTCTTGAACTGCATAACTATAATTAGCATGTATACGTTGTAACTATCTTTTCATATTATGTTTTAAACTGGACTTTTGTTCCTGTACTTACACTTACTTGTTTTGTTTATTGATCTTAGTGTTCACCTAGCAACTACAAACAAACTCTCGTTTTTTTTAAATATTTTTTGGTATCCCAAGATACAGGCCTAGCCTAGTTTGGGTACCCCTAGTAAATATGTTATCTTGTTTTAAGTAATTTCCTTGTAATTTATAAGTATCTCATATTGTAATTGTAAACAAAATTTTGTTATTTTCAATAAAATTTTATTATTATTATTATTATTAGTGGCAAATGAACGGTTATTTCGGGAACCAGCGTAAAAGCACCCGAAGGAATGGAAAACACCGGGCGACCGCTTGGCCGATTTCTTAACAATATAGGGGAGGACGGGGCTACAATTAACGGAGGTAAGTATTAACAAGCGAATTTCTCTAAAACTATACACACTACATCTCCAACGCGAGTTTTAATTCGTCAACTAGACCAAGCTGAATGCCACAGAATCGGTCAGTTGCGGCCCGCTCGCCGTACAAGTGAGTTATGTGCCGGGTGACATTTTTACGCAAGCAAAGATCATTTTCAAGTTTACAATTTTTTGATTTCTACAAAAATTATACAGTGCTATGATAATATTCATTGTTCTCTGGCAGCATATTTTATACTTAATAATTCTACTTTGCTTAATTGACAAAATTATTGATCAATATTTTAGTATGTTATTTAATTCTTTAAATGAACCTTTGGGGCTACAATTAACAAATTTGCGGGGTTTGTTTTAACGTGTTAATAGCTGCCCCGGATGTGAGGGCTATTATTAACAGGGTATCTGAATTTGTGTATAGTTATTTTAAAATGTTTTGTTTTATGACATTATGAGAACGTATAAACGAAAAACTACGCGAGGCACTACATCCCAAGAGGTCTACGAGTTGGCTGCGCCAGAAGTGTTGGAGAACAGAAAGTACAGAGATGTAGCAAAAGAATTTGAGCTCTGCTACGTTTCACTCTTCAATTTCGTGAAAAAAAAGTAATCGGGTGCACACTGGTGCACCCGCTTTCTTTAACCGCTTTTTGTAACCCATTTCTACTGAAAAATGGGTTACAACAAACCCGGCTAGGTTTCATTGCCAAACAAGAGGCAACCATAGCCGCAGGGGCGGTTGCGGACAGACGTGAGTCGGAGGAAGCCCGCAGCCGTACCTAATGCGCCGAAGATGGCCACCGCGGAGTTTTAGTTGGTATGCCGTGCGGTATACATAGGTTAGGGACTCGGCCCAGCGGTCGCCCGACGTTTTCCATCTCTACGGGCGGCTCAACGTCGGGTCGTAAGGCACGGTGAACCCAAAATAACCGCTCAGTCGTTCCCCTTGAACACTGGGCGGTAGTAATAAGTCACTTTCTCCGCGTAAACAAAAAAAAACCATAGCCGACTATTTGTTAAGCCGTTTTGTACCGGATCTTATAATGCTGTACAAGTCGTTTGTTTTGGTTATTTAATACCATAAAAATGATGACTAATGCAAGACTGATTAATATATAAGAGAGACTGATTAATATGTAATATATAACAGAATAAATATACTATAAACCGTTGAATATAGCTAATAATAAAAAAAATTAGGAATCGTTCATGATTACATATTTTTGTAAATTGTGATTATTGTTGTCAGTTTATAAGAAAGCATATCCCATATAAGTCTGTATTAATTACCTAATAAAGAAATGTGTCATACATATATTTGTTTTCCTCTACATGAGTCAGCATATCATTACGTTAATTGTTACCCCTTCTGTTAATACTTACCCTCGACCTGTTAATTCTAGCCCCGAACGTGAGGTAAGAATTAACAACTGACTCTTTTGTGAAAAAGAGTTCTATTTACGACATCATTTCTGTTTTGTTAAATTTGAGATACTTATACGATACCTGGATAATTAAATCATCGTATAACATAATAATCAAATATGGCTATTGAATAATCACTAATCTACAACTAAAAATCCTTTTTTTGTTAATTGTAGCCCCTGCCTCCCCTATTTGTCTTACACCTACATACATACCAGAACCCTGCGTTGAACCTGTTCAGTCATCACGGCGTCTCTAGTGTGCTAGTTGACGACTGTAAGCGTTTGGGCCCTGCGCTTTGTCGCCTAGGTTTTTTAGTCGTGGTCGGACTTATAATTCAGAAGCTTCGTTTTCCTTCGTTTCCTCACTGAGATACGGCCTTCCTCTGTGGGGAAACTCGGTAGATATCCAAAAAGCATTTATAGTACAAAAAAAATGTGTAAGGGCTCTTTGTAATACTTATGATACTATGGAAAGTTGTAAACCTATGTTTAAAGAATTAAAAATATTACCCCTTCCTTGCCTATACATAATATATGAAACATCACTTATTGTAAAAAAGCACTCATCCCTATTTCCCACAATGGCGGATATGGGTTGCAAAAGCGAAAGACTGAAAAACCGACTATATGTACCTCTACAAAGGCGCAATGTTTTTATAAAAAATGCATACTGTATGGCAATCAAAATTTACAATAATTTACCTGAGGAATTAAAACAAAGTACATTGAATGAATTTAAAAATAGATTAACTCAACTGCTTATTAACAAACTATATTGCAATATAAATGACTTTTTAAATGACAAAAATATTAATAAGATTTGAAATGACATACCTATTATTGTGAATTTTAATTATAATGTATATTAATGACTAACATTTTAATTATGACCTATAAATACTTATTACTATCATATTAAATAATAATAAAACTTAACAAAAACTATCTCAAATATTTGCAAGTCAAAAATGACAGATTGTGAGACACTGAATATGAAATATTGTAATTATATTACTTATGCTAACATCTTTATGTACCTAACCACAATCATGCAAATAAATTTTTCATTTCATTCATTTCATTTCATTTCATTTTTTCATACATTCATTTCGGCCAAGCGTATCTTAGGACGTCCACTGCATCGCTCATCACTATGTTGCCAATCAGAAGAAGAAAATGACATTTTTGATTTGTACATCATATACATATCATTCATAGGTCTTAAAATAAAAAAATAAAAAAACAAATGTTAGGGTTAGTAAATCCTGTCAAAATGTAGGTAACGTGGTCACCATATGACTGCTGGAAAGTGTGACTTATTCCCAGATGTATAAAGATAATACTTCTTTTTGTATATGGACCTTTTATCTTGCATCTTCGTAAATTTTCATATCGTAGTTTCTAATTTGTTCGATAGATGTCTATAGCAAGATATAAGCGAATTCGAAAACGTAACTTAGTTCGTGGAAAGGACATCTTTTGACCCTTCAAGACCCGCTTATATATATAGATGTATGGGAAAACCCTATATATATGGACACCGGTGTCCGTCGCGGCGCTTGAGGCGTCAATAAACATTTTAGTAAAGCGTTACCGAAGTTAGTTAGAGGTAGTCTTTTGACCTTTAGAGCTATTATGGACTTTTAACGGTTTCAATAGTCGATAAAAAAAGTAGAGCTGAGTTAAAATATTAATTTAGGACAAACGCCCGTATTACATCTTTAATGAAATATGTAAAACATCCTTAAGAGTCCAGTAGTGGTAATGGCAGCCTTTCTTTCGCGAGGACACAGTCCAACACACTCTCGAGGAGTGCCCAGCCTGGGACCTACAATACAGCGCTCTTAGAGCAATCGTCGGAGACCTCTCTCTGCCGGCAGTGGTGTCCGCCATGGTCGGCGGCTGGAGGTCATGGCGAGCGATGGCTTCCTTATGCGAGTACGTCATCTCGCGGAAGGAGAGCGCCGGGCGGGATCGTGAGCAGTACGATCCCGCCCGCAGCCAGAGGAGACGGAGGCGCCGGGTGGATGACTGACCGGCGCCTCGTGCCTTGTGGTCCGGAGGCATCTAGAGAATTCCGCCACGGCATCCTCTGCCTGTCGTAAGAGGCGACTAAATGGGGCTTAAAGAAAGTCGCAGGGCGAGCAGTGAGGGGCTGCTCACTCCAATTTTGTGTCTGTTTTCCAAGTGACTTCGAGGTGGACGACGATGCGGGTGGTCGGTCTCCCGCTGGCGTAGACACCATAAACGTCCTTTAGAGTTCAGCGGCATCTGAGCCCCCTTGTACCGAGAGGGGCCGTAATACGGTATCGCGCAGGGGCGGTCCCGTGCTCCTATCTCAGTGCAACAAGATACCTCAGGGCCGTCCCGTATGCGCCGAAGAAGGCCACCGCGGGTTTTGTTTGGTATGCCGGTGTAGGGTGTACATAGTGTTAGGGATTTGGTTCAATACTCGCTCGGATGATGCTATACTCCCTAGTATCGACATTGGACTGTAAGACCGGTGGAACCAACATAACCGTCCACTGTCCCCCCCCCCCCCAGTGATGGTAGCGATAACGCGTTTTTTCGCCGCGAAAAAAAAAACTCTTATGATTCTTTAAGAGTTGCTGTGATATGTGGTAGGTATGAATCTGTATGTTGTATATTGACTGTAAGTGCAGGTTCGAGAAATGTCAAGCTGAGTGTGTGGTTACACTGTTATATCAACTAAAACTGCACAATAGATACTCTTGACTACCGTTGTTATAGATCAATGACTGCGACTAACGGTTTAAGAGAAGATTTAAACTTTAAAATAGGCGTACGCCATTAGTTTTAATAACATAACCTTCAAATGACTAGGTTATTCAAAGTTTATCAGCAAATCATTTTTAACTAACGGACATATTAACGTTGATTGCTCTATTCGAAACTTTTTGTCACCTTTGATGTTAGATGATCCGACTATATAACTGTAATACCTTTCAAAGTAATATATTATAAGCATATTTTATAAATATCTTGTGCAGGTACTGTAACACCAGTATATCTCCGTTGTTAAGGCTTCATACAACTCTTACCTGTAAATTCGTGGGCTTATTTCGCGGGTATAAGTGAGTAATGAGTTATAGCATGCTATAACTCATTTCTACAGCAATGCGTTAACACATTAAGATTTGACTACAAACAATATACACTCCTCATATAGTTATTTTTATCGCTCGGTGCCTCGGTGGCGTAGTGGTATTGCGTACGCGTTACGAGTACGATTTGCGCGCTGAGGTCCTGGGTTCGAATCCCGGGTCGAGCAAAAAAAAATTGTGACTGGGTTTTTCCATCTTAAAATTTACTCAGTCGCAGCTCAGAGTCAGGAAGTTGGCGGTGTGATACCCCCGTGCCTCGGAAAGCACGTAAAGCCGTTGGTCCTGCGCCTGATCTCTCTCCGGTCATGTCGGATTGCCGTCTCACCGGACTATGAGAATGAAGGAATAGCGAGTGCACCTGTGTATTGCGCACACACTTGTGCACTATAATATCTCCTGCGTACCTGTCTGATCTCCGTTGAGATTGGCCGCCGTGGCCGAAACTGGCTAGGAGGATTTCAGTTCAGTTATTTTTAACGCTAGAATGTTAGTCGGGTAAGTACGTGTAGCTAACTAAAATCTCATAAATAAAATAAACGTCATTACAGCATTGGAATCATGAAAGCGCCGCCATAAAATTTAAGTTCCGAAACGTCTCCGTAAAAGACGTCTCCGTAAAGGAAGTTGGTCAATATGCGAACGGGAACAAATCCCGACACCTGCGCGGCGGCTAAGAACCGAGAATAACTGGAACCGGTGCGATCCGGATCGAGTCGCTCGCGTGGCGACAGGGCGCACTGGGCCAAATAGGAAGGCGCGGCGCGCTGCCAGCGGGCGCCGGCCGGCCCCAGCTAGCACTTACGAGTAACGAAAGAAAACGGTTTCTAGACAATGCTTTATCCCCGAAGGGGTAGGCAGAGGCGCAACTAGTGCACCCACTTTTCGCCGTTTTCCGTCCCATGATGTGATAGGGGCGAGCCTATCGCCATGTCGGGCACAAATTCCAGACTCCGAGCTGATACTGAATAGAAAAACTCAATGTCACTTTGCCCAACCCGGGGATCGAACCCAATAATATAATTTTAAATGTAATCTTAATAGGTCACTGTTAGATTGATTTGACTTAAGTACCTACCTAAAGGAATAGAAGCTTCAATAAACTAATGGGATGAGAAGTGGAGAACTGAAATATACATGCCTTACATCTCCATTTAACGGATGCTGCAGTAAGCTGAGTCCTAATAATCGTCTAAGTATTTATGTACAGAATTTCAATTCGGTAAGCACCAAAAAGTTTCCTTTCCCATTCCTTCCCCAGAAAACAAAGATTGTTAATTATAATATTATAAAGTGCATCCCTCATGGGAATCACTTAAGCTGTTTCATCAGGACTAAGTAGTTTAGAATTCACTGAACTATTACGTCACTATGTTAGTCTTAGCGAAGTGATAATTGATTCACAAGTGAGTTGGAGACCGTGACTATTGCTTAGTATGTATTTACCAGCCGCCATGCATTATCGGACGCCAAGTGTTATCCTTCGACATGTTTAAACATATTTGTGACTAGTAGTGCTCGCGGCTCCGCCCGCGTGAAAAAGTTTTTCCGGGACAAAAATAATTCCCGGGATAAAAAGTAGCCTATAGCACTCAGTAGTTATGTAGCTTCCTATTAGTGAAAGAATTTTCAAAATCGGTTCAGTAGTTCCTGAGATTAGCGCGTTCAAACAAACAAACAAACTCTTCAGCTTTATAATATTAGTATAGATAGCTTTTGCCAGCGACTCCGCCCGCGTGAAAGAGTTTATCCGGGATAAAAGTCCCGTTTTATAGTTCACAGGGATAAAAAGTAGCCTATGTACTTTTTCAGGCTCTAAAATATCTGTGTATCAAATTTCATTTAAATCGGTTCAGTAGTTTTGGCGTGAAAACGCGACAGACAGAGTTACTTTCACATTTATAATATTTGATTACAATTAAAACAGTTCTAATGGGTTAATCTTAAAAGATAGACATAGTATAGATTCTAACCGATCCCGCTTTTGCTCCAATCGTGTGCCCGCGGACAGTGCGACCACATCCCATCCAGTAGCGTTGTAAGCTCCTCCGCGGACCTTATTAACGGTGGTGTTCGTGACGAAACTCTACCGATTTATTGAGAGCAATCAATAACGATGTGTATCAAATTTTTCAATTAATGCAATTGATCGGGTATCTACGTGAATGTCAAATCGTAGATAGGTACCTAGGTACCTAGACGGTACACCAAACTTAACAATTTGTCTCTACGGACGATACTTAGTATAAGTCTGGCAACCAGAGCCAAATCTAAGGAGAGGCCAGCATGGCAAATGACCTCAATTTTCTTTCAAGGGAGGACCTTTAAGGTGCAGTGAATATAATTTTTCCGGAGCGACTAAATAGCTAGATCGGGTCCTGCTGGCAACCTTTCGAGACGACCTCTCGAAATTCTTTTTCACATTGCATAAATGATAATCTGACTTGTAACTACATCACCACCTATTGAAAGTGTAGAGACAATCCCACAAACAAGGGCATGTTAACAAAGAAAAACTACAGCTTACATTATAGGTCATAAAATGCATGTCGGGTCATACATAGCGTGCATAGAAGGTACCTACCTACGACCTAGACCTAATTAATTGGATGTTTTAAAAAAACGATAATCTATACTAATATTATAAAGCTGAAGAGTTTGTTTGTTTGTTTGAACGCGCTAATCTCAGGAACTACTGAACGGATTTTGAAAATTCTTTCACTGATAGGAAGCTACATAACTCCTGAGTACTATAGGCTACTTTTTATCCCGGGAAAATATTTTTGTCCCGGAAAAACTTTTTCACACGGGCGGAGCCGCGAGCACTACTAGTATAAAATAATGTAAGTAGTTTAGATGGGTCGTATAAACTTCAGGATAACTGGATTTTATGTCTATATCTTTTTGTTTTTTTTAGATTCTTGGTGCCTGCTCACGACAAAAGAATAATACTATATTTGTTAATGCTTCTTTGCTTGTAGAATACACCGTTTTTGTACATAGAAGCTCTCTGATCATTATACCTACTTAAATGTGGCGTTCGCGGGCGCCTTCATCATGTTCAACTGTTAGTGCCAATCATTATAAAAAGAGGTGGAAACACTGATATAAGTACCTAATACTACTAACAGACGATTAAATTTGGTATCATGCGACCAATTCGTCACGCGGTACAGTCTTCACGCCACACGATCGAACCGTACCGTGCGATGTCCAGTTGTATCCAACCAAGTTGGATGGACAAGCCATCGAACCAGCCGTACCAACAATAATAATAATAATGTCCATCGAACCGTGCCCCACACGATGCGATATGGTTCGATGGCATACCATTTTAATGGTTCGGCTGTACCAAATCGCATCGTATCTGCCCACTTTAAGCTTTTGCGGTCCTATGATAATTATAAAGAGACGAGGGGTTTTTAATTACCACAATTATATGTTTTTGTCGGTAAGTTAGTAATATTACCTAATTAACAATATTATTATTTATTACATACCTACTAAGTGTTGTTCGCAGCTTCGCCCGCGTGAAAAGCCTTTCCCGGTACAAAAGTTACTAAAACACAGTACGAGGCCAGCGACATCTACTTAATGAATCAGATAAAAAAATATCCATTATTACCCATGGGAGCAAATTACCGGGATAAAAAGTAGCCTACGTATAATCCAGGACATGATCTACCCTTGTAAAAATCATGGAAATCCGTTCAGTAGTTTCTGCGTTTACTCTTAACATCCAAACATTTCCACATACATTTGTAATATTAGTAAGATACGAAGAAGATTTTTTGCTTCATAGTACCTCCAAAGCAGTCTAACTAAACTCGTAGAGTTTAGTAGCAAACGAGGGTAAATAGATCTCCCAAGTCCGGTCGCAAATTACAATGAATCATATTCGAGCAACAGAACACAGCCACAATTGTGTTCAAGGCTCAGGATGCAGGGTGGCGGTACCACGCCCACAGAATACTATTCTTAATAGAGATCACGCCTCACAGTTCACACATTTATAGGAAGTAGAATGTTATTTATATTTCTGTAACTTCAAAGTTCAAAATCAAACTTAAAATAATTCTAACCATGATACTATATATACAGGGGATGTAACACGATAGATCATTACACCGGCTACAATGTCTTTCAAACCGAAACACAACAGTGCATGCACACTGCTGCTTGGCGATAGAAATAGCCATTGCGGTGGTACCCACCCAGACGGACACTTACATAATAATGAATGAGAGACCTAGCACCAGTAAATACCCACTACCTATTACCCAGCGTGGCCAGAATATGTTGTAGGTATTGAATATCATCTTCAAAACTTCTATATTGTTATAATTCTGGCTATAGCTTTCACATGGGAGGGGGGGGGGGTGTCGCGTTGCATGACACCGAATTGAAATGGAGGGGGTCCCGATCCCGAAAATGTCAGCGGTCAGTGACGTAGCCGGTAGCGTGGTTTATTGTAAGCTTGGGTTCCGGAAACCCTGACCGCCCCCCCCCCCCCCTACGCCCATGATTATAAATTACGTAATGAGACATTTCTAAATGCTTTTGGAATTCGTACTTTAAGTATGTTTTACTAGCATTTGCCCGCGGCTCCGCCCGCGTTAAAATTTTTTTCTGGGATAAAAGTCCCGCTTTATGTTTTCCCGGGATAAAAAGTAGCCTATGTTAACACATACAAATCATGTCCTGGATTAACATCCAGGACATGATCTACCCGTGTGCCAAATTTCATCGAAATCCGTTCAATAGTTTTTGCGTGAAAGAGGAACAAACATCCATACATCCAAACATCCATACATTCTTACAAACTTTCGCCTTTATAATATTAGTAGGATACAACTTTTATTATTATTGTCTATTTTAACATTACCATGGAATGTAAGTACTTAAGTTCTTGAGTTTGTAATAGAATTTTACACCATTTTATGTGTTTATTTTTATATTTCAGAGCTTACAGATACACATCAATACATTATCAACCAATTAAATGTATTTTTCATCCTTTTAATATGAATATTTTACGTCAATGTCAAGTATAGAGACGCTTAAAGTGTTAGATTGCGCCACCAGATGGCAGAGCTTACGACGTGCACGTTCCTTAATTGTATGAGCGATTTTCGGGTACCATTCGGTGACTGCTCTGGGCCACCTGCCGCCATCGCCTCTGACAGTGTTCCGCCCAGCTCCACTTCAGCTTGGCGATGTGTTTACCTACGTCTTCAATTACAAATGGACAAGAAAATAAATTAAATTTGCTTTCATACTTTGTCACGGAGTACTATAAGTACCTACTGAACAGATTTATAAATATCCAGATACCTATTGAATGTGTTAGTATATTCTCTCCATCTACTGGCCTTTGAAGATACCAGACCATATTCATTATGATTGACACTAATTGCTCTGTAAATCCTAGGACACCAATTAGCCAAGTATTCTCGTGTGTAGGTACTACCTATTGTTGCGGCTGATCCTGCCGTACCTGATATCATAATCTGACATACCTAAATTGTGTGCAATAGAAGGTACTATTATTATTACGTAATAAAAATAAATGCTTGCATCATACAAACTACAAAGGTACAAATAGATACCCAAAACAATAAAAATAAAGTTTTTTATTTTATTTCCTCCCGACATTCCGAAGGCTTTTCATTTTCAGCATATCGTGGTCACGGGGCGGACTCACCGCCGCAAAAAAACGCGATAAAATCCGTAAAAATAGTTTAATTTCAATGTCTTAACATTCGCGTAAACGTAAGGAATCATTATAAAAAAATAAAATTAATTTTATAGGTATCAAAAATAGTAATTTGATTTGACTGGTTTGGTATCATTCTCGAGACCTCAGCATTGCAGCCGTAACTCGTACCGTAATATAACTACACCGAGCCAGTCTACTGTCGCGTTGCTTACCACCAGATGACTTGCTTGTTTAGTTTTAATTCAGAAAGTGGTAGATACCTACACTACTCCGATCGCGCCGACCTAGACAAATATACAGGGTGGATTTCTGGCAGTAAGAGTAGTTACCATTGCAGATACTCATTTATAAAATGTAGTTGCCACAAAAAATTGACAATTTCCTCAAAAACTTTAACGGCAATCTCAGTTATAAAAGATCAAGTCTTTAATCATTATATCTACTGAACCAATCAAGCGTTGAGCTCTTTTAAGGTCAGAAATATGTAGCTTTAAACTTTTGTCTATGCATTTTGTAACAAATACATAAGATATCCTTTTAAAAAACACTGAATATGGTAGTCAGGGTCAATTTATCTAAGAAAACCAATAGAGGCTTATTCAGGGCATAGACAGATTCTGGGGTCAAAAAGTACATGGCATACTTTGGGTATCAACAAGTTAGAATACTTATTTTCATAAGGTTTTTATTCTAAGCAAAAAGATAAGTATTCTAATATACCTACCCAATAATTATTCTATATGTATTTTTCAGTTCCTAAATATGTTTCTATTCGTCTTGAAGAGTATTCGGTACTGTGAATACAAATATTGTTTTCTTTTTAACAGATTTCAGGTTCTGTATTCGACCGGTATGTATGTATCTAAGTTTGTATGGCCGTTTGTATTTTCTCAAAACCTACTGATCCGATTTGGATGGAGTTTTTGATAATGTATATTTTTCAGGGAGACGTTTCAGCATATAATTTATTAGGATCTGATGAAGATCTTCGAAGAAAAACAATGGAACTCTTCACAACTAAACGCTGTAATCATATATCGATGATGTATTATTTACACCATTTCATAATTGACTAACAGCAAAAGCAATAAATAAAATTGTAACAAAAATAAAACCAACTTCAAAACCATTACAAACCAAAAAATAATTTATACGTAGTAAATAATTTGTTTGGAGTAGATGCCTAACTTAAATTGAATATTGTTTTCGTATATTTGCTTAGCCTGTTAAAAAAGGCTCTTATTTTTTACTTTCTGCAGCACTTTTTAATTGGTCGATTGTAATTTGAATCTCCAATGACTCTCACAAGACGCATAAAAACCAATTCGTTAGTTTATTAAAAAAAAACTTACTTGTCATACTAACAGTAAACGACCATATTATTTATTTTAGAAAAAAATGAATGAAATCCTCCTAGCCAGTTTCGGCCTCGGCGGCCAATCTCAACGGAGATCAGCCAGGTACGCAGGAGATATTATAGTGCACAAGTGTGTGCGCAATACACAGGTGCACTCGCTATTCCTTCACTCTCATAGTCCGGTGAGACGGCAATCCGACATGACCGGAGAGAGATCAGGCGCAGGACCAACGGCTTTACGTGCTTTCCGAGGCACGGGGGTATCACACCGCCAACTTCCTGACTCCGAGCTGCGACTGAGTAAATTTTAAGATGGAAAAACCCAGTCACAATTTTTTTTTGGCTCGACCCGGGATTCGAACCCAGGACCTCAGCGCGCAAATCTTACTCGTAATGCGTACGCATTACCACTACGCCACCGAGGCAGTCAATTAGTTATTTTAGAATCCCTTGTGTAAAAGGGTTCAAGGTACCCAATAAAATAAAGGTAATAAAAAGGTATGCTAATAAAATAAAAGTCGTTGACCCGATATTTCATTTACTTTTATAATAAATCACATCGTAATTCTGAATTAATACAATTCTTAATATGTTTTACTAACTAGAAATTACATGCTGTTTCCTAGAAATAGGTATATCACATACATCAAAATTACATTCAATGTCTTTTTTCAAACAGCAAAATGTTTAGAAAAGTAAACTTGTATAAGGCGCCATTTCTAAGACAATGGCATACATTTCGTAGCTTGGTTCAGTTTTCAGATTTTAATGTCGTTCCGGTTATACCTTGAATTTTTAATAGCTATAATATTATTTCTTTTAAAGGTTCTTGGGATTGTATTTTTTCGGGATTAAGGTTTTTTTTATTGAAGTCACAGTTGTGTTTTTTTAACCGACTTCAAAAAGGAGGTTCTGTATTCGATCCGTATGTATGTTTGTATGTATGTATGTAAATTTATATGGCCGCGTGTTTCTCAAAAACTACTGACCCGATTTTAATGTGGTTTTCGATATTGAAATGTATATATTTCAGGGAAGGTTTTAGTATATCAATTATTAAGATCTGATGAATATCTTCGGAGATACACAATGGAACTCTTCAATAACTAACAGCAGATGACTCGCGAATGCTGCAATCGTATATCTATGATGTATTGTTTACACTACTATATAATTAACTCACAAAAAAGCAATAAATAAAAACTTTTTAACAAAAAATAAACCGACTTCAAATATACGTATATACTAAGCGAAATATAAAGAGGAATTATTTTTTAGTTTGCAGTGGTTTTGAAGTCGGTTTATTTTTTGTTAAAAAGTTTTTATTTATATTACAGTAAAATTTTGAAAGCTAATATGTTAGTTTCCTATGTTTGTTTTTGTGTATTATTTTACATATAACAGAAAATAATACGAAAAATAAATTCTTTTGCGAAATCCGCATCAAAATTTGTTGAAAAATAAAGCAGTTATTCATATTTGAAATATCGTTGTGAGCAAATGTAGAGGCGTGGTATGGATATTGCGATATCTCTTTCGTGCGCACGGAGCTTTATGACCGGTGAAACTCGGTGACGTCACCGTCTGATTTTATTGTTACTTGACAACTACCCCTTGCACCAAATTTCAAAGCTTAGTAACTTGCTTATTATTGCCCCAATTTCGAAAATTATTTTTCCGTTATGTTTGGGATGTGGTAAATTTTTTATAAATGTATAAAAACAATACTGAGTCAACTACCCTATTGTAATGACGTAGTATTATGATGACGGGATTACAATAATGACGTCACCTGATAACTATATACACAACAAAATAATAAGTTTTATATTTTTTTATTCGCCACATAGTACGTAGTTTATTTTAGTTTCAGCAATAAAACTATCTTGTACCTTCGATATTTCAATAGTACCTATTGTAGATATTACCCAATAGGGCAAACATACCTGTTATAATGGTAAATGTAAAAGTTTATTCAATAGCTTGATTTCAATCTAGCCATAAAGTACAGCGTGTGACTATGTTATAGATCGCGAGGATTTAATATTTATACTTACTTCAATAACACGATTTTGAAAAATTTATAAGTAGTAAGCAATAAGTACAATCAACATCTAAAAACTAGCAGTCAAGGCTGAATACCGAATAGATAAGTAACATGGAAATTTTAAAGTGGTCACCACTTATTATATACCTACCTACCGTAATTTTTGGGTGTTATGAATTAAAAATATTTTGATTATATTATTAATAGATTACTTTGGTGGTACTAAATTATTTTTTGTACATGAATATTTTATTTGCGAGTTCTGACATGTAACAATAATGCTTGTTTCTACATTAGAAGGATGTAGTGCAATTCTGAGGCGCTTGCGCATAATCCTACACACGCACTACACATAATACCGTTCCACTAAAAAAGTAATTATATTTTATTTTTCTTGCCAGATGGGAAACCCCTACATATTGTGTCGTCTCTGTACCGGTGGAGCAGAGCAGAAACGCTGCTCGTGAGCGAAATCTTCAATCCTGCACGGACTCGATAATTTCGACAGTTTTTTAAATTTTTAGGTCGTGGTATCTGGTACTTCCAAGTGTCAGCCATGTTTAAACTTTAAAATATAAATTAAACTTCTATATAAATAAAATCACTGTAATTAACAATGTGCGGTAATAAAATGTAATACTAATTATTATGAATTGACTTTATTTAAAATGAGACAACAAAAATACAAGTAGGTAGTGTTTATGCCAGCCACTATCGTTGGTCTATGCACTATGTATAAAAATATCACAATAAAATAGTATGTACAATTTTTTCTGGATATTGGTGTGATCACATTCATATTAAATCCGAAGTTTAAAAGTTACATGTAATTGTTTTGAACACAATTACAGCCCAAAACTTGTGTTCGCGTTAATTGTAATGCCCGATTAACTAAGGCCCATTAAATAAGAAATTGGTGGAATTGGACCTTAAACCGGCAAACCCCGAGGTTAAATATATAGATGTTTAGGGAAACCCTATATACTCGGACGCCGGCGTCCGTAGAGGGCTTCACGAGTCAACTTGTCTCAGGGTCGGGCGCAGTGGAGAGCCACACAATAGTTCGTAATTAAGACCTGAGGCATGATTCTCTATGACATTGTTAACTCGTAACGCGGCCGCGTCACGTTCACTTCGTGTAATGTGCGTAAAATGGTATTCTGTATGCCAATTTCCATAGTAATAAACGCGATGAGTTACGTTACGCGCTTGTTACGAGCGGTGAAAATAACGCGTGTCATAGAGAATAAGGGGGCTGTATGGTATTGCTACTGTCATAGGCGGTCGTATCGATTACCATCAGGTGAGCGCCGTTTATTTATTCAAATCCACAGCCCTCAATACTAGAGTGGTACAATCTGATAACATATATTACGGCCCATAACAGATTTACATTATACTGATAAATTTTTAACAGTTCAACAATTCGTTTATTGGAGACTAATTACTTTGGTTAATGGAACTAAGTCTGAGCATATTACGAAGCTACCTCTTAGTTACAATATTGTTAAGAATTTAGACTAACTTTATTACAATTAAAAAATCATTTAAATACAGACATATAGGCCCGATATGGCGATAGGCTCGCCCCTATCACATCATGGGACGGAATACCGGCGAACTTTTCGCGGGTGCACTAGTTGCGCCTCTGCCAACCCCTTCGGGGATAATAGGCGTGAGTGTATGTGTGTATGTACATAGGACCAAAAATACGAAATACATTTCCAACCTTATTCGTAAACAGTTTTTTAACCTATTTTAGTGACAGAATGCTGGTCTTTTTCCTTGAAATTCGATTGAAGACAAAAAATTTAATGACACAAATACATTTATAGAATTTTTGTGAATAAGGCAGTTAGTCTACAGTACATGTGTTGTATAATAATGGATATAAAAACAGATTATTATTCGACACGTTATGGACAAAATAACAAACACTCATAATTGATGGTATCTATGTTTATTTTTCTTTTTATATAAAATCCATATAATATCTTAAAAGTGGTTACTTATGTAGGTACCTGTTTATTACGGAAACTAATTTTTTAACAAATTTTAATTGTCAAATCCATTATGCAATTTTTTTTGTCACATTACTTATGTTTACGCATGATTTAATCGGAAAATAATTACAATAACTTTTTTCTTATATTTACTTAAAATGATTTTGAGTTCCTTGTTTATTTTTATAAGGGATTTTATGCTAATTGACTTTTTCAAACAGATATATTTCGCTTCAAGTAAATATATAACTAAGACGAGGTAACTAGTGCAGAGGATATTATAACGCCTGCGCAATATAAATAATGCGTAAAATAAGAAATATGCCGTGATAATTTTTTTTAAATGAATTCAACACCAATATAACACCACAATAACTAACTTTGAAATATTTCCTATATTACAGTAGGACTTCGAAGCTGTGGGTATACAGGGTCATTTTGACATTGCGTTAATAAACGAAACCACATACTTATCTTGTTGAAAATAACACTTTCCATTAACTTATTTTAACCATAGATATAACATAAAAAAGTGTAAGTTTCGAACAAAATAAATATTAATAAAAAGTAACTTTAAGTTTACACGCCCTAATGCCACTGTGACTGCTCTAGGAGAATTTGTCGCATCAGCGACATTACACTTTCAGTCAGAAATACACTTAAGCACGCACAATATTCGCACTAAACTACAAAATGATAAAACATTTGTATACTACAACCGAGAATTTTGGCGAAAGTATTCGTTATTCATTGATAATTTTTAGCACAGTGTTAGCAGAGAGAGGTATAGACGAATATGTGGTTTCATTTAGTAACGCAATGTCAAAATTACCCTGTATAAAAAAATCATGTTTATTTATACTGATTGGACTCTGTGAATAATAGCCTCGTAAATATTCAAGTTCTTACTACCCATAAGTGCACTTTGACATTTCAAGTCATGTACTTAACATTTTACGGAGCCTCCGCAATTTTGCGAGTGACGCCTTAAATACACTATGCTGCATGGAATAGGGAATATGCATACTTTTTTTTTATTTGTTAAATCCAGTTTTTACTTCGTTATAATAAAGTAAAAAATATAAATATCGTTGAAAGTGTACTAATTATTTTTTTAAATAATTAGTACACTTTCAACGATATTTATATATTTATATATATTATATACAGTGTCATTTCAACATTGCGTTACTAAATGAAACCACATATTCAGCGTGACCTCTGCTAACATCGTGCAAAATATTATCCATGGGTAACGCATACTTTCGCCAATAATCCCGATTATAGTTATATCGTTTTTAGATCACGCTGTGTTTTAGCGCGCTTGACTTTATTCAGTGAATCACGTCACAGCTGACGATGTTATTACAAAACCTATAGGATTAAGAAGGGCAACTCACAAATTCACTTGCAATACATTCACTCACATAGCTGCAGCAGTACCGCTTGAGACGTGGAATTTGAAATAAAATAATTAAATTGCTACTAGAGCAGTCCCTACTCCCTAACTAATACGTTATAAATATCAACATGAAATAAAAAAAATGTCATGTTATTGTATGAAAAGGAACTAATTATTTTTTAAGTGTTATGCTGTAAAGAAAAGTATTAATTCTTTAATAATAAACTTTGTTTTCGTTAATAAATAAATTTACCTTCCGAAATAGGTAGGTACTAAACAACTCGCAGTCGGGTTATTAAAAAAAGTTACAGGATTTTAATCTATTGAAATCATATTTTTTAGATTCCGTATGATATTTCAACGTTCATTTTAATTTTAACATCAACATTTCTGGACGTCATGCCTAAAATAGGTTTACGTAAATACTTTATACTACCAAAGGCCTTATTATGCCTTCTGTACCTTCTAATCTCTAGCTACATTTTGTATCGCGTCAGAGTCGTTGATCTTGTTACTAACACATTGAAACTAACGTGCAGATACCAACATGTTATGTCTCTTTCGCACGCCATTCATTACAAACACGCACTCAAACACGCTGTGTTGCCAGTATAAACATTTTTACCGACAAGTTTGCTAAAATGACACAGCTTTTCAAAGAATCGGATATTAGTTTATTTATCACATGGATTTCTAACACACTTAATAAGTGTATTAAATAATAAAATAACTAGGTTAATTATGCTAATGAAAAGTCTTCTTAAACGAATACGCAGCAATATCTTTGTATTGTAAAAATAACACTACTTTAAGCAATAAAGCATACCAGAGCTCTAACATCATTTAATTTCAATATGCATTGTGGTACGGTTTAAATAGCATAGAACAACGTAAAACTAAAATTGCAAGATATTGCAGAATAAGGTAATAGTACCAAAGCTTGGTATCCCTGTGGGAGCACGTGTAACACGAACATCAGCTGGCGGGGCCAACGATCGCGCGCGCCAGCGGGCGCACGGCGCACTTGTCGGCATGTTCTTTGTATAGGGCTGCCATTACCTAAATTGCCGACGCCGGACAAACACGGCAAGAATCCCGGACATTTGGGCGAAATATGGGTTTATTCCCGGACACCTCTGACAGAGTACCCCAGTATCTCCGCACCGCAATAACAATCGCAATTTTTAATTGTTCCTGCCTGAGTAATAATACCTAAAACTGGCGTTATTTACTAACCACTTATAAAGTGACTCGACCAAGTGCATAAAAATCCTTCTAAATACCTATGTTTTACCTACTTACAATAATTTTGGTCATTAGTCAATTGAATATCCTGGTTATCTTAAATTAAGTTCAGTCATTACTCACTATTGGAGCTTTAGTTAAATACTAAAGCTTCCAATACGTACGTAAATGTTACTTATTCTTGACAAAAGTTTGCGTGTATTCTATGTAGTGGTAAAAATTAAACGTGTTTTACCCTACTAGTAAATTACGACATTCCAGGTAATAGCAATAAATAAGTACAAGTGATATTTATCAAAATATGTAACGTGTCGAAATACATCGAGATTCGCGGTCCGGGATTCGTGAACTTCATGCCTATGGCCCCGCACTGGCTCCTTCAGGCGCATGCGCCGCGGGAAAGCGGGGGACGGCGCGCGCGCCGCCCGCCAGTCGCCACTCGGCCACAGTACTTGGCACTCGTCATTTTGCTAGCGGCCACTCGCCCGGCAGCAACACGACGTGGCGTATGTTGATTTATGTACCGAATGTTAGGCCGATGCGCCCTATGTACTTACTCGTAACTATTGTAATTTTATTATTAAATCGTTTTGTATCGATCCGAGTGACCTAGCCTTTGACATCGCTTCGGGAGACGCGAGCCATGTGTAGGTTTTTAGTTTCGGCTTTTATGCGCACACGATCAAATGTTCTCTAATTGTAATTATTATTCTATTGTGTTAATTTTTAAGTTTCTGTTGTGGTAAACTATGATTTACATTTACAAAGCTCGTGAATAAAGTGTTAATGTTTCCGAGAAGGTCGTTGATATGTCTTTTGTACTTTTAGGGATTACTGAGTAAATGTTCAAAATTCCAATTTTCCAGAACCTCGCTGACACTCGTATCATAACGGTAGCATCATAGTCGGTTTCACGAAATCGATCGACGAATTTGACGGCTTGAGCGTGCGATTCTTGCTGATGTATCGTGTGATAGTTCTTAGGTTAGATAGAATCTTAGGGTTGTGAGGCTTTTTGATAAGCTACGTGCGGTGTACGGACTGTGACCATTATCGAAGATGCCACAACGATTTCAGTCTTCTGAAGGAGACATAACTGGCTCTGACAGAATCTAGTAAGTGACTGTTGTTTAGATTGACCTATGTGACCTGACACAGACGCATTGGTAATAATAGCGACCTCATCTTTTCGGTTTGGAATAAAGCTTCTTGGTTACGATGGCGCGATGTGACAGCTTATCGTTGCGCTCCGTGTGTGCATCTCTTGTTCGCGTGTGCGTGAGCATATTATCAATGAAACACACAACCTCAGTGCGATGTTGACGCTCCGACGATTTCTCGTTTACTAGTAGTGGCAATAGGATGTCTAAAATTAAAAGACCTTTTTTGTTATTTATTTTGTTTGAAAAATGTACTTCTTTATTTTACACTTATGGTTAAATTAATTAACTGCATGGTGTTTCTTTCAAATTGATTTTATCGCAGTTAAATTTATGTATTCGGTTACAAAATGACCCTGTATATGTCGACGAGGATTTCACAGGAGCCAATAAAACGTAGCGCACACTTTGCAATGGTCATAATTGACTTTTATTTCCTCAGCTCATGACTCGTTTATCACTCATCACTTTGTCAGGACCAGCATAATAACCACTACGTTACTATAGCGACTATTGACAACTAATTGAATACTGAACGACGACCAAACCAATATATATATATATATATATATATATATATATATATATATATATATATATTTATATATGACATTTGATATATTAATCAAATGTCTGTAAAATTTGACATGTTCAAACGCCACCATTTTTCGCGCGCTTCGCATGACGTCACAGAGCACGTTCAGTGTTATTTATTGTATGCATAGAGAGTTTTGATTGAAGATTTTTCAGGTTAAATCGTTGTTAAGTTATGGGAGAAGCTAAAAAACTATGTTATAGATATTGCCTGGTACCAATGTGCCAAAACACTATTAAAAGCACATCAGATAACGTGTTTTTTTTTTCTGTTTTAAGAGATACGAAAATACGAAATAACTGGTAGAGATAAAGTGTTTTCATTACTGCGTTTACGCTGTTGTAAGATCATTTTTATGTACCTAAGTATATTATATTTTGACAGTTAACATGGTGTGAATTGGTCAGAAGTAACTTTTTTCAAGAAAGTTTTATAGGTGTAAAGGTGGAAGAAAACTCAGTAGGGCATAACACACAAAAAAGATTCGATTTGTCATCTACTTCGTAAGGTATCTATTTCTCCATCTAATACTTTAATAGGATAGACTCGCTCCCTGTCACATCATAGGACGGAATATGCATGGCGAAAAGTGGGTACAATAGTTGTGCATCTGTCTACCCCTTCGGGGATAAAAGGTGTGAGTGTATATGTATGTATGTATGCTGTCATCATAAAAGGATATAATTTGGTAGATTATCCGATTGGGCTTTGACAGCTTTGACTGGTTATTATGGTTCGCCGTTATTCCGTCCCATGATGTGTTAGGGGGCGAGCCTATCGCCATATCCGGCACAAATTCCAGACTCCGGACTGATACTGAATAGAAAAACTCAATATTACTTTGCCCGACCCGGGATCGAACCCGAGACCCCAGCTTTGCAGTCGTACTGTAATACAACTACGCCACCGAGGCAGTCTTATTTATTATTTGAAGAAATAATTAAATACTATAAATACAAATATGTACATATATTATATGATATCGCATCGGATATTATTACCTATTATTCTTTATTATACCTATTATTTCCTGTTACCTGTTATTTCCTATTATATTATCGATTTCATTATTACCTATTATTCGTTTATTAATCCATCATTCCAATAGCTATCTTTGTACGGTTTGTGATTATTACAAATTGTATACTGTAAATAACATATTCATTAATCATGAGTTGTATATACCTATGTATACAAACATTAGTATGTATTAATAAATCCTTCGGAATAAAATAAAACGGCATAATAATAATATGAGGGTGCAGTGTGATTTGGCAAAGCTACTTTCTTTCACCGTTCTTAATAATTACTTACTATCACTTACTTAATATCACTATGTATCAAAATCGCACCAGGTAACAGAAAACACTACATGAATACACCTAGGTAAAACAAATTTTCTCTCAAATACGACTAGCAAAGTATGAATATCAATCCCATAACGCGCTCTGTGACGTCACGTTACGTTTCAACCAATGGTGACGCCTTTCGTGAATTTTAATTATGCGCGCGTAATTAACCCTTTTTGAATAAAGTTTTATGCCATTAAATAGAAACTAAATAAGAAAATAATAATATGAGTGTAACATTAGGACCACAAAGTATCGGGGATAAAATAATCAAGTGAATTTAAATCACTTGCATATTCTCTATTACGCCATTAACCCACAGCTTAATATAGTTATTAATACAATTCTTCTATAAACACACACAATACGCGGGATGAAATTAGAATAATCATATATAAAATATGTTTAAGAATAGTAAATACATACATGAAATTTTATTTTCAGATGCTATATACTTTTAATCGTGGATAGAAGAAGTCAACAAGGATCGAGGCTCGCGATCGCTTAAATCATATAGATTTTCAATGTAATTTAAATTTGTACGTAATCATTGTAATATTGTTAATTTTTAAATAGCACTTTGGAAGACAACATATTTTTGGCACAAGAAAAGAAGCACAATTCAAATTTCATCCCTTATAGCTAAATAATATAAGTTGAAAGTGAATATTGTCACGATTAATGTAAGTCTATGTAAATCTGAATAAATAAAAAAAAAAAAAAATTTCTTGTACACAATAATTCAATAAATATTATCAACTCTAGCGTTACTACCCTCTGTCAATAATACTAGTGCCCACGTTGAACTATATTTCTACACTTTCTATGCTATCAGCCAATTTTAATACAAATGTTTATTCTTTTTAATAGTGTTTTTTTCCAGAGTTAACTGCTGAAGACTGGTTGTAAAAACTAAGCCATTTAAGTCCTCAGTAAATCATGTCAAACAATAGGGTACCTTGTCAAAATCTGCTTTAAAACTGGCAGATTTGATTTAAAGGACAAATTTTATTTAAAAGAAAAGTAACTAAAGAACTCTGGTATGAATATTGAAAGAAGATTGTAAGCGTTTGTGACATAGTGATTATAAACAAATATTCTGTTTCTAAAGATTATTTAGAAGATAATGTTTAACCCGTCAAACCCCTCTCATACATGCATGGGGAAACCCTATATACTTGGATGCCGGCGTCCGTAGCGGGGCTTGACGAGTCAAAGACCGTGGAGAATTCTTAGGAGACACAAATTCTAATTTAAATGAAGTTATTACTTCGACATGACCTATTTATTATGATCAACTATATAGCTCCTAGACACCGAATGCCCATTTTTTTTTCTTCAAATGAATCCTGCAAACTACTTGACGTTTGAGGAAGCGGGGTATCCATTACGTATATATCCATTACGTTTGGCCGTGCCAACATCATTTTAAGCTTTGATTCAGCAGGACGCGGCAGATGGCAACTTGCCGTCGTCTTTGACACTTGCCGTCGTATAGATTCCGAAGCCGACAGCAAATGCTGTCGGACGTTACTTGCCGTTGTATAGATACACTCTTTTTACCCCCTTAGGGGTTGAATTTCGCTAAATCTTGTTTTAGTGTGCACTTACGTCCTAGAAGGAACCCCCATGCAAAATTTGAGACTCCTAGCACTTGTAGTTTCTGAGATTTCTTGACGAGTGAGTGACCTTTTGCTTTTATATATATTAGATAGACTTGAAGAAGGCTAAAACTGCGATAAAGACACTAGTGAAAATTAGTAAAAAAAATTGCTTTTTACGCCTGTCAACATGTCCATAATCTAAACTGCAACGACAGTACTGTGTTTGTTCGGGAGTGCCGTCTGCCGCTACGCGTCAACACAAGTGACGTCCTGCCGCGCGTCATTTGCAGTCGTGTGCGAAATCGGTCCAATATTATTTAATACTGCATAGTAGTGCCGTCTGCCGTCGCGGCAAATGTTGTTGTCGTCTGCCGCGTTCTGCGGAATCACAGCTTTACGTAGCCATAGAAACACTATTTATTGGGTCCGTCACTTGTTATGTAATGCTAAACAACTAAGCAATAGAGATAGCGTAAAATGCACCTAAATCAGAAAGAAATGAAAATATCATTTGACAGTAACGTTACCGAATGCTAAAATTTTAAATATAATATAATGGCTGGTATAAGATACTAATGTTATAAACGCGAAATTTTGTAAGAATGTATGGATGTTTGTTACTCTTTCACGCAAAAACTACTGAACGGATTTCGATGAAATTGGCACACGGGTTGATCATGACCTGGGTTAACACATAGGCTACTTTGTGACCCGGGAAAATATAAAGCGGGACTTTTATCCCGGAAAAAGTTTAACGCGGGCGAAGCCGCGGGCAAAAGCTGGTCGATAATAGGGCAGTGTTTACGGCTCACAACTGTGTTCATCACTGATTTGAAGATAGTGAACGACAAGCTACATCTGCTCTATTATTAGTCAGATGTGATTTCCGAAACCAATCGCCTGTTATTCGACGTCTCGAGGCTATATGGTCGCTGAAAACGATGCGTTAAATACATTATTATACTCAAAATAAACATTTGTGTTTGAATGAATAATGATATTTCCATTTATTTTTATATAAAATGTTCTAAGCGTGAAAAGCAATTCCGTTTAACATGTATAATTTGTTAGGTGAAAAGTCTATAAATATTTTATGATTTATCTAAAACTTGTTAACATTTATTACCTAGGTTTATTATTGTAAAGGTAAAATTATTGCAGATAATTACAGTGTGATGTATTTAGACAGCGCGGCGATTACGAATTGCTGTTGTTTTGAGCACATATTTATAACAGAACGTGTGTTTCCTGGCCTCCAAAGGTAGACAAGCTATTTTTCCACGTTTCTACAATGCCAGGGTTACAGTCAAGTTGGCCAGCTAACTGTTGATCGCGAAAATTCGAAGCCCTACGTAGAAGTCTATAGCTTAACATAGGTACGTCCAGCTAGTCTCTTCTGTGTGCATATTGTCTCGAACACGTTCTAAGCGGGATTGAGATTAACACGAAAACTTATAGTAGCTTAAACTTTTTACAAGTAATTTGTATCGCGTAACAATTCAGTTCAATTTCTACAATTTTGAAGTTTGCAGGCGGCATAGAATGTGGCAAAAAGACGCTACTCCCAAGACGATGTAGTTTAATTTTGGTATTTGTGATTGGTTGAGAGACTGATATGATACGTCAGTCTCTCAACCAATCACAATAAAACGAAGCGGAGACACGTCGTATTTTTTTTTCACATTCTATCTTCTAAGCCCACAGGACTCGCGGCGTATGTATAAAGTTATCGTAGTATTCCCGCTAGTTGAGCAATACATAACTGCGAGGACCTGCCAGTCAAAACTTATCTTTATGTCTAACACACTTGAGTTGTTATCAGTGGTTTAGAGTAGCGGGAAGTGCGAGTCCGCGTTGTGGTGCAGCGCGGCGGCGAGCGCGGCGTGCAGTGCGTGCGAGCGGCCCGGCAGCGGCAGCAGGGAGAGCACGCGCGCCTCCGACCCGCCGCCCGAGCCCTCCGCGCCCGCCGCGCCCGTGTAGCGAGCCACACGCGCCATCGCTGCGGCGCTTATCTGAACACACGGTTACTAAATATACGAATGCGAATCATACAATTGTTTTAATAAGCTATCTGAACACACGGTTACTAAATATACGAATGCGAATCATACAATTGTTTTAATAAGCTATCTGAACACACGGTTACTAAATATACGAATGCGAATCATACAATTGTTTTAATAAGCTATCTGAACATACGGTTACTAAATATACGAATGCGAATCATACAAATGTTTTAATAAGCTATCTGAACACACGGTTACTAAATATACGAATGCGAATCATACAATTGTTTTGACATATTATAAGCTACAAAGAGTTATTTGGGACTGAACTCAACCGCTGACTTAAGTAGGCAGATTTTCGGAAGAAGTATTGAGTAAGAGGACAGTTTAGAAATTTAATTGAATACGTTTCGTGACACTAAATTGATTAGATTAGTTAACGAAAAATCTATAAAAATTTATACGGACTTCCTATTTAGAAGATTTTAAAAATGGATTTAGTTTTGTTACATACTTGGTATTCATCGTCATCGTCAACCGCTCTTGCCTCCGCTAATTTCGACTGCCGTCGCTGCGTCACTACCAACTGTAGAATGTAATATATATTAATTTATACATTAATAACATGTATGCATATCCAAAAGAAATATTTATAACGCAACCATTGTTCACCGAACTTACTTAATATGTACAGTCGGCCACATAAGTAGCTGAACAAATCCAAAACTTCAAATCACCCGTATGGGTGGGTATACACTTCTGTTTACTTAATTTCTTTTTTTCTCACAAAATTAAAATATAACTCATTTGCTATACTTCACACACATAAAAATAAATTTTTCAACTTAACGCAACGTGTAGAGGTAATTTAATGTTTTGAATTTGTTCAGCTTTTTATGTAGCTGAATGTACATATTATAATTAGATAAATAGCGGCACCCGGAAGAAGCAAAAAAGACAACAATATTGTGAAGGGATTAGAACAGACTTTTCTTTATTTCTAGATGTTTTTTTAATTACCTCAATAATGGGCCCTTGATACGATCCCAAAGTACAGAAGCGCAGATCTATCATCTCCACAATGCGCTCCGACTCAGGATCCGCGACAACCAGGAACTGTTATAGAATAGCATAACCATATTTATTACTATAGTGATATTATGTTATTGTTAGGAATTAGGATTCAGTGTCATATCTTATTATTGTCTTGTTAATTGGTACTCGATATGGCGAATACTCCCATCACATTATGGGACGGAATACACACGGCAAAAATTTGGTGCACAAGTTGCGCCTCCGCCCTTCATTTCGAAATAAAAGGTGTTTGTGTATGTGTTTGTACCTTGTGCGTGAGCAGTAGCTGCAGCGGTGCGTTGTCGAGCAGCACCTCGAAGCCGGCGAGTGCGGTCAGCTCGGCGAGGCGGAAGGTCCAGCGGACACAGTCTCGGCGCCAACCGCTAGAGCTATCTTCGGTGGTCGGCCGCGTGCAGCGAGGCTTAAATCGTAATATTACGTGAATTTTATGTACACAAAGTAGCTTCTGCTCGTGGCTTCGCCCGTGCGACAGTTTTTCCAAAATAAAAAGTAGCCTATGTACTTCTTAGTCTCGAAATATCTGTATACCATCATACATCTTATTTTTATTGCATTGAATGACGAGACGAGCATGCCGTTTGCCTGATGGTAAGCGATATGACCACCCACAAACAGTAGTAACACCATTTAGCATCATGTTATAGTGGAATATGTCCGGAACGAAGCTGAGAGAAGCATATTAAAGCAAAAAGGGATCAATTTAGAGCAACTCAGCGTATACAACAGCATCCTAGCACATCCTCTGTCAGAGAAAGCTAAATTGTTGTACAGTCTGGCCCAGTCGGCTATTAAGCCGAGTTAGACTTTTAGAGTTTGCCTATTTAAAAAAAGAAAACCATTTAGCACCTTGAGCTACAAAGTATTGCGTGGTATTCCACTGCGCTCATCATCCTGAGACATAAAATGTTAAGTCTCATTATGTCCAGTAGTTACACTGGCTACAATATCTTTCAATCCGAAACACAACAGTGCATACACACTGTTGCTTGGCGGTAGAAATAGACATTGTGGTGGTACCCACTCAGTAAAACAAAATGCACTCTATTACTTATGGTAAATGTTGTCTGTCTGGAACGCGGTAAAAATAAAACTACTGAACGGAGGCTGTTTTTTTGTTTAACGCTGATGTAAGTACGAATATAAATATTCGCCCGGAATAATATGACCAGCTCACTTTACGCCGTCAGTCTTGAAAGCCCCGAGGTATGTTATTTTGGAATAGAAATGTTAATAAAAAGTAACCGTGTATTTTTGTATTAGTATAATAACATATATACGTACTTGCGGCACAGGATCCCAGCCAGTCTGGCTCAGCAAACCGTGTCCTGCGTACGCGACCAGGTCGGCAGTGGCGCTCAGCGGCTTGGTCAGGGCTCCGAGTAGCCCGCGGCGCAGGGCGGCGGCGCCGCTCTCCGTCTCGCCCACCGCTACCCCCACCAGAGGATGATGAGCGAGTCCCCCCACCGCACCTAACGGGAATTTATTAAAAATAATAGTAACACTTACTCTAACTACTATTTTATTTATATTATGGTATCGTTTGTTCACGCAATAAAAGTTATAATTGAATATTTGATATACCGGGTGTAAGGGAAACGCTCTCTATACCGGAATGGTAAGAGAGAAGAACCATAACATTAACGAAAAAATATATTCATTTGCAAAGCTAAGCGATAATACTTACGATTTTTGTATTTCCGTAATTCATGCGCGCGCAATGTAAAGCGTACAAAGAACTGGGCGGCCGCCGCGCCGCTCCGGCACCGGCCCGCGATCGTTAACCCGTCAGCTGATGTTCGTGTTTCATTACGATTTTTTTTAAATATTTACCTTTTTTACTATGTTTTTCAGAATAATAATTTGATTTATCTATCCATACGTAAAGCTGTACAGAAATTTGAGAAAATCCTTCTAAAATTGTAACAATGCGATCGCGATTTTTTTAGTGCCATCACGTCAGGAATCACCAATACTATCACCTGTATTCGTTTCCGAGAGCGTTTCCCTTCCACCCGGTATTGTCTTGTTTAGGAAGACGTCTACAAATCCAATTGGACGTGGGCCATAAACTGATTATGCTTAAAAATGGTTTTATCGAGATTTGGATGTACCAAACTCCTACAAATTGTGCTGCGTGTGTTGAAGTAGGGGCAATAGCGAAGTCCGAAAGTAAAATGTACAGGGGTGACTACTAGGTCAGAAGGATGGTGAGTCTTGGGTTACAATCGCCTCCCTTTCCTAAGTTAGGATTGCAATACAATAGGATTTTATAACCGAAACAAAATAAATGTACTTACAATATAAAGTAGTGAAAACTTGCCTAATATATTAATAGCAAAGTTGGTGATACCGGCAACCAATCCGGCCATTAGACTGGGCGGGGGCCTCCTGCGTGCGGCGGCGGCTCGCCTCGCGTGCTCCTCGTCGCCGGCCAGCAGGTCCAGGTTGCGTGCGAGCGAGCCCGCCCAGGCGCTCAGCGAGCGCAGCAGTGCGGCGGCGGCGGCGGACGCGACGCCACGCACGCCGCCCGTCGCGCTCCCCACGCGGGCTGCCAGCGCGCCCGGCGCCCCTAGCAGCTCCAGACCTCCCACTACCCAACCTTATCAAAGTACAAAAAAAATATACCAGCCCTGTATTATATACTGTCCCACCGCTGGGCACGGGCCTCCTCTACTACTGAGAGGGTTTAGGCCTTAGTCCACCACGCTATCCTAGTGCGGATTGGTAGACTTCACATAACTTCGAAATTCTTATAAAGAACTTCTTAGGTATACAGAATTCCTCACAATGTTTTCCTTCACCGTTAAAGCGAACGATAAAATTGATAAACAATACACACGTAAATTTGAAATGTCAGAAGTGTGTGCCTTGGGTTTTGAACCTCCGGACATTGTCTCGGCAGACTGTTCCATTCCTAACTAGGCGCACTACAAACGCACTCACCAGCGCCGAGTATTGCAGCAGAAAGATAGTGCACAGTGAGCGCATGCGTCAACCGCTCCGTGGAAGTCATTACGTCATGCAGTTTGAACGCGCTCAACCGCAGCGGACTCTGGTCCAGCGCTATGTACATCCGCACCTGTATGAGACCAAACATGAAATTATATGGAGTCACTTTTATATTCCTGACAGCACTATCCGTGCAATCAATGAATATTTGTCCAATCTAAAAGATCTTTTTATAACCCTTCAAGCCCCGCATATGTATATAGATGCATGGGAAAACCCTATATATATGGACACCCGTGTCCGTCGCGGGGCTTGAGTCAAATATTTTTATGAGCATCACCTGGCATGCCGTTGATATCGACGATGTATTATTGTATTTTACCAATTATCGATACAGAATGGTAAAAAGTTGAACATGAATGAAAATTTGTATGTTTACAGCAGTGTGCAGCGTGAGCGTGAGATCGAGCGGATGCACGAATAACGAGCGCACGCGCAGTGGCGACACGAGCGAACGTTCGTCGGCGAGCGCGACCGCCGCGTCACTCGCCGCCGCCGCCGGGAGCGCCAGTCGCGACAGCTCCACCAGCGCCGTCACGTACGCGTCCTCCACGTACACCGCCAGCGGGCCCACGCGGATCTCTATCTCCGTCAGTTCTACACCAATAAATACAAAAGTAATATAATTATGAAATATCAATGCAATTTTAAAACTCTTAATCGATTAGTGATCTATTCTTACTCTTAGGAACAAAATGAAGAATAATAATTGAACAGTTGTATACAGTACTCACCTCTATATCTATAGTTGACAACGTTCCATTTGTCGTGTTGCAGCCGCAGCAGCAGCCTCGCGTCTGTATGCCGCGTCGCGAACGCGCCCCTCTCTGCGAACATGGTCCACAGCGGCGGCGGCCGGTCGCGCTCCGACCGCTCGGCGCGAGTGCTCGCCACCACCGCGAAGTCGTACTGCCCCGACTCGTACTGCATGTTGTCTATTTGCACGTCCGCTATCGATACTGTTGTCTTCGTTCTCTGTTCAATATTTTACGTAATTTTAACCCGTCAAACCCCGCTTATATATATAGATGTATGGGAAGACCTTATATACTCGGACGCCGACGACCGTAGTAGACCGTCGTCGTAGACCGCCGGGGCTTGACGAGTCAAATAATGTTAAAAATTAAAGCGTGTTTGTATTAGATGGCCTAGTTTTCATTATATAAAAACAGATATAGAAAAATGACAGACATCTCTAACCCTGGAAAAAAAGTATTAACACAATTTTTGGAAAATACTCAATTATACAACATTCATAATATTTACTACGACTTACTTTGTTATCAGTGAGCACTAATAGCGCAGCCCTATCGACATGAAGGGCTAGTAGTGGGAGAACATCCGTAGAAGAGGCGAGGGACACCATGACGCCCGTCACTACGCACCGCAGCCGCTCGCTCGTCCTCCACATTGCACCGCTCTCCTCCCAATCTACCACAAATATAATCTTTAGAAATACTTTAGGCTGACAAAATGGAGCCGATGCTTACGTTAATATGTCTGAAAAACGCTCCTTAGTTTTATAGGATTTTTTTTTCTATTTTTAACCCGTAAAGCATAAAGTGAGCCCCATTCAAAATTGTCTTATACATTATTATTATTTAGATTCAATGAATTAAGCACCAGGGTCATTGACTTCTTGATGGAGCACGTAAGAATTATCCTCTGTCGACTCCGTATCATTCGGCAAAGCAGTAGCAGTTTCCTGAGAATTATCTCGTTGGACTGTGAACAAATCATATTCCATTAATAAAAATGAACCGTATTAGGAGTCGTCACAGTTCAATTTTCATTTCAAATCGCGATGCATAAGCACGAGCATATTTAATACCAGTAGAGTCGGTAGTGTCTGGGTACAGCAGGACCGTGGATTCAGCGTCCTTCGTGCTCTCTGCGTCGGCAGCAGGTGCCGTAGCCTGCGCCGACTTCGCTGGCCCAGCAGATTCTTCAGAGCCGCCGTGAGTTCCTGCCTCGATGTTCACTGATCGCTTCAGAACTGTTAAAAGGAAACGTTTATTGATATAGGGATACGATTGTATAGATCTATAATTAGAAAAAAAATGTTCTAATGTGATTCTAAAATTTGTGAGAATAGGTCCTTGTGTTAATAATACTCATAGTACTAATAGAAATTATGCGTTATTTGATAGTAATTTAGATATTCTATACTTACGTTTGTCGTCAGCGCCGACTCGTTCCAAATTGATGGACATCGGTGGACTTTGCTAACAAAACAGAAAAAAATATTGTTATAGCTTTCAACATAACGGGACTGCATACGGGAAAGCTCCTACCTATATCTTTATAGTATTCAATTACTGGTATTATAAGAATAGATGAACTGACCCAAGCAGTTTTGATTCAGTAAAAATAGTTTCATTAATACAGAATTTTCACTTACATCATCCAACAATGATGGCATCGAATAGTCCGAAGAAACAGCACCAAAGAGTCGCCGTCGGATGTCGCTAGCCGATATGTCGCGCTGAGAAAGACCGTTGTTATTTATTATCATGTATGTGGAGGACTTTAGCCCAGCAGTGCCTTATAACTTGAAATACCCCAGAACGTTAAGGATTTTCTGTAATCATTTCTTGGAGGTTTTCACTGCTGTTACAGTTACAGGTATATTTTATAGTGATCTCGTGCCACTGAAATTAAATAAAATCACCTCATCGACGTCGTGTAGCTCGATGTGTGTGGAATGCGGGTGCGTGCGCACGCGCATCTTGATGGTATCACCGCCGCTGAGTTGCACCAATTGCTCTCCATCAGTCACCGCTACTGGTTGGCACCAGTCGGGATCACTTTTTTCTGAATTAATCAATCATAACATCAATCGTTATAATACTGAAATTTTCTAAATTTGGATTTAGAATAAGAATACTGTTCTAACGCTTGCCGCACACATTCGGTTTCCTTATTAGGTTTCCTGATCAGGAATTCAGATTCGGAATTCCGAGTGACTAGCGCAAACGTCCGGTTTTTTGTACCAACACGTTCGTTTTCCTAATTAGGTTTCCTGATCAGGAACTCAGATTCAGGAACGTGTGCGCGTTGTTGAACATTTTCTATGTAAGCGGAGCATTCAGGTTTCCGAATCTGAATTCCTGATCAGAAAACCTGATAAGGAAACCGAACGTGTGCGGCAAGGGTAAGACTAATTTTTATGCCTTCATACATCGTATAAAGTAGCTACTAAATCCCAAAGAAAATATGTTATTGAATTTGCCTGTTAATGAAGTTCAATGAAACAGTCGAAATATATCGATTAAATTTACCAATATGAGTGTAGATTAGTAGAAACTTTTAACAAGAATATTATGCTAGCAGTTGTAATAGTTGTAATGTAAGGACTGATGTAGAGACGTATTAACTATGTTAAGAGTCTTTATTATACTGCTTTACATATTGTAACTTACAGCTACTTATATACCTACATACTACAAGTAATTTGATTCATATTGTAATGTTAGGAATGCCGTGATGCCGCGATTGTTATTGTTTTCCATTTGATTTCTAAAGCAGTACAACGTACAGTCAGCGGCATAAATATCTGTACAAAATCAAAATTTCAAATCGCCTATATACACGTTAAGTTAAACTGAATAAAAATGTTCTTAAAAAGTACTTACAGCAAATCTCTTTTATTTATTTTATTTATGTGAAGCGAAAAAAAATATTAGTAAGAACACAAAAGTTCTTAGGCGATTTGAAATTTAGAATATGTTAATCTACTTATGCTGGTGAGTGTACAACTCACCCCTGGCCTTGGAGAAGGTGAGGAAGGGCACGTGCGTGGCGGGCGGCGCGGCGTGCGGCGGCGGCGGGTACCGCTCGCAGTGCGCCGGGCTCGAGTAGTGCGTCACCGCGTCCGGGTGCACCACGCACCACCACTTGGTACCAGGGCACTCGGTTGTCGCCTGTATACATAGCAACTCATAAATAATGTTATTTCATATTACTAATATTAGAAATACGAAAGTTTGTATGTAATATGTTAGAAGTAAACTCACAAACAGCTTAAGTGATTCTGATGAAATTTGGCACACGGGTAGACCATATCCTGGATCAACACAGGCTACTTTTTACAAGCTTCAATTATTCCGATAATTAGCTCTCTCCATGGGAGAAAATAGACGTATTTCATTATTTATTAAACAGATGGTGCTGGCGCATTAACGACTATACACACAGACAAAGCCGAAAGTAACATTTAGTATTATATGAATTATGATAGTTTAAAAAACTGTTTTCCCAAACTCCGGAATGAACTTCCCTCCACGGCATAGGAAACAATAACAAACCCTGTTTGCTTTATAAAAACTTGCTTTACAACATTATCTTAGTCAACAGCGTATTATTATGTAAGTAATTATTGTAGCTAAAATATTACTCACCAAAATAGCCGAAGTGGACGGTTCATCGTTTATGTGCAACGGTTGCGCGACGACAAGCGAGCCGCGCGAACGGTTGTGCACGACGAACTGCGGGCACGGGTCCTTGTTCACGGCAATCAACCAACGGCACTCGTGCTTCACTTGCGTCACAACAACTGGCACCTGTCGGTAACATTTAATGAGTTATTGAAACTCATGGGTGGACGTTTAGAAAAATAATGTAACATGTTTGCGACATTTTGTATTCATTTTTTTATTTTATTATACAGGGTCATTTTGACATTGCGTTAATAAACGAAACCACATACTTATCTTGTTGAAAATAACACTTTCCATTAACTTATTTTAACCATAGATATAACATAAAAAAGTGTAAGTTTCGAACAAAATAAATATTAATAAAAAGTAACTTTAAGTTTACACGCCCTAATGCCACTGTGACTGCTTTAGGAGAATTTGTCGCATCAGCGACATTACACTTTCAGTCATAAATACACTTACGCACACACCATATTCACCCTAAACTACAAAATGGTAAAAAAAAAATGGAATACTATAATCAGGATTTTTGGCGAAAGTATTCTTTATTCATTGATGATTTTTAGCACGATGTTAGCAGAGGTATAGACGAATATGTGTTTTCATTTAGTAACGCAATGTAAAACTGACCCTGTATATCTATGAATCTATAGCGTTGTTAGCTTTGTTAGAGAGCCTTGTTGGTTAATTTAGATAATATCATCTCAGCAATAATATTATTAATTTAGTAAGATTATTTATTTATTTATTTAACACTTTGTACAAGAGTATAGTACAGGCGGACTTAATGCCTAAAGGCATTTTCTCCCAGTCGACCTTAAGGTGGTGCAGAGAGACGGAGGCAGGTGTAAATTATAAATAATGAAGAGAAAAAAAAAAAAAGAAAATGAAATACAATGATAATTAATTATTAAACATAATACATGTATACTTACATTTGCTACATATACAACGGCGCACATAAATAATTATTTAAAATATATACATAAACAATTACATAAATAAATAAATACATACATAAATAAATACATATCTAATAAGCTAATGATGGAACTCCGCTACTTCGGCGAGGAGTAATTGCCGAACTCTGATTTTAAATGCCAGCCGTGTTGTACATGACCTGATTTCGAGTGGGAGTGCGTTCCAGAGAAGGATGGACTGGATAGCAAAGGAAGAGTGAAGGAAATCAGAGCTATGAGGAGGACACTTAAGAAGGAGGTTGCTAGATGAACGCAGGTTTCTATCAAGGGCATCACAACGGTAAATGAAGTTGGAAGACAGGTAAGAAGGAGGGGTAGGAGAGGTAAGAATAGAAAAAAGAGTAGTGAGCGCATGCAACGAACGGCGCTGACGTATGGGAAGCCAATTTAACTGCGATCGGTAAAAAGAGATGTGGTCAAACTTGCGAAGATTGTAAACGAATCGAATGCAGTTATTAAGAAGACGGTCGAGTTTGTTGAGTAAATCTGCATTCAGATCAAAGTAGCACACATCACCATAGTCGATAACCGGGAGGATTAAGGTTTGCATAAGCATAGTCTTGGTTTTGGACGGAAGGTAATTCTTCAGACGATACAGAGAGCGAAGAGTACCGATGACTTTCTGACTAACCGAGGTCACCTGGGGTCGCCAGCTCAGAGTGGCGTCGATTTGAAGCCCGAGGTCCTTAACGCATGAACACCATGGAATGACGGAGCCATCAAAAACAACGGGAGGGATGTATGAAATATCGAGCCTACTTATCATCCTCGGGCTGCCTATAATTATGGCCTGGCATTTCATGGGGTTCACCGATTAATAATATTAATCATATGATACAGCCTTCGCCTAGTTACTCACAGAGACATTGTTGTGATCGTGCAACGCCAGGACCCTGCGTACGGGCTCGGTGCCGAGACGCACGGGCACGGGCGCGCTCGCCGGGTACGCGCCCGCGGGCAGCGCTAGGCACAAGTACGTGCGCAACTCCGCCGGGTCGCCGCCGCGCCAGCGCCCGCGCAGCCAGAAACGACACAGCGGAGTGCCGTGGATACTGACACAGTTATATTACACATTATTGTGTTTTTATTGTCGGTTTAATCAATAAATAATCAAAGATTATATTCGATGATATGAAGCGGTGATACAATGTTAAAAAAGCCAACTAAGCCTTTGTAATTTAATGAACATTTTTACAATTCGAAGTTAATTTAGGACCAAACAAAAAAAATGAAATACCAAAGGCGACTTACCTGTCTTCTTTAGTGGGAGAAATAACTTTAAAGGTTTTGGGACGCAGAACTGCAACGTCTTCTGTCTCGTTTGGCACTGCCATAGCTGATACCTACGCATTGTAAATACAATATCGAAAAAACGCTTTTGGGTATGTAAAACTAAAAACAATCTTTTAAACAAATAAAATGTATTGAAAAAGCATAATTACACACAAACGCACGCACGCACGCACGCACACACACACTCACGCCTTTTATCCCCGAAGGGGTAGGCAAAGGCGCAACTAGGGTACCCAATTTTGCCGTGCGTATTCCATCCCAAGATGTGATAGGGGGTGAGGCATCGGGCACAAAATCTAGTCTCCGGGCTGATACTGAATTTAAAACCCAATACTAATTTCCCCGACCCAGGAATCGAGCCTGAGGCCTCAGCATTGCAGTCATATCATAATACAATTACGCCACGATGCAGAATAAATTACTAATAAACTATGAATGGAATATTATGATTACCAGTATTTCAGTGTCGAGTCTGTTGAGGAGTACGTATGTGGAACTAACGCCGAGTACGTTGATATCTTCCTTTATCTCATAGTACATAGTCATCAGCGCCACCTGGACATTGCACAATAAAACCAAATAGAAAATACCATTCTACCTGTCACTAGGGGTATATACGGACATAAAACGTTTGTAAATATTATAATTTTTTACTAACAGTCGTTTTCAATATAGATTTTTATTCCAGTTGGTCCATTTTCGCGATTGATCGAAAAAGGGCTATTAGAACAATTTATTTAAATTGGCGGTATGACAATAATTTATTAGATAACTAAGACTATAGACTGCTTAGTAAGAGGATTGAACCTTCTGATTGCACTGTATAGCGAAGTCGGCAGCGTGGTCGAGCGTGACGTGTCCGGGCGGCGGCGTGCCGTACCGGCCCGGCTCCTGCGCAGACACCGCCAGCTGACCGCTCACGAACGTCTCGCGGCCCATCTCCACAGACATGAACAGCGGTTTCTAACCAACCAACAACAGAGTAAATATAGATTATATATTAGTTCAGTGGGGTTACAATGTGAAAAAATAAAACACGATGCGTCTCCGCTTCGTTTTATTGTGATTGGTTGAGAAACTGACGTATCGGTCCCTCGATCAATCACGAACTTCAAAGTACCGATACGTCAGTCACTCAACCAATCAAAATAAAACGAAACGGAGACATCGTATTTTTTTTCACATTCTAACCCAACTGGCTCGTTTTACGAAATTTACTCCAGTACGTATTTTTTTAAAAATGGATGAATGTAGCAATTTTCTGTATAGTTGTTGGATGTGATCAGGACTCACTCTAAGCACGGCGGAAGGCGGCGATATAGCCGAACCAGGTTCCAACTTGCAGAGCGGAGCGGCGTCGTGCGCTCGTAGAGTGAGCGCTATGGGAGTCGCGTTGCAAAGCAGCACCACTGGACACAGCTGGATTTCGAGGCAGCATCCACCACCGGCACGCACCGCTTGGTACCTTACCTATTAAATGAAATAAAAAAAAAACGTCCAAATATAAAGCCTTATTTAGCCTGACCAATTATTACTGGCAATAATCGCATGCAATTATTGAACCCCGTCTGGGCATGCGCAATGCAGAGGCAATTCTCGCCCGCCTTGACGTATACGAGCTTTCTGACATATATTAAAAAGACGATTATTGCTAGCGATAATTGCTGCGTCTAAATGAGGGTAAACGTTTGTAATATTGAGGAACTAAATAATTTAATTGGTAATAAACATACCGTGACTTCACACCTGGGTTGCAAGAGAGCCGGCTGCCAAGTTCCTGACCAATGTTTCGCTACCACCGAGTAAGGCCAGGACGAAACAGCGCTTCTGCTAGACCGCTTTAACCTTTGGTACAAAACGATTTTAACTTAGCTGCTTACAATACTTTTTGTTTCTAAACGCTATATGAGTTATTAAAATAAATTACTTTGGAATTAAATTCCATAAAATTGAAGTTTTGTGACTCGACTACATAAAAATTTTGTATTGATTGGTAAATAAGTACATAAGGATATAGCAAAACTTGATTAGCATTTATTTGGGTACTATGAACTTACCATCGTAAAATATCTTCGATGACCTCGTCGACGCTGTTTACTGGCGCCCTCTTGTCGAATACCGACGTGTCTGTTACGCCATAATGGAGGGGCACCACCTCGCGTGTTACAGGACACTCAATATTTCTACAATATTTATTTATTAAAGAATAAATAATAATTACTGGATTTCGGACGTCGTTATGTTTTTCTTCAACAGTAAAGTGTGTCATAAAAAGTAATGCTAAGTTCATTATAGGAACTGTTCCGTACTTTTATTAATTTACAATTAGGTAATGCTGGCACAATACTACGGCATACAATTATTTATTTTCTATTATGAACGGATCTGTATCTGCCACAAAATCCGAACGCATCCTAAGCAGCGACAAGTGCTGCCACCCCGAACGTGCAATACAGACGTTCTCTCTCTTCCGTAAAAGCAACCGCTTCGAACGCAACGTAGTTCTGTGCGCGCTGTGTCTTATATTCCAAACATTAACATTATTCCAAGAATAAACTAGTGATACGTGTGGTGCATTACTTGGCGGCAATCAGCAACCTATGGCCATTCACCAACGCTGGGTACCCAGGGAAACGAGCGGTGCTGCAGTTGCAGGTGAGTGGTAGATACAGTCCTCAATTTAACACCATCCGAAGGTCTGGTCGATTTCCCATACAGTAACTATTCAATTCCCATCCGCTTTTCTACTGATTATCAGCCTACAGTGTGTCCGATATGGGGATAGGCTCGCCTTCTATCACATCATGGGACGGAATACGCACGGCGAATAGTTAGTGCACCCCTTCAAGCATAAAAAAAGGCGAATGAGGGTTTGATACTTCCCATCCAACCGAAACTTGGACCAGATGGACCACAAGCACGAGCTTTACCTATATTGGAATGACAAGCTGTGCCTGGCCGCGGTGGTCCCCGGCGCTAGTAGATGAGTGCTGGTGCCGCGGCCCGGCGTCGTCTGTATGAGCGGCGGCGGACGGCTCTGCTCCGGACCGAGCTCCGTCGACGACAATCCTGTCTCTGTTGATATTAATACCTGCAATTATATTTACTTATTTAGTTTATTACTTTTTTCGTGCAACGTTCATAATTTACTGCTAATACGTATAGGTTATCTAAAGCTGGCGCGTACTACACGTTCACATGCCGCGCGTGTGTAGTGTTTGTGTATAAACATATGTCAGGCGTAAGTGCACCGCAATGCTCTCGCATCCGCAAAGTCAATGAATATAATCATGATGTTTTGTTTGCATCTACGTATCTGGCCCTTTAATTACGATGATATGAAATATTATAATTTACAGTATAAAAGTGTATTGGTGCGAGAATTGTGAAGGCGACAGCTTTAGTCAACCGATTTATAGATGAAACCGAGGTATTACTATTTGTGATCGACTAAGAATCGATGACAAATACCAATTCAGAGCACTTGTTAGGTCAAATACCATTCAGTAACGGTATCCCATAAGCTGTCGATTACAAACAGTAATATATTTTTCGTTGTTACTCGGGAACTAATGCTCTTATATTTGCACAGATTGACAGCACTTGTACCGATATCGTTTATCGATCGAATCCTATGGAATACTAAATCCTATCCTATGTAATCTTAAATCAAATGTCGCATAATGGGTCATACTCACGTCGGTGTCGAGGGGCAGATGCGAGTGCAGCACGTACAGCGGCCACACCATGGCGAGGATGCGTCCGTCACTGCGCGCGCGCACCACGCGGCACCACACAGACATGTACGGCACGTCGCCTTCGCTCGGCACTGACATACATACATTTTTATTAGAATGATTAAAGTCTTATAAAGAAACTGAACTGACTCAGAGGGCCTCAGAGTAGATGCTTAGAAAACAGAACCAATCATAAAAATAAGCAATATTTAATATAATGTTTAACTGGATACTACACAAAGAATTACTTGTTCCTATGATAAATTTGTACATAAATATATCATACGTGATTACCTTTCACTAACCACGGGACATTTTCTTTCGGACACTCCTTCAATGGAATATCACCGGACCAACCGGTATCGTGGCTCATCAGTTTTATTCTAGAACGAATCAACGTACATTATTGCTATTTAATAGACAAATATGCAAGAGCTGTGGGGCTAGGACGTGAAAAAAAAAAACACGCTGCGTCTCCGCTTCGTTTTATTTTGATTGGTTGAGTGACTGACGTATTTGTATTTTGATGTTTGTGATTGATCGAGAGACCGACACGTCAGTCTCTCAGTCAATCACAATAAAACGAAGCGGAGACGCATCGAATTTTTTTTTCACGTCCTAGCCCCACAGAGCTATTAAAATGAAGCTTCGTTTAAATGGATCAATTATTGCTATAAATAATAGTCCGCAATAATAGCTAAAAATGTTCGTTTTATAAATATATGTTAAAACACTCGATAGTCGGTCATCAACGCAGCCGAAAAATGCTTAGTCATTGTGCATGTTGAGAGTTTAGACGGCGTACAGTTGTTAAGCAATAATTGCATATACTAATTGAGGCTAAATAAGGCTTAAACGTAGTAATTTACTCTGCAGGATATCATTAGTTATGGATACTTACTTGAGTACCATCTCGCACACAGCGCTACATAAGACGCTCCTACCCACTGTCTCGGAGCCCAGCTCTCCGGAGCACACTGTACGCCACTGATTAGAGTCTGTGCACCTAGCCCGTACCTGCCAGATAAGTCTTATAATTTTTAACATGTACGCGACGTTATAAAATTATAATGATCATTTTAAGTTTATTTTTTAAAGTTCCTTATAATGTTTAATGTCCGCAAGAAGCATTATGTTACAGTCAACGTAATGACACAAGAATATGTATGATTACAATATTTTGTCACTATATCGAGCTTTTAAATGACGAGACGAGCATGCCGTTCGCCTGATGGTAATCGATACGACCACCCACAAACAGTAGCAACACCATCCAGCACCTTGACTTACAAAGTATTGTGTGGCATTTCACTGTGCTCGTCATCCTGAGACATAAGATGTTAAGTGTCCTTGAAACCGAAACAAAACAGTGCTGATTGGCGGTAGAAATAGACATTACGGTGGTACCCACCCAGACGGACTCTTACATATGAGAGACCTACCACCAGTAAAGCTTATATCAAAATTGTAAATAGCAATAGTTTTGTGACGTGACATCACTGCTAGCTAATACTATATTTTTTTTTACCTCAATCATATTTTCTATGTATAAATAAAAATAAAATCATGTTTATGGTACAAGTCTCTTTTTAACCGACTTCAAAAAAGGAGGAGGTTCTCAATTCGACGGTATGTTTTTTTTCATGAATCACCTTGTAGAGCAAGTCGAACCGCAGCATGTTGGCCAGCGCCAGTCTCCCCGCCAGGTGCAAGCACCGCCGCGCCCCGGTCTCCTCCACTTTTGCGTGTACAAACACCCCAGCGCCCGGGGTCACCTTGCTGCTGCCGAGAGACTCCGCGTCCTCCAGCCGCACTCTTGCGCTGCCCGCTGTGAACGGTATACCTGGGAAACAAGGTATTATTTATATATAACCCGTCAAACTAGGATTAGGACTGGATTAGGATTAGGCTAGGAGGATTTCATATGCTCGTGCGCCGGCGTCCGTTACGGGGCTTGACGAGTCAATTTCGTATCAGGTATTATTGTAAATTAATTAATAGTATAGAATGATGCTTCGTACCATTTCTATCAAGTACATATTTTGTCTGTGATTGTATTAAATCAATCAATTACGTGACTATGACAATCAAAGACTATGAATTAGGAAATCCACTGGGCTATTTAATTTTGATATATTTTAAGGTAACCATGACATTTGTACGTAGGTGCAGTCTTAAATAGTACCATACTATAATTGATTACGTACTATTAGACCAATGCCAATCGGTAGTTGGTCCAGCGAAGGCAAAACGTATTTTCTTTGCAGCAGTGGGATTACGCCATCTGAAATAAAATCAAAATATGAAAAACCGAATAACGTTTTCAGTACTTATGTTTAATATACATTATTTAATTTGTGAACTTTAAACATTTACCGATAAGCCAGCCTCGCCCCAGGTCCCAGAGGTACCACTTCATCAGTCCCCTCCTGGCCGATCCTCAGTGCGGACGCGCAGCTGTTGTGTATCCAGAGGAAAACTCTGCCCTCCAGGGCGACCTCCGCCGCAGCTGCTAGTTCGCGCTTATTCATTATCTTACCACTCAACAGCTCCTTTGAGGTGTATGATGGCGAATCTTGCAAGTACTACGTACGCAAAAAGATATAATTATACAATGTACAGCTTCTTCAGTTCATTTTAATCTATACTAATATTAAAAAGCTGAAGAGTTTGTTTGTTTGTTTGAACGCGCTAATCTCAGGAACTACTGGTTTGAATTCAAAAATTCTTTTTGTGTTGAATAGACCATTTATTGAGGAAGGCTTTAGGCTATATAAAACCACGATGCAACTATAAGAAGCGAAGAAATAATGGAAAATGTGAAAAAAAAACGGGGAAATTATTCATCCTTGAAGGCTTCCATTGCGTGCGCTGCGAAAACGATTCAAGATACCAAAAATATATGTATGAAAGAATTATTCCTCTTGAAATGATCTAAAAAAATGTCCGCGACAGTATATGTCTATCTCTTAAGATTAACTCACTAGAACCGTTCTTATGGTAATCAAATTTGGTCGAAATTAATGCATTATTTGTTAAGAGTTGTATCAACGTCATAGTCATAGAGTGATTCAACGGGAAGGTTTTTATGTACTTTTAGCCCGGAAAAACTTATTAACGCGGGCGAAGCCGTGGGCAAAAGCTAGTTAATCATAATAATATATTATGCAACTTAAATCCTTCAATAAGCAAAGTTAGTAAGGCTAAGGCCACACTACAAAGAGCTCGCTTATTGCAAAGAGCCAAGCTACTCGCTTAGTGAGCGAAGTAAATATATTATATTTCCCTCCTTCCTACGACCTAGGCCTTCAAGCGGAGCTTGAAGAAGCAATTAAGCAGGCCGGCATAACTGTGCCGACCGACGAGGGATGTTTATCTCTTGCTGGTCGACATAATTGTTTAGGTTTCACTCCATTTACTATTAGATGCAGTGAAGCCACTTTGTCGAGCCTTCGATGAAAAAAAATCTCAATCTCATAGTACTTTTTATGTAGTTGTACGGTTTATACTATACAATCCGCACATTGTACCTCCCCGTGTACGTATAGTTTGCACGGACGAGTTAGCATTTTACGTTACTATGTCATTTTCATTATATCAATATATTCGCATCAGTTCACATAACGCTATCGTGCAAATAACATTACATATCACTACTTTTAAAAATTAATCTTTGTGAACTCAAATAAATCAAGTCCTCGCCAAGTGATCGTCTTTAACTTCAACTCGAGCTCAACAACATTAAAGGATTGTGTGGTACGCACCATACATATTTTTGGTCCTTCGAGCTATACACGGGGAGGTACAGTGTGCGGTTTGTATAGTATAAACCGTACAATAGTAGTAGGTAACCTGTTCGACAGCAGGCATCCAGTCTCCCGCGAGCGCGTGCAGGGTCCTCAGCCGCGGCACGAGCAGCGACACGCGCACGTAACCCGCGCCGGCCCGCGCACGCGCCGTGCTCACACCGCCGCCAGGAAGCGTCAGCCCCACGTGAGCGCTGAACTCTTCCACCAGCCTCTCCATAGCGCCTGACGTGCTTTCTAATATGTCGCTTCTGGTAGCGCAAGAAAAAACATATTGAAAGTATTAAAATGTTAAAACAATATGCAGTACAATCTTTATATATATAATTCTTCTATGCGTGTATGTCACTGAACTCCTCCTAGACGACTGGACCGATTTTAATGATTTTTTATATGTCTTCAGGTGGATTCGAGAATGGTTTAGATTTACAATTCGGTCTGGGAAAATGTATAGCGATATTTTTATACACGATTGAAGCCACGGGCAAAATCTAGTATTTTCTAAAAATAAAGCTTGCGCTTATAAAGGCATGATTCTACTCGTCAATATTTAGTACGACAACACTAATGCTCGTATTCATAAACGTTACTTAGCCAAGTACTGAGCAATGCCGTTATAAAAAATTTGTTGCACAATTCTTACGTAATGATTTCGCAATGCGTATACACAGGATAAAATGGAGCACTTTGATTGATTAATATTGAGATTCAGTTAAGTTGTGTCTTGTGTAATGTGAATTTAGTATTCTTACGAGATCTTAGTGTCCAACAGTAGCAGTGTACCAGCCGGCGAGCCCAGCAGAGCATGCGCTGTGGTGTCTCGCGTTAAGAGCGTCAGCACGCGGTGACTGCGCATCAGCGGCCGCGACACATAATACCCCTCCAACGCTGTCGCCTGGCTGTATCACAAAAGTAAATGAATATCAGGGGCAAAATAAATCATCGCAAATGTCGAATTTAAAATATGGATTTCTATAATTTGATACTAGCAAAAGCAACTGCGTATGCCATGAACGTCAATAAAGGCCACAGTCTTACCTAGACAAAGATGGCAGGGAGTTATGCGCGTGGAGCTCCAACGACGCCACTCGCACGACAAGCCTGGTCCGCGGCAGTAGACGCGGTGCGAAGTACGAGTCGACTCGGAGTACGCCGGACAGCTGCTCTGCCGACACACCGCACTCGCCACGGCGGCCACTCGGCGGGTCCGGTGCCGCGTCTGGACACTAGAAATCATTTATTTTAATGTACTTTCAGCATAATTATCCTATGGTATACGAGCATATAAAAAATACAAACACACGAATTGAGAACCTCCTCCTTTTTTGAAAGTCGGTTAAAATAACAAGTGATAAACTTTTGAATTCATAAATCATAGACAGAGCGATTTAATGAATAAGAGTATGGTTTTATAGTCAAAGGTTTCAAGGCTGCAATGTCTATAGAAAATAAAACTTGCCTGAGAAAACAAAGAGATTAACTTACCAAAGCATCGGTCCTGGGTATGAACTTAGAAATTTGGAACTCATAAGGTGGCTCTTTGAGATCATTGTCGTAACAAGCCCTGAAACGCCAAGTCTGTGCAAATACAGCCTCTGCGTAAAAAATGTGATTTAATCACATAATTATATCGGTAAAGAATATATATTAAAAACATTTTTTTAGCCTTACCCGGTGGCAATACTTGCAACTGCACCTCCCGCGGTTCACCGACGGGTAGTTTGAAATATGTGTGAGATTCCCATCTCGACAACATTGGCGAGAAGAACTCGAGTACACACTCAGTCTCCTTGTTCTGAACAATACCAATCAACGATTAAGTCATATTCAACGGTAAGTTATTTAAAATGTGCATAAATAACATTACAATATAATATAATATGAATAATAAACCATTAGACAAGAAATAGTTACCTGTCCTGGAAGCGGAAACACGATGACACGTGTGATGGCCCTGGGGTGTGGATACCTCCAGGATACACAAGATCCGTACAGCATCACTTGATAAGCCATCGGCAGTTGACCTCCACTTACTATTTTGAATGCACCGCTCCTAAATAACATGATAAAACATTATATAAATTCAGCCAACTTTTTATGCTTATGTAAAATAGAAGATTAGTCATCCTCTATTGAAAAGGATTTTCGAGCCTCAATCTTCCTAATAAGGCAGAAAATAGCTTTAATTATAATACCTCAAATCTCTCACCTTAAATCATCCTTATAGTAGTGATCGCCGAGCTCGCAACTAGCCGTATCAGCAGAGCTTGACGTCCGCCGCTCGAACACTGACGAAGGCGTGGCTTGGGGACGATTCTTGTAAAGGGTCTCTGAGCTGGTGGAAGGCGCAGGTGGTCGATGCTGGACCTATAAAATAAATCCTTAATTTAATTGATCTATATCGATATTATAAAGAGGAAATATTTGTATTTTAGTACGTTTGTAACCAATAAACTGAACAAAATAATATTCGACCTATTTCAAATTATTTCACCAATACAAAGCTACATTATCAAAAAGTAACATAGGATACTTTTTGTCCCGGGAAAATATAAAGCGGGACTTATATCCTGGCAAAACTCATTCACGAGAACGGAGCCGCGAGCCTAGTGCGAGTATAATTTTGTATTTGAAAGTTGTTAAAAAGAAAACCCAACGCGCTTACCTATCATAGATCGAAGTAGAATCGATTATAATTATCGTATCGATAATGCCTAATAATAGGGAACGTCCACGAACTATAACAGGTCGCAGCACAAAATCGACACAAGAACCGTATGTGGAAAGTAAATACTTAGGTACTATTCTTGGTAACGTAATAGAATTTTATAAGATTTCATATGTTTATTTTTATGTTTTGGATCCAGATACATAGCAATATATTATCAACCAATTAAATGTTATTTATCATACTTTTAATGTGAATATTTAACGCCAATGCCAAGTAACGAAAGGCTTAAAGTATCAGATTGGGCCACTAGATGGCAGAGCTTACGACGTGCACGTTGGTTACGTTACTTATAATATTTTTTTCAGATAAGATTTTTACGCTAGCAAGGTAGCGAGCAACAGCTAGTTGAGAAAATAGAAGAAATGTTATTTATTTCAACATATTGGATAGTAAACTCACAGAATCTTTCTCAAAAATCTCTTCATATGCTTGTCGCATCCTGATCAGCGCTGAGAGGTCACTGGGACGAAGGTCAAAAATAGCATAGTCAATTTCCAAGCGCACTCGCACGGTGGGCTCGCACGCTGATAGACCACCTTCTGCGCGCCGCCACGCCTCCCAAGTCGCCTCGACCTCCGCCCTGAAGCCACAAAAATATTTTTAACATTAGACAATCTTATTAAAACACTAATAGATTGTTAATCGATCCGACAGTCGTGACGAAAAACCAATAATAGCCCACAATAATTTTCTACACACGCGCATCGGGATTTACCATGAGGACGCATCTGCTCTACATAAATCGTGCTCAGGAATAAGAATCACACGCTTGATTTCCAAACACAGACACACACTCACATCACACACACATACATACACTGATGCCTTTTATCCCCGAAGGGGTAGGCTAAAGCGCAACTAGTACACCCACTTTTCATCGTGTGTATTCCGTCTCATGATGTGATAAGAGTCGAACCGATAAACCCGATGTGGTGATCGCCATATCGGGAGCGACAGTCGACATTGCGAGCCATATGATCATCTCCTCTTGTCAACATGTTACATAAAAATATTTTTGGTGGGATAACAGTTACATTCGGATGGATAGCAATATTGGACAAATTAGAAAGTATCTAACATGCTTCAGGGAGATGGATTCAAAGTTAGCAATTGCGATGGTATATCGAAAGTGGATGATAGTTGATGAAAGTTGAACGATCAAGAAAAATAGAATAAAGTGTTCAACATGCTTCTATAATTTTGAATTTGGTAGTAGAGGTCTGTGATCAGCAGTGGGCAGTACAGGGCTAATTGCATTGCATATAATTTTGACCAACCCAGAGTTAGGCATAAGGATCGTTTATCGAATCGGTAGCTGAAACGGTACCGACCCCATCATCAACGGCTGCAGCAGCACGTGCCTCCTGTCGCCAGCGGGTCCGGCGCACACGAGCAGCGAGGTGAGCGAGCCGCGCGCCACCAGCCGCTCGGGCCGCAGCCCCGCCGCCACCTGCAGCGTCGCCGCGTCCCACCCGACCGTGCCCTCCACACCGCACACCGCCATCTGACTCGTCTGTACCGTGACGCTTTCCAAACACTGACCCACTGTGGACAGATGATAGTATAAGAGAACCCGAACATGAGCCGATCGCACCCGAGTAGTGACGACTGCGGGTGCGATGGAGGGGCGCGGGGAACGGTGCGGCACAGCGCTGCGACGGAGTCGATCGCCATTCGGTGTGCCACGTTTCCTACGCACAAGCTGTACCTCTCGAAATATATTAGCCGTTTTTTTTAGTTCTGGTCTAATTTCTGAACACTTCAACAGTAGGTATAGTTCGTGCACTTGCTAGTCGCAACTGGTGGTTCTTTGGTATTCATCGCATCTCCTTTCCTGTCCATCCTACAATCTTATCGAGTCTATAGAATGTGTTCAAGTTTATTTAATTTATGTTCAGTAAAATCCCGATTATTCCATGTCACAACTCCTATTGTCGATTTAAAATGGTTTAACTACGCAGACATATTTCAACGAGTTTATACTAGTCTGCAACCGCACAAATCTATTTTTTTATATCGCATAGTCTAAACGATGTATGTAAAACTCATTACATACCTAACAGAAGTTAATTGAAATTTAAATACTGTTTAACTTTGAAATTGATTGCCCAGATTGTCGATTCAACGGAATATTTTCAATTTTATTGGATCCGGATAGTCAGAGATTCTATTGCATATTAATGATATGATATGATTGGGGAAAAAAGTAGCCGTTAATAATTTAATTTTAAAATGACCAGCGTAAAACTCGACAGTATACTAACCCAACAACTTTCTCAATTTATACAGCGCCGGTGTGTCTGGTGAGGTCGATTTACTGTTTTCCAATTTACTCAGAACTTTTTTCTCTACCTGTAGGTAATTAAAACACGAACTGTAATTACATTTGTGCATATTTATACTTTTTGTTAATAAAAACATAAAAATAATATGCAATCTTATATTAATTTAGGTTAGGTAGGTTTTTTGCATAAAATATGTTACCAATATGACATTAATCTGTATTTCACTTACCAGTCGATATATTCCTTGAAGCCGCCTCAGCCTGTCTGTGCACACATCTATTAATATTGGTCTCTCCACGTCGAGTCTGACGGTGCCTTTTTCCGCTTTACTAGACGTTGAACTCACGTAAGCTGCAACTAAATACAATGTATCAACGAAGGAAAGTCAAAAATGTAGAAAACAATTTATAACTTTATTATTGTGAATAAATGCTATTAGCATTAACAATTATTAAAAAGCAGAGTAATACTACAGTGATATGACATAATATTTCAAATTCTGTGCATTATAGCATCATGAAATAAGCTTATCAAGCAGTAATAACTCTTTTTAACTTAACAATACAGTCTAAATTTACCACCAATAGGCGCTACGATCTTCATCGTTGCCAAAGCCGGCCTTATATCCGTCACCGGGTCGGACACTCCCTTCGCAGTAGAGAACAGTACCTCACTCCACTGCCCTTCCTCCTGCCCCATTCCGAGACCCACCCAGGCGTTAAACAGCGACATCTAACGGCAAAACAGGTAATGGATTCAGTATCGATAAAGTTGTACACTATACTTTATTTCCTTTAACATATCACTGCTACTTAAAATATTCGTGATTATTACAATTACATAGTAGATAAAAAAAAACAAACCTGAATAGTTTTCAATGATTTCCTTTTCCAATAATAAAAGTTTGGCTGCTGAAGAGTAACGTGCAGTAGGGGTAGATTTCCAGCTGATCTACGCGCATGTGGCATGACGTTCTGAGAATATAGAACATAATAAATAATCTCCATTCCACATTGCATATTTGCAAGATATTAAAACTCAAATATCCTTTTAACCCGTCAAGCCTCGCTTACATATATAGATGTTTGGGGAAACCCTATATACTCGGACGCTAGTTTCCATCGCGGGGCTTGACGAATCTTATCTTGTATTAGTCTAATCTTACCTTATCTTATCTTGTACAGTTGAGTTAAAATACTCACCGTTAATTCTAGTTTCACCTTGCCCATCTCGACTTTCCGCACGGTCTCTGTGATGCTTCTACTGCCGCCCGGCGATTCTACCTCATCGTTTTTAGCTGGCTCGCGAGTCTCTTCTATTACCACCTATTAGTTATCAAACATCAATTTTTTTTTATTTTTTATTGAATCGAATGACAAGTCGAGTATGCCGGTCGTCTGGTGGTAAGCGATACGATCACCTATAAACAGTAGAAATACCATCCAGCACCTTGAGTATAAAATTTAGTATATTTAAAAAAATATTGTTATACTAAATAACCTAAATATTGTAAATGCTAGGTATTAAAGAAGACGTGCCTGCAGTTTGTACTAATATTTTTTTTTTATTGCATTAAATGACGAAACGAGCATGCTGTTCGCCTGATGGTAAACGATACGACCACCCATAAACAGTAGCAACACAAATAGCACCTTGAGTTACAAAGTACTGTGTGGCATTCCACTGCGCTCGTCATCCTGAGACATAGATGTTAAGTCTCATTATGTCCTGTAGTTGCACTGACTACAATGCAACTATAGGACATATGTTGTTATATAGAATTATGGTGAATGTATGTAAACACGATAAACGGTAATTTATTTGCTATCACATATGTATAATTTTATTGGAACTTTTATTACTCTTTAAATTTTAGATGTACGTAGTTATATATTATTATATATATTATTATATATATTATTATCTTCCTTCTTTCTTCTTCCTCTCTAGCATACACGTTTTTTGTGTTTTCACGTTCACATGGCGCAGACTATTAGCTGCTAATTACATTGACAGAAATGTTTATATTTTCGAGGGGTTAGTTAACATTTTCATTGTAGTATCAACACTAAAATTTGCCTGTAGGTATCCTTACCTCCGCCCTGTGGTTTGGGGGCGTTTGGAGAATTCCACCAAGGTATCCCCTGCCTGTCGTAGAAGGCCACTAATAGGAACTAGAGGGGTCGGTCAGCACGGGTGCTGTCCGCCGCAAGATAATATGTGTGCCCCTCACAAGAGGACACGAGCTGCATTAAGCGGCACCGTGCAGGGGCGGTTGCGGACGACAACTTAGACACTTCAAGTCAGAGGAAGCCTGCAGCCGTCCCTAATGCGCCGAAGAGGAAAAAAAAGGTATCCTTACCTGAACGAGCGGTTCTGGTGTCTTCGGTCGATCGATAACAGGTGGACGTAACGCTATTATATCAGGACTGTCGTCATCCTCGGTGTAAAGCGACACTTCCACTGTGCCCATTGTGATGAATACCTCCAAATACTCCGAGGCCTCCGCCCTGAGTGAAAAGGTTTTATGTCATTGAATTATGAACCAAAACAAACTGGATAATAAGTTGACGGTTATTTGTTTCGAATAACTACCATGCAGGTATGATGACTATTGCATGGGCTAATCTGCCGTCATTAGGCAGGGCAAACTCAGTAGTGTTCCGATTTGAAGGACTTTGTGCATGTGTAATGAATTGGCTATTTGAGTCGTAACATTGAAGTTTCTAGAACTTTCTAACAAGCTAATGCCATTCCCTTTGCGTCAATGCAGTGTGCTATGAGGTTCAAGATTAAATTTCAAATTCAGGCACATGCGTTGGTAATAAAAATATTTTTCACCGCAATAGTTATTGTTTTATCCTACAGCCGTGAATTCTATTGGTTTTAACCTATCAATTAATACCACATGATTTTCACATATCTAGAGCCACCGATAAATGCTGTACATTGTCAGTCAGTCGGTGTTTTATTAGAAAAAACAAAACGCTCTTACATTGTTTATTTCCTTATTGAACTCAAGACGATATAACAGATTTATAAAAACGCATACTAACATTTGCTCGACGAACGCTACAGAGACAGATTTCTTGACTGTCGCTTGGTTCTCGTCAAAGTTCCTGCCGGATTTGAATGTGGAATGTGATGTAGTGTCTACGCCGGAGTCTGCGGCCATGAACCGCCCTGTCTCACTTGGGCTCTTTGCCGTGTCTGACCAAAACAAACATGAATGTATATACAAAAGTGAAAATACTACATGAACGAACTAAAGAGTAAAAATGAATGGAGTAATTGTAAAAAGGAGCAAATTACTTGTAGTCATAATTATACCATATCCACAAAAGGCAAAAACTAAATTCTATAAAAACATCTATCATATTAATTACATATAATAAAATATAGATAAAAATACCATTTTCATTTAGTTTCATACTTTCTTGAATACGGTATTCATAAAAAAAATCGGACAAAAATAAATACCATCGACAAGTGTAGTTTCGCTAAACGTGCATGGTGTCTCTTCTGATTCGCGGCTCATGAGGACCGTAGCGTAAGGACATACGCCGTGCTTTCCCTCATCAAAAAGTGTCACCGATTCGTGTCTGTAAAGAGCACAGAATGTTTTATTTACAAAAGCACGGCAAATGGAATAGTTTCCAGGTGAAGTATAGTCTGACGAGGGCTGATTATCCTCCACTAGACGACACATGTTTTACACTTTGTGTGCGGTTGTCTCTATCTGGACGGATACAAATAATTATTTTCCATCAGTATTAATAGAAGTAACGTATATGTGCTAGTAGAAACTATATTTTTGACAATATTCTAATATCGTACGTATAAGATTTGTCAGAGTGTACTAACCCCTCTCTAACAGCAGTGTGCACGTCTAGTGTGACTCGCCGCACCAGATCTAGTTGTTCGACGCTCAGCTCAACGGCGCAGTCCGACATGAGGTTCAGTTCCAGCGCGGGTCCGCAGGCCAGCACGCCGCCCACATACAGCGCCGGCGCCAGAACACACCCTATGTCCATGCTATGAACAAACATTAAGTTTATTTAATATTGAAAACGCAAGGGATTCTTATTCTCAAAGTAACAATACATGGTGAAAAGAAAGGTAAAAATATTAAGCTTATATTGATATGAATGCAATTATAAAGCACACTAATCTAGTTAATTTATCTAATTTTGGTTTATGGGTTTAAGTCACGTAAAACTCGATTTTATGCCCACTGAAAATTTCTAATTAAAAAAATAATCAGAGCATTGTTTGCAATATACTTGGTAGCAATTCATACTATGGGGTTGAAAGAAGCTTGCTAAAAGATGTCCGGTTTTTGTATGGGTGCTGGCCCTCAAAATATGGATATTAAAAGGGTAAAAATATGGATCTTGGATCCATTAAAAATATTTATAGACCCCTCCATTTATACCTAACTTTATTAAAAAAAAGGTAATTTTAAGTGTAGTTTCAGCAAAATAAAATTATATAAAACGCAAATTCGGAGGATTTTAAATTTATACTATTTTAAAATATCTAAATTTTTTTTAGATAATTTTACACCCGTTTCGGACATGCCCCTTCTCCTCAATAAGTTTAAAACCCTTTTTATTTGACTGGAATTCCACCAATCTGACCAAGTAACTGAGCATAAAAGTAAAAAAACAAAAAACATTACTAGATAGGTAGATACCTAAAATATTAATGTTTCACAATTCTACGCATCTGTTAAACGAAAATTTGATACAATTATATTAATTGTCATAATACAGTAGAACCTCTATAAGTCGAATATCAAGGTAAGACGCCAAAATTCGAGTTATAGAGTTTTCGACTTCTGGAGGATTTCGACTTAGACGGGTTTTGATTCGATTTGTAGTGGTTAAGATTCAATCTTACTTATTTTGCGTTAATGGGGGGAAATAAATAAAAATTCAAGCTACAGAGGTACTTTATTGCTGGCTAATTCTTAAAGTCGGTAACTTATTTATCTTCGAACTATAGAGGTAATAAGTTTCAAATAATCCAGTTGTAAAATAAAACATTGCTATATTCGAGATACAGAGGTCTAATTTAATATTTCGAGTTATAGAGGAAAATATGTAGCAAAATGACTTGCAGGGACTCACTGATTATTTCGACTAATAGAGGGTCGAGATTTCGCGTAATGGAGGTTTTGGGGCTTGAAGGGAAGGGAAAAAAACATTTCTTCGAGTTATGGAGGTTTTTGACTTATAGAGGTTCGACTTAACGAGGTTCTACTGTATAAACATTATTATTTAAAACAAAATACATTCGATAGGTGCCGCCGTCATGTACTTATTTAAGCCGAATGCAATAACTAAACGTTTCCTTGACTCGTCTTAACTAACACATAAGGAACGGAAAGAAATAAAATTATTATAATGCACAGTAACAACACCTACTACCATCTAGCGGACAACTCGGAAGCGTTCGGGTCTGAACGCGCAAGGTCATTGGCAGCACAAGTCTTAATTGCCAATCCTTTTTGCGCCGCTGTATTACTGTACTTACGAATGTAATACAGGTGTTACTGCAGGCGACACCACCGGCTGGCTCCACTTCAAAGCGGGATTCTCACCGCCCGTGCCCTTTAGCATTTCAGCTTCACTCTCCTGTTAAGCAACAATATTATTTTAGTAAAATAACTGACTAAAAGCTTACAGAATTATTAATGGCAATGATATTGTAATAACATCGGCAAACTTGCTACTTGGTGTAAAACCTGGTGTACTTTTAGCCAATCAGAGGAAGCCTCGAAATTGAGTTCACGCTCTGAGCGATTGCCTTACACTTTGTTGCTTTCAAAAAATAAATGAACATGATATTTAGTCAGACAAATCATGCCTCACTTCTTGGTTGACGATCTGGCTGAAGCGCGCTGACCGTATGGCCACGTTGTTCACCAACACCTCGTACTGTCGACCCTCGAAGCTGCCGCCGCTCGTCATCCACCCGCTTTCAGTTGCAGCATTTACTCCACGCCTGGGGAATTTTAGATAAAGCTACTGATTTGAATAAGTTCACTTTAGAAACAAGCACATTGAAAATATTTTTAATGATATCGATTAAAACGATTGTCGATCAGACATCAATCGCTATTTCATTTAAAAATTGTGACTTAATTAGTTTTCCAATGATAACAATCAACCAATATGTATGTAATAACTAAGTTGCTAATAACTTAAACTATTTGATATATTTGGTTAAATAAGTAAGTATTCTATCATACATTGATAGAAAATGGGCACTTACCTACAAATTGGATTTTCAGGATGTGGATTGACAGAAATTCTGCCGATCTAAAGAAATATATAAATTTTAATTAGCAACGGTAAGTCTTCATAGTACATAAATAAGTAATTCAAGCTATCACATAAAATTAATTAATAATACAATAAGATTAGCGAAAAGAAAAGCGAATTCGTGCCTGATATGGCGATAGGCGAGTTCTCTATTACACCATGGGACGAAATACGGCGAAAAGTGCACTAATTGCACCTCTGCCTATCTCTTCGGGGATAAAAGACGCGAGTGAGTATTTGTATTTGTATGACAGTAACTAATGAATTTCGAGATGTATTTCTCAGGTTCGGTTCACTGTTGTGAAGCCATAATCAATGTTTTTATCGATAAATCTCGTACAACAAATATAAAGGTATCCTCTTTGTTCGTGTCTTCCTCTTCACACGTCACCAACAATCTCAGACCGCCCGCGGTCACGTAGCAGAACGGCCAATGCCACGTACTGGCCCTGTATAACAAAAGGGTAATGCTTTATTTAATAATACATAACTTACGGCCGATTTTAAGCGATCCCAATTTTAATCTTCGATTCGATCCCGAAAATAAAACGATAAAAATAATTAATTTGTAAGCAAGTCAAAAAACTTCATTTTGATTGGTCAGTTTCGCAATGTATCGAACTGAATGAAAAGAATGAAATGAAAAGAACGAATGGGATAGTATATGAAAATCGGCGGTAAATAAGAAGACTAAGTACTATATCGCTCGCCCAAAAATAAGCAAAATGTGTTGAATACTTCATATTGTGAATATCCTAGTTCACAGACGCGATTATCGATAAAACCACTTACCATCAAATGAAAGTGGAAGTATAGAATGCGACTACTTACCTGGGCTCGTCTTCCACTTGCAACGGGCAGAATGAGCGCGGTGCCATCTCTTCAATGAGCAACACGATGTGTTCCACGACGATGGGCCGCAACACCGCCTCGAGCGGCGCTAGTGTCGCATATACTTCCCACATGGTGTCCATGCTCTAAAATAATATAGTATTTTTATGTATAACATCAAGTAGGACCACGTAAATACCTACAGGAACGGACACTTGTCCCAATATAACAAGTAGAGACTAATATAACCTAATTATGTCATACTTAATAAATAAATAAATTAATTCATATACTATTATACTTTTAAAAAGTGTTAAACATAATTTTGTTCAGTAACTCACGCTTTTGTGCTCCAGTAGTTTGGGATGAAGCTCTTCCTTCCAGCTGGGCGGTAAATTGGATATTCTAAAATATAATAGAAGTAACCTCATAATCCATAACAAGTTAGAGAATACGGTAAATGCTTTTATGAATTGAATCTACATACTGCGCCTGCGTGATGGTGACAGCAAGGAAATGATTCTCCTCTTTGGCGTTGGCTGGTTCTCTAGCTTCCAGCACCCGACCGCCCAGCACGCCAGCCGCCCATTCATCACTGCCGACCCTGTATAGATATATTTTAAATCATTATAAAATTAGGTACTGTAAAACATGGTGAATGAGACTCAATGGGTGATTTCAATTTTGTTTTTTTTACCCGACTACTGCGAATCGAAGGAGGTAGTAATGATTTTTATCGCCTAGGGTCGTATTCACCCCGTGTTTAAATTAAATTACCGTATTTAGACCGTTTTTTTTCAACTGTAGGTAATCATAGGTGTCATTAAGCTGGACGCTGTTAGAGTGCTTCGGCGCGGCGTGGGGAGTGAGTTGTGAGGAGTGATGCGTGAGGTGTGATGCGTGAGGTGTGAGGCGTGAGGTGTGAGGCGTGAGGTGTGAGGCGTGAGGTGTGAGGCGTGAGGTGTGAGGCGTGAGGTGTGAGGCGTGAGGCGTGAGGTGTGAGGCGTGAGGAGTGATGCGTGAGGTGTGAGGCGTGAGGTGTGAGGTGTGAGGCGTGAGGTGTGAGGCGTGAGGTGTGAGGCGTGAGGTGTGAGGTGTGAGACGTGAGGTGTGAGGCGTGAGGCGTGAGGAGTGATGCGTGAGGTGTGAGGCGTGAGGTGTGAGGCGTGAGGCGTGAGGTGTGAGGCGTGAGGTGTGAGGTGTGAGGTGTGAGGTGTGAGACGTGAGGTGTGAGGCGTGAGGAGTGATGCGTGAGGTGTGAGGCGTGAGGCGTGAGGTGTGAGGCGTGAGGTGTGAGGCGTGAGGTGTGAGGTGTGAGGCGTGAGGCGTGAGGCGTGAGGTGTGAGGCGTGAGGAGTGATGCGTGAAGTGTGAGGCGTGAGGTGTCGAGGTGTGAGGCGTGAGGCGAGGTGCTGCAAGCGCGTCCAGCTTAATACCACCCTGACTAAAAGATAACCACATTTGAAAAAACGAGGTCTTATCGAAATCAAATAGAATATCTATAGTACGTACTCACCTTTCAAAATGCCTAACAGAAGCCGAGGCCAGCTTGATTCTAAGCTGATTGTAATGCATTTGCAGATCCATGGTAGATATGATGTCATCTATATCGAATGCTAGCTTAGCATGTTGCGTGGCAACCACCAGAGTGGCACGACTCACCACCCATTGAAACCAGAAGGAAGTCTTAAGTTTCATTGATGCTGAAATCAAATTGTATTCGATAAAAAAAAACAATATTTTTATTATAATTCATACATCAAAATACATTTATCAAGTTTTCTAGAAGAAAATATAAATTGTAATTCTTACATTCCATTGCAGATTTCGCTTCGAATATCGATATGAGTTCCGATTGACTTTCACTCGCCGCGTCATCGGACGGACTTTGTAACTCTTCCATTTCCGATACAGATCTGTTATAAAAAGGCATAATATGTAGTGCAATACAGCAGTATATTTTAGAAATATATTTTAATAAAGATAGATAGATTTACCTTATAAGCGATCGATGTGAGCTGCCTGCAGACGTGTACCCATGTCGCGGTACGGTCAACGGCGCACGTTGTAATAGCGTCAGTATGTGTTTGAAACAGTGGAGCGTCGCTGCTACTACGTGCACCTACAGGAAAATTATCTCGTATATACTCATAGTGGCAAAGATACGTAAAGTTAATCGGTAAAATTAATAGCCAACAACTTTATAATGTATTGAGTATCTTACTGAAACCAATAGATAGATTTAAAAATATATCATACAAGTGCTTTTGCATTATTTCAAATTAAAGTAATAAAATTGTTGTGAGGCTAAAGTTAAAAGTCGTTTAACTACTGGCCCCATGTAAACAGGCCAAGCTAGGATTTATATTTTGTATCGATTCAAACTCGAACTTAATCGATTATCGAGATTATGTTAAATTTACCGTACGTTATTAAAGAAAAGCTTAATGAATAATATTTCCATATGTTACCTGGTCTTGTTCTAGCCTGACGATTATAGGAGGAGTGTCTGCGTGAAGGTGTACACCCAGAGACACCACGGGACCTTTCGTAACAGTAACAGTAGTGGCTGGCAGTGGCTCTACCCTTGGCTCTGTTTGTTGCTATACAAAAAATAAACTTGATCGGATGAGGGAATCCTTCCAATACTACAAATGTGAAAGTTTATAAAGATTTTTGGGTGTTTGGCAAAAGTATGGCCATTAGATTATTACTGAAACCCATTTTTAGTCTACAAAAATACAGTCATGTTATCATAAACTAGGGCTAACAATAGAAGTGTTTTAAATCTTACCTCAGCCGTCTTCTTGCGCCTGTAACAATAAAATACATCAATGCCTAATGATGTGACATTTAAATTTATTTGTTAAGTTAAAACAATAAATTACGTATTCAATACGACGATTATTATTATTAGTACGTGAACAAAGCTACGTACCTAGCCGGACCACGCACGAATTCCTTTAAAGTAGCAGGTTTGAAGTCCATTCCCGTTGTAAAATATTTCATTCTCTGCAAATAAAAGATAATATTGATTAGTTATTGTAGCATTCATTCGTATTATAATACCCATTGAACATGTTAAATTAGCATTCGCTTTGATAGTGCGGCTACTACAAGGGCCAACGGCACTGTGATATTAGGATATCCACAAGCATATAAAATACGAGATAAAACTTACTTATTTACACATTACCATATACCAAACCATCGTCATCGTATCCAAATAAAACATACCGACTCGTCAACATTAGCAGAGGCTTGTTTCTTCGAATCTTTCTTGACGGTGGTCTTCACCTGCAGAGACTTGGTGACCACCGAGAGGGTGATCGAAGTGGTCACCAGCTCTAGAACGGTACGCGGCGCGGCTAGGCACGGGATCTTCAGCTGTGACCGGAGTGCACTACTGGAACTCTCTTTGGTGAAGCGATTGCCGGTTCTCACTTCCAGCGTGTAGCAGGAGACGTCCGCTAGTTTTATCTTCCATGGGAATGATTCGGGTTCTTCTGTATTGGTAGAACGGTATCGGTTTGGAAATGAAATCGATACAGACATTTTGGCGTTCTATATAATAGGTTGGGGAAAAGTCTTTTTGCATGTAGGTAGTATGTACATGTATTTGTATCTGGCTGGATTTGAGGACATTAAAAAGGTTACATTTCAAAAAAAGAAACAAATTAGTATGTTTTTTCAGCTATTTTTCATTTATTTGTCTTTCTGTCAAAGTTAGTGAATCTAATGAAAGAAATCGATACATTATAAAATTTGATTATAAAACAGGCAAAAATACACCACATGCGAAAAATAATTGTGACGTTTATGAACCTAATGCAGTGTCAGTAAGAGTAGCACAAAGTGGGTTCAAGCGTTTTCAATTCGGGAATTTTGATGTCAAAGATGCACCTTGCTCAGGTCGCCCTGTTACGGATAAAGTGGACGCCATTTTGTTAAAAAGTGGAGTAAGATCGATAACGTATCAGTAGTTACGACATAGGTGAAGAACTGAGAATTAACCACATAGTAGTTTTGACCCATTTGAAAAAGGTACCCAAAAAAGATGAAATTTTGGTTGCCACACGTGCTCACTAAAAGAAACCTAATGAACCGTGTATTCATTTGCGATTCTTTATTGAGAAGTAATGAAACTCAATCGTTTTTGAAGGGATTCATATGTATACTAATATTATAAAGCTGAAGAGATTGTTTGTTTGTTTGAACGCGCTAATCTCAGGAACCACTGAACCGATTTTGAAAATTCTTTCACTAATAGGAAGCTACATAACTCCTGAGTGCTATAGGCTACTTTTTATCACGGGAAAATATTTTTGTCCCGGAAAAACTTTTTCACGCGGGCGAAACCGCGAGCACTACTAGTTTAAGTAATATAATAACAAAACTATAAGTCACAAAAATACACTACAATAACTTTAAATAATTTATTGTTACAAAAAAGAAATTAAAATTGTATATAGGTCTACAAATATGTTGATTTAAGGAATGAGGGGCTCAAAATATAATAAATATATGTGACAAACATATAACTAAGTTTTCTTACGATTGTTCTGGTCCGGCGAGCCACTGGTGAAAGTGGGACCGTCATGTCTTATCTCATGCCACAAGTGTTTCGTGACCGAGGTGGAATGCATCAGCAGACGACCTAGGCTATAAAAAATAACATTAATATTGAACATTAACCCGTCAAGCCCCGCTTATATGTATGGGGAAACCCTATATATATGGACGCCGGCGTCCGGCGCGGGGCTTGACGAGTCAAATAAAATCATCATTCAACTACCACAATGGTGTAGTTGTATTGTATGTGCAATACGATCACGGACGTCCTGGGCCCCAATCTCAAGTAGTATAAAATTATATTGGGTCTTTCTGTTCAGTATCAACTCGGAGTCTGGAATTTGTTACCGATATGACGATAGGCCCATCCCCTATCAAACAATCGTACAGAACACACGTAGCGACAAGTGGGTACCCTGGGTGCAACATCTGCCACCTTTTGAGGAATAAAGGCGTAGGTATATGTGCTAACTTATCTTTCAACTCAATAATAATGTGAAATTCAGAACAATTTATAGATCACCTGAGCGCCAGCACGTCTTGCGCAGCGTCCGCGTGCCTCTCCATGGCGTCGCGGATGGTGGCGCAGTCGATGGCGGAGGCGGTGCTCATGGTGACGTACACCAGCACCAGCCCCAGCTCCACGTTCACCAGCATACGCTGGAGCCGAGCGTGGACAGCCAGCAGGTTCTCATCGCTCCACCAATTCTCAGCAGGTTTTGTCTAGATATTAACATAAAATGTAACATCAATAAAAAAATATATAACATGTATTTCTATGACGGCGAACGGCAATTAATAGGGAAGTGACACCAAAAGTAAGTGGAAATAATCGTTCAAGGAATATACCTACGCGTAGCAAATATCACAAACCATGTTAATAGTTTAATAAATTGTAGTATATTAAAGTACTAATACCTAATAGATAAACAGTAAACTTACCGCCTGCGGTGAACGCTTTTCCTTTTTCTCGCTAGGCTCGCTGCTAGAGCCCAAACTCCGTGGTCTGAGGTGGACCATGTCAGCCCCTGAACCCGACCGACTCACTCCACGACCGCTAGAAGACTGCCAGACATGATTGAGATTAAAATAATGTAACAAAATAGGTGCAAAATCCAATAACATTGGTTCGTAAACATTACTTACCGGGGGGGTGGCTCGTCGTCGTAGGAAATACTGCGTTGAAGACGAACTCCTTGTTAAAACGAGCGAATGCGACTCGGATACTAAAAACAAAATGTTAATTAAATCTTTGTGTATAATATATTCTTCTGTAAATAGAGTCAAAACTGTTTTTATATTGAATCATCCGGCATCAGCCACTATATAGCCCCTAGACATGAATGAATGAATGAAATCCTCCTAGCCAGTTTCGGCCACGGCGGCCAATCTCAACGGAGATCAGCCAGGTACGCAGGAGATATTATAGTGCACAAGTGTGTGCGCAATACACAGGTGCACTCGCTATTCCTTCACTCTCATAGTCTGGTGAGACGGCAATCCGACATGACCGGAGAGAGATCAGGCGCAGGACCAACGGCTTTACGTGCTTTCCGAGACACGGGGGTATCACACCGCCAACCTCCTGACTCCGAGCTGCGACTGAGTAATTTTTTTAAGATGAAAAAACCCAGTCAAGATTCGAACCCAGGACCTCAGCGCGCAAATACTCGTAACGCGTACGCAATACAACTACGCCACCGAGGCAGTCATAAGACACCTAGGATAAAACAAAAAGTTCAATACATTATGTCTACTTGAAATGTAGCTCACACTTGAGATTCATTTATTAATACCGGCCCTATACTCCATCCAACTATTTATTTAACTTTTGATAATTTGGTTTCTAATTGAAATTTATTTAATTCGGTTTATAATGTCCAATATTTTTCTTCAAATGAATTCTGTCAACTCCTTGCGGTTTGAGGAAGCGCGGTACTGCATTACGGTTGTCCGTGCCAACATCATTAAGTTTTACGTAGCCATAGAAATACTATTTTTATTGGGTGCGTCACTTGTCATGTAATGCTAAAAACTAAGGAATAGAGATAGCGTAAAATGCACTAAAGTCAAAAATAAATGAAAATATAATACGACAGTAATATTCCTCAATGACAAAAGGTTAAATACATAATGGACTGTATAGGACGAACTTATAGTATATTTTAACATAACCATGGAATGGTAGTATTGCGAACGTAATAGAATTTTACAACATTTGATCTGTCTATTTTTATATTTTGGAGCATCCATATACACAGCAATACATTATCAACCAATTAAATGTTATTTATCATCCTTTTAATATGAATATTTTGCGTTAATACCAAGTATCGATAGGCTGAAAGTATCAGATTGCGCCACCAGATGGCAGAGCTTACGACGTGCACGTCATATACAACTATTTACTTACTGAATGACTTCAACTGCGGTTTGTAGGCAAGCCATGCGATGAATAAAGGATCGACGCATATCGCTGTTGGCTCCATCCACACTCCCACGTAGTCTAGGCCATAGGGGAAAGGGTTCGTGCACCACTGTACCGCCAACCGGAGGTAGGGCCTGAGACAAAACATAAAATAATTATTATATGTGGCATTTAGTCTGTCAATCAAGCCTAATTTCGGAAGTAACCTTTACCAATGGAAGAATGTACAGGTTAGTAGACTTTAAATATGATTACATAAATTATTACGCATATCTGAGGTAAAAACAAACAAATATCACAATGTACTTACGAAGTAGTAGGCGTGTCCGGTGCACAAAATAGCCACGCCTGTTTTATCTCTCCGCCTTCTAAAAAAAAATATTTTTTAATAATTGACTCGTCAGGCCCCGCTACGGGCGCCGGCGTCCGAGTATATAAGGTTTCCCCATACATTTATATACCGGGTGGAAGGGAAACGCTCTCGGAAACGAATACAGGTGATAGTATTGGTGATTCTTGACGTGATGACGACGACGTGATGGCACTAAAAAAATCGCGATCGCATTGTTACAATTTTAGTAATATTTTTTCAAATTTCTGTACAGCTTCACGTATGGATAGATAAATCAAACTATTATTCTGAAAAACATAGTAAAAAAGGTCAATATTTCAAAAAAATCGTAATGAAACACGTACATCAGCTGACGGGTCAACGACCGCGTGGCCGCCGCGCCGCCTTGTCGGCGTTTGCTTTGTAGTTTGTACGCTACCCAGTTTTTTGTACGCTTTACATTGCGCGCGCATGAATTACGGAAATACTAAAATCGTAAGTATTATCTCTTAGCTTTGCAAATGAATATAGTTTTTCGTTAATGTTATGGTTCTTCTCTCTTACCGTTTCGGTATAGAGAGCGTTTCCCTTCCACCCGGTATATAAGCGGGGCTTGACGGGTTAATTATCATAATCATAATCATCAGCCACATGATGTCCAATGCTGGACATAGGCCTCCTGTAAATATTTCCAGACGGACTTGTGAAAAGCCTCCTGCATCCAGCACGTGCCTTCAATCTTTATGAAGTCGTTATCACTATAAACAAAGGACATGTCCGAAAACGGGCATAAAATTCTAACCTAAATACCCCCTTTTTTTTGCTCCTTTAATATCCATAAAGCTTAAGCCTGCCTTAGATTTTGAGGCCCAGCACCCATACAAAAAATGGACACCTCCTCTTATACATTGTATTTTAAACAAAAATCAAACGTAACTTTCATTCAGGAAGGTAAATAATAGTAAAGGTATACCAAACAGTAGTTATACCAAACAGTCACCAGCATAAGCATCTGCTTACATACTTTTGTGCTCTTACTGATTTTTTTTCTCTTCACAAAAATAAAATAAAAGAGATTTGCTTTATTTCATACGAAGAATTTTTTTTCAGTTTAAATTATCGCGTATATGGGCGATTTGAAATTTTGATTTTGTACAGATATTTATGCTACTGACTGTACATAGGCCGTAACGTATAAAGGCAATCTAGGAAGTATTTTGCGGGCTTTAAAATGACATTTAATACTTACTTTGTTCATGAAAAGCAGTAGCTCTCGCAGAGTGCATTGTCACTATATGCGTGTTCATATTCTTAGTGATGTAGCCACGAACGCCAAACTCTTCCACTGTTAAATCTACTGCCACTGCTTCTGTAATAACGTCACGAGGTGATATCTGACCTAATGCCAAGATATTGATATAACTACAACTTGCTACTAATGCATCCATACATCGCTAAGATTATACATGATTTATGATAATATAATGGGGCAGAGGCTGTTATATTGCTTTTCTCCGCCACGCCAATACACTGCACTTCCTGCTTCTCAAAATAGTATAATATACACAATCCGATTCTTCACGTCGATTAATCAAAATAAATTTGTTTACAAACCCTTACCTTCGTCGTTGAGCGCGTCTCTAGCGAGCGTTGTTTGTCGTAATAGTAATGAGACTCGTTCCCTGAACAGTGACGTTGGTATTTCCCAGGCGGCCATAAGTCTGGCAGCTGAGCCGCATATATTCGCTTCACCTAGTAATTAACAATATTTGTTGTAGACTGTTCAATAGTGAAGTTGCTATTTTGCTAAAGATAAGAGATTTTTAGTTGAGTTCTGTTGATAAATATAATATTGTTACGGTTTATACTATGTGAAAATGTAGCTTTATACATTTTTTTATACAAAATGTAACTCATTATAAAGTACATATTTGCGATATAGGTCTGAGAGCTTAGTGCAAGGGTTACCAGCAATTTAAAATTATGATATGTTCTACCAAAATAGTAAACAAATAAATAAAAAATACCGATCTAAATTACGCGTCGACGAAATCATACAATCCGAGAAATTCGAAGCAATAATTCAAAGTATTATGTCGCTAAAACTGCCATAAAAATGTCGAATTAAAATCTTCAAGGGTAAAATACAAGTAAACTTCCACTACCTTCTCACGTTGTGTACACCTACCTTGTTTTGTCTCTGCACCACCCAAAGGTGGACTGGAAAAATGCCTTCGGCATTAAGTCTGCCTTTATACTCATTATATATAAAGTGTTAATAAATAAATAAATAAACTTACGTATTTTGAGAGAGTAACTGAAGCCGACACTTTCTCTTCTAATGAAGTACTGTTTGTGCAGCAATATGTGCATGACTAGCCGCAGGTCTGCGCGGGCGCAGGGCAGCGGCTGCGCGTCGGTGGGTGCGCACACGCCCGCCTGCACGCGCGACAACGCGACGGTCACGTGCACGCGCGCGCCCCGCCACAACGGACCCGCATCGTCCGGCATCTGGCACGCCGCCGAACACACCCTAAACAATCGTATAATACACTAGTAGTGCTCGCGGCTCCACCCGCGTGATAAAGTTTTTCCGGGACAAAAATATTTTCCCGGGATAAAAAGTAGCCTATAGCACTCTGGAGTTAGGTAGCTTCCTATTAGTGAAAGAATTGTCAAAATCGGTTCAGTAGTTCCTGAGATTAGCGCGTTCAAACAAACAAACTCTTCAGCTTTATAATATTAGTATAGATAAGGTATTGATGAAAGCAGACGCATAAAAAATAGTCGTGAGCATACGACAATGTTCTTTAAATCAGGAATTAATATTAACTATATAAAAATATCGATTTGTCATTTCAAAATTTACCTATGAGGATACAGTGGTCCATTGATCATCACCGTCGCTTTAGGTAAATGAACGTGGAAAACCAAGGGTGGTCGTACCGCTTTCTCTGACGAGGAATGATCCCACGGTAACATCCTTAAATATAATGCTTTTGCCTCTATAATGATCCGACGCTGTGGCAAGTTATCACAAAGGGCTTCGCATTCTTCTACTGTTAACACCTTCATAGGCAATTCTGTGGATGAAAAGCTGTTGCTATAGCCCATGGCACATTGAGAATATTATTTACGGAAATAACATAAGCTGATTTTCTATAGAAATTTTAGGTTACTCATGAACTTAAACATATCTACGCCAAATGCAACAAGTCTTGTTAGTTTTTATGTAATGGCAGGAATCTTACCTATATCTGGCACGGGCGGCAAGTCGACACATACGCTACGCAATGCTGCGATTCGGTGTATGAGTCCGGGACACAATCTGAATTCCATGGGTTCTATCTGGACCTTCAGATTGCACTCCTCAGCCCAGTCACTGTGTTTATAAAATACACATGTTAATATTGCCTTTTATTGGAGTCTTCTCAGACACTGCATACGTCTTTCATAACAACAAACTAAAGATCAGTCATAGTTCTTAAAGAAAACAGTATAATTTTCGACAAATTTTGTAATAAATGTTTATAATATTATTACTAGACTTCTGCTCGCAGCTTCGCCCGCGTGAATGAGTTTTTCCGGGATAAAGGTCCCTCTTTATATTTCCCCGGGATAAATTATTCATATAAACCTTCCTCTTGAATCACTCTATCTATTAAAAAAAAACGCATCAAAATCCGTTGCGTAGTTTTAAAGATCTAAGCATACATAGGGACAGACAGCGGGAAGCGACTTTGTTTTATACTATGTTAGGATTATTATTACAAATGAAAATGCTCTTGACACATCTATAGGTTATAATAAGTTGCGTTATTTATAAGGTGTTACAGTCGGCAGCAGATGCAGCAGTGCGCAGGAGCATACTATGTAACCAAATAATTCTACACTGCTAAGAAAGACATTTACACATCAAAAGTATTCAAAATGTTGTTGGCATCCTATGTGTCAAAATCATCTAAACACACATTTGTCAAATACTTCTAAATAAATGTATTGTTCACCACGGAGTAAAGAGAAGTGGGAGGGAGCATAGCATCAATTTAATAAGGAACCCAGTGTTGCCAAACTCACATGCATGCAATCTCTTCATTATGTTTGGCCAAAATCAGCAATAAAGATAAAACATATAACACAAAATCATTTGCATTAAATTTAACCTTAATGCCCTTGCATAAACTTCGTATTCTAAAAATTCACATGACTTCATAGCATATTATTCCTTCAGTCGGAACTTTGATTTTAATTCCATTTGATACAGCTACTCCACGATAGATGACGTATGATGGCGATGGCGTTCATAAGAACTCTATGATTGTTGTTTTAAGAGAAGTTATTGAATGACACCCAGTACGCTACGCATGCCGGTAATAGTGTTGCACCCATATGATAACTTTATGTAAACCTATCGATGGTGTTTGTTTTAGAACTAAAAATTATAAATAACATTAATAAATGAAATTGACTTATCACACGCTGGAAAAGTTGTTTGAACTGTTTTGAATAATATTTTCATCCAGTAAATTAAAATTTATTTTAAAATTTAAGTATAGATTTCAAATTCCTAATTTAGAATTTGAATACTGTAGACATGTATGTTAAATTACATATATTACCTACATAGTATTACAATATAGCTAGTTTGCAATAAATTATAATGAATATTTAACTTATCATAGTGATTTCACTGCTAAGGTTAAATAGAGTGAAGTCTAAGGAAAATGTCAACCGGTAAGGGAAGAAAATATTCTCTCACGGTTGGCACAAATATGCCGGCCTGCTAATTGCTGGAATGGAAACATTTGTCCAGGCAAACTGTTCCACAGTTTAATAGCAAAATTACGAACATCTTAACCTTTTGATTCAAGCTGAGATAGAAGAAATCACTCAGGGGGCTTAGAATGTGAAAAAAAAAACACGATGCGTCTCCGCTTCGTTTTATTGTGATTGGATGAGAGACTAACGTATCAGTATTTTGATGTTTGTGATTGATCGAGAGACCGATACGTCAGTCTCTCAACCAATCACAATAAAACGAAGCGGAGACGCATAGTGTTTTTTTTCACATTCTAGACCCTCAGAAATGGTTTCGCATTCGCATAGGATATATTCTTTTGTTTTAAAGCCATTATGAACATCTGCACTGCTAAAATGCCGTTGACTTATTTATATAGCAATCTCTTTCAGTTCGCTTAGATACATTTGGCAAGCTCAGATATAATGGAAACATTGGATGCTCACAACATATGAAATGATTTTGTTGTATACAATATTAAGGTCACGTTAAATGTGTAGCAGTATATGAACATCATAGTTGTTTAAATACTTTTTATAGTGATTGTACCATTAAAATACTATTTACCTATGCTCAAAGTCGAGAGGCGGGTTCTCATACGGATTGATGTAGATGTGCGGCGGTGAACGCTCGTGCGTGTACTCCAGGTACACTACCGGCGCCATCTGCTGCCACAACTCGTCCACGTCTTCGTGGGATTCTTTAGGCTCCGGGGACGGCTCCTCCGGCAGACCATGGTCGGAATGCTCAGTATGTTGCGGATCGGTATCCTGTAATACAGATTAATATAAAACATACGCCGAGGTAATATTTTTGTGGTAGTGTATAGCGTACCGGTACTATACTTTAAATCAAATTCGTATAAATATATAGCAATAGTCACCAGGTCAGTGTCTGGCGAGTGCCTGGCACCTTCTTGCGCCACCTCCGCCGTCTCCACCACCTCGTCAACGAACTCCTCCTCGGGCCACTTCCATGGCTCCTCTTCGTCCACGCTAACTCTTTTGAGGTATACAGTCGGCTCGTCGTTGGCCTGTAGAAGGTAATTAAATACTATTTAAATTTAGAAAGGACAGTTAAAAGAATAATTATTTTATGTTGTAAATTTCGGATATTTCATACATATCAAGTTTCCTAAGAATTATCCTATAAACCATTTATTTCTCTACACACAAATAAAAACAACAAAAATAAATAATAGTTTAAAACAAAATTCAAAAACGCTTAACAGAAAATTCAACAAAAAAATTGGTGTTAACAGCATCTACTCACAGCATAATAATCAAGGTATCCGCACGCGCACTTCCCACGGGAGAGGACCGTGAGTGCGCGAGTAGCGATGCGCACACGCAATGTCGTCGGCGAACAAATATAACTTTTCATTGCTGCGTGTGTCGTGCTTAGTTCTAGCACCCCGCGGGACCTCTTGCGACTCCCTCCGTCTAGCTCCATTAACTTGAAATTATTTGAAATAATCCGTATTAGGTACATGAGAGCAAAACAACAACTGATTTATAAAAAAGAAGTTCCAGACGGTAGGTAACCTATTTTGCCTGCAATAATATTATCTTGGATTATATCCTAAGACTTATATCTCATACACAAGTACATAGTAATGCATACAATACCTTTAAAACCAGAGATACATCGTCAAGATACGCAGTGAAATGGACAGGGGTGGGTGACGCCGGCATGGGTGCCTCCTCCACGCCGCCCTCGCGGTCCATCCACGTGGGCAACCACGACCACGCCCATTCCGACCAACTCTCTGACCTGGCAGGCTCCGCTGAATTAGATGACGTCACATCTAATCAAAAGATATATTTATTAGCTATGCTTATTTATTCATCATCTATACTAATATTATAAAGCTGAAGAGTTTGTTTGTTTGTACGCGCTGATCTCAGGAACTACTGAACCGATTTTGAAAATTCTTTCACTAATAGGAAGCTACTTTACTCCTGAGTGCTATAGGCTACTTTTTATCCCGGGAAAATATTTTTGTCCCGGAAAAACTTTTTCACGCGGGCGGAGCCGCGAGCACTACTAGTCTCATATAATATTCAATCTTCTTTTCTTCGTTAGTAATTTTTTTTTGCTTAACGTGAAAATTGCTATAAAATACCGCACAACAATTCAAATTTATACTGTTGGCGTATGATAATAAAGAATTACACTATATAGGATGGTAGAATCAAGGTGACACGGCATCACTAACTATGGAGGACTTTGGTCCTGTAAAACCCGCTAAATATTTACGGATCACAAACATTTTTGGTCGGCGCATGGATCAATATCGCCTGTCGTTTCATTTTTGGTTAATCGCACGTGGCGCCACTAGCTATGCGGAATAAGATTTTAGTGCTTATAATTAGGTAAATCAGCCTCAAATAATCTTTCACATAAAAATAAAATGACTCACGCAACGGTACTTGACTGACGCTGGGCTGTTTGGGCACGGGCGGGGGCGGCTTATACACCGCGGGCCTCTCCCTCATCAGCCGCAACAGCAGTGTCAGTTGGTCGCTGGTGACGCTCCACGCCAGCTTGGTCGACCGGAGCTGCACGCTCAAACTGCTCGCGCGACGAGTGTTGGCCGACACCAGCCGTGTCAGCACTCTGGCGACAATACGTCAGTTCATCCTACGCACACTTCACACTTCGCGTATGAAATCGCTTGTACATGATACAATCGCTAAGCAATAAATTTAGAATATGTCTAAAATAGTCTAAATTAATATCAAGCAAAGCATTTTTGACTATGATCAAATGTACAATAACATATTATTATATTTTATTTACCTGTGATATGTCTTTGCAAATTATGACATAGAAGTGAGAAATGTTCTAAGAATATAAAAATATCTGTACCTATTAAAGTATCGATACCTTTATTTTTAGCACAGAACAAACTGCGTTTAAAAACAATTCAATGTTATTTATCTACATTTCTAGAAGAAGTATTAGAACATGCTTATATAATTCAAACACCTGGGTGAACGAGCCATGCTCGAGTGAGCCTTTAATACTTAATAGGGGTTAATATATCGCATATTTTTACTCAAGGTAAAAGTAAAAGAAAAAATAACATCTCATATTTATGTTCCAGACTAAGAGAAACCCATACCAAATTCATTACAATCGGTTCAAGGGTTTAATTTCTCCCCCTTTTACCCTCCTAATTATGGATTAGTAAAAAAATAGTATCATATTCGTAATACTTGTAATAGTGCTTTACGTTGCTCTTTTTCGTTTTTTTTTTTGTTAATTGCCCTACTGCCAGTAGCCTAACGCGAGTCGGCTTTTCTGGTCACACCGGTCTTTAGGGTGAACGCAGAAGGCGCTCGCAACCCTTTGAATTAAGTGACCATGCTGAGGGCAACCCACTAACGGGTTACGAACCTCGGCTCAGGACGGCCACTGAGAGAAGATGAGACATCAACTAGATTGGTTTTTAGGCCTAATCCTATTAGATTGTGTTGTCATCGGCACGCCGGCCGGAACTGCTAGGGGGGTCGGGGGGCGCCGGGGAACGCGGCGAGGACGGAACTGCGGTCTTGTGGAGTGTTGGAGTTTCAAGAACTCGTTCTTACGGCGAATGGCCTGAGTGATTTCGTCCTTTGGATCGGTTAATACGGAACGCGGCCGTCTCCATTTGGCGCGGTCGAATGGAGTATATATTAACGCTTTACAGTCTAACGTGTTTGAGTGATTTACCGCCCGATCGAAGTAGCGTCTGTTGGTCATATGCATGAAATGCCTGATGGTCGGCATGTTGGTGTCCACGTGGAGTTGCAGTTGCGAACGTACCACGGGGCACCAAGAGCATGTCTGAGCATTCTATTTTGTAAGACCTGCATACGCTGAAAACGAGCAGGCGGTAAATGGGCGAATACGGGCGATGCGTACGTCATGATAGGTCGAATGCAAGTCGTAAAGATCCTAATCTTGTTGCGGATTGATATTTTACTTTTCCTGTTTAAGAGCCAATGCAAATGGCCCATCGCGAATGCGGCTCGCGCGCGTACCGCGTTTATATGTGGGATGAAGATCAACTTCTACGCCCATGCCTGTTTTCCCTACTGTTACAATTTTTATTTGGTTTATATCTAGAATTGTAACAAGTTTATATTTAATTCCATAATATCAGTACATATTAGTTTATCACATCATAGATAATGGTGCATAATTTGAATGATGACTTACCTCAGGTAAAGTTGGCACTTATAAAGCAATGGTTCCTGATAGAATCGAATCTTGCCATCGGAATCAGTGCGGTCGAGGCAAAGCGTGAGATCGTCCAAACGAACCAAACGCCTTATAACCGGCAAATTCTGATCTATGTCTGTAACAAAAACCATAGTATAAATATTAATTAATAATGTTTAGAACTACACTGGATATCACGTGCTCCACACTAAACATGAATGCAAATAATGTTTTATTTACCATTAGACTTGAAAGCAATCGCAACATTGCACAGTACTGAGAGTTTTGTAGTGGAATCAGTAAGGTAGTAGTATAATACTACCTTACTGATCCGACAACAAAACTCTTGCTCAACTTTGCTTAACTTGCTTAAACTCTTGCTAAACTTGCTATAGCAAGAAACAAAAGACACAGTGATCAAGTTGTAAAGACAGTAAAACGCTTACAACTTTGCCGAAAACGTCTACACTTTCATCAAGGGATAGCAAGTATAGTGTAGTCATATTCACGTTTGCGTATCACTAATTTACCTGCAAAAGCTGGTTCCCAGTTGGTGCCGGCGCTGTCGACGGCTACGTGTTTCACATTAAACGACATCACAATGTCGTCTTGCACGTATTTCACTATGAGGTGGTGCACGCGCAGAGCTATGTTGCTCACGATGCGACGCACCAACGCTTGCATGTAGCCAGGAGGTGCCTCCACCACTTGCGTCTTGCGACTGCAGACAATCATAATCATTATAAAAAATAACACGGTAAACTTGTATCTGCTTTTTTTAAGTAAATTAAAAAACGGGATGTACTCTTTACGCCTACAGAGTACAGGTGCTTTTCAAGCAACAAAATTACCACTAAATAATCTCAAGATGGCTAGCAATACTGACATAGTGACTACGTAGTAATCCAATAAATACTAACTCACACCAAATGGTGAGGCTCCTTTTTTGTACGCCTAACTTTTATACCCACTAATATTTTGTCATAATTTGCTTTTTACAATTATTATTTCTATGTACCCGTCATCATATTTTCAGATGTCATAACCATCAAAATTAATAAAAAGTGGAATACCGTTGTACTAAATTCATTGTTTTTAAGCTAATACATAAGTTTTGTAGAAATAAATTAATTCTTTGGAACCATTGGAAAGTGTAGAAAAAGTAATATTATGTAGTTATTTATACTGTGTCTGTGTAAAGAAATAAAACAGCCTACAGTTATCAAGCATTATTATCCTGACACATGTTTGGATGGGGTAAACACTACCAAGTTAATACTGCATTAACTATTAAATATCACAACTGCACATTTATATGATCTTAAATGACTTTACATGGTGATATATTGATTTTTTTTTCAAAAGAAATATTAATTATTGTTTATGTAGAGACTAGTTAGTAGTTACCTTGGTGACTCTGGTGGTGGACTCTCCTCTGTTGGTGTGGGTGGATTGAGACTTAGAACACATTCTGAAAATCAGACGATTACCAAACAATTAATCACTTAAGGGAATATATTATCATATTAATGACTAACTATTAGAAATAATATATCAGTAAGAACAATAATAAAGTAGCACATATCGGCACCTACCTATTGTATCTATAGTAACAATGATGGGCTCGGACATGATCTTGGTCCATGGCACTTGTATTAGGAGTTCGTGTATCCGCCCCGACACCAGGGTGAATGGTAGCGCGACCTCCTGCTGCAGGACGTCCGCTTTGAGCACCAAGTTGTGCAACGCCACACCACCACCCCATAATGACACCTATATCGATACAAGGATAAAAAATTACTATGCAAATATTTATTTACACAAATACCATACGCAATATAAGACCATTCACACAAATAACATTAAAATATTCTGTTCCATGGTAATCATTACTTATTTTGGTAATTTACTTCTACATATTTATTATTATAATAGCAAATAATAAATTTATGGATTAAGTAATAAGTACTACAAACAGACGCCAAATTAGTTACCTGTGCATCTGCAGGTTTGAAGTCCTTCACATATTTATCCACATAGCTAAGTAGTATGGGTGTTACGTAAGACTCTATTTTGAACATATTTCAGACTAATTTTGACTTTATATCCATATTCTTCTGTATTGTAGTTGGCTGTAAAAAAAATGTGAAATAGTCTTTAATGTTTTGTAAAAACTGAATAACTACTGTATATTCTTTTTTAAGAACAATTTAAATGATTTTTCACCAATTATAATGACACTTTATTCAAACATTTGCCTCTTTACTAAAACATCCTGTATGTTGGGGAAAAGTTTCTTCACTTTTTATATGAAAATTCAGGATTTCCTTTTTCAAATTTTATTTACATTTAATCACAGTATACAGGTGCTATTTTGTTTGTTGACCTTTTGCCATCTTGCAGGTAGAGTCATAATCATGTTGCTGTAGACAAGGGTAAAAACTCATAATGAACAATGCCCTTCCAATCCCACCACGTACACAGCAAGCATCACCAGTTATCAATCTATTCAAAAAGGGTTCATATTCCTTACGTGTTACTAAAGATTCGCAAATCAGTACACGGTTCATTAGGTTTCTTTCAGTGAGGTCGTGTGGCACCCAAATAACGAGTTGTGTACCCAGCTTTTTTCAAATGGATCAAAACTGTTTTGTAGTCAATTCTTAGTTCTTCAGCTATGAAGTTACTACTGATATGTCGATCTTGTTCCACTTTATCCGTAACTGGGCGAACAGAGCGAGGTGTATCTTTGACATCAAAATTTCTGGATTGAAAACGCTTAAACCAACTTTGTGCTACTCTTACTGACACTGCATTAGATTCATAAACGTCACAAATTTTTTTCGCGCTTTGCTGTGTACTTTGTCCTTTCATATAATAAAATTTTAAAATGTATGGAATTTCTTTATATGATTCACTAATTTAGACAGGAAAAAAGTTTTTAACTAAATATAGCACCAACTTCAAAAACCACTATAAGGTAAATAATATTTTGTACAAAAGTTTTTATTTATTGCTTTTTCGTTAGTCAATTAAGGAATGGTGTAAACAATCCTACTAATATTATAAAGGCGAAAGTTTGTAAGAATGTATGGATGTATGGATGTTTGGATGTATGGATGTTTGTTCCTCTTTCACGCAAAAACTACTGAACGGATTTCGATGAAATTTTGCACACGGTTACATCATGTCCTGGATTAACACATAGGCTACTTTTTATCCCGGGAAAACATAAAGCGGGACTTTTATCCCGGAAAAACTTTTTAACGCGGGCGGAGCCGCGGGCAAAAGCTAGTACATAATAAATATACGATTGCAGCATTCGCGGGTCATCTACTTTTAGTTATTGAAGAGTTCAATTGTCTATCTTCGAAGATCTTCATGAGATCATAATTAATTTGTATACTAAAACATTTTTTTTTTAAATAATAAATGTAGCCACTACAAGCACAGAAGTAACAAAAATATCTTATAACTAGTTCAAAAGGCGAATGAATTAGATGATCAGCTGTCTCTCAAACTAAGCAAAAGCTTGTATCTTGAGAGACAGATAAAGTTGAAACGAATTCAGGTCACAGCCCGTGTGGAATAATCGCTTAAGATATAAGTAAGTGAAGCTATAGATAAAGTGAACAATTGTACATAGGATATAAAATTAAAGGAATGCCCAATAGGAGTATTTATGTGTGTGTGTTGGTGTGTATGTGTGTGTGTGCGTGTATGTTGTGTGTGTGGGAGCTTATGTGTCTGTTTGTGTTTTGTTCGAAATCAACTATGATAGTAGATTACTAAATTAAGAGCTGCTCCATAGTATTGTAATCGAGACCTAATAACCATTTATTTAATTCGACTTTTTTCATTGATGTATTGGGTTTTTTAATACCTCAATGACTAAAACCTTCCCATAAAAATGTATATTTGAAAAATAAAACCCGAAATTTGTGGCCATACAAACTTATATACATACATATGGGTCAAATACAGAAACTCCTTTTTTGAAGTCTGTTAATAAATTAAAAATTGCAGAAACAATATGTTACTTTTATAAATGTAATCTTTTTTAATGTCGTTAAAACGATCCTGATACAAATAGGACAGCCGAAGAGATTTTATTACCCCCAACCTATATCCCCAACCTATTATGTTCCTTGCCCTAAAAGTTGTATAAACATCCTTATTACAGTTTGATGTATATCACAAATCCCCATTTTCCATAAAAATTATTGTTGAGTTCTTTTGAACTTAAACGAATGTCTGTTATAGAAATTCAAAAAAAAAACTAAAGGTTTCAAAGATTGATTTAAATAAGATTAACATTTTGAAAACATACGAGTAATCAATGGCCAAATCAATGTATTCATACATTTAATTCTATTTTGAGTGTACTAGAAAGGTTCTTTTTAATCACTGAATTACAGTGTGAATCTATGTATTTGTAGATTCTGTTTATTGTTAACTTGTATATACCTACACACTCAAAATTCCTACCTCATATAAAATAGAAACAATACTAGTTTAAGTAATCTTTTCACAATTTAAAGAATTTCTTTGTGCTAAATTAATAAACTGTTGTGAATTAAGGACTGGTACTATAGTCTGACCACGAGTGCTGTATCATGCCTTGGGTAGTGAGTGAAGTGAGGGGGGAAGAAAAAAAAATCACAACTTTACATGAGAACATGCTACTGCCAGAATAGTGCTTAAATATTCGTTGAAATTGGTTCTCAAAATTTTAATAGACACAATATATATTTGAATATTCAATTTTATAATGAAAGTAGATTAAAATATACATAAGATAGGTACATTTTTTTATTTTAATTTTATTGTTACAAGAGACCAGGAAATTAATTACTCAATAATAAGGAAATAAATATTAATATTAAAGTAACCAAAAAATATTTTCACAGTTCACTGAAATCTGAAATATAAATATATACTCAAATAAAAAAATAATAGAAAATGTAGTTTTGTATTTATTTCAGTATTATATTCAATGCTTTTCTAGTCTGCTTTCTATATGCAAAGATATTCGGTCACATTAAAACAACAGTTTGCACATCACAAGATGCATCTTTATATTTTATCCTATGTACATAGGGCCTATAACCACACAGAAATGGTGTGTTGCCACCACCAGTGTTGACGGCAAACTGACAGAACATGGAGGGCCATTCCACCCCACCCTTTGCCACATATCTATATTCCATCGGTTTAAGTATTTAACTAAATGTAAACAAGAAATGACATATAATTCCCGGGAAGTCAACATTTTCTTACGAAAACTGTTGAGTCAATGAAACTATGGTGTAAAACACTTAAAATTATTAAATTAACTTTAGAAACAAAATAAATAACTACCAACAACTAATTATTAAAAACGAGGCAAAAATTATGATAAATAAACAAATTTCTACAATTTGGAAGTGTATTGATAATTGGTGTCTAGTTAACCAATTAAATTGAAGGGCAGTCAGTTTTAATGGCATGTTACGTGGCAGTCATACTCTTAAATTATGTAGGGTTATCTACCACAATCCTTTGGAAAAATGTTTAGCGTGCCTGTGGTATGAGCTCTTTTACAGTTCACAGGTTGAGATATTTTATAAAAGTATTGCAATTTATGATAATTCATGCCTATTAATGAATAACTATAACTTTACAATAACCAAACCACTTTAATAATTGGGCATAACAGTGCTCTGTAGGTAAGTGTTGTGTGTAATTGTGTGCAGGTTATGAAGACATTTATTTTGGAATTAAGTATTTTGCAAAGAGAAATGGACAGGTAAAATACCTTTTTATGGGTTGTTTACATTTAGTTAAATACCTCAACCGATGGAGTATACCCAAGGCGTGGTACAGTGGTCACACTATAACTCAATATTTTTTAAGATAAATGCTTTATTTCTGGGTCATCTAAAGTAAGTTACATGATTAAAGTAAGAGAAACCAAGAATGTTTATAGTCTAAACCAAAATATTGAAACACAAGGCTTCTCAATTATCTATATTCTTTAGCACAAATATTGACATTGAAAAGCAAATAAGAAATACTACGTTAATATGATTTGGAGGTCGAAGGTTTGCTCAGTTACACTAAGCTAATACAATAATTTATTGGGCAGATAATTATCACCTTAAAATAAAATTTGTCCCCAATAGAATGTGAAAATACTACTCTAAACGTTAGCATGAAAATGTGACCGTTACGTCGTTTAAACATTACTTTATTCTTAAATTGTAGTATAAAATATTTATAATATCCAAGAGGAATCACTTACGTGTTCGATATATTTTAATCAGACAAAAAAGTTTGTGAATGTTTTGGCTCATCCGAAACAGTCATTTCAATAAGTTTGTATTCATTGAACTGCTCTTATATATTCAAGCAGAACGTTGTAGAACAACAATTTATAAATCAATCTATATTCTAATACAATTACTGAAGCAGTCAGCAGAATTCAGGACAATATTATTGAATATTGATAGCCGATAGTGACAGATAGATAGTTGACAGTTTTTATGACAGTGTTGCCAGATGTATGATCAAAGAGCATTATAATACTACGGAAATTGTGTATGATGGTTGACCGTTGAAGTCGCCGAAAATTCATTGGGAAGTAGCCTAAAGTCGCCTCATCGTATATGGAGAGGTAAAGGAGCCAAAAAAAACACGTCCCTAACTTCAAATGAATGCTGGCCCAACTCGCCAAAAATTCGAAGTAGCCTAAAGTTGCTCAATTATGTGGAGACGCAAAGAGTTAAAGAAAAATGTGAGCCGTCACGGGACGCCTGGCAGATGTGAAACATCGACATTATTGATGTGAAACATCTATAGCCGCACGTAAAACCGATTTCTGGCGTGGCGACGAATGCCGTGGCGACGCGTCGCCACGCTATATGATGGTATATATACAGTTTATATGCAGTAGTGTGTACGGTGTGGCGACGCGTCGCCATGTGCAAAATTAATAAATTTTTCTAATCATAGTGGAATTTATAGTGAAACATTCATTATTGATATTTATAATTTACGATCTTTAGTAATATATTGAAATAACTAGCTAAGATTCTTGAGTTTACTAATATATTGAAGCCAATTTTAATTTTTCTGTATATTTTAATAACATATTTTTTATAAATATTTCAGAACCCAACAATCATCACAGGGGTCACAAAATATTATTATTGAAACTGGACATCACCAAGATCAGTTAAACGTGCCGTAAAAATAATATTTTATCATTATGACGTGTTTAGTTCCTATCAAAATCTGTTCTTTTCTGCATATCACTTTTATTTTGTAAAAGTACATAAGAAAGTTCCCCAATTTACCGATTATCGTGTACAAAGTGATCTGAGTACATGTTTGTGCCCTCAAAGCTAGATATCTTCAAAATTTTCAAAAACAAGGTTTATAACAAGAACTTTCCGAAGTAGACTAAATTGGCGACTGATCTCTATTCGCATAGCCTAACACATTTGTTTTAAAATACATTTCAGATTAAATGACATTATGTATTCAACAAGTGACCCCAAGAATGTTATACCCATAATTATAAACTTCTTGAGTGACCCCGTCACATTGAGCATCATACCGATAGACGATAAATAATGTTTTAAGCCGTAACCGAAATATATCTAAATCTTTATAAATTATTCATGAATTGTAAACATCTGTATAAATATCTACATTCATTTTTAATTTTTATGATGTATCAAAAATCTGTATAAAAACCAGTAACCAGAGAGTAAAGATAAATATAGATAACTGAATACCTGGCAGCACCGTCAAGCACGCACAACAGTGCGTAAGCTACGTCCAAAGAGTATTATATACATTGGGAAGCTACGTCTAGCGCCGTGACGTACAGCATGCTGTAAACTGTAAAGTCTGTCTTACGAAAGACGTCCCGCGGCAATATGTTGAACTAATCATGACAGATGTCACAGATCGGCCATGTTGTGTTTTTTTGGTGCTGTTTACGTGCAGTGTTGCAAAAGTTCCGATTTTTCGGGAGATTTACTGATTTTGTCTGTAGTCTCCTGGTATGTCAATTTTACTATCTTATCTTCCAATCTATTGTGCTAAAATAAAATACTAAAATAAAACTAGTTATTCGATATCCCCCATATTTTTAATTTTTTTCATTTTATATATGACTTTTTAAAGAATGTGCAAGCTTACTCCAACTCCTTACCTCCTTACTATGAAATGTGCAAAGCATTCATAACGTTGGGAGTAAAATAAAATTGAAAACCGTCCCGGTAGCCCTACATCCCCTACCTACCCTAAACCCTCCCCGTATCACAGTTTCTTCGAATACAGTAATATTGTTGAATTTTTATTTTTAATAATCACTAAAATATAATTACACAGTAAACTTTTATTGATTTCGGGACGTCTAACGTCTTAAAGTTAGCAACATTACGTCGCACGATTGTGGCGCCGCGTCGGCGGGACTTCTTTCGTGAGACAGACTTTACGTCAAGATGGACCGTGCATAAAGCCCATAGAGTAACTTGAATATCACTCAAGAATTTTATACCCATAATATCACTACATAGTATAAAACAAAGTCGCTTCCCGCTGTCTGTCTCTATGTCCCTATGTCCTCATGTCCCTATGTATGCTTAAATCTTTAAAACTACGCAACGAATATTCGAGATTCGAGAGGAAGGTTTATATGTATAATACATGCATAATATAGTAGAGGAACATTGATCATTTAAAAGGTTTCTAATGTGATGTCGTAGATAAACACATTTTTTCGTGCTTACATTGCAGACGCTGGCTAAACTATACGAGATAGATCAAAATAATGTACTACACTTTTGTACACCTTAAAAAGGTCTACACAAAAATCCGCGATGGTATATATATGTCTATCTCTTAGGGATAACCCACAATAACAATTTTTTATCCTTTACCTTTGACGAGAAATAATGGCTTATTTACGAAGCGATTTTAAGCAATACAGCATTAATCCTTATCCAATTAAGTACCACAAATACATTGTGCATTTAATATAGATCAATATGGCCCTTTACAACATGTAATTTAAATAAATGTTTTCGAAGATATTAGAGATTTAAAATTCAGGGACATAGTGGCGGTAGAGTTTTACTGAGATCGATAGTGAGTAACACGACTTCGCGACTACCGCCACATGAAATGTGAAGTAGTACAATAAAAAATGTTGAGCCGCTCTTACATTTTGACGTCATGTACGGGACAAATGTACCGCCTCTTGTATGTCCTACACAACACTACACAGTTGTGGTTAGACGTCAAACAGAATTTGGACGTCGCACCAGAGACAAATAAACAAGACGTCGCACTTCCTAGTCATATAATTGCATATAATACACTCCCCAATGTATTACAATACTCATTATAATTCTCTTTAATAATACAGTAGACGTGCCGAGCTTTCCTGAATGATATGCACACATAAAACTTGGTGTTTATAAATTGTATTCTCTTTGATAATCTGTGCTTGGAGCTCGAACGATACGGGAGGTCGTTGGGTCAGTAAAGAAAGAAATGCATAATTTACGATCTAATTTATCAGTCGTCATGGTTTTTGTTCTATGTATTTACAAATAATAACAATATGGCTTTTTGGAAGTGCATGTAAGTTCATTTACATTTCATTTATATTTATGTTTTCTATTTAGTGAGGTTAAATTACCATTTGTTATTGTCCAATCATTGGGTATCTGCTTAAAAAAATGAATTGATGATACATCATTTTCCATTTCTAATATAAAAATTATAGATATAAATATTGTATTTTAAATGATTCCCTATGTTGTGATGTTTCACCCATGTATTGTTGTGATTGTTTACAATGATGTTGTTCTGTGGAATAATTTTGACTTGAATTGATATTTAGGGGAGACAAATCTAAATGTAAACAAATATTTTAGCTGTTTTTCATATATCTTCACTTAAACATAATATGTGTATTCATATTTACTCATTTTTCTAATAATCCTTTTTCAAGTACTTTTTGAGAATCATTGTTTTTAAGGATCTGCTAATTTTGTATTATATACTCATACTGACTCAGTGCCATAGTTGTATTATGGTGCAACTGCAGTGGAGACCCAGGTTTGATCCGGGGCCAGGCAATGCGATATTGTTTTTATCTTTTTTTTATGGCATTGGATGACGAAACGAGCATGCCATTTGCCTGATGATAAGCAGTATGACCACCCATAAACAGTAGCAACACCATTCAGCACCTAGAGTTACAAAGTACTGTGTGGCATTACACTGTGCTCGTCATCCTGATAAATAAGATGTTAAGTCTCATTATGTCCAGTAGTTATGCTGGCTACAATGCCCTTCAAACTGAAACACAACAGTGCATGCACACTGCTGCTTGGCAGTAGAATATAGACATTCTGGTGGTACCCACTCAGACAGACCCTTACATAGGAGAGACCTACCACCAGTGTGTATCTTCTCTGTATCAGTTTGGAATCTAGAATGTGTGCCTGATGTAGCAATAGTCTCGCCTCTTATCGCATGGGACGGAATATGGAAGGCCAAAAGTGGGTGTACTAGTTGCACCTCTGCCTACCCCTTTCCAGGTATAAAAGGCATGAGTGTATGTGTTATGTGTGATATGTATGTTGTACCTAATGAACTATAAAAATATTGAAATCATAATATTGCTATTTAGCAGTATTTGTCTGTGAGGTTCAAAACCCAAGGCCACACTACTGACTTTTCAAAGTTATGTGTGTATGGTTTATCAATTATCATTCGCTTTATCAGTGAAGGAAAACTTCGTGAAGAAACTTACATACCTGAAAATTCTCCATAAAAAAATCGAGGTATGTGGAGTCTGCCAACCCGCACTAAACCAGCATGGTGGACTAAGGCCTAATCCCACTCTCAGTAGTAGAGGAGGCTCATGCTCAGCAGTGGCAGTATAATATAATACAGGGCTGGTTTGGTATGGTATATTCTATTATATTTAGAGTTAAGGTTCTTATCTTCTATAGCTTAGAATTTCAAAATAAATCGCATTTATCAATTGATAAGACACACAATTGATGTCTTAGTAAATTTATTATGATGCCTGAAACAAGAATCCTACTAATATTATAAACACGAAAGTTTGTAAGAATGTAAGGATGTATGTATATTTGTTACTCTTTTCGCAAGAACTACTGAACGGGTTTCAATGAAATTTGACACACAGGTAGATCATGTCCTGGATTAATACATAGCCTACTTTTTATCCCTTCAATATGTGTGTGTGGGAGTGCGAGTGGGACTTTTATCCTGGAAAACATTCTTACATGGGTGGGGCCAAGGGCAAAAGCTTATATTAAGCTTATAGCTTTATTGTGATATGCATCATTGCAAGTTCTAACTAGATATTATTTTACAAAGCTACTATACCCAATTCAATTGTTTAGGTCAGGTGTCACCAAATCTAAAAACTTAATTGGACATCCCCAGTTTAGATTTTCAACTAAACTAAATAAAAAGAATATTATTTGAAAACTAAAGTTTTAAAATGTACTCAAGCATTCATTGATGTCTGTTCATTAAATCATTACATGTTGCTGGCAATGTATGCGTTATATTATGACCAGCAATTATTGATATGTTTGAATGAGGCGCATCCAATGGTCCATCACTCATAAAAAAACATGAAAGTTTTATAAAATTTATTTTTAAAACTGGCCTCTGAGTGACTTTCGGAATTTGCAAAGGGATTTAATAAGGTCTTTCGTAGGCAGACAAATAAATTTACGATTAGGTACAAAGTGCAGATCCAATGTAGGAATTGACAAAGTGGCCGCCGTTTTGAATTTCTTTGTTTTAAGGCCAGTCGACCTCAAAATCGATATCTGGGTACATCTTTGGTTACAAAAGACGGATCCAACACCAGAATTGAGAAAAATGGCCGCTATTTTGAATTTCTTTGTTTTAAGGCCGATTGACATCTAAATCGATATCTGGGTATATCTTTGGTTGTTATCTTAAGTTGAAACATTCTGCAATTACAAAATGTCTGTAATTAAAGGAACTTAACCTAATTTTGCTTCAATAACATCAAAATAACTAACTCCCATCCAAAAAAAAAGCATATTCTGGCCACACTGGGCATCAATAATATTCGGCCCGAACCCATATTTTATCATGTTTGTCATATTAAAAGAATATGTTATAAATATTCATCGAAAACGATCGTGCACGTTCCTATTTCCTATGCAACACAGTAACGCCACAGAAGAAGTATTATTTATACATCATTAATTCATTGACCAGTAATAAAAATTACATAATTAAAAAAAAAGCTGAAATCGACATTTTGTCACAAGGTTACTTACAGTAAAGCGATCTGAATGAAATAAAATGTCACAACACAAAAAAAATGTATATACCCGGGACATCATAACATCATCATCATAACTACTTTCGCCTATGGTTTTGTCAAAATGTATTTATTTTTAATTCATGCTTCTATGTTATTCATTAGGTATATAGCTGGGTGTTATTTTTCGACTTCTTTTTTGTTATTACATGTTTATCGGTGAATTTTAAACGAGTTTTAATATGGGAGTCTTTTGTCATGGTCACTGCTTTTTGCTTTGCTCTTATTTTCCTTATATTTGTTTTTTCTACTATGAATTTTAAATTATATTATTAAATTCATTGAGAATGGATTTATATTAATGGCTCAACAAAATGCATCTGAATCAAGTTTGAAACTGCTGCCATCTAGTAGAATGTCCCGCTTTAAAATATGCTGATGATATAAAACTTTTAATATTGTATATTTTTGTTTGTTTCAGAGCAAATCTACAGAGCAAATTCCATGTCAACATCACAGAAACACTTTGAATTTTTTGTAAATTAGCAATAATTTACTTAAATATATTGTAACGTGTTTTTAAATGCTTAATAATGTACACTCTAACTTAATAAGATATGCTGAGACTGACAAAAAGCTTTTACAGATATTTGAGGGTAGCTACAGACAAGGTACATGTGAGAAAGTTCACACACTTGACCAGGAAGAAGACATGCGCCTCGGAGTGGGCTTCAAAACCAGCTTTGTTGCACACTGGTCAAGTGTTGAGGCAGAAGAAACGATTTAGGATAAAAATACCATCGTTGAGTTCAAATGATTGCAGTGAAATCAGCCAAATGAGCGAGTTACCACAGCCTACAAACAACCATGTCAGTCACGGTGGAAGTTTCGAAATGTAAGTCTACGTTCCTATGTACACATTGGTAAAAATAATCAGGGGGATTAGGATGTGAAAAAATAACACGATGCGTTTCCGCTTCGTTTATTGTGATTGGTGGAGAGACTGACCTCTCGGTATTTTGATGTTTGTGATTGTTTGAGAAGCCGATACGTCAGTCTCTCAACCAATCACAATAAAACAAAGTGGAGACGCATTGTGTTTTTTTTCACATTCTTAGCCTACAGGGTATTTTCAGAGCATTTCTGAATTAAATACCTTGGTACGGCAACACTGTGGGTTTAATGTAATTTACGACGGGCAGTTGGTGACTTTAAAACACTAAGGCAAATCATTCCCACCACATGCGAAAATATATGTTAGTACCACTCATAAGGAGCTGATGTTGATTGATTAAATATTACTTTTGTCAGATTTAATAATAATACCAGCCCTGTATTATATACATACTGCCCACTGCTGAGTACGGGCCTCCTCTACTACTGAGAGGGTTTTAGGCCTTAGTCTACTACGCTGGCCTAGTGCGGATTGGCAGACTTCACATACCCTCGAAATTCTTATGGAGAATTCTCAGGCATGTAGGTTTCCTCACGATGTTTTCCTTACCGTTAAAGCGAACGATAATTGATAAACAATACACACATAACTTCGAAAAGTCAGAGGTGTGTGCCTTGGGTTTGAACCTCCGTACATTGTCTCGGCAGACCGTTCCATTACCAACTAGGCTCGTCCACTCGTCCACTTTGTCAGATTCAATAATCATTAATTTTAATTAAAAAAAAACTTAATTGGTGTAAATCTATAAATATATTTTAACATACATTTTGTTTGTCAGTTCTGACGAGCACCCTGCCGAGCAATGGCGACGGCGTTCTAGTGATGCTGAGAAGGGACCGCGGATAGTGCCTTCTGATTTCAGGAGATGGGAGATTGTGCGGAGAACCAACAGTTCAAATGACGGTATAGTTTCCTAATTCTACTCATAAAAAATATGGAAAAGGGCGTGTCTTAATTTAAACCTCTCAACCCGTGTGGGGCTTTCAAAATTTGTTTGAAGTATTTCAAACACCCGTGTTCCCTTAGATTGAAAATGGCGCTGGAGTCTACAAGTAGTGTTCTTTCTTTAAGTGGATGAAAATTATGGTTAGGTCCATCAAATAGAGTATCGATTAATGGGACTAAAATTTTTTTAGGTTAAATTAATCCATTCTCGGTGGCCTTTGCAATGAGATTGGCCATGAACGAATTTTTGGAATGGTCTTATAAAATACAGATTCCTATCAAAAATAGGAAACATAAACAGTTATCCAATAAAAGAATTGTTATGGAAAAACTGCAGCACCTTTGACCATCAATTTTCCACTGATTGTGGTGGGTACTTACGCGAAGTACGGTTGGAGTTGATTTTGATTCATGTTTAGGTAAAATGTAAGAAATGTTTTGTCTTAATTGAATATTCGCTGTAATAAAGAAGACGTCTGTAAAAAAAAGCGAAGAACGCATATGACCGAATTGTATTCATTATGATTTCTTATATCTACGCGAATATTAGACATTGAAATAAAACTATTTTACGGATTTTATAGTCAGTGATTTTATCAGTCGGCTTCGTGATCATGAAGGCTGTAAAGTACTCAAAACATGGGAGAAAATATAAATGTGATAGAATCCGTAAAATAGTTTTATTCGAAATGTATCTATTCATCAAATAAAAAATATACGTCAGTCTAGTAAGCATATCTAAGAAACCCATTCCATCACGTGATATTATTTCATTTTATTACGCTTAAGCTGTTTTTAACGAAGTTATTACTCAAAATTAGAATTAGAGGTAGTTATATAAACTTCTAGTTTTTGCCCCCGGGTCGGCCCGCGTAAAAAGTTTTTCCAGGATAAAAGTTCCGCTTTATATTTTTTCGGGATAAAGTAGCCTTTGTGTTAATCCAAGACATGATCTACCCGTGTGCCAAATTTCATTAAAATCCGTTCAGTAGTTTTTGCGTTAAAGAGTAACAAACTTCCATAGGTTCATCCATACTTACAATTCATCCATACTTACAAACTTTCGCGTTTATAATATTAATAAGATACCTAATGCATTTCGTTAAAAATTGTCTATTCATTGTAATGAATATTTATCACAATTTATGAATAACTATATATTGTCGCGCCATGTGACGTTTGAGGAATGTTAAAAAGAACCTATGTCTAAAGTATTATGCCGAATGATCCGAAGTCGCACTTAACATTTTAGGTGTTGGCGCAGTGTTTATGGAGTTTCGTTCGCCATAAATAATACGATCAAGATTTGATCTAAATAAAGAAATGCGAAATAAAAACCTGCATTTTGAAATTGGTGAACCGAAATTCTGAAAATGTTGAGGATTGCCTTCATGACATGTTTTGTATCGTATTGTTGTAGGCCCGTCGTTCAAGTTTAAGGTGGTGTCGTACAACGTGCTGGCGCAGTGTCTGCTGGAGCAGCACCGCACGCTGTATTCGGAGTGCGAGCCGCGGAACCTCACGTGGAAAGTCAGATCCTCGAGAATATTCGACGAGATCACTCAACTCGCTCCCGATGTAATAAACATTTGTGGCTTTGCCTATGCTCTATGTAACGTTCATTTGATTATTACCGCCATAGCATAGAGAAAATGTTTTTTTTTTTTGTATCAACGTTTGTTTAATAATCATATAGGTCTGTCCAGTACATTTCCTTTTACATTGTCACCAGTAATGTCAAGTAAAGTTTGTTTGCAAATTAATCTCCAAAAGCATTATAAATACACATAACATTATCATAAGTATACTTGGGTAGTACAAAATTGGTAACTATTTTTCAGATACTATGCCTTCAAGAAGTCGAGGCGTCACATGTAAACAGTTTTTATGCAAAGTTTGAAGAGATGGGATATTTTGGAATTTATAAACGAAAAACTGGCGAGCGGTACGACGGGTGCGCCATATATTTCAAACAGTCGATGTTCTTCATGCAAGACCATGTCAGCGTAGGTATCTCATCAGCTATGCACGTTACAAGGATGTTGGCGACGCGTGTAAACTCTACCATCTTTCAGTGTTTTTGTATGTCTCCATTGTGTGCATCACAATCAGCATCGTGGCCCAGCCTTGGCCCGTGTTTACTGCGTTTTGCTATTGCGAACAAGTTCTCGATACATGTTATCACTATTCGTTTGTGTTCGGTGATCTCAGATTACTAATTTAAGATATATGTAGTAACAATGAACATTTGAATTATGTGTGTTAGCGATGCGAATGTTGAATAAAAGAGTATTTCTTTGAGTAATAAGTTATCTGATAGTTATTTAATTCTGGTAATATTAAGAGTGTGTGTAGACAATTTACACGACTGTTGATTAATGTAATCTCTGAAAATTTATTTACGTCTATCGATTTACGTAAATATCGATTAATAATCTAAAAGTTATGATTTTTATTTATAAAGATACTTTGCACCGTTTTTTCTCTATCGCAGTGATTTTTGTTAATGGGACGCTGGCATATACTTCAATGAAGATGAAATATATAAAACACCGCTATTAGTTTGTTATATTTGATATTGATGGATTTACTAACTTTAGATAAAACACAGGCGACTTTTACTTTCAACTCTGTTTGAAAATGCGACTGGATTTGGGTTTAGTCCAAATCATCGACATGTGCTTTGCTTTTTAAACCATCATATGTTCTTATAACCAACTGTTTACCACAACTAACCAGAAAATAATTCGCTAGAGGTTTTAATTTGATAAAAGTGTGCATTAAAACGAGCTGTGCCCGAGACTGTGTTCGCTTAGAACTATTTCTTGTTTGTTTGTTTTGATAGCAATATCTCTTGACAAAATACTCCAAAATCGCTTAGCTGTGTTGACGTACGCGAAGAGATTAGTTTTATATTTTTATATTAGATGTCTAATGATCGTTTCAGTGTATAGTTGACTATCGAAGCAACTTGAAAAGTAAGTATTCTTTCCAGGTGGAGTTCTACCAGCCCCGCCTGCCGATCCTGAACCGCGACAACGTCGGTATCATAGTGAAGCTGATACCGCGCGCCCTGCCCAGGACTCCTGTGGTGGTCGCCACCACTCATCTCCTATACAATCCGAAGCGGACTGACGTCAGGCTGGCGCAGATACAACTGTTCCTAGCCGAGATAGACAGATTCTCGTACTACACCAACGGCAAGGAGTGAGTAGCGTTGTAGTGAGTCTATATTTTAGTTTCATTTATGTGTTGTGTATTTTATTATATGGCGTGCTTTTGTTTGTATTTTTTTACTGTTCCTGTTGTGACAAAGTCAGGTTTTATGAAACTTGAGACGGAACTGTGGAATTAAGGCAAAATGTAGATAATTTTTACAATAATCGCATACAGAATTCGCTGAAATGCGATGCCTTTTTGAATATTTAATTATTACCATTGCTTATTTTACGTTCAAGTATTAGTATTTTATTTTTGACATCGCAATTACTTCTTTCATTTAATGTATTTTACCTTTTTGTAAGCCGCTATAAATTTTTCTGGTTTTGACTTTTCCATATGTAAGTCGTTTGGAAGAGATCGCTACTATCGATATGACTGCGAATTGTTAACCTTAGATTTAGATTAGTATTTGTATTGTTATTATTATTCGTGAAAGTTATTCATGTGAAGGTAGTTGTATTATCGTTGAAATCACAAAATAGCGTATTACTAATAGAATAACAATAAGGTAGTTTCCTATGTTTGATTTGGTACATCTATACTAATATTATAATGCTAAAGAGTTTGTTTGTTTGTTTGTTTGTTTGAACGCGCTAATCTCAGGAACTACTGAATTGATTTTGAAAATTCTTTCACTAATAGGCAGCTACATTACTGCTGAGTGCTATAGGCTACTTTTTATCCCGGGAAAATATTTTAATCTCGGAAAAACTTTTTCACGCGGGCGGAGCCGCGAGCGATACTAGTTATTTTATATGTGACAGAAAATAATACGAAAAAGAAATTCTTCTGTAAAATCAAAATCAATATTGGTTGACAACTAAAGCAGTTATTCATATTTGAAATATTGTTGTGAGCAAAAGTGGGGGCGTAGTGGGGATATCCCGTCATCTGTTTCGCACGCACGCAGCGTTATGGCAGGCGGCACTTGTGACGTCACATTCTGCTGTTTCCGTTATCTGACAGATGCCCCTTCCACCAAACTTCAAAGCTTTATAACTCATTTATTATTGCTTGTATTTTAAAAATTCTTTTTCTTCTAAATTTTAGTAGACATAAATGTTTGATAAAAATGTATTTTAAAAAAGTATCAACTACCCTATTGTGTGGTATGCATGAATGTACATTATAGATTACAAGTTAATTCTTACGATGGGCACGGGGGGTTACTAATTACTTTGTCCTGTACACAGTTATGCCAATGTGGTCTTTATAGTGCATAAATTAACCTGTATTCTGTTTTTGTGAAAATAAATTTATTCTTATAGGTAATCGAATATCACTACGCTTGAAATCTATCGTTATAATGCGATTGTTTGAAAATATGATTTGTTTGATTTCAAGTTCGGGCCACTACCCAACGATCCTGACCGGTGATTTAAATTCGACGCCGAACAGCGCTGTGATCAAACTACTTGAACAGGGAAACGTTAGGTAAGACTAAGATCGGATTTTTACAACTGTAGTTAGGGTAATCATCGGTTTTATTAAGCTGGACGCTCTGCGATTGCTCCGGCGCAGCGTGGGGCGTGAGGTGTGAGGCATGACATGTGACGTGTGAGGTTTGAGATGTGAGGTTTGAGATGTGAGGTTTGAGATGTGAGGTGTGAGGCGTGACGTGTGAGGTGTGAGGCGTGAGGTGTGAGACGTGAGGTGTGCGGCGTGAGGTGTGAGGCGTGAAGTGTGAGGTGTGAGGCGTGAAGTGTGAGGCGTGAGGTGTGAGGCGTGAGGTGTGAGGCGTGAGGCGTGAGGTGTGAGGAGTGAAGTGTAAGGCGAGAGACATGAGGTGCTGCAAGCGCGTCCAGCTTAATAACACCCTGACTAAAAGATTACTACAGTTGGAAAAATAGGGCCTAAGGGCCGGTTTGATCAATCCTACTAATATTATAAAGGCGAAAGTTTGTAAGAATGTATGGATGTTTGGATGTATGGATGTTTGTTCCTCTTTCACGCAAAAACTACTGAACGGATTTCGATGAAATTTGGTGCACGGGTAGATCATGTTCTGGATTAACACATAGGCTACCTTTTATCCCGGGAAAACATAAAGCGGGACTTTTATCCCGGAAAAACTTTTTAACGCAGGCGGAGCCGCGGGCAAAAGCTAGTTATTAATAAAGTCCCAGAAACTATCTGACATAACGCTATATAACAAATCTGACACATTACTACTGACTTTTTATGCCAGATATATTTTCTATTCGAGACCGGTGATACCAAAAGTTGTAGTTTATGTGTTGTATATGTTCCGGATATGCTCATATTAGTGACTATCAGCATGTGTAAATAAAACCAAATAACTTTAGCGATCTTTGCGTTAAATACTAAGTATAATTCACTAGTGGTAGGTTTCTCATATGCGAGAAGCCGTCTGGGTGGGTACCACCGCAATATCCGTTTCTACCGGCAAGCAGTAGTGTGCATGCACTGTTGTTTTCTGTTTTAAAGGAATTATAGCCAGCGTAATTGTTGGAATTATGAAACTTAACATCTTATATCTCAGGGTGTCGAGCGCAGTGAAGTGACATGTTAGTACATTGTAATTCAAAGTTTAGCGGCGTTGCTACTGTTTATGGGCGGATGTAACGCTTACCATCAGACGAGCAGCATGCCTGTCTCATTTAACTGCAATACAAAAAAGACCAGTCTCATAATTTTCAAGTAAATTTAATTTACAGATATTGTATTAAACACCTAATGTAGACCATTTTTACCATGTATTTGGAAGCATAGATTAGAATGTGACTTTTGTATTTCTTCGGCTTACACATTTATATGATAAGTAGCATTTATTCAGAATTCGGAAATCCATTGTCACAAAATTTCGCAAGTATCAAATTTTTTGTATATAAATAGATTTATTTGTAGTAACAAAAGTAAATTCTGACGAGATGTTGGTCCTTCAGCCGAGTGAACCCGCTTCGGGACGTGTCAGATTGGAAGAGGATAGGCGTCACCGACAACTGTCAACACTTATCCGTCTATTTGAACAGGCAGAGGGGCGAAGGGACAGATTTTAGTGAAGTGCAGGTCAGTTCAAGGCATATAATGGCTTTGTGCATCAGTTGCACGAAACGTAGCAGAAAAATAATTAAGATTCTGACTAGTTTGTACCCGTGAAAATCCCCCGAATAATATCAGTAATTAAATTGTTATAAGTAACAACTATAAACCTCGGCTTACTTGAACAGCTAGATATTCTAATAAGTGCTTTTTTTAATCTTGAAAGAAAATGCTTTTAGAAAATTTGCAAAGTACTTCACCTGTAGTTCACTAAATGAATATTTTTCCTTTACGGATATATTATGTGAAATAAAACGATTAAAAACTCATATTTTCAGATATTTAACACTGAGTATAGTACGGAGCTGCCAGAGTCGGACTCAGAAAACCCGGACGAGTCATATAACGAGTTCGGGGACATGTTCAACAGCGGAGTGATCGGTCACCCGCTGAAGTTGATGTGCGCCTACGACAAGCACAAGAGCGATGGTCAACACGAGGCCTCCACCTTCCAGAACTATTGGCTCACCGTCGACTATATTTATTTCAGGTGATTTATTGTGTAATATATGTATATGCATATATTTTTATTCCATTTAAATGATGAGACGGGATGCCGCTCGCCTGATGTTAGGCGATATTACCATAAACTTTTTGTAATTCAAAATTAAACAACTAACGCCGCCCAATACTCAAAATTACTAATTACTGTGTGGTATTCCACTGCGCTCGTCATTCTGTGACATAAGATGTTAAGTCTCAATGCCCAGTAATTACGCTGCCAACAATGCCCTTCAAATTGAAACGCAACAGTGCTTGCACACTGCTGCTTGGCGGTAGAAATAGACATAGCGGTGGTACACACCCAGACGGCCCCTCGAATACGTGAGACCTGCCATCAATAAATTATATTGTTCTTGTAATTTGTTCTAATATTTTAGGCATTTAACGCATAGCAAGTGTATTAGCATGCCAACGGTCTGTATTTTGCTTCGTTATTTATTACTGTTGTAGGGTATCGCCACGCAACTAATATATGGTGCAATATAATTAATACAATGTCTATGATTGTACTCAGCTGTTGCAGTGCCCTGCGCTTGGTGGAGCGACTCCGCTTGCCGACGGAGACCGAGTGCGAAGTGCTCGGCAGCTTGCCCAACGAAGTGTATGGCTCCGACCACCTAGCCCTCGCGGCACTCTTCGAACTCGTGCCTTGCAAATCCTCCTTATAAACCACCCACACACTCACTTTGATGTTCAAACCGATAACGATATTATCAACATTTTATCCGTATTAATTATCTAGTGTACGGTAGAAGAAAGCGGATTCTTTTTTTATTACTGCCAATATATGCCACAGCAAACTGTCACGCAATTTTTTATTTACGTAATGTATGTGTGTAGTTGATGCTAAATATCCGATTTTTATCATAAATATTTTTTTACAATAACCAATCAGGTAGTCTTTAAATTCGCTTTTTTTAAAATGTTGTGGCGTCAGTGTTGGGACGTTTTTGTTAGTAGATTATATAAATATCGTCATGCCACGGGCCAAAGAAAGTTTGTGTATACAAATTTGTTTTAAGCTGGGTCTCCGGCGTAGCTGGATTGATAGTATTTCGCCCTTCTTTCATTCGCGCAGGGAAAATGTGTATATGTTTTCCATCGGGCATGGAAAGCAAAAGCATTGTTTTTACTGACTTGAAACAAAGTTTCATAGCAGAAATATATTATACTGAATCAATGTTTTGTGTGTGTACGGCAAAACACGCGCGGAAGACCCGGCTTTATACAGTTGACGACTTGGCTTCGTTAAAGCCACACTTGTAAATATTATAATTGTTAAATGATATCATTATGATTATATTATGTGACAACTGGAGGTGATTGTTTTAATATGTTGATTTAAAATAAATTATCTAAGGATCACTTTTAAATTAAATACATTGTAGTTTTATTAACTTTAATAAAAAAAACTAAAAGCTAGTTCATCATCATCATCATCAGCCACATGACGTCCACTGCTGAACATAGGCCTCCCCCAAAGATTTCCAGATGGACCTGTCAGAAGCGGCCCGCATCCAGCGCGTTCCTGCGGCCTTTACCAAATCATCGGTGCCAGTACGTGTTCTCCACTCGAGAAGTTTTTGCCCCATCTGCCGTCAGTTCTTCGAGCTATGTGCCCTGCCCACCGCCACTTCAGCTTGCTTATCCGTTGGAAATCTTATCGTTAAAAGCTAGTTCCGATCTATCAAATATAAAATAATTTATTATGATTATGACGTATTGGTTTTCATCATCAGCATTCAAGTCCATTCTGAACATAGGCCTCCCCTAGAGATTTCCAAACGACCTGTCAAGCGGCTAGCATGTTTCTGCTGTCTATCAAATCTTCTGTCCACCTTGTAGCTGGTTTGTCCAAAGCTGCGCTGGCCGGTACGCAGTCTCCACTCGAACTTTTTGTCTCATCTGCCTTCAGTCCTGGGAACTATGTGAATAAATAATGTGCCCTGCCCACTTCGACTTAAACTTGTTAATCCCCTGGGGTATATCAGTGACTTTCGTTTTTCTACAGACCTAGATTCGATCGCGTAGAGAAACAAAGAGTACCTAGGTATAGCCCCTCCATACCTCGCTGAGTGACCTTAGTGATCTTAGGCGGCCCATAGTCAGAGGCCACGTCTTAGTGCTGTATGTCATCACTGGTAATGGGTTACTAGTGATCGACGACTTTTGTCTTCAGGCACTGAGGAATTTTGGATGCGAATAACTTGCTTTGTTTCCCGAAAGCTGCCCAACCGAACTGGATTCGACGATTGACCTCTTTCTCAAAGTTAGAATTGCTTAATTGGACTACTTTTGATTATAATTGGACCGAGTTATGCCAAAATGTACCAACTACTTATAAAGAAAATTTCTATTTCGTTATTTGTTACAGCTGCATTTTCAATATTATATGTTCATATTATTATTATTTTCTTCTTTTAAACAGGTCGCCATTAGTTGTATCGACTGCTGTTCGTTTTTGCTGAGTTGTAAAGTATCACATTTGGATTAGGTGCGTGTTAAAAGTTAATAACATATTTTTAGATAATTTGTGGATTGGTACATTTTGGAATAACTGGGTCCAATTATTCGTCGACAATTTCGAGAGTTGAGTTCCCAACGGTAGGCACATTAACATTCCACAATCTTGGTCTTGTCCATATTCTTCCTGAGCCGCACCAGTTGAAACATTTTCCAGCGACTGCCAAGACACAGGTATAATATGATAATTTTTTTCTTTGTGACAGATTTTTTGTGAATAAAGATTAATTTATGCTTACTTCTTTTTTTTACTTCGTGATGCTCACAAATAGAAATGGTAAGAATCAGTATCTGAAAAACACTGATTGAGATGATTAAATCAAATTTAAGGACTATTCTTTTTTTTTCATTTTAATATAATTTCTATAGTTTATTTAATTTTTCATGCTTTATAGCACATAGGGGGGCGGCAATATTTCGTAGGCCTAGGGCGGTCAACGTATCAAATCCGCCCCTGCCAAGACAACAAAGCCATCTTAGCCATCGGTAAAACGAAGTTGAGTGATGGATTCGCCATTGATGTTGATGCCAAGTCCTTTTTAACCCAAGAGCTTGTAGGTATCTTCTAACGCGGCATTGAACAGTTTCGGAGAAATAACATCTCGCTCGTGTCTGTATAGTGGAATAGCCTTCGAGCTTTGTTCTTGTACTCGGACCGACATGGTGCCGCTGTTATACTTATAGATATACGGGCACATATACATATATGTTACTATTTAACTATCACCAGCAATAAAGTATAAACATATGTAGTTAGCTTTATTAAAAGTTTTTATTTAACTTGCAATGTATGTCTATATGTAACTATGTTAGTTCGGGTGGAATCTTGCAAGTCAATTTTGAAGTAGTTACCCTCATTCGATTGTGTTGAAATTTTGTATACACATCCAGTTTTGGTGATAATGGGTGCGTTCCACTAAGCGTTCACAACGCCCAAAATACTCTTTTGGCCGTTCCACATGGCGACTACGATCGTTGTGGTCGCGGCGAATACGTCATTAATGACGTCATAACTCAAGCTCACGAGAAGCCCACAACGACCCATCTCTGGAGGTGGGTCGAAGTGAGCGTTGAGAAAAATAGCAAAGTTGTCAGAACTAAAAAGTCGAAGTTTTCTATTTTCACGATTATAATTTTCTAAAATTGTATTCCATTCTTCATCTGAACTGGATGAACTAGTACTTTCGACAGTATTATTGCATGCACGCATCATCAAATAACCTAGTGTTGTCGCTAAAGACATTTTGAATCTATTTCAATGTAAAATAATTGAATACTTCATTGAAATTACATATAAAAATTGAATTATATATTTATTTTTCGACATAAACCAACTTCACTTATAATTATTAAAATGTACACTTAAAACTCATTAAAACTTAATAATGGTAGCATAACCTATTAAAGCGTTTGCTCTATTTTTTCTAGCTCGCCATTGGTATTATTTCCTCAACGCCCAAAATGCTCCACAATCCATTCCACTTGGGTTTACGATAACAACGCTCAGGACCTGCTCAGCACTTAGTGGAACGGGAAAACTCGTGGTCGTGAGCGTGATCGTCGTGAGTGCTTAGTGGAACGTAGCCAATGCAATGTTAGCTAAGTGACGTCATTCTGAATCCAATATGGCGGACGGCTGATGATAGACTAGTTATCTTTTGTGCACGTCCATAATATCAAATGAAAGGGTTTGCTGAGAAGAATACAAAAAATAAAATGACCACTCTAAATCCAATATGGCGGACTAGTTATATTTTACTTACTCCTGTAATAAGGGTATCGAATGAAAGGGCTTGCCGAGAATAACTCGACATATTATAACTAAAAAGTATAAAATTGATTTATAATCTTAAATTAAGAGTAAAAAACAATTTTAAAAACAAGCTTTTATTTAAATGCTCTAAAAAGAAAAAGAAACTTTAAATTGAATTATACTATTGTTACGCGTGCTAGTACTCGCCGATAAACAGCGCCATCTATTGGCGAGAAGCGAGTTTATCTGACTGGAAGGTTCGGCGATGGAACATTCTCCAAAGATCTCAATGTCTCCAGAATGTCGTGGAAACGCGATAACTGACTTTAATTTGCGAGACAGTTTCCGACTATTCTGGATCTTTCGTGAATGTTCCACAAACTACGACGGTACCGGCGGCCAGGTATAAAAGGGGGCGCGCGGCCGCCGCCGGGCATTCAGTCTTGTTTAAGACGCGACACGATTAAGAGCGAGCGATAAGCGGACTACGAGCGATAACTCTAAGCGATTACGAGGCGAATATTGTGAATCGGTTTTGAACGTGTAGTGAGTGATTGTATTTGAGTGCTTAATTACAGCTGTAACTAGTGCAGTGTCTTTCTTAGTTTAGTGCTAACAAAGTCCTAATTGGTATTTTTATGGCAAGACCGCTATATTAATTGTTTATCTCGGACCCCAGCACCTAGCACTATGTAGAGATAAAAGCTCTTCGCGGGCTTTGCTTGGGTAGATAATACAACAATTATGTAACTAAGTTACTTAGTTAGTCTTGATCTCGATAAAAGTAAATTTTGTGACAAGCTTCTAACTCTACATAGTATTAAACAAAGTTTGATTCAATTTAAAGTGATTTTTTTTCTTTTTAGAGCATTTGTTTACCTACGTACTAAAATTAATAGAAATACTTAAAGCGAAAAGACATGTGAACGATTGAACAACAAACAACAACAAAATAACAACAACAACTGAACCCTACCGGCCGTAGTTTTCCAATTATTGTATTTTTAGAGGAACTTAAAAAAAAATACTCTGTCTGACATTTTAGGGTAATGTGACCCCTGGTTTCAATAGTTTGGAATTGTAATTACTGTATCATATCCATAGATGACCACGCTAATAAATTATAAATAGAAATAAATCACAAGTCTAGTTTTTAAGAGAAATAGTAAAATAAAATAAAATGAAAAGTTTTCGACCATTTCATTCACCATTAAATATTGTTGTGGTAATCTATCGATATCATGATTTTTACAATTCGGTCTGTAAATATAAATATTATATGTATTATGTACTAGTTTTAATTTGCTTCCCCTAAATCTAAAAGATAAGTTCCGCCTTCTTCAATAAATTGACGGTAGACTTTATGTGTAAATAATATTTTATTTATATTGTTAAAGGGGTCTAAAATTATATTTTTGGTTCGTCTTTAAGGTCCAATTAGTTTGGGCTGGGTAAAATTTGTTCGAAATAAAAAACTAGCCTCCATACGAAAAGCGGACATGTCCTTTGCGGAAGGTCATATTGTAGAGTCTTGTTTAATTAATACGATAATGCAATAAAAAGTAAAATTGCACCCGTCGATATGGCTAAGGGATGATTAATGGAACTAAAACAAATTTCAAAATCTGCACAGTAGTTTCAAAGATTACCCTCTGCATACACATGAACTTAACCTCTACATAGCGGTATAGATGTCTTACACTCATGCCTCATCTAGACGCTTCACTTGCGTACGATAATTAGGTACCAATTTAAAATATAAGGTCTATTAATCACATTTTATAATAATGTGTGATGTTACAGCCAGAATATAGAAGGTACATACAAATAATATGTAAGTACATAGCTAATAATATTTAAAACGGGCTTTAACGAAATAAAACATCATTTGACTTTATTTTAATATTTATTACAATTCATGTAGTTTTTTTGATCCACAACTTATATTTAAAAGGAAATCCTTCATTACAGCACGGCAAGCACTGTTATAACTCAAGTACAAAATGTGGATAAAGCTCCAGATACATTTGGAATTATTCGATTTTTTACAAGCGATACCGGACAACATGCTTGATTTGCTATTACACGGCCTGGCTTTCCTCAAAATGTCATTGAATAGTAATATTAAACGTCAACATGCCTTTTGATATCTTCAATCATTCGATAAGTAGCTATACCTATTTTATCGGAACACAAATACTTTACAGTGTTTCTATTCAAACAGAAGTGTGGCAATTCGTTCATTTTACAATACTTTTATTATATACATTTGATACAAAATCATCAGCCGAAAGTACAAATTGCAGTCTTCTGCAATTATTTTAGTATTCCATTATAAAATAATCGTAACCAACCGTATGGGCCGTGTAATATCGCAACATCAGAAGAGTTCACCCACAAACGTTATCAGAAAATATTTTTATATCCAAAACCACGTCTCTATTGAGACATAATAGCACTCCAATAAGCGCGATATAAGATCATGTCATACGACATTTGCAGGCCAGCCGAATTGCCAGCCACCGTTTGGTAAATAAATAGCTTTAATCTACCGTGTGAGCAAATTAATGAACAGGCTATTTCTAAAGGTGTTACCTTGATACCGTGATGCGTCCTACAAGCGAGCGTGGTTGTGTGTTTCCATCAGTCTAAATATTTCCCATTGATATCCATGTTGATTTGGTAATAATATTTATACCTTGCAATAGTGTTTGTTGGTGGTAGAAATTAACGTAGCCGATTTGCTAACTATTTACTTTAAATGGTAAAAAAAAGGTACCTATACTAATAAATGCGTCAGTCAGGGCTGCGATCTAAAATAAGTAGGAAGAAGTCCTACGAATATCTTATACCTAAGTATGCATAACGCCCTGTCAGAACTAATTACAATTCTAAACAGAATGGTTTGATAACATAAAATGAAAAGTACTTGTTCAAACAACGATGGATGTAATTTCATTCAATCCTAAAATCACAGCTCGCTCGCAGTTTACATAAATCAACGAAAATAGCACTGCGAAAACGAATTCATTCAACATTAGAGGAATATTGTGGATTATACATATTATAATATAGACGTACTCACTGGCGTACGCTGTCGTTGTAAAGGTCCTTTGGTTTGATGAAATCCGAAACCGACTCGTGCAAAGTTGATATTAGTAGTATGTATTATCATAATATAATAGTGTCAGCATGATCATATAGGCAATAAAGATTATGGAACCGAAAATATATTACATTAAGTTACTGAAGAAAATTATATTGTAGGTAATTGATTTTGTAAGGAGTTACGTTGGTAGTTACCTATTTATTGTTGTCTATACCTACCCATGACTCACCCACAATCCCATAACACCTTATAGTGACTTTTAGAGGCCCATGACAATTTACGAATCCATTAAACCATTATAGAAATGTTATATAGTTTACTTTGAGAACTGACACGAGCGATAGGACCGAGCTGAATACCAAAACTTGGAATCTAAACTTGGCAGAAAATCATTTCTAAAAATGTGTTGGCCAATCAATGTTACCTTAGTTTTACGGTAAAGGAGCTAAATCGGCATTTACGAACAATTACACCCTATTCATCTAATAATACTGGATGGATAATATATTTAAATTATCGCGAAAAATTCTGATTTTTTCATAAGATCTCATCGTTTTTTATCCGTTAGTATACTAGTCAAAAAGCCCTTAATCTTATTATATCTTAATTTTAGATATTGTTAGAGGATAACGTATTTTAAGTTCTAAAGACTCGCTCCTTGTATAACTTACATTACGTGATTGAATAAAATATACACATAATGCATAACATGTATTATTAGAATATAATTATAAAATTATATAATATATAAGCTCGTAGCTAGCGTAATACAAGTGTATATGTGTTCGTGATCAATTTAACCAGTATTATAAATCAACGCTTTCAAGCAAAATAGCCGGACTTTATATGGCCTTCTAAAAGAAAAGACTTCAAAAATTTGTGAATTTTGAAAGCATTAAAATTTTATTATTACCAAAGATTGTCAGTTCCAATTAACGTATGGCAATTATATGTGAGTTTTTATATTCGGTATGCATAAAATATGTATATATGAACACGTTTCGACCTGGACGGAGAGGGGCAAATGCATACTATAAATTATTATTATATTATCTAATAGTAAATAATATTAGTGTTGCCCATTCTACACTCTTTTAAAACTAAAAAAGAATATAACCGTTCTCAATTGTATGCATGCTTGCACTATATTATGTCTACATAAGAAATGTATAATTAAATTTAAAACACTTTCGAATTGATCACAATATTTCATTGCGTATTTTCATTTTGAATTAAAAAATAATAGTATCAACGAATGAGTGGGTTTGTGGTTTAATTAGTTTATAATGTAGATATGATTGACTAATGCATATTAATTCAAATATGTATTTAGTCTGTGCAACTCAGAAACTACTTACTGTAATGTAAGGGATTGTAGTTTATTTTTAAACTCCCAACTATGTTCCACATTTAATAATATTTCTTAACTCAGTGAATAAACAGGGTCAGGTATGTAAAATCTTTCTGTGAATATTAAAGACACTAATAGCGTAGGTTAATCAGAATTCTAAGTTTGCTATTTGTGTGTCAGTAAAGGTGCCATACAAGAGCGAAATACTGACGAAACATATTACATAAGTATCGTGAGATAATGAGTGAATATAGAATACGCAGTAACGTCCATTTATAGATGGCGTAGAGTCAATTTAGAAGTTTATGGTAATACCGAAAAATGTTAATGTGGAAACATTATTTTTAAATTTTGCTAATTTAGAGGCGGTATATAATTAAATTTACCAAAATATATAATCTGTATGACAAGGATATCGAAGTGTGAAGCTAAATATAACGTGTAAAGTAGTGATCGAGTAAAAAGTATCAAACGACATATTCTCGCAATAGATATTTAAAGGTCCCATCTTAGGTTTCGGAGTTCACACAAACGCAGGGCCACAGCGCCTCGGCGCGCCTCAGTCGATACTGTCAAGCATTATATTATAAACGTAAGTTCCACAAACGGACCGCATGTACCACACACCGCTAAGTTTTGCAGATATCACCTAACTATAAATCTTAAAATAAATCCAATTTTACAGATAAAATTATCGATAACATTTGCATCCTACAGACCATATTAAATACGGTCGTAACGGACTTACTCAGACTTCTTAATTAAATTTAAAAAATTTCCAACTCCATCCTAACTACGAGATAGATATTACACAAGTAAATAGAAAAACGTGATTCCTCAGCAAAATCTATGTGGCTTCTTCTATCTAAGACAATTTCACATCGTTAGGATAAAGATAAAATTAAAGTAGGCAGAGTGTATTACGGAGTGGTATTAAATGAAACACATTGCTGAATGCACCGGGCCCGTGTCATCGCCTCTATTGGGTACATTAAACTACGTACGATAAAAACTAATAATACTGAGCGAAAATCATAATACGCCCGTGTAGACGGCGTTACTACAATTTTGGCCAACATGAGTAATTCACAAATACTTCTAATATGGAATCGTGTCTGCGAAAATTGTCAGTTGACGGGGCATAGACTACTATTCTCCGTACGTATCGACGTGACAGCGAGGGGTCCAGGCAGCGCACGACAGCGCCAGACATCATGAGTCGTACTCGTACTCGTAGCGTCCGAACTCGCGACAGGTCGCGCGCGGTCGTCCACCGCCATGGGCCGCCCACCCTAATAGGCGGAACGCACATTCCTTGTAGTACGCAACGCATCCCAAATAGCTGCAAATTGGTTCACTTTGCTATCATTCGCGCACTTTCGCCTGTACCAATATTAATATAATGCGATCTATTTCGTTGTGTATTTAGATATACATATTATTTGCAGCTACTCAGTACAGATCGATATAAAATCTTTATAGCATTGAAAAATGCATGCACCATATGATAAAGAGCGTATTAGTTAGTCACATAATATACCGATACATACGACACATTGGCGATTACATTACAGGCAGTATTTACGACGGGAACCAGTTCCACACATTTAAAAATCTTAATATAGGTATACAAGTGTAAGGATGCGAACGTACGACAACGCACAGGTAGGTACGTCATGCGCAAGCGCAACTGTTTCTTGTAGCCATCGAAGGCATTTTTGGTTGAATGGCCGATGCCCGTTTCATCTACTTTCCCTTAATTAGTTGACAAAGGCAAGCATTCATCAATGTTGTGTTATGATATATTTGGGTATTAGAGGTCACCATAAACTCTGGGAGACGGTTGATGAAATGTGTATAATACGTGCACTGTCATAGTTCGCAACCGCTGGATACATCATGACACGTGACTAATATCGACAGTACGTACACACCCGTTACGATGTGCTCGATTGTTGTATTTATATTATAAACTAACATATAACAACAACAGTGAACTAATACCAAGCCTTAATTAATGTTATAATATACCTTGCGGTCATCATAGGGTATTTTATTGATATAGGGTAAGAATGCCGAAAAATGAAACGAAGTAACAAGTTTCGAAGAAAGGCATTCAATAAATATACCTATTAAATGTAGAAAAGTCATGTTGGTAGTATATATTTTATTTAAGTAAATTACTTTTACCATGATAAAACAACAAGGTTGGAACTTCGTTTCGAATTTCAACAGAAGTACCCTGGTAAGGTAGCGTCATAACGGCGTGTAAGCGCAAAATCAAATTAACAACTTTCTTAACGCACGAAAATTAATAATAATCAAACAGGAATTTCCACTTAAAATTAACTTAATACTAACCGATTGGCGATTAAAGTAACAAAAATATTGATTTGTATCTACTGACGTTTTACAGAACTAATAATTAATTAAACAGAGACAGAAAACCCATAAAATCCTATATTAGCTAATATACAATATACTGAGGCGTCGGATATTATTTGGCGTTATATGAATGCCTTGTGTTCTGATTACATCGGTTTTTTACGGTGACGTTATTTAGATATTTAGTGCTGTAAAGCCGCACTATAGTGATTATGTGAGGAAGTTGCTCTGTGGGTAAATATCTAAAGTATAATGTTACCATATATTTCATCATTATAACAAAATTACTAAACGAAAGTTACGTCTTAAATAAAAGTTTTAATAACTTCTAACCCCTCTCATCTAAATGCATTTAAATTACAATCAAATAATTCTATGTACAAGGATATCTAAGTATAATTATCACGATCGTTTAGGGGCAGCGGGTTATGTCGACCTATGTCGATTCTTCATCTAGTGAAGAAGTCAGAGCGGCCCAAACCAATCGCTCATTCACTATCAGGTTAGATCACTGTGAATGTGATCATAATTGATGGTAAATAAGTCCAGAAGCCACACTAAACGACCGAGAGGCCAATTTTGCACACAGACTTGCTTTCATGTTACAAAACATGACATCACTGAATATATTTCAGAAAATTGACAAATGAAATTGAAAACGTCTTTTGTATATAATATTCATAATTATTAACACGTTAACTGCCTATGTCGACGACCACAAATACCCTATTCATTTCCATTTAATTATGATCCATAAATATAACACAGACTTTATGGACTGGACATACAACAGCATAAGAACATCAGGCGGCAGTCAGATCATAGGTATAGAAAGGTAGGTAGGTACTGTTCGTAAAACATTATATTATAATGAGAACTCTCAAGTTCCAACAAACGGACAACTCTCAACCTCAAATGTTGGGAAAAACTGTTCCAAGAGAAAAGGTTCTTAAGGCCGAAAAAGTTAAATACAACGTATTTGGGGTTGAATTAATTGGTTTGCTTTTAGTCCACGTTATGCTATTATATGACCATTGTCTTATATTGCCATACAAAGTGTCTTACTAATAGAATATTAACACAAGTAGAAACGGTTGATTTTAATATTTTACAAAATAAAATAATAAAAAATTATATGATACAAAAACATTATAAAAAATATACGAATAAATTGAAATGTAAAAAAATGAATGTAATGTCGCATAGAAAAAAATAACGAAATTACATTTTTTTGCTATTTTCTGGTTTGTTTCAGCGACAGACATAGTATATCATAAAAATGCCAACGTCTTCGTCATATACCCTACAAATGCATTGAATTTTCCGATAGTACAATACACACAACTTACAAGTGACTAGTGGAGCAATAACAAAGTCTTGGCGTTGCAGGCTACAGCCTACACTCATACATATTTCTTCGGCTGGTCAAGTCCTGACACTGTCCATTTTACTTCTAAACTGTCTCAACAACTGTCAAAGAATGTCTATTGTTTCACTAAATTGACGTAGTTCTCCGTTTTGCCATCGCGATGTTTTGCACTGTACTATCGCAATGTAGTCATACCATAAAACCATTCAACAGGACCCGCGTGCTTAACTGTATCGTTAAAATAACACTTTCTTTGCTTGCTTTTTTATATAACATTGACACTTAATATATTCCAGCAACAGCCTCGGCCACTGTCTTTCGATGATCACATCAAATGTAACGACACACGATCTAATGGATGCTGTACAATTAAAATAACATCGATTATAATATTACCATCGTTATAGTGACAAATGAAACAACTACGTAATATGTGATATATATATTTTTTAAATATTGAGCACTGATTACGTTCTATTCAGATTACTCCACAGCTATGTGTAACTTTAAGTGTCCATTGTTTTAATTATACATAATTTTCTTCCTTAACGCATTTTAGACGACACAACAAGAAACGATTAAGATTTCAACAATTTTGCAAATCATTTAAAGTCTAAATTAATTGACCGATTCCAATGATATATTATTCTTTAGAGTTTTGGAGAAACACGAGTAAATAATATTATTATACAAGTGGGAAGTGGCTTGACCACATCGGAAGCTGCGTTCAGAACAAAACAAACATAATATTCGGCCCGCCACCCAGGAACGCTGTTGTTATTCGGGCTGGATGGGTACCTATATATTTCGTTAAATGTCTTACTGTGTATGCGTATGTTTAAGATGAGCCTTTTTACGCAAGTTCTCAGTGAATTCAAATGGGCCTAAAAGTGATTGGCGTTTGCTAAATAGTTACATAAGAGTCCTTTTTTTATACAGTGACCGTTTCTTGAATACCAGCCGCAGTGGCAGATAGATAATATTTTTAATTAGGTATGTAATTGACATAATAATATCTGAGATTAAGATCATACTGGAGATGTGGAACGGAATAATGTTTTGGTTCATAGAAATTATCGACGTGTTCCTTATTGGAATAGTCTCCGTAATAAATAAGATGCTTCTTTTTATATTCAATAGAAAGCTATAGTAAATTATTTATATTAACGCTAATGGACATTAAAACATAATGCAATATCCTGTTACTATGTATATTTATATACATTGACGGATTTTGCAGATTATGAGGAATGCTCAGATTGGAAATCACAATTGTTACCGTAAGATTATGACTCAAAAATATATTCAAAATAATAACCCTAATGTGAATATAATTGTTGTAACAGAGGCAAAATAACGTAGTCTATTTCAAGAGATTAATGGTATTTTAATGGACCAGAGATCAAGTTAAAATAATATATTATGCGTCTTAATTTTTTCCTGCGAAGTAAAGAGGTTAAACTAGCTATAAAGGAAAATACCCAGTAAAAGGGCTAGACTTAAACGCTACAAATAGTATACATTACAAACTACACTACATTAATTACGTAGGGCATAAATATAATTAATGTCTTTTCACCTAGATGTATTAAACGCTATGACATGTTTTGTAATGATATGAAGTCATTAGGTATCGGGTGTAGTATCTACACCTAATTATTACGTCACAAATTAAATTTACACAACAAAGTTACGAATAAGTGGCCACAGTGACCGACTTAATGCATTTGCTATTTTATAATGTCCAAATTTTTTATCTGACTTTACTATTGAAATTGTAATTTTATAATTTTTATTACTGTCTTAAATATAACTTTGAGAGTTTAAAATATTGTCAACTATTAAGTTTTCGTGCCTGAAGTAGCTTATACTTAGGTATTAAACATATATAGAGCTGTCAACGAGTCTAGTCACCGGCCTTTTATACAATCATTAATAATTTTTTACTAGATATGTTTAAATGATAAAATTTTAAGCTAATTAATTCGCAATAGCCGAAAATATAACATTCCTTTCACACAACACGCGTAATCTTTTTACATACACACGGAAACTTTTCTAACCAACAACATTGTATATATTATTGTCAACAATTGGTATTAAGAATAATAATGTTTAATCTTTCTAGATTTTAATAGTACCTAATCGAAGATGGTAAAATTTTACATTACGTGTTTATCGCAAAAACTTAATACACAGCTTGTCGGAAATCAGTCAGCGAATATCTGATTTTGATTGATGTCACCGCGTGTAGTCACAACTCACAACCATTCCTTGATTTTTACGTTACAGTTAATCAACATCGATAAATTAATTAATTTTAAATAATATTAATGACGATTCTAGAAAACACCATTCGGGTGCATACTAAATCCGTTACAATTTAATCTAAACAATTATTATTGACAAATGCGATGTGTCGCCGAGACTGTTGCACGGTCCATTAGAACTGGAAAGGTCGAGGGGCATTGGACGTACTGGATACAGAACGATTACATCATATTATAGTTAATGTCCCACGCACATTATATAAAGTAAATAACTTATAAACTATTGCACATGGTTGATTTCACTTTTTCACTATGAAGTTTTAACTGCCATATGTTCACCGAGACTGCACATTATACGACGTAAACTAGCTAATGCGTCACATTCAAAAACTATTAAATCTGAGCTATTTGAATTTACGCGCGAAGACTTGTACGTACGGTGACGCGCCTTGCGCGCCGCGCTGTACGGGCGCGTGCGTCGTGCACAGTGCGCGTGCGCCGCGAAGGCTGGCCAGCCGCAGTACCAGCACCGGTTGGGTAGCTCGAGAGCGGAGCGCTTTCGAGACTCACGGGCCGCGGGCCCAGGGGCCCTATGTGTGTCACGTCTGGAAAGTGCCTAGGGCCGCAGGCAGCGAGGCGGCTTGAGTTGCGTGCGGCGCGTGCGCCTCCCGCCGCACTAATTATTTACAATCTATTGTCAAGCTTTCAAGCGACGTCCCCCGCAAACGCAACGAGAACTTCTATAGGCCTATTTTCGATTATTATTTGTCTCGAAGAACCAATTCTAAATATTATTACACGTGTGTCGAAAATGTAGAAAGTGTCTGAAGCAGTAATCAAAGCTGTTTCGATATATAATCAATATTTACAAAAGGAGCCAGGGCCGCGGCGGGTCGCGCTCGCAGTACAAGCATATATTTAAAAAGTTTTTTTTTATTTATTTTTTTATTTTATATAGTAGTCGAAAACACTTGTTTGCTAATTTACCATTATATTCTAACTAACGGGTCGCTTGGTATCTTGTAAGTGAAGCATCTAGTGGTTTCAATATTCACAAATCGGTTTTTGGTGGGGCGGTCGGGGGCCGAGGCGAGTTCGGTTGGTGGTCATGGCCGTCGAGTAGATCAGGGGGGGATAGGGCGGGGTCGGCGGGGTTGTACAATGCACGTCACACGTGACAGGGTGGCGGGGAGCGGGCCGGCAAGCGGCCACGCCACACTGCGTGCGCGCACTCGCGCCGGCTCGCCTTATCTGAAAATATCAACACATCAACATATTATTACTACTACTGATCGCCCAAACCAAGCTTTTGACAGTGCATGCGACTTACAATATCACCAAGCGATTTAACCAAAAAACAATGAAACATGCACGCGTGAGAACCCTACTAGTCAAATGAAAAAATACGCCTGATCCGAATATTTTACGCCTTTTACGCATAGCATAAGTAAATATTATTAATGGATTATGTCACATACTTTATACGATATATTTCGAAGAGCATTGGAATAAACATAATAAGGCCCATGTACATTTCAGTGCCCGTAAGTACCTACTTTCTAATCTACTTTTTCTTAAAATAGACACAATATGTGTAAGTTGATCACGAATTGATTTGAACATTTTTGTACGCCGGAAGTCGATGTCACCCTTATTGCGTATCACAGATATGTATATAAGGTGTACCTAACTTGCAACATCGCTCAATGCAACAGAAGAAGCCCGAAAGAGGACTTCAATATATATTGAATAATAATTTAATCCCAATTTATTTGACGTATTGTGTGTAGATATTGCATGCATGGCAAAATACATTCCAATGTTTGTGAATACGTAATTATATAATTTCCCACTATAACGTTACAACGTTGTTGTCGATGACGCTGTGACGTCCATCCTCAAAGATTTAAATATCTCCAAAACATATTTGTCACAATTATTGAAAAACTATTGTTTATTTTAGAAAATCTTCTAGTGACTAAATGTGCAAAACACGTTAAATCTTATCTAAATAGATAAAATGGATAAATATCCAGCTTTCTAATGAGGTATAAAACATCACAATTAACCTTGCAGAAGTTAAAAAAATACAAATGTTTGAGTAGGTACTTACTGGTCTCGTAGAAATTGTTTTGTAAATATAATAATGTTTCGTTTAAATAAAATAATGTTTCGTTTAAATAATAATACCTGTATAAGCTTTAATAAGATAATCTTATTAAAACATAATTTTCTTTATTTTCATACAAACCTTTCTCGGCTTGTGAGCCTCTGCTCTTAATACAAGTGCGCATTCTGTGGCGTAATTGACTTTTAGTAATTCTAAGTAATAAACTAGTTGTCTGCTCATCTGCACTAATTATTCCTTAAATCAGTTCATCGCCTGTAGGAACAGACTGCAGGTGTAGTATCGTACACCAAAGTTGTCATGTGCCTCCAGAGTCTAGCCTAGTCTAGACTCTAGCGGCGGCGCCCATGTCATGTCCTGGGGAAACAACGTTAAAAAGCGCCGAGTTCACTTTCTCAGTCTTCAGAGGTGGTGTGGAAGTATGTGAATAAAATTGAAAATACGACTTTCCTATGGTCTTAAACCGCGATAACTCGAGAACGGTGCTTCGTAAGAAAAAAAATATGAATACCTATTTGTAGAGAATTTTACCATCTATAAACATTCTCTTTTTCATTTGCCGGTACCACTCACCATTTCAGAGATGTATGCAAAAAACTAAAAGTTAGTACCTTTAAACTCGGATAAGAAACAACGCACAAGCGGCCTCGATGGGGACTTCTGACGTAGCATTTGTAATAACGTATTAGGTCTATTTGTACAAAAATCCAGCTTGTTGGGAATTAATGCGAATTCGAATGTTTATCTTGACAGGACTCACAGTTGAGTAAATAAGGTATTTTATGCACTTCTTTTTTTCCGCGGTGAAAAAGGATGCGTTATCGCCACCATCACTAGGGGGTGAGTGGAACGGTTATGTTGCTTTTACACAGTCTTACAACCGAATGTCGACACTTGCCTAACAATTACGAAAATTATAACTATGGTAAATAGAGTTTTCGCTGTTCCACCCTCTCGTAGATCGAGTGGATAAAAAGGTGTTAATTTGTAAAACGCTAAAGTAGAAGTGATGTTTGTACTGATAATTAGTTTTTACTATAAACAACAAGCACAAATGGACCAACTAAAATTAAACATCCTTAAAACCATATCATCCTCCTCCTAGCCAGTTTCGGCCACGGCGGCCAATCTCAACGGAGATCAGCCAGGTACGCAGGAGATATTATAGTGCACAAGTGTGTGCGCAATACACAGGTGCACTCGCTATTCCTTCACTCTCATAGTCCGGTGAGACGGCAATCCGACATGACCGGAGAGAGATCAGGCGCAGGACCAACGGCTTTACGTGCTTTCCGAGGCACGGGGGTATCACACCGCCAACTTCCTGACTCCGAGCTGCGACTGAGTAAATTTTAAGATGGAAAAACCCAGTCACAATTTTTTTTGGCTCGACCCGGGATTCGAACCCAGGACCTCAGCGCGCAAATCGTACTCGTAATGCGTACGCAATACCACTACGCCACCGAGGCAGTAAAAAAAAAACCATATCATAATGTACTTATTAATAGAACTCTAATCAAAGTTGCCATTAATTCGACTTTTTCTAAGTTTCGGACATTGATTTATAAAAAAGGATTTTTTTTATAAGCTTTAGGGGTGGAAATTTTATTATAATTTAAACGTGGTGGCTACCAGAAACCAATAAATTTCATGGTAAAAAAAAGGAGTAACTCGAATTAATAATGCTTGTTAAGAACATAAGTTACATATCTTCCGATAAAATATCAAGAATCTGAGCAGCTAGACTAAAAGAACCTCCTTACTAAGTTCATAACTGTAAAAAAGTGTTTCATGTTCAAAATCTCAGCCTCGATAATTTTGCTATAAATTATGAAATATCGGATTATATAAATAGACGGAAGTACGTAGCCATTCATTTATAGTGAAATAAACGTTAGTCGTTTTTTCACGAAATGTATACGCTATCAGCAATATAAGGTGGGAGGACTTTGTTACTGTGTCACTTTGAACACCGCAAGAAATCGCTCCAAGGCCGCCATAATATCAAAGCGTGATGTGCGATCGAAACGGCACGGCGCGGCGTGGCGGGAGCCCAAGGGTGTGCTCGGCATCGATTCCGTGCGACCCCGTGCACTGGGCTACTTGGGGCTCATGCGGAGTGCGGGGCGGCCATGTGACGTCACGGGCGCGACGCGGTGCCGCAATCATATCGATCGTCGGCAAGCATCCATTCAAGGTGGTGCATCTAAGTGTTGCGACTGCGTTCCTCATCGTGAATGGCCTCCATTCACTTATCGAGCATCGTTGTCGTTCATACGCGACGTAAAGTTTTTATTTAAAAAATAGTGCCTCACGCCCGCGTCAGCCGGCGCGGCACCCGCCCACCGCCCGACGTGCATGCCCATACCTCTCATTGAATAAATAGTTTCATATCCTCGGTCAAGTTTCGATACAGCGTGACGTAATGTCTCACAACAAACATAGGATGCAGTTCACTCAACTGACGCTATGCATTGGCAAGGTATTTTATGGCGGTCTTTGTTCTTTCGACTCTTCTGTGCATGCAGTATTCGATATACCATATACTTATGCTTTGGTAGCATAACATTTTTGCAAAATGACAATACATAATTTTAATTTCATATTCCAATCGGGGTTTTTACTAAGACAAAAATATTTGATATCAAAATATGTTGAAAATACTCTTCATTCTGATCAAACACTACACCAATCCACCTTGACGGGGAATTGTAGACAATTTAGAGTCTTTATAATTTGTAAATGTAGTAAATTATACCTATTTTCAATATTTGAAGTTCTTGTCACGCATCATCTGTGTGGCCGGTGTGGTATTGGTAAAGGTCAGTAATATTGATTCAAATTGATGAATGGTGGTACATCATACTAGTTTATTATCGTTCTTAGACTGTCATTTTTGAGGTTGTCATTTATTTCTCCACAAGAATTACATTCACTTACTTAGAGAAATACAATATAATTACTTACTGTCAGAAACAATAATATAATGCGCGTAGGAGAAGTCGATAGTGCGTAATATACACTTCAATCAATACAATTCAATCACTGTCATTTTTACCTACTATGTAGTATTGTAATTTGCGAGACACAGATTTATCTGTTTGGTATGGTCAGTAGGCGAGCTCCAAATTGAACGTGGACTAATGAAACTCATTTGATGGCGGCCACAATTAAAATGACCTGTAATGTATTGCATAAGCTCGATTTAAACCAAACATAAATATTTAGAGTTTAACGTTTAACATGTTCTTATAAGTTTCAACCTCAACGACATTTAACAAACATAAATAAGAGATCTTCTATGACGATTGCAATACAAAATAGAAGTATAAAATCTGTGGTAGGTACTTTATGAATTATTTTGCATGTAGAGTAATTTGAAAAACGAAATTACCTATAGAGTTTCTGCTATCGTCTTCTGTAAAAGATTCTCCTATTTATGAGCTTCCATTCTAAGGCTTCCACAAAACATACACGTAAAACAACAAAAAAATTGATGGCGTAAAGTTATAAAATTGAACATTCACGTTTAATTCTACTTAGGATGGAAACTGGTCTTCTAGAGGATTAATGACTTACCAGGTATTTACGGCTGCCTCCGCAGACCGCTTTCCGTTTCTCGGCCTATCATAGATTCATTAAACATTATTTAGGCAATTTTTAGACATAATTGTCTAAAAATTCACATATTGTTTTAATACAAACACCACGCCGTCCATCCCAGAAGCTGTACGCAAAATTAAAGTGTGGCTGTTGTGTTTCCTGTAACATTATTTTCTAACATTCTTGCCAGTTCCGATTGTTATATTGGTTCTTTCTTCATCTGGGATGCTGTATCATTGTCGCATTCTTAAGTTTTCCTTACTATCTACCTTATTAATATTTCCATTTATGTTGATTGAAGATTATTACAAATATTTTTAGTCTACTGATTTCAAAGTAATCAGTTCAAAACGTATTTGTATCGACGACACTATGAAAAATATAGCATGATTAAAATAGTAACATCGAAACTCTTATTGCACAGCCTCCTAATTTTAAAGCATCTATAAAGTTATGGCACCAATGAAAGTATATTTTACTAACTTTTGCCTGCGGCTCCGCCCGCGTTAAAAGTTTTTCCGCGATAAAAGTATCGCTTTATATTTTCCCGGAATAAAAAGCCTATGTGTTAATTCAAGACATGACCTACCCGTGTGCCAAATTTCATCGAAATCCTTTCAGTAGTTTTTGCGTCAAAGAGTAACAAACATACATTCTTACAAACATTCGCATTTATAATATTAGGAGGAAGTAAGATGACAAAATGTCATCAAAAAGGGAACGCAGCAAGTATTTGTCACGAGTTGTGAGTTCTGTTACCTGCCAGCGAATAAATAGCCACCATGTCCTCGCGATGAAAACACATTTGAAAAAAATCTTCTTTCAAGGATTCAACAGTTTGTAAAAGCCGCTACCCTTGATAGAACTTACGAACGCCAAAGCAGTTTCTTTATGTACATTTAAAAGTAAAAATACTGATATTATCAGTACCAACTATATAAAGAGTAATACGTCGTGTGTTGCAGGAAAAAGGTGTTGACAGGGAATGTATTACAAGTAGAACAATTTGTGTAGTATTATTGGTAAAATTAAAAAAGGCAATCATATTGAAATTTTTATCAATAATCATATTTTTTTTTGTCATTTTTTTTTTGTTAATGGCCCTACTGCCAGTAGCCTGACACGAGTCGGCTTTTCTGGCCACACCGGTCTTTAGGGTGAACGCAGCAGGCCCTCGCAACCCGTTGAATTAAGTGACCATGCTGAGGGCAACCCACTAACGGGTTACGAACCTCGGCTCAGGACGGCCACTGAGAGAGGATGAGACATCAACGATTAGGGAAAGATTGGTTTTTAGGCCTAATCCTATTAGATTGTGTTGTCATCGGCATGCGGGCCGGAACTGCTAGGGGGGCCGGGGGGGCGACGGGAAACGCGGCGAAGTCCTCGACGGCGAGGACGGAACTGCGGTCTTGTGGAGTTTCATGAACTCGTTCTTACGGCGGATGGCCAGAGTGATTTCGTCCTCTGGATCGGTTAATACGGAACGCGGCCGTCTCCATTTGGCGCGGTCGAATGGAGTATACATTGACGCTTTACGGACTAATGTGTTTGGGTGATTTACCGCCCGATCGACGTAGCGTCTACTGAGTGCTGGCCATATGCATGAAATGCCTGATGGTCGGCATGTTGGTGTCCACGTGGAGGTTGCGGTTGCGAACGTACCACGGGGCACCAACAGCATGTCTGAGCATTCTACTTTGTAAAACCTGCATACGCTGAAAACGAGCAAGCGGTAAATGGGCGAATACGGGCGATGCGTACGTCATGATAGGTCGAATGCAAATCGTAAAGATCCTAATCTTGTTGCGGATTGACATTTTACTTTTCCTGTTTAAGAGCCAATGTAGGGTAGTTTCCTGTATTTGATTTTGTACATTATTTTATATGTAACAGAACATAATACGAAAACTAAATTCTTCTGTAAAATCTGAATCAAAATTGGTTGGCAACTAAAGCAGATATTCATATTTGAAATAATTGTTGTGAGCTAAAGTGGGGACGTAGTAGGGATATTGCTTCATCTGTTTCGCATACACACAGCGTTATAGCTGGCGACTCTCGGTGACGTCACATTCTGCTGTTTCCGTTACCTGACAGATGCCCCTTCCACCAAACTTTAAAGCTTTATAACTCGTTTATTAAATCATGTATTTTAAAAAATATTTTTCCTCTTGATTTTAGAAGACGTACATTTTTGATAAATGTATTTAAATAAAAGTAGTCAACTACCCTAATGGCCCATCGCGATTGCAGCTCGCGCGCGTACTTCGTTTATATGTGGGATGAAGGTCAACCTCTGATCAAGGGTAACTCCTAGATATTTGGCTGTGTCCGTCCAGGGGATGACCTGAGGTGTGGGGCACATGGACTCGCTTTTTCTTAGTGAAAATGATAGCCTGACTTTTGGTGGGATTGACGGTGATTCGCCATTTGCGCAACCAATCGCCGAGCTTGTCGGCGGCGGCCTGCAAAGTGCGCACCACATTGTCGGGGTCTCTATGTGCGGCGTAGATTGCGGTTTCATCCGCGAAGAGCGCCAGATGGGCGTTCTTTGGTTTGGGGATATCACTGGTATACAACAAGAAAAGAAAGGGGGAGAGGGCAGAGCCTTGCGGGACTTTTTTATTATTGCTTGATTTATTGCAAAGGCCTAGTTTTTGAGAGTACTATACAAATATTTATAAAGTATCTTGGTTAGAATTTTAAGCCCGTGTTTGGAAGTGTACCTGTGACCTTGACAGTGACCTTTTTCTATAGTCGAGGAAGTCAAATGGACCGTAGATGTTTGTAGTATAAGTATACGCATTAGATCTTGCGTGCAGAATAATATTAGAATAGAACCGAGAAAAAGTCATGGGAAGTAAAAGAAAATAAATGTCATTTGGACAAAAATGGTACCGGAAGTACATCATTTCAGGCAGTACGGATGAACTTTTCTTTGGAGAAGGTGATGCAATGATAGAAAATAGAAAAAGGGATATTTCCTATCGGTTTCTTAACGGTTGCTCTTGACGAATTTTTCGTAAATTTTTCATTTAATTATTTCGTTGAAAATCGCAAGCTGAATTTCTTAAATGATTTTTCCTTTAGCGATCAAAACCCTATTTAAAATAAATAAACCACTATTTATTCATTTTTAGTTGGATTTTCTATAAAAGCGTGTTTTTAGCTTAAAATATTAAATTGTTATAGGTCCTTGATTAGTATGCCGAATTTCGATTTAATCTAAGGTTTTGAAGGGGGTCAAAATCATGTTCAAGGTGTTAGTTACATACACACATACATACATACGCCTGAAGCTGATAAAAGCGTGTTAAAAAGGGGTGAAATATGCACAATCAAAAAACCATTTATTATAAGAATTTACGTGTATTTTAACACTATACACTACTCAACAAAGTCTAGTATAAGAATTCGAAGAAATCCTGTCCGAAAGCAAAAGATTTTATCTCTGGAGATGAAGATAGCACCTAGAACCATGTCGCGTATTTTATAAGATGACTTAGGACTTGCAGCCTATACGAGACGCACTGGTCATTTCTTAACTGATAATTTAAAAAAGAATAGCGTGGTAAAATCGAAACAACTACTGAAGCGGTACGCAAAGGGAGATCACAGAAAAATGATGTTTACGGATGATTTTTTTTTGTCCGTAAACAACATTTGAGCAACATTTTAACAAATAAAATGAGCGTATTTATGCTCAAAACTTTAAGGAAGCTTCTCAATTGGTCGACAGAGTGCAACGTGGGCATTACCCGACTTCAGTGATAGTTCGGTGGGGTGTTAGCTATGAAGGAGTGACTGAGCCTTATATTTGTGAAAAAGGTATCAAAACATCGGCACAAGTGTATCAAGATACCATTCTTGAGAAGGTAGTTAAGCCCCTTAACAATACCATGTTCAATAACTAAGTATAGTCCTTCCAGCAAGACTCGGCACTGGGTCATAAAGCTGGGTCAACGCAGTCTTGGTTGGAAGCGAACGTTTCGGACTTCATCAGAGCTGAAGACTGGCCGTCGTCTGGATCTGGATTATGATTTATGGTCAGAATTAGAGAGTACGGCTTGCACTAAACGCCATGATAATTTTAAGTCCCTAAAACAATCCATAGGATTGGCAGTGAAGAATCTTCCCATGGAAAGAGTGCGTACTTCTATTGATAACTGGTCTCAACGTTTAAAGGACTGTATTGCAGCCAATGGAGACCACTTCGAATAAGCTTTTTATATTTTAAATTGTTTCATATTTATATATTAAACTGACACACTGTAAAAGTAAAAAATGTTATTTGGCCTTAAAAAAATATGTTTTTCTTTGTTGCAATATTTATGGCAAGACTAGGTATAGAGGGAACCGTAACTTAGTCGCAGCGTTCTGAATTTCCTTACGTAAAAATTGAGAGATTATTGTAAGATTTCTATATTTTTTTGTGAAATAAAATATTGCTACTTCCTAGTAATTTTTGTGACTCTTGAGCGTTATGCCACGTCGTAATTTAATACAGAAAGAGATTCTTAGGGCTGTGAGTATGTTGTAAGCTGGGCGCAGTCAACGTAAAATTGCGGAGGCTGCTAACACACAACCAAGCGTAATTTGCCGATTATGGGCACGCTACAGGTCTACAGGAGATGTAGCCAAACGTCACCGAGGTAGACTCGGGGTCCCTACCCAGAGACAAATCCGTTTTCTGCAAAACTCTGCAAGGAGGCAATCCCAGTTTACAGCTCGCCAGTTGATAAGACGACTCCAGTCCCAGCACCAAGTGGTTATTAGTGACCAAACTGCCAGAGGAAGGTTACATGAAATCAATCTTCACGCTCGCAGACCTCTAAGAGTTCCAGCCCTGCGACGTAGAAATCGAGGGCGTAGTTTATTGTGGGCTAACACACATTTGCAATGGGTCGAGAATCAGTGAGTACCTACATGTTCTGTTTTGAGACGAGTGTCGGTTCGAATTTAATCCCGATTCAAGGAGAGTGCATGATTGGCGAGTTCCTAGTTGCCAGAGTCGATTCCAGAAACCTCAGGAAGTTTATCCGTACCAAGGCGGAACGATAATGGTGTGGGTTGGAATTCGCCTGGGTTGAAGAACAGATCTCGTTTGGATACGTGGCAATTGCAATGCGGAGCTATACAGTGACAAGATCAATGGTCACGCCTCATCGACAGCAACTCGGCCAAAATTTCATGTTCATTCATGATAATGCACATGAACACATCGCAAGGCTGGTGATGAATATGTGCTGCGAATACAATATCACCGTATTATGTACATCAATTCCATTTAGCATGCGTGGGATATGTTCGGGAGAAGAGCTTACCACTGTAAGTAGGTACATCAAAAATTGAACACGGAAGAATATTGACACCTTTTCAGAGTATGAAGCCTTATTCCACAGGCGATAATCGATAGCCTCATTATCAGTATGCCACGCAGATGTAGAGCCGACGCTAATGCCTTAGGAGGTCCAACAGATTATTAAAAAGTTGTTAGGAATATCTTTTTTATTTAATTTTTACTTTTTCTTTATTTTTATTTTTTTAATTTACATGAACTTCTTTTTTTGGTTCTAGCACTATGTTAGTTTTCTGTTATAATTTTTTATTTTTTACTAACTATCCTATTATTAAATTTGCAAAATTAAATTGAAAATTAAAATACGCTTCTATTGACGTATAACATCTGAGTAAAAAGATATAGATTTTTAAATAAACACTGTTTTTCTCTTGTTCCCTAGACTTCAAACCTCAAGGGCACGCACCTCTGATTTTTCTAAAAAGTTATGTGTGTATTATTATTTATGAATTACTATCGCTCGCTTAAACGGTGACGGAGGATATCGTGAGGAAACCTACATATTTGAGAAGTTCTCTATAAGAATTTCGAAGGTATGTGAAGTCTGCCAACCTGCACTAGGCCAGCGTGGTGGACTGAGGTCTAAATCTCAGCTGTAGAGGTACTGGCAGTACCTATATAATATAGGGCTGGTTATGTATGTATGTAACTATAACTTTTAGATGAAACATTTGGGCTGGATGTCCGGTCTATAACTATACTGTTGAATGCCCTTGTAACCCACCGTATGAATTTCATTTTGACACTTGCGGGACATCATATATAATGTTCCTCCTATTTTTGATGTCGTAGTTTGGAAGTTATGTGTGGCCTTATTAGGGACAACTATTGGAGCGCACACTAGACAAAAGGCAATAGAAAAGCATGCCGCCAACATAACCACCAAACCAAACTTATAGTGCGAAAAAATAGGTTTCTATAGGTACCTAATTGCATTACTCTTCAACTTAAAATGGCGGTTAAAATTTCAGCCTAAAAGACATTGCAATATTTATATGTTAGTCCCAATGGTACCAATAAAATCCAGCAGACATTTATTGAAAATAGAAATCAACCAATTAACAAAAAATAAACCGACTTCAAAACCACTATAAAGCAAAAATAATTAAAATTTGTATTCGCTTAGTATATACGTATATTTGGTATCGATAATAATACTTGCAATCGAAATTAAAACACAATGGAAAGTTAATAGCACCAAAACTGTCCCTATTGTACTGTCGACCACGAGAGTTATACCTCATACACTACACACAAGTCTCAAAACACTCAACATTCACGCATCCACATACACACTCCTCCAAAAGGCAGTTATTTTAAACACATGTCGCCTAGTCCGCAATTTTTTAACAAATAGTTAAACTATAAAATGCATAGCTATGCACTTGGCCTCGGCCCGTGCATAGTTATTACTTACCCTTCAGTACTGAAGGAGACTGTCAAAGACTAAAAAGTATAATAATAATAATACCAGCCCTGTATTATTATACTGCCCACTGCTGAGCACGGGCCTCCTATAATGAGGTATTTAGGCCTTAGTCCACCACGCTGGCCCAGTGCGGGTTGGTAGACTTCACATACCTTCGAAATTCTTATAAGGAACTTCTCAGGTATGCAGGTTTCCTCACGATGTTTTCCTTCACCGTTAAAGCGAACGATAATTGATAAACAATACACACGTAACTTCGAAAAGTCAGAAGTGTGTGCCTTGGGTTTCGAACCTCCGGACATTGTCTCGGCACACCGTTCCATTCCCAACTAGGCTATCGTCCACTATATATTGGTGTCGATGCCTAATTTAAATTGCCAGCTAAGCTAAGGAAATACACAAACAAATATACGAAAACATTGTTCAATTTAAATTAAACACCGACTCCAATATACATACATACATATACACTCACGCCTGTTATCCCCGAAGGGGTAGGCAGAGGCGCAACTAGTGCACCCACTTTTCGCCATTACCGACTCCAAATATACGTATATACTAAGCGAATACAAATTTTAATTATTTTTTGCTTTGTAGTGGTTTTGAAGTCCGTTTATTTATTGTTAAAAAGTTTTTATTTATAGTTTTTTTTGTTAGTTAATTATAGAATGGTGTAAACAATACATCATAGAATACGATTACAGCATTCGCGAGTCATCTGCTGTTAGTTATTGATGAGTTCCATTGTGTATCTCCGAAGATCTTCATAATATTTTCATAAATTATACACATACATACATACATACATATATACATACATACATGAAATGAAATCCTCCTAGCCAGTTTCGGCCACGGCGGCCAATCTCAACGGAGATCAGCCAGGTACGCAGGAGATATTATAGTGCACAAGTGTGTGCGCAATACACAGGTGCACTCGCTATTCCTTCACTCTCATAGTCCGGTGAGACGGCAATCCGACATGACCGGAGAGAGATCAGGCGCAGGACCAACGGCTTTACGTGCTTACATACATACATACATACATACGGATCGAATACAGAACCTCCTTTTTGAAGTCGGTTAAAAAACTGCTTTGGCGTTTTATTCCGTACTGCTTTAATCATGATGCTTCATAAATTGATTGCAGATTTCACCCGATATTTAAGAAAATACAGAAAATTTTACGTTTATACATGACTGTGGACTTCCGAAACTACCCGCAGTCATGTGCGAGTATAAGTTAATGAAAGGAAGACGATTTCTGTTTTTTTCAGCACCTCGATAGTGGTCTTTGTTACGAGATCATGAAATAGTTTCGCTTATATTCAAATTTTCTCATTAAAATCAATTTTATTTTTCCATAAACAATTTTTCCTATAAAACAGCTTATGTTTATTTGATTATACATGTTTTTGTCATAACCTAATTAATCTCTACAAATACCAAAATTCAGGAACTTTAAGAAAGTCTAGGACACTGTTTTGTTTCTTAAATTATGAATTGTCCATGTTTCATATACATACAATAAAATCATATAAATTTTGAAAAATGTTCAATTTTTAACTTTAATGCCAATTAGTTTTCTAGAATTATTATGAGAACTAAATATATAGAAAAAATGTGATTAGGAAAAAATCTACGATCTATAATGAACAATTTGTAATAAGTATTATAAAATTTAAAAGCATTCGCGATTACGGTGAATGCATAGCATGGGTGATTGTATTGTTTAACTTGATGATGAAATAGTACAAAATTATAAAAATACTAATGAGGTGCAGTGTAGGCAGAAAGCCCATAATTTTAATCGGCTCCTACATACACACTCCCATGGAATCTGTCGATTTGAAGCGATTTTAGGTAGAGCACTTCATAAAATCAAAAGTGCAGTAGTTTAATTCTTTATGTAGGTTCCAAAATGTTAGATGGATCCAGGTGCTGTCAGATTGGCACAAAATATTGTTTTCGTTTTTGTAAACCTATTCTTGGACCAAATTGCTACATACAGTGTTCATTGTAAATATATAAGCACTACGTAAAAATTAAAAGTTTTTAAATAATATCTGGATCCACCGTTAGCTATACGAATACCTAACTAATGCTGAAGTGCCTCGAGTAAAGATTATGCTCAATAAATAATTTACTGAAAGCAAACAGAAGCTGAAAACGAGTAAAGGTTCTTTTATATTATCACTTATATACTGTACGGAACTGGCGTGAATGCGTTTTGATGACAGTGCACGAATTGAAAGCGAAATGTAAAAGAGAATCAGTGCTCATTATTCCCTTTGTATCCGTCTGTAGCACGGCGTGATGTCCATGTATCGTAAAGTTTACTTAAATGGTTAGCAGGTGAAGTAATACCACTGTCGACTATTAATTTACAAATACAAAAATCTTGAATAGAAATTTAACATGGTGAATTAATTATATTTCTGACGTTTGGCATGAATGAAATTCAAAGAAGTTTTTTACTGGGTGGTGTGTAACTACTTTACTACAGACGCATCAATCTGTAGTGTTGAGTGTAAAAAGCAAAACAATAAAAAAAGTTACTCAATAAGAATTAAGTTTTTACAAGTAAAAAAGATATATATTATGTGTAAGGTCTTAATGAAATCTACATACCTAAACAAGTACGACTTCAACCACATCCCTAGTATGCTCATTAGGATAAAGTGTGAGTTTACCTAATAGTCAGACGTCAGTCTCGATAGCGTCTGCGGCATGGAGGTTATTGACGCGGACGGTGCAGGTGGCGCGACGGCGCTCGCGGCGGGGCGCGGTGCCCTCATGACGCAGAGCCAGCCGCGCCGCCTGCGCCGCCTGCTGCTTCTGCACCTCCGCCTGCTGCAGCTGCGGGCCACGATCACAATTACTCACCACTCTATATAGACCGTGGGCCAGTGAAAAATTTCGTCAGTCATTTTCTCCCGAACGATAATTGGTGAGATGCATCAGAGACGTGTATCATAAAGCCTCGTGAACGTCAGCTTCGGCTCCGTGGGTGCCATGAGCGGTGAAAGCCTCCCAAAGATGTAGAAAAAAAAAATATTATTCAGTCATTTCCTCCCAACTAAGAATCATTTTAAATTGTAGCTAACCCGATACCTTGAAGAAAAAAAATAATCAGCTGACTGTAAATTGGGGCATTATGCGTCAGCTGGTCAATCAAACATGTAAAAAAAATATATCATTTCAGTGATTTCCTCTCAACTACAAATTTACCTGATGTTAGCTTATACGCAACTATGAATAAATATACATGTCAGCTGGCTGTATGCCGGGGCAAAAACCGTCAGCTGATGCCTTGAAAGTTATAACGCAGGTGTTAGGCGAGAGCTTCTATTACATAATTACATGCATCAGCTGACAATATTTCCCTCCAGTTACTGATAGTAGATTCTCTTTATTAATTACAGCATTGTATTATCAATCTATACATGTAAAATGCTTTGTCCTGAATGACTGACTGACGGTTAAACGCACAGCCTAAACCTCTGACCGTAGAGACCTGAGGGGCTACTGCGAAAAACGAAATCCGTAGTTTCGGGTGACGGATCGCACGTTTTCTTACTACGAAGTGTTACGGATCCTTCTTTATGAAGAGTTGTTGCGTGACGAAAGTGTTGAACGAAGTCGGAAGCTTCGCAAACTGCGTGAGACCTTCGTTCAATGGTGACGGATCCGAAGTAATTTGGTAGTAGGGTTAAATCCTAAGTTCGTCGTTTCTTCGTTTCGGACCGACGTTTCGGATTTCGTTTTTCGCAGTAGCCCCTCTGAAACTTGCAGGGTGTGTTCTTTGTATGCCATAAGCATCTAATGAGATTGAATTTTCCGAAAGTCTACCACTAAGAGGGTGAAAAAGGGGGGCAAAGTTTGTATGGGCCAACGTGATTCCTTGGTCCACCCTACTTCAAATATTGCTTAAACTTATTTTTAACAGAACTGATAGAAGACGTGTTTCATGTTTTATTGAAATTCATCCCGTAATATATAATATGTATAAAAACGAAAGGTCATTAACTCACTCATCACGAAATCTGAGAAGCTACACGTGCTAGGAGTCTCAAATTTTGTGGAGGTTCCTTTTAGGACGTTGGAGCTCACTAAGACGGGATTTTGCGAAATTCAACCCCTAATGGGGTAAAAAGATTGTACGCGATAAACTCAAAGACTATCAAACGGATTTTGATTAAATTTGGTATGGAGATAATTCGAGCATCTGGGAAACTGGAAAGTTTTAGGCTACTTCTTATTCCGTGAAAATGTATAAGTGGGACCTATATAAAAAAAAAAAAACTCTTTCGTACGACCGCGGCTGCGGGCAAAAGCTAGTCAGCTTATAAATTTTCATCTGGGAAGATATAATGTATCTTAAATGTTTGACTTTACGCTCAGATATGAATTTTCCGATGAAATGTATAAATACTTTACGACTAATACGTATATAATTAAATAACTGAAGAAATATTAAGAACAGTGATTATGAATTTATAGTTTATTGTACTCTCCGGAGTAAGATAAAGTGGTCAGCAGAAGACTTTTCAGATTAACACAACCTACTGCAGGTACCACCTTTGCAACACGTTTCTAATCTAAGGGTTAGAAAAGTGTTGCATGCCTACATCGCGTCATACAAGGAACACACCCTGCAAGTTTCAGATCTCTACGGTCAGAGATTTGGGGTGTGCGTTTAACCGTCAGTCAGTCATTCAGGACAAAGCATTTTACATGTATAGATTGATAATACAATGCTGTAATTAATAAAGAGAATCTACTATCAGTAACTGGAGGGAAATATTGTCAGCTGATGCATGTAATTATGTAATAGAAGCTCTCGCCTAACACCTGCGTTATAACTTTCAAGGCATCAGCTGACGGTTTTTGCCCCGGCATACAGCCAGCTGACATATATATTTATTCATAGTTGCGTATAAGCTATCATCAGGTAAATTTGTAGTTGAGAGGAAATCACTGAAATGATATATTTTTTTTACATGTTTGATTGACCAGCTGACGCATAATGCCCCAATTTACAGTCAGCTGATTATTTTTTTTCTTCAAGGTATCGGGTTAGCTACAATTTAAAATGATTCTTAGTTGGGAGGAAATGACTGAATAATATTTTTTTTTCTACATCTTTGGGAGGCTACCACCGCTCATGGCGCCCACGGAGCCGAAGCTGACGTTCACGAGGCTTTATGATACACGTCTCTGATGCGTCTCACCAATTATCGTTTGAGAGAAACTTGGTCATCGAAATCTGTCACTGGCCCACGGACCAATAGGTGCTTGTTGACTAAGTTTAGAGATTTTATACAGAACTGACGAATGGTGTGAACCTAGCTGTGTACCCCTACAATGTACGCGCGAAGAAAATTGAACACTTCTGTTCTGCGAGCCGTTTGCACCGCACTACTTTTTGTTTATATCACCTGGAGTCACACGTCACTACTATCTTGAACGAATAGTACACTTACATGGTTGAGACGAAGAGCGTCCTGATGTTCCAAGGCAGCGATGTCGTCGAAGGCACCGGCTTCCATGGCCGCCTGCTGCTCAAGTAGTAGCCGCTCCTCCTCGCGCAGCCGCCGCAGGTTCTGCTCGAGGTTGGAGTCTGCCATCAACGCAGTCTCGTCCAACTCCATCATCTCCGAGGACGAGTCGTCGCTCATCGACGATTTCTTCTGGATTGGTCCTGAAACTGTTACCCACAATGTTGCCTCGCATCTGCAACGCGCTTAGGTTAAGGACGTGTGGTGACTTGGTGCTATTCCGGTACAATCAAACACATAATGCCCACCACCAACTAACTATACAAATTTAAAACCTTTAATAAATTTACGAAAAAGTACAATCCAATAAATGAACTTATAATCAAATAAATTTGCAGTTTATTAATTATTAATTTCCAATAAAATTCAATGGGTTTTAGAACGGCGTCAAACCGCCTACACTAATCTTAGCATTAGCGACTGATGTTGCAAAGTAAATAAATTAAAAGCATAATATGAAAAAAAAAAAGAAATAACCTATAATGCAGACAATCAACGAGAAATAAAATAATCTAATCCAAATTACCTAAAAAAGTAATTTATATGCCAAATCTTACGAATTGAATATATTTTGTTTTAAGACTTTGGCATTATAACTGGCAAACATCTCCCATGTATACCTACCGAATATTATTTTCCCATCATTTGGACCACTATAGTGCTTTCTAGAAACAAAATAACTATGATAGGTATACTAAATTATTATGGATGTATTTAATGAACTAATTTGCAACGGTGGACTTCTTCTGTTTAAGTTGTTACATCATAATGTTACTGACACCGATAAGCTAATTTGCTGTACTAGGTGAATGCCTGCATCGCTGTGATCTAAAGCGTTTGTTGATTCCATAGTAATAAGCATAAAAATCATAAATACAAAGTTTCAAACAAAACTTACTTTTAATCCAATACACACGATGGGGCTTCACATCGCTAAAATGGGAAAGCGTGCTCTATTTAATGAAACAGATGATAACAGTTAAAGCGGTGCAAGCGCCGGCGCGTGGTGTTCTGTAGTTAGACGCGCGGCGCGTGCGGACTGACACCAAGACTGTAGTTTTTTGTATTGTGGGCAAATAATAGAAGCGAGATTCGTGCGTCTGTAAGGTAGCGCTTGATTGACAGCTTCACAACGCGCCAAACAGACGCGGACGGGAGGGTGGCCACCACCTCCGCGCTCAGCCTAAACTGCATCTCAATAAACAACACTTACTGCCAACTGGCGGCGAGTAATCGAGCATTATGACATCTTGTGTAATGCAAACAAATCGTAAAAACAGAAACTTTTTATATTACTCTGTGATATACTGCCGCGATCCTACGCTGATTTTATTGATAAAAGGTCACTAGTTTAACAGATTTTTGTAACTTTGGTAACAACAATTATTGATATAAATTGCGCAATATAAAGAACGCACGAGTTATATCCGTAAACCACCTACAATATTCTCGACAAAGATGCTATTAAAATTTTAAAAGTAAATGTTTCCAACCAAACATAACCATAAAGAAATAAATATATTTTTTTATTATCTTATTTTTTACATCACTTACTAGCTAAAATATTTACACAAATGAGAGATAAAATAACACAAGGCACTCTTTCGTCTCTTACACGTTAATATCACAATGATCGTCTCTCTCGATAATAATTTATGTCCATATGAAATAAAACGAAAACAATTGTCAGACAGTCAGTGGTCACTGCAGACCTCCTCCTTCTCATCGTCTCTCCCACCTGAAATTACCGAAAATCAACGTAAAGGAAACTAATAAAAATAAAAACAAATAAAATAAAAAAGGAAAATCATGCAGTGAAATAAAATCGGTGAAGCTTCGGTCATGCCAATAAAAAGGACGAAACGTTTAACTATGTGATAGTATAATAATTTTAATGTAGGACATGTTGTCGACATTCGCTCATGTTCGTGCAGACAATAAGTAAGGACAAAGCAACTTACTTAAATACGGCTCCCCCATAGTCCCGGGCAGGTAAGGGCAGCTGGTGACGTGGTTGAAGTTCTGCGACTGCATTTCTTCTTGATCAGTCTCACGATGGTAGAAGTAGTTGAAGTTGGACACGATGACGGGCACCGGCAGCGCGATGGTGAGCACACCGGCGATCGCGCACAGCGAGCCCACGATTTTTCCCCACACGCCGACCGGCCTGCGCCGCAAACCATACGATCAAAAATACGCTAATGTAATCTGCAAGACTGATCCTACATACGATAACAAAATCAGGGATAATAAATAAAACAATAATTAGATAAAAATAAAGAAACAAAATTAACGCGATGACCATGTACATGCGTCAAATGTATGTACCCGCTCTCTACACGATAACGTCTCTGAGTTTTATAAAAAATATAATATGTAAATAAATCAATATCTGGAAATTCGATTCATAAATTATTATTTGTCAAAATTATATTTATACATTCGCAAAGCTTACTCGAATCGCAGGCATTTCCATTTCATTCGTCATCTTTCATACTCGCCAGCTAGTTACAGATAATCTGTAACGGCGATTATCGCAATGCATTATAGTATTAACGCCAGCGCGGCACCTAATGCAAGAGGCGGACCACAGGACAAGCACAAGTTCCCAACTACACGAGTTGAGCCCGACTGTCTTGTCGGTGCAGCAATTTCATGCAGTGTGATACATTCTGTCCGTCAATCCTGCTCGCACACTAGGCGCCGCAAAGTTTAAATGTCTTTAACGGAACAAAAGTAACCAGTAATACGTAAAATATATAAATATCTAAACAACAACTATAACATTGACGTCTATATAAGGCTTCCTTTACAACGAAATGAACTGAGTTGCAGTCATGCAGATCCACATTGATTTCTAGCATGTAACTATAATTCTCTATCGAAAATGGTGTGAAATAATGATGATAGTGCTTAAACAACAAACAAGCGTCTGAACAACAATTTTACATAGTAGCATACACGTGTAAAAGACACCATAACCGTCGTACTACATGGGAACACACGAGCCTTGGCCATTCCGGACGGAGAGATGTTCAAACAGATAGAATACTAATGACAGTGGATATTGGTAGGGAAATTGGGTGTAAAAGCGATGGGGCAGGCCCTCTACACGGCGTGTACACGATAGTTGAGTGCGTTTGTGTAGATGACATTCACCATTTTCGATGAGTTAACGCAACGTGGAGCACGTCGAACGAACAACAACATTGATACACGGTGACAGGGGCACATCCAGTGGTAGGCATAAGCGTCCGAACGTCACAACGCGGGGGCTGCGGTTCTCGATCGCGCGGAGGGAGCGGAAGGAGCGCTCACAAATAAAGCAGTCTCATAATAATACGCTTTGGGACGGGCGATTGTCACACCGACGCCGTGCCGCGCTGCCGCGGTCGCGCGCTCCCGGTGGCTCATTTTACTACACGCTTCCATGTAAAATTGTGGAGGTCCAGGGTATGATCGAAAGAGAATGAAAAAAAAATACAATAAAAAGACAACAAGGAACGTTTTCGAACGTGCAATAGTATTTTCTTAAAAAAAAAGTGAATAAAAAAACGTGTACGTGATAGGTTTAGTTCCAAGCGAACCGACGGTAAAAATCAAACTGAAGCGTTTATTTAGTTACATGATGCCAAAGAAAATCACTGTAGTGTTAAAAATGCCAATGTAAGATATAGGGATAAAATGAAATGACGAGAAGGCAAATATGAAACTTAGGGTGATGTCGCTGTATCATACGTCATGTCTCCGTATCCTACGGTCGTCATTGTCACGACCGCCCACCAAAACGCATCAGGTATGGATTTGAAGAAGCTGTTCTCGCTTCCGGCCTCAGCGAAGTACACCGCGGACGAAAACAGCACCACACCTTTAAGAACAAGCACACACCAACGGAGAATACAGTGCGACATACAGTGGCGGGGAGCGTTTGCGAGCGGGCGGGGCGTCGAGCTCGACGGGGTTACCTCATGTCTCCATAGCCGACGGTGGTCATCGTTATGACCGCCCACCAAAAGGCGTCGGGTATTGAGGAAAAATTTGTATCGAGGCAATCTTTATCCGCAAAGAATACGGCGCTGGAGAACACTACCACCCCTGCGAACACAATACACGATGTGCGAGCGGCCCATGCAGCGACGCGACAGGTCGCAGCCGCCGCTCGCACCACCTCACTCTGCATGGCCACGGACCATGGGCACCCCTCTTCATCTGTCATTTCGGGTATCAATGACTTTTCTTAAATAAACTGGTTTATTATGACTGGCATTTAAAATTAATTGGGTAGGATTATATTTGATGTGTATATGCTTTATAACAAAAGTATTATAATTAATTGATCAGCATAATATGTGGATTGCATGGCAGAATACTACGTGAAACTTACCGATGAAGAGGAAAAATATTAACAGGCCGAGCTCGCGCATAGACGCTTTGAGTGTGCGTCCCAAGATCTGTAGACCCTTTGAGTGGCGCGACAGTTTGAAGATACGAAAGACCCGGACGAGCCGGATCACCCGTAGAATGGCGAGACTCATGGCCTGATTAGTGGATTTGTCTTGCGGTGAGACCGGAGCGCGCGGTAGATTTAGCGTGTCCTCTTCTTCGGCAACAACAGTTGCGAGCGTGATGAAGTACGGTATAATGGCTATTATATCTATAATGTTCATCACATCCCTAAAGAAATTAAACTTGTTCGGACAGGCCAAAAACCGCACTATCAACTCGAATGTGAACCAGATGATGCAGAGGGTCTCGATGAGGAAGAATGGGTCGGTGATATCTGGGACTTCATCCTCCTCGATCTTAGTGCCGTTGGTGGTGGTGTTGAATACTTTGTAGTGCTTGAACTCAGGCAGGGTCTCCAGGCAGAAGATTACGATGGACAGGAGAATAACGAACACCGAGATGATGGCAACAACGCGCGCGGCCTGGGAGCTTTCCGGGTATTCGAAGAGCAGCCAGATTTTGCGCTGGCGCTCGTTGGAGGGCAGAGGCTTCTCCTCCTCCTTAATGAAGCCCTCATCCTCACTGCAACCAAAAATTATACCTATATTTCGGGTTTATATCTTGTTTGGACTAATAAAATGTAATAATATAATGTTCTGGAATAGGTATTGTTCTATTAATGTAATTAAAAGGTTGCTTTGTAATTAGAAGCTTCTAAAAAATGTATGCATAATATCTGACCGGAATTTGTTGGTGGCCTGCTCGCCAAGTTCATAGAACTTGATCTCCTCGGAAAAAACATCGAGGGGCACATTCACGGGGCGTCTGAGGCGACCCCCGCTCTGATAGTAATACAGGATGGCGTCAAAAGATGGGCGGTTTCTGTCGAAAAAATATTCGTTCCTGCAACAAAAATTATACGCCTGAGGGGCTACTGCGAAAAACGAAATCCGTAGTTTCGGGTGACAGATCGCACGTTTTCTTACTACGAAGTGTTACGGATCCTTCTTTATGAAGAGTTGTTGCATGACGAAAGTGTTGAACGAAGTCGGAAGCGTCGCAAACTGCGTGAAACCTTCGTTCAACGGTGACGGATCCGAAGTAATTTGGTAGTAAGGTTAAATCCGAAGTTCGTCGTTTCTTCGTTTCGGACCGACGTTTCGGATTTCGTTTTTCGCAGTAGCCCCTCTGTAGCCAGTGACAATGGTAACAAAGCCACCGATGATGTTTTTGGTTACATGTGGTTTATTTATACCCTAATTCGATAGTGGGTAACAGGCAGACCGCGGATCATGTGCTATGCGTTACACTGTGACTCACCTTAAAGGATCGAAGTAGCGGATCCGTCGCGACGGATCGCCAAGTAGTGTTTCCGGGAATTGGTTTAGTGTACGTAGTTGAGTCTCAAATTTGAGCCCACTTACCTGTGGAACAAGAAAAGTGTTCTCAAGAAACGGACCAAACACACAGTATCAAGCTTATATTAGTTTAAACAGATGCTACTGTGAGATGGTCTTCGAAGCGTGAATTTGAAAATGAGGTATATATATATTGTTATTCTGTTTAAAGATAATTGCATAGTTTTTAAATGTTTTAAACTTTATATGATATATGTATATATATTATCAATGGTAAGTGGTAAGTATTTTCAGATTTCCATAGATATGTGGTATTATTAAATATCACCGTGTTGTGTATTTCTATAAAAGCTTCGCATAATAAAAATATGATAAACTAGCTGATCCGGCGAACTTCGTATCGCTTCAGAATCAATTAATGTTGTGTTAACTTATTGGTTTTTTATTCACATTCAATGAATTATCAAAATTCATATGAAAAAGTCATATATTCATACACAGAGACAGAAACGGAGACTATTGAGAGCGACATGCCACGATAATGACATATACACTTCTTTCACATTCATAGTTCTCATCATACTTTTTCACTGATTATGGGGATCTGCGCAATCCGTACCTGACGTACACATTCAATAGATATATAATTTTGTTAACTCGTCTTTACGTGCTCTCTACGTGCCCAAATTATCTCAGCATACTTCTTTTAATTTTAGTAACCACATCATCCTTCAATTTTTTAACGACATACTATGCATTAAAAATAGTGACTCCACATAATATACTCTGTAAGGAATTCATTTCCAACGCATTTACTCGACTTTTGTGCTTCTTCTACCAAACCAGCATTCACTTCCATACATAAGCGTCGGCAACAGCACAGTATTGGGAATCCCTATTCTGCTCCCTTTACCCTGATACAAGCTTTGGAGTTTTCATTAAGGAGACTCCAATGCCCTCACCAGGCAGCCCTCAGTCCCATACGTTGATGACAATGTTGACCACAGCTTATTCCTCGGCACACGATCATAAGCCTTTTCCAAATTTATGAAGACACAAAATACTTTTTGATTTGGCCAAACGTTTCTTCGCCATGTACCTTATGGAAAAAAACTTGATCGTACATACATATACACTCACGCCTATTATCCCCGAAGGGGTAGGCAGAGGTGCAACTAGTACACCCACTTTTCGCCATTATTCCGTCCCATGATGTGATAGGGGGCGAGCCTATCGCCATAACGGGCACAAATTCCAGACTCCGAGCTGATACTGAATAGAAAAACTCAATATCACTTTGCCCGACCCGGGAATCGAACCCGAGACCTTAGCATTGCAGTCGTACCATAATACAACTACGCCACCGAGGCAGTCTTGATCGTGTTCAAGTCAAACTTGATCGTGTTCTTCCAAATCGCGGTATTATAAATAACATGGGTAAATCAACACAAACACACAGACCAGCATACTTTTCTTTGTATACGAATATTATCGATTGGATTAATCACAGAGTTTTTATAATACCTACTATCGAAAGTATTAATTGTCGATGCGATACCTATGGCTAATCACAATAACTTAAGAGTTGGAACTCACTTCTTTGAAATCACTTTTCGCTGATGAATTTCAGAAAAAATTGGCTGAAGAGAATTAATAAAACCTAATTTAAATACAAACACGGTCGAGAACTGAATAAAAATTGGTGAAAACCAAAGAGTTCTACGATTACCTATATAGAACGGCCATTAGGAAAACTGTTGTACAAAAATTTTGAGCCACTGTGTCAGTAAATCTATGGCGAAATATTAAAACACCTATTTAAAAAAAAATATTAGAACATACTTTGATATGGTTGTAATCATTGATGTATTAAAAACCCAATACATCAATGGTTGTAATGCGCGGATTGGCATATTTCCTTCCAAAATATTATTTTCTTTACTGTGAAGCAGCCAGGGGGCTAAGAATGTGAAAAAAAAACTCGATGCGTCTCCGCTTCGTTTTATTGTGATAGGTTGAGAGACTGACGTATCGGTCTCTCGATCAATCACCAACATCGAAATACCGATACGTCAGTTCCTCAACCAATCACAGTAAAACGAAGCGGAGACGCAACGTGTTTTTTTTCACATTCTAACCCCATTGAAACGTCTTGTCACACGAACGTGTCAGATAAGATAGCGACTTATTAAAAATTGGTAAAATAATCCTATAATAATATTATGATTTTTATACATGTTAATGGTCATGTAGTGCCTGGATAATGCTTTTATATTTTTATGGAAACTTGAAAAAGAAACAGTCGAAGGCGGGATTTGAACCCAGGACCTTCAGCGTACCGTGCCATCGCTGGTCGTCTCCTTTAAGAGATTTAAATAGGGAACTTCAAATTGGACAGCCGAGGGTGGGGTCGAAGTAGCTCCATTGGCAGAGCACCGGCACGGTACGCTGGAGGTCGTGGGTTCAAATCCCGCCTTCGACTGTTTCTTTTTCAAGTTTCCATGAAATATAAAAACATTGGTAAAATAACTTTTAGACGAAAAATTTGGTCGTGATGTCCGGTCTATAACTAACTATACTGTTGAATGTCTTTGATATATATAGATTACTAACGAACCAACCAACATCCACAGGTATTTAGGTTTCCGACGCGAAAGAAAGAGGCAAGCGAAAGTGAGAAATGCGCAAAAATGATATTCAAAAAAGATGTCGCGTGGATGCAGCGCGGGCGGTCGGCCGGTGTTGTGAACAGCGTGTCGCGCGGCCGCTTTCCGAAATAAACTTATTGCCTTGACCTTTATTTATTACACGGATTCTGGCCACTGTGCCGGCTGATAACGATACAAGAAACATCTTTCTGAAGTACTTATCTCTGGAAGCCGTATTATCCATTGACCACCGATCGTAGCCAAACAGCTTATACGCACAAGAAAACAATTTAAAAATTAAATGTTGTCAAGGACGCTAATAACAATCTAGTTTATATGGCTACGCTCCTAGTTTCCTCCTTTAAGGTAGGTTTGGTTAAAACTACTAGACCCAGTATCCTACAGAAAATTTTAGGACAAGCATGCATTTGAGGCCAGCTGGTTGAAAAAATCTGTAGAGGAAGTTGTTATCGGGGAAATAATTATTGGAAGTACGATTGAATTATTTTATCTATAGGTACTAATATTATAAAGAGGAAAGATTTGATTGTTTGTTTATTTGTAATGGATAGGCTGCAAAACTACTGGACCGATTTCGAAAAAAATTTCACTATTAGAATGTCACAGTATCCCTGACATGGAGATGATATTTGCGATTGGAACCGCAAAAAAATAAGTATGGAGATAGTTTGAGATCCAGAGGCATAGACATAGGCTACTTTTATCCCAGATTTTTTATTCTCGCGAGTGGGGCCGTCACAGCCAAACCACTGAACCGATTGCGATGAATTTTGGAAGGGACATAGTTTAAGTCCCTGGGAAGGACCTAGGCTACTTATAATCCCGGGAAAAATAAACCGGGACATTTATCCCAAAAGTTTTTTCTTGCGGTTAGAACCGTAAACAAATAAGTATAAAGATATTTTGTGACCCAGGGAAGGACATGGGATACTTTTTATCTCGAATAAACATAACCCGGGACTTTTATACCGGTAAGGGTAAGGGTTAACCCGTCAAGCCCCGCTTATATATGTATAGATGTATGGGGAAGCCCTATATATATGGTCGCCGGCGTCCGTCGCGGGGCTTGACGACTCAAGGATATGTCCTTACATCATTGCATACTATAAAACGAAGTCCCCTATCGCATCTAATTGTCTATACACGATAAACTCAAAAACTACCGAACGGATTTCCATACATTTATCACCAATGCCCGGAGTGATTCAAGAGGAAGGTTTATGCGTAAAATTCATAAATATTTTGTACGACAGAACCATAAATGTAGGCATATAATATTATCCTTTGCTACCTGTGCGAAGCCAGAACTGGCCGCTAGTATGTAATATATCAGAATGTCGAGCACATGTACTTTAAAGTTAGGGTAATGCGGCGATGTTTATGGCTACTTTACTGTTCTACTGTCTAATCTAATATTTGGTCATCTCGTTATTTAGATATCAAAAAACACCATAGAAATAAGTCGGATAAAATAATATATCAAAATTTTATTTAAATTGTAATAACTATATACCATAATAAACTGTTTATACTTTAACACAATATGAAGTATCTCAACGTTTTAAAATAACACTTGGGAGTATATTCGCAATCGCATGCACGTTATACAAAAGGACGCGATGATATTTATCGACGTCAATAAATACAAATAGACAGAAATATAAATGTGGAACACTCGTTCGTGTCTCCAGTACGTTTGTATCGTATCACTATATAGCTCAGACGGAAGCGTCTGTCCGTGTGTTTGACTTTACGTACCCCGAGTTTTAAACATACACGATTCATATTTTCGTGATATTATTTTTTCATAAATTAGTTTCTATTTTAAGGCTACTAATCGAAAACAAGTTACTATAAAGGAAAGGTTGTCTACTAGCTTAACGCAAAGTGCATTTCATTTTTGTCCTGGTAACTACACAAGCCTGAAGAATAAAACACATAATCTTAAAGATCAAATTTTAAAGAAGCGCTTAAAAGTATAAATTATGATGCTCTTTAGTGTATTGACTAATTTATTAAATCTACATAAACACTGCAGACAATAGTTATATTATCACAGTTTACGCGGTACTTTTAAAATTGTATATGTATTGTAAAGAGCGAGCGCAAGTGCGATCGCAGTAACGTTTATATTCGGCCGGACGGCGGTTACGCTCCACCGTATTGACGTTTTTATATTGATTTATTATTACGAAATCTATACAGTTTATTTGTTTTCCTCGCGCCCACGCTTATTATAATTTCGACTTGACGAGCGCCGTTTATTAAATTTGCATTTATTTATCACTTTGAGAACAATAACATACAGTTTTTGCATGCCGAATGGTTTAGCTAAAAGAATTCTCGGTATAGCGGAAATCTTGACGATAATATTGTGATCGATTTATTGACGAGTTCAATAACTTAGCCGAGATATGTGAAATAGACGTAATCTCAGTTGATGGGTACATCATCAAGGAATGAGGAACTATTTCCAAGTACAACCTATGTAACCGATGATTTTTTTAAACAAAAATATACGCTGGTAATGTTGGTAGAAAACATTTTCATCGAAAATATCATAAAACACTATGTTTGATTGTATAAAAAGTGAATATATATCGATCCTTATTAAACGAGTTTTACTTTATTTCGTACATGCGGAAACAAATGCGTATATGAGTTCATGTGCGAGTATTTGCACAAGCGAATGCGAAATGCGAATATAAATAACATCACTAATCCATCACACCGAGATCGAAGACTAGATCTATGCTATATGAATAAATCATCACGTGCTTATTGTGTACAGAGAATCTTTCGCAAACTATAAGTTGCCCCTTCAATTACTCATATAGCATCAGTGATAAAGGTGAAAATGCATTACACAAAGTCCGCAATGAGGTGCTGTACTAGTTGATAATCACAACACAATTGAGAGACAAGTACGTTCCGTCATAAAACTTTTCCCAATAATCGTTAAGCACATAAATTAACATACGATTGGTAGCGCGTCGGGAGTTGGAGTTTAGAGCGATATTTGTATCGGCGGGCGCGTGCATGTTACTCGCCGGCTGGCAATGGACGAGTCCCAAAATAAATTTTACAGTGTGTTCCCCAAGGGCGGATCACGCTGTGATTGTCTAACAGCCGAAAGTGGTCGAAATTACGTGATGTCAACAAATATATAAATACAAACAATGTTGCGTATGCATTAAAGCAATTGAACGGAAATCGTTCATCATAATTCACACCTTTAGAATGAATACGGCACAATTCAAAAAGTCCAAATTGAGTTATCATCACAACAATGACTTAAAACGGGTCCTTTCTTTATAATAAAAAGAGACTTATACAACAGTTTAGTCCTGTCCCCGCTTGAATATAGCTGTGCTTGAACTATTATTGCAACGAGAAATTCGTTTTATTTTATTTTCAGACGATAACTCAATTATTCGATTTTTTTGAATTGTGTCGTTTTCGTTCTGAAGGTGCTATATATTAAATAAGTAACGTCAATAATTCTCAATTTGTCCCATATGTAAGATTGATCAAGGTTCAATCAATCATAAATGATGTGTGCAGAATTTAAAATGTTATTGGCACTGTTTTGATTCCGCGTGACTTGGGGCTTTTAGAGCAGGAATTACTCATAAGCATTCCATGTAATACGCGATGACGGTGGACATAGTTTGGCAGTTTAATCAGTACAGAGGAAATCGGAACCGAGCGAATAACCTAATATCTATATGATTTACGAAATCATTGCTTAAATTTGGTCTGGTTATGTCATAATAAATAATTTAAAGTATATTTTAATTCGAGACACAGATAAACATGATAAAATTAATATTGTATAACGTTTAAAATAAAAAAAAATCGTAATAATCTATTACGCATGTGTTATTGTGGCGAGCTCCCTGATCGTGACTACGGTAAATGCCTTCACGGCTTTATGAAGAAATTTTAATTAATTTTTCCCGTTGTAAACGCAAACCGCGAATGGTGGCAGTTTTCAGGTCACCTGATTTTTTATGAGCGTTGTGACGCTATATGCTGTGGTGGACGGTTTGCGCCCAAATATCTTCCGGATTCTGTTTTTTTTCTTAAATATGCATTTGAAAATTTGTGATAGGTAGTTATATTTTTTTTACCTAAATACCACTATATCCTTGATCTTTCAGTTACCTGTTTTCTAGATATTCCTTAAGATACAATTTCTTCGTTTTAAAAGTTAGTTGTATGTGGTGGCCAGTCGTACCGCCGCCGGAACGAGCCATGGCCCGCAACTTTCGCAATACATTGCTGAACAATAACTGACGGCAGACAAACAATAACACACTTCCACAACATTTTCCACTTCGATGACTATTGTGACAAAGTTTATTAGTTTTAAAAAAAAATTCTCCTTAGTGATACGTGGAGGGTTGATTAAAATAATAATTGATCTGTTTTCTTAAGATATATATTGTTTAAACTGGTCAAATGTTAATGTTGATTTATCTTGATAGGTAGTTAAATGTAAATTATACTATAAATCTTATATGACGTTTTTAGTTTGTAATATACAATGATGTCATATTATTATTTTGTTTTTATTATGTGGATGTTATGATTGCTTTATTGGACATGTAATGTTGGATAGCTCATGTATTTGTTTAGATTTAATCCTGAAGCAAAACTACGTTTATGAAATTCTTTAGTCTTGTAGGATGAGGATGTAGAATAATATCATTACAGTCAATCCCGCCTATCGGTAGACTAATAATATGCTCTGATTAGTTTGGAACTCATGGGTTTGGAATTAAAACATTATAATATTTTTATTCGGGATTTTTTTATTTATTACTAGTAGTGCTCGCGGCTCCGCCCGCGTGAAAAAGTTTTTCCGGGACAAAAATATTTTCCCGGGATAAGAAGTAGCCTATAGCACTCAGGAGTTATGTAGCTTCCTATTAGTGACAGAATTTTCAAAATCGGTTCAGCAGTTCCTGAGATTAGCGCGTTCAAACAAGCAAATTCTTCAGCTTTATAATATTAGTATAGATTGCATTGATTGACGAGACGAGCATGCCGTTCGCCTGATGGTAAGCGATACGACCACCCATAAACAATAGTATCACCATCCAGCACCTTGAGTTACAAAGTACTGTGTGGCATTCCACTGCGCTCGTCATCCTGTAACATAAGATGTCAGGTCTCGTTATGTCCAGTAGTCACACTGGCGACAATGTCCTTTAAACCGAAATACAACAGTGCATGAACACTGCTGCTTGGGATTCAGCAAATATGACGTTTTTCTGTCAATACAGTGCAACAGCTCGCGTTCCAGTGGTTAACGTGTATACATGCCTTAAAACGTTCCACACTTGTAATTTGCAGAGAACTTTCAGCGATATGATCTCGAAATGATTAACATTTACGATTATAGCTCTACATAGAGCTGTTATAATGTTGATGTGGTATCGGCTGTGGAGGGGCGGAAGGCGTTAAACTGTAACGAGCGCTAAACGTTTGAAATTTAATAAAATTTCATCCTTTACGAGTCTCTTATGTTTTTGTTACTGGCCAGAGAAGCTCTTTATGTCGCTAATTATTGAGAATGCGTTTATATAAGATTTTTCATTTTAAATAAATATTATTTTATCGTTATTTGTAGTATTTAAATTTAAAATAATCATAACGTTAATAATATAATATCATAAAGCAGTTCAAGTTTTAAAAAATGGATAATTGCGGAACTTCATATATTTTGTAAAATCCCCATTCACTCTGCGTAGTTTTTTGCGAATAGTGAAAAGCTTCCACACATACGAGAAAATATGCGTAACACGGCCCAGCCAGTGAACTCCGCAGCATATGTTTAATACATTTAAAAGGCTGGTGCAGTGCACGTGCATTAATTACAAGATTGTATTCAAACACGACCGAAGTGGGTCACGCCGTATTTACCAACAAGTCACCACTCGCTTACAAAATATGAACGTGATAAATCAACAGGTAAGTACGGTAATTACTAACGCATGCCACAACTCGGCACCAGACGGGCTGTGAGAGGCAGGCCGCGACACTACGTAAGGAATCGATGGTTGCAAACAGTATGATCTCTGGGGTATTATACACGAAATAGGGTGTTGCATTCGTCGTAAACAAAACATTTGTATTTTTGTGTATCTATACTAATATTATAAAGCTGAAGAGTTTGTTTGTTTGAACGCGCTAATCTCAGGAACTACTGAACCGTTTTTGAAAATTCTTTCACTAATAGGAAGCTACATAACTCCTGAGTGCTATAGGCTACTTTTTGTCCCGGAAAAACATTTTCCACGCGGGCGGAGCCGCGAGCACTACTAGTTTCTTATAAGATTAGCGTTTTAGTGGTTTGAAAATCAGCTTTTTAAAATAAAAGTCCCACCGCACACTTTTCCGGTTTAAAAAGATGATGCTTTTGTACTTAACGTCGTCCCCGTACGCCAGAAGGTATCCTATAAGGGTTGGCAGGGTATATGTATTGCTGCTGCATGATTATGAAATACTATATTCGCCTAATCATTACTTTCATAATAATTCGTCATTTTCGGGAATTCCCAGCCTGTCCTTTGCTGACCTTTTTAATACATTATTTTTTTACTTAGATTATCTGTGTACTAAATTTCACTATAATCTCTTCAGTGGGTTATGCTAAAAACATCCATACAAATATTCCCATTTATACGATGAGTGGGATTAAAGTTCATCGATTAATCGATCGTCCTTTGTAGCGTTACGATACAAAGGACTTTTACATCTCTTTGAAATTGTATAGATTCAGCAGTGTATACGGTAACTTCTAAGAAATATTCAAACAGATTTAGAACCTTTCACATATATGGATATAATATTAACGTAGAATCGTCTCCTACAAATATATCACAATAGCAAAAAATATATAACTATAAAATATAGAAATCCTTTGAGGCCTGTTTCATAGATTTTAAGTAAATTTTATCCCATCAAAAACATAAATGTGGAACATGGAAGCAAAGTATATAAAGAATATGCATGCTTATTGACTTCACCGACAAAATAATTGAAATCTAAATGGTGGCCAAGCCCTATAGATAATCCTGAAAATGAAACTAATATTTCTTTCTTTTTCTGCAACGACAATGTATGGTATTTAAAAATATAGCTTATTAAATTTGAACAGTCGAATTATTTACTCAAATGTTCATTATTCTCTCTGACTGCCTCGGTGGCGTAATTGTATTATGGTGTGACTGCAATGCTGAGGTCTCGGGTTCGATCCCCGGGTCGGGCAAAGTGATGTTGAGTTTTGTATTCAGTATCAGCTCGGTGTCTGAAATTTGTGCCCGATATGGCGATAGGCTCGCCCCCTATCATATCATGGGACGGAATAACGGCGAAAAGTGGGTGCACTAGTTGCGCCTCTGCCTACCGCTTCGGGGATAAAAGGCGTGAGTGTGTGTGGGTGTGTTTTCATTATTCTAAAGATAATTTATAGATAGTATTCAGATTTCCAGATTGCTTGAAAAATGTTTCAAATCTTAAAAATGTACTGTTTTCAGATTTTTTCCTTTGTATACATACCTATTTGGACACCTATTTTCAACATTCTAGGTCATCTGGAAGTGGGTTAGGTTTTTGATTTAAATGCCAGTCAGTGATAAAAAATCTGATTTTAAAATGTTAGTATCTCAATGACTATTTAAGCTGTATTTATGAAATTTCGGATTCTAGTTAACTTAAGGGGCTTTAATAAATAAACCAAATCTCACGTATTTACGTTAAACAGATTTTGAGTTACAGACGTGTCAAAAGTCCCTCCAAATGGTTTGTGTAATGCTACACTAGGCAGCAGCGACTCGCTTTTTTTTGCTTGGCTTGGCGTGTCTCGATTTGACAGTCGTCGTATCAAACAGATAATTTAGATCTCAGAATAATAAAGCAATTATTATTCTGAGATTTAGATAGTACTTATTTTAGTACCATTTATTTGGTTGCATAGATTATGGTGTCTTTTGTATTTGGTCGGCTTATAGATTTATGTGCCGAGTAGCATTTAACCGTAAGCGGTGAAATCAACCCTAAGTGTTTCTCTTTAGATGTCATACGTGAAATACTGACGCATTGAGTTTTAATTACTTCAATAATGCTTGATTAATGGAGTCATTAAGAGAGCGCAAATAGAATTCTTACTCAAATAACCGATATAGGATTAACCACTTTCGAGGTGTTTATTATTCACTCGAATGCACTCGCTGACAACATCTTCACGCGATCAATTTTATGCGCCCTACAGGGTCAAATGAAAGTCATTTACGAATGAGTCAATAATATAAAATAGTAAAATTAAATAGTGGTAACATCACTAGAGTGGTACTAAACACAAGATTATTCTATCCACGTAGGTAGTAGGCAGCATTTAAGGCTTAAGCACCTACTGAAAAATTATTTGGAGAAAACGAATTTGTTGAGCTTGTGGGCCCGGCAAACTATTTTCGGCTTTTAGACTGCATTTTATGAGCAATGTTCGACAACAACGCCACCTATAGGAGCCAAAGTACCCTATATTTCAAGTTGGAACCATTGAAAATATATTCAAAAATTTAATTGAAACCGGCTAGGTGGTTTTGCAGATTAGCATATACGACACACGCGACATTTTGGCACCTACTATAAGATAAACAAGTTCAACAACTTTTATCTCAATCGCATGAACGGCATGGCAGCCCATAAAATACGAAGAAATAAATAAATATTGATTATATTAGATTATTTCATATTAGCATAGCCCTTTCCATAGCTCGCTGAGTGACCGTGAGCCGTCTTAGGTGGCACATAGTCAGAGGCCACGTCTCAGTGGTGTATGTCATCACTGGTAACACACATTGATTGAAGACTTTTGTCTTCAGGCACTGAGGTATTTTGGACGAGAAGGCCTTGCTTAGTTTTCCGAACGCTGCCCATCCGAGCTGGATTCGCCGATTGGCCTCTTTCTCAAAGTTGTTTATGGCCCTACTGCTAGTAGCCTGACGCGAGTCGGCTTTTCTGGCCACACCGGTCTTTAGGGTGAACGCAGAAGGCGCTTTACCAACCTTTTGAATTAAGTGACCATGCTGAGGGCAACCTTCTAACGGGTTACGTGGACTTGCCTAGTTGGACTACTTGGCCTAAATAGACGTACTCATCTACAACTTCGAGAATTGAGCTTCGAACGGTAATCGGGGTAGGCACAACATGAACATTCGACATGATCTTGGTCTTGTCCATGTTCATCCTGAGACCCACCAGTTGAGAAACTCGGTTGAGGTCACTGAGCATTGTGCTCAGACTCTCCAGCGATTCTGCCAATATAACGAAGTCATCGGCAAAACGAAGTTGAGTGATGTATTCGCCATAGATGTTGATGCCGAGTCCTTTCCAATCCAAGAGATTGTAGGCATCTTCCAACGCGGCAGTGAACAGTTTCGGAGAGATAACATCTCCCTGTATCACGCCTCTGTGTAGTGGAATAGCCTTCGAACTCTGTTCTTGTACTCGGGCCGACACGTGGCAAGAACGCGCTGGATGCGGGCCACTTTTGACAGGTCCATCTGGAAATCTTTGGGGGAGGCCTATGTTCAGCAGTGGAAGTCATGTGGCTAATGATGATGATGATGATGACTCCATATTATTATATATTACATTAAGTAAATTGTAGTATTGAGGATTTGTACAATCACACATAATATTATAAACTATATCCGCGTGAAAAGCGCTTCCCACTATAAATATACATAAATCACTGTAGTAATAAAAATAAAATAAAATATTCAAATATTTCAAAAGGTTTGTTCGCGTGCCATACTTCTTCCAAATCTGTTCATCGAATAATTAAGTTACTTCTTACTAACATAAACTCATTTGCATTTATTATATTAGTAAGGTCAGGATGAAGTGAAATTATTGAAAGTGGAAAGTATCGAAAATAAGATTATTATATTATTAGCATACTCTTTTTATATAGCACTTCTTTGAGCAGATAATGTTTAATTATGGGACTATGTACCTAAATGACGGACTAAGAGAATGTAATTAAATTGTGTCATTCATAAATATATTCTGGTGTCGATTACAATGTAGTATGACTGATATTCTTTTTGTATTTTTTAATTGTGGAAAAGGTATGCCTGCGGTCGAAGCGACTTTTGAGGACATCTGATTTGTTAACGTATGGTAACTTATTTTATTGCATTGTAATTAAATCATTATAAGGCAGTTAACTCTGTGTATTCGTTGATGATTTCCTACCACTTCTAAATTTTAATTCTAACTATATATTATATTATACCTATATCGAAAATAAGATTATGTACGGTTCCATAAAAAATAACACAATACGAGTTTATTACAAACTTTAAGCTTGTAAAATCGCAGATATTGGCCAAATGCGGTATATATTTTAATAAGAATCTCCTCTCCGTGAGTAAAAATCAATGTAAGCGCACTTCGCGACCTAAAATCTATGATATTTAATCTCAATTACTCAACAAACAAAAGCCACCAAAGGACAGTTAAATGGTAAAGATGGCGCATTAAATTTATTGTCATGCATACTTTTATATAATCGTACAGGTATAACATAAATCGGGAATATAATAAATAGAAAACATGTCTAGTATTTTCTAACACAATTGCTTCATCGCTTCTTTTCACTTATATTTTATTTTTATACATGTATAAGAGGATTACACCCACATTTCGATATGTGAAATTCCACATAATAGAAGGAGCTTATTACTACATAACGATATATCTCATAGCAATGTATTGATTCGTGAAAACAAGTGTTATGTTTACTCAGACAAAGGTTCCAGAATCTAGAGTGTATAATTTTACCGAAGCTATCATTTTTGTAATCAAATGCTTTGGAGTGTGATATTAAAGCGAGTTTTTTTTTTTTTTTTATTTTATACATTTTACAAAAAAAAAAAAAAAAGTTATTGGGACGTTTTAATGACAACAATCTAAAACGACAAATACCTATCAGTATTACAAAACTATTCATCTATCTAGATCAATAAACGCATACGAAACTATTTCAGCCGCCGTGGAGGAGTGGCGTCTCAGGCTGGAGGCCCCGTCGTGGGGGCACAGGGTCGTAGAGGCAGTGCGTCCTGTCTTTGCCGATTGGCTGGACAGGCGCCACGGAGCGGCAACATACCGCCTGACGCAGGTGCTCACCGGGCATGGCTGCTTCGGTGAGTTCCTGTTTCGGGTGGTGGGGATAGAGGAGTCGGCCGTGTGTCACTATTGTGACAACTGCCCGCTGGGCACGGCCCAACACACGTTGGACTTTTGCCCAGCCTGGGATGAAGAACGCAGCGCTCTCAGAGCAGTAGTCGGAGAAGACCTCTCGCTGCCGGCCGTGGTCGCTTCCATGGTCGGCGGCCGGGAGGCCTGGCAGGCGGTGGCCCACTTCTGCGAGGTGGTCCTCTCGCGGATGGAGAGTGCCGAGAGGGATCGCCAGCGCACTGGTGATTCCTCCCACCGCCAGACGAGACGTAGGAGGTGTTGGGTGGACGACTGACCGACGTCTCCCGCCCTGTGGATTGGGGGCGTTTGGAGAATTCCACCACGGTATCCCCTGCCTGTCGTAAAAGGCCTAAGGCCGTAAGGGGCCTCCGGGGGTCACGGGTGGGCAGGAGGGGCCGTCCACCTATTAGTCTAGCCAACTTCTGTGACCCCCGTGATGGACGGCAGCGTGGCGGTTAGGCCTCACGCTGCCTTTGACGCCGGGGGCGTCCTTCGGTGTACGGGGGCTTCTGAGCTCCCGCAACAACAGGAGACGGACCGCAACAGCGGTACGCGCATGGGCGGTTGCGGACGACAACTTAGACGTGAGTCGGAGGAAGCCCGCAGCCGTCCCTAATGCGCCGCAGATGGCCACCGCGGAGTTTTGTTTGGTATGCCGTGCGGTGTACATAGATTAGGGACTCGGCCCGGCGGTCACCCGACGTTTTCCATCTCTCCGGGCGGCTCAACGTCGGGTCGTAAGGCACGGTGAACCCAACATAACCGCTCAGTCGTTCCCCTTGAACACTGGGCGGTAGTAATAAGTCACTTTCTCCGCGTAAACAAAAAAAAAATACTAAACTATTTAAAAAATATATAAAATAATTTAATTTATCGATAAATTAATGAAAATAAAAAAATAAACGTAAAGTAACAAGTACCTTATTTAATTTCTGCTTCCAAAGTAATTTTAAAATGATCCGATTTTTTATATTAATTTTTATTCGACATGTCGCGGTTAATTAATTTTACGATTTAATGAAAATCTGCGTACTTCAATTATACTCGATAACGGGGCAGTCGTTAAATTGTCAAGCACCGTGCGCATGCGTCGTAAACGCCTCTCGAGTGGACGGGCCGATCACCGCCATATCGGTAAACAATCGGATTTAATTACTTATTTACCAGAGTTAATGTATAATTCGTGAAAACGTACTGGATCAATTTAAATTGTGGCTATGTAATGCGGACGATGCAGAAATTATCTAGAGTAAAAGTAATCGATTTTATTGTGTCTGTTTAAGTTATACTTGATGGTACCCTATTTAAAAAATATTTTAATTTAATTTGCATCTGCCTACTGAAGTATTTAGAAAGGTTCTAAGCCAATAATAATGCTGTGTGGTGTAGGAAACAGGACAGTACAATGTATTATACATCTATACAATAAGTACAAAGATTCATGTTCTAATGGCCTAAACAACTTGACAAACTTCTAAAGTGCCATTAATGCAATTGGATAAACTTCATATTACTTCACGGTCACATTTCAGGCACTTAAACTACCTGCATTTGATCCCAAGAGCATCTTAGATCACTTTGATCTATCGCAGCAGGGCCGTTTTGTGAAATCCGACGTTAAATAAAATGATGTTAAATTCTTAAATTATTGTATGCCATTATGGCGTGTCATAGCTGTACTGCAATTATAAATGTGTAACACCACTATACTACCTGTATACCACAGTAAATACCATTTTAATTTAAATTTGATCCTCCCCACATTGGTCTAGGCACGTTCCGTATTTCCTAACAAGAACGTTGGAAGTAACAACGGTGGATCTAAATTTACATCAACAAGTTGTTAACATTTTTGAGTCCACATATAAGGAATTTTTTACTCATGAATGAATATAAATGATATAAATGTTATAAATTATATACTAAAACCTTCCCTGAAAACTATACATTTGAACATCGAAAACCACATCCAAATCGGATCGGTAGTTTTTGAGAAACTCGCGGCCATACAAATTTACATACATACACACACATATACATACATACATCGAATACAAAACCTCCTTTTGAAGTCAGTTAATAAATCGCTGTGGATGCAGATGACCCTCGGTTGCAATATCTAGGGTACGTTTAGCGGGTTTATTTGAACACGATTTTTGGGAATGGATTCCCCAGAGGGAGTTAGCGTTGATCATACGGCTCGACTTAAAAATAAATTATTTCTAATTACTTGAACATTTCGTTACGCCTAATTGGAGTGGGATAAGGAGGGATATAAGCAGAAAGCAATATAGCTTTCAGCTAAATATGGAAACAAGTTACTGTAATAGTTTAGCCATATTATTGAAATACCAGGAATAAATTATTGAATAAGAGTGGTAGGTGCAGGTGTGGGCATATTGAATAACAGATTGTTGCAGCAATAACATTCTGAAAGGGCGACATGGGCGGGGGTTCGGAGAATGGCTTATAACTCGATGCCTCATAAACACATTCAGAGACTAACAATATTTCCTAATAATAGGTTTTAGGCTGATTATATTAACAAAACGCGATATATGCAATGCTAATAGTTACTCTATTAATTTTAATCAATAACTTCTTCGGACTGCGTGGTACTTTTATCATAGAATTAATGGTATTATAAACCCTATAGCTGATGTTTCTGCGCCTACACTTGTACTTACTGAATATTTATATCTTTAGCAAAGCTTTTCCAGAAATAGATTTTGTATACAATAAATTAATTGTTGGCTTTAAAGGTATAAACTATTTTAATCAATCATCATTTTGTTATTATATATAAAGATGCGAGGGACGAACCATTAATTAATTTTTTCACTAAACAGAAGTCTGGAACCGAAACCGAAAAACGAAAAAAACCGAATGTTTCACCGAAAGAACGAACGAACGAATGAAAAATTCAAAGGTGAGCTGATGTGACGCAACGTTTCCAAATTTTAATAGTTTGTATTTTTTTATCACATGTGACTCCGACTAGAAAAACCTTTTAGTCCATTTAGAATAGAGATCACAGTTTTTTACCACGTTAAAACACTCGAAAACTTCTATTTGAATCCAAAGCTACGCTTGTATTACACAGCTATTGGGGATAACGAACCTTGTGATCGAATAGGTATAAAAGAACTTTGAAACAGCTGCTTTGTGTTTTCACTTTCATTATGACGTCGTTCAATTGCACGCTATACAACATGCAATTCGTGAACGATGGGTCTAGAAGGTTATAAATACCCCAAATTATCCGTTCAAGCGTTTCCAAGTTTATATAAAAACATTTCAACTGTTCAATACTCGATTTTATTTATTTTAAATTTTCCTTCCGCCGACGCTTGTTACTATGATTAAGCTAGTGTTTTTGTGTTGGCGTTTTTAAATAAGGTACTTAGAAATTTTACGTTATTTTTAACTGTAGTATATTTCCAAGTATGCTTAAAATAAAATACTTAATTCATCACGTAGGCGAACATAATTGGTACTTATGATAAGTCAAGATACAATAAATTATTATTTATTTTTACTTATAAAACAACAGACATTTTTATTGGGAGTAAAATCAATGATAGACAATAAACAAAAAATGCCACTTCAGGCTGGCAGGAAAGGAGATATAAATAAAAAAAAGAAGAGACTTAATAAATTGTATTAGAAAAATAATGGGAGGAACGCGTCGCAATCTTTACCAGTGAGGACACTACAGGTACTAGCCTAGCTACCCTACCTTGGTACCGAGTATTCTTTGAGAGCCGAGAGGAATCGTTGAGTCTAAGGGCAGTATCAATATTAATTCAATACATCATGTCTACATGAGATGTAACTCAAACTTGAGATAGATTTATTAATACCGCCCTAAACTCCATTTATCTGTATTTATGAAGTTAGGTTGTCTTAGACATATTCCGCCTCACTAACAGGCATTTGTTTATCCCTATCATAAGATATAGTTCATCACGCCACGATAAAATATAGTTTGCGCAAAACAAAAAGTATAATGGTATGTTATTCAAGATAATTTATTGTATATTAACTTCTAGTATAAACTATAGGTTTCATAGTCTCGATTGAGTGTTATATCATCGCCGGCTTTAGGATAGGGTAGGCCGGGAGGTCGCCTCGGGCCCCAGGTCCTAAGGAGGGTACAGACCAAATGGAAATGAAAAAAAAATTGTCGCTGTAAAAAGAGAAAAAGGCGCAATACCTTCGCGGCTGAATAGCTAGAGCCGGCTTTGTTAGATATCTTTATATAACGACAATAAAAAAAAAACATTTTTGGAGTCGGAACAGGTTATTATTGAATAACTCTTGTTATTACCCTGTAGAAAACTTGTTCTACAGGGTGAAAATGAAGTCATGGGTGTTAAGTAAACCTTACATTAACCTACTTAATAGGAATACTTACAAGTCGTATAAAATCTGAAGAGACGGCTTTGTTCCGCGACGCACGAAACATCGCAACATGCTTCTAGACTTTGATATTTGAAGATTTATTGGCGCTTATTAAGTGTATTTTTTTCTGGTATATTTATTTGCAGTAATCTATAGCAATAGGCTTTAAGCCACTTCTGTTTTTTTATATTATGCTATTAATAATCTTGATTTGCGTAATTTTAGTCTCATTTAGAAGATTATCATTATAATGTTTTAGGTTCAAAGGATGCTCATGAATTCAATTTCACCCTGTATATTTCATCATAAATACTTAATTTTGTCCGTTTCAGTATCTGGACTTTTTCATATTTCCAAATGCAAATAAAATGAGAATATTATTATTTTGTAAATGTAATTTTGTCACTCAATAGTTGAAAATAAACTCATAGGATGTGACTAATGCGGAAACATATCATTATGACAGTGAGTTACAAACATGCCCATTTAATTACGCAATTTAATTACATACCTACTTATTCATTACATTTTTAATTTTCATTAAGCCTACTAACATTATCCGTCATTGAACATTCACGGGTAAGGTTGTTTCGTGTGCATGTTTGACGTCATGTAACTTGTATTTATTGTAAAATTTAAGGGTCTGTTTACGTCACGAGAGCTTCGTGCTGCATGGATTTATTTATTCAAATTTCTTCAGTCAACGTTATATGACTAAATAAGGTTATCGTTTTACCAGAGAAGTTCTCTTTCAGAATTTCAAGGGAGTTTTGATAGTTGTTCAGAAGTCAGCCAACCCGCACTAGGCCAGCATGGTGGACTAAGCCCTTAATCCTATCAGTTGTAGAGGAGACCCGTGCGCAGTAATGGGCGGTATATAATACAGGTATGGTATGGCTCAAAAGCAACATGGTACAATGTAAATTCATACAAATGAAAGAAAGAAAGAAAGAAAGAAAACAAATTTATTTGCCACAGCTTACAACATAAACGGCGTACTAATAATAGTATAAAGATAGAAAAAAAAGATGGGGGTAGTTTGCACGCCGCGTCGTCGCTGTGACATGTAGGTGACCGCTCAGCATAAAATGTTGCACTGTAGCGCGAACCACAGCACAACGCTGGTTTTCAGTGGTCACCTTGGGTGACATGCGGACGCCGGCTAACAATACAACACAAAGTAAAAACAAAAACTATAAATAAAATAAAACAAACTATACCTATGCATGCACCAGGACTATGTGTTGGATTACTATACATTATTTATCAATTGACTCGGGTACGTGTAAATTGCTTATTTTAAATTATTTTAAGAAGAAATAAAAAAACATTTCATGTAATACTATCTAAAAGGTAAAAATAAATATGTATAATCAAAATAATAAAGTGCTATATATTTTTTTGAAAAGTCGAGCCTGATGTGAAAGAGGAGGACATCCGGAAACCCTTAACAAGGATTTTGTAAATAACCGTCTCAGAGGAATGCTGCCACCAACCGCAAGGAGGTTTACACCTCGCAAATGATTCATAAACCGTAGGTAAGACTTAAATCTGCTGGTCATTCTTTTGTTGAAATATTAAAAACTTTTTCACCTGAAATTTAAATGTTTCTTTGGTTTTTAGGAATCTCAATGGCGGTGGAAGATCGTTCCAGCAGCGAGTGGCAGCAAACCTGAAACAGCCTCTGAAGGCGGCAGTTCTGAAGCGGGGTATCGAGAGCGGATTTGACGTGGAACGAGTGGGGTAATTGTAAAATACCTGCCTCCACGATAGTTTTGTGTACAAGTATCTCGGTGTATGTGTGTTTATGGTACTAAAAATTAAACTCGCTAGATGCATTCGTCTGCGTGCCGCCATTTTTAACATATTATTGGCATTTAAATAGGGTGTAACATGGCTTCTTCGAGGTATCCCAAAACAAAACCGCGCACACGCATTCTGGACTCGCTGTATTAAGTTTTGCGTACGGGATAGAAGGCACGGTCCGTAAACAACATCACAATAATTAAATTTCGATAGTACCAAGGAGTCCACCAATCTCTTTCTCATAGCAACACCAAGATAGTCTCTTATTCTATACAAAATCTTTAACCTATAAAAACAATTTTTTACAATGTCATTGATATGATTCTCAAACCGCAGCTCCGGGTCGAACATTAGGCCAAGGTTACGCGCCGTGTCTACCCTCTGTATACTTTGTCCCATGATTCGCACGTCGGGGTTTTTAGCAATTATTTCGCGTATTTGATTTTTGCTGCCCAACACCATATATTTAGATTTCTGAGGGTTCAGCACTAGTGAATTGCTTGCAGACCATTCGGCAATTCTGTCAAGTTCTGCATTTAGGATGTCTACTGCGGATAGAGTCCTATTGGCATTGAAGGAGACATATAGTTGTGTGTCATCCGCGTAGACATGATATTTGCAACAACTTACGTGTTTGGTCATATCGGCGCTGTATAGAATAAAAAGGATTGGGCCCAGCAACGAACCCTGAGGTACTCCTCGGCCAATAAATCGTGTGGAAGAGGACAACGTCTTATGAATTATTGTCTCCAATATTCTGATAAATAGAAAACTTTTGAATATCTAATTCCTAGCCTGACAAATGAAATACGATTATTAGCTGCGTTTAAAAATTTAAACGCAGCATTAAAATATTCTAAATAAATGCAAGAATTCGAAAAACAATGCACAATATTTACCCAAGTACCTACTGGTTTGTTGCTCTGAATAACATTAATTAACCATTCTACTCATATTCACATTGTAATCAATTATAATTTTGCTATTTAAAATGATTCAAAATGCAGTTCTATGAAAAACTGACATAAATTAGTTTTTTACTAAGGACAACGACTTAGCCAACAGTTTAATTTTTTGTTTTTTGTAAAGAAATTGCCATTTTTTTATTTTGGGTATTCCAGTATATTGTGGGATGAAAGTTTGGAAGATTATAACGTATGTTATTAATTCGTTATGGTATTTGTATTTTACACCTCACGTATTTATTTATTTGTATTTTTTACAAAATTCATGCCAAAAGCATTCTCTGTCAAGTTGGTGCAGAGACAAAAACATAGTCGGTACGATAGCGACTATATCGCTGGTGCACGAAAGTGATTTTCAAAAGAATTCCCAGAAATATATAAGTTTTAAAGTTAAATAATTGATTATACTTCAGAATGGTATTTTTATTTAGTGTTTTGCCTTCATATCTAATTAAAAAGAATTCAACCTTACTGACTTATTCATTTATGCATGTTGAACTTACATTGCAAGGACGAGAGCGTGATGCTTTACTCGCAGCTACCTATTATAAAATATGTATTGCTAGGGCCGTAGTCTCAACTCAACGATCGTAAAGATTAGCGATGTGATCATACCGAAAAAAACTGTAAAAATTTAAATTTCATCGGTTACAATCGTTAGCTGACTAATCAGCTAACGATTAACGGTACCTAAGTACCGCACTGAACTTAGTTTCCGACGCAACAGTCTTAGGCTTATTTAGATGTTGTTACCACAGAATACATCTAAATTTCTGCGTTCGGTGGACCGACTTTAATAATATTATATTAATTGTCAATAGTTCTACAGTGGCTCGTTTCGCCAAGTGTTCCGTAATAATCCGCACTGTATCTAACAAAACAGACCGGCATAATTGTAGCGACCTTTGAGACACGCTACGATTCTCAATTGACATTTTATTTTCTCTACATTATTCGCATCACTATGTTGTGACATTGCCGTTTTAGTATAAAAATATAACATTAGATTTCTGGAAAACTACAATTTGATGTGTACACTGTATACACTGAGCTACCTATGTGCGTTCTAATACTACATATTAAATGAGCCCGAATAAATATTTCCCAGGACAAAGCACGGGAATTAATCGTCAAATACCGCGCAGTAGACACCTCTCTAAAATCTAAGTATAAGGCATTTTAACTGAGTTATAAATAAAAAAATCTTTGCTATTTTTTCTTAGATTTGTATTTCTTAACACTAATCAAATTTAGATCCTCAGATTTTATTTTGAGTAACTTGTAAACCTATCTTTACCTTTAAGAGGTGAACACAATGCTGACTCGCACTCTTAATAAAACTACTTGTGTTCCGAAATAAAATAAAAAATACTCACATTAATGACTACTCTCTCGCAAAAGTCATGGTCGTGTTGGATTGGCTCGAACGTGACCACCCCACCCTGGGGTGGACGGGCAGTTTCTTCTTCCTGGGAGCAGAGTTTTGGCAGTGACCTGGGGACAAAGGACACTATTTAACAAAATGATTTATATTAACAAACATTATTAGCTTCCAACAAGCCTTGTATTGAATCACATTTCATTTGCACTTGCTTCTTAAAAACTTAATCATACGCATATAGTCGTTATTGGGCCCCGTTTATTCAACTGTAGTTATCATTTTGTAACGGTCTTATTAAGCTGGACTCTTAACTCTCTCTCTCTTAACTCTGCGAGCGCTGCAGCTTAATAATACTGATGATTACCCTAACAGTTAAAAAAACCGGTCTTACTATACGATGCTATTGCTAAGTACTAAACGTCCTTACGAAGATATATGTATTAGCAAAAATAAGCAACAATTTCAACGAAATTCAGTTTAATAGAAGTTATTATGAGTAAGTAATAATAAAACATGTCATTTCTGCTCATGGGTTGATACCAAAGAGTCTCGACTAAAACTTCCAGAGGCTCTCAATTAGTCGTTGGGTCAAGAGCTAGATGCAGAAAGCAGTACTTCTGAACACGGCATTCATTGTAAGGAGATTCCTCACTTCGAATCCCTGACCACCGGTGGCTTGGGTCTTGAGCCTCGCTATCGGGAGAAGGGGGTTCACTTTTATATATTTTTATAAGTATTAATGTTGTAGCACCTATGTAAATAAAAAAGGAACATTTAAAATAAAGAGAAAAATAAAAAATAAAATATATTATTTAAAAAATACGTTGTAAACGCACATAATCCAGATATTAAAATATAATAAGTAAAAAAAAGGTCGTGTCATCACTTTCAAATACCAATAACTCGCTTTGTACCTAAAATAAGATAAATAAATAAACAAAATTATCGCATTGACTAGCAAACAAATACTTAAGATTTATTCATGTTAATGTTGCGACGTGAGATAAAATCCAGCACTTGTTTCTCAAAGCTGCTCAGTGATAGAGCTTATTAAGTTAATTTCCTTCAGGCTTCAATGGTGACTGACGTTATAAAAAGGTCAACTTATTCTAATTTTTTATGTTATCAAATTATGATAAGCCTCTATCTTAACAAAAACTCTGAATCACTTAATAACACTTCCAAAATTAAAAACATTTCTTGTAATTTGAAAATTGCACACATTCGGAATAAATCACAAGTCAATAAACAAGTACTAATTCACTGACGGGTTAAAATTTCCAAAAACTAGATACTAACGCACACGATCTTCTTGTTCTTGTTGCCAAATACACAACAATCGAAACCAAACAACCCATTTGTTATATCAGTGAAAAACTGGGAGAGGAGAAATTTAATTTACAACCTATCAGGTCGGGTGCCCGAAGCGTTCTACTCGGAGTCCCGTAACATATAACACGTTCCTAGAACCTCTGACGTATCTCCCTTAATCGGATTCCCTTGAAGATCATTTTGTAATATTTATGTAGGAGTTCTCAAGGGGTCCATATTGGAGCTTAGTTTTTAAGTATGGTCTTTGATATTTTTTGTTTGTTTGTGAAGTATAGCGTAATAGTAGGTATTTCTCTTATGTTTATTGTTTTAAAAAAAGCTGTGTTGACATTTCCCGGCTGCGGGGACAGCCCCGTGGGCGGGTACTGGCGGTTAGAAAACGTGGCGTCTTATCAAAATATAAGCAAATAGAAAGAGGGAGATATAAACCATTATTTATTCATTGACACACGAGGTCGAATGCAACTCTAAACGCAAGTTACAAAGTTGAATGTAAAGTACCCTATGAATGTAACTTACAGTGTACTTGAAGAATGTTGCTTGAGGCATTAAAACCGCGACGGGATGCCGTCTCGGCTTGCAATATTTTTCCGTGATTTCGTGTAATGTCATTCCTAACTGTAATGTGCAATTCTGGGTATAGGAGGCCCTGTCTTTAACACTGGAATGTCGATCAAAGCGACCAAAATATACCTAAACCTGTGATACAAATGTAGTGAACAATAATGTGGAATGTAGTGGGTCGATCAGAGTCGACGTGGGAAATTTTATGCACTCACTAGGGTCTAGAGAAGTTCGCCGATACATAAGCAACGCAGTTGTGACGTGGGCAATGTTAGGAGCATAATAAGGAAATTAGTTCTTGTCATTTTTTTAGGTGCAGGTTAAACGACGAGACGAGCATGATGGAAAGCGATACGACCGCCCACAAACAGTAGCAACGACGTGCATAACATTGAATTACAAAGTACTGCGTGGTAATTACGCTGGCTCCAATGTCCTTCAAACCAGAACACAACTGGGCATGCACACTACTGCTTGGCGGTAGAATTAGGCATTGCAGTGGTACCTATCCAGGTGGTCCCTCGCAAACGAGAAACCTACCACCAGTGTAGAGATGATGTCGCATATAATCGATATATAACATAAAATTATATGTTATATATCGATTATAACATAAAATTATATGTTATATATCGATTATACAAACAGTTATATATCGATTGTTTTAAAAAACCATACAAGTACGAGATGGTCTTGCGTACCGAGGGTTCCGTACAAATTTGTAGGTAAAGTATATAACTTTAATAATCTGCCCAAATTAATTAATAGATTAATCGTATTTAAATGTTTGTAATTTCGCTTCTTTTTGTTATTAAAGTACATATTTACAATTCCAGATTTTTCCCTTTATATGTACTGTAAGACATTGGTTCTTGCCAAATTTCATGATTCTAGGGTCGCGGGAAGTATACCCTATAGGTTTTGATTCTCTTGCGAAATCGCAAAATATGTGAAAGTATGCGACATAGACGGTCATATCTTTTGATCGCGTTGACTTACAAGTTTGATTTTTTCATAGCTGAAAGAGACCATAGACTTGATTACTTGTTATACATTTGATAAAGGGTCTTGATAGACAGACAGACAACAAACTGATCCTATAAGGGTTCCTTTTTTCCTTTTGAAGTACGGAACCCTAAAAATAGAAACCGTGTATCCTAAGAGGCTTTAGCATTTGATATAACAGGAGCCTGGTGAAGCGCAGTACGACTACGTCAATACGCCATTATAATTTCGCAGGAAAGCAAACAAATTCGATGTAACAAATAAACACAAACATTGTAAAGCGAAAGCTAAATATAGAAGTGCCCTTCCAGCATATTTGTGGAGGCACGCCGAGCGAGAACACTCGATCACGTGCAGCTCGCAACACTCACCCACTGCTGCGCTACAACCATTTTACGCTATTGTTTCCTATTCAACTTATAATGGATTGTGGAATAGTTTAAGCTCTCGAGGACCCGAGTACAAGTTTCGGGGTTAAACAACTTTACTTGCGACGTTATTCAACGTATTAAACAGTTCAAATTAATGTTTGACGAATGTGAAATATGTTATAATATTCCTTAACAATAAGATGGTTGTAATGAATAGATTTTATTGGTTGATTTTTAGGCGTACATGAGGGCACTTGAAACGCCAAGCATTTGCAATGGCCGTTTGCATAATTATTATGAGTTGCACTTCGTTCAGTAGAGCATGCAGGGTTAACTTGAGCAGACGTGACACCATACACAGGAACAAATAAATAACCTAGCAGGGAGTATTAGCCCAAAATAATCCTACAGAACTAACATCTAACTACCTAATAGATGCATCGCTTTTTAGCTTGAGGGTACCTCGCACGATACAACATAAAACAGTTATGCATCGTGTCTAGTAATTTACGGTTAACACAAATGACGTTGCCATAAATTACTTACTATTGCGCTAATTCATCATTGCATGAAGTATAATTGTGATGTAGCTCACTAGAATGAATCATTTCCGTGTTCATGCGTGGGTAGCACGAGTCTATCATTTTAAGGTGCTGTCAAACAAGTTCGATTTTGAGATGGTGTGTGCTTTCCTATCCACCTGTATACTCTGTTGTCGTAGCTGGCAGGAGGCTTTAGTTCGAGTGTGCCAAAACAAATATGTTGATAGTATAGACGTACAGTTACCAATAATGTATTTGTGTTGTTCGTATGCTGTCACCTGCACGAGAAACTATTAACATCGGCTTAATAAAGTTATTAGCTGAGGTTACTATGTGGTGGAAGTTCGAACATAAATCACATTAGCAATGTTAGGCAACTGTAGTTAGACGTGTTGTCACCTAGTGTCCGTTATATGCATTCCTGGAAATTAAATATTCATATTGGCACGCCCAAAGAGTAGCAGGCCAAGTACGTGCAAATAAGCAAGCTGCGCTGGCACTCATCTTGAGTAGTTCCGATAAATGCTGTTTTCTACAAAACAATACGTTATCACCGATCTCCGAGCACACTTCACACAATATCTCGATGATAGTAATGGTTCATCTTTTGTTCAAACGGGCCTCGACGACGCTTGAGATCATTAAGAGCGGGGTGATACGCGCTGTTCCGGATATTATCTGAAGGGCACGATGAAAATTTGGAGGGCCAAAACTGCTGCCACAGACAATTTTATACGCAATTAAAATATAGTTCTTACTTATTGCTGAATTGTATTTTGATGAATATTGTCGTAGTTTAGTAATTAACCCTTATATTATACTAGCTATTACCCACCGCTTCGCCCGCACGGAAGAGCTTTTTCCTCGTTAAAGTACCGCTATACATTTTCCTGGGATAAGATGAAGTAGCCTATAACTTTTCCAGGTGTCGAAATATCTGCATATCAAATTTCATTGAAATACGTTGGGTAGTTTTTTAGTTCATCGCGTACAATCCTTTTTACCCCCTCAGGGCTTGAATTTCGCAAAACACCGTCCGTATAAATATAGATTATGGGATGAATGTCAATAAAATACGAAACACGTCTCCTATTAATTCTGTTAAAAAAGGTCCATTCAAAATTTTAAGTAGATTGGACCAAGGAGTCACGATATCCCCTACAAACTTTGACCCCCTTTTTACCCCCTTAGGGGAAGAATTTTGGAAAATCCTTTCTTATTGGATGCCGACGTTATACAAAGAACACACCCTCCAAGTTTCAGGTCTCTACAATCAGCGGTTTAGGCTGTGCGTTGATCCGTCAGTCAGTCATTCACGACAAAGCATATTATATGTACCTATAGATTTTAAATCAGTACTCATGATTAGTACTACTTAGCTATAATTAAATAATTTGAGCGTAAAATATGAAATAGTAATTTTATGACAACGATTATATTTGTAACGAAGTTAGCATCAGTTTGACTAAACGTTTTAAATCAGATGGGATATTTTATTATGATTAAAATGTGTCAAAATCATTCACTATAAGAAACTGGAGACAGTTTAACAAACAGGTTTAGTACAAAGGAAACGCAGAATTTAATCATAAACTTAAATTCCTGAGGGAGTAAACGAAAGATTAAAAGCTCAAAGCGTTGTCTTCGAGTCCACTGGCAAAGTAGTGCGCGAGAGAAAAGTAATTTAAATCTTAAATAAGAAAGTGAATACTTAACTGTTTCAAAAGGAAATTGCGTTTACTATTAATTCCCAGCTTACAGATTAATTTCTATACCAAAGACAGTCTTACAAGGGTTAATAATTATAATAATGTTATCTCTTATAAAACGGTGTTATATTGTGTCTTGACCATTGAAATAGAAAACATTACACTATTAAATCTGGAAGTTAATTAGATGTTAGGTCGCTTGCATGCCAGAGTCCGGTTGATTAAATACCACCGCAATGTCTATTCTGCACTCAGCAACATGATGTCAGTCACAATGTGTAACAATATGGGTGGTCGGTCTCCTGCAGTCGTAGACGCAGAGCGTGCTTTTGAGTTCGGAGGCTTCTCAGCCTCCTCATTTAGAGAGGGGCTGCAATGCGGTATCGCGCAGGGGCGGTTCCGTGCAGCTATCTCTGTGCAACAAGATACCCCGGGGCCGTCCCGTAGGCACCGAAGAAGGCCACCGCGGGTTTTGGTTGGTATACCGGTGTAGGGTGTACATAGTGTTAGAGACTCGGTCCAATGCTCGCTCGGATGAAGCTATACTCCCGAGCGTCGACATTGGACCGTAAGACTGTGTGAAACCAACATAACCGTTCCACTCACCCCCCAGTGGTGGGAGCGACAACGGGTTATTCCCCGCGAAAAATAAAATAAAAGAAATCCACAATGTCTAAGATTGATAGACAATGCTGCCTGTAATAGGCATTTTGAATCTTGATATATGTCTCAAGATGTACAACCTAGTGCAATGCCATGAAGATAAAAAATAATTTCATTAATTAACTCTTTAACAGCAGCGTCAATAGACTTTTTTTTTCGCGGTGAAAAACGCATTATTGCTGCCACCACTGGGGGTGATTGTAGCGGTGGTCGATTATGGTTTGAAGCAATTGTTTTTATGTTTTATATACTTTAAATATAAACTAACAGACACAACTCACGAATATAATTTTTAACCCTATTCAAGCGTGATGAGCTAGAACAATATTCATCAAAAGCTCATTTTCGTAATTATAATTTGTTCATCAACAAATCGACCGTTAATTGAATTTTATCTAGTTGTATGCCATTTTCTTAGGAAAGTCATGACTGCCACAACAACATTCTTTGCCAATTCTCAAAAATCGTTTTATGTGTTATGTCATGTCGGTCTATTGTTGAGCGTGAGGTTTGTTTGCATACACTGTCTGTAACAATAAAATTTCACGCAGGCGGAACTACGGGCAACAATTAGTACATTCAAATCGAACGCACCATTGTCCTATATTCTTGACAATCAACCATTCGATATTTTATGATACTATCCAAGTGTTCTAAGACTCAAGAGCCCATCGGACTTGTGAAAAGGAATCTTTGCCTGATCTTCACTACAAATAATTGATGTTTGTTAAGTTAGTATCCAACATGTTGTATTAGGATTTAAGAACCGTCCGTCAGAACTGCGTCTCAAGCAGCCGTCTATTAAACGGAGCCATTATAACCGAACGTCTTGGTGCGAAATCGTTCGTGAGCCGTTAAACTGCGTTGTGGTAATAAAATTATCATACTTTTACAATGAGCCATTTTAGCATGTAGCGTTCGCAGTAGATTCGTTTACGATATTTCAAAAAGCGAACTTAAAGTCAAAAGGCAAGATTAATTTTCCAATAGCCGCAAACATGACTACAAAAATAAGTTACAAAACCGCTAATATCAGCCTCGGCTTCGCATGTTACGAGATATCGCCATGTTATTTTAAATTGTAATTCTTTATTTTTTATCAATTCTACAAATCTATATAAGTGGACGACAGCCTAGTTGGGAATGGAACGGTCTGCCGAGACAACGTCCGGAGGTTCAAAACCCACGGCACCCACCCTGACTTTGCGAAGTAATCTGTGTATTGTTTATTAATTATCATTCGCTTTAATTGTGAAGGAAAACATCATAAGGAAGGCTACATACCTAAGAATTTTCTATAAGAATTTCCAGGGTATGTGAACTATGTCAACGCGGACTAGGTCAGCGTGGTGGACTAAGACCTAACCCCTCCCAGTAGTGGAGGAGGCCCGTGTGCAGCAGTCGGCAAGTATATTATGTATAATACAGGGCTTGTTGTATTGCGTTGCATTGTATACAAATTTATCACCATCGCAATAGTTTAGTTTGTTTTAGTATAAAAGATAACGATAATTCGTTCGTAAATTTTAAGATAAAGATACAATCTAGGGTACAGGCAATTAAGTTTTACATTGAAATTAGAGAAAAATCATTGTTCATTACGAAGGGCAATAATAAAATAATGAGACACACTGCAAGTTTTATATTGTCACTTTCCATGTATGTAACAACATATCCTAAATACCCACTAGTTGCATGTTGTTTTGACACGAGACATGTTCATTATTCTACAAATATATCCACAACAAATTCGCCTTCAGAAGTTCAAATAAAAATGAGTCAAATCTCAATATATCCAAAGCAGCAATAACACGAACAGCTGACTAGTACCAACTAACTCTATAGATGGCTCACTGTGCACTAAAATAAGTACGTTTTATATTTAGGCTCGTGCGTTTAACGCGCGCTGTGATACAATAAATAGAGGCGACAATGCGTGGGCGAGCTCGCGACACGCCGCGCCGCGCCGCGACACTCGCCGACACCCTCCGACACCTATCGACACTATCACAACACCGTAATGCTCTCTCCTGAATACGCAAGTTCAATTATTTTTGGGCGTGCGCCTGAGTGTTGATTTGTGTATGCGTATGTTGACCTCACGTATTTAAGTATAGCCACTCGGTGAATCTGCCTAGATTCAGTACAGATGCTTAGGGGATGAGTTGAGCGTGCTTCTTGGTCTCGACTCTTGTGTTATGTGGATGGCCGAATTAAGGGTTAAGTTTAGGGCTCATCGGTTTTCATGCTATACGACTTGTACTTGATTAATAATATTGTTTTATTGATAATTTATACAAAATAACTACGCGGCAAGTATTACGAAGTCATCAAAAAGACTTTAGTTTGAAAAAGAAAATGTTGCGAGCTTTGTTGAATATTACATCAAATACGAATAAGAATTCAAAACGCTTCAATGCAGTTGATATTACTGCAGTCAGTTACATATAATTTACATTTAAAATTGCCATCGTTACGCTCCCTGAAGTGAGGCTCGTTTAAAAGAGCTAGAGTTATGTTTGACAGTATATCACGTACAAGATTAAACCTAGACTAAAAATGGCTGACCCAGATAGAGCCGTGTTACTTTTTATCCCTTTGTGTAAACGGGGACAAACGATAACCGTTCAAAGAAGCACACGTTTTCTTAGGATTTATTTAAAAAATAGACGTGGTACAATGTGTGGATTAAATACCTTGCAAAGAATAGATTAATCCTGTCCTCCCTTTTTATATTGATGGCAGATCGAATGTAAGGTCCCTTATATATGCTTTTAAGTGGGATTCAAAGAAGAATACTGAGAAAAGTACACTTAAAGTATGTTTTTATCATATGTGCGAATGTGATAATCTTCAATAATAAATACTCACATAACTAGCGAAGTGAGATGATTCTGTATGCGAATAGTAATGATAACAAGTTTGAATAGCATAATAATAGTATTGCAATTACCTTTATGTAAAGACCACTAACAAAATATGTTCATCTAATGCAATTATAAAGTAGCTATTTGTAACTACATTTTTATTTTAAGTTTCGTTCAGTGTAAACGTTAGTTTTCTTGTTCGTCATCTCTAAAATTTTTTCATCCCTAAAATCCTTTCTCTGCGAGCGCGATACTGCAAAATGAAGTAAAGACTGAGTCTATTTCATTTCAGTGAATCGTTTTTCCGGGAATAACATTGCACGACGTAAAACATATTTGTAGACTATAATATTTTTCCGTGCATTAAAATTGTTGCCCTTTTCTAAAGGTGAACATTTTGTATAAAACAAATAATTTAGACTGTGATATGACATGGTCTTTTCATTCATCAGCGGTTTCTGTGTAGTCGCTGAATCATGAAACTAGCGTGTGACTCGTGCGCGGTGAGTTGTGAATAGTTTGCGTTCTTTGCAAGTTTTGTGGCGCCGCGCCATTTTAATTTTGTACAAAGCTCAGCGGAAATTTACGAATTTCAGCTTCAGGATTCAGTAAGTTTCAGAAACTGCAAAAATATCCCCAAACAAAAAAAAATAAGAATTTTTAGAATCCACACTGTAAATATTCGCTAATTTTGGGTAGACACAAAAATTACGTCCTCATACGGGAATAAATCAGATGTATGAATGTTATTACAGTTCAATAACATGTGTTTTGGTATATACACCGTAGCGTTGGGCATACCGCATAACAATATACAATCCGCCGATTTTACCACTTCCTGATAAATGCTACTCGTCACATTAATGTATACGCCGATCAAATACAAAATTCACACTCTAATCTACATCATCTCCTTAATATGATATCTGTCAGATAATCTTGACACCTGTGAAACTGACTCTAAGTTCCTCAATCCTACTAATATTATAAACGCTAAAGTTTGTAAGAATGTATGGATGAATGTATGTTTGTTACTTTTTCACGCAAAAACCACTTAACGGATTTCGATGAAATTTGGCACAGGGGTAGATCATGTCTTGGTTTAACACATAGTCTACTTTTTATCCCGAGAAAATATAAAGCGGGACTTTTATCAGATATTTTTTCTCGCGAGTCAGTACGGCTAAACCACTGACCGATTTCGATGAAATTAGGTAGGGAGGTAGTTTAAAACCCTGGGAAGGACCTAGGGTACTTTTTTGCTGAGCAACGGGCAAATCTAGTAGTGTTTATAAGTGTTACTTATTCTTAAGTCTTTGTTGTCATATTGTTAGTGCACTCTCCTTTATCTCTAGTTCCTTTTCTTATTTTTATTGGGGTTTCTTGTGACAGCAATTGTAAACCCCGTGCCAGTGTTGTGTGGGGCGGATGTTTTTTTGCGAGGTTAATATTTTGCGTGTTGTGCTTGTAAGTATTATAATACCTATGATTGTACGAAGGTATTGTAGACATTGCTATTATAACATTTTGACTCCAGGCATTAAACTACATATTTAAATGGTATCTTGAGCAATAAATATAGCTATACGAACTATATTCATTTTTCTAAGGTTTTAACTAAATAGTATTTATTTGATGGAAACCAAACAGCTATCAATCCAACCACGGAAACATTAGACCGCGCTTTAAGTTATAAGTTAAAAGCAAATAGTCAATTTTATAGAAATTCTGGCTAAATATAACATTTATGAATCTTTTTTACAATTTATTTGTAATGCCATTTAAAATTCACTATCACTTGTTTATTATTTCTTTTTTAACCGACTTTCAAAAAAGGAGGAGGTTCTCAATTAGTGTGTTTGTATTTTTTTTATGTATGTACACTGATTTCTCTGAAAATTGTGAGCGTATTTCCTTGATATCTTCTTTATTTAGTAAATAAGGGTCGTGAAGTGGTCCCATTTCAATATATCTTGGTTTAGGATTCATCATCTTATGGAATAGACTGAATAGCCCTGAATAATACGAGTAATTCATGTATAATTATTTTCTTATTTATCATTTGTGTGTGGCATGACAAAAATGCAACAACATTGGTGTACAAAATATGAATGTGTTCAATGTACATGCCTATAAACGGGCTGTAATATACGTATGTTAATAAAAAAAAACCCGTAATTTTAGTTTAAGTATTCAATGATATAAAAAAAAAATTGTCAATTAGACAACTACAATTTCCCTAACTACTAACTATAAATGCTACGAACAACTTTACAATTATTATAGTATTAGTAGCAACTAGCAAAAGTACCCGTTGTCTTTATTTAGATAGGAATGTATATAAATAATCTATATTATATTACGTACAACGTAATCATATTTATTCGGTTTTAGAGTTATTTAGGATACACGCAGATTGCCCAATCCCATAAATTTTATCGTAGAGCTGCAAATATTACAATGTTTATGTAGACATGCTTCAGGTGACGCTGAAGACTGCGATAGTATTTTAACATTAACAAATTCCATGAAACTATAGTAAAAATCACGGTATACAGGTCGTACCTACGTGGTAATATTATACAAGAATTTCCTCCTTAAAATATTGGAGAGGAAATTGCACAATTTAGAAGTATTATGCAATATTTACAAATATATCTTGTCAAACAAGTATACATTACGAGCATCTAATAACATACTTGGTTATATGTTTACCAATAGCGCACGGCGCATAAACCTTTGAATAGGTTTGGGAGAAATTGATCTTAGGCCATCCATTAACTATTGTTTGTCTACTTTTTATCTGGGAAAAATACAGCGGCAATTGAGTTCACTTTAATTTTATGGTGGAATGTATAAATATCTTTGTAGTGATGCAGATGTGCCATGTAAAATATATTTAGATTTGGACGACAGTAAAATTTACTAGTACTACTACTAGAGTACTAATTTAAACACCTAACGTAAAAAAATTGTCGTAAAAAACTGTTAACCACATTCCCGTATATTTAAAAAAATCTCAAAGTTATTAAGTAAGTAAATTCGCGGTACGTGTTACTTAAGTACACATGTTTTCATAACCTAATTTACTTTGAAACGTTTGAGTTGAAAATCTCAATTAAAAGGGGTGAGAAGTGCGGACCGCCGAGTGCCGAGCGAGACACGTGTGCCGCCGGCTCCAACAGTTAATCCAAATTAATGTTACAAAGTGCACTCCAATTTTTCACGAGAAGCTTTTTAATTTAAATTTAAATTCATAGTTTTTTATAAGTCATTATATGCATTATTTACCATCGGAAGTGGATCGCAATCCACTGGTAAGGGTTTTTTTGTTTTAATTCGTGAAGAATCCTACTAAAATATTATAAAGGCGAAAGTTTGTAAGAATGTATGGATGTTTGGATGTAAGGATGTTTGTTCCTCTTTCACGCAAAAACTACTGAACGGATTTCGATGAAATTTGGCACACGGGTAGATCATGTCCTGGATTAACACATAGGCTACTTTTTATCCCGGGAAAATATAAAGCGGGACTTTTATCCCGGAAAAACTCATTCACGCGGGCGGAGCCGCGGGAAAAAGCTAGTATGGTTATATAAGTTGTCATCTAGACTAACACTCAAAGTCGTAATTAAAATAACGTACAATTAAAATTTTATTAAAAATCTTCAAGCATTAGTTTAATTGATATCATCGTCCTCAACGTGCTTTTAATTACGATATATTGTCAATACGTCGGAATTGTCAATTTAAACTGAACAGAAATGGCAAGGAAATTCCAGTAGTTAATAAACTTGCACAGACGGTAGAAATGTAATAACTGCGCTGCTTTCAATTTGTTTCTTGAAGTTCGTTTGATTGTAGTTCTTGCTTCAGTGGTTTCTATCGATCTCCTGATTTATTTTTCTTTAAATGTTTTATGTTTGGTATGTGGACTGATCTGAACTTGAGGAAGTGAATGTTGTACAATGTACATTGTGTTTACTTGGCGGATGGTGAAGGACGTATGTAGCGGAATATGAATAAATAGAATACATGTATGTTTATCGGAACTTTAGTATGGGTGCAAGGTTTCGAACGTTTGACGTAAATTTTGTTTACGTGGGTGGTAAGTCGATTAACTTTACATCACTTACATTGCACGTTTTAAAGACTCAACATAATCAAATACGCGTTTCGTGTTATCGTCACTTCTTTTGTATCATAATTGCACTTAAGTACTTCGAATTCAATAAAAATACTCGAAATTCTGCAAAAAATACTCATTTTCCTATATTCTCTTGGAATGTCGTGTGCCAATAAATCGCAGTGAATTGGTGATACAATATGGAATGAAACGCTACTGCAAGTATCTGCAAGGATTCAGGAACTGAAATGTGAATATACAGGGTGAAATTGAAGTCATGGGCGTTAAGTAAACCTTAGATTGACCTACATACTTAGAAGTCATCTAAAATGTGAATAAACCCATGATTTTTTTACAGACGGCATTGTTCCGCACCGCACGAAGTGATGCAAAATGATTCTCGACTTATATATTTTTGAAGATTTTTTTTGTGCTTATTTATTTGCAGTAAGTAATCTATTGCAATAGGCTTTAAGCCACTTCTGTTCTTTTTTATATTACACCATTAATCATCTTGATTTGCGTAATTTTGGTCCCATTTAAAAGAGTATCATTAATAATATCTTAAGGTTCAAAGGATGCTCATGAATTCAATTTCATCCTGTAGATCTAATAGAAATTTCAAGCGTGGGAGACGGCTACATTACTCGAGTTAGGAATTTTTTAATATTTATATACGTATTCCCTACTTAATTTAAAATGAGTTACTGAAAGTATTTCGGGATTTATGCTGTTCATTATTCAAATACACCTGAAATACCTGACTGACTAAGCTATTTGATTTTGATCTATTAACTCTGTTAAGATGTATGCGCATTATCCATTCCTATTAGAAGAAATATTAAGAGCAGTTGTTATGTTCATTGCAATGCAAACGATCATCGAATAGATAGCTAGCATATAGCTAGCTTTCTCTCGCTTTTAATACTAGACGGTTCGATCGAGTTACTAAAGGCCGCGCGATCTTTGGCTGAAGTATCGACGTACCGTAGAAATCTATACTAATATTATAAAGCTGAAGAGTTTGTTTGTTTGTTTGTTTGAACGCGCTAATCTCAGGAACTACTGGTTCGAATTGAAAATTTCTTTTTGTGTTGAATAGACCATTTATCGGGAAAGGCTTTAGGCTATATAACACCACGATGCAACTATTAGGAGCGAAGAAATAATGGAAAATGTGAAAAAAACGGGGAAAATTATTCATCCTTGAGGGCTTCCATTGCGTGCGCTGCGAAACCGGTTCAAGATACCAAAAATATATGTATGAAAGAATTATTCCTCTTGAAATGATCTAATAAAATGTCCTCGACAGTATGTGTCTATCTTTTAAGATTAACTCACTAGAACCGTTTTTATGGTAATCAAATTTAGTCGAAATTAATGCATTATTTCTTAGAGTTGTATCAACGTCATAATATTAATCTTTATCCAAATAAATGATAGAGTGATTCAACGGGAAGGTTTTTATGTACTTTTAGCCCGGAAAAACTTATAAACGCGGGCGAAGCCGTGGGCAAAAGCTATATACAATATAACGGGAACACTGTTTGCGTGACGATAAAAGGAATATACGCTATTAATTAATGTGTTAAAACAAAAGGTTGTGTATGTGAAGTTTACAGCCAAACAATTGCTCGGAATGTTAGTACTGCTTTAGTCTTTATTCTATGGTTAGTACAGATTTTATTTTTTAACAAATTATTTTGGTGTTGCATAGAGTAGGTTTAAAATAAGGCATAGTAAGTTTTTCAGTATATTCTTGTTCCGTACTTTTATTTATTTTAATTAATTCAGATAATGCTAGCACAACACTATGGGATAGAATTATTTATTTTCTTAAACGAATGGATCTGTATCTGCCATGAAATCCAAACGCATCTCGAGTAGCGACAAGTGCTGCCACCTCGAGCGTGCAATAGATACGCACTTCCTATTCCGTAAGATCAACCGCTTTGAATGCAAGGTAGTTACAGAACTACATTGCGTTCGAAGTGCACAGGCGCGCTGTGCCTTATATTCAAATATATACATTATTCCAAGAAAAAACTAGTGATACGTGTAGTGCAATACTTGGCGACAAACAGCAAACTATGGCCATTCACCAGCACTATGTACCCAGGGATACGAACGGTGCTGCAGTTGCAGGCGATTGGTAGAAACAGTCCACAATTTAACACTTTCCGAAGGTCTGGTCGATTTTGCATACATTTTATTTCGGCTTAATATTGGTAAATCTTATGACAAATTACGAGAAGCATCTATATTAAAAAAGGTTTCGTAACATTTTCTATAACTAATAAATCAATCAAGACTTCATTCGTTATTACTTTTACAGCACTTTTTATCTCTTGTCATCGCCTGCAATAATATGACATAACAAGCTAACAGTTCCCAGTCTCGCTGTTTTTCTTCCACCGAAGCGTTAAAGTTTAAATGCAATTCGGAAAGCTTCGCTCCCGGTACCGTGATAGAGTTGATTTGATGAGCCAACTTAAGCGAAATTCACTATGTCTGGCGCATTTACTTCTAACAGCACTCGGGAAATCGAAGTTATGAAATTCGGGAAAGCCCCCTTTTTTCAATTGAAAATGCACATTATTATTCTGATTAGGATAATAATTATAGGTAATCGAATTGTATTTAAAAAATTTGATTCGATATAAACTCACAACATAAAGTAGGTCAGAATATAAACGTTTATTATTTATTATGTAAAGATGGTTGTAATGTCAGGCGAAACTATTGAGTTGTCGCATGCGGGATAAAGGCGTTCACTTTATTATTGTTCGGGTTCTTTGAGACGACAGTAGTCACGTTTCTGGTGCTATTGAGTCTGGCTGTATTGTGTTTCACAAATAGAGAGTAGGCGCAAGTGCATGTAGTGTGAACGATATTTGGAGATATTGCAGAGGTAACGGTAAAATTATTAGCAATTCTGACACTCTTATGTGGTAGTATTGTCGAATGCACAAGAATTCAGTATCTCTGAAGATTTCTCGAGTTTAGAGAATTATATGAATGTAAAAAAAATTATGTAATATATACTAATTTTGTTCTAAATTTATACATTCCGTAGGTAAAGTTATTAACTTTATTGCTAGCCGCATATAAGCTAAATAAAATTTAGTTTAAGAAACTTTTGTACACATAGAATAACATAAGTTTGTGAATGTTTAGGGAAGGTTGGATTTTGTTCCTTTAACGTTTTATCGACGTAAAAGTCTCTATAAGAACGGTTTTTGGAAAACGTAGCCTAACCAGTTGTTAAAACTTCATTAAGATAGATCAATTAAAATGAATAACAATAATCGTAGGTACGCAATTATAGCTTAAAAGTTATCCCGTCAATGGCGAGGCAATTATCGCCCACATACGAGTCTTTTGACAAAGTAATTAAAAAATGATTATTTTTTAAAAAGTAAATGTTATCTGCCAGTTAACGTATGAATTATTTCGTCGGTGGTCAAGTCAAGTTACGGTCCTATAACACTGGATGAGCGCGCAACGCCTTCGCCTCGCTGTGATCTCGCTTGCAATTCGCCAGTGTGATACTAGCCTTAACTTTACTTGCTAAAACTCTCAGAATAAAGACTATTAGCACTAAAACTACCCAGTATGACAGTTCATGCATATAATACTCTTTTGTTTACCATTAATTTGGACCTTTTATATTTGGTCGCCCTATATTACAGCCGACCTTTAGGGTTTATTCAACATCGTGAAACTGATGCTAAGTATTCTTACATCTTATACAGTCCTGCTTTCTACCATAATTATGTGAAATATTGTGGTGTTCAGGACACATCCAAATATGGATCAAATTTATAGTTAGATGAATTTGGCGCGCTGAAAATCAATTTTTGAACAAGTTAAGAAAAGGGCACAGCGTGGGAGATCGGGAAATTATTAAACCATCAAATTATCTAAATGTTCATTAAGCTATTGTTGGAGCGACTTACTCCTAACGCACGACAAAGCTCCTTAAAGTAAGATGTAAAAAAAAATATTGTGCGATGCCGCATTAAGGATCACGGATTTAATTTGTCATCATACGTGTATGGCAGTTTCTGTGCGATAGTCGAAAAAAGCAATTGGTGCTTTCTCTCCAAGATGTATGTAGCTAGTTTAGAATTAATAGCGAGTTTATACATTTTCGCAATCATGTTTACATGAAAGGAGTTTTTGAGGGACGTATTATAATATGTTTTTCGCTTGTGTTTGTTGTTTTGCGTTCGGTTTTTGTGTCTATTTTTCATTAATACAAAAACAAATTGCCAAGAAGCTTGCTCGTCTTGTCATTCGTCTTACTTCGGCAAGCATCACGAGTGACGACTGCCAATAGTTGCAACACCACTCGAACTATGAATTACAAAGTACCTCATGACAATGCATTGCGATCTAGTTTGAGTCATTACGTGTTAATTACGGTTGTTTCATGCAGGTATGCTGCTTACCGATTGTAATGAAATAATCAATTACTGGTGGTATGACTCTCATACATATGTAACAGTCCGCCTGGGTGGGTACCACCACAATGTCTATTTCTACCGCCAAGCAGCAGTGTACATGCACTGTTGTGTTTCGGTTTGAAGGACATTGTAGCAATCAACTACAGGAAATAATGAGACTTAACATCTTATGTCCTCAGGATGACGAGCGCAGTGAAATGCCACACAGTTCTTTTTCAAGGTGCTGAATGGTGTTGCTCCTGTTTATGGGTGGTCGTATCGCTTAGCATTAGGTGAACGGCATGCTCGTCTCGTCATTTGATGTCATAAAAGAAGCCAATAAAGTTAAGGCTATTAAAGATTATTGTATATTATTAACCGAAAATCCATTTAAGGTACTTCAATTACATTTTTAGAAAATTATATTTTTAATACTTTTTATTAAATAAGATTCATATGAATTGTATAATGAACCTTCGCAATTTTTACAATACCTTTGACGTTTTAAACTATTTGAAGTCTAACTAATTTTAATAAAATTTTAGAAAATATTCTGATTATTGAGGACATGTCATTTTCTTACTCATATTACAAAATTTCGAGTTATAACTACACTTGCAAGATCTTGTAAAACTGCGCCAAAAAATTAACAAAGCGACGAGGAACGAGGGACTTCTTAAGGAATGTTACATCGCTTTATGCTGGGAATAATTCAAACAATTACTCTCCCTTGGGATTCGAAGAGGGGTGTACCGTAACTGACAGCTGGGAGAATCTGATGGACGCAGTTATTAAAAGAAATGTGTTATCGAAAAATTACATGGAACATGTTAATCGAATGACTACTGAATATCACACGAAGCATCTAGACTAAAAGATCTATATCTACGATTGGTGGATTACATTTTCATAAATTGATTAACTATGGCAAAGTCCTAATCTAAAAATCGTAAATAACATTGCAACAAAGTCGAATAAAATTCAAAATCGAAATTTAATAAGTAGGTTAACCCAGAGACAGCTTGAAAATTCTATTTTTAAGAACAACACGGGCAGACGAGCCCCTACAGACCTCGATGACCCAATTTCTAATAGTACCTGGATGTGACGATGACGGCCAGTGCAATCCATCATTGTATCGGAAATTCATTAGTTTTGTACGGCCGGTAGAGACAAGTTATTAATTTTCATTTTTCAAGATATATCGCTGAGGTTTTGCTTCTAATGAGGGTAGTGCTTCATAAAGACTAAGGTTAAGCTTAGATTGCGTTCAAAGTTTTATAAGAAATTTATTATTTAGTATTAGTGTAGTATAGTTCAGAGTTTCAAAAAATCAATTTATTCTGGTTTGTACGGTGTGGCATTTTATAAGTCAGTTTTTAACAAAATGCGAAGACAAATGAAATGTCTGTATGATTAACTTCTTTTTTATGTATTAATATTGCCATCAGTTATATAGTAGATTTCACCTTAAAACCAATGGAAACTCGTCATAATTATTAATGGTTCACGCGGTGAATATCATTTGACGAAAAAGTTTCGTTGGTCTCAACTCTCAATGAGTTGTTTTAAGATAGATGATGATCGAGGCCACATGGTGGAGAAAATAAAGATTTAAAGAAATGAAGTTTGCAGTAAAAACTTGATTAAAAATTTTGATCACCTCTAACACAAAAACTCTCCTAAAAAGTTGGCGGACCGAACCTCGGACCGGGGAGATGACAGCACTTCCATAGTGGTCCCCTGATGCGAGGACGCTTGAGTCAAATTATTACTAGGTACTTTATTTTTAACTTTTTAAAAAACTTTTTTGTCGGTAGTAGTTCAAGTTTAAAAAAAAATGTTTTGTTAGACTTTTTAATAGCAAATATTTATATGTGAAATATAAGTTTAAACAAACGTATTATAATAAAATATTAGGTTAATAAAAGAGGGTGTGAAACATCCGAATTAAGTACGCGATATCTGCATAAATATATTCGAAACAAGATGGTCTAATCAGGAACTAATAGATGTAACAAAAATATTTTTCAGATTGATAATAACTTGCTAATGACAAATAAAATGTATTTCGTTTTGTGATTCGTTCCCATATAACCGACTGCAGTTACAAATACGAGTTCTGATTTCATGACGTAAAATGAAGGACAAATCTATTTATATTTCGTACTAGCAATTATATTTACGCCGTAAACACATGGAACATTTCAAAGCGAACATTTCTTTACTTTATGTCACATACTTAAAAATACGTTAAAATGTCGACAAATTATGACATACTGCGGCTTAGACCATTGTATAAAGTGGAATTTACAACGAGTTAATGTTTAACACTTTTGTTTGAAGATACGTAAATAAACATATAAAATGTGATTTTGAGGCCTACGCAAGTTCTCACGGATTTCGTCGAGTCGTATAATTAGCTTCTCATTAACATTAATTAATAATACACATGTTCAAATTTATAAATGCGGTCAAGTCAACTTGCCGCAAAAATTAATGTGATGTGACCAGCTGTGATAACATAAACACAGTTAATATACTACGCCATAAACTGTCTTCAGCCTGTGACTCTCCCGTGTGGACGTTTGTGATTATTTTTACTATCGTTGTGCAATTTGCTTTTAATCTCGCTGGCCATCTAATTGATGATGGCATGGAATCCAAGGTAATTCGCGGTATAAACCATAAAATTACATTTAAATATGTTTATGTAAATCTAAACTCGTCAAAGAGTGTTTGGGCTCATTCCCCCTCTGCCTACATCTTTGGCAATAATAGAGGGCTCAGGTTATGTACAGCGAACCCTAATTTTTATTTGTCATTAATTAGGAATAGTAACACTCAGGTAATTTTGTTTACAATGATTGCAGAATTACAATGAGGCCTAAATAAATCTAAGAAACTTTTAAATTTAATTCTTTAAATAATTATTTTATATCATGCTTCATATGTAGAAACGAATGATATTAGAGAGCCAGTTTTATTCCACAATAGATACCAATAGTATACAGAACAAGCTCTAAAATATAACTAAACCATCAACACATTACACAAAATACAAACCCTATAAATTTGTAGGCATAAATGCAACAGACAGCTCACGCTTAGAGAAATCAATAAGTCCTCCATTACACATTAATGCAGTTCCGTGGATCACCTACTAAACTCTTTACAATTATATAAATCCCTGAGTCGCGAAACGAATGATACTATTAAAAAAAATATCGGAGTATCAATCCTATGTTCAGTATAGCTAAGATAATTCTAAGTTATATTATGTAAAACAAACACAGGTTACGATGTAACGTCCGTTTAATGCTGTTTGTCTTTAAACGGCGAACTGCCATTCTGTTACGACAGAAGCCATATGACCTCCTTAGGAATTGTCTTATTTGTACTGCTTACTACAGTCAAAGTCAACGTACTATACACGTATTCTATGTAGTTAAATGGTACGAGAAAATTAAAAGGTAAGAATATTATCAAATGAAAAAACAGATCATTTGTATATCAACAGATTTCATTTTACAAATATGTGATTTGTAACTTAATAATCACTAATAAAACTATTTAATTTGAAAAAACTTTGCACCCCTTTTTAAAAACATTGCGAGCACGGAAGAGTAATTTTAATTTAGTTAATTATTCATTTACAAATGTTATTAATTTTGTGGTGTGTGAAATTCGAATACATTCCGATACGAATACTAGTATCCAATTAAATAGCATAAATTCAAACGCCAAAACGTACCGATATGATACCACGTAGTACTTACTATTCAGTATTCTGTGATATTATCCAAACGGAGTATGGCAAATTAGTATTTATTTGACAGTACATATCAGACCCTCTGGTACTGGACTATATAAAACCACCTGGAGAGCATTACAATTTACAGCGATTGAGTTATGAGGTACAGGCGAGAGTGTCTCTCTCTAAAACCGGGTCGTCATGTTGCGACGGACCTCGAGTTTATCTTAAATGCAGCCCTAACATTGTAACGTTAACTACCTCCACCTAGAGCGTCTAAAGGAATCACTCTATATGGTAATCGTGGCTGTGAATTTGCTTTGCGCAACAATGTCTATATTATTACTGGTACAGTGAATATTAATATTTAAAGAATCTTGCAATGTACTGTAATGTGAAACTTGAGATAGAGATCGCAAATGACATGATGCATATACCTACAGCGACTGCTCTTATGAGTTTTTAGGAGAAAATTAAAAAAAAATAAACGAAACTATATTATTTTGAGTTTATTTTTTTTATCATTTTTAGTATGAACTTAGCAATAAATTACAATGTAGCCTATAAGACTAATAGCAATATTATTCTAATTTTAATTTTGTAGGTAAGTTTACTACAACTAAGAATAATGTGCTAAGTACTTTCTTAGAGTCTGATAACTTAGAAAAAGACTATGTTATATTACCACCAAAAACATAAATGTAAAAAAGGAGAGCCAAGTTCAATACAAAAATTATGCTTGGCTGTGGGCTTCGCCGCAAAAAGAATGGAGATCTAAATGAGTGCCAAGTTTTATGCAAAATCCAAATATGTATAACGTTGTAGGTTAGATTTGACTTGGCCAGTTTTCATTAAATCAGTAATTTTATAAAGTTTTTAACATATTATATATATTTAATTCTGATAAAAACTGGCCAAGTCAAATCTAACCTACTTTAAGATCTCACATTTTAAAATAACAGCAATTGTTATAGGTATCCAATAAAGCAAAGAAAAAGAGTTTAATACTTGTTCATAATGTTATTTTGTTCCTATAAATACATATTTGGATTTTAAATAAAACTTGGCACACATTTAGATCTCCATTCTTTTTGCGGCGAAGCCCACAGCCAAGCATAATTTTTGTATTGAACTTGGCTCTCCTTTTTTACATTTATGTTTCTGGTGAGATATCGTTACTTTTTGTAAAGAAACCTAGGCAGGTATTGAGTTATGTGGTGCCGCGCGCCGCCGACGACACACTGTCGCGTTGGCCGGTTGTTTAGCGCGTATTACAAGTTTTTTGTATGGGGACACCACTTATTTTTTGACTTAACTTTATTTTTATGTTTCTGTGACATAGCAAATATACCAATACATAATATATTGGAATATTTTCTAATATCTGCTTGTATCGGGTCCAACGCTACAATAATGTTTTTTATTTTTTTTTTGTGTGGGGACCCCCCTATTTTTTTTTTTTTTATTTTTAGATTTTTTCCTACGCTTGCACGCAATTACCGAGCTAGATTCCTAATTTAAACCTTCTAGGTCATCTGGAAGTAGATTAGGTTTAGGTACTATATGTCAGTCAGTCAGTCTTAAAATTTACGACTTTTGAACCTTCATATCTTTATAACCGTTTGAGCTAGCTCCATGAAATTTGGGCTTCTAGATGTCCTTATGGATATAATTAAACATACGTAGTTTTTTGTGCTTACGTTAAATAGGTTTTGAGTTATAGAAGGGTGAAAAGTGGCACCAAGTGGTTCGTGTAATATTAACACTAGGCGCTGGCTAGCCAGTTCCTTTGCTTGAACTGAGCTTGACACGCTGCCGCGTGTCTAGATACTTAGCATTGACACTATTATTTGTTCGCTCCAATAATGCTCTACATTTTACTACACTAGTTCAAAAGTTGCAGTTCTTTTTAGCCTTCGCACAAGGTTCATGTTATTGAGTAGCTTAAATGTCTCAATGTTCATAATATGTTGTCGAAGTTTACATTCGTGAGCTTTTACAAACTTTTTGATAACTTCCGTAACGAATTCCATTTTAAGATCACGATGGTCGTCATTTCTTATATACTAGGGAGCACTCACAATATCTCTCAGGACTTTATTATGGAACTGCTGGATTATTTTAACACTACTCTTACATTTGGTACAGCCCCAAAGTTGGATTCCATACGTCTAAATTGGTATGAGAATTTGCTTTTACAGTAATCATTTATTATGTACTTATAAACACTTTCTTCCCAATAACCAATACATATTTTAACACGCTTTTATTAGCTTCAGACGTACGTATGTATGTAACAGAAACTATAAACAAGATTTTGATCCCCTTCAAAACGTCGGATAAAATCGTAATTTGGCATACTTATCAGGGACTGATTACAATTCAATATTTCAAACTAAAAACACGCTTTTATAGAAAATCCAAATAAAAAATGAACAAACAATAGTTTATTTACTTTTAGTGACATCTGTTTGACCATAGTAGAATTATAACCAAACTGGCCACTCTTATGTGTAAAAAAATCCTCCTTGTCACAAGATGGCACTTTCGTTTATTTTTTAGTGACATCTGTTGGACGATAGTAGAACAGACCTAAAAAAATAAAAATAAATAATAGTTTAAAAAAACTAAAAAAACACGCTTTATAGAAAATCCAACTAAAAAATAGAAAATAATTTTTAATAAATCCGTTTGTAAAATATATTTTATTGTAAAAAAATCGTGGGGTGGATGGTGTCAATAGTTATAAATATTTAATTGACAGATAATATGAGTAGAAGGATTATTATTTTGATAATATTTTAAAAAGCACCCCAAGCTTTTTTTGTTAAAAATATATTTCCATGTTTTAGTTGGTTTTTGTATAAAGCGCGTTTTTTTAGTTTTTTTAAACTATTATTTATATATATCGTATATTAAGTTATCGTCTCTTCTTTTTGACGTGAGCTTTCCATCGCAATTTAGCGTCAGGTGTTATGCCAAGGTGGTTGGGTTGTGGTTGATGGGTTGGCAGTGTTAGCATATGGGACATTTAAACCATTTATATATATTGGATGATAATTTTGGTTTGTGTTCGTGAAATCAACATGAATTGATTTCGTTTCAGTTATTTTAATTTTGAATTTTTGTGTCGAATCATAAATTTTATTTAGGGCACTTTTAAGTCTTTCTGCTGCTTCCTTATAATTTGAACCAGTAGCCATAATAGCAGCGTCATCTGCAAAAGTTGCAATAGTATTGTTATTGGGTTCTGGTATATCATTCAAGTATAGTAGGTATAAAGGTAGGGACCCCAGCTTTTATTATGTTAAACCCGCAAGATCCTCCTCTTGACTCTAATGTAGGATTTTAGTATATCCGAAAAAACTGATGGCACATTTGTCTCAGTTTTTGTACCAAACCCTCAAGCCAAACTTTGTCAAAGCTTGGGCAACGTTTAAAAACACGGTCGCGCAAACTTTCTTTTCTTCGAGTGCTTGTTGTATCCTGGTAGTTATTATATGTACTTGGTTTATTGTAGAGTGTTTTTCGCCAAAGCCAAATTTATGGTTGGGTACAAGGTTATTCTTACAGATAGTATTTTAAGCGTTTTAGTAAAAGCTTCTCAAAAAGTTTTGATAATTATATAGGTAAGAGAGATAGATAGGTCTATATGATGATGCTTCATGGGGTGGTTCATATCATTGTCCATATCGCCATATCAAGCACAAACTGCATACTCCGCGCTGATACTGAGTACAAAAACCTAATATCACTTTGTACGACCCGGGTTCGAACCCGAGATCTCAGAATTGCAGTCGTACAGTAATACAACTACGCCACCTAGGCAGTCCATTTAATGTATTGATATTAATGGTGTTTTTTGTACTGCTAGTGTGAGGATTTTGTATTATGGTTATCAATAAATGTTTTTCGTGATTTTTGGTTAATATTTTGTATGCGATGGCTATAATTAGTATAAGAATGCCTTATGTACAGTATGAGTAGAGCTATTCTATATTTTTTTATTTTGATGCTATTCGCTTTTCTTATTTTTACTCTAACAATTAATTATATGTTTTACATTAATGAAACTAGGCGGTAAATTAATTGTAACATAGGCTAAGCAAAATTACAGCGAATGAATTGTCGTTCACGCGCTTTGTCGAGTTGATTTATTTTGTAATAAAATTACGACGTGTGGCTGTCTGTTTTAGTGTACACGGTACACGCAGTATACACGGCATGGTGTATATGCGTACATCACTACAACAGACCACAACAGTAAATATTGCGTTTTAAATAGCTCACATTTCATTGAAACTTAACGAGCATTTTGTGCAGAATATGCTCGTTACGTCTTTACATAGATTCATCACTTGCGGTAGTTTTCCTTTGATTATTATTTATTGGTAATCAAGGCGTACAAATAAATTGGACTAATTGTAAAAACAAAGAATACAATCCATAAAAGCATTTCATATAAACCTCATACTCAGTTTATTTTCTGTTTGAATTAGTGTTTTATGTGCTTTTGTGGTAGAACGCGAGTTGTCTGTTCTTCTCGGAATAGCAATTCCATCGGCGTCGATGTTCTCGTATTATTTTGTTATAAACACATTATGATCATCTTCATACACGAATGTAATTGAAACTTTACGATCCCTAAACCTATTTTATGACGTATAAATACATAACAGAATATTTAGTTGCCGATGTTACGTTTGTGATTTAACTGGATGGGCGCGGAGTACGGCTAGCGGCGTGCGAGCGACATTCCGATGGCGAAGACAATCTTATGATTGATGTGCCGCGCACCACCCACCGGCTTCCGACAGCTTGTTTATTACAACACGGAATATAAGTACTGACTCATGCCAGTTATTATAATATCTGTATTGATCGAGATCGAAAGTGTTAATCTGTTCGGAGTGTGTTCGATTTAGTTCGCGTTGCTTTTACGACGTAAATCATAGATATTTTTACAGTAGCTGCAGGACGTTTGGACAGCCGTTGACCGTGATGGGAGCGGCGTTGGCGCGATTCTGGTGACCGCTCCAGGTACGATGTCGTAAATACTCTGTTCCAGCACCAGATTGCGTGACAAGAATATGAAGTGTTGATGCAGAGGTGACAATACCCGGTTAACATGACGGGCTACTCAGAAGTGAGCGCAGACTGCAGCTCCGTTGCAGCGAAGTCAACCACGAGAATACCGCAACTCAGGTGACATGAGATGCACCGCGAGCGCGCCGACGTATCGAGTGGACATTCACCGGGCGCCGATCGGCAAGTATTAGTACGCGGAGAGTGGCGAGGTTAGTGGCGCGGCGGGTGCGGCGGCGCACTCACCACTCACCAGCACATATCGAAGTAGTCCATGGCTGGGACGGACGGCGTGGTGCGGCGTGGTGCGACGCGGTGCGGGCGCGTGCACCGAGCGCGCCGCGGTCGGCTTGTGCTCGCCGCCAGCGCCACGGCGCCCGCGCTTTTTCATTGACGCAAGCGGAACCCATGCTGACCGCAAGACGGTTTATGAGCGCCGCACCACGTCGCCGCCCCCTTTCATAACGATGCTACGTTTATACGTACCTTTGGTCTCCACCTTGCTCCTGGGCCCGGGGGCATTCCTGCCTCGGCCTGAGGACAGGCGTCAGCCCCCATTTCTCGACCAACTCTATGCGAGCAATGGTGGCTGTTCAAGTTCAATGTGTCATCGGGTCGGAGCGCGCGTCCGGTGGGGACGCGGCGGTGTGGCCGGCTGGTCCGCGGCGCCCCCCGCCCGGCTGACGGCGCGCGCCTCGCCCGCCACCTTACTCGCGGGCCGACGACGTGCCCGCGCGCGCTCCGGGGCCGGCGGCGCTGCTCATACTGTGCTCGCTGGCATGGCGCCCGCCGCCCGCGGACACTGCGGCACGCCCGTACGGCGTCGCGATCGGCCGCCTCGCGCAACGCGCACTCGCTTTGGATGCGCAACCTAGCCGAAGCTCTTGTGAACCGAACGTCGGCGGCTCGAGCGCGGGATCACAGTTGCGTGCAACGTTACTTTCGGTGTCGCGCGCTCTTTTCGTCTCCCAATACTCTATGTTTTGATTATGTAGGTAAGTACGATATGTTTCAGATATGTATGATGGCGCGACGGGGTCGCGTGAGCGTCGTCCGGAATGACGGCTCCTTACGTAATGCTTGTGCGGGGCGCGTGCGACGGCGCCTCATCGAGCACGACGAGTCATGGCCTCGGCGGACAGCCGCGTGGCGATCGCGAGGCGCGGGCGGACGAGTGTATCGCCGTAGCGCGGCAGTAGCGTACTGATGCGGGCGCGCGTGCGTCGTCCCGCGCCGGGCGCTCTCCGCTCTCCTCCGCCCCTTCGTCCCCCTCGGCATCCCCCGCGCCCGTTGCCCGCGTGTGCTCTCCGCCCGCCTTCCCGCGGCCGCTGTACGGACCTGCCCCCGCCCCCGGCACCGTCCCGCACTCCGCACGCGTATCGACACCGAGCGCCAACCACTGCATCACGGCCGGCGCGGGGCGCGCCTGCCACGCGCTTGGCACGCCGCGTTGTCGCGCCGTTCACGGTGGCACGCAACCCATGAACCTTCCACTTCCTAGCAAAACATTCGCTTTCCTTGCCCTTATTAGAGTTTCTCGGAACGTTGTTCACTTTCAGACGGTCACAGAGATGGGCGCGTTTGTATTGCGTTTCTGCAAACTGGGTAACGGCATTCGGTACTTAAAAAAAAAAAAATATTTTGAATCAGAATAAAGTTACAAAAAAGGGTTACATAATGGTTGATTAATATGGATGTCGCTCGGGTGCGGTCCGGGACGCAGATTGGCGCGTTGGTGCGCTGCGGCCGACGCGCTGGCTGGCGGCACGACCGAGGCACTCCGAGACGCAAGCCAGCCGAAGCCGACACACTCACCGACCAAGCTTCACTTAATTGCAACTTGGCCCAAAACCTATGCGCTATTTTATTGGCAGCCAACTTGCAACTGTGAAGTTGCATGCTAAGTATTTTGTATGCATTATGTGATTCACAATTGGAATAATAGCATTTTCAGGCGGTCATAACAACGATAGTGGTGCCATAAACGTGACACAGTTTGTTATATTGGTTATATTTAAATTTATTGCACGACGCCGCTTAAAATGCTGCCTTATCAAAGTCAGGCTACGAGGCTACGTAACGCTACGATTTCGTAGCGGTAATGTCATATTTTATGCGTAGTGCATGAGCAACTACGGTGTCGATTTGTTTGACTTACGCTGCTACGAGAGAGCGTTGCGTAGTGCGGTTCGCTGACGGCTGTGCTTTTAAACTTAAACGAAAGCTATGGTTTACGTGAATAGACAATAATCAACAGCACTGCACTTTTGCAGTAAAGCGAATATAAGCCCAGTGAAAGGCCAATTCCGGTAATTACATTCACCGTTGGGGTGCTTTAAAAGTGAAAATTTAGTTTGATGTGACACAAGGTTATTGCGGCGGTGTGTTATGAATTGTCACATCCGGATGACGAGGCCACGCTGTTACGTAACTCTAGCGGAGATGTTACAATGCTCTGCTACGTTTTAAAACATTGCGGTATAGATATGTCGACAATCGTTTTGATGGTAAGATTATATTACACCGGTTTCATACATTTATCAAATATTTACAGGCGTTAAGCGACGATGTAAGTGGACGATAGCCTAGTTGGGAATGGAACGGTCTGCCGAGACGATGTCCGGAGGTTCAAAACCCAAGGCACACACCTCTGACTTTTCAAAGTTACGTGTGTACTGTTTATCAATTATCGTTCGCTATAACGGTGAAGGAAAACATCGTGAGGAAACCGGCATACCTAAGAAGCTCTTTATAAGAATTTCGAAGTCATGTGAGGTCTGCCAACTCGCACTAGGCCATCGTGGTGGACTAAGGCCTAAACCCTCTCAGTAGTAGAGGAGGCCCGTGCTCAGCAGTGGGTAGTATATAATACAGGGCTGATTGCAAGTTAAGTGGTGCAGAGATAATCATGGTAGGTGCATTAAAGGTATATGAAAAAAGTGTTTAACTTTATAGATAACATACATAATCCTAATATTATACATTATAATTATTAGTCTATAGTTTATACCTGTAATTTAAACAAATGTATGTTCTGCATATTACCTAATGGTGTTTCGAAATAAATAAATACATTATTAGCTGGCCCGGCAAACTTCATATCGCTTCAGAATCAATGAATGTTATGTTAACTTATTCATTTTTTATTAAGATTAAATGAATTAAGTGCAAACAATTAATGCACAAAAATAAAAATTATAAAGTTATATATTCATACACAGACAGAGAGAAGCAGACTATTGAGCGCGACATGCCACGATAATGACTATACCTCTTTCACCTCTTCCACATTCATAGTTCTCATCATATATTTTCGCTGATTATGGGCATACCGACCATTCGTACCATTCAAATTCGCTCTGTATATACTTTTCGTGACTCGTCTTTCAAGCATCCTCTCCACGTGCCCAAGTTATCTCATCATACTTCTTTTAATTTTAATCACCACATAATCTTTCAATTTATAACGTTCTCCTATTATACTATACCCATGCGATAAGAAATTGTGACTCTACATAATATACTGTGTAAGGAATGCACTTCCACTCCATTCACTGAACTTTCGTGCTTCTTCTGCTAATCTGGCATTCACTTCGTCTCCAACAGCACAGTATTTCGGATCGCTGTTCTTGTTCCCCTTACTCTGATACAGGCTTTGGAGTTCTCTTACACAGACTTCAATGCCCTTACCAGGCGGCCCTCAGTTCCATGCTTTAATGACAACGTTGATCACAGCTTATTCCTCGGCACATGATCATAACCCTTTTCCAAGTTGGCGAAGGCACAAAATACTGTTTTGATTTGGCCAAATGTTTCTCCGCCATGTACCTTATGTAAAGACTTGGTAAATCAAACACACAGACCAAAATACTTTACTGTGTATACGAAAATTGACATTTCTAATTTCAACTAATTGAGAGTTGAAACTCCACTCTTTAAAAATCACTTTTCACCTTTGAGTATCTAGCGAATCAATACTCAAAGCTTTTCACTGACGAATTTCCACAACAATCGTATGAAGAGAATTCATTCAAACGCATTCAAATACAAACACTGTCGAAAACTGAATAAAATTGCTTTGCTAGATACTCAAAGAAAATTGGTGAAAACTAAAAAAAGATGCTAACTCGCGCAGCGGTATGCAATGAAAGGAGGTAACATGAAATTATAATATACTCTTTGCGACCGCCACAGGGACTGCGCAACTGAATCAGCTGTCAAATAAAAAGTAAAAACAATTGAATTGCACAGTATTTTGTTTACTACTTGCATTGATGTATTAAAAACCCACTACTTGCAATAAAATAATATTGCGACTATAAATTAAGATGTAAGCTATCCTATCTTTCAAGTTGGAGCAAACTGCACACGGTGTGCAAATTTGATTAAAATCGGTTAAGTAGTTTAGGAGTCCATCGCGGACAAACAACGTGACACGTAATCCATACTAATATTATAAATGCGAAAGTAACTGTCTGTCTGTCTGTCTGTTAAGCTTTTACGCCAAAACTACTTAACCGATTAAATGAAATTTCGTACACAGATAGTCTAGAGCCTGAGAAAGGACATAGGCTAGTTTTTATCCCAGGAAAATATAATACGGGCCTTTAATCCCGGATTTTATGTTCTCGTGAGTGGAGCCGTCACAGCCAAACCACTGAACCTATTTCAATGAAATTTAGTAGGAAGATATTTTAAGACCCTGGGAAGGACTTAGGGTACTTTTTATCCCGGAAAAATATAAACCAGGACTTTAATCCCGGAAAATAGTTTTCTGCGAGTGGAACCATAAGAAAAAAAGTATGTAGATAGTCCGAGATTCAGAAAAGGACATAGGCTACTTTTATCCCGGAAAAACAATTACCCGGGAATTTGATCCCGGAATTTATGTTCTCGCGAGTGGAGCCACCACAGCCATACCACTGAACCGATTTCGAAGCAATTTGGTAGGGAGATAGTTTAGGACCCTGGGAGGGACCTAGGGTACTTCTTATCCCGGGAAAATATAAGCCGGGACTTTAATCCCGGAAAATAGTTTTCTGCGAGCGGAACCACAAGAAAATAAGTATGGAGATTGTTTAAGATCCAGAGAAGGACATAGGCTACTTTTATCCCGAAAAAACTTTTTAACGCGGGCGGAGCCGCGGGCAAAAGCTAGTTTATATATATTAAGATAAACGCGAAAGTTTGTAAGAATGTATGAATGTATGGATGTTTGTTACTCCACGGGACGGATTTCTATGAAATTTGGCGCATGGGTAGATCATATCTTCCAAGATATCCATAACACATAGGCTACTTTCATCCCGGGAAAATATAAGCGGGACTTTTATCCCGAAAAATCTTTTTACCGCGGGCAAAAGCTAGTTATAAATACACGACAAATACACAATGAATAATAAATGACAAGTTTAATTAATATAGGTACACATATAAGAAATAAAACAATAAAATACATACTATATAATATATTATAACTCTTCCGCTTCATTTAAAAGTAATTGTCGAACTCCCACTTTGAACGCAAGCCATGTGTTAGACGTCCTGATTTCGAGAGCGAGAGAATTCCATAGCACAATAAATTGGATAGCGAAAGAGTCAAGAAGTCAGAACTATGAGGGGACATGTAAGAAGATGATTATTAGATGAGCGAAGGTTTCTATTATGGATTTATAGCCATTTGTGATACAAATATATTGGGAGTTTGAGGATAAATAAGCAGGAGGGGTAAGGCACATAGCAAAGAGAAAAGGGTGGAGAAGGGTGGACAGATCTAGATTTTATCTTTGCCAATACCTAGAGTCTCAAACAATCTCCATATACTGGAGGCAGACGACGAAGATACGTGCTGAGAATATGACGGCGTTTAGCATTACGTACCATCTGACTGCACCGATTCCTAGCAGCTTTGAAAAGGCTCTAGTTTGCTTTTGAGCGGTCCCTTTTGTAATTTTTTTTTACTCGGAGATAGTGACTTATTAACACCACCCAGCGTTCAAGGGGAACGACTGAGCGGTTATGTTGGGTTCACCGTGCCTTACGACCCGACGTTGAGCAGCCCTGGGAGATGGAAAACGTCGGGCGACCGCCGGGCCGAGTCCCTAACCTATATACAACGCACGGCATACCAACCAAAACTCCGCGGTGGCTATCTTCGGCGCATTAGGGACGGCTGCGGGCTTCCTCCGACTCCCGTCTAAGTTGTCGTCCGACCGCCACTGCGCGTACCGCTATTGCAGTCCGTCTACTGTTGTTGGGGGGCTCAGAAGCCCCCGCGCACCGAAGGACGCCCTCGGCGTCAACGGCAGCGTGAGGCCTAACCGTCACGCTGCCGTCCGTCACGGGGGTCACAAAAGTTGGCTAGACTAATAGGAGGCAACGTTACGAGTGATAATTATTGCGATTTAGTATCTGAGGCCGCTAATTACCTGAGCAAAATTAACGAACTAGTCAATGATCAGGGTTCACGTATGAACGTCGCGAACAAATCGGCGATAATGGACTTTACTCAGCGTATCACAGCATTAATTTCGGTGTTGGCCTTAAAATCGTCTTGCAATGAAACCAAGTTGGCCAATGCGCAGCGGGAGTTGGAGGCCCTCAAACATTGTCCTCATATTATTCCACCCAAAGAGGACAATAAAAGCGGCTATGCGAGCACAGTCAAACTCCGTCTGCCAAAACAAGTCCCGGCAATGGAGCCTCGCGCCCCGCTCCCGTGCGTAGTGGCTTATCCGACTAGCGAGCGATCAGCTGATCTTGCGTCATCGTCTGCCACGAAACAAGCGCTGTTTAAAGCAATTAAACCCAGTGACGACGGGTTTCAAATCGTAGGCGTTAAAAAAACCGCGAAAGCAGGCGTTGTACTTCGCGTCGCGAATGAAAATCAAATTAAAAAATTGCAGTCGGTTGAGGCAATCAAATCAGCCGGTCTACGTTTGGAAAAACCTAGAGGTCGTCGTCCGCGTATTTTGATTAAAGATGTGCCATCTTCAATGGACGATAAACCGTTTTTAACCGCGTTATACAGGCAAAATATAAAAGATGAGATGCCAATTAAGGAGGATGATTTCATCAAATCAGTTAAGATTGTTCGGAGACGTACCTTGGATCACGGGCGTAAATGGATAGGCGTAGAAATAGACGCAGAAATACGGAAACATCTAGTTGCGACCAAAGACAAATTATTTATAGATTGGGCAACTTGTCGATTTATCGATGACGTTGAGATAGTCCGCTGCCTTAATTGTCAACAATACGGGCATGTGCATAAGTTCTGCACTATCAAGACACCAACTTGTGCCGTATGTGCCGAAGCGCATGAAACCAAGGCTTGCCCAAACAGAGAAAATCGTGATTTTAAGGCCGTATACGCAACTTGCAAACGCTTTAAGAAACCTCACGACCATCGTTGTGGATCTCAGGATTGTCCATCGTATAAACACAAGTTAGAAACTCTCATTCTCTCAACTCATTATTAAATAAATTTAAAATGGATAACTTTACTATAGGACAGTTAAATCTCCATAATGATAGGGTGGCGACGTCGGAGCTAGATACGTTAGTTCGCGAATATAAACTCGACGTTATACTTGTACAGGAGCAATACCAACACGCTCAACTTCGTAGCAGGGTCGTACAGCTTGACAGCAACTCACGAGCTGGCATTTATATATCGAGTTCAAATTTTACTATTACCTCAGTGCGTAATCTTATGACGTCACACTGTGCAGTCGCGGAGGTTTCAAATCCGAGCTGTAAGGTTTATGTTGTGAGCTGCTATTTCCAATACTCAGACCCGTAGGACCACACATTCACCATCTCCGCCATGTCTTACGGTCGCTTGCAGGCCGTAAAGTCATTATAGGTGCTGACGTTAACGCGTCATCTACTCTCTGGTATGGCAAATATCGTTCCACTGATACCGATCGGCGTTGCGCTGTCGAAGATTTCATCGCAGAGATGAATCTTATTATCCACAATACCCCCGAAGCACCACCAACGTACTGCAGCCCTACGGGCGAGTCTTCTATTGACGTCACACTTTCTAGTGGAGATGTTCGACTTGATAGATGGCGCGTCCTACCAGATGCGTAGTGTAGTGACCATCGCCTGATTGTGTACGAATTCTTGCCTAGATTGACGCAAGGTATATATAACAACTTTGATTTTATATATAAAACTAAAGGGGCAAACTGGGACTTTTTCAGCTCTTTATTTGCTAAACATGCCACGGACTTCACTCGCAATGATCTCTCACCTGAAACGTGTGCCGAAATTATGTCGGACACTTTCACATACTGTGCGGATGTTACTATCGGCCGAGGTTCCATCACTAACACTCGTAGATGTGATTGGTGGAATGATTATCTAGTCCATCTGCGGCGAACTTTTCGCAGGGCGCGCAGGAGATTTAATAAGCTTAAAAAGCGTCGTGACACTAGTGAAGTATTTACATCTGCTTTTAATGCACTTAAAATTGCCAGGTCACATTATAGAGCAGCAGTAAAACAATCAAAAGGTAATTTATTGCGTAAAATTGCCACGCGTTTGGATAAAGAGGGCCCATGGTCTCCTTTATATCATGAGTTTAAAGCAAATAAGTCAATTCATCTGGCTTACATTGATAACATTAAAGTTAATAATAGCTATACAACTGGTATTGAGGAGACCACGGAAGCTCTATTAAATTCTCTAATACCCGATGACACTGTTAACGACAGCGAGTATCACAATCAAATTAGAATGTGGGCCGCGGAAATGCCAAACTCTCCTGTCTCAAACCTCGTAACGTTTGATGAATTTATTAGCATCGTTAGATCTTTACCGCTAAACAAAGCCTCCGGTGAGGATAAAGTATCCAACAAGATGATTAAAGAAGCGTGTAAATCAGCCGGTGAGGCGTTACTGACTGTTTTTAACCGATGTATTGCTGAAGGCATATTTCCGCGAATATGGCGTTCCGGTTTCATTCGAATAATACCTAAAAGTGGCGATAAGTCTCCCGAGGACCCCAAGTCATATAGACCTATAACGCTGTTACCGTCTCTAGGTAAACTTTTAGAACGTCTTATCGTCCCTCGTCTGTTACCGGGCGGACCAGTTTTCCACGAAAATCAATTCGGTTTTACAATAGGTAGATCGACTACTGACGCGGCTATATCGGTTAGAAGAACGGTGAGTACTTCGGAACATAAATATGTACTCGGTATCTTCCTAGACATCTCTGGTGCCTTCGATAATGCTTGGTGGCCTATGATACTTCTCAAGTTAAAAATACGAGGTTGCTATAGGAATATATATTCCCTTATTTACACATACTTCTCGTACCGAACAACCAAACTGAAACTTGGCCACCACGCCGTGTCGAAGCCGCTGACGATGGGATGCCCACAAGGTTCGGTTGTAGGTACTTACTTATGGAATTTGGGCTTCGATGATTTTCTTTCGATTCCTTTACCTGTGGGGTGCACTTTGACCGGATATGCGGATGACGGATTATTACTCATAGAGTCAAATAGTAGATCGGGGCTAGAAAGTTTGGCGGAGACGTCTTTACAATTGATATCTGAATGGGGTGTAAGAAACCGCCTTACCTTTGCACCGCAGAAAACGTTCCAACTGCTTTTAAAGGGAATATTAAAATCACCGCCACGAATTAAATTTAATAATATCACTGTCAAGAGAAAAGAATCGGTTTGTTATTTAGGGTTAATCTTAGAGAGAAATTTTTCTTTTGTGGAACACATAAGAAACGTTGGAGAAAAATCAAAAAGGAACTTTTACGCTTTGACAAGGATATCGACTTCTACGTGGGGACTATCTTTCACTACACTCAAAGTCATTTATGGAGCGACTTACTTAGCATGTATTACATACGGATCACCTGTATGGGCCGATAGGGCTACTATCGGTGCTGTGCGCAGAAAACTGCTCCAGAGTCAACGTCTGGCGTTGATATTCTTGTGTAAGGCGTATAGAACTGTTAGTACGGAAGCTTTGCCTGTCCTTGCGGGCGTACTCCCAGTCGATTTGGAGGTACAGCGTCGTGCCGCTATGTATTACTCCACTAGAGAGGATATGGACAAACGGTTTCTGACGTCGCGTGAGCTCTTAAGAACCAACAGATTATTTAAACCGCACACTGATGTACACAATGAGCTTTTAAACGAATGGCAATATAGATGGGACGTATCCTCGAAAGGGCGTCATTTATATAAATACTTTCCATGCGTTCGCGATCGCCTAAATAAAACTTGGCTAGAAATAGATCATTGTGTATCGCAATTTCTTACCGGTCACGGTAGTTTTAAGGGCAAACTATTTTCATTTAGGCTGGTTGACTCTCCTGTGTGCCCATGCTCTACACCTGGTTACGTGTATGAACAGTCTGCGCATCACGTACTTTGGAAGTGTGGTCTTTGGCATGATGAGCGCAACATCATGCTGGATAGTATGCAAGTAACATCTGGGGTTGTATACTACATGGACCTTGTAGAGACTAGACGGAATTTCCGTGCTTTCCGGCGTTTTTGCCATACCTATTATTGGAATCAAATTTGACAGCTCAAATGATAGGACCCTTTCATTGAATTTTTATCCGTGGTGCTTTACAACTGGCTTTTCTAGTTGTAAACGTCTCTAAACTTGAGGTTAAAATACCTCCTTAGTTCATTATTTTTATCTGCCGCTTTGCTATGGAGGGAAGTGGACAATTAATATTTCCAACTCCTCCCTATCTTTCTTTTTGATTAATTTCGTTGCGGGTTACAGACATATTAGTGTTCCCTGAGACTCGCCGAGCTTCACCGCTCGGTGTCATAAAATGCGTGCCATTGCCGATCCTGGCTTACAGGAGTTGCAGTGGCGGGTGTGAGGGCGGGATAGTCTCTAGACTAATAGGTGGACGGCCCCTTCCGCCCACCATCCCTTCTGTGCTGACGGAAAGTCCGGTCCCTTCGCCTCATCACCATTCTGACCCCTCTTGTTAGCCACAGCGCAGGAGGACGCTTTGCTTTAATTTTCTTAATGGGGACATGTACGTCATAAAGAGAAATGATTTTAGTATTAAAAATGCTAACTTTTTCATCGACTGAGGTGGCACTTGATAGTTCATTCAAATTTTTATTAATATCCATTCAACCAAAACAACGCAAGTACAATACCTTTCGCGGGGGCTTAGGAGTTACTTTTTATAATAAACGATTATTATTAAAAGGTAGGTAATATTGACATCACAATTCTGCGAATCTTAAACTAAGCTTAGCTTGTATCTCAAGACTCTTACAATTATACAGGTTTACCATTATACATGTTTTCTAGGTTGTTGACAATGGTATTGTCAATATTACCTACCTTTTAATAATAATCGAGTCCTACTAATATTATAAAGGCGAAAGTTTGTAAGAATGTATGGATGTTTGGATGTATGGATGTTTGTTCCTCTTTCACGCAAAAACTGCTGAACGGATTTCGATGAAATTTGGTACACGGGTAGATCATGTTCTGGATTAACACATAGGCTACTTTTTATCCCGGGAAAACTTAAAGCTGGATTTTTATCCCGGAAAAACTTTAAAGCGGGCGGAGCCGCGGGCAAAATCTAGTTTATTATATTTTGATAATAAATAAATAGCCAGTACAATTATACAATGTACTATTGCTAATTAATATGTTTAGCAATAATTACTTACCTCCATAACTCATTAAAAAAACCGAATGTAATTCCATTATGATATAGAAATATTATTCTTGTTTTATTTATTAATGTGCTAAATCTATATGAAGTTAATGATGGTTTAGAGGATAAACATATTAAACTTGATGTAGCTGCTGAATATGTACCCACTTATGAATTATGTTTATAGTGTTTGATTTACTTCCGTAAGTTGCAGATTAATTCCAGAGTTTCCATATTTCGTGGCATAACTATTAATTGTTGTCTGCACCATAAGTCTTAGAAAAAAAGTATTTATTGGAAACTACAAAGCTGGATAAATATTACGTACCTACTTACGGCAGAATTCAATTTCATAATAAATTGTTTGAAAAGTGGGTACATCATATTATATGCTTACCTACCTACATATTATAAAATTTTATTTGAAAATATTAGTGTTTTGTTACTAGACAAAACATGTTCCCATTAGAATGAAAAAAAAAAGAAATCCTTTGTTTCAAGGTAACACATTTTGTGTGACGTAGCAGCATCGCATATACCTTGCTACGAACATCACACCATCGGAGCTTAAAGCTGAAACGCGTTCTATCTAGATACAGCTTTGACAGTAAATTGACAACTTAAAAACACGAGAAAATGTGCGTAGTTACTCCACAGTCCCAGATAGAAAAAAATACTCCAAAGTCCACAGTAAAAAAAAATATATAGGTAGTAACTAATTAGAACCATATACCCAGAAAAATATAGTATTACCAATTAAGTACAGTATTACAGCTCTTCTTACGCAACTTGGTGTTCGATTTCGAGGCGAATGTACGTCTACCACTGCTTCCAACCGTTGAGAAGGTTTTAGGCGCTTTAGGATATTTGGCAATTAAAGGGTGCAGCTCATCGCTAGAGGTGATCTTGATCCGTACTCCATCCGGGGTATTCAGTACTTACTACCACGCATGCCGAAGTGTTGCCGAGCCTGAGCGAAGACCACATGCCGAGGCTTCATTAAGAGCTCTTTCATTAATATTGGAGATCCTTCAAGTTTTCATTTCCCTCCACACTGCAGCACGATGGTCAAATTGTGAGAACTATACCAGGATTGGTCGGTGATGCTCGTGATTGCGTGTACCGATCCTATGGCAAGCAGTCACAGTAGAGTAGTAGCATTTTTGACTGTATCTACAATAGCAGCTGGGCAGTTCTCGCCTGCTGATTCAGTCACCCCAGGGAACAAATGTGCTTTCCGTCGATGACGAGTCTCAATGACATTTATCATTTGAGAGCATTCGCTGATTTGATCCCTGAGCAGCCGCAGCATTTCAAAAATATGCTGCCTAAACGTTTGAAACTCCTCAGCGTCTCGCGCCACGGTGTCCTTGCCTGGTCCACCATAATGCAGCTTAGCTTCGAGCTCCGCCATTTTCTGAGTGAAACACTCATTCAGCTTGTTTTGGGTGCTCACAATACTAGCCAGTTGGGCCATATTAGTTTGGTGATATTATAATATTATGAAAATGAACGATTGAATGTGCAAGTTCTTGACTCGCAGGCGGTGTTCAAAATAATTACTTGAACAGTTTATATATGTCGGAGCGGCGGGTATTTTGAAATAATAATCGTGCAAAAAACTAGTCGATAGGGTATATATAAATAGGGCGCCTCGCATTTGAAAAAGTCAGTCTCTTGCGAGACTCTCAACTGTTCGGAGCTCCGAAACTAAGTTTGGAACATCCAGAAATAAAGGATGAACAACAATTTAGAATTTTACTCTCACATCATGGGTTAGATGATGAGGTGGAACCCTGTGACGTCGGCAGAGCTGACGTCACCTCTTTTTAAAGAGTTCTAGACCTTCCACTCCGTCATATATATACTGTGTTAATATAGTATACAACACATAAAACAATACAAAAAAGTGAGAAAACGTAGGTACTAGTAAAAGAAAAAAAAAATACCGGCTGTTTTAAAATACGTCATAACTTTTTACACCTGCCGCTCAAAAAGATTATATTCTACGATACTTTTTTCTATAGATACCTAAAATTTATATATTTTTACAATATTATCATAACATAAATATATTTGATGAAATAGTAAACGAATTAATATTATGTAAACATTCTATATTAACACATTTTGTTTTAATACCTAATACCACAGAATACAGTACAGTACTACGTATTAATACAAGCCAACATAATATATACATTTAAAATGTACTTTTTACACTTCTTTTGTTATTACGTTTATTTAAAATAAACGTAATAACATATATAATGCAACATAAACAATATATGTCTCTGCCATGAAATAACAGTACATAATTACAAAAAATTACCCCAAAAAGCTATTTAAATATTAAGAAATGATAATTATTCGTTGGACGCAACGCCAGGCCGCAGCTCCAAGGAACGTAGGGATTTTTATGGGTGGTTTGAAGGAAACTAGGTCAGGGTTTCGACTACATCTGCAATACCCATCTTGCCGATCGATCTCGGGAATGTTTGTTGTACTATTAGCAGAGATACGGGATGGCGAGCGCTCGGATTGTTGTTTTACGTTGTTTTGCCTGTATTGTTGAGTTGTCATTAATAATTAAATGCACGGCATACGAAATTGCACTATAAGCAGTAGTCTTTAAGTTATCTATTTTAGATCTAAGTATACTAGTGCTTCTAAATGTTATACGACTTGTTTTAGTGTTATTGATTTACTATGCTATTGTAGCTTCTTCTTACATTGCGAGTTGATACTTTGAATGAGGAAGAATGAATTCTTCCTTGTTTTATTTGATTCTTATGCAAAATTCGACCATAACTCAATATACATACATACATAATTTATACATACATACACACTCATGCCCTTTATCCCCGAAGGGGTAGGCCGAGGCGCAATTAGTGCACCGACGTTCGCCGTGCGTATTCCTTCCCATAATGTGATAGGGTCCGAAACATCAGCATTGCAGTAGTTCTGTAATACAACTACGCCACCAAGTCACTCGATATACATATTACGAAATCACTAATAATTACTTAAATAGTGCTACAGTATGTAATTGTGGTGTAAAAGGAACTAAATAGATTTGGCTCACGAGTATCCGGCATACAGTTAAATGTTTGAATGGTAAAGTACTACAGTGTGTCAAAAATCTTGTGAAGTAGGTATTTAATTTTAGACTTGTGCTCCTATTAGTGCATTCAAAAACAATATTTAAATAGTACCACTGGATTGCCAACTGAACGGTCTGCTACACCGATCAGGTAAGTCACAAAACAATCTTGGGATTCCCTTTCGGGTGATATTCACAAGATCTCATAGACCAAAATTGTGTGCAATGTTTTTATCCAACGACTTCAATGCAAAATCAGGTGTGGACTTAAATAACTGATATAATTTCTTGGCTGACGGAGCTAGGGATGGTGTTTTTTAACGTATTAAATTTACAACTTGAATGAGCTATGACTGATTTTGCTTATAGTCAAAAATGGGCACTACGTGCATAAATAATTCATCATTACGTTTCTGCACATATTTTTACGTCTCCGCTCTAAGACAGTTTTATTGTAGTAGATTTTTTTAATAATAAAAGCTAATAAAGACTTTTGAAAGCGACAAAAGCCTAGTTTGAAGTGGAACAGATTGCCGAGACGAATGTCCGCAGGTTCAAAGCCAAGGACACGCACCTCTGACTTTTCTAAAAAAGTTGTGTGTGTGTGCTTTGTGAATTATCGCTCGCTTTAACGGTGAAGGAAAATATCGCGAAGAAACCTGCATACCTGAGTAGTTCTTTGAATTCCGAAGGAATGTGAAGTCTGCCAACCACTACTAGGCCAGCGTGGTGGACTAAGGCCCCTCAGTTGTAGAGGAGGCCCGTCGGCAATGAGCAGTTCATAATATAGGGTTGGCTAGCTAGCTTAAAAAAATCTATTGGCCGCAAAGAAGGTAACGGTAAGGCAACTATTCCGGCGCTGCATTTTTAGTATACACGTAGAATATGGTAAAATACCCTGGGCCATAATAATAGTATATATTCAATGCATCAGAGTAGCTGATAGTGCGCGAAGTGGGGAAAACCTTTGGCGTTTAAAGACTAGTCCGCAATCTCCAGCGACAAAATAAAACAGCCTGCAAATATCTAGCCACATACGATCATAAGAGGGGGATGGTTATGTAGCAATCAAATTCAGAAGAGAAAGAAAAACAGACATTTTCAAAAAACGACTCATTTGATATTAGTACATGACTGGTACTCAAGAACGGTGATGTATAAAAAGACCCACATGTTCATTTACGGTAAATAAAGTCAACTAGAGGCAGTCCAGACATAGGTTAGTGATCGTAAGGTTTCACTGATTCGATTGTACCAACACAATTGTCTCAATTATTTAAATTGAATTGACTATAAAATCGAGTCTATAAAAGTTTACAATAGCTCACTTATCGAGACACCCGCCCCTGTATAGAACTGCTCTTGTTAGAAAGTGTCAATAAAAAAGAAAGCAGGAACTGCCAGCGATATTATAAACCGTACGAAGCAAACAGTACAACACCTTCGCTACTCTGGCTCGACTCACGCGAACTGGGTTAGGTATCATGCTTTGAACAGCTCGTACATCAAAGGTGCGCAGCGACGCTTGATAATAGCCAGCGAGCTTATGTTTCTTGTTATTTTTTATCCCTTCAGAGTAATTGGGGCGGAATGTTAGATCGATTGATTTAGATTGGATAAAAATTTCAGGCAGGACAGTGTTGTATAGTATGTAAAAGCCTTTATCGTTGATAAACGCTGTTAATTTGTATTTAATTGATCACTGATTATTCCTTCCCCTATATTATTTAAATAGTGAGACAAAGAGACCGACCGCTTAAAAATGTTATTTTTAAGGTTCGTGACATGTAGAATGAAGTGAGTCGCGAGTTTTATGATTAACTTAGCTTTTTATATGAAATGCGTCTATGTCGCGTGGAAAGCGCCAAGCCTGTCCAAAACAGATGCACTGCCACGCAAATCCTTGAATAATCAAGTACTTGGTGATACTGCAATGCGCCTGTGATATCGTGTTTATTATAATTAATTCCGAAACGCGAGCTAAATGCGAAAGTTCTGAAGATGAATATTGTAAAGTTCATCGATTCTGAATATAGATAGGAGTTACTAGTTATATTTGGTTGGATAACTAATGCGATAAATATTATGGTGAAAATTGCCAGTGGCTCAGCAAGTTGTGTCCCGCAATCGGGCAGACAGAATTAATTCTAGCTATCGCGGGACGCAACGTCTCCCTAATCTTCATTAAATTTGGTCCGAATTTGTACGTGTCTGTACTCTCTAGATTAAAGGAACTACTACACTTTCTACGATTTCTTATGCCAGTCTCTACGTTAACTAAAAACATACTATGGCTCTAGTGTACTAAAGCTAACCAAAAAACACAACAGTTAAAATAGAAGTGGTAGTTAAACGCTCTGCCGACTAAAATACAAGTACCTAACTAAACTCGTGAGTAACTCATAAAAGTATGATCAAAGACGCACAGTCAGGTGGAATAATATATTTCACGTAACTTCTACTCTCAGGTTACTGCGGACAAAGTTGGAGACGCAAGCGAGCTGGTAAATATCGCATTAAACTCTAAGGAAATACCGCGTTTACAACTCAATAAGTGTTAAGGAAGCATGAAGTATTTCTTTTAGTGGTGTAATAGTCCTGGGAGTCTTGAGCGAAGCACGAGGGCGGAAATTAGGCTCAAGTAAGTAGTATTCATTTAAAGTTCGGCCAAAAAGCGGACACGGATGCATTGATCAAGGTTTGATTGTAGAACAGCAATACTATTGGACAGTAAAATTTTTATTCTGCAACAACGACAATACTTCCTAAATGATAGCGATGGAGCCAAAATTTGTTACAAAGGTCGGTCAGATGACGCAAGTGCAGCGAGACTGCGACGTATGACGTCAGCCTGGACTGGCCCGGGAACGTGTCCCGGTTAACCGACCTTTATTCGGATAACCTTTATGGTATTATAATAATGTTTACATATTTATCGGAAGGTCTTGTGGTAAGAGGGTTTCACGGTCGCGTTGCTGAACAGAATAAGCGTCAGAATTTTATAGTTTATTCGTATATTACCGGACTTTATCATCCACTGGTGTATTTATTTCTATTGCATTACCGTTTAAGGTAAGTCCTAGTTTATAAAGAAAGTTTTGATATTCTTTAACTTACGTGAGAGTATTGTTTTAGTCCCATCCGGTCCAGTTGTGACCACTTCAATGGTGAGTATAATTTCCAAATAATATAATGATAAATAATGAAAGATGTTTCGTCCGTCGACCTTCGCCAGAATTATAACCTATGACTGGTTCTCACCATTCATGGTCGTATAAAATACAGCGATACAAACCACCAGAAATAAGGACTGTATAATATTTACCAAAATCTAGGATAGGTTTGAAAATCTTAAACTCTATTGAAAAATACTCTTCCATCGTAAGAACAACCCTCTACGCAATATGAGAAATATGAGACTAGGTCTCATGGTCATAGGGTGCCATGATCATCATCAGTCTATATTTTAGTACACTGCTGGACATAGGCCTCTTCCAAATGGGGTGCCATAATTTAGTTTAGTTGTATAAATATTAATCAAATAAACGAACATCATAAATCTGTGACGCTATGAATTATTGCGCATTCACTTTATTATTTCAATCTAAGTATTTTTTTAAAGATAGCAATCAAGAAATAAATGAGAAGTGCATTGGGAACAGGAAACATTCCAAAACAAGCACCTGAAAATATTGCTGGAACAGAAATGAAATCTACAACCAACTTGTGACAAATGCCATGCCACAGTCTTATTTAAATTGTCTATAATGTGGCTCCATTTAGCAAATATCATTTTTAAAATCATAATATAATTATTATAAAGAAGAATTCTAATAGTGTTATAGCATGGTTTACGTATGATGAATACAAGATGCAAGCCGCATTCCGCTGCAATGAGTTCGAAGCATTGAAATCGCGGAACAGTGCCAAAGGAGTCCATGGTATGCCAGAACGAATGTTTATAGCAATCGTTCTCTACGGGCTTATCATTTAATATAGGCTTTAATACATTGTATTTTAATGGGTGACTCGCTGATCAATAACATTAATTAACGTAACCATGAAAATGATAAAACTAAACATTTTAATAAGTTTTTTGTTCAGCTATCAAAAGTTCAATGTAATAATGAATGTGATAAAACTGTGATTAATTAAATTACTGATTAACACGAGGGTATGTTAATTAAGTTGTAGCCGTGGATTAGTAAATTAATAACCATTTGTAATTTTAATGCCATGTTAAGAATAACATCTACTTGTATGTGTTTTTAATCCTATCAATCTTTGCGGAATTATTACAGTAAATTTTGATTAATATACAAGTGGACGATAGGCTATGTGGGAATGGAACATTAAGTGCTATTTATGGATTTATAAATAGCTCTTGGAATCTTATATTATGGAAGTAATTTACGCATATAGGTTAGCTATTATTATGTGTATAAATATAATTATAGCAAAAGTAAAAAGTTGTTTTATATTTGTAATGCTGTAGTAATTTTCTTGTCATAGGTCGACTCTCACTATAGCAAGCCGGCACAGTAAAGGTCAATATAGGTATAAAGGACCTTGCTGGTGGGAATATATGACGTATTATAGGTGACGATGATTTTACAGAGTAGGCGTAGTACGGTCATTTATATGGTAACGGTACATTTGTCATGACATATTGATTCTTGTTCAGATTTTAGAATTTGCGGATACATTGATAGATTGGTTACACAATCAATGACAATTACCTAGTCAATCTCACTTTCGATTATAATTATGAAGGATTTTTTTATTGTTTTAAGATAAAATTATTCTTCATTCAACGTAATTCAAAACAGAAGCGTCCAATAAAGAAAAAGAAGCTTTTTAAAAAGCCTCCCATAGCATGAATATATAGAAAAGAAATATTTTAAATTCGATACAAACGTAACATTAAACATATCAAGAAATGCAAACCAGACATGTTTCACATACATAAAACAATGACCCATCGGACATTTGTCAGCGTTAAGAATCAACCCCCAAATTCTCTATGACACACGTTAATTTCCTCGCTCGTAACAAGTGCGTAACGTAACTCATTACGTTTATCACTATGGAAATTGGCATACAGAATACCATTTAACGCTAATTACACGAAGTTAACGTGACGCGGCCACGTTGTGAGTTAACTCTGTCATAGAGAATAAGGGGGCTGAAGTATATACCTCGGCTGAACATTGTTACTGAGCTAAATGGGTCAACGTGCCATGTCGGACGCGAAGCCACATCTGCCACACAACCAGTTAACTGAGATAACAGGATAGGATATAATGACTGGATTTAATTACGTTTCACGGGTAGGGGCGCAGTGCTATTACTGAGTTAGTGAATGCAACAATATTCTGTAATAATAAATAAAATAAAAAGCCTTTTATTTCTTGCAGATTTCGTAAAAAAACAAAGGTAAGAGTTGAAAAGATAGTTAAATTCTATGTTAGTAATTTTAATTTTCTGTGTTAGTAATTTAGTTTAGTTACTAAATTTGTTAGTTTAGATTTTTACCAAAAAAAATATTTTAATTAATCCTATTCTTATTCTGTTATATCTTCTGCAAGAACCCCTCAGTAGGTGAAGGCCTCCTCCAAAGTTAGCATACTCTGTAATAGGATACAAATATTGCTGGTCTAGTATCAAATGTGTCTATTTATGCAGCAATTAATTGAATGCCATTATTCGAGTACAGTCAATACTTAGTTATAGTTATCAAGTTATAAACAAATATTTGAGTAGTATAGAGAACTGTGTATACAAACTACAAAGTACTAACTGGGTAAAAGATGAAGTTGTTGGGCAACGAGCGATGCACTAAGAACCTATTCAAGGGGTTGATTGAAGCCATAACGACTACAACTCTGGTTAGAAAGAAACTTAGAAACTCGGGGCACAGTGTTCCCATACTACTTGGGATACAAATATTTGTAGCGTTTTGTTTGAGAAAAAACATAATTAAAACTAATATTAAGTGGTTGGTAAGTAGACGATTTTTTAAGCGATACAACAATGTAACTACTCTGATAACTGTTGGTTGCTGTCAACTAACTGCTAATTACTGTCAATAAAAAGTTTGGTTGACATCATTTGAGCCCATTGGGTACCTACAAACGAGCTGCAGCAAAAATACGTCAGTTACATCATGCAGTGAGATATCCTGGACAGACAAGCCTGTTATTGCTTAAGAAAAAACCGGTTAGAGGGTGGTAGCTCTATAGTTTGGTAGAGTCACAACTATGTAATTAAAAGATATCTTTATATATAAAATAACACTTTGTCCTTTATGAAATAAATAAATAAATATGCGAACAAAGTTTAAATATTCTACACATATCAATAATATAATTGAAGCCTAATTAGGGATTATATAAATGTAAGAAACGCATGAATATCTAATTAAAATTGCACAATAATTTAATATGATTCCTCTATAAAAAGCATAAGCATTCTCAGCCGTGTGGCACTCCTATTGGTATTACAGGGCGGCGCGGCGCGGCATATTCCCCACCCTGGCTAGCACCGCACTGCCGCAGCGCTCCCGGGCGTCCCGCGCCGCCGTGCCGCGCCGCCGCCCGAATTTGCGCTAATTCTCTACTGCTTTATATCGGCCACTGTTACATCTTTATTGATGAATACACGCAATTTAGAACACTCACTGAGTTTGCGCTGTCATAGCATTTTACAAATATTTGCATATTTTATTTTAATTTCCGCTTATCTAGGATTTTTTTAACAATGTTTAATAGCAATCTAAATGAGTACCTAGTGGAAAGAACAAAACAATGGTAATTGAGTAGAATTGTTTTTAAATAAAGGGCTAACACAAGAGGCTTATTCATCGTGTACTTATGCGTGTTACAGGCTATAGTGAACAAAACATTATATTCTATAGGGTTCAGTAACAACTTTTAACTTAATGTGTGAAAATAGCACTAATTTGCACATGAATACAAACTAACGACTTTCAAAGCGCTCTACTGAAAAGCTAACATTTTGCATATACGACTTTGTTCTTGGGAGCCGTCGAAATGTTTATAATTAGCACTTTTAGGTTTTTGTTGAGTATAGGCTTCCTTAACATGCATGCATGATTCCTTGGACTGCATTCCCAACCAATGAGTCCATTCTACGCGATTTTAAAATCAAAACCAGGCTTTCCACTATCTGCTTGCGCCGAGTAATGGAGTTCTCCGGCGACATAGCCACAAAGGAAAGACATAACCACGAACAACTGTTGGTTACTGGTAAAGTTGAGGACAAACGTCCGAGAGGTCGTAATCCCATCAGATGGTCGGACCAAATCCGCTCTACTTTAAACACCAAACTTCACGTTGCGATTCACGATGCTAAAGACAGGAACAGGTGACGCAACTTGACGAAGATAAAGATTACGCCATGTTCAGGGGATCACAACCATCAGCACTGAGGAAAACGATGCAAGCAAATCCAGTCCTCCTCCTTCCTCAATCAGATGTGGCCTTACACTCGTAAATTAATTGGATGATAATAAAAGTATACGCTGCAATCAGATTATTTGAAATATAATATTATTATTGCAGTCACGCTTGTTCGCATTGTATTAATTAGTGATACATATTATTTAAACGTGTTAAACTTGTATATATAATATAAAGGGTGACTGGTAACATGAAGTATTCCCGTTAAGAGCATGTAGATTGGATCAAAAGCAATCGATTTTGTCCCATGAAGCCCTATCCGAAACTTAATAGTTTTCGAGAATTAAAGATTTATTGAATTTTAAGAGTAAGCACTTTTAAAGGCCAATAAAATTCAATAATAAAAAAAGTATTGAAGGGGATTGGAGTATTTTGTTATTTTATAGTAAATAATATTCTAGGCTTTCATAATAAATAATAAAATATTTACAAGCTATGATAAGTTTGAAATGATGGCCTTAAATCTATCAATTTCGTATTTTATTTTTGACAAAAACTATTGTTTATTTAAAAAAAAACTTCAATTAAACTTATTTATCCAGCTTTCAAAATTTTGGTGATATTTTGGAATTGGATAGTATGAGCTCAAAAAATGAAATTGGGGTATTCAGTTTTTTATCAACTCTAAACTTGTGGGGAAATGCTAAACCAGTTAAGCGATTGTAACGCAATTTCGTATGGAGATATCTCAAACCTAGAAAACAAACATAAGATATTATTTATTTTAGTAACCTATAATTAAGAGGATAAAGGGGGAAAAATTAAACCGTTGAACTGAAAATATATAATTCAATTTGGTATGGGAATATCTTAAGTCTGGAAAATAAATATGGCATGCTAATTCTTTTCTTACTAAGTAAAGGGGATAAAAGGAGGGAGAAACTAAACTCCTGAACCGATTCTAATAAAATTTGGTATGGGGATATCTATACCCTTAAAGATAACTATGGGATATTCTGAAGGAACTCGATCGTGTTGCCAGCTAAAGGAATGAAATAGATAGCGGAAGGATGTATTTGGATCTTCCGAAATCTCACTCAACACACGAAACTTTACCATACTACTCTCCTTTACCATATTGTATTGAAATGATGACACTTAATGCATGGCAGAGACACGCAACATAAGGCGACACTCTTGATCCTTTGCCAGCCCATGATATTAAAAAACTACTAGCACGCTCACCCTTGTCAAGACAAAACCCCTTGCCTTCGCAAAAGTTGCATTTCGTTACTTTTGTCGTGCGGAATAACATTTTCTGTTTAACAAATAACATAAAAAGCCTACAACATCCTGTCAACAACAACAACAACCGACAACAAAGGATTTTGTGAAATTGTCCGAGTCTCCAGTTATTGGGAAACCTTATAAAAGTCAAAATGAAATAATGATTACGAAATATTTAAATGTGAACCAACCAAAAAATATTTTTTAAATTAATATATAATAATGAATTACAATTCATTCAAACTTTTAAAGATATTAAAATATTGGGTTCCCGAAGTCTGCCAACCCGTACGAGGCCAGCGTGGTGGACTAAGGCCTAACCCTCTGCGTAGTAGAGGTGGCCCGTGCTTAGCATTGGGCAGTATATAATACAGGGCTATTACTAGCAGTTCAGGTCGGGCGTTAACAAAATTATGAGTTTTTAGATTGTAAAGTACACAGTACACATGTCCTACTGGGGCGGCTTTCGGGAAAATCACACTGAGCACTTTTTTCAAATAAATGTTATATTATCTTAATCCAAGCTTAAGATATGCGCAAAACTTATGTAGCTATTATTAGAGACTAATCCGCCACTGTAACTCCTGGTAGCTAGGTTCGGCAATGGCACGAATAGCATGACACCGAGCGGTGAATCTCGACGAGTCTCAGGGAACAATAATCTGTCCTTAATCCGCACAGAAATAAATCAAACAGAAAGATAGGGCGGAATTCGAAATATTAATTGTCCACTCCCTTTAGCTTTTTTCATCATTATGATAAACATCTTCACTAACTATCAAATTTGCAATAACAGTAGTATGTAATTACCTTCATATTTACAAAGCCAGCTCTTATTTACATCTAGCGTACGTAAATATGTATGAACATTTTAACACACACAACAATTTAAAGTATCTATCAACATACCTTTGAACTATTCCAAAATTTTCCTTAACATATTCATACTCGCAGTGTTAGTGAAATGTTAATAAATTCAAACTATCAAGCGAAGTAAATTCTTGCTCGTCGTATATCAGCGCTCAGGGTGAAGTTCTGATTTTCTGCTTAGTCGCCCGCTTCCATCTGTTTACGCAGCGCATTCAGTCGGCTATAACATTATATTATGCGATTCATAAACCTGTTATTTATGTGAAAAGTTGATTTTCACACGTGGCCTGGGTACGTCAGGCCAAGCGATGATAATGGAAGTAGATGAAGTAAAAATGGTATGTTAGGATTTCCCACTCACCCCCCAGTGGTGGTAGCGATAACGCGTTTTTCCCCACGATAAAAAAAATGATTGTGTAAAATGAGTATAGTTTCTGGCTTTCCATCTGCCGTGCATATAGAAGCCGTCAGCACTGTGTATACCATAGAAGATAGAGGAGGCTTATTTTCATTTTTTGATAGCTTATATAGGCACCTAAAGTTATAGGATGTGAGCTTATGAACTTATAGGGCACAAGCAGAATAGCTGATGTGCTATTACATAAAAATTTAAAATAAAGTTGTGTCCAATTGTGTGAGTGGAATGATGGGTCGAACCACGTAATTTCAGCATAATCAAATGTCATTTTTCACATATGATAATTTTAACTCAATTAGGATGGCGAAATTTACAATAATAATCATTATCTAACATCATTATTATATAAGTACCTATAGTCAGAAGAATAACGTAGAGCAGTTTAATGTTGCTCACTGTATTATATGATACCCACTAATTTGTATTGTATTATCTAATTTGTTCCCACGAGACAGAGAGAGAGAGATAGAGAGTGAGAGAGAGCGAGTGTGAGAGAGAGTCCCGTGCTGCTCCCATAGCATTGTATTGAACAAAATATAATATAAAAATAACGCTCTTATACATATGATGAACTGTTGAGAAGTTGAATGCATATTGTAAGTCAAGTTGACTGTTCTCACCTAGCTTCTTTCCAAATCAACCAACTTAAGTGGGCCAATTAAAAAGGTCATTCCAGCGAGTATTCTTAGATGAAAATGAACTACGTAGAGTATGTACCTCAATAATTAGTATCGCAGATGTAGCGTTTTATGTTTGAGTATAACTTGAGAACGACGAAGTTAGGTGATTTCGTCAATGCATGACAACGAATCTGTGTAAGAATACTATTCATTTTAAAAATGATAAAACAGAGGGTTCCAAACAAATTTGTAGGTAAAGTATATAAGTTCGATAGCTCGCCAAAATAAATAATACATTAATCAAATTTAAAAATTTGACACAGTCAATTCGATTTGTTAGGGTTCCGGACCTCAAAACAAAAAACAGGAACTCTTATAGGATCACTTTGTTGTCCGTCTGTCTGCCTGTCAAGACCTCAGAAAAACGTAGACATATCAAATTGATATCCAATACTCGGGCCTCCGATCACAATCAGCTGTGAAAAAGTCAAACTTGTAAGTCAACCCGATCAAAAGATATGACCGTATACGTCGTATATTTTCGTATATTTTGCGATTTCGCAAGCGAATCAAAACAAGGGTACTTCCCGTTGACCTAGAAACATGAAATTTGGCAAGAAGCAAGGTGTTACAGCACATGAACAGGTTAAAATTGAAAATAGCAAATAATTGTGTCAGTATTAATTTATAAGGTATATATTTATTAGTGTATTTAGTCTGTATTTTTTTAGTGTAAATTGACTAAAGTCTTAATCAAGATAATTTAAAATTAATAAAAATGAATAGTAGCATACATAAAAGATTTAGACGATACGCGAAAAAAACAAGCAATGACCAAAACCTATATTTCGCGGAAAAAAATGTTTATATAATCAATTTGGTCAAGTAGTTCATTTGTTCAGGTACAATTTATGATGTTCCTATTTATTATCCATATCTTTATGTAAAATTATCGTAGCATTTTATTTACCAGCAATAGAAATTTCAAAATATATTATTGTGAGTTACTACGAATGAAAATATATGGGATTTATCACTATATGGTATTATTAGGTACTTTTGCGAAAACTACTATAGGGAACGAGTACCTACGTCGTAAGCTCTGTCATCAGGTGGCGCAATCTGAACCTTTCAGCCTGTCGATACTTGGCATTGACGTAAAAAAAGGATGAAAAATAAAATAATTTGTTGATTATAATATATTGCCGTGCATCTGGATGCTCCAAAACATAAAAATAAAAACATCAAACGGTGTAAAATTATATTACATTCCCAAGAATAGTACCTAAGTACTTACGTTCCATGGTTATGTTAAAATAGTCAAAAATAATAAAAGCTCTATAAAACCTACATAACTATGAGTTTAAAAAGCATTTAGAAATGTTTAATTACGTATTTTATAAAAATAAAGAAATTTTGAAGATAATATTCAGTACAAACATATTTGTAATTAATCTTCTAATTTTACCTCAATGAGATCAAAATAACTAGCTCCCATCTAAAAAAAACATATTCTGGTCACGCTGGATATCAATAATATTCGGTCGGAACCCATGTTTTACCAGTTTTATCATAATATTAAAAAAATATATACATTAATTATTGTTTAAAAAAAAAACATTTTTTGTCCTGCTACTTATAGTTTGTGCACGTTCCCTATTAATGGTTTTTCTCATGGTTTTCTGTTGTTTATGAAACAATTTACTTTTTAGTTACTCTGTCGTCAGGTAGCAGCATAATAATATTTATAACGGGAGATTCCGGGTTCGAATCCTCGGTCGGCCGAGACTGGATTTTTCATTTTTTTTTATATATTTTTTATGGCATTGAATGACGAGACGAGCATGCCGTTCGCCTGATGGTAAGCAATACATAAACACTAGCAACACCATCCAGCACCTTGAGTTACAAAGTACCATGTGGCATTACACTGCGCTCGTCATCCTGAGACATGAGATGTTAAGTCTCATTATGTCCAGTAGTTACACTGGCTACAATGCCCTTCAAACCGAAACACAACAGTGCATGCACACTGCTGCTTGGCGGTAGAATATAGACATTGCGTTGGTACCCACCCGGACTCTTACATAGGAGAGACCTATCACCAGTAAAACATACATGATTTGCCCCAAAGTGGATCCCCTAGACGGGGTTTACGAAAGATAGGCGACCTCACCAGTCATAAAAATATTTTAAATCCTTTCTTCAGTATACTTAAAGGCTGTTTAATTAACCTGCTTGAATTTTTTTCACATAATTTGTGAAATGTTCTCGCGACTTACGTATTAAAAATTAAAATTAACTCGTCAGGTCAGAGACATAAAATATACTCTATACTTCACAAGATGGCGCTAGTAGCACAAGATGAAAAACGATTATATTATTATTTAATTAAATGTCTTGTTTATTCGATAAAATAAATTTGTCATAAAGCATTGAATGTTTTATGTCGATTAAGCTTCCAATTTGAATCTGCATTATTATAAAAACTATTAATATCCCTTTGCCAGTTGTCATGCTTTAAAATATTTCCGGAGTTCCAACAGTAGCGCCATATAGATGCAAATGCTCGAACTTTAACAGCGACACCTAGCGGTAAGGTTAGAAACTAGTTTACAGCTAACAAACAACTTACAGCTGGAACCTGTACTAAAAACTGAGTAGAGATGCTTAATTTTTTCAACAAGTAAACAACAATAATTTACTATGATATGATTAAAATGAAAATGTATTTTAAATAGAAATCGAAATTAGAAGTTCACATTATATCCCTCACAATATTAAAAAGTAAACTTGTTAGATATTAGCATCATGATACTGTACTTGCCTGAAAGAGTAACAAGCTCCGCTACTAACCGCTAGGTGGCGTTGTAAACAATTCACAAAGCACTACGCGGAAAATACAATGTACTAGAGCCGCTATTACTCATCACGTTATTTTATTTACATTCAGATATTTATTTATATAGGTACGTCACCTACGTCGTACGTAATTTTAAATTAAAATTTAACTTGACGCCGTTTTTATTCCATTGACCTACAAAAACGATTTTCTTTAAAGCTATTGCTCTTTACTTAGCGTGTAGCAAAACTGTCCTGGAGAGCTTTAAAAATAAACTAATATTTACGATATTTTATTATTCTTTCTGCTTAAAAATATTACTTTTTTGTGCGGTAGTATTAATTAATTATTAATATTGCTTTTTTTATTCTTTATACATTCAAAAATTACAAGGGAAGTGCAAATCACACAATAAAACCTTGGTTGGAAGATGCACGGTACCTATGCGTAACTGCAGAAGGACGCCATTTCGAGCATAAAATGTTGTAAATAACTTAACGGTATTAGAAGATGATTTTGTTATTGGTCAGTTATTGTAAATGTCATATACGGATATCACTGCTTTTAATCTTCTCTAATTATCAATATTATACCAAATAAGTCCCCAATAAAGTATTACAACTTAAAAGCCAAAGTAAAATATCGTCATTCATTCAAAATGAATTCTCGACAAACTGACAGACTATGAAGTTAAAAGTCAGGTTCAAAGTTTATGCGATTTTAAAAACCTTAAAAAATATAGAATTTTTTAAAATGATGGGATAAATATACATTTTTTTACACGAAACGTATTTTAAGTCAATTAATTGTCCTTTTGCCATATGAATTACGAAAGTGGTGTAGAAATATACTATTATAATATCATGTTAACCATTTGGCAATATTTAACAGAAATTCAAAAATATGAATGTAGGAGCAGCATTAAAAAAACCGTAAGTAGACGTGATTAAAAAAAATATAAATTATTCCTGTTTTTTTAATAACCGTGGTGTTTTAAAAAAAAATAACCAAATTAGTTTTAGATAATGATTTGTAGAATTCAGTCACGTATAATCCATTATTTATGGGACACCTGTACATATATTGTTATACTTAAGGGACGAGTGTCTCATAATTATGATACAATACAATACAATACAAAACACTTTATTGCACACACATGACAGAAACCAAAAATATATAAAATTAATAGACACAAACAAACAATTATAAAAAAATGATGCACAATGGGCGGTCTTATCGCTTTAAGCGATCTCTTCCAGACAACCGAATGGACTATTAAAATACGTATCTCACATAATTAATTAAAACGTATGATATTATGATACGTAATTACTTTAATTCATAGATTCATAGTTGATCTATGAATGACTGATCATTCAATGATCTATATATATAATATACTAGTCATGACTATACATTCATTGAACGAATGTTCATGACTAGTTGACGTGGTTTAGTATTATTACCTTTATCATAGTACAAAGCTTTAATATTGATTTATATGGTTTAGGGACTCTATCCACCACAATGATCCAAATTGGACGAAACATTTTTCTTCGTGACCATTGTATAGCAATAATCCTATAGTTCTTTTGATATAATGTAGAAGTGGTAACGACAGACTAAAAATAAAAATATAGTATTGCCTTTCTACGGTAATAAATTGTCCAGAAATATGGTAAAACGTTCTGGAGTCATACATCGACGGTTCCGTAGAACAAAGTCGTATATGCAAAATGTTAGCTTTTCAGTAGAGCGCTTTGAAAGTCGTTAGTTTGTATTCATGTGCGAATTAGTGCTATTTTCACACATTAAGTTCAAAGTTGTTACTGAATCCTATAGAATATAATGTTTTGTTCACTATAAATTGTAATTTTCACAATTAACTTAGACTTTCAAAGCGCTCTACTGAAAAGCTTCATTTTGCATATACGACTTTGTTCTACGGAACCGTCGACATACTGTTCAGCGTATTTATACTATACATCTTTACTGTACTATACTATAAATTTTCAATAAGATCACTATCGTTTACAGAAACTTTAGAAAAATCCGTTTTGATTTTGAATGAAATAAACAGTGTGCGTAATTAATTAAAATTTATTCCCAATTAGCAAAATTATTCATCATAAAAGAAATTGAATAAAGTTCTTAATCATCAAAGGGCTACAGAGTAGTAGTATGATTTGTATTATTTATAAAACGCAAAAAAATACAAAGAAGTTCTAGAGAAGAAAACTATCTAATTAATATCTATACTATTATTATATTAAATTTTAAAATGTCACACCATTGATATATCGTTTTCAATACATCAATGTCTCACACAACAGAATTTGTTTTGCCTATTAACAAACACACGAATTGATAACCTCCTCCTTTTTTGAAAGTAGGTTAAAAATAATATCGAACTTAGAAAGATAATGACTAAAAGGCAAGGTATTAAATTAAATGCATTTATTTATTTATTTAATTAGTTGAATATTGATAATATTTACGTATCCTAATATAATTTTGGTATTTATGTTTTAAGATTTTAATACATTCAATGCTTAATGCTATCAAAGATAAGAGCCACGCACGTCTACACAGTACAATTACGAGTACTACGACACAGTGCCTTGTAGCCGACATTGTCTACAGACAATATGCTTTTCGATTCATTATTACGTAATTATTTCCGATTTGAATGTAGAAAATAGCATTGAGGTACTTTGATAGAGCTACATTTGCTAGCTTGGTACTTGGTAGCTATTCGGATTTAATTAGCGATTTTGACTCGCCAAGCCCCGCGACGGACACTGGTGTCCATATACCGGGTGGAAGGGAAACGCTCTCGGAAACGAATACAGGTGATAGTATTGGTGATTCCTGACGTGATGGCACACGAAGAAAAGAAGAAGAGTGATGGCACTAAAAAAATCGCGATCGCATTGTTACAATTTTAGTAGGATTTTCTCAAATTCTGTACAGCTTCACGTATGGATAGATAAATCAAATTATTATTCTGAAAAAAATTGTAAAAAAGGTCAATATTTCAAAAAAATCGTAATGAAACACGTCAATCAGCTGACGGGTTAACGACCGCGTGGCCAGTGTCGGCGCAGCGCGGCGGCCGCCGCCTTGTCGGCGTTTCCTTTGTAGTTTTTTGTACGCTTTACATTGCGCGCGCATAAATTACGGAAATACTAAAATCGTAAGTATTATTGCTTAGCTTTGCAAATGAATATAGATTTTCGTTAATGTTATGGTTCTTCTCTCTTACCGTTCCGGTATAGAGAGCGTTTCCCTTCCACCATAGGGTTTTCCCATACATCTATATTATATAGAAGCTATATGGGCTTGAAGGGTTAATCAGGTTTGTTTTGAGCCGACTTAAAAAAAGGAGGAGGTTCTGAATTTGTCAGATTTTTTTAGGCATGTTCCCTGATTTCTCGAAGACTCCTGGACTGATTTCAGAAATTCTTTTTTTTTTAATGGGAATACTCCCAAGGTGGTCATTGGTACAAGTCAGGATCTGATGATGGAATTCCATAAAAATCGAGGGCAACCCTCAAATGAAATAGGGATTGCATAATGTGGTGGTAGGTCTCTCATATGCAAGAGTCCGTCTGGGTGGTTACCACCGCAATGTAAATTTCTACCGCCAAGCAGCAAAGTGCATGCATTTTTGCGTTTTGGTTTGAAGGATATTGTAGCCAGTGTAACTATTGAACATATTATAACAGATCGCAGTGGAATGCCACACAGTACTTTGTAAGTCAAGTTGTTGTATTTGTTGTTGCTGTTCTGTAATCTTGTTTGACAGTGTTCACAAACGCTGTCGGAGGCATAACACGCTAACTTCTCATAATTTGGTTGGTGATACAGATAGAGTAACAAAATCTCGAAGTGAGCAGATGCCTTCGACGGCGTTCGTGACCATAACTGCGACCGTGTCAACCAAGATTATTCAAAACCAAAATAAAATATTCAAATTAAAATCTTGTTTCTATCTTCAGTTATTCAATGTATACTTCAGTTCATTCAGTAATTCAGTTATACATGTTTATGTCTAGCAATTTTGATTAGTCACCGATTCCGAAATTGGTAATAATCAGTGTAGGTACTGTTGAACTTTTCTTCGGTTTTTAGTGGCTTTGAAAGCGGTTTAACTTTTTGTTAAAAAGTTTTTAGGTTTGCATCACGTGTGCCATACTACAATAAGCATAAATGTCATAAAAATTAACGAAGAATTAAAAATGTATTCACAAAGCTTTTTTCGACAACAATCGTGGGTCGCTCATGCTGGTCATAGATGAGGTCTTAAGCTAAAGATTTAGTGTTTTTCATTAGGAGTATTTGGCAAGGGCATACCCGCGTTAGCTTTTAATTTTCTATGTCACTGCGTCTGTCGATATATTTGGACACAATTATGTGGAGACGTTGGCATCACTTGCTGGTGGTCAAAATTACGCCAACCTCAGTGTAATATCAAAAGAACATCTCATTATATATATATACACATAACATGACTGAGTACCCACCTTACCGTTAGGACGTAGAAATGCGTCGTTTCTCCCTTTCCCGCGAACCGCAAACGCTCCAGAAAGCGTCAGACATTATAGAGAATCAACAGCTAAGTGCAGCAGCTTGCGCAGTGACCTTGAGAATTTCGATTTTGCTCTCACGACACGCAGCTCTAGTTAAATGTAACAGCACACACCGCATGAGCTCGGTCAACTTATTCCAACCACTTCGCTTAGTAATACTTTATACTACTGGTGGGACAAAGGCGCGTAACTTTTGAAGCTATACTTCTTTAGGCGCGTAATGAAAAAATGATGAGAGTGAAATTTTAAGATACGCGCTCATCATGTAACACAAAAAGTCACAGGTTATGTGCGCGTATCACTGTAATTTAGTTCCAATACTATGAACCAACTTCAATAAAGCAGGTTCTTAAACTTCTTAATATCCTCACTTTATTCTATCAGAAACTTTATTCTATCAGGAACTTTACCTTAAAGGATAGGGTAGGGCTTTTAGTGTTTTGCCGCGATAAAAAAGGGCTTTTAGTGTGCTGGGTCTACTATACTGTGCACCTGCCACCCCCACACATCCCATACCTCTTGACCCCCATGACCTCCCAAATCAAATTTGACACCCCAACCCAATTTGATCCCCTTGACCCCCAAACCCATTTTGACCCACCTTGACCTCAACCCAATTTGACCCTCCTGGACCCCTATAACCTATTTTGACCCCCAAATCCATTTTGTTCCCCCAACCTAATATGACCCTTTTGACCCCCAAACCCATTTTGACCCCCTTGACCCCCAACCCAATTTGATCCCCCTTGATTCCCCAAACCCATTTTGGCTCCCCTTGACTCACGCAACCCAATTTGATCTCCTTTGACCCCCAAACACATTCTGACCCCCAATCCAAATTAAACCCTTGACCCCTGTTGACTCCTGACCTATGACCTCCTTGGACCCTTGACCCCCTAGCTTCACATAATTAATCTATACATCTTCTATACATATAAATAATATACATACATACAACATATAAATATAATTGGAGTGTCTGTTTGTAATATTGAAATAACCGTTTTTTACTATATGTATATGATATGTATACGGTACATACACCAAAATAACATGTTTTACAATTATTATCTGTCTGTCGGTCTGTCTGTCTGTTTGTTTGTTCTGGCTAATCTCTGAAATGGCTGGACCCATTTTGACGGGACTTTTATTGGCAGGTTGCTGATGTAATAAGGAGTAACTTAGGCTACGTTTTATCTCGGGAAAATACAAAGCGGGACTTTTATCCCGGAAAAACTTATAATTAACTCGGGCGAAGCCGCGGTCAACAGCTGGTACTAAATATTATTGCATATTAGTATTCTTAAACCGATTGAAATAACGTAAAAAACAATAAATATACCGATAGAAACTTATAAAATCAAAATTGTGCCAAGGAGAGTAGTTTTCCTAGAAAATAATAACGTAGTAGCACAGAATACTGAATACTCAGAATACGTGCAAAACCGCTCTTTGATGATCCAGATTAATAATCTGATTAAAGTGGCATTGATGAAATAAATGGGATTTGTTTATCAAAGAAGCAAATCTGACAGTAAAAAATACGTACAATTTTATTTCAATCAGATCAAGGCAGATTAAACCTACTCCCTTGTACTTCACAACAATGCTTATCAAGAGAGACACAAAAAATATTTTGAATGGCTGTTCAAACGGAGCGAATTTTGAGTATCAATGAATAAGAACAAAAGAAATCATTGCTACTTTTGTTAAAATGTTTCCTTTAATATTGTGTCAAATATTCAGCAATTTGAAATAATTCCAAAATATCGTTTTCCAGTTGGAAGATAAATCAGAAAGGGATTTTAATGAGAGCGAAAATAATTGCTTGGTGCGACATTGTCATTTATCCATGACCTAGGGGCGGAAGTGCATGAGGTCAAACGTGTCCTGATGGAAGTTACGTAATCGTCCGCTACCTATAGCAGAGTGCTTTATTTTGAATTTAGAGTTGTGTTATCTTAGGCAAATTGGCGTAAATCGGCACGTCTTTAGATATCGTTTAGTTATATTATTTTTGGTTACAAGTGATTTATGCAGTTTATATTATTTTTAAAGGATCCGTACCTACTAATTATAATAAATAGAGGTAAAGTTGTATTCAAATTCGCCGCATACCGCACGGCGTCGGCAAATTTGTGAGGCTTATTTCATTACAACCATAATGATTTATCGGCTATATTTTTTAATTTAACGAGGTAAATAATATTATGTTCTAGGAATAAAATGAGCATTTAAATAACCGCAATATCAAATATTATCAAAGGTTCAATATGTATAGTACAAATTAAATTCGCCTTATTATGATAACGAATGAGAAACATATTAACATTAATGTAAGTGTACTCACGCCTCGGTATTATCATCCCTGGACTCGGAGCGCTCGGCGTTGGCTTGGCCCCGGCGGTGACGCGCCCTCTGCTCGTCTCCCAGCCCGTACAGTCCAGCGACTGCCGCCATGTCGCGCTGCCGCCCTCAAGAGCCTCACCTCTCACATACTCACAGCGCTCAACTCAACTTAGTCTCTTCACTCAACACTCATGTCTTACTCATTTACCATCACAACCTACGCAGTTCTCAACTGCTTTACGTTAACGATTAATAAGAAATTTTGGACGCATAATTTGGTACAGTTCATATAATATTTTACTTTTTTTATTATTTTTTAAATTTAAATCACAATTTAATTATTGTATCTTGTCATAAGTTTGATAGAAGCGATAGTTAAACTACGTTACGATATTTTAATATTCTATATTATTGTTTTAATTTATTATAGAGGTTTATTGTTGCTGGTTCTGTTGGATCGAATTAGTACGTGTCGGTCAAGCGGCTGGTGTCCATTCTCACAGTATCGTTACCAGCAGGGAGCACGTCGTTTTACCAATGATGTCACTAACATAACCTTTGTTCTTTACCGTCAAACTGGAATGATCGATTTGAATAATTAATAAACTACGAAAATTGTTTTCATAAATATCATGATTCCGGTAGCACTTCTATGCGTGGTAGTAAACATATTATTGAGAATTTCTCACATTTCTATTAATTACGGACGACTCACACCTATTTCACATCATTGACGTAACTGACAACGTTTATTATTTAGTTGTCTCGCGTCAATTCTGTTTTAAACCAAGTTCAGAAATTAAGATTTATATCCACGTCATACATTGATGTATCATTTTACATATCAATGACGTCACAAGAAAATGATTGACGTGAAATGACCGATAACGTCGTTGAAGCGAGCGACAATCGATACAATTAATGAGATATTTTTTTATATCGTTGAAACAATGTATCTAGGGAAGCAATCAAGCCTAGTCTACATCAATTGATAATGCACTTAAAGTTTTCTATGTATTAAATGAGGAAAATAAAATAACATGTCCATCAAAAATTAATCATGCAATGTAGAAAAACATTATTAGCGTTAGCATGTTAGTTTCAGAGCTAATGCCCGGACTGTGAACGACTTGAAACGTACAGATTAAAATCTCGTAAAACACAAATCTCACAATCGCCACTACTTTGTCGCTTTGAAACTGTCGAACGTAATGTGGAAATGTGGTGCTCAATCTTTTTATAAAGTTTATGCACTCACAAATAATTATATTCTATGGGAGGTACGAACAAATGGAACTATGAGATGTAATATCCAACTCACATTGTTATAAAATTAATATACTAATACGCGAATACAAACTACTATTAGATAAAATTAGTAACACTAACACTTCTCAGAATTTTTTTTGACTCGGTATTCAAGATTATTTGCAACATTGATAGTTATTTATTTACAATATACCTATACCCTGGGCTTGCGCTCAGAAAATTAAAAGTAAGGAATCCCTTAAAGCGATAAATAAGAAATATTTGCACCCCTGAAACGATCGAATGAAGAGTAAAATGTAGAAAATAATACACGATAAAAAATGTTAATAAATAAAACATGGAATAAAACTAATATGTATGTATGTATGTAAATTTGTATGGCCGCGAGTTTCTCAAAAACGACTGATCCGATTTGGATGTGGTTTTCGATGTTCAAATGTATAGTTTTCAGGGAAGGTTTTAGTATATAATTTATGAAGATCTGATGAAGATCTTCGGAGATACACAATGGAACTCTTCAATAACTAACAGCAGTTGACTCGCGAATGCTGCAATCGTATATCTATGATGTATTGTTTACACCATTCCATAATTAACTAAAAAAAAAACTGTAAATAAAAACTTTTTAACAAAAAGTAAACCGACTTCAAAACCATTATAAACCAAAAAATAATTCAACTTTATATTCGCTTAGTATATACGTATATTTGGAGTCGATGCCTAATTTAAATTGAACAATGTTTTCGTATTTTTGATCTTGTATTTCCTTGGCTTAGCTGGCAATTTAAATTAGACATCGACTCCAAATATACGTAGGTATATACTAAGCGAATATAAAGTTGAATTATTTTTTGGTTTGCAGTGGTTTTGAAGTCGGTTTATTTTTTGTTATAAGATTCTTCAAACAGCGAATTAGCGGAACTGTAATCATTGATATATTAAAAAACCCAATACATCAATGACTGTAATGACAATTAAACTGAACATTGTTGAGTTTAATCTTTCTTGGCATGTAGTTTAGTTTCGAATATGATATATGCTAGAATTTTGATTCTCACTTTCTAACTAAGTACATTTTACTATACATAATCCCACTTTGAGGAAATATTGGGATATTTCCTCCAAGTGGGATTATGTATAGTAAAACGTATAAAACTAGTAACTATAATAGTAAAACGCAGTGGGCTGCGTTGCAGTAATCGATCTCGTTCTGAGTTTGTCTTCGCTTTGAACACACAAAAGGCAAATTTAAAGAGAGCTTAGAATTGATTAACTTGTGCAGTCCGAGGTTACGGTTTGCTTTTACTCAGTGTGCCTAGATTCGTGCTTTATCATGTCCGGTTATCCGTATTCTTATATCCAAAATTCTTTGTTCCAAGATTTGCCGATTGATTGGAATTATGTTTTTTTTTAAACTTGTGATTATAAAAATGTGGGTTGCGGCTATTGTGTCTCGTATCAATAGATGCCTGGTTACCTTTAAGTAATTTTGCTCAATAAAGTATATTCAAAGTATCAGATGTCTATTATCTATAAACCATTTGTTTACAAAAGTTGAGAAGCGAGGAACACTTTAGCATAACTTTGAACTCGATCAAGGTATTATTAACTGTATTCCCAACACCAAGATTAAGTAACGACGAAGAACGCTTTAAACTATTATGTATAACATTACAGAATCAGTAGACAGCTTGTTCGACGAGCAACTATTCTGAAAAGTTACAAGACTCGCATCTGGATGAGTTGGGAACACTGGTTGAACACAGTTCAACCAGTTTATATAGTTTCAAAACTTCACTTAATCATCGAGTGCTACGGATGCAAGGGATTTCTTTTTCATGGTCTGATATTCATTAGAAGTAGTGTATTGATTAAATTTATCCAAGGCTAAGTGCAAGTTCATAAAAGGGCTATAATTATTATGAGACCAAACTGGACTTTTCACATACTAAATTCTAAATAAGTAACAAGTTATAATTAAACTGTCAACTGATGCATTTCACCGAAATTAAATAGTTATATAATTCTCCAGCCATAAACTAAATAATTGAATTGAAATATAATTTTCTTATAAGATTTGTAATAAAGATGGAATATTTCATACTCGGTCATCGGAAAATAAGTGCGGAAATCTTATTAAAAGCTAGTCTACCATTACAGTTACAAAACTTTGAGTAAACACTGAACATTCACAGCTATTCCGCGCCCAAAAATAATTTAACTAGTTCAATATTTGGTTTCGAAATATTTGCTCGCCGAGTTATTTATGAAAATGAAATGTTAGAGAAAGATTAAGTTATGGTTTATTTTCGGGATTGAGCGAGGTTTTAACTTAATCTCAAAATTAAATAATGCAACAAGAGAGACGAGACAAGTACACCACGAGATATGTAGTTTCCGCATGTAAGCTACATTTTTTGGTTTGACAGGTTTCGAGTAGTAGTACTTTTTTGTATTGAATATTATCTTCAAAAGATCTTTATTTTTATATATTACATAATGAGACATTTCTAAATGCTTTTGGAACTCATAACGATGTATATGTTATGCAGCGTTTATTATTTTTGCCGATTTTCACACATTCATGGAATATAAGTATTTAGGTACTATTCTTGGATACATAATACAATTTCACACCACTTGGTTTGTTTATTTATATGTTTTGGAGCACTCAATACACATTTTTTTTTCTTTTTCTTATGGCATCGAATGACGCGACGGGCATGCCGTGCGCCTGATGGTAAGCGATACGATCACCCATAAACAGTAGAAACACCATCCAGCACCCTGAGTTACAAAGTTCTATGTGTCATTCCATTGCGCTCGTCATCTTGAGACATAAGTCTCATTATGTCCTGTAGTTACACTGGCTACAATGCCCTGGCTACAAAAATACAAATTAAATATTATATTACATCATTTTAAAGAATATTTTACGTCAATGCCAAATATTGTGCTGAAAAGTAGTAGCAGTATTAGTCAGATTGCGCTACTAGATGGCAGGCCTTACGACGTGCACGTTCCTTGTTGAAATCCGTCTACCTTGAATATTAGTGATACTTGCTTGGCAGGCGTCCCGTTGCCTCTATCGATAGCCCAACAACCAGTCCAGTTGGATCCCATCCATAGAGCCAGTATAAGTCCCATTTTTTCTCCAATAGTCCTGTCACCTTGCGGGCGCTCTCTTTGGCTGTTTTTCCTCCATAAGTATAGACAGAGAGAGTACCTGCAAGATGTACACACCCTAACAATAGAGTAATGTATATATTAAAGGAGCCTCTACGTGTTGGACCCATATCCCCACGCAAGCCTTTGCAAAGGACCTGCCTTCACGCCGTGATTTCCCGCAGAAAAGATACAACATAATAATAATTATTTTAATAATTCATTTGACCGTATTAATGGAATGCAGTAATAATTATTGTAAGGACAATGAAAAAATTAATTGATTGTAAAAGTTTCTCTTCATACGTGTGTATAGTAATACACACACATAATTTTTTAAATTAATATTGTATAATTTAGGTAAACAATATTTTTTAAGGAATGTAGATTGTACAGTAATAGAATACTCTGCATTTTTAACGAGAAATGCTAAGAGCTGTGCGTTTGTATCAAATAAACAATTGAGGCAAATATTTAAAATATCTGCTTGAAATATCTCAATGTCATTTAAGGCCCGTTCAGAGTTGTCATGGTACTACTACCTACGTATTTGATGTCGGAAATAGCGTATACGATATGGACAAATGCACACTGTCCAGACGTCAATTTCATTACTTCTCAATGTTAGACAATTAGGCAAACCTAAATTAACTTGTCATTTAGCAACGTTCAGTTTGCCAATTATCTTCGCAGACTTGTATATTTTAAAAGCCTGTCACTCCGAATGGTGCAGAAACGGGAGAAGCACATTCATGCCATGTAAGTATATTCCACGTTGCGAGTGCAATATCTAAGTGGTATCAAGCGTAACACTGTAGTTACTTTCGTTAGCTGAAATGTGCCTGATAACTGGTTAAACAAACACTACGTTTGGAACAAGGCAGTGTTTACCCGCCGAGTTTGGTTAGCTCGTGACTTCGGCCGTCAAACGCACGCCGGTCACGTGAACCGCTTTTATTAATTAAAACTTTCGAACAAGGTTTCAAAAAGTTGGAACAATGCAATTTTCGATTTGGTTTCGTGCAACTGTGGTTATTCAATCGCGGAAATAGCAGCGGAGCTGGAATCAGCAGGTCCATCAGGCCATCCGGTCTCATGAGTTGGCCGCAGGTGAACAGAACAGTGGACGATAGCCTGGTTGGGAATGGAACGGCCTGCCGAGACAATGTCCGGAGGTTCAAAACCCAAGGCACACACCTCTGACTTTTCAAAGTTACGTGTGTTTTGTTTATCAACTATCGTTCACTTTAACGGTGAAGGAAAACATCGTGAGGAAACCTACATACCTAAGAAGCTCTTTATAAGAATTTCGAAGGTATGTGAAGTCTACCAACCCGCACTAGGCCAGCGTGGTGTACTAAGGCCTGAACCCTCTCAGTAGTAGAGGAGGCCCGTGCTCAGCAGTGGGACAGTATTTAATACAGGGCTGGTATAGTATAGTATAGAACAGTTGGCCCCTTTTGGCTCCAATATTCGATTTAAATTTTATTTGGAAAACAATATTCAAGTTCTTTTAGCATTGTCCATTTGGGAACAATTAAGCGATAATTCATAATATGTAATATAATATGTTTTTATTGAAACCGTCTTAAATGCCGCAAGTTTGAATGATTTTTGCTTTTATTATTTGGAACCTTTACAAAAATGCGTTCCATTTTTTATGCAATCTGTTAACTAATGACTAGCGTTACTACTTATTACCTTTGGGGTTAATAAAACTGTAAAAGAACTAAAATATACCTGGATTCGGGGCCAATTTTATACTTTCAGAGAATGTGTATGTATACATTTTTGTACTTAAATTTTTTAAAAGTTCTTGAAAATTGTTCTAACATTATTCCATTTTCGATTATTTTATACTTAATACTACACAAAGTTTTGTTATGAGCGATTCAAATTGCATTATTCTTACAACATGAATGGTGTTTTTGCAAATTTTGACTTTAAATGTACTCAAATCTGTAACCGTTCCTTAAGGTCTTTGATCCTTATTTGTAAGGATGCATATAAGCAAGTGGGTAAAAAGGCATAAAATTTCGTTTTCTTAAATTTAGTAATGGACATGTTGAGGTCTTTAAAAATATGCGATAGACCCCTAAAAAGTGTTCTTGTAGCTACAGCGGTTAAAGCAGCTGCCCTTACTGTCCTGTCTCGAAAAACAATCATGATATTTCTGAACGAATTGAAATCAGAAAAGCAGCCTGTAATAAATATATTTTTTTTAAGAAGATGTAATACATTTTGCTTCGAAAGTTTATGCAATTCGCAATGATATTCTAATAGCTTCACTAATAAACGTTGTTTACACACGTTATTTATTTATTTGCACTTCTTCATTGTACATATTAGATTAACAGGTGTAATAATCACTCTAAATTTAAATTATGATAATATAGCCACTGATATGTAGAGCATGAACATGACAGTTAATGATATTAGCCATGGTACTCTGCGTATGTAGGTACTCATGGTAATAACAGTAATAATGTACATATTAATAATATGTACATTATTACTGTTATTCGCCCGAGGAGAACATTCTCTGACCAAATAAATGATCTTCTCAGAAAAGGGCAGGTCAGGAGTACCCTTAACAGACGAAAATGTATGAAAAGAACTATGAATGTGGAAGAGGCGAAAGGGGTTTGTCAAGATCGTAGTATGTGGCGCTCAATAGTCTCTGCCTACCCCTATGGGATAAGGGCGTGAGTGTGTATGTATGTATGTCTTAATAATATTAAACGTATTATCTAACTAGAAGTCAAATACCTATAGATAACAGTACAATATTTTAAAAAAGGGGTGACTAAGTTTATATCGTATAAAATAAAGTCGCCCGCCGCGTTAGTACGCGATAAACTAAAAATATACTTAACGGATTTTGATGAAATATGGTACAGAGATAGTTCGAGACCCTGACATGATAGTAGTAAGGAATTCGACGGTTCTAGAGCACGTTCGGGGGTCGGTTGGCGCCACTCTGGCCTAGTTCGTCAATAATTTCCATTGCTCCAATTTCGGCGCGTACGATCCGCGAATTAACCCGCGGATTAAATTGATACCTACCGCGAATTGATCCGCGGATTTAATAAATACCTACCGCGAATTGATCCGCGGATTTAATTAATACCTACCGCGAATTGATCCGCGGATTTAATTAATACCTACCGCGAATTGATCCGCGTATTTAATTAATACCAACCGCGAATAAATCCGCGGATTAATTTGATCCGCGGAATCCATTTCATATCGCCCGCGAGATAGATATAAACCGCGAAGCGAATTGGAGTTGCATGGTTTACGGTCCCCTCAAGCTTGTACCTTTTCCCTCTGTTTCGTTGTGCTTTTGTATTTCTACTTTCTAACAGCGACCCTTTTTCTTTGAAGAATACAAATGTCTTTGTTCCATATTCCTATGGGCTCGTGTTTCTACGTAAAAGCCATTTACAATTACCCATCACTCACCCTTTATGCATTACGGGCGTTATTTATGATCCATAAAGCAATCGTTACAATACACCATACATTACTCAAATTCTAAGTAAAACCCTTCGGGTCTTCTCATTGTCAATGATTAACTGCATGTCCATTATTTTAAACAACAGTTACGGATCCTATTATTCCCATTTCCTGATGCTATGTATTCAATGGAACGTTCAAAGTGAAAGTTGAACATGTTGGATCCTGTCTGCAAGGAAACAATACTCGCTCTCCATATAAAAGCCAAACTCAAAATCACATGGTATCGTATTCCACTCTGTGCTCTCTTCGAAGTGTGATCTCCAGTTGTTTGTAATAGTGAAGTGATAGTAAAACAGTTTAATAGTAAATACTGAAGCTGATATAAAATGAATGTAAGTACCTTCTTATACTTTGATCTAAAATTGTTATAACCAAATGTTTTATTAATTGTATATGCTATGTGTTGTTCACTGGGTTAATGCATTTTAGTTGTATTTGATCTCTTATTTAATTTATCAAAGTTACTGTAGTGCATTTTATTTCACATACCTATAAGTGTTTAGCATACAATACTTCCTTAACCGATTTGTTTTATTTACAGTTTTATTTTCGTTACATTTGATCTCGTCTCTTATTACATTATCAATGTTACTTTAGTGTACATTTATACTTCGCATACCTATAAGTATTTATCATATAATACTTCCTTAACCGATTTGTTTTATTAACTGTTTTATTTCATTTTATTACAGTTTTCGGAAAATACTTTCAAAAATTACTATTATGCTGAAGATATAGATGAACCTAGTGATGAAGAAGGTACACTCGCCTTTAAAGTCAAAAAAGCGATAATAGCAAACAAAAGATCCATGGAATGCAACAACATTGACGAATTTTTCGAAAAACCTAAGAAAAAGAAGACAAAGACAAAAAAATCATCTAGTGTTGGTCGAGCGACGAGTGGTGGTGTTTCATACATAAAAACAAACAGCGATGACAGCAGTTCTGCATCACACCTCATAAAAATTGAGGTGTATGATGTTAATAAAATAAAAAACATCGCACCGACGGAACAATGGAAACATGCTGATGTGCGGGTTAAATATTACGCGGAAACCGAGAGTGATAAAAACTTGCAATCTATCAAGGACACGGTATACAATATAACTAAACACTTAGCGAGTAAGGACGATTGTGTGAAGTATTTTATAGACAACGAGAAATGAACAAAGTGCCAGTGCGTATCAGTGTTTTAAAATCATAATTTTAGTCATATACTTTATTCTAAGAAACTATTATTGTAATAACTATACCTATTTTAATTTAATTTACATTGTATTGTATTTTAACTTTGTACTATTTTAAGTTACATGCTTAACAGATTACTTCGTTTTTGATTCTAGAACTCTTTGTGTTGTTGCTAAGTATTAATGTAAATAGTAATAAGTCTTTTTAGTGTTTTTCATGCTCATGCTTACGATTGTAAAGTTATTACGAACATTCATTAATTGTTTGGATAGTTTAAAGTTAAATTGCATTGTTTAGGGTAGTGTTTATTAAAGTAAGAAGGTACTACGAAGACATTGCTCACGATGGATGCGATATCAAGCTGTGATTTACACAACATGGAACTCGTCGCACTTCTCGAGAACATTGAATCTATGGACCTGATGTCATCACAATACGACAAAGAACTTTACGAGCTCTGTGATAAAATGGAACAAAGACAAGTTGAAACGTAAGTATAACATTTTTTATTATGTTAAGACTTGTTGCAACATGTTCTGGGAATCCACGAAGAGGGGATACAATTCAAGTATTTATAATGGTTGGGACATCTTTGCACAATCATTCCACTTGTTTCTCCCGTTTATATTTTTAACATTAGTGTGCAACCGAAATGTACCACTCGTTTGATATTTCTAGTTTATCGCAGAGTGAGATTGCTAGTTTCGATAAAAATATTATTCTAAATAAATATCATCGTTTCATACGGTTTTGGTATATACAAAATGTTTTGCCAGTGTCAATGTTGGGAGATCCTGATATTTCTCCTTATTTTACACCATGTAGTGGTCATAGAACCTTACAGCAAACTCATACCGATGAGGATGATATTGATGGTGTATTATCAATGAAAGCATATTGTTTTCAGTGTAAATAACAAAACATGTTAGTATCTATTTAAAGAATAGAAATATAGTAAGAAGCTTATTACGAGAGATCACAATTTTTAACAGTTTTCTTATTCATCAGATCCATGCAGAATGGAGAAGGTAGCAGAAAAAGGAAAAGATTAGCGACAACTGAGTTGTTTGAAGAGGATCCGTTAAATAGAAGAAAAAATATTCGTCTTGAAGCTCCTTCAACATCTACATCATCGCTGGGTACCGTTGTAAATGTAAGTACAGAACAGCATAATGATAAAATTGAATGTCCTGAGTGTCACGTACATGTGTCAAAAAAATATATGACCAGTCACTATAAGAGCAATAAACATAAAAATAATTTAATTAGAAGAGATAATAATCTACCTAATGTTCAATTCATTGATACTGCTTTTGGTAATAGAATTATTACATATCGAGTGAAATCTAATTTAGTTTCTGATACGCAGTTTGAATCACCTGAATTATTTTTACAAAATATTAAAAATATAATTTATACATTACTAGAACGATCTATTTTAGAATATTCTGTTGTAAAAGTTAATTTTATTCTCAATGCGGATTTCACACAAGAAACTAAAAATCTACAAAATATTTTTGATTTTCAAATTTCAAACTATCTTGTTTGTTAAGGTGATGATAAAGATATTATTTTCTCATCTATAATTACCGAAATCACAAACAAAATGACAAATTTAAAAAAAAAAGGTAGTGGATGGAGTTTAGTTAAAATAAATCACTTGGATATGAATATCAACAAATTTAACCCATTGCGTGGATCTTCATACATAGACCTACCGTTAGACATAAAACACAAGAAAGCTATAATCAATGTTCAAAATAACGATCACGAATGCTTTCGTTGGGCAGTTTTGTCAGGATTATTTCCAGTCACTCATAGTTCCAATAGGGTATCATCTTATATAATACACAAAAACAAGTTAAAATTTGATAACCTATCGTTTCCTATAAAAATTAACGACATCCATAAGTTTGAAAAATTGAACAGTATGAGTATTAATGTTTTTGGATTACAATATGATTCAATAAGCAAATCAAATAAAGTTGTAGGTCCGTTACACTTTACGAAACGCCGAAAAACTACTCACTTGAACTTATTGTATATATCTCAAGGTTCTAAAGCTCATTACTGTTTTATTAAAAACCTCTCGAGATTATTATCTAAACAGTTATCGACTTCTGAACATGCAGTTCATATTTGTGATGGGTGTTTATTAAGTTTTCCATCATTACATAATTTAAAACGACACCAAGAAAACGACTGTTTCAATGTGTGCACAAATTTACCATCGGAAAGCGATAGCAAAAGAAACTGGTTTAATGAATTAATACCATCAAACCAAATTTCATTTAATAACTATGAACGTAAATTAAGAGTTCCATTCGTTGTGTATGCTGACTTTGAAGCATTTTTAAATCCAATAGAGAGTTGTTCTAACAATCCAAATCAATCTTCAACTGTTAATATTCAAAAACATGAAACGTATAGTTTTGGGTATTATGTTAAATGTTCGTATGATGATAATCTTTCAGTATATAGGTCTTATACAGGACAAGATTGCGCGCTAAAATTTATGCAATTCATTAACACAGATTTAGAAAATATCTGTAAAAAAAATTCTTTTGTAAAATCACCTTTACCGTTAACTGAAGAAAATGAAATAAATATCAGTCAAAGTGATTCGTGTTACATTTGTGCTACTAAATTAAACAATGATAGCACAGTATCTTACAATTGGCATACTGGAGTATATGAAGGTGTAGCTCATAGAGTATGCTCTCAGAAATACAAAGCTCCTAATTTTGTACCCGTGTTTTTACATAATTTAAGTAATTATGATGCTCATTTCATAGTGCATGGTCTTGATTTCGAGAAAGGTGACATTGAACTTATTCCTGAGAACAAGGAAAAATACATTTCTTTTTCTAAAGTTTTACAAATCAACAACAGAGTTGTAAAATTACGATTTCTTGATTCTTTTAAATTTATGTCAAGTAGCCTTAACAAATTAGCTCAGAACTTACTACCCGAACAATTTCGTGAACTCAAGTTAAAATATCCATGTGAAGAAGATTTTAAACGATTAATAAGAAAAGGTGTATATCCATACGAATACATGACAACATTTGATTCTTTAAAAATAACTTCTCTTCCCACTCGCAATCAGTTTTATAGTTCTTTAAATGATAGTCACATTACAGAAAGTGAATACCATCATGCCCAAGACGTGTGGAAACATTTTAATTGTAAGAATATGGGTGAATATTCAGACCTGTATTTAAAAACAGATGTATTGTTGTTAGCAGATATATTTGAAAATTTTAGGGATGTCTGTCTTAAAACATACGGTTTAGATCCTCCCCACTATTATACAGCACCTGGTTTAAGTTGGGATGCTATGTTAAATTTTACCAAGATAAATTTGGAACTCTTAACAGATATCGACAAGGTTACGTTTATAGCAAATAATATTCGGGGTGGTATATCACAATGCAGCAATAGACATGCAGTGGCAAATAACATATTTATGTCGGAATACAATTCAAATAAACCATCTTCATTTTTGATGTACTTAGACGCAAATAACCTTTATGGTTGGGCTATGTCCCAATGTCTCCCGACAGGCAAATTTGAATGGGTCGACATAGATACAGATTTTAATATAGCCGATGATGCCAAAAATGGGTTTATATTGGAAGTAGATTTAGAATATTCAAAAACTTTACATGATTTTCATTCAGATTTTCCATTTTGTCCAGAAAACGTATGTTTAGGAAGCAGCAAAGACAAGAAACTGATTCCAAATTTAAAAGATAAAAAAAATTACGTCATTCATTATAGAAACCTCAAACAATGTTTAAAAAATGGTCTCAGATTAGTTAAAACTCATACAATTTTAAAATTTGAACAATCTGCATGGTTGAAAAGTTACATAGACTTAAACACTCATATGCGATCATAAGCTACTTCAGATTTTGAGAAAGATTTTTTTAAACTTATGAATAATTCTGTTTTTGGTAAAACAATGGAAAATGTAAGAAAGCGAGTTCAAATTAATAAATCATTGGTTAAATCGTGGCAAAACTCAAGGTGCTCAATCTTTGATAGCAAGACCAGAATTCCATAGTTTATCTATATTCTCAGAGAGCTTAGTTGCAATACAATTAAACAAAACTAACGTTTTATATAATAAACCAATTTACCTCGGTTTTTGTATTTTAGATATATCGAAAACATTACTATACGATTTCCATTACGATTATATGAAAGTGAAATATCAAGATAATATTAAATTACTATATACTGATACCGATAGTTTAATATATCAAATATTTACGCAAAATTATTATGCTGATATAAAGCTTGATTTAGCCAACTACTTTGATACGTCAGACTATCCACCAAATAATGAATATGGTTTACCATTATTGAATAAAAAACGGTTAGGATTTTTTAAAGACGAAAATAACGGAAAAATTCTTAAAGAGTTTGTAGGTCTTCGCTCTAAAATGTATGCAATGGATGTGCAAAATAAATGTATATGTAAAGCAAAAGGGATTAATAAAAGTGTCACAAAAAATTTTTGTCTCAGCGATTATAAATCATGTTTATATGAAAAGAAAACGCAATACAGTGAAATGATAAGATTCAAATCAATTAAACATGCTATATTTACACAAAAAATCAATAAGATATCTTTATCACACAATGACACAAAACGTTATTTAATAGAGAATTCAACAGATACTCTTGCATGGGGTCATTATAAAATAAAGGACATTTGATTTTATCAATGAATTCTGTACAACGAAAATATGTATGTTAATGTGTGTGTGTGTATGTTTGTTATTTTAATGTTCTGTCTTTATTATGTACTTTCTTTTTTTTTTATTGTGATACTATGACAACTATTTTGTGTATCATGAAAAATAAGATGCAAATTTGAATGTCTGTAGGAAGTTAATTCTTATATCTGATTTAACTTTAATTTATATTAATTTTATTACTGTAATATTTTTGAAAACATCTTTGAATTGTATGTGATCATTTTTCAAACTATTTGAATATTATGTAATCTTTGTATGTAAAACAAAAAAAAATCAAATATAATACATTCAATCGTATCTTCTTGTTTTATTCAATCCGAAGCGCTTTTCGAGTTCACACGTGCATTTAAAAATGTTTCACTTTTATCATCCTTTTACTGCCATAGTTGCAGGTCCAAGTGGGTGTGGAAAGTCTAATTTTGTAACAAACTTTATTAAATACATTAATGATATGTGTAACACCACTTTTCATCAAATCACTTGGTGTTTTGATGAGATGCAACCCTTATATGATGTACCAAATGTAAACTATTATCAGGGTATACCAGATATGAATATGTTTGATGGAAAGGAAGCTAACCTTATCATTATCGATGATCTTATGAGGGAATCTGATGGTCGCATTGTCGACATATTTACTAAAGGTAGTCATCATAGGAACTTGAGTGTATTTTACATTACTCAAAATTTATTTCATCAAGGTAAAGGACAAAGAGACATTTCTTTGAATTCAAACTACATCATTTATTTCAAAAACCCACGTGATAAAACTCAAATACGTTACTTAGCGCGACAAGTATCACCAGAAAATAGCAAATTCATAGAAGATTCTTACAGAGATGCTACAAAAGAAGCACATGGCTATTTGATGATAGATCTAAAACAAGATACTTTTGATATGTGTCGAATTAAATCAAAGATCTTGCCTTCTGATGGTCATCCTACAGTGTACATTCCCACAAAAGAGTTTAAATATGTCAAAAACCAACAAATACCCGTCATTTGCAAATGATGGATCGACGCTTAAAGACGCATGAACACTTATTAAATGTTCTTTATAAGCTTAAACCTAAACATCAACAAGCTCTTTTAAAAGTGTGTAACGAAAACGAAATTAATTTTATTTGTGAATGTATTCATAATGTTTTACAAGGAAATATAAATCTTGAAGAAAAATCGAAGAATAAACTAAAAAAATACAAAAACTTATTACGAAAATTAGTACGTAAAAGTACAAATAAAATAAGAAAGAATATAATAGTTCAAAAAGGTGGTGGTGCATTTCTTCCGATCATATTGGGTTCTATTTTGAGTGGATTGATAAGTGGACTGGTTTAAAATGGAACACGCCAAAAAAATGCTGTTAGTTGACCCAAGCTTAATAGATAAGTTAAATAAAAAAAGAAATGAAAATCCTACCTCTCGTTTAGATAGCGAAATGGAAAAAATACTCAGCAGTAATATGGATGATCGAAAAAAGTGTAAATTATACTTACAAATTTTACAAAGATATCTCCACTTTATGGAAGAAGATCGTCGTCCCATTGAACTCCCTATAATAACTTCAAATGACGATAACAATAAACCCTCATCTGAAAGCTGGAAAAATTTTAATATAAATAATGATATCAAGAATAAAGATGTAGTTGTCAGTCAGACACTGAGTGATGAACAGAAGCAACAAGAACATTTTACACTCGAAAAAAAACCTTTCTATTCAACAGAACAAATTTTAAATTTAATACCAAAAACATATGTAAAAAAAGGTGAGTTATTATTGAATTCGGTGTCGCTAAATAAAAACAAAATTTATTGGAATGATGCTGGCACAGTGATTGTGGATAATGAAGTAATTCCTAACAGTAACATTATCGATTTAATAAGCGATACACTGCGACCATTGAAAAACAACGACCCACCCGGTTGGGAAAAATTTGCTAAAGCGTTAAAAGATTTGAAAATACCTTTAACATATATTGGCAATCCAAAAAGACGTGAGTACATAGCTCAACTTCAAAAAGACATCGAAGAACAACCGCCACAAAACACAGAGGTATATTTGACACCAACTAGTCAAATTAAACACGCAAATAAAATTAAGAAAAAGATTGATTGGGAAAAATGGACCCCTTATTAGAAATAAATCAAATTTATTATGATGTATCACACCCCGCTGGATATAGTAATATCGACAAATTATCAAAAGCTATGAAAGGTAAAATGAAAAAGGAAGAAGTTAAAAACTGGTTGCAATCTCAATCTACGTATACACTCCATAAACCAGTACATAGAAGATTCGCTCGAAACAAATACGTTCTCTCTAATCTCAATGAACTTTGGCAAGCCGATTTAAGTGACATGCGAACTTATTCTAAAGATAATAAAGGTTTCAATTACATTCTTTGTGTTATTGATGTTTTTAGCAAATATGCATATGCCAGACCCTTGCAAAAGAAAAATTCTGAAACCGTAAAAAAGTGTTTCGATAGTATATTTAATGAAGCTAGTACCACACCTACACACATTCAATCTGATAAAGGCACTGAATTCGTATCAAAAGATGTTCAAAGATATTTTAAAACAAAAAACATTAATTACTATACTACAAATAATCCAGACATCAAAGCAAGTATTGTAGAAAGATTTCAAAGAACGCTAAAAATGAAGATGTGGCGCTATTTTACACACAAGAATACACATAAATATATTGATATTTTGCAGAATTTGATACACTCTTACAATCACAGTTTTCATTCTAGTATTAAAATGTGTCCTTCAGATGTTAATTCTAATAATATAATGACAGTTTGGAGTAATTTATATGAAAAATCTGAAAAATCATCAAAAAATATACTACCTATGTTTCATCTCGGTGATCATGTTAGAATAACCAAATATAAACATGTATTCCAAAAAGGTTATGAATCTAATTGGAGCGATGAAATATTTGTGATTTCTTCTATAATAGAACGTACTCCGTGGCCTGTTTATACTATTAAAGATTTAGATGGTGAAGAGATAGTAGGAACGTTTTATGAACGAGAATTACAAAAAGTCATTTATGACCCCACCATTGAACACAAGATCGATAAAATAATTCGTTCTCGTTACTCTGGCAGCAGACAACAAGTGTTAGTTAAGTGGAAAGGTTATCCGAACAAATTTAATAGTTGGATTTTAGCTTCCAGTTTGAAAAAAATATGATTAAGGATTTTTATTTAACTTTACTTAGCAATAGTTCAATGGAATACTTTCCTGAGAACAAAACATCAATTTTTTCAACAAAATTACCCAAACCCATAATATTGGAAGGAGAATGGTGTGTAGGAATCGTTGAATTCCAATATCCATGCACCATGTTTACTGTTCAAGATCATGAGAATGTTATTTACATAACAAAAATCATGAAAATGCCCCATGAAGACAAACTATCCACAGTATATTACAAGACTCACATACCTGCAACAAACTATGATAATATTAACCATATTTTATCAGCATTAAATAATATAAGGGAAAAAATCAAATTCCGCTACGATAATATATCCAAATTTGTGTCTGTTTCTGTATTAGACGAAACAATTAAATCTGTGACATTATCTCCTAATCTAGGTTTACAGTTGGGATTTGAACCAAACAGAAATCTCGTTGAAAAGAATTTAGCAAAATGTCCAGCTAATTTACATTTAGGATTACCATCTCAACTATTCGTTTATTGCGATATAGTTGAACCTCAAATAGTAGGTGATGTAATGACACCTCTTCTAAGAGTTATACCATTAGATCCCTCAAAATACATCTATGGTGCGAATAAAATGCATGTATTTTCACCTCCACATTACTTATCAGTAATGCGAAGAGAATTCGATACCATCGAAATAGATATAAGGTCGAGCACCGGACAAAAGATACCATTTCAGTTTGGAACGGTGTGTGTTAAACTACATTTTAAAAAATTATAATGCATTTTGAACGCTCCGACATGTCGTGCCCTTATCAACGGTATTATTCTCATCAGGCTGGTTCAGGTATAGGGGTGGTATATAAAGGGGCACCTTATCAAAAAGGACATGGAATCGGTAGTTTTCTTGGGGGATTGTTTAGGTCAGTTTTACCATTACTATCTAGCGGTGTTCGAGCTGTTGGTAAAGAGGCATTAAGTGCTGGTGTTGGGCTATTGACAGATATGGTTAGTGCGCGACCTATGGAAGATTCAATAAAAGCACGTCTTAAAGAAGTTGGTACCAACTTGAAACGCAAGGCCGATGAAAAAATAAATAAAATCAATATGTCTGGATCAAGATATATAACAAAACGAAAACGTCTACCTGGAGTCATTCCGTCGTTGACCGCGAAAGTGAAAGCTCTAAAAAAATCAAAAATTACTTCAAAACAAATTGAAGACATATTTTCTAACAATTAATTAAAATGTCTTTTTTACATAGTCATTCCTGTGAATGTATTAAATCCGAATTGGATTTGTTTGCATTGCCATCGACTCAAACTAGCATTGAAAGTGGAAATTGGATCCATTATAAACCAATTTCATCTCTTGCCGATGATGGTCCTATAGAATTTCAAATTCCTGGGGCAGGAGATGACTACATAGATTTATCTCATACGTTAATTCACTTGAAAGCGAAAATAGTAAATCAAGATAACACCAAACTCACCGCATCTACGGTCGTTGCTCCCGTGAACAATTGGTTGCACTCACTCTTCAGTCAACTTGATGTGTACTTAAATCAAAAACTTGTATCACCACCCAATAACACATATGCTTATCGTGCGTACATAGAAAACTTATTGAACTATGCTCCTGCGGCAAAAAATTCTCACCTCACCTGTGGCTTATGGTATGAAGATACAGCTGGAAAAATGGATTCCACCGATGATACTAATAAAGGATTTACTAAGAGACAAGAACTAGCCAGTGAAAGCAAAGAATTGGAAATGATTGGTCACTTGCATGGCGATTTATTCAATCAAGAAAAATTTTTAATCAATGGTGTTGATATTTGTGTTAAGTTAGTTCGTTCTAGAGAAAATTTCAATCTAATGGCCTCTACAGGTGACCTTAAATTAAAGGTATCTATTACGGATGCATCTTTGATAATTCGTAGAGCACGAATCAATCCCAGCGTGTTACTTGCTCATCAAAAGGTCTTAGCTTCTACCACAGCCAAATACCCCATTACTCGAGCTGAAGTTAAAGTTTTAACAATTCCATCAGGTGTTCAAGGAAAAACTCTAGATAACATTTTCTTAGGGCAATTACCTAAAAGGTGTATAGTAGGATTTGTAAATCACGCTGCTTTCAATGGAAACCTCACTAAGAACCCATTTAACTTTCAAAATTATGACATTAATACTTTTAGTTTATATATAGACGGCCAACAAATACCATCAAAGGTTTTACAACCCTCATTTGAGAACAATATTTTTACTTCAGTATATCATACATTGTTTTCGGGAACAGGTATACACTTTCTAAATGAAGGTAATGGGATATCCCGAGAACAATACGCTCAAGGGTATTGTATGTTGGCATTTGATTTGACACCTGATTTATCAGCAAACTCTTCAAGTCATTGGAATCTTGTAAAGCATGGTAGTGTGAGATTAGAAGTGCGTTTTGAAACAGCTTTGTCACAAACTATTAATTGTATTGTTTATGCGGAGTTTGATAATGTTATTGAAATAGATAAAAACCGCAACATTTCAGTAGATTATAGTAGTTAAGAAAACAAAATTAACTGTTTAAGATTAGATTAAGTATGAATAATTTAATTCAGATTTGCTGTTAGATGTAAGTTACGAATAAAATGAATTAAAAAATATTAAGTTTTTTGTTTTATCATAATCCTTGCAACCCCACAAAAAATAGAAAACTTACTACATAAGTACCATAATAGTGTCTTCTTAACCTTATATACGACATTACCACTTTATCATTCGACTTGATAAGATTCTGCAGCGATTCGATAAATAAAAATGAATACAATAGAAATACAGAATTACTTAAAGAAAATTGATCCATGTATTGAATATAATGTATATGCAGCCAATCGCCTACCAATACATGTAGTAACTCCTACATATGTAATTAGCAACTTAGACTCTGATAACAAACCAGGTTCTCACTGGGTTGCCATACACATAGATCAGAATGGTTTTGGACAGTACTTTGATTCATACGGTCGACCACCTCAAAGATACCACCGAATGTTTTTAGCGAGGAATTCTAGAATGTGGAATTACAATACAAACCGAATTCAAAATGACTTTACTATAGTTTGTGGAGAGTACTGTTTAATGTATCTGTACTATAAATATTATGGTCAGAGTCTTAAAGATTTTCAAGTATTATTTAGTGATAATACAATAGGCAATGATGTGTTTTTAACTGGTTTATTTAAATCATGTTTTGAGGAGAATAAATGAAATATGAAAATGAATGAATGATTTTTCTTTATTGAGAATTAATAACCCCATACAAACTTATAATTCTTCCAAACAATTAATGAATGTTCGTAATAACTTTACAATCGTAAGCATGAGCATGAAAAACACTAAAAAGACTTATTACTATTTACATTAATACTTAGCAACAACACAAAGAGTTCTAGAATCAAAAACGAAGTAATCTGTTAAGCATGTAACTTAAAATAGTACAAAGTTAAAATACAATACAATGTAAATTAAATTAAAATAGGTATAGTTATTACAATAATAGTTTCTTAGAATAAAGTATATGACTAAAATTATGATTTTAAAACACTGATACGCACTGGCACTTTGTTCATTTCTCGTTGTCTATAAAATACTTCACACAATCGTCCTTACTCGCTAAGTGTTTAGTTATATTGTATACCGTGTCCTTGATAGATTGCAAGTTTTTATCACTCTCGGTTTCCGCGTAATATTTAACCCGCACATCAGCATGTTTCCATTGTTCCGTCGGTGCGATGTTTTTTATTTTATTAACATCATACACCTCAATTTTTATGAGGTGTGATGCAGAACTGCTGTCATCGCTGTTTGTTTTTATGTATGAAACACCACCACTCGTCGCTCGACCAACACTAGATGATTTTTTTGTCTTTGTCTTCTTTTTCTTAGGTTTTTCGAAAAATTCGTCAATGTTGTTGCATTCCATGGATCTTTTGTTTGCTATTATCGCTTTTTTGACTTTAAAGGCGAGTGTACCTTCTTCATCACTAGGTTCATCTATATCTTCAGCATAATAGTAATTTTTGAAAGTATTTTCCGAAAACTGTAATAAAATGAAATAAAACAGTTAATAAAACAAATCGGTTAAGGAAGTATTATATGATAAATACTTATAGGTATGCGAAGTATAAATGTACACTAAAGTAACATTGATAATGTAATAAGAGACGAGATCAAATGTAACGAAAATAAAACTGTAAATAAAACAAATCGGTTAAGGAAGTATTGTATGCTAAACACTTATAGGTATGTGAAATAAAATGCACTACAGTAACTTTGATAAATTAAATAAGAGATCAAATACAACTAAAATGCATTAACCCAGTGAACAACACATAGCATATACAATTAATAAAACATTTGGTTATAACAATTTTAGATCAAAGTATAAGAAGGTACTTACATTCATTTTATATCAGCTTCAGTATTTACTATTAAACTGTTTTACTATCACTTCACTATTACAAACAACTGGAGATCACACTTCGAAGAGAGCACAGAGTGGAATACGATACCATGTGATTTTGAGTTTGGCTTTTATATGGAGAGCGAGTATTGTTTCCTTGCAGACAGGATCCAACATGTTCAACTTTCACTTTGAACGTTCCATTGAATACATAGCATCAGGAAATGGGAATAATAGGATCCGTAACTGTTGTTTAAAATAATGGACATGCAGTTAATCATTGACAATGAGAAGACCCGAAGGGTTTTACTTAGAATTTGAGTAATGTATGGTGTATTGTAACGATTGCTTTATGGATCATAAATAATGCCCGTAATGCATAAAGGGTGAGTGATGGGTAATTGTAAATGGCTTTTACGTAGAAACACGAGCCCATAGGAATATGGAACAAAGACATTTGTATTCTTCAAAGAAAAAGGGTCGCTGTTAGAAAGTAGAAATACAAAAGCACAACGAAACAGAGGGAAAAGGTACAAGCTTGAGGGGACCGTAAACCATGCAACTCCAATTCGCTTCGCGGTTTATATCTATCTCGCGGGCGATATGAAATGGATTCCGCGGATCAAATTAATCCGCGGATTTATTCGCGGGTGGTATTAATTAAATCCGCGGATCAATTCGCGGTAGGTATTAATTAAATCCGCGGATCAATTCGCGGTAGGTATTAATTAAATCCGCGGATCAATTCGCGGTAGGTATTTATTAAATCCGCGGATCAATTCGCGGTAGGTATCAATTTAATCCGCGGGATAATTCGCGGATCGTACGCGCCGAAATTGGAGCAATCGAAATCATTGACGAACTAGGCCAGAGTGGCGCCAACCGACCCCCGAACGTGCTCTAGAACCGTCGAATCCCTTACTACTCATGATTTTAGGCTACGTTTATACAGGGAAAATGTATAGCGGGACTTTTATCCAGATAAAATTCATTCGTGTGGGTGAAACCGCTGGCAAAAGCTAGTCATATTAATATTTTTTTCCAAAAAAATATGTTGATTTGATTTAAGGGCCTCCTATACCCGAATGACGTCACGCGTTCGCTTCCCCTCAAGACTAGTCGTCACTACACTCTCCTCATATCTCCACATCTAATATTACGTCAAATTTGACCGCCATCTAGTGAAAATTAGGAAACAACTTTCAGCGACTATAGCGATTTCACACCATGAACCTAAGAATATTAGATGCGGCATAATATTTCATTTTTCATTTTAATTAAATACAAAATCAGAATGAATCGTTAATAACCTGATTTGATTGTTTAATTACTTGTGATTATTACATGATCTTTTTATTTGCGAATTCGACCTTGCTTAGGCGAAAAATATTGTTAACTTCGTTTCCAGCATTATAAAATATTTTTAGCGCGACCTGTAGGTACTTTGTCACTCTAATTACAATACTGTTGCGATGGTGCCTTATTATATATGGATATGTCAGAAATAGTGTTTTTCAGGAGAGCGAAATAAGATTCAAATCAATGTACAAGAAAATATATTTACTTAATAAAATAGCGAACGTTTACGAACTGTAAATGGAAGTACAAAACCGACACAAGAGCCACATGTGGATAAAAAAGAAAACTTTTACAACCTATAATTTAATTAGTTATAATATGGTAAAAAATATAAAATATGGCTTCCAGTCGCTTATTTTTTAAATCAGCGTGGCAGAATATGCTTTATTTTTAGATAATATTTGGAGTTTTTGTATATAATTGAAGCAAAGTTATGTTATGAAGTGAGGTTATGTTCCCTGAATTTTATATTTGTTACTATTGAATATTAACTTCAAACCTTGTTTAATTTTACAAACTATTCAATGAGATATTTCTAAGTTCTTTTGGACCTTATACTTATGTATGTTTTTATAGCTAGCACAAAAATGTTGCGTTACATTACTATTTTGAATAATCATAAAATGGTTTTGTAAGAATACTTTCTTCTTCTTCTTTTTAAAAATGGCTTCACCGTTTCATATAGTGTTGCATGAGAGATGTCAAGTGGCGTCGTGTACAAAATGTATGAGAAATTAAATTATCTTCATAATTTTTACTTTCGTGAACTCTTCAAATCTTTTATAGTTATTCTGCTATTCGGGACTTAGACAAGTTATAAAGGGTTTAACTAACACGACTTTGTCATATCCTTACACTAGTTTTTGCCCGCGGCTTCACCCGCATTAAAGAGGTTTCCTGTATAGAAATCACTTTATATACAAAAACTGTAATTTTTTTAACAGTATTCGTTACACATACAGATCGAGAGATCTTGCAATATAGTCGGTCAGCGACACTTTGGTACGAAACGCCATTCCGTCTAGTATAAGTAGTTCCCCGACTTTTGTCAGAAAGGCACTCGCGGTCACAATAGAACATACAAATTATGTCTCTACTATATTATGCATGTATTATACATATAAACCTTCCTCTGGAATCACTCTATATATAAAAAAAACGCATGAAAATCCGTTACGTAATTTTAAAGACCCAAGCATACATAGTAAGGTCATAGGTGTTACAATTATTAATATTGTGTAAACTAAACGTAATTTTAAATGTCATTGTCAAAAGTGACGTTTCTCTCACTCTGTTCTGCCTCTTTCCCCTTCAACATGTAACATGTTGGATATTTAATTGTTTTTTCTAATATAAGCAAGTTAAATCCTCTGTGGCCGTAATTATTTTACCAACATAACCTACAATAGGGACAGACAGAGGAAAGCGGCTTTGTTTTATACTGTTAAGATATTATAAAATAAAGTCCCCCGTCACACACTAAACTGTAACCCCCGATTTTATAACATTAGTTTTTGAATCGTCTTCCATTACGGAAAAAAATTAAATACGAATTTACATGAAAAAATAAATATTTTGGAAACCAATAAAGTAATTATGCTGCATAGCCTTGTAAAGTATAGTAAAGGGGCTAAATCCTAGTCCTAGTAATATTATAAAGGCGAAAGTTTGTAAGAATGTATGGATGTTTGGATGTATGGATGTAAGGATGTTTGTTCCTCTTTCACGCAAAAACTACTGAACGGATTTCCATGAAATTTGGCACACGGGTAGATCATGTCCTGGATTAACACATAGGCTACTTTTTATCCCGGGAAAATATAAACCGGGACTTTTATTCCGGAAAAACTTTTTAATGCGGGCGGAGCCGCGGGCAAAAGCTATATTAAATAAAAATAAGCAATAAAATAAGTGAATAGTCACCTAATAACATAGTATTACGATGAGGGGAAAGAAAAAAATATAGCAAGGTGACTCCTACTATGCGGCTACTTACACTTATAGCAATATTTGAAATGTTAGTTATTCCATATTTTTTTAAACAATTTTGATATTTTCACACAAGAATTTATTTCATTTGCTGTTTGTGGCCACGTGCACATTGATGATGGCCATATTTTAAAGTTCTAAAATTTATACCTATTACCTACTACAATTTGTGGCCAGTCATGCCCAGCGGTTTTTCATTTTGAAGCCAATAGCCCTTAAAACAAGAAAAATCTAAGTCGAGGCAGCTTTGTTATTATTTAACATTGGATATGCCTTTTGTACACAAAGCAGTGTCCAGATATAAAATTTGAGGTCAATTGGCCTTAAAACAAAGAAATTAAATATCGCGGCCACTTTTTCCATTCTGACATTAGTTTCGTCTTTTGTAAACAAAGTTATACCAGATGTCGATTTTGAGGTCAATTAGCCTTAAAACAAAGAAATTCTAAATGGCGGCCACCTTATTAAATTCTGACATTGGTTCAGTCTTAGGCAACTTAAGTTATATCCAGATATCTATTTTAACGTCAATTGAGCTTATAACGAAGAAAGTCAAAATGGCGGCTACTTTTAAAATTCTAACATTACCTGCGTCAAGATCTTGCAATCAACGGCAAGCCAAAAGTAGCGAAAGAAAAATAATCTGCAGATGTTCAGTTTTCACACATTTTGCAGAAATAGGCCCGAGCTATATTATGTACACTCTCGGAACACTTTTTTGAACGTACATGTACGCTCCTGGCACGCGAGAGCGTAAATGACAAATGAAATAATTACTCTTTTAATAAGCCGTGATGTTTTTAAGAATATGCGGACTCAATACTCATTTGCCGCATTCATTATTTCATAGAGCCGAGACAGCGAAAACAGCTAGGCTACTCTCGACGCCAATACCGATCGATTGGATATTGTCCAATTGGATTTGGTATTCTTGAAAATCACACCAGCGCCACATTGGACCAATATTAGGTGGCTATTTAATGAACTAAACTCAATTGGGATTGACATTGGAAGATTCGTTAGCGGTACTCTTGACGTGATTTTGACATTTCAAATTGATATTAGATTGCGGTGGGATTGCGTTGTCAAAGAAAAAATTTCAATAAAAAAATAGTAACTTTACTTTTATTGTATTAAATTTTCATTGGAAATTTTTAAGAATAATGTATTGAAATGGTAACTTTGGTGTTCGCCTATAAGTTATTGCACAATACCCGATTACGGGAATTAAAAAGAAGGAAAAATGAGGGAAGAATGTCGAGGCCTTTCAAAACCTTATTATACCTATATATTTATACCTATAATACCTTATATTGTCCTTACCAGACGATGAATTTCGAGCAATTTCTCGAATAAAAAAAACCTTTATTTAAAAATTTGGACATAGATTTGAAACCATATCTACCCGTCCCCAAAAGAAAAAGTGAAATATTACCTAAATTTAAAACTAGTACTTCTAGATCTATCTTTATCATAATCATTAACGTAACCTAAATATTTCAAATCAATAATCTGAGTAAAAAATGTTTCTCAAGTACCATTTGCTAAATTAAAGTTCGTATTTTAACGTTTAGATATTAGTAGCGTTGTCCTTTTACACCACCGGGAGCTACCAGCGCCTTGTTGGAGGTACTAAGGGGCTCATTGTATCCCAATAGCCGGTATCTCGGTGTATAAAGCAGGTGACGGCATGCGCACTTTTTAAAAGCCCTTTTTCCATGCCCGGGTGGCTTTCCAAAAAATCTACTTAGGCTTCAATTTGCACGTAAGTTGGTCTAGATATTTTCATGTACATAAAAAACATTTTTAGGCTATATGGTACCGAATATCTTCGCCTTTCTAGGTGTAAAAATTCACGCATAACGAATTTTAACAACCAAATACTGCTTTTTCAGTATTTTGCGAATTTATTTACCTATTTTAACTAAATAAAAACAAAATGCACACAGTCAGATTAGTTATATAAGCAAATGCACACACATCACCGTTAAATAAGGATATAATCCAATTGAAGGAACTTTACAAACATAAAACACTATACCTTCATAATAAAATTAGAGACAACATCTTCTACGCTCGAAAATGGTTTTGTTATAAGTGAAAACAGAAACTAATACAACTAATGCCAGTTATGACCTCAAACTCCTGTTACAAGACTCTAAATCTTAACCAAAGCGCCAAATGATGATAACACAACAACGTTGGCGCTTAAGTAAGCATACCTTGATTATTAAGAAACTTTATGTGGAATGTGTGGAATAAATAATGCTAAATAAAATTGGGAGTAAAACAATAAAATCAACTATCACAAATAATTATTTTAGTTCCCGTAAATATTTGACGTTTTAAAAAACAGTCCATGGCAAAGGACAAACAGCATACAGCCTCAATCTTTCAAATACATTCATTTTAATATATATTTTTAATGAGACGTGCGTGAAAATATTAAATATTGGAAGAGAAATGAATTTTACTTATGGATAAAGGATTTCAACCGGTAATTGCTAAGATTTTTGTCTTTAATGTTTGTTTTACCGATTTCTTTGAAGCTTCTGACATCTCTAATGTCAGCTAACTTCATTTTTAAAGACGAACCCGTTACCCAATGACAATGCAATTCTAATTTTAATCCAATTACAATAAATTGCGTTTCAAGAGTACGAAATCATGTGACGTACAAATTGAGATTGGAATTGGATTGACATTGGTATTAGAATTATCTTGGCGTCAAGAGTAACCCAGCAGGAATGTTGTGGCATGACAACATGTCAATGTAAAACTAATTATAATTATTACTTATTATTCTACAAATAACCGAGAGAATCAATGTGGCAAAAATGTGGATAATATTATTTTAATACTTATTTCAGTCATTATTTTGTTCAAATAGAATATTTTATTGACGTAAACACGACAAAAAAATTGCGTACGTCCATTCCTTGGAACGGCGCTCGCCGTACTCCCCCTGTCGCCCGGCAGAGACCCGCTTCAATAGTCCGAGCGGAAACTCGAAAAATCTAAATAAATGACTTAAAATTATCGTAAATCAAAAAAACATTTCTGCAATATCGACAATAAATGTGTTCTTTATTAATAAATGTAAGTTTTATATTCATAAATACATTGATGGAAAAGTTGATACCCAATTTAAGTGAAAGTACTAGTTTTTTATTTCGCTTATATTTTTCTTAGCAAATGATAAATTGAAAATCCAATTCTGCAAAATTAAAGTTAATGAATCAAATTATTATATATATTTTCCATGTCATGTTGTTCAGTCATTTTAAGGTACTAGTTAGGAATTGTAAAACATGTATTTTCGCAGATTTGGAAAGGAAGCCCCTTAAGGCTTAATTGCAAATTAATAAGAGAAACAAAAAATATACTAAACAGTTTTCAAAACACGGAGAGTTTTTCTCCGTTTAATTATTAATTAAACTTTTATTAACTCATTAAAACTTTATAAACAAAAACATTTTCACAGAGACTTAATTACAAAATTGAGTAATGCAACTTTGTTTGCTCCGGACTGCACTCGACGGACTGATACTGAATGTTAAGCCTGATATAAGCTATTTCTTAATAGTAACACAACAGCTGTTTGTGTAACTGATAGGTGGCGGAAATGGAAAAAAGGGTACATTTACTTATGTCACGTGAGAAGGTATACTTTTTTGGCATCATTAAATAAATATTTAGCATTAATTATGTTATACTAAGGGGTCAAGGGTAGAAAATGGGTTTCCCCCACACCCAAGGGGTCAATTTGGGTAGGATGTCAAGGGAGGTCAAGGGGGATCAAAATGGGTTGGGGGTCAAGGGGGTCAAAATGGGTTTGGGGGTCAGTGGAGGTCAAAATGGTTTTGGGGGTCAGTGGAGGTCAAAATGGTTTTGGGGGGTCAATGGGGTTCAAATTGGGTTGGAAGTCAAGAGGTGTCAAAATGGGTTTGGGATGTCAAGTGGGGTCAAATTGGGTTCGGGGGTAAAGGGGGTCAAGGAAGTGTGAGGGTATCTGTGTGGCAGGTGGACAGTACAGGTAGACCCGCCACAGGCCCTACCCTATCATGTGAGGTAAAGTTCCTGATAAAATAAAGTTCCTGATAGAATAAAGTGAGGATATTAAGAACCTCCTTTATTGAAGTCGGTAAATAGTATTGAGCTTAGACTATTCAACCAATGGTCACGATATGGCAATAATGCGCAAACAATTTTGCCATATTGCCAATCCTGACGGACCGCGAGGTAGACACGGATAGCACACATTTAACAAAAAAAACGAAACGTGCAAGGCTGAATATAAGGTCGCTTTTTACACAATAACACAACAAAAATCACAATTTCTGTGGAGCACCGCTTAATGTCATTATCGTAGAATGTAATGACAGCGATCGCAAGTCACATAGGTTTTAATAAAAGTTTATGATCAGCTGCGCATTTATGGCCAACGAGGGGTTCGCCTGGTCATCGCATCTCCATTGGTAGATACTCAAAGTTTCACACACACGCCTTATTCGCATTTAATTATAAAATGAGAAAAACATCTGAAAAACCTTTCCGCTATAAAAGTCGGTTAAACGCGAGCATCATCAGCCCCCTTATTCTCTATGACAGTGTTAACTCGCAACGCGGCCGTGTTACGTTATAAATAATAATAAATAGCACCACTCACCAGCCCTGTATTATATACTGGTCACTGCTGAGCACGGGCCTCCTCTACTACTGAGAGGGTTTAAGGCCTTAGTCCACCACGCTGGCCTAGTGCGGGTTGGCAGACTTCATACACCCTCGAAATTCTTATGGAGAATTCTCAGGTATGTAGGTTTCCACACGATGTTTTCCTTCACCGTTAAAGTGAACGATAATTGATAAACAATACACACGTAACTTTGAAAAGTCAGAGGTGTGTGCCTTGGGTTTCGAACCTCCGGACATTGTCTCGGCAGACCGTTCCATTCCCAACTAGGCGTTACGTTTTACGACTAGGTGTTACGTTAATTCCGTGTAATTAGCGTGAAATGGTATTCTGTATGCCAATTTCCATAATGATATACGAGATGAGATACGTTACGCGCTTGTTACGAGCGGTGAAAATAACGTGTTTCATCCTATTAATATTATAAAGGCGAAAGTTTGTAAGAATGTATGGATGTTTGGATGTATGCATGTTTGTTCCTATTTCACGCAAAAACTACTGAACGGATTTGGATGAAATTTGGCACACGGATACATCATGTCCTGGATTAACACATGGGCTACTTTTTATCCCGGGAAAACGTAAAGCGGGACTTTTATCCCGGAAAAACTTTTTAACGCGGGCGGAGCCGCGGGCAAAAGCTAGTAGAGAATAAGGGGACTGTTTAAAAAATCATACGTCCATTATTTCCCATCATGGGAGTAAATTACCGGGATAAAAAGTGCCTAGCCTATATGTTAATCCAGGACATCATCTACGCGAGTGCCTAACATTTTCTGCGTTTACTTCTAACATATAAAGTATATCCGAAGTAAAGCCGTTGGTCCTGCGCCTGATCTCTCTCCGGTCATGTCGGATTGCAGTCTCACCGGACTATGAGAGTGAAGGAATAGCAAGTGCACCAGTGTATTGCGCACACACTTGTGCACTATAATATCTCCTGCGTACCTGGCTAATCTCCGTTGAGATTGGCCGCCGTGGCCGAAACTGGCTAGGAGGATTTCATAAAGTATATCGCAAACATTTTCATATTTATATAAAAATAATATTAAAGAGGTAAGATAAGATCCATGGATGATTTTTGTCACAAGTAAGCAGAAGCAAAAAAGAGTATGTTGTTTCATTTACTAACGCAATGTTAAAATGATCCTGTATTATTTGTTAGTAAAGCTCCCGAAATAAAGCTCATTTTTAATGATATATAAACAACAAATTTCTTTTTGTGAATTGCAAGCATCTATGACTAGGTACTTGTACATAAATACACGTATTTGTCGCAATGTGCAAAATATTTCAGAATAAAATATCTCTTCATTTATTAATTTATTATCATTTTACCAACTTCAACATCTTTCCATTTTTCAGGAGTGCACGCACTATACCTTTGTACAACTATCGCAGATAATAATATGAGCCGCAAATCCTGATGTAACAACAGGAGTTTAAAGATTTAACGTGAGTAAACTAACAGTCAAGTATTTCGCAGCTCACGAGATGCGGCAGGTAATGTAGTTTGCTCTACTAACGCCCGAATACTCAAACGCTACTTAAATATTTGAGATGGCCTTACGGATTTAAGCATTCGTTATTGTTGAAATTGGTATACTGAAACGTCACTTATCTTCTAACCTTAAATTTAAGGCGACTCAGTTTAAGGTCCGCTTATTGATTCAAACGGTATTCACAAACACTGCTTAAAGTTTGACAGCTATGTAAGGCCTCCTAATATGGCTGTTAATCGAGATCAATTTGAGAGTGCTTCAGACTAGTCTCAAATATTTACGTTCAAATCTTTAATAATTTTATTGCGCAATAACTACTTATTATATTCACTTTGGATTTAATAAATCGTTTTTTTCTTCATTATCATCATTGTCTGAAGAGGAGTATGGTGTCAAAGGAAGAAATCGAGAGAAATTAAACGATTTCGAAGAATACAATAATGATAATTTAATGTTAATGTTTGACAAATAAATATATCATATCTTAACTTATCTTAAAAGAAGATTCCGACTCAGCAAGGAAACAGTTCTTCATAATTAAAATCGGGATTATATCCAGCCGAACACAAAAAAAAACCAAACAATCCAACCGATAGCCCAAGGTCATCGGGGTTATTTTTCACGGGAAACAACCAACGGTAGTACATCGTATTGTGCGTAGTATGGCAGTTGAGATAGCATATTTTGTAAATGTTTGTAAATATGCCTACTTCTGATGATAAAACTGAAATAAGAATTATAAATATTATTATTGTTGACTTGTTTATTTTTTTTCTAAAGCGGCTAATGTCATCCTGACATACTGCCAAGTGGCAATATAATGCCAATATAAGCTCATCACATCAATGTTAAGAATATAATAAATAAACTATTTCTAATAATGAATATGCCATTCCTACATATTAAAAACGTAGGATGGTTTTTAAACGTACTTACCATTTTTAATATGTAGCATCTGCACATTTTATGTACATAAAATACAAACGAAAATTAAATATAACAGACATATTACAACATTGTAAATCATTTTCAAACTGCGCATTGTGTTATTAGATTTATTTATATATAACATCTTAAAAATTATGCTGCGTGAAACGACACATAAATATGAAATTTATTAAAATTGTAATCGAAAACAAACTTTTTATAATCTGTAGCAAAATAACTACTCCTCAGCTGAGTTTTCCATCAAATCTTTTAAAGTGCGTTTGAGAATGCCATTTAAAATAAGAAGCCGGCTAAAATTAAGTAGGCCTTAGATAACTTGGTTGGTTGAGTAGCGTTTGAGTATTCGGGCGTAAAGGAGTTTAAAATATCGGTTGCGGTTCGGATGCTGAGTTACATTTCACAGGTTTGTGAAGTATTATATTGTAAAAATGCACATACATTCACGCTCACCCCTTTATCCACGAAAGGGTAGGCAGAGGTGTAACTAGAGCACCAACTTTCGCCTGTGGGTTCCGTCCCACGATGTGATAAGGGATGAGCCTATCACCATATCGGGCACAAACTCCAGAGTTCACGATGATATTGCAAAATCAAAATGACATTCATAATCCGTCACCAAGTTACCGAATAAACGCAGCCACTGAGAAAGATTTGATTATAATCACTGGTGGGAGGACTCTCATATGTAAGAGTCCGTCTGGGTGGGTACCACCGCAATATCTATTTCTACCGTGAAGCAGCAGTGTGCATGCATTGTTATGTTTCGGTTATGAAGAGCATTGTAGCCAGTGTAACTACAAAACATAATGAGACTTAACATCTTATGTCTCAGGATGACGAGTGCAGTGGAATGCCACACGGTACTTAGTAACTCAAAATGCTGGATGGTGTTTCTACTGTTTATGGGTGGTCGTATCGCTTACCATCAGGCGAACGGCGTGCTCGTCTAGTCATTTGATGCAATAAAAAAAATCAACCCTATTGCATTTCCAACTGTTTGAAAAACAAATAGACTCAAATGTATGGTATCGACTAATCTGGTCTGTGTCGCAGCGATAACAACATAAAAATAATTCATTAAAAGATTTTTTTCCTTCTGTTTGTCACGGCATTGCGTTGCCCCAGAGTACAGCGCGGGGTTGTGAGATACTTTCATAATCGAATTACTTATACTCGGAGTTAAAATCTGAAGCACATTTCATTTGAATATAATATTACAAAGCCAAATAAATTAAATAATACGTCGCTTTACACCGCCAGCGAAAACAGAACAAACTATGTATTCCGTCGCGTTCTTAATTAGTTAAAAAGGATTTGCAATCGCACACAATATTTTTGAGCAAAATATAAGTTTAGTAGTAAGTTAAGTAATAAGTGCCTACACATAAATCAGATTTACGATAATACTGACCTAAGTGACAATGCGGCTTTACCGCATATTCCAATGAATATGTTGACATTTATTTATTTATTTTTACATGGAAAACTTACAGCCTAACATGATAAGTTTTAATGCTACAAATATAAACCAGGGCCAACAACAAGTTTACACCGGTGGTATTGATATTTTTATTTGTATATATTTTATTGATATAATATTTTGATATGTTTAAATATAAAGTGATTTCAAGAGTACTTACTCTCCATAGCATTAGTGGTACATTCAAAGCTTTCATTCATTAGAAATGCACTTGAGAGCGTGTGAAAGTGGACTCACGTGGTATGTCACCGGCCACGGGAGTGAAAGGGACGGTTGTTGATTTTTCATCGTGACAAAGCCTTGATAGTACTACGGCCCCTTTACGAGCTTACCTACGATGTTCTGCGATTTGATGATATCCCTGTTATAAAGGGTAGTGAAAATTATGACGCAACTGTAAATATCGTTATTATTATCGTAACCTGTGAAGTTCTTTGAATTTTGCAGGTATGTGAAGTCTGCCAACCCGCACTAGGCCAGCATGATGGACTAAGGCCTTAACCCTTTCAGTTGTAGAGGAGGCCCGTGCTCAGCAGTGGGCAGTATATAATACAGGGCTGATATGGCATGGTATGGTATCACGATCTGCCGCCAAATGACGATTATCATTAAATTGTTCGATAGTAAGCCTATGCTTACCAACTTGAGCCCTATTGACTGACTTCAGGAAGTCGTGTTCTAGATCAGTCACTATTTGGTGGCCTATAATACTATAGATACCACTTTTTTAGTACTGGGTTGGACTCTGATATGCTCTCAAAACTGTAATACGCTAACTTTGAAGGGAAAGACACGTTATTAAGCTGGCATGTTATAAGATTTCGTTGCCCTACTTTTTGCCGGTATTCTGACGGTATTTTGGTATTATTTCCAATAACAACACATTAGGGAAGCCATTATTAAGTAAGTTACTTCAAAGAAATATAACTTGTAATGCTTCATATAATTGTGACTGCCTTGGTGGCGTAGTTTTATTAAGGTACGACTACAGTGCAGAGGTCTTGGGTTCGATGCCCGAGTCGGAAAAAGTGACAGGGTTTTCTACTTATTATCAGCCCGGAGTCTGGGATTTTTGTCCCATATAGTGACAGGCGCACTCCCTATCACATCATGGGACGGAATAACGGCGAAAAGTGGGAGAACTAGTTGCGCCTCTGCCTACATCTTCGGGGATAACAGAAGTGAGTGTGTGTGTGTGTGTGTGTGTGTGTGTGTGTGCTTTATTTACATATTTTCTTATCATGTGCAAAATTTATTACTCCCATAATTCACAACTTAAGTGTCAACTATTTTCAGTGTTTATGCAGTGTATGTGTTTAAAGATGTAATAAGAAAAAAAGTTAAAACTAGTTAAATATTCAGAGAAGACCGCTAGTGTGGTTTATTTAGGCTTTATATTTTCGGTACGAAACGAAATGCATTTTTTTTTATTTCCTCACTCCTACTTTGCTGAAAATACGCGAGATATTGTTGCGAGAATAGAATTTTGCAAAAAAGCTTAACTGCATAAGTTTTAATTAATTAAAGTTGCAAGGGAAAGTTTTGTGGCATTAGAGTGTTATGTTAGGAATCTTAACTTATATATACATGTACTGCTTTATTATATTTGCCTATAAACTATGTGAACAAAAATGTAAATATGTTATTACGCTTATGATATTTTGCTTGCATCTATTGCATTCCGTATGGAAGCAAATATTTCCGAGTAATATTTAATCCATATGGGGATGTATTGGCATTTCGGTTTCTTCTGTACTACAAAGGGTGTTTATTGAGGTTGGTGTCGATTCTGTTTAGGAGTAAGGCCCCATTTCCAGACTAAAGACCAATTTGTTACATTATTATCAACTTTACATCAAGTCTGCTATTGCTATTTAATTATAATGATACAGGATTAGTGAGAAACGCTACATAAATTATATTCGCAGTTACAAACGTGATTGGTAGGTTCTATTTTATTTTTTACAATTATTATCTATACTTCTATACTAATATTATAAAGCTGAAGAGTTTGTTTGTTTGAACGCGCTAATCTCAGGAACTACTGAACAGATTTTGAAAATTCTTTCACTAATAGGAAGCTACATAACTCCTGAGTGCTATAGGCTTCTTTTTATCCTGGGCTAATATTATTGTCCCGGAAAAACTTTTTCATGCGGGCGGAGCCGCGAGCACTACTAGTTGTCGTATAAATTATAGTCTTGACTATGGCATGTAACAGTCGGAAGGTCATTTCAAGTTACATGTATGTAAAAGGTCATTTCTCTATTTACAACACCTGTGGTATTTCTCAAACATTTCCAACCAACTCTGTCATTAAACTAACGGAGGACTCAAATATGCAACAAGGTCGATGCAAGTATATATAAAACATTTTGATGACTGCCTCGGTGGCGTAGTTGTATTATGGTACGACTGCAATGTTGAAGTCTCGGGTTCGATTCCCGGGTCGGGCAAAGTGATATTGAGTTTTTCTATTCAGTATCAGCTCGGTGTCTGGAATTTGTGCCCGATATGGCGATAGGTTCGCCCCCTATCACATCATGGGACGGAATAATGGCGAAAAGTGGGTGCACTAGTTGCGCCTCTGCCTACCCCTTCGGGGATAAAAGGCGTGAATGTTTATGTATGTATGTATGTATTTTGATGACGTTAAGGCAACCGGACGTTAAGGATCGTATGGAAATCTTTACTTTCTATGTTTAGGACTGGGCATCATGTGGCTGATGATGATGATGACAAATGTAAGTCGTCCCTGCCCTCTTAGATAATGGGCTAAGATATACCAATCCTATAACGTTATCATAGTTAAGCGTCCGAATTGTCCGAACAAGAATATCATCACAGTGGCTCGGATACCTACATTCTACAGAGCCTAAATGCTATCGTATCCTTTTATTTGACGGTTAGCTACATACGAATTTTTTTTTATCAATGGCTTGATAAAATGGGTTCACTGTACCTGATGGTAATTGAAGTGAAGCCTAAAAAAGTATCCAGCAAGAGATAAACATAGTCGGTTGGCACAGTTAAGCCGGCCTGTATTATTGCTCCTTCGCATTGGAAGGAATTGCGAATACGATAGATGCAATAAAGTAATTCTTTTTTATGGCTGATACTTGACAATTACGAACAATCGAAATCAATTATACTTTGTTAATTACTGAGTGGCAGAGACCCTCCATACATAACAAATGATTCCAGCTACAATTAACAAAGACACATTTGATATAAAATGTACATAATAAATCTCTAGGTCACACCGTTTTCGCTACATTGTGTAGCTGGCCTTACGTTGTATTTATAGGGCGTATTTATTTCTTATAGTACCCCATCTGCGGTTTTTCACAAAATATCTACCACTATCTTAATAGTTCAATCTAAAATAAATGCAGCTTTAAAATACACCAAATAAATTACTGTGTGTAATGACACATTATCCACAAATGAACGATCTCGATTACAAATGTATAACAAACTAGCTTTTGCCCGTGGCTCCACCCACGTTAATAAGTTTTTCCGGGATAAAAAATATAAACCTTTCTCTTGAATCACTCTATATATTAAATAAACCGCATCAAAAGCAGTTGCGTAGTTTTAAAGATCTAATCTATACTAATATTATAAAGCTGAAAAGTTTGTTTGTTTGTTTGAACGCGCTTATCTCAGGAACTACTGAACCGATTTTGAAAATTATTTCACTAATAGGAAGCTACTTTACTCCTGAGTGCTATAGGCTACTTTTTATCCCGGGAAAAGATTTTTATCCCGGAAAAACTTTTTCACGCGGGCGGAGCCGCGAGCACTACTAGTCATATATAAGGACAGACAGTGGGAGGCGAATTCGTTTTATACTATGTAGTGATGTTAGCCTTGAAGTCTATGCTCCTAGGTTAGATTGTGACTTTGTGTTCGTGTTAGAACAGCACTAAAGTAAGTTAACAGGATGAATAAGGTCGCTCGGCCGTAGGGGACCATTGTTATATTTTGGACTATCAACATGACAAACATTCGTTTATGGTATTGATGAGCTACACGGAGCGTAGAAAGACATATCTATTGGATATAACATGTATTTATCGAATCGATAACTGATACTTTTTTTAGTTATTCATACCTGGAGACTCACCGTTATCATATTTTAAGTATGAAGGTACCACTACAGTCTACATCAAACAAGTAATAAACAGTTTAAATAAAAAACATATCGCACCTTTAGGATGAAAACGACACAATTCAAAAAGACAGAAAATTTAGTTATTGTCATAAACTTACTTGAAAGGAAGTTCTCAATATAATAATAGTTCAAACACAGACATATTCAAACAGGAAAAGGACAAAGCTGTTATATCGGTCCCTTTTTTATTATATTTTTATATACAAGGGACTAGTTTTGTAGTCATTTAAAAATGACAACCTAATTTTCTATTTTTGAATTGTGTCGTTTTCGTTCTAAAGGTGCGATAAATTCAACAAGACAAGCAAACAGCATTGCGCACCGGTTGCTCTTGGTCTACTTAGCTCGTTAACTCACTGCGTCAAATACTAAGTACCATTTTTTTCCGCGTTCCTATGGAAATGTTTACTTTTATGATAACCGGAACGTCGGTTGTGCCTCGGGGTCTATTCAAAAAATATTTTAACGAACGCGGTATCTATTGTCAGACCGGCACGTTGAATCGTATTTTTTTTACCAGCTTATTAATTATAATTGTTCTCGGAACACGATGGGATTATTTTTACGGAAATATGTCGGATGGGGAGCTTGACTTCTTTGTATAAGGAAATATTTGTTATATAAGAATCGCGTGTTACATGTATATAGGAAAATAAATAAGCCGCAATTTATTGGTATATGAAATATTTTTCCATTACTTGATATGTATATTATTAAGAACTTGCAAACCATAACACAATTCTGTGTATCTCATATTCGCTCAATAACAACGAAATGGAAACCAGTCGAGTGCGTGTTGTTCACTCATGAATTTGGGTAGCATGTACACTTTAAACCACAGTGGGCAAATATTATCCTACTATAATATGATGTAACTTTTATCCGTGGCTTTGCCTACAAACTTTGTTCGACATGCCAAGTTCCCACAGCAAGCTAAATAAATCAATGTTCTGCATATGAAATATACACCTCTTAAACAAATAAAAATAATAACCAATTATCTTTTTAAGTTCTGTTAATTTTATTTGCATTGACTTTTAGCTAAGCAAGATCCACGTGGCTAAATGCAATTCATTATTTAAAGAATACAGTAATTATTACCTAAATCATTGGTTAAGTCTTGTTCATTCGTGTTTAATACAACAGTAACCAAAAAATCAAAACTACAGCCGGGGTAATAGAGCTAATAAATACCGGCACTTAAGCTCATTACATTGAGGTGATTGTATTGCCTATTTATTTTGATGTAATGGCACAAACGCTTTTGTCACGGAAACCGCCCCAACTGCCGAGGGCTTAATCGTCCCCGGTGTAAACAAGGGTTTACGAGCGATACAGCGGCTGGCCGTAACAACGGGTACTATTGGTACATGATTTCGCTACGACAGAGGTCGTATTAAGACATGTTCATCGTAATCATTTCGAATTGATAAAATTTTAAGATTTTAGGGTGACTATTATACTTTTTCAATACAACAGGGTGGGAAATATTTACAATGCAAAAGCGTTAACATGTAAGTATATCTGGAAATGACATCTCCCAACGAACCCTACTGACGTCTAGTTTTATTCAGGGAACAATTACATTGTAAATTCAAGCGAAATAATAATTCTCGCAAGTGAGAAATATTCGAGTAACACTGGTACATTCAGAATGCATACAGCCTGGCGCATTGCACAATACGGAAGCATTACAAGCGTGACCGACTGAATCTGTGCGCTAACCGAAAATGCGAGGTCGGCTAGAAGCGTGGGCTCTACAACACTGCAAAAAGCTACGCTATATCAAACACATTAAAGTCGAGCGTCGTAAAGCATATATGTATTAATATTTTCCGTTCAAAATAAGCTATCGAACAAAAAATGGCGTGTAACAGGAAACACGGCTGTTAATATAGCGTTTTGTTATATGATGCATTGTGCAATGATTTATTGAGTGGATGTTTGTTGTTACCGTCGAACGCATTTCTGTAAAATTATGTGACAGTTAGGTTATATTTGAATCATGTTTGAGAGGAGTGGTTTTGGGTATCAAAGAAAATATGATTAAGCATTTATTATGGCCATTCACCTGCAAGGTGGACAGAGGACTTGGTAAATGTAGCAGGAACACGCTGGAAGCAGGTCGCTTTTGACAGGTCCGTCTGGATATCTTTGGGAGAGGCCTATGTTCTGCAGTAGACGTCATGTGACTGATGATGATGATTTGTTATCGATTTATAATAAGGTTTATTTTGCTTCGATTATCGAAATTAAAGTTTATACAATGACACCGAATAATATAGCGGTGCTATGTGTATTAATATAAAATAAGATTCTAAAATTATAAGGATAGTATGTTTATGGCTATCCATATATATAAAATGCATATGGTATATAAAATGCATCGTATAGTACATATATTAAAAATAATTGTAAAAAGCTGTTGCATTATCCGCACGTGCAAACTAGACGGGGACTTGGTAAAATTATTATGAAAAAGAAAAGTGTTATTTTTACAAAACTTAGCAAATTTTAAAACAGAAAGTGTAATGAAGTATTTTTAAGCTATTGCATAGCTTCTATCGCGGGCCTTGAGCGTGGAGACCGAAACTCTATCACAACCATTTAGAGTGTAAAATTCCACCAGTAAACTTAATATCGTAGTCTTGTAAGAATACAATATGTAAGAGGGTATGAGCTGAATGTTAAACGATAAAAGGTCGAAATTACCGTGTATTTAAAAAAAATCCAGTCAGTGAAACGTATCGAAATGTCAACCGCGCGCAGTTGATAAGAATGTTCCCGTGGCGGGATGACGTTATTCTAAGTTTGAATTTTTAAAAGGTTTTTATTTTATATCTGTTCAAAGAGGTTATAAATATTAGAATTGCCTGCTTAGAGTTTCGGCGTTAGGGCACGAGAGAATTTGGACAATAGAAAAAAGAAAATTAAATAATTGTAATTACATAAGTTGTTAAAAAATGCTATGTAATAGCTTTACCGCGGCAGTCTCCGAGTGCCACACGTCTTTTTTTTTATAAAAGCTGCATCAAAATATCCTTGGAACAATTAAGGACGATTGGAAACAATAAACGGTTATTAATTTAAATTTGTCTCTATTCCAACAGTTAAAATAGTTGTTATGGAAAACTTTGTAAAAACACTCGCTTTGTAACGAGTAATTCGAATAAAATAAGTAAGTAATTTAATATTACATGGTTATTAATATACTATTATATACAAAATGTATGGTTTTATCCAGCAGGGAACTCGAACAAAACTCAGATCTATTGATTGGTTTTATTTAAGAGGACATGTGATGATTACGAATATTATGATGATGTAAGAGGTAATCGCAGATTTCAATAAAGGGCTCCATTTTTTTTTATTATTTTGTTTTTCATTGGTTTATTCTGGAATCGGGTCGAAAACTGACCAGGTAATAAATAATGGAGGTAATATCATTTTAATGGTATACAATTTAAATTCAAAGGTAAGACAGTTTACTATACTAAAACTCGTTGTTAACTATCTATACGAGACATGGATAAAAATATTCATGCTTATATTTAGACGTGTAAAGCATGGAGCCGAAAAATTCAGACGGAATTATGAATACAACAGCTGTTCAATTAATAGACGTACACCACGTGGCATTTGGAATAGATGGTATGTTATTACGAGACTTAGTAGGCGTCCAAGATTTATACATTCTACGAAAAATATATATAATAATAATATGATCAATGGTAGCTAAATTAATCTCTGATATATTTAAACTATTTGACCAATGAATGCTCTAAGCTAATAAATGTCAAAGGACAGATTAGGAATGGTACATCCGGCGTGTACTTAATAAGTTTTGAATTATTAATTTGGACGTTAAGTAAGCCTTTTGGCTTAGCCATGGACGCATGCTGTTATATTAAAAACATTTATTTTATTTTTTTTATCGACTCTCGAACACAGCAGCATATTAAGACTAGGTTAGTTGTACCCTGAACATGAATGTCTTATTTCATACTTTTCAGTTACTTTTGTCTAGAGTTGGATTTCAGTATTTTTAACATATATTTCATGAATAACCAGCGGCCCCGCTGGATGTTGTCCTGCCCTAAAAAAGGAAATAAAATCCTAGAACCCGAGTATAGCGCCACCTACTGGCTCCAATTGTTAGTCTAAACCATTCTCGAATCCACCTGAAGACTCAAAAAAATTCAATAAAATCAGTCCAGCCGTTTAGGAGGCGTTCAGTGACATACCCACAGAAGAATTATATATATAAATTACTTCTTGGACGATATTTGCAACACGCATTCTATCAATGTTATGTCAAAAGCCAAGGTTGAATTAAAATAGTTCATGCTGGCTTTTGCCCGCGGCTCCGCCCGCGTTAAAATGTTTTTCCGGGATAAAAGTCCCGGTTTATATTTTCTCGGGATAAAAAGTAGCCTATGTGTTAATCCAGGACATGATCTACCCGTGTGCCAAATTTCATCGAAATCCGATCAATAGTTTTTGCGTGAAAGAGGAACAAACATCCATACATCCAAACATCCATACATTATTACAAACTTTCGCCTTTATAATATTACTAGGATAGTAGGATATAGTAGTATTGTTAATGGCGCTAGAGTTACATTACAAAATCACAAAGACAGAAAACGTTTACGTAACATTAGCTGGAAATGGAACGGTCTGCCAAGACAATGTCCGGAGGTTCAAAACCCAAGGCACACACCTCTGACTTTTCAAATTTACGTTTATATTGTTTATCAATTATCGTTCGCTTTAACGGTGAAGGAAAACATCGTGACGTCACCTGCATGCCTAAGAAGTTTTTTATAAGAATTTCGAAGATATGTGAAGTCTAACAACCCGCACTAGGCCAGCGTGGTGGACTAAGGCCTAAACCCTCTCAGTAGTAGAGGAGGCCCGTGTCCAGCATTGAGACAGTATATAATACAGAGCTGGTATTATTATTTATTATTATTATAATAATCTTAGAACTCTTTGGAAAATCATTAGAAAATTTAATATGATGTTTAAGTATGCTTAAATTTTCTGCACAATTTTCTTACTTTTTTCTTTCATAAGAACCTTCTCCTGGCAATAACAAACATATCAAAAAAGAAAATAAGGAAGTCGATCCAACCGTTCACGAGTGATGCCGTAACCAAGGAAAATAGGAATTCATATTTATGTACTTATATATAAATTTATTCCGTTTGTTTTGATGCCCTTTGCCCGTCGGAAGAGCCGTTTCTAGGAATTTATACCACGCGCTATTTAGGGGTAAGATTATGTAACACGAATAGCATAAAAAAATCTAAAAAAATTACATGTGCGACTCACATTGATGGATCGAACAGTGTGGGGTTTTTCAAACTAAAATTGTATCAACCTTTTTTAGATAATAACTGAGAATATATCAACCATGCCAGCAGACAGACGAAACAAATACGCAATGCTTATTGTAAATTAATATTGTATTATGAACGAGATACACATTCATCATCTTCAGTCTTTGGTGTGTCCAATGTTGAAATTTTATAACATTAGTAAGAGTAAGATTAGGGTTAAAGAGATTCAGAATTATATAACTTATACAAAATTATGCCAACATTAGGGTAATATCTCGTCGTATGACACATTAAACTCAAAAATAACCTAAGAATAAGTTTAGTTTTAGGAACTTATTGTTATATTCTCCCAACTGAAAGACAATCATTCAGGTGATAAACGACTTATACTTTCATTTTATTACCCAGTTGATTAATAATGAAAATAGACCGCTGTACAATTTCCAACTCTTCGTACGCGCAACAATAGGTGTGTTCGTTTTTTTATAATGAAAAATGTTGTTATATCCTCCGTCCCAGTACTTGGAAGTTTGTTCAAAAGATTACCGAGTGCTTGCAAAGGCAAATGTTAATAAAGAAAATTTTACTCACTAGTGTAGCCGTTTCGCTAAACTCATATGAATATATTTTTTGATAACATATTTATTTTTTGAATATACAGTTAAATTTGTGATTTTTAAATTGGATTTCTTATATGGTATAGGTATGTAGTGTGGGCAAAAGATTTTCTTAGAAGAATTTTATTTTTCACTATAAAAAGTAGAGTGCTAATAATAATAATATTCTAAGAAACTACATATTTGCCTAAATATGTAGTTTCTTAGAATGCTCTAACCATTTACATGTATCTTGTAAGAATTAAAGCTAATTCAAATAAATGATGAAATACAACGTTTGTTTTGTATAATATCTACAAAGACAGAATAAAAAGGTTCTGATTATGCTCCTAAATGAAGAACTGAAGGACCAATTCAGATATCATTTAGTTGTAGTATTTGTGAAACCGCAGACGCAACGAGTACCTAAATGAGTTTTACTGAACAATAACAAATTTTTAATTAATATCGGAGCGTGGGTTCCGAATACTTACGTTTTTTAATGTTTTAGGGTAGGGTATACATTACATATTTCCGAATAGTAAATATTAAAAAGTTTTTATACCCGATTTTATTTTTTGTAAAGACCACGGAGTCAAATATTCCGATAGAGTCAAATTATTAAATAGATATTATGTGAAATATTTTAAATAAAAACAAATATTAAAACAATACAAAAAACCCGACTGGGTCAAAATCTGCCATCTTTATAACATTTATTGAACTGAAAAGATAGGAAAAGGCTTATGATCGTGTGGTGAGGAATGATTTGTGGGCAACTCTGTCCATGTATGGCGTGGAGAGCAATCTGATTCGGGCGCTCAAATCCTTATATGAGGGTTCGAGTGCCTGCGTCAGAGTAAATGGGGCCTGCACGGCCTGGTTTGACATCGAACGCGGTGTCAGACAGGGTTGTGTAGCATCACCATGGCTCTTCAATCTCTTCATGGACAGTTGTTTGACCAATTTGAGAGAGTCTGATTGTGGATTAAGAATGGGAGGATTAGTGATTAAGTGTCTTTTGTATGCCGACGATCAAGTACTCCTTGCATCGTCGGTGTGCGAATTACAACATATGGTCACTATTGTGAATGAGGCATTTGAGAGAAAAGGTATGAAAGTGAACGTAAAAAAGACGAAAGTAATGGTTCTGGAGAGGGATGAATCGAGAACCGAGTGTAACATAATGATAGGAGATGAAAGAGTGGAACAAGTGAATGAATTTGTTTATTTAGGATGTATGTTCACTCGAGACGGAAAGTGTGACGGAGATATTGAAAGAAGAGTAAAAATGGGAAATAGTGTTAATGGCGCCTTGTACTCGATTATGGCTAACAAGAATATTTCTAATAGCGCTCGGTTAGCCATTCACCAAGGAGTCCTGGCGCCATCACTAATGTATGGGAGTGAGTCGTGGGTGTGGCAGAACAAGCATGAAAGTAAGATAAATGCAGTGGAGATGAGAGCTTTGAGAAGTATGTGTGGGCTGAAAGTAAATGATAGAGTGAGGAATAGCGTGATAAAAGAAAAATGTGGATTGAAAGAAGATGTAGTGACTAAGATTGAGAAAGGAATGCTTCGGTGGTTTGGCCACATTGAAAGGATGGATGAAAGGAGAGTAACGAAAGAAATTTATATCGCGAAGGTGAGTGGTAGTGTCGGACGGGGACGTCCTAGACGTACCTTTATGGACCAAATTGACGACCTCTTAAGGAAGGGTCAAATAAGGAGTTCTCGTAACCGACGAGCATGTATGAAGAGACTGATGACTGTGGAAGAAGCGAAAGAGGTATGCTTGGATCGTAGCACTTGGCGCTCCATAGTCTCTGCCTACCCCAATGGGAGAAAGGCGTGAGTTTATGTATGTATGTATGTAAAGATATAAACAAGATTTTAATTTGAATATTTTATTTTGGTTTTGAATAATTTTAGTTGACAGTGTTCATAAACGCAGTCGGAGGCATCTACTCACTTCGAGATTTTGTTGCTTTACCTATAGGTATCACCAAATTATGAGAAGTGAGCGTGTTATGCCTCCGACAGCGTTTGAGAACACTGTCAACTAAGATTAGTCGAAACAAAAATAAAATATTCAAATTAAATCTTGTCTACATCTTTTCAGTTTTTCAATAAATATTGCAATGTAGGTTACTTTTTCCGCAAAAAATCTTTAATTTTGATTTTTTTTATTTTAATGTACCTGGGTACATTAAAATAAAAAAAATCAAAATTATACTGGTGTGATACTGGTATCACTGTCATGACTTAGACGAATCTATTGGCACCACTCACATGAAAATACGACAAGCCTAGCTCTAGGGCGTACCAAAGAAATATACATACACTCGAAAAACATAACCCTCCTTTTTTCGCAGTCGAGTAAATACAAGTACATTACATATTTTTATGTTGGGCTGGTACTGAAATAGGAAGACCTGAGCTATAAGTACCAGCAACCTTCCGATGACCCGGTTTAATGTACTTGTATTAAACAAAGTTCTAAGGGTGTGCAATTTATCATGATAATTTTTTTTTCAAATATACATCTTATTATTTTGCATTTTTCATCTTATTTTCCCAAATAAATTAAAATAAAAAAATAAATAAACAAAATAAGAGACTCAAACAATGGCGAGCTTTACAAAAATCACAGAACAAGGCAAGTTATTTAATAATGAACTATAGTTATTAATGAAAGTGTGTGTGTGTGTGTGTGTGTGTGAGTAGATACAGTTACGATATTGGTCATATACTGCCAGCGACTATATAACCTCTAGACTCCTAATAACAGACGATCGGCTTCGGGCAACACATCTGACAAATAGATCCAATGTAGCTTACCGTTCAAAATCTTCAAGTCAGTTGCGACCACAACTGTGAGCTGTAAATACTTCCGTGTTTGCGAATAAATAACTATTGTAATGAACCCGTGCACTATAAAATGGTGTGGTATAAATAGCCATATTTCAAATTTTCAGAAAAATGGCATTACTTTTCACAGGTCAAGTCAATAACGACACATAATCACATTTTATTTAAAATTTTACGGAGTTCATCTTAGACTGGTCATTTGGGTGTTTACGCGCCATCTTGTTATATTTGCATCTCTTTTCGACGAAAGTACTTTTTACATTTTCTATTTCGTTTTGTTTTTTAACATTAAAAGTAAGTGATACACCAAAAGGATTTGTCGATAGTTCTATCGATAAAATTAAAAATAAGAGAAACTATCGCCCGAATACTCAACTAATCAATTTATCTGAGGCCCATTTAATTTTAAAAGGCTTCTTATTTTAAATGGTTAGTTCATTAGTAATAGTTAATTCATTTTAAAAATGATTAGGATATACATTTTGACTAGCGGTATCAGAAATAAATGTTATTAGGATAATTTTTTATTTTGTTTGTTGATTATAACGATTGCTTTGAGTTATTCTTTGTGTTATTCCTACAAGTCAGCTCAAATATTCTTGTTAATGTCGACGAGACTTACTAAGCGCCATCTGTCATTCGATAACATAAAGAGTTTCGTTAAAATATTAATATGTTTAATAAATAATAATAATATTACTATAAAACTTTATTACATAAAAGTAATATCGATAAAAAAATCGTGTTTTCATTTAACTCGTCCCATCCCTATGCCTATGTTTCCAAGGTTGTATAATGCGATAAGGTGTTGGAAGAACCAATCATAATGCAGTACCCCGCTTCCTCAAACCTCAGGTAGTTGACAGAATTAATTTGAAGAGAAATATTGAACATTAGGAGTCTAGGGGTTATATAGTCGCTGTATACTGCCCACTGCTAAGCACGGACATCTGACATCTACAACTGAGAGGGTTACACTGTCATGATGCTCAGTAATAACACTGGCTACAAAAGCCGGAAGCCTTCAAGCCGGAACACAGCTGTGCATTCACACTGCTGCCTGTTGGTAGTAATAAATATTGCAGTGGTACATAGATGACCCCCTATACGAAACACCTACCACCAGTAAAAAGTAATAATACGTTTAATTAATACTCTTAGCACAATTGATACTTGTTGCATGCCCAAGGAGACTTTAAGTTACGTTGAAAAGTGAGTATCATCGTTTCGCTACCTTCCATGGATCTAGGTAACTTTTCTTAGGTCAAAGAGCTATTACTGTGTACGGTTATACAATGGCATGAGTATTGGTTACCTTTATATTTCTGCTAGGCTCTGTCACGGTGTCATCCAGTGATTTTCTGATAGTAGGATATTTGAATACGCTTGGATGACCAGCCTTGTATTATATACTGACCTCTGATGAGCACAGGCCTCCTCTACAACTGAAAGAGTTAAGGCCTTAGTCCACCACGCTGGCCTAGTGCGGATCGGCAGATTTCTCATACCTTCGTAATTCAAAGAACATCTACGGTATGTAGGTTTCCTCACGATGTTAAAGCGAGCTATAATTCACAAAAGATACACACATGTATTTTTAGAAAAGTCAAAGGTGTGTGTGTGTGCCTTTGGATTTTGAACCTACGGACATTCGTCTCGACAGTACATTCTACTCCCAACTAGGCTATCGTCGCTTTTGGCGACCACCGTAAAGGTGTAAAACTCGCCATGCTGTCCCACGTGTGGTGCGTCCGGGATCAGCCCAGTACATATCCGATTTCAACAGGCTGGCATTATTGTAATCCTATATTATGATTTTTTATACATGTTAATGGCCATGTAGTGCCTGGATAATGATTTTATATTTTTATGGAAACTTGAAAAAGAACAGTCGAAGGTGGGACTCGAACCCACGACCTCTGCTGTCATCTCCTTTAAGAGATTTAAAATATGGATCTTGAAATTCGGCAGGCGAAGTGGGAGTCGAGGTGGCTCAATTGGAAGAGCACCGGCAAGGTACGCCGGAGGTCGTGGGTTCGAGTCCCACCTTCAACTGTTCTTTTTCAAGTTTCCATATAAATATAAAATCATTATCCTGGCATTATTGTGTCAACTGGCGTGGAATCATCTCTTTTGACGGTCTCTCTGGACCCCACTCTATTTATAATCGGGTGCAGAGTGGACACTTTGCCTCCTTAATAGTAAAATCTTAGTATTTTAGTTCTCGCACATTAATAATAACATAGCTCATAAGAATGCATGTTTTGGATTACTATCTAGTCCTAGATTACTTAATTCTAATGTTGTGTATTGTAATGAATGTAATCTGTTATGCACCTTAAATAAATTAATAAAAAAACCCTCACCTCTTACGTCATTCGTAGTAAGTTTTGTCGTTTTTATTCATTGAAGTTAAATCACGAAACGAGCGTGCAGCTCTCCTGATGGTAACACATGTTTGGTATAGTTTATTACACAGAGTAACTCACAAAAATGATTTATACTGCTCTACATGTAAACTACCTACCCTATAGAAATTGTAGCGTGTTAAACATTCAAAACGGGGTAAGAAAGTGCTCTTTTACGCCGCAACCGTTTGGAAAATCAACGTTTACAGCTTGACGCGATCAAAGTCACTCGCCTTGCACCACGTAAAAGTTAGTGATGTTAACGTTTAGCGATATATACGACGATATTATATTATTGTTATGTATTTTATAGCTAACAAACACTCAATGAATAAAAACATCGAATATGTTCTCTACAATCATTGATGTATAATACATCAATGTGTACTGTACAATATTGTCATTTGCTCAGTTAAAATGTCTATGGTTTAACTGAGTTGAGTTTTGAGTTTGAGAGCAGCGCTAGAGGTACCCGATTCACCACTTTATAAATATTTTGTGATTTTAAGTGAATCTCGAATAAATTTTTGTACGTAAAAAACAGATTTTTTTTTGCATAAATAACATTGATCACGTTATACTCGTGATATACCTACATAATGAATTTACAGAACGCAAAACAAAAAATAATTGTCAATGAGTTTTATTAAAAAAAAAAACAATAATTTCAAAGTTTTCTCAAAATAATTTGTCCTTTATTTTAAAACATTCAAATGTCGAAGACATGGAAAAAATTCCCGTATGACGACCACGTGTCCTATACACGTGTGTTCGTGTCGCCCGTAATTAGTGAAACAAAATGTAAAATGGTTTTATATTTCAGAAACGGCTGTTTAAACGCGCTATGCATATACTAAATCTCAAGCAGACGAGCAGTATGTTTTTCCATTAATTAAAATATTTGAAAATAATCTTACACTGTTGAATGTCTTTGGAAAATCCACTTTACTCGTATTCTACAAGATCTACTTAATCGTTATTTTTGAGTCCACAAGCTCTATATTGAGCATAGGCCAACAAGTGAGCACCTTAGTTAATTAGTTCTTTAGTAACCATTAAGACATAAATGGATTAATAATAGCTGAGAATGTGTTATTTAGAGCCAATACTGTTTAGAGTTTAGACAATACTCATAATACACAAGGTTTTCGGTAAAGGCTTACATAGGTATTAATAGTATGTTTTCTTAATCTACGGTTCGCAGAAAGACCGCACCAGAACTAACCAATTTATCGAACAATTTACATAAATAATTACCATGAAAGCAAACTACTATTACTGAGTTCATCGCGGACTTTTATTTAATTTTTCTCCCGACGTTTAAAAGGCTTTGTAGCATACGCGGTCACGGGGCGAACTGAGAAATATTTATTTATTTATTTATTTATTTAATTTAAGGAAAACTTACAACTAGCGTAACAAAAAATAGTAAATATAATAACAAAAGAAAAGGTCAATTACAAGTTTCCACAAATACAGTACAACAATGTAGAACTATAATAGGCAGATAACCAGCTTAAAGGTCTAAGTATTATAATATATGAAATCAATCTACATACATACGATTAAAATACCTACATATGATTTCGAACGGTGGCATCACTAGTGAAGTGTATGCGCTTTGTATTAAACATGAATAAAATGTCGTTAAGGACTGGCCGCGTGAAGACTCCGACACGCGATGTTGCATTCCTCCCCCTTATTCACTGCACGGCAAAAACTTTCAGTTCTTTTAAACGATTCTCGTCGTTTTCCTTTTAACGCATGCAATTTTGAAACTTGTTTATGCAACTGCCTCAGTGGCGTAGTTGTATTATGGTACCACTGCAATGCTGAGGTCTTGGGCTGGATCCCCAGGTCGGGTAAAGTGATATTGAGTTTTTCTATTCAGTATCAGCTCGGAGTCTGAAATTTGTGCCCGATATGGCGATAGACTCGGCCCCTATCACATCATGGGACGGAATAACAACAAAAAGTGGATGCACTAGTTGTGCCTCTGCCTACCCCTTCGGGGATAAACGGCGTGAGTGTGTGTGTCTCTCTCTTGCTCTCTCTGTGTGTGTGAATTGTATTAGTTCGTATTTGTATGAGTTTTGAAATAGGATTTCAAATTTTAGTCTCTATAATAATACACAATCCATTGATGTATTAAAAAACCCTAATACATCAATGACACAATCCATTATAAACATAGATGAAGCTTTTAAATGATTTCATTATAATAAATCTATGAATTTAAAATTGGCTATTTCTGAATATTGGTGTACACTCTAGACCCAATTTCCAAATATTTGATATGTTTTGTGTAGCACATGAGATGCAGTCACCTAATGATGGTCGAAATTGTGCATAAAAAAGTTGATGGTAAATAATAATTACGTAGTTAATTGCATTTATTATGGTTCAAATTATCACACAAAACCGTTTACGGGATAAATTATTCATAAATTTTATTAATCATAGTCGTCTAGAATTTCATTAAATTGTTTTTACTTGGAGTTGTATTCAATTCAATAATATAAGGTACCACGACAGAGCGTAAGATTTTGTTCTCGTTTTAAATAAATGTAACAAATAGACCAGATGCAATTGTATTATGTGGATGCAGATTGAACTAAAACTGAAGAGAATAAAAACACGTTGAAAGTTTATAAAGCAACGGTTTGTTGGGCACTAAACTGCAAACTGTCTCCGTCCGAAGCCCAACTGTGTTTTTATTTTCGTACAAACTGGGAAACGAGAAAGTGGCTTTTTAGGCTTTTTAAGTTTTTTGTTTGATGAGTGACTGTCTTTCTGGGCATTACGCGTAGATTTGTAGCCTCACGTGTCGATTTTATTAAAGTGTTTCATAAATCTCCTACAGAAGTGAAGTTAGTGAAAATTAGTCCTCCTAAGTTAATGAAAATTATGTTGGAATTTATTGAATGTAGCGTAAGGCAGCCTGGCTGTCGATTTATTTTTGTGTCATCAATGACAACATCTAATTTATGTTACCGCTACGAAACTGTCGTGAGTTGTTGTCAAGCAAGTGGTTCTAGATGACCTACTTTAAAAAACATATCACCATATCTTACGTGAGAATAATAGTTAGAGTAAACAGCGCAAGAAGTATCGAAACTCAGATTTAAAGAGCGACAACTAAAACATAGCGCAGCGGTGTTTGTTTTCTTATAGTCTGATGTTAATTGATAAATTTTTGGTCACAATAAAAAATGTTTGTGTTGGAAGTAAACTAAATACGAGTTTGGATATTTTTCCTATTCATATCATATATCATTCATATATTTTTCCTATCATATTTTAATTACTTTAATTAAGCTTCCTTAAAAACATTCGTTTGAAAAAGAGTTATTTTTACTAACTTTCCGTGAATCCGAAATGGTAGTAACCCAAAGAGACAACATAAGTAACATTTCTATGATATTGTATTATACCGCATTTATAAATATCTCCCAAATAATTGTAAATACTAATGCGTAATATTTTTTCCATCGACGTTTTCTTGTATCTAAGCAACAAGTCCTTATGATAGATACTAAAATAAAATCTCGATGTGGCGCAGAACGCTGTTGCGCAGAATATGAACGAGAGACAAGTGCTCGCTTATACAACCATGGTTTATGAGTTATAACCCTAGTAGACTGCAGACAACTACGATATTAAACTGCGGTTACACTAAGCAAATATATTGCGTACTGTTCGACTATGTATTCATATATAAAAAGTCTAGGTGATAGGGAAACATGAAGCGTCAATATTTTATAATTATTAATTCGTATGACATTATGCGCGACGATAGCCTAGTTGGGAATGGAACGGTCTACCGAGACAATGTCCGGAGGTTCAAACCCAAGGCACACACCTCAGACTTTTCGAAGTTATGTGTATATTGTTAATTAATTATCGTTCGCTTTAACGGTGAAGGAAAACATCGTGAGGAAACCTACATACCTGAGAATTCTCTAAGAATTTCGAGGGTATGTGAAGTCTGCCAACCCGCATTAGACCAGCGTGGTGGACTTAAGGCCTGAACCCTCTCAGTAATAGAGGAGGCCCGTGCTCAGCAGTGGGCAGTATATAATACAGGGCTGATTGCATTGTTGCATTGCATGACATTATGCAAACACTTTCTTTAAGCAATGTAAATACTGCGTGAAAGTTGTATTATATTCAAGACTATACATTGTATATAGCCAGCTATGTAGCTGGCAAGGTGCAATGTACTGTACTTATGTAAGTAGCTGAACAAATTAAGTATGTACTGTATTTATATAAGTAGCTGAACAGCTGAACTGAATTTGTTCATCTACTTATGTAGCTGACTGTATAATAAATTGTATCGATTTATGACTAGAATAAAGATTTCTTGATATTTTACATACAAACAGTATTACTAAAAAATAAAAAACGAACGTATACAAACACATTTTACTCTTGGCTTATAGCCCCCAAGGGTTAGCCAGAGGCGCAACTAGTACACCCACTTGTCGCAGTGCTTATTCCGTCCCATGATTTGATAGGGGGCGAGTCTCAAGATGTGCAGTACAAACAAACAGAAAATAATTATAAAAATCGCTGATTTGCGTTTCATTACTCTTCACACGGCACTATCACTATGGAAATTCGTGGTCACATTTGAATTATTGCTCTAGGACACAATATGTGTTCACAGTTTTTATGATAATTGAATTGTCAGCTTGTTTTGATCAATATTCCGATTGGTCCTCTCATCCTCTTATTGGAAGGCTTGTTTAATGACCGCTACTTATATAATACTTGTATTGAACTGTACGTCTGTTACGCGAGTTTAAAATTTGTGACGTTTTAGATAACGATCGTTGTATTATTTATCTATTATACCGAGTGTTAAATACGGAAACTAAGATCCTAAAGGCAAGACACAGTTATTTCACCCAAACAGTATTTTGTTGAAACGACATAGTAACATCGCATGTACTGCAGAATTGGACATTGTGCTTCTATCACTTTCAAACTGCCAAGCGAATTTAAACTTTGGTGTATAACAATAATTCACAGTATCTTGTGAATGATGCGACGGAGTACGGTGTATTTCGTGTATAGTGGTTAGTAGTGTGGTGTATAAATGTGACCTGCGCTCGATTATGCACGGGTCACGTAACGTAGCGCGGCTAAAATCGATGGTGACCATGCCGAGCTTACCACACGACCTTCACACACAGGCAGGGTTGCTAGACAAAACATAACTGGCTCTACAGTGTGATATTTGATCATAATTGTGCCATGTTAATCCCTATATAACTGATAGATTCTAAAATTATTTATGGCTTTAATGTGTACATTTTATGGGGACACCTTTTCCCATCGTACCTAGAGATATTAGACAGTATAATTTTGTTTTATTCGTTTATTATTATCGGAATCCTGGGGTCTTAGGTGTTAGCTCAGGACATAGCATAAAAAAACGAAGATCTTAATTCATGCTTGGATCATCCTAGAGCTGTAATTATAGTTGATAGTCTGCTAGTCGATAGTAAATTTTAGCGCTGAAATACTGCTCTTAAAAATGATCAACACAAACCATTGACTACTTTTGTGTAATTTAGTTGTGATGGTTTTGTGCACTTATCTTTTCACGACTCAGACACGACACCGCCGTTCAATATATTTTATTGTGGTTTATTGATATTAAAAATTTCTGATAATTACGTTATACTGATATTTATAAACACATTGAGTTTGACTTCATGTCATTTCTATCACTATCTCAACTTACCAGTACATATTTTGTAATTGCTTGTCAGAAAGCCGTTCTCACAACATTGAATTTAATTCAATTTCATTGATTACACTGCACAAATGTATCAAAGGCTTGTTGCACTTCGCATACCTTTCTACTGTAGCGGAAAGCTCACTGTATCTTCTGGTTGGCCAAAGTGTTTGTGCGTGGATGTCGATGGTGTACTCAATCGCAAAGCTACGCGTTTATCCTCTCTAGCCATAACTACGCTCGAACTCGTAGCTAACGTAGCAGTGCTACTGTAAAGGCTTATAGCGTAGTATTCGTAGCGTGCCTCGGGCTACAAACAATTTAGTGTAACTAGTTCACTGGTGTGGCCACATAAATGAAATTCCTTCGAGCGTCGATAGAGTCTGACACGGCCGAGATGAAATTGATTCAGACAGATGACTTTATAAGTGGCTATATGAAGCCCAGCATGCTTGACTTGATGAGAGTTGTGCTCAAAATGTATTGATTTGATATTCAGTCTGGAAGCTAATAGATTTACTTTAATATTTATTTATAACTAGCGACCCGTCCCAGCTTCGTTTCGGCAGAACATAATATGGTTTGATTTTTTTGCCAGAGTATCTGCTTAAGTGCCCTTCATTTTATGGAATAAATGTGCTGATATATATTTTCTCGAGATAAAAGGTCTCGCTATATATTTTCCCGGGATATAAAGCAGCCTATGTCCTTCCCGGGATTTCAAACTCCATAAAAGTCCCGCTTTGTATTTTTCCAGAACAAAAAGCAGCCTAAAACCTGCCCTGGGTCCCAAACTATCTCTATATCATATTTCAATAAAATACGTTCGTGAATTTTTGAGTTTATTGCGTTCAGACAGACAGACAGACGCAGTAGGGGACTTTATCTATACTAATATTATAAAGCTGAAGAGTTTGTTTGTTTAAACGCGCTAATCTCAGGAACTACTGAACCGATTTTGAAAGTTCTTTCACTAATAGGAAGCTACATAACTCCTGAGTGCTATAGGCTACTTTTTATCCTGAGAAAATATTTTTGTCCCGGAAAAACTTTTTCACGCGGCTCCGCGAGCACTACTAGTTTTATAATATGTAAGGAAGTAAATCTCTGCTCAGCCGCATTTCCTGCGTTATTGAAGCGCGTTTGTGTTCAATATTTTTTATAAAAGCTTATAATATGTCATTTTATGTAAAAGTAGCATAATACTATTCTGTGTCGGCAGCACTATTAATTTTGTAAAGTTGAGAGGGTCAGTAAGATTATTATAATGAAATTAGGTAATAATGTTGTAAAAACCTACCCTACGATGAAAGATATACGCAATAATATATATAAACGACAAGACTATAACCAATGCATTGGTAATGACACTTGGCTTAAGTAAGATTAAATCACATAGTCAGTAATCACGCCATCTCTGGCAATTTCGCGAAATACCCTCTTTCGTCGTATCTCAGCGATGTATGCACGTAAGCTGTTTGCATTCAAAGCTAGGGGACACATCAAGCTTCTGAAGGCTTTAGCTTTAGCAGTTCCAGAGTAATTGAATTACGTCGACAAGAAATAAAGCGTCTGTTTACGACAGAACAAGGTGAAAATAAAAGTTTATCTTAATTCCCCGTTCAGAATGTTCATAGAAAATTAAACACTTTGATAATTGATTATAATTACTATTTCTGGTTTCGTTACGTTGTTTGATATCACAAATTTCACGGTATAATTTTAGTACAGCGAATTGCTTTTACTTTGTATGGCGGTGTTTGTTTTCTTTAAAGTATTTATTACTGGAGAATATGGTTATTAAGTTTTGTTTTTGTGACGGAATATATTCTAGATTTTTTTCTTATGCAATTTAGGATGTTAATATCATAATATGCAATTGTAATTATAGGGTTCAGAAATGAGGACATCAATTAATTTTGCATGTGAAAAGAAAATTTCTGCCCACAGCAAAAAGTATCAAAATATCATATTCAATATTCCTCAATTAAATAGCTCTGAAGACAAATTCCATTTAAATACGTAGATCGGTTTGTCATAATCCTTTATGTTTAAATCTACATTAGAAAGGCAACTATAACATTAAAAGGATGTATTTTTGAACAACAATTTTGTCAAATAATACATCAATCAGCTACAAACCCATCAATGATCAGCTAGTAACAATCAGGCGGAATGCGTCACCTGCGTTTGTCGCACAATCGACGTTTCGCCCCACCAACAATCCGTCTTACGTGACAGCTGTATGAAGACAGAGAATCAACGGGGCCGGGGGTCGGAGGTCATGCAGGGCCCACCCCGTTACCTCCCTTGAACTTAGTTACACATATTTATAGAACATGCTTTGTTTAACTGACAAAAATGTTTACTTCATACCAGCTTAATTTGGGTCAGCTGGATGAACGCCCCAAACCACCTACCAAAACCGTAGCTTTGTTCTGAAGATTAAGAGCACGTAGCAATTTTGTGTGCGAAGTGATTTTTATGTAACCATCTTCTATTCGCCGCTACGTTCACCTGCTTATCTTTCTTAGCATCAGAATTATTTAAAACTAGCTTTTGCCCACGGCTTCGCCCGCGTTAATAAGTTTTTCCGGGCTAAAAGTACATACATAAAAACCTTCCCGTTGAATCACTCTATCCAACACATTTATTTGTATAAAGATTAATATTATGACGTTGATACAACTCTTAACAAATAATGCATTAATTTCGACCAAATTTGATTACCATAAAAACGGTTCTAGAGAGTTTAATTTAAAAGATAGACATATACTGTCGCGGACTTTTTTTTAGATCATTTCAAGAGGAATAATTCTTTCATACATATATTTTTGGTATCTTGAAGCGTTTTCGCAGCGCACGCAATGGACGCCCTCAAGGATGAAAAACTTTCCCCGTTTCTTTCACATTTTCCATTATTTCTTCGCTCCTAATAGTTGCATCGTGATGTTATATAGCCTATAGCCTTCCTCGATAAATGGTCTATTCAACACAAAAAGAATTTTTCAATTCGCACCAGTAGTTCCTGAGATTAGCGCGTTCAAACAAACAAACAAACAAACAAACAAACAAACAAACAAACTCTTCAGCTTTATAATATTAGTATAGATATGGATACCACTAGTACGTTAGGTTGGCATCTATAGTTTAATTTATATTGTGTCTATTATTTAAAAAAATACTCTAGACAAAAACACCAAGTACGTAGTGACTCGTAATCTACGAGCAACAGTAATTAGTGCTAAAATAAATTTACGTTCTACATAGCTACTTCTGAATACAAAGTATTCTTGCATATAATCGCAATATTATACTCTAAAGAGAACTACATTAACTTTATACGCTAGTTTATTGTATGAATCAACGATAGTTAAATACTATATTACAGACTCGGTTGGTATGTGGAAAAATAAAAGAACTGAAATGGTAACCTTGAAATTGTCTGGTTTAATAAGAAACCATAAAGGAGCTACAATTATGTAGTTTTTAGATATCTATGTTATTGTATTTCATGTCATATTTTGTCTTTCGGTATATTATAGCCCAAAATAGTAAATTATGAATAGGGTCCGTTCAAATATTACGTATGCAGGATTATAGTATTTATAACATCTCTGTCCCCTTTGTCAGCAAAAGTAATAAAAGTTCTTACAAACATTGTTCAAATCTCTTTGTTGTTAATTATTTATAAAAAAATCTGAGTTATTGACTGTTGAGACCTCTCGTACTCCATGTCATCGAAAATAAGCAAAGGATGGAGCCCCACATTTAGTGCTTACGTAATACTTGAATGGCCTCTAGTTTCGCCAAAACAGCTATTCAGGTAGATTGTACGTATTTCCTACGTATTTTTATATATACCTCTTATGTCCACAAGATATATTGGGTTTATTAAATGTTATAAAACACTAAAGCAGAGCGTGATTTAGTTTTATTACTTAAGTATTGAAAATACATGAACAGTTACAACGTGACCAGCAATTGTACAAGAGTGACAGATGGACAGAGACAAAAAAAAGTAAAGTTCGACCCATAGATCAACCATAGAATAAAGAATGTGACTGTTCTTTATACAAACAAAGTTTTGCAAACTATATTATAAAATATGCCTATACTTGTTGTAAGGCTCCAAATTTAAACTTAATATATTGTATAATATTTTACACTCCCATCAAATTTGAGCCTTCTTTAAACAATATATAAATTAACAAAAGTATTACTAATCTACTTTAAAACATTACATACAGTAAAATTAACCAACTTTATACTTGTCCATACCAATTTTTTGTCTCATTGACACAAATTTATCTTTACTTAGTGCCTTTGTAAACATGTCAGCACATTGATTGTTTGTGTGAACATATTTTAAATTAATAACCTTTTCTAAATACTTTTCTTTAATGAAATTATACTTGATATCAATGTGCTTACATCGCTTATGAAAGTCACTGTTCTTTACAACACTTATTGCACTTTGATTGTCAACATTTATGCACACAGAATTTTGTTTATATTCACTGACATCACATAGTAACTGTTTTAACCACATTGCTTCTTTTGTTGCTGCACAAGCAGCCATAAATTCTGCCTCAGTTGTTGACAAGGCTACGGTTTGCTGACGCTGAGATGACCAAGTGATTGCTGCTCCATTTTTAAGGAACACATAGCCAGTTACAGATTTCCTTGTCTCAATGTCATTGGCAAAATCTGCATCACTATATCCAATTAAATCTGTGGTTTCTGATTTAGATGAGTAGCATAAGCCATAATCTTTAGTTTCTTTTAAATACTTAAATATCTTTTTGACAGCGTTCCAGTGGGAGTCATCATAACAATGTAAGAATCGACTGACTTGACTTGTAGCAAATAATATATCTGGTCTACTTACAATTGCTGCATGAATAAGAGATCCCACTGCTTCTCTATAGGGGTAACTTTTCTCAGGTATACCTTCAGCCTTTAAAAGCCTTTTATGAGGGTCTGCAGGAACGCTGTTGGGATTTACACAGTGCATATTAAATTTTGTTAATAATTGTTCAATATATTTGGTTTGATGTATGAAAATATAGTCTTCAAATTTCTCAATTTGCATTCCCACAAAATTAGTAAGTGGAAGTACTTTCAATTCAAAATTCTTTTGAAGATCATTTATTATTGTAATCAAAGTAGTTTTGTCTTTACATATCAGTAAACCATCATCCACATACAGGCAAAGATAACACTGAAAATCATTGATTTTTCCAATGTAAACACACTGATCTGCTTTGCTTTTAACAAAGTGAAATTTATCTAGTACTGTATTAAATTTTGTATTCCAGCACCTTGGTGCTTGTTTCAAGCCATATATAGATTTAATAAGTTTACATACCATATTTGGGTTGCAGTCTAGCCCCTCTGGTGGTGACATAAATATATTTTCTTTCAGTTCACCATAAAGGAAGGCAGTAGTTATGTCAAACTGAATAATTTCTAAATTATGTTGAGCTGCAATAGATAATAATATTCTTATAGAATCATACCTCACTGTCGGTGAGAATGTCTCATCATAGTCGATGCCTTCTATTTGGGCATATCCCTTTGCACACAGTCTTGATTTATAACGAAGCCCGGCTGGTTCATCCTTGATGCGGAACACCCATTTGCATCCAATAATCTTAGCATCCTGAGGCTTTTCAACCAATGTCCATGTTCCATTATCTTGATGAGATTTTAATTCCTTTTCCATGGACATCTGCCAGTTTTGAAATTCAGTCGAATTGATTGCTTCATTATAGTTGAGTGGAACCTGATGTTCAGTATTTGCACTATAACAGAGATGATTTTTCTCATGTACATTTTTCTCTTTGGAAACTGTTAATTTATTTCTAGGTCTCAGAGTTATATTAGAATGTGGCTGTGATTTAACAGGCACATTTGGCTTATAGTCACTGTCAGAAGAATTATTGAGATCAGAGTAGTATTCAGCAGTATTATTTGTGGAGTCTGATATGTCACTGGAGTTCTCGGATGAGCTGTTCTCGTTTGTGTCAGATGATAGATTAGACGCATGCTCAGTTAGATCCACCGGAGCATATTTTCTTTTGACAGTTGATTCAATGAAAACTGCATCTCTGCTTTTTATCACAGTCCCATATGGCGGGATTATGAATCTATATCCTTTGGAATTCTCACAGTATCCAATAAATTTAGCTTTCTGTGCTTTGGGGTCCCATTTCCTTCGCTTTTCTTTTGGAAGATGTATCATTGCTTCACATCCAAATATTCTTAAATGACTTATATTAGGTTTCTGCCCGGACCATATTTCTTCTGGAGTTTTATATGCTAATGAACAAGTAGGAGTTCTATTAATGAGGTAAGCAGAGGTATGTACAGCCTCAGCCCAATATGATTTTTGAAGATTGGCATTTATTAATAAACACTTTGCTTTCTCCACTAGAGTCCTATTCATGCGTTCGGCCACACCATTTTGTTCGGGCGTATATGGTATTGTGGTCTGGTGGATTATACCGGCTCCTTTTAAATATTCAGAAAAATTATGATTAGCATATTCAAGTCCATTGTCGGATCGCAGACATTTAATATTGCATTCTAATTGATTTTCCACTTGAACTTTGAACTCTTTAAATTTCTCTAAAGCTTCTGATTTTTTGTCAAGAAAATAAACAAATACCTTCTTTGAGTAATCGTCGATGAAAGTAATGAAATACTTGGCTCCTCCTATTGACACAGTCTCCATTGGACCACAAATGTCCGAGTGAACCAGCTCTAATAATTTTGATGCTTTTGATCCATTGTATTTCAGAGGTAACCGTGTTTGTTTTCCTTCTAAGCATGTTAAACATAATAATTTATTTCCTTTCTGAGATAACTGTACACCTTCTGTGTTTTCTACTATCTTCTCAAGATCTGGAAAGTTCAAATGGCCCATTCTTTGGTGCCATAAAAATATGTCTTGCTGATCAACATCAGATATGTATGCTTGGTGATTATATGTGTTTAGCCTATACATATTGTTGATTAAACTGGCAGTTCCAACTATTTCATTTTTATTGTTCATTATTGTGCACCCCTTACTGGTAAATTTTACTAGACCACCGTTTTTTATTATCTGACTGACAGATAGCAGATTAGTAGCTAGTTCTGGCACATACAGGACATTTTGCAATAATATTTTCTTACACTGACCTTTATCATCACACATATCTAAAACTAGTTGACCGGAGCTTTTAACTGCTAAGCATTTGTCATTTGCCACCTTGATAGAATTTACAAGTGGGGTTGTTTCTTGTGATAATTTACTGTGTTTGGTCATGTGTGTAGAGGCACCGGAGTCAACATACCAGGCATCACTGTTACTCATTGAAGCTATGAATGCGGCGGCATAGCTTGAGCTTTCCTGACTTTCAACTTTGTTCCTCTTCTTTGATTTAAGCTTACACTGTGTACTTATGTGTCCATATCTGTTACAGGTGAAACAGCGTGGTCCCTTTTGAAATTGTTTCTTGAAACTTTTGTTCTTATAATTTACTGCAAAAGCTGATGAGTCACTGTTACTCAATTTGACGTCTTGTAGGATCTTAGCCTTAACGGAGTCAGCACTTATTTGCATGCCTGAACTTTCAATGGCCATGATCATAGGTTTGTATGTATCGGGTAGACCGGAGAGTAGCAACGTTCCCAGCCATTCGTCGTCTACTTTAAACCCTATGTTGCGTAATTTGTGAGCTGTTGTTACTATCTTGCTAACATATTCTTCAACATTTTGACATCCAACAAGTGTCGTTGTACAAAGATCACGAAGTAAGCCCACACGGCGTGTTAATCCTGAATCGTCAAAGGCGTTTGCCAAATTATGCCATACTTCTTTGGCTGTTTTGGCCTCCTGAATGTGAACATAATTGACCGAGTCCACCAGTAGTATTATTTTTGATTTCGCCTTTACATCACTTTTGGCATCCACAGTCGAGCCATCCGTATTTTCAATACAATTCCATAAATCTTCATGTTCCAGGTAAGTTTTGACGGCAAATCTCCATGTCGAGTAATTTTCACGACCAGTTAGTTTTTCTATTAACGCCAACGGATTACTTGAACTCATTTTTGATTCTACACCACGTGTCGCCTAGGTTGTTTTTTTCTTTTCGTCTTCGTAATTTAAATTTTGTTGCTAGGCTACTGGGCCCATAACCTATTGGGTTTATTAAATGTTATAAAACACTAAAGCAGAGCGTGATTTAGTTTTATTACTTAAGTATTGAAAATACATGAACAGTTACAACGTGACCAGCAATTGTACAAGAGTGACAGATGGACAGAGACAAGAAAAAGTAAAGTTCGACCCATAGATCAACCATAGAATAAAGAATGTGACTGTTCTTTATACAAACAAAGTTTTGCAAACTATATTATAAAATATGCCTATACTTGTTGTAAGGCTCCAAATTTAAACTTAATATATTGTATAATATTTTACAAGATATTTAATAAATAATAACAGCTTCATACTTTTAAATTGGGGGTATTTATATTCGTAACGAATGGAAATAATGACAGTAACATTTGTGACTAAAATAAAAATCACTACGGTTTTTTTTTGTACTCAATCAATACTTGTGGTATAATACGTAGTTTTATATAATATCTGATTGATTGTGCCTGACCCACGCCTTACAAACGTACATAAATAAATTATTAGTTACATTTAACGAGAAATATAAATCTTTAGAGTAAATAACAATAACAATTTTTTTTTAAAACCGATGCGAATTGACATTTTTTTTTATCGAAGGCTCGACAAAGTGGCTTCACTGCATCTGATGGTAAATGTAGTGAAGCCCAAAAAGTTATGTCGACCGGCAAGAGATAAACATCCCTGGTCGGTCGGCACAGTTATGCCGGCCTGCTTAATTGCTTCTTCACGCCCCGCTTGAAGGACCCTATGTCGTAGGTAGGAGGGAACACGTACGCTGGCAAACTGTTCCACAGCTTAATGGTGCGGCAGAAATATGAATTACTGAACCTGACATTCCCTCGATCTCTAGTTAGTCTAGCTACAATGCAAACGTTACAAACCCCATAGATTTTAGATTCTTCAGATTTTCAAGCTTAAATTCTGTCATAAACTTAATAAAAAAATGAGCCACGTCTAGTTAATATCAGAACAGTAATTGATGTTCTACTTTGAATCACGCTTTCAATATTAAGCGAAATAAATTGTTACCATTTGTTAAATATGTTTACCAAATAAACCGCTAATAATAGTCCTTGTGCATGCTCTTGATGCGACGGAAAATATTACAATCAGGAAATAATATTGTCAATAAATATTTCATCATTTTGCGAGTCACATTTACATGCGAGTTTTACGACACAAATTGACGTCAATATTAAAATCCCACTTTTACTTCAAGCAGAAATAAAATGATAAATGAGCAATTTATAAAAGAACACACCGTAGAAATATAGTTTATTACTCCTTTTAATCTCTCAATATATTTCATACCAATATAAAAATATTAACGCTATGATAAGTGGGAACCACGCCGGTTCGTTCATTAAGCAAGCAATCTTCGACGCAATTATATATCTCAAATTATTAAATTATAGTTAATAGCGTCCCGTTAACTCTACTAAATCATTTTACCAAGAACTATTCTTTTTAAATTTACAGTGGACCATAAAAACATCTTGTGTCGTTGATAATCGGAGTATATGACGATTTTATGACGCGATCTCACCAAGTGGAAATGATTAAAGTCACCAGGTGGTCGCAACATTTAGAAATATGATATTTATTTTTAAATGTTAGACTTTTCTCGGCCTCGGAAGCGTTTTAATGTCGCCCAATACGAAAGCCGTATGCCAAGGTTGTACGGAGCTGTCCTAAGGTCTGGGTGTTTGGCGTAGCGCCAACGCTGCTTAGGGTACCGCCGAAATATACGATTCTTTCTGTTAGGGAGTACAGTCAGCCACAAAAGTAGCTGAACAAACTGAAAACTTCAAAACGCTTCTGCACGTTAACTCCAGTCGAAATATTCCTTTTTCTTTATCTAAAATAAAAGTTGACCTTGTGAACTTTATTTTAGTGAAAAAAATCATTGTTGATATTGGCGCAAAGGTTTCAACGCGATTTGAAATTTGAAATTTGTTCAGTTATTTGTGGGGCTGACTGTACATTAAATACACACGTTTTAACGGTGGCTGATGAATTATATATTAATACGGATGGCGCCACGGTCTGCCGCGAGTTCGCGCCCGTGTTGCTGCTGGTGCGCCTCAACGTTTACGTTACAATAATCTTTGCTTTTGTTTGATGTTCGCATTTTGAATGGGTTTTATCTGGTACATATGAAATAATTGGGGTTTGCACTCGAGCGGTTGTCTGGGGATGAATTCAATGGCATGCTATACATAATATTGATTGAAATAAATATTTAGGTATATTAATAACGGAGGGAGGCAGTTAAGAGTAGTTATGACATTGTTTAATGGCTCTTGATAATGATACGCCTCAGTGGCGTAGTTGTATTACAGTACGACTGCAAAGCTGAGGTCTCGGGTTCGATTCCCGGGTCGGGCAAAGTTATATTGAGTGTTTCTATTCAATATCAGCCCGGAGTCTGGAATTTGTGCCCGATATGGCGATAGGCTCGCCCCCTATCACATCATGGGACGGAATAACGGCGAAAAGTGGGTGCACTAGTTGCGCCTCTGCCTACCCCTTCGGGGATAACAGGCGTGAGTGTATGTGTGTGTGTGTGTGTGTGTGTGTGATAATGATACGCGACGATTATGTTTGACATGTGTATTGGTAATAAGTACTCATTTTGAAATCAGTTGATCATTCTATAGTGGCGATAGCCTAGTTGGAAGTGGAACGGACTGCCGAGACGCATGACCGCAGGTTCAAAACTACAGGGCGCACACCTCTGACTTTTCTTAAAATTCATGTGTGTATTCTTTGTGAATTATCGCTCGTTTTAACGGTGAAGGAAAACATCGTGAGGAAACCTGCATACCTGAGAATTTCTCTGAATTTCGAAGACACACACACACGTACACGCACACGCACACACACGCACACGCACGCACACAGACACACGCACACGCACACGCACACACACACACGCACACGCACACACACACACACACATACAGACACACACACACACACATGCCTTGTACCCCCGAAGGGGTAGGTAGAGGTGCAATTAGTTGCATCCACTATTCACCGTGTATATTATCGAGAAGGGGCGAGCTTATCGCCATATTGGGCACAATCTCCAGACTCCGGGCAGATGCTGAATAGAAAAATGTAGATACATTTTACTCAGCATAAGCATCTTTGTTACGCATTTTTGACCAGAATAATACAACTAAAAAATGGCAAGGAACGAGCTCCACACGGGACTACGCAGCCGTTCTCTCACAACGGACTTGACCCCAACGTACTCTGCAGTACGCGTCACCGTGTAAAGGTAGCCCGAAATTTATATTTTAAATTTACATTCTTAAAAAATTTCGAGCAAGCGAAACTAGGCAAAAGAAATGTTTTCTTAATGATCTCTATACAGTCTTTTCCTGCCAAACACAATAAATTGGAATTAGATGTTTATATAAAAAAATAATACTTTTAAAGGTTTTGAAAGGCTATTCATTGAAATAGCACAAGTTTTAAATATGCATCATAAAGAAAACGAATTTCTCTCATTTTTTTGTGAACTTATCATTGAAAAACATTATTACTTTTGTTATTTTAATATGAGTGTTATACTCACGTAACAATTCGCGTCAATAGATTTCCAATGGGTAATGAGTACAATGGAGTTAACGCAATGCGCAATTTGTCTCTGTTGCTTTAATGGCGGCTGTCTATGTAAACGTAGATAGGCCAACGTATCCCCAAGGGACAGGAGTTAACCTGGTCTATTCTATACATTACATTGGTGTCTAGAATAGGCTATCTTAATACAAAATTCTCTTTCAACATGTCGACACAGTGCAGCAGGCTTAGAATATGGCAAAAAAAACACGAAACGAACCTGTTTCATTACACTAGGATTGGTTGAGAGACTAACACGCAACTGACGAATTTCTCTCTCGATCAATCACAAAATATCAAATTAAACAACATCGTCTTACGAGTTGCGTTTTTTACCACATTCTAAACCCATTGGTCACATTTCATAGAAACATAATATGTGAATTAAAAAATGGTTTAAAGGTTTGATCTATTGGTATTAAATAGGGTCTGAAAGACCAGAATACTTAACAGAAACTGGGCGGGAGTCGCGACGTAAAAGTTTAGATATTGTCCAATATCCTCAATGAAGACTTGCAAGCAATGTTTTTGTGGCATTTTTGATATTTCTGAACCTTACTCAGATTATGGACATGTAAAATGGAAACATTAATAAAATTTACAGTTTAGAAATCTTGTCACAACTAGGATGTTATTGTTTAAATCCAATTTTATTTTATGATAGGAAGTAAACCATTAAATAATGATGCATCAATCATCGTAATTCGATAAGTAAGAATTTATTACGACTTATTTCATTTTCCGTTTGTATATTAAATAAATACTATTGTAAAAAGTATTAAATCTAAACATGATATTATGTACTTACTTTGCTATACGTTACGGTTACATGGCGTCTTTAGCTTTTTGTCGTAGTAGTACTACAAAATTGATGGGCTTTTTGACGTTCAATATTATTTTACGCACGGAGGAAAGAAAAGAATCCCTGTTCTGTGATTTTACGAATTAATATTCTGCGTGATTTCAAAACTCACGCATAAAATCTACCTTCTTGTCATATCAATAGCTTAAGTCTTAACATCAGATGTACAAAGTAAAAACTCTACTTGAACAATAAAATAAATATGCATCTAACACTCAATAATAAACTTGAATGAAATACATTTTCACCACACTTTCGAAACTAGAGTAAATGAAAATGAGGGCAGCAGTCTTTGCTTTTTATTATTTGAAAGAGCGCAACGGGTTCGTTAAGTCAGCCGGTTCTTCCCAGCGTACAGTTCGTCGGAAATACCAATACACTATCGACTACCGCTATGTAAAATATTAATGCCACGAACGATCTGTACTTATTTTTTCATGCCTATATACACGGTTGTTGATTGCGTAGTTGTATTAAGTTATGACTGCAATGCTGACGTCTCGGGTTCGATCCTCCGTCTTAGTCTGGAATTTGTGCCTGATAAGTCGATAGCCTCGCTTTTTATCACATAATGGGTGTGGGAAAAGTGTAAAAAAGTGAAAAAGTGGATGCACTGGTTGCACCTCTGCCTACCCCTTCGGGTATAACGGGCGTGAGTGTATGTGTGTGTGTTATATTGTACGTTGAGGGCCAACTTCACCGCTTGCTGATAAATGCTACTCTTTTTTTATGGCATTGAATGACGAGACGAGCATGCCGTTCGCATGATGGTAAGCGATACGACCACCCATAAACAGTAGAAACACCATCCAGCACCTTGAGTTACAAAGTACTGTGTGGCATTCCACTGCGCTCGTTATCCTGAGACATAAGATGTTAAGTCTCATTATGCCCTGTAGTTACACTGGCTACAATGCCCTTGAAACCGAAACCTAACATGCACACTGCTGCTTGGCGGTAGAAATAGACATTGCGGTGGTACCCATCAGGACGGACTCTTACATATGAGAGACCTACCACCAGTAGTAGTATTCGTCACATATGAAAATCCTCCTAGCCAGTTTCGGTCACGGCGGCCAATCTCAACGGAGATCAGCCAGGTACGCAGGAGATATTATAGTGCACAAGTGTGTGCGCAATACACAGGTGCACTCGCTATTCCTTCACTCTCATAGTCCGGTGAGACGGCAATCCGACATGACCGGAGAGAGATCAGGCGCAGGACCAACGGCTTTACGTGCTTTCCGAGGCACGGGGGTATCACACCGCCATCTTCCTGACTCCGACTCATAAATGTATAACCCGATCAAATACAAAAGTCCCACTTATCTATGCTCTCAAATAAACCGTAATAAAAGGAGTACTATCTACATTAGCTGTTTAATACGATAATTGTCATTTAGATCTATCTGAAAGCTATGAAACAGTAGTTTAATTATTTAAAAGACAATAACAAGTAATCATTCAGATTAAATATTATTATAACATTTTTGTATTAAAGTAACTATGCATGCATACGTATTGTTGTTGCGTAGTTGCAGACATCATTTCCCACTTCATCATAATGTGAAAGCATGTGATTTTGACTTTCAGCCAGAGGCTTAGAGATTGTATAAAATCGCAATATTTCCTGACTTATATCTTGACTATAAGCAAAAGCTTCCTTATTTTCCAGAGCTTCGACAGTTCGGACCTGTTTGCCGATATCTGGTATGAAAGTTTTCTATATCGCCACTTCAAAAATGGTCCTTCGCTGTTGTACTTAGATGCCATTTTTCCTTGGCTACGAAAAATCATTTTGGCGGGACGACTTTAAAACGATTTTCAATCAATGTCTAGTTTATAGTGAGAGAAAAAAATCTGTTACACAGTGTTGAAATGTATAAGAAATAACACCTCGTTTTTTAAAAATACTTTAGAAGAGTAATTGGATTATAGGAGACATTGTTGAAAATTTAATATACATATTAATATCATGCATATTGACGATTTCTCTTGAAGTTTTAATTTTTGGAACGAAGTTTCACGACACTTTTTTAAAAATTGTCACGGCACTTTTATACTTGCCCTGTGAAACCAGCCAGTAACAATAAAGAACTGGTTCGAAATTTAAATAAAAAAAGACAATTTAAATCTTAGAGTAAGTATAACTACGTATACATACTCTAAGATTTAAATGCTTTTTAGAGTAGTTTTTTTTTCGTTAGTTGTATGCAAGAATTTTATACCCATATGGATTATTCATTCCGTTTAACAAACTGAAGAATAAAATGTGACGTCACAGTTAACTGCTGTCTCTCTCTTTAGAGTGACAAAGGTTTATTTTCTAAACCAGGACGTAACATAATTAACTGTCCATAATAATATGATATGATATAATATGGCTGCCTCGGTGGCGTAGTTGTATTATGGTACGACTGCAATGCTGAGATCTCGGGTTCGATCCCCGGGATGGTCGGGTCGGGCAAAGTGATTATTTTCCATTCAGTATCAGCTCGGAGTCTGGAATTTGTACACGATAAGGCGATAGGCTCGCCCCCTATCACACCATGGAACGGAATAACGGCAAAAAGTGGTTGCACTAATTGCACCTCTGTCTACCCGGGGGATAAGAGGCGTGAGTGTGTGAGTGTGTAATAATATGATATCGCACCATAATATTTATTTTTATCTCTATAAAGTAATGCGGTTTAAATTAACTATGAAAACCAACTACAGCGGCTAGTAATAGTTGATATTTAAAAAATATAATTTGAGTTAGAAAGTTTATTCCAAACAAAATTGGCATATTTACATACTGTTTTGGTAAGTAGTTCGGAACTACTAGTTCCACTTACATAAAAAAATACCTCACCACGCGGTGGTGAATTCAGTGGCGGCCTTGGAGGAGGGGGGCGAACCAGGCAACCGCCTGGGGCCTCGCAGTTACAGGGGCATCTTGCAGCTCCTTGGGGGACCGTTTTTTGGCACCTTACTTACAAAGCTGTTAAAAAAAATAATTTTTGCTTCGCACGGGGCCCCGCGTGCTTTTTTTTTTGCTCGGCACACAACCTCATATTATATATGTTTTACTTTCCCCTGCGACTGGATATGTTCACGTTGTTTGCTGGCCTTTATAACCAAATATGGAGACTGTAAGGTTAGACAGAAAAACATTGGGATATTTAAAAATGAAAACTACACACACACACACACACACACTCACGCCTGTTATCCCCGAAGGGGTAGGCAGAGGCACAACTAGTGCACCCACTTTTCGCCGTTATTCCGTCCCATGATGTGATAGGGGGCGAGCCTATCGCCGTATCGGACACAAATTCCAGACTCCGAGCTGATACTGAATAGAAAAACTCAATATCACTTTGCCCGACCCGGGGATCGAACTACAGTTATTGTTAAATTTAAATATAATAAAAAAAAATAAAAAACATACTCATAAAAGTAAACAATCATACATGAACAAAATAATACACATTTAGGAAGTTAATAACCTAATTTTCAGTGAGTAATTTTGAAATATTACGAATATCTATTTTGTGTGATTTTACAATTTTTGCAAGTATTCTGCGAACTTTTTTTCTGTAATTATCCACTATAATAAATATTGTGTTTTAGAGATATTCTACTATGAGTTGTGTAATTCATGGTTGCAGAATTATTTGCAATCCAACATCTAGTGTGAAATTCCATAGGTAAGTTGATTGTAAACAAAGTTGTGTAGATATTTATAGCAAAAGTAATAAACACGTGGATGTTTTACAAATTACAATACTAAATAAATTCTTGTTTGAGAGCCATGGAATCAAAAATTAACGCTACATTCTGCGGGTGAGGTTTCTTCCTTAAATTTATTTTTAATATTCTAAAACTTCTGTGAAGAAGCCAACAAAACTATTAAAGTTTGCTAAAGATCACCATAATGTGCTCTCTTTCGGCAAATAAATCTTTGAATTTATAAAAACAAAATTGTTTTCGGCGACTAAAGGTGTAATGTTAAAACAAAAGTCTTTATGTCATCACTATATGTAATTTTTCTTTGCTTGCTATTTGGAATATACTTTTAAAAAAAATCTCAAATGTTAGCAAAATTTCACTGCAAAATATTTTCAATTTCAGACTGTAAAGTATAATCATGAACAACTTTAGTAAGAAATAACTTGTCATTAATTTTCTTCTTTTATCTCTTCATCTTCTGCTGCAATACTTTCTTTTATTTCTTCTAATTTATTTCACGGGATGTCTTCACATTTACTGATATATTGAAATCTTTCAAGTCTTGACGTTTCAATGGTGGTTCATATTCATTTCGCTGACATATAATGTAAAAAGTAAATATCAATCAATAATAATATATTTAAGTACCTATATATTTTAGACAGAGGCAGAGGTGCCATTTAGTACACTCAGATATCACCCAATGTACCGCCGTTATAAAATTTGGTGGGTCGCAAGCTTAATGCCCTATCCTACTAATCTTACTAATATTATAAAGGCGAAAGTTTGTAAGAATGTCTGGATGTATGGATGTTTCTTTCATGCAAAAACTACTAAACGGATTTCGATGAAATATGGCACACGGGTAGATCATGTCCTGGATTAGCACATAGGCCACTTTTCATCCCAGTAAAATATAAACAGTGACTTTTATCCCGGAAAAACATTCACGCGGGCGGAGCCGCGGGCAAAAGCTAGTAAATAATAAAGTCTAAGTGGATCATAATTATACCAGTGAAATGATAAAAAATAATATACTTACAGCATGAGTTTCTGGTAATAAATAATTATTTTTGACATCTTCTGCCATATTCCGAGAAGTAGAAGACACATTATCACATTCAGAATCATAATCTTCTGTCTTTAAATGTAGACTAGTAATTCTTGCAGACATCAAATTGACCTTTTAATGGTATTTATATTTAACCACGTTTTTGCTTATCCAGATCTTTAAGAAATCTGTAAAGAGTAATACAAACTCGATTTTATTTTAAATAAAAGTTTCAATAAATCAATGCTGGATACACTGAGAACTCGATTGTAACTGTTGATCCTCAGTTTTTATTTACGATGATTATTTAAAGATTAATAAGCTTTATAATATTCATTAGTAAGGCGGCTAGTATTACAAATACTCTAGCACCATCGTTAAACCGGTCCACCAAAGCTTACACCATGGTCACCCTAGCCTCTTGTTTACATATACTATTTACAATACAAAAAATCACATTTAACATTACGTTAATATGAAAAAAGTAGTCATATATAAAGCAAATCACATTAAGCGAGATTTTTCTACAGTTCATTTATAAAATATTTACGTATTTTATTACGATTCGTATAAATATTGATAAAATTATAATATTTACACAATATTGATTACAATAAACTTACCTGTAGAATTTCACACTAAATTATGGATATCAAATATTTCTGCAACCGTGAACTACACAATTCGCATTAAAATATCACTAAAACATACTTATTATTGTAGATAATTACAGAGAAAATTTCGAAGTGAACATTTATTTGACAACTATACTGTCATCGAACTTAACGTTTTATAACAGTGTTGCCGAAATATGTATTCGCAATTACCAATTAAATGAGGAAATTTTGTTTAACTAAAATGTTAATAAGGATAAAAAACCTTAAGGATATCTTATTCAACAAGAATAATTCTGAAATGAAAATAGTACTTATATCATTATATAAGATATGTTGGAAATATTTATATATATATGATTGAGACGACAATAACGGTATTGATATTTTTTTATGGGTGGGGAAATAATCCGTAAGCTTTGGCAACATAGGTTAAAGAGTGAGTGAGATAGAAGACAGCTCAAAAGGTAATTTTTTTGTCTTCACAAAAATGTGTGTACCGAGGCCTCCAGTAGATATATTATAAACTTCTTGGTTGTATGTTAATTTTAATGTCAATGCTTGCTTAGGTGATGATCGTGATTCGATGACATATCTATTGTATAGGTAGAAGTAAATGTTTTCATTGATGTGGTAACGTTTTAATGAAATATACAATTATTATTATAACTTAAAAGAAATAAAATTTTATTACAATATCTTCACTAATTAATCGAAAACAACTTCGTTCCATCCGGGTGTCCCTTGACACCTCTCAAGTTTTTTATTTAGCATATTGATGTGAACATTTTGATAATACAATTTTTAATGTCTGTAGTTACATACATATAGGTTCATTAAAGGCAATTACATAATCTATACAAATATTATAAAACTGAAAAGTTTTGTTGTATTTAAAATCGTTTGCCTTACCAACCTATGTATAATATGTAGTTTTACTTTTTAGTCTGTGGTTTAGTTTTGTATTGTCTATGGAAATATATTTGTCTCTATGTTATCTCTGGGTAAAACGAGCGCAGTATTTTATTTCATTCTATTTCTATAAATTTAATTATTTACGGTAAAATACATTAAACTTGTCAAGTTTGCTTTTTTGTTTGTTTGGTTGAACCCGCCAATCTCAGGAACTATTGAACCGATGTTAAAAAATATTTCACTAATTGTAAGCTATATTACTCTCAGGTACTATAAGCTACTTTTTATACAGGTAAAATATTTTTATCCCGGAAAAACTTTTTCACGTGGGCGGAGCCGCGAGCAATACTAGTATTCTATTAAAATTGCACTTAAAATGGGAAATAGTACGAGAGTTGGTGATTCAAAACCTGTGATATAATCGGTATAACTCAAGATTCCGCGCTTGCTGTGCGAAATCAATCGAAATACACAAATAGCTGCCGTGAGACTCAATCTGAAATTCATTTTTGATGATGTTATTTTAACAGAAGTAGTCGTGTTAGTATTATTATTGTATGGCATCATATTATGGTATTACAGTTAGTGATTAAAATTCGATGTTACCATTTGGGCAGTGCCACCTGGGTAGGCCCTGCAAAACCCCAATGGGAATATCCTATCAGCAGTAGTCGTGATATTGTGAGTATGTTGAAAGTTGAAACTGACTTCGGTAAGGCGTTGTATAATTTTGAGTTTTTTTTTTTGCATTGAATGACGAGACGAGCATGCCGTTCGGCTGATAGTAAGCGATACGACCACCCATAAACAGAACCAGCACTATCTAGCACCTTGGGTTACAAAGTACTGTGTAGCAAATCACTGCGCTCGTCATCCTGAGTTATAATATGTTAAGTTTCATTATGTCCAGTAGTTACACTGGCTACTATGTCTTTTAAACGGAAACACAACAGTGAATGTACACTGCTAGAAATAGACATTACGGTGGTACTCACCGAGACGGACTGTGACATATGAGAGTCCTAGCATCAGTACTTATATAGAGTTAAATGTCTTGCGGTCTTATTTGAAGAATGTTCCTCCTTAACTTTAAGACGTGAACTTAGAGAAAAGCATTTGTCTCTTTCTATAGAATATACATTCACGCCTGTTATCCCCGAAGGGATAAGCACAGGCGCAATTAGTGCACCCACTTTTCGCCGTTATTCCGTCCCATGATGTGATGGGGGCGAGCCTATCGCCATATCGGGCACAAATTCTGAATAGAAAAACTCAATATCAATTTGCCCGACCCGGGAATCGAACCCGAGACCTCAGCATTGCAGTCGTGCCATAATACAACTACGCCACTGAGGCAGAATAAAAAAAAAAGAAAGAAAAGAGGCTATAGAATATACTTATGGTATTTTTGTTAAAATATGAACAAGACGTTTGAGAAATTATGTTGTTCAATTATTTACACACGTCTAACAATTTGTCTAAAAAATCACAATTAACATGTTATTATAATAGCATAATTAATTATCGGTGACGATGAGATACTCTTGTTTCACGAGTGGATATGAATCTAATATGAGTTATAACTTATGGTTGTAGTTTTTTATTGCTCTCAGCTCCTAGACTATTTAAAGATTAAAGTCTAATTCAAAATTATAATATTAAAAATTAAAATTTACTTTGACTAGCCTAAATAAAATCATATATTAAGTTAAAACAAACTAACCATTGTTCATGATCACAACATAAATGTTGCAAGCACAGCAGTCAGCGTGAGAGACCAAGTTTTTAACTTAATCAATCTTAAGTTCAATGGCATTTTGTTCACAGGTCCCGCCGCATTGTTGAACTTATATTGTATACCTAAAGCTCACACCACGTATAGCATGTGTTATGTCTACCTTTTACGTATAGTTTCTTTAACCTCGCCATACACGCAACCCGACTCTCATGTTTTTACAATATTTACACATTAACTAGGTCGTATATAGGTAGGCGAGTCTGTCCGGGTGCGTACCACCGAACCTAACTAACAACGCCAGAATTCTTTTCCAGTTGTAAAAGTCTCAATTATTAAGGTTCAAAAATACCTTATTGGTTCATTATTTCGTCTCCCGCTTTTCTATGAAGGGAAATAGAAAATATATTTCTAACTCCTCCCTATTGTTCTAGTTGATTAACTTCGTTGCGGGTTAAGACTAATTAGTGCTCCCAGAGACTCGCTGAGCTTCACCGCTCGGTGTCATAAAATGCGTGCCGCTGCCGATCCTGGCTTACAGGAGTTGCAGTGGCGGGTGTGAGGGGGGGATAGTCTCTAACTACTCCAGAATTAAGTGATAATTAAAATTAATATTATGTAATCCTGTAATTCCATTCCCAACTAGGCTATCGTCCTCTTCGTTTATCTATTATCGTTCGCTTTTACGGTAAAGGAAAACATCGTGAGGAAACCTATATACCTGAAAATTCTCTATAAGAATTTCGAGGGCATGTGAAGTCTGCCAACCCGCACTAGGCCAGCGTTGTGCACTAGGGCCTGAACCCCCTCAGTAGTAAAGGAGGCCCGTGCTCAGCAGTGGGCAATATATAATACAGGGCTGATTGCATTGCATTCCATTGCAATCTTGTAATTCGCTGTATATTTCGTTTAAAAACATTGTTTATAGTAAAATATATGTTGAACAAAAAAAAAATATATATTGAACTGTTTTGCTACTAGCTATGTTATAACATAGCTAGTGCAATTTCTTGCCAAACATCTCATAATTCTAAGTACACAGGGCGCAGTACAATCCTATACGGACTTAATAATTCGTATTTGTTTAATCAAGGCATTTAACATGTTATGGCTAGTGACTCTCGGTTCATAAAAACTATAACAAGCCTTGTTACTTTGGTGTTAATGGATATGTTCCTAACAACATTACATTAACGTAATCTATTACATAATCATAATCGAAGAGTCCTTGTAATGCTGAATATCTGATCATGATCAACATGTCTTATTCATCAGAGGAGCATAAGAAACAAAGTAATTATAAAATTCAGTTTGGACAAACCAGCCTGGATAGTAAACAGCAGAGCCGTAAAGGCAGTGCCGGATTAGCCCATAAGCAAATTAAGCAATTGCTTAGGGCATCACGTCTTGGGGGGCACCAGAATCAGCACAAAAAACGTGCTAGCACATAAAAGTAAAGGTGTTTGAAAATCCGCGCGATTAAAGACTGATGTTAGTTTACTTATGCTAGGGGGCCCCACAGGCGTGAATTGCTTAGGGCATCAAGTTGTCTTAATCCGGCACTGGGTAAAGGTCCTTAGTCCGTTTTAGTCCAGAATGTATACGTGCCAAGTTAGCCAAGAGTCTAATTACACCAAGCTATTATGACGGCAATTATGGCTGCTAATCAATGCTACATGATGACCGGCTATTATGACTGATTTACAATATGTGCCCACACCCCATTAGCAACATAAGATCCTGTCGGTTGCCAAAATTGTTACAGCTGTTCGGAGGGGGTTGACCTTTGACATTTTACCCGTCACTGCCCCCGTTTCTACGTAACCTTTGCTAATCGCCTCTAAAGCTTTTCAAAGTATACAGCCCTCGACATCTGTAAAAGATTGCGGAAGAATGTCATTTTGTTTACAATCTGTACTAACGAGAACTTATGAAATTCACTAGATACGATAATTAGGTCGTTTTTATAGGTACGTTGAAAGGAGAGACGAGCAATCTGCTGACCTGAGGGTAAGTGAGGAGACTGACAATGCCTTAGCAATAAGAAAGATAACTACATTATATTGGACTGCAGTCATCTGATACAATCGATGCTATGTTTCAATATATCTTTTAACTATATAGAGTACCATAATCAATAACAGTGCTAGCACAATGTTATAGGAAGATCACAAAAGCAATATTATAAATTCATTATAATCCGCGAACACCCACCTCCTAGCACTATCTACTTATTTAATATAAATAAAATGACGTAAGCAGTAGATGATTCATTCAATAAACAAGTTTATAAAAATTTAATTTAAAAAACCCCCGACACAAAAAGAATCTCAAAAGTAAAATAATAAAAGTGTCTTTGTAGTTAAGTACCTAGTAATATTTTGATCCAAGCGTCGTCGCGTCGGGAGACCGCGAAAGAAGTATTTGCATCTCCTTGGTCCCGAATTCGGTCCCCCGACGCGAGGACGCTTGAGTCAAAATATTACTAGGTACTTAAACGACACAGACACTTTTATTATTACCCGACTACGGCGAAGCCAGGAAGGGTAATGATTTTACTTTTTAGAGGTTTTTTGTATGAGGGGTTATTTAAATTTAATTTTTATTACAAACTTTTTAAATTACTATATTCTCTATCATGGTTCCTTGATAATCACCTATATAACACCTACTCGTTGAGACCATTTTTTGAGCCCACACACGCTATATCTGCTATATTTTGCTAAAGAGTTGGATGTCCCACAGGCTACTTGATGATGCAGCATCAGCTCAATGTTAACATGTCCTGAAAATATTGCTGAAGTCAAAGTACAACCAATTCAAAATCAAACGGACTCGTGAATGTTGGAAATGAGCTGATAATCTTCAAACGCTTGAGCAGACCTTCATAAATTATAGCTAAGAACGATCTCGATCACATCAGCTTATAAACAAAAGAACCAGTATCGAAATCGATCCATTTAATTGAGATCTGCGATGCCACAGATAGACATACAGATACACACCCTAAACTTATAATACCCCTCTTTTTCTGTCGGGGGTTAAAAAGCAAAACAAATAGAGATTGTGCTTATAGTATCATTCGTGTAAAAGTCACTTCCACTTGACCTTGAACTCCTCCCAGTATCTGTAACGCTGTTAATCTCGTAGCCTATTTGTTGTTGTAATTGAGCGATTTTCAATAATAAAATATAAACAGGAACATTATAAACAAACCATCAAACTTTATTCCGTTTTAATTGGCTACAATTCCATTTCAATTAATGAATTTCTGTTTGCTTTTGATTTTGTCACAATACATCGATCTTTCGCGACGTCAGACTTTGAAAATTACGCAACGGACATTTGTCGGAGTACGTCGGCGGGAAATGAGCCATGGTAGGTAAACTACTCTTGACATTGAAAATTAACTTTTGAGCTCTATTCACTGAGCTTAGTGTGAAAATACTTATGTTAAAAATTCAATAATTTTATGAGATTTACTCAAAGATAACAGATTATAATAGAAACCGATTGCCAAAACCAACGCATCAAAACAAGTATATAAAACATAAAAACCAAATAATAACACGCTGCTTCCCTGAATCAATATTGACTCGTCAAGCCCCGCAACGGACGCCGGCGTCCGAGTGTATAGGGTTTCCCCATACATCTATATATATAAGCGGGGCTTGATGTGTTAATAGAGTACCTAAAATACCTGTATTCTACTTATCTGCAAGAAAATGCCGTTTATTATAATAATCATTTAACCTTTGTCTCTTATTCCTAAATCAAAACCAGCCACTAACAACGTATACACGTTATACCCTTGTGGTTGTACAAGCGATTAACTGTCAACACCTTATCTCGAAGGCATTTACGCTTGCCGCACACGTTCGGTTTCCTGATTAGGTTCAGTGATCAGGAATTCAGATTCGGAAACCTGAATGTTCATTACAACTACTAACTCAGCATTACTCCTTTACAGGAGTAAGTAACCGAAACGAGTCGCTAAACTTTTTTGTAATAACTGCTAACAGATGTCGCTGGTCATCTCCTTTAAGAGAATTAAATACGGATCCTGAAATTAGCAATCGATAGCGAGGGTCGGAGTAGCTCAATTGGAAGAGCACCGGCACGGTGCGCCGGAAAATAGGGACAAATTTATCAGGAACCTTAGAAATAACATATGTTCAGTTTTTTATTTACTTTTATGGGTTAATTCGGTTAGAAGGGCAGCGGTGTGGTTAAAATATTTTTTAAACAAAGTATAGACCACCTTACAGTGTTGAAGACTGGAGCACTTACGTTAATTGAATTATTTAGCAAAGTTGAACGGAACATTAATCACTCGTATGAGCTTATCAATAAATCAATAATAATAACAATATAATCTAACGCAAATTATTGATGTGAAATGTGTGTAGAGTTACCGGTACTATGCGGCAACAATGTTCATTATGATACAATACTGAACAATTCATAGAAGTTTTTAATAAGTAGAAAACTGCAAATTGCTTTTAAAGTAAGGAAAAGTAAATTTAAAAGTAGCATCGGAAAACTAGTAGAAAACTGTATAGATTTTTTATTTAAACAAGCGCCAGACTGTTCCTAGAATCAATTACTTTCAACCGGTTGCAAATGTTTCCAACGTACTAATCATTTCTTTAGGTTTTATTTAAATAGATCGCACATTTCCATTTGATTAAATCTGCTTATTATTTATTTATTATTCAAAGTGATATTGAGTTTTTCTATTCAGTATCAGCTCGGAGTCTGGAATTTGTGCCCGATATGGCGATAGGCTCGCCCCCTATCACACCATGGGACGGAATAATGGCGAAAAGTGGGTGCACTGGTTGCGCCTCTGCCTACCCCTTCGGGGATAAAAGGCGTGAGTGTATATATGTATATATCAAATTGTATTGTGCAATAAATGTATATTAACGTCTGCTATAATACGAAAACACAGTTTGCTATTTAATATAGTTTGTGAAATAAAGACATTTATAAATTGAGCTATATTAATATTAGCGTCCCAATTTTAGAGTTTTATAGTGGGTCAGCAAAGCTGATGAAGTTGGATTCATTCTATATTTGGTACCTACCGACAGTTAAAACAGTTAACAGTCTGTTAATTTTTTTATTGAAATGAAAAGAAAAGAAAAGATGAAAAGATGGAAGAAAATAGGTACGCCATCTTTAATCTATACCTAAAGATACAAGAAGCTACAAGCTAACAATCAATAGGAAGTCTATTTTACAAATACGACGTTATAAATTTAATAGAGCATGCGATTTATGTTCCAATAAAATCACAGCTATCTTACAAAATATGAGGATTGGGGAGTGCATGTGGAACGGATAATATTTTACGATCACTTCGTACTCTATTAAACAGTTACAGTAAACGATTTTAAGACATCTTTGTTCAATGTACAGCAATAGCGATATAAAAAGTTAGGTAATATTTTTTTAGTTCTTTCCATTTATATTAACAGTAATTTATATAAGTAATTTAACAATAGCAATTTCTTTATATTTTTTTACACTTAGTGGTTAGAATATTTAATGCTGACACCCAAACAGGGTATTTAAAGCTGTATTGTTGAGTAAAGAGATAAATAAATCTATACTCATATTATAAAGCTGAAGTGTTTGTTTGTTTGTTTGTTTGAACGCGCTAATCTCAAGAACTACTGAACTGATTTTGAAAATTCTTTCACTAATAGGAAGCTCCATAACTCCTGAGTGCTACAGGCTACTTTTTATCCCGGAAAATTATTTTTTCATCCCGGAAAAACTTTTTCACGCGGGCGAAGCCGCGAGCACTACTAGTAAAAATATAAAATAAGAATTGTGTCTCACTGTTGAAATGTTCGGTTTTTATTTCAAGGCTTGTAATTTTTTGTAGTCTGAGAACTTAACTAAGCTAGCTTAACTAAGCTATTACTGGTGGTAGGACTCTCATATGTAAGAGTCCGTCCGTCTGGGTGGGTACCACCGCAATGTTTATTTGCGTTGTTGTGTTTCGGTTTGAAGGGCATGGTAGCCAGTGTAACTACAGGACATAATGAGACTTAACATCTTACGTTTCAGGATGACGAGCGCAGTGGAGTGCCATACGGTGCTTTGTAGCTCAAGGTGCTGGATGGTGTTTCTACTCTTTATGGGTAGTCATATCGCTTACCATCAGGTGAACGGCATGTTCGTCTTGTCATACGATGCCATAAACAAAAAAAAAAGCTATTGACTTAAAACGCGTTATGTGCAATCTACACAAAGTAATGTAAAAACCTTGTCCCCAATAGCTATCTTGGAATCATATTATTCCTATTTGTTGAATGATTCATAATAATTGTTAAAAAAATATACAATATTAATTAAATGTGATACATATTAGTATACCTATTATCATTAAACATATTATATTATAATATTATAAAGTAGGAGATTGAACTAACAATAAACATAATAATAATATATGAGAACGTAATTGTCAAATAATGTGTTGCGTCATTCTATTTATACTTCCCGTGGCTCATAAACTTCTGATTACTATTAAGAGTTATATGTGAAGAGAGAAGGGCATAAGCGTTTACAGGAAATTCGCTTAAATTCAACATTTTTAGTTATTTACAATGCCGATTAAATAATACACATTTGAATAAACTGATAAATATTAATTTAAATCATTTTTTTGATGTAATTATGATGTGGTTAAATAAAATTCGAAAGGTTCAAAAGTAGTAAGAATTATTTGATTAAATTTACATTTCCTCGGTGGCGTAGTTGTATTACAGTACGACTGCAAAGCTGAGGTCTCGGGTTCGATCCCCGGGTCGGGCAAAGTGATATTGAGTTTTTCTATTCAGTATCAGCCCGGAGTCTGGAATTTGTGCCCGATATGGCGATAGGCTCGCCCCCTATCACATCATGGGACGGAATACCGGCGAAAAGTGGTTGCACTAGTTGCACCTCTGCCTTCGGGGATAACAGGCGTGAGTGTATGTGTGTGTGTGTAAATTTACATTTCATCGGTCGACGCTTAACGGCAAGTAATTGGCGGTAGCAAAAGATTAAATAATAATACCAGCCCTGTATTATACACTGTCCCACTGCTGGGCACGGGCCTCCTCTACTACTGAGAGGATTTAGGTCTTAGTCCACCACGCTGGCCTAGTGCGGATTGGTAGACTTCACATACCTTCGAAATTCTTAGAAAGAACTTCTTAGGTATGCAGGTTTCCTCACGATGTTTTCTTTCACCGTTAAAGCGAACGATAATTGATAAACAATACACATGTAACTTTGAAAAGTCAGAGGTGTGTGCCTTGGGTTTTGAACCTTCGGACATTATCTTGGCAGACCGTTCCATTCCCAACTAGGCTATTGTCCACTTTAAAAACATTAAAAAACATTTTATTTTTAAAAACTGACCAGCGTTTCGTTGATATCTTTCAAAGGAAAGTTGTGAATATAAACTTTGATAAGCAACAACAGATAAAAACGGGGAAACATCGAAATAACATTTTAAATAATGTAGTTTAAAACTATTTTCTTTGCATCTCTGACGGTAAGCGTGCATCATGCATGAAACTAGTTTACACTCCATGCGTTTCTGGTTAAAATATTCCGTCTCTATTTGATGAAAATATATAGAAGTTGAAGGGAATTACGCGAATATTTTACTCTAAAAAAAAGAGTACGTTGAATTCAATGCGTATGTTTTATGTTATTGATTGTTGATGTATGAGATTTCTTTTCGAAAAATACGTAGCAGTTTTTAATTTTTTTGATTTAGTATTTTTTGATAGATTTCAAAAATATTATGTGCAAGTCACTGAAGAAGACATTGTAAATAATAGAAAATGATGCACGCCGTTATCCCCGAAGGAGCAGGCAGCGGTGCAACGAGGGCAAGCAATTACGAGTTCAATTATTAAATTTCTTGGAACTTTTCCAGATTTGTTAAATTTATCAATTTAATTTAAAAGCTTTGATACTTTACATTACTTTACATTACTTTACTCGTTATTGCTCTCGTTGTTACCATAGTTTTTGCAATTAGTAAGAACTATGATAATTCGTCGTGTGAAGGTGTTTTAAAACCTGTTGAATATTCTGAGTATCATTCTGATCGTAACGTCGCGGGAGTCTTGACCTTTTGTGTGCTGATTAGTTATGTGGTTACTATTAACAGATATTTAATGATTAATACAACTAATACAACCTTTTGTTACGATTTTATATGTATACTGTTGGTGTACCATAATAAATATAAATGAAAAGTAACTTATTTTTAAAACAAGCTTTTGATTAAATGTTCTAAAAAGAAATAAAAAATACTTTAAATTAATTCAAACTTTGTTTATTACTATGTAGAGATAAAAGCTTGCCGCGAGATTTACTTTTGGCGAGATCAAGTTACATAATTATTGTATTATCTACTTAAGTAAATTTCGTGACAAGCTTTTATCTGTACATAGTATTAAGCAAAGTTTAATTAATTGTTTTTTTTAAGAGCATTTAAATAAAATGCTTGCTTTAAATATTTTTTATTACTTTTCATTTATTTTTATTTTTTAGTTTACTTTTCAGAAATTTTCAGTAAGCTCTTTCATCTGTTACCCAAATTATAGGAATGCGTAAAAAATAACTAGTCCGCTATCTTGAGTCGTCGGCCATACTGGATTTAGAGAGGTCATTTTATTTTTCTATTCTTCTCAGTAAATCCTTTTATTTGGGTATTATGGATGTGCACAAGAAATAACTAGTCCATCATCTTGGGCCGTCCACCATATTGGATTCCGAATGACGTTACTTTGCTAAAATGCATTGTCACCCTAACTGGAAGTGTATACAAAATTTCAAGACAATCGGTTGGGGATAACTGTTTCTAAATTGACTTGCAAGATTCCACCGAACAAACAATGCAAGTTGTGTGTGCATTGCAAGTTAAATAAAACCTTGTACAATGCAATACGATCACCAAACAATCAATGGTCACCATACCTACTATAAACGATTGCATACATCGATATAAATTAACAAAATTCCATCATTTCTTTTGTTATTAACATAAATGTTGTTCCTAAGCTCGTACCGCTATTTTCAAGTTATCGAAAACTATAGGTAATACTACATAGGGTAGGTATATAGTTGTCTAAATACGATACGATAGTTTTAGTTGGCAGAGACTATTCTCTGCCTACCCCTATGGGATAGAGGCGGGACATTACCTGTTTATGTATGTATAATGTATGTACTCATTTTGGAAACGTCTGAATTTCATCGAGACACTACTTGTATAAAAAAACTTCAAAGAAAATCAGGTACGATTTGCTCTCTCAAGAAATTTATTGTATGCGTATGAAGCAAAGTATTTTTACCGGCCCTAACTAACGTTTATATTGATTACTAGCTATTGCTCGCGGTTCCGCCCGCGTGAAAAAGGATTTCCGGAACAAAAGTCCCGCTTTATATTTTGCCGGGGAAAAAGCCTATGTGTGTGTGTGTGTGTCTGAGCGTATTTTTATACGATGGGTATTTAAAATATTAAGGCTGGTACTATCTGTACTAGCTCCCCATATTTTTAATGCATGTATTATGAGTGGGATATTACTTGATAAAATAAAATTAAGTAAAATCATACCTCCTTTTAAGCCTGGTAGTACAGAATTTATTAATTTTACCCCACTAATTTTAGACCAATTCCTGTGTTACCTTCTATAAGCAAAATTTTTGAAAACCTATACTTGAACAATGTAATGTTTTTGTTATAAATAATCTACTTCATAGTAAATAATTTGGATTCACTAGGGGTCGCTCCACCACAGATGGTGTTGAGCTTATCCTACTAATATTATAAAGGCGAAAGTTTGTAAGAATGTATGGATGTTTGTTCCTCTTTCACGCAAAAACTACTGAACGGATTTCGATGAAATTTGGCACACGGGTAGATCATGTTCTGGATTAACACATAGGCTACTTTTTATCCCGGGAAAACATAAAGCGGGACTTTTATCCTGGAAAAACTTTTTAACGCGAGCGGAGCCGCGGGCAAAAGCTAGTACATAATATATTTGCTGCTTGGGAGGATTCACAAGATGCTTTAGAAGCTTTCTGTGATCTATTAAAAGCTTTTGATTGTGTTCACCATGATATTCTAGAAAAAATTGAGCCTACTAAGGGGTTAATGGCATTGCCCTTGATTTATTTAAATCACACTTAAGCAATAGTGTACAAAGTGTTGATGTCAATGGAAAACGGTCTGCCGTATTCTGTTGTTACAATGGGAGCTCCACAGGGCTCAATTCTTGGACGTTCCGTTTTTCTAGTTTATATAAATGACTTAGGTACCTTATTTCATAAGAGATAATTGTGAGGTAGTGTTATTTGCAGATGATACTTATTATTTAAAATAAAGTATCAATCATTTTGTATTGTGCACCTCTTTTTCTGTCCTTCGTTACTGTACCTAATTTATACCTTTGAACTGATGTTGAAAAGAGCAACCGTAGAGTTTCTTGCTTGTTCTTCTCTGGTGGAAACTGCTTTCTGAACTGGTGGTTGGGTAAATATTGACTGAATCTAAGTAATGTTTAACATTGTATGGATTATAATAAATATTTCATTTCATTACAAATATTTTAGAACTAGTACCTAACAGAAAAAGTTTCTCTTGTGATAAGTGAAATGTGGGTTACGATGTGCTTTCTTAAATGGCTCGGTATGTTTAAGTTTAGCTCAGATTAATATACGTGCCTCGTTCATTTGACCACACTGTCGGCGTTCATTCGATGCAGTATATGCACGTTTCCTCGGACAGAACAATGGCCATTCGTACACAGTAATGGAAGATGTATTCTCCAAATGGCTGGTTTTGCACAAAACGAACAACGTTTCTATGCTCTCTCATTTCCAAATTATCTGATGTGGATGTTCGGTCTTATATAAAATACATAGTCATCAAAGTACATATTGTGTACCTACAAGAACATGTATTCAAAGTTTATTAATCTTTATATGAAATCGTAGACATATTATTTTAGTAAAATATAAATGTTGCACAATATTATACTACAGACATGGTAATGTTGGTATATATTTATAGTAGTCGTATTAGTCCATAAATATTACAATTAAAACAATGGGTATTTAACTGAGAATCGGTTAACAAATCACTTTTTATTTTTTTTTATCCTCTTTTGCGTGTAGTGACACGTAAATCAATCTATTCGACTGGAAACATTTTATTTAAATGGCAGTAATTAAGATAACTTTAAATATTTATAGAACAAAAGGAGGTTGAAAATAGTCGAAAACACGTTATTTTACGTTGGTGGAAGTCTCTTCCCCTATCATAACAAGTAAACATTCTTTGCCATATTTTAATTCATTAGTGTTGCAGTGTTGTGTATGTACCAACTTTCTTTTGTTTGTATCATTGGCAACCTCTCCGTCTAGTAAGAACCGCAAGTCACAACCGCCGATGCTGAGCACAACGCGTTAAATTGTTGTTTAATTATCATTTTCTGCACAAATTTTATAATCATTGGGGTCATAGTAGGAGTAAAAAGAAATAACAGCGTGATTTTGTACAATAACAAATGATTAGGGGAGACCGGGGGCGATAGGGGCAGGATGAATAACAGTCAATAACGCAAGCTATTTAAAGTGCTGCGTCGTCTTGATATACACAAAAAACCGTAAACTGTTTCCGAATCTTCACCGCAAACGCAGCACCGTGAGCGCACGTGATCCAGAAGAAAAAATGATTTATTGAAAAATTATACATATGAGTAATTATTTACCTCTTAATATTATTTGTATTGAAGCCTATATACTCTATGCTATTTACTTTCAAACAATTTGAAGTAAGAGTTTGGTTATTGATGATTACTTAAGTGTATTTTTTTTATTCTTCGCCACAGTTTTGAGGTACTCACATTTAGTTTAAAATAAAAAAAAGATTTTTTTTTGGGGCTGGTAAACAAACTTTATTTTGGGGCTAGTTGACTACCTCGAAAATGTACTACGTTGTAATCGAAATATTTTTCACATGGAATAAGTAAGTTTTTATAAAATTTATCAAAAGTTTAAAACCATGTGGATTTACAAAAGAATAACTAATCGAAACAGTAAACCCTTTACTGGTGGTAGAATTTTTGATTCCGCCCCAATAACGAATATCGTACAAAAAGTGACAAATTATATGTCAATTATATAAATTTTGATGATATATTGTCTCAATAAGGCACATTGATAATACTAAATACGTACTTGTTGTGTTTTCTTTTATTTTATTGCCGTATTTTATGCCGATTGGGTACTTCGTAGGTCAATTTACCCCAAGTGAATAGTCCACCAACCCTAGGCATGGGGTAGGTTGACAAGATTTTCTTGTTCCACAAAATGGCTTTTGTACACTACGTTAGAAACAATCGCGAGATTTTTGGTATATTCTTTTAAAGCTTATTAGTGTACCTATAGAACCTATAGAATGTTGTGACATGGTATACTGAAATAAAATAAAAAATATAAGCGTCCAAGCTGAAATTTGGTCAACTATCCCCAGTCTCTCCTATAATTTGTATCAGTACAAAAGAGACTAGCGAAATCGTCATATTTTCCTTTAGAACTAACTTTTGATGTTTTTCTATAAATAAGATTTCAAAGATCTTGTAAAAATATAACACAGGAAACGTCTAACAAAACCAATGGTGCAAAGAGCTTCCAATCTTCATACCAAGAGAAAATATTACTAGCCTTTAGAACATATTATTAGGTATGTTACATAAATATGTTATCAAAGGAGATGTTCGCTTTTTGTATGGGCGCTGGACCTAAAAATCTAAACAAGCTCAAACTTTAGGAACATTAAAAGGGCAATATAATTATGGAACTTAAATCCATTAAAAAAATATTTTTAGACCCCTCCATTCATAATCAACTTTTTTGAAAACTGATATTAAGTGTAGTTTTCAAGCCAAACAAAATTACATGTATCTCAAAATCGGAGGTCTTTAAAATTAAACCGATTTATTGCAAAAGGCTAGTTTTATTTTCAGGACCATTTTTGGACATATCCTTTTATTAGAAGTATCATAAAAAAACGAAACAATCCTTCGTCATATTAATTAAGATGTGAATTGACGATATTGTATATTGTAATTACTACAATACATATTTATCCAGTGTTTGTTAATGGATTATCATATGACACCTTAATTTTTCAAGTTAGTTTCATAGTAAATACTGGCCGGTACAAGTTTTCCTATTACATAATGTAACTATCATATCCAAGGAAATACCAATTTTAAATAGAAACGCGAATAATATGAGCTTCTAACTTGTATGCCCTAAATAAACATGTTAAGTTTTCCTTAAGCTATCGTTAATTTACTGGTTACAACTAAGTTCTAAACGTGAGCCAGTAATTAATTCTGTACGTATACATGTTTATGCATGCAGAGGTTTGTATGCGCCAGGAGGTTACTCTGCAAACTGCTTTTATTTCACGACAGTTGCAATGTTCATTAACGAAATCCCACAAAGAGATGCACGTTAACGAATAGTCTCGATAATGAATGAACTATTTAAGTATGCTGCGAGAATATCTTATTTTAAAGTTCACGTTCAAGAATTTTGTACCTCTCAAAATATTTAGATACTAACGCATTTGTCTCGGTTGAAAATATTCACTTAAATACCTAATTGTTTTAAGATCTAAATATGGCCAAGGCATCGGAATATGCATCCATCCTTAACTTTTCTTTGACAACGGTCTAAGAGTAAGATCCAACTTCGACTCGATTAATCGACTATCGGTCAATTTCTTTTCTTGTCAAACCTCTAACCCAGTAACCTACTCAACGTTCCTTGCTCGCTTTTTGTACTAGTAGAGCTAGGAATCATTATTTGAACGTTTAACTCGTTTAGTCGCAAAACTTAGTGTTATTGATGAATAAATGATTACAAATATACCAGTTCTATCTTCAGGAACTTTTAGAATAATCTTTCGAGATATATTTCCATTTATTGTACTACTTTAGAAATAAATATCTACATTTTTAATATAGCGTCAAATTGTGTGTAAATTGCTAGTTTCAATAGTTTAAAGCCTACTAAGAAAGAAATCCATATGATAAAAAACATATTGCCCGTTTTGGTCCCTATACAATCATAATAATTACTATAGTAGAAACATAATACAACGTGCTATTCTGATAGATATTTTGATATGTAGTAACATATTGATTTCTAGCCCTCGACTTAAGCTGTAGCATTTCAAAGAGTTTTCAATGTCTTAGAATTTCAACGCTTACCTAGTTTAGCGGTTTAACATTACATAGGTATTCTATTTACCATTTTGTGGTAAACTGCCACGTACAGCTTATGTTTTCAGCGGAATATTCAAATTACGCAGGCTTAATAAACCTTATGCAGCAAGTCAAAAAGTAATTGAGGATATAGAAGTTTGAATCTCTTATCGCACTTGGAGTCGCACCTGGTGCTAGCAAGTTGGCACTCGCTTAGGATTTGGCACGTTTCGATGTTTGTTGGCTGTGACGCAATTTAGGAAAATCATTTTATTCTAAACTGGATGCAATTTAGTATGTTTTTTAATAAAACTAATAATTTATTACGCACCTACCGTCTTATATTTTGCACAGCAAATTTTTGGAATCGCGGGTCGTGTTGCTCCGCGCGGTGTCGCGGTGGCCTTGCAGACTCAGCGGTGTACATAGAGTCCTATTATTGTAATTTGATCTCTCAACCGGGTACCACGGTGCCGCGTGATACTTTGGCGCAGAAGCGTATGCTAATCGCGTTGGTATAAAAAAATCTATGGCCGATTTTTTCCTGCTGTAGCATTCAATATTTGTTACTTCATTAAAAAATATAACAATATTTGCTTGTACATTAAACATATGACGCACGTTATATCTAGATTATTTGGTAACGTAGCGTACCGCAAAATATGTTGAAACTCACGTGTTGCGCCTCTTGTTGCGTGAACGCAATATGTTTTCAACAATGAGTTATGCAGGAGACGGTCTTACTTTTGCCTATTTAACGATAAGAAGATAAAACGGTCTTGGATGCAAGGAATATGTCTGCAGGGCCCTTTTTATCCAGTTCTATAAATGCGCGAGATCGTAATATTCTCGTCGACGAAGTTTCGGGCCAAAGCTAGTTAAGCAAACCGAGATATGTACAAGTATATATTGATGTTGAAGTTAGCTCCCACATGTACTTAAGTCTGTTATTAGATTTGTTGATCAGAAGTTTTGTTGCAAACAATATCGTGATAATATTTTATAGGTAACTAGCTTTTGCCCGCGGCTCCGCCCGCATTAAAAAGTTTTTCCGGGATAAAAGTCCAGATTTATATTTTCCCGGGATAAAAAGTAGCCTATGTGTTAATCCAGAACATGATCTACCCGTGTGCCAAATTTCATCGAAATCCGTTCAGTAGTTTTAGCGTGAAAGAGGAGCAAACATCCATACATCCAAACATCCATACATTCTTACAAACTTCGCCTTTATAATATTAGTAGGATATAATTGTGTTATTATTGGTTCGTCCTTTTGATACGGAAAATAAAGTAGTATTTTCTTTAAGATTTTAAATTGGTAAAAATGTATTACAGAGAAAAAAAATATGTGCTATCTAAAGCCCCAGAGACGTTTTAGAATACATTATAAGGAGCCAATTATTAATCGAAGTCTGCTGTAGAGACACATAACAAATCAAATTATATTAAAAAAATAATGTTTATAACACATTCTTAAAACTTTTAAGAAATATAGGCAAACAATACACTAAAATGAAAAAAAATATATATATAATGAAGATAATATAAAAATTATGTTTATTAAAAATGCGTACAATGCAGCATTGAATTTAATTTGGGGGAAATCGTAAGTCACCGGGTCAAGGCAATGATAGTAGCAAAGTTGAAATCTTCGCACCGCGGTAATATTTAAAAGAGAAGTTTCAGGGTTAAAAAACGTGAGTGTATAAAATGAGCTTAATCAAATTAATTACGAGGCTATATTTTCTGGCTTAACATCGTGTAAATTTAAATTTGTTTTCAGGATTATGGGATTATGTCGTGAAATGCATACACGTTTTATTCACGAACATCATACCGCAGGATAGAGGCCTCCCTAACGGTCTTCCATGAGTCTATGTCTAAAGTTTTCTGTGTCCATGAAATAACGAGTACCAATTCTAGCACAATCAAAGAAAAAGATTTTGTAAACAGGATATGATGATAGACAACTAATATCTTGCGATACAAGCTTAGTGCGGACTTTAAAGTAAAATATGTCAATTAACTTCTCTAATATTTACTGATCCCACTGTAATTTGCATAGATCTGTCATATTTACGAAATAATATTTATCATGCAAATAAAATGATTATAATACATGTGTTAATGAGTTGAAATATGCATATTACGTAGTTCGCGATGAAATGCGACAGCCAAGTCTAAAATTTATCTTCGTTTCATAATGAAGCAATTGGAGCGAGTTTCAATTGGCAGGAAAGGGTGTGAGAGGAATATTTAATGACGCTAATCCGGTATGTCCATTCACACCTCAGGTTAGTTATGAAGCAATAATTTTAATCTCGAATTTAATTTGAAGAAGAAAGACTATTTCACACGCCAAAATAGAAGTAGTGACACACTACGACTATTAACAATATATATAGTGGCTAGCGGAAACCAACGTATGTGTTTATTTTTAATGATAAAGGATATTTTAAAATATAGGTTAAATTATGACGTGGGGGCCTATCTTCGCTTTAGTGGCTCGTTTAGTGACATTAATATTTGTTGATGGTGATGTCCACCGAAAACTTGGCGGCATTTCAAATACAACTGCAAAACTATATTTAATATTACGTTATTGATATTTCTCAAATCGAAGGTGTACCATTCTATCAGAGTATCACGTTCTACAACAAACCAAATGATCACCTTTAATGCACATCACTGTTGATTACGTACCTACAAATATTTTGAAAAGGACGCAGCGATTAAGTTTTCGTTTTTTCTACGCAGAAGTCGACGTGCCGACGCAGGGACGTGTAACTTCAAAATCATTACCATTTATATAACTTTAGCGCTGTTTGACGGCTGACGCTCTAGTTCGTAAGTCAATATCATTGGATAGGAACGGGATAAGAAACCGGCACGACGAGTCAAAGGTTTCGTCAAACAGAAGCCACCACGCGTAACAATGAGTAGCTGCACGCTTTGACTGACAAGGTCTCTCCAGGAAACCGATGCTGACACTCAACCTGACCGAAATTCGAACGTGCTCCTTGCGTTAGATAACAGGGGGACACTGGTGCCACTATGCACATGCCGATGGATGAAGCGCGGGAACCAGCATCAGTCGCACAGCTAGCGTTATCGCGCGGCGCGGACGGGTTCGGACGGCGCGGCGGCGGAGAGTCCGCACTCCGCGCTCGCATCGGGCGGCGGCTGGGCGCCGGAAGGTGGCGACTGTGCCGAGCGGCCGCGGCGGCGCTTACACGCTACTGCGGCACGCGCCCGACCCGCGCCCGACCCGCGCTTGCCCCGCGCCACACGACGCATCCCCCGGCCACTCCGCGCACCCCTTGCGGGCTCCCTCCATCCCGCACCGCGCCCCGCACGCACGCCGCATTCTTGCCTTCAACCCGCCCGACGCCCTCGAGCGTGAATTCAGCCCGCACAAAGAGCTTAGACCGCTCTCCGGGCTTCTACGTCACAGTGGCGACGACGTCCTGTACGGCTGAGCGTTACATTGCAGATAACGCTAGCGTTGCAGCAGACACTGAACGTGCTGCTTGTTCGCAACGAAATAACTATACAGCGCGGCGGTTTGAAATGTGCTGCGGTGCGATTAATCTCCGGTGGCGTTGAGGTGCCGCGACGTTAATTAGCGTCGACGAGCTGTAGCATGGAGATATCGCGAAGGTTGCAAAACCTTCATCAGATGAAATTCTGTATTCAATCATGCGAAGCGTCTCTGATAGCAAACTGCAAGGCGGCGAATCGAGAAATATTTCGCTCTAGAACTTCCACGCTCCGGTACAGTAAACAGCATACTTAGTTTTAACATTGAAATATTATGCTGCTCACGATACAATACCACATTTTATACTCGTCGCTGGTTTTGTCTATAACTAACACATACCTCCCATTCTATCACACTACCGGTGTATATTGAAGGGTTGTGTTACGATTCTGGAGGCCCAAAAAAATACACAAATCGCCTTTATCTTCATGAGCAAAGGCGGTAACTGCTATACCTACTTACACTTACTACATAACGCTATAGTAAGTCAGGAGTTGTCAGAAAAATAGCGCTGCTCGAAATGCAACGCGTAGCAACAGTCTGCTGCGTTGGTGGTGTTCATGAACGATGGCGATACCTGCTATACCTACCTACACTTACTTCATAACACCATACTATAGTCTTCAAGGCAACTACCGACCAGACATACTCGACATAGCGCTGGTAAGGAACGTAAGCCTTCGCGTGCGTTCCATGCAAGTGCTACAAAGTTACGACTCTGACCATAGACCTGTGATCCTAGATCTAGTCCCCCAACACAGTTCATCATACGCAGGTCCTAATGTCCCGACGAAAACGAATTGGCGCCTCCTAGGCACCAAACTCGCGGACACCTCATTCACAGATGTTTCCGCGATTCCGACCAACATCGAGACTCCTGAAGAAACGACTGGCGCGATACGCTCCTTCACGAACCACCTACAAAACGTCTTGAGCGAAAGCTCCGAGAAGGTGCCAGAGACTGTTCACAGTCAATGGCAAATTCTCGACGACGTTCGGTGGTGGGTGAGGTTGCGCAACGCTACTCTCACAGCCTGCGCGACGAGGCCCACCCCGGAGCGACGACATCTTGCACGCTACCTCCAACGTGAGGTTAGACGTCGCATAAAAGAGGTCGTCGATTCGAGATGGGAAACTCGCCTAGCCGAAATTCGGCCGACACATCTGGCCTTCTGGCAGCTGGTTCGTTCCTTCAGGAGAAACGATGTGACCTCCATGCCTCCGCTCAATCGTCCAAATCAACGCCCGGCGTTTGATGACGACGAGAAAGCGGAGTTACTAGCCGGCAGCCTAGAGGCTCAATGTTCTCTCTCAACAATACCTGTAGACCACGACGATCTTGTTGCGGTTAATTCATTCGTCGAAAGTAGGAACGCGGTCCGGCCACAGCCAGTCTCTATTTCGCGACCGCTAATCCAAAACCAAAACGACAACGCCAACGTCGACCCGCCGCCGCCCGATCCCCTTGCACCGGTGACGATCGAAGAAGTCACCGCTCTGATCAAGGCACTCAAACGTCGCATAGTCCCCGGGGGCGACTAGATCCCTACCCGCATGCTTAAGATGCTCCCGGAGCATCTAGTCAAAATTCTAACTGCCATTTATAACGCCGCTTTTCGAAACTGCCTCTTCCCAGAGGTCTGGAAAGAGGCAGTTGTGATAGGTATTCATAAGCCGGGAAAACCCGCATCCGAACCGTCGTCTTATAGACCAATCAGCCTGCTCAGTACGCTTGGCAAACTTTACGAGAGGATCGTCCTCGACCGCCTTAAAATAGTCACCCACAATCACAACCTGATCCCTCCGGAACAGTTTGGTTTCCGCGCTAGACACAGTTGCGTGAATCAGGTGCTCCGCATCACGGAGCACGTTCTCGACAAGTTTCGAATCGGCATGCCTACCGGTGCTCTTTTCTTCGATATTGAAAAAGCATTCGACAGGGTGGGGCACAACGGCTTGCTTTTCAAACTGTACACTCTCAACGTGCCCACTCAACTCGTGCACATCATACGAGATTTCCTGTCGAATCGCGGTTTCAAATATCGCGTGGAAGGAACTCTCTCTTCCCGACACTCCATCACGGCCGGAGTCCCGCAAGGCTCTGCCCTCTCCCCCTTTCTTTTCTCGCTGTATACCAGTGATATCCCCAAACCAAAGAACGTCCATCTGGCGCTCTTCGCGGTTGACACCGCAATCTACGCCTCACGTAGAGACCCCGACAATGTGGTGCGCACTTTGCAGGCCGCCGCCGACAAGCTCGGCGAGTGGTTCCGCAAATAGCGAATCACCATCAATCTCACCAAAAGTCAGGCTATCATTTTCACTAAGAAAAAGCGAGTCCATGTGCCACACTTAGTCCGCATGTCCAACCAGGTCATCCCCTGGACGGACACAGCCAAATATCTAGGAGTTACCCTTGATCAGAGGTTGATCTTCATCCCACACATAAACGCGGTACGCGCGCGAGCCGCATTCGCGATGGGCCAATTACATTGGCTCTTAAACAGGAAAAGTAAAATGTCAATCCGCAACAAGATTAGGATCTTTACGAATTGCATTCGACCTATCATGACGTACGCATCGCCCGTATTCGCCCATTTACCGCCTGCTCGTTTTCAGCGGATGCAGGTCTTACAAAATAGAATGCTCAGACATGCTCTTGGTGCCCCGTGATACGTTCGCAACCGCAACCTCTACGTGGACACCAACATGCCGACCATCAGGCATTACATGCATATGGCCAGCAGACGCTACTTCGATCGGGCAGTAAATCACCCAAACACGTTAGTCCGTAAAGCGTCAATATATACTCCATTCGACCGCACCAAATGGAGACGGCCGCGTTCCGTAAAAACCGATCCAGAGGACGAAATCACTCTGGCCATCCGCCGTAAGAACGAGTTCTTGAAACTCCAACACTCCACAAGACCGCAGTTCCGTCCTCGTCGTCGAGGACCTCGCCGCGTTCCCCGTCGCCCCCCCCCCCCCGACCCCCTAGCAGTTCCAGCCCGCGTGCCGATGACAACACAATTTAATAGGATTAGGCCTAAAAACCCATCTTTCCCTAATCGTTGATGTCTCATCCTCTCTCAGTGGCCGTCCTGAGCCGAGGTTCGTAACCCGTTAGTGGGTTGCCCTCAGCATGGTCACTTAATTCAAAGGGTTGCGAGCACCTTCTGCGTTCACCCTAAAGACCCGTGTGGCCAGAACAGCCGCCTCGTGTCAGGCTACTGGCAGTAGGGCCATTAAGCCTGCAGAGTTTCATGTGAGGAGTGTGGTTAATTGACCTCCAAAACCCTCTATGTTCCTAATCCCCATTTCCTTTTTTAAGACCGGCAAAATATCCATGAGAAGTATCACACTCGGCTCCGCCCGCGTCAATAAGTTTTTCCGGGATAAAAAGTAGCCCATAGCACTTAAGATAATATTCCTATTAGTCAAAGAATTTTCTAAATCGGTCAGTAGTTACTGAGATTAGCGTGTTCAACCAAACAAACAAAGATATTCTTCATCTTTATAACATTAGTATACCTAGATTATTTCTGTATTGCAGGTACACTAGGTGATGCACTTTCATCCGATTTTATAGTATCTACTATACCATAAAATACGGCTAGTAGAGAAATGTGGTCTTTCACACTTTGTAATTCAGTATATAACAATTAAATACTGTTGAATTAGATCCAGTATAGGTCCCAATGCAAATGAACAATTTCAGTACCTAAACGATATTATCCATTACAGCCATGATAAAGCCAGTCAATGCCTTCCCAAATATAGGAATATCACCCACTCACAGTAAACAAATGTGAAGTAGGATTGCATACAAAAAAATATCGGAAAATCAAAAAGGCATGTCTGTTAAAAAAACACACTTTGTCTGAAATGTTCGTAAAGCACTCATAATTGTTCTGCCATTGTGGATGACCGTGGGATATGATAATCATCACCATAATGATAAGAATTCATAAAGAAATCGGATAATGACGTAAACAGATGAAACTTGGTAATAAATTCCAATGATGATAATTCCAAATTGGTAAACAACCGCATAAGAGGCCGCGCCTAAATTTCGACTATTTTAGTCAACTTTTCATCGTGATTAAAAAAGAAAACACTGATCTGATGAATTTATAATACATCATCGGAAAGACTATTTTGACACTAATGGAATTAGTGTTATTAATGAATTATTTATTATTTAGCCAGATTTTTCATATCTTTAATTTCAATCTATCCACCAAGTTCCAACGTCTGTTTCAGAAAGTTTGTAGTACGGAGACTCAAACTTGTTGTCGTTTTCAATGGAAATCGTGCTTGAAACTAACTAACAAAAATTACCGTTTATTGGTAAAAAAAATCGCCTAAAGGATAAACGGGACAATTTGTTTATTTTCAATATAAAATTGTACAAATTGAAATAGTTAACGTAGTGAATTTTTTGAGAATATACGTCGAAAACGAATGTAAGGTAGCTCAATGTTTATTTCTGAATTCAAAACTCAATCAAAGTTTAACTGCATAATATGTAATATAATTAGATGCGTTCTGAACAGGGAATACAGCTGGGTAATGAGTTGACTCTACTGATTGGATGTTTACTGAATCTAAGTATAGTGTCTTTATAAATTTTTACATGATTACAGGTAAAAAATTAAAAAAGAAAAAAAATTAAAGCAAAAAGAATAAGCTGTAAATTATAATCATTTATTATACTCTTGGTTGTAGAACTGTATCAACAGCTACTCACAATCACGACTAAAGAGCTTGCAACAATAAATAATTATGCAATAAACAAGCGACACGATAGGACTAAGTGCTGAGAGTTGCAAGCGAGGGCGTGTTCAACAATCAACAGTTGTTGCTTTTGTACGTCCTTGGCTGAGATACCCTTGAATTTTTATGCGTAGTCTGCCTAGTTTATTTATTTTTTTAGTAGATATTATTTTATGCTATAATGTATATAGAAATGTGTTGACATGTCGATTGCAAAATTATAAAATTACATCTCAACAATGTCTACTGTCTCGAGGGAAGTGGAAAATATATTTCTAACTCCTCCCTATTACTCTATTTGATTAACTTCGTTGCGGGTTAAGACTAATTCGTCCTCCCAGAGACTCGCCGAGCTTCAGCTTCACCGCTCGATGTCATAAAATGCGTGCCGCTGCCGATCCTGGCTTACAGGAGTTGCAGTGGCGGGCGTGAGGGCGGGATAGTCTCGTAAAAAAAAATGTCTGGGGCGACAGGGCATAACGCCTTGTGGCCATCGTTCTACATTCCAGAGTCGATATACAACATAACTATTGACAGCACGAAAATAATAGCTCAGCGCACGAAAATGTACCTCTCAGTGGTTCTTTCTAGATGACTGCTTTATATCTGCATGTGATATTAGAGACGTTACTGCTAAGCGGCATCACACTGGTGAATGCGCATAAACTCAGAAATTCTTTCAATTCAGAGAAATTCTTTCAATGCATCAGAGTGAAATGTCGAAACATTTGAGGTTTTGCTAATGACAGCACTGAAATTACGCCTTTTTTTAAAAGTCGGTATAAAAATGTTTTGTGTTGGTTCTTGACACAGTTCGGCTGTAGGTGATGGCTCCGGGGCTCGAGTCAGCACTTCTTACGGGAGTATTTCAACTGTAGTGATTTTAATGAGTTTTAAAGATACTTAAAGTGGGAAGTTGTTGACGATTCTTGTAGAAACATCGCAGTTTATTGTATGACTTTTGCGTTCGCTATATTTTATTTGGACTTAGTATTTGGAGGTATTAATCACTATAGGTACAATAAACGGAAGCTAACCTACAAACAAAATATGTTTTAATCTATATATATAAAAGAAAGTGGTGTTAGTTACACCACTTATAACTCAAGAATGGCTGAACGGATTTACCTGAAAATTGGTGGAGAGGTAGCTTAGAACCAGGAGACGGACATAGGATACTTTTTATCCCGGGAAAATATAAACCGGGACCTTAATCTCGGAAAATAGTTTTTTGCCAGTGGAACCGTATGAAAATAAGTATGGAGAAAGTTTGTGATCCAAAGGAAATCAATCTCAAGTCTGAGCCACATCCCAAGCAGACACAATGTATGAACAGTTCAATACATTATGTCCACCCGAGACGCAACTCAAACCCGAGATTGACCTATTAATACCGCCCATAGGCTACTATTATCCCGGAAAACAGACACCGGGAATTTTATTCGGGATTTTTTTCCGGAAAAAAATATGGTTAGGTATTATTTACGGGGGGGTGGGGGTGTTTAGGGATTATAAAATTTCGTTAAATAAGGACTCATTTGGTGGCAGGGAGGTTTTTTGCAAGAAAATTACGCGGAAAATTTGAAAATTTAAGAATACTTAACCGCCATATTAAACGTGTATGTCACTGAATTCCTCCTAAGCGGCTGGACCGATTTTAATGATTTTTTTGTGTCCTCAGGTGGGTTTGAGAATAGTTTCGATTAACAATTAAATCCGGTAGGTGGCGCTGTACTCGGGTTCTAGGATTTCATTTCCTTTTTAGGGCAGGACAACGTCTGTCGGGGCCGCTAGTTGCTTATATAAACAACAATTCATGTCTCTTTAATAAAATATTATGTCGTAAACGTTCATACAGTTCTTAAAAACATTTATATAAAGCCTATAAAATTTCATACAGTTTGAAATAACTGGTATTGTGCCGGCCGGAAGCCATATCAGGCACCTTACAAATTTTTACTTTGTTTGATACAAAGCCTTTCGAGAAGCCTTTTAAAGTCTTTTCTGCTCTTGGAACCGCTTACAGAAATCTTGAATTTTCCACCTAAACGAAACAACTTTTAAACACAAACAACTTTTAAACACAAACAACTTTATGAAATGACTAGAAAATATAAAAGTTAGCATGGTCAATTAAAAGGCTAAAGTGTTTCACGGGTTCTCGATTGCTCCTAGCTAATGTTTAGTAGTCGATTAATGGTTATTATCGTCGATTTATAAAAAATATCCTTCATCTCATATAATATAACAAGCATAATGCTTTTATGTATATTCGATTTGTAACTCTAGAACAGATTTCAATAATTATTTTTAAGTTGAGTTCGGTGAAGTTGTACCATATTTCAATAAAAAATTTAGTCGTTTTGTCTCTTAGACTTAAAAATTCATGACGCAATTTTTATCTCAAAAATACGAAGTATAATGTCGTAAAAACCTAAAATTAAGCTTAAAAACCATTATCAAGTATAAAGCAAGAATATTTGCGATCGGGTTATGACAAATACCATTTTCGTTAATTTTATGATTATTTAGTTAAGTAAATACCTACGTACAACAAGAGAAATCAGGCCCCGGCTCTAATTATTTTGTATTTTATAGCGTGTTATGATTTTATTGTTAGTTATATTAATTATTTTAGCAAATATAATTATGTAATAACAAGTGCCTTAGTTTAAATACAGAAATAATTCTTCAAAAACGCTACCATTGGTCTGTTTTGGTGAGGCTATACGGTCGCTGGTTTTTGTCGACCGATGAACGTAACGTATGTGAGACTGCCCACTGAATGCGATATTCCAACCGATCCATTTTCTGTCCACTGCCTTTCGCAAGGCGTCGCTCTGTCTTGGTGGAAAATGTTTTGGCGAACACTTATCGAAACTGGAATAGTCGTTTTATATTATACGTATACTTCTGATTTTCGAAGTTATGTATGTATTGCCTATCACTTATTGTTCGCTGAATACATCGTGAGGAAACTTGCATACGTGAGAAGTTCTCTACAAGAATTTCGAAGGTATGTGAAATTTGCCAGCCTAGGCCAGCGTGGTGGACTAAGGCCTAAACCTTATCATTAGTAAAGTAGGCCCGTTCTCAGCAGTGGGCAGTATATAATACAGGGCTGGTATTATTATTTATAACAGCAAGTTGTAATACTAATAAGTAGCAAGCTTGAAAAGCTATATAAAGCCACGAGTGATTTGTTGTTTGTCCGTGGGTATTCATCTATTTGGAAATAGACGCAGACAGGTAACGTCATTTTCTAGTGAGTTTCGAACTTCAATTTTATTATGCCTTCATATATTTTTCCATATCAAGACTCTCATGATATGAATATCGTTTAGTATGTATATCATTTGAACTTTTTTTGCCTGTTGTTTATTCCATCTTCTACTACCTAATATATCAATTATTCAAAACCGAAAAGAATATTTGCAGATAAGAAACAAAACACTGTATTCCGTGGCTTGTGGTGTCATAGTCGGCTCATTTACATCCACAAAAGCATATACTAGCCAAAGTCATAAATAAACTACTTGTTCTTGATATCACTTGGTAATATCAGAAGTACCATAATGATATAATAAATAAACATTTGCCTCAGTCAGTAACTCGCAAAGCATGCGAATCCTTATTTTCACTATATATATGGCTATTGTTATTAATGAGCTGTATTTCATTCCTACCTATATCTTTTAATATATCATATTTGTTTAAGAGTATATTCATATTATAAATAAATAACAATAATACCAGCCCTGCTTTATATACTGTCGCACTGCTGGGCACGGGCCTCCTCTCCTACTGAGAGGGTTTAGGCCTTAGTCCACCACGCTGGTGTAGTGCGGGTTGGTAGACTTCACATACCTTCAAAATTCTTATAAAGAACTTCTTAGGTATGCAGGTTTCCTCACGATGTTTTCCTTCACCGTTAAAGCGAACAATAATTAATAAACAATACACACGTAACTTTGAATATTTATATTACTTAAAATTTTAATTACGGAAATGTGGCCGTCACACGGTTCTTTAACAATGGTTATATAAACGGCGAGACGTCAGTTTGATCACGACCAGCCTGTTTTTCAGTTTAATTTTGAATCACCTGACCTATAATATCGTATGGGTACACTTAGATTTATCCCAGCGTATCACATACCCTTCCCTTATATATCCTCGTTACACAGAAACACGCGACTTGGTGCGGGAGACCCCTTTTTGGTTATCTGTCCTCGATTTAACCTATATGTAACACAGCTTAGAATTATCTTCTGAATTTAGTTTTTTTTTGTAGTGTATTTTGAATACTAATGGCTCCAACGAACATTTGAGCTAACAGACAAACATTTCAAAAGACAAAGTTTAAGTTGTTTTACATTTTGTTACGTTTCTCGTTCTATTTGGAATCCAGGAGAGCAACCCTTAAGTCTCAAGTGATTATAATCATTATCCGACACGGCAAATAAAAGATTTTAAGTAACTATGACTATAATCATAAGTATGGAAACTTTCTCGGCCAAAAATATTAAGATAATATTGTGATCGCCTTTATTGCGGTGTAAGTGACGTTAGAACCAAATATAGTTTGTCGCATGATGTGAGATATAACGCTTTGTAGCTCCTTTGCTCTGGTTATGAAACATGCAGAGGCACGTATTACTTCGTATATTTACTTACAATACAATACAAACTTGCTATATTCTACAGCCGGTTTCACAAGTTTGAAGTAAATTTTATTTGACAGTTATCGTTTGAAACAAATTTTAATAATAATAATAATAATTTATTTATTTTTCCCACATAAACGCATTTATACAGTGCGCAAGATACAGAGACTTAAATAACAGACATGAAAATTAAGTAGGTTCCTATATTGCATGGATTATGTAATAGTGGGAGACAGGAACCTAAACTAGGATACCCTGTGCTATAGACTCCTGGCTCCCCCTCACGGAAATTAGGTATACAATTTTGGCAAAACGTGATTCTATTTTTTAAATACAATGTTATGGGAAATAAAACAAAAAATAGGAAAGAAAATATTGTTAAAAAAAAACTACATAATATTAATGTGGTATTCATTTTATCACCATTTATTTGGGAGTATAGATGCGACAGGTGCATCTGGAAATCTTTGAAGGAAGCCTATGTTCGACAGTGAAGTACATGTGGCTGATGGTGATAGACGAAAGTGTGATTTTTGTATTTGGTCGGCTAATACATTTATGTCTTACTAGGTACAATTCAACCCCACAAAGACATAAGTTAGTGCGTTTACGGTAAAAATCGCCATTTGTCGTTTCACCTCAATTCCAAGGCATTCCTCTAATCTAACTGCCACAGCTCGTATGGAAATTCCGCGGTCACCTATAGGGTAAGGCCACATTGGCCTCAAAGAAACTTGATGTGTTCAACAAATCGAAGCAGTATTTCACGTCGGGCCACCGCCTGCAACTTTATAAGGCGCAAGTTCGGTCCCATATGAAATATTGTTCTCATCTTTGGGCAGGGGCTCTCCAGTACCAGCTTCTCCCTCTTGACCGCATCCAACATCGGGCAGCTCTTATCGTCGACGACCGTATTCTTTATGATCCGCTTGATCCTTTGGCTTTGCGTAGAGATGTAGCATCGCTCTGCATTCTCTATCGTATTTACCATGGGGAGTGTTCTGAAGAATTTTTCGGACTTATCCCTGCTGCTGAGTTCCATCACCGTACAATGCGGCAAAACCAAATTCCATCCACATCACCTCAGAGTTTGGCAATTCACCACTGTACGTTTCTGCCGACATTTTTTACCACGTACTACAAAACTATGGAACCCATTGCCGCCAGCAGCATTTTCGGACAGATACGACCTGGCGACCTTCAAAAAAAGAGCGTATCCAACCTAAAAGGCCGGCAACGCATGTCCATGCCCGCTGGTATTGCAGATGTTCATGGGCGGTGGTTATCACTTTCCATCAGTTAAACCGTATGCTCGTTTACCCTCTATATCATAAAGAAGTGACAAGTAGCGTTTACTTAGCATACCGCTCACCTGATGGTAAGCAATACGATCGCTCATAAATAGTAGCAACGCAGCACAGCCCTTTGAAATACAAAGTACTGCGTGGCACACCACTGCGCTCGTCTCCCTGAGACATAAGATGTTAAGTCTCAAATGGGTGGAATCAAAGCAAATTTCATCACAATCGATTCAGTTATTTTCTTACATTATTCGGGATCCGAGACACAATATTATGAGTATCAATATATTTATTATAATAGCTATTTATTACCAACAAAAGCTTCCAATAATACAAGTTAAATTTTAATTAACAGTTACATAAATTGTCTGCAAGTGTAATATCAATAAATTATTGGTCGCTATTTTCGAAGCCTTTAAAGCTACTTAAAAATGTTTATGGCGGATTTTGATGCACATTTAATTCTTACGTTTAATTAAAATACCAATTTTATGTCGAAGAACTTATATTTGCATATTTTGTAGAGTGTGGTAGAGGCATATCTAATACAATCATTTTGAATAGATGTATGTTTTCAACGTGAAGGAAATAAATCCGTCGTGAAGTGTTTCTAAAACTTTATTACCACATCTACAAAAAATCTTGTTGGTCGCCTTGTCAATAACACGAAATGGGGACAAAATATGCCACTTTAATATAACAACTTATAACATTAGTAAGTAATGATTAATATACTGTAGATGGAAATAGAGTGCTTAAGATGATGAAACTGATAAAAAATACACTCACTCGAGGTAAAGGAATGAACTATTATATCCTTGGCATCGGGCCTCAGTTGTACTTCTAATCCAGAGCAAGGTTATACGGCTTCTTTCTGTAATAACACAGCAAGGCAATCCTTCTGTTACATGACAACACGAGACGCTTTTTTTTTCACGGGGAAAAACGCGTTATCAATACAGCCACTGGGGGGTGAGTGGATCGGTTATGTTGGTTTCACACAGTCTTATGGCCCAATGTCGACACCGGGAGTATATCATTATCTGAGTGAGCATTGGATCGAGTCCCTAACAGCATGTACACCCTACACCGGCATACCAACCAAAACCCACGGTGGCCTTTTATGGCGCATACGAGACGACCCCTGGGTATCTTGTTGCTCGAAGATAGCTGCACGTCTCTGCGCGATGCTGTTACGGCCCTACTCTATGCAAAGGGGCTAAGATGCCCCCGAACCCTAAAGGACGCCTTTGGCGTCTACGATAACGGAAGACCACAAGCGCATTGTCGTCCACCTCGGAGTCGCATAAATTGGACTGTTGAAGATTGGATTGGATTCTTGAACCTCTCTTGGCCCCATTTTGTCGCTTCTTACCACAGGAAGGGGATGCCATGGTGGGACTCTCTAAATACCCCCGGACCACTGGGCACAACACGAGACGCTGCTATACTGAACGTTAATTTAGGAAAGTGCAGAAAGGATATTCTATATTTTGTGCATTGGCCGTTTTATTCGTAGTTCATTTTTATTTTTATAACCTAGATCATAAAAAATAATCTAGACATATTTTTAAAGTAAAACTTCTATACGCACGCTTGACTCGGGGAGTAAGCTGGTGAACGCGTCACGAGGGCGTTAGGAAAAAAGTGATCGGGTGAGGCGAACGGAAGTAGAGAGGAATAACTTAGTGAAGATACAAAAAGAGAAAGTTACGAGTGTATATATGTACGACAGTGTATATGTATATATTGTACATATATATTATTAGTATACTCTTGTTATATAGAACTTCTTTGAGCAGATAATGTTTAATTATGCAACGATGTACCTAAATAACAGACTAGGAGAATTTCTTTGAATTGTGACATTCTAAATTGTATCCTACTAATATTATAAAGGCGAAAGTTTGTAAGAATGTATGGATGTTTGGATGTTTGGATGTATGGATGTAAGGATGTTTGTTCCTCTTTCACGCAAAAGTTACTGAACGGATTTCGATGAAATTTGGCACACGGGTAGATCATGTCCTGGATTAACACATAGGCTACTTTTTATCCCGGAAAAATATAAACCGGGACTTTTATCCCGGAAAAACTTTTTAATGCGGGCGGAGCCGCGGGCAAAAGCTAGTATTTTATAATTGGTTTAAATCGTTGTATGGCAATTAATTCTGTGTCTTCTTTGATGATTTCCTACCACTTCTGAATTATAGATGGGGGCTAAAGAAGTTTTACTTCAATCGTGTAGAGTAAAACATACTCGGTAGGCGATACCACTACCCATAAACTATAACGACACCGTACAGAACTTTTAATTACTAAGTACTGCGTGTCACTCCACTGCGCTCGTCACCCTGATACATTAGATGTTAAGTCTCATAATGCCCAGTAATTACACTGGCTACAATATCCTTGAAAATGGAATACAACAGTGCATGCACACTGTTGCTTGGCGGTAGAAATAGACATTGCGGCGCGGTGGTACCTACCTAGACACCAGTAAAATAAAAAAGGGTTATAGTAAATAAATTAAATGCTACTCATTGGTTACCACATTACAACGGCCGGGCCGCTTAGGCTACTTATTTTTTAGTATATAAGGATACTAGCGGCGCCGACAGACGTTGTCGCGCCCTTAAAAGGAAATAAAATCCTAGAACCCGAGTACAGCGCCCCCTACTGGATCCAATTGTTAATCTAAAACATACTCGAATTCACCTGCAAACACAAAAAATCACTAAAATTCCGTTTAGGAGGGGTTCAGTGACTGACTCACGCACAGAAGAATTATATATGTAATGATAATAATAATTATTATTATTATCTTTACATATATAATTCAATTATAATAGGATAATTTATAAACAATACACACAACATAAGTTTAGTAAGGTCAGATGTGCGCGTGCCCTTGGGATTTGAACCTGGAGACATTCGTAAAAATGGAAAAGAAGGTAAAAAATTATTCCGCGGTGCCCTTGCTTTCAGTGTGCGCTTGCTCGTCGCGTTGGGAATAGGGAACGTGCAAATCGTAAGCTCTGCTATCTGGTGGCGCAAACTGAACATTCCAGACGATAGAAGGATGAATAATATCATTTATTTTATTAATAATGTGTTGCTGTGTATCTGAATGCTCCAAAGCATAAAAATAAACAAATCAAATGGTGAGGAATTCTATTCCCTTCTCAAGAATATCTAGTACCTAAGTACCTACTTACATTCTACGATTATCTGAAAATTAACAAAAATAATAAAAGCCGCATAGAACATACACAGTTATGAGTTCCAAAAGCATTTAGAAACGTCTTATTATATACCAGCCCTGTATTATATACTGCCCACTGCTGACCACGGGCTTCCTCTACAACTGAGAGGGTTAAGGCTTTAGTCCATCATGTTGGCCTAGCGTGGGTTGGCAGACTTCACATGCCTTCGACATTCAGAAAACTTCTCAGGTATACAGATTTCCTCACGAGGTTTTCCTTGACGTTAAAGCGTGCAATAATTCACAGAGAATACACGCATAACTTTTTATAAAAGTCAGAGGTGTGTGCCCTTGGGTTTTGAACATGCGGACATTCGTCTTGGCAGTCCGTTCGACTCCCAACTGGCCTATCGCCACTTTCTTCTTATGTAATTCTTTTCTTATTATGTAATTTATGATAAGAAACTTTGAAGTTAATATTTAATAAAAAAAAAATGTAATAAAGGGAACATAACCTCCTAATTTTGCTTCAATAACAACAAAATAACTAGCTCTCATTTATATAAGCTTATTCTAGCCACGCTATCAATAATATTCAGTCGGAATCCATATTGCATAATTTTTGTCATAATAAAAGAATGTATAAATAAATTATAGGTTTAAAAAGTTCATTTTTTATCCACATGTGGGTCTTGTGTTGATTTTGTGCTGTCCCTTATAATTCATGCACGTTCCCTATAAGGATACCGAAGGATCTCTGTATTGTTCCTCGTGATGTCCCGCCAGTGGACGCCGGGCGATAGTTTGACCGTTGACGTAATTGTAATTATAATTCTGATGGTAAATGAGCGACTATTTTATTAATATAAGCAAATGCATATTTCCATCAAATAAAACTGTACGAATCTTACCAATTACCCACAAGAATATTTTAGAATCCGTCGGAGACACAGTTGACAGTTTCGGACGGTCATAATAAAAATATATTAATCGCGTGTAAACACAGTCTAAGCAGACACTTCCACGTACATTTTATTGACACTGAAACTGAAAATAAACCATAGACAATAATATAAAAATAGTCTCACAGTCCAGTCTGGATTTACCGCTATATGATGGCGACGTAGGACGGGTGTATGTTATGTAACTGATCTTTAGTTTTTATTGTCAAATTTTTAATGGGATTTTAATATTTGAAGTTATAAAATATTAAAGATTTCTTACGCAGAGGCATAGCAATAATGGCATTGATGTAGGGTTTTTTAATACCTACATCATGAGTAAAGGGCTAAATTATAGTTTGAAATGCGTTTTCGGAAGCCGAAGTTACCTATAGAAAACATATTAATACCTAGTTGTACCTAGTCTCATATACATCTTGTCTTTATCCGAAAAGGGGTAGGCAGAGGTGCAATTAGGCTCCCATTTTTCGCCTTTAATGTTTCGTCTCATCTCAATATAATGGAGAATCTGGACTGATGCTGAGTAAAGAAAGCCGATATCATTTAGTAACACTCGAGATTCGAACCCGGGATCTCAGAGCAGTATCGTACCGTGCAATCAATATTACTACCGCACCGAGGAACTTTTTTATTATATTAATTAGGTGGTCGCATCCGACTATGTTTTTACAACAATTTATATTTCAAATTTATAAATACTTCGCCGTCGATCCTCTGAATGGGTGTTAGCATTTTTTTATCAGCCGCCTAGCATGGTTTTAAGCCGTTTCAAAGGTTTTTATAGAATCTGAGAATATTAACACGTGGCTTAGCACACATCTTACTATTAACTTTACTCCTGAATACCCATATATCCAAACGAATTGCTGGTTTATGACCGCTTTTCAATCGCCTTGAAAGAGTATCTTCAAAGTATCTCTACCACAAATTGTAGCTTCATAAATCAAAATCTTATATCGTTGGGTAAGGAGCGTAGCGCCACACCATGCAATTATTAATTAATACCTAGTTAAATGAATGATGTCTATGGAAAACTTGGTATAATACTCTCCACCGTGACGGTAAGTTGTCAGGCAAGCAAGCTCATCACGTTATATCGCGTATTTTATACGCTATGAAGGGGTGAGAAATGTATATCGTAGTGTATATACCGCGCTTGTTATGTACATTTTCATCACATAATTAATATTAGTCTGGAAGAAAGTGGCGATAGCCTAGTTGGGAGTCGAACTGACTGCCGAGACGAATGTCCGTAGGTTCAAAACCCAAGGGCATACACTTCTGAATTTTATGAAAAGTTATGTGTTTATTCTTTGTGAATTATCACACGCTTTAACGGTCAAGGAAAACCTCGTCAGGAAACCTGCATCCTTCAGAAGTTTTTTTAATTTCGAACCAACGAACCCAACCCGCACTAGGCCAACATGGTGGACTGTATATAATACAGGCCTGGTATGAATGGACTCTGGGGTAACGCAGAATATTTCACATAAATCAATAAAATTAAATCCATAAAACGACAGACTGTCAACAATAACGCAACATGACTGCCAACCATTGATGTAAACTACCAAAGCTAATTACCATTCCATTCACAAGTAAAAATAAAAATGGTGCCATAAAATAGTAGTCAAAGCCATTCTGTTCAATATAGACGGTAATTTGTGGGAGTACGCAAGTTCATAAAATAAATATAAAAATAATGAATCACGTGTTATGGGCGATTATATCTTCTTGAGAGGGATTACGAAATTCGCAAACGCGACGGTGACTCGCAACTGTGTTACACTTTGTCTATGCCACATAGTGCCTTGTTTATGGTCGGGAGTCTCTTTATCAGCACCACCAACTAATCCTATTTGGCACGACGGTCTGTACAGACGTGATGCTCTTGTGCTCGGTACGCACTAAGCCGCATTTAGACGGACCAGTTATTGATAGTGAGCAATTATTGCTTAAATGGATATCCCATGTAAATATACGCAATGGTGAGGCAATTATCGCCCGCGTTGACATGTATATAAGTCTTTTGACAGGCATGCAAAAAACTAATATTGCTAACAAATAATTGCAAAGTTAGCAACAATGGAACAAATGCAACAATATCGGAATATATGACATAAATAATACTGCGGGGTAAAAAATAAAGCGGGTCATATCCCGAAAACACATTCACACGGGCGGAGCCGCGATCAATGGCTAGCCTAATATAATTAAAGAGATTTGACGTCAATATGTTCCAGTAATATTGTGGATGCAAATATATATTAGCGATTTTTTGTTTCACAAAAGCTCGATACTACAGCGACATTCCATTTAGACTTTCCGTGGTGAGGTCGTTTCATGGTGTGAACTTCTTTGAAACTAGTATGGCTCGCGGCTCCGCCCGTGTGAAATAGTTTTACCGGCATAAAAATATTTGCCCGGGATAAAAAGGAGCCCTAGCACTTAGGGGTAATGTGGCTTCCTATTAGTGAAAGAATTTTCAAAATCACTTGAGTAGTTCCTGAGATTAGCGTGTTCAAAAAAGAAATAAACAAACTCTTCAGTTTTATAATATTTTTATAGATATATTGTAAAACGTATTTCGATGATAAAATAATCAATAAAAATCAATGAGGTACTGGTTTAAAGCTATTCTCCGAAATACAATGTATTTAGTCATTTAAAGAAAACAATGGTTTTCTAAATTCAAGTGAAGAAAACACCGAATCCACAAAATATAAAATAAAAATATTTTCGCTTCCACCTTAAGTAGAAACCTATTTTAGTACGTGCCGTGATTTATAATAGAGTGAAATCGTTGGAGGTCATAAGAACCTATACATACTGATACTATAAGATAGGAATATAAAATGAACAATAAATATATTTCCGCTTTACTTGTTCAAACTACGACAACGCATTATAAAACCGCACTATAATCTGGTTTGTGATAGGATGATATAATGATGAGCGTACTTTATATGACAAGAGAAAGAAAACTTTATAACACTTCGTTTACAAACAAAATTGTTCACGTTAGTAAGCCTCGGAATACAATCCGACATTGCGTGCATTTTTCTATGAAATTACTATTACCTTTGTGCATATAAATTAACTTCACGCAGCCGCTTATGTATTAACTTCAATAAACAAACATCTTCACAAACTTATTTATATCGGTACGGTTTGGATGGACTTCGAAGTAACAGACATTATGACGCCGCGCGGACTATAACAGAACTGATAGTTGATGAAGTATTGAGTTTTATTATTAACAGTTGATTAGTTGACAGCTGCTTCAATTTTCTGATCAACTAATTAGATTACTTGAATCAACCGTTATTTTGATTGTAATTTTACGAAAACCAGCGACGGCTATATAGTCATTGACGAAAACTAAATACCTACAGACATTGATGTATTAAAAAACATCAATGCCTACAGACAATTTTGTGGCTGCTTTTTTCTAATGATTCTCGCGCAACAAGTTAACAACATCAGACGCGGTCTTATAACCGTCAGAACGGTCATCCTTTATGAAATATATAAAACTAATATAATAATATCATTCTAAACAGTGCCCTCAACAAAAAATATTATGTAAGAACTAACTAGTCTAGTGAAATTAAAAATCCAGCCGGAAGCAGAAACTTTTTATTCAAGGACGATTGCCAAAAATGATAATATATTTTATTTTCTCATGCCATACTAAATTCAGCACATATACGCTAAACTGTAGAACAACCGAAACAGCCCTCATACTTAAGATCTAGGTCATATACCGCTGGTCTAATTTGAGTTTATAGAGAGAACGGGTTTAAAATTTTATCGGCGAGATATTTTAAAGGGAAATAAATATTTTAATAATGCTAAGCGTATTAAGTTTTAGATGCCCTTAGCAGTTACAGTTTAAGCAGTGGTGAAGCTACGCTATGGTCCAATTGTCTAGTCATGAAACGATTGACTGCCTTGGTGGCGTAGGTGTATTGCGGTACGACAATGCTGAGGTCTCTGGTTCAATCTCTGAGTCGGGTAAAGTGATATTAGGTTTTCTACTCAGTAACAGCCCGAGGTCTGGAATTTGTGCCCGATATGGCAATAGGCTCGCCCTTTGTCACATCATCGGACAGAATACGTACGGCGAAAAGGGGTGGAATAGTTGCATCTCTCTAAAGGATATAATCGTTTGTGTCGCAATTTTAGCGATTTCGTAAGTGAATTTAAAACCTATACAGTACTTCTCGCTGACCTAGAATCAAAAAATTTGGCAAGAAGCTAGGTCTTACAGCACATATAAAGGATACTCTCTGAAAACCGTAAATATGTACTTAAACAAAAAAGCTAATTTACTGTTACAAACTTTTTATTTTTTTAAATTGATTTATTTATTAATTAATTTTGCCGAATTATTGAACTTATATACTTAAATACCTTACCTACAATCTGTCAGAACTCTTAATTACTTTCGTTTCGTACACTAACTAGGTAATTTCTCTTCACCGCCGGTTTAGATTCCAAGAAGCACTAGATAATTCAAACGACTTAAAATGGCAGCAAAAAACTTATTACGTTTTTAAATGTATTTAAAGCTTTGAGTATCTACCAATGTTTAATGCTCTTTATTATTTTGATATTATAAATTAACTAGCGGCCCCGACAGACGTTGTCCTGCTCTAAAAAGGAAATAAAATCCTAGAACCCGAGTACAGCGCTACCTACCGGATAGAATCGTAATCTAAACTGGAATCCACCTGAAGACACACAAAAAATTACATTAAAATCGGTCCACCCGTTTAGGAGTTCAGTGACATGCACGTTTAATATGGTGGTTAAGTATTCTTAAGGTTTCTAATTTTCCGCGCAATTTTCTTATTTTTTTCTTTCATAAGAACTTCCTCCTGACTATACCAAACACATCAAAAAAAGAAATAACGAAATCAGTCCAGCCGTTCACGCGTGATGCCGTGACCAAGGAAAATAGGGATTCATTTTTATGTATATAGATATAATATAATAGATAAAAATAGCATAGACTAATTATTATTTCAAAGAAAAAATATGTTGTTTGTTATACCTAAATCCGAAGATAACGAGATTATAGGAGATTAACTTAATCTCTCTCAGAATAAAATATCGCATATTTATTTCAGTATAAAAATATTCTCCAGTAATGTTTGATGCTTTTCTAATTATTTCTGATATGCGTCTAGGGACTTGTTTGTCTACGTAAATTATAAAAAAACTGTAAGACGTTCGTTAGCTTTGATTTCTATTTAGTAAGTGCTTATCGCTTTATTTACGTCTTTTTCCAATGGACGTAGGCGTTGCAAGCCTCCAGGACATGGATATATAAAGGGTACTTTAAATATGAACGCTCCAAGCACACTAGAAATTTGTACGTTCTTGCAAGCACAGGGCCTACTTAGCGCTGCCATCCGTCCGGAACTCCCGGGATTCGTCCTAGTGTGAAGGGCGTCCGGGAGCCGTCCGGCAGAGTTTAAAAGTTTTGTTATCAGGGTAAATCCATTTTTTTTTATAGATAAGGGATAAATTTAAATAAATCTTTGTTAAAAATTCATTCTTGATAACCCGCATTCAAGAAGGCACGGCAAAATATTTCTTCAGAGGTGTCCGAGGAAAAAAGCTTTATTTCGCCCAAATTTCCGGGATTTTTCCGTGTTTATCCGACGTCAGCAATTTAGGTGATGGCAGCCCTAGGCCTGCCTAAGATAAAAGATGTTGTGTAATGGACATTTTAATTGGTGAGACTGTTTACATCCCAAGACGCATCAGAAAATATACAAAATGTACAACGGTGTGGTGTGTTTTTTGGAGTCCTAAATCAGATGTGGCACAGCTCTGTGTGAACTGCGGTCCTTGTTGCATTCCAACGAGGGGTAACGTGCCGTACTGCTTGAATATAAAAAAAAATACTAATATTTGTCAGTGCGAATAATACATATTATAGTCAGACCTACTTTAAAAATTACTCATAAGTAATTATTCAACTAGTTTTTCTAACGATACCGCAAAAATACTTGTAAAGGATTTGTTAGATGCATAATTGCAGTAATTATATAATTACATGAACCCTTAATTTAATGGTTCGGAGGGGTGTAATAATCAACTTGTCTTTTAAAGTTAATGAAAGTCTCATGCGTCGTGTGCTGCGAATACATAGCCCCGGTCGCTGGTGCCGAAATTGTCCCCTGTAGGTGCGAAAACAAATACAGTTCTGTGTCTGTATCACAGTCCATGAATTCTCATATTTACTTGTTATGTTAAATTGAATAAACTTTAAATGAAACTAATTATACGGATCAGATATTAATAGGTATGTCATAAAACGATACTTAATATTTACTTTTATGATTACTTTTGTAAATGGGAGACTTTTATTCTTAGACGTAGAATTAAAATGATATTATAATGTAGAGGATCACATGTTTTCCACAACCGTTGCAGATTTTTTTCGTTTTTTCTACGATTTGAGTTGATTGTACGTTAAACCTCAACAGAACTCACGGTCTATCTGTTTAACTTAATCTCATTTCTAATGCACCGGATTTCGTTACGGCTTTCATTATTTATTTTACGAGAGAAGATGTCGAGGAAGGTTTAAGTACATAAAACATTTATCTGTGACCGAGGCTCTAGAAGTCAATGGTATTGTGTCTAAAAAAGTTGCGTGGTGCCTTTGAATACATTCAAAATCAATAATATTAACAGGTAGATGTTCAATGCAGGGTACAAATCTGAGGGTTGAGGATTTATTTATAGATTCTCTTATTCAGACCAGAACAATCATAACTTTCAAACAATAATATTATAAATATTATTTTTATTATCAATAGTCTATTTCTTTGTACTAATCTAATTATATAATTAATGGACCGACAAAGACGTTAAGCGTCGCGCGTGGCGTTGGGCGGGGCGGTGCGTACTACATTCAAACATAATATGACGTTATACCTATGAGTGTGTTTACGGTATGAGTGATTTTATACGCCTTTGCAGCGGAGCACGCGTATGGCAACGATGCGTCCTACGCGACGTAACACGCAGCGGCATTACTCCGTTCAAGACGCGACCCGCGGCCGCGCCCGTTGTGTCGTACCCTGTCACTGCATCCATAATATGGGAGCTTGCAGCGATGCACGCCGAGGGCGTTGCGGCGGCCAACGTCATTTTACACGTCCCGTGTCTTTATAAACATCTTAAATTGCCATATTATGTTTGTGTTTACGCGTGCGATAACGCGTCCTGCTGTACGCGCCGCCTTTCTATAAACGGAAAAATCGCCCGACGTGTCACGAGATTTTAGGCCACACGCCCCGCGTTACTCTCCGCGTCTCCGAAAACGAGGCCTTAGACCAGTTTTTGCAATTGTCACTAAAATAGACGGAGCCTCTGTGCAATTTATAAAAATAATTTCAAAAAATAGACTGTCTAAAAATCATTCTGGTTGCATCGTTAAAAAGATCAACAAAAATCGTTCTGTTCATCACGTGCACTGACCATTCTGAAATAAAACAAAGACTATTTCAATCGATTCACCTCCATCTAATGAAGGCTAGTCTAGGACGGAACTATTAATACGAGTATCGCTTTTATACGATACAGCGCAGACCGCTTGGCGGCCGCGTCTCTCGCGCCAACGGGATATCATCCAGTGTTACGTAACCAGTTTGAAGGACGCATCGAACGTTCAGGCTTTCGCAATGGGTTCGTCAAATACTTAATTTGGTTTTATATACTTATTCTAGGTTTTTGACCGGATTAATTTGGGAATTCCACGTCGCTCGTTAAATATAATTGTGATGAATGAATCTTACTGTAATTTTTGTATTAATCCTGCTAGATCAATCAACTTAGTTACGAATGTGTGTTTATTGAGAATTGTCGGTTTTATTATCATAGGTTTAAGGTATATCTGTATATACCCTGTGGTTATTTTGACATTGCGTTAATAAATGAAACCACATACTTATCTCGTTAAAAATAACGTTTTCCTTGCAGATATTTTAACCATAGATGTGATATTAGAAAAGTGTAAGTTTCAATCAAAATAAATATCAATAAAATGTTACTTTAAGTTTACACGCCCTAATGCTACTATGACTGCTCTAGAAGAATTCGTCGCAAAAGCAACATTACACTTTCAGTCAGAAATACACTTACGCACACACCATATTCGCACTAAACTACAAAATAATCCAAAATTTGGAATACTTTAACCGGGATTTTTGGCGAAAGTATTCGTTATTCATTGATGATTTTTGGCACAATGTTAGCAGAGGTATAGACGAATATGTGGTTTCATTTAGTAACGTAATGTAAAAATTACCCTGTATACCTAATAAGACATGAAACAAAGGAATAGGATAAATAATAAGTATAGGATGGGGCAAACATTACGACAGTTTTCGCAATCTGTTTAATGAACATTTTAAGCTGTGTGGACGTCCTCAATATTATGTAGTAGGTATGTGCAGTGTGTAGAACTACAGCTTATTTGGCCAAGTCGTACTACTGAATCAAGAACTCGCATAAAAAATGACTGAAACTGTACAACGCGTGTACCACTATAGTAACAGGAGTATCTTTATCTCTACAACATGCTTATTTGAACAATAATTTACAATCTTATTCTGGGCACACACCATTGATCAACAGCCACTTCACTAATTCAATTAAGCCGTCGTATACGTTTGATCTGCGTTATATCGCTTCATTACACAAGCGTTCTCTCAAAGTCGATCTATATCATCAGTCATATACTATATAATACTGGATATTGTATAAAATAGTTGATACTAGCTTTTGCCCGCGGCTCAGCCCGCGTTAAAAAGTTTTTCCGGGATAAAAGTCCCGCTTTATGCTTTCCCGGTATAAAAAGTAGCCTATGTGTTAATACAGGACATGATGTACCCGTGTGCCAAATTTCATCGAAATCCGTTCAGTAGTTTTTGCGTGAAAGAGGAACAAACATCCATACATCCAAACATCCAAACATCCATACGTTCTTACAAACTTTCGCCTTTATAATATTAATAGGATGTTCTGCATGACTCATGAGACATTTACCTGTTCCCAGTGTTCAACATGCATTTGTCAGTGACACGCGACGTTCATCTATTATTATGACCTAATTGCATGTGTCCGACATCACATTTCCGACATAATATGACAGTTGACGTAATCATCCGCTTCGTGAGAATCACCCCTAGTTGATAGGTAATTCGAAGAGTTCCCGACTATTTCCGACTTTAATGAACGGCCTTTTCTACGACTATTTTTCTGAGCTGAAAGGTTGGATGGCTCTCTTGTAGATAGCAACAGATCGTGTCGTATTCTTATTTTAGTGGTGTAATATTGTTATGGTTTTTGTTAATTAATTAATAACTTTAATTTCACTACCTCTCAGGAACGGTTTCTAGAAATAAGGTTTCACTAAATAACATTACAATATGTAAGTTCCACATTTTTGGTAATATTAGGACACAGGAAATATAGATAGACCATTCAGCTAAAAAATTATTACCCGTAGTAGTTATAATCATATTGTGTACTTTTCCAGTATCAACTCTAGCATTTTAACATAATGCAAGACTTGGTCATACACATTTTATAGAAAATTATAAACCTCATCCATATATTTCATTTAACAATCTTCGCTTAGTGGCGTAATTGTATTATGATACGACTGCAATGCCTGAGGTCTCGGGTTCGATCCCCAGGTCGGGCAAAGTGATATTGAGTTTTTCTATTCAGTATCAGCTCGGAGTCTGGAATTTGGCCCGATATGGCGATAGGCTCGCTCCCTATCACATTATGGTACAGAATAATGGCGAAAAGTAGGTGCACTAGTTGCGCCTCTGCCTACCCCTTCAGGTATAAAAGGCGCGAGTGTATATTTATATGTAATATATGTGTATGTAATCTTCGCTTAATACACTTCGACTCCACAACGTGATCGATTGCATTTAATAAATAAACTATGCAGTCGAGATGTATAGCGGTATGGACATTTTTGGCACAAGTTCAGTATTTCCGGCTACCCTTTTGTGGACAAGAAGACGATACTGTGCGGAAATATTCTCTAGTAGTTATATTTAATGGCCTACTTTAGGATTTCTATGTTGATGTTGTAATGAATGTCTTCGTAGCCAATTGGCACTGGAGCTATGATATAATCAAAGACTATTTCAGAGTTAGCCGGAAAATTAAGTGACATAAAAAATCAATTGGAATAGGTACTTTAATATTTTGGGTTATTTTGTTTTTCATTGCTTTACATAGGAACGGTACAATGGTTCAATATGATTATTGTATACTAGCTTTTGCCCGCGGCTCCGCCCGCATTAAAAAGTTTTTCCGGGATAAAAGACCCGCTTTATATTTTCCCGGGATTAAATATATTAAAAAGTAGCCTATGTGTTAATCCAGGACATGATCCACCCGTGTGCCAAATTTCATCGAAATTCGTTAAATAGTTTTTGCGTGAAAGAGTAACAAACATCCATACATTCTTACAAACTTTTATAATATTAGAAGGATGTTTATGGACTGGAAAATATCTCATAGGCCGCTTTCTATCCTGTAAAAAAATACGATTCTTATGAACCATATTACTCCAGTAATAAAAAAAAAACTTAGTTATAATAAAAAAAAATATTTTTACTAACTAGGTGTTGTTCATGCCTTCGCCCGCGTGAAAAGCTCTTCCCGCAACAAAAGTCCCTAAAACACAGTACGATATCAGCGCCATCTAATTATAGAATCAGATTAAAAATATCCTTTGTTTCTCACACACACTCACGCCTTTTATCCCCGAAGGGGTAGGCAGAGGCGCAACTAGTGAACCCACTTTTCGCCGTTATTCCGTCCCATGATGTGATAAAGGGCGAGCCGTTTGCCATATCGGGCACAATCAGACTCCAAGCTGATACTGAGTAGAAAAGCTCAATATCACTTTGCCCGACCCAGGGATCGAACCTAAGACCTCAGCATTGCAGTCGTACCATAATACAACTAAGCCACCGAGGCAGTCCATTATTTCTCACGGGAGCAAATTGCCGAAATAAAAAGTAACCTATGTGTTAATCCAGGGTATGATCTACCCGTGTGTGAAACATCCCAATCAGTTGTTTCTGCATTTACCTCTAACAAAAATCCAATTTTTTTCACACACTTTTGCATTTATATTATACATTACTAGCGGCCCGTCCTGGCTTCGCACAGGTAGCAAAGGATAATATTTTTGTCTACATTTATTTTTGACGTTCAAAATATTTATGAACGTATGAAAATATGAAATGAAAATCCGTTGGGCATTTTTGAGTTTATCAGGTTCAGACAAACAAATGCGATGTGGGGACTTCGTATTATAATATGCAGTGATGTAAGGACATATCTTTAATAAAAAGATAAGAAGTAGCCTAGGTCCTTCCCAAGGTCTTAAACTATATCCCGACCAAATTTCATCGAAATCGGTTCTGTGCTTTGGCCGTGACGGCTCCACTCGCGAGAAAAAAAATCCCAGATAAAATTCCCGGTTTATATTTTTCCAGAACCAAAGTAGCCTATGTTCTCCTCTGGATCTCAAATTATGTCTATACTTATTTTCGTGCAGTTCCACTCACAGAAAACGATTTTCCGGGATAAAAGTCTTGGTTTATATTTTCTCGGGATAATAAGTAGCCTAGATCCTTCTCAGGGTCTTAAACTATCTGGTATGACCGTGACGGCTCCTCTCGAGAGAAACGTAAGTCCGGGATACAAGTTCCCGGAACTTTTCTGGGACATAAAATAGCCTATGATACTCAAGAATAATGTAGCTTTCTAATGATGAAAGAATTTTAAAATCCGTCCTGTAGTTATTGAGTTTATTCGTTGTAAACATACGAAAATAAAAATCTTTCCTATTTATAATATTAGTATAGATTATATATCATATCAGTTAGTAAGATATGTGGACGATTACCTAGTTGGGAACGGAGCGGTCTGCCAAGACAATGTCCGGCGGTTCAAAACCCTAGGCACACACCTCTGAATTTTCAAAGCAACGTGTGTATTATCAATAACTAGCGGCCCCGACAGACATTGTCCTGCCCTAAAAAGGAAATAAAATCCTACAACCCGAGTACAGCGCTACCTACCGATCTACCTGAAGTCACACAATTTTTTTTAATAAAATCGGTCCAGCCGTTTTTCCGCGCAATTTTCTTAATTTTTTCTTTCATAAGAACCTTCTCCTGACAATAATAAACACGTAAAAAAAAATATAAGGAAATCGGTCCAGCCGTTCATGCGTGATGCCGTGACCAAGAAAATAGGGATTGATTTTTATATAATAGATTATCGTTTGCTAAAATATCGTGAGGAAACCTGCATATCTAAGAAGCTCTTTATAAGAATTTCGAAGATACTTCACATGTCTACGAACCCGCACTAGGCCCGGCCAGCGTGGCGGACTAAGGCCTAAACCCTCTCAGTAGAGGAGGCCCAGCAGTGGGACAATATATAATACAAGGCTGGTATATTTTTTTTAACCCTAAACAACCCACAAGTGTCTGTCGGACACATTTTTGTGTTCGGTTATTCATAAAACCTAAAGTACTTATTTTAACGAAAAGCCGCTTTATCTAATCTACCTCCGAAGTTTACCGAATCTAATTGTGCAATATAAATATCTGTAACATAAATAGTTTAATATTTATTACAAGTAATGTAAAACTGTAACGCATCAACCCACAAGTGTCCAACAGACACAAATACATTTTGTTTGATTTCAGTACCAAGGTAGATTGTTTATTTACGTTTATTTAAAACAATATCGTATCAAGTAGGTAATAAACCAACTCACAGAGCATTCTTTGTGTTATAATAGCAGTCTTTGTACTTGTAATTTTGACTATTTGGTTACAGTCACATTGCTTAGATATTTCTTTGATAAGCCAGTCATACTCGTTTTTGTTCTGAGAAATCAACACTGAGATAGGGAGAAATTAAACGTGCCCTTGATACAAAATCTCTCAAAAAGTCAAGAAATTTACTGGCACCCATTAGTAAGTTGTTAAAGTATGTGTGCCTAGACCTAAAATAGTTTTATTTGCATGGGCAAAATGTTACAATCGATGAGCATATATCTTTTGAAAGTAGGGTATAACTCAAACAGTATCTGCCCAAAAATCCTGGACGATTTTCAGCTGATGTACGATTTAAAATTTAGGAGATTTGTGACTAAAAGAAACACTTATACCCTTTTTTTGATACGAATATCTGGGAAAAGAAGGTCAAAATATTGCGTACAATATGGTCAACTAGTCATATGGTAATTATTTTACATGCCTCGTAGTAGGAAATCCTAGACACAAAATGGTCTCATTGTAGTTAAATACTATGAGGACAAAATAAGGTTTCTATATCTTAAATTTTTCAATGTGTCGACGAATCTAATACCTTCGGCTTTTCTAAAAAATAAATTGGGTTTGTATGTGTAAAAGATGAATCGTACTCATATAATCCAAGACATGAGGGGATCATCTGATGCTACCACAGATCAAGGAGCTGCTCAATCTTCTGAGCAAAAAGCAAGAACCGTTTTCATAATATTTGTCCATCGAAAATATAAATTTTTTTTTAACAGAATTCTCGTATGAAATGTATGCTCTGAACACTTGGTAAAAATATTATGTCGTGTAATATCTGTTTGAAAAAAGTAATAAAAAAGGTAAAATAAATAAATAATGATTTCTTATATTTACGCGAATGTAAGACATCGAAATAAAAGTAGTTTTCGGATTTTCACACGGTTTTTCTATTTTATCTCTGTAGTGTGTCCGCCGGACACTACTAGTCAGATACGTTACAAAAGCATACTGGGTAGTTAAGGGTTCAGATAAGAATTAGGATAACGTAAAAATTCAGTTGGTGATTTACGGAGATTGTAAAAGCAATTATCACCGGTACTTAGGATGACGTCTCTATTACCTTTTTTTTTTTTTTTTTTTTTTTTTTTTTTTTTTTTTTTTCGCGGAGAAAGTGCATTACCACTACCGCCCGGCCTTCAAGGGGGGCGACCGAGCGGTTATGTTGGGGTCACCGTGCCTTACGACCCGGCGTTGAGCCGCCCGGAGAGATGGAAAACATCGGGCGACCGCCGGGCCGAGTCCCTAACCTATGTACACCGCACGGCATACCAACTAAAACTCCGCGGTGGCCATCTTCGGCGCATTAGGGACGGCTGCGGGCTTCCTCTGACGAATGTCTAAGTTGTCGTCCGCAACCGCCCCTGCGCGGTGCCGCCTGGTGCGGCCCGTCTCCTGTTATGGGGGGGGGCTCAGACGCCCCCGCGCACCGAAGGACGCTCTCAGCGTCTACGGCAGCGTGAGGCCAACCAGCCACGCTGCCGTCCATCACGGGGGTCACAACAATGTGCAAAGGATACACAAAACTAACGGACAGCCCCCTGCTGCCCGCCCGTGACCCCCGGTGGACATCTCTATTACCTGTCCCAACTTACGTAACATACGCCCGAATACTCAAACGCTACTCAACCAACCAAGTTATCTGACGCCTACTTAATTTTAGCCGGCTTCTTATTTTAAATGGCATTCTCAAACGCACTTTAAAAGATTTGATGGAAACCTCAGACGAGGAGCAGTCATTTTGCTACAGAATATAAAAAGTTTGTTTTCGATTACAATTTTAATAAATTTGATATTTATGTGTCGTTTCACGTAGTATAATTTTTAAGATGTTAAATATAAATAAATCGAATAACACAATGCGCAGTTTGAAAATGATTTACAATGTTATAATATGTCTATTATATTTAATTTTCGTGTGTATTTTATGTATTATGTGCAGATGCTACATAGTAAAAATGGTAAGTACGTTTAAAAACCATCCTAGGTGTTAATATGTAGGAATGGCATATTCATTATTAGAAATAGTTTATTAATTATTATATTCTTAACATTGATGTGATGAGCTTATATTGGCATTATATTGCCACTTGGCAGTATGTCAGGGTTGACATTAGCCGCTTTAGAAAAAAAAATAAACAAGTCAACAACAATAATCTTTATAATTCTTATTTCAGTTTTATCATCAGAAGTAGGCATATTTACAAACATTTACAAAATATGCTAACTCAACTGCCATACTATGCACAATACGATGTACTACCGTTGGTTGTTTCCCGTGAAAAATAACCCCGATGACCTTGGGCTATCGGTTGGATTGTTTGGTTTCTTTTTGTGTTCGGCTGGATATAATCCCGATTTTAAAGAACATAAATGAAGAACTGTTTCCTTGCTGAGTTGGAATCTTCTTTTACGATAAGTTAAGATAAGATATGAAATATTTATTTGTCAAACATTAACATTAAATTATCATTATTGTATTCTTCGAAAGCGTTTAATTTCTCTCGATTTCTTCCTTTGACACCACACTCCTCTTCAGACAATGATGATAATGAAGAAAAAAACGATTTATTACATCCAAAGAGAATATAATAAGTAGTTATTACGCAATAAAATTATTAAAGATTTGAACGTAAATATTTAAGACTAGTCTGAAGCACTCTCAAATTGATCTCGATTAACAGCCATATTTGGAGACCTTACATAGCTGTCAAACTTTAAGCAGTGTTTGTGAATAGGTACCGTTTGAATCAATAAGCGGACCTTAAACTGAGTCACCTTAAATTTAAGGTTAAGAGATAAGTAACGTTTCAGTATACCAATTTCACCAATAACGAATGCTTAAATCCGTAAGGCCATCTCAAATATTTAAGTAGCGTTTGAGTATTCGGGCGATAGTTTCTCTCTTTAACATTTCATGATAAGACTCGGCAAAACCCTAAAGAGATTCCAGAAGTTCTCGCTCTACGAATCAAATTTAATGTAATTGCATAATGTATTAACTTTCATCCATTTCAAGATTCGCATGACTTAAGTCGATTTCCAAATTTATGCAATAGTAAATAATTATACAAAAATGTATCTGTTAAATTAGGGCAATGTAGGTAATTAATCTGTACGTTAATTAATCTACTAACTAAGTAGGCCGTTTTTGAAATCTGGAAATTTTTAGGACAGGCCTATGTTGCTATGTCATGTGCTTGATGATGAATCAGTGCGAAAAAGCTATCACTACTTTAACAGCAAGATGTACAATACTTATTAAATTTATTAGGGTTTACTTGGGATTTATGTACAGTTTTTCATGGCTTATGTGGATTGATTAAAAGTATTAAAAACCTAAAGCTTTTTCGAGATAAAATACCATATTGTGACAGTAGTTGATTATAGCAAACTGTACTTGTAAAAGTAGCTGTCTTTTTTCATAGTCAATAAGGTTAAAGAAATAATTTTGTGAAGAAAGGTATTCGTTATTAAACACGTATCAATCTCTAAAATAGGACATTATATTATATAGATCGACTAGCTTGAAAGAGTTTTTCCTGGATAAAAGACTCGCTATTAATTTTCCCGGGATTAAAAGTTGCTTAAAACCTTTCTAGGGTCTCAAACTATCTCCGTACCAAATTCCACCGAAATCCATTAGGTAGTTTTTGAGTTTATCGCTACAAACTTTGCCACCCCTTTTTACCACCCTACGGATTAAATTTCGCAAAATCCCGCCTTAGTAAGCACTTACTCCCTATAAGGAACCCGCATGCAAAATTTGAGACTCCTAGCACTTGTAATTTCTGAGATTTAATGATTAGTGATTGCGTGGGTGAGTGAGTGGCCTTTCGCTTTTATATATATAAATAAAGTGAGCAAAACAAAAGGTATCAATCCGACAATATTGGATGTGCACTTTACATCCAATATTGTCGGCTTGCAGGCAGACACGTTACGAAACATGCACCTGATACATGGATGAGCACTATCGATTCTGTATCCTCATTTACATTAAGTGTTTATATACAGAGTGGATTTTTGAAATGGGGCTGCAACGGCAGCCACCTTAACGGCTGTACATATAAAGTGTTGTTAAGTCTAAAAGCAAATTGGTGGTGTGGGAAATGCCCACAAAATGTATGGAGAATGATTTTTGTAATTTTATAACTTAAAAGTACTGAAACCTCTATTAATCCCTAGATGTTTTTGATCCTTGTAAGCAACAGGATCGATTGGCATCAAATTTTTTTTTTGATTAAATTGCCCATTTTATTGCTGATTGTATATTTTTTTTTAAATCTGTGAAATGCAAATCTTAATGTCTTCAAAAATGATGCATTGTCTCCTTACAAAGTTTTATTGTAGCTACAGCAGGTAAGGTAGCTGCTCTTGCTACCCTATCTAAAAAATCCAACCTGTATAAACACAAATAAATTACGAAAAAAGCGCTCACAGATAGAAGCTATGAGTTCCTTCAAGAGATTGCTTAAAGAAAAAATCTAGCTATCTCTAAAATCTATACCGAACTAACATTCGCTGAGGTATTTTTAAATTGAATGACTGGTCTTTTGTTATCAAAGACCAAAAATTGAACCGTCATAGACCAACTTATTTGGAAACGAACGTAACGTTCAAACATACGTAAACGTAACTAAGTAATTACCTTTCATAAATTACACAAATATATACAATTTTCGTCCGTTCGTCGTTATCACTCCGACAAGGAAACGAAATTGCACTTCCTGTCAGCGTGCTGCCACATCTCGGAACGGTGTAGTATGTCAGCTGAAAGGTAGGCAAGCTTCTGAAGCTGTAATCCGAGTTATGTGTAAGGTGTCGTAAGGTGAAGCCGTCTTGCTAACGGAACGATATACAGTAGTAATAATATATTAGTGGAAGTCCAGATAGAATAAATTCAAGAAATGATTATTTCCTGCTCGTCGATACAATAATTCCAGCCTGTTCGAAACCGCATATGGACAGGTTGATCGCGTTACTCAACTTACTAACGCCACTATGACTGGTTTTATGTTGTGCACGTTGGTCGCTCTCCCAGCAGATAAAGAAATCCTATCAGCTTGCAAAGTATCACGCTCACCTGGCGCCCAAAATTGGGTCTGGACTAAAGTCTATCGGAAATAATATGCCGAATTGTTTTTTGAGCACACCAATAAAATACACCGTGAATTTTCGATGAACCGCATCAGTGGTTGTACGAAAATTTCATTTACAATTTCTCATATCGGTATATGGCAGTATTACTTTTGCTAAAAATTGGATGTTTCAGTGTACTGCACTGGTATCGGAAGATTTTATCGTGGTCGCGATTTAAATTCAAACTTATGTTGCGGAAAGTCGGCACGTAGTCGCCCGTTTAATATAAATAGTAGATTTGAAGGAACACGCTCCAGTGGCTTGCCTTAAGCCTTGTTTCACGTGCGGCTATATACGGGTGCGGTTGGAATGTCAGCGTTACTGAATGACAACAAATTTATCTCGTCTAAACATTATTCTATTAAAAAAATCTAATTTTGTAAAGTACTAAGAATATTAATACATTTAAATTTGTATGTACTTTCAAGAGTAAAATGTATACGGAACGTCGCATAAGCGATAGACGCAAGAAAAATGAATCTGCAGTTAGGCAGAACGTACACTTTCGGTAATTGGATGTGTAACTTGTGTGAGAGGGCCTAAATAATGTGTTTCAGTGGGTTGGTTGCTCGAAAAATTGCATTGAAGATTAAATAAATATCACCGCGAATACGAAATAAATGAAATTCTATTCGTCGCGATTCTGTTCTAATCAACGCCAGTCTTTCTTTTCTCTTGCCCATATCAAACGGGCGTTTATAGGAATGGGTAAAAAATTACGTGCATAGGAAAGTATACTTACAAATTTACAAATTGTGATTAACTTATTATTTCACTATGTAAATACATGTTTTATTTATGCAACAAAATACCTCCATAATAATAACAATATAATATTTCGTTATTTTTTCTATGGATATAAATTGTAAAACAGCTAGAGTACAAAAATGTAGCGAAATCAGAAGGACGTTATAAGATTATTCTAATATATGTGCATAATTTTAATACGTACCACAAGCATACAGCAAAATGCAGAAATATATTAAAAAAAAATTAACATAACAAGTTGCGACAATTAAATTTACCCATCAATAGTATTTTAAACCGACCGTGTACGAGTAACGGTCCAAACGGTAATTTCCAAAGTGATAATTAAATACCTACAGAAGATCGAATGAGTCGACTACTAAAACTCAACTGCAGCCCACTTAACCACAGTTATGTAAGCTGCAGCCGCTGAAATAAAATTGAATAGCACAATATCCGACTCAATAATATCGTGATGAAACGCAGGCCTCGGGATCAATTGTTCACTTCGAGATAAGCTGAGTTCGTTTACAGTTACAAAGCGGCTGAATTTACTTCGACGTAGTGCAAGTTGCATTGAGCATCGAGAATTTCCCGCGCGCAGAGTAACCCCTGCTTGCGAAGTATATCGCGCCGGTAATATCTCCACGTATAAGCGCATGCTATATTAAAAATCCACTCTGTATATCCAAAGATAAATCGACGGCTCCGTAGAACAAAGTCGTATATGCAAAATGTTAGCTTTTCAGTAGAGCGTTTTGAAAGTCGTTAGTTTGTATTCATGTGCGAATTAGTGCTATTTTCACACATTAAGTTCAAAGTTGTTACTGACCCCTATAGAATATAATGTTTTGTTCACTATAACTTGTGATTTTCACAATTAACTTAGTCTTTCAAAGCGCTCTACTGAAAAGCTTCATTTTGCATATACGACTTTGTTCTACGGAGCCGTCGAAATATGTTGTATTGATATTCTTTGTTTTCGCGCAAGTAAAAGTAAACGCTTTTGTTTTACAAATGAAACATTCTTAACACTGATTGATCGACAGATAACGAGTAACCTACACCGGTGCTAGTAAACAGTAAACATTTCTTTTGTAATATGACTTCCTAAAATGTTTTAAGTGAGTAGGGTTCTTTCTGAATATTTTAAGTAGGCACCGAAGAAATTACGACGAAATATAAAACAATACGTTTTCGGGAATAAATTTGAGGGTTCCAAAATAAACATACCAGACAACTGTTACATACTTTGCAGTAACGAGGTCGCAATTCAGCACGAAAAGAGATATGGACCACTGAACGTCTTCGCTCGCCATTACTAAGCGAAATTCAGCTCAAAGGTGTCAAATCAACGCTTAAAATATTCTATAAAAAATTCGACAAGGGTATAATTTTGTAAGATTGAATTAACTTTGTTATCAGATAGGGTTTTTTTTTATCATTGAAAGATCTTTTTAAGAAGCAGCGATTTTATTTATTGGGATCGCGTTATGTATGAGAACGACATTTTTTTGCGATCAATTTATTGTTGGATGTGTCATTCCAATACATTCGCAAATAATAAGTTTGTAATAGTAAATTTACTTTTTTAGTCATTCAAGTATATATTTACCGTTTTCAGATTTTTTCCTTTGCATGATGCTAAATCACATCATTTTAGGTCTGCGGAAAGTACCAAGTAGTCAAGACTTCTTTTTTAAAAGTTTACCATACCATGCTATGAAAACTCAAGACTTATTTTTTCAAAGTTTATTCACATTTAATTACAGTATAAAAGTGCAGTGTCTATGGGTGCAACTCTTTTCGATGACTTTTGAAGGCTTTGCAGCACTTCGTGGTCACGGGGTGGACTGAGGTTTAGGTGCTCCGAAAAGTTAATGTTACAAATCTACCTTCGATTTACAATTATACAATTTAAGGTGCTAGCCATTGTTTGCGGTCCGGTCTACGTAGTAAGAGCTTACAATGTCTTGAGGTCTGGCAGCAGGTCCTTTGGGACCCGATTTAATTAGATGTATTACCGGGTTCCAGGCTTGTACAAGTTTCCAACCATATTCTCTATTGAAATTGGGGATGTTTTTTTTATTTCAATAGCCTCGGAAATTATCCTAGGAAGGAATCGGTGTTCTTTTGCAAGGATTTGTGGCTTGTCGAATCTAAAGTAATGGTTGGAATCTTCTTCCGAGTGTTCAGCTACTGCAGACTTCGTAGAGCGTCGGTGTTTAACGTCAGCTATTTGTTATTTTACGCGGGTCTCTATTGTGAGATATGGAACGTGGTTATTAATATTAGTGTATAGCGGGTACATAAATAAACGTCAGTTGTGTCGCAGACTCGGTCTTGTTATTTGCGCTCTGCATTAAATCACCTTTAAATCCTACTGGCGACGAGGAAACCAACTAATAAATAAGTTTAATTGTTACGTAGTATCAAGTGATTTGAAAACAAAATGCCTATCGGAAAAATCGAACAATTCGATCTCAATAGCAAAAAGTGGTCGGCGTACGTGAGACGTGTTGAACAGTATATGGCGATAAATCAAATCAATAGTGAACAGAAAGTTGCTACGCTAGTGGTGTTAGTTGGTGAAGCCACGTATGACTTGATGTGCGATTTATGTGCACCGGATCACCCCGAAGATAAAACGTTCAAGGATTTGGTGGAAATAGTCGGCGACCATCTCGAGCCAAAGCGTTCGGAAATTGCCGAACGACATGTATTTCGTCAGAGGCGTCAGAATATTGGCGAAAATCTCTCCGAATATTTACAAGCGTTGAAGCACTTGGCGAGTACATGTGAATTTAAAACTTCTCTGGAGGAGAATTTAAGGGATCAATTTGTATCTGGATTAGCAAGCGAGGAAATGAGGTCTCGACTCTTTGCTGAGCCGAAATTGACCTATAAGAAAGCGATTGAATTGGCATTGGCGTTGGAGGCAGCGGATCGGCATGCACAGGCGAGCGGTTCGGGCTACGCGCGGGGTAACGCAGCGGGGGCGGAGGCGGCGCCGGCGGACAGCGGCGCGCGAGCCGAGCCCGTGCACCGAGTATCGGCCGCTCAGCCCATCACCGCCGCGAAGCTATGTTGGCGTTGCGGGCGTGCTCATCGTCCAGATGTGTGTCGTTTTAGAAACTATTCATGTGATGCGTGCGGCCAAAAGGGCCACATTAAAGTGATGTGCAAACGGGGTTCTGAGCAGGAAAACCGTGAAGGGCGAAAGTGGCGTAAGAACACCCGTAGTGGGCATAATTATATTGATAGTGATGATGAATCGGAGTACAATTTTTATAATCTTAATGTTTGCGGTAGCAATGATCGACCGTTTCAAGTATCGGCACAGGTTAACGGTTGCAAAATTATTTTCGAATTGGATACGGGAAGTAAGTTATCCACTATTAACTTGTCGGATTATCGAAATAATTTTTCCCGATTGCCTATTTTGTCAAATAATATTTGCTTACGTTCGTATACTGGAACAATAATTGAACCGATTGGATATATACTGGTAGACGTGGTTGTGGGCAAACACTCCGCGCATAATCTTAAGTTATTCGTTATTAAAAATGGTGGACCTCCTCTTTTGGGAAGGACATGGTTAAGAAAATTAGATATAAATAACGTGCAAATTAACGAATTTTTGTTCAAAATTAATGAAACATAACTAGGACATGGTAGATTGGAGGCAGAGGGTACCATACGAAAGGTGGAATATTCCGATTATGGAACACCGATCGTACCGGTCATTAAGAAATCTGGGGGTATTCGCATTTGTGGCGACTATAAAGTGACCGTCAACCCGTTATTAATCCGCGAACCGTACCCGCTGCCTCGAATTGAAGAACTGTTTGCCGCTCTAAGTGGTGGCGAGAAATATTCTAAAGTTGATCTCACGAATGCTTACCAACAATTGTTTTTGGACGAGGCTTCCCAGGCGTGTACCGCAATTAGTACTCATGTCGGGACGTTTGTTTATGCGCGTACACCTTTTGGACTGACTTGTATTCCAGAAAAATTTCAAAAATTTATGGAAGAAACGTTAAATGGTTTAAAGGGAGTTGCGGTGTTCATGGATGATATAGCAATCACGGGTAAAAATACCGCGGAACACATATCTAACTTACGTGCATTATTTGCAAGACTACGTGAGGTCGGTTTAAGAATTAAGTTAGAAAAATGCTCATTTATGCAAGACAGTATTAATTATGTTGGATTTATTATTGATAAAAATGGCTTGCATCCAGATCCAAACAAAATCAAAGCCATCGTAGATGCACCCGCACCTACGGATGTCACGCAATTACGGTCATTTTTAGGGTTTGTTAACTATTATTCTAAGTTTATTTGTAATTTAAGTTCAATTTTGTATGCGCTTCACAAATTATTATGTAAAAATTCTGTATGGAACTGGACAACTGAATGCGATCAAGCCTTTAAGAATGTTAAAAGTGCTATTTTAAGTAATAATGTTCTTGTACATTATGATCACAAGCTCCCTTTGGTATTGGCAGTGGACAGTAGCTCGTGCGGCATCGGCAGCGTCCTATCGCATCGGTATCCCGATGGTTGTGAACGACCTATTTGCTTTGCATCGCGTACTTTAAATGCGGCCGAACGGTCATACAGTCAGCTTGATAAGGAAGCGTTAGCGATTATTTGCGGTGTTGTTAAACATCATCAATATTTGTACGGCCGCCAGTTCATAATAAAAACGGATCACAAACCATTAACATTTATATTTGGGCCAAAGTTTGGCCTGCCTCAGATGGCTGCCAGCCGGTTACAAAGATACGCGACAAAACTAGCTGCTTATGATTTTAAAATTGAATTCGTGAAGTCAAAAGATAATAGTATCGCCGATGCGATGTCTCGGTTGCCATTGCCGCTGCCGCGCGCGCATTTATGTGATAACGAAACAGGGCTGGATTCGGTGTCATTTTTAAATTATGTCGAAGAGACCTTTCCAATTAGTGCCAGGGAGGTAGCCACAGAAACGCGTAAAGATAACGTGTTAAGAACTGTTTTTAAGTACATTTTAAATGAATGGCCTTCTAAAATAGAATCGGATGAGTTAAAACCATATTTCCATCGTAAAGATAATCTTACCATAGAAAGAGATTGTATATTATATAATTCTCGCGTAGTGATCCCACAACCGTTAAGAAAACAAATACTAAATGAGCTTCATGTTGGCCATTTAGGGGTAGTGAAAATGAAAAATATAGCTAGGAATTTTGTATATTGGCCTCAAATTGATACTGAGATTGAGAAAATAGCTCGGGAATGTAACGCTTGTGTTCAACAGCGTGACGCCCCAGCTAGATCACTGTTGCATCCATGGGTGTACCCATCGCGACCCTGGCAGAGGGTTCACGTTGATTTTGCGCAGTTACATAATAAGCATTATTTAGTGACCGTCGATGCACATAGTAAGTGGATCGAGGTACAGAAGATGGAGGGTACTAATGCCAATGCGACCATCTTAAAATTGCGAGAACTTTTCGCGCGTTTCGGATTGCCATCTCAATTAGTTAGCGATGGGGGTCCACCGTTTGGATCATCAGATTTTTCAGAATTCATGCGCAAAAATCTTATAGTTCACACGATTACTAGTCCTTATAGGCCCGCCGGAAATGGAGCCGCTGAAAACGCCGTAAAGTCTGTAAAACGTGCCATGAAAAAGGCATTTTATGAAAAAATGGATATTGATACTGCACTTACGAGGTTTTTGTTCCAATATCGTAACTGCGAACACGCAACGACTGGAGTAGCGCCAGCAGTTGCCATGTTAGGGAGACACCTTCGTAGCCGATTAGACGTTTTACGCCCGAGCGCGATAACTTCTAAAGCCGTCGAAACAAATGCGGAGAGGGCTAGCAAGTATAGATCTGGCGCAGAGAGGCATGTTTCGGTGGGAGATAGCGTTCTCGCTCGAAATTACAGGCCGCATCAGGATAAATGGGCTACAGGGTGTATAACGGAACGGGAAGCACCGCTTACGTACAAAGTGCGCTTATCAGATGGTCAAGTTTGGAAACGCCATATTGATCAAATACTGCCTATTAATAAAACGCCTAATAGGGGTAGCTTGCGAAATTCGTTAATTGGCAGTGAGCCTTCTAATGACGAAACTAATATCCCGCCAAGTCAGCTTCCAAATGAAATTGTAGAATCGTCAGGTAATGTCCACAATGATGCATCAAATCCAGCCTTGTGCTCGAGTCCGGCAAACAATAACACCACGTCTCCAATAAAACCGAGACCAAAGCGTGCTTGCAGATTCGAAGGAAAATACAGCAAGTAATACGCAGATGGTCTCGATAATAAGATACTAGTTTCTGTATGCCTACATAGTAATGAGAGTGCTTAAATGTATATATTGTATGGTTTAAAAATATATTTATTTAATTTCAAAAAGGGGAAAATGATGTTATAGGTTTTTCTACCATGTCCTAGTTATGTTTCATTTATTTTGTAACTTTTGTACTTGTTATTTTTCGTCTGATAAAACAGACTTTATAACATTTTTTGTAAAAGATTAGTTTAGTTTAAGAGAGGAGATGTGAGATATGGAACGTGGTTATTAATATTAGTGTATAGCGGGTACATAAATAAACGTCAGTTGTGTCGCAGACTCGGTCTTGTTATTTGCGCTCTGCATTAAATCACCTTTAAATCCTACTCATCCTATTATGTCTTTTTGTTTGTCCGATATAAGAGAGGCCACAGTCGCAATCTATCAGTATGGGTCGGTTTCCTATACACAGTGTGGCTTAGGGACACTTAATTAAAAGGTTTTGGATGGTGATGAGCTTCACCCTTCAGGCATTTATCAGTATGGGTCGGTTTCCTATAAACAGTGTCCCCAGACAGGCCTATCAAAATAACCTAACCTTAACCTGGTAACCTTTTTAATGTCATTAAAATAGTACAGCCAAAGAGATTTTATTACAAGTTTATACATACTATATGCGAAAAGACTTTTTCCCCGACCTATTATTAATCGAAATTCAAAAGTCCTGCTTGACAACAGAACAATGAGAGCTAGGGTGGTAACCGTTCTCCATAGATTTATTTGAGAAATTCACTATTTAGAAGGGATTCAGGGGGCGTGAGCGGTGGCAGGGAGTGGGTTAACAGTCTGACAATAATTAGAACTGTTTGACATCGCTCGGCACTACTCTTCTTCTTGTTCAGCCTATATATCCACCCAAAGCTGAGTGTAGGCCTCTTGTAATGCACGTCAAGTTATTCTGTCTTGAGTAGACCTCATCCAACTTCTTCCCGCCACGTGGACCAGGTCGTCGGTCCACCTCATCCATCAAAGGTCTGCCCGGTTTCTATATCTACTACGGCACTATTGGCACTACTCTATTACTCAAATATTAGTACTCTTGTATATTTTGTGAATATGTGTAGTATTAACTTGACCAATCGGCTTTCTATCATATTGATTATTGGTTTAAAGATGAAGATTAATTTTGTGCTATATACTTATATCATAACAGAACATTAATTATCAATTAAAATAATGTGCTCTGAATTTAATAAATATGACTGTTTTCTCAGTTATCCTGATACATAGCGTGACCTGAATTCCATACAAAAATGAAACGTCCACCTCCTTAAACACTATTTATGCATAAAAGGGAACACGAGTTTTGGGCGTGGTCATATTTCAATCTCCAACATAGGTAACATTTATTTGGTGCATACAACCTACATAACCGAAAACATTGATATTTCCATTGATATATAAAATTACACAAAATGATTGAGCCTAACAAACAGTGCTTAGCTCGGTCCGACCGTCAGTACGTCGTATTTTGGCGGAAACAACCGTCTGATAATTGAATAAAACTGCTACATTCAAGCGCTGCTCGATTCTGGGGCTACATTGGAACGGATGCGGCTGTGTCTGCGCTAGGCAGCCCAGCCACGAATTTAAAAGTTTTTGCCGAAGCCCAATTTATTTTCTATGCAATACTTAATAAACAGTGCATTTACCGTATAAATGAAATATTTTTGAAACAAAAATATTATAAACCGCGATGAATTGGTAACAAAACGTAAAACAACAAATTATAATATTTTTGTCAGTTTAGCTCTTTATCTGTTTGCACATTGGAGTCAAAATGTGAAAACTGAAAAATACTCTGGTTTATTTATTCTGTGTAACATATAGGGTAAACCAGGAATAAATGACCACACGGAGGAGATGGGCCACACGCGTCGGGCGTGTTCTTTGTTTGGGAGAGTTGTATCAGGAGGGGTATGACTTATGAGATAGGCTGAGATAAATCTAAGTCCACACATGATGTTTTGGGCACACTTAACTAAATCTAGGATACGAAAATTTCAGTTAGTAGTAATAATAAGTTCAGAAAAATAGGAAAAGACTATCAACTTCATAGTCATAATTTTCCATGATCATAATAATGACCTACCTGCTTTTCATTGTGTAAGCGTTTCATAACAATCATGTAGCACTGCAATTTTTTGTCCCACGTTTATTTCCAAATAAAAAAAAACGAAATGTATAAAATACAATATCAAGACGCTTTAAAATTCTTGTGAATTACATCGAACATTAAGCGTTTTTGTTGGCGCTCTAATTTTCTTAAGCAATACATTATACGAGGGGGCTTGGCCCCCGCGTTGACACCAATTACGCGCCTGCTCGAAACGTCTGATTGCGATTAAAGTCATGATTCAGCAACAGTTATATTTGGCACAAACTACTCCACACGAATATATTTTGCGTTTTTATGTAGGAAACAAAGTGACATCGAGAAGGTTGTTAGATGGTATAGGTAGGTAGTAGTTACTATCGGCAATCTATTAAAATAGAATCCAAGAATCTGCACTCGTATAATAAATCTTACAGTTTGTGTATTACCTAGTAGCTGTAGTAGATTAATGAATCAGTACTGATACGGGGAGAGCCTATCGTCATTTCTGGCACAAATTCCATACTCCGAGCTGATACTGAATTGAAAACTCAACATCACTTTGGCCGACCCGGTAAACGAGCCCAAGACCCCAGCATTGTATTCGTACCATATTACAACAACGCCACCGAGGCAGTCATCCAAGATTAGGGCTGCCATGACTTAAATTGCCGACGCCGGATATACACGGCAAAAATCCCGGACCTTTGGGCGTAATATGGGTTATTCCCCGGATACCTCTGAAAAAATATTTTGCCGTGCATTCTTGAATGCGGGTTATTATGGATGAATTTTTACTAAGGTTTATTTCAATTTATCGCTTATCTATAAAAATAATGATTTCCCCTGACAACAAGTGTTAAAACCCCTGCTGGACGGCCCCCGGACGCCCTTCAAACTAGGACAAATCCGGGGAAACCCGGACGGATGGCAGCCCTATCTAAGATCATTAGACAATATTTTAGTGTAGGTACATAATGAGAACCAGTAGCCAAGAGACACACCACATGCACTGTTACGTAACTGAAGGTGTTGAAGGAGCGGTGCGATTCACAATAGTGTGGTCAGTGACGTAGCATTGGTTCGCCGCCCGAGACACAAAATGTGCCCCCGAGGCACCAAAAATAGGTAATTTCAATAAGTAAAACTGAAGAGAGCACTCCTGCCGCCCTTACCCTTCACCAAAACTTTATAGAACATGTCAAAAAATGGGCGTGAAAGTCTAAACAAGACAGTTTATATATATTTGGATTGATTTGGATAGAACTCCTGATAACTAGCCTTTTGCAATAAATCGTTTAATTTTAAAAACCTCCGATTTTGAGATGCGTGTAATTTTGTTGGGCTTAAAAATTACATTTCATATGAATGTTGTCAAAAAAGTTGGTTATGAATGGAGGGATCTAAAAATTCCAATTTTTTTTAATGGATCTAAGCTCCATATGTTGCCCCCTTTAATATCTAAAGTTTGAGCCTGTTTAGATTTTGAGGCCCAGCACCCGCACAAAACGTGGACATTTCCTTTGGTTTAGGTTTTATTTTTGTCGCCCCCAAAGAGTGGCGCCCTCCCGTCCCATAGACGCTACGCCACTGAGTGTAGTGTTCCACGGCAACAAGTTGACAGCGTTTCGACGACGCGACGCTTAATTACTGTGTGTTGAGATGATATAAAACCAAGTAAAATAAATATTATCATAATAATAATACCAGCCCTGTATTATATACTGCCCCCTGCTGAGCACGGGCCTTCTCTACTACTGAGTGGGTTTTAGGCCTTAGTTTACCACGCTGGCCTAGTGCGGATTGGCAGACTTCACATACCCTCGAAATTTGTATGAAGAATTCTCAGGCATGTAGGTTTCCTCACGATGTTTTCCTTCACCGTTAAAGCGAACAGATAATAGATAAATAATACACGCATAACTTCGAAAAGTCAGAGGTGTGTGACTTGGGTTTGAACCTCCGGACATTGTCTCGGCAGACCGTTCCATTTCCATCTAGGAAATCGTCTACTTGAAGTATAAGACAAAGCATTCAATGAAAAACGAGAAGATACCGATCGAAAGCAAACGCAAAAGTAATTCCAATTCTAAAACCTCAAAAACCCTGGTTGTATATCATGGGGCTAGGACGTGAAAAAAAAAAACACGATGCGTCTCTGCTTAGTTTTATTGTGATTGGTTCAGTGACTGACGTATCGGTATTTTGGATGTTTGTGATTGATCGAGAGACCGACACGTCAGTCTCTTAACCAATCACATTAAAACGAAACGGAGACGCATCGTGAGTTTTTTCACGTCCTAGCCCCAAGATCATTTTCAATGCGACTGAAAATTGGAAAGATCATTTATCACTATCATACCATTCGAAAATACCATATTCAAAATAGGAACTTGGTTATGATTATAGCATCAGATTAGGATCACAAAATTGGAAAGCCATTCGAATTGGAAAATGTATATTCACCTAATTTAGGTGTCGAAGGCAGATAGTATGAAACACAACCCAATTCCACTATAATCTTGAAAATTGTGTTAATGGGTGTAGTCCTGAATTACAATTGAAGATTCTGCGAATATAATTTTTTATGTAATATTCTTAATGTCTTGTTATTTTGCTTTTTGTCGTAAGATAAGGCTTGTTTGTGGTACCATAATGATCCTTGATACCAAACTACATGTCTAAACAATAAATGATTTTATCCAATACTAGTTTGTGACTGCAACCGACTACACTGTAGAATTATTTTTGCCTATGATCGCACCGCTTTTAATGATACTCTGCCATGCCTTTGGTACCTGTGTTATTCAAAAATACTTTATAACAAGTTACAAAACCGGCTTCAAGAGCCACTAGAAAGTAAAAAAATAAATATTTCTTCACTAAATTGTATTGCGTGTACCTACTATATGCGAAGATTATATTAATATACCTATTTGCGTCGGTACCTTCTGTGTGAAACGTTGTCTTTAATTGTTTGAATTTCTTATTTATTTAACATGTCCGGAGCCATAGATTATCCTACTAATATTATAAAGGCGAAAGTTTGTAAGAATGTATGGATGTTTGGATGTTTGGATGTATGGATGTTTGTTCCTCTTTCACGCAAAAACTACTGAACGGATTTCGATGAAATTTGGCACACGGGTACATCATGTCCTGGATTAACACATAAGCTACTTTTTATCCCGGGAAAACATAAAGCGGGACTTTTATCCCGGAAAAACTTTTTAACGCGGGCGGAGCCGCGGGCAAAAGCTAGTAGAAGTATAAAAATCTATGGCCGGAACCGACTTAACTTAACATGACTTACAAGAAAATGTACTAGCTGATTTGAAAAATAGTAAAAGTATACGTATAATGAATGTTGTTTTCATATTAATTACTAACCTTACACAATTAATGGCTGGACGGCGAAATAGTAAGCTAAGTTGATATTGTATTTCGAAAAACTCACACCGATCGACCTATCTATGTAATCGAAGCCACGTTATTATCAATAAACGCACTCGCATTACCTGTGCTTTTATTACCATTACCGTTTATAGCCGTATTGGATGGAGGCTATTGAGCTCAACAAAAACAACATTTCAACATAGAAACCCGAATGTATACAAGCGTCCGGGGACTACCCTGCACTAGTGGGAGCTTATGCCAACACCACAGCGCATAATAAAACACTCTTCAACCATCCAGTGGTAGTCGCTGATATATACATTTTCTGATAAACCGTCGGATGTTCAATCGATCACGTCCACACTCGTACTGCATATCGATCGTCCTACACACGATGCTTATTAAAACAATAACGTGGCACTTACACGCCTTTTTTGATAGTTACACATGCATGCTATTTTATAGCTGTATCGCATGTGTATCGCATACTTTTACCACCATACTTATTGCATTACTTGGTACGGTGGTAAATAATAGTGGGAAATCAATTTGGATAAAAATTTATTTCCCACAACACTAGCATGTAATAAATGTATTTATTTCAATGTGATAATTTTGATGATAATTTGACTTTACATATAAGCTTCTTTTTTTAGGATAGTACAGTTACAAGAGATCGTAGGACTAGATCAATTATGATAAGGCTAAATTGAATCGTTACAAGAAGCTACAAAATCCAATAGAGCCGCGCTTTAGCTAAAAATCAGGCTAAGGCATAATCAGCAGTCTTGGTGCTAATATTTACTGTATATACCAATACCTCACAAAATACCGGCATAAAGAGATCAAGTGTTCTTTTACGTAGTAAAAGATCTAACGCGAGACGGCACCACAAACAATCTTGAAACAACGCGTATTCATAAGTGGTTGTAATCGCTTAGCATGGAGAAACCACTTCCTCGATTTTCTTTTTCATTACACGTTGATTCATTTACTAACGCAATATTACAGTTACCTTACTTTTTAATCACGGCAAATGATTTGTGTGCACCTTAAGTAAGCAAGGAAAATTATTGTCATGATCATAAAAACTACCATTCATACATTTTTTTATGACTGCCCTTAAAGAGCCAATTTCTCCGATAGCGTTAAATATCGACAAAGAAGGTTAATACGTAATTTCCCTACATTTACCTAGGCGGCTCGGTTCTTGCTGGAACCAGTCGCGTGCCACCAGTGCCGGAACTGGGGCGGAAATGTCTGTTTGATTTGTCGGCCCGGGTTCCGCATGTAACGGTGACTACATTCTAATACCTTCTTTACTCGATAATAAACGCAACAACGTCACGGTTTTCTGTTTTGATTTATAGCGATGGGGTAATTGTTCTGGACACTGGTGGGAACTAAGCTATGAGCCTTTTTTAGTAAATATTTTTTTAAAACGTTGATTTTTTTTAATGTTTGTGCAAGAGTGGTGTAAGCAAGTGTAGGTTTCACTTTTCCTTTTTATTTGATTATATTTGGTTTTCCTAATTATGTGGTACGGGTAATTCTCGAATTATATCCCCTACGACATCATTTTTACAGCAATTGTCGTTTAGCATCGGTTTTCCCTTAGGTATGACTAACAAGAGGTGTGAGACATTTGTCTATACTCAGTATACGACATACACGGAATCGTTCCTCGCACACGATATTCATAGTATCGCCTAATTATTCTAGTTTTAGCCTAGTGGATTAGCAAGCTAAAGTGGCAGTAGGCGGGCACATAGCTCGTAGAACTAACAACAGATGGGGTGGAATAGATTTCGCGAGGAGACCACGTGGCAAGCGCAAGCTGGCAATCGCATCGTGGAACTTACTTCTAAAAGGTGGCCAGACCACCTTATAAAGGTCGCAGGAAGGTTTTTATCTTGTTCTATGCTTTTTAATTAATTTTATTATACGTAAAAGTAATTTTTATATTTTCTCTAGTGAAATTATTTTGAAGAAAATAATTTTCGGCTGAATAATACTGAATGCCTCGTTAGTTAATGTCCGAAAGAAGATGACAGAAGTTAACAAAGAGAGGTTGTAGCATTCTTAAGCAATCACCATGAGCTACCAGCACCAGCTATCTTCCATTTACTATGGCAAAATCTCATTATAGTCGCTATAGTATTTTTCGTAACGCAAAATCTAGATTTAACATTATCACAACATACAGCTCATGCTCTCACTATACATACATACATACATATACACTCACGCCTGTTATCCCCGAAGGGGTAGGCAGAGGCGCAACTAATGCACCCACTTTTCGCCGTTAGTCCGTCCCATGATGTGATAGGGGGCGAGCCTATCGCCATATCGGACACAAATTCCAGACTCCGAGCTGATACTGAATAGAAAAACTCAATATCACTTTGCCCGACCCGGGGATCGAACCCGAGACCTCAGCTTTGCAGTCGTACTGTAATACAACTACGCCACCGAGGCAGACACTATAACCCCTTTTATTCGGCATTTGACTTATGGGACTATACAAAACACATTATAGGTATTTAACTCTATTCAAGTTGGAACTGTCCAGTAGTTCATCAAGTCTCTCCAGCTAACCTTTGACATATAATACATATTATAGATGTATCCCTGCAGTGGCGAGATAAAGCGTTATTTATGGGCCAACGTCAGTGATGTCATAGCACGCTGGCCTATTGATTTGCTCTGACAATGTCACGCCCATGACATGGACATACAGACTGTCAATATATGTAGGTCATTAAAGTCTACATGGCAAATGCGCAACATTCGGATTGCAAACATTAACCCTTGGTTTATGCTGTAAAGCAGTCATTATACACATATATGTTTGTCTCTTCCATAGTATTATGAATCCGTTCATTTTCGGTGCTTAAGGGTACGTAGGTACGTGCCTTGAGTCTTGAACTTTTTAGGGTTGCGGACCTCAAAAGGAAAAGGAACTTTATAGGATCACGTTGTTGTCCGTCTGTCTGTCTGTCAAGACCCTTTTTCTCAGAAACGCGTAGCCATATCAATTTATATCAAATACTCAGGTCTCTTTCAGCTGTGAAACTCAAAGTTGTAAGTCAACGAGATCAAAAGATATGACCTTTATGTCACGTATTTTCGCATAGATTGACTGTTGAGCTGGACGGCCTATGATAGGCGAAAAAAATATTAACATTACTTTACGGCAGCCAAGAGGTGAGTTCAGTTCATTTGGAAGTTTTTGTTAGGTGGGTCGTGGGTCGATCAATTTTGGGAACTGCAGTTCTATATTATTACGGATGCAAAGATTTCTAAGAAAAAAACTTTCTTTGTAGGTGCTCCATACAGCGACAACATATTTATAACAATATAAGTTTATATTTCCTTGCAACTAACGGAATATATTTTGGGATAAAATATTAAATTTATTATTTTTGACTTAAGAAACTTATATAGGTATGTATCGATCACAATTTTGGAGATTTTTTTGATGATGTTTCACGCTACGAAGCCAGGAACTCTATTAAACGACTTCGTAAAATGCCCTTTTTATTTCACAAGATTTTTGCAAGAATGTGAATTTACAGCTGCCTGCGTGTACTATTGCGTATTTTATGGTGTTACCACAGTATCTCTTCAATTGAATTAGGCGTGAACAACGCGCGGCGTCTTATACGACATTAGTGTTTTAATTACAGCCCTATACAATGGGAATTCGATTCGGTTTTTGGTATCAAGCGCCTTCGTAGTGAATGAATAATATTATAAAAGTTACTAAGAGTGTATTTCAAGTTTTATAACTAGATAATTTAATGTCATAAATCTTAAATTATAACAAATTTAACATCTACTAAAATACCTTTCAGCGTTGCGGTTTGTATGAAACACCACAATATGTTACAAACAAGGCATATTTTCAAGTGCTGTATAACCGCTGAGCTCCGCAAGTCGTAGTCTTAGAATTTGTGGGAAACGTCACTCTTTTTAATGTTTAATAATAAATTATACACTTTTTAAATTGCTTACATTTAGTTCAGCGACAAATACAGTGCAGGCATTGCGTCGTCACACCACAAAAAGGTTTTAATGTGCGAAATTTAGTGTCGAATATTTATATTACTCATGGTAATAAAATATCATAGTACATACATACATACATATACACTCACGCCTGTTATCCCCGAAGGGGTAGGCAAAGGCACAACTAGTGCACCCACTTTTCGCCGACATTCCGTCCCATGATGTGATAGGGGGCGAGCCTACCGCCATATCGGGCACAAATTCCAGACTCCGGACTGATACTGAATAGAAAAACTCAATATCACTGCCTGACACGGGGATCGAACCCGAGACCTCAGCTTTGCAGTCGTACTGTAATACAACCACGCCACCGAGGCAGTCTCATAGTAATTCTCAAAATATCATAGTAATTTCATGATATTAGTGATGTCATAATTGTCTGGCGGTAAAATGTATCAACAATATTAAGAAGGTTGAACCTGGATGCGACTGGTTCAAGACTTGAGAAGTAGCATGGTATGACAGACAACCCAGCCAGGTTGTTGTAGTGTACCGGGGCCCTAGCGCCTAATCAGGCTTTTTTTAGGTTTCCATCTTATCAAAACGAACAAAGCGTCTAATATAAGTACTTAGATAGGTACAAAATTTTATTGTGGAGTTACTTGCTATCTTCCAAGTCCTCACATATTATATCTAGCTGGATTAGCTAGCTACGCCACTGTACCAAGCAGTGGGACCCTAGAAGTTGTAGACAATGATGATTCTGTAATCTGATCTACACCAATGACAATAAATTCATGCATCAGCTTCAGCCAAACCAATTAAAAGTCGCACGGCGCGGGGCTCTGACGTTCCAAGGCTTTTTTGCTAAATTTATAACCTAAAACGCAATTGTGTTCCATATACTGTAGCTTGTTCGTGGTGCCGCATAGAGTAATTTGAATAATATTGCATTATCTCTTTGTGTTACGTGAAAATGATCCAAAAAGTTTATTGTAACTTTTTTTACTTATGTACAACGAGTTGTTTTCTCAAATAATATGGATTACAATTATTTAAAGTAGTCAAATAATTCCCGTTTCTGTATCACTATAAGGTCGACTGGGAGAAAATGCCCTTAGGCATTTAGTCCGCCTGTACTTTACCTTTGCACAAAGTGTTAAATAAATGAAATAGAGGTATTGTGGAATTTGGAATAACTAACTGTGCCCAAGTGTTTATTTCTTCAATTTATAATTATATTATACTCAGTAATTAAAAATATGATTGTTGTACTAAATCAGAAATTGTCAATTTCAAAGAAACTTTGACTTGAAACTTTGTCATATAAACTGAAAAAGTATAAAAATATAGGCATTTTTTAACAAATTCATAGTCCCTAAATGATAAATTGAGTAGATATCTTACCTTAAGTCAAGTAGTAGTAAAGATGCACAAATGACTGGACTTACCTGAAAAGAGAAAGATAATAAGACATGTTGGAAAAATATATTAATCGTTAAAAACTTTAAATACATAATACACACATACAAAATAAAGAGGATTTGCAAGATTTCGGTATAAAAGATCAATGACCTCATAATAAGACTTGAACTGTAATTTTACAGGGATGAAGTCGAGGGAGACGGGTGTATTTATCGTGGCAACTATTTGCTAAACTGATAGATGTTTTTATATTCATAAAGCATTAATTCTACTAATTAATAATGGGGCTAAGTATTTACTAAACTTGTCCACTTCGCAGTAAAAGGGAGCGCTCGTAACCTATATCCGCGGAGAAGAATGCTTCTTTTCTACGAACAGTTATGATAAAGCTTTGGATGATTGGATTGCAATAAATATAAGTTGAAAATGTATGAAGTAGTTAAAATATGCCCTGTTGTACCTTTAAACTCTATTACGTACATGAGAGTATAAAGCTTATAATATATCATAATTTATTGTCAAATTTAAAATACATATAGTTACAGTTACTATTGTTTCATGTATATACTTAAAGTTACAAAAGGCCTGAAAAAATAACCCTAAAAAGTATTACACAGACACTTCTCATGTAATAATATAATTATCGACGACTACAAAGTTAATTGATAAATAATAAATAAAATATTATAAAGGCATAAGTTTGCAAGAATGTCTGGATGTATGGATGTATGGATGTTTGTTCCTCTTTCACGCAAAACTACTGATTGGATTTCGATGAAATTTGGCACACGGGTAGATCATGTCCTGAATTAACACATAAGCTACTTTTTATCCCGGGAAATCATAAAGCGGAACTTTTATCTCGGAAAAACTTTTTAACGCGGGCGGAGGCGCGGGCAAAAGCTAGTTGATAAATAATTTTGTCATTTTATTTTATTAATGTTTTAATAAACGCGTTTGTGCACTCTTTTGGCTCAAGATGTGCTACTTTACTGCGAGAACTTTGCTGGATTGTAATATATTTTGGTGTAAAAAAAAAATTGTACATTAAAGATACTACATTGCAGATCCTCTTCATGTATAAATGTTACGACACAACTTGTGTTCAATGCTGCCGTCCCGCAAGGCTCTGTGATTCACCCTTGCCATTTATTCCGCATATCAAATATTCATTACGCAGACGACAACTAGGTGAATGGGCATACAGTTTTTAACTTTGTCGCATTACGCCATGCACCTCTACAAGTGTGCCTGCTTGTCTGTTATTTTAGGAACTGCAATATTATAATCAAAAGAGTCCATAAATGTCGCCATTGACGTTTTAATTGCACATTTATATCATTACTTGCATCTTACAGCAAGTACCTACTCTCAACTTTGCTACAATTTTTTATTTTTACTCCCGACGCGACGTTTTGAAGACTTTAGAGCCTTTATGGTCAGGGTGCGGACTGAGGTGTCCGATTAGTTAATGTTACATCAACTTTAAAATTTTAATTTAAAAAAATAAAAAATAGTTGTTATTGACGATCCAATCTACGCAGAAGGAGCTCACAGTATCTTGAGGTCTAGCAGTTGGTAAAGTAGTTTTATTCGAATGTCGAACACAAAAAAATATTAGGTAGATCTAGTCACTCTTTTAAACGCGGATAAATTTGATAAATAATGATGATGCATTGGATATTATTTTTATTTCGGATATTTAATGTGAAACATATACATAAATTAAATCACAGGGTAACTGGAACAACAAAAAGACAAATTTAAAATTATCTCAAAATTCTGGCCAATTAAGTTAAATATTTTGCACTTTTAGGCAAATATTCTGTCTCGCCATTTTGTCTTAAAACTCATAAACATAAGGTAACCATGAGGTGACTCACTCCTTCCGTAGCCTACCTCTATTATAAGTAGTAGCTTCATTAACACGGTAACAATAAAAACAACCTCCCTACATACACTACATTCGTTCTTCATATAGGTAATTTGAAGAACGAATGGAATCAATAATCATACAGGTCGCTTGCATGGTAAACATGTTGATTTCAATTTCCTATGCTATTGTTAGCCTTAATGGACCGAATTACTGAACGATAAATAAAATATTGTTACATTTAAATTCATTTTGACAGGCCATTTTTGTGGATTAGTGTTTCAGCTGGGCTATTGACATAAATGGGTAAATTAATAAAACAAATTGTGTTTGTGTAGTTTTATAATAAATAATATTCGTATGGATATCTTGGTAAAATATATAAAATAAGGCAAGGCATTTAAAATAATCGTTTCTTGATAAACGTATCATGTGTAGGTATTTACATTTTTATATGCCTGCAATTCTTATTAAAAATGTTTTCGTTTCTAGGTGTTGCTATCAGCTTCGCCCGCGTGAAAAGCCTTTCCCACTATAAGAGTCCCTAAAATATAGTACCTACGACCCCAGCGCCATCTACTTAAAGAAATAGATAAAAATATCTATTATTTCCCATATGAGCAAATTAATAAAAAGTATCTAGTAAGTAGTATCTACCAGTGAGCTAAATTTCACCCACATCCATTCATTTCTGCGTTTATTTCTAACAAACATACAAACAACTAAATATTTTTCAAACTTTCGCATTTATAATATAAGAAAAATATCCAGAGTTGGCATGTCGCATTTTAGATTTTAATAAATATTGTGCAACAATATAAGTTTCTCTAAAGTTACAGGTCTAATTTTTCACAATTTTATAATCCATTCGGGAAAACTTAGTGCAGACTTTTTAGAATCGTAATAATTCTGGAGATTCAAGTTTTAATTATATCGTTTTGTCGAGAACACAACTCTAATATTGCTTGCTCCGACTTATTCTGTGTCATTTTAACCGCAGACGACGTTGGATCATTAGTTGGAGCTCGTCAGCTATACCTATGCAGGTTGCTGATGGAGTTCTCCGCTAATGTTCTTTGCACCCTTGCATAAACATAAAACGTAAAGAAGCCGTCGAGTTGAATAATACCATCCAATTTATCGATTGCGACCGGCAATGCATATTGTATTCAAGTACCTATTTCTTTTCCTTGGCTGTTGCATATTTCAGAATAAGTATAGTTAGTAAGTTCTAAAAGTACATGATTTTAGTCGCATTTGTTCGATTACTTTAAAAGTCAATAGTCGTAAAAATTGTGTTGTAATTCCAAGATAATAAAATTTGTTTATTCTATATTAAATATTCCAAATTTATTATTATTGTAAGTAAGATAATTCGCGCGTGAAACGTGTGTACAAATTCATAGTGCAGCTGTGGCGTCATTAGAATTTCTACTTGTACGTTTACTAGTCAAGTATGTACGAGGCGGAAAGCTCCCAGTTTGGCAATAAAGTTAATGTTTCTTTACCAGTCGATATGACTGCGGCAGAGTGTTGCTGCCATCTAGTGGGAAATAGAGTAAGAAATTCCAAACTGCTACTGTAGCGGTGAGAAGTTGAACTACCAGCTAGATGAGTAGTGTATTAATAACAGTGCCATCTAGTACCACACTAAAACATTTTTGTTAACGATTTCAGCCGCTAAGTGCGCTGCTGCTGCTGTTTCCAAAGCTTGAACAAAATAAACCGTTAGAGGGCAGTAGACGCAACGTAGTCCACGTACGATAGCACAGATGGCGCTGTTTCATACAAACCATGTCAAGTGCCTTTTGGAGATGTACCTAACGCACATTTTACAGAAATCTATATTTTATCCCTCTCTAACCAAAAGTAAAAAAAAAAATGCCTCTTACATATTTTTCGCCATGAAGGATGGATACATGTTTTCACCAGATCTAGATGTAAAGAATTTAAAATTTATAAAAACCCTAGTTGTCTTTTTTAATTCATTAAACGAGTAGGTAGTCTGTTTGCTTATTTAATAATTAATTTAATCTTTTTCTATCAATACGTGGACAATGGTGGGGGTTTTATGTTTGTTTATTTATGTTTTTTAAGTTTTAACTAAGTGCATATTGTCAACATGTAACCGTTTATTTTTCCAATAAAATAAAAAGCGAAACGAACGAAATCTTTTGTCTTGAAATTTGCATCTGGTGGCTGCCACAAAAACTGCCAACTTCTCCAACCAGAATGCATCGATGCATTAAAATGGTGTAATAATAATGCTGTGAAATCGCCTGCATTTTTCTTGAAAGCTAATCCCTTAACTAAAGCCGAAGAAGTTGGTCACTCGAGGGTACAAATTAACTTAGAAAGTGTAAATTATAAACATCGGTGCCTGATTATTAGCCTAGTACAAACTTTTGTTCATGATTTCGGATATCTATAAAAGTCTTATGAATGATAGTTGTTGAAGTACATTTTATAACCGACTTCCAAAAAAGGAGGAGGTTCTTAATTCGTGTGTTAGTATTTTTTTTATTTATTTTGAATAAATTTAATCTAGTTATTAAGAGCAAATGGAGTTTGCATAAGTACTATAAGTAATTGGTTTGTAAAGGTAGGTACTTGATATAGTTTTATGAAAACAAAACTTAACAAGTTGACCGTTACCAACAATGGTTTGGTGAAGTGCATATAAAGTGTCAAAATCGACCTACGTCTACAAATTCGAATAGGTGAAAATGTAATCGTAGTGAATTTTGCTGTTGAATAATGCACCTTCATTTCAAAAAGTTTTAAGGTGAACGCACACTTATTCGAGCCGAACGCGTCGAACGAAACGAAATTTGGTTATATGAAATCTCATGAAACCTCGCACACTTCCCCACGTCGAATCGTCCGAATCGAAGTGTGAGAGGTTACAAGATATTTCATGTACAGAATTCTAAAATTCGTTTCGTTCGACGCGTTCGGCTCGGATAAGTGTGCGTTCACCTTTAGACGTCTCTTGTGGATATGTGAGGATGATAATTGATAAGGGATGAAATAACGCTTAATTAATTAAGAAATTGGTAGAAAGAAGTGCTTTTTTGTGAGTTTATAATTTACTAGGTTTTGCTAACGGCTTCGCCCGCACCAAAGACTTTTCCCTGGATAATAGACCCGCTATAACTACATTTTCCCCGGATAAAAATTAGCCTCAAACATTCCTAGAGTCTAGAAATATAGCTGTGGGAACATAACACGTATGAAATGCACACGTCATGAATTTGTAAAGTATAAATATAAGTTCGTTTAATTAAGAGATGCACGGTGGGGCTAGGATGTGAAAAAAAAGCACGTTCCGTCCCTGCCTCGTTTTATTGTGATTGGTTGAGAGACTGACATGTCGGTCTCTCGATCAATCACAAAATCAAAATATCGATACATCATCTCAACCAATCTCAATAAAACCAAGCGGAGACGCATCGCGTTTTTTTTCACATCCTAGCCCCGCTATCTCCCTCAAGCACATACACACCACATTTGGTGCGATGGCCGGGAAAGGAACCCAGATCAGTTGACCCGGGTCCTTTTTATTGTATTATCTACACAAGTACACTTCGATAAAGTTTGATTGAATTTAAAGTTTTTTTTTCTTTTTAGAGCATGTAAATAAAAGCTTGTTTTTAACCTTCTTTTACTTTTTATTTGTTGTTATTAAAGTACATATTTACGGCTTTCAGACTTTTTGCTATACATATACTGTAAGGCCTGGCGTCTTGTCAAATTTAATTATTGTAAGTCAACGGTAAGTAACCTATATGTTCTGATTGCCTTGCAAAATCGCGAAATATGCGACACTAATTCAGAGTGAACAGAGCCCGCGGCTCTGACCGCGTGAATAAGTTTTCCCGGGTTAAAGTCCGGCTTTATACTCTGCCGGGATAAAAATAGCCTATGTGTTAATCCAGAACATGATCTGCCCGGGTGCCAAATTTCATCACAAATCCAAATTTCATCATTTCTTGCGCCTGGGCACCGTTGGCACTGCTGTAGTAATGGCGGTTTGACTCGTCAAGCGCCGCTACGGACGCCGGCGCGGCGTCCGAGTATATAGGGTTTCCCCATACATCTATATATAAGCGTTGTTTGACGGGTTAATTATATAGTACTAAATTTATTTCGTGGCGTAGTTGTATTACGGTACGGCTGCAATGCTGTAGGGTCTTGGGTTCAATCTCCGAGTCGAGGAAAGTGTACCGGAGTGTGTTTGTGCCCGATATAGCGATAGGCTCGCCCCCTATCACATCAAGGAACGGAGTACGCACGGCGAAAAGTGGGTACAGTAGTTTCGCCTCTACCTACCGTTTTGGAGATAAAAGGAGTGTGAGTGTGTGTGTGTGTGTGTGTGTGTGTGTAAACCGCCGTAAAGTGGCATTTTCGCAGTGTTAGATTACACTTAAATAGATAACTCTTTGTTGTTAGTAAAAACACAATAATGTTACCTAACAGAAACATAAAACTCTTAGAAATTAAGTACCTAAATGTCTAATTATATAATTGGCGGTCTTGCCACTCTCTATTACTACCTATTTACTATTCAGTTTGATGATCGAAATAATCAGCTTCGGCAGAAATTAAACCCCGAGCCCTTGATTATTAGAGTGATTGTCGGGTGTCTAGGGGCCGTATACAATATGCCTTCCTAATACACAAACGTTTACGCTAAAAGAAAACAAAAAAGAAAATATGATTGGGAATTATATTTTTAAGCGACATAATACCGTTAGGAACTAGGATATTTTTTTTATTGCTTTGAATGACGAGACAAGCATGCCGTTTACCTGATGGTAAGCAATACGATGGCCCATAAACAGTACGACTGCCTCGGTGGTGTAGAGATCTAGTTGTATTATGGTACGACTGCAATGCTGAGGTCTCGGGTACGATTCCCGGGTCGGGCAGTCTATTTAGCATCAGCTCGGAGTCTGTAATTTGTGCGCGATATAGCGATAGGCTCGCCCCCTATCACATGATGGGACGGAATAACGGCGAAAAGTGGGTGCACTAGCTGCGCCTCTGCCTACCCCTTTAGGGATAAAAGGCGTCAGTGTGTAAATGTATAAATATGTATAAACAGTAGCAACACCATTCAACACCTTGAGTTACAAAGTATTGTGTGACATTCCACTGCGCTCGTCAACCTAAGACATTAGATATTAAGTCTCATTATGTCCAGTAGTGAGACTTAACATCTTACACTACTAGCTACAATGTCCTTCAAACCGAAATACAACAGTGCATTAACAGTGCTGCTTGGCGGTAGAAATAGACATTCCGGTGGTACCCACCCAGGCGAACTCTTACATATACTTACCACCAGTAAACCAGTGTTTATGGTATCGTTTAAAAAACATGTACCCACATTTCAATAATCTTGACTATAAACGGTGTAAATGATGCCTACGGTAAGACTATAGTCCGTCCAACCATTTATTTAACTTTTGACATATGCACGCCTATGAAATTTTATAATTCTTGACAAGGAATTGAAACAAAATAATAAAATACTTTATGGACGCCAGTTTTTGTTTTCAATAGTGAAGAGACTTGATGTTCAGCTCCGATATTAATTATCAATCGATATTCGTTAAGCCCACTGATTGTGTAACATAAATTATTCAAAAACTTTTACATTGAAAAATAAAATGTCGCAGTTTAAATTTTGAATATGCATAAGTATATAATAACCGATAAAATAAACTATTCAAGTTAAATTTTGACAAAATTATATTGGATATAATATAGAAATTTATAAACAGAAAATATACACATTTAAACGCTTAGGCATGTTTATAAAACAATACAAAATGTTGAGCAAAAATAACATTTCAATATGTTTAATCGGTCAAAACTTCTGCATAAATTAAATCGATTGCTACAAGAAATTGAATCGGTAACGCATTAGTACATCCCCAATTGATCAGAAACCGAATTATCAAAAGTTAAATAAACGGTTGGACGTACTATAGGTATTATTTGACAAACGCCGGAGATGGTTCTTAATAAAATACAATTAAAATTATGTGACCATTAATGCAATAAAATTTATTAAGATCCACTAATATATTTTTTTTATTTTTGTTATGATGATGAACTTTAAAAAGAAAATATAATTTTTTAAGAACTATCGCAGAAGATAAAAATGATTTTATCACCCACTCTATCGTATTTGCTCGCTTTGGTTGCTGACCGGTGCATGTAATGTCTTTAAGACGCTCCGAAAGGCCTGTCTGCCCATCCACGATTCACTTAGAAAATAGTAGCTTGAAAGCTTTTCCAAACAACAATCATTATCTTGGAAAATAATGAAGTACGCATGGTGCATCTTTATCCTACTAATATTATTAAGGCGAAAGTTTGTAAGTATGTATGGATGTATGGATGATGGATGTTTGATACTCTTTCACGCAAAAACTACTGAACGGAATTATATGCACACGGATAGATCATGTCCCGGATTAATACATAGCCTACATTTTATCCCGGGAAAATAAAAAGCGGGACTTTTGTCCCGGAAAAACATTTTAACGCGGGCGGAGTCTCGGGCAAAATCTAGTTTTCAATAATATTATCGAAATTTTTTAAAGTAGTACACTCCTGACCATTTTAGCCGACTTCAAAAAAGAAGAAGGTTCTTAATTCGAATGTTGTTTATTTTTTAAAACAAACAAAACTTTTTATTAGAATATGATATAGCTTTCATAAAGCAGTAAAACTGAAAAATGATATAATATTACATACGAAATTGATATTGCTAAGTAAATACACAAACAAATGTACGAAAACAATATTTAATTTGAATAAGGCTCCAACTCTTAAACTACTAATCTGTAAAAATATTAATTGACATTAATATTATAATATATGAATATTATTACTTAATCAAAACACCATATGACTTGAACTTATATCGCCTATCCTCTTGTCTCGGAGTCGTGAATAAGTTACACTTTTACTACAACTCAGTAAGGTCGCGTTCATACTAGTCCCTCGATGTATTGTGAGATGTTGAATACCTCACTTTATAATTCAGTAAGCTTTGAATTATTCTATTTAGTAAGTAGCACATTTCAACATGTTGTTTTGCTAACGGAAGACATAAATGTAAAAAAAGCTTCTAATATTTGAATAATTATCGTAACTTCATTACATTTTAAACTCGTCAGACACAGTATGAAATCTGTTATTAAAAACCACTGATTTAAATCGAATGTATCTTGAAGTTTAATTAAATATTGGTGTATGGACGATAATGCTTTTGAAAAAATAAAAAAGGCAGCAATACAGATTCCACCACCAGATTATAAATTATACTCCATCGGTTTAAGTATTTAACTAAATTTTAACAAATAATAAAAACGTATTCTACCTGCACATGTTCTCTTTACAAAATACGTTGTAATCATAAATGTCTTCTGTGTAGGTTACAGCAATTAGCATTGTTATTCCGTTTATTAAAGTTATTTGGTTATTATAATATCTGATTACTGGTGGTAGGGCTCTCATATGTAAGAGTCCGTCTGGGTGGGTACCACCGCAATACCTATTTCTACCCTCAAGCAGCAGTGTGCATGCACTGTCGTGTTTTGGTTTGAAGAACATTGTAGCCAGTATAACTACTGGACATAATGAGACATAACATCTTACGTCTCAGGATGATGAGCGCAGTAGAATGCCACAGAGTAGGTACTTTGTAAGTCAAGGTGCTGAATGGTGTTGCTACTGTTTATGGGTGGTCGTATCGCTTACCATCAGGCGAACGGCATGCTCGTCTCGCCAAGCTATGCCATAAAATATATATAAACTATAGTTATAATTATTAATTAATACGCGCGAATACAATTAATTATTAAAAACTAGCTTTTGCCCGCGGCTCCGCCCGCATTAAAAAATATTTCCAGGATAAAAGTCCCGGTTTATATTTCCCAGGGATAAAAAGTAGTCTATGTGTTAATCCAGGACATGATCTACCCGTGTGCCAAATTTCATTGTAATCCGTTGAGTAGTTTTTGCGTGAAAGAGGAACGAACATCCATACATTCTTACGCGACTTGACTGCCTCGGTGGCGTAGTTGTATTGCGTACGAGTACGATTTGCGCGCCGAGGTCCTGGGTTCGAATCCCGGGTCGGGCCAAAAAACTTTGTGACTGGGATTTTCATCTAAAAAAAAATTACTCAGTCGCAACTCGGAGTCAGGAAGTTGGCGGTGTGATACCCCCGTGCCTCGGAAAGCACGTAAAGCCGTTGGTCCTGCGCCTGATCTCTCTCCCGTCATGTCGGATTGTCGTCTCACCGGACTATGAGAGTGAAGGAATAGCGAGTGCACCTGTGTATTGCGCACACACTTGTGCACTATAATATCTCCTGCGTACCTGGCTGATCTTTGAGATTGGCCGCCGTGGCCGAAACTGGCTAGGAGGATTTCTACATTCTTACAAACTTTCGCCTTTATAATATTATAGTAGGATTACAAAACTTCAATGTAGGATCTCGATTTGTCAACTGTAAAAAATCTAATATGACAGGCACACTGACATTTTTCCAATGGATCGTACCAGATAACCCTACAAAATTTGAGAGTATGAATGTCACGTAGCACACCATTAAAACTAATCGTCATTCAATTGAATCAGACAACTAGACAACACAACATCTATAATCGATACATTTCCACATTTAAAAAAACATTTCTTTATTATATTTTTTTCTTTATTATCTATATATACACCACGCCTGTTATCCCCGAAGGGGTAGGCAGAGGCGGAACTAGTGCACCCACTTTTCACCGTTATTCCGTCCCATGATGTGATAGGGGGCGAGCCTATCGCCATATCGGGCACAAATTCCAGACTCCGAGCTGATACTGAATAGAAAAACTCAATATCACTTTGCCCGACCCGGGAATCGAACCCGAGACCTCAGCTTTGCAGTCGTACCATAATACAACTACGCCACCGAGGCAGTGATAATTATTTGTCTTCAGCTATTAGTTTAGTTTCTAAAGTGAAAGTACTTAATCATTTTAAGTGTTTGTTGTACGCCGTAGTTTCATTATCACAATAGTCTTCGTAAACATTTTCGTAAAAAAATGTTGACTACTCAGGAATGTGTCATTATTTGTTTACATTTAGTTAAAAACCTAAACCGATAGAGTTTAGGAAGAAGTACAAAATTCGATTTCATACTGCACACATACAGAAACTGTATTGGCATACATGTGACCAATTAAATTACATGCCAAACGTGCTTTGCCAATTCAGCGTTAAAGTAAACCTAGAAGCAGCTAACTAGGCGTATCATTGAGAAAGTTTTGCCGTACTTTTATTGTCGAATGTTTGGGTCTCAAAGTGCCTACTATCGATTTTTTTCACAGTAATATTTATATAAATGTCCCACATGATGCGTGAATATATAATAATACTAGCTTTTGCCCGCGGCTCCGCCCGCGTTAAAAAGTTTTCCGGGATAAAAGTCCCGCTTTATGTTTTCCCGGGATAAAAAGTAGCCTTTGTGTTAATCCAGGACATGATGTACCCGTGTGCCAAATTTCATTGAAATCCGTTCAGCAGTTTTTGCGTGAAAGAGGAACAAACATCCATACATCCAAACATCCATACATTCTTACAAACTTTCGCCTTTATAATATTAGTAGGATGGTAATTCTATTTACTTATATATAACGCCACGACGCGCATTATAAATTTTTGATCGGGAATTTCGCAGGTTTAAGGGGACTTAGAGTATTCATAGGAGTGTGCGTGTGCACTCATAAGTAATAAGTATGTATTTAACTAACACACAAACGGAAGGTTGCACACTGGACTGTAAGCGGTTAGGGAATTGATAGGGCGCGTCATCGTAGGTGACATTACTTCACTAAGTACATTATCTAGAAGTTTTGCATTTATTCTGTAAAATGTGTGACTTACTATTGATCAAGTATTTCATATTTTTCTATTGCTTGCAATAATTGATCAGTTTTAATATCAATATTAATACTTATATCAAATTACAAGTATACTAAAATGTTATGTTCACCTGGTACTTAATATGGGAAGACCTGAGATATAGGTAGGTACCAAGAACCTTCCAATGACTCGGTTTGATTTACTTGTATTAAACAAAGTTTAAGCGACGTGCGACATAATATAAATTGTTGCAAATATACATCATTATATGAGGCTTTTTTAAATTTTATTTTATTGCATTGAATGACGAGACGAGCATGCCGTTCGCCTGATGTTAAGCGATACGACCACCCATAAATAGTAGAAACACCATCAAGCACTTTGAGTTACAAAGTACTGTGTGGCATTCCACTGCGCTCCTCATCCTGAGGTCTAATTATGTCCAGTAGTTATACTGGCTACAATGTCCTCCAAACCGAAACACAACAGTGCATGCACATGGCTGCTTGGCGGTAGAAATAGACATTGCAGTGGTACCCACCCAGACGGACTCTCACATATGAGAGACCTACCACTGGTATTATTGTCTAAGCTAGGTGTTTCTCGCGGCTTTACAAAAGTTCCTAAAACACAGCACGACGTGAGCGCCATTTACTTAAAGAATCAGATAAAAATATTGATTGTTTACCATGGGAGCAAATTATCGGGATAAAAGTAGCCTATGTGTTAACCCCGGACATGGTCGACCCGTGTGTCAATTTTGATCCTAATCCGGTCAATAAATTCTGCGTTTAATCCAAACATACTGAAGGGACTTTAATGTATGCTGCATAGAAAATTAAAAATCTTATTTCAAATGAACAGCAGGAAAATAGTTTGTTAGTTTGCTATGTCGGTTAGAAGCCAGGTTTTGTGGTTAGTGTTGGGTCTCTCCAGGCTTCATGAAACCCACGCGACAATCCTGTTTGTCGTCTAGTTAGCCTATATGATGTAATCTGGATTGAGTTAAGGCATGATGTGAAACATACTGAAGGGACGCATGTAAGTACCTAACGTAGAGCTTACACTGCATTCTTTATAAGTTCTCCGCGCCAAAGAGAATATAAACACTACGTTAGATCCGCGCGCCTAGGCAGTCACTCATGTCACAATATACATGTCTTTAAATTAAGAGATTGGACAATACAAGCGAAACCTTCGAACCGCGTTTTACTTTTCATTGCAACATGTTCCTTCTGATGCTTCCTATAGATTCGCAATAGTCGTAAAAAGCAGACATTTGTAATACAATTTTCCAAACATTTTCACGATCTTTGACGTTTGTAATATTAGTTAGATTATAGGCCAGTTGCGGGATGACTGAACGATTGATAGAGTGGGGGCCGGATGTATTATGATTAATGGTCGGTCGCAACGATATTCACTTGTCAAGTATTTAATTTTCTTTTCCCTGATCAATTTGGCACATTTAGGGAGAACAGTGTGGGTAATGTAATTTTTATCCAGAAGGTTTTTGTGCGATTAATTTTACTATAACTTAATCTTAACCTAAGTGATCGTTACCTATGGAGGTGTTGGCCTCAACTTGCAAAAAAGGTCCCGCTTTATATTATCCCGGGATAAAAGTCTATGTCCTTACCAGCATCTTAAACTATCTCCAATCTCCATACTAAATTTAACCAAAATTGCTTAAGTAGTTCCAAAGAAAACTGCCTACAAATTTACAAACTTTACCTCTTTATAATATTAATGTAGATAATGATAATTATTGATAATAATACACTGTTCATGAAAATTAGCTTACAATGTATCACAGGGATCATTTACGCATGCAAAACCGCAGAAAGTTTGTTAGAATGTATGGATGTTTGTTCCTCTTTCTCGCGAAAATTACTGAACGGATTTCGTTGAAATTTGGCACACGGGTAGACCATGTTCTGGATTAAAATATAGGCTACATTTTATCCCGGGACAATATAAAGCGGGACTTTTATCCCGGGAAAACTCACTCACGCGGGCGGAGCCGCGGGCAAAAACTAGTGCGTAATAGTATAAAATAAAGTGAATATTGTCTTACCCGCCGCCAGCTGCCCATATCATCTGCATGTTGATTGTTGATGGGTGATGACACTTTTCTCTTGCGACGAACACATCACACCGTTCAAGCGACCGACTCACATTTTGTTAATTCGTTGTTTGTCATGTTGTATGCTAAAAATGTTGATGGCCAATTTTGTTATACTTACATTCATAAAAAATAAGGACATATTAGTTAGTAATGTGGTTGTACAGACTAAAATAAATTAGCGGAAACAAATTGTGTGATGCATCATATCGACGCTTGAAAGGCACCTATAATATTATATATTATACGCCATACATACAGTATGTATTGTGTGATTGTAATTAAAAAGAATTGGAATTTTCATTGTCTATGGCTAAAATGGTAAAATGACTCTCAGAGATTTCCTTATTTACATCATACAATTGCTTTATCACTTCTCTTGAAACGTCCAACAATTATGACTGAAGGGTTAAACAAATATTTTCTACCGCTTAGACCCCGTACTCTGAGATATGCTAGCTTTTGCTCGTGGTTCTGCCCGCGTGACAATGTTTTTCCGGGATCAAAATCCCGCTTTACATTTTCCCAGGATAAAAGTAGCCCATGTATTAATACAGGATATGATCTACCCGTGTGCCAAATTTCATCGAAATCCATTCAGTAGTTTCGAAGATGTGCAGTTACAAACAAACAGACAGAAAGAAAATAATTATAAAAATCGCTAATTTGTTTACCATTACTCTTCTTTAGTCGTCCCCTTTTTTTTTATCACATTTCTTTCAATATACAGACACACCGGTTCTGTTCCTTTATTATATGTATAGATACGACACAAAAACTATACGTATACAACTACGTCAATTACTAACAATTATAAATAATGACTACACTAGCGCTTCAACTATTTCCGAACGTACTTAATTTATTATTTTTATCGCAAAATCCAAATAATGTTGAGCGTGCCTTTAACTATCTGTAGTGTTTGGTATAAACAAAAGCCCAAACTCAATGTTTTTATTCCCTCATTACCCATAAACCGAATTGGATGTTTTTAAAAAAATACAAGTCAATATAAATATTGTTTTTATATCTCTCTAAAAACAAAAATATGAAATATCCTATTATTATATTATCTAAGTAATTTTATCATAATTAAGATTTACAACCATTGAATTTTTGCACCGAGTGCTCAGTTTCTTTGACCACACATACTCCAATGTCTAATACTAACACCACACAATGGTTGAAGACAATTCGCAACAGGTCACGTTTGTTAATTAGCAAATGGACTGGGACAGCGGTCGTCGCTTCCCAGTACAGTCACGCGACGTTACCTCTTGAATATTATACGCCAATCGATACATGTTTGTCAACAATGAATTGCTAACAAAAGTTTATTTTCATACTGGGGCTACATTAATTATATATTGCTTTAATTGGCACAAAATGTGTCTACGCCTTATCGAGATAAGTTGAGAGTGGTATTTATTTCGATATTAAGCATATAATGATTTAAAGCAGTTTTACAACCATTTATTTCAAACCGCGTTGATCTTATAATATATATATACCTATCCCTAGTATAGTGTAATAATGAAGCACGCAATTCCTCTTAAAGTAAGGAAATATCATTAATATTAAAAAGCACAGAAGCAGTTCACTCAATATGCACTTCTTATCAAAGTTAAAAATATTGATATTAAAAACCTGACTTGTATCTATCTGCATAATACTCATATGCAGGGAATATTGTATTCCATTTGCATATCGTGGGAGTATGCCCGAGGCATGCGATAGTCACATCGGGGCAAACGTATTTATACCGGTGTGCAATTTTATTCGTTAATATTAACGAGTATCGGCAGTTCATTGTGACGTCACGGCAGATTTTCACCCATAAGTAGCGTGGCGTGTGGAGACTATGTCAGTGAACCGGACGGTGATATAAATACACATCATTATATTATTATAGCTCGTAGTTGTATTATGCTATAGACTGCCTCTGTGGCGTAGTTGTATTATGGTACGACTGCAATGCTGAGGTCTCGGGTTCGATCCCCGGGTCGGGCAAAGTGATATTGAGTTTTTCTATTCAGTATCAGCTCGGAGTTTGGAATTTGTGCCCGATATGGCGATAGGCTCGCCCCCTATCACATCATGGGACGGAATAATGGCAAAAACTGGGTGCACTAATTGCGCCTCTGCCTACCCCTTTGGGGATTAAAGGCGTGAGTGTATATGTATATGTATATTATAGTTCGGATATGTACAATAAGTTTTAATTATATTTAAATACCAAATATACTTTTAGAATTTTCCATTTCAAATGCCAATACAAAATAGTTTTCCAACTTTATGTTCTACGTTTTCAACCAATCAAGGTGACACAGGGTTTTTAAAATACTTATATGCCCTTTATAAGCTTGCATCATATATTATGTATGTATGACATAAGTAGGCGTGATCGGTCCCAAATTACTTAGTAATTCATATAAATCTGGGCTTTTTCTGCTTATACATTCCTTTGAGGTTAACTGTACCTCAAAGAAATTTTTAGAAAGGTAAATTTACACTAACATTATCTATACTAATGTTATAAAGCTGAAGAGTTTGTTCGTTTGTTTGAACGCGCTAATACCAGGCACTGCTGAACCGATTTTGAAAATTCTTTCACTAATAGGAAGCTACATAACTCCTGAGTGCTATAGGCTACTTTTTATCCCGGGAAAATATTTTTGTCCCGGAAAACCTTTTTAACGCGGGCGGAGCCGCGAGCACTACTAGTAAATTATAATAATATATAATTAACTGTGTTTGTATGTTGCGCTTTAACAGTTAAACCACTGAACCAATTTTGATAAATATTTGGCACGCCTCTAGTGGCCAACTTGAATAATTTTAATCAATTATGGTATTCGAATGTCACCAAAAATTATTTTGTGTTTATTAATACGCTCAAGAACTATTTTAATAAATTGCGAAATGCTTTTGCAAATATTATTTTAATAAAGAATAGAAATGCGTATTTTGTATTTTCATTATGCCTAATTAGTAAATATAATTATTTCAAAATGTCAGATCTATTTTTATACTTCAAGTACAGGAAATAACTACCGAAATTCGTACAGGTATTATATTAGAAGGCATTCATTCACACCAGAGGCACATTTATTTGTATTTTTACAAGAGACGTCGCGTCGGCAAAAGAGCAAGTGGTTGAACTAATCATAAATTATCTTAACTAACGATAGAGCTCCGAAAGTCAATGGGGCCGAGGAATTGTTGTTGTATTACAGATTATTAAGTAAAAAAGCCTCGTTTGGCATTAGTGCAGCAAGAAAGCTATTACATATACCGACATTACAATTTGCATTAAGACGTAATTGCTGCCGTTGGTGGCGAAAATGTGTAACTGACGCCGATATAGTTTTAATCTTTACTATGTATTTAGACCATATTTAGACTGCCTTGGTGGCATAGTTGTATTAGGGTACGACTGAAATGCTCGATTCCCGGGTCGGGCAAAGTGAAATTGAGTTTTTCTATTCAATTTCAGCTCGGAGTCTGGAATTTGTGCCCGACATGGCGATAGGCCCGCCCCCTATCACATCATGGGACGGAATAACGGCGAAAAGTGGGTGCACTAGTTGCGCCTCTGCCTACCCCTTCGGGGATAATAGGCGTGAGTGAGTGTGTGTGTGTATTTAGACCATACGGGGGAGTCATATTCAACTTAGTGACAAAACTCCCAGGAAATAAATAGAAAAAAAAAATGTTACAAAGTCTATTTGCGATAGGCACCTTGGTGAACTTGACCGAAATCACATATTAGTGTAAGCGGAAATTTTAGTATGTAAACGTAGAGCTTCGTGCTGCAGATAATTCAGCTTAGCTTTGACGACTAGCTGGAGAGTGTAGTGGACGTGTTAATGAGCCAAAGGGCGTCCTATCGATGTGTAGTATCAATGTTATATCTCGTTTGATCGTAAAGTAAAACATTGTGAGATAGCTACAGTACTTCGATGCTGGCCATAATCTGAATCGGATAGTGTTCTAGCCTGGCTTATGTTCGCGGCTTTACATGTCTAATTATATCCACTAATTGGTAGTTACTTAATTAAATGATTCAGAGCCGATTTCTTTCCTTACTATTTACTACTCATCACATAAGTGAATAAGCCGATCAAATACAAAAGTCTAATTATGTTCCCAAATTATTATCCCATTCAAAATATGTATTATCTACATTAGTGGCTTAACTTTCAAATAAAATTTACTTGAAACCCCCGTATATTGTATTCTATTTACAACTAAGCGTTGTCACGGGAATATCAGAGATTTTTGAGTTGTTCGTAATATATAAGGTACAAATGTTAATTAAACACAAAAATGGCTAGTTTTGAGCTGACCTATCTGGATAATCTGATTTAGTTTTGAGTTCTTGTATTTACCTAAATGTTATTGTATTTATGGTCCATAGAGCATTTTTATATTAATCGTGAGGTCAATAAAATACGGGCTTGTGCCAGCGGCTTCGCTCATGCAAAATTTCGTTTCTGGGATATAAATTATTCCATACCACTCAAGGATAATCTTAAAAAAATATCATTTCCAGCAATTAATGCGTACAAATAATGTTCAGTTAAACAGAACAAGGAATGGAATTTTCTCAGTAGTCCGAAACTACTTCTAAATTATCTATTCTATTGTAACACACAAATTCATATTGAAAATTACATTATTAATACATTCCGGGAGTTGCTACGGCTATTTCACACTTAGTTAGGACACCACGAAACCAACTACTTTAAGGAATATACCATTATTTATTTCGTGCACACTTCATTATACGCATACTCAGTGGGTTGGATGCGTTGCAAAATCTGTCGACTGCGAGGCGCCGACCAACTAGACTTGCTGGCGCCGACGTCCTTACGACTGCCTTACGAGGACCAGCAGGATTGGCTAGTAATATGGTAAAATTAAAATAATATGTGTATTTTATGCGTACTCCGTTTTAGTACAGCGGAAATTGCATATCGTCGATGAAGTACCAATACCTTCTAAGCGTTGAGAATCTAATTTTACACCAGAAGAAAAAAACTGTTAAATACATAAGAACGAATGAATTCTGTCACTAAGTAGATGTTTTCACATAGCTCAAGAAGCTTACTGGTAAAGAAATTTCGGATAGAAGTTAATTCAATCCATACGAATATGAGTTTTATGTCTATTGTAATAAAAAAGTAATTTTGGACTAAATTGTCAGTTCGGAGGTATTGGTACTTCATCGACGATATTATTAATAATTATGATTATGATACCAGATTACGTGTGAGTAAATCCGTATCACTTATAAATAATTGTGGTTTCAATAGGCTTTGAAGTTGAAAACGCAATTTATTAGCCTATGATAGATAGCTCTTTCAACATTTTGTCAGCGATTTCCAACTTTTCGGCATTCGCTTGCATATCTCCAACTGGGTTTTCGGATTTATGACGTAAGCGCCAGAGAAATATATTTTCTTATACAATACTTTTTTTTCAAATATATTTTTATTATTTCTAAAGGGCATGCATATTTCTTTCATTCATATGAGATATATTTAATTTACTAAGTATACAATAAAAAACAATTAAGTATTTATTTCTCAATATTATCCCATGAAAAAATCTACCAAAATAATATTGAATTTCTTGACATAAATACTCATCGTTTTCTTAAGGAGAAAACTGAACAAAGATGTGAATCGGAATAATAAACGGACCACGGAACTAGCACCCTAACTTGGAATGGATTTTTGCCGCCAAATTGAATGACTGGCACGATAGCGTGGGGGGTATTGTTTGCCAGTTCCCATTTTTTTTTCTGTTTCCGCAATACTGTGTACCGCTCACTCTGGAATTTTTACCTCTGCTTGTTTAAATCTATGACTTTGCATATAGTGCGTATAATAATAACGAAATGTCGCACAAAATATAGGTACATCTATTGGCACTAATTCTAAGTCATGTTAAGGTATAATTTGGATTTTTTACTTTTATTTTATTGTATTGTGGTCTTTAATCATGAAAAGATAGAATAAAAACGAAATGAGAGAAGTATGGTGAAATAAAGTAGGTAAAGTAAGAAAGAAAAAGAATGTCATAAAGTGGTCTTATCTTGAGTTTTTCGCACGTCATTACGTTCCAGAATTTGATGCGCGCCCTTTGTATGTAACAACAGAATTAAGTTTTAATTAATGGATCGAATCCTGGCTTGAGATATTGATTTGTCAAAGATCAATGTTACTGTTTTATTTTGCATCAAATAATTTCTGAGACACCTTAAGTAATTTCGCTACTCCATAGTTACAGATTTTGCCATCCACGACCACTACAAAAAAATATCCTGTATACCTACCGTCAAAATATTTTCAGCATGTTCAACATCATGTTTAATCAACTATAGCATTTGTTAAAGATCAAACTGCTTAATATGGCAGACACCTTTCGTACTACAATATTTGTATGCAGGCGCTACCTAAAATTTCTGCATGCCTGACATTAATTTGATAGATAAACAAATATTCCGTTCCATAGTGATATTCCTCTTCGATCTAATTATAGTAACGTTCGCCAGTAACTCCATTACCGTCGCAACTCTAGCATCAGCTCGGAGCGCCACCATTAAAGTATATTCCCTCGGAAGGCTATTCTAGTATGTAGAACGTAGCTATGTGATGCCCTCGGAGGCAGGAATGAGGGGGTGAGGTAATTGCAGCGCAGAACGGATGCAGTGCCAATGAGTACGCAAATAACATCTTTATGGCATGCATAATGTTTGTCAGATTAAGTTTATACTTTGGAGGTTACATTGCGTTGAGGTATTTTCTTGAAATATAGTTTAACGTTCTGATTGAGTTTTGTGAGGTAATATGTTCTATAAAGTATCAACAATATTCATAGCATTCTCTATGCATTATAACCTTAGACTATTGCATAGCGAGATACCTACTCAAAGATTAAAACGTGAAGGAAAATCTTTGTACCTATTTTAAACACATTACAATTCCAAATTTCGAATTTAATAATATGTTACATATATATTAAACTGGTAATGCTAGCGGCTCCGCCCGCGTGAATAAGTTTTTCCGGGACAAAAATATTTTCCCGGGATAAAAAGTCGCCTATAGCACTCAGGAGTTCTGTAGCTTCCTATTAGTGAAAGAATTTTCAAAATCGGTTCAGTAGTTCCTGAGATTAGCGCGTTCAAACAAACAAACTCTTCAGCTTTATAATATTAGTATAGATATAGTATAGATTTGACGGTTGAATTTCGAACACGTCAATAATAATTCTTGTCAAAAAATCTTGAATATGAACGTTTCCTTATGAAGTTTTTTTCATAGCGAGCAACACTGATAGAACACAGTTAATTTGGGAGTTTGGCGGGAACTTGGAAGACTCATGAGGTACTTTTGTTTTAATTCATTATTTTGGTGATACTTACGCCCGAATACTCAAACGCTACTCAACCAACCAAGTTATCTGAGGCCTACTTAATTTTAGCCGGCTTCTTATTTTAAATGGCATTCTCAAACGCACTTTAAAAGATTTGATGGAAAACTCAGCCGAGGAGCAGTCATTTTGCTACAGATTATAAAAAGTTTGTTTTCGATTACAATTTTAATAAATTTGATATTTATGTGTCGTTTCACGCAGTATAATTTTTAAGATGTTAAATATAAATAAATCGAATAACACAATGCGCAGTTTGAAAATGATTTACAATGTTATAATATGTCTATTATATTGAATTTTCGTGTGTATTTTATGTACTATGTGCAGATGCTACATAGTAAAAATGGTAAGTACGTTTAAAAACCATCCTAGGTTTTTAATATGTAGGAATGGCATATTCATTATTAGAAATAGTTTATTAATTATTATATTCTTAACATTGATGTGATGAGTATATATTGGCATTATATTGCCACTTGGCAGTATGTCAGGGTTGACATTAGCCGCTTTAGAAAAAAAAAATAAACAAGTCAACAACAATAATATTTACAATTCTTATTTCAGTTTTATCATCAGAAGTAGGCATATTTACAAACATTTACAAAATATGCTAACTCAACTGCCATACTACGCACAATACGATGTACTACCGTTGGTTGTTTCCCGTGAAAAATAACCCCGATGACCTTGGGCTATCGGTTGGATTGTTTGGTTTCTTTTTGTGTTCGGCTGGATATAATCCCGATTTTAAAGAACATAAATGGAGAACTGTTTCCTTGCTGAGTTGGAATCTTCTTTTACGATAAGTTAAGATAAGATATATTTATTTGTCAAACATTAACATTAAATTCTCATTATTGTATTCTTCGAAAGCGTTTAGTTTCTCTCGATTTCTTCCTTTGACACCACACTCCTCTTCAGACAATGATGATAATGAAGAAAAAAACGATTTATTAAATCCAAAGAGAATATAATAAGTAGTTATTACGCAATAAAATTATTAAAGATTTGAACGTAAATATTTGAGACTAGTCTGAAGCACTCTCAAATTGATCTCGATTAACAGCCATATTTGGAGGCCTTACATAGCTGTCAAACTTTAAGCAGTGTTTGTGAATACCGTTTGAATCAATAAGCGGACCTTAAACTGAGTCGCCTTAAATTTAAGGTTAAGAGATAAGTGACGTTTCAGTATACCAATTTCACCAATAACGAATGCTTAAATCCGTAAGGCCATCTCAAATATTTAAGTAGCGTTTGAGTATTCGGGCGTTAGTGTTATATTGCATAATTATGGTGGTGTATTATGCAACACGGCTTTTTGAAAGGGCTCAAAGTGCATTGAAATAACTGTGCTAATCAAGTGTTTTTTTTTGTTTCCGCCAAAACTCCTCGGTGAAATCTTAATAAGGCAGCCACTGCTTTACTTCGACTGCAGATAAAAAAAGAAACAATTATGTGTCTGAAGGACATGTATCTATGGGCAAGAATAAATTAACAAAAACAATTAATTTTGGGTACTTGGGTTTTGAACTTTATGATTTTCGGCCTGACAGTTACACTGCCAACTTGGATATCGCTCGCCAGCATTTTACAATAACATAATATTATCCATAATATGACATGGTTAACTATGACTACATACATATACATATACACTCACGCCTGTTATCCCCGAAGGGGTAGGCAGAGGCGCAACTAGTGCACCCACTTTTCGCCTTTATTCCGTCCCATGATGTGATAGGGGGCGAGCCTATCGCCATATCGGGCACAAATTCCAGACTCCGAGCTGATACTGAATAGAAAAACTCAATATCACTGCCCGACCCGGGGATCGAACCCGAGACCTCAGCTTTGCAGTCGTACTGTAATACAACTACGCCACCGAGGCAGGTAACTATGACTAATTGTTGAAAAAGTATTTTTTGTAAGTATGTAAGTACCTCATTATTTTTTAATACTGGTTAGAAACTAGTACCTAGGCGCAAATATGACAAACGCCATATCAACGCTTTTTTGACGTTACAGGGTAATAGGAATTTCGGTAGCTATTTATTCCCTTTTCAGAATTCTATCCCAACGTCATCTCATAATACGCGTGATCTGATGACTGCATAGGTACAATATTACAAACGATAAGCAAAACTAATTAATTGTAAGAACTTTAAATATAAAAATGTAAATAATCCCCGACACAAAAAACCTCTAAGAATAATAAAAGTAGAATAATAAAATAAAAAATACCTCTATATAATAAAAGTGTCTTTATCGATTAACTATCTATAATATTTTGACCGAAGCGTTGTCGCGTTGGAAATGAGCTGATAGTCTTCAAACGCTTGAACAGATCTTCATAAATTATAACAAAGGACCATATCGATCATATTATCAGCTTTCAAACAAAAAAAACCGTGTCAAAATCGACCAATTCGTTTGAGAGCTACGATGTCACAAACATACAGATACACAGACACACAGATACTCAGATACACACCTTAAACTTAATATAACACCTCTGGTTTTTGTCGGGGGTTAAAAAGAACCATGCATTTTCATAGTCCTGGATTCACTAATTATTACCCTAAATGTCTATGTTCCATTGTTTTTAAAACTCCTATGTAGTGGGGTAAATAATTTATATAATCCAGATTTAAGAGTACGTTTTCTTTTCACTACATGAATTAAAAATGATATTGTTGATAATAGCTTTGTCTCATTTCTCGGAAGAAAGGAATACTATAAAAAATTTCTGAGTATGAAAATGTACAGGGAACTTGAATTCACATTTACATTTTTGATGTAAGTAAGTACCTGGAAGCAGCAATTTACAAAGCAAATAAGGACTTTTGTGAATATTCTCATTCATATTATAATAATGTATCCATTATTGTGATATTTGCCTCTGACATACAACATGCTTTTGTCCTTGTTTAATGTTATTGGATGTTTTATAAATCGGTTCTGTTTAGCCAATACAGGTATAAATAAATACTCAAGTGGCGGCCCATTGAGCACGTGTCCCATCTGACTTTAAAAATTTCACTAAAACTAATCATTTTCCCCAAGTTCACTCGAATTAAGCCTATAATCCTACTAATATTATAAACGCAAAAGTTTGTAAGAATGTATGGATGTTTGTTACTCTTTGACGCAAAAACTACTGAACAGATTTCGATGAAATTTGGCACACGGGTGGATCATGTTCTGGATTAACACATAGGCTTTTATCCTGGGACAATATAAAGCGGGACTTATATTGAAGAAGGTGGAAAATATATATTCATTGTACATGAATTTAATCACACGAATGGCAGTGTATATAGTATAAGTATTGATATTTAAATGTCATTATAACTCAAAAGCAAAGCACAGGCTATTTTTTTATTATAGTGGCTTTTGAAGTCGGTGCTATATTTTGATATAAAGATTTTGTATTAAAATAAATGAAATGTCAAGTTTTAAATACGTTTTATAGCATTTTATAGGAAAATGTACGTTGTGGCCTGAGGCACCATAACTAAAATATATTTGTGGTGCGTATAAAAACGTTCGAAAACGCCTGATCTAATGGATATGAAAACTCATTATTTATTACGTAGTACTATTCTGTAGCCGAGGTTCTGCTTTAGTTCATAATACATCACTAATGGGTAAGTACCTATGATATTGGATCACTAGCACGAAATAAAAGTACTAGCAAAAACAAAAGTAAAAGCACTAGCACTAAACTACTTCTGCCATTTATAATTGAAAAGAACAAATTTTAAATAACTAAATACAATCTGTAAGAGCCCGCGGACGGGTTTGGGTCGCGTATGTTTGTAAATAATAATAAATTGGTATTAGGATTCGTGCGCGGAGGCTGCCAGGCACTGCCAAGCACCGCCTTGTTGCTCGCACGGCGAAAAAGTACTACAAACTTACGCATGCTTCTGCCCGCGTGTCTCTCGATTGGACTTATTTCTTTGAAAAATGAGTTCACTGAACCTGATTGTTCGGTATAGTCAATAAACCATTGGCGAACGAGACATAGCGTCACTCGACAGTCCCAGAATCACCTGAATTATGAACTCTTTTGTATCCTGCATTGTAAAAGGATAGAAACGTGGGATATATTATGTTTATTTTCTTTACTATAATTGTGATTTTTTTGTACTTAAGATATGAGGATATAAAATATAGTTAAAATAAAGAATAGTCTTCACTTTTCAAGTAGCGTTATCTGGGTACCTGTGTAACAAGGTATCGGCCTTTTTCTGTCCTATTTAAAAATGCACGCAATATAACACTAAAGCCGTCATAAATATAAGCAGTACCCACTCTAAGTGTATGCATGATATCAACACTTAATAATATTAAAGTAGATCGAGCTCCTTCAACAGCTGTTCGTAGTTTGTTATACTTACTGCTTGTTAAGTCTTGAGGGCGAAAGTTTTGTGAAGTTACCAAGTTTCAAAATCACCAAGGAACTAATTAATTATTGATAAGCTTGTATTACAACGGCTTATTGGTATGATATAAAATGGTAATACAATATGGTATGAAACGGTAATACATAAAATTATTTTATTAGTCTGAGTGCGACCATCAAAGCGAATATACCTATCATATCACACACATACACTCACGCCTGTTATCCCCGAAGGGGTAGGCAGAGGCGCAACTAGTGCACCCACTTTTCGCCATAATTCCGTCCCATGATGTGATAGGGGGCGAGCCTATCGCCATATCGGGCACAAATTCCAGACTCCGAGCTGATACTGAATAGAAAAACTCAATATCACTTTGCCCGACCCGGGGATCGAACCCGAGACCTCAGCTTTGCAGTCGTACTGTAATACAACTACGCCACCGAGGCAGTCTATCACATGAGCCCTGTATTATAAACTGCCAACTGCTGGGCACGAACCTCCTCTTCTACTGAGAGGGTTTAGGCTTTAGTCAACCAGGCTGGCCAAGCGTGGATGGACAGACTTCACATACATTTGAAATTCTTATGTATGCAGGTTTTCTTAAGACGTTTTCCCTCATCGTTAAAACAATCGATACTTCACAAAGAATATACACATAACCGTAGCAAAGTTAGAGTTTCGTACCGGCCTCGGCAATTCATTCCACTCTCAACTAAACTATAAGCCTATAAGACGCAATAATTCAATTGAAAAATATTTGTTTATATTCTGCTTAAGAAGATAATTAGAGTTCGAATGTCATAGTATTTCATAAAAATTGACTAAAATTATCAATTCATAATTTATTGACAACTTATTGGTCTCGAGGTCTAGGCCGATCCCAGCCGGTGTCGCACGCCATTTAACGTCCAGTAAAATTGACAATGTGTATCAACCTGTGTCAATACTAAATAAGGAAGCCTACAAATATTTGTATTATGAATTTCCATAAAAGTAACGACTTACCATCGGATATCATATGCGGCCTAGCTGCACCATGAACAAAATTAACTTATGTTCACTGAACGGAATGTGTGACATCGGCAGGAGATTGTCCGGATTCCGGTCTATGCACTATTACAGTTTACTGTTTTTTACTACGTACGTTGCAGTATTTGCTTCTGCTGTATACTAACATAACATACCGAAACGTCACATAAACGTATCATTCCGAACAGAATGCGGATTACCAAATTTTTACCTAAGCGCTGATATACTCGATTCACGATTGCAAATAAAAGTTATATGGAAAAAAGAAAAAACGGTAGGTGACGGCTTGGCTGTGCCTCTGGCATTGCTTTAGTCCATGGGCGGCGGATGCTGCTTACCATCAGGCGGACTGCTTGCTCTTTTGACTACTAAGGCAAAAAAGAGCTACAAATAGAAATGAGTACAGCAATATCAGCTCGGTCAATTTGTGCCCGATATGGCGATAGGCTCGCCTCTTATCACATCATGGGACAGAATAACGGCGAAAAGTGGATGCACTATTTGCGCCTCTGCCTACACCTTCGCAAGGCGTAAGCGTGTGTGTGGTGTAAAAATAAAATCAAAATATTTGTGATGTCAGTTTTGTATCAAAATCTGAAATTACGGTATTGTTTAGATATAATGTCAAAAGTAAAATATTTTTTCAAGTATATTTATTTTATACAAAAGTATATTTTAATCCAACTTATATTTTAAACTGCGGGTTTCAAACTAAACCTTGTTAAGAATTTTTCTTCACAGCCAAATGGGTTTATTTCCTCGAGGAAAATACAAATACTTAAAATACTTCGTTGTCTGAGTTTCGTACTTTTACGCGTATTGGTGTCTGACAACTTCGTTAAGTGGACATATTTTGTGCATCTCTCTAAGACCACTTTTCCGCAGAAATAGTGTAAGTAGGTATGGCTTGCATTTTTAATGAATGAAGGGAACAAATATTTGTTTAATCAAAGAAGCCAATATACCGACTCAGCCACAAAATATAGTAATCTCTATCTTTGCTGTTAGGTTAGACAGTGACTTTGGGATTTGGTCGGTTTATACATTTATGGGCCGAATATTTCTTACCAGCAAGCAGTGAAATCGGCCCTAAATCTGTTTGATATAACTGCGAATGTAAAGGTGATAGTATAACAAAGACATCCTACTAATATCATAAAGGCGAAAGTTTGTAAGTAAGAATGTATGGATGTTTGGATGTTTAGATGTATGGATGTAAGGATGTTTGTTCCTCTTTCACGCAAAAACTACTGAACGGATTTCGATGAAATTTGGCACACGGGTAGATCATGTCCTGGATTAACACATAGGCTACGTTTTATCCCGGGAAAATATAAACCGAGACTTTTATCCCGGAAAAACTTTTTAATGCGGGCGGAGCCGCGGGCAAAAGCTAGTTTTGAATATTATTTAACTTAGTTCTCCTCGGCTGGTAGCGCCCTCGGATATTGAAGTTCCTTTAATACTGACATTTTTTTAAATCATTAAGTAGAAATGTAGTAGAATAAAGCCTTGTCGCGTCATATGCGCTGAAGACACTGCGGATTTTGGTCGGTATGCTGGTATAAGGCGTAATATAATGTTAGGGACATGGCCTAGTGCTCGCTCGGATGATATAATACTCCTGAGTATTGACATTGGGTCGTAAGACCGGTGAAATCATCCACACGATGTAGCTATCCCCCGGTGGTGGCAAAGACACAACACGTGGAAGTCTTACAATTAGTCTTAAAATTAATTATCCAGCCTGATAAAAACCAGAATACAAATAAAATTTATATGTAAGCTTTATAAAAGTTAATTGATTAGACAATATAAAAAAAACAATCAATCTATATAGATAGATAGATAGGTTTTTTGTATGTCTCTATCTATCTATATATCGACGGTCCCATAGAACAAAGTCGTATATGCAAAATGTTAGCTTTTCAGTAGAGCTTTGAAAGTCGTAAGTTTGTATTCATGTGCGAATTAGTGCTATTTTCACACATTAGGTTCAAAGTTGTTACTGAACCCTAATAAATGATGTTTCCTTCATGTATAACGTGTGATTTTCACAATTAGACTTTCAAAGCGCTCTACTGAAAAGCTAACATTTTGCATATACGACTTTGTTCTATGGGACCGTCGACATATAATAATGCAGTAGAACCGGTGTGCCTGTACATTTAAAGAAATGTGATAAAAAAGAAAGGGAGTGACTAAACAAGATATTTTTGTAATTCTTTTCTGTTTGTTTGATAGTGCACATCTCCAAAATACTGAACGGATTTCGATAAAATTTGGTATGGAGATAGTTTGAGACCCTACAAAGGACATGTGGTACTTTTTATTCCGGGTAAATATAAAGTGGGACTTTAATAGCTGAAAAACTTTTCACGCGGACGGAGCCGCGAGTAAAAGCCAGTAACATATAATACTACTAGCTATAATAATAACATTGACTAAATTTAGCAAATTAATATGAGAATCCATGCACATTTGTGTTCGTAATTGACTACCTCGCGTGAAATCAAACTTTTGACGGAGTTAATTGAAATAACGTCATATTAATTATGCGCTGGGACCAAAAACTATTATCGACGAAATTGGACAAATTATGTCTGAATTTAGTCAAACGATGGGGTTAGTAATTGGTAGTATTTGATTATATTAGTTGTTAATACTATTAGCACAATTAATCTTGAACACAAAAGAGTAACAGTTTGGTAAGTAATGATTACTTTAAAAATGCATTATACATCTTATACTCTTGCATGTCTACATCAAATTTTGTATACTCCATCGGTTTAGGTATTTAACTAAATGTAAACAAAGCACAAAAAATGTATTTTTTCTGTCCATTACTCTTTACGAAATACGTCGTTCCAAAATTAACGTCTTCATAATTTACACAACACTTAGCACTGTTATTCCCGTTTGTTAAAGTTGTTTGATTATTAGAAAGTTATTGTTATTAATTGATAAGGGCAAATACAATTAAATATCACTCACGTATACAATGATTGAATGGATTAACTGATCTCTAAGGAAACGATTGGCAAACTGACGGTGAGTGAGAAATATTTTGGATCTCCAGTAATCTCACTGATTTCAAAATATATAGCATATAATTTACAGCTCTCTGGGGTACATAGTACGTTCCACAATATACTTGTATAAGGACCACGAAGAAAAGAAGAAGAGCGGAGGTGTGTCAAGCCAAAATCTCTTTAGAACGTAGCGTCGCTAAATGCGGGGGGTCGGGGGATGAAATATAACGATAGCTCCTCCCCCCAATCAAAATCCATCTAGCGGTGAATGGCATTATTACAACGTAACAGAGCTAACTTGTCAATAATTTAGTTCGTCTTTTCAACCCTACGGCGTAACAAGCAAAAGTGTTTGTTCCAGACGATTCTATGTGCGTTAGTATGGCGGACCACATTATTTATTACTCTACTGGCGCTTAACCGTTTTTTCAGCATATACATTACATAGGTGACACATATATGATAAAATAATTATATATGTCTATAATTATTTTATCATACACACAGGAAAATTAGGGAATAAAACAAAATAAAATAAGTTGTTAAAGTTCTTGATAAAAAATCTTTATTGATTAAAATTAATAATTACGATAATCTTACTAATATCTACTTCAGTATCCTGTGATAATATTATAAATGCGAAAGTTCATAAAAATATTTGGATATTTACATGTGTCTTAGAAGTAAACACAGAAACAACAAAACGGATTTAGATGAAATGGCACGCTAGTAGATCATGTCTTAGATTAACACATAGTCTACTTGTTATTCCGGTAATTTACCCCCATGGAAATAATGCATATTTTTAATCTCTTCATAGGGACTTTTTTTAGCGGAAAGGCTTTACACGCGGATGAAGCCGCAAGAAACACCTAGTATTATGATAAAAATGAATATATTCCTTATTGGCCATTGAACAAACCGCATCATGCACATAAAAATCAAATTCAACCGAAACAACGCAACCTTTACGCCCAAGTTCCCGCCAAAGTCCGTAAAATATTATAGTTGCGATCATAAATTGTTGGTTGTCAATGTCAAATGTCAAAAACAAATAAAACGAACTAAAGTATTCTTTTAAATTTAATTTATTTCTAAACGATGGGACGAATATTAAACGTTGGACATTCAAAACCAAAACAAGAAGAATAAAACTCCACTTTTAGTGATATTTTAACTTGTAAATTTAATTGATTTCTAAACGAAGAGACGAACATCAAATGTTTGACAGGTAGGAATATTTTCTAAAGAAAAGCGAAATTGTTATTTTTACTATATTCCAAGCATTTTTTTATATTTTCGAATATTTTGTTGGCGTCCAGTTGTTGCGTCTATTCATAACACGTATTCATGCATTTCTATTTTCTGTATTTACAGCATCGGTAGTAATAAGCTACTTTCTCCGCAAAAACAAAAAAAAAATGGGGAATCTAAAATGATAACAAATAACTCAATAACACGAAAAAAAGTTACAAATACAACGAAATTAATAAAAATAATATCGACGCTTGAATGGCAATCATATCTAAGCGACATTTAGCAAATTTTTTCAGTAGAGCGTTTTAAAGTTTTGATTTTGACAAAAAAATCATAAAGAAACTATTTGCTGCACAAAAATAATTGTAACTGTTTTAGAAACTTCTTAATTTTTGACATTTTTTGACCTAAATCAACAGCCTTGACGATTATAAATTAAAAAGTTACCGTCGCTTAGTTAAAAATTACCTTAATTTACAAACAGGTAAAATCATCTAAATGGATAATTTTATGGATACCGTAACAAGTAAATTTAAAGAAATATCAAATATTTAAAAATGCGCAGTTGTTAAGAATCGTATAAGGATAACTAAACATATTAATAAAATCAATTAAAAATATCTATAGCTAAATTACTGGGTCGCACGAATGTAGAAAAACATAAATATGTGCACAATATTGTAAATATTGTTATTCCCACCAACATTAAACTATTTAATAAACAGCAAACTTTAATGAAAATCAAATTTTATTGTTACATAAACATACTTACATCCAAAATATAGCATATTGATATAGAATTTGTTAATAGTTAACAAATTTCGTTAGAGGGAGGTTCTCGCCTCAAGCAGAACTAGAAAACATTAATATTATAATTTATTCATTGTGTTGGAAACTCGTAATTTTCACTCAAATTTTATTTTTGCTGAAAGCACACACATACAACCTTACGCCCTCATCCCATACGGGTAGTCAGAGACTATGGAGCACCACATTCTACGATTTTGACATACGTCTTCCACAAAGGATTTTCATAGTACTTTGCAAACACGAGAAAGAATGTGAGACGATGTAAAAGAGGCCATGGAATATAAGAAAAATACATGGCTAGATGAGAATAGCCAACGACACTTTTAAAACACTAGGTGGATCGTAAGCGGGTGTATTTTCTTTATTACGAACAGGTGAATATCTCCTAACAATAAGTATAACCACCTGAACATACCCGGTAAAATTAACTATGCGACATCATTGAAGTTAAAGGTTGACAAGTAAAAATATCTAAGCATAAAAAATAGAACTTATATTATTCAGGTAAAACTATCTAACCGATTAATCTCTTTTTATTTTGTTTTATGTAAAGTTGTATATATGTACTATTAACAAAATATTTTATTAAGCTGAAAATATCTAAGCACATCAATATGGTGAGTATGGGTGCAGGCAAATATATATCTACGCCAATGCTATAATTTTGTTGTGTAGGTAATAAACAACTAATTAAAGAGTGAGCATATTTTTATTTCAAGTAAACATATATTAATGCAAAACATGTAATATCACGATTTCAAGTAAGACACGATAAGTTCAAAATCAATTTCCAACCAATCCAATTGTACCAACTTCTATAAATCCGAAAAGTCGTAAATTTCTTGTCGGTAAATGAGAAAAAAGATGTGAAATTTACCGGAATTATCTAATATCTAACCGCCAAAAAAGTTGTCCTAGAGCTACGAAACCCGGATCAATCGACGCAAAAAAATTTGGCGATTCCAAATATGTATATAACTCATTTTCAGTATATTTGTCGCTTAGATATTATTGCCTTTCAAGCGTCGAATTATATTCGATGTTGGGTGTCGCTCGCATGACGCACATGTTTTTCGCTATCCGTTATTTCTGAATACTTACCCACAGATGTCACTACATGTTTTAATATATTTTTTCACATTTCCTGTAACTAAATAATAAATGATTGAATAATGAATATATTTAGAGGCAAAATGAACTAAGTTTACTTATTTCTGCCGAAAAATTATTGTAATATGCGTTTATAATGTTAAAATCAAGATATCGGTGAGAAATATGTAGAATGCAACTTTTCGACGATAGATGTCTCTTGGTAATGCAACAAGAAAATATGTTTCAAAATGCAAATAAACATAAATTTAAACGACTTACACATAAAATGTTATGCCATCTTGTTTGATTTTTGATCCTGAGCAACTTCTACTCTCATCAATATCACATTTCATGGTTAAAAGAATTTAATACGTATTTAAACGTCAGATGAGGCCGAACCGAACGCACTGACGATTCACTCAGAACTACGGTTTTAGGCCCCGCCTACTGTGACGTCATGGCCTAATTGATGGTGACATGACCTATATGCCTTGCGGCACCTCCGCTCTTCTTCTTTTCTTCATGATAAGGACCCATTCATATCTAAAAAGAATATAATATCTAAAAAGGATTAGAGTGTGACATCATAATAATGCAGCATAAATAAAATGTACTAAAACTGAACATTTGAAAACCGACAGCATTTACGTGAAAACAGACTACTGACAGCATAGAGTAATGCTAGAGTTCACATCACTAGAAGAAGCATACGCTTTGAGAGACGTTTGTCATCATCTAAGACTAATTTTGACAATATGCTTTAAATCAGTAGGATAAAGCTCAGAATAATAATTGCTTTAGTTATTATTCTGAGGGATAAAGGCTTCAATCTCATCGGAAGCCGGTGTTTACAACTCTACAAGGCTTTTGCAGTATCTCACAAACTACGCCACATATTATCCAACACAAAGAAATTGATTAAAATGCGGTAAAGAATCAATTAGTCGTATGTCTTTGAAATTCAGTTGAAAGAGGTATCAAGAAACAAAAAAGTAGCGATACAGGCACGTAATCAAGGATACGATGCGCGTCAAAGGAAGGGATAGAGCGATATCCCCACACTTCCGCATCGCAAATTTGAATTGCTACCGCATTTGTTAATTAACTTTAATGCTGTGTTCATAGGCATCTTTTGTATTGTTTGCTGTTATGCTTAAAACATGCACAAACTCAATCATAACTGCCCAGTTCTTCGTGCATACTTTAGACTGTATGATGTATCAAACGCGAATGTCCCACCACTGTCGTGTAAAATACGTTGTTCCAGTTGTTATGTTTGATAATATTGTGTCCTATGCATCAAATCATACACACGTAGTCGTGCATTCTGGACAGAGCGTTCGTGGTTATATTTAAAAACATCGCATACCTATTTACGCACGATGTGCATCTTCCTTCGTCATGTTCGCGTATTGGCATATAGCAGCGGTCGGTGCTGCTCCTAAACTGTCACCATAATAACGTAAGCGAAGTTACGTGTGACAGACAGTCCCACACGCTGTGTACACTGTACATGTCACATTGAGTTCATGCAATTACTGTAATGTCGTTGGGGAATCAGCTTGATGGATGATTGAGGGTCACGGTCAGTGTACATGCAGCCTTAGATCGTAGTCCATTTACTAATGGAGGATCTTGTTAATTGATTGTATAGTGCAGGGAATTGACATTGGGTGGCTTGTTGTGAAGGTTTATCAAGGTCACATGGGTATATTTATTTCAAAAGAAGTCTGTTTATATAACAGTAGTGTCCGACCGAAGCTTCGGTTTAGACTTCGACTAGAAACATCTTCGGTGAAACTTCGGTCCACATGGGTCGAAGGGCCGGTGTATATGGTTAATGGTATTAATAGACATAACTAATAACTTAATATTAGTGAGTATTTCGGTGGCGTAGTGGTAATGCGTACGCATTACGAGTACGATTTGCGCGCTGAGGTCCTGGGTTCGAATCCCGGGTCGAGCCCAAAAAATTGTGACTGGGTTTTTCCATCTTAAAATTTACTCAGTCGCAGCTCGGAGTCAGGAAGTTGGCGGTGTGACACCCCCGTTCTTCGGAAAGCACGTAAAGCCGTTGGTCCTGCGCCTGATCTCTCTCCGGTCATGTCGGATTGCCGTCTCACCGGACTATGAGAGTGAAGGAATAGCGAGTGCACCTGTGTATTGCGCACACACTTGTGCACTATAATATCTCCTGCGTACCTGGCTGATCTCCGTTGAGATTGGCCGCCGTGGCCGAAACTGGCTAGGAGGATTTCATTAGATTTCATTAGTCAGTTATTGTGAGTGGACGATAGCCTAGTTGGGAATGGAATAATCTGACAAGACGGATGTCGCAGGTTCAAGACCCAAGGCATACACTTCAGATTTTTCGAAGTTATGTGTGTATTATTTATCAATTATTATCGTTCGCTTTAACGGTGAAAGAAAACATCGTAATAGGAAACCTACATATCTGAGAATTCCCCAGAAAAATAATTTCGAAGGCCTAAACCCTCTCACGAGTGGAGGAGTCTTGTGCTCAGCAGTGGGCTGTATATAATAGAGGGCTGGTATGGTGATATGGAAATGAATCAACGAAGTAATTAACGATAAAGTGTTTGCGTATTGGTTTTGAACATTTTAGTAAATATAAAAATCTCAAACCTGTCTACGGAAAAAGTAAAAGCACGAAATAGCATATCCAAGTTCCGGGGAATAACAACCATAGACATATGTCGGTCACTAGATCGGCTACCATCAATATAAACCTTATGCCTATAGGTTTGTAATTATTCACTTTAATTATCGTAGCTTACAAGCCAATCTTCAACTGAATTTCTTTTTTAGGCTTCGGCCTCAAAAGAATTTGAACAACAAATATGAAAATAATTTCTGTGCACAGTAGAATATTGAGAATAATCTACTCACTTTATTTACGCCATTTGTGTACGTTCGCGCTGTACGTTCCAGTATCATTCAAAATTGAAAATCTAAGAGTAGTTCGGCGATACGAAAAAGCTTAGGCTAAGGTAAGGCTTGGCAAAGTATGTTAATCGGAAATTTATTTAATGACATTTTGATATGTTATATCGGACATGAAAATATTGCTAGATGTTTATTATGATCAAATAATTTATGGGCTATATAAGTACTTTTTGATAATTATGATATTTGGCAGAACTTGAGTTATTTAAAATTATATAGATTTTTCAAATATATCTGAATCTCATAGAGACTAACTCTCATAGAGAGATAACATGAAAATGTCCATTTATATGACTTTTAGGGTTCCATACCTCAAAAAGAAATAAAAGGAATCCTTATAGGGTGACTTCCGCCTGTCTGTCTGTCTGTCAAGACCCTTTTTCTCAGGAATGCGTAAGGATATCAAGTTCAAAATTTATATCAAATACTTGGTTCTATTGGTTTTATCAGCTCTGAAAAAATTTAACTTGTAAGTCAACGCGATCAAAAGACAACCGTTTATGTCGCATATTTTGTGAGCTCGCGGGGGAATCAAAATCATGAAATTTGGCAAATACCAAGGTATTGCAGCACGTGTAAAGGGAAAAATCTGAAAACCGTAAATATGTACTTCAATAAGGAATGAAAGCGCATGTACAATTTTTTTAATTTAATTAGTTTATTAATTGATACTGGCATTTTTTATAACTTATATACCTTACCTACAAGTTTGTACGGAACCCTCGGTACGCAAGTCCAACTTGCACTTATCCGTTTTTTATAAATTATAATCAATAATCACTGCATAGCGTTCGGATATTTATTTATTTGGACATGTACTAATTGTAACGTTATAGCTTAAGTCTAAGAATAAGTATTATAAAAATTACAGCAAAATGCGTATTATATATTTTAGATACCGAAACTTTTAGTAATAATATTATACACATACTTAATTTTAACGATTTTCAAGGCGTTCTGTCTAAAGTTGATTTTCATAAATAATTACAAAAATCTAAATAACTTTTCAACTATCTAATTTCGGGCAATATACATGGAGGATAATTCGATGCACACTGAGGTACTCTACCGACCTGATTCAGTTGAACACTCTATGGTGATACACCCTGTATAACGGACCTTTATATCTCTATATATCTGTATTCAATAATAATCTTCTTATCCTATAGATACGCGACATTAAGAATTGTACTATTATACTGTCTTCCGATACGACGTTTATGACGAAAAGACAGTCATTCAAACTCTTTTTATGTGTAAAGTGCAGTCTCATATTACGGCTTTTAAGATATTAAAAAACTTTTCAAACTAATTCAATACGGTGTCAGTAGATTTATTTAATGTCACGCGAGAAAAATAAATTGAAATTTTCTCTTAGGTCCCATCATCATGATCACCATCAGCCATATGACGTCTACTGCTGAATATAGGTCCCATACCTTAACTTAATTAGGCAATATCTTATTCATAATGCCCATTTTGCTTCTGTTTTATATAAATATGTTCCAAACTTAGTTAGAGTAAATAGTGTAAGCCGTAAGTCAAACAACCCGTAAGCCACAATTTTATTTTAGGCGCAACACGTGATGCTCTGTGTATTTGGCAATGTCACGTTCAATACCACTTGGCGTTGCCAGGTGATGGAGCAGGGGAGTAAAAGTTTTATACCCAAGCTCAGCACCAGTATATGATGAACTCTGCATTTAGTATGGTTCAGTTTTTCTATAGCCATAAAAGGCTTAAATATTTCTGGTTTTAGTTATTTTAATTGTAAAAAAGTGGTTTATAAAAAATGTAACCGTACTGAAAATAGACTTATGACGTAAGATAAGTTTCAGTGTCAAAAGGGTGAATAAGCCTTGGCCTTATGCAGGTACTCTATTTAGTTACAAGCGAAAATACTTAAAAGCTTGACGTCGCGATTTTTTTTTTTTAATTTCATTTCATTTCAAAATCAAATAAATTATGTTTTTAATTTCATATCGCACTAAAATAACATTAAATAACTTTTTGACGATTTTAAGATTTATTGTGACTCATGTACAAGCCAGAATGTGGTAACTAGTAATGCATGAAGTGTATAGCCGAGGAAATAAGCCAGTTATTGCCATTTCAATGGAGAGTTTGAAATACTGTTTTCGCATCAGTTGACCAATGCAATATGAACTTCGGGTCGCTTTTGTAATTTTATTAAGAGATCGGGCGTGTCAAGCTGAGAGCGTTGTGGATTAACATGTGTTTTAAGGCTGCCATATCCCAAAACACCTTCTTTTCTATTCAATTTTAAGCCAAGAAATAATCAACATTTCGGTCCGAGAAAAATATATGTTATAGTTAAATAATCATTCTACATTGGTGTGGATTCCAAAACACGATACTTACAACTTCGCTCGATCATAAAAAATCACGAAAACAGAGAAAATTCGGATTTTATTTTCAAAAATTAATTATAGTATATTAAACAATTACTTTAAAAATATAAGTCAATAAAAGGGTAATAACATTTAGCAGATTGCTATGCAAAAAAATTTTCACAAAAGTAATTCGTACTTTTCAAAATTCAAAAAAACACGAATTTTTTAACAATTCTGCACAACGCGTCTCGTTTCAGATGCGCCCGAGGCGCCGTGGAGGTCGGACCTACGTCAATTTTTCGCGCTTGCTGTCACTAATTTATCGAAGTATTTGACAGCTTTTGTTTATAGTTGGACCGCGTTATGTAGAAAAGGAACCAACTACTTTTGAACAACAATTATGGATTCTTATTTGTAATAGATGGATTTTTCTATGAATCTTTCCTATTCTTTTTCTTTCTTCTTTAAACACGTTGTCATACTTGTTTCAACTGTTGTTTGTTTTTGTAAAATTGTAAAATAATATATTTGCATAATTTGTGGATAATATTTTGGCATAATACCTCCAATGGAAAATAATGTAATTAAAAAAATGTACTTTATTGTAAAAAAAAGCGTGGGGTTCATGGTGTCAATAGATATAAATATTTTACACACACACACACTCACGCCTGTTATCCCCGAAGGGGTAGGCAGAGGCACAACTAGTGCACCCACTTTTCGCCGTTATTCCGTCCCATAATGTGATAGGGGGCGAGCCTATCGCCATATCGGGCACAAATTTCAGACTCCGAGCTGATACTGAATAGAAAAACTCAATATCACTTTGCCCGACCCGGGGATCGAACCCGAGACCTCAGCTTTGCAGTCGTATTGTAATGCAACTACGCCACCGAGGCAGTCCGTTTTATATATGTAAATATCTATAATCTGTGAATGAGTTTTCCCGGGATAAAAGTACCGTTTTATATTGTCCCGAGATAAAAAGTAGCCTATGTGTTAATCCAGGATATGATCTACCCGTGTGCCATCGAAATCTGTTCAGTAGTTTTTGCGTGAAAGAGTAACAAACATCTATACATTCTTACAAATTTTCGCGTTTGTAATATTAGTAGGATTGTACGTTTCTATTAAATTTCTATTCGTGTATTATGGTTGGTTGTGTAATTTTAATGTACTATGGGTCTTTGATACCTGAAATAAATATTCCCACCTTAAAGGCCGGCAACGCATCTCTGTACCCCCTGGCATTGCAGATGTTCATGGGCGGCGGTGATCACTTACCATCACCGGTGAACCGTATGCTCCCGTGAGACCCCAGCTTTGCAGTCGTACTGTAATACAACTACGCCACCGAGGCAGTATAAATATTTTATTGAGAGATAATATGAGTAAAAGGATTATCATTTTGATACTACCTTAAAAAGCACCCCACGCTTTTTTTACAATAAAATAAGTACATCTTTTTCTTATTTGCACTATTCTTAATTCAAATTTATTTTCTATTTTTAGTTGCATTTCCTATAAAGCATGTTTTTTAGTTTTTTTTCTAACTGTTATTTATTTTTCATTTTTTAAGCTTGTTCTACTATTGTCCAACAGATGACACTAAAAACAAGTAAGATTTTTTTATACATAAGAGTAGCCAGTTTAGTTATAACCCTACTATGGTCCAACAGATGTCAAAAAAAAAAGAGTTATCATTTACTCATTCATTTTGAATATTTATTCATTATTAGTTGGATTTTCTATAAAATAGTGTTTTTTGTTAAAATAATGAATTGTCTTCGGTTCTTGATAAATATGCCAAATTTTCATCCGACGTTTTGAAGGCGGTCAAAATCATGTTCAAAGTTTCCGTTACATAGATACACTAGCTTTTGCCCACGGCTTCGCCCGCGTTAATAAGTTTTTCCGGGCTAAAAGTACATACATAAAAACCTTCCCGTTGAATCACTCTATCCAACACATTTATTTGTATAAAGATTAATATTATGACGTTGATACAACTCTTAACAAATAATGCATTAATTTCGACCAAATTTGATTACCATAAAAACGGTTCTAGAGAGTTAATTTTAAAAGATAGACATATACTGTCGCGGACTTTTTTTTAGATCATTTCCAGAGGAATAATTCTTTCATACATATATTTTTGGTATCTTGAACGGTTTTCGCAGCGCACGCAATGGAAGCCCTCAAGGATGAATAATTTTCCCCGCATTTTTCACATTTTCCACTATTTCTTCGCTCCTAATAGTTGCATCGTGATGTTATATAGCCTATAGCCTTCCTCGATAAATGGTCTATTCAACACAAAAAGATTTTTTCAATTCGCACCAGTAGTTCCTGAGATTAGCGCGTTCAAACAAACAAACAAACAAACAAACAAACAAACAAACAAACAAACAAACTCTTCAGCTTTATAATATTAGTATAGATTTAAATGTACGTTACATAGCTTAATTTAAATTTATTTTCTCTTTTTTAGTTGGATTTTCTATAAGGCTTGTTTTTTGTTTTTTTATTTGCTATTTAATATTATGGATAGAATATCATAGTACAGAATAACACAAAGCCAGCTACCTTATTATTGATACAAGTAAATCCCAATTATTGCGATATCAATATCGGTATTTTTAAGTTCTTCATTTGGTCCAGTAGCCCACATTTTCTTGAAAAAATCCCGGTTTGGGTCCCCTAAATTAAGTATCTGCTTATAAATATGCATACGAGCTCTACAGACCCTGGAGGTATCGGTATAGGCTTCTTTGAGTAACATCTATAAAGCAGTACTAGAACCTGGTGTGTATGTACATAGAAAGAAAAAAAAATAAAGGGACGACTAAATGAGAGTAATAGAACACAAATCACCGTTTTTTTGTTTCATTCTTTTCTCGTTGTTTGTCTGCGTATCTGTTTTTCTGTTTATTTGTTAGCGCACATCTCCGACACTACGGATATCTATGAAATGGTATGGAGATAACTTGAGCCCCTGGGTAGAGCATAGGTATACTTTTTAACCTATAAAAAATCTTTTATGCGGGCGACGCTGCCAGGAAACAACAATAAAATAGTATGAGTGACAATAGTACATACTAATACAAAATAATAAGTTATTTTCAGGATTTTACGGCAATTTGGACTTGACTACAATTTATATGAAGACCATACTATTATGATTTGAAAAAATACTGTCCGACATATTTATAGGTATATAGAGTAAATTTTTCAGATGGGACAGCAGTCAATATTTTCTATTATGAACCACAGTTCAAACTTTAAAGTAGGTAGTAAACAAATACGAAAATATCATTTAAAAAATCGCGATAAAATAAAAAAAATGGTTTTATTTCAATGTCTTACCAAGTTTTTTTGTATGTCGGGTAATTCCTTTTTATTGATCTCATTGAGGTTGTCTGAATATATAACGTCGCGTAAGATAAAATAATAACCGTGAAAAATCCATTTGAGTTGTCAGACTAGTAGTAGTCGCAAGAGTTGGGTATATAATAAGGCTGCCAAATCATATGAAGCAACTACTCCGGTGCAGTTCAATACTAAGTAGTAACTATTGCGGTTTTCATATCGGTCAGCGCTTAGTTGAGCGGTTACTATGTTAACCATTCCATATTCGCGTCTTCCACGGCGAACAAGACGTCACTTTTCATTCAGTGGAAATCGTCTTTACGCGCTTACCCATAGGGTTCTAATTAAAAAATCTGAAATGACACCTGTCAAACTCGGAATACTGAAAGGGTTTCGGGTTTAAACTTGAGGTCATATTCAGGTTACTAGGCTAGTCGATTATTATAGTAATATTGGTTAAGTAATTGTCTCAATCACCAATATTATGTCACAATAACTAAAGATAATAATGAATCTTGACGTGGTATTGTACTCTGTGAACATTTGATTACGTAATCATTGATCAACGAACAATAAATCGTGATATCAAGACATAATTCATAGGTAACTTTTATTATGTATGCCTACGTATACCTATTTCAGCTGCCGCTGTCTGCGACATACATATGTTTGGATAGTACTCCCAAAAGTTAGACCTTCGCAATAAATCGTATAATTTTAAAGTCCTCCAATTTTGAGATGTATGTAATTTTATTTTGCTTAAAAATTACATCTACACTTATCTATACTAATATTATAAAGAGTAAAGATTCAATTGTATGTTTATTTGCATTGAATAGGCTCCGAAACTGCTGGACCGATTTGAAAAACTCTTTCATCAATATATAGGTCCATTATCCCAGGGATTATAAAGCGGGACTTTTATCCCAGAAAAATTCATTCACGCGGACGAAGCCGTGAGCAGAAGTCTAGTTTAAAATATATTAGCTATCGATGGAGGCGTCTAATTTTTTTTTATGGATTCAAGATCCATATTTTTGTCCTTTTAATATTCGTAAAGTTTGAGCCGTGTTAGATTTTGAGGCCCAGCACCCATAAAAAAGCGGACATCTTTTGTCGTAAAATAAACTGCTTCAGTATTGTTTAATCGTTTATTGTGACGTAGTCGCGGCTGATTGGTGTCAAGCGAGTTCATTTGAAATTCAACATCGCGGCACCTGACGCGTCGGTACATTAGACAGCTGTAAATGCAAACAGCGCTCAGATATCCTAGCCTTAAAGACTAATAACAATAAATATTCTACAGAGGTTCACCATTTTTAAACCTGTTGTAGTTTATACCCGCTTTAAAAAGTTTTTCCAGGATAAAAGTCCCGCTTTATATTTTCCCGGGATAAAAAGTAGCCTATGTGTTAATCCAGGACATGATCTACCCGTATGCCAAATTTCATCGAAATCCGCTCAGTAGTTTTTGCGTGAAAGAGTAAGAAATATCTATACATCCATACATTCGTACAAACTTTCGCCTTTATAATTTACTAGCTTTTGCCTGCGGCTCCGCCCGCGTGAATGAGTTTTTCCGGGATAAAAGTCCCGCTTTATATTTTCCCGGGATAAAAAGTAGCCTATGTGTTAAGCCAGAACATGATCTACCCGTGTATCAAATTTCATCGAAATCCGTTCAGTAGTTTTTGCGTGAAAGAGGAACAAGCATCCATACATCCAAACATCATACATTCTTACAAACTTTCGCCTTTATAATATTAGTAGGATAAATAAATTAATAAATATATATTTCAGACTCGGTTATGTTTTTGTTTTGGTCAGCGTTATGTTTTTAATACTGTCATGTTGCGGTTTGAAGAAAATTGCAGCCAGGGTAATTACTGGACTACGAGAGTTGACATATTATGTACGGAGATGACGAGCACAGTGCAGTGGATACGAAATGTGTGAAGCACTTTGTAAGAGTTTAAATCGTGTTTCAGCAACATGCGAGTAAACACACTCACTGGCGCTGTTTTGGTAACGAAATATCCTACTATATACATATAATATTATAAAGGCGAAAGTTTGTAAGAATGTATGGATGTTTGGATGTTTGGATGTTTGGCTGTATAGATGTTTGTTACTCTTTCACGTAAAAACTACTGAACGGATTTCTATGAAATTTGGCACACGGGTAGATCATGTCCTGGATTAACACATAGGCTACTTTTATCCCGGGAAAACATAAAGCGGGACTTTTATCCCGGAAAAACTTTATAACGCGGGCGGAGCCGCGGGCAGAAGCTAGTTTAATAATATTCCTAAAAACTTTTGTCTTAAAATGAAAGCCATACGAGTAACTAGTATGTCTTTTAACATTTCTGACATTATTCTAACTAGTATAGGCAATTCCTTGCAAAAATATTTGTCTTGCCAATAATTTATGCATCAATTAAAGTTTTTTTTATGGCATAGAATGACGAGACGAGCATGCCGTTTGCCTGATGGTAAGCGATATGACCATCCATAAACAGTAGAAACACCATCTAGCACCTTGAGTTACAAAGTACTGTGTGGCATTCCACTGCGCTCGTCATCCTGAGACATAAGATGTTAAGTCTCATTATGTTCTGTAGTTACACTGGCTACAATGTCCTTCAAACCGAAACACACAGTGCATGCACACTGCTGCTTGGCGGTAGAAAAAGACATAGCGGTGGTACCCACCCAGACGGACTCTTACATATGAAAGTCTTACCACCAGTGAATATTATTCTTACTATCCTACTATAATATTATAAACGCGAAAGTTTGTAAGAATGTATGGATGTCTGGATGTATGGATGTTTGTTCCTCTTTCACGCAAAAAGTACTGATCGGCTTTCGATGAAATTTGGCACACTGTTAGATCATGTCCTGGATTAACTCATAGGCAACTTTTTATCCCGGGAAAATATAAAGCTGGACTTTTATCCAGGGAAAACTTTTAACGCGGGCGAAGCCGCGGGCAAAAGCTAGTAAGTAATAAGTTTAAAATATTTACGCTTTAATTCTAAGGTTTTGCATAGATAGTGTCAGCTTAAGCGCCAGAATCACAACATAAGGGCACGTACCCATACTACGTGACTTATTTTTGACAAGTTTTTAACCCCTTCCCTCTCCTTGGTGACTATCCGTAGTATATGAGAAGACCACCCCCCTCTAGTTTGCACGAAGGAATTCATAAATATGGTTTTCAATCGTTTTTTGCAAACACAAAGTATAAAAAATAATAATCTGTCTCATATTATCACGTTCGTCAGTGTTGCCACCTGTGAGTTTTAAAAGCACTGAACGCTGCGTGCCATATTAGAATAACGCTCGAAAAGGCGTGAGATTTTACAGGATATTGAGTGCGTAAAGAAAATCTAAACCCCACCTCCTCCTCACTGTGACCAAGCGTGGTATTTTGAAGACCTCCCTCCCTCCTGAAAGGATCACGTAGTATGTGTATGTTCCCTAAATGCAAATGGCGACATAGACACAATTGTTTCAAAATGATGAGCACAACTATGCTATAATAATAATTATCTCATGTTGTTTAGATTATTATGACGATGTAACGAACAGCCCAAAGGATCACCCCATAACAGCAGCCCATAGAAAATTTAAAGCTTAGCATCATTCCTCTGCCCTGTCTTTTTATATGGGCTAATACAATATTTGCATACCCAACGGTGTTGAAATTTACCGTTTACCCATACCTAGTTATAGGTTAGCTCATCCGTTACTGTATCATTACGGAGGTGCATATACGACATGCTGAATCGATTTTCTATAAATAACAAACCATGGTGCGCTGGAATATCACCGTCACAAAAAACACTGTCAGCGACGGGGCTTACGTGGCTTGACATAATATAACCTGACGATAAAGTTTTAGACATACAACGAACTGGATCCAGGTTTACTGCACTTAAACGACAGTACCGAACTGGTCAACGGAAGTTCGTTATAGAATTAATTTTGTTTGCAGTTTGCACTATTTTTTTTCTGCCAATACACAGTTTTAGTCGGTCCTCTTTTTGAGTCTCCAAAGATTATAACGCACCCTTAAAAACAAAGACCTAATCCCAAATTTTGGTTAGTGGGTTTTAGCAAAATATGGACCCTAAAGGGCAAGCTGCATCTACTAAGACAAAAAGCGTCTTTTCAGCATTGGAAATAGGGCCAAAATCGAATAAATACATGTTCTTTCCACGACCAACTTAAAAAAATGTCGTATACAGTTAGTTTTTGTGAAGATTCCCACAATTCAACGATTTTGGATTAGGTTATAATTTTATTAAGAGTGCGAAAAAATGCTATATATTTTATCACTATCTAAAGTGAATACGATGTCATGATCATGCTGACGTTACATTGATGTAAAAACCCCACATCAATTTGACGTTATTGATTAGTTAGTTAGACCTATCGGTAGAAGTAAGTGCTTACGACTTGCAACCCCAAGGTTTTTACTATTTTCGTTGGGCTCACTGGTTTTACGACCTAACTTGAAGCTGCTCGGGATATTTGGTGTCATCTGTGTCAGTGTGTTAACCGCTAGGCTGAGACCCTGAATCTTCTAAGGTTTATGGAATATGTGGGTAGCTGTGTTTGCAAAAACTGTTTTTCAATTACGTCAATAGACATACAAGCTTTCGTCCTCACGGTATTACAATATCTATTATCAGCGAGACGAGTAAATCGCTTGCGCTTGATGTAAACGATAGCTGCCTTATCTGGATGATTCTGGATTCTGGAATCCATCCCCCTTACGAATTATAAACACGTCATGTCTTGTCATAGCCACTAGTTATACCGGCTTCAAAGTGCTTCGAATTGGAACACAACATATTTGTCAAATTCATATCTGCTATTCATATCTGAAAATAAGTTCAATGCGAGTGATACTAACTTCCACGACCTGTCAAATAAGAGTTGATATAATCCTATTAATATTAATATTGATGACGAAAGATAGAGGAGAATTGAAGAGAAAAACATGTTGCGCCGACCACAAGTAATTTGGGACTAGGGCAGGAAGACGGTGATGATGATGATAATTCTATTAATATTATAAACGCGAAATTTTGTAGGAATGTATGGATCTATGTATGTTACTATTTCACGTAATAACTACTGAACGGATTTTGATGAAATTTGGCACACGGGTAGACCATGTCCTGGATTGACACATTTTTTATACCAGGAAAACATAAGTAGGACTTCTATCCCGGAAACAACTTTTAAACGCGGTCGGAGCCGCGGATTAGATGGTATTCCCACAATTTACTTTTGAAACCACCATATAATCGCTAGTACGTAATAATAGCGCATCAGGCAAAATATTATTAAATTTTCAGTGCACGCGGCGGTCTTCTGGCTCTTAATCGTACATTTTTAATCGAATCCTCACGTGAGTGAGCAAAGAGTTACAGTCACCCGGCAGGGATAACATCGTTAGTACAAAATGTAGATCATAGCGGTTTATCATGTTCCATGTTTATTAAAATGTCGTCCATAATATTGAATAATGTTAGTAATGGAAGGCGTATGCAGCTATTTACTTGAATATTTATTATCATTCGTTCTTAGTTCGTAATTTGTGAAATAATAATATCATTAAAAATTTCCTTTAATATACATTGCGTATAATCCACAAGTTGAAGTCGTGATCCGCGTCTGTCTGTTTATTCAAATACTCCTTCCAAACATTTTTTTCAGAATCGCCTATTCGACCTCTATATTATAGAGCATACTTGTATTGCATGCACGGTAAAACTAAACCTCTCAAATTCCGGGTTCGACTCAGGTGTTTGGTAAAAACGTTTTAACGTTAAACGTTTTGTTTGTACTACGTATTTAGCGATCTTTGCGGGAATTTTCTAAAACTCATCGCCGAAGCAACAAACTCTTAATTAATCGAATAGTCCTTTTTTATACATACTTGACACTCTATCATGTAAATTACACCCATGCGAAGCAAGGGCGGGCCGCTAGTATTAACATAAAACAAACATTATAGTAATGGCACCCGTTTCGTCTTTCACCATTCGCTTTCTACTGGGGACACATGCGTATTCCCTTAGGATTCGTAGCCATATGCCGCTCCATTCCTTCAGTACTATTTATTTTACCCTACTTCTTAATCCTTTATAACACAATTATTTTCTAGGAAATGGACTCTGAAACTCATAAAGAAACCGGTTATAACGACATCGACTACAACGACGCACCGGTTATTACGATTGCATGGCATGGCCTTAGCATAATCTAAATATTGTATTAAAAAAAAGATAGTTAATAACTACCGGATCTAGTGGTCACCTTAGTGGCCGTTTCAATGACTTTATAATAGGTATGTTTTATCGCTTTTCAATGTATTTCATTATTATCTGTTAAATCTAGTGGTAAAAAATTCATATTATCACAATAATTTGTGTATAAACATGGTCATTTTTACATTGCATTTCTAAATGAAACCACATATTCGTCTTTACCTCTGCTAACATCCTACTAAAAATTGTCAACGAATAACGAATACTTTCGCCAAAAATCTCGGTTATAGTATTCCAATTTTATCATTTTGTAGTTTAGTGCGAATATGGTGTGTGCGTAAGTGTATTTCTGACTGAAAGTGTTATGTTGCTGCTGCGACGAATTCTCCTAAAGCAGTCATAGGCCAGCCATAAACGGACCGCATGTTGCAGTCGAGACCGACTGCAAGATGCGGGGGCCGCACGGCGATCTGCAGTTTCCATACTAAATTCATATCCGCAATACACGGACCGCTCGAGCAGTTCCTGAGCGGTCGGAGCAGTCGCTCTGCCGTCGAGTTTCGCCGTGCAGGCGACTGCTTAGAGCTGCCGGTCCCAGCATACACGGACCGCTACAAGCGGTTGCTGCCGACCGCGCGCCACTTCCTTCCCGCTCCCCGCTGAATACAAATCCCTTTCTCTCGGCAGGCAACCGATTCAGTTCATTTTGGAATCTGTTCGTTGTATTTTATTGCTTAAAATACTAACTAATTCATCAAATGAAAACACGGTCATTCTAAAGTAGTTGAAAAACTTTTTAGTGTCTTCTTTCAGCTGGGGATACAAAGTATGAAATATTCCATGCTGTTCTCTTGATTGTAGTATTGGACGCACCCACTTACTACGGTGTCTTCTACGCCTACGCTTAATACGCGTAAAGTAGTACAAGAAGCAGTGTTTCTTCATTGAAATCCATCTTGTAAATGAACTGGCAACCGCAGTCGACTGCATTATGCGGTCGTGTTGCAGTCTTGTACGACTTCAACGCGACCGCTCTAGAGCAGTTGGTCTCGACTGCAAAATGCTGTCCGTCTATGGCTGGCCATAGTGCTATTAGGGCGTGTAAACGTAAAGTAACTTTTTATTGATATTTATTTTGTTCGATACTTACACTTTTTTATTTTACATCTATGGTTAAAATAACTAAATGGAAAATGTTATTTTCAACGAGATAATTATATGGTTTCATTTATTAACGCAATGTCAAAATGATCCTGTATAATATAAAAAAAACACACGGTTGAGTCATAAGAATGTTATAATGTTAAATGTTATATTGTTATAATGTTAATCTTATTGTAATGTAAAACTTTGTCTTAATAGTATGATTGTGTTAATAACAGTACTGTCCTCTCGGCTATACGTAGGTATAGGTAGCTAACATTTGTAATAGTCGCCACGATGATTACTGCGCCTAGGGTGGTTATCATAGAACAATATTACTGTAAAAATTCGGGGTAGTTTAAATAAACAAAATATTATTGTTAATTATTATTATCTTGTATACAAACCACAACGATAAAATGCGTTCAGAGGTTTCTAGAATCATTAAAATGCATTTACAAAATGCAATTTACTTATCTAAGTAAACGTCTGGTATTCCATTTTATTGAAGTAGTCTCTGTATTTACCAGACGCTTAGAGTCGAAAGCTTTACTCTAAGTTATTCAAAAACTCCTTTGACTCGGCGATAAGTAATCACAGTTCTGCACTTCCTGAAGCAAGGTTTGTCCTTACCGCAAATTTCTCATTAATTGTTTGCTTCAATCTAGATATTGAAATTAAACTATTTTAACGGATTTTATCGCGGTTTTTTGCTTGGGTATAAATGCTTTATAGAATATTATAGCTGTAGTCCAATGAAGTTTATAATTAGTTTCTATCTTTCTTATTAGCAAACTGTCAGGTAATCGAATATTATATTGCTTCTAATTGACACTATTATTTATTAGTGTCGGATAACGCAACAGGTTTCTCCTGAGTCCGTGGAATTAATATCATGCTGCAGATTGAATATTGTAGTTTTCATAATTAATGAGCAAATTGGTTTCGGAAGATTCATCTGATCTGAACTTTAGCTTTCTGAGTATGACGCATTATTAATTTAAGGAAATTGGAATAGCAATTATGTAAGTTAAAGATGTGAAACAAAAAACTTAATATTTTTATAGGGTTCGTAATTTGTATGTAGAAGTGGCAGAAAGTCATCAAACAAAATGACACCTATATATTGTAATAAAATAAACCCCGACACAAAAAAATCTCTAAAATGTAAAAAAAAAATTGTCTTTGTAATTACCTAATAATATTTAAACCCAAGCGTCGTCGCTTCGGGGGACTGTTAAAAAAGTATTTTCATCTCCCTGGTCCGGGTATCGGTCCCCCGCCACGAATACATTTGTGTCAAAATATAATATAGGTACTTAAACGACAAAGACAATTTAATTTTTTTGCCTATTAGAGATTTTTATGCCGGGGATCATTTAAATTTTAATTATATTTTTATTTTAATCTTTTTTAATCACTGTTTTCTTCATTATGGATCCTTGACAATAATCAACTGTCTAATACCTACTCATTGAGACTATTCTTATGAGCCAACACACGCTATATCTGCTACAAGTTGCTAAATAGTTAGGTATCCCGCAGTCTTCTTGATGCTGTAGCATCAGATTAACATATCTTAAAAATATTGTCAAAGTCACAGTACATCAAATTTTAAATCAATCCGAGTTGTGAAAGTTGGAAATGAGCTAATAATCTTCTAACGACTGAACAAATCTTTATAAATTATAGCTAAGAACCATCTCGATCACATCAGCGTTCAAACAAAAAAACGCGTAAATTTTTTTTTTTGTCCCTGACATTACTCTTTCTAGCCTGACGAGGGTCGGCTTATGAAAGAACACCGGTCTTTTGGGTGAGTGCAGAAGGCGCTCGCAACCCTTAAAATTAAGCGACCACGCTGAGGGCGACCCACTAACGGGTCACGAACCTCGGCTCAGGGTGGCCACTGAGAGAATAAGACATCAGCGTTTGGGAAAGATGGTTTTTAACCTAATCCTATTTAGAGGTATCGCACCTAGTAGTCTTCGGCACGCGGGCCGGAACTGCTAAGAGAGGTCAGGGTGACGGGGCACGCGACGAGGTCCTCAACGACGAGGACAACGAGGACGCGTCAAAATCGGTCCATTCGTTTGAGAGCTACAATGCCACAGACAGACATACAGATACACACCCTAAACTTATAATACCCCTCTTATCTTGTCGGGGTTGAATATAAATAAACTTTGAAAAAAGATGTCTTGAGTTTTCATATAACACGACACCAATAGTTTTTCCCAACCTAATATGTTTATAGGCGGTACGAGGAAGTTACAGAAAATTGGCATTATTAAACTTCTATAGGCATTTATAATATATCTTAATGCTATTAAACATAAATCTCGGAAACGACACAAGATAGTATAAGATCAACATGAGTTGGAGGCTGGAGCCAACTCATTCTTTGCCAAACTTTATGAGTCACTTGTAATACGCCGTTTATTTAGCCAGATTGTATTACGAAAATTGTACAAGGAATAAATAAATGGTTTTTCCCTAAAGCGTAGGCCACCAAACGGGGAAATAGATCACGTGATGTTCAGTCGTCACTAAAAATAAAAATATCCACAATAGCAGAATAAATATCTTTAGAAAATAAATAAGAATCAGAAAACGAAAAAGGATGTTTAAAGCTACGGAAATCTGAGTCACGCTATAAGTATTAGTCACTGCATGATGTCTAATAACATTTATGAATTGCGTTCGTTCGACCATTTGGCGATCACTACTTTAATTCAATACAAGAAATGCTGTTTCAATGAGAGGGCTGTATTTCATTTCTATTTTGTTGTCATTACAGCTTTTTCATAAATTTTAGCTACTTCAACGTCCGGCAGTGCCTTTACGCATCTTATTCTGGTCGGTCGATGTATCGTCCTATTTTACAGAGCCCACCTACCAGTGGGTCGCGACTTATTACGCAACTTCATCCGGTCGGTCGATTTATCGTCTTATTCTTCAGAGGCCACCCATCAGTGGGTCGCGACTTATATATAATTGAGAAATGCGGTTGTAGACAAATACACCGTGACTATTAAAATTTTCTTTAAGTTTTTTGACTATATTGTTCTGCATTTGTTTAGGTTCATTCGTTTTTCAGGGATAGTAACGGCTTAACGGCTGCAAGGCGCTCAAAGGTTGTTTTTTCGTGTTAGGCTTTATTGAAGGTTCTGCTTGCGGGGATACCTTACTCCATGTAAAAGTCCCGTTATGAACTTTCCCGAACAAAAAGATTAAACACTCTGCGTATTAAATCATTCCCGTTATGAACTTTCCCGAGCAAAAAGATTAATGCGTATTAGATTATTCAAATCCATGCAACAATTTTTGTGTTTGCCCAATAAACATTCAAACATTTTTACAATTCGAATTTATGGTGTGTATGATACATGTGTACTACTTACTACTTTTATGATAAAAGAACCTTCATTCCGTAACTTGTGGTGTAACAAGACGCTCTAGCATTCAGGATTTTTCGCAGTCTATTTTTATTACTGCAAGCTTGCATGCACATCGATTTGAGTGTGGACCAATTGACAGTGCACTAAAATTGAAGCATCTCTGTATCCGATAGACGCTTTTTGTTGCACCATGTTCTATATTACAACATATATATATATACACACACACATAGACACTCACACCTTTTATCCCCGAAGGGGTAGGCAGAGGCGCAATTAGTGCACCCACTTTTCGGCGTAATTCCGTCCCATGATGTTATAGGGGGCGAGCCTATCGCCATATCGGGCACAAATTCCAGATTCCGAACTCATACTGCTTAGAAAAACTCAATATTACTTTGCTCGACCCGGGGATCAAACCCTAGAACTATCTCCCCGAGGCAGTCGGTATAAATCTACCCCTAGGATATGTCATTGCCATACATTTTTTTTGGCTTCGAATAACGTTAATGTTTTAAGAAAAGCGTATTCTCTACAGCCCCGGAAATGAGCGCTTGTTTGCGTTTCGTATGGTGACAGAGTGACGGAAGCCTTAACATTTCCCTCCCTTCCTTAATGCTCATTGTTTTCCCTTATAGCTAAGTTCTTAATTTTCCTATTATTGTACGGATTTTGTGGTGGTGAATTACTTAACGCCGGTTAATATTTACATTTTTACCGGCTTCTGTTATTATTATAAAATACTCTAAGAAAAGCGATCAGTTCAAGTAGGTCTAATAATAATAATACCAGCCCTGTATTATATACTGTCCCACTGCTGGGCATGGGTCTCCTCTACTACTGAGAGGGTTTAGGCCTTAGTCCACCATGCTGGGCTAGTGCGGGTTGATAGACTTCACATACCTTCGAAATTCTTATAAAGAACTTCTTAGGTATGCAGGTTTCCTCACGATGTTTTCCTTCACTGTTAAAGCGAACGATAATTGATAAACAATACACACGTAACTTAGTAAAGTCAGAGGTGTGTGCCTTGGGTTTTGAACCTCCGGACATTGTCTCGGCAGACCGTTCTATTCCCAACTAGGCTATCATAAGTATCAAGTAGGTCTATTATAAGATATTGCTATCTTCTTATCATGTCGATGATCATCAGTGTCACACCTAATCCGATATCCTTCCTCGAGCCAGTTTGCAATATTTTGTTACTGCTAAATGACTAAATTCATATTTCAAACCTCTGTTCCTACGTACAGTTGGTAACAAACATGCATTATGAGAGAATCGAGTATGCGAGATTCAATAAAAATCGGCGCCTTCCGGCTCACGAATTCAAACGCATCGTACTTATACCAATTTACAACATTAACTAACGCGAGGAAGATTACATTCTAGACGGTTATTGATACTGTTGGAGGCGCAATATCGTCTTAACAAGGTGCCTTAATTTGAGCATTAAAGATCCACGTAATGAGAACATACGATGCTGCGATTCGATACACTCTTAATTTATTACGAGTATATCGAGAATATTTATATTCTCCCACTAAGAGTGTGCGTTAGCGTGATGTTGACGATATACGATTTGTGGATTTCTTCACTTTGCTTCTAGCGGGGAGGGTATTATGCAATGCAATCAGCCTCATATTATTTACTGCCCACTGCAGAGCACGGACCTCCTCTTCTACTGAGAGGGGTTAGGCCTTAGTCCACCACGCTGGCCTAGTGCGGGTTGGCAGATTTCACATACCCTCGAAATTCTTACAGAGAATTCTCAGATATATAGCTTTCCTCACGATGTTTTCCTTCACCGTTAAAGTGAACGATAATTGATAAACAATACGCACGTATCTTGGAAAAGTCAGAGGTGTGTGCCTTGGGTTTTGAACCTCGGGACATTACGTAGGCAGACCTTTCCAATCCCAATAAGCCTATCGTTTACTTCATAAATCAAATATGTGTATAAATCTTGACGACTGGCAAAATTTGTGAAAAATTTTAGTATTTCGAAATTGATACAAAATTAGTTATTCGTTTTTAATAAGCGGCTGCGAGTGATTGCGCCCAAAGAGCGGAAGACCACTCATCTTTTAAAATATTTACGTTGGCCGAATAATATTTTTAGTAGTCAGTAATCAATAGGTCATCACCTAAATAGAACTCCAATCGGCTTTGTACACAAAGGTAAAATCCTGACAGCTGAATCGCAAATGCCATTTCTGAGTGAAACAGAATATGGAATCGCTTGAATTTTAACATGAATGTTCCTTAAAATGTCTTAGATGGATTTCATTAATTTTTCAGCTGGTTCACCGTTTACGCAATCGGTCACGATTGAATATATAATGGTTTAGCTAGGTTCAGCTATCATTCATAATTAGTGATATCTGTTATTTTTTTTAAAATTTTGTAAGGGTTTAGAGAAAAATGATAAATACACCAGCTTTAGATGCGTGATAACTGAAATAACTATCTAGCAATTTATAAGTTTAATAGCGCATTCAGGAATTGAAGACGGAATGTAAACAAAATACGCAACTTTTTATTTATCAAATCACAATATAATTAATTGATAATCATTTGAAACTTAGGTACTTGTTAAAGGTTTTTTTAATATCATATTTATTTGAAATTGACTTTCATATGCGATCCTGAATGAATACTTTGGTATTCAAAGACAAGTTTCAAAAGCATCCATTTTAATTAAATTGCTGAGATAGGTGCTACAAAGTTTTCCGTAGCGACGGTTTGATTTTCCGGACTTAAAGTTATTTTCCGAGATAAAAACTAGTTCAGATTTCTTTAAAGTCCTTGGTGTTGAAAGATTCATGAAAATTAGTTCCACACTTTTAGAATTAAACTAAACCATCAACTTTTGAACGTCAACCATCGTATCAAGAGCGAATTACTTTAGTGAGCTAACAAAATGCTTTTGTCAGTAATTATACACATTATAATTAAAATTTGTTTTTATAGTTGTACAGATAACAATAAATAAATTTTACTTATTATTCGTTGTTTTTGCTCTCAAGCTATAGTGAGGTGACGAAAACACCGGATGACACTATCAAAACGTATGTCAGTAGGTACTGGCAGCCAAACGGCCACAGATAAACCTTATCTGTGTGCTTGGCGCTATAAAACTTATAGCTGATGATATTCACTTACACGCTATTAATTAGCGATTGGACGTAGGGAATGTTTCCTCAGCCTTATGTAGTAGAAGAGCAAAATATGATATCAGTATTTTGATATTTAAATAATACAAGTGCGATCGCTTCAGGGTTTTGAAAAAAATCCTTATTTAATAAAATAATAGATTCGATAAGGAATTAAGATGAATATCTTAATTAATTGCTTAAAATAAAAGCGATAAATGAAAATTAAGCGCTATAGTAATGTTATTTTGACTTGTTTTTGCGTTACTTGGTATTTAGATGCATTTCTTGGCCCTCCACATTTTTTACTAGCCTTTTAAAATATAATAATACAAATAACGCGGCAAATCTTCTTTAGGTACTATACAAATCCATGCATTTTCTATGTAGCATAATGCAAATCTCAACTTAAGAATTTAAGGTATGCGTGTCCATAGGCGGAGTCAAAATATGTATGTGATCGGCAAAAATGCGCCGTGCCGGGCATTCTGAATAACGTGCAGACACCGGCTGAGCGTGATAAGAACTCCGGGGATTCTGGACTGCATGTCGGACTCAACTTGACTTCTCAATGATCAGTAGAGCGCCGACTGACATTTGTTTTTTTTTATTTTTTTACGAAAACCTTATTGCGTAGGTAGCAGACGTCATGGTAGAAATCGACCACAACGAGAAGTGAGGGGGCACAAAGCATTCAGTTAACCTATCATCTACTCTAGAATATTAGTATACGGGGCTTAATATACCATGGACGGTCACATAGCCTAAAACTACACTTAATCACTTGGTGTTGGTGAAATTTCAATATTGTCGACTATACAGTCGACTTTCGGCATCCTTTTTGAATTGGGAAACGATACAAAAATCACATTATATTAGAACTAACGTAGGCGAAATCTTAAAAGATTAAAAACGATCTTGGAAATGCTATTTACGAGAAAGCTAGAACGGGTAAGAGAAAAATAATTCCAGAATCATAGGATATCAAGATTAATTTTAAAGAGTAATAAAATTAGTGCAAAAAGTATAAAGAATAAATGCGAATATAAAATTCAATATATGACAATGTTTTCAGACTTTAGAATGGAGCTGTCCGTGTATGTTTGATAAATCAACAATTAAGCGTAGTAAACGAATAAATACATAAACAGTGGGGCTATACTATACCGATACGTCAATCACTCAACCAATCACAATAAAACGAAGCGGAGACACATCGTGTTTTTTTTTTCACGTCCTAGCCCCACTGAATAGCTTTCATGACTAATTGAAAAGAGTATAAACTCATATTATACGACAAAAACTGAAATGTAATGTTCTAGAAACCTTTTTTTATCCAACAAGTATGTTGGTGAAGACATAGCTGATGAACGAATAAAATGACTTAGATAGAATATTGAAATGTAATAAAAAGTGATTATTGCTCAAACGTGCTAAATATTATTGTTAAAATACCACCCAAAGTATCGTAAGTATTACATCCTTGCTTTAAGGCTCGACCTTACTTACATATAATTATAATAACATGTAACTACTTGTTTTATCTATACAGTAACAAAAAGTATGAGTTTAATTATAGTTTAGATTTTAATGTAACTTACTGTACTTAAGTTATTATAATAATAATAATAATAAGCCTGTTTTTATTTCCAAACTTCAAAAATAATTTTTTTTTTCTATACACAATTTTCAGTGATCGGATCCCCTTCTCGGGTAAAGGCCTCCCCCAGTTTGTTCCAGATATCTCTGTCCTTAGCTTTCGTTCTCCATTCTCTTCCTGCTACTTAACTCTACTTAAGTTATTGGCCCGCTTAAATTCATTTTACACTGAGCCGATTAATACCTAATTAAAATGTAATGTACATACATCGTTGTTGTCATATACATTGGACAGGATACCTATATGAGTGTAATTTGTTATGTAATTGACATGTAGGTGACGTGATAGTGCTATAATAAATAAATAAAGTATCAATACCTGCCACTATTTATTGCATTTTTTTTTTATTTATCGATAAATTTTCTTATATCAGCGCATATTTCAGATTTCCTGTTCTTTAAAACTCGCTGTAAAGTACTGAATAGCTAGCTATTTAAAGACTATTTCAATTAAATCCTTAGTAACAAGAATAAGATGCCATACAAAATCGTTTTTCAATGCCGGGAACGCAATCCTAGATGATGAGGAGTATTTTGAGATCACGGTATTGTTGCTTTGTGCCATGTGTGTGAGTTTCTGCGCTTACGTTTCGCTCTTTGAGCTCTTTTGGAGCGACATAGATTGGAATACGTGCACAAATATATACTAAAAGCAGTAGTCAAGCTTACGAACCCAAAGTCATAGGGATGCGATTGTACCGAAATTAACCGTTAAAATGTACATCAAATTACATATACATATACACTGATGCCTTTTATCCCCGAAGGGGTAGGCAGACGTGCACCTAGTGCACCCACTTTTCGCCATTATTCCGTCCCATGATGTGATGGGGGCGACCCTATCGCCATATCGGGCACAAATTCCATACTCCGAGCTGATACTAAATAGAAAAACTCAATATTACTTTGCCCGACCCGGGGATCGAACCCGAGACCTCAGCATTGCAGTCGTACCATAATACAACTACGCCACCGAGGCAGTCTATCAAATTAATACACATTATACGTAAAGACGTATAAAGTAACTTATTTGAGATTACTACCCTATGTGCAAATGACATAACAGATACCAAATAGGGCAAGAGGTGTAGATGTGTAATGTAAAAACATGATGTGATATGCATCTAAGAGCTATTATAGTGCATTTTGCAGTTTCAAACATATTGATTTAACTAGAAGTCTATTATAAGGTTAAAACGGGTTAGAGCGCTATCGTGATAGGGTGGGTAATCGACGAGTGGGCAAGTGAATGATCTAGAATAACTTTATAGCATGGTATAATGTTATGCATAATTAAATTGGTCACGTACGGGGTTGAATATTTTTAAATTATCTATTGCTATATAATTAAAATTAGATATGTATTACAATAAAAAAACATGTAATATCGTTATGAAAAATGTAGACTAACACTATATTTTTTTACCTATTGAATAACCATCTAGTGTTCTCTTCAATAGTCCGATTAACCATACTGAGAGATTTGGTACACAACAGTAAACTCCAAGTTAGGACACAAACCAACCGCACCTATCCCGGCTACAAAATCGCATTCGCTTTAATAGACAACCTCAAATTCAATTTAAATCATTTTTACAGCGCATTATTTACTGTAAAGGGTGAGTTTTGACTACCCTATATTTAAAACATGCAATGTAAATATGGTCTATAGAAAAACAGTAATTTTCTGGCGCGTCAAATAAGCTCACATTCCTACACACACTGTCGCTTGTGCTTTAAGACTAATCTAATAAACACTTTCGCGTACACATATGGGAAATTAAATTTAAAGCGCTGCCTGCAATCACTTGATAATGTATATTGTGTGTAATAAGGTAAATCTAGTAAAGCTTTTGTAAGAAGGCTAAAAAACTTAACGAGTGCGGTAGAAACTTTGTACGGTAAAGTTTGTTAATCATGAATAAATGAAAATTCCAATTCGATTAAATTACGGTAAATATTTTTTGCAACTTATTGCTAATGTTATACTTTACCTGTGACTCGCCGCGATGAAACGTTGGTAAAAAATGGTTTAAAATGAAATAAACTACATTATAATTACAATCGCTAAACTCCAGTAATATATGGAAATTTTTATAGACCACAAGCGATTATGGTATACGTGACACCTTAGACATATTGCTATGACAAACGCAGAATTAGTTCGCCTGAAACCTATGTTTATCATGTATTAAATTAACTAAAAAATACATTTGCTATTCCTAAATTATGTTTACTGAATACTTGAATGTATTTATCGATGCAAAGATTGTCTTTAAATAAAATAATGAATTAAAAATGGAATTATACAACTTATAAATTTTCGCGCGCGAACGTTCGCACGATCTCGTCGTACGGTAGCGACTAGCGACTGTATCGCGTTGTTTACTTCAAGCTACTGTGCAAGCGGAGCTTGGACACCGCACGACGCATGCGTCGCGCACACCCCATAAAATATTCTATGATGAAATGGCCATACAACTCCAAATTTAATTAATTTAACTTTCAAAGTAATCGTTTAGACGGGCCTGTGTTTGTCGATACTGTTTGAATTGGTGAAAACACTTTTACACTTTTTTTGAATAGGCACGTAAGTTATACTGACTTTGTATAGCAATGCTGTTACAAAAGTAATTGGCTGGATTATTTTCATAAAGGATTGCCTGTTGTGCTTTATAAATTGCAATTTTCATCGATGGATAATAATTTTCGTGATTGCGTCAATCATTGTTTGGGTAAAGGCATCGTTTCCTCAGTCCGTGGTCTGAATATAAATTTGAGTTAGATTTGAAATAATTCTCTTTCCTAATGTTAAATTAGTAGATTTTACGACAAAAATAAAAGATTATATGAATAGAAGGAATATTGTCCTATGTTTGTTCATAGATTTAAAGTAAGCCTGTGGATACTGTTAGCCACAAAATATTATTGAATAAACTACTAGAAATTGGTATTAAGGGGAGTGTTCTTAACATACTTAAGTCTTATTTATTAAATAGATCCCAAGCAATGAAGATGGATGACTGTCAGAGCTCCACACTACCAGTCACTCGTGGTATACCACAGGGATCTATTCTAGGTCCACTGCTTTTAATATATACGTTAATAATATTGCAGATTTGGCACTACGTTGTCATACAACTCTATATGCAGATAATATAATAATACCAGCCCTGTATTAATATACTGCCCACTGCTGAGCACGGGCCTCCTCTACTGAGGCCTTAGTCCACCACGCTGGCCTAGTGCGGGTTGGCAGACTTCACATACCTACGAAATTCTTATAAAGAACTTCTTAGGTATGCAGGTTTCCTCACGATGTTTTCCGTCACCGTTAAAGCGACCGATAATTGATAAACAATACACACTTATGCAGATAAACATGTTTGTTTTATTTCGGGACTAATATACAACATATAATTGCACAAGAGGATTTAGATCTTTAACATGAATGGTTTCAATATAATCTACTAGCTTTTGCCCACGGCTTCGCCCGCGTTAATAAGTTTTTCCGGGCTAAAAGTACATACATAAAAACCTTCCCGTTGCATCACTCTATTCAACACATTTATTTGGATAAAGATTAATATTATGACGTTGATACAACTCTTAACAAATAATGCATTAATTTCGACCAAATTTGATTACCATAAAAACGGTTCTAGAGAGTTAATCTTAAAAGATAGACATATACTGTCGCGGACTTTCTTTTAGATCATTTCAAGAGGAATAATTCTTTCATACATATATTTTTGGTATCTTGAACCGTTTTCGCAGCGCACGCAATGGAAGCCCTCAAGGATGAAAAATTTTCCCCGCATTTTTCACATTTTCCATTATTTCTTCGCTCCTAATAGTTGCATCGTGATGTTATATAGCCTATAGCCTTCCTCGATAAATGGTCTATTCAACACAAAAAGAATTTTTCAATTCGAACCAGTAGTTCTTGAGATTAGCGCGTTCAAACAAACAAACAAACAAACAAACAAACAAACAAACAAACTCTTCAGCTTTATAATATTAGTATAGATTAATTATTAATATCTCTTAAACAGGTTACATTATTTTCAAACCTAAGAATAAAAATAACCCACCACATGATCCACTAACGATTAATAATACATCAATAAAGAATAAAACCTGTGAGAAATACATTGAGTAGTCATATTGACTACATTAACAATAGCTTTCTAACCTTTTCGTGTTTCTAACCTTATTGGCTGACTGAAGAAAATTTCGCGATGTATACCTCAACAGCTACGAAAAAAGTGTAAGCTCACTCAACATTTCAAAATCTCGGCTATCAAGCTACATAACTGAAAAAAGGTTTTATTTGATAAATAAAAAAATAAAACTGCTCATTTGAACAGTAACTAATACACTATACTTTGTTAAGTGAGTGCACGGCGACCATTGTATTTGAATTATTACTTACTAGATTTTGCCCGCGGCTCCGCCCGCGTTAAAAAGTTTTTCCGGGATAAAAGTCCCGCTTTTTATTTTCTGGGGACAAAAGGTAGCCTATGTGTTAGTCCAAGACCTGATCTACCCGTATGCTAAATTTCATTGAATTCTGTTCAGTAGTTTTTTTGTGAAAGAGTAACAAACATCCAGACATCTATACATCAACACATACTTACAAACTTTCGCGTTTATAATATTAGAAGGATAGGATGTTATGTTATTTTATTCTAATGTAAGTCTTGTGACATTCTTCATCTTTTTGAGAATACATTTTCTTTAACCTTAAATTATAATGATGCTTATTACAGTTCACGACAAGGCTTTTAACCGAATTCAAAAAAGGAGAGTTCTATGTTATAGTGTAAGTTTTTTGATGTATGAATTATTCTGCGTTAATTGTCGACTGAATTAGATTTTTTAAGTTCAATTTTATAGCTTCAAAATGGTACCATCACTGGCATCAGATCTTGGAATTCGAACATGCGGAAGGGAACTCCTGAAAATTAAATATGATTTCCTACAGCTGTTCTTTTATTGTTGGGTTCAATACAGCTTGGACTTCCTTCTACATTAACATTATTGACGTACCCAGTGTAACTCTCACGACTAAAAAAAATCCATTGACACCACTCATAAAAATACGACAATTGGTGTAAGCTCTAGGGCATGCCAAAGAAATATACATACATACACTCAAAAAACATAACCCTCCTTCTTTGGCAGTCGGGTAAAAAGAAATAAATCGACTATTTCACACAATATGCCATCTGATTTTGAATAGTGCGACAGCTTCATAGAAAACGTATGTCAAGAAATCGTTTTACTGTTGCGTTTCGTGAGGAAGGCGACACTGACGTAAACTCATCTTCGCTTCCGCCGCCAACCGGAAATTCCCTTACGGTCGGAAATTCACTTGAGATTCTGCTGCATTGCAATAACTATTGTATTCGATGATTGCTGTGAAGATTGCTGTGAAGGAGTTCGAACCCGATACTTCAAGCACTGCAATCGTACCTTAATACAACTACGCCACTGAGGCAGTCATATACATATTATTTATACGCCTAATAAATAAAAAATTTGCTTATTAAATGCGATATGCCTCATTATTATTTTAATTTCTAAACAGATGTGATATTTTTTTTCAAATAGCACACAATGTAGAGACTTATTCTTTTTAAAAAAATTTGCCTCTAAGAATAATGCCGCGTTCCTCCAAAACTTGCTCTGTCATAAAGTCATACAATAAAATTTCTTATGTCTTGCACGGTGACTAGGAGGTCTAAAATATCCCCTTAAATTAGAACCCTCCATTCCTCAAACCATCTGCAACACCCACCTGTTTTCACTGACAAGTGTTTCCATTAGCGGTCTTAATTACTTGTCACCACGTAACACATATATTCCGTCCCGTCTGTAAAAAAAATATTACCGCGACTTATGATAACAAAATTGCTGTTTGAATTTACTTGTGATGTCTTACGATTTGTGAATTGTCGATAAGCAATAATAATCTGGTAAAATTTCTAAGTAATATTGTGTTTCTATTGCAGGATATTCCAGCTAGTGCATACAGGGAGTTATGTGAATTGATATCTCTCTCAGGGTGACAGGTGCGGGGTGACAAGCATTGCTTTGTTATTTAAAAGAACTATATTGTCACTGTTTATGGGTAGTCTTACCAGTAACTTTAATGTAACAGGTAATTTATTTAGTGGGTTATAAACGCCACTACTGGGGGGTGAGTGGGACGGTTATTTTTGTTCGACCGGCCTTACGGCACAATGTCGAAACTCGGGAGTATATCATCATCCGAGCGACCATTGAACCGTACCTACGGTGACTGGCCTGCTCATTTGGTCATTTATAACATAACAAAATTATGTTTGTAATCGATTAAATTTCTTTAAGTGTACTGTCAGTGAACTTGGTTGGTAAACTCTCAAAACATTCCCGGTTAAAAAAGTGTGAGTTTTTAAACTCAAACACCTATGGCTTTATGGAATAAGCTCGGTAAATGTACATGATGTCATATGTACTAATGTTACTAAATGTGTGTGTAATATCGCATTAGGAGACGGAAAAGCTGTAAAATATGTGGATTACCAAGGAATAGCGTATCCACTTATTTATTTTATTAGATAAACAAGGAAATACAATAATGATATTATTTCTTGGCGACTGCCTCGGCGGCGTGGTTGTGTTACGGTAGGACTGCAATGATAAGGTCTAAGGCTGCTTTGACAGCTTTAACTTCAGAGATAATATTTCATATAATATTCATTCATTCATTTCATATACCTATTAGTACTAATACATCGTAGTATGTACAGTCAGCCACATAAATAGCTGGACAAATTGAAAACCACAAATCGCCTCTACACTTTTGTGTTCTCCGCCCTGTGGATTGGGGGCGTTTGGAGAATTCCACCACGGTATCCCCTGCCTGTCGTAAAAGGCGACTAATAGGGGCCTCCGGGGGTCACGGGTGAGCGGGAGGGGCCGCCCACCTATTAGTCTAGCCAACTTCTGTGACCCCCGTGATGGACGGCAGCGTGTCTATGCTGCCTCGGACGCCAAGGGCGTCCTTCGGTGTACAGGGGCTTCTGAGCCCCCGCAACAACAGGAGAAGGACCGCAACAGCGGTACGCGCAGGGGCGGTTGCGGACAACTTAGACGTGAGTCGGAGGAAGCCCGCAGCCGTCCCTAATGCGCCGAAGATGGCCATTATAAAATAAAAAAAAACACTTTTGTGTTCTTATCAATTTTAGTTTTCTCTTCACAAAAATAAAATAAAAGGGATAAACTTTACTTCACACAAAGAAAAAAAAACATTTCAATGAAACTTTGCGCGTAGCTGCGAGTTGAAATTCTGAATTTGTTCAGCCTGACAGCCTGAATGTGGCTGACTGTTCTATTCAGTATTCTGTGCTAATATTAGTTACATAATAAATGCATGAGTTAGTGAAGATGTCTGTAAGAAAAAAGCACATTGTAAACCACTGCATAGATTTAGATACAATTTCAGATACAGATATACCAAACAAATATTTATCTCAAGATTATTACACAGGAAACTTTTATTTAAAAAAAAGAACAATAGGACTTATATCTTGAGAAGTTTTCCGTACGAGTAAAACCGAAAGGAAAAGGACAATAATTTATTCGCTATTATACATAAAACTCCCCTGGATTAAAAATCCAATGGGCTTTAAATTATGAATGTTAATAATTATTACTTGTTGAAATCCGTCTTTGACAGAGAGTCTAAATACGACATCAATACAGGGAAGGGCAACTTTAAAGTATTACTTAAATTAATTTTGAAGGATTTGAAAGTTACTTAACAGCGCAATTAGTGAGCCCTTGTAAGCAATGTCAGGGGCATAAGTTATTGACAAAGTGTTTTTTTTATTTTAAACTTCTAGCTTAAAGAACTTTTTTAATCTCCTTCAGTCAAGACATTAATATGTTGGAAAGTAAGTTTGACTTTAAGTTTATTAACGTAATATGTTATTAGGCTGTACGTGGGTAGTAACGCGGAAAATATGTAAGTTTTTCACGAGCTTAAAAGCTACGTGGGCTTTAATATCGCGCAAGCCTTAGCTCTTATTTTCTTTAAAATTATGTTACAATATAACATTTTTGGAGTGATCGACAAAGTTTGGTTTCGCGATATTTTAATAACAAAGGCGCATGCAAATACCAGTTTGCATATTTAGTTTATATCAAATTTTTGCATATTGTATCCAACCTTATTATGCTTGCATCCTTACATGCATGTATTCCGCCACAAAGATAATATGGATGAGTACGGAGCTATCTATCATGAAGAAGAATATATTTTTTTAAACCAGCAACAATTATAATTACCAATAACACATAGTTATCCGGCAAATAAATCGCACCCGTAGTACGAAAAGGACACACTAAAAAAATTTAGTTCTCGTCATAAAATGACTTAAAACGAAGTTCTCAATACAACAATAGTTCAAATACAAGTTCATATTCAAGCGAGAACTAGACAAAACTGTTATATCGGTCCCTTTTTTAAATATTTTTATAGAAAAGGGACCAGTTATTATTTAAGTTATAATGATAACTCAATTTTTTATTTTTAGGAATTGTGCCGTTTTCGTCCTAATAGAGCCACCGACTTAAGCTCTACGTTATCTCTTAGTCAGACAACGTAGAAAACATCGCACCTTTAGAACGAAAACGACACAATTCAAAAAATAGATATAAAAAATTGATAAAAAATAAAATTGAGTTGTCATTTTTAAATGACTAAAAACTAGTCCCTTATTTATAAAAATATAATAAAAAAGGGCCCGATATAACAGCTTTGTCCTTTTCCTGCTTGAATATGTCCTGCCTGTGTTTGAACTATTGTTGTATTGAGTACTTCGTTTTGAGTAATTTTATGACGATAACCCAATTTTCTGTCTTTTTGAATTGTGTCGTTTTCATCCTAAAGGTGCGACATAATCTGTTGTTTTTATAACTTTACGAACTATATCGATTGATATAATACTTATTCTAGTGTGAAAACTATAAAGGATTTACTAAGAAAACATAAAAGTTATAATCAAGTAAATGAGAGGTAACGATTTATTATAAGACAAATTATTATCTAATCTGCCTAGCTACAACGCACTACCGAGCGCCGTAGAGTTCAACACCATACAAAGTGGCAAAACTACAAATTAGTAATTTCAAGAAAAAGATTCAATATATTCAAAGGTAGGTACTCGTGCCATGCACATTATAATTTGTGCATGGCAAGCGTACCATGCAAATAAGAATACAAATAATACTTATTCTGTATTTGAATTTTAATATAAATATCATATTTTCATATAAAATAACTATTTGCAGTGTACCTACAAATTGTACTTAAATATATTGAAAGTTAAATAGTATCGCGAGTGTATTCAAATGAAAATCTGATAACCTCATTTATGTTCAGAACTAAGTAATGCGCGCGACTTTGCCCTCGTGAAAAACCTTTTACGCCACAAAAGTCCCTAAATCCTCACAGCTATCCATGGCGACACATGTATGGTGTAAGCACACTCTATTTAAAAAAAATCTCACTGGAGCTAATTACCAGGATAAAAAGTAGCCTATATGATAAGCCTGGGCATGATTCCGTCTGCAAATGTATTCTAAATATGTTCAGCGTTTTCTGCTTTTGTTTCTATTATCTCACATCATCGGCCACATGAAGTTCAGTGCTGCATATAAGATTTCTAGTTGGGAATGGAACTGTCGAGACAATGTCCGGAGGTTCAAAACCTAAGGCACACACCTCTGACTTTTCGAAATTATGTGTGTATTGTTTATCAACTATCGTGCGCATTAACGGTGAATGAAAACATCGTGAGGAAACCTACATGCCTGAGAATACTCCATAAGAATATCGAGGGTATGTGAAGTCTGCCAATCCGCACTAGGCCAGCGTGGTAGACTAAGGCCTAAAACCTCTCAGTAGTAGGGGCAGCCCGTGGTCGGCAGTGGACAGTATATAGTATAGTACATGGCAGGTATTATTATTATTATAAAGATTTCCGAACATACACATAACTGTCAAAAGCTGCCTGCTACCAGCGTGTTCCTGCGGCCTTAATTAAGCACTAGTAGTGCTCGCGGCTCCGCCCGCGTGAAAAAGTTTTTCCGGGACAAAAATATTTTCCCGGGATAAAAAGTAGCCTATAGCACTCAGGAGTTATGTAGCTTCCTATTAGTGAGATTAGCGCGTTCAAACAAACAAACAAACAAACTCTACAGCTTTATAATATTAGTATAGATAAACATCAAAGTACCTCATTTGTTGAATTTCAACCAATGTGATACTATATGCAACAGCTTGTGGCAAAATTTAAAATATTAAACGGACTGAATATTCATCGCTATTCAAATATTATACAGAGTTCAAAATATTCAATATGTCAACAGAATCCTACTAATATTATAAACGCGAAAGTTTGTAAGAATGTATGGGTGTTTGTTATTCTTTCAATCAAAAACCACTGAACGGATTTCAATGAAATTTAGCACACGAGTAGATCATGTTCTGGATTAACACGTAGTCTACTTTATATGCCGAGGAAATATAAAGCGGGACTTTTATCCCGGGAAAACCCTTTCATGCGGGCGGAGCCGCGGGCAAAAGCTAGTTTAAAATAAATATATTGACTTGTTAACAAACCTCTGCGTACTCGTTACGAGAACTAGGTGAAGGGTATAGTATTGAGAAGTGCTTAGAAGCGTATGCTATAAGAAAGAGCCCTAGATTGGAAATAAATTATTCTCTGAAGACAAACGGTGATTGCAACCAATCAGATAATATTGTCGTCGTCCTTGTACTTTGTGTTTCGTTAATTATGTTCGAAACTGAGTAAAAATTTCGAATATAGCAAAATTGGCAGGTAGACTAAGTTCAGCGGCTTATGCAGTCAGAAAAATAAGACGTCTGACTGATATAGACACGGCAAGAATTGTTTATTTCAGTTACTTTCATAGTATTCTGTCGTACGGTATTCTTCTTTGGGGTAATGCTGCGGATATTAATACAGTATTCGTCTTGCAAAAGAGAGCTATTAGAGCTATCTATTGTCTCGGACCTCGTGTTTCTCTTAGAGAAAAATTCAAAGAGATAAACATTCTTACCGTATCATCGCAATACATATTTGCAAATCTTATGTATGTTCGAAAAAATATTGCAAATTTTGACCGAATATGCGATATTCACAATAAAAATACTAGGAATAAAAATAAACTTGTTGTACATGCTACTCGTCTCCATAAAATAAGCAATTCTTTTGTTGGTCAATGCGTACGCTTCTTCAATAAACTTCCAATGCATATTGTTAATCTTCCAATAAAAAAATTTAAAGCAACTGTCAAAGAACGACTTTACAAAAAAGGCTATTACACAATAGGAGATTATTTGGAAGATACAAATGCTTGGGATTAGGTTGCTCGCATTCACGCATGTTCCATAATATGAATTTATATTGTTAAATAACATTTGTATTTAAATATGTGTTAAAAAAAAAAACAAGATGAAAAAAAATAACCACGCTGAGTTTCTTGGTGCTTCTTCTCAGGTCAGTGGGCTTTTCCGAAGCACTGGTAGAATCATATAGTTTAAAAAAAAAAATGTTAACAATGACGTGTAAAAGTGCCCCTAGGGGCCTAATTACATAATAAATGATTTGAGTTTGAGTTTGAGTTTGAATGCATTTAAAATGAAGTGCTTTTGTTTCAAAGCGAAGTGACGTTTACTTTATTCGTGTCACTTCAAACCCTTTGCATGGTACACGGGGTTTTTTATATATATATATCAATGGGCATGCGCCATTAAAATTTAATAATCGTCCATCATTTTTTTACCGTTAACAGATCTATCAATAATATATAAGTAATCTAGAGTAACAAATATAAGGGTTTTAATAATTGTGGAGAATTTACGGTAGCAAAATTTTGCGAGCCTTTAATTTTCTACCGTTTTTGAGTTCATTATGACGTTCAATGTTTGACATAATGGCGATAGCTTAGTTGAGAAATACGGACTTCCGTTGAAAGTTCGAGTACGGAAAAACACATTCTGAGGAAACCTACATAGAGACTTGAGAATATCGAAGGTATGTGGAAGTTAACAACCCGGACTACGCCTATACTATCGACTCAGGTCCAAACCCTCTAATTAATAGAGGAGGACCCGTTTCCTTTCCGACCGATACATATTATTGAATAGATTTTTACTAAATTTGGCACTCAGACAGACCAAGTTTAGAATTTAGGCTACTTTTATCCTGGGACAGTTGGACTTTTACTCAAAGAAACGAATTACACGCAGTTGTAACTGCTGGTAATCGCTAGTACATTAGAAGTATAGTAAAAATAAATGATAAACATTTGTCTTGTTACAGGAGTTGAACTGTGATGTATCAACCAGCTTACTGCCTGATGCACCTTGACTGTTATCATCGGATGCTACCGGACTTGTTTAATATCGGATTTTTTTACAGTTACTTATTTAGACGTGCATTTATATTATCGACGCTGGAAAGCAAACACGTAGTAACTGACATACATCATATGTGTCAGTTACTACGTGTTTGCTTTCCAGCGTCGTTATGTAGACATTTATAATCCACGATCACTAATAAAATCCATCATAATCAAAATCGAAAGTAGAATTACCTTTTTTAATTACAGAAATAGCAAATGTCTAGCATAAATGGAAATCAAAATGTAGATGTAGATTCGAGCTAGATTTTACTGCGTAAAATATTTACTATTTACAACTATTGAATATTTACCGCCTCGGTGGCGTAGTTGTATTATGGTAAGACTGTAACTCTGAGGTCTCGGGTTCGATCCCCGGGTCGGGCAAAGTGATATTGAGTTTTTCTATTCAATATCAGCTCGGAGTCTGGAATTTGGGCCCGATATGGCGATAGGCTCACCCCCTATCACATCATGCGACGGAATAATGGCGAAAAGTGAGTGCAGTAGTTGCGCCTCTGCTTACCCCTTCGGGGATAAAAGGCGTGAGTGTATATGTATGTATATATATATGAATATTTTATGAAACGTTCCATAAAGACATTATTTTCGTTTCCGTTCAGCTGTTTTGAAGTTTACTTCTAACAAACATCCTATGACTTGCACAAACTTTCGCATTAATAATAATATTAAAGTTTGCGTGTTGCATGACGAATAAATAAAATACCCGCAACCTTTTACTTGGGTTCTGAACCTGATCGATGCTTCCAGACAGAATTACGAAAGCATACGTTAAAATGACCTTGAGACAGTTTTATGGTAGGCAGAACCTCAACTCTTTTGCGCGAAGGTCGATACTACGCTTTTCCTACTTGTATGTCTCGCGACAGGGCACCGCTAATATCTAGTAATGTCTTAATTTATTTTAGGAATAAGGGAATAGTTGTAGTAGTACATAATATATTATGTAATATGACAATATAGCGTATTAGCTCCATGCTATACCTATACATTTATAGAACCTAAGTCGATTCTAAGTACCTACTTATTATACTGCACAGATGCCTGAACATTATGCAATTCTAAACTTAAATTCTACAATTTTACACCGACTTGTGCACTCTCCGTCCCATGGGATGGAGAGCCTACCGTGAGTTGCACAGAGAATGCGCACCGAACGTATGCAGTAACCACACGCGAGCAACAGGCGCGCAGTTCGCAAGTGGCTCGCTAGCGGCTCGCGAGCGGCACATTCGCGGCGCATTCGCCAGATCTGGACACACCTTTAGAGTTTCAAGATTGCCTAGAGCGATAAGGCCGCCAATGGTACCAACTCTCTTTTTTTATCATGTTCAATACACTATGTTTTTATTTATAACTAGCCGGCCTGGTGATATCGCTTCAGAACCAAGGAAAGTTATATTAACTTATTAGTTTTTTATTAAGATTAAATGTATAATCAAATTTAATTAAGCTCAACAAATGTGCAAAAATCTAAATGAAAATGTCATATAAATTCATAGAAGAAACAAAAAAGAGCAGAGACTATTGAGCACGACATGGCACGAAAATGATATACCTACCTCTTTCACCTTTTCCACATTCATACTTCTCATCATACATTTTCGCCGGTTATGGACATCCCCTCCATCCATACATTTGTTGGTCTTTTGTGCCTTCGTAGACTTGGAAAATCGTGTGGCGATCTATGATCGTGTGCCTATAAATAAGCTGTGGTAAAGGGTATCATTATCATATGGGACTGAGGGCCGCCAGGTGAGGGCATTGAAGTCTCGGTAATGAATAGGGATAGGGATTCGCAATACTGTACTGTTGCCGACGCTTATGTATGGAAGTGAATGCTGGTTTGGCAGAAGAAGCACGAAAGTCGAGTAAATGCGGTGGAAATGCACTCCTTACAGATTACTATGTAGAATCACTATGTCTTATCGCATGTGACTAAAATTAAAAAAAGTATGCTGAGATAATTTGGGCACATAGAGAAGAACCCGCCCTGTGGATTGGGGGCGTTTGGAGAATTCCACCACGGTATCCCCTGCCTGTCGTAAAAGGCGACTAATAGGGGCCTCCGGGGGTCACGGGTGGGCGGGAGGTGCTGCCCACCTATTAGTCTAGTCAACTTCTGTAACCCCCGTGATGGACGGCAGCGTGTCTCACGCTGCCTCAGACACCAAGGGCGTCCTTCGGTGTACGGGGGCTTCTGAGCCCCCGCAACAACAGGAGAAGAACCGCAACAGCGGTACGCGCAGGGGCGGTTGCGGACGACAACTTAGACGTGAGTCGGAGGAAGCCCGCAGCCGTCCCTAATGCGCCGAAGATGGCCATGATAAAAAAAAAAAAACATAGAGGAGAAGAGAGAAAAGTATTTATCTAGCGAATGTGGATGTTCCGGCTAGAGAGGATGCCCATAACCGGCGAAAATGTATGAAGAGAACTATGAATGTGGAAGAGGTGAGAGAGGTGTATTATTACCGCGGTATGTCACGCTCAGCAGTCTCCACTTCTCTCTGTCTCTGTGTATAAATATATGACTATTCCATTGTGATTTTTGTACATTTGTTGAGCTAAATTCATTTAATTTAATAAAAAGTCATAAGTTAACACAACATTTATTGATTCTGAAGCGATACGAAGTTCGCCGGTCTAGCTAGTTCTGTCAATAAATCTCTGAAAGTGCATATTCCTAGTAAGTTACAGACAAACATAGTATGCACAGTCTGTTTACAAAACGGCAATGATATATGAAACTGTTGTTTGCAACGGCAACGTGGTGCGCGGCGCTGCACCGCTCGCAACGATCCGTGGGCTTTGGGTTCCTCTGTTTGTTTACCTTTTGAACTCAAATGAAATTAAACTATCTCTGTTCTGTGAAATTAAACAACTCGTAACTCATTCCATTTATGAAATAGATACATTTCCCCGTGTTTTAAAACGATTATATATTTCATAAAGTGGAGATTTACGGCCTTATACATAAACAATTTATAAATCTATTTTAGCTATCGAAGGTTTTGTCTCGAACGAATTTTAAATTGAGTGTTTTGTTTAATTGCTATTACGGAATTTCATAATGTTACGTTGCATGCATTGATTTATAAAAAAAAGACGTTTGGCACTCGGAGACTGCCGCGGTAAAGCTTACATATTATAATTACATAAGTTGATAAAAAATTGCATGGCATTTTTTATCAACTTATGTAATTATAATTATTTATTTATTTAATTTTTTTTCTATTGTCAAAATTTCACTCGTGCCCTAACGCCGAAACTCTAAGCAGGCAATTCTAATATTTATAACCTCTTTGAACAGATATAAAATAAAAACTTTTTAAAAATTTAAAGTTAGAATCACGTCATCCCCGCCACGGGAACATTCTCATCAACTGCGCGCGTTTGACATTTCGATACGTTTCACTGACTGGAATAATTTTTAAATACACGGTAATATCGACCTTTTATCGTTAAAAATTCAGCTCATATCCTCTTGCATATTGTATTCTTACAAGACTGCGATATTAAATTTACTTATGGAATTTTATACTCTACATGGTTGTGATAGAGTTGAAAATAAAATATCACCGCTGTGCCGGTCGGAGTGAAGGGTGGTAGGTTATTTTCGTTACGGATTTTCTGATTCGGTCTCCACGTTCAAGGCCCGCGATAGAAGCTATGCAATAGCTTAAAAAAAGTGTGTGCGTGTATTAATGTACACACGCATGAAGTGAAACAATCAATCAAAGATTTTCAATCAGTTCATTGTTTTCATTGTACTAAATAATAATTATTGTATTCCATTAATATTGTTATATTATTATATCAAAATATTATTATTATTATGTTGTATCTTTTCTGCGGGAAATAGCGGTACTAAGGCCGGTCCTTTAGGAAGGTTTGCGTGAGGATATGGATCCAACACGTAGAGGCCACTTTAAGATACATTACTCTTGTGTGAGGGTGTGTACACCTTGCAGGTACTCACTCTGCCTGTACTTATGTAAATAATACAGCCAAAGAGAGCGCCCGCAGCGTTTTATTTTTTGATGGCATTGAATAACGAGACGAGCATGCCGTTCGCGTGATGGTAAGTGATACGACCACCCATAAACAGCAGCAACACCATCCAGCACCTTGAGTTACAAAGTGCTGTATGGCATTCCAACTTTTGACAAAAAATGTTATGATTATCGCGTGATGATTTTTTAACAAAAAATTCTCGGGTACGTCGATATAAAAGTTTCGCTTCAAAAAATTATCCCACGAAACTCGTTACATTTTCTGGTCGTCGTCTTTGGACGTTCACGGCGAACAGTGGTAAAATTTGTATGGTACCGCGGACAAAACTATTTTTAAAGAAGATATTAATTAAAATCGGTATTTTATGATTAGATTTGCTTATTATATTTATTATATTGTAACACACATTAAGACATATAAGTGTATTATTTATAAAAGTGTTATAAATAAACAATAATGTATAAATTTTATTATGAAATTATGCGCATATTATAATTACGCGCGTGTATAATAAATATAAATACATAATAAATTTCTTCTTTTTCCGATCAATTGTCATTAATAACTTTATGTAAAATCGATAAAAAAAATATAACACATATAGGCTTACACTAACCTATGTCTGTACGATACGAAATAGGTAACAATTATCGTAAATAATAATAGTTTACTATTATGATTTTATTTTTAATGGATACATTGAAAAAGAAACAGCTGAAAGCAGAATTGGAACCCGCGACCTCCAGCGTACCGTGCCGGTGCTCTACCAACTGAGCTATCTCGACCTTAGCTTCGTAGGTCCAATTTCAAGTTCCCTATTTTTATCTTTTTAAAAGAGATGCCTAGTAATATCTGTTTAACAAGTATAAGAACTGTCAAACTCAGCGTTACTCCTTTAATCCTGTTTTCGACTGTTAGTTTTTCAATATTTCCATTAAAAATAAAATCATTGTCTAGGCACTACATGGCCCTTAACATGCATAAAAATCATAATATAGGATTTGTTTACTATTAACTAGAAATAAAAAAACAATATATTTTTGGCCATCACAGTCCCATTCCGAAACAAGAGTAATTTCTAAACTCTTATTTGCAAGTTCTTCTGCCGTTTTTGTCTTCAAAATTCTGGTCACCGTATGATCAAGTAGTGGTTGCAAACCAACAGTAGGCTAAGATTCTGTTATATCTACATCTGCCGGATAACACTCTTCTTGAATGGAAGCAATCGCATTAAAGTTGAAGCATTTTCCGGACTAAAGGTAAGAAATTTCATTGCTATGTCGTGAATTTTGTCGGCATCTCGGATAATAATCTCTTCGTAAACATTCTCGCATAAACTTTCTTACCCTTTATAACGCCAAGTACGGCTACAACATTGCTTGAAAGGTTTTTCTTAGCCGTCCTTTGTTTATGGCAAAAAAATATTGGTTCGTTCTTGACGCAGCATGCCACCTTTTCGTGAAATTAGGAAAAAATTTTTTACTCAGCTCGGTACATATTTTCTCTAGAATTGTTTCTTTACTTTTCAGACTTTCAATATACTTGTACAGTTCCTGGTTACTAGATAATACAATGTTAACTAATAATATGCAGGGCCACCCCGTCCATATATGCGAAGTGTGCGACACACACAGGCGCCAAGGCAATAGGGGCGCCGAAACCAGGATAACATTTTATATTTGTTATAGGTACTGCCACTTTATTCTCTATAGGTGAGTAGATAAGACAGTAGGTACATGTACAAGTCTTACATAATATATGTTATTACAAACGTCTTACTAAAGTTCATTTTGAATGAAAGAAAGAAACATTTATTCGCACAATATTCTGGGACGCACACAAACAATTAACTAAAAAGTAATACTTAGGTATTAACATAAAGCATGCGGGCAACGTGCATCCCATGATACTGTCGAAAAGGATCCAGATCAGCATAAAATGCCAGCCAAGGTGTGCCTGGCGCTGGTTTTCAACTGGAACCCTCACTTCAATTTTCTAAATTAAAACTTATGAAACAGGTCACAGGACGACAAAAATCATAGGCGCTTCATAGATTTTGCACACAGCCGCTCCCTTGGATCGGCGCGGCCTGGTAATATGATATGCTATAACTTGCCATAACTACTGAATACTGTATTACTTTCTCAAAACGGTAAGACTAAATGAAGAACAAAATGATAATCTATGATATTTCCAACTCCTGCCTATCTTTCTATTTGATTAATTTCGTTGCGGGATTAAGACAGACTAGTGTTCCCTGAGACTCGCCGAGCTTCACCGCTTGGTGTCATAAAATGCGTGCCATTACCGATCCTGGCTTACAGGAGTTGTAGTGGCGGGTGTGAGGGCGGGATAGTCTCGTAATCTATGATATTTACAGATAAAATGTGCTATTTTCGTGTTCACTACCTTAATTAAAGTGTTTGTCCCTGTTTGTTGTTTTTCCGACAACCAACAAACTTATTAAAATTGTCATTTTTCATAAGTTTACAAATTATTGCAGCTGGAAACTATCTGATAGTTGGCCTGCATCATTAAGGTGTTATTTATGATATGTTTTATTATGACGCTTGGTGACGCAAAAAAGTAACAGCCAATGAAATAATAAGAATAATGGTCTGGTCACAACTGTAAATAAATCATTTTTTGCCAGTGATTCCACCAACGAATGTAGGAAGTACTTAATAATTATCGCATCAACTATAATAATTCGGAATGCTAAGAATATAGCAAAATCGTGTTGTAAACATTTCAAACGCAAAAATATTAATGTGTAACTTTAAGAGCATTTCTAAATTATCAGCCAGTATATTGATGTCGGATCCAATATCCGAATACGGATCAGACAATGTGAAAGGCAGGTATATATTTCATACATTTTACTTGGCCCGATATCGGTATCGCTGTCCGATACCAATCGGATCGAATAGTACCTATGGAAAAGCTCTAATAAGGTTGTTAATAGCAAACTTCATTGTAAAACTTACTTGATTCAGGTACAAACAGCGGAGTCCAAAGCAAAGACTTACCTGGAACAAATATCAGACACTATTAGGAATAGGGTTTTTATATATCAATGGAAATATGCCTATATTTCAAATTAATTTACACAATTATCTTTAATTACAAAAATATTCTTTGTAAAGCAATCATTGATGTATGAAAGCGTTTTTTAATATAAGTATCATTGAAAGCAATGAATAGTTTTGGGATATTTATTCCTCTGTCATTTTTAAATATCGAACAGTAACATTTATTCCATAAATAAAAAGAAAATATACAGATCCTAGGAGTACTCAAATCTTTCTACATATTTGTCTTTCTATATTATTATATAAGGACATATTTTGATTGACTTGTTGAAAATATAAAACTATATAGGTATCTACTTACAAAAACTGTTTGTAGGGTTGTAATTATTAATAATTACAAACTGCTAGCAAATTGAGAAAATTAATGACGAACTGTTTTATAATAAACGAACAAAAGAATTGTTTGATTTAAAACGATTAAATAGGAGATTAATGAAAACAACTCCATTGCCATTGAATGCATTTAATGACTGCTGAAGTAACAAAGCGCGAATCACGGAACGTTGATTTTCATTACACGTCCAAAAGTAAACGGTTTCTGAACGAAATAAAGTTGTAATTCCCCTGGCATGAGACAGGTGGTGCCCCCATTGTGTCGAGAGCGGTGGTCGTTGCTGAAGGGAAGCTCTTCATGTTTCCCGCGTTTGACACAAGATGGCGCAACAAGTATCTTTTGTAAAAACACCGTTTAAAAGCAACTTTTGTTGCTTTTCTTTTTTGCGTACAAGAATGAATTGTGAGGTGATTCTTGTTAAAACATTGGGTAATTTTTCGAATACTTTTTCTTTCCAACTTCACGACACTGTTCAAATTTACTAATTGGGGTTTCATTTATTTTTTTATGAAAGTTGACTCTTTTGTACTGAATTTACCTAATTTTAATAATGAATGTAGGTATAAGTTAAGTTCGTCAACTCAATGTAATTGTGGCTCAAATGGCAGAGGGGTTTCATCAATATGCTTGCTTGCTATTATAAAAGTATTCGGAATATTCCCTTAATTGACTTTTGGGGTAACAAAAGAGGAATATTGGTATACCGTTAAATTGTGATGCATCATGATTCATGATGCCTCATTATTGATTGTTGAGACAATGGTAATTCCGACTAAAAGTATAATTTAAGGTCTCACATAGGCATAAATCAATTTTAATAGATACTGTAACTCTGTTTTATAAGTAGGTAGGTAGTTAAGACAATTATTCCGGTAGTGAAATTAAACGTGATTTTAAACCAATAAATATTGCACTGCTACTCATTAATCTGACCACAGTAATGTCAAAGCATTATTCGGCTTTATTCGTATGTTTGCTAGTACTTAGTGCCTGTCGAAGCGGAAAATTAAATGTGCTTTATAGTTTATACAATAGTAATATTCTAAAATTCAAACATGAGTCGTATGTTGGATTAAAAATATTCGTTTTTTAATACAAAAATAAATACATACTGGTTGAAATATAGAGGTGTAAAGGCATCCGTGATTCAAATAGTTGTTATTGCAGTGCGTCCTCTCTTTGCCGAATGGCTGGACAGGCGCCACGGAGCGGCAACATCAACATACCGCCTGACGCAGGTGCTCACCGGGCATGGCTGCTTCGGTGAGTTCCTGTTTCGGGTGGTGGGGATAGAGGAGTCGGCCGTGTGTCACTATTGTGACAACTGCCCAATGGACACGGCCCAACATACGTTGGAGTGTTGTCCAGCCTGGGATGAAGAACGCAGCGCTCTCAGAGCAGTCGTCGGAGAAGACCTCTCGCTGCCGGCCGTGGTCGCTTCCATGGTCGGCGGCCGGGAGGCCTGGCAGGCGGTGGCCCACTTCTGCGAGGCGGTCCTCTCGCGGAAGGAGAGTGCCGAGAGGGATCGCCAGCGCAGTGGTGATCCCTCCCGCCGCCAGACGAGACGTAGGAGGCGTCGGGTGGACGACTGACCGACGTCTCCCGCCCTGTGGATTGGGGGCGTTTGGAGAATTCCACCACGGTATCCCCAGCCTATCGTAAAAGGCGACTAATAGGGGCCTCCGGGGGTCATGGGTGGGCTGGAGTTGCCGCCCACCTATTAGTCTAGCCAACTTCTGTGACCCCCGTGATGGACGGCAGCGTGTCTCACGCTGCCTCGGACAACAGGAGACGGACCGCAACAGCGGTCGCGCAGGGGCGGTTGCGGACGACAACTTAGACGTGAGTCGGAGGAAGCCCGCAGCCGTCCCTAATGCGCCGAAGATGGCCATGATAAAAAAAAAAAAGGTGTTATTGAAACCCTATCCTACGCAAATTTGGATTCAGCGCAATACACCATCACGATAGTGACAGAATTAATGTGACTTAATTTTTACGATCCGTAAGCTACCTCACATCAATCCGCTTTACCCACTCCAGGTGGCAAGCTTAGACTAACAGTGGAAAGTTAAGTGAGTTGGATCAACCCAACCTAGGAATAGAACACAGCACATGCCTACCACTGAGGATATACGCAAATGTAATGTGAAGTATAAGCGCATAAGTATAGAAAGATTAAGTGTAGCACGCCCTCCGGTCAGGTGGGATGACGATCTGCGAAAGACTGCAGGCAGATGCTGGATGCGGCAAGCTGGAGACAGGGCGCTATGGCGCTCATTAGGGGAGGCCTTTGTCCAGCAGTGGACTGATAAAGGCTGATGATGATGATGATGATAGAAAGATTAATGTCCGTAACAAAAAAAAAAAAAAACATGAGTGGGCAGTCTTGAGTTCAGTCGTCGTTGAATTCAGTTGAGTGTTCAACTAGTTATTATCAAAGCGTTACTATGCTAGTTCAGAGTTAGTTAACTGTTAAGGTCATTACTATGTTAGTTCTGGGTTAGCTCTGAATGTCAAGTGGGTTTCTAATGCATCCCGACATAGGTATTGTCCTCTGAACATGCGACTGTAATGATCGAGCAATAAAACATTCGTGAATTGAAGAGATAGCGTTTAAATTATGACTATGGCGAAATATTCGCTACGGATTATCGACCGCCGTGTGCCCTGCTTCCGTGATCTTTTACTAATAACTTATCACACCTAATCAGGGGAGAGGTGGTCACGTCGCGAGAAATATAATTTAAGAAACCGCTATAAAATCCGAAAAATAATTTTATTTCAATATTAACTACATTATTATATTAGGTACATGATAATATTTTATTACCTCGGTGGCTTAGTTGTATTGCGTACGCGTTACGAGTACGATTTGCGCGCTGAGGTCCTGGGTTCGAATCCCGGGTCGGGACAAAAAACTTTGTGACTGGGTTTTTCAATCTTAAAAAATTACTCAGTCGCAGCTCGGAGTCAGGAAGTTGGCGGTGTGATACCCCCGTGCCTCGGAAAGCACGTAAAGCCGTTGGTCCTGCGCCTGATCTCTCTCCGGTCATGTCAGATTGCCGTCTCACCGGACTATGAGAGTGAAGGAATAGCGAGTGCACCTGTGTATTGCGCACACACTTGTGCACTATAATATCTCCTGCGTACCTTGCTGATCTCCGTTGAGATTGGCTGCCGTGGCCGAAACTGGCTAGGAGGATTTTCATTTCATTATTTTATTGTTGGTTCTTAGTTTTATCGTTTCTTTTTGTAGTGACACATTGTACAGACAGTACAGTCTCGGTTTCAATTCCCAAGAGGAGCAATACTTTGGCTTGTACAAATAAGATTTGGTCGGGATTGGATTTTCCAGTAGAACTATGTCAACATGTTACGCACTCTACATAGGTTGCAGAAACGAGTCAACCCCACATTTGAGGGCGTCTAAAACGGCATAATACACAAAAATCGTTACGAAATGCGTGCAGAACTTAACTTTTACTTAGAATTGATCGACCTATTCAGTTTCCAATGAAATAGCTAAAAAATAAAAACAGCAGTTTACATATTTATTTATTTATTTTATTTATTTATTTATTTACAGTATGGAAAACTTACAGCTAATAATTATATTAGGAATAGCAACAATTAAAGTGTCGAAAAGCCAATAACAAGTTCTCACTTATAGAATTATAATAAATTACATTATTTGAGTGTGAGCATAACTTTTTTGACAAAAAAGTAAAAGAAATGAAGTAAAAAACAAACAAAAAATAACGGGTACAAAAAAAACATTTAACGAAAGAAATCATCATATATTTAGGTAATTAACGACTATTAACCTGCGACGTCTTCTATGCGAAGTAGGTACAAGAAAAAAAAATTGTTTTTAACTCTATCACAAATATAAGTACCTAATATAAGCACTGATCAACATAATTAGACTTTACTTAATGCCATATAAACAAATTCCGTTGATGTGTGAGAGAAGAATATTAATTTGCAAGATGAATCGCACCAATTTTCATTGAGTAAAGTCGAGTGTCATCGCTCGAAACTCGTTGACAGGCCAAACGCGGGGGTTCGCCTTCGGACTTCATTGTAAACCTTTCATAACTTTAGGAAGGCTGAGGGCGATATCGTGTTTCCAAACTATTCTACGTCACAGCCTAGAGCAACATTTTAGTTCAAATCGGTGTTGCTTCAGATTAAGTGGTCTGTCTTTCAACGCTTGTCAATTAATCCGGATTAGCATGGGTTGGAAGTTGGATTATGACCTTATGACGTAAAAAGAGAGATTACTCTAAGTCTCAAATCTACGCGTACTTCTAAATTTACATTTAATTCTCTTTAAATTTCTGAGAAAACTAAAATACAGGGGAATCCAGTATATTATTTTAGCATTCGTTTGAAAGTAGCAGTCCGACCAAAATTTTTTTTAGAGTTTCGAAGATATACTTTTGAACTTATAAAAGTTTGGTAAATGTTTAACGACTTCATATGGTTATAGACAAACAGGCTAGAACCATTTTTTACTGAGGGGTAAATTACTACATCATTGTAATCGATGAAGACATTAAACGGTCTATTACCCTGTCCCAAATCCCCTGTCCTCTGAACTCGTTGAGAATTCCGATCACTCCGATCACACCGCGAGTGCTCATAAGCCTGATTGCATTTAAAGAGGTGGCATTCCTTTTGGAGCACATATTTATGCATAATATATACGTGTAAACGCCGGCGCCCTCGTCGTGCCTACGAGGCTGCACAAGTGCCGTACAATAATTAGATTTAATGTAGGTAAATTATGTTAGGAGTTGTACTTCACAGTGACTTATTGGGACCTTCTTCAGTCCTAACCTCTGTATAATAAGAATTATCTTATTAGAGGTTCATCAATAATTAAAGGATTATACATGACTGCCTCGGTGGCGTAGTTGTATTACAGTACGACTGCAAAGCTGAGGTCTCGGGTTCGATCCCCGGGTCGGGTAAAGTGATATTGAGTTTTTCTATTCAGTATCAGCCCGGAGTCTGGAATTTGTGCCCGATATGGCGATAGGCTCGCCCCCTATCACATCATGGGACGGAATGACGGCGAAAAGTGGGTGCACTAGTTGCGCCTCTGCCTACCCCTTCGGGGATAACAGGCGTGAGTGTATATGTATATGTATGTACATAATTCAACTGCCTCGGTGGCGTAGCTGTATTATGGTAGGTCTGCAATTCTGAGGTCTCGGGTTCGATCCCGGGGTCGGGCACAGTGGTATTGGATTTTTCTATTCAGTGTCATATCGGAGTCTTGAATTCGTGCCTAAAATGGCGATAGGCCCTTGTTGGAAGGAAAGCGAATAATTTATTAATTATTATTTATTATATAAATTTCGACTGTTGAATGTTAAGTCACTTCCACCTTACATTATGTAAGAGAGGAACACAAAAACACTTATTACAGAAGTTTGGTACAAAACGTGAAGCGATTTGTGTAATTTAAATTTGTTTAATTAAGGAACTGTCGTCGCTAAGAATGGGCTGTCAAAATTCGTGTTTGGGATCGTATTTTAGTTTCAGCAGCATTCAATTGTCCGTGGATTTGTCTTGTTAAATTCTTTAGAACATTTTCATTGGTAAAGTTTGTTTTAACGCTTCAGTCAATAATTATTTTTAAAAAGATATTGAAACGTAGTACTAGTCAGTAGTCTGTGCTATTCATAAGAACAGTAAGGCATAGAGTGATGGAAATAAATGTCTCATCCACATTTCTTGTTATTTATTGTTGCTTAAGTCTATGAGCGGCGGATGCTTCCTACCATCAGGCGAACAGCTGGCTTGTTTGTCTACTAAGGCAATAAAAAACACATTAAATTAACCATAACATCTTCAAAACACAGCGTGTATTACAATGAATGTAACGTTGTAGAAAAACATTGAAGTTGTAAGTTGGCAGCGTTTCAAGCGGATAGCTTCCGTTATAAAACCATCGTTATTAGCTCTCGCACAAAAGTAAACATGGAAGGAAAGGGAACCGGTCTATTGATGCATTTATTCAATAAAAATACTTCGTAGATTTCCTTATTTCAACGGTTGCGTATAAACTACGTCTTTTGGGAATAATAACCATTGCTGTTTTTCGTATATCTGAATGATTGTTACTTTCTTAGAGTAAGTATAACTACCTATAGAGCGCGTGTATGCAAGTGGGAACAATAGGCACGGGTGGGAACATCGTCCTTCGCCGGCCGCAAGCGCTTGTAGTCACTCGAGTAGGAACGGTGTGAGCACACACTAGTGAGATCTATGCGAATATTTGATTATTAATACTGCAAAATGGTTAAATGTTCTGTGGAATCTTGTAAAAACGACACTCGGAAACACACTAAACAGAATTCTAATATCACGTTTCACAGGCAAGCCATATTTCAATATATTTTTAGATAAAATTGAAATCACGCGTCGCGGTATGAAAGGTGCACGGGAGGCGAACTCTTGGTACTAGAATGAAGTATTTTGTAATAAGAAAAAGACAGGTAAAATACCTTTTTATGGTTTGTTTACATTTAGTTAAATACCTAAGCCGGTGGAGTAGAGTTATAATTATTTCCTGCTAAATTAATTCATATTTTATACTCTTTCAATGGGACAGACTGCCTCTGACGTTATGAAGTAACATTATTAATATTATAGCCCGATTAAACGGCGCAGGTAAACTTCGTGTAACTGGCATACTTGAGAGTATAAGAATTTCGAAGTTGAATGAGAAGCCGACACACATTGGGACCATGTGATAGTGGAAAGGTCTAAACTCTCTCTTTTGTCAGAACTTTATACAACTGTAAATTAATTTTGAAACAAGTTATGTTGTAATTCCCTATTTTCGTAGAGAAAATCAAAGTATGTATATTACATTCTATAACTTAATCTTCGCAAAGGAAAAGACGATGCAGATGTGACGAATACTAAAAGGTCAGTTTACTGATCAAATTATAAAATCCTTCAAATAAATGGCAAAAGCTTACCTATCATTTACCATGGCTCACTGTCACTCACATCAAACGCGCGATTCAAAGAATTCCAAGAGCTCAGCCTGCCATCATTTGTCTCCATAAACTTCAAGAAGCTGTAAAAGCAACGAACTTTTCAAAACGAAATCCTCTGACGGGTGAGACATAAGCGGGAGTAATTAACTGCGTTTACTAAGTAAGTAAGCGATACGACCACCCATAAACAGTAGCATCACCATTCAGCACCTTGAGTTACAAAGTAGTGTGTAAAATTCCAGTGCGCTCGTCATCCTGAGACATAAGATGTGAAGTCTCATTATGTCCAGTAGTTACACTGGCTATAATGTGCTTCAAACCGAAATACAACAGTGCATGAACACTGCTGCTTAGTGGTAGAAATAGACATTGCGGTGGTACCCACCCAAACGGACTCTCACGTATGAGAGACCTACCACCAGTACTCTGTACCATATTTAGGGAAAAATTAAACGTATCATCATGATCCTCAGCCCGTTGAAGTTCACTGCTGGACATTGACTTTCCCCAAGATCCGTCACAGAGCCTGGTCTACTGCGGGAAAAATAAAACGTATTATATATCTATTAAAATTATCATTACTTTTGTATTCGGTGGTTGATTGAAATAAAAAAACGTATATTTTATTCACATTTTCCCCTGAATCAAATATGTGTCTGTGTTATTTGTGGGTTGATTAACCTAATGATTCCTTATGTTTACGCGAATGTTAGACATTACAGTAAAACATTTTTTTCAGATTTTATCGCGATTTTTTTAATTATTTTTTCTCCCGACATTTCGAAGACTTTGCAGCCTTCATGATCACAAGGCGGACTGAGGTGTTGATTGCCCAAAAAAGCAAAAGGTATAATATTTGCTCACATTTATTAATTATTAAAGGTTTTAAAACTATTTATTTATTTGGCACTTTACATAAATGCCAAAGGCATTTTCTCCCAGTCATCCTTAGGGTGGTGCAGACATACATGAGGTAAGTGCATCAGGTACTTAACATACGAATAAACGTACATAAAAGTAAACAAAACAATCAATAATAAATATGTAAATACAAGTAACATTAAAAGCGACAATAGCCTAGTTGGGAATGGAACGGTCTACCGAGACATTGTCCGTAGGTTCAAACCCAAGGCACACACCTCGGACCTTTCGAAGTTATGTGTGTATTGTTTATCAAATATCGTTCGCTTTAACGGTGAGGGAAAACATCGTGAAGAAACCTACATACCTGAGAATTCTCTATAAGAATTTCGAGGGTATGTGAAGTCTGCCAACCCGCATTAGGCCAGCGTGGTGGACTAAGGCCTGAACCCTCTCAGTGGTAGAGGAGGCCCGTGCTCAGCAGTGGGCAATATATAATACAGGGCTGATTGCATTGCATTGTAACATTAAAAATATAATATATACTTAAAATACATATTATAATTACATAAATATATATGTAAATAATCTAATATTGTAAGCTAATGTCGTGATACTTCTGCATCGTTCAATAATAGCTGCCGCACTCTTGAAGGGAAACCGAGAGGTGGCCGATATGATTTCGAAGGGAAGTGAATTTTAAAGAAGAACAGATTGGATAGGGAAAGAATAGTGAGTGCAGTCAGAAATATGAGGGGGCATTTGAGGAGAAGATTGCTAAAACAGCGGATGTTCCCATCGTGGCTACTGCAGAGACATTGAAATATATAAAAAAAATGAGTAGGAGGGGAACCGGAGGTAAGCAAAGAGAATAAAGTGGTAAGTGCCCGCAAAGAACGGCGCAAAACTTATTGGTGGTAGGTCTCTCATATATGAGAGTCTGTCTGGATACGTACCACCGCAATGTCTATATCTACCGCCATACAGCAGTGGGCATGCACTGTTGTGTTTCGGTTTGAAGGAAATTGTAGCTAGTGTTACTACTGGACGTAATGAGACTTAACATCTTATGTCTTTGACTGACGAGCGCAGTAGAATGCCAAACTGCAGGTACTTTGTAACTCAAGGAACTGGATTGTGTTGCTACTGTCTGTCGTATCGCTTACCATCAGGCGAACGGCATGCTCGGTCAATCTAGATTTCCCACACAATATACTGTGTAAGGAGTGCATTTCCATAGCATTTGCTCGACATTCGAGTTTCTTATGCCTAACCAACATTATACATAAGCGCATGGGCGTATATGGGGAGGGGGGGGGGGGGTACGGAACCTCTTAACCCCCATTAGCTTACAATAAACCACGCTATGCCACTGACCGTTGACATTTTGAGGATCAGAACGCCCCACTTAGCTTTTAAAATGATCGGGATTTTTTTTATATTGTAGGACCCCCCACGTGAAGGCTAGCTATGCCCGTGCATAAGCGTCATCAACAGCACAGTATTGCGAATTCCTATTCTGCACTCTTTAGGTATATTGTTACAGGTTTTGGAGTTCTTATTAAAGAGACTAATGTCTTCATCAGACGGCCCTGAGTCCCATACGTTAATGACAACGTTGACCACACATTATTCCTCGGCACACAATCATAAGCCTTTTTCAAATTTTGAAATTTCTTTCACTAATAGGAAGCTACTTAACTCCTGAGTGCTATAGGCTACTTTTTATCCCGGGAAAATAGGTTTGTCCCGAAAAAACTTTTTCACGCGGGCGGAGCCGCGAGCACTACTAGTATTGAATAAAATTGGTGAAAACTCAAACAAAGATGCTAATTAATCACGTAACGTTATGCAATGCAAGGAGGATAGTAGAACATTGTAATTTATACTCTTTGGTACCGTCACAGGGACTGCGCAAGTGAAGCAGCTGTCAAAGGATAAAATACACAACACCATGTTCATTTTTTAAAATCACAAATAAAATAATTATATGAGAAAATGAATTTTGTTCATAATTTCCTTAATCGTGAACTTTTCCGACATTTTTACAGTTACTCGGAACAGATACAAATCCAAAAAATCAAAGAACATGATAATCGGATCTCCGTTCTCGAGCTATAAATGGTGTAACTAACATAGCTCTCTTTTATATATATAGATAGACATAGATTATAATAAATTAGACAGCTCATCTTAATTACCTTGAGTCATTGATGTATTAAAAAACCCTACATCATGCCTTGAGTACACAAATAAGATGAGGTGATGACAGGGCGCTCAAATAAATTTGTTATAGCGAACCGGATAAATTTCAACATACGCATAAATCGTATTACAGATAGGTAGGACCTTCTTGCGATTGCTCATTATTCAAGTTGTTACATTTTTCAATAACTTTAGGTTCCTCGCAGCGTTCCTGCAGGTACGCTGCTCAATATCTGAGACATGCTTTATGCTCTGGCACGGCGCCAATACGAGATTTTATGAAGTTTCTCTTTTCAAACAAGATTAACTTGACTTGTGAATTGTACAGTTATTATTCGTGTTTATTATATAACTGACATTAACGACACATCATTACATTATTTGTGTGTCTTGAATTGAACATAATAGTATAAACATTTAGATAATACAAATAAAGTCATGTGTAAACATTCATCATAACACAAGGATCATGAATGCATTACTGGTATTTAAATTTTTAAAGATTACGGAGAGGAAGGGAGTGTTTGGGCCTTGGGAAACCTCACCTACTATACGAAACGTAACAAGCAAGCAAGCTTAGGTCAAATTTTAAATTAAATAGTGACTTCCTATAGGAGCCAAATTGACCCATTCAAGGTTTAGATAACAAGTTATAGATAAACATGTGTATCGTTTGACCTTTATATTTTCAAATTGTTATCCTATCTTTATGGCCGCCGGCAAATTATTCATATTTCTTTTATTAAATGTCCCCATTTACGTCCATCCTGAACATGTATAATAGTTGAATTAAGTTTTATTGTACCCATTGCATAATATTAATCAATCAAGTAATTCTTCAAAATCATCATCATCATCATTAGCCACATGACGTCCACTGCTGAACATAAGCCTCCCACAAAGACTTCCAGATGGACCTGTCAGAAGCGGCCTGCATCCAGCGCGTTCCTGCGACCTTTACCAAGTCATCGGTCCACCTTACAGGTGGACAGCCGACGCTGCACTTGCCAGTACGTGATCTCCACTCGAAATAAATTTATCTAAATAGGTTCTCCAACAAATTTACATGATCAGCCAGTATTAACAACTATGTTACTTTCTTTTTTTACAATACCTGCGTTGAACCAAACCAACCCTGAAGGCTCACAACTAAAAACAATAACACAACACAAAAAATTCACAACCAATAATCTGTACTTAAACACGACAAATTATAATGGAAGGAACATAAAAAAATACATACATATACATATACATATACACTCACGCCTGTTATCCCTGAAGGGGTAGGCAGAGGCGCAACTAGTGCACCCACTTTTCGCCATTATTCCGTCCCATGATGTGATAGGGGGCGAGCCTATCGCCATATCGGGCACAAATTCCAGACTCCGAGCTGATACTGAATAGAAAAACTCAATACCACTTTGCCCGACCCGGGGATCGAACCCGAGACCTCAGCTTTGCAGTCGTACAATAATAATACAACTACTTAATTCGAGGGAAACATTGTCAGCTGATGCATGTAATTATGTAATAGAAGCTCTCGCCTAACACCTGCGTTATAACTTTCAAGGCATCAGCTGACGGTTTTTGCCCTGGCATACAGCCAGCTGACATATATATTTATTCATAGTTGCGTATAAGCTATCATCAGGTAAATTTGTAGTTGAGAGGAAATCACTGAAATGATATATTTTTTTTACATGTTTGATTGACCAGCTGACGCATAATGCCCCAAGTTACAGTCAGCTGATTATTTTTTTTCTTTAAGGTATCGGGTTAGCTACAATTTAAAATGATTCTTAGTTGGGAGGAAATGACTGTATAATATTTTTTTTTCTACATCTTTGGGAGGCTACCACCGCTCATGGCACCCACGGAGCCGAAGCTGACGTTCACGAGGCTTTATGATACACGTCTCTGATGCATCTCACCAATTATCGTTCGGGAGAAAATGACTGACGAAATTTTGCACTGGCCCACGGTCTAGTAATTAAATCCGCCTGATACGACCCACGCCGAAGCAATAAGCAATCGTTAAAATAATCATTGACTGTTAGAATATTAAAATGCGGTATCCGTGGGTCCATCCCAGATGGTTACCGTGACCCACACTTATACCTTTAGCGGGTTACGCTTATAAATACGAACGACTATCGACAAATATTTCGTACTAGCTTTTGCCCGCGGCTCCGCCCGCTTTAAATAGTTTTCCGCGATAAAAGTCCCGCTTTATATTTTCCCGGGATAAAAAGTAGCCCTTGTGTTAATCCAGGATATGATCTACCCGTGTGCCAAATTTCATCGAAATCCGTTCAGTAATTTTGCGTGAAAGAGTAACAAACATCCATGCACCCATTCTTACAAACTTGCGTATTTATAATATTAGTAGGACTAGCAGAATTAAGCCACTGTAGGCACTGTTGATAAAATATTTAAGCAATAAATATTTTTGTACAAATTTTCAGAAACTCATTAAAAAGGTGTTATCAGTGTTCAGTGGTGGCATACCTGAGCCGTGATGGTTGTAGTTTCTAGATTCGATTCCCAGAACAGAGACAATATACTGGACAGCATTGTGAAGTAAAATCTAACATATGCCAAGAATTGTAATTAGTATTTTATTTAGTGAATGTGTAGCAACCAGCCACAGGTGGCTGATGATGATCATTATGCACTCATGTAAGAGTTACAGTGAGGCCTTGCGCCTAGAAGTACTCCTGTTACCTCTAAACTGTTGCTGTGCAATAGGGTACTTTCCAATGTTAGACTTTGTAAATTACTTTATATGTAACAAAAATAAATTCGAAAAGATATTATTTTGTGAAATCAGCATCAAAATTGATTGAAAAATAAAGCAATTATTCATATCTGAAATACTGTTGTGAGCAAGAGTAGGGAGGAGATATCGCGCTATCTCATTCGCACGCACGCAACGAGATGGCAGGTGACTCTCGGTGACGTCACAGTGCAATATTACTGTTATTTGACAACTACCCCTTCCACAAAATTTGAAAGCTTTATAACTTACTAATTATAGTCGCAATTTTGAAAATTATTTTTCCATTCGATTTCGGATGGCATACATTTTTAATAAACGTCTTAAAAAATTGAAACTACCCTATTCAGGAGTGTAGGAGTGAAGTATATAGTAAAACTTGTGCCTTGCCATATCATAGCCTGGAAAATGTTCTTCAACGTTTTGTATTCAAAATTCCATTGTATGACAAAATATCCGTAAATGTACTTTAAGAGGTCAATACGTACATATGAAACAAAGAGATTTATTAAAATTGACGGAGTATGCATAAAACAAAAACCAGGAATGGTCGAGGTTCAATTAATTGAGAGCCTCGTGGACTGTCATTAGTTCGCATGCTAAATTAGTTCCAGCCTGTTCCCAAAATAAGTATTCGATTAATGGGATGTGAAATATTTCCCGAGTTGATTCAATTATAATAAAAAAAAATAGGAATCTATTACGATATATGCCTAAATCGAATTTGGCTTATGGAACTGTTGAGCTATGATGTCTGTTATGATATAAAAATGAATAGTTCTGAGTGGCTTCTTACAACGATACCAGTAGGAACCATTAGGGTTTTAATTAGAAAATATATCAAAATCATTGATGCATTAAAAACCCATCAAAATGGATAAAATCAACAGACAAGTAGGTATACACTACGAATTATGAATGACGTGAAAAGATAGCACTGCTGTGACTTCTGCATAAGATTTATACGGATGCCATCAGTGAACGTTTCTCTAAAGCCTATGTGGTGACATAGGCACTCTTGTAGGTGTACAAGAGTGCCTACAAACGAATAAAAGGTCACTCACCGGAGGTGTTACAATGTGTAAATAGTTCTGGCGCGGGGTCGAGACGCGTGTCGGTCAATATGTCTTCTATGGCATGCTCGATGAGTTATGGCTCTACTAGCTGGTGCTCGCGGCTTGGCCTGCGTGAAGAGCCTGCATTCATTATTTCCCAGGGAAGTAAATTACCCGGATAACAATGTATAGCCTATGTGTTAATCCGGTGCAGCAGTTTTTGCGTTTACTTCTAACGAACATAAGATCATCTTCACAAATAATAGTAAGATATAGGTATAATAAAGATATGATAGAAGCCAGTCGTGAATGGTTTATTGTCATACCTTATGCAAGGTGTTTCATAAATAATTTCATTTTTTTTTCTAATGCATAAAAACGACGCGCGTGAGAGGGAAGTGAGTCATACTAATTTCAAAGCTTAGTTCTTGGAAATGTTGTTGCTATGGAAGGTTTTACAGAAGCAGAGCTATCGTCCTGCGTACACTAGTATAGGAAGAATAATGATTCCGCGCCTTTAGCACGACAAAAGTTTCAAAACCACTAGTATTGTTGTAAGTGAAATCCTAAGTCGGCATTTGAATATTATTTTTAAGACAGATTTTAAAACGAACTTAGTGGTTTTTTATATAATTATTAACACTGCAATTCTCTATGGGACACCATGTATTTTTCTTTATTATTATTTTTTCTAACGAATTGATACAATTTATTCGCATTCCTAGTGTTCATGCATCATGTTTGTGCATCATTACTAAAATGTTTTGTTTTTGTACATTAAAACAGTTCTTCATACAAGCAAGATGGATCGGGGGGTCAATATACCCCGGGACCATGTCGTATGCGACAAAGAAGGCCACCGCGAGTTTTAGTTGGTAGGCTGGTGTAAGGTGTACATAGTATTAGGGACTCGGTCCAAAGCTCTCTCAGATGATGTTGCCCTCCCGTATGTCGACATTGGGCTGTAAGACCGTCAAACAACATAACCGTGCCACTCACCCCCTAGTGGTGGTAGCGATAACGCATTTATTCCCTGCGAAAAATAATAAAAATTGGATCAGCGGGGGTGATAAATAATTTTCACCTTAGTAATTAACACAAAAATCGTATACCCTGCTGATCAAGGAATAAGCATAAGAGAAAAGAGTTGGTTTGGGCAGCCGAAACTCATCATACGCGATACTAAGTTTTCTGATATACAGTATTACTATTTACTACACCATTCGGTGACTACTAATAAAAGTTAAGCATCAGAATGTCACTCATATTAGTGTCAGTACAATTCAGTACAAGCACATTACAGCCATAGGTATCGGAGAGCGCTTAGACCGTGCCATTCCCGACATAATTTTATTTATTAGAAACAGCTCCCCCGGCTCGCAACTGGAATGATAACGAGACGAAAATTTCTAAGTTTACATTCCGTAGCTACGTCGCACGTTTCTATCCGACATCCTTGAACATATATAGTTGTAATAAGTTTTTTTAGAGCTGTATTAGTACGTTAATGTTATATTTTTACGAAATCATTCATGCAGGTAATTCGTAAGATTATTTGTATAGTTGATATTGGCACTACATTAGTTATGAATTATGATAACACATAAACTAATTAATTGCATAACCATTATCATACAAATCACGTTCCAATAAAACACCGCGAATCGGAACCCTAAAAGCGCTAAAGAGAAACGTGCAACTAATACCGCTAACTATCTCAACCATACTTCATTAATAACTAGCAATAAAGCGCGATGTTGTGAAATAGTTAGGGCGGGATGGAGGGCCGTCGTCATCTCTCTCGCCTCGCCGAGCGAGTGAGCGTTATACCGCGCCGACATTATGATTCTTCACCTATGACTGTGGGATACACACCGCTGTACAGTGTGGGTAGCAGATTCTTCATGGGTCATATAGTTACCAAGGGATCTATCATCTATGGTATAGAAGTATGGTATATGTCTACAGTATGAGTATAAAGGCAGGAATGAAGAAATAAACGATGTGAAGAAAAATTTTAGCAAATACATGATTTGTACCGTGAGGAATAATGATCACACACGCAATTATTATTCCCCAAATGTGTATATACGCCGATACCTAAACTCATTTAGACGACATATAAGTCGCGGCACGAAACTCTAGCGGTGACCGTTATTGCGCAGAAGTAAAAAATAAGGTGTCTTGGCGGGGTACAGGGGTGAAGGGCGAGCGTGCGTTGCGCCGATTGGCTCTCCAGTCGTACTCCGTCCTCCGTGCCGATACGACGCTCCGCGCACTTCCAGTGTACAGTCGCGTTCTGAATTGTTTTGTTGTCATCGTTAATTTTTGTTGTTGTTTATGTTAAGTTTGTTTTGTTGATTTGTTTGTTGTGTTTGATTTGGTTCTTATGTAATTCGGATTTAATATAAAAATTATTATTATTTGGTATTTAATATAAAAATTTACAAATCCGATAGTGTATTTATTTTTCTACTCCCCATAAACTTGTTAAAAATTATATTGTAGGTAACATGAAGTAATATTACTTAAGTAATATTTGCGTGCGTGACAGTACCCATACGCAGTTAAGTTCCACATTTTGTTCACCGCTAGACTTACTATTTGACTTTACATTAAAACATTATTTTGCTGTTTTTAATTAAGCAATTAAATTACTAATTTGTATTGCGTGCGCGACGGTACCCATGCGCAGCTATCCCCTCCACGTTTCGCTCAGCGCTAGAGTTTCGTGCCGGGACATATATCACCTTATTATGAGACATGTTGCTTTTTATGTATTTTTTTAATGCTAAATGGGCTCAAATTTGTCCGCCATCCGCCTGATGTTAAGCGATAGTGCGGCCTAAAGTAAAGCACGCTTTCCCAGAAGAATCCGATTCACTCGCGACTTGAAGAGACCCAAATTGTAAGCTATGTAATTTAGATGGTTCAACGGCGGGTGGAATTCACCTCTAACCACGCACCTGATTATGGATGCCAATAATGAAAATTGAGAAGACGAAATGTATTTACTGAACCTCTAACAATTATGAATAACCTATGAACTAACCTTTTGAATTGTAAGAAAACTACTATTTAATTATCTGTAAAACAGTGGAACGGCAGCCTGCTATTCGGCTTGTACAGAAATATTGCCATAACGATGGGTGTCCTAAAATTATCTTATTAAATTTAAAAAACGAGTGACTTGTAAGACATTGTTAACTCTTACATGAGTTCTAGAAAAAGCATCGTCCGATATTATTAAGACACTCTCTGTATGAGGTAGCTCTGCTTTGATAGGAGTATTTTGCTTGACAAATCAATTTATGTGAAAAAATATTCGTGTATAGCATACCGTAACATAAATCTTAATTTATAATTATTGATTATGCATAGCCACATCCTTGCATATTACATGTATTCGTTGTTGATATTATGTTATACTAGCTTTTGCCCGCGGCTCCGCCCGCATTAAAAAGTTTTTCCGGGATAAAAGTCCCGCTTTATGTTTTCCCGGGATAAAATGTACCCTATGTGTTAATCCAGGACATGATCTACCCGTGTGCCAAATTTCATCGAAATCCGTTCAGTAGTTTTTGCGTCAAAGAGGAACAAACATCCATACATCCAAACATCCATACATCCAAACATCCAAACATCCATACATTCTTACAAACTTTCGCCTTTATAATATTAATAGGATTTTATCGATAGCTGTTCCACCCGCGTGAAAAAGTTTTACCGGGATAAATTATAGCACTTTAGAGTAATGTAGCTTCCTATAAGTGTAAAAATAATAATATCGTTCCAGTAGTACCTAAGATTGATCTCTATGAATATACAAACTCATTTTTTTTGTCCCTGACTAAACTCTTGCTAGCCTGACGAGGGTCGGCTTATGCAAGAACACCGATCTTTTGGGTGAGTGCAGAAGGCGTTCGCAACCCTTAAAATACTTTTACTATTTGTAATAATAACATATATTACAAGACAGTATCGATGCCATTATTCCTGTTAAGTTCATTGGATAGGCGAGGAATATTTGTAAGTATTTTGAAACAGTGTCTACAAAAGTCTCCTTTAACTTTTGTTTATTATGTCGTATCCTATTCTATAACGGCAAGAAGTAGTGTTTTAACATCAACCTTAAGTAATTGAAATTATCAGTTAACTTCGTTCACCGAATAATATCGTAAATCTGCCTTCACACATATTGCACCATTTAGAACCGCAAACAAGACAGTCGTAACACCACAGTGATGGATACAACTTCAATACAACAGGAACTACGCACTCGACACCCATTAAGGATCCGATATATCTTCCGCGCCAAGATTAATGTTATTGTAGGTATTCCTGTCATTCTGAATATGTGAAGTAAGTCAAATTCACTAATCATGGTTCTGTCAGTTATAGTTTATGTCTGGATTAAAGGTTGATTACTTCAACAAATGTACCACCGTAATGTCTATTTCTAACACCAAGCAACAGTGTGCATGCGCTGTTGTGTTTCGCTTTGAAGGACATTGTAGCTTGTGTAACTACTGGACATAATGAGACTTAACATCTTATCGTCTTAGGATGACGAGCGCAATGAAATGCCACACAATACTTTGTTACTCAAGATGCTGTATGGTGTTGCTACTGTTTATGGGCGGTCGTATCGCTTGCCATCAGGCGTACGGCATGCTAGTCCCGCCATTCAATGACACAAAAAAAATCTAGGGCTCTAATTATTGTTTATTTGTGTAGATACTGCTTTTTTGCAGGTTTTGAAGTCGTTACAGCTGTTAACATGCAAACGGCTAAATACATTTTGGTCTATACTAATTTCCTTATAGATGAACATTACTGTAATAAATGTTAACGTTAAAAGTTCAATAGGATAGAGAATAAAGTACAAATATTAAACGTACATATAAATATTTCCGTCAATTTAATAATTTTATAAACTCCGGGCCTGTTTCACAACTTTTGCCGACCAAATACACCAGTCACACTCTTAGGTTCCCTATTGCATAATTTTATTTGTAATAATATTGTTACACATCTTAGCTTTAAGCCTAAATACCAATGTGCATAATAATCATTACGCATAATTGTTTTAGCATAACGTCAAAAAGCATAAATATCAAAAGTCATAAAAATAAATAACCATCATTCATGTTTGGTTTTGTCTGAGTTGGAAACGCCCTAAAGTCGGTTCTGGCACTCGCCGGCCGCTACCGCGGCACGCTCGCTTCGCTCGTTCGGCTCGTGCGGTGGTTTATGTGCACCTAATACGCTCGTCCCTTCGCTCCTCGCTAACCTAATTTATTCTAAATATATGTTATGCAAAATGTGTATTAGTCTAATACAAATTAGTTGAACTAAAATTATTCCAATAGCTTATTATGACAAAAAAGTAGTAGGCCAAAATGTTACTATGCGATAGTACTATTATGCCAATACATATTATGCAAAGTCAATGATGCGAAAAAATAATAGTTTAAAAAAAAGTAGGCGAACCAAAGGGATCCCTCTAGCTTATGCTCCCAAATAAACAGCAATGAGTACGATCTACACTAGCTGTTAAACACAAAAACTATCAAATAAAATTTACTTGAAACTTGTGAAACGGGCCCTCTGAACTGTAAATCGACGAATAACCAGCCATATTAAAATTTTAGCGCTAACAAGCTACAACACAACTATCAATTGACTTTAAAGTTGTTTAATACAAACCATTTATCGAGACAAGTTTAGTTGATTCATATGTTCTTTTCGAGCCAATACGTTCATTAGATTTCCTATTATTAAAATTTATAAATATATGCTATTTATATCATTAAGTGCATAAATATGGTAGACGTTTATTAAAACTTATTAGTCCTTCTGAAGTTCCCCTTATTTGTCTAAATATGGAAGCGTATCTATTCCTCTAACCGTTATTTTTAGGGTTCATCGTTCCACCTGTGTGGGTAACACAAGTCAAGCAACGTAATTCGTATGCATGTATAAACGCAGAGTCACGCTTTTTCCTATAAGCGGGTAGGCAGAGGTAACATACTGACATTTCTCCAATTTTGTATAGGTTCACTATTTAAACAAACGCATCATTAGTTTCCTGGGATAGATAGTGAACCATATTAGCAATAGGTTTGCCCCGATCACTACATAGGACGGATATAAGCTCGGGAAATTGTGGATACATTCGTTGCGCCTTCGAGGACAAAGCTGGGGGGTTTGTTAAGTTATGCTACTCTATAAATTTCCTAATTGCCTTAAGTAATATAATACTGACAAGTAAATATTGTACCAGTAATATAAATATGGACTAGTTACATTAAACTAATAAACATAAAAAAGATCCGTAAAAGCATAGTAAGCCTAACTAAAAGTAGAATGACTCGGTCGAGTCCTTGAAATTATTATCCACAGCTGTGCGGTACGTAAACACCCGCTAGGGCTGCTCGTCTACAGTATTAACACGTTTTTATTAATTTAATCTGAGAGTAATACTTGAGTTTCTTTCTAGTTTTGAGATTGTAAAAGATGTTATTTAAAAATGAAATTCTTTGTGAATGAAATAAGAAGTGTTCAATTAAAATGAGATCCTTTTAATTCACCTACTTTTTCAAACAATTATTTTTTCGCATTTGACTTTGCATAATATGTATTGGCATAATAGTACTATCGCATAGTAATATTTTTGCCTTCTACTTTTTTGTCATAATAAGCTGAAATTATTTTAGCTTGACTAGTTTGTATTAGACTAATACACATTATTCATATTATTCTTTGGACTATTTATTATTTGCCATATTTGTTTATTTAATTACCCAATATACGTTAAATATATACTTAGAATAAATTAGGTTAGCGAGGAGCGAAGAGACGAGCGTCTTACAATACAATACAATACAAATATTCTTTATTGTAACGATCTTAAAATAGGAAAACAATTTTAAAAAAGACGTGTGGCACTCGGAGACTGCCGCGATAAAGCTATTGCATAGTATTTTTATCAATTTATGTAATTATAATTATTATTATTTTTTTCTATTATTGTTATTTTTTTTCTATTTTTTCACTCGTGCCCTAACGCCGAAACCACGGAGGCCGAAACTCTAAGCAGGCAATTCTAATATTTATAACCTCTTTGAACAGATATAAAATAAAAACTTTTTAAAAATTTAAACCTAGAATCACGTCATCCCGCCACGGGGACATTCTCATCAACTGCGCGCGTTTGACATTTCGATACGTTTCACTGACTGGAACAATTTTAAAATACACGGTAATTTCGACCTTTTATCGTTTAACATTCAGCTCATATCCTCTTACATATTGTATTGTATTCTTACAAGACTGCGATATTAAATTTACTAATGGAATTTTACACTCTACATGGTTGTGATAGAGTTGAAAATAGTGAGGAGTGTTAGGTTATTTTCGTTACGGAATTTCTGGATTCGGTCTCCACGCTCAAGGCCCGCTATAGAAGCTATGCAATAGCTTAAAAATATACAATTTCCTTAAATTTATGGTGTACAATGGGCGGCCTTGTCGCTACAAGCAATCTCTTCCAGGCAACCTTTGTATGGAAAGAATCTAAAAACACACATAGATAGCGGTGTACAACAAGAAAAAGAAAAGAAACAAACAAAAAAAACATAGAACTAAATGATTCCTAAGACATATATACTAATATTAAAATATACTAATATATATAAACATCAATTAATAAATACAGTGATATTTTACACTATGTCCTGGAGAGATAGTGGTTTTTTTACTAAATTCTTAAATATAATTAAGGATTTCGCTTGTCTTATGACTAGTGGCAAGGCATTCCAAAGTCAGATAGCTTGTACACTCGTCTTAGGGTCACATGAACGATGCACGAGCCGAGCGAGCGAGGGAAGCGAGCGTGCCGCGGCAGCGCCCGGCAAGTGCCGGAACCGACATTAGGGCGTTTCCAACTCAGACAAAACCAAACTACGTAGGCATACAATCGTTTGATGACTTTTCCTAGTTATGCTATTGACGTTAGTCGTTCTGATGGTTGTGCTTTTTGTATCTATGTTTTTTTTTTTATTTTATGCTAAAACAATTATGCATAATGATTATTATGCACATTTAATAAACAATAATTTTTGTTTTACTTTATTTTATTTCATGGAACAAAAAACAACTGTACAATATGTTCTTTATAACTAATAAACTTATTATTAAGTACTTAATTGTTGTACAGTCCACACCATTGTCCCTATATTAAATTGTAAGCTAAATAATTATCCACAAATCCACTTTTGTATTCTAAAACTACAAGTACATTTTAAGTATGTGCTAGTGAGTCAAATGACAGAGTACTGTAACTTTTTGACCAAATGTCTTAATATTATCAGTTTAAAGTAGTTATATTATAAACTTCTTGGTTTAAATAAATACTACTATAAATTTTGCCTGCCTCGGTGGCGTAGTGGTATTGCGTACGCATTACGAGTACGATTTGCGCGCTGAGGTCCTGGGTTCGAATCCCGGGTCGAGCCAAAAAAATTGTGACTGGGTTTTTCCATCTTAAAATTAACTCAGTCGCAGCTCGGAGTCAGGAAGTTGGCGGTGTGATACCCCCGTGCCTCGGAAAGCACGTAAAGCCGTTGGTCCTGCGCCTGATCTCTCTCCGGTCATGTCGGATTGCCGTCTCACCGGACTATGAGAGTGAAGGAATAGCGAGTGCACCTGTGTATTGCGCACACACTTGTGCACTATAATATCTCCTGCGTACCTGGCTGATCTCCGTTGAGATTGGCCGCCGTGGCCGAAACTGGCTAGAAGGATCTACCCCTACTATAAATTTTGTAAACAATTTTTTTTAAATAAATAATAATCCTATGGCCGACGCGGGGATCGAAACCGATACTTCAGCATTGCAGTCGTACCGTAATACAACTAAGCCACCGAGGCAGTATTTTATAACCTTAATTAAATGTTAAATTATTACGTTATCGGAATTTTTTATCGTCTATGTCCAAAGAACATAGATATATAAGACAAAAATTGTATTGCAAATGAAACGACAGTGCGTATTACAATTAAGTAGCATCTGACATGCAATGAATTTTAAACCCTAAACATATCAGCATTAGTAACATCTTCGCTCACAATGGCGAATTAATAGAAGCAATTTTTCTCAGACCATCCCCTTTGTTTGGCTGTGAAAAGAGTTAAGCGGTGTTTATTATTCATGTAAGTCTTTGTGCTGTCCCGACTTCAGCCTTTGAACGTCCGCAGGTTTATATGGCTTGCCGCTTGCGAAGCATAGAAGTCGCGCGCACACGTAAAAGCTAAATTGAAATTTAAATTACTTAGGCCCCAAGTTTCAAAGCCTATGTAGGTTTTAAATTGATTAGAGCGAGCTGACTATATAATTTTAGTCCCAATTGAAATAAACTAGGGTGACAGAACTTGATAAAAGCACAAATAAGAAACTAATGAGTACAGAAGAATTACAGTATAAAATCAGGTTTCTTTGCTAATTCGTCACATTATGAATCGATTGTGGATAGGGAAACAAGGTGATAGGCTCGCGTCCTATCACATCATAGGACAGAGCACACGTGGCGGACTACTTTATCACAATAGACCTTCAATAGTCCAAAACCACCTAGTCGAGATATAACATTTTTAAACTCAAGAATAAACTACACAAAACCGGAACAAAAAAAAATCTTCTAAAAAGCCATTGGCTGTAATTTTAGTGTCGACTGTTCATAGCAACGTTACTTAGCAAAAGTACTGCCAGACCGCGTGCCAGCTCTAATTTTGTGACCTACTGAACAAATTCCCTTTCGAATCCGAACGTATGAAAGTGTAAAATCGAACAAGTATTTACATTTTCGCAAACTCACTATTTTAATTTACATTTTTATTAGTTGTGGGATAGTTCCGTGTTATCTACTCCGTAGTTCCGTGTTATCTACTCCGTGAAGTTTATCTTTTTACTAATAAACCTATTTGTCTTCTAAGAGACCGCTTTGTTGCATCTCTTTTGTCTTGGTTAGCCACAATCTGAGTAGTCTTGCTCGCTTTAACGTCTGTGCTTGCGGCGGCGTCGTGTGCCGGGTCGGTCACTTCCCTGTAACATGGTTGAGGAGGCCGATGGCTGGCACATGCGTCATACTCGTGAACGGGTGCTGCTTGTGTGGACTGGTCTGCTCTGTTTGATGGTTGACTTTATTTTTTACTTAAAATGAAACATGTAGGTGGTTGTTTCACTTAGGTACTCTCCGTAATTTTTCGTATTTAATGTCCATCTTTAAAATTGAAGTAATATTGTAATTTTCAAATTGTAAAATATATATATATAAAAAAAAAAATGATAAAAGACCTACGCTGAGTTTCTTGGTGCTTCTTCTCAGGTCAGTGGGCTTTTCCGAAGCACTGGTAGAATCTTTTAGTAAAACAACATTGTGAAAAATGACGTGTAAAAGTGCCCTTAGGGGCCTAATTACTAAATAAATGATTTGAATTTGAAGATTAAATTGCCTATTTTTGGATATAATAGAAAGCTGTGGACATTTGGCTATAGCAACAATGGAAGTGTTACGTGCCATAGGATAAATAATAACTACAATTTCTGGAATTTCGAACACCCGCATATTATATCCGTAATTTTTATACGTCTCATTAAAACAGACAATGCTTTAAATATTAACATGCTTTTATTATTTTTCTTCTAAAACCAGGCGTTTGGTTATTCAGTTATTAGTGAGCCTGCCTATTATTCTATTAAAAAAAGTTAAATTATACAATATACCTATTATATAATCACTGCCTCGGTGGAGTAATTGTATTACGGTATGACTGCAATGCTGAGGTCGTGGGTTTGACTCCCGGTTTGGGCACAGTGATATTGGGTTTTAAAATCAGCATATAGTTTGGAATTTGTGCCCAATATGGCGATTGGCTCGTCCCCTATCACATCATGGGATTGGGACGGAATACGTACGGCGAAAAGTGGGTGTACTAGATGCGCCTTTGCCTACGCCTTCGGGGATGAAAGGTGTGTGTGTAAATTATACCTATAGATATAAGCAATAAAGTGTATAGTAAGATTTGTGTTTTTTTTTTGCCGCATTAATTATTGTTCCAATAAGCCGTGCATTGTTCCAGAGAGGTGCATTTATGCCACGTTATCAAACATAAGAAAAACGCATGCATCTATACTTATGCGTTCGCCCCCTACGCCGTCAATCCCCCTTAGAAATTATTTACTAAAGATTTGTGATTGAAAACCATGCAATATAATCGACAAAGGATTAATTCAACCCAGTACCAACTGACCATTCACTTCTCTATAAGTTCATTTACGATGCGTTTGCTAACAGCTGTATAGCTCTATAACTCACAGCATCTCAACCGTGTATTGGGATAAGGTCTGTGCTATTTGCGTCACGTTTACGACGGCTTTGTGATGCAAGCATATAGATTGGCTACTTTGATAGCGACGCAATGGTTACTAAGGCTCCAGCTCTAAGTATTAAACGAACAGCGTTATCAGATTGACCTGAAAATAATATTATATAGAAGCTCTAGTATCTATTTCTTCTATTGACAGTTGAGGTGGTAAACAAGCAACAGAGAATGCAGAGATTTCATCGCCTACTTAAATATCCACACACACACGCGCGCGCACACTCACACACACACACACACACACACACACACACACACACACACACACACACACATACACACACAAACAAGCACACACAGGCGCGCCTTTTATCCTCGAAGGGGTAAGCTGAAGCGCAACTAGTGCACCCACTTTTCGCCGTTATTCCGTCCCATGACGTAATATGGGGCGAGCCTATTACCATATCGGGCATAAATTTCAGGCTCCGAGCTGTTACTGAATAGAAACACCCAATATCACTTTGCCCAATCCAGAGATCGAACCCAACACCTCAGCATTGCAGCCGTACCACAATAAAACTACGCCACCGAGGCAGTAAATTAAATTAAATATCCATAATAGAGAAATCATATTATTATTTTATCAGTTTATATTTTTTAATAACTTATCAAAATATATTAGTTAAGTAAGTTATCATTTTATTGACTGATTCTTGTATTGGATGACAATATAAATGAAAAAAAAAGGTTACAATTTTACTTATGTTTAACTCACTTTTGTTTGCGGCTCCGCCCGTGTGATTTTTTTTCGGGGTAAAAGTACCGCTATATATTTTCCCGGAATGAAAAGTAGCCTAAGTCCTTTCCAGGATCTCCAACTATCTCCATACCAAATTTCTTCGAAATCCATTTAACAGTTTCGGAGATGTGCAGTATCAAACAAACAGACAGAAAAGAATTATAAAAATCGCTGTTTTGTTTTCCATTACTCTTATATAGTCACTTCCTTTTTTTATCACGTTTTTTTAAATGGTTCTACTGCTTTATTATATGTAACTGGACCAAAAATAATACATACATATACATATATATACACTCACGCCTGTTATCCCCGAAGGGGTAGGCAGAGGCACAACTAGTGCACCCACTTTTCGCCGTTATTTCGTCCCATGATGTGATAGGGGGCGAGACTATCGCCATATCGGGCACAAATTCCAGACTCCGGGCTGATACTGAATAAAAAAACTCAATACCACTTTGCCCGACCCGGGGATCGAACTCGAGACCTCAGCTTTGCAGTCGTACTGTAATACAACTATACCACCGAGGCAGTCATAACCCATCACCAAAAATAATATGTCCATAAATTTCCATTCTACCAACATACAGCCTAGAAAATATAGTGCGTATGTCTTAAAACTATTAAGTTAGTTAAAAGTTTCTATTTCACTTCATTACGCACTACCCTATTATTAAAGACAAGCGAAAACGCTCTTAAATGGAATTCAGAGAAAACACCAAATTAATTAAATCGCTTCATGCTATGGCTCGTGCCTTAAAGATGCTAAGTTAGTGATAGTGACGGAAACGGGGTCCTCGGAGGCGTTATATCAAACGCACTAGTGTCTAGATAGTAGCCGGACGTGTGCTACCGATCAATGTATTAACCTACTTTAAACCAACTTTATCTTGCGTTTTTACTCGTAAACAAACAACCTAAAATGTGTTTAAAATTATTTGACTAATACTGTGTTGTGATTCACACTAGTGTGTTTTGTGTATTTTTTTGTTATTGTGAAAGTTCGTTTTTTTATGGCATTGAATGACGTGACGAGTATGCCGTTCGCCTGATAGTGAGCGGTACGGTCACCCATAAACAGTAGCAACACCATCCAGCACCTTGAGTTACAAAGTACTATGTGGCAATCAACTGCGCTCGTCATCCTGAGACATAAGATTTTAAGTCTCATTATGTCCAGTAGTTACACTGGCTACAATGCTCTTCCAACCGAAACACAACAGTGCATGCACACTGATGCTTGGCGGTAGAAATAGACATTGCGGTGGTACCCACCCAGACGGACTCTTACATATGAGAGACCTATCACCAATAAAAATCGTGGAGAATTCTTAAAACCATTTCTTCTTCATTGAAAAACGCTGCAAAGCGCTTGGGGTCTTGAATAAATTCGTTTTAAATCTAAATATATTTTTCGTTTTATTTGCGTCACCCATGAAATAAATAAAAATTAAAAATAGTAATATTTTCAATACTTAGGCAAGGACTTGTATATTTGCCCGCAGAATATACCTACTTATCTAATAATAGTTAAACTTAATTTTATAAATGCAACGAATCTTTACTTCCCTTTGGCATTATTTAAAAACCCAACGAAGTGAGAAACATAACGCACATAGATCCTTAAAAACAGCAAAGACATTTGTACTTATGTATCGTCGTATATATAGTGTGGAAGGCTGAATGTGAGGAACACTTTCGCATAATTCTCTTATAGTTGATTGCTCTAACCGCATGTAGCGTAGATGCTCCTTTGAGACATCTTTATCAAATTAACGCCTGTGATGTAGTAGTACTATTTCCACCTGTAGTAGCCTAGCTGACATGGAATGGAAACATTTCGAGACCCTAAATAAAGAAAAATAAGGAATGAATCAAGGCTCACATTTTTTTTTATAGCATTTAATGACGAGACGAGCATGCCGTTCGCCTGGTGGTAAACGACACGACCACCCATAAACAGTAGAAAAAATACCATCCAGAACCTTGATTTACAAAGTACTGTGTGGCATTCCACTGCGCTCGTCATCCTGAGACGTAAGATGTTAAGTCTCATTATGTCCTGTAGTTACACTGGCTACAATGCCCTTCAAGTTTCAACCGATACACAACAGTGCATGCACACTGCTGCTTGGCGGTAGAAATAAACATTGCGGTGGTACCCACCCAGACGGACTCTTACATATGAGAGTCCTACCACCAGTAATCACATTTTTCAGAGAAATAAGTGTCCATACATAAAAATAACAAATACACGAATTGATATCCTCCCCCGTTTTTGAAAGTTGGTTAAAAATTAAAATCGTATCGGATTTTGGATACTAATTAACTTCTTTATGTCCAATGATTAAAGCTTCGTGCGTGTCTCTTACCGGAGTTTCAATCTCAACAAAGTTAATTATATTGCACAGCTAACAAAAAGTTATGTCGATTAGTTGCTGAGAGAAAAAAAAAACAAACTAATATACAACAGTTTGTTTTCTTTTCTCTTAGATTTACAATTACAAAAAGCGATGGCTTCTTGTACTACGAAGTTTAATAGGGATTTAAATTAAAACAAACTATAAATACTAAAAAGAAGATGTTTCACGATGAGTTGGGAATTTTAATAAAGACTTACATATTATATCATACTAGCGACCACCCGTGGCTTCGCACAGGTAGCAAAGCATAATATTATATACCTACATTTATTTTTCTGTCGTACAAAATCTTTATAGAATATACCCATAAACCTTACTCTTGAATGATTCTGTCCATTTGTGGAATACGTATGAAAATCCGTTCGGTAGTTTTTGAATTTATCGTGTTTAAGAGATAAACAGATACGGTGAGAGTTTTGTAATATGTACTAGATAATATGACATATTCTTCAAATTAAAAAAGATAAAAAGTAGCTTGTACTTCCCTGGATCTCAAACTATCTCCGTACTCATTCTCTCGAGGTTCCACCCGCAAGTAATTTTTTCCGGGGAAAAAAGTCCCATTTTATATTTTTCCGAGAAAAAAGGTAGCCCATGTTCTTCGTTCTTCGAGTCTCAAACTATCTTTATTTATTTACTTGCTGTTGCGCTTAAACGATTTTCCGGGCTAAAAGTCCCAAATTGTATTTTTCCGGGATATGAAGTAGGTAGTATAGTAGGTAGTAGTCTAGATCCTTTCCAGGGTTTTAAAGTATCTCCCTACCAAATTTCAACGATATCGGTTCAGTGGTTTGGCCGTGACGGCTCCACACACGTGAAATAATTATCCGGGATAAAAGTCCCGGTTTGAGCTTTTCCCGGATTGAAATAGCCTATTTTACCCAGGGATAATATAGCATTCTAATGGCCAAAGATTTTTTTAAATAAGATCAGTAGTTTTTGAGTTTATTCGGTACAAACATACAAGATTACAAATCTTTCCTCTTTATAATATTAGTATAGATTATTCTATACATATTATTGATACTAAAGTGAGACAACCCTAATTTGGATTATTAACCTTATTCACAAAAATGTATTTCGGACAAAAAGGGTGACATGAGAAAATGGTACCGTCTGTTCTATTTAGAGATTCTTTATAATACAATGCCGAATATATTTTCCATGTATTATCGTTAAATTCTGAATCATTATTTAGTAAAAAAATACAAATCTAAGTAATGTAAACTATAACAAACTTTAATTAACTGTTCAAAACAATATAACTTTCTCTTATCAGATCGGAGACCCGCAATGTCACAAAGGTCATCTAAGTTGCGTAATGTATAAGAAAAAAGCTACGCGTCGGCGCTAAGACGCTACGGCGTTACGGCACTACGCCGTAGACGGCTACGGTAATTTAATTCGATTAAGTTTCTGCAATATTGAAACGAAGGTGTTGGTAGCGCGGAGTGCTGCATTAATTGATTTAGCAGTAATATAAAATGAATAAATTAATTACATGTATGGATTACAGGTGCACAATTATTCTAATTCGACCGTCGAATTTAATATTTATTTCTTACACATGTAATGCATAAAATTGATCTTTCTACTCTTCTTTTCTGTATACTTACTTAATACCAAATATTACACTTCTCCGTCCACGCAATGGGGTTAAAAGGAGAATAAAGCTTTTGCTTGACGTATTTAAATTTACATGAACTTTAATTATGCCAGATCTCACATTCCTCGCTTCTCGTAATGTGCTTAAAAGAAGTACATTTTTTCACGCGGCGTCGTCCGCATGAATTTTTACAGGGATAATAGTCACACAATATATTTTCGAGATAAAAAGTGGCCTGAAACCTTCCCAGGGTACCAAAATATCTCCATACCACATTTCATCGAAATCTGCACGCTATTATTTTAATTTATCGCGTACAGAAACCGCGGGCGGCTTGGTTTTATACTATGTAAGGATATGCGAAGTCTAAACATCCACGTTTCGATATATTTTATGAATTTTCATAGAGTAGTATCAACATATATCAAGTCTTATTACTGCTTAAACCAGCTCGATTAAAGTGCACCACTGTCGCTCGGGAAAAAAGTTTTGATGTTGAGTTTGATAATTAAAAGGCAAACTGGTCCCTGATCCACCGTTCCGTTCCCAAAATGTTGACACAGAACACCGTGCGTGTTCACTCGCCAAAAACGTATACATTAGATTCTAAGTTTCATTTATGAAACTTTTATACAATACTAGCTTTTGCCCGCGGCTCCGCCCGCGTTAAAAAGTTTTTCCGGGATAAAAGTCCCGCTTTATGTTTTCCCGGGATAAAAAGTAGCTTATGTGTTAATCCAGGACATGATGTACCCGTGTGCCAAATTTCATCGAAATCCGTTCAGTAGTTTTTGCGTGAAAGAGGAACAAACATCCATACATCCAAACATCCAAACATCCATACATTCTTACAAACTTTCGCCTTTATAATATTAGTAGGATTCCTGCTTGAATTTCAATATAAAAAAACTATCGCAAATGTGTATAATATAGAAATTTAACTTAACATTTATAATTGTTCGCGATTCAATTTCACTTTTGTTGAGTTTCAGAACGCGATATTAGATCTTCTAACGCGCACGCGAATTTGAACTTTATGCAGCGGTAATAAATTACACCATTTTATTTAGAAAACGTTTGTATGGGAAATAGAAAAATGCTGTTTTGAGGATTTTCCCGGCAATTATTTGAATTTTTCCCACCTTTTAAACCTTCCCTAGACCTTCACGAATAATTCAAGACCAAGATAAGATAAATCCGTTCAGCCGTTCTCGAGTTTTAGCGAGACTAACGAACAGCAATTGATTTTTATATATATAGATATAATATAATTAGGTACTGAATGCCTATACCTATGTAGGTATGTAGGCTCTTTATATAAATGACATTTAATTTATTACATATATCGGAATAAATAAATCATTGATTACAAAAAGCATATTTTACTTACTGCTAGCGTACCTAATATGAATCTTCATAAAACCGACCAAATTGAAACTTTAATAACATAAAACTTAGAATTAAACAAATTTTAAACAAGAACAATTTCGTGTTCTTGGGATATGAAATTTAACATTTTTCTTTAACTGTATATCGTGCATAGATTCATTCACATGGATCGTACGTGCACAATCGTGTGTACAGAGGCTGATGCATGTTACCCTCCGCAGCAGAGATTGTTTGAAACAGAATATCAGTAGCGATCGATCGGCTTACTTGTGCTATTTTATCACCGGACCACATCCACAATGACTTGTAGATGAATATCATATATATTAGTATAGGTAAGTATGGGGCTATCTTTGGAAAATTTTCACTTTCCACAAGAATGAATGTACTTGTTAAGTTTGAACTAATTACGTTTTAATGCTCTCGATTCCTTGAAGTAAAAAATCTATAAAATGTTGAGCTGATTAACCTATCTAGCTAAGATATTTTACATCTAATTATTAACCATACAACAGTTTTTTACAGAGATAAATAAACTTACACTCAATATCTTAGTTTTAAATATATTGATCTGTTCTCAATGGGTTAATATTTATGAATACACTCCACATATAAAAATTGTAACATAAAGAGATGTGCTGAGGCACAATTTACATTTTGGCATCTAGCCAGATATGTATTAGATGGCTCTCGTTCGGAAATGGGCAAATTGTTGAGATAATTTTATTGCAAATCAATCATCAAAACCTAGTCATTGGTGCCTTGTATAAATGATAATACTAAAAATTTGCATTCACCAATATCTCTCGACACTTCATCACGTTCATCCAGGCAACTATTCAGAGTTCCAGATAGCCGCTGCTCGGAATTTTCCATACACTTGGTTACAATAATTGTGTTTGATCATCATTGCAAATGACTAGTATTGACGTCTGTAAAGCTGATTTGTGAATGATTATTTCACATACCTTCGGAATTCAAATAACTTCTCAGGAACGCAGGTTTTCTCACGATGTTTTCCTTCACCGTTAAAGTGAACAATAATTCACAGAGAATACACACATATATTTCTATAAAAAATTGTGTCCGACATGGCGATAGGCTCGCCCCTTATCACATCAAAGGATGGAATAACGGCGAAAAGTGGGTGCACTAGTTGCGCCTCTGCCTACCCCTTCGAGGATAATAGGCGTGAGTGAATGTATGTATATATGAATTTATATGAAACGTGCACGTCGTATTCTCTGCCATCTGGTGACGCAATCTGATACTTTCAGCCTAAGGATGAAAAATAACATTTAACATTTAATAATATTAATGTATTACTGTGTATCTGGACGCTCCAAAACATAAAAATAAACAAATCATATAGTGTAGGATTCTATTACGTTCAAAAATAGTACCTATATAAAATATACATAATTATGAGCTCCGTGAGCATTTAAAAATGTCTCATTACGTATTTTATAAAAATAAAGAATTTTTGGAGATAATATTAAATACAAACAAGTCTGTAATTAAAGTAACATAACCTAACTAGCTTTTGCCCGCGGCACCGCCCACGTTAAAAAGTCTTTCCTGGATAAAAGTCCCGGGTTATATTTCCCCGGGATATTTGTTACTCTTTCACGCAAAAACGACTTAATGGATTTCGATGAAATTTGGCACACGGGTAGATCATGTCCTGGATTAACACATAGGCTACATTTCATCCCGGGAAAATAAAAAGCGGGTTTTTTATCCCGGAAAAACTTTTTAACGAGGGCGGAACCGCGGTCAAAATCTAGTTTTATCATAAAAGAATATAATATAAATGAATGATATGTTTGAAAAGTTCCTTTTTTATCCACATGTGGCTCTTGCGTCGTTTATTGTGCGGCCACCTATAGGTCGTACACGTTCCCAGTACTTACTGCAAACAAACAGGTCACATGCACATTTAATGTATCGTATATAATACTTCATTATGTAAGGCTTAATGATAACCGTTGACAATAACCTTGACCGATGAGATAGCGTGCTATCGCAAGGTAGTATTTTATGCTATAAAATGTAAGAGGGGTTTGGACGGCGTACAAAATACCCCTTCCACACGCTACTATACTTCTTCTAGTACACGTCCTTTTCACATATCTAAGTTTTACCTTTAACGGTAGTTGAATGCTCAAGCTGTTTAGACGTCGTGGCATGAAGCCAAAATTGCGTCGCTCGCAAAATTGATAATGTGTAAGTTGACGCTAATTGCATCTCAAGGTATCTGCATGCAATATAGCCTATGATGATATGCGCTTCCCTAGAGACACTGCAAGAATTACAAAGAAAAATCGTTACAATACACGGAGTAGGTACACAAAAGGCAACTAGAAAATATTTTTATGTTCTAAAACATTTTGGGAATATCAATACCTTTTGGGATGAATGTCCACTTTGGCAGCAATGAATGGTGACAGGTTTATTGAATACCTTTTGTAAAACAAATAACTACCATTCAAATTCCATCTTTATGCTTAAAATTTTTGAACAGGAATTTATCGGGTTATGAAGATTTTGATTATTTATCGAAGTATACGATTGCACTTATAAGTATTTAGTGTGTTTTTCCAGAACTAAAACACGAAAGGTTGCACACTTGCACTGTAAGCGAAAAAGAATATTAGTAGGGCGCGTCATTGTGGATGACATTGTCTATAGTATTACCTCCTAATATACTTCTATAGTATTAGTACTTTATAGTATACTAGGTTCAGTTTGCGATTCCGCCCGCGTGAAAAGTCTTTACCGATACAAAAGTCCCTGAAACAGAGTATGACGCTAACGCCCTCTATTTAAAAACATTAAAACGATAAAAAGTTGCCTATGTGATTATCCAGGACATGACCTACCCTTGTGCCAAATTTCATGCAAACGATTTCACATACTTTCGCATTCATAATATTAGTAAGATCATAAGTAAAATGAGTAATTATTAAAAAGTAAGAAAAAGCAAACACAGACATCAGGCCCTCTTGGAAAGGATAGGCAGAGGTGCAACTAAGACACTAACTGTTCTTCACTTGTGCTCCGTCCCGTGATGTATAACCAAATAGCTATAAAATTATAAAAAATAGGGATGTCTTCAATTTAAGTGATTTTGGGATTTGTTATTCCCGCCCACCACTGAAAGATATAATATAGGGATTGTAGATACAATTCGATTAATTAATTATAAATCCTTACATATTTCAATCTTAATATTGTGTATTTCTTTCCCCATATTTTGGTCTTTCATTATTGAGGATCGTGACTCTCAATAAATTTGCTCTTGCTCTTCTGCGTGAAGAGCGTGAGAGTTCCAATTGGAAACCTGGTCTACCCATCTTCCAGGGTTTTTACGAAAAAAAAACGCGTTATCGCTACAACCACTGAGGGGTGAGTGGATCGGTTACGTTGGTTTGTCACAGTCTTACGTCCTAATGTCGACACTCGGGAGTATAGCATCATCCGAGCGGGCATTGGACCTAGTCCCTATGTACACCTTACACCGGCATACCAACCAAAACCCGCGGTGGCCTTCTTGGGTGCATACGAGACGGCCCCGGGGTATCTTGCTGCACAGGACCATCACTGAGTGATGACGTTACGGCCCTTCTTTATACAAGGGGGCTAAGATGCCCCCGAACTCTACATGACGCCTTTGGCGTCTATGACAACGAGAGACCGACCACCCGCAATCGTCGTCCACCTCGAGGTCACCTGAACAGCCCCCCGCTGCTCGCCCCGCGACTCCCTTGAAACTCCATTTAGTCACCTCTTACGACAGGCAGGGGATGCCGTGGCGGAACTCTCTAAATGCCTAAAGACCACTGGACACATCTTTTGGGGATGCGTTCTCGTAATCCACTTTTTTATGGTATTGAATGACAAGACGAGCATGCCGTTCACCTGGTGGCAAGCGATACGACCGCCCATAAACAGTAATAACGCCATCAGCACCGTGAGTTACAAAGTACAGTGTGGCATTCTACTGCGCTCGTCATCCTGAGACATAAGATGTAAAGTCTCATTATGTTCAGTAGTTACACTGGCTACAATGCCCTTCAAACCGAAACACAAAAGTGCATGCACACTGCTGCTTGGCGGTAAAAATGGACATTGCGGTGGTACCCACCCATACGGAACGCCTACATATGAGAGACCTACCACCAGTACCATAAGATCCTTCCCTTCGAACTTATCGACCATGAGCAACTTTTCCCAGGTTATCTGGCGATATGTTAAAAGTACTTTTAGGTTCTGTGTATGCAGGCATAAAATGAATAAACATCATAAATTGGAAACATTTCTAATAATACACTACGCTTAAATAGAATTTATGTTTGTAAAAGCAAGGGGATCGATCGAAGCGATTCCCGCTGCCATTTATTATGCAATTCTGTGTAAATTTCCATCGAACTTGTTTGTATAAGTGTAGATACTTATGAACATGATACAGGATTAATGATATGAATGCTTTGTTTATTAATTATTAGCTTTGGCTCGCGTCTTCACCCATCTTAAAAGTTTTTAAGATAAAAGTAGCTTATATTACACACTGATAATGTAGCTTTATATTGGTGAAAGAACTTTTAAAATCGGTCCATCAGTTTTTGAGTTTATCCATTACAAACAAACTACCAAAAAGCATATATTTCCTGTTTATAATATTAGTATAGACTAGCTGTTGCCGCGGCTTCTCCCACTTGAAAGAGATTTTTCAGGATAAATCTGCTACTTTATATTTTACCGGAATAAAAAGTGGGCCGTCTCCTTCCCTGGGTCTTAAACTATCTCCATACTATCGAAATCCATTCGGTAGTTTTTGAGTTTATCGCGTTGAGACAGGCAGACAGACAGACGCGATAGTGGCCTTTGTTTTATAATATTACTAGTGATCCGTCCCAGCTTCGCCTCGGTAGCAGAACGTAATATGCTTTTTTTTCTGCTGTAGTATCTGTTTTAATGCGCTTCATTTTCTGGCATGAAAGTCCCGCTATATATTTTCCCGGGATGAAAGACCCGCTTTATATTTTCTCGGGATAAAAAGGGTAAAACTTTCTCAGGGTCTCAAACTATCTCCATACCAAATTTCATCAAAATCCGTTCGGTAGTTTTTGAGTTTATCGCATTCAGACGGACAGACGCGGCGGGGGACTTTATTTATAATATGCAAGGATATTGATCGCGGCTCCACCCGCGTGAAAAAGATTTTCCGGGATAAACATATTTTCTCGGGATAAAAAGTAGCCTATAGCACTCAGGAGTAATGTAGCTTCCTATTAGTATTAATTTTCAAAATTAGTTCTTGAGATCGGCGCATTCAACCAAACAAAAAACTTTTCAGCATTTTCAGCATATATTCAGCAATTTTCAGCATATATTAGTGTAGATATGTAAGGACATGAATCAGTGTTACGCTCGTATTTCAGTGACCGAATTAATATTCGGAGTTTTGTCCATTTCTGCGATCAGGCAACAGTGTTCAACAGCTTAAGCACCATTGTATTGAGGTTTTTAGAACATTGTAGCTAATTACTGGAGTATTCACTCTTTACGTGGATCTAATACCGGATAACAGGCAAATCTACACAAATTGTTGCTGGATATAGAATCCAGAACCCAGCTTAGTTTTATTATATTATGTTGATATTTGGTAAGTCAGTCAACGAAAATTTCAACGGCTCGCATTTCCCTTGTTTGGTATGATTTGTAAATAGCTAGTAAAGAAATTGGACTCGTCAAGCCCCGCTACGGACGCCGGCGTCCGAGTATATTATAAGGTTTCCCCATTGATGTATATATATATACATGGGTCTTGACGGGTTAATTGTAAAAAAATATTGGTTTAAGTTCTCCAAAAAAAAGGTTTTACTGTAGGTAAATCTACTATTGACGATAGGGTGTTCGCAGGGCTAGGTGGTCGGTCCATACTTGTTTAATTTAGGGTTCGACGACTTTTTCACAATTTCTTTATTCCAAGGTTATTCGATAACTGGATATGCCGACGACGGTTTTACGCTCATTCAATCAAATAGTAGATAGGGTCTCGAGAACTTGGCTGAAACAACTTTGCAATTAATTTCGGAATGGGGTGAACGCAACCGCCTTAATTTTGCACCCCATAAAACATATCAATTACTTTTAAAAGACATTTTAAATACACCGCCGCGAGCTAAATTTTATGACGTAATAGTTGAAAAGAAAGAAGCCGTCTGTTACCTTGGTTTAATTTCTCGTTTGTTTTATCAAAAACATCGGGGAAAAAGCTAAAAGAAATTTCTACGCTTTGACCAGGATATCCACATCAACGTGGGGTCTATCATTCAGTACACTTAAGGTCATTTATGGAGCCACTTACTTGGGGTGTATCTGTTATGTATCACCTGTATGGGCTGATAGAGCTACTATCGGCGCCGTACGAAGAAAATTGCTTCAGAGCCAGCGCTTGGCGTTGATATTCTTGTGTAAGGCGTATAGAACAGTTAGCACAGAAGCTTTAACCGTCCTTGTACCTCCAGCCGATCTGGAGGTTCAGCGTCGTGCCGCGATGAATCACTCCACTAGAGTCGATATGGACAAAAGATTTTGGACATCGCGCGAACTTTTGAAAATTAACAGATTATTTAAGCAGACCTCCGAAATTATTAACGGTCTTTTAGTGAAATGGCAGTGTAGATGGGCTATGTCTACGAAAGGACGACATTTGTATCATTTTTTCCTTCGGTTCTGGATCGTCTTACAAAATCTTAGCTCGAAACTGATCATTGTGTCTTCCAATTCCTGACAGGTCATGGTAATTTTAAGTGCAAGTTTTTCTCCTTTAGGTTGGTTAATTCGCCTGCGTGTCTATGTTCGCCTACTCACTGTGCACATCACATACCTTCTTTGGGAGTGTAGTCTTTGGCAAAATGAGTGCAACATTATGTTGGATAGTATGCAAATAACATCTAGAGTTGTATACTACATGGACCTTGGAGACACTGGAAACTGTGGAGACTAGGCAGACATTCCGTGCTTTCCGGCGTTTTTGCCATAGCTACTATTGGAATCAAATCTAGCAGCTCAAATAGTAGGACCCATTAAAATTTTATCGGTGGTGCTTTACATCTGGCTTTCCAATTATAAAAGTCTCAATAATTAAGATTAAAATACCTCTGTAGTTCATTATTTTGTCTCCGACTTTTCTATCGAGGAAAGTGGAAAGTATAATTCTAACTCCACCCTATTCTTCTATTTGATTAACTTCGTTACGGGTTAATACTAATTAGTGCTCGCAGAGACTCGCCGAGCTTCACCACTCGGTGTCTTAAAATGCGTGCCACTGCCGACCCTGGCCTACAAAAGTTGCAGTGGCGGGTGTGAGGGCGGGATAATTTTGTAGCCGTTGCAGGAGACGCAAAAGAAAAAGAACCAAGCCAATTTAATAGGTACTAAAGCGGCGTAATATCACGATCTGTCTATAACACGATATATTGAAATGAATACTAATTGCATCGATGTATAAAAAACCATAATTGTCATAAATTATACAAAACCCTGTGCTTGAAAAGTATGCCAGTATATATACAATATAGTATATATTGTATATCAACCTCGTTTTAAATACGATTACAAAAATGTGAGGCATAAACATTAAACTGTGGACGGTAGCATAAAAATACCAATAAAACGTATACATTTTCTGAGGCATCTTAGGGAACGTTCCCAAGCAACATACATAGTATTTACTTTATTTTAGTGGAAATTTACATTTTTATCATATAGAAGTAATTTTGCACCCTTGCGATCTATAACTGGATATTTTGGCCTTTAATATATGCCTTATGATTACCTGTAAAGATCCCCACAGACACAATTAACGCCTCAAAATCATAAATCGATGAAAAGAGAAATCAAAATTGCTTAACAGGGCTTTTAATCATCACTACGCTAATATCTTCTTACATACATTTGTTAATATCTTTTAAAACAAAATTGCCTAGATACGAACCTACTAAAAGTTTGGTTTATTCTTCTCCTTCTGACTGCCTCGATGGCGTAGTTGCAATATAGTACGGCTGTAGTGCTGATGTCTCGGGTTCGATTCCCGGGTCGCGCGAATTTATATTGGACTTTCCTACTCAGTATCAACCCCGAGTCTAGAGTTTGTGCCCAATATCACGATAGGCTGGCCCTTATCACATCATGGGACGGAATACCTACAGCGCAAAGTGGGTACACTAGTTGCGTTCCTGCCTACCCCTTTGGAGATAAAATGCGCGCGTGTATGTGTGTGTGTGTATTATCTTCTACTCACAGATAAATAGGTATCTAAGTACCACCTCTCGTCGCTAAGTCTTGCACTTTTGCAGTAATAGCTGTATTTACGATAGCACGTACTTAAACCATTCAACAATGTTTACACAAACCAGTAGGACCACAGAACTCGGACACGCGCCCATTCGTTCAAATATTTGTACCACAGCGAAAATAAAGTCCTTGTGAAACTACGAGAGCCGACGAATATTACAGGGACATTTAAATATTCAACACTGTTTACCGGCTGATGAATATGTAAACAGACATTATTTAATGGCGTTAGCTCAGTTGATTACTTCACTAGTGCGTTTTGAAATGTAATTTTGTATCTAAACATGTTTTTTCTATGCATTTGATTTATTTAACAGCTATATATATTTTTTATTACATTTTACTAGGTGTGATATTAATTCTAGTATTTCTTCTAATACGATTATATTGCTTAGCTAATACGCGAGGCTGGTGTTAATTTGTACAAAAAAACTCAGCGAAGAGAATGAACACTGAATAATGAAACAGAGCGCATCCCTCAGGAATTAAACAAAATTTACACAGCCCTATCCTCTCACACGGGGAAATGACATAAAAACACCCGGGACCGTTCCAATGTATACTAATCTTCTACATAAATAAATGTGTATGTAGGTACGTTCCCCATGGACTCCAAAACGTCTGGAGCGATTTTAATGTCATTTTTTATGGCATTGAATGACGAGACGAGCATGCCGTTCGCCTGATGGTAAGCGATACGACCACCCATAAACAGTAGTATCACCATCCAACACCTTGAGTTACAAAGTAGGTACTGTGTGGCATTCCACTGCGCTCGTCATCCTGGGACACAAGATGTCAAGTCTCATTATGTCCTGTAGTTACACTGGCTACAATGTTCACAAACCGAAATACAACAGGGTATGCACACTGCTACTTGGCGGTGGAAATAGACATTGCGGTGGAATCCACCCAAACGGACTCTTACATATGAGAGACCTAAAAGACCACCAGTAAATAGTTTTGATTGCGGACCTCAAAAGGAAAACCTTTAAAGGATAGTGATCCTTTGACAGACGGACAACAAAGTGTTGTTGTCCGTCTGTCTGTCCGCCTGTCTTTCTATTAAGACTCGATTTCTCAGGAACGCGTAAAGATATCAAGTCAAAGAAAAGTTCATAAAATACAAGTGAGCATTAAAAGATTTAGTAAAGATACGGCGCTACTTTATATAACCTATTGTATGAAAATACCAAATACCTATTCACATGTTTAGATTTGTTTTTATAAAAATGCAATTCAATTTCAATTAGGATTGATTTGTCACAGATAAGTTATTCGACAATAAATTATTACCTGTCTGGATATAAACAGAGATACAATTTTACCGTTACAACTAACATGTTTCATTTCTTGGTATTTTAATCAAGTTATAATAAGTAAAAATGTTAACAGCTTATTTATATTTTACGGAGCCGATAACCCGCTACCCGAAAGGTAACTTGTAACACCCTATGATAAAATCATCAATCAGGACGGTACCATTACGGGAATGTCTCCATTGCGCCCTCTCCTGTATAATGAATGTTTTAATGCTGAAAACGGCACAAGAGCTCTCTGAGGACTGTATAATGAACTAGTGCAATTGTTTCTTTTTTATTACTAGCGAGAAATGAGAGTAATTAGCGTATAATGTGTTAAGTGACAAATACAGCGAATTGGTGTTGATGGATGGTGTGCAGCGCTTTGTAATTTTTAGCCCGTGTTATTTCATTTGAGGTCAAGTAAAGTTAACGGTCTCATTACATTGGACGAACCTTGTTGTAAACTCACTTGCAATTCACCAGAGTGCTAAAATCTTTAACTTTAACTCCCCACGCATGAAACAACTCGCCCTAATTTTCGGGGGCTGTAGTAATGCATTGACTCCACAATCTATTATTTATAATCTTTAATTAACCGAAAAAAAATATGGCGTTCTTCACAATCGCATTTATTCTCTATTTCAAGATAGCTCTTATAAAAATCACTATTATAACGAACAGAGGTCCAAAATCCACTGTCTCATAAAATAAGCCGGTAGTAAACTCAGTTTCAAGGCTGCCAGTAAATGGCTGTGACCTCACAATCGCGAACTAGTGACCCCGTTTCGCCGTCCGTTTAAAATTGTCCTGAAGTTGTTAACTAAAAAAAATCACTTAAATAGCAACTGAACACGTCAACCTAGCTGTTAATAATTGATGGTTTTCCGTAGATTAAACATTCATGTATTCACGAGGCACGTTTATTTTAAACAAATTAGCGGTCTACGTTTATTAAAAAAATTATAGCAGAAAAGATTTGTATAAGTGTAATTAAAACTAGCATAATGCGACAACTTTTATCGCAATTCAAATTTTAAAGACTTTACATGAACCTTAAGAGATCGTTATTTTATCGTTTGATACTTTCTAAAACTATTACAGTTCTGATTCTAAAAATCTTTTCAATGCTCTAAATCACCATTTTTTTTTTGAGTTTGAAAAGATACTTTGCGGAAAAGGGCTTTTATTTCGGGAATGGATACTGACCGGACACGAGAAATTAAAAATGATACTTTTCCATTATTTCAATGCAAATAACCTTTTTACGTATCACGCAGATCTATTGCTGTAATGAAATTCAATAGAATGTCTATTTCAAGGTAAAAAGGATTCGAGGAAAGTGTTAAGTACAACGTATATGCTTTGACAGTAATACACCTGACGTGGATGGGCGATCACAATGCTGACAGGGCTTTTTGCAAAATAGAAGAGAACAACCTCGCACTGAAGCTGTCGTGCACATAAAGAAGCACGATGTGTACAAATTATTTTTCTACTCTGCGAAATGTAAATTTTTGAAAAGGTTTTGGAGTGTGTTTGCTAATAATGTGACGTGGATTTGAAAGAAATTTGTCATACAGATTTGTTCTCAGATTTTTCAATCTGAAAAATAACTTTCAACCGTGAAGCCCCGTGCAAAAGTGTTACTCAAGTTATAGCCTTCACAAATAATAGTCTTGATTATATAAAGTTTATTATAAATAGAAACCATCGAAACATCAACGAAACAAAGAGATAAAGTAACAGTTGGCAGTAAAATAACATGAATACGAGCCAGGTACCTATCTTGATAAAACTTTGCATAATTTTCTTTTCGCCTGATTTTGTTTAGGGCCAAGGTCGTCTTGGTTCGGCGTTACGTGTTCATAACGTGGATATCGAGATGAATTTTCTTTACTTATATATCGTGTAGTGTCAATTAAGAATTTTCAATCGTTTGTTTCCGATACAAGTATACTTATAATGTACTTTATGATTACTATGAAAGATGTTTTGTACTGGCATGCGCAGCGTCCGCCGCCCACCTGCAAGGTGGACAGTCGAGTTGATGAAGGTCGCAGGAACACGGGATGCAGGCCATTTTTAACAGGTCCATCTGGAAATCTTTGGGGGAGGCCTATGTACAGCAGTGGACGTCGCGTGGCTGATGATGATGTTACACATACGCACGAAAAACATATCCCTTTTTTAAAGTCCGATAATACTAGAGAGAGTATTTAGACAAGGTGCGCGTATTGCATATCGGGCTCATCAAGTATGTTTTAGAATTTGAATAATCACACAAATTTAACGACCTGGAAACCGACATCAGAACCTACGATTCATCGATGATATTATTAGGTCTTTACATAATATGAAATTGGCGTTTTGTCGTTCTACCCACTTACATCTGAAATATCTTCCCTTTGGTTAAGAATACCAATTTAAAATCTATAAGTGCATGTAACTAGTATATTTGAGTTTTGAATACAGTAATTTATTTGTTTTTTCCTGATTAGTTTTTTCTTTGGCGTCTTTCATATCGCACAATAGAAAACGTGACATATGACTATATTTATGAGTATGAGTTCCACCGTGGCACCAGTGCTGCAGAAACAGCTCAAAGGATTAACGATGTGTACGGAGCTGGTGTCGAAAAAAAACGGTACGTTTTTGGCTCCAACGTTTTCGTTCCGGAAATTTCGACCTTCGGAACTAACCCCGTGGACGGCCGGAGACCAAGGTGGATAGTGAGGAATTAAAGGCTATTGTGGAAGCGGATCCATCGCAAACCATTTTACAATTAGCTGCAGGCTTCGTTGTGAGTGATAAAATTGTTCTAATTCACTCAAATCAGGAAAGTAAAAAAGCTTGAAAGGTGATCTCGTGAATTGCAAACATCAAACCAGCAAGTTTACTGCTGGTAGGGCTCTCATATGTAAGAGTCCGTCTGGGTGGGTACCACCGCAATGTCTATTTCTATCACCAAACAGCAGTGTGCATGCACTGTTGTGTTTCGGTTTGAAGGGCAATGTAGCCAGTGCGACTACTGGACATAATGAGACTTAACATCTTATGTCTTAGAATAACGAGCGCAGTCGAATGGCACACAGTACTTTGTAACTGAATATTGCTACTGTTTATGGGTGGTCGTATCGCTTACCATCAGGCGAACAGCACGCTCGTCTTGTCATTCAATGGCATAAAAAAAAGCAATTATGCGTCAAATGCTGCGTTGCATTGCTTAACCGGCACAATAATGAAGGGATTTTAAATCGAATACTACCTGTGATGAAAAGTAGATCCTGTACGATAATCTTCAGCGCTCATCCCAATGGCTGAACCAGCCAAATTCTGTCCCAAGCGAAAATTTACTCAATTAAAATTACTTGTGAGTGTTTGGTGGACTAGTGCCGGTGTCGTTCACTACAGCTTTCTAAAATCTGGCCGAATGATTACGGCACATATCCATTTTCAGCAACTGCAAAACACGATGGCGGAACTAGCTGCTGAACAACTGAGGCTGGTCAATCGTTCTAGACAGCTGCTACTTCAGGACAACGCTAGACCACACACCAGACGGCCACTAAACTACAGGAGCTGAAACTGGAATGACTGCGACATCCACCGTTCTCCCCGGACGTTGCTCGCTTGCTTGCTATAACTTTTTACTAGGAAAAAATTCAAATCCGATGTGGCAGTCTAAACCGCCTTCAGAGACTTTATTGATTCTCGCCCCCATGGTTCTTTTAGTAAAGGGATCAATGAACTCCCCATTAGTTGGGAAAAGTGCATAGATAACAATGGTGCATACTTTGATTAATTAATTATATTTTACAAAAAAATCGACTTTGTACTTCCATACATGACGCGAATTTCATATGTAAGGACCTAAACAAGGCAAAGAAGAAAATGCAACCTAAAAATTTAAATTGGAGTTGAAATAGAAAACTTTGAAGACAAAGAAGAAAATGTAACCTAAAAAATTTAATTGGAGTTGAAATAGAAAACTTTATTATATTTGTAGAGTATATTTACATACAAACACGCCGTTGTTTAATTATATTTAATCGGCTGAGTGCTTATAGTTACATAGGAACAAAGCACAACGCCTTTTCACCACGAAGGCTTCTTATTGTCTACATTTCGGGTTACAGGCTTTCAACTGTTCTTCATTTACTTAATTTAAATCCTATGAAGCAATTCTCTTGAAGCTGCGTCTTACTCGAAAACTTATGCCTTTCAAGCATTGCACCGTAACATAATATTCATTTTATGTAACTGAAACCGTAATTCCGCACCAGTTTCAAAATCACTACATAGTATAAAACAAAGTCGCTCCCCGCTGTCTGTCCCTATGTCCCTATGTATGCTTAGATCTTTAAAACTACGGAACGGATTTTGATGCGGTTTTTTTTAATAGATGGAGTGATTCAACGGGAAGGTTTTTAGGTACTTTTAGCCCGGACAACTTATTAATGCGGGCGAAGCCGCGGGCAAAAGGCTAGTTAAATATAATTATAATAAATTACTCGCCTGACTGATTTAGCGCCAGCGATTTTTTTAAATAATCGTGTGGTACTGAATTCCACTTCATGGGCCGGTAATTTATATTTTTCTGTTTTGTTTGATATTCGATTTATGTTTTATGACACTGGCCTCAACAATATCATACAGCTATTCGACATTATAATACATTATGACGACAATTAGCAAACTGTCTTTGTGCTCGCTGCGCGCCTCTGGTTATCCCTCGGAGTTTCATGTGTAAAATTATTAGTTAAGTATTATATAGAGACAATCTGCACACAGGCTTACTAACCAAATTCACACAATGCTGTATTGCAATCAAACGGCATCTATGAATGGAGATTGAGTGTTTGGTGTTCTCACTACATAACAACTATACACCGACTGAGATTCGGATTAAATTGCATTGGTAGTGTTACTGTAGTCTGAATTCATATGTGTGATTACAATGAATATAGAATAGATTACGTGCGGGAAAGAATTACTACTATGATTAAACTATATAGAAATAAATAAAACATCTGATATATTCATGGTTTTCTTTTGAAGTATTTACTTGTTATCAAAATTTGAACACGCCTTTTAGACTTTTGTTTATTTGTCTGATTTTATCGTAACCGTAACCACGATTATTTTTTTTATATAAAATTCATGTTTTGTATTCTTAATTAAATTCAGAACCATTATTGCGTTTAATCGAACCAGAGACCTCTGCATTGCAGTCCTACCGTAATATAACTACGCTACCAACGCAGTATGATTGACTGCCTCGGTGGCGTAGTTGTATTACGTACGCGTTACGAGTACGATTTGCGCGCTGAGGTCCTGGGTTCGAATCCCGGGTCGGGCCAAAAAACTTTGTGACTGGGTTTTTCCATCTTAAAAAAATTACTCAGTCGCAGCTCGGAGTCAGGAAGTTGGCGGTGTGATACCCCCGTGCCTCGGAAAGCACGTTAAGCTGTTGGTCCTGCGCCTGATCTCTCTCCGGTCATGTCAGATTGCCGTCTCACCGGACTATGAGAGTGAAGGAATAGCGAGTGCACCTGTGTACTGCGCACACACTTGTGCATTATAATATCTCCTGCGTACCTGGCTGATCTCCGTTGAGACCGGCCGACGTGGCCGAAACTGGCTAGGAGGATTTCATGATTTATATCATCTAATAATTACTAAATACCACCAATGTGCTATGAAAGAAGATGGCCGCTTGTGTATGGGTGCTGGACCTGATAATTCAACCAGGGCCAAACTTTATGACCAAAAATATGGATCTTGAATTCATGCAAAAAATATTTTGTACCCCTCCATTTGTAACTTTTTTAAAAACGTTACTATTAAGTGTAGTCTTTAAGCAAAGTAAAATTAAATATATACAGAGTGTTCATAACTACGCGTATCTATACATCAGGCGAACGGCATGCTCGTTTCGTCATTCAAAAAAGCTTCTTTATACAGATTCACAAGTTCTCATATTTCATTATAAATAGAAATTTAAGTGTGTTCCACAGTAATGCATAATAGGTAACGTATAAAAACTATATACCATATGTAATAATAATAATAATAATAAAAGCCTGTATTATATACCGTCCCACTGGTAGGCATGGGCCTCCTCTAGTACTGAGAGGGTTTACGCTTAAGTCCACCACGCTGACCGAGTGCGGGTTCGTAGACTTCACATACCTTCGAAATCCTTATGAAGAACTTCTCATGTATACAGGTTTAGTCATGATGTTTCACTTCACCGTTAAATCAAGCGTATAAACTAATCTTTAAACTCGATCAAAAGGCAATCAAAGTCCCGATTGCCGTCACCAGGCACGACAAAATAGATGAAGTAAAAAAAAATACTTAACAATATTTCATCCAATATAAATCTTAAAATTGGATAAACATGGTCTATTTTATTTATTAGCTGCCAATCCGCAGTTGAAGTGGTGTAAATGGAAACGCGAAGAGCACAGCGCTAGCTAGTTATGGATAAGGAGCACGAGAAAGCTTGTACCATTTTTTCCAGAGAATTAAATGTAGCTGCGGGCGAGGCGGTGAGGGCAAGCTGAATATTGAATTTTACTTTAACTTATTTCTGAGGTCGTAACTAAGTTTTATGTATATTTCAGTACCTACTTGTCTCGCGTCGACTTTGAAAGAACTGCGTTACGGAGTTCTGCAGTATTGTAACTAATAAAAGGAAAAGCAGGTGATTTCTTATTATGAAGGAATATGAGTGGACAATAGCCTAGTTGGGAATGTAACGGTCTGCCGAGACAATGTCCGCAGGTTCGAAGCCCAAGACACACACCTCTGATTTTTCAGTTACGTGTCTTTTTTTATCAATTATCGTTCGCTTTAACGGTGAAGGAAAACATCGTGAGGAAACCTACATACCTAAGAAGTTCCCTATAAGAATTTCGAAGGTATGTGAAGTCTACCAACCCGCACTAGGCCAGCGTGGTGGACTAAGGCCTAAACCCCTCAGTAGATGAGGCCCGTGCTTAGCAGTGGGCAGCATATAATACAGGGTTGGTATTATTATATTATTATTATATATATAAGAATCTGGATAGGTACTACATTAATTTTTTATCGCCAAGTGATAGTATATTCATTATTGTGTTCCGATTTGGAAGACTTTGTGCCTCTTTATTATATGGAACATCTTCGTTTGTAGCTAATTAGTTGTGAAACTTAATATCTAATGTTTCTGAACGATGAACGTAGTGCAGGGCGCTACAGAGCTCGGGGCAATGATGACGCTTATCTTCAGGCAACGTGCTGAACTATTTATTAGGTTCGGATCTAGGTAACTAAAAAAGTGGGTGGAAAAGTTAATGCTTTCAAAAAATACTTCACTGCAGTAATGTGACAGTTGACAGAACACATCGCACCTTTAGAACGAAAACGACACAATAAAAAAAATATAAAATTGAGTTGTCAATTTTAAATGACTAAAAACTAGTCCCTTCTTTATAAAAATATTATAAAAAAGGGACCGATATAACAGATTTGTCCTTTTCCTGCTTGAATATGGCTATGTTTGAACTATTATTGTATTGAGAACTTCGTTTTAAGTAATTTTATGACGATAACTCAATTTTCTGTCTTTTTGAATTGTGTCGTTTTCATCTTAAAGGTGCGACATGTTTATTACAAAACGTGTCATTCATTATATTAATAAATGATTATTATAAAATAAATTATATTATTTCTTAATATTACTTATGATGTATTAAAATCCCTTCTACATCAATGTGTACCTATATTGTATTATTATTTTTTAGGGATTTTTATTTAAACAAAATTCTTACGACCCGTTATCATCTATTATTTAAGCCTCTTCATAATGCATTCCTAAAAAGGAATATTAGTCGATAAGGCTCTCTTAATGAACTTGGCCAAAATCGGAACTAACGCTCGCCATCTTTCGAAATGACACAATTGATGTAGTAAAAATGTTGCCTACATCAGTCAATGTAGTCATGCCCCTCCCCTATTCTCGTGTGTTTATATTTAATACTCCTATAGTTTTTTTTTAATTATTAGTGCGAGGTCTAATAGAATTTAAATCAAGAATATTAAGCATTAAAAACATAGCCATAACGTTGGCTGTAAATTAAGGTTTTTTTTTTACTTCGGCTGAAAAAACCACCCAATTTGTTTGTAAAATGCTTTTATAAGCTATGTAATTATTATCAGTACTTTCAAGTAAACAGTTGAAACTTAACGAATATGAAAATAAATCGTAGCTCTCGTAATTGACAGATAGATCGGTTGCACTGACAAATACAGGGTCGATTTAAAAGGAAACTGCTGTGATGGAATATCGTAATCTGACATGCGACAACCCTGTAGCGTGTGCATGACTGATGGCAACACTTGACAAAATCGAATATCCGCGCGGTAATTGCGTGATATGAAACACGGTTAAATATTTTGTTTAATGTGCCAATCTTGCGAAAAATATCCGCGGAATATTCACTGAATCGGCTTTGATTGGCGTGAAGGAGTAATTTGTGCGATAATGTTTATACACACGTCCTTTAGGAACGTGGGTTGTGATGTATTGAAATGTAAACGTTTTTTTCCTTCTCGTGGTTTTTGTTAAGTGTGGAAATGTGAAAATTGTTTCGAACATTTACATTAGTGATATCAATTGCAATGTAAAGTGAATTCTATATTGAAATTTAATTATTCAACTGATGAAACATGTCAAATGCCGTTATAAATAGTTATGTAACAACTGACAAAATGAGTTATAGGTCTGATTTATGTCTAACCGGTAGGTATTTTCCCATTTCCGTTGAATCCCAGATTAAAACTATCTCGTCCCAGAATTATGAAATAAATCAAATATGCCCTGGAAACTAGTAAGCGATACTTAATTATACGATGCAGAATTTAAAATAAGTTCTTTGTATGATACTGAGGTATTTCCACACATTATTGATTATTCGATTTATCGAACGTTGAATAAAAATTGTGAGAATGAGGATATTTCGTTACAGAAATATCGAAGATTTTTTTTATTTTTCAAAGAGTCTACAGTGCTACTTACTGCATATTGCATTACTCCAGATTAGTAAAAAATCATCGCTGAGGAAATTACTATCATTGTTTATTAAAAAAACATGTTTCATTTTCCAGAAGGTATAGGCGAAAAGCGATTAATAGGGTCACTTAATATATTGCCAAATTAAATCATTTTTGCTGTTTTAAACTTGTATCTTCCATATAATAAAAACTAACTACAGACTGTTTAACTGTTTGAACATGATACACTCAAAAACGCACAAATGATTTAAATTAAACTTGACGTGGAGATAGTTTCAGAACCTGGAAAGGACATAGGCTACTTTTATCCCATATATATGGCGGGACTTTTATCCCAGAAAAACCAATTTACGCGGTCGAAGCCGCGACAAAAGCTAGTGTTACGTACGACGAAATAAGGTGGCAAGATATGTGTCCAGTGGATTGGGATATAAAAAAAATACACCACGCTATCCCGTGACTTTTCTAAGTCGCGACTAACTGGGGATTTAAAGGGAGTCATGGAGCAAGCTAGGGGAGACTGGTCGCTCCTTTAGTATTACAATCAAGCGATCCTGAGATGGACAGCAATGCGGGTAGGAGGACTCGGGCTGTTGTAAACGGCAAGAGCGCCCTTTAGAGTTCGGGGGATCCTTTTAGCCCTTATTTCGCACCTTTAGAACGAAAAGGACACAATTCCAAAAAATGAAAATTGAGTTGTCATTTTTAAATGACTAAAAAGTAGTCTCTTATTTATAAAAATATAATAAAAAAGGGACCGATCTAAAAGTTTTGTCCTTTTTCTGTTGGAATATGGCTGTGCTTGGACTATTGTATTGAGAACTTCGTTTAAAGTAATTTTATGACGATAACTCAATTTTCTATCTTTTTGAATTGTGTCGTTTTCATCCTAAAGGTGCGATTTGTAGAGATGAGCCACGTTATGGCATAGCGCAGAGATAGTCCCGCGAAGCTATCTTAATGTAACAAGATATCCTGGGATCAATTCAGAACAACGTTCGACAAGAAGGCCACTGCAAGTTTTGGTTGGTATGCCGACATAGAGTGTACATAGTGTTAGGGACTAGGCCCAATTCTCGCTCGAATGACGCTATTCTCTCGAGTGTCGAAAGACCGGTGAAACCAACATAACCGTTCCACTCAGTCTCCAAGTGTAGATACAGATAACGCGTTTTTTTCCCGTGATAAAAAAAAACGCTAGCAAGATCTAGGGCGCAGAACAATGGTTCACGGTACATAAAATCCAAAGAGAGGATTTCCTCATAACGCATGAAACGTCGAGAAGATTGTCTACTTTATGATTTCTTATTCTACAGATAATAAAGCCTAGAAACTATGAAAACTTACAAAATAATATCACAACAATGCATTTTACAACATAATCCGAGTTTATAATTATAAGCACTTCGAACCAAGAGTAAAAGAGAATACGAAGTGTTTAAATCATAAATAGACAATAGATAGTATATAGTAGTAGATCATAAGAAGACTGCCTAGTTGTATTACAGTACGACTGCAATGCTGCGGTCTTGGGTTCGATCCCCGGGCGGGCAAAGTGATATTGGATTTTTCTAAGCTCGTAATCTGGAATTTGTGCCGGATATGTCTATAAGCTCGCCCCCTATCACATAATGGGACGGAATACGCACAGTGAAAAGTGGGTGCACTAGTTGTGACTCTGCCTATCCCTCCGGGGATAAAAAGCGTACGCGTACGCGTATGCGTAAATCATAAGTATTATCCGACTTCTTTGATTAACAAATATTTCAGAATATTGTATAGCTGCTTTATAGCTTATATTTATTATTAACGTACCACACCTTGATCGCACACTCAATCCAACAAACGAAGCGAAGTACCTATATCTTATACAAATACTATACTTTAAAAGGTTAAAATAGTTCAGAGTATCCCTGAAGATTACAATAAACAAATGAAAATATACTCGCTCTACATGAATGCTGCAGACTAAGCGGATAACGATTTTAATAAATAATTTAACACACAATTTCGCAGCTTCCTTAAGCTGTGATTCCGCAGGACGCGGCAGACGGCAGACGGTAATAGTGCAGAGTAGTGCCGTCTGCCGTCGCGGCACATGCCATCTGCCGTCCGCCGCGTTTTGCGGAATCACAACTTTACAGAAACGGGAGACTGAAAACTGATAACATACAAACAACATTTACACAAAATTTGTAATTACGGCCAAATGATTTGCTTTGCGGCAATATCCTAGTTGGGAGTGGAACGGACTACCGAGTCCATGAATGTCCGCAAGCTCAAAACCCAAGGGCACACACCTTCAGTTTTTTTTTTTTAAATATGTATGTATTCTTTGTGATTCATCGCTCGCTTTAACGGTGAAGGAAAACATCGTGAGGAAACCTGCATACCTAAGAAGTTCTCTGAATTTCGAAGATATGTGAAGTCCTCCAACGCACTAGGCCAGCGTGGTGGACTAAGGCCTTAACCCTCCCAGTTGTGGAGGAGGACCGTGCTCAGCAGTGGGCAGTATTTCAGGGCTGGTATGGTATGGCATGGATTTGCTTTGAAATATCAATACGAATACAAATTTTAAATCTAGTAATGTAACGTAAATTGAATATAGTTTGTGGTATTTATGCATAATATTCGGAATGCTCGTTACGCACTGAGAATACGGTTCAGAATAATTGAATAGTACGCTTTAGTTGATTCATTGATCTAAACCGCAGCCGCACTATGCAAACAGTTAACGGTTAACCGCAATTTGCTCGAGTAGCGCCATCCCTTGTCGCCTTTTGTTGCAAGCAGCTCCGAACTAAATGCAACACTGAGTTTGAACAGTCTATATAAATCGTTTTAGAAGCTAACTCGCTGCAGTTTAGCCACAAAATGGTTGACTAGTGCGACCACGCCCTAATAACACTAGGTTTCAGGTCTGCTCATGGACGTCCACAAACTAGTTAAGTTTGACCTCGCCTGATGCTACCGTGCTGTAGAATTTAATCTCGATGTGAGATTATATTGAAGCTCACAAATCACATTTACCTATGTAACGTACAACTTTTCATTAGGATTTGGTGTGTTCTGATTGTATTAAAACATGTAGGTTAATAAGATATTAATGATTACAGAAGGCTGCATATTGAGACTATTGTTACTTACTTTTAAGTAATTTAATAAAATGTTAATCTAATTATTAAAAAAAATTATGCTATATAATACATAAATTGATAAGTTCAAATAAATAATGTTAAAATGTTCAATTTATATAATTATGCCAATTTTGTTAAGAATCTTTTACACTTTCAATGGAACTGATTTACACACACACACAGACCCACACCCACACCTTTTATCCCCGAAAGGGTAGGCAGAGGCGCAACTAGTGCACCTACTTTTCGAATTTATTCCGTCCCAAGATGTGATAGGGGGCAAGCCTCCGAGCTGTTACTGAATAGAAAAACTCAATATCACTTTCCCCGACCCGAGGATCGACACCGAGATCTGCTTAAGGAGGAAGAGGATTCTAAAGAATATGTTTTGAAATTTTATCCCAAAGCGTATCATTATTACTTATTAGTAACGTTTATTATACCATACAAACAGGGAAGACACTGATAAAATATTCATCAACTAGATTTTGCCCGCGGCTCCGCCCGCTTTAAAAAAAATTCCGGGATAAAAGTCCCGTTTTATATTTTCCCGGGATAAAAAGTAGCCTATGTGTTAATCCAGGACATGATCTACCCGTGTGCCAAATTTCATTAAAATCCGTTCAGTAGTTTTTGCGTGAAAGAGGAACAAACATCCTTACATCCAAACATCTAAACATCCAAACATCCATACATTCTTACAAATTTTCGCCTTTATAATATTATAGTAGGATATTTTATGACTAAAATGATGAAAAAACATAAAAAAAACGTCTTTATTACAATTAATATCGATTGTTAACAATAATTACGAATTCAAAGTAACGTGAAAATGAACGTGTATCCATCAACCTCTAGTGATATCACATCTGTTATGACAACTTGTTTAAGGTTAAAGTCGTAAACATTCTTTAATTGCGAAAATTTATTGGTTATCGAATAAAAATGGAAGTTGGGTTCATAAAAGAAGACTCTAGAAATCTAAAGGAAGTTAATGTTGACACGGTTGTAATTTTTAGTTATTGGTACAGAGTTTTCAAGTGTAGGTACGTGTTAAATAAAAAGGGACTAGACTACTGTGGTATGAATGAATCGCAGTGAGACTTATTTCTATTTTATTCAGCAGTTTCTACATATAGCAGTAAATTTGAGGTCGAAAAGGTAGTCTTATGGCGACAATGTAATCGGTTATATCCAAATCAAAAGAGATGGAGAATTGTGTAAAGTTAAAAGTCGAGGTACTCCGGAGCATAAAGTACGTAAAGAAAGTTACCATGTTACAACCATCTTACTAATATTATAAAGGCGAAAGTTTGTAAGTATGTATGGATGTATGGATGTAAGGATGTCTGGATGTCTGGATGTATGGATGTTTGTTAATCTTTCACGCAAAAACTACTAAACGGATTTCGATGAAATTTGGCACACGGGTAGATCATATACTGTATTAACACATAGGCTACATTTTACATAGGCGCCTCGGTGGCGTAGTGGTATTGCGTACGCATTACGAGTACGATTTGCGCGCTGAGGTCCTGGGTTCGAATCCCGAGTCGAGCCAAAAAAATTGTGACTGGGTTTTTCCATCTTAAAATTTACTCAGTCGCAGCTCGGAGTCAGGAAGTTGGCGGTGTGATACCCCCGTGCCTCGGAAAGCACGTAAAGCCGTTGGTCCTGCGCCTGATCTCTCTCCGGTCATGTCGGATTGCCGTCTCACCGGACTATGAGAGTGAAGGAGTAGCGAGTGCACCTGTGTATTGCGCACACACTTATGCACTATAATATCTCCTGCGTACCTGGCTGATCTCCGTTGAGATTGGCCGCCGTGGCCGAAACTGGCTAGGAGGATTACATTTTTTTTTTTCACATTTTATCCTGGGAAAATAAAAAGCGGGACTTTTATCCCGGAAAATCTTTTTAACGCGGGCGGAGCCCCGGGCAAAATCTAGTTATAAATGATACGCAAGGCTTCGTTCAGTCCTGTCAATGCGAGAATTGTGCAGCTTTTGAAGGTAATTTTTAAGATAAATATATTACTGGTGGCAGGACTCATATGTAAGAGTCCGTCTGGGTGGATACCACCGCAATGTCTATTTCTACCGCCAAGGAGCCGTGCGCATGCACTGTTGTGTTTCGGTTTGAAGGACATTGTAGCCGGTATAACTACAGGACATAATGAGACTTAACATCTTATTTATGCCTCACGAAGACGAGCGCAGTGGAATGCTACACAGTACTCTGTAACTCGAGGTGCTGGATGGTGTTTCTACTGTTTGTGGGTGGTCATATTGTCGCTTACAATCAGGCGAAGGGCATGCTCGTCTCGTCATTCGATGGCATAAAAAAAACAGATTAATATCTATTTCCAGGTGGGTGTGCAATGTACATTGTTATAAGTAATTATTTGATGTTGATATATTGCCCTTTTTATTGGCTCATAGTAACATTGATATATTCATTCCAAAAACATCTCGCAAGTCCAAACTTTTATGAATTCTACCGGCGTACAAATATGGCAAGTGCGACGCCACTGGGCGTGTAGCTCCATGTGCGCGCGTAAATTCAAACTGTCATTTTCAAACCACAATTCTTAGTAATAAATTATTAATTAACCAACCCAGTTTTTTATTTTTCGTTTTTTAACATACACGTGATCTATTACACATGAAATTCATTCAAATAAAAAAAAATATTTCATCTTCTTTCTTTTCTTCTTCTTTTTTATGAGTAAAACGTTTTACTATACTCACAGCTATCCAAAAACGAGTATTAAACGTCTCCTTGCCGATGTTGAATTTTGACATACGACCATTGATTTCTCTTTAGTGGTAGAATAAAAAATTTCATTGGTCTGTTACGGCATCGTGTGAGCTGGCTTGCTCGGAGCCGACTGCGGCATTGCGACTGCGATAGCTCGTGATAGCCACTACATCTCTTAAGCCGTTTATATTTCCAACTAGCTTTTGCCCGCGGCTCCACCCGCATTTAAAAGTTTTTCCGGGATAAAAGTCCCGGTTTATATTTTCCCGGGATAAAAAGTAGCCTATGTGTTAATCCAGGACATGATCTACCCGTGTGCCAAATTTCATCGAAATCCGTTCAGTAGTTTTTGCGTGAAAAAGGAACAAACATCCTTACATCCATACATCCAAACGTCCATACATTCTTACAAACTTTCGCCTTTATAATATTAGTAGGATTTAATGAGATTTTCTTATGTTACCACATTATTTTCCACTCAGCACTAACTTAATGGTATTTGGATTATGTTAGGTCAACTACTTGCCCATATAGACGTTTTGAACTCTAATTTGTAACCCCGCATTTATTAACCTTAACAATAATTTAGCCTATCTTTTTTCTTGTTCAATACATTATGCCTACTTGAGATGTAAATCAAACTTGAGTTTGATTTATTAATACCGCCCTTAGTGCCATGGTATTTTTTTAAACCAGAATATCTACATCACCCAGAAAACCATAAATTAGCCACATTCTAAACACAGACATGGCGCCTTTGCACTTTAGTCTGAACATTTGCTTTAAGTCGTACACTTTGTTAGCCTCAGAAGCGTTAAAAGTTGCGTTAACCGAGCACTCGCTATATAGCTTTACTAAGAGTGAGCCATACGTTGGTTGTAGATATTTCACCTGCCTAAAGTCGGAGCGAATTAGAATCCCAGCAGTATTTGTCAGTAACAGCAATCAAACCAAAATTAACAGCGGAATTAAGTAATTATAAGTTTTAGTTAATTTAGAATATACATAGAATAAAAAACATAATTGTGCACCATATGTGATTTAACAAGGTACATAAAATATATCTGTTAAAGCTCTCAAGATGTCACGTTCACAATTAACAAGCCGTATAATGTTCTTATAAATATTTATATTAATTTTCCATTCCAAGTAAACAGTTGTATTGTAACCCGAAAACATGGATTTTTCTACTTAGATTTTCCTAGATAGAATAAACATCTAGAAAATCCTTTCTTATGATAGACAATGGTAGCAGTTGAAATGTACTTTACACAACAAACTTTATGCAATATAATATGCACCGTATGCAATCTAATGCACCGTAATGTTCGCAATCTATTGTTCGCAAATATTAATTTTCGAGAATGCATTCCAATTAAATGCTATTTCAGTGTAATCCCATAAGCTTGTTAGAGTTGTAGAGTTTGTGAGAACTGATGTCTGCAAGACCTTTATTAGCAGCAAGTCTGGTTGATGCCAGTTTTCTAATGTTATCTAATGTTATCTGATACTGGTCGATATAATTTTATTTTACTGGCGTCTCTCCGTACAGCGCAGCCAACATATTGTCAAATTGAAATGCACGTCATTATTATGGTTCATTTCCACTCTCGCTTCGCACCTCGCCTCGTGTTTGCTTCGCAGCTCGCGTGATTCATTCAAGTTTTTGTTTGTAATTATGCGGTGGGTTCATTTGTTTGAGGCGAACGTAGTAAGCCACGAGGCCAGGCCCGTGACGAGTTGCGAGCGCAATATTTATATTCTTGGCTCGTGGTTCGCCTCGTGACTCGTCTCACCGCTCGCACGAGAGTGTAAATGAGCCATTATATATAAAATTTATATTTATCCTCGTCGATTCCATGTGATAAGTTCAATTCATACCTAAACCAGGTGTTCACTAGTCAAACGGCAATCCTATAACTCTGTAACAATTATTTCTTTACCCCTGTTGTACAGACCGATTTTTAACACCCTACAGAAAAAGAGGGGATTTATAAGTTTAAGGCGCTGTGCATAGTCAAAATAGGCTCTATTCAATAATTTTTTAGCCTAATCCATATACTTTAGAGAAGCCAAAAAAATATATGTTAATCTTGGTCATATTTATGAGGGGTCATATTTATGTATCTGTGTATAGGTATGTATGTCTGTCTGTGGCACCGTAACTCTCCGATTTTGAAGCGCCATTTTATTTGAAAGCTGATGTGATTGAGATGCTTCTTAGCTATAATTTATGAAGATCCGTTTAGGCGTTCGAAAATTATCAGCTCATTTCCAACTATCAAAAGTCCGATTGATTTAAAATTTGGTGTACTGTGACTTTGGCAATATTTTTAAGACATGTTAACCCTGATCTGACACTACAGCATAAAGTAGATTGCGGGATACCTAACTCTTTAACCACTTATAGCAGATGTAGCGTGTGTAGGCTCATAAAAACAGTGTCAAAGAGTAAGTATAAGATAGTTGATTATTGTCAAGGATCCATGATGGAGAATATAGTAATTTAACTAGTTTAAAATTTAAATAACAAATTTAATTTTAATTATTTATTTTTAATGATTTGTAATTTTAATGTATTTTTTATTTTAATTATTTCGACACAAAAAACTCTAAAAAGCAAAAAAATTAAACTGTCTTTATCGTTTAAATACCCAGTAATATTTTGACCCAAGCGTTGTCGCGTCGGGGGACCGCGAAAGAAGTATCCCCATCATCTCCCTGGTCCGGAGTTCAGTCTCCCGACGCGAGGACGCTTGGGTCCAAATTTACTAGTTACTTAAACGACAAAGACACTTTTATTATTTTACTTTTTAGAGGTTTTTTGTGTCGGGGGTTATTATTTTTTTTTTCCTCTTTTGGATATGCTTCTAATATATCTACCTGTAAAACAATGCATAATTTATCTCTGTAACACTAATCCCGAGGTTCTATTACGAAGCACCCGTCTCCACCGGTAGTTTGAGACTGTAGGAAGATATAAACAACTTTTCGTCCATTAAAAACACATTCATGCGGGCGAAACCGCAAGCAAAAGCTAGTTTTATATTATGATTTTTTATACATGTCAATGGCCATGTAGTGCCTGGTTAATGATTTTATATCATTATAGAATCCTGAAAAAGAAACAGTCGAAAGCGGGATTTGAACCCACGACCTCCGGCGTACCGTGCCGGTGCTCTTCCAATTGAGCTATTCCGACCCCGCTATACAACTACTAGTAGTAGTAGTAATAACTGCTAACAGATGTCGCTGGTCATCTCCTTTAAGAGAATTAAGTACGGATCCTGAAATTGGCAATCGATAGCGGGGTCGGAATAGCTTAATTGGAAGAGCACCGGCACGGTACGCCGGAGGTCGTGGGTTCAAATCCCGCCTCCGACTGTTTCTTTTTCAGGATTCTATAAAAATATAAAAGCTAGTTAATAATAAATCGCAAAGATCAACAATATCCACACATTAAATACATTCATGGCGGTTATAGCTGTACGTACCAAATATTACGTTGAAAATTTTCAACAGCAAACACGAAAATAATAAATAAAGAAGCCGCAAAAAGAACAATTGTTTTATTGTGCAGAAATTGCGCTTTGTACCTCTACAGAAATCCGTGGGTGCCCGTACAAACTGAAATTTGAAGGTAAACATTACACAATACACGTTCTTCTTAAACGAAATAAAAGTTCAGGTAAAAATTTTAACGTAAAAAGAGTTATAACGATCTTAATTTTAATTATATTTTGCCACGGATACTACAACAATTTGTACGCTGGTACTGGTAGAACTCTCATATGTAAGAGTCCGTCTGCGTGGGTACAAATATCTATTTCCACCGGCAAGCATCAGTGTGCATGCACTGTTGTGTTCCGGTTTGAAGGACATTGTAGCCAGTGTAACTACTGAATATAATGAAACTTAACATGTCTCAGGACGAGCGCAGTGGAATGGCACACAGTACTTTGTAGCTCAAGGAGCTGTATGTGGTTACTACTGTTTATGGGCGGTCGTATCGCTTAGCATCAGGCGAACGGCATGCTCGTCTCGTCATTCAATGCCATAAACGCATTTTATTTTATACGACCATGGTATAGTGACCTTACTGAACCTGCAAAGGGAGTATACTCCAGAGTCCAGATAGTGTCGGGACGAGACATGATTACTCCGCGTCAGTCGACATAATTATGCTAGCCTCTTTGAAACCCGTTACACAGTTACATACCTTGTTTGTGACGGTTAAGTATAATCTATACTAATATTATAAAGCTGAAGAGTTTGTTTGTTTGTTTGTTTGAACGCGCTAATCTCAGGAACTACTGGTTCGAATTGAAAAAATCTTTTTGTGTTGAATAGACCATTTATCGAGGAAGGCTTTAGGCTATATAACATCACGATGCAACTATTAGGAGCGAAGAAATAATGGGAAATGTGAAAAAAAAACGGAGAAAATTATTCATCCTTGAGGGCTTCCATTGCGTGCGCTGCGAAAACGGTTCAAGTTACCAAAAATATATGTATGAAAGAATTATTCCTCTTAAAAAGATCTAAAAAAATGTCCCCGACAATATATCTCTATCTTTTAAGATTAACTCACTAGAACCGTTTTTATGGTAATCAAATTTGGTCGAAATTAATGCATTATTTGTTAAGAGTTGTATATAAGCCGGCCAAATGCAACAGTCTAATCTATGCTCCCAAATAAACAGTAATGTAATAGTACTATCTACATTAGCATTTAATACTATAACAGTCAAATAAAACTTACTTAAAACTCGTGGAATAGGCCTTAAAATTGATGTTTTTATTTTGTTATGAATAACACTTATGTGGTAAAACTTTAATGCCTAGTTTATATTCCCAAAAAACACATTGCTACGTAAGATCTATGTTCTGACAATATTCCAATAAAAATAATTCTGTTATAAATCAGACAAATGAAACTGACATAATATATAAGTAGATATGAATCAAAATCCGGACAGGTTTAGGGGTCTGCAATTGTCTAAGCCGGCCTCCCTCCTCCCCTGTGGCTGTCTAGACGGCTTACCCGTACCGGTAATCCCATTTTATTATTTAATATTTGTGTTTCAACCTGTCACAAACTTTTTTTATATACCAGTAGGAACAATTAAATGAATTTTAATTTCTTGAAACTATGAGTTAACATAGACTAACAAGCTTTGGATCTACTTTCTTATAAATAATAAATAAAAACAAATCTTAATTCAAATGCTCTTAAAAGAAAACAAAAACTATAAATTGGATCAAACTTTGTTTAATACTATGTAGAGATAAAAGCTTGTCGCGAGATTTACTTTTGTCAAATTACATAATATTTGTATTTATTATCTACCCAAGTAAATCTCGCGACAAGCTTTTATCTCTACATAGTATTAAGCAAAGTTTGATTAAATTTAAAGTATTTTTAAGAGCATTTAAATAAAAGTTTGTTTTAAAAACATTTTTTTTACTTTTTATTTATTTTTCGAGTTATTCTCAGCAAGCCCTTTCATTTGATACCCGTATTATAGGAGAGCTTAAAAAATAACTAGTCCGCTATCTTGGATCGTCCGCCATATTGGATTCACAATGACTTTACTTAGCTAACAATGCATTGTCACCCAAACTGAACGTGTATGTCAAATTTCAACACAATCTGTTGAGGGTAACTGCTTCAAAATTGACTGGCGACATTCCACCCGAAAACATACATACATTGCAAGTTAAATAAAAGAAGCGTGTAAAAAAATAAACTTGATTAACACAGAAAACAAAACTTTGATATCCACGTTTTCTTCGTATTTACATACATATACATATACATACATATACACTCACGCCTGTTATCCCCGAAGGGGTAGGCAAAGGCACAACTAGTGCACCCACTTTTCGCCGTTATTCCGTCCCATGATGTGATAGGGGGCGAGCCTATCGCCATTTCGGGCACAAATTCCAGACTCCGAATTCTTCGTACTTCTTCGTATTTATCAAAACAATTCATCGTATCTTTGTTACACATTAGAATGCATAACGTGGCAGGTTTACATCCCCGAGCTTGCAAACTATGGTTTACATAATCGAATTGCGTGCATTGCTACAATGTGCTATTTCTTCTTGTATATTGATATTAGTCGATATCACACAATTTCGTTTAACCAGTCTATTTGGCCGAACAAATTGCATTACTACTACTACTATTTTTACTACTACATTACTATTTTTGCATGTGTTTCAAGGGTTAATAGGGATATGACGCGATCTAAATCTATCTGAACACGTTTAGTTACGTAACCTTTATATACTAATATGTCTAGTATTTTTTTTATATAAATTACAATCATTAAGAAACGAGATATTTTTCGTGCTACAAGATTTATATTAATTGAGAAAAATATTAAGTTCTTGTACAAAATAAGATAAATCTAGTTAAGCCAATTACCTTAATAAGCTGTATATTTTAAACAACAATACAACGATTAAGGGAAAAGTTGGTTACGTAATCATAGTACTAAGCTTACGGACTTTATTGAAACGTTGATAATTTGTGCGGGGGTCGGTAATCGCGGCCCACTTCCGAAGCGCTTCGGGCGCAAGGTCGTGCACTCACACGCAAAACTACCACGTTTATTTACTTCAAAACTCGCATTGCGGCTTAGCTTATTTACGTAATTGACACTTTAGTTAAGCAACTCTCTTACATTATTAATACTTACTACAGATTCATCCATCACGGAATGAAAGTTCCGAAATGTGAAACATAAGATACAACAGGTGTGTTAGAGCTACTTGACACCGTTTGTTGTCCCTTTCGGCATGCGTGATCATTGTTCAGGTGGCCCCAAACATATTTGATTTAGGGACTGCTGGTGTTTTTGAGTGATAAATAATAGTCTTTGCTGTTTTAAGGAAAATAGTGCGACTGGTATGTGTAATAATGGTATGATGCAGTGCTTTCGGGTATAAAATCGAACACTGAGTTGTTCTGTGTCTAATAAATGTGTACTGCAGCTGAACAAATATTTTTTTTTAAATTGCCTACATACTTTTGTGTTCTTGCTTTTTTTTCACAAAAATAAAATAAAAGAGATTTACTTTACTTCAAACGAAGAAAAAATGTTTCAGTTTAACTTAGCGCGTGTATAGGAGATATGAAATTTTGATTTTGTTTAGATGTTTATGCACAGGATGAAATCCTATTGGTACATTATAATGTAAATGTAACTCCCCTAGCCAGTTTCGGCCACGGCGGCCAATCTCAACGGAGATCAACCAGGTACGCAGGAGATATAGTACACAAATGTGTGCGCAATACACAGGTGCACTCGCTATTCCTTCACTCTCATAGTCCGGCGAGACGGAAGTCCTCCTTGAGCGGAGAGAGATCAGGTCCTGACCAAAAGCTTTACGTGCTTTCCGAGGCATGGGGGTATCACACCACCAACTCCCTGACTCTGAGCTGCGATTGAGTAATTTTATTTTAGTAATACCTTTTAAGTATAGATGTAGTGGAACGGTGCAAAATCCGGCAAAATTTTTTTTAGGATTCTCTAGACAGGTCCCCTTCCCCTCGGCTCAGATATCCCTCAAGCCGGGGACCCATGGCATATTGCTGTCATACCACCCTTTAGTTACATCACTGCTATCGACTCATTTTTTTTTTGTGGCCATCTTCGGCGCATTAGGGACGGCTGCGGGCTTCTTCCGACTCACGTCTAAGTTGTAGTCCGCAACCGCCCCTGACTATCGACTCATTGCCGCCATAAATGTGGTTTGACTCTGAGACAAACTTTTGTCTCCACAAAACCCTTATCTAAAAGGAATAACTTAGCTTTAAACCTAACCCTAATTAAAGGAAGAGTTTGTGAGTTTGTAGGTATTTAGGGACTAATATCTGGAACTACTGAATTAATCTTTTATTTTTTATTCCGGAAAAACTTCACGCGGGCGGAGCCGCGGACAAAAGCTAGTCATTTATAAATTACCCGGAAAATCAAAACGAGAAGTATCCTCGATCAGGCAACATCTAAAACATGATCAGAAAATTATCTTGATAATATTATTTATGTAAATGTCATCTCAAATAAGTATTTAAAAGACTGTCAAACATGAAGCGTCGCGCAATCTACGAAATCAAAAGCCACCTTAATATTATTCTACAGCTTTTAAATTGTAAGAATGTAACTGAGAATATTTTAACCTCTCATAAATTATGATATGAAGTTAGTAATATGTGCCGAATGTACGTTACATTTTCAACGGGCCAATAATTTAAATACCAGGAATATTCTTAATAAACGCTTTACTAAAACCTATTATGAAATTTTTAACGACACTAAAAAGAAATTTATTACGAAACACGGCAATATATAATCGCAAGTACAACCTTATGTTATTTTGATATTCCATGGCCGGTTCTTCTTCAAGGTCGTTATAGTATAGATAATAAGTATAATTACGGTTGTAGTTTAAAGCTTTAATTAGCTAAAGAATATTAATTGTTGATTGAAGTAATTAGTAAGTAACTTATGGTATCTATTCTAATATTACAAATGCGCAAGTTTGTAACAACGCAGGCGGAACCGGGAAAAAAGCTAGTTCTGAATAATTGTTACAAACATAAGCTTGTAATAATCTATAAAGGTTGGATATAGTATCAATACTTCCCTTAAGCAAGAATATTATTCATGACTAGCGGACCCGGCCAACTTCGATCCGCCTACCAGTCGATTCTTTAATTTTTTAGTTTTTTTTTTTTTATTAATACCTACGTATTAGGCTAAGTTACTCCTTATTACATAAGCTATCTGCCAATAAAATTCCGTCAAAATCGGTTCAGCCATTTCAGAGATTAGCCGGAACATTTATTTTTTTACAATTTTTGTCTGTTTGTCTGTTATAGACAGACGAAAATTGTAAAAACAAATATTTTGGTATATGTACCGTATATGTATTCATATACATGTAGTAAAAAACGGTAACTTCAATGTAACAAACAGACACTCAAATTTTATTTATATGTATAGATAAGAGCCAGGAAGTGCATTGACCTAAATTTCATTATAAACGTGGAGGATAAGTGAGCAAATAGGTCACCTAATGATATAAAATCGCTAATACCAAACATCATACCATAGAAAGCAGTGATTTGCAATGCAATGCAATCAGCCCTGTATTATATCGTAGTCTTAATAAAACAATGACTTTATCCGAATCCCCCTATCACATCATGGGACGGAATAATGGCGAAAAGTGGGTGCACTAGTTGCGCCTCTGCCTACCCCTTCGGGGGTAACAGGCGTGAGTATATGTATACCGGGTGGAAGGGAAACGCTCTCTATACCGGAACGGTATGAGAGAAGAACCATAACATTAACGAAAACCTATTTTCATTTGCAAAGCTAAGCGATAATACTTACGATTTTAGTATTTCCGTACCTAATTCATGCGCGCGCAATGTAAAGCGTACAAAGAAATGGGCGGCCGTCGCGCTGCGCCGGGACCGGCCCGCGGTCGTTAACCTGTCAGCTGATGTACGTGTTTCATTACGATTGTTTTGAATTATTGACCTTTTTTACTATGTTTTTCGGAATAATCGTTTGAATTATCTATCCATACGTGAAGCTGTACAGAAATTTGAGAAAATCCTACTAAAATTGTATCAATGCGATCGCGATTTTTTTAGTGCCATTACGTCAGGAATCTCCAATACTATCACCTGCATTCGTTTCCGAGAGCGTTTCCCTTCCACCCGGTATATTTATCCCAAATTTTGGCTTGATGAGTTTTAGCAAAATATAGACCCTAAAGGGCAAGCTGCATCGACTAAGCAAAAATGCCTCTTTTCAACATTGGGAATAGGGTCAAAATCGTTTGAATTTATGTTCGTTCCCCGCGCAACTAAAAAAAATGCCGTATATAGTTAGTTTTTGTGATTCCCACAAGTCAACTATTTTGGATTAGGTCATTGTTTTATTAAGACTGAGATATTGCCCACTGCTGATCACGGGCCTCCTCTACTACTGAGAGGGTTTAGGCCTTAGTCCACATCTCTGTCCTAATGCGAGAGGCAGAGTTCACATACCCTCGAAATTCTCATAGAGAATTCTCAGGTATGTAGGTTTTCTCACCATGTTTTCCTTCACAGAAAATGCGAACGATAATTGATAAACAATACATACATAACTTTGAAAAGTCTTACGTGTGTGCCTTGAGTTTGAATCTCCGGACATTGTCTCGGCAGAACGCGTTCCATTCCCAACTAGGGTATTGTCGCTTAGCGGTGATTTCCCTAAATTCAAATTAGTCAACTGCCTAGGGGAGAAAAGATCATTGAAAATTACATTTAACAATTTAGTTGATTAAACCCATTTACCGATGACAATATTATTGCCTACATTATGATTTACATTATTATTCAATACGTTTTGGAACATACTTTAAGCTATATAAATAACTAATTTATAATTAGGTAGTCTTTTATAATCATAATATGTTGCCGTGCCAGTGACTTCAAAGTGTTTTTATTTTCACTTAATTTTATTGTAATTATTGACTATGGTACGTAAGTAAATGGAGTACTAGTTTTAGCAAAAGCAAATGAGACCATTTCTACTTAGTTGAATTAACACCTTATGAGAAAGAGTGATAAATGCGAACATCTTCTAACCTACTGTATGGGAAATCGACCAGACCTTCGGATGGTGTTAAATTGTGGACTGTATCTACCACTCACCTGCAAGTGCAGCACCGCTCGTTTCCCTGGGTACCCAGCGTTGGTGAATGGCCATAGGTTGCTGATTGCCGTCAAGTATTGCACCACACGTATCACTAGTTTATTCTTGGAATAATGTTAATGTTTGGAATATAAGACACAGCGCGCACAGAACTACGTTGCGTTCGAAGCGGTTGCTTTTACGGAAGAGAGAGAACGTCTGTATTGCACGTTCGGGGTGGCAGCACTTGTCGCTGCTTAGGATGCGTTCGGATTTTGTGGCAGATACAGATCCGTTCATAATAGAAAATAAATAATTGTATGCCGTAGTATTGTGCCAGCATTACCTAATTGTAAATTAATAAAAGTACGGAACACCTACATTGTATTAAGAGATTGCGCTGCTCAAAGTTCTTACTAGGTGGATGGAACAGTCAATAGGCAATTTTTCACGGGCCACTGGCGATTCGTATATTAATTACTTTAAGTCTTGTCCAATAAAAAAATTGCATTAAGAAAAGGAGGAGACGATTTTTTCTTTCCGTTTTCCAGTTCTCAATCAGTTCTTTCCACGGCATGCAAAAGTTTGTCAACTTTTCAGGGATTTTTTTATTGCTTACATGGGCCACATAAAATTCCTCCGCAGGCCACATAATGGCACGCGGGCCTGGGGTTAAGCAGCTTTGGTTTAAAGTATACCAATAGAGATGTTTTTAAATTTGATATTACCCACTGGCCATAAATCCAAATGGGGGGCACTAAGGCAGGCGTGAGTTTGTGTATACTAATATTATAAAGAGGAAAGTTTTGTTTGTTTGTAATGGGTAAACTCAAAAACTACTGGACCAATGTTGAAATTTATTTCACTAATAGGAAGCATTACTCCTGAGTGCAATAGGCTTTTATCCTGGAAAAACTTTTTAACGCGGGCGGAGCCGCTAGCAGAAGTCTAGTATTTAATAATTAAAAGACTCACATCGGTGCCCCGTCAGGAACAACATGCAAACGAGTCGCCATATTCGTCCACTAGTTGTAAACATCCTTATACTTGAGGTTAAAATGCCTCCTTAGTTCATTACTTTGTCGCCCGCTTTGCTACGGAGGGAAGTGGACAATTGAAATTTTCAACTCCTCCCTATCTTTCTATTTGATTAATTTCGTTGCGGGATTAAGACAGACTAGTGTTCCCTAAGACTCGCCGAGCTTCACCGCTTGGTGTCATAAAATGCGTGCCATTACCGATCCTGGCTTACAGGAGTTGTAGTGGCGGGTGTGAGGGCGGGATAGTCTCGAAATATTCGTCCACTACATAATAGTTGACAAGTTTATCGTCAAATCGAACATAAACGTCAATAGCGAGTAACGCACATATACTTTTAAAAGGTAAAACTCACAAAAAGGATATTTTATGGCCCGATAAGCCGCATTCATCATCTAGCCCGCAACCTCGTTGGTGTGTTTGTTATAAACGAAAGCAATAAACGAAATTGTGATGGATCCTACTCACCATGCTTGAATAAGGAATGAAAATATACTACCTAATCCTTAAATATTAAGGTCATTGCGACGATTTCTTGTCTGTTTAAGCTTCAGTGTTTATTCCTGAAGGGTTAGATTGAATCGCTGCCAATAGCCACATTCCACCTGAGTAAAAAATACGTCCTTGGACATGATGAGAGATGAGCCAACCGCTTTTATATAGCGTCAAGCGGTGGCTATAATATAACTCGTTTTTTTTTTCGTATACAATTATTTTTTTCTGCTGAACTTAGCAATTGAATAAACACAGTCTTCCACCAGAACCATGAAAGTCAAAGTACTTCATATTAACACTAATCTTATGAATACCTCTACAATAGTATCAAAAATCCGAATCGCTTACATAATTGCGAGTGGCCGATAAAGCCCGATTATGCGGCGGTCGGGTCATGACCCTCACCTTGGCCTGAGACCTTGCACGCGCTGGTACAAACGGACAAAGAAACCTCGTTACGAATATTATTACTCCTTCGTGTTGCGATTCTAGTTCCACGGTTTAACGGTAGGCGGTAATAGTGCTGTGGTATAAAATTCAGTTGATCGCCAATAGCGTTTAGATGTTACTTAGTCGCTTTATGTGGAATGATGTAATCGCGAATTGTAACAATATGTAATGATGATGCACTTTACAGTATTACATGTGAAAATAGTTTTAACATGTTTGACTGTTTTCCTAGAAATGTAAGCTTAGCGACACAAGCTGACACAAGTTATTACAATAATATCGTGGATGGTATTGTTTAAAAAATATTAATTTCAATATTTACGCAAGTAAATATATTTCAAGCACCTTCTCGATGTGTATGTAAACGCCAATCGTCTAATTTATTAGGAAGTGATCAAACATAAAAGTCAAGCTACCAAATAAATCGTAAACAAAAGAGTGCATTCATAACATTTAATATGAACATTGTGAAGAAGGATCGCTTCTCTTGCTTACAGGGCGCACATTATTATGAAAAGAACTCCAGTTCCCGATTACTTCACAACGCTTTTTAATTGCATTTGAAGAAGGTCGTCGACGCGATCGAAATTACCTTTTTGTATCAACTCTATTGTACAGTCAGCCACAAAAGTAGCTGAACAAATAAAAAACTTCAAAACGCTTCCACACGTTAACTTCAGTCGAAATACTCTTTTTTTTTAATCTAGAATAAAGTAAATCCCGTGAAGTTTATTTTTCTGAAGAAAAACCTATTATTGATTATGAAATTTATAATTTGTTCAGCTACTTATGTGGCTGACTGTACCTAATTTATTTATTTATTTACACAATGTTAACATCGGGTACACAGGTGGACTTAACGCCATAGGTATTCTCTCCAAGTCAACCTTTGGGTGGTGCAGAGATAAACGGAGGTAGGTACCGTATTCTATTTACACAATTTTCTAAAGGTAGGTCTCTCATATGTGAGAGTCCATCTGGGTGGGTACCACCGGAATGTCTATTTCTGCCAAGCCGCAATGTGCATGCATCGTTGTGTTTCGGTTTCAAAGACAGTGTAACTACTGGCAATAATGAGACTTCACATCTTATGTCTCAGGATGACAAGCGCAGTGGAATGCCAAACACTACTTTGTATGTCAGGTGCTGTTACTGTTTATAGATGGTCGGTTCGCTTACAATCAGGCGAACGGAATGCTCGTCTCGTCATTCAATGCAATAAAATAAATAAAATAAAAATAAAAAAAGTCCTTATTCTTTTGTTTTAATGAAGAGTACCAATAAGATCGTTAAGACTTAGTAAATGAGATATTTTAAATATGTCACGATTCTTAATAAATAATGAGTAATTAACATTTATTTACGGGCATCATTTCGCGGCCCTAGAGCAGCACCGACTGACGGTTCAGATTCCGACACGATACTAATGAAACTAAATGATACGTTTCTAGCCGTTCACTGGATCGTGTGTTGTAACAGAAATTTTATGGTGTGTGAAGCAATAATCCTTCATTGTGCAAACTCTTATGGGTCACAGCTGTTAGTTTTTTATATACGGCCATGGTAAAGTGATCCCACTGCGCCGGACGGTAATCGGGGGGGGGGGGGGGTCAAGATAGGATACATCTATAATCCTCACTATTCGTATTATATACTAGTAGTGCTCGCGGCTCCGCCCGCGTGAAATAGTTTTTCCGGGACAAAAAGTAGCCTATAGCACCCAGGAGTTATGTAGCTTCCTATTAGTGCAAGAATTTTCAAAATCAGTTCAGTAGTTCCTGAGATTAGCGCGTTCAAACAAACAAACAAACTCTTCAGCTTTAAAATATTAGTATAGATAGCCGGTGCATACTTACGTGCGGTAACATCTAGATGTTTTGACGATAAAAACGTTGAAATAGCCTAAAAGTAGCTCATTATTGATTAAACTCAATCAATAATTAACTTAAACTTAACCAATAATGAGCTTCAATAATCAATAATGAGCTACATTTAGGCTAATTCAACGTTTTTATCGTTTAGTCCTTAATATGCGCAGACGGAGCCGCGAGAAAGAGCTAGTAATATTATAAAGATGGAAACTTCGCATTTACACTCTGGAACTCTTGAACCAATTAAAACTTTTCAAATTGAATATTATAAAATACAATATTTACTTAATTTATTATTGAGGAAATTCTAATATTTGTTTTCCGTTCGAAGTAGAAGGTATTTCGATTTTTCTCTATTATATTTTTGGATAATATTTGATTTCACTATTTACTGAAGTATATAAATGTCTCCCGACTAAATGGGACAAAGAAAAGTAACCCATAATATATAATACGCCAAAATTAACATATTGAATAGAATACGCCAAGGGATTGAGGATTGAGACTGTCGATGGCAGCGAAATAGAATATACCTACGCAAAATTCGTGTCTATATCCAAAACAAATTTATTCCTAACCGACACCTCAGCCGATAGCTTTTAAAATTTGAGCCAGAATATTTCTGTTATTGCTTTTTACACGGTACACTACAAACTCACGATTTCGTATTCGCGTGTACGAATTGTAGGTAAAGTTATAGATTTACAAGGGTGTATGAGCGAACTCAAACCTAATAACATAATACATACATATATACATACACTCACGCCTGTTATCCCCGAAGGGGTAGGCAGAGGCGCAACTAGTGCACCCACTTTTCGCCGTTATTCCGTCCCATGATGTGATAGGGGGCGAGCCTATCGCCATATCGGGCACAAATTCCAGATTCCGAGCTGATACTGAATAGAAAAACTCAATATCACTTTGCCCGACCCGGGAATCGAACCCGAGACCTCAGCATTGCAGTCGTACCATAATACAACTACGCCACCGAGGCAGTCTAATAACATAAATAAATAATAAAAAGGCTTTAGGATACCAAAGATTTTGATTTTGAAATTCTATTATTATTTATATACAAGTTAATATAATTACTAATTATAGTAAGAAATCATAATTCTTACGTAAAAAATCTTATGAAATTTATTTTCATTTTCCAAGTGCGTTTACAGAAGCGAAAAAGGAATGTTCGCCACAATAAATATTGATTTTTCCGCGCGAGCTTACCGTCTCTAATCTCACTTCCGCCTATCGCCGTCTAGTTGAATTATGTACAACTTCACTAAAGCTCGCTAAAAGATGGCTACTGCGGACAGCGATTCTCACGATAACGCCAAATATATCTCAGACTGTGTTGTGTTTCGGGTTAGTTTTATTTGAGATTTTTGTAGCGAAACGTTAATTATTTCGTTCTTGTTGACGTATGTCTGGCGGCAATACTAATAGTTTTAAGATATCCTAAAGATATATAAAAAAATGTTTCTTTCTCTTTTTGTCATTTTTTATGGTTTCGTTTCTCAAAAGGAAAAAAGGAACCCCTATAGGATAACTTTTGTCTGTCTGTCGCTATGTCAAGACCCAATTTCACAGGAACGCGTCGACATATTAAGTTGAAATGTATATCAATTACTCGAGTCTACAGTCTCTTTTAGCTGTGAAAAAATCAAACATGTAAGTTAACGCGATCAAAAGATAATATAACCGTTTATGTCCCACATTTTCGCATACTTTGCGATTTCGCAAGGGAATTATTAGAAAGAAAGAGAGAAAGAAAAAAAAATTATTGTCGCAGCAGTGAGCATAGAATTAAAAAAACACAAAGTAATAATACCTATCCATATAGGTTTTAATTCCCTACGGGAGGTAGTACCTACCCTTACTACTTCCCGTTGACCTAGAATCATGAAATTTCGTAAGAAGCAAGGCCTTATGTAAACGTAAAACTGTGAAAACCGTAAATATGTACTTTAATATCAATAAAAGGCGAATTTAAAAACTTTTCAAAGCTGATTCATTTATTAATCAATTTTGGCGAACCATTGAAATTATAGGTATACTTAAATAACTTACTTACAAATTTGTCGGAACCCTCGGAACGCGAGTTCAACTCGCACTTTCCCGGTTTTATTTATTTATTAATTGTAGGCAAATGTATTTTAAACGTGTAATACATTCTCCCAAAATATATTATCATGTCAGCCGGATATTATCGGGTCATCATCATCGTCAGCCTATATTTTAGTCGAATGCTGGATATGGACCTCCTCCAATAACCCATTTTGGAGCATCCATCTAATACTACTATTACTCTACTACTAACTATATATAAACCACATTTTTACAATTAACTAATTGACTGCCTCGGTGGCGTAGTTGTACTACTGCAAAGCTGAGGTCTCGGGTTTGATCCCCGGGTCGGGCAAAGTGATATTGAGTTTTTCTATTCAGTATCAGCCCGGAGTCTGGGATTTGTGCCCGATATGGCGATAGGCTCGCCCCCTATCACATCATGGGACGGAATAACGGCAAAAAGTGGGTGCACTAGTCGCGCCTCTGCCTACCCCTCCGGGGATAACAGGCGTGAGTGTGTATATTTTACAATTAACCTGAATAAAAAGAATTGAGCCAATATGCTGATCTCCCTTCCTCACTCTTGCAAACATTCCGTACCGTAACCCAAGTGCATACATCATAGTCATTTGAGCCCTGGCGTTCGTAATAATATACCCAGGAAGCGGAAAATACATTGCAATACTAATTATAGTTAAGCTGTACTGACAAGCAATGGTTGCATGTCTGATTGAATCCTGCGGAACAATTTAATAATAATGCTACTGAGAGGGTTTAGGCCTTAGTCTACCACAATGGCCTAGTGCGGAATGGTAGACTTCACATAACTTCGAAATTCTTACAAAGAGCTTCGTAAATATGCAGGTTTCCTCACGATGCTTTCCTTCACCGTTAAAGCGAACGATAATTGATAAACAATTCACTCGTAACTTTGGAAAGTTAGAGGCGTGTGCCTTGGGTTTTGAACCTCCGGACATTGTCTCGGCAGATCGTTCCATTCCCAATTAGGCTATCCTCCACATTACAGGTCCAACACAGGAACCATTACAGGTCTAAAATCATTTAATTCCACAAAGAGCGGCGCGAATTTTGCACAATTCAACTTGATAATATTATAATAGAGCAGGCTCAGAGATGGATTATTAATGGAGCCTAATGGGCAAAGCACGGTAGAAATTATTTATGTCAATGATACTATTTGAACGTAAGTTATATAGTATAATACATTGATGTATTAAAAAACCCTTTAATACATCAATGGTATAATATTAATTATTTTAATAATTAATTTAGACCGAAATGCCGACTAATATGAATTACAAAATGTAAACTAATTGTTAAAAGAAGATTAAACATAATATAATAAATTATTGTTTGTGGCGTAATATTATCTATGCCTTACGCTCTATGCCAAATTTGAATTGTCTACTGCTGCGCTCTATGGTTTTATAACCTGTAAATTTGTATTCGAATTAAGTACGTTATTAAAAACGGTTCGTTGCATCTATCCGAGTATAATTTCAACACTAATTCATATTAAAAATATCCTACTAATATTATAAAGGCGAAAGTAAGTACATCCATACATCCATACATATGGATGTCTGGATGTATGGATGTTTGTTACTCTTTCACGCAAAAACTACTGAACGGATTTCGATGAAACTTGGCACACAGGTAGACCATGTCCTGAATTAACACATAAGCAACTTTGTATCCCGGGGAAATATAAACCGGGACTTTTATCCCGGAAAACTTTTTAACGCGGGCGGAGCCGCGGGCAAAAGCTAGTACTTAATAATTATGCTTATAAGTTAAAAACAAGCAATATTTTAACCATCAATAGAGAATTTTCTCATTTACCTTCCTAAAATAACAAACTAAACAAACCAAATTATTATTTATTTAACAAACAGGCCTAGGGTTATTTTGATTAAGTTTTTGAAGTTATACTTCTTTAGGCGCGTTACATAGAATAAAGACTAAAGCAGTCCTTATTCTGAGGGCGCGTTATGAAAAAATGATGAGAGTGAAATTTTAAGATGCGCGCGCAACGCTGTAACGAAAAAGGTTGAAGCTAGTTCTATGAAACTGTATTGACTGTGTTGACTATCCTTTTCCAGTCATTTTATCATTTTATTGTAATTAAATATTTGCATGCAATTAAAAACTATTTTTTAGTGATACCAAAGAAGTATAACTTCTCACGTGCGTACATATGTATACGCACCGATTTTTTTTATGTGGCATTGAATTGCAAGACGTACGACCATGCCGTTCGCGTGATGGTGAGCGATACGCCCACCCATAAACAGTAGCAACACCATCCAGCACCTTGAGTTACAAAGTACTGTGTGGCATTCCACTGCGCTCGTCATCCTGAGACATAAGATGTTAAATCTCATTATGTCCAGTAGTTACACTGGCTACAATGTTCTTCAAATCGAAACGCAACAGTGTATGCACACTGTTGCTTGGCGGTAGAAAAAGATAGTGCGGTGTTACCTACCCAGACGTACTTTTACATATAAGAGACCTACCACTAGTGTTGTGAGTATATTTTAAGTTTTAAAATAATGAATATACTCAAATATAACACCTTAAAAGTGTACTGTAGACATGGGCAAATATATAGAAAGCCAGCATTCGAAGTATTTAGCTTGAAGAAAATGAAGACACTTTTATTTCCATCGAAGCTTTTATAGGGTATGCGTGGACGAATAGCATTGAAATATTATAGACAGGCTTATATTTTTTATGCCTTCTTTTATATCACATTTATTAGCATTATTTCAAGTTATTCGCCATACCATAATATTATGCCGAATAAAGGGTTTCAATTGTGCTAACTGAATTTTGTAAGCATGGAGACCCAGATCTTTAGTGAGTATACGTTGTAGAGCTTCTTGAAATTTGCAATTCTTGTCCATGACGCCGAATTGATGTTCCTGGATTTTCATCAACACTTTTAGGCTGCTGCACTGCTTTGATATTGACATTTAAACGGCTTGTTTTTGGACGACGAGTGTGTTTAGTGTCTTCAACTGATCCAGTCTCCCTGAATTTTTTAATTGAAGTAAAAACGCTATTCCGATCATAAATTGTATAATTTTTCGAACTTGGGCCGCCAAACTTTCATTATTTTTTAAATAATTTTCTACAATAAAGACACGTTGTTTTACTGTATAAAGTTGTGATTCCGCAGTGCCGTCTGCCGTCGCCGTCTGCCGCGTTCTGCGTAATCACAGCTTAACGCTCTATTTTTCCGTAGTATTATAATGTTCTTTGGCTCTGATTTTACTAGCCCTAAACTGTCAACTGTCAAATTGTTTTTAGCGTTGCCAGCACTTTACAGCACAAATGACGGCAAATTAAAATCATGTGTTAGTTCTGGGACACCCGAAGTATATACATATATATACTTCTATATATACGTAGATGCCCTATATACTCTGATGCCGGCATTCGTAGTGGGGCTTGACAGTTTAATGTATCCATTACGTTATATGGGTCACCTCTTAATTAGTCCCATGTAAATTTGGAAAAAAAATCTACCTTAAAGGTGAGAAAAAAATAGGTGATTTGTTGTTTACTCTCAGATTTTAATGCTGAGTTATGCATTAACAAAAAATAATCATGTAGTTTATAGCCACAAAAATGTATAAAATAAAAACTTTTAACAAAAAAATTAAACCGCCGAAAAAACTGAGAAGAAAAAAAAACAATTAAAACTAAACTAATGCAAGTATACCTACGTAATTTTGAGTCGTACCCAAGCGTCCTCGCGTAGCGTCGGGGGACTGAACCGGACCAAGTAGATGAAAATTATTCTTTAGCGGTCCCCCGTATAAAGAAATATTTTTTATACCGATCAAAATTACAAAATCTTAAAGGAAAAACGGCAAACAAAATCTTTAACGAAATGAATCGTAGATTTTTTGATAACTACATAAATTACATTGTCAACAGCAAATATATTTGTGATGAACAATGTAAACAGTTGTACTTAAATAGCATCTATAGAACAAATTGGTTCTCACTCCAAGCGTACACGGTAAATAGAAATATTATACAGATTCAATCTGAAAATTGTCTACCTATTGTCGGTACACAAGGTAACACGGGTAAGGTTGTTAACAGCCGCTATTGAGCCATAACAGACAAACAGTGTGGGAGACAGCGCGACGGGCGAGAGAATACGCTTGAAAGCTGTTTGTTTTGTATGTTAAAGCTTCGTATCCAGTCGTTGGGTGTATGCAGGTGAAAACCGAACGATGCAACAAAAATAAAGCGTTTTGTAATTACTGGACTGCCTCGGTGGCGTAGTTGTATTGCAGTACGACTGTAAAGCTGGGGTCTCGGGTTCGATCCCCGGGTCGGGTAAAGTGATATTGAGTTTTTCTATTCAGTATCAGCTCGGAGTCTGGAATTTGTGCCTGATATGGCGATAGGCTCGCCCCCCTATCACGTCATGGGACGGAATAATGGCGAAGAGTGGGTGCACTAGTTGCGCCTCTGCCTACCCCTTCGGGGATAACAGGCGTGTGTGTGTGTGCGTGTGTGTGTGTGTGTGTGTGTGTGTGTGTGTGTGTAATTACTGGCTATTATGAGATTTAACAACATGGCCGGAGGACGAGCTTATTATCAGACAACTTGATGGTCCCATTCACTTGTATAAGATAAACACTTTTTTTTTGCGGGTTAATCGTTTTAAGTTTCCGCGTCAATCCGAGAAACCGAAGTCTATTTCTACCCCCAAACAGCAGTGTGCATGCAGTGTTGTGTTTCTTTTTGAAGGGCATTGTAGCCAGTGTAACTACAGGACATAATGAGACTTAACATCTTATGTCTCAGGATGACGAGCGCAGTGGAATGCCACACAGTACTTGACTAAAGTACTTTAACTCAAGGTGCTGGATGGTGTTTCTACTGTTTATGGGTGGTCGTATCGCTTACCATCAGGCGAACGGCATGCTCGTCTCGTCATTCGATGCCATAAAAAAAATATCCAAACTACGCGCCCACTCCTTCATATTGCAATATTTGAAATACGAATTATTGTCTAATTTCTAAACCAATTTAAATGTAGTTTTCACAGAAGGGCTTTTTTTCATTCTATTTACTGTTACATAATAAGAAATAATGTGACTAATATCGACTGCCTCGGTGGCGTAGTTGTATTGCGTACGCATTACGAGTACGATTTGCGCGCTGAGGTCCTGGGTTCAATCCCGGGTCGAGCCAGAAAACATTGTGACTGGGTTTTTCCATCTTAAAATTTACTCAGTCGCAGCTCGGAGTCAGGAAGTTGGCGGTGTGATACCCCCGTGCCTCGGAAAGCACGTAAAGCCGTTGGTCCTGCGCCTGATCTCTCTCCGGTCATGTCGGATTGTCGTCTCACCGGACTATGAGAGTGAAGGAATAGCGAGTGCACCTGTGTATTGCGCACACACTTGTGCACTATAATATCTCCTGCGTACCTGCCTGATATCCGTTGAGATTGGCCGCCGTGGCCGAAATTGGTTAGGAGAAATTATTATAAGAAATAATGTACACAATCGAACACAGTAAAAATACACTATTGCCATATTATCATACTCGAATGGCATTCAGGCAGGCAATTCCACGTATTATTTGAATCGAATAATATACCTTTGTTTACCTCTTTTGCGATACTATTCTACTGGACCAACGAAATCACGAAAATTATCAATATTCGGTGTTGTAATTATTACATGGTTACCCAGTTTACGAAGACTGTTACGTCTTTAAACAAATCTAACGAGGGCGTTCATGCTGTAAAGCAGGGTTCGATGATATATATCAGCGGATTTATATCTTGATATATATCACGATATATATCAATTGATTTTTATCTTGATATATATCAATTGACTTTTCCTGTCTAGTGAACTAAAAAATTTACACATTGAAGTTTACCCTGGCAACACATAGCGAAAAACTACAATTCAGCATAATTTAGACTGTCTCCTAAAACGGCAACCTCATTTAAAGTTCCGGAAATTCCCTTTAACTAAACCAGCACGGATAGCTTTTTATTTAAATTTAAACCTTAACTTCATATGATATAAGGTTTATTTTACAAGGTAACAAAAATGGGGATTCCCTGGTGCTACTAGCGTTAATAATTCTCACTTTCTAGGGAATCCCCGCAAGCGTGACAATCGAAAGATTTGATAAACGTTGACTCATTATTGTTTTTCTAATTATTACATTATTAAAATTAGTTGATTTATTCCACAAACAAAAAATATTTCCCAATTAAACACTAATTCTTTTATTACTATTTTTAATTAAACATGTGGTAATTTGACACTTACTTACTACTACTTAAGGACTTATATTGTTTTAAAAATTTCTCTCACATTTTTAAGTGTTCAATCCAATTACAGAATGAAATTAGCTTCTTTTTCTTAGCCTGGATATATATCCGATACATATCAAAAAAATCGGATTTTTTCTTTTTATCATAAAAATCAGATTTTTTCGAACCCTGCTGTAAAGGCTGCTGATTTACTCTTTACTTCTACTTCTTGAAGGATGAGCTAGTCCCTCATCTGATGAAAGCACCACAGAAGCCCGTAAACAGGAGATAGCAACATTCTCCAGACACTTCAGATCGCAAAGACATTACATGTCAATGTACAGTTAGCAGCATAAGTCTCTGTATACAATCAAAAATTCCAATCGTCTATATTATACGCGTTAAGTGAAACTGAAACATTTTTTTCTTCGTTTGAAGTAAAGCAAATCTCTTTTATTTTATGTTTACACACACACACATACACACTCACGCCTTTTATCCCCGAAAGGGTAGGCAGAGGCGCAACTAGTGCACCCACTTTTAGCCATTATTCCGTCCCATGATGTGATAGCGGGCGAGCCTATCGCCATATCGGGCACAAATTCCAGACTCCGAGCTGATACTGAATAGAAAAAGTCAATATCACTATTTTATGTTTGTGAAGAGAAAAAAAAGATAAGTAAGAACACAAAAGTATGTAGGCAATTTGAAATTATGAATTCGTTCAGCTACTGCTGCTGCTAAATGTACTTTGTTTTCCGCCCGTAATCATAAGATGCGAAGGATCATCATGCCTAATCACAAAAATGCTTGCACACACTGCTTGACAGCAAAAATATATATAGTGGTGAACCTATGGCCTTGTATACGAACGACCAGCCCTTAGTGATTTAAGCACAATACAGTGACTTATTAAGTGATTATACCTAGCAAAGACATAATAAAGTAAGGGGAGGATGGGAGCGGCTATTTTCTGTACTGGACATAATAATATGAACTGATTATTTAGTATAAACGTAACTAGTAGGCACGTAAAGCCTCTACTAAGTTCTACCTACCGTCACATCCTTGGAGTTAAATCGGTATTTCGAAATTTGTTTAAATTGACCTAATTAATTCTTCGAAGGAACAATATTTCAGTTAATTTTGATATAAAACTTTACCATGTTACAGGTTAACGGCGTACCTGAAGTGCCAATTAGTGGGTCGGAAAATGTGACATACGAACGGTGGAATATTCGTGTTAAATATTTTTAGTCACGACTTTAGCACGCGATTTTTCCCGCGCGATAATCTAGCATAACAAACAATTATGTAAATATAGATTTAGCTATTCAAAGACAACTGTTTTCAAAATAACACTCGTGTGTACTTGCAGTTCGATATAATATATTTCGGAGTTGGGTGATGGAGGTGTGGGCGAAGGTGGTATGTCCATGTTTTAAACTTTGTCATGTCTTAAGTTTTCCATAGTAATTAAAAGCCAGTTTTCTCAGATAAAGGTAATATATTTCGTCTGAACAACAATACAGAGTACTAACAACGTTCTGTTGAGCTAGCGGACTAAACTTCGAATGCCTCGAAGCGCATCTGCGCTCTCATTATAAAGGTTCGCTCACCTCTACATAATTTCACACTACTCTATTCATTGAAGTCAACAGTAATACGATATTCATAAATAAAAACAGTCAAATCAACAATTTGTTTTACAAATTCAAATCACTCTGCAACATTGTGTATTACACTACGTTTAGAAATAAGTAGTTCATTTTTAAATCTCACTATAGTATTTTAGTCACTCCGACATATATCATCTCGGCAATCGTAATAAGACTTGGATATTGTAGATTCTTTGCCTTTTAATGCAGCGAGAAAATAAGAGCGCCTACGGGCGTGTGGGTTGTTAAGCCATCGATGACGCACACGACCTGGCTTTCTTCTAATGAATACGTAAGAAAGATAGGATGTTATTTTATCCAAGCTTTAGGTCTAATTTCACCAATTTCTTACTTATCGGGCGTTAGTTAGCCGGGCATTAAAATGAACGCAAATGTTAAATTATGGCGCGTTTCATGAAAGGACGTTTAGTTAATAAAGATAATCAACGGTTAGGGCATGGTAAGACACTTAAAAACCTTAACAGTCTGGTAAGACAGTTAACAGGCTGTTAGAGTAACTAACAGAGCGGCGTGATATTAGATCTTAGTGGTTTATATGATTATATTCGGTGACATTGGATATTATATGTTTATAGAAGTCAAGAAAGTGGTTCTCTGAAACTAACCATTGACGAAGGATTTGTAAATCAGGATCCATGAGTAAAAATAAATAAATAAATATGCTCACTAGTCACCTAAATATATTTAAGGGACATGAACGTATAGAGCCAAAAGACAACCTGCAATCGAAGTAATGAAAGCCTTAATCGATAAATTTTATTGTACCCAAGGAGGATGTATTAATTCATTATAATAATCACTAAATATGAATATGAATTATAATAATCTTTAATTCATATTTAGTGCCTTATGCATATCGTAGAGAACACAAATTATTTCTTTATTTTCTGTAAAGAGTAGAGACGTCTATCTACAATCTCATGACAATCAAAGCGGCTGTTATTTAAGAACACGAATTTGACCTTATCATTAAGTACAAAGCATTTGATTTCCTTAAATTTGTTTGGAAGTACATTTATTTTGATCGTTTCAAGGACCTTAAAATCTCAATTAACCCCTCACCATAGCAGAATAAATTTTATATAACAAACGTTGACGCAAGCCAATTTGCACACAAACGAACAAAACAAATGGATTAGCGTATTCCTCCTTACAAATTCGTCTTTGACCCTAACACGAAGATGACTTATTAATTTATAAAGTTATGTTGCTATAAAACTTATCGCGCAGATGATGAACTTTGTGTTGTGAATTTAACAGCTTCCCAGATGTCAAGATAATGCTGTATCGTGCCGGTTTGATTCTATATTTTTGAAGTAAAACTGCTTTATCGCCGTACGGAAGAAATCTATGTTTAAAAAAATCATCAATTCTTCTGTCACTTTGGACCGTCACGGCGCCGTCTTACGCATACTCACGCCTTTCATCCCCGAAAAAAATCCATCCTTTCATCGCTCACTTTTCGCCGTGCGTATTCCGTCCCATGATGTGATTGGGGGCGAGCCTATCGCCTTATCGGGCACAAATTCCAGACTTTAGGCTGATACTGATTAGGAAAATCCATTATAACTTTGCCCGATCCGGGGATCGAACACGAGACCTCAGCACTGGAGTTGTATTATGTAATACAGCTGCGCCACCGGGACAGTACGGGACAGACGGCGCCGTCTGCTTCGGTCTTCTAGCGTCATCATTTCGAAGAGAATCTTAATATCGCGATGTAGCAATTAGGGCGAACTGTCCAGAGCCATCTATTGTCGACAAGCGTAAACAGTTTAAATATTGTGGTTTGCTACAATTATTGATATTCATTTAAATAAATAGTGAAAGCGAGAGATTATTTTCTAATTGTTTTGGAAAATCATATGATTGTGATTTTAGTATTATTTTTGTGTTAACCTCACTTTTGATAGTAAGTATTCGTAAGTGTATATCAATTTATTGGAATTAAATATCATCTATTAATATAGCAATGTTAATTTAGCAGACAACATTATTCAATTATATTTAAATAATTAATATGAATAATTTGGCTTTATTAGTGGAATACAATAATTATTATAAAAACAGTGAAAAAAAATGAATTTATTAAAAAATATTCACTTCATATGCGTGTACGACGTTAATGCACGCACACCTTTTAAAAACTGCTCCGACTTGTATTACTTCCACGTAGGTTACGTCCATACTTAAAGGTTAATTAAATCTCGACATTTATTTTACAAAAAATTGGCGTAGTACTAAATTTTTATTTAAAATTTAAGTATTTCAAATTTCCTCCCCTTCTTAATCTATCTCATGATAGTGATAGTAGCTTTAGAAATGGTATTAAAAAAATTTTTACTCCGATACTCAAGAAAGGATGACATTATAAATGTGCATTAATTATTTAGTGATTAAGTTCTACGAGTGTATGATTGAATATTTAAACTTGATAATCCGCGATTTGACGGGTTCAAGTCGATTACTCAGGTTCGGTAACTTAAGTAATGGTAAACACTTTGCCAACTGAAGAACATCCTTTGCCGGCCTCAATACTCTGACAAAAAATAGAATAAAAACAGAATATGTACGTGACACAGTGCTACTTAATTCTAATGTAACATTGACGCACGAAACAAACAACGAAATGTTATACCCTAAAAATGAAAACAAACCTTCCCTTATTCCCGTAGAGTTCATATTCACCTACAAAATAAGCCACAAAACGGCATACAACATCTTTGACGACGTGAGCAGCACACTTAAAAACAAAAACGACGTAGCGCCGTTCCCGTTCGCGTCAGTGGATACAAAGTGACGTCACACCTTAATTAACGTCAAACGAGACCTCGCTTTCATTACGGAGTTTGAACTCGGCGCAAAAATCACACGGCTTTCACGCGTCGGTTACATTATTTTATGTTATTAATTTCACTTCCTTTTAAATACACGCGAGAAGCTTGCAGAGTTTTGTTATGTTATGATAGGAAAACGTGTTAACGTCAGAATTTTTTTGGTATAAACTTGTAGTATATTAAACTGTTTGAGTTACTTTAAATTTACATTTATAAGTAAGACCGCCAAAGAAGTATTTTCATCTCCCTGGTCCGAAGTTCGATCCCCCGACACGAGGACGCTTGGGTCAAAATATTACTAGGTATGTACTTAAACGACAAAGGAACTTTTCATTTTTTTCTTTTTAGTGGATTTTTGTGCCACCGGTTGTTTGAAATTTAATGTAATTTATATTTCAATCTTTTTAAATTACTATATTCTCCATCATAGGTCCTTGATAAATAATTAACACCTACTCGTTAAGACCATTCTTATGAGCCCACACACGCTATATCTGCTATAAGTTGCTAAAGAGTTGGGTATCCCGCAGATTACTTGATGCTGCAGAATCAGATCATTTAGAAATATTGTCGAAGTCACAGTACACAAAACTTTAAATCTATCAAAGTTGTAAAAGCTAAAAATCTTCAAACGCCTGAACACATCTTCATAAATAATAGCTAAGAACTATCTTGATCAAACCAGCTTTCAAACAAAAAAAAAACGCGTCAAAATAGGTCCATTCGTTTGAGAGCTACGATGCCACAGACAGACATACAGATACACACCCTAAAGTTATAACATCCTTATTTTTTGTCGCGGGTTAAATATGACATTAACAGTGCTTTTTAAACAGCAGCAGCATCGATTTAGGGCAGCAGCCCTAAATCGATGTTTTTTATCAAGATCGCTTTAAATTTTCAGATAATTATGTGTTTGAACCGACAATAATAGCGGCATTAGATTGCTGAAATCAATAGTACCAAAAAAGATTAAGGATCAATTTAAAGATAACTACCGTGCGTTGTTCAATTACTGCGAAGTTCTACCTGTTCATGAGAAGATGGAGTACAGGCTATACACTGAAAAGTTCTCTCGACCGCAGTAGTACATACGCCCAATCACTCATAATCTTCTTACAAGAAAAGTCAAGAGGAAAGATATGAATGTCTTCTCTATACCGAACACATCTAATTATTACGGTAGGAGAACTAGTGAATATCTCATGCCTAGACTGTACAACAAACTACCTATAGATCTGAGAGATTCACTCAATGGCAAAAACGTAAAACACAAATTAAAACAGTACTATTTACAAACAATTAAAAATCAAATTATATAATTTCTTCATAGCGCTCATTTATTTTACTGTTACATATAACAATGAAACCTACATTATAAATTTATATAGATATTAATTATAATATATACTTATGTACAAATAATAAAAATATATTTTAATATCTATGTGTATACAAATATAATATTTATAACCACATAATTACCTCAATTAATAATAAACTTAAGTCTTTATTTGATCACTCTGTATAAAACTTTTACAGTCTACCTTCACTCGCTCGGTCCACGCACAATGCGATTGCATCGAGTAGCTGTGGGCCGGGAGCTAGTGAGTACGCAAGGTGATAAGTACTATAACTTTGTCGTTTTCGAACTCTCGTTTATTAGTTAAGCAAAAAATATCGTTGATGTAGCTTCGAATATTAGGTGCCAAGACAAACCCTTCTAGGTTTACTGGTACCGGTGAAATGAAATACATTTGTAATATGTAATGTAAAGGATTTTATAAATAAATAAAAAATAATTGGGCGAGAGCAGTTACAGTAATAATGCGTATACTCACGCCGTATATCCCCGAAGGCGTAGGCAAAGGCGCAACTAATGCACCCACTTTTCGCCGTTATCCCGTCCCATGATGTGATAGAGGTACAGAAATTATATCTGATAGACATCCTCACAGTCATCGACGCTATTCGAAGTAAATATACGATTTTACTGTGTCTAATTAACTGTTGGAATGCTAGGTAACTATTATTATTTAAAATATTTTCGAGCCTTGTACGACTTAAGATATTTTTTATCAATGTCTGAAGCTTTGAGGTCATTGTCCACTCTGGATAAAAGCCAAACGTATCGTTACTGTGCATCATCAAAAATAGCGAGACTATTAAATATATAATAGGTATATTGCGAACAGTAATAGTTATTCTAACAACACGCGGATCCGAGAGATCCCTTCGCTGTAAGAGTGTTCACAACTATGTGTATTTAGATTGCCAGACACATCGGGTTCACGCCCAAGTTTCAAGTCAGTTTCCTCGCCATTGGCATTCTAACAATAAATATTGACGCAAATGGATTAAATATTATGAATTATTGAACTAAAAAGGTGAATATTAAGGTGTATATAGCGTGTAAAATATTAGTAGTGTGATATTCATTCTAGAATTAATAGTCTTTAATTTGTAAGGGTTAGTAGGTTAAACTTTCTTTTGCATTAAGTAAATTGCCGTAAAGTGGATATTGATGTGACCTTTTTACCTGTAGTATATTACAATACTTTATAATAATTAAAGTGCTTTATTTACTACGAAGCTCGATAAGCTAATAACCTTACCTACTTAGACCGTGCTTCGATGCACAGAATAATACTACATTGTTACAAGATAATATGACCAATATTTGCTATCGGTTACTGATGTGCGTTTATTATTTAAAATCTATTTTAAATTAGTAATGTCATTGTTCATTACATGTAATTTAAAACGCTATCATATTTTATGAGTTATTCGCTGATTTTAATGACACAGTAATAAGTTTACCCCGGAAAGTGTGGTAAAGTTGGATTATTTATTTAACCCTTCATTGTACGTAAAAGATTTACTTGAGTCATTGACAAGAAAAAGTAAAGGTACTGCGTAAAATTAAGTATGCACTGAGAAGATCAAATGACACTGAATTTTATGTACGTCTTTTCATACCAGGGTACAAGGAAATCGCGCTGGCTAACTAGTCGCATGTAACAAAAAAGCACCACTGCAATATATACAGGATAATTCTACCTTGCTATAATAATAACAACATCTCTCAATTATTATTCGAAACATTGTGTGCCCAAAGATATAATTTCCAAGGAGTTTGCATCATCCGCCGGCAGACGATCGATCGTAAAAGCAATATACCAAAACGTTGCTAAAATATGGAAGTATCTTGTACGGACGACGCACTGCTACGCGTTCCTCGTTAAGTCGGATAGGAGAACAATTTTCAAGTAATAAAATATTTTTAAAATATGTTATCGAGATTTCTCTACAATATATTTTAATTCAGCTGCAGTATCAAAACTAACATTTATAGCAAATATGGTACTGTAAAAATATAAATACACGCTCACGCTTTTTATCCCCGAAGGGGTAGGCAGAGGCGCAGCCAGTGCACCCAGTCTTAGCCTCGGGCATACCGACCCGTTATGCGATAGGGGGCGAGCGCACCGCCATATTGGGTGCAAATTCTACAGCGCTATTAAATCAATCTCAAGTTTGAGTTACATCTCTAAATGACATAATATATTGAAAATTGTCTATTTGAGATGTAACTCAAGCTTGAATTTGATTTATTAATGCCGTCCCTAGACTCCAGGCTAAAAGTGAGTAGAAAAATCCAATATAACTTTCCCCGACCTGGGGATCGAACCAGAGACCTCAGCACTGCAGTCGTACCGTAATATAACTACGCCACCAAGACACCAACAAAATTGTACAAATACTCGACTTCAATAATAGATATTTTGTGATTCCTATCTTTGTTTGCGTTTATGAATATAAAATAATACAGATTTAGGTTTGTAACGTGTAGATATTATACGATTCTTTGTCTTATTTTCACAAAGGATAACATTTTCCCTAACCAAGGTCCCAGGACCCATAATACTTGCGACACCAACTCGATCTTAATATGGGCTCAGAACTATTACGTGACTGTGCGTTTGGGTGACACAACCCTCCCATTGAAAATAACAATTTGTGATTTTACTATTTGTGAAGGAATAATGTTTTTTTTTGTTTACGCGGAGAAAGTGAATTATTACTACCGCCCAGTGTTCAAGGGGAACGACTGAGCGGTTATGTTGGATTCACCGTGCCTTACGACCCGACGTTGAGTCGCCCGGAGAGATGGAAAACGTCGGGCGACCGCCGAGCCGAGTCCCTAACCTATGTACACCGCACGGCATACCAACCAAAACTCCGCGGTGGCCATCTTCGGCGCATTAGGGATGGCTGAGGACTTCCTCCGACTCACTGTTACTGTTACTGTTACTGTTGTGGGGCTCCTTTTTCCGCACTTAGCCCGTACAAAGTCGGGCCGTTGTGCGTGATGTGCCAGCTAGCAGTCTAGCCAGCCCAACTCCTTCCAGAAGCGCAGGATCTTCCTGGTTCCTTCACAGGCTTCTCGGAGTGACCCCGGTGTACCGAGGATTTCAGCCCGTTGTGCAGCTACTCCTTCGCATTCCAGGACAACGTGGGAGGCTGTTTCGTCAGCCGACAGGCATCCCCTGCAGAGGGGGCTGTCGGTAATACCTAAAACATATAAATGTTTGTTTAATGAGCAGTGTCCGGTGATCATACCCACCATTGTGCGTAGAGAGGCCCTGTCTAGAGACAAAAGGCGTCTCGTCAGACGTCGGTCCGGGTGTGGCACTGTTTCCCGGGACTGTCTACATGCACTAGTACTTGCCCATTGATCCGCGTGTTGTTCTTGTGTTCTGCGACGCAGCCATGATCTTAGCTGATAAAAAGGTAGTGGTACTATTGGAATAGGTCCGAATACCACTTGGTTTGACCCCCTTTTCGCCAGTTCATCTGCCGCGTCATTACCTAGAGAGCCACTGTGCCCTTTAATCCATTGTAGAGTAACGGAGTTAGACTTGCTTATACCCTCCAATGCCAGGTGGCACTCTAGTATGAGCCCAGATTGGACAGTTCCACTGTCAAGGGCTCGTAGTACCGCAGTACCGCTCCGACTCACGTCTAAGTTGTCGTCCGCAACCGCCCCTGCGCGTACCGCTATTGCGGTCCGTCACCTGTTGTTGGGGGGGCTCAGAAGCCCCCGTACACCGAAGGACGCCCTCGGCGTCAAAGGCAGCATGAGGCCTAACCGCCACGCTGCCGTCCATCACGGGTGTATGGAATAATGATGCGTCTGTGTTAATAACACAAAGAATAAAGATGTCAGGAAGCGGCAACCCTACCCGTCATATTTCAAAAGTGTCGGCTGTATCCATTGAGCTGTATCGGATTGTTTGTCACAGTTGCTCACCGCTACCCGCGATAATAAAAAGTTGCGGGTAGGTGCGAACACGAGCTACCCGGATCGATTATGGCCCGTTGCGGCAACCTTCTGATTTGCAAACGGTCGACAGTCCCAAGGTGAGACCGCCGGTTTTGTTCAATGTCACAAAAACCGCAGGAATAAATTGGTCACTAAATTATGCCGTCGTTGACACAAAATTATTTACAAACACGGAATGTATTGAACGTGCCGCCAAAAGTTCAAGCCCTCATGAAGTCCTGATTATGTAAAAATTTTGGGCAATTATTATCGGCTTTATTTCCCACTTCATGTTGGCAGTAGGAAGCTATGTCAAAATGTTTCCAATAAATATAATGCTCAGAACAATAAATTATTATTCTACGATATAATGTTACCAATGCAGGATCACTAATTCCAGTAAATTATGGATCTAATAAGTAGTGACTATACAACTATTGTGGGTATATATTTTGGGGGTAAAATATTAAAAACCCAATTCATTCGAGAATAACGTTGTAATAGATTGAAGCAAACCTTATGTTCTAATATGAATAAACTCGACATAATTTCTTATTATATGATAATATAAAATACTGTCTCTAACTAATACAAAACAATAATAACTTATTTATATTTTGGTCAGAAAAGCTCGAACGAAGAGTAAATAAAAGAAACTGACATCAAAAACGGGTTAAAAAACATCACATAGAGAACTTTAGATACCCACTGCTACATAAGTCTATAAATAAATTTAAGAAAAATGTCTACAAAAGAATTGTTTCGAGGCCTAGTACAGAACGGTCGTCCTTGACGCAGCGCGTGTGTGGCTGCCTTATCGCAGGAACCCTTCGAAACACTATTTGTTTTAGATTTATGTGGTAAGTATTTTCGAAATTCTTTTATGAATGCCTGCAAAAGAATCAGACTTCGAAATATATTTCGTTTTATAATAAAAGACACCCGTGAGAAACTTGATGCAGCAGATAATTGGCAAAAATTTAGTTAGTATACGAAGTATATTACACGCATTGCTTGTATGTGTCATATTTTGTTTCAACACTTTTTTGTGCAGCTTACATTGTAATGGTATTTATACTGCACTAAATAAGACAAGGTCGACTGACTGACTACTGCCGCTTCTGACGGGTCCATCTGGAAATCTTTGGAGGAGACCTATGTCACCAACAGTGGACGTCGTGTGGCTGATGATGATGATGATGATGAAGTATGATAATTCCAGAAAATTACAAGGGTACCGTTATCGTAAACGATGCTATTCTTTCTCAAGCTGCTTTCTCAGCATCAATTTAATTTACATACAAAACGGGACATCTGTTGATATCATTTTTATTGTTTTGGTAAATATAATTTTTGATGATGCATAATTAGTTAAAATTCTTACATTTAATTTACTTTTGTGAGGTTTCACTAAATTATTTGAAATCTCAATTAAGTATTGCTACTAACGACTCTTAAAAAAGAACGAAACACCGATAATAGCTACTTAGTTTTTTCTTTTCTTTTCTGGTTAAAAGAATGAATGAGATGAAAACGAAAAATCTTGTTCAATTCAGTACGTAAGTAAGTATGCCTGCCACCTTAATCAAGTTATTGCATTCCCAGCGACGGAGATCGGTCTTTATAAGATATTATCCAATCAAATGGAAAATACAGGTGTATGACTGTCGGCATGCATTCAAAGATATAAAGTAAAATATGAATTATAAAACGTAGCTTCCTTTAATGCGGCAAGAAACGAAGTTATAAAAGTTTGTAACGAACAGAATGAGAGACGTAAAATTATTAATATAGCGTACGTACTTAATATTGTTACCGTGGCTTTGCTTTCGTGAGGGTTTTCGTTTCGACTGATGAAAACAAAAATTAGGTAATTGACCCGTGATACAGTCTCGTAATGAAGACTCACCTTTTCCTGGGCTTACGTCGTGGGCGCCTCCGCTCGCCCTCGAGTTCGTTTTCGAGGCCCCGTCGCCTCGGCCCACCGGCAGCTCGACGTCGCTCCAGCTTGCGCTCTTGTTGAGCCTCGCGGATCGCGTCTACCACGGCCACGCGCGGCACGCACTCATCCTCCTCGATAGGTTTTGGTGTCTGCGGTGCGCCCATCCGAAGATGGCGTTGACGCCACCACAGCACCCACGAACTGATGTTGTCGCGAATCTTGGAGACAGAGCACCCGGCGGGCGATATGACGTCGTCGCGTCTCGGATCTGACACGTACGGAACTTTTCAAACGTACGTTAGAGGTTTTCGATGTGGCGGAAGCGATCGCAAAGCGATGGACGGTGATGTCAGCAATCTTCGCGCGCGTATCTCGCACATCGTAAGCGATAAGCATCGATATATCTACTCTTAAGACTAAACTTATATAATTTGGCAGGAATGTATTGGCAGTCGAGGTTCGGTGTGCATGTTACGTGTTGCCGTTGGGATGTTCTACGGTAGCCATGGCGACGGCATCTGTTGCGGTGCTCGCGGCGGGCGGCATGACTGTGCGCGCGGTATGGTCAGCGGTGGAAGCGTGCCGCGAGCTGGGTGGACTCAACAGATGTCGGGGACGGATGGCGTTACGTAACGGGCTCGTACCGGGCGCGCGGACGTAGGTGCGCGGCGACGGCGGACGCGCGAGTGTCGCGGAGGCTTCGCTGGCATTGCACCCTCCCGCCGCCGCCGCCGCCACCGCCGCCGCCGTCGTCCCCCGCCAGCCCCTGTCGCACCGCTGCCGCCCGCCTCTCGCGAAGCCGCCCTAGACTACCTGGACACGCTATTGTCCTGTGCCAAATATTCGACCTTTTTACATTTGTGATGAATCCCAGAAGCCAGAATTATCCTAGCCGGCTGTTGCGGTTGCGAGTTCGCCGGCGGTTGTAAGAGTGCGTTGGGCTCAAGGTCACCGAGATCGCTTCGATCTAGTTTACGAAAGGCGAAAGCAATTCAATGCTAGACATATGGCTGGTATTGGACGCACTGCGTAACATTTATAGGTATTAAAACACCCGCATCTTAAATTATCTTGTCTTTTTGTGCTATAAAAATGCGTTTGACGTGTAGGAGTAGGCACAACGCGAATGGCGCTATAAAGTTTCTATGTTTGAGCTGCCACAGATGTATTTATTATTTATTGCTCATCACAATATTATATTAAATGTAATTTCAGTTGTTTGTATCAGAATGCTTATTGTAACAACAGACTAAAATTGCTTGACCGATTTATTTTCTTATTTTATCAGAGGCCGGTTTCTGTGAAGTTTTCGGTGAATTTTAATAGTTAAATTTATGATGAAAAAAATATTTTATGAGATTCATAATTACTCTCACTAATCTGAGTGGAGTAGAGACTTCAGCGACTAGTGATTGACTACGCCAAAACAAAAGAATGTTTAAATTATGCCACACCGGAATTTCAAAACATGCCACGACTGTGGTTGGCACTTCATCGTAGCGCAATACTTGCCAAATTGTTAACGGAGTTAATACTCGAGATTGGAGACTGTTGCACATATTTGCAGCTGCTGGATGCATGAATTGACATTCAACCTATTTCATCAATAAAATTATCTATTACACAGTGTCTGATAAAAATAATATCTACTACATACATAAATATGAATTGCTATAACTCGTAAATAGCTGGACCGATTAGAATTTTGTTTCTTGTGTAGGTATCCTTCGCTACAGTACAGGGTAAGATTACGAGCAAACAAAAATGGAAAGTCCAGAAGGTTTGCTAAAAAAAGACAATAATATCTAAATGTGTAATTTTGTATAGTAATCGCTACAACGAATAATTTTTGACGGACTTTCTCCGTCAATATGGAACTGATTTCGAAAATTCTTTAAGTTTTATATTATGAATAGCTTCTAATTGGCGCTATTTTAATTTCATTTAGTTGTTAGGGCCTTTGAATTCGATGAATCAGCAGTGAAATCCTCAAAATCAAATAGGATGAGAATTATTTCTATGTTGGAATCAGATTAACTTGTTTAAACCTAATTCAAAAAAAGGTTACTCAACTGGTCGTAAAACTTTTGTATTTGTACATCGATAATTTCTTATCGCGTAAATTTTAATTATTATTTTTGACCAAGAAATAAAAAGAGGGGAGTTATAAGTTTAGGGTGTATCTGTGTATCTGTATGTCTGTCTGCGGAATCGTAGCTCTCAAATGAATGGACCGAATTTGACACGGTTTTCTTTTAATTGAAAGCTGATGTGATCGAGATGGTTCTTAGCTATAATTCATAAATATCTGCTCAGGCGTTTGAAGATAATCAGCATATTTCCAACTTTCAAAAGTCCAACATATTTTAAACTAGCTTTTGCCTGCGGCTCCGCCCGCATTAAAAAGTTTTTCCGGGATAAAAGTCCCGGTTTATATTTCCCCGGGATAAAAAGTAGCCTATGTTAACACATAGGCTACTTTTTAAAATTTAGCACAGGGTAGATCATGTCCTGGATTAACATCCAGGACATGATCTACCCTGTGCTAAATTTCATCGAAACCCGTTCAGTAGTTTTTGCGTGAAAGAGGAACAAACATCCAGAGATCCATACATCCATACATTCTTACAAACTTTCGCCTTTATAATATTAGTAGGATTTGGCGTACTGTGACTTCAGCATAATTTTAAAATATTTTGATCTTGAGCTGATGCTGCAGCATCAAGTTGTCTGCGGGATACCCAACTCCTTAGCAACTTACAGCAGATATAGTGTGTTTGGGCTCATAAGAATGGTCTCAATGAGTAGGTGTTAGGTAGTTAATTACCAAGGACACATGATGGAGAATACAGTAATTTAAAAAGTTTGAAATAAAAACATAAAAATTTTATAAACCCCCAACACAAAAAACCTTTAAAAAGAAAAAAGTAAAAGTTTTTCTCATTTAAGTAACTAATAGTATTTTGACCCAAGCGTCCTCGCGTCCTGGGGGTTGCAATCCCAAGTTTCTCTGCTCAATATCAAGAGTCTGGAAATGTACCCGGAAATGGCAATAGGTACACCCGCCTTTATTACATAAAACTTAATATAGCTTGCGAAATGTGGGTGTGATACATCTCTGCCTACGCCTGAAAAGGTTATGATGCTATGTATGTAATACTGGACTATAAAATGTAAAGTAAAATTTAATATATGGTGGACATGTAAACCGAGTACAATCTAAGATTGTTCAACAAAAGCATTCTAACAATACATCAATCACTAAAATTGAACTGTCCACGCAGACACTATGATTGAACACTAAACAGAGATATTATGTATGTTTTCTATAGCGTGCACATAATTACAGAGTTTGCAACTAAGCGCAAGTTTTTAACAATGTTTGTTACTTAAACAAACGCTTTGATCCTCTTAAGACAAGATGATCGATTTCGCCCATCCGTTAAACGTGTTTTAAGTCTATCCTATTGAAGTTACCTTTTTCATAAATAAGTATTCGTCTATAGCTTCGGATCGCGGCTTCTTTCAAGGTCATTTCGGATAAAAAGATTTAGCACTCAGATGTAGACTATTGAAAGATGTTTTCAGTATCAGCACCGTAGTATTAATTAATATCAGCTGCATGTAAAAGGTGTTAATAAGAGTATTTATTTGTTTATGACTGCTTCGGTGGCGTAGTGGTATTGCGTACGCATTACGAGTACGATTTGCGCGCTGAGGTCCTGGGTTCGAATCCCGGGTCGAGCCAAAAAAAATTGTGACTGGGTTTTTCCATCTTAAAATTTACTCAGGCGCAGCTCGGAGTCAGGAAGTTGGCGGTGTGATACCCCCCCCCGTGCCTCGGAAAGCACGTAAAGCCGTTGGTCCTGCGCCTGATCTCTCTCCGGTCATGTCGGATTGCCGTCTCACCGGACTATGAGAGTGAAGGAATAGCGAGTGCACCTGTGTATTGCGCACACACTTGTGCACTATAATATCTCCTGCGTACCTGGCTGATCTCCGTTGAGATTGGCCGCCGTGGCCGAAACTGGCTAGGAGGATTTCATTATTTGTTTATACTAGTAAATTCTAGTATAACCATTCTAGGGCCGATTTCACCGTTTCTGATAAATACTACTTGTCACATAAATGTATACGCCGACTAAATACAAAGGTCACACTCTAATCTATGCTCCCAAATAATTGGTAATAAAATGAGTACTATATACATTAGCTGTCTTCCTAATAAAATTTATCTGAAACCTGTGAAAGAGGCCCTTACTCTATAATTTCTTTCGCTAACAGGAAGCTACGCCATTCCCGAGTGTTACAGGAATTTTTAATATATGGAAAGGACAATAATATCCTTCCATCGTCGTATAATTCTCTACGTACTGTGATGATTTGGAGACGTGATATACCACCACTTAAATGAAAACCAAGGCCAGATGTTTCTCTCACGAAACGCAGTGGCAAAGGATAATTAAATAAAACTTTCTGTGGTACAATGGTGTTTTAATTTATATACATTGTCTAGAAATGTGATTTTTATGCTTACCAAGAGTCAGATATGGACGTGTTGACCTCATATTTTTTATCGAGACTTCAATGTTACCTATTCACTTTGATTCATATAAGTAATTAGTCCTGAAGTGTACTATAGTTTTTATTCAGAAAATTTCTTTGTAATAATACCCAGGTAAATTAAAATGTATGAATGATTTCCTATGTTACGCGAATAAAAGTCATCTATATAAAACTAGACTTTATCCAAAACGTTCCCTCAACCCGTCAAGCCCCGCTTATATATATAGATGTATGGGGAAACCCTATATACTCGGATGCCGGCGTCCGTCGCGAGGCTTGACGAGAGACAAAAATCCGAAAAATTTAATTTACCCTGCCGCTGGACTTAATACTCTCGATTTACAACACAAACGAATCCTTAGTCATTGTGAATTGATTCCGTAGTCGACAAAACAAAGTCTATACAAAGCGCACTTAGCATTCTCTTACTGCATTTACGTTCAAGGGTGCACATACACCTAAGCTGGAAGCCCTAAAACATTGCATCATATGAATGTATTGTCGGTGGCTTTGAAGATTTTTCATTGCTAAATGGGCTATGTCACTGTTACCACGGGTGAATGAGTACCCAATGTCAACTACGAGTGAGTTTACTGGTGATAGGTTTTACATAAGAGTCTTTCTAGGTGGGTACCACCGCAATGTGTACTTCTACCGCCAAGCAGTAGTGAATGCACTGTTGTGTTTCGGTTTGAAGGACATTGTAGCCAGTGTTACTGGACATAGTGAAACTTAATATCTTATGTCTTAGGATGACGAGCGCTGTTTTTTTTTTAATTATTTTAATGGCCCTACTGCCAGTAGCCTGACGCGAATCGGCTTTTCTAGCCACACCAATCTTTAGGGTGAACGCAGAAGGCGCTCGCAACCCTTTGAATTAAGTGATCATGCTGAGGGCAACCCACTAACGGGTTACGAACCTCGGCTCAAGACGGCCACTGAGAGAGAATGAGATATCAACGATTAGGGAAAGATTGTTTTTTAGGCCTAATCCTATTGGATTGTGTTGTCATCGGCACGCGGGCCAGAACTACTAGGGGGGCCGGGTGGGCGACAGGGAACGCGGCGAGAACGGAACTGCGGTCTTGTGGAGTGTTGGAGTTTCAAGAACTTGTTCTTATGGCGAATGACCAGAGTGATTTCGTACTCTGGATCGGTTAATACGGAACGCGGCCGTCTCCATTTGGCGCGGTCGAATGGAGGACGAGCGTAGTGGAAAGCCACACAGTACTTTGTAAATCAAGGTGATGGATGGTGTTTCTACTGTTTATGGGTGATCGTATCGCTTACCATCAGGCGGACGGCATGCTCGTCTCGTTATACAATACAAAAAAAAAACTAAGAAAATCCGATGCTGGACCTAGGGTAAATTCTTCTTCTGGTCAACTTAAGATTTATGAGGTTGGTTAAAAATTGAGTGAGAGTTTATTAAATTTGTAAGAACTACGCTAATAACATATTTTTCTAAAACATCATTAGCTCACTTTGATACTACTGGTCTGGTACTGTTTCAGTCAATAGATTCATTGGTCTAACAAGTACTAGCCCCAAAAATTGGAAACTCGTCCATTACATACAATTTGTCTGTGGCTGTATGAAAACCGGCTCTTTGTTGCACGGCACGACATCACCGCGCACGTAAGGCGTTCACAGGCGACCGCGCCGTGTTTTGTCCTAATCGGCTTACCACGAGTTCCACCTGCTCTTTACTTGAAGCATAAAGGCGTAAATAGGTAATAGTGCTATGGCAAAGTTAAATACTGTTGCTACTTATTGTAATATGTGCAAAAGCATATAACAATGTATTTTAACTTTGCGTATTCATTTCTTTTATGCCTGCAAAAACAACCGGCAACAGACAATATATCATGTAGCCAGGAAATAATAGAGTAAATAGATCATAACTAGATTTTTTTATTTAATTTCGCATGATCTGTCTTTCATTGAGTTTCCACATTTCTTCATATTAAACAATAAACATTAAATTAACGAAATGGAACTTTAATAAATTTAATTGACATTGAATTTAAAGTAAAAATATTATGTACTCAGTCAGGCTCCGGAAAGTAGGAAGAAGTGTATTATAGCATATAGGTTACTCAGATGTGCTACGGAAATATTTATTTTCCTTGACTGAAGAGGCATAAATTACTTTTTATATGTGTGCGACGCTTTCTTCATAATACCTGCATGTGAGTCCTTTGTTTTACTAAAATTTAAATTGAATGTTTAAATTAATAACCGCCTTCAAAAACCACTAAACAGCAAGAAATAATATAATATAACTAGCTGACCCGGCAAACGTTGTTTTGCCATATAAATAATTTCCTAGCAATTTCTAGCTATTAAAAAATAAGGGTTGATCGTAGAGGGGTGAAAATTTAGGGTTGTAGGTATTTTTGTATGCTGTATCATAAAAAAATTAAAACAAAAAATTTTGTCTGAAAAATAAAAAAAAAATTTAGGGGTGGTCCACCCTTAACATTTGGGGGGATGAAAAATAGATGTTGGCCGATTCTCATAGATACCGGATAAGCACAAAAAATTTCATCAAAATCGGTCAAGCCGTTTCGGAGGAGTATGGCAACGAAAACTGTGACACGAGAATTTTATATATATAGATTTATTCATACCTAATTAGTCACCAGTTCTAAAATTACGCATACGCATACCATATTATACCAGCCCTGTATTTTATACTGTCCACTGCTGAGCACAGGCCTCCTATACAACTGCGAGGGTTAAGGCCTTAGTCCACCACGATGGCTTAGTGCGGGTTGGCAGACTTCACATAACTTCTAATTTCAGAGAACTTCTCTGGTATGCGCGTTTCCTCATGTTGTTTTTCTTCACCGTTAAAGGAAGCGATAATTCACAAAGAATACACACATAATTTGGGTTTTGAACCTGCGGACATTCGTCTCGGCAGTCCGTTCCACTCCCAACTAGGCTATCGCCGCTTACTGCATCCGCTTATACGCTTATACGCATCTAACACCTTTTATAACAGGGGTAGGCAGAGGTGCAACTTGTGCACCCACTTTTCGCCGTACGTATTCCGTCCCGTATGATGTAATAGGGGGTGAGCCTATCGCCATATCGGGCACTAATTCCGAGGTGATACTGGGTAGAAAAAAAACAAATAGACTACCCGACCTGGGAAACAAACCCGAGACCTCAGCATTGCAGTCGTACCGTAATATAACTACGCCGCCGAGGCAGTTCCAAAATTGTTGTTGTTGATGTCGAAATATATTATATTATTTTTCGTCTTTTTATTGCTTTTTTTATAATTGGTAATTAGTGTTCCTTCATTAGGTACTGCAAATAAGTTAATAACTGTGTACAGAATCACGTAAACAACTCCTGTACTAAACACTTGAAAAGGGTCTAATAATGTAGAAAAAATTAAGAATTTCCCTTTGCAAGGTTAAATGACTGAAACTGTGTGGATGTAAGTGGAGACACATGTAAGGCTTGCTATGGGTTAAGTAGACGAGTGTACCGCAGAGTGCTCTCGGCTTTGGGACTCCACACATTAAGCCATATCAGGAGAGGGTTTTGATACGTCACGTTGGCAGTTTAGCGTGCGTTTTTCGGTGTGTGAGTACATGTGTAACTGTAGCCTTATTTAGAAAACATATTTTTCATTTTTTATACGTATAACAAGCATTTATTATTTCTATTATGCTATACGTGTTTTGCGCATGCGGTTTGACGTGGAAGGGGGAAGGTACCGCCATTTGATACGTACCTCACCACCGTGACATTAATCTTCGTTATTATAATTCATAGACATACGAATTTACAGTTACAATTTGCCTTTACCATAAAGAAATCATGTTGTTCGTCTCATCATCCAAAAAAATTAGTCGGATTCATTCTAAAATTTTATTTGTATCTGTTACTTTATAAATTTTAATATTCTGCTTTATATTTTAATTATAAGTTCATTGAACATGCAGATTAGACAAACTATATTCAAAATTTGACACTGAATTGGAGATGTGCTCGCCACCTGCGAAGAGTGACATAAGATGTTCGTAAAAAACAATAAATCAATTCAATTAAGGGGAGTGAGTTATAGGAGATCTATACCTCAGATTGACTTCCGTATACAGAGAAAACAGGAAAGAAATTGAGGACGTATTTACAGTAGAGCATAGTAGAAACAATAACTAATTTAACTACGCATTTTTAAGGCCGTGTTATTTCATCCATGGTCAAATAAAGCTTACGTTCTTATTAAAGTGTTCGACTGCCTTCGCCTCGCTGTGGATTCACGTGTAATTTACCAGTGTTATGAGAGCCTTGTGTTTACCTGACCATGAAGAAACAACCCGACCTAAATCCGACATCAAAAACGTTAAGGAAAAATAAAGTTAAAAGAAAAATGTCAAACAAACCGCAATCCAAAGCAAACACCGATGATTAAACTGAAAATAGGCACTTTGATAACATCAACAAGGTCCGATTTCACCGCTTGTTGATAAATGTTACTCGTCACATATATAAGCCGACTAAATACAAAACTCACACTAGAATCTATGCTCATTTGTGAGCTTAGATTTGTTTGTAAATGGCAGTAAAATGAGTACTACATACATTAGTTGTTTAATACGGTAACTGTCAAAATTTTCTTGAAACCTGTGAAACGCCTTTAATAAATATTTAATATATATAGCGAAATTAACACCAAATACATTGTAAACATGCCCGTCAAAACCCGCTTATATATATAGATGTATTGGGAAACCCTATATACTAGGACGCCAGCGTCTATAGCGGGGCTTGACGAGTCAATTTTAAATAAAGGAGAGAGAGAAGGGTCCACTTTTTGTTACGGTGCGGGGCCTCAAAAATTAACCAGGCTCAAACTTAATGGATGTTAAAGGTGCACAGATGTGGATCTTGAATTAAACAACTATTTTTAGACCCACACTCACACATACATCACGCCTGTTATTCCCGAAGGGGTAGGCAGAGGGGCAACTAATGCACCCACTTTTCGCAGTTTATTCCGTCCCATGATGTGATAGGGGGCGAGCCTATCGCCATATCGGGCACAAACTTCAGACTCCGAGCTGATACTAAATAGAAAAACTCAATATCACTTTGCCCGACCCGGGAATCGAACCCGAGACCTCAGCATTGTAGTCGTACCATAATACAACTACGCCACCGGGGCAGTCGAGTCGAGGGGTATTTTTAGACCCCTTCATTTAAAACTAAGTTTTTTAAAACTTTCATATTAAGTGTAATTTTAGGCAAAACAAAATTACATGAATCTCAAAATCGGAGGTCTTAAAAATCATACGATTACAAAGGCCTACTTTTTAAGAGTACCATCCAAATATATATAAGACTAGCTATTTCCCGCGGCTCCGCCCGCATTAAAAAGTTTTTCCGGGATAAAAGACCCGGTTTATATTTTCCCGGGATAAAAAGAAGCCTATGTGTTAATCCAGGATATGATCTACCCGTGTGCTAAATTTCATCGAAATCCGTTCAGTAGTTTTTGCGTGAAAGAGTAACAAACATCCATACATCCATACATTCTTACAAACTTTCGCCTTTATAATAATATTAGTAGGATGTTTTGGTTACAATCTTTTCAACATGTCCTTTGAAATCACAATAAACAAATGACTGAACTACGTTGCCAAAATTGAGTTATCGCTTTCAGTTATCTCCTTGTAACAGCTCAAAGTTCCCCACGTGCTATGCGGGTCCTAGAACCAGTTGTTTCAACTTTTATTTAAGCTTCAGAGACATTTGGCTTTTTCTCTTAAACGACGTGGTCCACATTATTATGAGTGTAAATCGAGAACTCCTAGAATCTTGATAGTGAATTTTATTTTTAATCGGTGATAATATTAACCGATAGTGGAAAATTACACAGTAAATTCATTAATTGATGAAAATGTTCACATTAGTCCAGAAGTACCTGCGCTACTTAAGTATGTAACATAATAACATTCTTAATTATGGTACATAACTTTAGTAGATCAAACGTGTGATTCTTTTATCATTTTTGAACACAGCAATGCAATAACATCGGCAGAGACTTTTTATCCTTGAAAAACGCAGTTCCTGCGGAACTTTTGTTGCAAGTAAACTCCCACGGAGCCACAGGCAAGAAGGGCGTGTTTCTAGTATCATCATAATATATTTTATATTATGATTTTTTTAATGGCCATGTAGTGCCTGGTCAATGATTTTTATATTTTTATAGAATCCTGAAAAAGAAACAGTCGAAGGCGGGACTCGAACCCACGACCTCCGGCGTACCGTGCCGGTGCTCTTCCAATTAAGCTACTCCGACCCCGCCATCGATTGCCAATTTCAGAACCCGTATTTCTTAAAGGAGAAACTGGCAATCGATGGCGGGGTTGGAGTAGCTCAATTGGAAGAGCACCGGCACGGTACACCGGAGGTCGTGGGTTCGAGTCCCGCCTTCGACTGTTTCTTTTTCAGGATTCTATAAAAATATAAAAATCATCATAATATATGTCAATGGAATCAAAGTTATTAGATGGAGCTGAGAGCAGTATGCAAGGTGATCTGTAGGCGACGCGTAGGTAATGGGAACGAGGCCGCACGTTGCGGACTATGAAACTACTACAAGTTATAACTATGAACATACTATGACTGCCTCGGTGGCGTAGTTGTATTACAGTACGACTGCAAAGCTGAGGTCTCGGGTTCGATCCCCGGGTCGGGCAAAGTGATATTGAGTTTTTCTATTCAGTATCAGCTCGGAGTCTGGAATTTGAGCCCGATATGGCGATAGGCTCGCCCCCTATCACATCATGGGACGGAATAATGGCGAAAAGTGGGTGCACTAGTTGCGCCTCTGCCTACCCCTTCGGGGATAACAGGTGTGAGTGTATATGTTATAACTATGTACAGTCAGCCACATAAGTATCTGAACAAATTCAAAATTTCAAATCGCCTATACACGTTCAGTTCAATTAAAACAGTGTTCTTTCTTTCTGTAAAGTAAAGTCAATCCCTTTAATTTTAATTATGTGAAGAGAAAACAAAAATTGGTAAGAACACAAAAGTGTAGAGGTGATTTGAAGTTTTGAATTAGTTCAGCTACTTGTGTGGCTGACTGTACCTATTATATGGATTCTATGAATGTTTATTGGAGTACCAGGAAAGTAGCGGCAGCTACGGACCTGGGTCACTCGCTGTCATAAGATTCTGTTTCGTGATACTTCTAGGTATAAAATGGCAGGGATACTTTTACGTTCCATAGCATTCTTTATATCCCATTAAGTATCATCGTTGTAGTACGTTAAAATAGTCTGTAAACTGATTTTTTTATCAAGATATTATATTTTTGTTAACTGACTTTTTTTTTAATAAGTAAGAAATATAATTTGTTATGGAGATAGTTCGAGATCCTGAGAAAGTTTTAGTGTACTTTTTATCCCGGGAAAATGTATAACGGGACTTTTATCCAGGAAAAACTCTTTCGTGCGTGCGAAGCCGCGGGCAAAACTATTTTACTTATATATTATTTTGACTAGTCTGCATATTAAGACTATAATATGCAAATTCACTTACTATGTTTGTGGAATCATATTCGGTTACTTTGGGACGATTGAAGACGGATATCGAAGCTATTTTAAAATATAAATATATATAGGATAAATGGTAATATGACGTATTCCCATTAAGAGCATATAGATTGGGTCAAAAGCAATCGATTTTATTCCATGAAGCCCTATCCTAAAAATAGAATGCCCTATCCTAAAACTGCTGTTTATTTCAGAAAAACTTCAAGTGACTATATGTGCAAAACACGTTAAAGACTTATTTACTTATCCAGGTTTCTGTGATGTTTTGTACCTCATTAGAGAGCTGTATAAATGAATATGTTATTAGTCTTTTTCCCATTTAGTCACTTGATTTTTTTCTGATATAAACAGCAGTTTTTGTCAAAAACTGATAGATTTAAGGCCATCATTTCAAACTTATCACAGATTTTAAATATTTTATTTTAATTATGAAACCATAGAATGTTATTTACTAGAAAACAACAAAATACTCCAATCCCTTTCAGTACTTTCTTTATGATTCAATTTTATTTGGTCTTAAAAGTAATTCAACAAGTCTTAAATTTCTTGAAAACTATGGAGTTTCGGATAGGATTTTGCGGGACAAAATCGGTTGCTTTTGACCCAATCTCCATGCTCTTAACAGGACTACGTCATAGTATGAGTCACTGTATACAGGTATTGTGTTTTCGAAAAATATGCTTATACTGTTAGTTTTGAGAAAAGAACATAAAACATTGTATACAACGTACAACATAAAAAAGCTTATTTTTATTTTTAGCCGACTTCTAAAAAAGGAGGAGGATTGTACATAAATATAATCACACGAATAGCAATGTATATAATATTATTATTATTGCAATTTCCTTATAACCCATAAGCAAAGCACAAGTCATCTTATTCATTATAGTGGTTTTTAGTGTACAGATGTAGAGATGTTGACACCATTTTGATAACGTTCGTAAAAAAACCATCAACATTGCGTCATTGGCAAACTTTAAAACCATTTCTCAGTTGACGTAAAACACGTAAATACGAATTGGTAGTCGAGAAATAGAATGTTATCGTTTCACATCTTCCGCCCTTGACTCGAAGACGCATCGTGTGGCCATAAGGAACGTGGCTAGTAGCTGCGAACTTGTTAAGCTGCGGTCTTGTGGTCCGCGAGTCCCCGATAGTGTGTTGACGGCTTATCGCTGAACATGTAGAGTCAACCACATAAAAAGCTTTTTTGTTCACACTTTTGTGTTCTAAACATTTTTTTTTCTCTTCACAGCAATAAAATATATGGCATTTACTTTACACATAGAAAAACAATTTTTAATAACTTAAATATGACGCGTATAAGCGATTTGAATATTTTAATTTGTTCAGGTACTTATGTGGCTGACTATACAGTACAGTTTAAAGATAACTTATATATCTATACTAATGTTATAAAGATGAAAGTTTGTGAGTTTGTAAGAAGTAATCTCTGGAACTACTGAACAGACTTTCATTTTTTTTTTACTAATAAGAAGCTACATTACTCCTGAGTGCTATAGGCTACTTTTTATACCGGGAAATTATGACTATCCTGGAAGAACTTTTCACGCAGCCGGATTCGTTAGCAGTGGGGCTAGGACGTGAAAAAAAAACACGATGCGTCTCCGCTTTGTTTTATTGTGATTGGTTGAGAGACTGACGTGTGGGTTTCTCGATCAATCACAAACATCAAAATACCGATACGTCAGTCACTCAACCAATCAAAATAAAACGAAGCGGAGACGCATCTTGTTTTTTTTTTCACGTCCTAGCCCCACATATGTCTATATTACATAAACTTGTTTTTATAGCGTTTAAATAGTAGGATATTAATGACGTCTATAATTCGCTACTGAAATTTTTACGTCCATTTAAAACGTAGTTTTGTAAAGTAGTAGGAGTACTATAGTTGTTTTACTATCTTTAAAACGTAAAAGATATTTTTTTCGACAATATATACGAAAATAATGGATATTTATAAATTTAAGACATTCAACATTATAGCTAGTTATAGACAAGGCATCAGGCCCAAATTTTTCGTCCAAAAGCTATTATAAAACTACAAATCTTTCCTCTAATATTAGTTAAGATTACCAACAAAGTTTTATAAATTTTCGTGATATTATAGTTTAGTTTTGCTGGCCCCACTAAGTGACACCAAATTACCTTTAAACATGAGAAATGCGATGAAATCACATCAGAAGATAAAATTCTTAAAAAAAAAAACTGCCGTAGTATCTGTTTTAGCGCGCTTCATTTTCTGGGCTAAAAGTCCCTTTCCCCGGGCTGAAACTATATATAAAATGTTACCGAAATCCGTTCGCTAGGTTTTTACTTTTATCGTGTTCAGACGTACAGACGGGCAGACGCGGCTAGGGGACCTTTTTTATAATATGTAAGGATTCTCACATGAGACAGTCCCTGTAGACAAAAATTTACTTATTACTTAATGGCCTCAGTTTGGCACAGTCACGCTTTTCCATTTGATACGTTTTCAAGGAAATAATGATTTAAAAACGCTTACTAGTATATGTGACAGTTTAAGTACATGTTTCATTTTTTATTTCCAAGTTAAAATACCTAACAAACCATACTTGTATAAGGTACGTACTACGCGACGTAGCGCTGATAGGTTCGTAGACCGTAGCCAATTTGATATTGCGTAGCAGGCGTGCTACGTTTGCGTGTTTATTGGTTTATATCGAATACCGCTGAAGCTTGAAACGTAGCCGCATATGGCTCCCGGCGTCGATCTCGTTCGCCATTAATTAGTATCAACAGTAAATATTTAATTAACTCGACTTATTTCTGTAGACATAGCAATGCATCTTTCATAGCTTTAATTCTTAATATGTCGAATCGGATTTCATAAAAGCCTCTTAGGGGCTGAATTTTTTTTAAATCTTCTAATTAATACCTATGGCCTATACATAACTACGGGGTCAATATATGCTTTACATAGTTACATAATAATAATAAATATAAGTCTCAACTCTCAACAGCTTAAATCCTTAAATGGAACCTACTCAAACAGATTGGTTGACAACGTATTTCGTTTTATCATACAGAGCATGGCAAGCGGAAAATCTGTATTGATTAGATACTGTTAACGCGTACTTATAGCATGGCTGAGGTCAGTGCTCGCGGGATGCAGACCCAATTGTGGCCTGTGGGCGTCATCGGCAGTAATCTGTCGCTGATGCAGAATTAACAATAGAACATATATAAATTAATTAAGGTTTGGATTCTCAAATCGAAGATTGTTTTCCATTGCTTTGAAATTACGCTTTAGATATTCGAATATGCGCATGATTTTATGTTTGCAAATTTACTTTTAGGATTTAGATGTTCACTAAGACGGGATTTTACAAAATTCAAACCCTAAGGTTTTTTTATTGCATTGAATGACGAGTAAAGCATGCCGTTCGCCTTATAGTAAGTGATACGACCACCCATAGACTATAGAAACACCATCCAGCAACATGAGTTACAAAGTACCTACTGTGTGGCATTTCACTGCGCTCGTCATCCTGAGACATAAGATGTTAAGTCTCATTATATCCTGTAGTTACACTGGCTACAATGTCCTTCAAACCGAAACACAACAGTGCATGCACACTGCTGGTTGGCGGTAGAAATAGACATTGCTGTGGTACCCACCCAGGCGGACTCTTACATATGAGAGGCCTACCACCCTAAGGGAGTAAAAAGGGGTGGCAACATTTGTAGAGTATAAAATAATGTCACCCGCCGCGTTGGTACGCGATAAACTCAAAAACTGTGCAACAGATTTCGATGAACTTTGATACGGAGTTAATTCAAGAGCCTGAAAAGGTTTTCAGCTACTGTTTATCTCTGGAAAATGTATAGTGAAACTTTTATCCCGGAAAAACTCTTTCGTGCGGGCGAAGCCACTGGCAAAAGCTAGTGAGATTATAAATGTGAGATAAAATATATGAGACGATGATGAGATGATACTAAGAGAAATCGATCGCCGCTCTTAATCGAAAATTTAATTTTTAACTGGATTTGCGTGACCTAGTTTAAAACTGCAATAATACGGTGGATAGAACACTTAATTAAGCTCACAAGAACAAGCTGGATGCAGGCCGTTTTTGGTAACCCAGTCTGGAAATTTTAAGGGAAACCTATGTACAGCAGTAAACTTCATGTCGCTAGTGACGATGATAGTGACCAAAGTGGGAGATTATACACACACACACACACTCACGCCTGTTATCCCCGAAGGGGTAGGCAGAGGCGCAGCTAGTGCACCCACTTTTCGCCGTTAGTCCGTCCCATGATGTGATAGGGGGCGAGCCTATCGCCATATCGGGCACAAATTCCAGACTCCAAGCTGATACTGAATAGAAAAACTCAATATCACTTTGCCCGACCCGGGGATCGAACTCGAGACCTCAGCTTTGCAATCGTACTGTAATACAACTACGCCACCGAGGCAGTAGGAGATTATAATCTCTATATTAACTACACTGGAACATTAGCATATACCTCAACTTCGTGCCGAAGCGGCAATGCAATTACCTTGACTACTTAAGTCGTACAAGGCCAACAAAATGGGAGACAAGTACAAGACAAGTACACTTTACTGGTGGTTAGAGAAATTGGTTTAACTTTATATTACTTAGCTAAATCAATAGGTCTAAACATTGTTATTTTATTTTAAAAAATGCGATTGGCTATGAATGCGCAATCAGAACTTTCTATATGCATAAATCATAGTTTATCAGGATGTTACATTTATGTTGATAGTACGATTACACATAAATATATAATAGGATATTAGTTAGTAGTGGATGATAGCCTAGTTAGGAATGGAACGGTCGGAAGAGATGGATGTTCGTAGGTTCAAAACCCAAGATACATACCTCTGATTTTTCTAAGTTATGTGTGTATTCTTCTCGTTCGATTTGAAGGTGAAGGAAAACATCGTAAGGAAACCTACATACCCGAGAATTCCCCAAAAATAATTTCAAAGGTATGTGAACTGTGAAGTCGACCAACCCACACTAGGCCAGCGTGGTGTATTAAGGTCTAAGGCCTAAAGTAGTAGAGAAGGCCCAGCAGTGGGCAGTATATATAATACAGGAATGGTATGGTATACGACGTTAATCTGTAAAGTGTACACTGCTAATACTGCATAACATTAAAACTTAAATTCAACCATATTATTAGTTTTAAAAAAATACAATGGTCTATTTCGTAAAGACTAAAAAATATAAAATATGTTCTAACTGGTTATGAGGCAAAATGTAATTTACTTGTGACCAGAATTTTCACTCAATAATTTACACTAGACAAAGCGATAATTAAAAAATACTAGAAATTGTCATCTCTATAAAAAGATTTTACATCAATAAATAATTACAATACCCTAAGCGACATGCTAAAGCATTCAAAAATTTTCTCATATAACACAATTACCAAAACAGCTTAATAAAATTTCGCTGTATCATTGAGTTATCGGGCACTTAACATGACGCTCCGGCATGAGGCAACACGTTAAAGCGTTTCACAGAATATATTCCGTAGAGCTGGCGATTAATTGCATTCCTCAGGTCACAGCACTGCCCAGATACGTCGTATCACCTCATTAATCAACTCAAAATCTCTCTAATAATATCGGAATAATACCACTGCAACAGTCGATTGTGTTGATTTTACCGATGCTTAAAATTATTCTGAAAAATCTGTAGGTACATAATTAACGTTATTGAAATAATGACAAATTGATTTTTGTACGTGTGGATGCGTGCAACGTTCAAAAATCTATGATCTAAAATACAATATAATATATAAATATAAAATATATGAATATAAATTTTAATACTATGTAACTATATTGTTCGCATAGTCAAGAGCAATTAGTGCAGACGTTAGTAAATAGCCTCATTAATTATGTGCTATAGATAGTAAACTGAAGCTCTAGAAATTGCTTCGATTTTTATCTTTTAGCACTATTCTATATTCCGCGGATATTGGACTGCCTCGGTGGCGTAGTGGTATTGCGTACGCATTACGAGTACGATTTGCGCGCTGAGGTCCTGGGTTCGAATCCCGGGTCGAGCCAAAAAAAATTGTGACTGGGTTTTTCCATCTTAAAATTTACTCAGTCGCAGCTCGGAGTCAGGAAGTTGGCAGTGTGATACCCCCGTGCCTCGGAAAGCCCGTAAAGCCGTTGGTCCTGCGCCTGATCTCTCTCCGGTCATGTCGGATTGCCGTCTCACCGGACTATGAGAGTGAAGGAATAGCGAGTGCACCTGTGTACTGCGCACACAATTGTGCACTATAATATCTCCTGCATGCCTGGCTGATCTCCGTTGAGATTGGCCGCCGTGGCCGAAACTGGCTAAGAGGATTACGTTAGCCCGGATCCTAGTGGAATTTGTGGCCAATATGGGGATAGGTTCGTCCGCTATCACGCCGTGGGACGGAACACACAAGCGAAAAGTGGGTGCCCTAGTCGCAACTCTGCGTACCTCTCCGCGGATAAAGGCGTGATGTGTATGTGTGCGTGTAACCACTCATTTATCATCAACAACTTAATCCATAGAAAGAAACAATTATTACTTCGACTCGCCGGGTGGATGAGATTGATTCGGCGTGAGGCGGATTGCACGGTGCATATTGATGAAATTGAGAGAAGCTATATCCGTTGATCGTGGATTTACCGCCCAGTGTCAGGAGAGCGGGAATGTTTCGCACTTCCTCTATGTCCTATAACATGAACTAACGTAATAAGGGGATATACACGGTACCCAATACATCTTTTTATCGTTATTTGAATATGATAGTAAGGGCCGATTTCACTGTTGCTGATAAAAACTACTCGCCACATAAACGTATAGCCCGACCAAATACGAGAGTTACACTCTAATCTATGCTCCCATATAAACGGCAATAGAATGAGTACTATGTATCTACATTAGCTGTTTAAAGAGGCAACTTTCAAATCTACATTAGCTGTTTAAGTTTCAAATAAAATTTACTCAAAACCTGAGAACATGAGCCTTATTATCCTGTTATATCTAACTATAACATTCGTTTAGACTGAATTCGTAAACGTTGTCAAAGAATATAAAATAGTACCTGCTGTACTGAATTCTTGTTGTTTATTCACACACATGCCCTTTCTCCCCGAAGGGGTAGGCAGAGGCGCAACTAGTGCACCCATTTTTCGCCGTTATTCCGTCCCATGAAGTGATAGGATCTAGGAGCACCTGTGTATTGCGCACACACTTGTGCACTATAATATCTCCTGCGTACCTGGCTGATCTCCGTTGAGATTGGCCGCCGTGGCCGAAACTGGCTAGGAGGATTTCATTTCATTTCATTTCATTTCTATATTCCGCGCCCTCAGGTCCCCGAACTAATTGCGCAAAAAGTCACGTTGGTCCGTTATTCCGTTCGAAGCGCGATCGGGTGCACTTGAAACAAATTTCATCTCCCGTCCGGTCCTATATTCAAATGTGAAACGTGAAGGTATTTTGTTTGTCATAGCAACGAATGGATTTGGATGCAATTCGGCATTTATTATGATTAAGAAGACCTTTTATTCGGGGAATAGATTCACGGTATCGGGCCTGCATGCAAAAGCGTTTTTTAGAACGAAAATTTAAAACTTACCAGTGACTACTAAGTTAATATTATAAATATACGAATAATTTTGCCCTGCGCGGTGTAATAAATTACACACATCTTTAAGATTTAGCTAATGCAACTTGTCCAAAAATATAATTCGTGTTCATAGTTATAATCATTCAGCAAACATTATAAAACAGACAATGTAACACAAATATTATCATATATTTAGGCCGGCGACATCACAACATGACTTTCTAAACATAGCCGTAATTTGTTGCTATTTTGATGACGTGTGTAATCTCTTCGATTAGGTGTAATTGAACAAACTGACAGAATTACGTGAGGTGACCCGCAGACATGCGCTATGAAGATATATATAACGTCTCTGTACATTAAAGGGCCAGTAAAACGGCGTGATATAAAAACTTACCAAGCGCGATCGTAGAGCACTATGTGACGACTTTCAAATAAAACGAAATGGTAATATTATTAAAGTTAAATGTCATTTTCTATTTAACCCATCAAGCCCCGCTTATATGTATAGATGTATGCGGAAACCCTATGTACTCTGACACCGGTGTCCGTCGCGGGGCTTGACAGACTACATGTTAATCAAAGTTTTCCTCAACAACAAGGTCGATACTATCAATAATTCGTGCAGACAATTCTTATTGCTTTTTCTTTTGGTATTTACTATGAATTGTGTTACTTGATATTACAATTGCGAATAATAGATGTTACGAATTTAAACATCGGCACAATACTTAATTACGGATCCTATAGAGCTATTACAATTTAGCATTGCTACGTAAGGATCATTTCACTAACCAATCATCATCATCAGCATCAGCCACATAATACACAGTTCACTGCTGACATACGTCTCCCCAAAAAAAATCCAGACAGACTTGTCAAATGTGGCCTGCATCAAGCGTATTCCTAACTTCAATATTTAGTACTAATACCTGGTGTCATAAGAACGGAACAACCAAGATAAGTCGACAAATATAATAAAGATGTGCATCTACATTGGCCTTGGGGATCTTGCAACTACCGACCAGAGTTCAGAAAGCTGCTCGCGTGTTTAGTGGCCCACGCTTTAGCGACCGTGGCCTAATTCCAACAGCTGTTGCTTAACGCATCCAGTAATTTTTGCGCCACTTTCAACTGTTTTGGCAATAAACACGTGTAACACATGCCTAAGAATTTTGTGATTAATAGCGACTTAAATGTCTCCCGGGTTTATCCTGAAATAAGACTGCAGTGATTGTGGCTCGTGAAGTTAATGGAGAATTAGAATTTTACCGAGAAAGCTTTGCTTTCATGGGTAAATGTGGGTCGTTCGGTCGATGGAGTCATAAAACATTGGCACTATTGTAACGTGTTCATAAACGTTTAATAATTTCTTTTTGTAGTTATATTTATGCACTTATTTGTGGAGAGTATTATAAAATCTACATCCAACTTATATGTATTCTTTCTTTGTCAGTATCACTCTTGACAGAGTGGTCGTGGTCATCACTTCAGGTGTTGGTGGCAAGCTTCACAACACGCCGGCACTCTTCTCTGATGGTCGCTTTCCTCGTGCATTCATATAGTGATGATGAGCCATTCACTGCCGCTTTTATCTGGTAAGTTTACCTCATAGGCGCTCTTCCTCGTGGCCTGGCACCCTCAACCTTTCCCTGGACCACAAGTCGCTCAATAGCCACCTTCCCTCGGCGGCATACGTGACCAAAAAAGGTGAGGATACGGGACTGTACTAAAGATGATAAACGCTGCTTGATGCCGAGTTCTCGAAGTATAGGCTCGTTGGTACGGAATTCAGTCCACGAAACTCCAAGCATTCTCCTCCAACACCACATCTCTAGAGCGTCTATCTTCTTCTTCTCTACTGCCCGCAGAGTCCACGTTTCTGCAGCGTACAACAATATGGGGAATATAAGTGTATGAACTAGCCAGATTTTTGTGGCTCTGTATATGTTGCGATTCCTCCATATTTTCCTCAACTTGTCCATTGCAGACCTAGAAATTGCAAATATGTATTATGTATCCGAAATTAAGGAGTTGCACGCGGCTCCGCTCGCGTTATAAAGTTTTTCCGGGATAAAAGTCCCACTTTGTATTTTACCCGGATAAAAAGTAACCATGTGTTAATCCAGGACATGATCTACCCTTGTGCTAAATTGTATCTAAATCCGTTCAGTAGTTTTTGCATGAGAAAGAGTAACAAACATACATGCATCCATATATTCGTACAAACTTTCTCGTTTATAATATTAGTAGAATAATTACATGATTTAGGTACTGTTGATTAGAAATAAAAATAAAAACGACTGAATTATTGGAGATATAGTGGTTTTAATAACTGGGGCAGTATTGGGCTCATTTATGCAACGGAAGTCATGTAGTACAGTCAGCCACATAAATAGCTGAATAATTTCAAAACTTCAAATCGCCGCGCCGCCGCAATTTTGTGCGTTTGTGAATATTTGTTTTCTCTTCAAAAAAAATTACTTAACATAACATAAATAAAAAAAGTGTGTCAGTTAAACTTATCACGTAGCGGTGATTTGAAATTTTGAGTTTGTTAAACCACTTATGTGGCTGACAGTACATCGTATAGTTATAAAACGATATATTTTTTAATACCTCGGTGGCATAGTTGTAGTATGGTACGACTGCAGTGCTGAGGTCTCGGGTTCGATCCCCGGGTCGGGCAAAGTGGTATTGAGTTTTTCTATTCAGTATCAGCTCGGAGTCTGGAATTTGTGCCCGGTATGGCGATAGGCTCGCCCTCTATCACATCATGGGACGGAATAACGGCGAAAAGTGGGTGCAATAGTTGCGTCTCTGCCTACCCCTACGGGGATAACAGGCGTGAGTGTATATGTATGTATGTATATTTTTTAATAGGTACCTGTGATATGAAAACAGAATAAGTTTTTGTGTTCCTTTAATGTAATGCTGAAACATATTTTTTTTATTTAGCTTGACCTAGTTTTTTTGGACCCAGTGACAAGTATAGTGCACCTCAATTATAATACCGAACCTCGAGAGACGCGATGTCCCTCGTTATATTCAATTCTAACTGCACTTTGAAGTGGGTTAACCTATTTATACCGAAAACTAATTGATGTTTTGATTTCAGTTAGATAAATTATTACTGCTCGGACTACAGAATTCTGGTACCTCGCATTATATAAATATAATAAAAATAGCAGCCCTATATTATATACTGCCCACTGCTGAGCACGGGCCACCTCTACTTTTTAGGCCTTAGTGCGGATTGGCAGACTTCACATACCCTCGAAATTCTTATGGAGAATTCTCAGGCATGTAGGTTTCCTCACGATGTTTTCCTTCACCGTTAAAGCGAATGATAATTGATAAACAATACACACATAACTTCGAAAAGTCAGAGGTGTGTGCCTTGGGTTTTGAACCTCCAGACATTGTCTCGGTAGACCGTTCCATTCCCAACTAGGCTATCGTCCACTCCTCCTCCACCTCGCATTATTAAAAAATAATTTATTTCTAATCTACGCTAATATTATGTAATAAGTATAAGTTCATCCTGTCGATCCGATTGCTGAGAGTCAACTGACGCCCCGCTGAGTCGACCACCGTCATTTAACGGTTTTTTGTTGGTAGTGTTGCCAGCTTGCAATTTTATTAGAATCATAGATAATTTCAACGGTAATAATATAATTGTGGTATTTTCGAAAAGTAACGACAACAATTACAAATGCTCATATGTATATTATTAATAATTTAAAATCATTTTACGCTCATCGTATCATGATTGACGTGCGTATGACGATTGATCGTAACTATTTGTAAACAGGCTGTAATAAAATATGCAGACTCATCGTAAACCGACAGCAACCTCTCCATCGCCTATAGCTTTCAAAACATTATAAAATTATGTTTAACTCAATTTAATTGACGTGCAGTTTTACTGGTGCGTAAAATTTATGAGCACTCCAATGCGTGCGTGTATTAACGGGTTAATATATAGAGAATCGGAACGACGCCGCTGATCCAGACTGACGCTGGTACCGGCCGTAAATACTCTGCATTTACTAAACAAATGTCTTTTATTAACCTTAAAATAAGAGACTCTAGTGTTGTAGGTATCAGAATAGGCTACTTTTGATCCTACGATTCAATCCCCAAGTTCATAGGATCATCCGTGAGGTGCGCAAGCATTTCCTGGGAATGATACCTTTTGGAACTGACCAAAGAGCATTATTGGAACTGACACAGCTTGATAGCGTTGGCAGTCACGTTAATACTCGAGAAATACAATTTTAACAAACACGAAATGATTTTGTGGATTATTATATAACGGTAAATATATAATATAAATATGCTAATTTTGTACTCACATACATAGTATACGAGAAGAAAATCTGCTGAAATTTTTTGGCTTTACAAAACAACAATAATTAAAAAGAACAAGAATAATATTTTTTTTGTTGTAACTTTAGAAATTTAGGAACGCTACTTCGTTCGGAAAAAGTCATTTTTGATTTATGCTGGCAAGGTTGCATACACACTGCTGCTGCGTGGTTGGTATGCGGCGTGGCAGCTGTATAAAAGAATATAAATATATAAAATATTTTATTTATCAGCTACATAGTTGCACTTATGAATAATTCAAGATACATTAAATTACTTAATTATATTATTATTAAAACAAAAGGTCACTTATACATATAACTACAAACATTTTAATAATAAATTTAATATTCACACAAATTAAAAACTTAAATGAGCTACACATAACTGTGTAAGATTTTTAATTTTAAAGTTTTTCTCTGTTCCGGGATGGAAGTTTGTACCTCGAACAGGACGTCCCTGACCGTGACCCTATCGTCCTATTATAGCATGACGGGTGAAGTTTGTGTGACTAGTTGAGTTTCTACCTACCCTACGTGGATAAAAGTTGAACGTCATATCATTTTCCATAAAGATAAATTAATTTCTATACTTGGATATATATAGTAGAGGTAAATAATTATATGTAAAATAGTATTTATCGGCCAATTGGTACACAAAAGCAAGCAAAATGACGCCATTAGATCCTCTCGTAACTGGCAAACCGCCAGGTAAATCGTAAAGAGACGTGCCTCCCTGGCACACTGACAGATTTTATATGATACAAATCCTATATCAAGTTGTACCACTGCGGGGTCAGGCCTCCGCTACTATTGGAAAATGTATTATTATTATAGGGTTATTGTTTATTTACGCTACTATTGGATTGGTTATTAAACCTTCCATCAGATCAATGGATTTACATCGATTTCATAGATTCACATAACATTATCGACCCGAAAAATACGCGCCCAACTGTCGATGGGCCCCTATCCTAATAAAATCATGCACCGATAAGCTCTGTGACGTGAGACTTGAGAGTCTTAAAATTATGCCTTTGCCTTCAGAGATAAAACTTGACTAAAATTTATTTGAAGAACTAGATTTTTCTTCTCGGCTATGCCAACTTGTGAATACACTCGTATCCTATAATCAAAGCACTCTGCATCGAACGCGTGATTCCCTTCTCAGCAGTGTGTTTCAATCTATAGACTATGGTTTTTACACGCGACTGAATAAACAATGCCTCGATGCCTCGACTGCCTCGGTGGAGTAGTTGTATTATGGTACGACTGCAATGCTGAGGTCTCGGGTTCGATCCCCGGGTCGGGCAAAGTGATATTGAGTTTTTCTATTCAGCTCGGAGTCTGGAATTTGTGCCCGATATGGCGATAGGCGATCCTATCACTTCATGGGACGGAATAACGGCGAAAAATGGGTGCACTAGTTGCGCCTCTGCCTACCCCTTCGGGGAGAAAGGGCATGTGTGTGAATAAACAACAAGAATTCAGTACAGCAGGTACTATTTTGTATTCTTTGACAACGTTTACGAATTCAGTCTAAACGAATATTATAGTTAGAATTAACAGGATAATAAGGCTCATGTTCTCAGGTTTTGAGTAAATTTTATTTGAAACTTAAACAGCTAATGTAGATTTGAAAGTTGCCTCTTTAAACAGCTAATGTAGATACATAGTACTCATTCTATTGCCGTTTATATGGGAGCATAGATTAGAGTGTAACTCTTGTATTTGGTCGGGCTATACATTTATGAGGCGAGTAGTTTTTATCAGCAATAGTGAAATCACACCGCCAACGTCCTAACTCTGAGTTGCGACCTAGTAATTTTTAAGATGGGAAAACCCAGTCACTATTTTTTTGGATCGACCCGGGATTCGAACCCAGGACCTCAGCGTCGTACTCGTAACGCGTACCCAGTACAACTACGCCACCGAGGCAGTCAATAAATGGACTAATATTGAAAAGACAAACCCAATATAATTTTTCCTGTCCCAAGACTCAGAGCGGTGCCGTATCGCGCAATACAACTTAGCCACTGAGGTAATGAAAGAAATTTATACACATATTTGGAATTTTGTTGACTATGGATTCAAAATAATATTATTATTAATTTTAAATTATTATCTACATGCTTACTCTCTCCTAGAACACTACGCTAGTGTTCTAGGAAATGTGGAAGTGTAAATAGAAACGCATAACTGCTCAATACTTATTCTTGTACAGATAATTCAGTTCATTAAGAAGGAAACTAGTTGTCTCTATCTTATAAAAGACAAATCTAAAATCAAATTAGCCTAATGCAATTTCATCCTATGGCCTATCGTATACTCAGGCTAATTCCGGTAGGCAATAGCGACAAACCCTTTTAAATTATTCAGTCCCACTCGAGCTTAATGCATGATGGTCTCTTTTTAATCTCGGCAGCGTTTCAACCATTTCTGACACTGTTTTATTAAATAAACCAATGGCGTATTCCACTGCAGCTTAATGAAAATTTAAAAAATGAAGATTGAAAATTGAAAATTGAAAATGAGGACCATAAATCCCGTATACATAAATCGTGTTATTTAATTTTTAAACAATTTCTTTTGTGTTTTTATACTGATATCAATTTTACGACCTTTATACCTCTTGTTTCCTACCTTTGTAGGATGCGCGTCTGTTTTACGCCATTTCATACATTTTTTTTTGCCTATATTATTTTCGGCTGCCTCGGTGGCGTAGTTGTATTATGGTACGACTGCAATGCTGAGGTCTCGGGTTCGATTCCCGGGTCGGGCAAAGTGATATTGAGTTTTTCTATTCAGTATCAGCTCGGAGTCTGGAATTTGTGCCCGATATGGCGATAGGCTCGCCCCCTATCACATCATGGGATGGAATAACGGCGAAAAGTGGGTGCACTAGTTGCGCCTCAGCCTACCCCTTCGGGGATAACAGGCGTGAGTGTATATGTATATGTAAGTATATTATTTTCGCTAAATTTCATTACAAAAAACTACCACATTAATACATAAACAGTTTCCAAGTATAGTTATCCTTGTTCTAGATGCACCTTTCTTCGCTGGGAAATAAACTTCAAACTATTCGAACAATTGTCGACACCTATTATTAGTAATACCCTGCCTACAGCCTGGCAATGTGTGTCAGGGATACAACACTCCTGTAATGGGCCGAGGTCGACTCCACATGCAATCACGAATATTAATTCAAAGGTTTTTGCGAGTCGACAAATGTATAATCGATATACGCCCTACTAACTTGGTTATCGGGTTCAACAAGTGTATTTCGTAATAGTTTAGGGAGGGTGGGGACTGGGTTCTGAATTTTATTATGCAATAATCACTAATATTTCGCAATATGAACTGCCTCGGTGGCGTAGTTGTATTACGGTACGACTGCAATGCTGAGGGCTCGGGTTCGATCCCCGGGTCGGACAAAGTGATATTCGGTTTCTCTACTAAGTATCAGTCCGGAATTTCGGCTCGATATGATGTTAGGCTCGCCCCCTGTCACATCATGGGACGGAATACGCATGGTAAAAATTGGGTGCACTAGTTGCGCTTCTGCCTACCGGATATAAAGAACGGGTGTGTGTATGTGTGATTTATATATATTTCTGATATATATTTCTTTACATATATTTCTTTTTTTTTTTAATTTGTGACATTTAAATTCAATTTATTTAATATGACATTTTTTAATTATTTTTTTTGCTTTTGACATTTTGACATTGTAGTAGTTATTTAGTGTAAATTGTATTTGTAAGCGTGGGTTAATGCATCATGAACGCCAATATATTGTTATTTGGTTGCTTCGTAGTAGTACTTCATTTATATCTTAGGGCTACATTCATGTATGCATTAACCTATGTATTAATCATACTGTAAAATATATATTTAAAAAAAAATGCAGTATATCATGACAATTGATGACGAAAAAATTAAGCCCGGAGTTTCTTTCTGCCTTTCTTCTTCGGGTCGTCATCGCTTAGGTAGCTAGTGAAAGGCTGGTAGGTTAGCTAGGCTAGGACCTTTTTATCCTCGCCGGCGAGGACCGTGGCGTTTCCTTTCCTCGTAATGTAAATATACTCCTTCCCTTTCTTTTATATCAGCTCCACTTCTCCTTTCCCTAGCCCTTTTCCCGTCCCTAATGTCCGTGTCCTCTGTACCTATCAGCCCGTGCTGGTTGTTCAATATTTAACTTTAAATTACTTCATTGGTTTATTATGTACCTTTGTTATTGTGTCTACCTTCATGTCATGACCTGTCATAAGTGCTTTTTTATAAGTCTATTTGACCAATAAATGATTTTATTTTTTTATTTTTTTTTATAAAAATATTATGCACTGAAATGAAAGTAGTAAAGTAAGTCGGCATGGAATTATAATAACTACGTAAAAAATTCGGTCTCATATATTTTTTGTGACACGGTTAAAAATTATCTTAACCATTGGGTTTGTGGCCCATGGTAATTAATTCACTCTTACATAAAAGTGCCCCGATAGGGATCCTAAACTACTTTTATGTGTCCTCATCCACTGTAAATTATCTCCAAATCCTACAAACCACTCTTTATGTGCCTTCTTTGTATGACTATATTCAGACTCCACAAAAGCGCACCGCAAACTTTGCCATAGCTTTGGAGTGAGAGGTTCGCGCCCTCAAACCACTCTGCAGGTTATGCACACAACGTTTAAGTAAAAGATGCCCTAGTTATTGTTAGTTCTATACCAATTGTTTTAACGGCGTTCCTATATGGTGCGTGCTAAGTCAATGTATCTTACCATGGATTTCAGTCGTTTTTACTGAGTGTATTGTCATCACCAGGTAAAAAATGTAATGAACACCCAACACTATCTAATAGTTTACCCTTACAACGAGCAGGGAGCGTATTGCCCGCTGAATGACGTCAAACGTGACCTAAAGCATGTTCATACGGAATATGATTAATATCTGTTACATTTTTTAGTATTCAATTGCACTTATTTTAACACATATAATGACTAAAGCTGGCTTGGAACAGTTCTTTTTCATCTGCTTTTAAACGAATAAATGAGGCATGCACGTTTCATAATTTATTGAATAATATTTTTTGTAATTTTCGTTGATAGCTAATGACTGCGAAATAAACTTATAATACGCAGAGCTAATATAGCTTATTCGATGCCCATTAAAGGAAAAGTTGAAAAACTTATTTCGAACTTTCTTTTTCAATGAGTGTCATTAAGGCGATTGGATATTTAAACCGCAGAATAACTACATGATTATGGTTGGCGAGTTACCAAACTTAACGAGCTAAAAGCCATTAAGGTATATCAACAATCGTCTCCATCGACTCTTTTTCGCACTAAAATGAGCTGAATCAATAACAAACATAATATTACGCAAGGGTACGGTTTAATAGTAGTTCGCCAAACTATTTCACATGCAGGTGCCTCCACCTGCATGTGAAATAGTTTGCATACATACATACATTGCGTTGGACATCTCCAACGCTGCGCTTGACGGCTTGCGGTCTCCACTCGAGAACTTCTATACCCCACCTGTTGTTGGTTCTGCGAACCATGTACCCTGCCCACTGATGTTTTAGCTTACTAATACGCTCGACCACGTCAGTGACTCGCTCTTCTCGGGAGCTCCTCATTTCTGATTTCATTGCGTAGAGATACACCGAGCATAGCGCTCTCCATAGCTCAAGAAGTGCCGTGACCATTTTTCAAAATGCCAAAATATAATATCCAAAATATTATGCAAGGGTTTATACAGACAACATGCGATATGGCATCACATAGCGGTTATTTTTGGAACTATAATATCGGGTAGTCGGTACAAGCTGTTACGTGTGTAGGGAAATTAAAGCCTCTCGCTCGGATAAATTTTAACCATCCCCTCATAGATGACGCTTTTACGTAGTGTACAAGTCCTACAATATCAAAAATCATGCCGACTCAGGGTTAACGATAAATTCATTTTGAGTATCTATTTATTTTTTATGGTCGTGTTCCATAATGACTGACTCTTGAGCAAATGAATTTTTTTTTTTCGGAAAACTTCGTTTTATCATTTATACAAATGAGACGACGTGGCGGAGCAAAATCGGCGAAAAAGAGCTCTAAAAGAAAAATAGATGGCTCCCTTTCCACGAAGTTGCACAATGTTCAATTATTCTGCTTGCATTAGAAAGGCACAGGTTAATTAAGCTTAGTTTTTACGACTTTATCTACCAGTTTTGGAAAAATCGTGTCAGAACTTAGAACAACCAATAAGTTAGTTAATACTTCATACATTTCTATATATTATATGTGCCCGATTGTAACCTGTTTTGTGTGAAATAAAATAAATAAAAATTAAAATAAAATAAAATAAATAGAGTTCCAATATTGTTAAAATTACTGTTCCTGTTTCTGTTTCTTATATAATTATTTCATATATATATTTTTTTTCATAAGTTAATTTACTGTAACATAAAACGTTACTTGTCGCTAGACATGGGCGCCGCGCCGGCGTTACGCCGCCGCGCCGAATAGCGCGCCGCCGCCGCCGCTGTCGTATACGCCGCGGCGTGGATTTTGTAAAAAAAAATAATTTTTCTTGTGAAATTTAAATCATAGTTATTGGTCAAACTCGGGTTATTTAAAGTTAATAACAGAAAAAAATACTATAAGTGTAACCGATTGTAAAAGGCATCTTGGCTACGGCTTCTGTGCCCACGCACCCATACGCAGCTGTGCTCTTTCAAGCTTGCTGTCTACGTAGAAGGTCCTGGCATCACTAACCAGAGTTTATGCCACGGATTTACTTGGTCTATGATATTTTACAGTAGTCCCTATTCGGCCGAAACATTGGACCTCCGAATCCCTCTGCAATACTCTCCAGCGGAATCCGCAGCAGACGATAAGGGTGTACCACACGGTCTTGTATCTGACTTACTTGTTGGTGAGATACCGGCCTAGGGTCTGTACCCCAAAACCCTACAGCCAACTTCCGCTGGCTCGGGGAAGCTTCCACACCCGTGCAGCGTCCGGCTCCTAAATAGAGGCCAAGCGTGCTCCTTTCGGCGAAGTTGCCTTGGCGGTTGTGGTCTCAGGCTGGAGACGCCGTCCTCGGTGCTCAAACGTTTTACTAATGTGCCCTGATTTCACCAAGGTGCAAAGCAATGATGTTCCAACTGACAAATGTGCTCATCGGAGAACATTGTTTCGCAGAATATCTGTGGTAGATCGTAGGCCATGTCTTTTCATTTTCAATTTCAATGTCAATCCACAGGGCGGATAGAGCATGGGTCCTGAAGGGATTTTTATACCGATAGGTTAATTGGCTAGTGGTTCCAACTACCTACGAACATGTAACTGAGGAATTTATATGTGGCCTATATATTCAATTAAAATTCCACGCCGCCGGCGCTACGCCGCCGCCGACCAAAAATTACCAGCACGCCGCCGCCGGTTTTTTCCTAGGCGGCGCCCATGTCTACTTGTCGCTTAGTAGGCCAACGCTAAAAACTTTCCGCATAACATCTTAGGAAATAATTAGGAGAGGCTGAAAACCAGCGCTGCTCGGAACTACTGTCCCGGTCAGCACAAGCTGAGCCGCCTCCTTTTGCCTTTATTATTGTTTAAGAATACCTATGTTATTATTAGTGTTATAAGGCAATAAACTGATTTATTATTATTATTATTATAAAATGCGTGGCCTGCCCTTGGATTTTTATTCGGTACTTAGGTCCAAAAACTTTATAGGTTCGCTTCCACGACATTAAGGATATCCACGAAAAGATAATACATGACTCTATACCCCATAATCACCTTTAAACTCGATGAACATTATAATAGCCGTAGTCATATTATAATGATGTTTTTAAATGTTTACTTGTCACTCAAAGTAGACCTACATAATATTGTTCACTTTATTTATTTTTATTTATTTTTTTTTCGGTGGTCTTCTTCGGCGCATTAGAGACGGCTGCGGGTTTCCCCAGACTAAGAGTGTCTAAGTTGTCGTCCGCAGCCGCCTCTGCGCGGTGCCGTCTAATACAGCCCGTCTCCTGTTTGGGGGGGCTCAGAAGCCCCCGCGCACCGAAGGACGCCCTCGGCGTCAACGGCAGCATGAGGCCTACCTGCCACACTGCCGTCCATCACGGGGGTCGCATACATAATATTGTTCACTGCCTAAAGATCTAAAAATTCTCTTAAATATGTTTACTATCGCAGTCTGAATGGAAAGTATTTCTTTCGTTTTCCGATTGTTTCAATACTGCCCCAATCTTAGTAATCTCTTGCGGTAGCCATCTCATAGGAATATATGCGTCTCACGAATCCAGTAGTTGCACTTCTACTGAGAGTTTTCAGTGGGAGAGAAATCTCTTTAGAAATCTTAAGGAGTAAATACCCGCTTTCCTTCCCTTGCCTTCTCTAAGACCAGCGTAGCATCCGTCATTCCATGACTTGTCTGCAAACTACTGTGAATGGAGAAGATCATTTACGTCAGGCGGTCATCATTGTAGTTTCATGTTATCATACCGCGATAACCTATGTTTTCAGACACGAATATTTATGTTTTCATAGTTTTATGTTTGTTTTTATGACTTTCGACTTGTATTTTGCCTAAAATGTTTTCCTAATATTTTTCAGCGCTGCTTACTGAATAAGATAAGAATCAAATGAAATGGTTGAGACTACTTGATTCTAGCTCTACGTGACAGTGGACGCCTTTACTAAAGAAAAGAGGATATAAAACAGTTTAATTTATATGTAACTTAATCCTACTATATCCTACTAATATTATAAACGCGAAAGTTTGTAAGAATGTATGGATGTCTGGATGTATGGATGTTTGTTCCTCTTTCACGCAAAAACTACTGATCGGCTTTCGATGAAATTTGGCACACTGGTAGATCATGTCCTGGATTAACACATAGGCAACTTTTTATCCCGGGAAAACATAAAGCGGGACTTTTATCCCGGGAAAACTTTTTAACGCGGGCGGAGCCGCGGGCAAATCTATATAATATATAGATGAATCTTGGGTACGTTAAATATAGAAATATATTACGTTATGTTCGTTGCCTCGGTGGCGTAGTTGTATTGTCTCGGGATCGATCCCCAGGTCTGGCCAAGATATCACTTGGATTTTTCTATTCGGTATCAGCCCGGTCTGGAATCTGTGCCGAATATGGCAATAGTCTCGCCCCCTATCATGTTATGGGACGAATATGCACAGCGAAATGTGGGTGCACTAGTTGCGCCTCTGCCTACGCCTTCGGGGAGAAAAGGCGTGAGTGTCTGTGTGTGTGTGTGTGTGTGTGTGTGTGTGTGTGTGTGTTCGTTGAAAACTCCGTATTTGAGGATCTCATTACTTTTTATCTAGAAGTTACAGTCTGAGAATCCATGAGGATAAAAGTAGATACTTACTTATTTTTGCCATCAAGCAATTTGTGTTATAATTTATAATACTGCGTAATAGACAATACAGGACAACCGAATGCGTTTCACAACTCAAAAACATTAATATTTGATTTCCATTACAAAGATGAATTCTGTATTTACAAATCAAAATACTGCTTTCAAACAGTGCAATGAAAATATTAATGCACGCCATTACGATAATTAGTGACGGTTAACCCAATCGCTCTTTGATATAAAATCAAGTAAATCAGTAGTTTAAGCGTTGATTTAATGTGAACAGCATAATAATTATAATTGTACTTTGAAAGCGTTTATTTATAACTTCACCAGTTTTCGCAAAAAATATTTTAAAATAAGGTGAATTCTATCAACAAGTTTGCAAGGATGTTCGCTGCGTCGTCTGTTTAGTAACATAGTGACATACCTACCGCTAATGATTTTAGTATCAGGTTTTAGATTATAAAAAAAACTCACCCGGTATTCGAATTTGTATCGACCATAGGTTCACCCCTCAGAATAATAATGATAGCTTAGTTTTGTTCTGAGATTCACCTTCCACCACAGCGCCAGAAACGTTTGGTGTAAAGTGAGTTCAGTAGTTATGCTGCCCTTTGGAAGTAATCTCTGTGCTGCTTTTGAAAAGCAGCTTCTCGAAGACACTGGGCGTCGCGCAGCGCATGTGAAGTGGTGTCTCTGGGCGCGGCGGGCGATTTTTCCGCTTACAGAGAGGCGGCGCGTGTAGCGGCCCGCATCATCACATTCGTAAATACAAACGTACGACAATGTACGAAGTTGTTTATAAAGATGTGAGGCGTGAACAGCGGCGCCGCCCAACACAACGCGCGACTCCCCGTGTCTCCGTAAATGAGGCCTTACACTTCCAAGTTAAAATGCTAACGTGAATGTACGATATCCATTTGTAATGCTACATTGTCAGTCCATAGAATTTGTACGATATATTATATTGCTGAGGAAATACACTTAACAATTAAATGTCCTACAAACTCTTGTATAAACATGTAATATCTACTAACTGGCATGTAATATCTGGCATTGTTGACGTCCATGGTCAACACTGACCACTTTCCATTAGGCTGTTAGCACGTCTACCTTCGAAATGTAATTCACTGGATCATCATCATCAGCCCGCTATGGTCCACTGCTGGACATAGGCCTCTCCCAAGATACGCCACAGAGCCCGGTCTGCTGCTTTATGCATCCAGTCGCTGCCGGCCCTCTTGTGCAAGTCGTCCCGCCATCTGGTCAGAGGACGTCCCACGCTACGTTTGCCAGAGAATCCAGTGATCCGTCAGAGAACCAATGTGACCGGCATAGCTCTGAGAGTTAGTAGGTTGAAGTGGCAATTCACTCATCACTGGATAATTTTGCAAAAATATTGTTCAAGATTTCTGTTCGCGGCTCCACCCTCGTGTAAAAGTTTTTCCGGAATAATAATATTTTCCGGGGATAAAAAGTAGCCTATAGTACTTATGAGTAACGTAGCTTCCTATTAGTGAAAGAATTTTCAAAATCAGTCTAGTAGTTTTGGAGTTTATTCATTGCAAACAAACAATCAAATCTTTCCTCATTATAATATTAGTATAGATGTCATCTAACTAGGGAAGTGTTCATCGATGGCCGCTACTTTTATGTTGACTTTTCTTATTAGATGTATTTCCACTGATCGATCAGGAGAAGCCACTGCGGCCAGTTTTATCCGTGTACGGTAGTCGCACTCTAGTCGGGTCATCATCATCAGAGGCACATGACGTTTACTGCTGAACACAGGTCTCCCCTAAACATTTCCAGACGGACCTGTTGAAGGTTGCCTGCAACCAGCGTGTCCCTCCGCTCTTTATCACTTTATCTAGATAGTTGGGTTTTTTTTTTTTTTTTTGCATGGCCATCTCCTGCGCATTAGGGACGGCTGCGGGCTTCCTCCGACTCACGTCTAAGTTGTCGTCCGCAACCGCCCCTGCGCGTACCGCTGTTTCTATCGCTGGTCCTTTTCCTGTTGCGGGGGCTCAGAAGCCCCCGAAACACCGTACCGTGTCCGCCTTTTGGTGTCTCTATTGGGTGCAAGATGTAAAACAATTTTACTTACCCTAAGATTTTAATGGCGTGATATGACTAACAGGGTACAACAAGTATGAGAATTTATATATCTGGGATATGTTTCCACAAGTAATGGGATACATGACGTCTACGAAATTGATAGACGTTTACTGGTATAAACTCCTTACGTTGGTAATTAAAATGTCGTTGAACGTTTGAAACATATTTATTATTGGCGCTTTATAAACAGAAAAATATTAAATATCAGATAGTTGTTTAAAGTAAATAACTCAGAAAAGGGAAGTAATAAGAAATAAAATATAAATGCTATGTTTGATAATAATAAACAACTGTCTAACTCCTTACACGATTGTTTTACATGATTGTATACAACAAAAATATTAAATCTAGAATCGTATCTACATTAATCAATTAGGAAATAAAATTTAATCCATAACAAACATTAGGTACAATATCGAAATTAAGAATGGTATCGGATAATGTCACGTAACTAATAATAAGTCATAGGTGTCACGAATAAGGAATTTATTCAGTAGGAGTGGTTTAAAGACCCAGGCGGAGAAATATCGGCGAAGATTATGCCACCTTGAAACCGGTGGCATTGAGTAAGAATTAGAGCAATCGAATTAAACTCGTACTTAGTGACATATTTATCTTAATAATTATACCAACTTCCAACATCAAGATAAGAGAAACCATTTAATTTTAAATTCCATTTTTTAAACGTTTGAGTTGAGGCGCACCGCTCAACTTCTTACGGACCTACGATAACACACTGTCAAAAGTATCGATAGAACGACGTAGGAAGAGAAATACACAGAGACGATGATAATATTTATATTATCACACTATTCATGTAGCAGTCACATCAATAAAAAAGCTATTGGAACGTCCGGTTAACTTTCATTCTTAGTTCTTAGACGTAGAAAATAAAAATAACTGCTATGAATAATAATAATGTCTCCGCAGAGTGTTTATTTTCTGTTACGAATCATCGCCAGTTAATTTGCCAGATATCACAAATAAAATGCATCCAACACACTCTTCGTTTATGTGCCACGACCTTGCCTTTAGTAGCGGCACGAACCTATGGTTTATGCCGATAAAAAGTGGCGGCATCACATGATTATGTTATGAAGCCATAGGGTTACTGTATATTATAATAATAGCACTCACCAGCTGGGCGCTACTTCTGTGCCTGAATTTGCGTTAGTGCTTTCCCAAGGCGGCTTGGATTGCTTCTGGAATCCGGCTCCTCCACCCGCGAACATTAATAAAGTATGTATTAACACCTGAATTGGAAACACTGGCACAAAACACATAAACCATTCACGCGCAGCGCACGACCGTGGTGGTACTACTCGAAGCTCGAAGTCGCTGTCATTGTTTATCGTACAACTCTGTCGGCACTGACGGAGACCGCGGCACAGAGCACGGACGCCGGTGTTCCGGAGCGAGAGCCGAGAGGCGCGTCCGACAAGTAGACGGGCGGCCGCACTCAAGCGTTTTCCTCGAATATTTCCAGAGAGAATGCGTAAAGTATTCCGGGACTCGCATGTCTGCTTGCGACGATGGCTGGTTTTATTTTTGTACCGGACAGCGTTCTTTTCACATTTGCGTTATTACATAGCCCTCAGTTTTTACGTATGGTTATCATCGGCGTATTGTACAAATACAGAATCACTGTTTCCATATTTTCTGTTCTTTATTTACTTTTATCTCTTGTGTTATTTATAACCCCAATATAAAAGTTTACTCGCGTCGCGTATTAGGTCAATACCGACGAGCTGAGAGGACAGTATTATATTAAGAATCGATTACGAAATTATCAGAACCGAATGCGAATCTTATTGCAACATTTACGTCCAAGAATATTTTAAATTTAATATTTCGCGCAGTTTATGAACGTGAAGACGTATATAATGTTTGTTATTCTGGTGAATACTATTTATCATTCTTACATTTGTACCAGCCAAAATAAGATGTTTTTTGTGAAGCTGTGCTAATTAATAGTTACCTATATGATGATCTTTTACTCTGGAAGTCATTTCATTTAATTATTTATTAATTTCAGGAGCAATAAAATTATTATGATGTATGGAGAAACAAATTGATGCTTTTATTTAAAACTAGCTTTGCCCCGCAGCTACAGCCGCGTTAAAAAGGTTTTACGGGATATGAGTACTATACACTTTCTAGGTATAAAAAGTAGGGTTAATCCAGGACATGATCTACCCGTGTGCCAAAATTCATCGAAATCCGTTGGGTAGTTTTTGCCTGAAAGAGTAACAAACATACATACATCAATTCTTACAAACTTTCACGTTCATAATATTAGTAGGATAAGAAATATTTTATTCCCAAAATCTCTCAACAAACAAAAACATAAAAGTTGACATATGTTAGCAATTTCTAAATTCAAGAAAACTGATTATTATAAGTTTTTACAATTATTACCAATAATCACATTCCAAACAAAAAAAAATAGTCAAGATTCAGCGAGATCGACAACTCAAATTTTATTCCAAAAACAATAAAAGTTATTTTTAGTGTTCGGTACCTCAAAAGGAAAAAAGGAAACCTTATAGTATTTCAAATATACCTAACTGTTGTCCTCCTGTCTGTCTGTCGACTAGGACTCTTTTTCTTGGTAAAGCGTAGAGATATCAAGTTGAAATGTATATTAAATATTCTGGTCTTAATAATGTCGCAAGGGAGTAAGACCTATAGAGTGCTTTCCGTCGGTCTAGAATCATGAAATTTGGCAAGAAGCGAAGTCTTGCAGCACATGTAAAGGTAGAAATCTGATTATCATAAATATGTACTTCGATAACAAAAAAAAGCGAATTAACAAACTTTTTAAATTTGATTAATTTATAATTTAATTTAAGCGAACTGTTGAAATTATAAAGTTAGATAACTTGCCTACAAGTTGTCGGAATCCTCGGTACGCAAGTCCAACTTGCACTTGACCGGTTTTTTTGATATAGGTATTAGGTATCATTCAATTTGCATTCACTAAATCTTATTACTTAATTTGATAGCTCTACTCACGTTGATGAAATTACATGAAATTCGATAATCAATGCTGAGCTTAATAAGGCTATAGTATGAAATTAATTGAAGTCTGCAAATAATAAAACTTGTACTGCTTTATATATTACTTCATTATAATTACTTAATACTAATAATCTCATCTAATATTATAAATCCGAAATTTTGTGTAAATATTTGTATGTTTGTTAGAAGTAAACGCAGAAACATCTGAACGGATTAGGATTAAATTTGCCACACGGGTAAATTTTGGTCTAAATTAACACATTAGACTGCCTCGGTGGCGCAGTTGTATTACGGTACGACTGCGATACTGAGGTCTCGGGTTCGATCCTCGGGTCAGGTAAAGTGATATTGAATTTTTCTATTCAGTATCAGCTCGGAGTGTGAAATTTATGCGCGATATGGCGATAGGCTCGCCCCCTATCACATCATGGGACGGAATAACAGCGAAAAGTGGGTGCACTAGTTGCGCCTCTGCATACCCCTTCGGAGATAAAAGGCGTGTGTGTGTAACGTTAGACTACTTTGTATCCCGGTAACTTACTCCCGTGGGAAATAATGGCATTTCTATCTCAATTATTGTTATATAGATGGCACTGGCGTCGTACAGTGCTTCAGCTTTTTACGCGGGCAAAGCCGCGAGCAACACCTACTTTGAAGAAAATCATAAAATAATGATTAAAGCGTTAGATAATTGCTAGTGTAGTCATAAACAGTCCATTGCGGTGGGAATAATAGGCCATAAACGCAATAAAGCATTAAAAATATTCTCGTGGATAAAGAAATATGAAATGAAATTTGTTTGATTGAAATTAGAAAGGTGCTAAGTAGTTTACACACATAAACTCACACATACACACGTAAATAGCATCACCCCTTTTATCTTCAAAGAGGTAAGTAGAGGCGCAACTAGTACACCCACTTTTCGTCGTGAGTATTCCATCTCAAGATCTGATAAACGGCGAGCCTATCGCCAACATAGCAACTGCGTACTTCATTATCTGATTCTATAAGATTGGCATAGCAACTCAGTGTTATATGCGACACTAATACCGCAATAACAGCCACTTAGTAAAATCTATCGGCACATGGACAACTACTATAATATTATGTTATGTTATTTGATTTGACATTGAAACTGACACTTTAATAAGATGTACTTTTCAAATAGTGAGGCATCGTTTTGGCAAAGTACCCGACGTTATTATATCCAGACACCTTCAATGAGACCAATAACTATTTGTTGAAATAACTATCATGTATACTACACAGTATGATTAGTTATAATGATGTTCTACTCATACGAGTACATAATTTAATTAATTTTTATTTCGTACAGCGCGGTGTGGTGTAACTAATAAAAAAGTGACACTATTTAAACTGCCCAAAACATTTCTATTTCATAATACTATCAAATATTTTGGGAAATAGTACGTTACAGTGAGATTCCCACACACAATTACATGAAGCTTAGAAACTAGTGATCTTTCCTGTCCACCGTATTAGGTCTTCTTCTTCTTCTTCGTTTTGTTAAAAATGGCTCCACCGTTTCATCGGTGATATTGCCAATGTCAAGTGGGTAGATGTTAAAATAATATCATAACTTTTTGTATTAGGTCTTAGCAGGATACGTAATCCCATCAAAAAAGTCAAAAAATTTCATGAAATGTTTTGACTTTTTAAGTAGTTAAGTAGATGGCGCTCATGACGTACTGGGTTTTAGGGACTTTTTTTTAACGGGAAAAGCTTTTTACGCGGGCGAAGACGCGAGAATACCTAGTAATATCATATATTTGTAATACATAATGTTATGTACTGTACATGTACAGTATACAAAAATCACACGCTGACAAGACTTTTACTGTTAAATTGCTTTTAAATCTCATGTCGATTCAACCAAAAAGTTAAGAAGTTGAGGGCTGTCACCATTATGTAATGTCGTCAGATATAAAATAGAATTATTTTGGTTACCAATAATATTATCCTCCTTGCGTCAATTCCCCAATACGATGAATGTAATATACATGAAAATTTTCCCTAATGTCTCTTTTGTTTGGCGCACGCCGACCAGAAACTGCCACATAAGCCCTACAAACAATTGAAATGGCGGCTACATAACATTATGTGTCATAAATATATGAGATATTACTAGGTACTCTCGCGTCTTCGCCCGCGTAAAAAGCTTTTCCCACTAAAAAAAAGTCCCTAAAACCCAGTACGTCATGAGCGCCATCTACTTAAATAGTCAGAAAAAATAATCAATATTTCCCAAGAAACCCAATTACTGGTATAAAAAGTAACCTATATGTTAATTCAGGGCATGATCTACCGGTTTGTCAAATTTCATCTAAATCCATTCAGTAGTCTCTGAGTTTAGTTGTACCAAACATCCAAACACTTTCACAAACTTTCGCATGTACAATATTAGTAAGAAGACTATTTATTACTAACAGAGTGACAGTTGCTTCGACACACATCACGCCATTATCCCTGAAGGGTAGGTGTAACTTGTGCACCCGCTTTTCGCCTTGCATGTTCCGTTCCATCACTAATGTTATAAGAGACAAGCCTGTTGCCATATAATCGGGCACATGTTCTATAATTGAATTAATTTGTTTGTGTTGTATCATCTTTCACGTTGAAAGTGCCTGTGTCGTACCTTAAGCTTCAAACCTGACTTCGTATTAACGTATTGCCAACATACAGCTTTTGTAAAAAGAAACTATCAATCGAAATTCTAATACGGTCACTAAACTATAAAAGTAAAAGTTCTTTCTAAGTGTGTGAAATAATGACTATTCTACAAATAATTTTTCGTAACTAGAACATTAAAAAAAATATTTTACACCTCACGCTACACCATTTTCCGTAGTTTCAAGCAGTTCTCATGTATATAAACACTTTTCCTCTATAAATATTTTCTTAGAGTTTTATTGTGTTCATTTTGTATTCTCCAAACTTATCTTTTTATAGAGTATGTTGTGGTTGCCTGTAATCGAAATTGCAATTAGTACATAATATTTCTGTAGACTGCCTCGGTAGCGTAGTTGTATTACAGTACGACTGCAAAGCTGAGGTCTCGGGTTCGATCCCCGGGTCGGGCAAAGTGATATTGAGTTTTTCTATTCAGTATCAGCTCGGAGTCTGGAATTTGTGCCCGATATGGCGATAGGCTCGCCCCCTATCACATCATGGGACGGAATAATGGCGAAAAGTGGGTGCACTAGTTGCGCCTCTGCCTACCCCTTCGGGGATAACAGGCGTGAGTGTATATGTATGTATATATTATTTCTTAACTACTATCTTTATTACACTTGTGATATTGTAAATTTTGTTGGCAATCCTTAATAAATAAATAAACAAACACGTTATTCAGCTTTTAGGAGTTGCAGCCTTCTACTGAGTTGTCCTTTATTATGACGTAGTCGTCATGGATATTTTTTTATTTAATCGTTATAGTGAGTTACATATTTATTTATATAATTGATAGATGATAATAATGAAATATTTTGGTACAGAAAAAATGAAACCATAGTTATTTTTGTTTTATCTGTGTTTATTTACATACATCGAGATACATCACATTCAGAAGATTTTTTTCGTCTTTTTCTAATTTTTTTTGGTAACTGCTTGATTATATTATCTAATATTTATCTTAAATTAGCGATTATCGTAAACCCTATTATTTCCTAATATGTTAACTACATAATACACTCTCAATGAAAACTGTGGTCAATGTAAGTCAACACATCCAGTTAAATATTGTTGAAAAAATGTCTGACATTGTAATTATTATGAAACATAGTTAATGTTTCTAAATTTTTCTTGTGATGGAAAATGGCGTTGCGAGACTCAGCCAACAAACATATGAAGTATTGGCGGCCGGGCAAACCATGAAAATAAGTTGTAATCGTTGTTTTTTAGACTAATACCATCTTTCTTTAAAAATATTCTCATTAACGTCTACTCCATAAAATCTTATTCGTTCGTCAACATTGGCCACAATTTTATTAATACCTGTAAAGCACATGCTATGTAGTATTTTCGCCTCATAGGACTGCTTTTAAAATGTATTATTAGAGTAATACAAAAAAATATGGATACGCTGACGGGGACAAGTTAATACTTCTCTAAATGCATCTCTCGCATTTATCAAAAAGCATGCTTTTTAACAGCATGTGCATCACAGGCCTACTTTTAATTAAGCACAATTTAATCGTTACAAAATATACACTCTCTTTGAATTCAATGACTCTCTTTGAAATGTAACAAAATTGTTTTTAAGTTGTTTATTTTAATGCCATTCAGTGTTACTACAGGATTAAAAAAATATTTTCCAATCTAATTTTCATAAAAACTTTGTAGACAAAATATTTTTCAAACGTACTGTCAATCACTTTTCCTTATAATATTTTAAATACGTCTTATGTAAATATATTATTTGAAAATACAACTATATTTCTTATTTGCTAACACTTATAGAATGTATTAAAGTACACCTACTACATAAGAATCAGAAAAAAGTTCAGTTAAAGAACAAAGAACAGAACGAGTCCAGAAAAGGCCTATTCAGAGGGCATCCTTAGTTGCCAAGTGAGTTTTGTATTGGTTGAGTACTTTCTGGACATTTGAGGCGAGGTTCCGGTCTTCTTGTTTGTATGACGACAGTGAGAAGTCCCCTTCCTTCATTCCTCTTGGCTGGTGATCTTGCCCTTGTGCCTTTGACTGGCACTATAATAAGGTCTGGATATTCCTCTGCATAGAATCAGATCGGATGATGTGGCAGAAGTTAATCTTCTTAGATAGTATGAAGTACTTTTGTATGGTTTGGTATGATTCTTTTGACGATCTAGGCTATTTATAAAATCCGGGATTGAGGTTAAAGTTGAACTGGTAAACATCTTTTGAGGCACCAAGTTCCTGAATAGCATAGTAAGATGGGAAAAATATGCTGCGATCAGATGCATCGATGTCTTGTTTCAGTCCTCCAGGTCTTTAGTAATTTATTCATTGTACGTGTAACCATTATACCTCAGTTGTTGTATACATTGTACCTCAGTTCCATGATGGACTTTCTTCAAGGCAGCAACGACTTGTGGATCCAAAGTCTTGCAGTTGCTTCGCATCCGTCTTCTGGTATTGATAAAGAGCATACCTACATTCCTTAGCAATGTAAGAAGCGAAAATTACTGCGTTTGAATAGGCCTTGATATACAATCCATAAGACTCTCGGGTTTTATAGAGACTAATTTGACAACATAGAGATTACATTTATAAGTCTACAGCCAAAACATCTACTTTCATGTAACATTATATTTTCTACATAATAATGTGTAGTGTACATCGATATTTGAGATAAAATGCTAACAATCGAAACTTTTGATAGAACATTTAGCGAAACTTATATAAGGAATTACTTGTAATTATTAATTATATCTAAAACAATATATTCAGATAAGTAAAAACCAAATGTAAACATGATATTCCATGACAACATAATATAAAATTCTTTCATATTTTTAAATGTAATATAGACAAATTATCCTACTAATAATATAAAGGCGAAAGTTTGTAAGAATGTATGGATGTTTGTTACTCTTTTACGCAAAAACTACTGAACGGATTTCGATGAAATTTGGCGCACGGGTAGATCATGTCCTGGATTAACACATAGGCTACTTTTCATCCCGGGAAAATATAAAAATATAATATGGAAATTTTACGCTAGTCATGCGCGCATTGAATCAATTACTTCGTGAATGTCGTTGGTATGTGCGTGCGCAGGTCGTAGCGTATTGGGATCTTTACATTATTTAGGTTGGTCATAAAAAAGATAATAGAAACTAGAGAAAATTACGAAATTTCAGTAAATTGAGAAAGGAAATGAAATAAAATGTCCGTCTTGCAACATGTTTCATTTTTCTGTTTACATTTAGTTTTTTACTACACTGATGATAGTTTTAAAATAGATTAATTCATAAAAGTTATCACATTCAATCAGTAACTACATCAAACATTTCAACCATACTCCTTTACGAGGTCATTGGTTTCATTAAACGTAACGTCTGCCCATTAATGGCAAATACAATATTATAACAACATAAAAAATCACAATTTCAATTTGCACCAACGCCGTCTCCATACTAGCCTCCCGCGAGTCGCTTGCGATCAAATAGTGCGTCTTTGGTGATTTGCGCAGGCGCATACTGAAGATGTACTCGCAAGTATTATAGGTTAAGAATGTAAAAAAAAAAAAGAAAGGAAAGGAATATTTATAATGTACGTTGTCCTTAGTTATTTAATACGTTATATACGTGTAAGTGATACCTTCTTTTGTCTCTTACTTACAAATCTACAACATGGAAGTGGCTATCGTATCGAATTTACTGTCGAGAATTGTTAGTGTGGTTTCGGCGTATATATCCTTACAATAGACTTCCAAACGAATATTCCGCTACTATTCGGTATTTGGCTGAATACAGAATACTTTTATTTGTTTATTTTGTTAATTATAAGAATAAATATTATAATCATCAAAATTTTAAAACCTAGTGAATTTATTTGTTATAAGAATATAATAAAGAGTGATAAATAAATTTCTGTACATGATAATTGTTGTAATTAAAATTTACGAAAGAGACTATTCTGACCTTTACGCGGTTACTAGTTTACTCTTAGAAATAAACTTGTAGATATAAATTACACCACGCGCTAGCCGAATATTTTTGACTAAAATTCGAGTATTCGACCAGGAAACCTACTGAATTCAATATTCGGTGTGTGGCCGAGTATTCGTTGCAAGTCTAATTATAGCCTTCTACTTATACTAATAACGGGTTAATAAATAAACAATTTTATGCACAAAACAGTACCTACAACTTAAAAATACTTAATGTTAACATCTTACAAATAGACATGGCACCAGCTAAAACAAATAACAGAAGTCCATTACAAAACAAACTTGCTATTAAGACATGCTTTTGTATTATTATGCTGAGTTATCGCTTTCTGTCTAGCCATACTCTTTGGCCAGTCTGATGAGCATTATATTATCAATGACATACTATTTATTTAAGTGAACAGATTAAAGTTTAAAAGTATAATATATGTAAAACAGGTAGAAATGATCGTTGATTGCATGGTAGTTCATTCCCGATTGCCTACTTTAATAAGGATTTTTTTTGTCATTACTTTAAAGGGCCAATTTTTCAAGCAATAATCATTATATTTAGTAATTCAGCATATTCATACATCACAACATAACATGTTTATTTCAGCCATTTAATTTGCAGAGGTTCATTTTTTACTATATCACAAATTAAAGGTCATAACCTGTCCTGGCTGCATTAACAAGAATGTCATTATTTAGAGACGAAGTTTTTGAATAACCAAATGTTCAAAACCCACAAACGATACGTAATTAGTAGGGCCCGGATTAATATGTAAATACATATCCCACCAAAAACATAAATGTAAAAAGGAGAGCCAAGCTCAATACAAAAATTATGCTTGGCTGTGGGCTTTGCCTCAAAAAGAATGGAAATCTAAATGAGTGCCAAGTTCTATGCAATATCCAAATATGTATTTATAGGAACAAAATAACATTGTGAACAAGTATTAAACTCTAATTCTTTGCTTTATTGGATACCTATAACATTTGCTGTTATTTAAATATGTGAGATCTTAAGGTAAGTTCGATTTGACTTGGCTGATATCCGAGCCCTAGTAATTAGTAATTACAGCCAGTAAATAAATAAAACAATAAAGTAATTAGGCGCCGCGGAGACGATATCAACATTTGTAACAGGATGTCAATACAGACTGAAGCAGGCTCTCAACATAATTATCATAACTCTATAAACTAATGTAACTTAACAAAATCCGCCTGCTTCCATAATAAAGAATTATATTTTACGAGCTTTTGCCCGCGGCTCCACCCGCGTGAATGAGTTTTTCCGGGATAGAAGTCCAGCTTTACATTTTCCCGGGATAAAAAGAAGCCTATGTGTTAATCCAGGACACACTCTACCTTTGTGCCAAATTTCTTCGAAATCTGTTCAGTAGTTTTTGCGTGAAATAGGAACAAACATCCAGACTTCCATACATCCATACATTCTTACAAACTTTCGCATTTATAATATTAGTAGGAAGGATTATGCTATAAATATTATAATTATTTTGACGGGTTCTGAAAATTTAAATTAGTTATTTTGTGCAAAGAACTTAGACAATATTATCTGTATAGTTTTAATATATTGTTCACTACATGGCACTGAATGGTGACACGAGCAAGCAAATTGCCTGATGTTTCACGACCATAAACAATAGCAACACCATCCAAAATTTACTATTAAATTGTACTGCACTACTCGTCATACGAGACATAAGATCTCAAAGTCTCATTTGCCTACAGGGCACGATGTCCTTACAACGGCAAAATATTACGCAACGCATGCACACTGCTGCTTGGCGGCAAAAAAAGACATCGCGGTGGTAGGTAACTCCCTAGATACCCTTATATCTCGCATCCGAAGGATCTACCACTTAGTGTGTTGTCAGTTGTCACAAATTATAATCAGATTTCCGTCATTGCCCTGTTCCTACAATAAAACTAATGTCTGCGCAGCGCCTAATTTTCTCCTCGCAAATAAACATTTTTAAAATTTAAATAAACGTTTCGCAACTAAACAAATAAACATTTTTAAAATATTTTGTATAAAATGAGTAATTTAAAGCAAAGGAGTAAAATAAATATTAATAAAATACAAATTAATAACCTATATTACGCAGGGATTACCAATTACTTATGATATAATAATACTCTTCATTAGTATTCCTTGGTTCCTGTTGCCACCATGATATTAGGAAGTAGTTTACATACGCGTATATAGTGTAGTACGCAATAGATAGTATAATTGTGTATGTTCGTGGAGCCCCATACCTTTCTACCAGTCGATAAACCGAAAGATAGAAAGAAAAAATATTTAATGATATAGCAAATCCGATCAGGGTTCTTTTTAGTATGAAGCCTACGACCTCGCAAAGGTAAAGTACGCTATCCATACTTGCCATTTCTATATGATTTTAATTGCCTTTATATTGAGAGTTTCTTGCGTTTTGAAGATCTTGAGGAATTCAATATCTTCTCCGCCTGAAAAAGAAATTGCGTTTTAAATGTAACGTAGATGCCAATAGACAGAAACATATTTCTTAACTTGGGTAATTTCATTTAATTTTTATAATTTCTTTCTAAATGTAGATAAACATATTTTGACAAAAATATTTCATATTTTACTACGTTTAATATAATATTTGTATATGAACTACTTGTGAAAATACTATGTATTCAGTAAATTTATTATTACTCGTTTACTAATATTAGTATTAATTACTATTAGAATTTAGTTAAACTGCATAGTAATTATAATATATACACACACATACATACACTCACGCCTGTTATCCCCGAAGGGGTAGGCAGAGGCGCAACTAGTGCACCCACTTTTCGCCGTTATTCCGTCCCATGATGTAATAGGGGGCGAGCCTATCACCATATCGGCCACAAATTCCAGACTCCGAGCTGATACTGAATAGAAAAACTCAATATCACTTTGCCCGACCCGAGGATCGAACCCGAGACCTCAGCTTTGCAGTCGTACTGTAATACCACTACGCCACCGAGGCAGTCTATATCACAGAACAGAGAAAAAGAACTTCGTGGTCTATATAGTAATAGAAACTATAATATATACTTTCAGCATTTAATTAATAAAAGAGATTATGAAACCTTTTGCTGTTTATATATTTTTTTTTATTTTTTTTTTTATTCGTGCACGGCAAAGTGACTGCACCTCACCTGATGGTAAGCGCGATGCAGTCCTGATAGAGTATCGAATGGCAGCAGATGGTTATCTCATGCCATTCGACACAATCATGCCGGCCTACTGAGCTGCTTCTTCACGCTACGGCGGAAGGACCCAGGATTATAGGAAGGAGGGAACACGTGCGCCGGTAAACTATTCCAAAGCTTGATGGTGCGGCAAATAAAAGAATTGGCGAACCTATTGGTTCGGGCCGAGATGGTTTTAACCATCAAGCTGTGGCTTCGGATGCCGGCACGCGTGGTTCGTGGATGTATAAAGGTGCGCCCAGATAGCAGTTACATAACGTTATAAAACATTGTGTAGAATATGTTAAGAACCTCATATGTTATGAGCGCTCCCAAACTGGTTCAACTCGTTGTATAACATCATATAAAAATGAAGTTGTATAACATCACTAACAATTTATAACTTTTGTTACAATTTGTTAATAATAGCTATACAACAAATGTTTCGCAATGTTTTCTAGTGTTATATAATTGCTGTATAGGAGCACCTTAAGAAAAAAATGATGTAATATACTAAACTTACGAAAATATCAACTATCGCTAGATACTCTTGTCACGCATGCTTGGAGCTTATACTGGCTATAATTGCCATGATGACATGGCTGTGCGATGAGAACATTGATTAAAATTGCTACTGCTTTTGATTACTATTTTAATTTTTAAAACCAATCATGATTCGAGATAATATGACTGAACAAAATATTCAAATATATCGCACCTTTAGGATGAAAACGACACAATTCAAAAAGACGGAATATTGAGTTATCGTCATAAAATTACTTGAAACGAAGTTCTCAATACAATAATAGTTCAAACACAGTCATATTCGAGCAGAAAAAGGACAAAGCTGTTATATCGGTCCCTTTTTTATTATATTTTTATAAATAAGGGACTAGTTTTAGTCATTTAAAAATGACAACTCAATTTTCTATTTTTTGAATTGTGTCGTTTTCGTTCTAAAAGTGCGATAGTGAGTCCGCTTATATTAATAATTTTACACGTACCTATATAAATGTTATTTATAATTTGATTTGTAGGTGATATTATGGTGCAAATATTATTATTATAGTGATTAATGACCAAGATAATAATTATTTTTTAACTCAAATATGAATAAAAGCTTTAGTGATTAATGACTTGAAACACGCATCAATATGTACCTACAACAACTCAAATTGAAGAAGCGTATCTAAACCTTACGAGTAGAAATATTATTCGCTATTTGCAGAGAATCTTGTTACTGAAGTCTAAGGCATGGCTGCGAGGAAAGACCGAACCGATTTTCTGTGCATACAAAATAAATTTGATTTGATGCGACGCGCTTCGTATGTGCTCAACTCGACGGCGTGCCTTACTTATCAACTATAATTAGTGCTAATAATTGTTTGTCAGTTAGTATTCATTGATTACTAGAATGTGTAACAACGTTTTTTCTGCCATTTTATGATATTACTGATTCTGAATTGCCACGATACTTCGTATTCATAGTATAGAAAATTATTTTTTGAAGGACAGTAGTAATAATACAACATTGCTTTAGTTTCACACCTATATTTTATGAAGGTAAGAAAATGGTATTCAAGGTAACCGTTACAAAATACATGTTACTCATTTTTATTATCAATGCGTCACAATCTATTTTTAACCGACTTTCAAAAAGGAGGAGGTTGTCAATTCGTGTGTTTGTATTTTTTTTTCATTGCAGCTATATAGCATAAGACATTTTTTGCTGCTAATAAACATACTCATAATAGTAATTCATGCTATTTGACAAGTTCAAAAGCAAAAATAATAAAGATTCGTTAGAAAGAGTGTACAAAAAACTAAATATTAATATTTTACCACATTTTAAATTACACATTAATAATACGAAATAACAATTTCTTCTATCTTTCTTAATTTCTATATCTTATTATCTTATTTCTATCTTTCTTAATTTCTTCTAGCAGGCGTACCCCGCCAATCACTCGTAACCTTCGGATGATGTTCTATTGGCCCCACACGGAATAGTGAGGGCCACTTTTAATTTACACCACAAGCTGTTTCAAATGTCTAAAAACAATTAGTCCTAAGCTCTAGATCCTGGAAATCTTTCGTGCTTCCGCATTTGAAGTCTCCGTCTATTTCTACAGAAATATGATTCTCTGCCATTAATGCACCTGGAACATAATTGTCAATATAGTTTGTATTTAAGTTACAAAGTAATTTGTGTTTAAATGAGTCGTGACAAAGTGGAAATTAGCATACTTGTGTACCTACTAATATATTAATATGATGTGAAAATATTTGATGATGTAATAATAAAAATCAACTTACCTCTTTTCTGTAAGTAAAAACTTAACTAACTTAAATAAAATTATGTAAATAACAACCTTATTCATAAGGAGTTACATACTTAAAACTCTACGAACTATTAACAGCGATGATACGCTAAAACGCAGACTGTTGATCCTTGGCGCAAATAGACACACAAATTAATGACTAACACACTATTTCGGATATGATGTTGACGTCTGCGCAGCTCTAGCGACCTATCACAGTGGCGGATGGTGAGCGATTTTATTGCGTAGCGAAACCGCTGCAAATTCGCAGCGCACACGCTGCAATCACGCCGAGGGCTCCCAACGTGCTTAGGACAATCAGTAACAAAAAGGATTACGACGACGTGAAATTGTTGTTAGCTTTGTTAACTTGAAGATTCAGAAAGCGAATTCGAAAGTAGGTACAGCTATTTAGCAGAATCAATTTTAGTTCCTACATATGAACGTCAAGACCCACATTTTACAAGTTCTTGTATCCGACACAAAAATACTTAGGACGTAACTCAATTCTCATTAATCGTCATCAATCATCAATTTTCATCATTAATTATCTATTGAAGAAAACGGTTGTTGCATGAATATGTACCAAATGACGTCGGTGAATCGAAGACGTTGCGCACCCGCGGTGTGTTGCTGGGCGTTCGCTGCGAATTCGTGGCGAGTTCGCAGCGCCTCCGCGCCGCTGTGGATTCTCTCGCATTTCAGCAGTGTGATAGGAGCCTAACGATTGTTTATTGACAGTACTAAGCATTTCGCAATATTTTACGGAGGCAGCACAGCAACCACATTAGTATTCGCATTTGCATAAGTCTTGGCTATATCACTCGCAATTTGCAGAAACGCTCAACAATGAGCTAATGTTACCTCAATTACGATTTTTACATACCCACTAAAAAGTGTTGTTTTTTCAATACGTCTTTATTTCGATCATCAATTATTTCACCACACTTCGAATGACGCACGCTCCTGATATCGATTATAATTGTTCTGCCGCCCTTAAAATAAATCCTCAATACTGCACATACAGGTTATGTACTCAGAATCAATACTACGTCATCGTTTTAGTAACCTACAAGCAATTTATAATAGTTATAATTCGTACGTTTATTTATTTATTTCTACACAAATTAGCGATCACTGTAAAATAAATAGACGGTTTGGAACGAGACGTGGTTAGTTCTATTTCTGTGTGAAGCATTTTGAACAATCAACGAGATAGATTTCGCAGAATGGAAGAGTCTATAAGTCCGTATTGTCCACTAGACAAAAATTATATCTTTGTGGACTTTAAACATCACTATTTTTTATATTAATTTTATTTATTTATCATAAGTGTATAATAACGACGTTGCTTAAACAAAGCTATTCTAAAATCTTTTTACATTTACATAATGTTTTTAATACCTGAATGGTTAGTGATTCAGTATTCAAAAATATTTTCCTAGTAGGAAGTCTAACCATGGAGTAGTGGCGGCCTAAAAGGGGCGAACCAGGTAACCGCCAGGGGTTCCCGCTTGGGAGGACTTCGCACTTAGACGAGCGACGTCGCGCGATATCCAGCTGAGCGTCTTTTTAGGAAACAAAATTTTTAAATTCGGGTAACGTTTTTAGGGTTTAGCACCTCAAAAGGAAAAAATTGAACCCTTATAGAATCTCTGTTTGGAGTCTGTCCGTCTGTCGGTCAAGACCCTTTTTCTCAGGAATGCGTATAGGTATCATATTTTTTTTCTTTGTATGGCCATCTTCGGCGCATTAGGGACGGCTGCGGGCTTCCTCCGACTCACGTCTAAGTTGTCGTCCGCAACCGCCCCTACGCGTACCGCTGTTGCGGTTCCTCTCCTGTTGTTGCGGGGGCTCAGAAGCCCCGGTACACCGAGGGACGCCCTTGGCGTCCGAGGCAGCGTGAGACACGCTGCCGTCCATCACAGGGAGAGGTATCATATTGGAATTTAAATCTAATACTCGGGTCTACGGCCTCTTTTAGCAAGAAGCAATGTCTTACAGCACGTGTAAAAGAAAAAATCTGATAACCGTAAATATATACTTTCATAACAAAAAAAAAGCTAATTTACTATTACAAACATGTTAATTTCATTAATTTATTAAATAATTTTGGCGGACTATTCAACTTCTATACTTAGGTATCTTATCTAGAACTTTATACGGAACCCTCGGTACGCAAGTCCAAATCGCACTTCTCCGGTTTTTTTTCCGCCTGGAGCCTCGCGTTGGTTAAGACCACCACTACCATGGAGTTATAAAGAATATCGACTTTCCAGCAGGCTGATTCCCAAACTAATTGCGACATTTTATTTGAAGTTATCATTACTTCTCGATATATAATATGCACATACTATACTTTGAAACTTGTACATATTATTTGAAACTGAACTGAACTTAGTTTGTACACAAGTATATATCTCTTCTCATAAGAAACTCAATCGTTATACACAATCCGTACGGAATCTCATAGACCCCTAGCTGAAATAAAAATATGTATGTACTCACCACAATCTGTCGTGGGTCAAATTGCTACATACGCACGTACGCACTATTTGTGTTTCCTGACGGTTGATTTTCGAACTTTAGATCTGTCTTATTCAAGTATTTTTTCATCCATTTCTCATACCCACGAGTGTCTCTTGCTGCACTTGTTTCACAATTAAGCCCCCAAAAAAATAATACAAGAATAATTATGACAATGAAGAAGCAGATAACCGTGCACATTGCACCATATCCTTTAATACTGATGCACCAATAGCACATTCGTCCTGCGTTTAGTCTTTGCTGCTGTATACTATTAGCTCGCATGTCAATAAGGATGTTACCCCGCGGACAACGTTGTACACCGCCTTTTTTAAACATAAAGGGACCAAGAACGCGCTATCAACCGCCTGTGAGAAAACAATTAAATGTAAATTATCGGTGTATGCGTGGGTCCAAATGATCTGTAACAAAAAAATATAGATTTAACGCTTATGTTTAAATTATTATATTAAATATTCTGCATAAAACGTTATCAGTAATGAAAGTCAGGCAGTGATTGTTTTTATTCTACTTAGGAGCCATAAAAGTACAAAAATATATGTATCACCAGTATAAGGGATATGAGGAGTCAGGACATGCTCAAATTGCGTACCTACAATTTATTACCGGGTGATTACCTCAATACATCCTTGTAAAAGCTTACTAAGTAATTAAACTTATGTGTTTCCAAAAATTTCAATTTCAATGTTATTTATGCTTTAAAAAAATATAAATTACTCTAAGTTTGTAGAAATTTTTATTGCAAATTTATAGCTATTAAAAGATAAGAAGCAATAAATACAGAATACCCATTATATAACTTCATTAATATCATAGGGCAAATTATAAAAGTTTATATTTAATTTGCCAAATAAAAGGAAAAGCTTAGAGAATTTCAAAACATCGTAAGTGCTTTTCATACTAATAAATACTGACAAAATAAGTAATTGGTATTTGAATAATGAACTTCCACCTTGTCACCGGTTTAATATTAACTAACTAATGGATTATTTATGACAAGAAAATCCTTTTGCATTTTGTACATAATGGAAAAATCAAGTCAAGTTGTATTGTTTTTCTAAGCTTCAATAGCAAGGAACGAATCTAACGTTGTACAAAAGATCACAACGCGCTCACGTTCAGCATCGACGTAGGCTGTATCATTGACGCTTTTCACACAGCATCGTGGCAACCTTATTGTGTTCATAATAACAGAATACTTATCCATATTAATTTAAATAGATATTGAGATTTATTTTACACGTCACTTTTAATTGATTAGTCAAGAATTAGTTAATTAGTCGTAGTGTCTAAGTTAGTAATTCCTTGCAGTAGTTTGTGGGCGGTTTTCATCTACGCTCGTTTACCCCATTTACTATACAAAACTTAATAAATGAAATACCTATCATATAGTTTTATTTTCCCAAAGCTTCCGATATTTTTTTTTAAGTTTTTACTGGAAGAACAATTTTATGCTTAGCACTCTCTCTCCTGGGATAATTCCGGAATGTTTTTTATGCATAGTATGTCCCTCTTGCGTAAAAATCTTCCTAATATATAGATACCATCATAATACAGTCTTTTTTCTACCTAATAGCATTGATAATCACTGAATCATCTCAAAGTAGCATCAAGATTTTTTGGAAGACTGCCGTGGTGTTTTCTTGGCCGACTTATTTATTTTAGAGTTGTAAAGTGATGCCTTTTTTATTTCTATCCTTTAAGAAAGTTAAATAAGTACCTAATTATATGTTGCTATATTACAATATATATTATTAAATGTTTGACAAATCATAAAAAGAACTCATCCAATCTTCGAAATTCGACTATCGAAATTAATATAATATTTGTAAATGATACCTATATATTAGTCTGCCTACCCGCGCAAGGTCAGCGTGATGGAGTAAGTTTTAAACCTTCTCAGTAAAAGAGGAGGTTCGTGCTCAGCGGTGGGTAGTACCGGGCTAGTATGTTATGATAACATATACCTATTAGGCATATGTTTTTTTTTTTGCATTACTTTTTTACGTGGATTTAAAAGGGGTACAAGTTTATCTTTGCGTAATAATATATACAGAGCTAGAACTTTTTAACAAACTGAATAATCTGGTATCAGTCTAATCAGGAACTTTGTAATAATTAAAAATCAGTTCAGCTCCAGAGATTAGCCCTCACAAACTTACAAACTCACAAACTTTTCCTCTATATACCTAGTATAAGTGCTTAGATTCTAGGCGTCCATAATAAATAATAAAATGTTATAAAACTACAAAAAAAATATGTTATCCTCCTAGCCAGTTTCGGCCACTGCGGCCAATCTCGCCGGAGATCTGCTAGCTACGCAGGAGATATTATAGTGCATAAGTGTGTGCGCAATAGACAAGTGCATTCGCTATACCTTCACTCTCATACATCAGTGAGACGGCAATCTAACATGACCGGAGAGAGTTCAGGCGCAGGACCAACGGCTTTACGTGCTTTCAGAGGCCCGGGCTATCACACCGCCAACTTCCTGACTCCGAACTGCGACTGAGTAGTTTTAAAGATGGAAAAACCAAGTCACCATGTTTTAAGTTCGACCTGAATTTCTTATTAATTCGAACCCATGACCCTCAGCGCGCAAATCGTACTCATAAGGCGTACCTACGTAATATTGCTACGCCACCGAGGCAGTCTACAATAAGTTTCATAAAGCAAAATTTCATACTATATTAACCCGTCAAGCCCCGCTTACGTATAGATGTATGGGGAAATCGGGTAACGGGTCAAAATCTATCATCTTCGTATATCTATCTATACTCTTTATCTATTAATCTTGTGAGTCTAATTTTAAAATACTTTGGTACAATGTGTTGCAAGCCTCTTATAAAAGGTCATGGAGTTATTCTTTCTATAAAATACTGTTTTTAATACAACTTTCTTTATCTTCTACAAATTGTGCCAAAACTTTGATACTCTGTTTCTAGTACCTAGGTACAAGCGCGCATTCTGTGACAAAGTTTTATCTTGTAAAAAATCTTACCATACATACATCTTCGTTTTTCTGCGCCGCCGATAATTCACCATAATTGACTTTGGGCTGGTAACATTGCTTTAATCTTACAAAATATTTTTATAGAAAATTCTTGAAAATATATCTTCATTTTAAACATTATAATCAATTAAAAGGTGTGTAGGAAAAAGGAAATGAAATTTAATTTAATTTATTTTTCAAATTTTTATCGCACATAAAAATGAAACATCTTTTCTCTATCGGCATCAAAAATTTTAATTACATTGGTGTTTCCTAACAATTTGATATGGTAATTATTGAAAGGGCATTCTTTAAAGGAAATTCAGAATCAGTTATCATAATTTGGCTGTGGGTGTAACTTAAACATACTATTATTTTATCGTGTAAATCAAGTCGCGTAAAACCGCATTTTCGTTTAATCTTAAATAATTACTGTGCCTTTTGTAGAATTAATTTGCCTTTTAAAACAACAATAGTTTATAATGTTTATTGTATAAATTCAAGTTATGTGTATCGATTCCTGTACGATATAAACGGTGTTCATGTAAGTACACACCTACACGTGAATTTAAAACACTTTGGTGAGCAACCGGGATAAATTAATTTTACCTACAGTTTTTGCTGTTTAATGCTGTATACATACTGCCAAACACTACCATCAAAAACTCAATACTTTCTGAACGTTTATAAAACATTATAGGCATTATCACCAATTTTTTTTGCAAAATAAAATTGATTAAAATACAACTTATCGCGACTGTGCGTTGAAGTCTTCATTGCGACGAAATTCAGAACGCAACTCTATACTAAGAAACAAATTTTACAAACGGATAATTATTGCTTAATTATTATTTATCAACATCGTCAACATTTAAACCACAATATTAAGATCTATATTTTAAAGCACTGTTACTCATTATTAAATATCTAATGAATTTAAAAATTATCTATACCGCTAACAAAGTTTACAAGTGCCGAATACGTACATGAATTTCATTTAGTAAAGAAATTGATGCAAAACTAACAAAATTATTAAATAAATCACAAATTTACTCAAAGTATATTTTTAAGCACTCTTTTTAACACACTAACCTAGAAGAATTTATTATAGCTGTCGTATACTCGGAGACTGAGCAAACACATGTGCCGCGTATCGTCTTTAAAGTGGAACTGAGCCAGATCCCGTTGATTTATGGCATCGGTGGAGTGGGGAATAGGGGTGGCAAACTGCGCACATCGAATCTCGAATCGATCATCTAGTTCCCCGTGCACATGCGCGAATTTGTGCTTAACGCTGTAGTGATAAGGTGCTTTTTAGAATGCTGATCATAGTCGATAAAAGTAGAACCTATTTAGAAAAACAGTCATATGATTTCATGTAATATCTGTGCACTAACTCATTATGTATTAGTGCAAACATTATTTATTACAAGTTTTAGGCTATAACTATATCATTGCGTGATCCTCGTCGATGAAAGGGTCAGATATAATAGGAATATTAATATAAATAAGCTATTACTTAGAAGAAATCGAAGCTTACTTATTTAGAATAATTTCTGGAATATTCTATAAAGGTATCGTTAGACTACCTTGCCCCAACACTACGTATGCGCGCGCACGATACTTAAGTCCCGCCCCCTTTTCAGGTAATCCACCTTCTAGAAAATTATTTCGTATATCTAAAGTAAAATAAATTGTGACGTAATAAGAGATGTCCCAATAAGGTCTGATCCATAGCCGGATTTATGCTTTAAGTATAGGCTATTGAGTATTACCCGTATGTCGGTTCTCCAGGGCTCAGGGTGTATTCCCAATTGCAACCGATCCGTACGTAACTTTGACTCCTCAAGCCCCGCGACGGACACCGGTGTCCATATATATAGGGTTTTCCCATACATCTATATATATAAGCGGGGCTTGTAGGGTTAAACAGGGTGATGATAAAAAACGTTGTCGAATAAGGTACACCGTTTTGTATACGTTATTAATTCAATAAAATAACCCCATTCAATTTTCAGAAGATTTGCCGAAGCCGCTGGCTTTTACGGCCAAATCAAATACTGATGTGATCTTCATCACCGAGGGAGTCATATAGGGCGGCGGTATATGGGGAGATCAACCCCACATTTAATAAGAAGTATTATGAGAATCATCATAATCGTCATGAGCCACACGGAGTCCAAGCTCATGTCAATTAAAAGTAATCACTCTTATCTGATCTCTACATAGTATAAAACAAAGTTTGACTCAATTTAAAGTTTATTTTTATGTTTATAGAGTATTATTTATTTATTTATATCAGGTAACAAAGGACCATAACAAATATTTTATATATGATTAGACAGTACATAAAATGCTATATTATTATACGGAATACAAAGTTTTATCCGGCACTACATGTTACATGTTTGTCACAACAGTGTCGGACAATATATTAAAAAGCAATCTGGTTTATCACCTATCATTTTCAGGACAATGTATTTAAATAGAAGCTTGTTTTTAAAGATTTTTTGTACCTTTTATTTATATTTTATTTTTTAGTTATTAGTCAAGTAATTCTCAGCAAGCCCTTTTCTTTGAAACCCGTATTATAGAAGTGCCTAAAAATTTAATCTACTGTCTTAGGTCGTCCGCCATATTGGATTTAGAATGACGTCACTTAGCTATGCATTGTCACCCAAACTGAACTTCTGTGACCCCCGTGATGGACGGCAGCGTGCCTCACGCTGCCTCGGACGCCAAGAGCGTCCTTCGGATACGAGATTCGAGCGTTCATTAATACCAACCGCGAACTAATCCGCGGATTCCATTTAATATCGCCCGCGAGATAGATATAAACCGCGAATTAGAGTTGCATGGTTTACGGTCCTCTCAAGCTTGTACCTTTTCCCTTTGTTTCGTTGTGCTTTTGTATTTCTACAGCGACCCTTTTTTACTTTTTATTTGAAGAATACAAATGTCTTTGTTCCATATTCCTATGGACTCGTGTTTCTAGTTAAAAACCGTTTACAATTACCCATTACTCACCCTTTATGCATTACGGGCAGTGTTTATAATACATAAATCAATCGTTACAATACACCATACGTTTCTCAAATTCTAAGTAAAACCCTTCGGGTCTTCTCATTGTCAATGATTAATTGCCTGTCCATTATTTTTAACAACAGTTACGGATCCTATTATTCCCATTTCCTGATGTTACGTATTCAATGGAACGTTCAAAGTGAAAGTTGAACATGTTGGATCCTGTCTGCAAGGAAACAATACTCGCTCTCCATATAAAAGCCAAACTCAAAATCACATGATATCGTATTCCACTCTGTGCTCTCTTCGAAGTGTGATCTCCAGTTGTTGGTAATAGTGAAGTGATAGTAAAACAGTGTAATAGTAAATACTGAAGCTGATATAAAATGAATGTAAGTACCTTCTTATACTTTGATCTAAAATTGTTATAACCAGATGTTTTATTAATTGTATTTGTTATGTGTTGTTCACTGGGTTAATGCATTTTAGTTGTATTTGATCTCTTATTTAATTTATCAAAGTTACTGTAGTGCATTTTATTTCACATACCTATAAGTGTTTATCATACAATACTTCCTTAACCAATTTGTTTTATTTACAGTTTTATTTTCGTTACATTTGATCTCTTATTAAATTATCAATGTTACTTTAGTGTACATTTATACTTCGCATACCTATAAGTATTTATCATATAATACTTCCTTAACCGATTTGTTTTATTAACAGTTTTATTTCATTTTATTACAGTTTTCGGAAAATACTTTCAAAAATTACTATTATGCTGAAGATATAGATGAACCTAGTGATGAAGAAGGTACACTCGCCTTGAAAGTCAAAAAAGCGATAATAGCAAACAAAAGATCCATGGAATGCAACAACATTGACGAATTTTTCGAAAAACCTAAGAAAAGGAAGACAACGACAAAAAAATCATCTAGTGTTGGTCGAGCGACGAGTGGTGGTGTTTCATACATAAAAACAAACAGCGATGACAGCAGTTCTGCATCACACCTCATAAAAATTGAGGTGTATGATGTTAATAAAATAAAAAACATCGCACCGACGGAACAATGGAAACATGCTGATGTGCGGGTTAAATATTACGCGGAAAACGAGAGTGACAAAAACTTGCAATCTATCAAGGACACGGTATACAATATAACCAAAGACTTAGCGAGTAAGGACGATTGTGTTAAATATTTTATAGACAACGAGAAATGAACAAAGTGCCAGTGCGTATCAGTGTTTTAAAATCATAATTTTAGTCATATACTTTATTCTAAGAAACTATTATTGTAATAACTATACCTATTTTAATTTAATTTACATTGTATTGTATTTTAACTTTGTACTATTTTAAGTTACATGCTTAACAGATTACTTCGTTTTTGATTCTAGAACTCTTTGTGTTGTTGCTAAGTATTAATGTAAATAGTAATAAGTCTTTTTAGTGTTTTTCATGCTCATGCTTACGATTGTAAAGTTATTACGAACATAATTGTTTGGAAGAATTATAAGTTTGTATGGGGTTATTAATTCTCAATAAAGAAAAATCATTCATTCATTTTCATATTTCATTTATTCTCCTCAAAACATGATTTAAATAAACCAGTTAAAAACACATCATTGCCTATTGTATTATCACTAAATAATACTTGAAAATCTTTAAGACTCTGACCATAATATTTATAGTACAGATACATTAAACAGTACTCTCCACAAACTATAGTAAAGTCATTTTGAATTCGGTTTGTATTGTAATTCCACATTCTAGAATTCCTCGCTAAAAACATTCGGTGGTATCCTTGAGGTGGTCGACCGTATGAATCAAAGTACTGTCCAAAACCATTCTGATCTATGTGTATGGCAACCCAGTGAGAACCTGGTTTGTTATCAGAGTCTAAGTTGCTAACTACATATGTAGGAGTTACTACATGTATTGGTAGGCGATTGGCTGCATATACATTATATTCAATACATGGATCAATTTTCTTTAAGTAATTCTGTATTTCTATTGTATTCATTTTTATTTATCGAATCGCTGCAGAATCTTATCAAGTCGAATGATAAAGTGGTAATGCCGTATATAAGGTTAAGAAGACACTATTATGGTACTTATGTGGTAAGTTTTCTATTTTTTGTGGGGTTGCAAGGATTATGATAAAACAAAAAACTTAATATTTTTTAATTCATTTTATTCGTAACTTACATCTAACAGAAAATCTGAATTAAATTATTCATACTTAATCTAATCTTAAACAGTTAATTTTGTTTTCTTAACTACTATAATCTACTGAAATGTTGCGGTTTTTATCTATTTCAATAACATTATCAAACTCCGCATAAACAATACAATTAATAGTTTGTGACAAAGCTGTTTCAAAACGCACTTCTAATCTCACACTACCATGCTTTACAAGATTCCAATGACTTGAAGAGTTTGCTGATAAATCAGGTGTCAAATCAAATGCCAACATACAATACCCTTGAGCGTATTGTTCTCGGGATATCCCATTACCTTCATTTAGAAAGTGTATACCTGTTCCCGAAAACAATGTATGATATACTGAAGTAAAAATATTGTTCTCAAATGAGGGTTGTAAAGCCTTTGATGGTATTTGTTGGCCGTCTATATATAAACTAAAAGTATTAATGTCATAATTTTGAAAGTTAAATGGGTTCTTAGTGAGGTTTCCATTGAAAGCAGCGTTATTTACAAATCCTACTATACACCTTTTAGGTAATTGCCCTAAGAAAATGTTATCTAGAGTTTTTCCTTGAACACCTGATGGAATTGTTAAAACTTTAACTTCAGCTCGAGTAATGGGGTATTTGGCTGTGGTAGAAGCTAAGACCTTTTGATGAGCAAGTAACACGCTGGGATTGATTCGTGCTCTACGAATTATCAAAGATGCATCCGTAATAGATACCTTTAATTTAAGGTCACCTGTAGAGGCCATTAGATTGAAATTTTCTCTAGAACGAACTAACTTAACACAAATATCAACACCATTGATTAAAAATTTTTCTTGATTGAATAAATCGCCATGCAAGTGACCAATCATTTCCAATTCTTTGCTTTCACTGGCTAGTTCTTGTCTCTTAGTAAATCCTTTATTAGTATCATCGGTGGAATCCATTTTTCCAGCTGTATCTTCATACCATAAGCCACAGGTGAGGTGAGAATTTTTTGCCGCAGGAGCATAGTTCAATAAGTTTTCTATGTACGCACGATAAGCATATGTGTTATTGGGTGGTGATACAAGTTTTTGATTTAAGTACACATCAAGTTGACTGAAGAGTGAGTGCAACCAATTGTTCACCGGAGCAACGACCGTAGATGCGGTGAGTTTGGTGTTATCTTGATTTACTATTTTCGCTTTCAAGTGAATTAACGTATGAGATAAATCTATGTAGTCATCTCCTGCCCCAGGAATTTGAAATTCTATAGGACCATCATCGGCAAGAGATGAAATTGGTTTATAATGGATCCAATTTCCACTTTCAATGCTAGTTTGAGTCGATGGCAATGCAAACAAATCCAATTCGGACTTAATACATTCACAGGAATGACTATGTAAAAAAGACATTTTAATTAATTGTTAGAAAAAATGTCTTTAATTTGTTTTGAAGTAATTTTTGATTTTTTTAGAGCTTTCACTTTCGCGGTCAACGACGGAATGACTCCAGGTAGACGTTTTCGTTTTGTTATATATCCTGATCCAGACATATTGATTTTATTTATTTTTTCATCGGCCTTGCGTTTCAAGTTGGTACCAACTTCTTTAAGACGTGCTTTTATTGAATCTTCCATAGGTCGCGCACTAACCATATCTGTCAATAGCCCAACACCAGCACTTAATGCCTCTTTACCAACAGCTCGAACACCGCTAGATAGTAATGGTAAAACTGACCTAAACAGTCCCCCAAGAAAACTACCGATTCCATGTCCTTTTTGATAAGGCGCCCCTTTATATACCACCCCTATACCTGAACCAGCCTGATGAGAATAATACCGTTGATAAGGGCATGATATGTCGGAGCGTTCAAAATGCATTATAATTTTTTAAAATGTAGTTTAACACACACCGTTCCAAACTGAAATGGTATCTTTTGTCCGGTGCTCGACCTTATATCTATTTCGATGGTATCGAATTCTCTTCGCATTACTGATAAGTAATGTGGAGGTGAAAATACATGCATTTTATTCGCACCATAGATGTATTTTGAGGGATCTAATGGTATAACTCTTAGAAGAGGTGTCATTACATCACCTACAATTTGAGGTTCAACTATATCGCAGTAAACGAATAGTTGAGATGGTAACCCTAAATGTAAATTAGCTGGACATTTTGCTAAATTCTTTTCAACGAGATTTCTGTTTGGTTCAAATCCCAACTGTAAGCCTAGTTTAGGAGATAATGTCACTGATTTAATTGTTTCGTCTAATACAGAAACAGACACAAATTTGGATATATTATCGTAGCGGAATTTGATTTTTTCCCTTATATTATTTAATGCTGATAAAATATGGTTAATATTATCATAGTTTGTGGCAGGTATATGAGTCTTATAATATACTGTGGATAGTTTGTCTTCATGGGGCATTTTCATGATTTTTGTTATGTAAATAACATTCTCATGATCTTGAACAGTAAACATGGTGCATGGATATTGGAATTCAACGATTCCTACACACCATTCTCCTTCCAATATTATGGGTTTGGGTAATTTTGTTGAAAAAATTGATGTTTTGTTCTCAGGAAAGTATTCCATTGAACTATTGCTAAGTAAAGTTAAATAAAAATCCTTAATCATATTTTTTTCAAACTGGAAGCTAAAATCCAACTATTAAATTTGTTCGGATAACCTTTCCACTTAACTAACACTTGTTGTCTGCTGCCAGAGTAACGAGAACGAATTATTTTATCGATCTTGTGTTCAATGGTGGGGTCATAAATGACCTTTTGTAATTCTCGTTCATAAAACGTTCCTACTATCTCTTCACCATCTAAATCTTTAATAGTATAAACAGGCCACGGAGTACGTTCTATTATAGAAGAAATCACAAATATTTCATCGCTCCAATTAGATTCATAACCTTTTTGGAATACATGTTTATATTTGGTTATTCTAACATGATCACCGAGATGAAACATAGGTAGTATATTTTTTGATGATTTTCCAGATTTTTCATATAAATTACTCCAAACTGTCATTATATTATTAGAATTAACATCTGAAGGACACATTTTAATACTAGAATGAAAACTGTGATTGTAAGAGTGTATCAAATTCTGCAAAATATCAATATATTTATGTGTATTCTTGTGTGTAAAATAGCGCCACATCTTCATTTTTAGCGTTCTTTGAAATCTTTCTACAATACTTGCTTTGATGTCTGGATTATTTGTAGTATAGTAATTAATGTTTTTTGTTTTAAAATATCTTTGAACATCTTTTGATACGAATTCAGTGCCTTTATCAGATTGAATGTGTGTAGGTGTGGTACTAGCTTCATTAAATATACTATCGAAACACTTTTTTACGGTTTCAGAATTTTTCTTTTGCAAGGGTCTGGCATATGAATATTTGCTAAAAACATCAATAACACAAAGAATGTAATTGAAACCTTTATTATCTTTAGAATAAGTTCGCATGTCACTTAAATCGGCTTGCCAAAGTTCATTGAGATTAGAGAGAACGTATTTGTTTCGAGCGAATCTTCTATGTACTGGTTTATGGAGTGTATACGTAGATTGAGATTGCAACCAGTTTTTAACTTCTTCCTTTTTCATTTTACCTTTTATAGCTTTTGATAATTTGTCGATATTACTATATCCAGCGGGGTGTGATACATCATAATAAATTTGATTTATTTCTAATAAGGGGTCCATTTTTCCCAATCAATCTTTTTCTTAATTTTATTTGCGTGTTTAATTTCACTAGTTGGTGTCAAATATACCTCTGTGTTTTGTGGCGGTTGTTCTTCGATGTCTTTTTGAAGTTGAGCTATGTACTCACGTCTTTTTGGGTTGCCAATATATGTTAAAGGTATTTTCAAATCTTTTAACGCTTTAGCAAATTTTTCCCAACCGGGTGGGTCGTTGTTTTTCAATGGTCGCAGTGTATCGCTTATTAAATCGATAATGTTACTGTTAGGAATTACTTCATTATCCACAATCACTGTGCCAGCATCATTCCAATAAATTTTGTTTTTATTTAGCGACACCGAATTCAATAATAACTCACCTTTTTTTACATATGTTTTTGGTATTAAATTTAAAATTTGTTCTGTTGAATAGAAAGGTTTTTTTTCGAGTGTAAAATGTTCTTGTTGCTTCTGTTCATCACTCAGTGTCTGACTGACAACTACATCTTTATTCTTGATATCATTATTTATATTAAATTTTTTCCAGCTTTCAGATGAGGGTTTATTGTTATCGTCATTTGAAGTTATTATAGGGAGTTCAATGGGACGACGATCTTCTTCCATAAAGTGGAGATATCTTTGTAAAATTTGTAAGTATAATTTACACTTTTTTCGATCATCCATATTACTGCTGAGTATTTTTTCCATTTCGCTATCTAAACGAGAGGTAGGATTTTCATTTCTTTTTTTATTTAACTTATCTATTAAACTTGGGTCAACTAACAGCATTTTTTTGGCGTGTTCCATTTTAAACCAGTCCACTTATCAATCCACTCAAAATAGAACCCAATATGATCGGAAGAAATGCACCACCTTTTTGAACTATTATATTCTTTCTTATTTTATTTGTACTTTTACGTACTAATTTTCGTAATAAGTTTTTGTATTTTTTTAGTTTATTCTTCGATTTTTCTTCAAGATTTATATTTCCTTGTAAAACATTATGAATACATTCACAAATAAAATTAATTTCGTTTTCGTTACACACTTTTAAAAGAGCTTGTTGATGTTTAGGTTTAAGCTTATAAAGAGCATTTAATAAGTGTTCATGCGTCTTTAAGCGTCGATCCATCATTTGCAAATGACGGGTATTTGTTGGTTTTTGACATATTTAAACTCTTTTGTGGGAATGTACACTGTAGGATGACCATGAGAAGGAAAGATCTTTGATTTAATTCGACACATATCAAAAGTATCTTGTTTTAGATCTATCATCAAATAGCCATGTGCTTCTTTTGTAGCATCTCTGTATGAATCTTCTATGAATTTGCTATTTTCTGGTGATACTTGTCGGGCTAAGTAACGTATTTGAGTTTTATCACGTGGGTTTTTGAAATAAATGATGTAATTTGAATTCAAAGAAATGTCTCTTTGTCCTTTACCTTGATGAAATAAATTTTGAGTAATGTAAAATACACTCAAGTTCCTATGATGACTACCTTTAGTAAATATGTCGACAATGCGACCATCAGATTCCCTCATAAGATCATCGATAATGATAAGGTTAGCTTCCTTTCCATCAAACATATTCATATCTGGTATACCCTGATAATAGTTTACATTTGGTACATCATATAAGGGTTGCATCTCATCAAAACACCAAGTAATTTGATGAAAAGTGGTGTTACACATATCATTAATGTATTTAATAAAGTTTGTTACAAAATTAGACTTTCCACACCCACTTGGACCTGCAACTATGGCAGTAAAAGGATGATAAAAGTGAAACATTTTTAAATGCACGTGTGAACTCGAAAAGCGCTTCGGATTGAATAAAACAAGAAGATACGATTGAATGTATTATATTGAATTTTTTTGTTTTACATACAAAGATTACATAATATTCAAATAGTTTGAAAAATGATCACATACAATTCAAAGATGTTTTCAAAAATATTACTGTAATAAAATTAATATAAATTAAAGTTAAATCAGATATAAGAATAAACTTCCTACAGACATTCAAATTTGCATCTTATTTTTCATGATACACAAAATAGTTGTCATAGTATCACAATAAAAAAAAAAAAAAGAAAGTACATAATAAAGACAGAACATTAAAATAACAAACATACACACACACACATTAACATACATATTTTCGTTGTACAGAATTCATTGATAAAATCAAATGTCCTTTATTTTATAATGACCCCATGCAAGAGTATCTGTTGAATTCTCTATTAAATAACGTTTTGTGTCATTGTGTGATAAAGATATCTTATTGATTTTTTGTGTAAATATAGCATGTTTAATTGATTTGAATCTTATCATTTCACTGTATTGCGTTTTCTTTTCATATAAACATGATTTATAATCGCTGAGACAAAATTTTTTTGTGACACTTTTATTAATCCCTTTTGCTTTACATATACATTTATTTTGCACATCCATTGCATACATTTTAGAGCGAAGACCTACAAACTCTTTAAGAATTTTTCCGTTATTTTCGTCTTTAAAAAATCCTAACCGTTTTTTATTCAATAATGGTAAACCATATTCATTATTTGGTGGATAGTCTGACGTATCAAAGTAGTTGGCTAAATCAAGTTTTATATCAGCATAATAATTTTGCGTAAATATTTGATATATTAAACTATCGGTATCAGTATATAGTAATTTAATATTATCTTGATATTTCAATTTCATATAATCGTAATGGAAATCGTATAGTAATGTTTTCGATATATCTAAAATACAAAAACCGAGGTAAATTGGTTTATTATATAAAACGTTAGTTTTGTGTAATTGTATTGCAACTAAGCTCTCTGAGAATATAGATAAACTATGGAATTCTGGTCTTGCTATCAAAGATTGAGCACCTTGAGTTTTGCCACGATTTAACCAATGATTTATTAATTTGACATGAACTCGCTTTCTTACATTTTCCATTGTTTTACCAAAAACAGAATTATTCATAAGTTTAAAAAAATCTTTCTCAAAATCTGAAGTAGCTAATGATCGCATATGAGTGTTTAAGTCTATGTAACTTTTCAACCATGCAGATTGTTCAAATTTTAAAATTCTATGAATTTTAACTAATCTGAGACCATTTTTTAAACATTGTTTGAGGTTTCTATAATGAATGACGTAATTTTTTTTATCTTTTAAATTTGGAATCAGTTTCTTGTCTTTGCTGCTTCCTAAACATACGTTTTCTGGACAAAATGGAAAATCTGAATGAAAATCATGTAAAGTTTTTGAATATTCTAAATCTACTTCCAATATAAACCCATTTTTTGCATCATCGGCTATATTAAAATCTGTATCTATGTCGACCCATTCAAATTTGCCTGTCGGGAGACATTGGGACATAGCCCAACCATAAAGGTTATTTGCGTCTAAGTACATCAAAAATGAAGATGGTTTATTTGAATTGTATTCCGACATAAATATGTTATTTGCCACTGCATGTCTATTGCTGCATTGTGATATACCACCCCGAATATTATTTGCTATAAACGTAACCTTGTCGATATCTGTTAAGAGTTCCAAATTTATCTTGGTAAAATTTAACATAGCATCCCAACTTAAACCAGGTGCTGTATAATAGTGGGCAGGATCTAAACCGTATGTATTAAGACAGACATCCCTAAAATTTTCAAATATATCTGCTAACAACAATACATCTGTTTTTAAATACAGGTCTGAATATTCACCCATATTCTTACAATTAAAATGTTTCCACACGTCTTGGGCATGATGGTATTCACTTTCTGTAATGTGACTATCATTTAAAGAACTATAAAACTGATTGCGAGTGGGAAGAGAAGTTATTTTTAAAGAATCAAATGTTGTCATGTATTCGTATGGATATACACCTTTTCTTATTAAACGTTTAAAATCTTCTTCACATGGATATTTTAACTTGAGTTCACGAAATTGTTCGGGTAGTAAGTTCTGAGCTAATTTGTTAAGGCTACTTGACATAAATTTAAAAGAATCAAGAAATCGTAATTTTACAACTCTGTTGTTGATTTGTAAAACTTTAGAAAAAGAAATGTATTTTTCCTTGTTCTCAGGAATAAGTTCAATGTCACCTTTCTCGAAATCAAGACCATGCACTATGAAATGAGCGTCATAATTACTTAAATTATGTAAAAACACTGGTACAAAATTAGGAGCTTTGTATTTCTGAGAGCATACTCTATGAGCTACACCTTCATATACTCCAGTATGCCAATTGTAAGATACTGTGCTATCATTGTTTAATTTAGTAGCACAAATGTAACACGAATCACTTTGACTGATATTTATTTCATTTTCTTCAGTTAACGGTAAAGGTGATTTTACAAAAGAATTTTTTTTACAGATATTTTCTAAATCTGTGTTAATGAATTGCATAAATTTTAGTGCGCAATCTTGTCCTGTATAAGACCTATATACTGAAAGATTATCATCATACGAACATTTAACATAATACCCAAAACTATACGTTTCATGTTTTTGAATATTAACAGTTGAAGATTGATTTGGATTGTTAGAACAACTCTCTATTGGATTTAAAAATGCTTCAAAGTCAGCATACACAACGAATGGAACTCTTAATTTACGTTCATAGTTATTAAATGAAATTTGGTTTGATGGTATTAATTCATTAAACCAGTTTCTTTTGCTATCGCTTTCCGATGGTAAATTTGTGCACACATTGAAACAGTCGTTTTCTTGGTGTCGTTTTAAATTATGTAATGATGGAAAACTTAATAAACACCCATCACAAATATGAACTGCATGTTCAGAAGTCGATAACTGTTTAGATAATAATCTCGAGAGGTTTTTAATAAAACAGTAATGACCTTTAGAACCTTGAGATATATACAATAAGTTCAAGTGAGTAGTTTTTCGGCGTTTCGTAAAGTGTAATGGACCTACAACTTTATTTGATTTGCTTATTGAATCATATTGTAATCCAAAAACATTAATACTCATACTGTTCAATTTTTCAAACTTATGGATGTCGTTAATTTTTATAGGAAACGATAGGTTATCAAATTTTAACTTATTTTTGTGTATTATATAAGATGATACCCTATTGGAACTATGAGTGACTGGAAATAATCCTGACAAAACTGCCCAACGAAAGCATTCATGATCGTTATTTTGAACATTGATTATAGCTTTCTTGTGTTTTATGTCTAACGGTAGGTCTATGTATGAAGATCCACGCAATGGGTTAAATTTGTTGATATTCATATCCAAGTGATTTATTTTAACTAAACTCCATCCACTACCTTTTTTTTGAAAATTTGTCATTTTGTTTGTGATTTCGGTAATTATAGATGAGAAAATAATATCTTTATCATCACCTTGACAAACAAGATAGTTTGAAATTTGAAAATCAAAAATATTTTGTAGATTTTTAGTTTCTTGTGTGAAATCCGCATTGAGAATAAAATTAACTTTTACAACAGAATATTCTAAAATAGATCGTTCTAGTAATGTGTATATTATATTTTTAATATTTTGTAAAAATAATTCAGGTGATTCAAACTGCGTATCAGAAACTAAATTAGATTTCACTCGATATGTAATAATTCTATTACCAAAAGCAGTATCAATGAATTGAACATTAGGTAGATTATTATCTCTTCTAATTAAATTATTTTTATGTTTATTGCTCTTATAGTGACTGGTCATATATTTTTTTGACACATGTATGTGACACTCAGGACATTCAATTTTATCATTATGCTGTTCTGTACTTACATTTACAACGGTACCCAGCGATGATGTAGATGTTGAAGGAGCTTCAAGACGAATATTTTTTCTTCTATTTAACGGATCCTCTTCAAACAACTCAGTTGTCGCTAATCTTTTCCTTTTTCTGCTACCTTCTCCATTCTGCATAGATCTGATGAATAAGAAAACTGTTAAAAATTGTGATCTCACGTAATAAGCTTCTTACTATATTTCTATTCTTTAAATAGATACTAACATGTTTTGTTATTTACACTGAAAACAATATGCTTTCATTGATAATACACCATCAATATCATCCTCATCGGTATGAGTTTGCTGTAAGGTTCTATGACCACTACATGGTGTAAAATAAGGAGAAATATCAGGATCTCCCAACATTGACACTGGCAAAACATTTTGTATATACCAAAACCGTATGAAACGATGATATTTATTTAGAATAATATTTTTATCGAAACTAGCAATCTCACTCTGCGATAAACTAGAAATATCAAACGAGTGGTACATTTCGGTTGCACACTAATGTTAAAAATATAAACGGGAGAAACAAGTGGAATGATTGTGCAAAGATGTCCCAACCATTATAAATACTTGAATTGTATCCCCTCTTCGTGGATTCCGAAAACATGTTGCAACAAGTCTTAACATAATAAAAAATGTTATACTTACGTTTCAACTTGTCTTTGTTCCATTTTATCACAGAGCTCGTAAAGTTCTTTGTCGTATTGTGATGACATCAGGTCCATAGATTCAATGTTCTCGAGAAGTGCGACGAGTTCCATGTTGTGTAAATCACAGCTTGATATTGCATCCATCGTGAGCAATGTCTTCGTAGTACCTTCTTACTTTAATAAACACTACCCTAAACAATGCAATTTAACTTTAAACTATCCAAACAATTAATGAATGTTCGTAATAACTTTACAATCGTAAGCATGAGCATGAAAAACACTAAAAAGACTTATTACTATTTACATTAATACTTAGCAACAACACAAAGAGTTCTAGAATCAAAAACGAAGTAATCTGTTAAGCATGTAACTTAAAATAGTACAAAGTTAAAATACAATACAATGTAAATTAAATTAAAATAGGTATAGTTATTACAATAATAGTTTCTTAGAATAAAGTATATGACTAAAATTATGATTTTAAAACACTGATACGCACTGGCACTTTGTTCATTTCTCGTTGTCTATAAAATATTTAACACAATCGTCCTTACTCGCTAAGTCTTTGGTTATATTGTATACCGTGTCCTTGATAGATTGCAAGTTTTTGTCACTCTCGTTTTCCTCGTAATATTTAACCCGCACATCAGCATGTTTCCATTGTTCCGTCGGTGCGATGTTTTTTATTTTATTAACATCATACACCTCAATTTTTATGAGGTGTGATGCAGAACTGCTGTCATCGCTGTTTGTTTTTATGTATGAAACACCACCACTCGTCGCTCGACCAACACTAGATGATTTTTTTGTCGTTGTCTTCCTTTTCTTAGGTTTTTCGAAAAATTCGTCAATGTTGTTGCATTCCATGGATCTTTTGTTTGCTATTATCGCTTTTTTGACTTTAACACTTTCACTGCGTAGGCGCCTGAACCTAGTTTTACTACCAGTGCTATACGAGTCATATACTTCTCGTATGAAGAATACCAATCTTGCGGTACGACCTTTATTTTCCCGTATCAGGTCCTGATTTCTAATGTCTTTACAAGCGTGGAATATTACCATTTTTATTTATTTTTTATACTAATCGATAGACTATATCCCTGCGTATATACATCTGCCGTAGCACGGGGATCTACGTAATATAGTAAGAGTTATATTTTTTTTTCAAAATCGGTCCTTTTACGGGTAATTATTTCCCGTCCCGCATATAACATATAAAATGCTAGGGATGAGGGTAAAGTTAATAATTAATACCAACTTTTGAATTGCACTTTGTTTATTGAGCATAAAAAAATGTATCCCTATCGATTTCCATACGAAACATAATAAAAAATTAATAGATTCATTAACATGCATAATCATAATCAACAAAAGGTAAATGAAATTGAACAAGTATACACATTGTGCACAAACTGTTATTATTTATTACTTTTGTAATAAATTACATATATCACTTACAAACAAAAATAATAAAAGAGGTAAATATATATTTGATTTTACAAAAATATTAAAAATTTATCAAATTAGGTAGGTATTTTTCGAATATTTTCGTTTCTTACCTTATCAGTAGTTAAAAATTCACATGAGATCTTTACTTTATAAACCACTAGCTTTTGCCCACGGCTTCGCCCGCGTTAATAAGTTTTTCCGGGCTAAAAGTACATAAAAACCTTCCCGTTGAATCACTCTATCCAACACATTTATTTGGATAAAGATTAATATTATGACGTTGATACAACTCTTAACAAATAATGCATTAATTTCGACCAAATTTGATTACCATAAAAACGGTTCTAGTGAGTTAATCTTAAAAGATAGACATACACTGTCGCGGACATTTTTTTAAATCATTTCAAGAGGAATAATTCTTTCATATTTTTGGTATCTTGAACCGTTTTCGCAGCGCACGCAATGGAAGTCCTCAAGGATGAATAATTTTCCCCGTTTTTTTTCACATTTCCCATTATTTCTTCGCTCCTAATAGTTGCATCGTGATGTTATATAGCCTAAAGCTTTCCTCGATAAATGGTCTATGCAATACAAAAATAATTTTTAATTCGAACCAATAGTTCCTGAGATTAGCGCGTTCAAACAAACAAACAAACTCTTCAGCTTTATAATATTAGTATAAATAGTAAAGTAGGTATATAAAATTCAAAATGTTTGTAAGAATATTTTGAATTTTCATTGAATTTTCATTTTTTGAACAAGTATCGCGTAACAAAAGTCCCCAGAAACGTTTAATTAATTTTTATATAGGACCAACTTCGAACTATTTCAAAAAACATTTGTACCTCTGCATATAAGTTGTTCCAATTCTTTCTGAGGTTTCGAAGTTCGTCCCTTAGAAAAAGTTGTTTATATTGATAAGTAGGTATAATAACACCATTATAATATATTTTGCCGGTATATAGCTATTATTTTTCAAACTAAACAACATTCCCTAAGGAACTCTTCTTCTTCAACTTCTCAACTCAACTCTTCAACTTCAACTTCTTTCTTTTTCTTTCTTTGTTACTATGTCGACCTATAAATTGCTATGCGCAACTTAAGCTCACGTTCTTACACGTAGTACCTATCTATGTGAATTTACTTTCCAAAAAATATCACAAAAACACATACCTAAATAATATTTTTTTTTACTAACAGGCATAATCAACAATAATAATAGGAACTTCTCAAATTTTCAAAAAAACATCACAACAATGAAACAAAGTCTTTAAGTCTTTATTTTTACACATACCTAAATAATTATATTTTTTGACTAACATGCATAATCGACAAAAATAAAAGGAACTTCAGAAAATTTCAATGTTTAAATTCATTCATTTCATTTCATTTAAAAAAACTATAGGGTGAAATTGAACTTCGACAAACCTTAGAAAAACTTTTAATTATTGATTTATTAATTTATAATAAGTAGTTACTTGTAGAAATGTTAACTATACGATCCACAAATTATAATATACTACGTATAACAAAAGCCTCCAGTATATTAAAGGTTGTGATTATATTCATCAATACAAAAAAATACTTTTTCTATGGGACCAACATTGAAACTTCAACAAAAATTTCGACCTCTTCATACAAGTTGTCCGATATATCCCATAGTAAAAGTTGTTCTTATCGATGAGTTGAATGAAACACGCTCTTAAATATTATTGAGGACTTTGGTTAAACGTTGTATAAATACGAGTTAATACTTATTCTAAGGTCGACATGTGTGAACTGCGCACAACACTATGGCAAACTAAAGCACCGCGCGCGCACCCCTCGGTGCTATACGGGGTTTCGGCTACGACAAAATAGTTCCCGTACCGCACCAAACGTAAAAAAAATAACTTCTGTGCGTTACGACAAAATGCTTCCCGTATTATTTTTCTTTTTTAAGTGATACTAAACGAAGCGAGAATGACGGATATATAATTATCTTTTTTCTACCTTCACGGGATCCTAGAAAAATACCCCCCGCACCGAGCGCAAAACAAGGATAGTCAGCTGCCGCACATTACAAGACTCAAGTACGGCCAAATAGTTCCCGTAACGCAGGGAAAGTGTTAAAGGCGAGTGTACCTTCTTCATCACTAGGTTCATCTATATCTTCAGCATAATAGTAATTTTTGAAAGTATTTTCCGAAAACTGTAATAAAATGAAATAAAACTGTTAATAAAACAAATCGGTTAAGGAAGTATTATATGATAAATACTTATAGGTATGCGAAGTATAAATGTACACTAAAGTAACATTGATAATTTAATAAGAGATCAAATGTAACGAAAATAAAACTGTAAATAAAACAAATTGGTTAAGGAAGTATTGTATGATAAACACTTATAGGTATGTGAAATAAAATGCACTACAGTAACTTTGATAAATTAAATAAGAGATCAAATACAACTAAAATGCATTAACCCAGTGAACAACACATAACAAATACAATTAATAAAACATCTGGTTATAACAATTTTAGATCAAAGTATAAGAAGGTACTTACATTCATTTTATATCAGCTTCAGTATTTACTATTACACTGTTTTACTATCACTTCACTATTACCAACAACTGGAGATCACACTTCGAAGAGAGCACAGAGTGGAATACGATATCATGTGATTTTGAGTTTGGCTTTTATATGGAGAGCGAGTATTGTTTCCTTGCAGACAGGATCCAACATGTTCAACTTTCACTTTGAACGTTCCATTGAATACGTAACATCAGGAAATGGGAATAATAGGATCCGTAACTGTTGTTAAAAATAATGGACAGGCAATTAATCATTGACAATGAGAAGACCCGAAGGGTTTTACTTAGAATTTGAGAAACGTATGGTGTATTGTAACGATTGATTTATGTATTATAAACACTGCCCGTAATGCATAAAGGGTGAGTAATGGGTAATTGTAAACGGTTTTTAACTAGAAACACGAGTCCATAGGAATATGGAACAAAGACATTTGTATTCTTCAAATAAAAAGTAAAAAAGGGTCGCTGTAGAAATACAAAAGCACAACGAAACAAAGGGAAAAGGTACAAGCTTGAGAGGACCGTAAACCATGCAACTCTAATTCGCGGTTTATATCTATCTCGCGGGCGATATTAAATGGAATCCGCGGATTAGTTCGCGGTTGGTATTAATGAAATCCGCGGAAAAATTCGCGGTAGGTATAAATCCGCGGAAAATTCACGGTAGGTATTAATTAAATCCGCGGAACAATTCGCGGTAGGTATAAATTTAATCCGCGGGTTAATTCGCGGATTGTACGCGCCGAAATTGGAGCAATCGAAATTATTGACGAACTAGGCCAGTGTGGCGCCAACCGGCCCCCGAACGTGCTCCAGAACCGTCGAATCCCTTACTACTGTCGTTCCCCTTGAACACTGGGCAGTTGTAATAAGTCACTTTGTCCGCGTCAAAAAAAAAAAAACCCAAACTGAACGTGTATGCCAAATTTCAACACAATCGGTTGAGGATAACTGCTTCAAAATTAACTCGCAATATTCCACCCGAACATAGTTACACACATAAATACATATGTATACATACATTGCAAGTTAAATAAAACCTTGTAAAAACGGACAATTTCGTATTTTTCTTGTGAAATCCTCTGCTTAACCAACAGCGAAACACTCTTTAGTTTTTGCAATTACCATTTTATGTTATGCGAAACTATCAACTGTTATTAATTTCCTAATGTAAATCTCGGCATTTTCTAATTTCTTTCTGAAAGGAAACTTAGATGTAATTTTTTTTAGACTTATAACAAGGTGTAAGTAATTAAAAACTTAGGCGATAAAAATTTTGAAAACCACTTAAAAATAAATGAATTATGACACCGAAATGTCATTAACGCTTGCCGCAAACGTTCGGTTTCCTGATTAGGTTTCCTGATCAGGAATTCAGATTCGGAAACCTGAATGCTCCGCTTACATAGAAAATGTTCAACAACGCGCACACGTTCCTGAATCTGAATTCCTGATCAGGAAACCTAATTGGGAAAACGAACGTGTTGGTACAAAAAACCGAACGTTTGCGCTAGCCACTCGGAATTCCGAATCTGAATTCCTGATCAGGAAACCTAATAAGGAAACCGAACGTGCGTGGCAAGCGTAAAGGTGTAACTGCCAAATAAAAGATATGGACATAATATAATAACAATAATAACAACGCTGTATTATATACTGTTCCACTGCTGGGCACGGGCGTTCTCTACTGCTGAGAAGGTTTAGGTTTCGCCACGTTGGTCTAGTGCGGGTTGGTAGACCTCACATGCCTTCGAAATTTTTATAAAGAACTTTTTAGGTATGCAGGTTTCCTCACGATGTTTTCCTTCACCGTTAAAGCGAACGATAATTGATAAACAATACACACGTAACTTCGAAAAGTCAGAGGTGTGTGCCGTGGGTTTTGAACCTCCGGACATTGTCGCGGCAGACAGTTCCATTCCCAACTCGGCCATATCGGCTATCTATATGGACATACCGGGTATTAAATCACCGCAAACGCTCACGATTCACCGATCTTCACCAAATCAGATAAGGGCTATGGGTGATATCATCAAGAGTACTTTGGAGTCTTGCCCAGAATCAACCACATAGGGAAGAACCTCATAATAAAAAAGCGCTCAACATAAGTGCGAAGGTAATATATAGAACTTCAAGTAGCTGCAAGAAACTGCGCTCACATTAGAGTCGCCAATTCCCGGGACACGGCTGATTGTGGAGCGCCAAAAGGACATCACAAGAGGGTGAAATGCATTGTTCTGCTGCTGCCATTTTTGACCGAGCTCAGGACGATGCAACGCAAACTGATCAGAACTGGTTGGAACAAGTGTTATCAGGTCAGCAGATGGTCGCTCTGCAGTATCGAGGTCCTCCGGTTTCCCTTATCTTGCTTGGAATCCCAGACGATTAGGTTCTCGGGATAAGATTTTAACGAGGGGGCGGAGGCTCTGCTGCAAGCTGGGCAACGCCTGCATACATTTTCCGTTCTACATCTGTAGCAAGATCTTATACTGAAGAACAACTTAATTGGTCTGGCATCAATAAACGAACGGCTCATATACACCAATGGTGCGAAGAACGGCACAGGTTTAGACTCAGGAGTGTTCTCACCGAAATAAACCTTAATAATCAATTGCCTTAGGCGAATATTTATCAACGCACAGGTTATAGTAAAACTATTCAGTCCGGGCTCATACTAATATGCCATCTAGCGTTGGAGGCGGAGGTCTGTTAGTTAACGGAACAGGTACCCATACCATTTATAAATATTTTAAGGGTTGCGAGCGCCTTCTGCACTCACCCAAAAGACCGGTGTGCTTTCATAAGCCGACCCTCGTCAGGCTAGAAAGAGTATAGTCAGGGACAAAAAAAAACCCATAACCGTTCTCATGGAATGTAATGGCCTAGCTACAAGTCTTAAATCTTCAATACATCGAGGTCACTCTGAAAAGCATGTGGGGAAGAGCAAGGTAACGGTAAGGTAAGGGCGCAAGATTTAGGTACTTTGCACTGAGTAGGCGAACATAGACACAAAGGCGAATCAATCAACCTAAAGGAGAATAATTTGCACTACTTACTATATAAGTGACTAATAATAATTAATTAAATGTGTCTCGACTTATCATAAGTGAAGCTATGTTCGCCTGCGTGATGAATAAAGTATTTTATTTTAATCAAATCTAACAGCTCAAATGATAGAACCCTTTAGAATTTTATCCGTGGTGCCGTACATCTGGCTTTTCCAATTGTAAACGTCTCAATAATTAAGGTTAAAAATACCTTTTTAGTTCATTATTTTGTCTCCCACTTTACTAAGGAGAGAAGTTGAAAGTATATTTCTAGCTCCTCCCTGTTGTTCTATTTGACTAACTTCGTCGCGGCTTAAGACTAATTAGTGTTGCCTGAGACTCGCCGAGCTTCAGCTTCACCGCTCGGTGTCATAAAATGCGTGCCGCTGCCGATCCTGGCTTACAGGAGTTGCAGTGGCGGGCGTGAGGGCGGGATAGTCTCGTAAATGAAACCCTAAAATATACGATGTTGATTTTTATTCACAATGGCTGCCTTGTAGCCACTGAAATAGAGGGTCATTTTGACATTGCGTTAATAAATGAAACCACATATCTCCTTGAAAATAACGTTTTCCAATAAGTTATTTTAACCATAGATGTAAAATAAAAAAGTATTCAAACAAAATGAATATCAATAAAGATTCACTTTAAGTTTACACACCCTAATGCCACTATGACTGCTCTAGGAGAATTCGTCGCAGCAGCAACATTACACTTTCAGTCAGAAATACACTTACGCACAAACCACATTCGCACCAAACTACAAAATGATAAAAAAATCGGAATAATACAACTGAGATTTTCGGCGAAAGTATTCGTTATTCATTTATCATTTTTGACACAATGTTAGCAGAGTTATAGACGAATATATAATTTAATTTAGTAACATAATTTAAAAATTACCCTGTATGATATATTCATTGCCCAGTATTTGCAAAAATATTTCGAGAGGTGGTTAGGCAATCAGTGCAACTTGAATGCACAACAATGATTCGACTCATGCTGCAAACAAAAAATGTAAGCCTTTCAGAGTTCTACAAATGTAAAAGTTTGAATCCATTCCGCTTATTGTCTGACTCGAGCTCCATATCACGTCATTCTTTTTCTATATAGCCCAAAAAAATATGCGAGAGTATCCATTTACAGATCGACGGTCCCATAAAACAAAGTCGTATATGCAAAATGGTAGTTTTTCAGTAGAGCGCTTTAAAAAATGTATTATACCATTAATTTTTTCGATTTAACTACAGAATAATATAATGTACCTACTGTTTAAATTTATTTCAGCAAATTAAATATAGATTCTTGTGAGTTCATAAATTAAAGGAGGTAATACAGGTCCGTCTGGAAGTTTTTAGGGGAGGCGTATGTTCAGCAGTGGAAATATATATAGTTATGGGTTCAACAGGTTCTTTCTTCTGTGAAGGTGATAGGGATAATTATGACGATGAAGGCAAATAACTTCAGGATGCACTCATCTAAAAAGAGTTGACTGGCCCCTTTGGAAAATAGTAAAAGATTTCATTTTTATTTCAGAAAATTGTATTTAACACGTTAACTGTGTACCTATAGTTATGGAGACAACTCCATAAGTGCAAACACAAATTGGAAATAATATGCTGTGTTACGTTTAAAAATTACATACCTTATCATATTTTTTTTATTCTAATTTATTTATTTATTTAAAAGGTACATCAACAGTACATGTATATTCCATACTAAATACACTTTACTTAGGATTAAGACTAATACATGCACCAATTATAGATGTACACAACATTACTTAAAAAATATATAAATTATGAGAGTATCGAGCTTAACTGCAGGTTGTACTTACAGGTAAACAGTATAATATTGTAATTTATGACTAAAAGGAACGTCTACATTTGTTTTTGAATATATTTATAGAATCAAAAAATATGTCGATTTCTGGTACTTTGGCGTAGATTTCATTGTAGGTAGCGGATATTCTACATATTGGCGAGTTATATCCAACGTTTGTTCGGCTTTGTGGTAGGTGGAATAGTTCAGTTCGCGCCTGTCTAGGCTGCCGATATGGTATCGAGAACCCAAAGCGCTCTAGCAAATGCTCACACTGCCAGAATCCATTAACACATCTGTATAAAAATGTAAGGTCGTGTTGTTTCCGTCGATTGCGTAACGAAAGCATGTTAAAAAAAGAAAGACGAGTTTCATAAGGACATCGGTGTGAGATGCCTTGTGAGGTAAATGCTAAGGACTTCGTGAAAGCACGTTGTACTGTTTCTATGCGCTGCGAATGCACTGAATACAGTGGATTCCACACGACACTTGCAAATTCTAGATGACTACGAACCAAGCAATTAAACAATAAAATCTTTGTTGAAGGTTGAAATATCTTTGCATTTCTCTTTACAAATGCTAACATCCGTGACGCAGCTCTAACGACCACAGAGATATGACAAGTGAATTTTAATTTGCTGTCGAGGATAACACCAAGATCGCGTATTTCATTGGTTTCCACCCGATATTCATTGTTTATTTTGTAAGATGACAATACTGGATACATTTTCTTAGTATAGCGAATATAGGAACATTTGGTCGCATTTAATACCATACAATTAGCGTCACACCATGATTTGATGTTGTCTAAATCTGATTGGATAAGTTCTGTGTCACTGTGTGTCTTTATTGTTTTATAAATATTGAGATCGTCAGCAAAAAGTGCGTATTTACAATGATGAATGTAAGAAGTTATGTCATTGACATAAGCTGTGAATAATAGGGGGCCTAAATGGGAACCCTGAGGCACTCCCGATTCAGCAATGTACCTACAAGATGTGTGACCATTAACAACGACCACCATTGGACGCATATATAAATAGGATCGAAACCAGGATAACAATGATCCAAGTACACCATAAGAGGAAAGTTTTTTTACCAATAGTGAATGGTTCACTTTATCAAAAGCACTGCTGAAATCTGTATATATTGTATCTACTTGAAGACCCTTGTCTATTTCTTGGGACAAATCAGACACAAAGCAAGTTAAGTTCGTTTGTATTGATCGACCTTGTCTGAAGCCATGTTGATGAGGTGACAAGTATTTTTCAAAGTGACGGGACAATATTGGTTGCAGCAGCGACTCAAACACTTTTGAAAGGCAAGATAAAATTGCAATAGGTCTATAATTATTTATGTCATCCTGATTTCCCTTTTTAAATATCGGAGTAATTCGGGCTTTTTTCCATTCGGAAGGAAAAACACCCGTCTCTAACGAGTAATTATAAATGACAGTTACAGGTACAGCTAAACCGGATGCACTACGTTTAAAAAATATCGGCGGGATGGAGTCGGGTCCAGCACCCTTGTTCGCATCCAGCTATTTTAGTTTTTCGAAAACATCAGTCTTAGAAAATTTTACAATGGATGGAACACAATCACTAATGAAGCCTTTACCTTCAGTGAAGTTAGAATCTGTGTTAACATTGTGGCAATATATAGAAGAGAAGTGTGACGCGAACAAATTGGCGATGTCAGATCCATTTTCAGCTTGAGAATCGTTTAGATGCATACGTGAAGGATAAGAAGAATTGTTGCCACGCTTATGTTTAACGAATTGCCAAAATAATTTGGGGTCTTTAGTTATGGCTAATTCAATTCGATGTTTATAGTCAATGTAGCACTGGTTTAGCAATTTATGACATCTAACACGGAGCAGTTCATATTCGATTTTATCGCGCGGGTTCTCATATTTACGATATCTTATTCTGCATTTGTTTTTTTCAGCGGTTAATCTAATCAATAGATACGTAAACCATGCTGGAAATGTCGTCTTCTTACTAGCGTGCATGGGGACGTACTTTTGAATAATATCATTTACTACCTTGTAAAATCTAGATACCATATCGTCCACCGTATAGCAGTTCAAAAATTCTAGGCGCCAGTCTATAATCCTTAGCGCTTCTACAATAGAGTCATAATCTGCTTTAAAATAATTGTATTTAGCGACATTTTTATTGCGGAGGTTACTAGTTCTAGTATTCGCGACACTATACATAAGATGTGGATGATGTTCGTCCAGCCTGCTTAGAAGAAGCAGTGGTTTGTTTACTTTACTATCATAAATTGTACTCAAAATCAAGTCAAGCATCCTACCATTACTATAAGTTATGTGGTTGTATTGTTGCAATCCATTTCTAATACCCCCTTCACATAAAAATAATCATTTTAACGAATGAACCATTCGTGGGTCATACATTTACGAGGTCTCTACTTCATGCCCCTGCCATGTGGCATGCACGTATGACCTCTTAATCGATGCTAGTTTTCATGTCAAAATTATTAATCTATGGAGTTTTGGCGGGAACGTGAAAGTGTCATGAGATGCTCTTGTTTTAATTCATTATTTTGGTGATACTTAGTGTTATATTGCATAATTATGGTGGTAAATTATCCAATATAGTTCTATTAAAGTGCTCAAATGAAGCGAATTGAAATAACTGTACCAATCAAGTGTTTTTTCGTTGCCGCCAAAACTCCTTGATAAAGTCTTGGTAAGCCACTGCTTTACTACGACATAGTACGTAGGAATAAAAAAAGAGAAACAAAAATACCACTTAAGCCGAGGCTGTATGAGCTTGAAGCCTTTGCCTTCCCTATAAGGGAAAATTATTAAAAAAAAAACATATTAATCTGTCAAGAACTCAAAGTTTTCATAACGTAATTTTGTGTTAGGGCTTTACGCACGGTCCATCTTGTTGTACGGCCAACCATGGTCATGTGCGATGCACCAGGAAAAACTACCGTGAATAGTCTCGTACGTCAAATATTATTATTATTATTTGCTCGCTGGATTTGCACGATCCAGTGAGTGCATCCATCACAAGTGTTGCCAATTGGCATATTTACTATTTATCTAAATGCATCATAAAAAGTTACTAAATTCATAATTTATTCTGTTAAAAAAATCCACTAAAATAATAATAATAAATAGCCTTGTTAGGCCAATGTTAGGCTAGGTTTGGCATTAGGCTTTTGAGAAATTCCCTTTCCACATTTCCAAAGTGTGCCTGAAGGCTTGCAACGCCTACGTCCATTTTTTTTTTTTTTTTTTTTATTTGGCCATCTTCGGCTCATTAGGGACGGCTGCGGGCTTCCTCTGACTCACGTCTAAGTTGTCGTCCGCAACCGCCCCTGCGCGTACCGCTGTTGCGGCCCTTTTCCCTGTTGCGGGGGCTCAGAAGCCCCCGAAACACCGTACCGTGTCCACCTTTTGGTGTCCGAGGAAGCGTGAAACACGCTGCCTCGGACATGTCCATCACGGGGGTCACAGAAGTTGGCTAGACTAATGGGTGGGCGGCACGTCCCGCCCACCCGTGACCCCCGGAGGCCCCTATTAGTCGCCTTTTACTACAGGCAGGGGATACCGTGGTGGAATTCTCCAAACGCCCCCAATCCACAGGGCGGGAGACGTCGGTCAGTCGTCCACCCGACGCCTCCTACGTCTCGTCTGGCGGCGGGAAGGATCCCCACTGCGCTGGCGATCCCTCTCGGCACTCTCCTTCCGCGAGAGGACCGCCTCGCAGAAGTGGGCCACCGCCTGCCAGGCCTCCCGACTGCCAACCATGGAAGCGACCACGGCCGGCAGCGAGAGGTCTTCTCCGACGACTGTTCTGAGAGCGCTGCGCTCCTCATCCCAGGCTGGACAACACTCCAACGTATGTTGGGCCGTGTCCATTAGGCAGTTGTCACAATAGTGACACACGGCCGACTCCTCTATCCGTACCACCCGAAACAGGAACTCACCGAAGCAGCCATGCCCGGTGAGCACCTGCGTCAGGCGGTATGTTGCCGCTCCGTGGCGCCTGTCCAGCCATTCGGCAAAGACAGGACGCACTGCCTCTACGACCCGGTGCCCCCACGACGGGGCCTCCAGCCTGAGACGCCACTCCTCCACGGCGGCTCGCCGTAAGGCGGCCCTCTTGGCCTCCACCTCCTTACGCCTAAGTCCATTGGAAAAAGACGTGAGTAAAGCCATAAGCACTTTTATAAATAGAAATCAAAGCTAACGGACGTCTTACTATTTCTCATAATTTGCGTGGGCAAACAAGTCCCTTAACGCATTTAGCGATCAAAAATAATTAGAAAAATATCAAGCATTATTGGATAATATTTTTTGTAACGAAAACAACGTGAGATTTCTTATTTTGAAAGAGGGATTAAGTTAATCTCCGATAATCTCGTTATCTTCGGATTTATCTTTTAGAAACAAATAAGATATTTATTCTTAGAAATAATAATTAGTCTATGCTATTTTGAACTAACTAATATAATATGCTTATATTTTCGTCCAATAAAATTCTCGTGAACAAGGTCGCGCTCGGAACCTATTATGATTTATAAGGACTCATAAGGTGCTGCGCGTGCAAAGGTTGAATAGCGACAGCGTAGCTTCTCTAACCGCCTGGCCACGGCCTCTTCTTTCTTCTTCTTCTATCGTACTGGTCATGGTAATTTTATTGGCAAACTATTTTCATTTAGGCTGGTTGACTCTCCTGTGTGCCCAGGCTCTACGCCGTTACGTATATGAACAGTCTGCACATCACGTACTTTGGGAGTGTGGTCTTTGGTATGATGAGCGCAATATCATGTTGGATAGTACGCAAGTAACATCTGGGGTTGTATACTACATGAACCTTGTAGAGACTAGACGAAATTTCCGTACTTTCCGGCGTTTTTACCATACTATTATTGGAATCAAATTTGACAACTCATATGATAGGAGCCTTTCATTTAATTTTTATCCGTGGTGCTTTACAACTGGCTCTTCTAGTTGTAAACGTCTCTAAACTTGATGTTAAAATACCTCCTTAGTTCATTATTTTTGTCTGCCGCTTTGCTATGGAGGGAAGTGGACAATTAATATTTCCAACTCCTCCCTATCTTTCTTCTTAATAATTTCGTTGCGGGTTACAGACATATTAGTGTTCCCTGAGACTCGCCGAGCTTCACCGCTCGGTGTCATAAAATGCGTGCCACTGCTGATCCTGGCATACAGGAGTTGCAGTGGCGGGTGTGAGGCGGGATATTCTCTGGCCACGGCCTCGCGCGATGCAAATTGCGACGCGGTGAGCGACGAGCGACCAAAACAAATGTAGAGAATTGTATGAAGGAGGCCACAGCTACCGGCGACGCGAACTGCCGCGCGACGTGCGACGCGACGCGGCGAAACTCGAGCGAATCGCGCCTATGACCGGCGCGGCGGCGCTACAATTGAATGATGAAACAAATGTACTAGACTAACGAGTACCGGGGTGGCCACATCTAGCGCGCGGCGGCGCGGCGTCGGCGGCCGCACTCTGCATCGCGCGACCGAAACAAAATATTTTGTTTTAGAGGTAAAACTACGCAATAAATGTTTTATTATTATTAATTTTGATATAGATTTTCATTGATAAATATGGGATATTCATATATTTTATTAACCACTTACTTAGGGCAGCTAAAGGCGGACTTTCAGTGGTGTAATAATTATTTTTTAGTAATTGTATGAAATAAAGTGCTTGTTGTTGCTCATCTGCATTAATTATTCCTTAGTTTATTTTATACTAGCTTTGCCCGCGGCTCCGCTCGCGTTAATAAGTTTTTCCGGGATAAAATTCCCGCTTTATATTTTCTGGGATAAAAAGTAGCCTATGTATTAATCCAGGACATGATCTACCAATGTGCCAAATTTCATCGAAATTCGATTAGTAGTTTTTGCGTGAAAGAGGAACAAACATCCATATATTCAGACATCCATACATTCTTACAAACTTTCGCGTTTATAATATTAGTAGGATATACGTAGCTACATACATATATGACTGCGCTTATGGACACTGTCAACTAAGATTATTCGAAACCAAAAAAAAATATTCAAATTAAAATCTTGTTTATATCTTTTCAGTTCTTCGGGCAGATTTTGACGCAGTCGGGTTTTTCGTTTTGTTTTAATGCAATCCAATCAGCCTTGTATTATATACTGCCCACTGCTGAACATAGGCCTCCTCTACCACTGAGAGGGGTTAGGCCTTAGTCCACCACGATGGCCTAGTGCGGGTTGGCAGACTTCACATACCCTCGAAATTCTTTTTCCTTCACCGTTAAAGCTAACGATAATTGATAAACAATACACACGTAACTTTGAAAAGTCAGAATTGTGTGCCTTGGGTTTTGAACCTCCGGACATTGTCTCGGCAGACCGTTCCATTCCCAACTAGACTATTGTCCACTTTGTTTTAATGTTTTTTTTTTATTTCCATCTTTTTAGTTTTCAAGCACCTTTATTAACATTTCCTATTCCAAACTCCAATAAGACATATATATTATATATTTGTAATCACCGTTAAAAATCCTTTAATTTGATACCACACTCGATGTATTTTGAAAACATTATTGTTTAGTGATTTTATATTTTTATAGAATCCTGAAAAAGAAACAGTCGAAGGCGGGACTCGAACCCCCGCCATCGATTGCGGGGGTCGGAGTAGCTCAATTGGAAGAGCACCGGCACGGTACGCCGGAGGTCGTGGGTTCGAGTCCCGCCTTCGACTGTTTCTTTTTCAGGATTCTATAAAAATATAAAATCATTAACCAGGCACTACATGGCCATTGACATGTATAAAAATCATAATATAAAAATTATTTTTTAGGTTACTTTTTGCCGCCAAAAATCCTTAATTTTGTATTTTTTTTAATTTGTATGTACCATGGTGTTTCTAATCGAAGGACAGTTTTGATAGCTATACATAGTAAAAAAACTCAAAATCTCTTATTTACTTATACTGCTATCAAAGTTATTATTTATCCGATAAGTAAATTGGGCGTTTTGCTTTTGTAAGATACAATTACAGTCTTACTTCAACAAACTTGGGACATGAACTCCTATTAATATTCTACAAGGATTACTAATATTGTAGGTACTTGTATGGATATTCAGAAAACAAAATAATATCAGCTGAATAGTCCATACATATTTTTGTTACAAACAATTCATGCATGCAGATGAATAAAGCATAAAAGCACGTTAGAATATTATACGTACAGTTAAAAAAATCCCGAAACGAATAAATGCAACATGTAAAAATACGTATCAAAGGGACAGTTTTAATTTGGAATATAACTTAACATTGAGTTGAACTTTTATTTCAGCTACAATCAAAATTCCTACACCGTGTATGCAAAATGCAATAAAAAACACGGCCAGCAGAACGTCAAGGTAGACGTTTTCATGCACTGATGTTCATCAAAAGGCAAATTTAACACGCATCAGAATGCCCTGCAGCCTTCGGTTTCACTCCCAGCCCCCACACCCTCTCTCCATACACTCCCTACGCGTGCCCTCTGTCTGGCAGATTAACACAGTCCTACGTACATTCATAATGGCTATATGAATTCATTGATTTATTCCTATCAATGCTCACAGTATTCGAATAAAACGCAAGTTCTTGCATATAGATACTTTCCAAAAGAAATTCGGATGCGGTTATGATGAAATAAGCATAGAAATAACAAACTGAAATAATGGTAAGAATTAGTGTTTTAAAGGAGAATTTATTAGCAGTCTATTTTATTTACACAATCAGAAAAATAAAAGTAGTGCAGGTACGTATTTCTGTTTTAATTAGGTATTAGGTAATGAATAATAATGAACCAATATCCAATTTTATACTTAATAATTTTAGTAATTATTATGTGTATTTCTATAATAAGCGAGGAAGCTTATAGGAATGATATATATGGTAAAACAGTGCACTATGGAAGTAACTGTTAAGGTGTATAAAACATTTGTTTTCATCTATGAAAACAATAGTCGATCTTTTTCTGTTTTATTGCACAATAATAATTATTGGGAATTTAGTTGGTATTTCAGTTGACACTTACTCTTTCTATTTCACTAACTAGTTAGTAGTACTCTTCGGGTTACTAAACGTCAACAATGCATGCTGTTTATGAATGCATTTAAACAACTGAAAGAAAATTTTCTAAAATACTTTTGTTTGTAAGCACTACCAAATACATAATTTAACAAATAAATATTTAAAAAATGTAGTTATTAATTTCTACTAACCTCTTAGTACAGAAAAAAGTGACTGCGCTTACGCAGAGTGATCTTTAGTCCATCTGAAATCAACATAATATGTATCTAATTAAGAATAAGAAAAATGAAATAGACAAATGGCAGTGAGTATTTTAATTTGACAAAAAAATATTAAAGTAAGAATATGTATCCAACATCCCTTCATGATACAAGGCTGTAGGACTATTTTTTATGAGACAAAACAATTTCTTGTAAACATTGCAGCATCAGTCAGAACATTCAATGTCAAGAGCGTCGTGGGTAAACCGTTCATTCACAATTTTATAGACAAGAATTCAGTTCAATTCGTCAGTCGTCACCTATATTGGGGTTCGCGCAATCGAACATCAAGTTCAGTAGGTCGCTCAACGTCGAGGGGAGAGAACGCCGCGCCGGTTCGTCCTTCGCTACGAACATTGCTACGACGTAGCAATTTTTTCAACGTTTCTATTCGTTTAACTTTTTAACAAATCTTGGAAATGTTCGTACTTTTGAACTTTTTAATAATTAGGTGATTTTAATAATATAATATAATAATAATACCAGCCCTGTATTATTATACTGCCCACTTCTGAGCACGGGCCTCCTCTACTGAGGGGGTTTAGGCCTTAGTCTACCACGCTGGCCTAGTGCGGGTTGGTAGACTTCACATACCTTCGAAATTCTTATAAAGAACTTCTTAGGTATGCAGATTTCCTCACGATGTTTTCCTTCACCGTTAAAGCGAACGATAATTGATTAACAATACACACGTAACTTTGAAAAGTCAGAGGTGTGTGAGGTGATTTTAATGAATATAAAATTATTTTGTACCATGAAGCTGATCTAACGAGGATTACGAGGAGGCCAGAAAGGGGATAGTGTATATTCTCAATAGAGCTACTGGTATGCTCCTAAAGTTTGTGCTCATTGTTACTTCTGTAACTCGTCCCTTACTTTTTCTTCATGACGTGGATCGGTAAATGGCTTGAGCAACTCCTTATTGCAATGCAATAAAATGCAATCAGCCCTTTATTATATACTGCCCACTGCTGAGCACGGGCCTCCTCTACTACTGAGAGGTGTTGGGCCTTAGTCCACCACGCTGGCCTAGTGCGGGTTGACAGACTTCACATACCTTCGAGATCTTGTGGAGAAATCTCAGGTATGTAGGTTTCCTCACGATGTTTTTCTTCACTGTAAAGCCAACGATAATTCATAACGCCTTATTAACTACCGGTAAATCCCTTTGAACTGGTGGAAGTGACAAGTGGCATGGCATGATACAAATTTATGATAGGATCATACAGGCTGTGGCTCATGATGATGATTTTTTACAGGTACGGCAGAGTGATCCCACTGCAACTGAGGATTTGAACCGGATATAAACAGACTGATCCAGGATCGCGGCACATTTACCTCGACCACTATGGCGGGTTTTGACACCTTGTTTTTTTTTATTGCTTTGAATGACGACACGAACATGCCGTTTACCTGATGGTAAGCGATACCCATAAACAGTAGCAACACCATCCAACACCTCGAGTTACAAAGTATCTACTGTGTGGCATTCCACTGCGCTCGTCATGTACAAAATATATCTCACCACCAACCAATCACCACAATCTCATCATTATGGTGTATATAGATCATGATCATTCATGAAACCTTTCAAATTTGGACTGGATTAGCTTGAACGAGCCTTAGATTTTACATTTGATGACTACAGTCCTCTGATGAATCCAATATAGAAGATAGAGGCATTTCTCAGGTCCACCGGCAGGCGGTGGCCCACTTCTGCGAGGTGGTCCTCTCGCGGAAGGAGAGTACTGAGAGGGATCGCCAGCGCAGTGGTGATCCCTCCCGCCGCCAGACGAGACGTAGGAGGCGTCGGGTGGACGACTGACCGACGTCTCCCGCCCTGTGGATTGGGGGCGTTTGGAGAATTCCACCACGGTATCTCCTACCTGTCGTAAAAGGCGACTAATAGGAGCCTCCGGGGGTCACGGGTGGGCGGAAGGGCCCGTCCACTTATTAGTCTAGCCAACTTTTGTGACCCCCGTGATGGACGGCAGCGTGGCGGTTAGGCCTCACGTTGCCTTTGACGCCAAGGGCGTCCTTCGGTGTACGGGGGCTTCTGAGCTCCCCCAACAACAGGAGACGGACCGCAATAACGCAGAGGCGATTGCGGACGATAACTTAGACGTGAGTCGGAGGAATCCCGCAGCCGTCCCTAATGCGCCTAAGATGGCCACCGCGGAGTTTTGGTTGGTATGCCGTGCGGTGTACATAGGTGGTGGTCTCGGCCCGGTGGTCGCCCGACGTTTTTCATCTCTCCGGGTGGCTCAACGTCGGGTCGTAAGGCTTGGTGAACCCAACATAACCGCTCAGTCGTTTCCCTTGAACACCGGACGGTAGTAATAATTCACTTTCTCCGTGTAAACAATAAAAAAAAACTCATTAAATTTAGTTTAACGAGATTCAGGCGATCACTTGGTGACCGAACCCTGAGACGAATCCATTTGGAAAAGGAAAAGCATGAGGGAGAAGAATACATTAGTTTCTTTATAATAACAAACCTTTTTGGTATGTATATATTTTAGATACAGAAGGCTTTCAACAAGACCGTCTGAAAATGTTTAAGGGAGGCCCATGTTCAGCAGTGGGCTTCTTGTGGCTGATGATGATGATGATGATTATTTTAATGTTGGTACCAAATTTTAAAACGGATTAAAAGTTACAAAATATTTTCTGCTCATCCCATCCAAACAATACCAATACAGGTTAAAGCCCCTTGCAAAATGTTCAGATTGTACACCAGTACAGATTGCCAACCTGGCGAGATTCCAATCCTCTGTGACAAATTCCAAATACTGGAAATCTAATAACGACCATGTCAGATGTATGTTAAGTTAATGCATATTGGGGTTAGCTGTAGAAGTGCTTCGGTCAGTCCGTTCATGTTAAAGTGTATACTGACTGGTATTTACTTTATTTCAATATCCACATTGTGATTTCAACGTTAAAGTTATATCCGTATCCGCATATAACACAAACATGTCCGTGCACTTAAAGTCTACAATAATTATAATTACTATGGTAGTTGTGCTTCATTAAAAACGAATAAACGACAATTTAAAAACTTACAGGTTGTAAATGTAAGAGTAAATGAAAGCTACCGGCAGAAAAATGAAACACTTTAACACGGATTGAATTTTTAAAAATATTAATATTCAGAGCTTGTTTCACAAGTTTCAATTAAATTTTATTTGACAGTTATCATATTAAACAGTTAATATATAGTTCGCGCCAGATAACTAGGCAATAAAGCACATTCACCCTTCAGAGCACAGTGACAGGTAAACTGTAGTAACTTAATAACAAAATAAACAACATATATATGGCGATAGGCTCGCCCCCTATCACATCATGGGACGGAATAATGGCGAAAAGTGGGCGCATTAGTTGCGTCTCTGCCTACCCCTTCGGGGATAACAGGCGTGAGTGTATATGTATGTAAACAACGTAAATCAAAAAGAAATATTACGATTAAAATTTAATACTAAAATATATTCATTTTTTAATTAATGTCACATTTTTAATTTTCTTATAGTATTCGCGGATATAAATTAGGAAACAATGGTTCTTGTCACACTAAAATTGTATTTTATATTTAATTTCATGACATGCGACAAATTATGCCTTTTAATAATTATGCAATAAAAAGGTTCAAAACATATTCATCCGTTTTTTACACTATACAAAATCACTGCCTTGAAATAAACAATACGTAGGTAAGTTACATCAATCTGTTTATTACGGCAGACGCTCGGGGTATGCAACCATCGGTCCGCCAATTTAATGTTGTGTGGGTGTACGTTCTCGAGTGATAAGTTTAATTTTTATTTTACGTTAAATTTTAATTATTACATTTGTAATGTTTTTGTCATTGTTTTCGATGTTTTTATATTTGTGTATAAGGACTACATTTTGGTGACAGGACACATTTGATGTATGTGATAAAATCAAACAATCATGAACATTTTTGTGATAGTTGACTCCGGTAGTTGCACCAATCAATTATCAATTACAACTTTTCTTTTTAAAATGTCTATAAATAAAAATAATTATTTTTACCCTGTGCCAAAAGTTTGTCACACCTAACTAAACGAGTAAAGGTCAATGTGCTTTATTGCCAAGCTATCTGGCGCGGATAATAGTATTTAGTTGGGAGCATAGGATGTGACTTTTGTATTTGGTCGGATTATACATTTATATGACGAGCAGCATTTATCAGCAAGCGGTGAAATCGGCCTGACTGCCTCGGTGGCATAGTTGTATTATGGTACGAATACAATGCTCGGGTTCGATCCACGGGTCGGGCAAAGTGATATTGTGTTTTTCTATTCAGCATCAGCTCGGAGTCTGGAATTTGTGCACGATATGGCGATAGGTTCGCCTCCTATCACATCATGGGGCGGAATAACGGTGACAAGTGGGTGCACTAGTTGCGTCTCTGCCTACCCCTTCGGGTAAAAAAGGCGTGAGTGAGTGTGTGCGTGTGTTAAAAGAAAAATTTGAATTTACCTGACAGTGGCTTCAATACGATGAGTTAAGTTGAAAAGTTTCAAACGTTAATACCAAACGGCACAACGCGTCTATCCGTATCAAAATGTAAACCTCTGATGACGTGAGAGGTGCCGCGGGTCGCCGCGCCGCTGGGTGGCCGCGGTGATCGCCAGTGGGCGGGGGTGGCCGGAGGTGGGCTGCCCGAACTGTTTCAGTATTACAAATACCGGAAAAAAACTACACATATCTCATTTGCAATTAATGTAAAATTATAAAAAAAATAGTAATTAAACTTTTACCTACACTACACTAATATTATAAAGAGGATAGATTTGTTTGCATTGAATAGGCTCCGAAAGTCCTGGACCCATTTGAAAAATTCTTTCACCAATATAAAGCTACATTATCAGCGTGTAACATAAGCTACTTTTTATCTCGGGGAAAAATATAAAGCAGGACTTTTACCCTATTGTTTGCTCTTTGCACTATGAAGTTGTCTTGCAAGGTTCTAAAAAGGCAAACAATAAAAAACATGGTATATAGATATATAAGAATAATAATAAAAATCTAAAGAATTACTTAATAAAATCTATTTTGATTAGCTTATGAAATTCGCACGACATTTTCATACAAAAATCGCAATACCTACGTACATATGGTCTACACCTTGTGGTTCGTAACTTCGTAAAATATTATGCAAAATGCTTTGATGGACGAATGAGTATCGAATTGTTCGTGTCATTCGCAAACACCGGCAGCGGTTGACAAATTCACAAAATTATTCCCGATATTGCTCAAATTCTCTTTGACAGGCGACAGTGTGTAAATTCCGCTTGTCGTACGTGAAATGAAACAATATTTCGAGAACATAGATCGTCCAGCATTCCTCATTAATTAGGATGTTGCACAATGTTGGAATTCAATCGTTTATTGTTCTCCTTTATGTTTGCAAGTTTGCCACGGACTGAAGCCTAATGCAATGGTAATGAGATAATATGTTGATAACGATATAAACATTTTAGTGGCGTGGGTTCTTACTTTGCATTACACCGTGCACCCCCCCTCCCCCGGTCACGGCATTTGGGATCCCCAAAATGTCAGTCGTCAGTGGCGTAGCATGGTTTGTTGTAAGGTAAGGGGGGGTCCGGATCCCCAAAATGTCAGTCGTCAGTGGCGTAGGGTGGTTTACTGTATCCCTTTACCCCCCAGTATATACGTCCATGGTTGATAAAGGGAAATGACTAGTTATATGTATATTAATGACTAAGTAGTTTAATCGCAAGCAGGCATAATGTTTGAAACAAACCACTCATTAAATTGTGTATTCATATAACATAATGAGGTACATCGTCGTACCGCTAACCAGACACTATATGAATAAAAGGTTTCTTACGTCGCGTGAGGTAAGTATTAAGAATCTGTATTTTAACTGCACACTGATGTGTACCCCGCCCTGTGGATTGGGGGCGTTTGGAGAATTCCACCATGGTATCCCCTGCCTGTCGTAAAAGGCGACTAATAGGGGCCTCCGGGGGTCACGGGTGGGCGGGAGGTGCCGCCCACCTATTAGTCTAGCCAACTTCTGTGACCCCCGTGATGGACGGCAGCGTGTCTCACGCTGCCTCGGACACCAAGGGCGTCCTTCGGTGTACGGGGGCTTCTGAGCCCCCGCAACAACAGGAGAAGAACCGCAACAGCGGTACGCGCAGGGGCGGTTGCGGACGACAACTTAGACGTGAGTCGGAGGAAGCCCGCAGCCGTCCCTAATGCGCCGAAGATGGCCATGATAAAAAAAAAAACACTGAGCATTATTAAACGAAATTGGAACTGTTCCTTTTGTTTCTTTTTCCCCCCTCGTATTCTTTCTCCCACGATGATTAAGAAAGATTGTGTCTGAATATTAACTTATATTTAAAATGCTTTTTATTATTTTAATTCATAAAATAAATAGGGAATCACAAATTAGGTTATCTTTACTGAAATTAAAGCACGATATAAAACGCTCAGAAATTAAATTGCATACTTATACTGGACAATTTCGTACAAAACATAATATAATAGGTAATCCAACAAAAGTTGAATTGATTCCAAACTAGATACGAATAATTACACTAGTTTCCAAAAAAAAAACACTTTTCTCAGTCTTTCAAATAAATCATTATTCTTTTTTTTTCGTAGCACATCACAATTCTGAATCAAGGAGTTCTTTATTTTGGTGGCATAGCGTGGGCTTTTACCGCCCGAGGCGGAATTAAAATTTGCCGCTACAAGGCACCAAAAATATATTTTAAGAGTCACGCATGCATCCAATCAACACCAGCCCCGTCACCTAAAGTTTAAATTTGTAAAAGGCTTAAATATATAATAATACCAGCCCTGTATTATATACTGCTCACAGCTGAGCTCGGGCCTCCTCTACTACTGAGAGGGTTTATGGCCTTAGTCCACCACGCTGGCCTAGTACGGGTTGGCAGACTTCACACACCCTCGAGATTCTTATGGAGAATTCTCAGTTATGTAGGTTTCCTCACGATGTTTTCCTTCACCGTTAAAGTGAATGATAATTGATAAACAATACACACGTAAAGAAAAGTCAGAGGTGTGTGCCTTGGGTTTCGAACCTCCGGACATTGTCTCGGCAGACCGTTCCATTCCCAACTAGGCTATTGTCCACTCGTAAAAGGCTTATTTTACGCATTTTGCCGCCCTCCAAAAAGCACCACCCGGGGCACAACGCCTCCCGCCGGAACTACGCTACGCCAGTGCTTTGTTTTTCCTCTACTGGCCATTGATTAAATACGTTTGACGTAATATTTTGTAAACAACTGTGTGATTCAAAAGTCGTATATTTACATAAACATGTGTGTGTGTAAACTACATCCAAGCTAAAGTTCATAATGTTTGTGGCAAAAATCGAGGTTTTCCTATAGCAAACGCGTATTTGCATTATTTTTTATTTCCGTAATCAAATAGGGTTCCTCGTGTGACTTGTACTAAATGTAGATTAGTCTTGAGCCTCTGGTATTCAGGTAAAAATAGATCACTAAAATTAGGTAAACCAATGATGTTGAGATATTCAATTAACCACATAATCGATTGTTACCATTGTTTAACAAAATTGAATAGTTTTGATAAAAAATGTAAAGAGGGTACAAAATATGCAAAATTTCTATCTGTGACGACTGTCGCGGCATTCCTTCATTCAGGGGATATTATCAGTTCATACATCACATGCCAGACGAGACCAAAGACATACAGATACATCAAAAATTTTATCAAAGCTTTGAATAAGCCATTCTTTCAATATTTTTGCTCCGTATTTAAGAATCTTTCTGCACCTAAACTAAAGAAACGAATATTTGTGGGTTCTCAAATCAGGAACATATTGGACGATACAAAATTGTTAGCATTTTACTGAGGTAGAAGAAACACAATGGAACAAAATACAAACGTGTATTTTTTTTTTTTTACGGGTAAAAAAGTGATAATTATACAAAGGTTGTTGAAAGTTTATTGCAAACTTAGGGTATAAAATTTACTAGTGAAATTAATTTTGTTCATTCCCATTTATGTTTCTCCCAAAAAATCTTCGTGGTATAATATTATTGATGTACATGGTGAGCGATTTCACCAAGATTTAAAATAATTTGAGCAAAATTATGAAAGTTTTTGGGACCAAAAAATGTAAGGTGACTGTTAATGTGAGAGACATAGATGGATTTTTTTATAAAAAAAAAAGCCAAAATTACCCATTTTGAACGGTCTATTATTTATTTATAATATTTGATAAAAGTCTTGGATTTATCAAATATTTTTTCCTACATGTAGATGCCCAAAGTAATATAACCGCATATGTTTTATTTCATGGTCAAAAGTAATTGTAGTAGTAGTAGTAACTATTATTGTAATTGTTATTTACATAAAATGAATACTTATTTAATGCCAATAACATAATTTATTGTTCTAATCACACGATAGACCAAAGTATATTTTTGTTACGTAAAAAACAAATTAATTAGGGATAATTTAGAATTAATTCTCTTAATCCCAAATGAAGGTTAGATTGTAGCATAACACAGACCAATTATAAAACGATAAACAGTCAAAGGATTATGGAAATCTCGCTTTGAAGGTTCTTTGGCTTTGCCACGTTCGACTACGTCCAAGAGTCGTAACACAAACATCGCTGCGGTTTCATTTACCTGCTGTTTTCAAATTGCAGTAATAGTCACAAAATAATAAAATTTGTTAAATTACTTTGCTGTCCAAAGTTGATAATATGACATTTACTAATATTATAAAGAGGAAAGATTTGTTTGCATTAAATAGGCTACGAAACTGCTGAACCGATTTGAAAAATTCTTTCACTAATATAAATTTACATTATCAGCGTGTAACATAGGTTACTTTTTTTCCCAGGGAAATATATAGCGCGACTTTACCCCGGAAAAACTTATGCACGCGAGCGGAGTCGCAAACAGAATAGAGTTTGATAATTTTGCTACTACGGGAATTTGCTGAAAGTAACATCTTATGAAACTATACTTCAATTGCGGTTCTGTCTGTTTAGATCTTTGTATAGGGTACTAAAAAATTTTTAGTTCCCTATACAAAGATCTAAACAGGAAATGATCCTGTTCAAACTGATAATATTTAATATTATCAGTTTGAACAGGATCATTTCCTTAAAAGTCTATTGCGGGTTGCAGAATGAAATCGAACATAGGTAGTTTAGCTTAACTCTTATAGCTAAGATATTTGTGCATACTTGCGTGCAGATGGCAAATTGTTTACATAATTTTGCAATGTATTTATTTATATTTGCATGGTCAATATCTCGTAAACTATTCAGGGGGCTCAGACACATTTTCGGCTAAATTAGGGGTGAGTCAGGGATGATGTCAGAGCCCACAAGCTATTTTACCAAGCCTCACTTGTTTAGCGAAAAACGGCGATCAACGTAATTTTGTTGATTAGTTATTAACTATTTTGTGCCGGGAAAAAGTTTATGGATAGACGGTGCATCAGTTTACAAAAAACCGTTGATTATGTTAAGTTTACACGATTATTATAGTATTTATTTTAGTTCTTAATTCTGTCCTAAAAATAACTGCATCTCAGCTGACGTGTGATTGTTTAAAATTATCCCTGTTGGGTAAGAGTATCAGGATCAGAATCTTATTTATAATTAATAAATCAGAATTTTATTTGCATTGAATGTAGGTACAAACATAGGATGGTAATAAAATTCATAAGTTCCGATATATTCTGCCAGGTGGCGTGCAAAAATTAAGCTTAGTAAACTTATAGGGTAACGGAACCATTGATGTCCCACTTAATTTTAAAAATCTACATAAAAAAATATTTCATGAAGAAATGTAAGGAAAATAGCCTTTAATTTAAATTGCAAAATGTCGCTACATGTTATAAATTTTAATGCTGATCCTACTAATATTATAAAGGCGAAAGTTTGTAAGAATGTATGGATGTTTGGATGTTTGGATGTATGGATGTAAGGATGTTTGTTCCTCTTTCACGCAAAAACTACTGAACGGATTTCGATGAAATTTGGCACACGGGTAGATCATGTCCTGGATTAACACATGGGCTACTTTTTATCCCGGGAAAATATAAACCGGGACTTTTATCCCGGAAAAACTTTTTAATGCGGGCAGAGCCGCGGGCAAAAGCTAGTAACAAATAAAAACGAAACTAACAAGAAATTGTAGTATTTTTGCATAACAGTCTAAATAAAATGATGAAAATATAGATGACGGTCTATGTTAGGAACTAGGCTATAACTGGGAATACAGCGCCGCCCTTAACGTGTTAAATTGTTTGTTACCATCCACCCAGTTTGTTAACTTTACGCGCCTCTGTGCTATGTTGTACGGTACGGTTGTTTGATGTTTGCAATCGCGGTGTTTGTCGCCCTCACGGCTAAAACGCTAGCGAAATGCGTCGATGGTTTATTCGACAGCGATCTAATATGAGGATTTGGACAAAATATATCAGGGGCCGTAGTCAAGGCGCCATTCTAGAAGCGTTAACGCCAGTAAAATAGAAAAATATGTATGGAAATGAGGTATCCTTGCGTCTATCGCTTACCGAAGATGTCATTCGCATACCTTATTTTCTATTCTTGCTTATAACAATGCATTTTGGCTTCGGGCCCAGGTGCCCGTGTGTTTTGAGTTTTCTATGGGCCATCTTCACTAAAGTATTAATAATTAATCGAACTCATTAGTATCGCGTCCATTAGTGTCGCATGACGTCCCTAGTATGTGGTTAGCGGCTTAACCAAAATTAGGTACTTTAATTTATCTGGAAAACTATTTATTCCTAGATCTAATATGCGTCTTAACAACTGAAACGGTTTCTGAGCAGTTTGTTTCGAGTTAATCGTAAATTATTCAGTTACTTTGAGTGTTGAGTGAATGTACGTTTAGGCCAAATAGTTAGTGGGTCGTTTTAGGTTTTTATTAATTAATTTAATTTATCCGACTCTAATTGATAAAAACTTTATACCAACAAAATGTATGTTAATTGCCGCACACACACGCACACGTGCACATACTCACACACATCACTACCGCAGCAGATGTCGGCGGTCACGATCAAATCAAGGATATCGTACCTCTGGCGACAACGACCCAGGCTCTGGTTCGACTAATTCAAAGCAATTTTAGACCCGCATAAGGCAAATGATCAAAATTCTACTCTTAATAGCCAAGCTAGGCCCAGATGAATTAAGTAAAATAAGTAATATACTAAAAAACTTACCGAACGCTGACAAATTTGATACTCTTGGGACTAGATTAATTAATATTTTCGGTTTTATTTTTGCTTTTGAATGACGAGACGAGTATGTCGCTCACCTGATGATAAGCGATACGACAGCCCATACAAACAGTAGCAATACCATAAAAATCTTTAAATTAAAAGGTACTGCGTGGGCCACTGCTTCGCTCCTCGAAGTGGTATGAAGGGCACTTATTTTTCGCCCTGTGTGTTACGTCCCATTATGAGATAGGGTTCGAGCTTATCACCATATCGGGCACAAATTTCAGACTCCAGGCTGACACTAAGCAGGAAAGCCCAATATTACATTGCCCGACCCGGAATTCAAATCCGGGACCTCAAAGGTGTGTCGTATAGCGGACGCAATACAACTTCAATACAATTATGCAATACATGATATTATAAAATAGTATTAGTATTACCATTTAGTATTAGTATTACGGGTTTTTTAAAACATCAAAGAGTATTACCCACATTTTATAAAACCAAGGTCACTAAGTGCACTGATGGATGCCACATTGATCGATTGGCTCATTTACAAATCAATTTGCCGTGGTTGCGATGTCTAGACTGGGCATTGAAGCGTCGCGCCCCGCACACCCTGTGCGGGGCGCGACGCGGGAATTGAGCCCTTTGTGAGCTTGGGCTCGGAATTTTAGCGCTGATGCGTGTTTATTTTTATTTTTAACCGACTTCAAAAAGGAGGTTCTGTATTGTATTGCGTTGAGTTTTGTTATCGTTGCGTTGGGTCTATTCCATCTTATCGTAAATGCGAAAGTTTGTTAAAAAGTTTGGATGTTTGTTAGAAGTGCACATAGCATTATAATGTGTACATGTTTTCTGGCCCGGGTTATTTTTATTGTAAGTTAAGGGGGGGTTAATGCATAGGTATTCCTCTATTGACAAATCACAAATCCGGCTTCCGAACTTAGCTTCTACTGCGTGGGACTATTTTTGGGACCGACGTGTAGTTTGATTAAAGTAATAACGCTTCCAGATACATACATACATACATAGTATCACGCCTCTATCCCATAGGGGTAGGCAGAGACTATGGATCGCCACTTTGCTCGATTCTGGCACACTACTTTCGCTTCCTCTACCTTCATCAATCTTTTCATGCACTCACGCCGGTTCAGGGTACTTTTGACCTGGCCTCTACTTAGAATGTCAGATATCTGACATTCGAAGGTTCGGTGCGGTCGACCCCTGCCGGCCCTTCCATCCACACTCGCCTTATATATCCTCTTTGTCAGTCTCCTATCATCCATCCTTTCCAAATGCCCAAACCACCTTAGCATACCCTTCTCAATTTTGGTCACTACATCCTCTGTCACTCCACACATGTCCTTCACCCTAGTATTCCGCACTCTATCACACACAGTCACTCCACACATGCTTCTTAAGGCTCTCATTTCTATTGCTTTAATCTTACTTTCATGCTTTTTTTGCCATACCCAACTTTCACTACCATATATTAGCGTTGGTAATAACACTCCTCTATAGACAGCCAGTCGTGCCTTTTTGGACACATTCCGGCTACCCATAAAGGAATGCAACGCTCCATTCACCCGATTACCTGCACTCACTCGTCTCTCGATATCACCGTCATACCTACCATCACTTGTGAAGACACATCCCAAATACACAAAATCAAGATCGTAGGACGCATCACTTTAGTAGGCTAATTCACAACAATTATATTTATTCTCGTTTACATTTCGATTATAAATAAAAATTTTCGAACCTTAAAACTGTATTTTCCACCATCCACCACCACAACCAAATAATGATGTAATTTGGACATCATACGTACGTCATATTTATTATGTTAAAGTCTTACGTCAGGAAGTGTGAAATAATGAGTCATAGGGTCATTCGGGGCAACAGCACGCAGTGGGTAAAATTTCGCATGGTCAATATCTCGGAACTTATTGAGGGGGCTCAGACACTTTTTTGGCTAAATTATGGGTGCGTCAGGGATGATGTCAGAGCCACAAGCAATTTTACCAAGCCTCACTTGTTTAGCGAAAAACGGCGATCAACGTGATTTTTTAGATTAGTTATCAACTATTTTGTGCTGGGAAAAAGTTTATGGATAGACGGTGCATCAGTTTATAAAAGACCGTTGCTTATGTTAAGTGTACATGATTATTATAGTATTTATTTTAGTTATTAATTCTGTCCTAAAAAAATAACTGCATCTCAACTGACGTGTGATTGTTTAAAATATTCCCTGTTGGGTAAGAGTACGGGATTAAAAGTACGCACGCTGTTTTAACTTCATTACAATGAAAAGTAACATCAAAAGTTCCTAAAATTGCAGTGATCATTAAATTACAAAAATGACTAAAGTTTATTATAAATACAGTCTAATTAATTATGCTTTTGGTGCCTACAATAGGTATACATTTAATGTTTATTTTTACAATATTTGTACCAAGAATAAAGGAAGTTTAAAAATATATTCCATATGATTCCATGTGTACTTATACAATTTATAATTATATGCCTGTAGTTTACCTGCGTGCGAAGCTTACCCAGTATGTAAACTATTAACCGCATCTCTGCGTAGTTTTACCCACATGATGGGTCAAGAGTACGAATTTCTCCCGCTGCACTTAAACATGTATTGCAAAAATCCGATGCAGCAATGTACAAAAACTCATCAAATGATGATAGTGGAATAAATTTACTTTAAATAAAGTGTTAAAACGATTATCAGGACCCTATATTTTTGATTGTGTAGACGATAGAAAAAAAAATTGCGTACTTTTGAGCTGAATGACCATGTGACTCGTATCTTATATCTTACGTAAATCCTGACAGCGCAATATCATTTTGACGTCACTTTGACTTAACCGTGTTTACGGGGAACTTATCAAATAAAATCAAATCATTTATTTTGTTATAAACATGGTATGTAACAAGGTGTTTAAAACATAATATAAGTCTACTATACATTTGTGCAACATGTTTTACCGTTTCAACGGCATGCAAAAAAAAATTATTATATTATGTCTATTGTCTGCTTACAACAAAAATGCTTCTATATATTTTTTTTTTTATTTCTATAGAGGGATGGTCTAGGTAATGCGCACTTTCATATATACTTTACTTACAGTTATTTATCCTTACATGACAAAAATTCTTGGATTGTATAGAAAAATTTATCTATGAGCCATTTCTTTAATTTTTTAATAATTTCTTAGTCACCTCATTATCCATTAATTCATGATGATCTCTATCACAGTCCTCCCAATGCGATTAGCAATAGTGACTCCACATATAATCCGTAAGGAGTGCATTTCCACTGCAATTACTCGACATTCGTGCTTTTTCTGCCGAACCAGCATTTACTTCCATATATAAACTTCAGGAATACAGCACGACACTGTTAATTGCCATTCTAGATCCCTTTACCCTGATACAGGCTTTGGAGTTCTCATTTCCAAGAATTGAATTCCCTCACCAAGTGGCCCTCAGTCCCATGCATTAGGGTAACTTGAATATAGACCCTATATTAGAATCATCAGCTCATCTATATCAACAGCGCCATCTATTGGGATGTTTTTTACCTATAAAAACCTATTTATATACGTACGTCTACCAATATCTGCTATATAGTAAATAATATTTAGGTATTTACTGTGCACCGTATAGCTTTAATTGTTTAGATAGATAGAAAAAAGATCAAATCATTTTACAATACTATTTATTTTTCGTTTATCGGCACACACATTTTTGCAGCAGCCTCTCGTTACTGATCGTAGTCCTTAATGGGTGCGTTCCACTAAGCGTTCACAACGCCCAAAATACTTTTTTGGCCGTTCCACATGGCGGCTACGATCGTTGTGGTCGCGGCGAAAACGTCATTAATAACGTCACAACTCACGCTCACGAGAAGCCCACAACGACCCATCTCTGGAGGTGGGTCGAAGTGAGCGTTGAGAAAAATAGCAGTTGTCAAAACTAAAAGATCGAAGTTTTCTATTTTCACGATTATAATTTTCTAAAATTGTATTCCCTTCTTCATCTGAACTGGATGAACTAGTACTTTCGACAGTATTATTCCATGCACGCATCATCAAATAACCTAGTGTTGTCGCTAAAGACATTTTGAATCAATTTGAATGTAAAATAATTTAATACTTCATTGAAATTACATATAAAAACTGAATTATATATTTATTTTTCGACATAAACCAACTTCACTTATAATTATTAAAATTTACATTTAACCAACTTCACTTATAATTATTAAAATTTACACTTAAAACTCATTAAAACTTAATAATGGTAGCCTAACAGCTTTTGCTTTATTTTTTCTAGCTCGCCATTTGTATTATTTCCTCAACGCCCAAAACGCTCCACAATCCATTCCACTTGGGTTTACGATAACAACGCTCAGGACTAAGTGGAACGGAAAACTCGTGGTCGTGAGCGTGATCGTCGTGAGTGCTTAGTGGAACGTAGGCAAAACATAGCCGGGTTCGAAGCAAAGTGCAAACACAGTTATCAGAATACAAAATAAAGCACTGGTCCACCAAATATTGCAGGGTCACCGAGATTCATAAAACGTAGCCGGGTCGTGGGTAAAAGTCACAATAATTATTCACATAAAACAGTATATTATTAATAATGTTAATACATGTGTACTCCTAAGACTTCGAACTATAATTGTTCTTTTATGTTTATTACAACTTCGACGATTTATCAAATGTCGATTTCGCCAAGCCTTCGGTTTCGGCATGCGAGAAAAGGCGATTAATCGCTTTCGACTTCGGCCAAAAATAAATCTTCGGTCAGAGGGCAACTCAGTTACTCAATTTTTGACATTTGACAATTATTGACAGTGACATTTTCAAACTGAATAGAGTTTTTGGCGGGAATGTGGAAGTGTCATGAGGTGCTCTTGTTTTAATTCATTATTTTGGTGATACTTAGTGTTATATTGCATAATTATGGTGGTATATTATCCAATATAGTTCTATTAAAGTGCTCAAATGAAGTGAATTGAAATAACTGTGCCAATCAAGTGTTTTTTCGTTGCCGCCAAAACTCCTTGATAAAGTCTTGGTAAGGTAGCCACTGCTTTACTACGACAACCAGAGATATCACTTAAGACGAGGCTGTATGGGCTTGAACCCTTTGCCTTCCCTGTAAGGGAGAATTATAAAAAAAAAAAAAAAAAAAAAAATCAAACTGAATAATTATAACCTCATTTTAAAATGAACTTACATTACAAAACAGCTCTAAATCATTATTAACCATTGAATTTCTATGCATATTGTGAAAAGCGAAAGCTTGTGAAAAACATGTTGTCTATAAAGAGACTACCTACACTATCCGTGTCGAAAATCCACTCAAAACTGCGTTTTGATTTGGGTAATGGTTCATTGAAACAGATAAACAAAACATACCATAATAACTTTGTGAATATTTGCCGAACATTCTCACAATTACATAATTTCACTTCCAAGTCCAAAAATAGGGTAAGTGGTAAGGTAAAAATAGGGACTTTAGTCCCATCAAACTCACCAATTATTTCACAATTATTACATGTAGCTAGGGCTGCCATCATCTAAATTGCCGACGCCGGACAAACACAGCAAAAATCCCGGACATTTGGGCGAAATATGGGTATTTCCCCGGACACCTCTGAAAAAATATTTTGCCGTTCCTTCTTGAATGTGGGGAAATGCATGAAGTTTTAACTAAGATTTATTTCAATTTGTCGCTCATCTATAAAAAATGGATTTCCCCTGACAACAAAAGTGTCCGGGTTTTGCCCGGACAATTTTTAAAACCCCGGCCGAACGGCCCCCGGACGCCCTTCAAACTAGGACAAATCCGGGGAAATCCGGACGGATGGCAGCCCTACATGTAGCAAACCACTTCATCTTAAAACTTATTTTCTGTCATAAGATTATTTCAACATAGGATCTCTAATTCATAATTCCTATTGGCTATCAACAAAAATTTGAGACATGTCCTAATATAAATCTGAAGAGAAGTGATCTAATAAACATCCATAAATAAACCCATAATTGCTAAGCACAAGTTTCTGAATTCAATGTTTTAAATGTTCATGTGTCCAGCTTGCTTCCACTTTGAGTCAGACTAATGTGGTGCAATCAAAATAATAATATTACATCAAATTTATTTTAACTATTAAAATTAATCTTTAAAGTGGTAGGGTAAGCAAAAGAGGTGTCATAAAATTATATTTTTATATTTCTAACATATCAAGACATGGCAATTGATGGGTTTATGGTATCTTTGACAATTCGATTCTTAGCTTTACACAATATACAATAACCATATGGAAAGAGTGACCAATACCAGTTAAATAAAGTTTGGTTGACATTTTTGATACTTTACCATTTATTTCATTAATCATCAGCTATTTATGATATGGAATATTTGTTGTGATAAGATTGATCACAGTTATACATAATAGTTATTGTGATAATGAAAAAATAATCACAAGATCAGAGTTCAATATATATAAGTTGCTGGCATTCTTTATAAATTATTATAAACATTTATTTTTCAGCAACATGCTTTCAAGCAAGAATACAAAGCAGCATGTGCCTTATTACAGAGATCAAATCTACCCACTACCAGCTTTAGCGCATTATTCAATAGTTTACAATGTAGACAACTACATACAACCAGAACTAATTGCAACAAGAAAGATGATGACAATAAGGTTCGTTATAAATATACAACACCATAGTAGGTGAGCAGCAATAGCCTAGTTGGGAGGGGAATAGACTACGCTGACGAATGTCTGCAGTTCAAAACCCAAGGGCACACACCTTTAACTTTTCTAAAAAAAATATGTGTATATTCTTTGTGAATTATCGCTCACTTTAACGGTGAAGCAAAACATTGTGAGGAAACCTGCATACCGGAGAAGTTCTCTGAATTTCGAAAGTTTGTGCGGCTGCCAACCTGCACTAGGCTAGCGTAGTGGACTTAAGGCCTTAACCCACCCAGTCGTAGACCAAGCCCGTGCTCAGCAGTGAGTAGTATATAATACAGGGCTGGTATGATATGGGAGGTGGTAAGATCCTTCATATAATATAATTGTTTATTTCTGGTGTAAATTAACAGTGTAGTCAACCAGTTACTTACTTCCTTGAACTTTGATACTGCAAAATCATGTAACTAGCTTAGGTGAATACCTTGTGAAAAAGCCAAATTGAAATTGATAAATAAAATGAAAATAATCAGGGACACTTTCAGTTGCAACTCCAAAACTAACTCTAAAAACTTTTCTTATTATGGTATTTACCAATAGGGTATTTTCTTAAGTTTGATTTTGAACATTATCCTATATAGGCAGTAGTTCCTATTTCAAATATTGCAATGTGCAGGAGTGGGTGCCTAGTGGGGATATCGCTCCATCTCATTCTTTTGCACGCATTGTTATTACCCATGACGTCACATGCATTTATTCCGTCTCTTTGCTGTGTTTCATGACACTTGCTCCTTTTACCAGATTATAAAGGTTTACATAACTTGTTGATTATTTAGCAGATTTTAGTCCATCTTTCTTTGTTAAGAGTTTATATGAGGTAATTATCTATACTAATATTATAAAGCTGAAGAGTTTGTTTGTTTGTCTCCTCTAATGAGCGCCATAGCACCCTGCCTTCAGCTTGCCGCATCCCGCATCTGTCTGTAGTCTTAAATTAATAATAAAAATAATCAATTTCAAAACAATTACGATGACACATAAAGCTGCAGATTTACCATGGCACTAGTAAAAAATTAGTGTTATATTTTCAGGAAAAGAAAGAAAAGAAGAATGAGGAGCTTGCATCATTACTTATGAAAGCAGCATTTTGGATGTTCACAACATGTGTACTGATACTGATGAGTTCAATCCTTGTACCAGGAGATAACACGCAAAATGAGGTGCATAAGAAAATATATTTTCTCATATAACATAATATTATTGTGTAATAAGTACTTTATTTAGTGAGAATAAGGGGAACTATTGGATCAGTGACCTGACTGAATGGGAGAATGGGCAATCAATTGTGGCAGTATGGCCAATTATTTTACGCTTTTCTACAGCAAGACTGGAGTACTTACTCAATCAAGACTACAATTAAATATTTCTACAGAGTATATCAAATATAAATTCCCTCGAACGAAGCATCTGCTATAAGATCTGTAATCACACTCTTTAATATTGCACGCACACACAGCCTATCGCCATATAAGGCTCAAATTCCAGACTCTAGACTGATTCTGAGTAGATAAACCCAATATCACTTTGTCGGACCCGGGGATCGAACCCAAGATCTCAGCATTGCAGTTGTACTGTAATACAACTACGACGCCGAGGCAGTCAAATGTTGCATCCCATTTTAATTAAACTATAAACATATCCATTGTCTTTAATCTATATCTTCATTTTCAGCTTATACGCTATGTATCATGGAATGAGTTTGTGTACTCAATGCTCTCAATGGGCGAAGTAGAGGAGCTCATTGTGAGACCAGATTTGGAAGTTGTCACTATTATATTACACGAGGGGGCCATCATCAAAGGAAAACGAGTAAGGATTGATATATGTTAAGTTTGTTTTTTTATCCTTAAGACTTACTAACCGTACATTAACATTTAGATTTTATTTTACATATACCCTTATTATGTGGCTACTCTTGATTGAGTTACCCTACTGTTGTATAGATATGTTGTAACAAAAGCGAATACATATAATACATTTTATCAATCATATCATATTGATAATAATCATGGGCTCAGCTTAACTTTTTCCACACGCAGAAAACGAAAATAATGCATTCATAAATTACACATATTGAGAGTAAGTCAGGATTAAAGTAAATGCAATCAAGGATAAAGAGACTAACTTATTTTCTAGACAAATCATCGTGTCTATCACATGAATGTGGGTGACATACACAGATTTGAAGAGAAATTAAGGGAAACAGAAAAAAACTTGGGTGTAAAAGAAGGTAACATCGTTTATTGTTTTCTTGATCATTCATAATATTTTTTACAACAACCAAGCATGATACAAGTGATCTACACTGTCGTCTGCACTCTCACTATCTTTTATGGCAAAATGGTTAGTTTATCTATAATTTTCATCCCACATAAGAAGCTTTTACATCATAATCGTAAATAGTTTACGCTATAATTTTGAATCATTACTGTTACGAGTAATTTATAAGATTTTTTATTTTATTGTCCGGTTTTTTAGTGTTTTGTCAATTATATAGGTATTCCTTTCTTATAGGTGTGCGAATAATATACGATAGGAACGGTAGTGTGGCGGGTAAAGTGATAACTACACTCCTCATTGGAGCCGTCATACTGTCCTTCTTGTATTCTACCAAGAGTATGAAGATGAACATTAACATTGGCGGCTTAGTAAGTATTCCTTCCCTGTTTTGAAGTTGTAATTCAATAGTGAACCATGAAAATAGTAACTCTTTGAATTTTTGAACGATTTCAGAATCAACTTGGCCGTGCCAAATTCACACTAGTGGATTCTATGAGCGGTCAAGGCAAAGGTGTGAAGTTTGAAGATGTGGCCGGTCTGCGAGAGGCCAAGATCGAAGTGATGGAATTTGTTGACTATCTCAAGAGGCCTGAGCATTACAAGCGCTTAGGAGCTAAGGTACTTGTACTCAGTTTAAATTTGTTTTTAACTAGCCTATGCCTACGGTCCCATCCGTATTCAAGTCCATTAGCAGGTTGAAAAATAGCCTAAAATATTCACAAATAATGTCCCTACCTGTGAAAATGATTAATCAGAACTCCATCAATATTTCAAGATATTACCCTTACAGGCAAACTTCTCATTTTATTTCTTTCTATATCAGTATAAAATATTAAGAAACTTGAACAGAATCTATGAAACAAAGTTAAGTAGTATTTTTACTTATGCTGATATCTTATTATAGTATTTTTACTTATCCACTGTATCCTATACAATACAGAAACGGTCCTTTTGCGTGTATTTTGATTAATTTTGTTGTTCAGGTGCCGAAAGGTGCATTGCTTCTCGGTCCGCCGGGTTGTGGCAAGACTATGCTCGCTAAAGCGGTGGCTTCTGAGGCGAATGTACCGTTCTTATCCATGAATGGCTCAGAGTTTATTGAGATGATTGGCGGTTTGGGTGCAGCCAGAGTCAGGTAACTTGAAATTATACTTAGAAATTACTTGTAAGATTTTTTTTTTTGTTGTGCTTGATCCACAGTCAGTCTTACAACTATGAATGGATAGGTTTTCTGTAATTTATAGTGTAGAATGTGCTCTCCATTGACGGCACTACCCCTTCTGCAAAATATTATTCTCTCTCCTGTATGTCCATGACATTGTGTCTTTTCAGGCGGTTTGGATAGTTTTGGATTTTTAGTTGGACTGCCAATGCATTAGGGTGCGAATCAAGTCGCTTGGAGTATTTTTTTTGAAAAATTCCGGATCTGCAGTAAGCCTGATTTGTAAGATAATAAGAATGAATTGACAGGTCTGTCTGGAAATCTTTAGCGGAGGCCTATGTTCAGCAGTAGACGTTGACAGGAAATCTATTAAAACTATTGCTATTATGTATAGGCTTTGCACCTGTGTGCAGCGTCTGTATCCTAGGGGATACAGCACTAACTTACACAGAGGATGTAGGTACTATGTTATCACATAGCCTCCGAAAACCCAAAAAAAATCTTTCTAATTTAATCAACATGTCATGAGAACAATGACTGCCTCGGTGGCGTAATTGTACGGTACGACTGCAATGCTGAGGTCTCTGGTTCGATCCCCGGGTCGGGCAAAGTGATATTGAATTTTTCTATTCAGTGTCAGCTCGGAGTCTGGAATTTGTGCCCGATATGGCAATAGGCTCACCCCCTATCACATCATGGGACTGAATAATGGCGAAAAGTGGGTGCACAAGTTGCGCCTCTGCCTACCCCTTTGGGGATAAAGGGCGTGAGTGTATATGTTATGAGAATGTTATCCACAGAGATCTATTCAAAGAAGCGGTTGCCCGTGCACCGTGTATCATATACATAGATGAGATGGACGCGGTAGGGCGCGCGAGGTCGTCAGGCGCCGCCTCCTGGGGCCCCGGGGGTGGTGAGGGGGAGCAGACCCTCAACCAGCTTCTCGTCGAGATGGACGGCATGAAGAGCCGCGAGGGTGTCGTGGTTCTCGCCTCCACTAACAGAGCTGATGTGCTTGATAAGGTGGAGATTGAAGTGTTTATCCATTTAATAATAAAGAGCGAATATATAGCTATTACCTTTGTAGTTCACTTGAGAGATACCATAAAAAAATTAAGTAGAAGTTTTGGTTTGGTTATGCAAGTTATGTTTTAATACTTAAAATACACACCAATTGCAAAAATATATACAGAAAATGGGTCTGTTTATTGATTTTTTTATTTGTAAGTGTATTACTTGCCATATTATGTTTTTCACGTTTCAATGATTGTTTAGTAAGTCCAGTAAACATACAAGATTGCCCAATATGTACCATTTATTGTTTTTTCAGGCATTACTTCGTCCTGGTCGCTTTGACCGGCACATACTGATAGACCTACCCACGTTGCAGGAACGAGAGGAAATATTCGAGAGGCATCTTAAAAATATCGTTCTTGAACAACTTCCAGACTACTATGTAAAAAGGTGAATATTTTGAACTCATTCCTGTCTTTCGATACTATGGGTTAATTGTCGAAATCAAAAATATCTTTATAAAAAAATCAATAGATCACAAATAAGGCACTCATAGTAATAGATTTTCTATTCCTCAGTACTGGCATTGAAAGATGGCCAGTCGAAAAAATAAACTATTTCTGCTATATATAATGTGAAAAGCGTTTTGTGACGCGTCAATTATACCGCATGAGGATAAGAGACACTTATTATAATTAGTATGCAAAAATTAGAATTCATTGGATTTCATGTACATTTTCAAGACCGGTGTAGCCAAAAAAGCTGACTCGCGTCAGGTTACTGGCGCTAGGGGCCATGATAAAAAACCTTGCCCACTATTCTCGTCACCATACTGTCGTACTACGGTCGGTCTAAAAATATACACTCACGCCTTTTATTCCCGAGAGGGTAGGCAGAGGCGCAACTAGTGCACCCACTTTTCGCCATTATTCCGTCCCATGTGATAGGGGCGAGCCTATCGCCATATCGGGCCAAATTCCAGACTCCGAGCTGATGCTGAATAGAAAAACTCAATATCACTGCCCGACCCGGGGAACGAACCCGAGACCTCAGCATTGCAGTCGTACAACTACGCGACCGAGGCAGTCAGAAAAAAAAATTGTATGATAAAATTTGTCGTTTATTTTGAAGGTTAGCGTACCTGACCCCGGGGTTCAGCGGCGCCGACATAGCGAACGTGTGTAACGAGGCAGCACTCCACGCCGCGCGATACAAGCAGAACATCGTGAGGGCCGCCGACCTGGAGTACGCCGTCGAACGGGTTGTTGGTGAGTCTTATAATAGGGTAGTTGACGACTTTTTTTTAAATACATTTATCAAAAACTAGTAGTGCTCGCGGCTCCGCCCGCGTGAAAAAGTTTTTCCGGGATAAAAATATTTTCCCGGAATAAAAAGTAAAGTAGCCTATAGCACTCAGGAGTAAAGTAGCTTCCTATTAGTGAAAGAATTTTCAGAATCGGTTCAGTAGTTCCTGAGATAAGCGCGTTCAAACAAACAAACAAACTCTTCAGCTTTATAATATTAGTTTAGATGTATGTCTTCTAAAGTCAAGAGGAAAAATATTTTTTAAAATACAAGCTTTAATAAACGAGTTATAACGCTTTAAAGTTTGGTGGAAGGGTCATCTGTCAGATAACGGACACAGCAGAATGTGACGTCACTGAGTGTCGCCAGCCATAACGCTGCGTACGTGCGAAACAAATGACGCGATATCCCCACTACGTCGTCCCTACTTATGCTCACAACAATATTTCAAATATGAATATTTGCTTTGGTTGTCTGATTTTACAGAAGAATTTAGTTTTCGTATTATGTTCTGTTACATATAAAATAATGTACAAAATCAAACATAGGAAACTACCATATTCCACCAAAAACATAAATGTATAAAAGGAGAGCCAAGCTCAATACAAAAATTATGCTTGGATGTGGGCTTCGCCGCTAAAAGAATGGAGATCTAAATGAGTGCCAAGTTCTATGCAAAGTCTGAATATGTATTTATAGGAATAAAATATCATTATGAACAAGTATTAAACTCTATTTATTTGCTTTATTGGATACCTATAACAATTGCTGTTATTTAAAAATGTGAGATCTTAAAGTAGGCTCGGCTCTGGCTAGCCATGTCCTTTGCTTGAACTTGGCTTGACACCCTACCGCGTGTCTAGATAGTCGGCAAATAACTTGAGCACACTAATGCGCGGTGTGAGTTTTTTTTAAGCGTATTTTTTTTTTGTTGCTACACCGCAAAAAAAATACCATAAAGAGTGGTATACCATAAAGCTCAAGTGGCTTGCCGGCTATGGTATTAGGTTGTGAGGTTATGTGGAACCATCTTGCTTTTTCTTAGAGGAATCGTATGTGTGCCTGTCTTGTACTGTGTTTTTGCGGGGATCACTATTGACGCAAAGCGACTGGGTGCTAACTGGAGACCGGATTTACAATCTAGCAATAAACTACAGAAATCATCATCATCATTGCGTATGGCTTATTATCCTGCATGGATCAAATTTCTAGGTCTAGTTGCCTCAACCAGTTAGCTGCGGCAGGCGTGAATTCGTGAAGCTCAGCTATACCGCCGGAAAAACAGCGAAGCGGACATTCATTCAACTACAGAAATGAATCCTGCTGACAGGGTTACCAAAATAAGTGGCCTTTCTTTCACGGTTATTTTGTGTGATTTCCGCTTAGCCTCCATCTTTTTCGGACCGGATGCTGTTTCACCCGTGAAAAACGGCTTAAAGATTTCAATTTCAGGTGGTACGGAGAAACGAAGTCACGCAATGTCACCAGGCGAGAAGAAGATAGTCGCGTACCACGAGTCGGGGCACGCGCTCGTCGGCTGGCTGCTGGAGCATACCGACGCGCTGCTCAAAGTGACCATAGTGCCCCGCACTAACATGGCCCTTGGCTTCGCTCAGTACACCACGTCGGACCAGAAACTATATTCTAAGGAGGAGGTGAGATTAATGACACTAAAGACTGACAAAAAACATTCAATCATACATTCAATTTGAAACACCAAGTCACACAAGCCAAACATACTCAAGTATTATTTTGTGATATGATGCGACGCAATTGAGTGCGCGTGAGTTCTTTGTTCGTCATTTTCAAGCTTCTTGTTTATTAATTTGCGCAGCAATAGAAGTTGTACGACAGGATTATTTGTTAGATATTTATGTGCCATTTATGTCCCGGAAAGACACTGTTATTTATGCCCATCAATTGACCGTACCTGTGGCACTTTAATCCGAGATAAAAATTACAAGCAGTCGTAGTTGCGGTCAGAAACTGGTATCATATAACATTTTTTGCTGCCTCGGTGGTGGTAATTGTATTGCATATGAGTTACGACACCGCTTTGACGCCTCGGATTTTGCGTTTTTTTGCCCTCTATCAGCTCGGAGTCCGGAATTAGTGTCCGATATGACGATAGGTTTGCCCTGAGATCGGCGTCAGGGGATCACATCATAGGACAGAACTGACTTGACTAATAGTGGATGCCTTGGTTGATTTCTGCCTACCCCTTCGTGTTGTGTGTGTGTAAATTTTCGAATAATTTTCCAGTTATTCGACCGCATGTGTATGGCGCTAGGAGGACGTGCCGCCGAAGCAATAACCTTCAACTCCATCACAAGTGGCGCGCAGAACGACTTGGAGAAAGTCACTAAGATTGCGTATGCGCAGGTGAGCTGTATCCCTAGCACGTAATGCGTTATAGTATTCGTGGATTTATTGTTTCGTTTAAGAATATTTTTATATGGGAAACGGCAGCCGAATATCTTTTTTAACTGACTTCCAAAAAGTGAGGTTTTCAAATCGTGTGTTTGTATTTTTTTTTTATGTATGTTCATTGATTTATCTATAAATTGTGAGCATTTGCTTGATTCCTTCTTTATTTGGTAAATAAGGGTCGTGAAGTGGTCCCATTTCAATATATGTTGGTTTTGTGTTCATCATTTTATGGAACAGACTGAATAGCCCTGAATAATACTAGTAATTTATGTATAGTGTTGTCGAACGACTGCAAAGAAATACTTAAACGTTAATTCACTTGATACGAATACTTGGCGCAATCGTTTATTATTCGTGCTTGGGATACTTGTTATACGCTCAACTGCCTTGATGTTTAAAATTGCAATGCAGTTCGCTTGCCAGAAAATTTGTTTGTGACAAGACCGCTGTGATTAACGGAAAATTAAATTATTGCTGTCCACTAAAATACAATATTAATGAATTATTTATAACACACATGTTGGGTCGTTTTGCAATAAAGTTTACATTTAATTCCATCTCGAATATAAATAACGATCATAATTTACGGAATTTATTTTTAGTATTATGATTTTGTTCATATTTACTTTTGTGTGATAAATATTGGTTTTTATGTTGTGGCTGAGCGAGATAACTACAAATGTGACTATATGTTGCATGTTTCGTACGCATGTTTAAAACCAGCGGTCGGCAACCCGCGGCTCCCAACCCCCTTCTTTTGCGGCCCGTGGCTGACACCCCCCCCCCCCCCCCGTTCCCCTATTGAGACGTAGTAATTATTAACATTAACAATGGCGGTCCGCCTTTACTTCATTTTGTCACTATGTGGACCTTCCGCGCCAAAAGGTTGCCGCTGATCTAAACAATAAACTACGTCGTAATTTAGATTGTATTGTGCAAGAATTAGTCAATACCTAAACTAGCTGTATAAATGCCAAACAATTTAATACCTGTGTATAATATACGAGACGCTAAGTATGTGTGTATTTATATTGTCAGATGAAAAAAATAATAATCCATTGGCTAGACACCATTTTAGTACCAGGAAAATACTGCGAATATTGATTGTAATATTAATAACTTTAATTATAATGATTGGTGTGCTAGGACGGGTTACGGTCGTTTGTAAATATATTTCTATAATATGACAATTCAAATGGAAATTAAGTTTTTATAAGTCAATCTAAAGCGCGTACATTCACATATTTCGCATGTGAGCGTCTGAATCACGAAGAAAAGAAGAAGAGCGGAGGTGTGTCAAGCCAAAATCTCTTTAGAACGTAGCGTCGCTAAATGCGGGGGGTCGGGGGATGAAATATAACGATAGCTCCTCCCCCCAATCAAAATGCATCTAGCGGTGAATGGCATTATTACAACGTAACAGAGCTAACTTGTCAATAATTTAGTTCGTCTTTTCAACCCTACGGCGTAACAAGCAAAAGTGTTTGTTCCAGACGATTCTATGTGCGTTAGTATGGCGGACCACATTATTTATTATTCTACTGGCGCTTAACCGTTTTTTCAGCATATACTATAATTATTTTATCATACATACAGGAAAATTAGGGAATAAAACAAAATAAAATAAGTTGTTAAAGTTCTTGATAAAAAATCTTTATTGATTAAAATTAATAATTACGATAATCTTACTAATATCTACTTCAGTATCCTGTGATAATATTATAAATGCGAAAGTTCATAAAAACATTTGGATATTTACATGTGTGTTAGAAGTAAACACAGAAACAACAAAAGATGAAATGGCACGCTAGTAGATCATGTCTTAGATTAACACATAGTCTACTTGTTATCCCGGTAATTTACCCCCATGGAAATAATGCATATTTTTAATCTCTTCATAGGGACTTTTTTTAGCGGAAAGGCCTTACACGCGGATGAAGCCGCAAGAAACACCTAGTATTATGATAAAAATGAATATATTCCTTATTGGCCACTGATCAAACCGCATCATGCACATAAAAATCAAATTCAACCGAAACAACGCAACCTTTACGCCCAAGTTCCCGCCAAAGTCCGTAAAATATTATAGTTGCGATCATAAATTGTTGGTTGTCAATGTCAAACGTCAAAAACAAATAAAAAGAACTAAAGTATTCTTTTAAATTTAATTTATTGCTAAACGATGGGACGAATATTCAACGTTTGACATTCAAAACCAAAACAAGAAGAATAAAACTCCACTTTTAGTGATATTTTAACTTGTAAATTTAATTGATTTCTAAACGAAGGGACGAACATCAAATGTTTGACAGGTAGGAATATTTTCTAAAGAAAAGCTAAATTGTTGTTTTTACTATATTCCAAGCATTTTTTTATATTTTCGAATATTTTGTTGGCGTCCAGTTGTTGCGTCTATTCATAACACGTATTCATGCATTTCTATTTTCTGTATTTACAGCATCGGTAGTAATAAGTTACTTTCTCCGCAAAAACAAAAAAAAAATGGGGAATCTAAAATGATAACAAATAACTCAATAACACGAAAAAAGTTACAAATACAACGAAATTAATAAAAATAATATCGACGCTTGAATGGCAATCATATCTAAGCGACGTTTAGCAAATTTTTTCAGTAGAGCGTTTTAAAGTTTTGATTTTGACAAAAAAATCATAAAGAAACTATTTGCTGCACAAAAATAATTGTAACTGTTTTAGAAACTTCTTAATTTTTGACATTTTTTGACCTAAATCAACAGCCTTGACGATTATAAATTAAAAAGTTACCGTCGCTAAGTTACCGTCGCTTAGTTGGGGCGGTTGCGGACGACAACTTAGACGTGAGTCGGAGGAAGCCCGCAACCGTCCCTAATGCGCCGAAGATGGCCTTTTAAAAAAAAAAAAAAAAAAACCGTCGCTTAGTTAAAAATTACCTTAATTTACAAACAGGTAAAATCATCTAAATGGATAATTTTATGGATACCGTAACAAGTAAATTTAAAGAAATATCAAATATTTAAAAATGCGCAGTTGTTAAGAATCGTATAAGGATAACTAAATATATTAATAAAATCAATTAAAAATATCTATAGCTAAATTACTGGGTCGCACGAATGTAGAAAAACATAAATATGTGCACAATATTGTAAATATTGTTATTCCCACCAACATTAAACTATTTAATAAACAGCAAACTCAAATTTTATTGTTACATAAACATACTTACATCCAAAATATAGCATATTGATATAGAATTTGTTAATAGTTAACAAATTTCGTTAGAGGGAGGTTCTCGCCTCAAGCAGAACTAGAAAACAATAATATTATCATTTATTCATTGTGTTGGAAACTCGTAATTTTCACTCAAATTTTATTTTTGCTGAAAGCACACACATACAACCTCACGCCGTCATCCCATACGGGTAGTCAGAGACTATGGAGCACCACATTCTACGATTTTGACATACGTCTTCCACAAAGGATTTTCATAGTACTTTGCAAACACGAGAAAGAATGTGGGACGATGTAAAAGAGGCCATGGAATATAAGAAAAATACATGGCTAGATGAGAATAGCCACGGAGGAGACCTCACGCTGCCGGCCGTGGTCGCTTCCATGGTCGATAGCCGGAGGTCTTGGCGTGCGGTGGCGCACTTCTGTGAGATGGTCCTCTTGCAGAAGGAAAGTGCCGAGAGGGATCGGAGGCGCGGTGATCCGTCCCGCCGCCAAACGAGACGCAGGAGGCGCCGGGTGGACGACTGACCGGCGTCTTCCGCCCTGTGGATTGGGGGCGTTTGGAGAATTCCACCACGGTATCCCCTGCCTGTCGTAAAAGGCGACTAATAGGGGCCACCGGGGGTCGCGGGCGGGCGGCAGGGGGCTGTCCGTCTGTAGTGTGTGTTTTTTTAGCACATTGCTGCGACCCCCGTGATGGACGGCAGTGTGGCAGGTAGGCCTCATGCTGCCGTTGACGCCGAGGGCGTCCTTCGGTGCGCGGGGGCTTCTGAGCCCCCCCAAACAGGAGACGGGCTGTATTAGACGGCACCGCGCAGAGGCGGCTGCGGACGACAACTTAGACACTCTTAGTCTGGGGAAACCCGCAGCCGTCTCTAATGCGCCGAAGAAGGCCAACGAAAAAAAAAAAAAAAAAAAAAAAAGCTGAGAATAGCCAACGACACTTTCAAAACACTAGGTGATTCGCAAGCGGGTGTATTTTCTTTATTACGAACAGGTGAATATCTCCTAACAATAAGTATAACCACCTGAACATACCCGGTAAAATTAACTATGCGACATCATTGAAGTTAAAGGTTGACAAGTAAAAATATCTAAGCATAAAAAATAGAACTTATATTATTCAGGTAAAACTATCTAACCGATTAATCTCTTTTTATTTTGTTTTATGTAAAGTTGTATATATGTACTATTAACAAAATATTTTATTAAGCTGAAAATATCTAAGCACATCAATATGGTGAGTATGGGTGCAGGCAAATATATATCTACGCCAATGCTATAATTTTGTTGTGTAGGTAATTAACAACTAATTAAAGAGTGAGCATATTTTTATTTCAAGTAAACATATATTAATGCAAAACATGTAATATCACGATTTCAAGTAAGACACGATAAGTTCAAAATCAATTTCCTTAAGTGTACCAACTTCTATAAATCCGAAAAGTCGTAAATTTCTTGTCGGTAAATGAGAAAAAAGATGTGAAATTTACCGGAATTATCTAATATCTAACCGCCAAAAAAGTTGTCCTAGAGCTACGAAACCCGGATCAATCGACGCAAAAAAATTTGGCGATTCCAAATATGTATATAACTCATTTTCAGTATATTTGTCGCTTAGATATTATTGCCTTTCAAGCGTCGAATTATATTCGATGTTGGGTGTCGCTCGCATGACGCACATGTTTTTCGCTATCCGTTATTTCTGAATACTTACCCACAGATGTCACTACATGTTTTAATATATTTTTTCACATTTCCTGTAACTAAATAATAAATGATTGAATAATGAATATATTTAGAGGCAAAATGAACTAAGTTTACTTATTTCTGCCGAAAAATTATTGTAATATGCGTTTATAATGTTAAAATCAAGATATCGGTGAGAAATATGTAGAATGCAACTTTTCGACGATAGATGTCTCTTGGTAATGCAACAAGAAAATATGTTTCAAAATGCAAATAAACATAAATTTAAACGACTTACACATAAAATGTTATGCCATCTTGTTTGATTTTTGATCCTGAGCAACTTCTACTCTCATCAATATCACATTTCATGGTTAAAAGAATTTAATACGTATTTAAACGTCAGATGAGGCCGAACCGAACGCACTGACGATTCACTCAGAACTACGGTTTTAGGCCCCGCCTACTGTGACGTCATGGCCTAATTGATGGTGACATGACCTATATGCCTTGCGGCACCTCCGTTCTTCTTCTTTTCTTCATGGTCTGAATAAACACACGTCACACGTCATTACAAGCCAATGCTCACACATCAACAAACTAATATAATGATTCCTTATGTTTACGCGAATGTTAGACATTGAAATTAAACTATTTTAACGGATTTTATCGCGGTTTTTTATTTTATTTTTCTCCCGACGTTTCGAAGGCTTTTCAGCACTTCGTGGTCACGGGGCGGACTGAGGTGTAGGTGGTCCGAAAAGTTAGTATTACAAAGCTACCTTCAATTTACATTTATACAATTTAAGATGTTAGTCATTGTTTGCGGTCCACCTCAGTCCGCCCCGTGACCACGAAGTGCTGAAAAGCCTTCGAAACGTCGGGAGAAAAATAAAATAAAAAACCGCGATAAAATCCGTTAAAATAGTGTAATTTCAAACTAATATAGTTAGCATATTGATTATTGGTATATGTGTCTCCCTTAATTATAATATGGAATATACTGCTGGTGGTAAGTCGTGTGCGAGGGGCCGCCTAGGTAGGTATCACCGCTATGTCTATTTCAACCGCCAAACAGCAGTATGCTATCACTGTTGTGTACCGGTATGAAGAAGAAATGGCATTATGAGTCTTAACGTCTTACGTATCGGGTGACAAGCGCAGTGGAGTGTCACACTACTCCAATTAAAAGTTCTGTGGGCTTAGAATGTGAAACAAAAACACGATGCGTCTCCGCTTCGTTTTATTGTGATTGGTTGAGAGACTGACGTGTCGGTTTCTCGATCAATCACAAACGTCAAAATCCGATACGTCAGTCTCTCAACCAATCACAATAAAACGAAGCGAAGACGCATCGTGTTTTTTTTTTCACATCCTAAGCCCACTGTATGGTGCAGCTACTGTTTATGGGTGGTCGTATACCTTTAGGCTAGAGGCATGCTCGTCTCGTAATTTAAAGGGAATATTTGTTTTTTAGTTTTGTTTAAAATTGTATTCTTGCGAGTACTGAGTACTGTGAACGTGTCAGCTTTAATTTATCAATTTGTATGTGACATTGGCTGGCTCTTCATAAAATTTCAATAGGCAATGTCGAATCTTTGTAGATACAGCTGTGCGACAAACTATAAGCATCTTCCTAGTACTGAATTGCTGCAGGAACTCATCCAAAGCGAAATCATTTTGAGAGTTGCATGCTGGCATTTTGTTTTTTCCAATGTTGTGTACTAGGACTTATTGAAACCATATTTTTGTCTAGATCAGAGTTTACGGAATGTCCCCAACAGTGGGGCTATTGTCCTTCCCTGACCTGAAGCAGCATGGAGGCAGTCCCTTCAGCAAAAGCCTCAAGAACTTAATAGATCTTGAGGCAAGGAAGTTGATCGCCAACGCGTATTTCACGACAGAACAGTTGTTGAGAAACAACAAAGACAAATTGAAACAGGTAACAGATTATACTCTATCTCTTGCATTTTTTATTGCTAAACGCAAGCTAGAAATTGGCATTTATGACTAATTTATAAATGGTATTTTTCGATATTTACCTCTAAAAAATAACATAGATTGGTATAGGTGACTTAATAAAACGGGGAACAATTAACGAACGAATTCTAAACTTATCAAAAGTTATTTACATTTCTGGAACTAGGCTCAAGAAAACGCCATACCTACGTAATATAAAAAAAAATTAAATGCTAATGAAACTCAAAAATTACAGTTAGCAGAAGAACTTCTGAAGAAGGAAACATTGAACTTCAAAGAAGTTCAAGATATAATTGGACCGCCGCCTTTCCCTGGGAAGAAGTTCATTGACCCCGTGGAGTTCGAAACTAGCTTGAAGAACATGGAGAAGGCAGCGACCGTTGAAGATAAAACTCCAATCGGCGCACCCTCGGCAAAACCAGAAACTCCAGCCGGCCTGTAAATACGCTTGAACTGCCGGTGGTATTTGACTGAACCGAGTTGTAATGATAGTAAGCAGAAACAAATATCGATATTAAAATCACCTGATTCGAATGTATTTGTAATTTCTCACTATCCAAACATGAACAGTTATTTTTAAATCGTGATGCTCCTGTTAAGTAATCTTTTGTAATTTTGCATACACTGTGGCGTTAAATCTCCTATAGCTACATAGGAAGCGTGTGTGTTTAGAGAAATGGCACTCTATATTGGTGTAAAGACTTTGTAGCTAGTTCTATCGAGTCGGTTCAACAGTGCAATCCATAAATTAGAAGTTAGAATTTAAAAAATCTAATTAATGAAATAATTACACTCGCACACACACACACTCACACACACACACACACACACACACACACACACACACACACACACACACACTGTCACCCCCTTTATCCCGAAGGGGTAGGCAGAAGCGCAACTAGTGCACCCACTGTTCGCCGTGCGTATTCCGTCCCATGATGTAATGTTCCATTTTTACTAAACCTAAACTGTCAACTGTCAAATTGTTTTTTTTAACGTTCCCGCACTTTACCGCACAAAATATGATGGCAAATTCAAATCTTGCGGTAATTATAAGACAGCCTATACAAGTAAATAAATTAATATTCCGTTTAACTTTTATAACAAACTAAATACCGACTATGCCTTACAGTTCAGTTAACCAGAGGATATAAGATAAAATATTTATTTATAACTACAATTATATAGTTTACATTAACTCGAGACTTAGTCAATTAAATGCACATAGTTGAACATGTTTTAAAGCTTGCAGACAATGACAAACTGACATTTAAATTTTACTGTTTTTTGTTTAATGCAGTTTGTTCACAGTCTGTAAGTTATGGTTATTTTTGTTAGATAAATGTCTAGCGCTGTAAAATAAAAATCAGATATCTAAATAGTTGTTTCAAACATCCCTGATATGCGTTATCTTGAGTCATTAAACTGATCAAAGTAAATCAACAAATACAAGCAGATACTTCAATTGATGGGTAACATCAAGCACCCGATAGCATATCAAGGTCATTGAAAGTAGGTAACTATCTACTCTGCACAAGGTACTAAAGGGTACCTCCTTTTTAAAAAGTGACAAGCCATAAGCTATGTAGGTAGATACATCCCTTTAAAATATTTCGTATTCAAGCTGACAAATACGTCAGCTATTATTATTCGAAAGCGGGTAATTATTTGTAATGTATATTTAGGGAGATATAACGAGCACCTGCAAGGTGGACAGACGACGTGACAAAGGTCGCAGGAACACGGGATGCGGGCCGCTTTTGACAGGTCTGTCTGGAAATCTTTAGGGGAGGCCTATGTTCAGCAGTGGACGTTGTGTGGCTGATGATTAAAACGAGTATGATATTGGGGGAAAGTTGAGCATTTTGAAACACAAAAATATTTTTAAACAATTTTATTCACAATCAAGAGAATGCGACACGGAATAAACACCGATCTTCAAGATAGTAATACAGGTTACATCAATCTTTTACAACTACAACATTACATATATAGCTAAAAAGAGCCTTCCCGAGACACTGACCCAGTTAATTAAAGCTACTCGCAAATATTGGCCGATACGAAATGACAAAGGATCATAGTGTTAGTCGAATGCTTCAAGGTGCAGTCCACGAGGTGATGTAATCGTAGTCATATCTTTTGTTTGCGAGAAGCCTCATTCACATGTATAAGAGTCCGTTTAGTTGACGCGTTAACTGCACGTTGAGTGCCGCGTATGTTTCTCATGTGAAAACGTTAGAATATTATATGACAGATGTACCGCTCATCCCACTCAGTCATGCCGATTAAAGGCCTATGGGCTTAGAATGTGGCACAAAAACACAACTCGTCAAATGACGTCGTTTAATTTTGATGTTTGTGATTGGTCGAGAGACCAATACGTCAGTCACGTGTTAGCCTCTCTACCAATCACAATAAAACGAAACAGAGATGTGTCCTGTTTTTTTTTTCACATTCTAAGCCCACTGGTCATTGTCATCGGGTTCGGCTCTAATACTTATACAACGTGTCAACTACATTTGAATATGTATCAGATATATAATTATGTAAATATCAAATAAATGCAGTCTTCAAAATTTAATTAAATACAAGTCAGGGCCAAGTGCCCGCTTAGGTGGTAAAGATACTAATGAAAATATTAAATTCGAAGATACGTTGAGGAGCTTCCGTCATATATAAGTATTCGTAGACGGGACGAGATGTTTCCAGGGTTCATAATTCTAACCTTTCAGTACTTTTGAAATTTAACTTGAGCTTTTATGTTAATCATTACTTATATTGTTATTAGGTCTCAATTGAATGTCTTTCGATTCCGATGTACAGTTAACAAATATTTCATAAAGAAGAATATTTTTTGTGTTCCATAAAATAAATTGTCAATTTTGTGTACATCTTTCTCATGTAAAGAAAAAAAACTAGCACCCATTTTATCATTTTGCACTCTATGTACATATTTCCAACCGTCCAAATTATTTAATAGTTATGATTATGAAATACAAAATTCCTATGAAAATATGAAATTAGTCACTCCTCAACTGACCTGCACATCGGAGGGTTCGAAAGCTCGTGTAACAGTAAATAAAACGTTAAAGAATCTTATCAAAGCAAAACAAAATTAAGTACGCAGTTTATATTCATCGTTATCATAAACGAACTACAACTATAATATTCGCAATGTACGTCTCAAAAACAATTAAGACACTCAAACGTAATAAGTTTGAGGTTAAATAGAATGTATATAAATATTAAAATACTTTTGAGCTCTTAATGCCTAAAATATTATTACAAATTTCAAATTTATCTCAGCTCACCGTAATGAAAACATAAATTGTCTATGACTATCAAAAACAATTTTACAGTTATCGTGTATAACATAAATTTCCAATATAGGTAATGTAAGTTGTAACAAATTAAACATACTCCATTTATAGGTATAATGTGAACCTGTATTCAAAATGAAACGTGAAAAACAAATGAAAAAATAAATAACGAAAAAAGTTGATAGTTTCACATTCGCGTTGTAGCGGTGACAAAACAGACTAGGCAAGCGAGGATCGTCCTGTTCTCAATGACATAGCAAACCTTGTATCGTATCAGTATATCTAACATAATTAAACCAAGCAAAATTGATACAATTCATAGTCCTTACCAACCGCCGAACAAAAACCGTGCCGGTAAGGAAAGCACCTACAAACGGAAACGAAATTCCGATACAAACCAACTCTGTCACATAACAGGACAAATCCTGCACAGAAACAAAAATAATAGACACCACTATCGCAGCTTCACTTAAGATCATTTATCTTAACTAAACACTTGTGACTTATTCATAGCCGTGCGGCGTAACACACTTTATGTACTCTCTCATACATGCTAAACTGCCATTATCTCCCACGAGTCGATCCTCCATGTCCAATATCTTCATTTAACTTTCAAGATAAGGGGTGGGGGTCAACCGTGCCAGAGACAAGGGCGTCGGGTCCAGAACCTTCGATATTGTCGTAAACCAGCCGTCCTGCGGTCTCACTCTTACGAGGAATGCGGTTCTGTGGACCCGAATGCTATGTAACACACTCCCTCGCTCCTTTACAATACAAATTTGATGCATACTAGATCATCGAATAATTCAAACTTAAGTTAGGTACTAGAAGCATAAACCAGAAATTTCTGTTAATGTAGAAATTGGACTGCGTTTTCCTTATATTATTCCTTTGTGGTAATGAGAACCTAAATAGAATCAATATAATCATATGTAAACTAAACATTATTGTGCGATCAGAAATAACGATATTGTACATCGAATAATACTAGGAAACATTGAGCACGTATTTCCGTCTATACACTAAGTTAAGGTACACATATACAGAATGTTTAAAAGGAGGCTCAAGACCATAAACATATAGAGACTGATTAGTAACTTAAAAGTAAAGGTAAAAACTCAATAACCGAACAGCATATAAACTGGACTTTGTTTATATCATACAATTCTACTAAATGTTAATGCATAAGTACTTAGACCTCAATAAACCTGACCCAACCTCAGGTGCAAGTTGCGTGTCTATCCGGAACGATGTGGATCATTCAGAACACAATGTTAGTTCTCGCTTAATCCGGCTTGAGCTAGATCTGCGGTCGTTGTTTTCACTAAGCTGTGTGCTTTGTGTGGCAAAAAACACGACACGACTCGGGGGGCTTAGGATGTGAAAAAAAAACACGATGCGTCTCCGCTTCGTTTTATTGTGATTGGTTGAGAGACTGACATATCGGTTTATTGATCAATCACAAACATCAAAATACCGATACGTCAATCGTTCAACCAATCACAATAAAACGAAGCAAAGACGCATCGTGTATTTCATTCTAACCCCACTGTTTCGTTTTAATGATGCGAGAGACTAACACCAGACTGACGTATTGATCTCTGGATCAAACATTAAAAATTAAACATCGACTTGCGAGTTGCGATTTTTGGAGACATTCTAATGGGGCAGGATATCTTATACGATCATTAAAAAATGCTATTAAGACAGCGTAAAAAAACAAACATTGAACTAATATTCCAATATCACTACGTAAAGTAAGTACTACAAGTTACAAACCATCCCTCCTACATGTAGTTCGTTTTGAACCCCCTTTATATTCAACTTCGCGTTGCCGTCTTAGTTCCTAGAGATGACGAGAACAGAGTAAAGCCAACACGTACGAATACATCATTAGAGTTAATATAGTTTAATTACTTGCATTGTCTTATTGGAACTAAGATGGCAGCCCGGTGAGACCTTTTACTGGTAATATTTAGTTCAGTTTAATCCAATTTTTAATGCTTAACGGTTAATTGCTTTCGTTGCATTGAAACGCTCAGAATTTCGGATAACAATAAAATTATTAGTAAGAATTTAAATAATATTGCATGAACGTTGGATTACCAGTAAATGCTCTCAAAATAGTTTCATGTTGAATCAATACTAAACTAACTATATAGAGTGCACGCGGCGTCACTGATTAAACTCCATTTTCATATATTTTCCGAAAATATCTAATATTTTTAAATCATTACAATGAAAATAACAGAAATAATCACGCAATATTATTCACAACTAGGTGTTTACTCGCGGCTCCGCCCGCGTGTAAAAGATTTTTCGGGGAAAAAAGTAGCCTATAGCACACAGGAGTAACGTAGCTTATTATTAGTGAAGAAATTTTCAAAATCGTTTCAGTAGTTACAGAGATTAGCGCATTCAACCAAACAAACTCTTCAGCTTTATAATTAGTATAGATACGTTTTGCGTGTATCAGAAATTACGGTGGACTATTGGCTCTACAACACTCAACCTCAAACAAATATTTGTGAATCACACAAACATTTAGATAGATAATTATATAGAAACGGAGATTGAACCCGCAGCCACCCGTTTGGCTTCACTCCCAATGCCCCGAGTAGTGTTGCCAATTAACATCTCAAACAAGTACAATTTAAGTTTAGTATTTAATAGACAACTAAGAAAAGTTACTACTAGAATTGCTGCATCGTTACAATTTACTGTTTAATAAAATTAAGTCTGATAAATCAGTCCCGAAGTCAGTGCGTCGTATTTTCGAAAAGGAAACTTAAAATAACTTTGATCGTCAGAGATAGATATAGACGTGAGTCAATGAGCGTTAAATAATAGAACAATATATCAAATAGAATGCAGGAATAAATTCTACTTTTATATATGCTTACAAAATCATGACGTCGCGTGCATCCCAAACCCCAATACACGAGTCCTGTCATACAACATGTATTTACACGCTAAGCTTATAACTATACACTACAATGTAGAAGCATAAAAACAATATAATTTGCTTCAGATTAAATTACAGGAGCGGTAAGACAGCCGGCCCACGATTACTTTAAATTAAGCGTAGCGTAGGCGACGTGCCAGCGTCGACCGTTTAGTGCGTCCAACCACGTATATTACTCTATATATCATTATAAACGGGGCTTTTGTTTACAAAATACATGTTTATCCTTTTTTCGTCCTAAGTGAATTTGTTGCAGGATTTAACAATAGTTTATGCAATTGGTAAGCCTGATGTCCACAGGCCGCCCCTTGTCCGAGTTAACTACAATTAAAAATGAAATGTTAATACCCGTCGACCGTGTTTGCCGCTTGTTCTAACAATCTAAACATTATAATATTCTTCATTAAGACTACATGATTACTGGGAAAGTCAGTTCATACCATTTAAGATGTGGCAGGGAGCACTTAAGCTTATCTAGGTACTACTGATAAAAAGAGATGAAATCATGATAATAGGAAAGGTAGTTTAACAATTTCCCTTTACCAGAATATTGTGGGAAATAACTATGTTCTTGTGTTATTGTCTTCCGCTGGCTATGCACAGAATTTAACTGATATCATAAAAAAAGCGACACAGCACTCTATTTTTGATTATGATACTATAGATACTATTTTTAAAACACAATGAAATAGTATAATAGTTTCTTGTAATTGGTTATATATACGATTATTATTATGTAACAGCAAGTGAGGCTAAGGGCGGCAATTCATATATAATCAAGGGTGGGCGCCTAACAGAAACCTCTCGCTGTCTCCCTCGCACGTCCACATCGCAGTGGCAGTGACGCAGTGTAGCTCTAGAACAACTTTGTATCATTCAGAATCGTGCAGATTTGTAAGCTTGCAACGTTGCACTATTATGAACTTGCAAATGTTTCCCATTCAACGATATAACAAATACACTGGAATAATATGAACAGTATGTTAATGGCGGTAAGCGCTTTGAGCGTTATTCATTAGGCGCAAAGCTTTGAGACCAAGCCTGATTATGATTCGTCCACAAACCACGCCATCTTCGGCTAAAGTCCGAGACTGATTTACTGCAGGATAAAATATATAAAATGTTAAATTCGAATTTGAGTCGCATGGTTTATGGACGACATCTAAGTTATCTTAATTTTGTATGATGATAACGTATCTATAATACTGCATTGATTTTATTGATTCGTAATCCAAAATTAGCGCTTACAAACTTAAAACAAATGTGCACTTACAACTATGACTATACAACTTTGAAATACTAAGGGTTACTGATAATGAGACTCCTAATCCATTGCGTGGTAAACATAATATTAACTTCCATCCAGTGGAATAAATGTAGCGCATTGCACTACGATTTTTGGTATAACACAATCGTAAAAATGACAAAGAAAACAAATCATTTTCAGAACAAAATCATTATGCAATAGTTTATACATACAGGCTGTCCCATAAGTCAATATTCAATCAGAAAGAGGCCATGGTCTGTTTGACTATGAAATAATGGAAAATATACTAATCAATTTTTTTGTCAGTGTTTGCCGACAAGACATTAAGACGTTAATCTCATTGGTCACCTTGTTGCTGATTTTATTGTATTTTTCCATCAATCAGAATCGACCTATAGTCTCAAGTCTCGACATTGACTTATGCAACACCCGGCATACCTTTTATATACTTAATCACTATCTCTAACCGTAAATCTATCAGAAGATATGGCAAAAAAAAACACTAAAAATAGTGTTAAAAAATAAAATTTGTACTGGGTGTCGTAACAAAATTGTCATTTAGAGATTATGGTAAAATAATAAGTACAGTAGACATTATTGGCAAACTTCACCCTGTCGACTGTACGAAGAACCGAAACTGGTACGCGTGACAGCGTACTTGCCCAATACCGACAATTATCTTTCCATCAATACCTTCGCAGGTATAAGCACTAAAAGCCGTAATATTACCGCGTCCAAGTCTTTAAAAAAGACTTGTCCATGACTCCGAAACTTTATGAATTCACACTCAAACGCAAATTCATAAACCTCGAAGCAGGTGCTCCAGATATTTAGGTGCATCAATATAACACCCTCTATAACTTTGCGATCTAATTTAAACTCTATTACGACGGTGATAAGTGTGCTCGGCGTCCATCATCCTACTTAGACTGGGATGAAGGCGATTCAGCGAGACGAAATACCTGAACAAAAATAATGGATTAATGTGTGATTTTTACTGGCTCATGCAATTTACACACTAATTTGGTTCGAAGTGATATTTCTATGGACGAGATGATGTAAAAATGTTTTTTTTATTATAAAATAAATTTCCAAAATTATAAAAAAATATATCTCTGAGCGTCTGCTTTAAAATATCACTGCAAACTCTACGAGTGACTTTTATAGATGTACAATAAGACGGAAACGGATTATTTAGCAGTTTGTTAGTTTATACTGGTTAAATCTGGAGTATATGATACAACTGGCATTTAATATTAATAGCCAAAAACAAGTTACATTATTCACATTGACATAATTATTTGTTACATCCATTTAGCAAACAATCAGATTCCGTGATATTAACAATATTATACCAAATAACGTATTACATCTGTGCTTCATGTTGTTCCCTGGGAAAGTTGCTCTACTTAACTCAAAGCAGTGGCGTTGCCTCCATACTACTCGACAAGCTCGGCTACTTATTTTTGAATATTGAATCAATAATAATGTAATTGTTAAGCCCGAGTTGTTTACGAGAAAATAATCGTTCTCGGTAACAACTCGGGCGCATAATCGAGCAAGACACGATCCTTGCAATATACTAGCTTCATAAGAGATTGAAATTCAATAATATAACAACACACAGATTCCGACCTATTCTTTAATGTCATATTCTTACCGCCACTGCTCATAAACACTTAATATAAAAGACTCTTCTATACATTTGCATATTAATATCCTTATCACAACATTGCCAGTAACCATAAAAAGATGCAAGCTAAAATAATCGTGCAAGAGAGATGATAGTCGTGCATAAAAAAAAAGCCTTTACAGCCATCAAGCACCTGCCATCACCTCAACGGGCAGTGAGCTTCTGCGAGGCAAATGCATAGCTCTTTCCTGAACGGAATAACTTGTCTTGTGGAGCCACTGGTGACAGGTGGACATTGGGTTGGGTTTCCTCCGTCCCCCATTTACACTGTGTCGTATGACCCCGAGAGCGGCCAGGCCTCGCAGCTCGGAGGCGGCGACCGGCGCCGGCGCAGACCCCCGGCGACGACTCCAGCCTTCTTTGCCCGAAATGGTCCGGCACAGCAGCTGCGGTAACGCCAACGTCATCTCACGCATTTTCTTCTCCTTGGGGCCTGTGGAATTATAAAAACGTAAGTAAATTGAATGTACATTAGTGAGTGAATATGCCTTTGACCCCTTTGTAAAGATAAATTCAAATTAAAATCATTTATTCAGTAATAATTAGGCCCCTAAAGGCACTTTTACACGTCATTTTTAACCATTTTTTTAAGCTATTGCATAGCTTCTATCGCGGGCCTTGAGCGTGGAGACCGAATCCAGAAATTCCGGAACGAAAATAACCTGCCATCCCTCACTATTTTCAACTCTATCACAACTATGTAGAGTGTAGAATTCCATAAGTAAATTGAAATCGCAGTCTTGTAAGAATACAATATGTAAGAGGATATGAGCTGAATGTTAAACGATAAAAGGTCGAAATTACCGTGTATTTAAAAATTGTTCCAGTCAGTGAAACGTATCGAAATGTCAAACGCGTCAAACGTTTGAAATTAGGCACCAACTCCAAATATACGTATGTACTAAGCGAATACAAATTTTGATTATTTTTTGAATTGTAGTGGTTTTGAAGTCGGTTATTTTTTGTTAAATAAAATATTTATTGTTTTTTTGTTAGTTAATTATGGAATGGTGTAAACAATACATTATAGATATACGAATGGAGCATTCGCGAGTCATCTGCTGTTAGTTATTGAAGAGTTCAATTGTGTATATGCGAAGATCTTCATCAGATCTTCATAAATTATATACTAAAACCTTCCCTGAAAAATATACATTTTTGAATATCGAAAACCACATCCAAATAGGATCATTAGTTTTTAAGAAACTCGCGGCCATACAAATTTACATACATGCGGATCGAATACAGAACCTCCTTTTGAAGTCGGTTAAAAATGTATGAATATGTGTTAAAACTATATTAAACTAGCTATTTCCCGCGTGAGAGTTTTACCGGGATAAAAGTGCCGCTATATAATTTCCTGGGATAAAAATTAACCCAAAAACTTCCCAGGGACTCAAATTACCCCATTACCAAATTTTATATCAATTTTTTGAGTTTATCGCTTACATGCATGCCGAGCGACTATGTTTTATACTACACTCATTTGCAAAAAAAACGGGCGGTTTGGATTTTAATTCTTTTTTAAAAAAATACGGTACCAAAATGATTTCAATCATTTGTACATGTTACTGGCCGGTTTTAAAAATGCCGTCGTGTTTAAAACAGTATGTTCTAAATTAAAATTTTCGTTTGATGCTCGTTTTTACAGAAAACCACTTTTTATCTTACATTTTTGGTGCGAAGTTCCAAAAGATAATATCGGTTTTCATAACTTTTAGTCAATTTTTATGAATTTATTTCATATTCTTAACTGTCAAAGCTTCATTTATTGCTGTTTAGCTGTCTCAATAATGTTAGAGAAAGTGGTAAAAGCTACCAAAATTATTGCGCTGCTCGAAGAGGGCTGCAGCCAATGCTTCGTGGCTCAGAGGCTAAGTGTGAGTCGCTCGACGGTTCAAAGGACCTGGCAGCGGTATCAAGACACCGGTTCCGTCGAGAGAAGGCCTGGTTCTGGAAGAAAACCATGTACCCAACCACGGGATGATCGTCTTCTTGTGAATCGCGCATTGAGAAATCGCAAGTCTTCGTATGTGGACCTTAAGAACAACCTCGAAGAAGTAAGAAATGTGCATATTAGTCTATGGACGGTCAGGAGGAGGCTGCTCGCAGCCAATGTACGCAGTCATCGCCCGGCCCGCGGCCCTAAGTTACTCCGTGAGCACAGAGTTGCCAGGCTTAGGTTTGCTCGAAATTGTGAGTCATGGACTCAAGAAGACTGGAATAGGGTATTGTTCTCCGATGAAGCCAGGATATCTCTGTTCGGTGAAGATCGACGTCGGCGAGTGCTACGAAGACGAGGAGAACGCTTTGCAGAGGCTTGTTTTGAAGAAATCACACTTTATGGTGGGGGCTCTGTTATGTTTTGGGCAGGAATAAATTCAATGGATCGTACAGAGTTAGTCTTCGTTGAAAACGGCTCACTGACTGGACATCGATACATAACGGAAGTTCTTATTCCTCATGCACAACCCGCATTGGCCGCTTTAGGCGAAGACTCAATTTTTATGGACGACAACGCTCGCGCCCACCGGTCTGGCGATGTGGAAGCGTATGTGCAAGAGGTCGGCATTCGTCGTTTGGATTGGCCAGCTCGAAGTCCCGACCTCAATCCTATAGAGCATGTCTGGGACGTTCTGAAACGACGCGTGAGATCAGTACAACCGGCTCCGCAAACCATCAGAGAGCTGAAGAATGTGATTACCGCGGAGTGGGAACGTATTCCGCAAGCAAGTATCCGGGATATCCTCGCTAGCATACCCAGACGAATTCAAGCTGTGATTTCAGCTAGAGGGGGTCACACTCAATACTAAACATTTATCTGCTTTTACTTTATTAAAGTAAAAACAAACAAAAATCTTTGTTAACTTTTACTTCACGAGCATATGCACTACTAGCGAGCATACACTACTAGTGAACTTTAGCATTAAAACCCATAAATTTTATCAAAATTTTATGATAATACTGACGAAAACGATTATTTGCTTATTAATTTACGAAATTGTGAAAGTAAAACTACCTATAATTATCAAACAAACCAATAGTAACATTTGAAATGGTTCATTGCTTAGGTGCCCGTTTTTTTTGCAAATGAGTTTATGTAAAGCTAAGGAGGGAACGATTCGACGGTCGAATTCCGACCACTGCATGTCCACAACTCTATATTATATAATTCTACTAATATAATCTATACTAATATTATAAAGCTGAAGAGTTTGTTTGTTTGTTTGAACGCGCTAATCTCAGGAACTACTGAAACGATTTTGAAAATTCTTTCACTAATAGGAAGCTACATAACTCCTGAGTGCTATAGGCTTTTTATCCCGGGAAAATATTTTTGTCCCGGAAAAACTTATTCACGCGGGCGGAGCCGCGAGCACTACTAGTGGTACTAATATTATAAACGCGACAGTTTGTAATTATGTATGTTTGTTACTCTTTCACGCAAAAACTACTGAAAGGATTTCGATGAAATTTGGCACACGGGTAGATCATGTCTTGGATTAACATACAGGATTTTTGTCCCGGGTAAAAATAAAGAGGGACTTTTATCCGATGAAAACTTTATAATGCGGGCGGAGCCGCGGGCAAAAGGTAGTTTTATTATAATTGCAATGTGCTGTCAAAGCGCAACATCTCGGTAACAAGACCGTCGTCATGTCTGACTCGTAGCGAATGTTTACATAACATATTATTATATTCTTCAATCAAGCAATGTAGACAAATCCTTATTAAGAAAATCGAATCTCATATTCACTCTGCGTGTACATTTTACGGCTAAGCGGATTGTGATTATATTTGGTAATATAATTGATACAAGCATAGGTGGTTGTCTGTAATAAATGGCAAAATTTATTACATAACAATTAAAACGACGCAAAATATGCACGAAATAGTACATTTATCTATAAGAGCGATAAATACCAGAGCGTTCAGAAAGTATGTACTTTGAACTTTGGTCAAGTTCTATAGATTCTATTCTAAAGAAAACCCAAAAACAAGCGGGGTAAACTGAAAAAGTCCATGCATTGTCTTTTTATATCAGCTATATATGAGCTTTCGCTCTTGATGGATAAGATATTTGTATATTCTGCAAGATAGTATAAGCTTGTCTATTTAAGATGTCTATACTACGTAAAATACATTAGTTATACTATAACAGCGTTCAAGGCATTAACACTAGAGATGAGGAACTTACTGTGAAACAAGATGTCAGTTGGCATGGATTTTCTGCGACGCTGGTTATGCTCTAGTTCCGAAGAATCAGGCAGAGCGCAGGCTACGTCTTGCAGTTGGCAGGACAATTCTCCTGTATTCTTTGGAACAACAACTGCACTCTGTTTCAGTTCAGCATTATTTTCTGTCTCTAGCCGATCTGAGCATATTTTTACATCTACCGCCTTGGGGACATTTTTCTGGACCTCAGCAATATCCTTCTTACTCCCTGTAATTAAGCTGCTGAGCTTATCTGTTATAGAACTATCAGGTATAAAATCGGTTTTAGCGTGATGATGGTATAACGCGTTCTCATCGCTGGTGTAAAGCGGACGACGGCCAAGGGACTGATCACGGGCGGTAGGTGCTTGCGGCGGAAAGGTCTGTTGCCTTAGCATCTTCCAGTAGGCACGATTCATCATCACAATGTTCAGTCTCGTCCCTTGAATGGGTGTTGTGATCGATGCGATCGTTGAATCAGGTAGAAGTCTCTCCGTACTAAGAATCTTACTGGCGCCAGTTGATCGTTCAATATGGCCGCTGACACAAAGTTGTGGATGATCGGAAAGTTTGCTTTCCATGAAAGCGTGTTCGGCTCGGCTGCGGCACTCGGATGGACTCAGGCTGTGGTCACGGGGCATCGTGTTCTGATTCACGGCAACGGGGACTGAGAAACGCCTAAGATGTCCCCTCAAGCCAGCCGACTTGGCAATCAGCGATCTCCTGCGCGGTGGTAGAAGCAGATCGGAACTGTCTGAGCTGTTGGTTTCAGAATAGCTCTCTGATTCATCTTCATCCATGCCAATTACCAAGTCGTGGTCAGGCAACTCCGTCTTAATCTCCACCTCCAATTCCTTTTCCAATAGCACTTCCCATTTATTTTTATTGTAGAGGAGATTCTCAAGCATCTGTGCAGACAGGTCATTGTGCAGGAACCGATCCCACTCGGTGATGAGCGGCGTGACGACGAATTGGAAAAACCCTGAAATATTTTAACTTTTAAATACCTACGTATACAGTAAATAAAAATATGTAAATGCTAAAAACACCGTACTAGCCTGTCTGAATTTTGGGTATAGAAGTGTTGTGCCTGTCGCACAGGGCTGTCACTGGCAAATTAAGTCGCCGCTCGTAGTCGCCCTGGCGGAAGAATTCCTCGCACACCTTCATGCTCCATTTACGGCTGATATCCCAGGGGCGGCACGGATTTGAAATGTCAGCGCATTTTAGTGCTATCTGTAGAACAAGATGTCGATGCTCGCTATTCGTCATGTCCAGAGTGTTTGTATCCAAGTGCCCCTAGAACAATAGTGTGGCTTTATTTTACAATTACAAAATTGTTGTTGAATAACAGTTGTATCGCATGATATGCATAAAGATAGAAATAATTTCTACTTTAAAATCAACAAGAACATTAATTTATTTGTCATCGCTGACGACTGAAGTGATTTTTATTTAATTTAAATTCTACTGCTTCAATGATAAATCATATAATTATTATACACCTTAAGATCGAAATAACATCATCGATCGATGTTAAGCAGTGAGTCGACAATGTTAACAAATAATGAGTATTAAAGTGACAACATCATATTGTTTTATTGCATTGTATAACGAGACAAGCATGCCGTTCGCCTTATGGTAAGCGATAAGACCACCCATAAACAGTATCAACACCATCCAGTACCTTGAGCTACAAGGTACTGTATGTCATTCTACTGCGCTCGTCATCCTAAGACATAAGATGTTAAGTCTCATTATATCCAGTTGTTACACTGGCTACAATGTCCTTCAAACCGACAAACAGTGCATGCACGCTGCTGCTTGGCCTTAGAAATAGACATTGTGGTGGTACCCACCTAGACGGACTCTCACATATGAGAGACCTATCACCGAAGTATAATTACTTGAATAAAAAAATTCTCCATCGAAATCTTATTTTTATACATTAATGTCATACAGAACTTTGATCAGAAATATCAAAGTGGGGCGACACGGACCCATGACATAGTTTATAACCTTTAGCTGACGTACTATGTCATGTGAGGAACACAAAACCATAATTACGTTATAAATACCCAATGGTACCTAAAACCTCGGTGGTGACTGCCTAGGTGGCGTAGTAGTATTCCAGTACGACTGCAAAGCTGAGGTCTCGGGTTCGATCCCCGGGTCGGGCAAAGTGATATTGAGTTTTTCTATTCAGTATCAGCCCGGAGTCTGGAGTTTGTGCCCGATATGGCGATAGGCTCGCCTCCTATCACATCATGGGACGGAATAACGGCGAAAAGTGGGTGCACTAGTTGCGCCTCTGCCTACCCCTTCGGGAATAACACGCGTGAGTGTGTGTGTGTGTGTACCTAAAACCCAAGGGTTTCATTAAAAATTTCATTAGTACTTAGAGACATTGATACAGATGCCATGGCTAACGTCAGCGTTCTACACTCCAAGCGACACCTGGTCAGCTTAAATTTTTGCCTCTGTTACTATGAACTAGACAAACTCTTCAATAGTCACAACTCTCAGGTCGCGACAACCCTAATCAACTCAACTTTGGGACGACGCAACTTGCTGTACTTTTTGCCCACTTGACACAAAATTATTATAAACTTGCTTGAATATACTATTGAATAATGTTTGCAACAAAACGACTTGCATTCATCCGTCATAAATGAAGTCAAATGCAAGCAGCATATAAGAAATAAATTGCAAGGTGCAATGTCGCCGTATCAGTGACAACACGCCATGTTTATTCGTACATTACCGATAAGTTTATTGGAGGCATAAACGCACATAATTATGACGAAAATAAGGGCCAATATATATAGATTTGGCATCGCGTCCGATTAATTTTAGCGCGGCCTAGCGAGCGCCGCCCACGGCGATGCGTTCTGGGGGTTCGGCGCCGCGCTGCAAATGTTTACCACGTTTATAAATAAATGTCTCTAGTCTCTGTGTCATGGTCGCTACATTAAACTCTCCACTATTTTCCACCTAGACTACTATTAAGACAAACGGTAACTTTAGAGTGGCGAAGAAAGACGTTGAAACTTCAAAGACGCCTTTATTCACGGAGTAAGCAAATAGAGGCACGTGATTAAAAAGACATGGAAATCAATATTGATTTTTGCTAGCCCATGTGTACAATGACCACCAGCGGGTGCAATGCACCACCGAATACAGCCAATCAATCAGAAGGAGAAAGATAAAAGAACACCTTTCTATTATGTTAATTGATTTATTTAATTAAAACCTAATTAATTAAGCGCTATTGGAATAAGTTAGAAAATTATTCATATTGCCGATTTTGGTTGTTATTGTTTAATTTTTTCTACCTTGAAAATCACAGATTTGTAAATAAACATGATGCTATTGTGTGCAAGAATTAATATTGTATCAGTATATTAATAGTTGGCTTTGGGAAGTATTCCTCCATTCACGATACGAAGCATTTTGGCCACTAATTCTTATTAAGCAATGGGGTCAGGCTCAATCAGCCCTGTGGAATTGGTTCGTAGAGGTATACCACCACCAAGAACAACACTACATATCTTAATGGAGTATAATGGGCATTGGGCATATGCCCAATACGCAGGGCTGCATGAAAGTGTTCCTGATACAAGTAAGCAAGCATAAAGAAACACAACATTTTTTCCCGTGTGTTTTTAATAGCTCAAGCATTGACACGGTCGCCCATCGCTGTTTTGAGACTCTCGGGGATTTCAAAACTCATTATCATGAAACACTAGAACGCGGAAAAACCTCGAGAGATAAAATATGTTCTGTAAGTATGGGCGTACTTGCTTGCTTGCAAATAAGTAACTCTACAGAAGCCAGAAAATGTATAGACGTGCATCTGACCTGTATATAATTTTTCACAAACGTGGCAAAATTCACATTGTAATTTGTAATTACAGTTCAGTGTCAAAGATGTTTAAGTACCAATTTACCAATTTTATTACGGACGATATAATAAATTACTATTGTAGATACGATTAATAAATGGAGACAGACAATAAATATTGAGAAAGTTTTTAAAATTATCTGCCTATATGCGCGTCACGTAACATTCGGTTAACGGGCCACAACATTGCCGTTCTGTGTAACACTTATGTAACTTGGCACAGTTAGAAGATAAATATGATGAGCACTGGATAATCCTACAGTAGCATGAGCACGAAATCTCTTACATAGTTCTAACTAATTAATGTTCCAGCTATTCAAATCTATGTAACTATCACTGCGCATAATATAAAATAGACGATTGCGAACGAGCTGGTTTGCAAATATTATAATCGAATCCGACGGCCAGTTTTCCAACTGAGTATCGTCGAACGACTGTTAGTGGACGTCAACTGGTGGACTCGGTAATAATGATTGACGCTGCGGTTGTCAACGAAGGCACTATTCTGAACAGTGATATGGGGAGTTTTAACACAGTTACTATGCAAATTAAAGATATATACTGTATATATATCATAGTGCGGACAATGGTAGTTAGTTGTACAAAGTGTGTGTGTTATAAGTGCTTGTGTGTGTATTTGTGTGTGTGTGTGTGTGTGTGTGTGTGTGTGTGTGTGTGCGTGTGTGTATTCCTACCTGTATGAGTTTATGTTGCAATTGTTTTTGTTCCCAAAAAATTAAAACAAAAAAATAGTATCGCTGCGCGAGTGGGCCTAAATATTTTTTTTGGGTTCGCTTAAAACTCTTAACAACTACCTACAGCGCATCTTCACGACTATCCAGATAGTATGAAGATACTAATGGTACGATGATTGTTCAACTGAAAGTCACTTGAAAAGAATCATAGGAACAGTCATTGGTCGCCATAATCATCATAATCACCCTTGCCTTATATATTGACCCACCGCTGGACACGGGCCTCCTCTATTACTGAGATGGTTTAGGCCTTAGTCCACCAAGCTGGCCTAGTGCAGTTTGGTAGACTTCGCATACCTTAGAAATTGTTATAAAGAACATCTCAGATATGCAGTATCCTCTCAAAGTTTTCCTTCAACGTTAAAGGAAACGATATATTCACAAAGCATTCACACATAACTTTTATAGAAAACTCACAGGTGCGTGTCCTTGGGTTTTGAACCTGCAGACATTCGACTTGGCAGTCCGTTTCACTTCCAACTAGGCTATCGCTTTTATGATGATGAGTGGATTTTATTGACGTAATGTAGGAATTGATAAAAAATATAATAAAGAAATCTGTGTGCCAAAGTTTGATGGAATCATATTTTATAAAAATATTTATTTATTTATTTAGAATACTTAATTGTACACGGACATTAGAAAAATACAGTATATGCACTTAGAAGTAAAGTAAATAAAATATCTGATATATAAATATTTACACACATTATAATGTGTTTTCTGATGATAATATATTTTCATATTTAGCGTTTTATTAATTTTATGATGTTATTATAATAGCTATATGGATGTAAATATATTTTAAACATATCTGAAATATAAAAGTTATGGCGAAGCTTCAAATCCTAAATAGAAAATTACCAAGTTTTCGCGATAACTGCCAGTAGTGACGAAGCCCGTGTCGTTCCATCCATGGTCGTGTAAAGTTAACGGTCTTATTACACTGGACGATCACGCAGAGCCTTCACCTCGTTGTGAATCCGCTTGAAATTCGCCAGACAGATAAGAGCCTAACTTTACCTGATCACGAATGAAAAAACTCGATCCAAGTAAGTACAAGGGATGTAATGACCAGTGTAGTAACCTTAACGTAACAGAATATAACTTTACAACTTTAAATCCGCCAAACAATTTAGTAAGCATTTGCTTACTTAACAATATTATTTTTAGTATAATTTAATTATTAAACCGATTGTTAAATCATTAAATTATACTTAAATATGATGTTCAGTTGTATATAATTATAATAGAAACTTTTATTATTTATCATTTCTTGATTACTGCAGATATCATAATCCATCAAGGGTTGCGAGTGCGCAGCCTGAAAGACAATGCTAGGGCAGCCACTAGGCAGGCATAGTAGATACTGCCCTAGACGCTTAGAATGTCTTTTGATGTCTGGGATCTTCTAAACCCCTGCAACTGTGGGAAAAGCCGCAATACAGCAATGCGCTGGGATACGAGGGCGTTCTTCACCTAAGATGCCCGTAGTCATTCCGAATGTGCCGAATAAGGCCACCGCAGGGTTTTCATTGGGATGATGGCATAGGGTTAACATAGTGTTACGGATTCGGTCCAGTCTAATAGACGTAACACTGGGTTGTAACTTGTAAGACCGGTGAGCCCAATATAACCATCTGCCTCACCCCACGGACTAGAAAATATCGATAATCTCGTTTTCCCAGCGAAAAAATGTATAATCGTTATGTATAGATTAGAAGTTTAATGTTATGGCAAGAGTGTTATGCATCTAGATCCAACTAGAAATGTTCTATTATTTCCCTAGTGTCTATTAACTTGCCGCTGGTATTGATTACTTAGCAAATACAACTTGTTTCACTTCATAGGATCCTAAGCATTTCCTCTAAGATAAGAACGGAATCTATTTTCACCCAGCTGTCTTGGAATCTTGAAATTACTCGGCAGCAAAATAATAAGTTCTCTAGTGCCGACTTTTATTTGATTAAAGTGAAGAAACGTGGAAATGCAATCTCCGTTCTTAGCTGTGGAAATAAACTCGCCTTTTGAGTTCCGCTCGAATCAAGATGCCACGCGAAACCGATAAATACTCCCGACACTCGTGGAGGGCAGATATACAGTCTGTTCGATAAGAACGTAACCGGCATTTTATTTTTGTATCAATATTTTTTATATATTTCTTTCTGTCATAAAATTAAATGATTCCCTCTCATGAATTCATCGTAACCTCTGAGCCACTTTAAGCGCTTACATAGGAGCGAGATTAAATTTTCCGCCATGACTGGGACATACACGATCCGCTACGAAGCGGTATTTTTGAGTTTGCACCCGAAAGGACCTAAAATGTCCCTAATCCAAGCAAAAGAGTTTATAAAAAGGTCAACGGTATTCGAGACAAAATGGGGAAAGTGATATGCACATAATAAAATTGTTGATGACCTACTAAAATGGGGTAAATTAAGAAAGACGTGGTCAGTCGAAGATGCACGGATGCTACAGCTATGTTAAAAAAGGGTGCGTGTAATTATGTACGCGCGTGAGAAGTTATACTTCTTTGGCATCATTAAATAAGGTACTATTTAATATTAATTATGGTTAACTTGGGGCTCAAGGGGGGTCAGGGGGTCCTATTGGATTGGGTGGTCAAGGCGGTCAAATTGGATTTGGGGGGTCAAGGGGGGTTGAATTGGGTTGGGGAGTCAAAATGGGTTTGGAGTCAAGGGGGGTCAAGTTGGGTTGGGGGGTCAAAATAAGTTTGAGGGTTTAAGGGGGTGTGGGAGTGGTAGTGCACAGTACAGTAGACCCACTACGCCTGAAGCTCTATCCTATCCTCTAAGGTAAAGTTCCTGAAAAATAAAGTTCCTGATAGAATAAAGTGAGGATATTAAGAACCTCCTTTATTGAAGTCGATTAATAGTATTGAAACTAAATTACAGTGATCGCGCGCATAACCTGTGAATTTTTGTGCTACATGATGCGCGCGTATCTTAATATTTCACTCTCATCATTTTTTCATAACGCCCCTAAAGAAGTATAACTTCAATAACCTCAAAAAGTTTCTTTTTCTTGTGTTTCTGCAAGATAAAATAAACAAATCAAGTCCCAGCATATCTTTGGTTACTATAAGGTGTCGCTTAAAGAAAGCGAACGTGAAATATAGAAGCACAATAAAGAAACCCTTGTTTTTTTTTCTTTATGGCATTGAATGACGAGACGAGCATGCCGTTCAATTGATGGTATGCGATGCGATCACCCATAAAAAGTAGTATCACCATCCACCACCTTGAGTTAGAAAGTACTGTGTGGCATTCCACTGCACTCGTTATCCTGTGACATAAGATCTGAAGTCTCATTATGTGCAGTAGTTTCACTGGCTACAATGTCCTTCAAACCGAAACACAACGGTACATTCACACTGCTGCTTGGCGGTAGAAATAGACATTGCGGTGGTACCACCCAGACGGGCTCTTACATATGAGAGGCCTACCACCAAAAAAAGATTGCCCTCAGCAGAAGAAATTAAGGAGTGCGATTGGAGTAGCGTTATATTTTCGGATGAAGCGCTGTTTTGGGTTTGGAATAGAACAGCTCAAGCTTGGTCAACTGTCGATAACAAACTGTTGGTGCGAACTGTCAAACATCCATTAATGGTGCATATTTGGGAGTGCTTCTCATAAAGAGGTTTTGTAAATATGAACTTATTTACTAGGACATTGGATGTTACGAAGCTCAATCGAAATTAATGTAAAAGCTAAGATACATTCTTCTAAAAGGCTGTACCCAATAAAAAGTTAGGTCTTGCAAGCGGACAAGGACTCCAAACATCGAAGTCACGTGTGCACCGCGTAAAAGACTGTTAGTCGCACAGATCCAAACCCTATTGAAAAAGTTTGGGGTTTAAGAAAGTTACATTTGCGTGGATGCAACGCCCAAATCCTCGCTAAGTTTAGCCGAAATATAAAGCAGAATTAAAGGGTTTTATCCCGTACTAAGATGAAAATTTTGTGAATATTATGCTCCAAAAATGCCAAAAGAATAGAGAAGACTGGTCACCATATTGATATTAAAGTACGAATAACGAACTATTTTATCAGGTCCATTTAACAATTTTATATAATTGGGCCGATCACGCTCTTAATGTGCAATTCAAAAATTTAATCATACAATAAAATATCGCTACGTAGCAGTATCTACGAACTAGGTCCGTTTGGCTCCAATTCCACAACCCTCCGATTCAAAACGGATTACAACAGTCACACAAATATAATAAAATGAACTTTACAAACGCATTAATTCAGTTTTACAGATTTCCAGTTGTCTACGTTTAACCATGACAAATAAGCGTTGACGTAGAGTGGAGCGGTGATGGTGTTTACATCCGACGGAGGGTGATACCCGCCTTTAATGAATTAAAAATATAAAATGAAATAATTGCTAAGATGACAATGATATGTTCCAACTAGAGATGTTCTGACTAGTCGGTAAATCCGACTACCCGGCCACTTTCGTAGTCGGCGACTATCCGGCTTCTTACTTTATAATATTTATTTCTTAATGAAATGTTTACATTACATAAAAAGCCATGATTGTTTATTAACCTTTTTATTTTATAATCAGTCTCACACATTTTAAAATATAATTCAAAACTTGGTAATCAGATTCTAAAATTATTTACTTATACAAAAAACATCTAAACATCCAACAAAATTAGTATGTCACCAAATTAGTATGTCACCTAACAAAAAAACAACATAATATCTTCTCATCTCCAATAAACATTTAATAATACAACCTTTTATTTAAAGAGTAAGTTTTTCAATAACCAACTAATGAGCGCAATTAATGAGCTACCTTTGACTTGTCATCTTCAATATCTTCCCAGAATATCTTATCATGTATAAACGAAGCGTCACGGAAATTGCCGAGTACTCCCGAAACCGTGATCGGCTTGGCCGTGGCACTAAGGGCCTATGCTGGCATTTTTATACTCTCGCAGAATAGTATAATCGATCACATGCCGAAAACCAAATGTTCCGGTCTAGATCGCTTTTTGCAATCCATCGCAAAAAGGGACCAATCAGAACTAATCTTATTTGACATGTTTACAAATGACCTAATTTTTGGTTTATTCTCGGAATCGAATCGTAGATTAAGATTGGGATCGTTCATTGAAAACGACCGTTAGTTGTGTTAACAGCGCATCGTCGACGAGCATAAAGTACCCGCATATCTGCATAGACTCTTTAAACATGCGTCAATCATTTTAGGTAGGCCTCTACATACCGTTATTTTAATGCTTAATTCTTCGTTGAATGCGTGAATCGACTGAATCCCGAGTTTCACCTGTGCTAAGCACGCCAACGTACATGCAGCCAGCAATGCTTATATTTTGATTTCAGTCCATATCTATATACTAGCTTTTGCCCACGGCTTCGCCCGCGTTAATAAGTTTTTCCGGGCTAAATGTACATAAAAACCTTCCCGTTGAATCACTCTTTGAGTATGACGTTGATACAACTCTTAGCAAATAATGCATTAATTTCGACCAAATTTACCATAAAAACGGTTCTAGTGAGTTAATCTTAAAAGATAGACATATACTGTCGCGGACATTTTTTTAGATCATTTCAAGAGGAATAATGCTTTCATACATATATTTTTGGTATCTTGAACCGTTTTCGCAGCGCACGCAGTGGAAGCCCTCAAGTATGAATAATTTTCCCCGTTTTTTTTTTTCACATTTTCCATTATTTCTTCGCTCCTAATAGCTGCATCGTGATGTTATATAGCCTAAAGCCTTCCTCGATAAATGGTCTATTCAACACAAAAAGAATTTTTCAATTCGGACCAGTAGTTCCTGAGATTAGCGCGTTCAAACAAACAAACAAACAAACTCTTCAGCTTTATAATATTAGTATAGATATAAAAATGAATCCCTATTTTCCTTGGTCACGGCATCACGCGTGATCGGCTGGACTGATTTCGTTATTTCTTTTTTTGATGTGTTTGGTATTGTCAGGAGAAAGTTCTTATGAAAGAAAAAAATAAGAAAATTACATACATATATACATATACACTCACGCCTGTTATCCCCGAAGGGGTAGGCAGAGGCGCAACTAGTTCACCCACTTTTCGCCATTATTCCATCCCATGGTGTGATAGGGGGCGAGCCTATCGCCATATCGGGCACAAATTCCAGACTCCGAGCTGATACTGAATAGAAAAACTCAATATCGCTTTGCCCGACCCGGGGATCGAACCCGAGACCTCAGCTTTGCAGTCGTACTGTAATACAACTACGACACCGAGGCAGTCAAGTCAGGCAGTCAATAAGAAAATTGCGCGGAAAATTAGAAAATTTAATAATACTTAACCACCATATTAAACGTGCATGTCACTGAACTCCTAAACGGGTGGACCGATTTTAATGAAATGTTTGTGTGTCTTCAGGTGGATTCCAGAATGGTTTAGATTACAATTCTATCCGGTAGGTAGCGCTGTACTCGGGTTCTAGGATTTTATTTCCTTTTTAGGGCAGGACAACGTCTGTCGGGGCCGCTAGTATATATATATTTTATTGCTTTGAATGACGAGACGAGCAGAGCCGTTCGCCTTATGATAAGCGATACGACCACTCATAACCTGTAGAAACACCATCCAGCAACATGAGTTACAAAGTACCTACTGTGTGACATTCCACTGCGCTCGTCATCCTGAGACATAGGATGTTAAGTCTCATTATGTGCAGTAGTTACACTGCCTACAATGACCTTCAAACCGAAACACAACAGTGCATGCACAGTGCCGTTTGACGGTAGAAATAGTCATTGCGGTGGTACCCACCCAGACGGACATCATGATCCACCCATTTTACATATGATCCGAGAACTACCACCAGTTAAATGTATAATTATAATGTGTGGATATGTGTGTGTGCGAATCTGACATTGAAGCAAGTCCACATTACGCACAGGGCTAAGTGTCTTCGCATTACGAAATCAACTTTTGGTTATCTTTAGTTAACGACACAGTACACGCGTAGTTCATGACACAACGGTGGTACAGTGTGACAATTATTACTCATTTTTACATTAGGAACTTAGTAACGTCTGCGTTACCGAATTTCTGTTACACCACTGAACTCTGGACCTCGATTGTTAAACATTCGTGTACAAATAGATTATGGGTTGTCTGTTCTTGGTGTCAGATTCCGTGACGTGCCTTGAAGTCGACCTGTAATGCGGTTACTAATAAATTATTTTCATTACAAACTCTAAATCTAGCACAAGTCTATTGATCCCAGCGATCATATAGCCTCTAGTCGCTGATTCATAGACACTGGGCAGACAAATAGTCCTACAAAAATAATAAAGTCAAAAGAATCCAAATCACAGTTGGTACGCAGCCAATATAAATATTCAAATAAGCCAAGAAAGCGTTTAATATTTCCCAAAGCCTTTTAACTTTCTATTGTAATACACGCGAATGAAATCGCGGACAATTTCAATAAATATTTGTATAACCGAGAAACGCAAAAAGACCAAAATTTATTTGAAATAAGCTACCTACTGTTACATTTACTGTATTCCTACATATTGGTACCATAAAATAAAACTTTAAACATGAAAATCTATAAATCACAATCACTATTAAACCAATTACCAGGCATTACCCTCAAAGAATGAACAGTTTCTTTTGAAATCCCAAACACAACCATAAATCAGTGAGTGTTTACGCCGCGATGTTTACGGAATATTTGCGTAAAACGGAGTTTCCTTACCGAACACTTGTGCACTGTGACACGTGTGTGAATGAACCTATCACGTTTTGAATCGCGCGCAACCGCGGCGCACGCTTTCAAGTATTGCACACATGTTTTAGTCTGTCTGCTAAAATACTAAAAGACAATTTGCTTAGGGCGGTGAATTAAAACTAAACAGAAAATAAGACGCGCTCTTTAAAACGAAAAAATTCGGTAAAAAAAAATTATTTTACTGTTACTTGAGTACGCGCATACATTTAGGTTAAAGAAAGTCAATTGTCCATTGCGACAAAATCGAAACTTGCTCCCTTGACTAATCTTAAACTTGTGACTCCGACAACAATACATTCTTGTACATACTCTTCTACTTTTATTCTTTTAGGAGAAAAAAGTTTTACAATAGACATTACTTTTCAAGTTTTTATTTGAATTGTGAGTATATCGATTTTCGCGTAACATCCAGTCCAACAAATTCGGAAGTAATATAGAAATATGTTAAGTTGTAAAATTCAGTTAATGGTTGTTGTTAAAAAACATGTCTGAATTTCCATGAAACTATGGACGTAAACTTAATATCAGCAATGCCTTTACAAAAACTATGAAAATGCAATTATAATGTAAGCATTCATCTCATGCTCCATTATTATATTACCATATTATTGATTATGAACATCAATCAGATCATAAAATACATTTCTCAGAAAAATCATAACTAGAATTTTTTATAAAGTTTTACGTTGTCTATACCTGTGTATCTCTCATCGACACTTACGCACAAAAAAACTAATGAGTAAAAGAATCAGTATTGACGATTGTACGATTTCTTAGAAAATGTAGCAAGTGTTTGTATAAAAACAAAATGTCTTCACGAATGTTTCTTAGATGGCTAAACAATAAATCATGACACGATTATGTAAAATGATATTTAAAAAAATAAGTCGGTCTATGTTCACTTTGTCTATTCTATAGACTGAAGTATGTATGTGCTGGCTTGGTTGGGAATGTATTAATATTGATGGGACCACAGCCTCCCTACCTTCCCACACTTGTACAATCTACATTCCTTGCATCCTGGGTCAGCAACACATCCACAATGCTTATATTCCATAAGTATTTACGATCATCTACCGTTTAAAATTGAATAATACAAGGTTATTTATGATTAGGCGGCATTGCACGAAATGTAAATAAATATTCGTAAAATTGCTGAATGGATGTGCGAATGCATTCAATAATGTGTAAAAAGATCTGAGTAAACCATTGTGTTGGTTTTTTGAATTATGAGGAATTGCGAAAACATTATTCAATGTCTGTGGGTTACAGAATACATTGGTATAGATATTGAAAATACTCGATAATTTACGCAATGCGACCTCGTCCGAGCAGATAGTTCTGATGATGGACAGTAACAAAAGCCAACGCTTATCAATTTACATAACATTAATGAACATGTGAATCCGAAATAGTAGCCAGTTACTGGGGATGGAAATTCTTAGCAAGTTATGAGAAAAACATCTAATGTGTAACGGTGAAGAGAGCCGTGCGACCAAGAGTATAATATATACTACGGAAAAGTGCAACTAAAGCGCGAAACATTATTTTGAAATTGAAAGTTTTCGATGTTGTTACGTTTTACGGTGCGCGAACCGTGAAGCTGCCAGGCTATCGGTTTACGAAAACTTCAAGTATCCAATCCATAAGTCCGCTATCATTATAAAGTAACCGCCTTAGCTGCGTTACATTATTTTTTATATTTTATTTTCATACTTCAATTTAGTATTTTGAATTTAAAAAATCACACATAGCACTGTAAGTAGGAAAAGTGCTATAAAACGGTGACCTTCGGTATATTTTCTTAATCATAGTCAATGCCGCTTTAAAATTCAATGGAAATTGAAATACTCCGTACGGGCATAAATAATAATTTAAAAAATATTTAAAAAAAGGAGATAGATTATAATCGCATAGCAAGAAACGGCCGCTCGTATGCAAAAAAACTCTCCTTGTCTAACTTCCACAAAGCGATTATAATCTATCTCCTAGTGTAAACAAACGGTGCGAATGTGTCCTCTCGAAAGCAAGTATCGCCCCATAAGCTCGCCTCGGTTACCGTGTGTGTTAATAAATGGTGCAATTTTCGGCATTCAAATCACGAATGGCGAGTATACTTATACTAATACTTGCCTGTAGTCATTGATGTATTAAAAACCCCTGTAGCGTTAACAATTTAAGAGGAGCAAATCTCGCCTTTGACACTCAAATGCAAGTATCACTTTATTACTACGAGTTTTTATCCTAATATAAATAACTACAGGAGAAACTCGCACAGCTAATATATTATGCTTAATAAACTCGATGGCGCATATCAGTCTTCAGCCTGTGCGCTCCCAGAACGTTAATCGCTTTCATGCCAGACTTCTCCACATTAGCCTCCAAAAGTTTTATTGAGCTGTGAATTTTGGTTTTATTTAACTGCCATTGTCTTAGTATTGTTTTAACATTATCTGCATGTGACACTTTAGTATTGAATGTATTAAAAATTTCACTACTGTATATATTTATATTTTTTGAGATATTATTATCAAAATGATCATCCTTCTACTTATATTATCTGTCAATAAAATATTTATAACTATTGACTCTATGCACCCCACGCTTTTTTACAATAAAATACATTTAACATACTAATTTATTAAAGAATCATGGCAAGTTTTTACCTGAGTGTTTCAGTTAGCGTCTAAGATTAAGATATGTAAAATCAAATATAATTTAAATATGTAATATTTTCCACAGTTTTAGTTTTACTGTTAAAAGCCGCAAAATTATGTTTATAGTTAAAAGTAAATCAATTGTACTTCCGGTTTCGTTACTTCTGATCTGTAGTGAAATATAAAAAGTGTTGCCACCTAAGAATAAAAGTGGCAGAACACGGTAGATATTTACATTATTATTTTATATCAAAGAAGTGATAATAATATGTAACGATTATTCTTGAATACTAATACTGTATTAAAATAAACACCGACTGGATTTTTTGCCATTCAGTGTTAAGTTGGCGTAAAAGATTGTTCCATTTCTCACGCTAGAAAGTAATTATAAAAGAAGTAATAGCAACCCAGCCGATGACAGTGAGCGTCTTATTATGACATTTTGAATTTTCGGTTTATTAACATCAGTGCCAGTGGTCTCGAACCTACCGATTTTTCGGTATTTCTACCGATTTTGGGCCAGTCCTACCGAAATGACATGATTTTTCAACGATTTTTTGAAAGCTAGAAGATTCTCCCGATTTTTCTACCAATTTTCAGCGATTCGAAGATTAAAATCCCCTTTTTCTTCCATACTTTGAGATTACTTGGTTAAATATGTTGCTGTTTGGGGCGGCGGGGGACAGTATTTTTAAATGGGCGGAAAAATTTGTTTAAAATTTTACATTCATGAGGGGGGGGGGGGGGGTGCGTGACTCTCGTTTGTTAAAATTACCTTCTTTTGGTACAATAATAGTCCCTAGACTTTAAAATTAAGAGGGTTTTCATTGAATATTGCTTGTTTTTTTGCATATACCGATTTTTGCTCCAATATACCGATTTTTCTTGGCAACTCTATCGATTTCACATATTGTCGTCCGAGACCACTATAAATACAGCCTATATCTGCTATCATATCTCATTGACAGATAAGTGATAACCTTTACCTATGACTTTTGTTTTAATTTTCCCTTTTTATTGGGAAGGCAAAGAGTTCAAGCAACTGGATGCATAAAGCAGCAGACCGGGCTCTGTGGCATATCTTGGGAGAGGCCTATGTCCAGCGGTGGACTGCAACAGGCTGATGATGATGAAAAGGTTCAAACCCATACAGCCTCGTCTTATGTGATATTTTTGTTTCTTTTTTTTTACTATGTACTATGTCGCAGTAAAGCAGTGGCTACCTTACCAAGACTTTATCGAGCAGTTTTGGCGGCAACGAAAAAACACTTGATTGGCACAGTTAATTCAATTCATTTCATTTGAGCCCTTTAATAGAATTATATTGGATAATATACCATAATTATGCAATATAACACTAAGTATCACCAAAATAATGAATTAAAACAAGAGCACCTCATGACACTTTAAAGTTCCCGCCAAAACTCTCTATGAAAATGTTAAATAACTCATAACTTTTTTTTGTGGCTTCCAAATAAAAAAAATCTTTTTGATTGGGTTCAGGATAAGTATATTCTATCGTTCTAACATTTTTTCATTCCAAGACACGCCAAATTGATATCAGGTAAAACGTTGTATGGAACTTGCCATCATTCTTTATATTCGGTTTTTTAGTTGGATTAAAGCGTGTTTTTTAAACTATTATTTATTTTGTAATTTTTTAGTTCTGTTGTGCAACAGATGTCACTAAAAATAAATAAACTATTATTTATTCCTTTTTAGTTGGATTTTCTATAAAAGCGTGTTTTTACTTTTTAGTTTAAAATATTGAATTGTCAGCCTTCCTTGATAAGTATGCCAAATTTCGATTTAATCCGACGTTTTGAAGGGGGTCAAATTCATGTTCAAAGTGTCAGTTTCATACATACGTCTGAAGCTAATAAAAGCGTGTTAAACAGAGAAAATTGAAACAAAAAGCTTGAAATTCTTCACAGAATGGGTTTTATTTAACTATAAACTATTTTCTTGTCTAGAATGTAAACATATTTTCAAGTAAGATTCAGTGATGAATCAAGTTAATAAGTTCGATAACAACTTCGCTTTTAGAAAACGCAACATTATTTGCACTACTCATCCATGTAGCAGAATGGTGCATTGAAGTAATAACGATTGCTCCGTACGATCATATTAAAGTGGAGGATGCATCTTATGCTCACATGCATTCACAATAATGCAGTCAGGCTACGATGCGTCATACGCACGTGTCGGGCTTTTGCGTATTTTATTCTACCGGTCTATTTTATACTTCACAAGCAGAAAATGCAAGTTTTAAAGCCATAAATGTGTCCATGCGTTATACCGATACGCCTTTACACTGCACACAACTAACCAGTTTAATTTAATTTTGCTAATGGACGGACAATCGAACTTTACAAAAACAAATCGACTCGAAGCCGTCAACTTTGCTGTTGCGTAAACAAGATTTCCCGAACAAAAATCCGTTGCCCTATTTTTGCATTACAACTATTAGAAATCGTTTTTAACGATAAGACCGCCCATTATAGAACCATCTCGTGCACTTTGTTTTCTTTTTTATGTTGTTCTGTATTTATTGGTTACACAAAAAAGAGGTTTTTTATTATTACAACACAAATCTTTTCGCGACATATATCACACTAAAACATTGGAAAGAAAATACGTAATATACCATGAAATTATTGGATAAAGAAGCCAAACTAAGCTGGTGTTAATTTCAGGTGATAAACTGAGTATGTTCATGACACTTAAGTAAGCACTGTATATAAAGACTAGGTGTGGCAATAACCAAAGGTACAGAAAAGGCCTAGAAGTAAACGAATCATAATGATGCTATTGCAAGAACATTATATCATACTAGCTTTTGCCCACGGCTCCGCCCGCGTGAATGAGTTTTTCCGGGATAAAAGTCCCGGTTTATATTTTCTCGAGATAAAAAGTAGCCTATGTGTTAATCCAGGACATGATCTACCCGTGTGCCAAGTTTCATCGAAATCCGTTCAGTAGTTTTTTCGTGAAGGAGTAACAAACATCCATACATTCTTACAAACTTTCGCGTTTATAATATTAGTAGGATTCATATCAATTTAATTTAGATCAGCTTGATTGGTTGTGATTTGAAACATGTAATATCAGTACTTATTGTCAGTAGATCCGCCATGAAATTTTACGACACGTTGCCGTTAACAAGTTTCATGCCTACATTTGTTATATAAATTAGGTTATACGAGGTCTCGATTTACATAATTATACTTGTTTTCATTTTCCAAAATTGATAGTGAGTGGCCCAGGTAACGTACTAGTTCGCAAACCTTTCTTTATAATTGCTTACCCTTTGAAGATTAGTCCAACTAAAGAAATAAACTAAAAAATATTTTATCAATAACGATTGATTTTATTTCGTAAAACCAATAAAAAGATATCGTTTTTGACTAAAAACGCAAATTATTAACTACTTAATTTAGATATTATGATTTTTCGAACGATACAGCTGGTAATTCTTTTACGAATTATATTACAATAATTCGTATATATTATTTCATTATTATTAATCAAATTATATTCATCAATTAAGATGAATGTGGATATAATTAGTAAACTACTGACCTATCATCACGTAGAGGGACTACTACTATAAAATATTAGTAATTCGTGTAATTAATGTTTACTCTCAAATGGAACACACACAGATACATATTCTCGACACATAATGTCCGTTCTTGGTAACTTCTGCGTACAATACGATGGAAATAGTGTTCAAGTAATGAAAGCCATAATTTATGCTTAGTATAACTATGTTCTGCGAATAAGCTATCTCATAAATAAAATAAGAAAATCCAATATAAACAAACACATTGCAACACTTTAATACCTAAGATATTTTCATGTTAAGCATTTAATTTCTCTAGCATTTAGAAATAGGGCGGATTTGTGGAAAAGAACCGCTTCATTAAATATAAAGTAAGAATAGTTATTTTGAAAGATTTCCCAGTTGGGTAATCTGTAGGATAACCATTTAGAGGGGCATAACAAACGGAATCATATATATCCCAGACAAAGCGTCGCATCACGTGCACGAAATGGTCACTTCGTGTTTATCTTTTTATGGGTTTTGATAATATTCCGATCGCACAATGATAAAAAAGGTGAAGATGATGATCGTGACCTTAATGATTCCAATCATTGATGTATTGGGTTTTTTAATAGATCAATGATTCCAATAGATAAAATTTATTTTCGCTGACAGGTGTAAAAATTTCTATATATCACATTTATTGGTAAACAAAAAAAAGAGTAAAGTGGTGGTGTTGTATAAAAATGTTGACTCCGTAGTAAAAAAAATATCAAATATGTAAAAAAAATTATATCATCCAAACCAAGCACATTAACGATAGTTATTATGTTATTAATCAGTGTTACAGATTCAAAAGATAAAACACTGAGTAGGTTAATCACTGATTAAAAAGGTTTGTTAATAAATAACAGTCCTTATCAACGATAAGACTCGTTTAAGATGATAGAATGATTTTTTTTTTATATTGAAATAAATGATAACACCTAAACAAAAAGTTGACCCTGGACGTTACCAAAAGGAATAGTTGGGAATCATATCTATACATAACTGGGTTATACATCATTGGTATCTACCAAAACTTCTACAAGAGTAGTCGAAATGTGAAATGCAGAGTGGTGGTACATATTAAACATTTATGGCAACGGGCTTGTTATGCGTAACGAAATACTGATCCTGTTTTTGTTTTGATTGCGTGTAACAGTACTCTTGCGACGTTCATCCTGTATTACTAACAGCGAAAGAGAGTTGGTCGTTGGTCTGAATATTTGTCTAAAACACGGTCATGTAGTGCAAACAACTGTTTTTGGGGCAAATCGTTCGCGCCGAGATGTATATGCCTATCTCGTGAGTCGCGCCACGTTCAACGTATTGAAATTTTAGTCCACTATCGCAGTGTTTTTCAACCTTTTTAATGAAGCGACCCTCTAGTATGAAAATACATTTCGCGACACCCCCCCCCCCACCTCACCCCTCCGTTTTTCATGTATTTTTAGATGGACTTCTAGGTACATTTATTTTTCGTTAATTTGAATTAACTTACAAAAGTGTTGTATTATTTTACAAAAAGTTTATCCTTTAGTTAACATTTTCTTAATCAATCTATCTTTATTGCTTTTTTAATACTGGGATTGTTTTCGTGACATCCTGCGGCCCCCCGTATAGAGGCTTCGCGACCCCCCAGGGGGTCGCAACCCACAAGTTGAAGAGCATTGCACTATTGTATACAGAACTGCGGCCTTAGACAAGATGCCCTTTTACAATGTTTAACGTGAATTGAAAACAAATAGCACCCCTCTTTTTCTGTAGGTGGTTAAAAAAGTATGGATATGAAATACCCTGGCGATAGACTAATCCTACTAATATTATAAAGGCGAAAGTTTGTAAGAATGTATGGATGTTTGGATGTATGGATGTTTGTTCCTCTTTCACGCAAAAACTACTGAACGGATTTCGATGAAATTTGGCACACGGGTAGATCATGTCCTGGATTAACACATAGGCTACTTTTTATCCCGGGAAAACATAAAGCGGGACTTTTATCCCGGAAAAACTTTTTAAAGCGGGCGGAGCCGCGGGCAAAAGCTAGTATTATATAATTTCCTTAAATTTGCTAGAAATCTTTATGGGAGACCTATGTTCAGCAGTGGATATCCTGTGATTGACAATGAAAAAGAAACACCTTAACTTGGTTTATATATAATTATAATCTTATACGGCTTTCATCATAATATTCATATATCTGTCTGCCTCATTTCTACGGGAAAACAATTGCTCCTATTATTTCTACTTCTCACCACAAGCAGTAACAGTTAATATGAAAATACACGTCGCGAATGGAGTGGAAAGTGTTTATCTTATTTCATTTCTAACGTGTAAATAATATCCGCTAAGTACGAGTCTTTACTATAAAAAACTGGACTAGTACGTGTTGAACTCGCAAACAGAGTTCCGTACAAAGGAGATGTCCGCTTTTGTATGGGTGCTGGGCTTCAAAATTTAAACAGGCTCAAACTTTAGGGATATTAAAGGGAGCAACATATGGAACTTAGATCTATTAAAAAAATATTTTTAGACCCCTCCATTCATAACCAACTTTTATGGTAACATTCATATTAAGTGTAGTTTTCAAGTCAAACAAAATTACATGCATCTCAAAATCGGAGGTCTTTAAAATCAAACGATTTCTTGCAAAAGACTAGTTTTTAGGAGTTCTATCCAAATGTGTATAAATTGGACGGTAGCCTAGTTGGGAATGGAAAGGTCTGCCGAGACAATGTCTGGAGGTTCGAGACCCGAGGCACACACTTCTGACTTATCAAAGTTACGTGTGTATTGTTTATCAATTATCGTTCACTTTAACGGTGAAGGTAAACATCGTGAGGGAACCTACATACTTGGAATTCTCCATAAGAATTTCGAGGGTGCTTGAAGTCTGCCAACCCGCACTAGGCCAGCGTGGTGGACTAAGGCCTAACCCCTCTCAGTAGTAGAGGAGGCCCGTGCTCAGCAGTGAGCAGTATATAATACAGGGCTGGTATTATTATAATTTTTCGATAAATCGGTTTTTCTCCCGAATTACGTGCACCCGCGTTGCTGCGTAAGCGGCGATGATTTGTAAACAGTTAACGTTTTTTCGTGTATGTTAGGACGACGCAACACTAAAATAGCTCGAGTTATTGACTGTTATTCATCCTGCCCCTATCGCCAACCATCCTCAGTCTCCCCTACTTCGTTCGTTCATCATACGTAGGGTTGCCACCCGTACTTTATAATAAAGTATTGTACGTTATTTTGGGTAATTGTAGTGTTTATGAGAACATTAAAGTACGCAAAAATACTTTATTGGCCTCGATTAGATTTCTCTGGTATGCGTTTTACAAATAAAATACTATGAAATGTTGGATTTGATAAATTTTGCGTACAAGTAGGCAAGAAGAATTGGCAGCAAGTATTTAATGAGCCCAAAGAAATAAAAAACAGTATACATTAATTTAATTTTTACTGTCGATTCCCGCGACGTCAGCAGTAACCGAGAGGTATTTGTGAAGAATAGCAAATGGCGTGACAAAAGAAATAGAGATTGAACCAAAATGATAAGGTAAAAAAATGTACTTTATTTTGACACCAGGTACTTCTTTTTTTCTAAATTTAAATATTATCGATGCAATAAGTACACATTTCGTAGGCTTCTTGAACTGACTCGTACAAAATAAATATGGTATAAATAAGTGTTAATTGAAAGGATTTTCTTGCTTTGTTTTGGTGTGCTTGATACCACACAATAGTCGCATGCATTCTCCTGATCCTACAGTAATGTAATATGATTTTTTACTTGGAATTAAGATAGATTTTCACATACCAACACCCGAAACCAATAGGTGTCAATACAATACAAATGTGTAGAAATAAGCTGAGAACTTTCCCAGCAATCCCAAACCTAAGATATCCTGTAGATATTTAAAAAAAAAATAACATTGGTGACGGAGTACGAACAGATATGATTTTAAGATTACAAATGGGGTCACATTCACAAATCTAATACCTATTCCAAAACATATATTAATATGCTATTTTAGCGATGTATAGTTATATTATCCACATTATATTAAGCGAGACGACAGATCACATCCTGCAAGGATTATTATGTTTATGTCTTTCGCAATCACGCTATCGCATAATCCATTTACGTCGCAGTCCGTGGCACATATACTAGAGCACGTTACGCGAGTCGATGTGCGGGAATTATGTGCATGGCGATGCCATTGACGGCATCATTGTAATTATTATCTAAATTCTGAACTGCTCTGATTGCGATTTTCTGAATTTATGTAAATTATTTTATGGATCAATGTGACTAATCATCTGCGATTGTGAAATCATTTCACGCTTAACTGTTCACATGAACTAAATGTAATTTTATACGGTCGTAAACCTAAATACATCATCGTTAAAAAACGCGTGCCCGTTCAGTATGTTGGTCACAATACCCGCTTTGCTCACAAGATGTAAGTATTATCAGGACTACCGGAAACTTCCAGGTTAATAGTGGTAGGTTACTTGCGTCTTGGTTCATATAAAAAATATGTGTCATTTACAATTTCTTTCTGACTCCGTAGTCTAGTCGAAAGACAATGTTGCCCAACGACACACATCCCATCCCTCGACAGTCTCACCGCATACGCAGTATGGCGTGAACGGTAGTTAGTGGATGACTGCGGAATGTATCCTAATGATAGATTTTTTACTACACGAGAATGATGTACGAGTATTCGCATTCGCATTTGCGAATATTCGTGCTTTTTTAAAATATTCGTGCACGCATTCGTCAATGTATGATGTCAATGTTTTTGCAAATGAAATATGTAAACAATTTATAATTTGTCATTATAATTAATTTACTTACAATAAAAAAAAATGTATAAAATAAATAATTTTAATAGGATAATAAAACAATGTACATGTGTAATAATGTACATACGTATTATATAATAACGTACACAACACACGTATGAAGTGAAACTTTTTCAACAAATTCTTCTCCATTCGACCGCGCCAAATGGAGACGGCCGCGTTCAGTTCTAACCGACCCACAGGATGATATCACTCTATCCATCCGCCGTAAGAACGAGTTCTTGAAACTCATACACTGCGCCGATGACGACACAAATTGATAGGATTAGGCCTAAAAACCAATCTTTCCCTAATCGCTGATGTCTCATCCTCTCTCAGTGACCGTCCTGAGCCGAGGTTCGTAACCCGTTAGTAGGTGGCCCTCAGCATGGTCACTTAACTTAAAAAGGGTTGCGAGCGCCTAAAGCGTTCATCCTAAAGTCCGCTGTGACCAGAAAAGCCGACTCTCGTCAGGTTACTGGCAGTTAGGTCCACGTTAAAATAAAAAAAACAATTATTTTTTTATTTACCGTTCTCATAATAATTATTGTATTATATTAATACGGTCAAATTATTATCAAATTATTTAAACGATAAATAGACCGATCTCTACAATTTCACCTAATTACTACATCGCGATATCAAGATTCTCTTCGAAATAGTTTAAATTAAATCAAATTTTGTTTAATATTGAATAAGATAAAAAACTTTTGTCAAGATCAAGTTACATAATTATTGTATTATCTACACAAGTAAATATCACGATAAACATTAATTATCTCTACAAACAAAATTTGATTTAATTTAAAGTATTTTATTTTTTATTTTTAGAGCATTTAAATAAAAGCTGGTTTTCAATGTGTTTTTTTAATTGTTCATACATGTTTTAGTTGTTACCAGAATGCCAAAAATCATATTATTTAGATTTTGTGAAGTGCAGTAATTAGGTACAAAATTAACGATTTACTTTTCATGAGCCAATTAACTTCATTTAACTGGTGGCAGGTTTCTCATATGTAAGAGTCCGTCTGGGTGGGTACCACCGCAATGTCTATTTCTACCGCGAAGCAGCAGTGTGCATGCACTGGCGGTTTCGGTTTGAAGGACATTATAGCCAGTGTAACTACTGGACATAATGAGACTTAGCGTCTTATGTCTCAGGATGACGGGCGCAGTGGAATGCCACATAGTAGTTACTAGTTTGTAACTCAAGGTGCTAAATGGTGTTGCTAGTGTTTATGGGTGGTCGTAACTCGTATCGCTTACTATCGTCATTCAATGCAATACAAGAATCTGCATTTGAACTAATTTCTCCTTTTTCTTTTGCGTTCTTCTAAAGGGCATATCCAAAAACGGGCCTAAAATTCTAACCAAGATGGTTTATATGTATTTGGTTAGAACACCCAAAAATTAGGCTTTTGGAATAAATCGTATAGTTTTAAAGTTCTCCGATTTTGAGATTTATGTGATTTTTTGTTTCAAAACTACACTTAAAATAAAGGTTTTTAAAAGACTTCGTTATAAATCTAAAAATATTTTTTAATTGATCCAAGATCCATATTTTTGCCACTTTAATATCCAGTACCTGGAAGCTTATAAGCAGCGACTATATAACCCCTAGACTCCTAATAACAGACGATCGGCTTCGGGCAACACATCTGACAAATAGATCCAATGTAGCTTACCGTTCAAAATCTTCAAGTCAGTTGCGACCACAACTGTGAGCTGTAAATACTTCCGTGTTTGCGAATAAATAACTATTGTAATGAACCCGTGCACAATAAAATGGTGTGGTATAAATAGCCATAATTCAAATTTTCAGAAAAATGGCATTACATTTCACAGGTAAGTCAATAACGACACATAATCACATTTTATTTAAAATTTTACGGAGATCATCTTAGACTGGCCATGTTGTGTTTACGCGCCATCTTGTTATATTTGCATCTCTTTCCGACGAAAGTACTTTTTACATTTTCTATTTCGTTTTGTTTTTTAACATTAAAAGTAAGTGATACACCAAAAGGTTTTGTCGATAGTTCTATCGATAAAATTAAAAGTAAAAGAAACTGTCGCCCGAATACTCAAACGCTACTCAACTAATCAATTTATCTGAGGCCTATTTAATTTTAACAGGCTTCTTATTTTAAATGGTTAGTTCATTAGTAATAGTTAATTCATTTTAAAAATGATTAGGATATATTTTTGACTAGCGGTATCAGAAATAAATGTTATTAGGATAATTTTTTTATTTTGTTTGTTGATTATAACGATTGTTTTGAGTTATTCTTTGTGTTATTCCTACAAGTCAGCTCAAATATTCTTGTTAATGTCGATGAGACTTACTAAGTGCCATCTGTCATTCGATAACATAAAGACTTTCGTTAAAATATTAATATGTTTAATAAATAATAATGATATTACTACAAAACTTTATTGCATAAAAGTAATATCGATAAAAAAATCGTGTTTTCATTTAACTCGTCCTATCCCTATGCCTATGTTTCCAAGGTTATATAATGCGATAAGGTGTTGGAAGAACCAATCATAATGCAGTACCCCGCTTCCTCAAACCTCAGGTAGTTGACAGAATTAATTTGAAGAGAAATATTGAACATTAGGAGTCTAGGGGTTATATAGTCGCTGCTTATAAGTAAGTAATTGGTTTTCTAGATCTAATCTCAAACTAGTGATGCAAGTCGAGTCGTGTTTTACTCGAGAGACTCGAGTGAATTTCTCAAACTCGTACTCGAGTAAAAAAAAATATTGACTCGAGTTCATTTGCACTCGAGTTGCCGAGTCAACTCGGCGCACCGAGTAGCCTCGGTGAGCGCTAGTAATTACTAGAAGGCGCTAATTCACTAGTCGCTATTTACGTCGCGAACGTTATTGCTACCAATTTAACATTTTCATGTCTAATTCAGCATTTTTTATGTGATAGAACATACAAAAATTTAACCTAACAAGTGAACAATAACTATTATAGTGTATATTATTTCATCTTCTGGATTATTAGTAATAACATAAAGATATTTACAAATATTTAAACAAATCTTACTCGAGTCACAGGCCGCGTAAATAGTCAACTCGAGTGACTCGATAACTTGAGTGCAACTTGAGTGATGTACTGAAATGACTCGAGTAAGTCGACTCATAAAATCCTACTCGACTCGCATCACTACCTCAAACCACTCATTGGCTGTGTTGCTTAACAACGCCATCTACTGGGGTAGTTTTAGTGTTTTTGTGTCGTTACAGCAGTTAGTTGCTCCCAATAAAAGAAAAATAGTATTATTACTCGCCAATAGATGTCAAGAAGAGTCATGTTATTCAGTTTAAGTTGATTTCAGTTTTACTAGAAACACAGGTAAAACGACATTTTCTAATAATGAATCCTAGCTAGATCGATGTATCGCTCCCCAAACCTCTGTACACTAAATTTCATGAAAATCGTTGGAGCCGTTTCCGAGATTCAGATTATAGCGAAGTCAAGATATTCGCGTTGGCGAATATTAGATTCAAATATTGGCATTCACATAATGTAAAATAAAATAAAATACTTTATTCATCACGTAAGCGAACATAGTTGCACTTATGATATGTCAAGATACATTCAATTAATAATTATTATTACAAATAGTCACTTATATAACTAAAGACATATTTAAAGGGAGCAAAATCAATGTAAACTAAATATAAAGAAGCCAAGCTCGGGCTGGCAGGAAAGAGATAAAAAAAAAGAATATATTTTATTAAAATTAATGGGAGGCACGCGTCGCGATCCTCACCGGTGAGGACACTACAGGCCCTAGCCTAGCTAACCTACCAGCCTTTCACTAGCTACCTAAGCGATGACTACCCGAAGAAGAAAGGCAGAAAGAAACTCCGGGCTTAATTTTTTGTCATCAATTGTCCATTGAATCTTTATATAATATATTTTTTTCTTTTTTTTTTCCAAGTCTTTTGCATACAAAGTCAGATTAGTTATATAAGCTAATGCACACACATCACCGTTAAATAAGGCTAAAATACAATTGAAGGAAATTATAGACTATACCTACACTACTATACCGACCGACTATTCTACAGTCACTATACAGTATAGAGAATGTAGAATAGTCGGATTCAATATAGTTGGAAGACTCTCGAGTAAACTTGTGATATAATTTAAGGCGACAATTTCAAACTACGCAGTCAATCTTCACATTCAGTAAATGGTCACGCCTGGAATATGAGCCAACGGCAACAATCATAACCATTCGCAACCAGTCCAGAACCAGACCAAATCTTGAACAATCCGTGAAGATATGATATCTAATCCAATTTCTGTTAATCAACTGTGCATTGACATCGGTAACGCTACGCCACACCGACGCCAGAGGACGCCGGTTCAATTTCCGCTTCGCAATGTTGTATATGTACATGACCTAGAATTATTTGTGTCAAGACTGGATATTAATAACAAACCGTATATAGAATAGAGTGAACTATTTTAGTCCACACGACTAGAATATAGTGGACGGACAATTTCTGGTTTTATATTAAATGATAATTCATATATTATTATCCTTAGTGATATATTGGGTCTTTACCTATGAAATTGCTGTTTAGTATACAAAAAGTTATTTTTACTTTTTTATCTTTATTTGTAACATTGAATGATGAGACGAGCATGCCGTTCGCCTGATGGTAAGCGATAAGACCACCCATCAACAGTAGCAACACCATCCAGCAGCTTGAGTTACAAAGTACCCTACTGTGTGGTATTCTACTGCGCTCGTCATTCTGAGACATAAAATGTTAAGTCCCTTTATGTCCAGTAGTTACACTGGTTACAATGTCCTTCAAACCGAAACACAACAGCGCATGCACACTGCTGCTCGGCAGTAGAAATAGACATTGCATATATGACAGTTAGTGACCTTTTAGTAAATATTTACTATTTCTATCAATCAAAATATGCATCCATGTCATTGATGCATCTCTGCCAGCGCAGTGGTAATTTTTCAATGCCCTTCTTGAAGAACTCAGGTGTACGGGAGCCAACAAACTCTTAGATGAAAAGGCATTTTGTACTGCCTCTCGGGCATTAAATTTTTTCCTGCTAAAAAGTTGTCTTAATTTTGGAAAACTACTTTTCCAAAATTTTGTCTATTGGCGCAAGACCTAGTGAAAAACAAGAAACATAAAACTTATGCAAAACTTTCAACCCTAACTCTTGTAGCTTAGAGACCGTCTGATGTAGGATTAGGTACTGTCTAATATGCAAGACAATACAAAATGCCTTTGAAGAGTTTGTAGGCTTCCGTACAAATGACTACTTCAAGAAAAGCATTGAAAAATTACCACTGCACTAGCACAGATGCTTTGATAGCATATGTGCATATTTTGATAGAGAGAAATAAAAAATATTTGTATACAAATGACTAACTTTCTGTATACAAAACGCCATTTTCATAGGCAAGGACCTATATAATATATAAAATGTTATATATATTGTGCGGGATTTTTTATCGATTCATTGTCTGCCGCCATCCACCGAGCAGTAACGTATAAGCATTGTGATTCAGTCAGCCCTTCAAAGTGTACGAATAGTGAACGCCACAATTAGTAAGTAATTACTGAACATTATCAGACTAATGTCTAAGATCTTAGAGCGACGAGTGCAGTGCAGTAGGATACAGTGCTTTGCACTCCCAAATACTGGGTGGAATCGCTATTGTTCATAGTCGTGGCGTCTGAAAACTGATCATATTATAAATATAAAAGTTTAAAATGTGATTAACTTTAAAAAAATTACAGGAATTTCGGTATCCCAGATTCCTAGAAATTCTAGGTGAACTGGCAGATTGCTGTATTCCGTACCCACTTTGTTACCGCTGCCCTGTTTCTCGGTACGCAAATTAAAATTAGCTTAAGAAAATCATCAAAAAATATTTATTAAAACATACACACACGACGACATAAACCATACTTACTACAGACAGGAAATTTTAAAAATAAATTATTTTCTATTCTATTCCGTTATACCAAATTTAAATACGTTCAATAAAAGCCAAAACTACATTTCCATCAAAAAGTATTGGCATCGCTAACACATCCAGTGTGTCGGAGAAGCACTAACTGCTATTTAGTCTACGATTGCTGCTATTTCGTAACTTTGAAGTTCAACAACACATTTACAGCTCGTGTGTGGCTGTGTGATGTGCGCTGTGTGTGATTACCGACCATCAGATGACCCATTTGCTCGTTTGGCTATTTTCTACTCTGAGATAAACCTTAGGTGCAGTGCCGTAGAATTACGAAGCAAAGCCCGAGTGTAAAAAGTTACTATTAAAGAGGCGGTATTCAGTAAATCACGTAGAAGTTGACGGGCGATGGGCCACAGCGCTGCTGCATCGCCTATAAATGCAGCTTTGTGCAATTTTAAAAACGACATACAGCGCCGTTCGAATACACAAGCGAAATAAATACAAGCTGTGTGTAAAGATAAATTAACGCGTTCTAAAAATACTAAAAACCACGCTATTTTTTAACGAGAGAATTTGAAGAATAAAAGATGCCATCTGGCTTTTTGTAAATGGTAGAACTACGCTGCCGACACTTTTGTCTACAAGATGAATAAGCTGGCACGACTCGGTACCTACCAGTATTTCACAGATAACCGGCCGAAAGTTGGCGGAAAAGCAATCATAAAGCTGTGATTCCGCAGAACGCGGCAGACGGAAGACGGCAACAGCATGTGCCGCGACGGCACACAGCACTTCTATGCAATATTAAATTGAATGAGACCGATTCCGCACACGACGGCAAATGACGTCCGGTAGGACGTCACTTGCCGCGCATCATTTGCCGTCGTGTGCGGAATCGATCTCATACAATTTGATACTGCATAGTAGCCGTCGCAGCACGTGCCGTCTGCCGTCTGCCGCGTCCTGCGGAATCACAGCTTAACACATAATCGAGACATTAGACAACACAATAAAATTCAAATGTTAAATGAACTTCACTATGTTTATAGTTGAAAACGCGGTGTGGTGTGTGTCTCTATGTATCGTCCAACGACGAACCATTATAAACTTTCGTACCTTAAACCGGCTCAGGTACTCCTGCTGGCGCGTGATATCGGTGGCCAGGATGAGCGAGCTGACCTGCTGCTCTAGCTTGGAGCGCTCCTCGGGCATCTCGTCCAGAATGCCGCTCTGGATCAAGCAGCTGATGGCTGAACGCCAATGATGGTTTTCTAGTACCGAAGTGTTCTGTGTAATAACACATTTATTTCATAAACACATTGATTAGCCAAGAATATTTTCGCAGAGACACGGCAAAGTACATTGCACTGTACTGTAATAAAAAAAAACTAACATCCCGGCTGCGTCAATATCTGCCATCATTATTAAATTCATTGACTGCGTTTGTGATCACTATCAACTAAGATTATTCAAAACCAAAATATTTTTTTTTAATTAAAATATTGTTTCTATCTTTTCAGTTCTTCAATGCTTAGTGCTTACTTATGTTATAAATAATCACGAGGCTTTTGGTATTTCTTTCGAAAGTTTATTAGTGAAGCTAACGGACCTATAGGTCTTTAGACAGTATATGCTAAAAAAAAAATTAAGTGTCCTAGCTGAAAATTTTGTCAACTATCTCCGATCTCCCCTTCTATCATCATCCATTAAGGTCCTGTGTCACCTGGATGGGGCAGAGAGCTTTCACAGTGACTCCATTTCGATTGGTTGGTTGAGCTTCGCGTTTGATTTCGCTCGAAGTCCTTTTTTTTCATTATTTCACTTTTTAGAGGTTTTTTGTGTCAGAGTAGTTGAGTAAATTTTAATTTAATTTTAATATTACTTTTTAAATGACTATATTCTCCATCATAGTGTTACTGGTGGTAGGATTCTTATATGTAAGAGTCCGTCTGGGTGGGTACCACCGCAATGTCTATTTCTACTGCCAAACAGCAGTGTGCATGCACTATTGTGTTTCGGTTTGAAGGGCATTGTAGCCAGCGTAACAACGGGACATAATGAGACTTAACATCTTATGTCTCAGAATGACGAGCGCAGTGGAATGCGACACAGTACTTTGTAACTCAAGGTGCTGTACGGTGTAGCTACTGTTTATGGGTGGTCGTATCGTTTACCATCAGGCGAACGGCATGCTCGTCTCGGCATTCAGTGCCATAAAAAAAAATCAAGGCGTCTTGAAAATCAACTATCTAACACCTACAAGTTGAAACCATTCTTATGAGCTCACACACGCTATATCTGCTATAAGTTGGTAAAGGGTTGGGTATCCCGCAAATTATTTGATGCTGCAGCATCAGCCTAAGGTTAGTATGTCTTAAAAATATTGCCGAAGTCACAGTACACCGAATTTGATATCCATCGAAGTTGTGAAAGTTTGAAATGAGCTGATTATCCTCAAACATCTGAACAAATCTTCATAAATTACAGCTAACAATCTACTCAATCACATCAGCTTTTAAACAAAAAAAAATGCGATAAAATTGGCCCATTCGTTTGAGAGCTACGATGCCCATACAGATACACAGATACACACCTTAAACTTACAACACCTCTTTTTTCTGTCGGGGGTAAAAATGACCCTATATTATACGGATTGATGAATCAGATCTAACATTTTTTTAGACACAAAGTTAATCTCGACCTAAAGACACTGATTGAACTAATATCTTGTATATCTTACGTTTCTATATATCTATTACGTTTTCTTCAACTTTGTTATTTTTAATTGAGTTTTAATCAAAATTAGGTACATTTGTTATGTAAGAGTCCTTAATCTAATTGTTACCAATTAAATTATTTTATCGATACGAATGCTGTTTCACACCTATAATTGGTGAGTAGACTGGTCCTCAATATTGTATAATTTCAATTATGAATGTTTAGTCTTCTAACTGTTGGTGTGTCTTTAGTAAATAAATAAATATCTTTTTATAAAAAGTTCCGATACCACCTCTTGTGATAAAGGAATGAAATAGAGCAATCACAAGTTTATTAAACAAAGTAAAACCATATTATATCAATATTAGAGATTAGATCCACACTATATATCACGGCTGTGAATATATAATACTACTTTCTATGTACTAGGGCAAATATCTCAAGAAAATGCATCAACGATAGGCCCTAAGAAAGCCATTAAAACCATTGTAATACGACGACATGAACCAGAAAACAAAACATCGAAAACTGAAGACAACTTTTACAGACAATAAAGTCTGTAAAGCCCGAGACTTGTTTGTCTCTGTTCCAACACCCCTCTTAATTGGCTTTGATATGCAGAAAAATAGCACCCAGTAAACGTTAAGTTACAGTCTCTGGACGTAAACACGTAATTCAACCCTTACATTATTTTAAACAAAACAATTCAGTGCTTCAAGTATTAAGATTAGTTCACATATTTTATACCTTTTTTTTTTTTGTTTACGCGGAGAAAGTGAATTATTACTACCGCCCAGTGTTCAAGGGGAACGACTGAGCGGTTATGTTTCATTTCCAAACATCCCAATTTCAATAGAGAAGATGGTTGGAAACTTGCACAAGCCTGGGACCCGGTAATACATCTAATCAAATCGGGCCCCATAAGACCCGCTGCCAGACCTCAAGACATTGTGAGCTCTTACTGCGTAGACCGGACCGCAAACAATGTACTAACACCTTAATATTGTATAATTATAAATTGAAGGTAGATTTGTAACATTAACTTTTCGGACCACCTACACCTCAGTCCGCCCCGTGACCACGAAGTGCTGAAAAGCCTTCGAAGCGTCGGGAGAAAATAAAATAAAAAACCCGCGATAAAATCCGTTGTAATAGTTTAATTTATATGTCAAAACTGGCAGTTGTGTTAGTTTTTATTTTCACTTATAACAAAACCATTTTCGACCGTAGAAAATAACTATTTTTTTTAAACTGATATCCAGTTAATTTCGTTTTTATTTGGTTAAAATAGGTAGGTAAATAAATTCGCGAAATACTGAAAAAGTGTTATTTGGTTGTTAAAATTCGTTATGCGTCAATTTTTACATGTAGAAAGGCGAAGGTATTCGGTACCATATTGCCTAAAAATGGTTTTTATTTACATGAAAAATGCCTAGACCAACTTACGTGCAAATTGAAGCCTTAGTAGATTTTTTAGAAAGCCACCCGGGCATGGAAAAAGGGCTTTTAAAAAGTGCGCATGCCGTCACCTGCTTTATACCGACTATTGGGATATAATGAGCCCCTTAGTACCTCCAACTAGTCGCTGGTAACTCCCAGTGGCGTAAAAGGACAACGCCACTAACATCTAAACGCTAAACCACTTTAATTAAGCAACTGGTACTTGAGAAACATTTTTTTTACTCAGATTATTAATTTTAAATATTTAGGTTACGTTAATGATAATGATTAAGATAGATCTAAGTACTAGCTTTAAATTTAGGTAGAATTTAACTTTTTCTTTTGGGGACGGGTAGGGGGATATAGTTTCAACTCTGTGTACAAATTTTCAAATAAAGTTTTCTTTATTCGAAAATTTGCTCGAAATTCATCGTCCGGTAAGGTCAATATTTTTTTTATTTTTTTTTTTGTGTGGCTCTGCGCCTCACCCTCGTTCCCCCTATCTAGGACAAGGGACATTTTTTAGGTCCTTTGTTATGTTACATTCTTATAATTGTAATTCTCTTAAGTATTCTATATTTACACTAGTTGCGCCTCTGCCTACCCCTTCCGGTATAACAGGCGTGAGTGTATATGTATATATATGTATTTTTTATTTATCAAACTACATAATCTAACTAAACCTATTGTACAAAGACGGTACATCCAGCGCAAGGGAAATAGAAGCGATGACGACAAACATTTATTAGGAAATGAACCATTTTGATAATTGCCGAGCTTTGCCGCACGTGGTCTTCCGAGTGGGGGTGGCGCATTGTTCACAACAGATCTGCTCCCTTAAGATTTAGCAGCTAAGCTGCCCAGTAATGTAACGCAAGATAAGATACTCAAACAGTGCCATTGTTAATTATACGATAAGCTTTTGAACTATCTGTATTTTACTTGGAGTTTATAATATTTTACTATATCGTCTCGTTGTAATTACTGCCTACAACACGTGTTTTAACTCTATGTATTATATACTTACACGGTACAGTGCCGCCAGGTGGTTGGATGTGGCTATCAGGAATGGTTGGTTGACGCCCGGGTGGTCCATGTCATGTGCAATGGCGGCCAGCAGGGACGCCATTATCTCCAGCGGCTCCAGGTGCTCACGGATCTGGACAACAATGTTAAGATACTACACTTTTTTAACCGAATCTAAAGACATATTATTTCGGTGGTATTTAAATCTAAACACGAGCCCTTTTTCGTCGAAACAGTAGTAGAGGACACTTACCGTGTACATACATTCCATGCCATGGTGTTATATGAATGAGCCTATCGCCATATCAGGCGCAAATTCAGGAATCAACTCTGATATAAAGCAGTAAAAGCCAATATTCGTTTTTCTGACCCAGGATTAGAACCGGAGATGTCAAATTTTCGTTTTACCGAAATATCTGGCCGATACCACTTACAATAATTATGAAAATTTTACAGACACTTAAAAATATGTAACTTTAATTTCGAGTTTCACTATGCAGGACTATGTCTACATCGCTAGAAACCACTCCGCAATCAATCCACATCTATATAGGACCACCCAAACATGCACTGAAGAAGACAGAGACAGGGCTTTTAGTATAAGGAGATCACATCAATTTACACACATCACCGTGTTAGCCAAGGTGAATAGGTGAATAAGTTCGGTGCCGAGTGACCCGGTAGGAATATGCGTCATGTAGAGTATTAGATGATGATATTGTTCAATCAATCCTGCATTTCTATGAACTTAAGATGTCGTAGGTGCTACTCATGCACGATGACAGCATGAAAAGGCAAGACAAGACTGACATAGTACACACCAAAATTACTCGTCAGTAATTTTCTCGTCAGAAATGATTATCCCTCGCCAATAGACCTGTTTGAAACTGGATAGGCAGTGATACAAAACTAAGTAAAAAAATATATATATAGACGAAACCGTTTCGACTCCCAACCGATTCATTATCTAAGATGGCAGAAAGGTGGGGCGTGGGAAACCGACATACTGCACTGCTTGCCGCTTACATGCAAAATGCAATATGGCCTTCGGATAAAAATATATCTAAGGGGGCAAAAAATCTATACCTTGGACGAAGATGTTTTGATACACATAGACATAGTTAAATAATATCGATGAGAATATTACTAGAGATGTCTTACAATCAATGGTTCTACTCTTATCTTTCCCATAACATCAAGCACTGCGGAATAATTATGAACGAGTAGACAATAGTTTATATTTAGTTGTTTCCTTCTCCGAACGTCGCGTAACCTAGATAACATTGTCTAGACAGTGTGACAGTCACCGAGTCCCGAAAGCAATTAATGGAATCCAGACACTAAGTTATTCCATAATGGTGTATACCAGGCTGTTATCATTACAAAGCTATTTACGATTTCCGTATATTTGTTGCCACGGCAGAATATTAGGTCATTAAATATATAATTACACATTTCAATTTGATGTCGGCCACAAACAAATAGTCAGTTGCATTGTACTGTATTTTATTAGTCGACAATCGCTGCCATATAAATACAAGGCTCGTCGAGTTGTAAACTAACTGCGAACCGTACCTATGCACCGAACACGTAATACGTGTTAGGTGCCTACGAAACTAATTAGTATACTATAGTATACTATTGCTTTTGTTCTTTAAAGATTTTAAGGGCCTATTTCACCACATTCTGATGAGGTCCCCGACAGCCTATGCGGAACTTATCCACCACATAAACTACAACTAGTTTCGCTAGTAATGTGTCATATTTATTTGTTATATATAGCGTTATATGTCAGATACACACACACACACACATAAACTCACGCCTTTTATCCCCGAAGGGGTAGGTAGAGGCGCAACTAGTGCACCCACTTTTGGCCGTTATTCCGTCCCATGATGTGATAGGGGGCGAGCCTATCGCCATATCGGGCACAAATTTCAAACTCCGAGCTAATACTGAATAGGAAAACTCAATATCACTCCCCGACCCAGGGATCGAACCCGAGACCTCAGCATTGCAGTCGTACCATAATACAACTACACCACCGAGGCAGTCAGTTATCTGGAATTTCATCAAGAACCGTTGAAACTGACCCTTACTCCTTATGACATATTAGTAAAGTCTATTGAGTATTTAGCTCTACAAGGAAAAAGTTAATTAACCAATAAACTGATCTTAAACAAATCATAATAACAATATCATTATTTATAAACGACATATTCATATTTCTACAAATAATAATAAAGAGAAAGTTACAAACTAACGCTTGTTTCATAATATTCTTCAGTAGCAAAATATTGTAACAGTAAGCTGTAATATTATGTTACTGATCATTGTTATGGCAGCAGCTCTACGTCGATATAAAGTTTCATTCTCAAAACACAACCAAGCAGTATCATCCAGTCTAAGTATATAAAATAAACCATTAAACAAAAAAGTTTGTTATGAAAGATTATATATTATGTATTTATTGTTGATAGATTTTTACAATTAAACCGTAGCAGATTCGCGGCCGGACGGCCACGTCTGTTGATACCATATTTCGTATATTCAAACAGTTAATTACTATTGAGATCAAATAATAAATCGTACGCTCTATGGATAGATTAAATATTATGGTAGAATATACAAAATATTACAAGACACGCTAAACCAGTTTTGCCTACTCCCCCCCCCCCTTGTATGATGCCCAAAATTACGTAGTTTAAACTTACGTGTTTATTGTTTAACAATAATTATTTTGCATTCTGTTTAACGTAAGAAAACGTATACATATAAGTACCAGAGGATTCTAAGTAAGAATTTATAATACGCATAAGAGTAGATTTAAAAATATATAATTTTATATATTTTTGAATCAATTAAATTGTTAGTTAACTATACTGTTCAATGTGTTTGATATAACGTATTAAATATAATTATATGTGTTGCAACATATTATATCAGGCTGCGAATAGCTAGCAAGGACTTATGTGTACAACATGTATATTCGTGTTTAGCAAAAAAACATAAAATAGACCTCTGCAACTTATGGTGGAAAGAAACTCTCATAACCTCAAATCAAAGACAATGATACCACCAAGATTCTCCGCGTAATACCTGTTCAAAATGGCACAGCCGAATCAGCATTTTTTAATGCTACTCAATGACGAGACGAGCAACTCTCTCGCCTATATGTAGGTACGCACTACGCGATACGACCGTCATAATTCTGCAACACCATACAGATTTTTTTATTAGAAAGTACTGAATGGCACGCCATTTACTACGTTGGGTACAATTTCCTTCAAACCAGAAAACAGTGCATACACACGGTTGCTTGGCGGTAAAAATAGAGATTGCGGTAGTACCTACTCGGATAGCCCCTCGCATACGAAACACCTACCACTATTAAAAATATCCAATAGACCCGATATACCTTAAAAATACGAATTATAACACATATTTCATTGATATGAGTGCAACTAACATAGAGGATAGCTGTTTTCATTGTTCTGTGGTAACTAACATTCTATGTTTTTTTATTAAACAAAAGTGAGTACAGAGTAGTGACCAATTCGTCATAGTGAATGCATTGTGCATAATTACCAAATAAAATGTCAGGCATCACAGACATGTTTTGATTCATGTATTCATCGTATGTTACTAATTTATTAGAGGAAATAATAATATTAGTATGTCAGCAATTTTGTTATCAGCAGGATGGATGATGACATAGTTCTAAAATTACGTTCAGTTTATATACAATACATTGATTTTCAACATTTCATAAAGAAAAATATATGTATATTATGTAATTTACTAAGTATGGCTGAACGACTCGCGTCTTTGCTTATTTGAAAACACTTACAAACGACGGTGCATATATTGTAAACAAAACACTTGAGACTTCACTTGATTATTGAGTCTAGACTCTAAGGTATTAAAAATGTTAGTTCCTTTGTTTTAAAAAGTGCAAAGTTCTATGATTTGAAAGGACAAAGCAATGCACTGAAATGAAAGTATTATGATAATTTTACAAAAATCCATACAAACGCTTAATATTGTGTCATAATATAAAAATAAATTGTATTTGCCTGTCCAGAACCTGGATTCTACAAGTTATTTAAAGAGGAAATATTTATATTGGTGATAGGGAGCCCGAAATTGAACATGTATTTGCCTTTTTTAGTTGTGTACGTTTACTTAAGCAGTATAGTGCCTTAAGTTAATTTATCATCTAGTTTTAGTTTATAACCATTTAATTTTCAATAATATTTTTTTAGTTCTTTAAACCTAGGCCAAGTTCGAATTTGAATCCCAATGTGCCAGATAATATTCCTGAAGCACGGGATGCTATGGACTTGGTATGCATTTATTAGACAATAATATTATATCTATTTCTTGAAACACTAAGCCAGATAATGTTTTGCAGACCATACAGGATGTTATAGAAGATGCTAATGACGACCTACAGACTCCAGAGTACATTATCTACGTTTCATTAATGTGTGAAGTCACATACATATTATTATATCTTCAAATATTTTTTTATACTGCCTCGGTGGCGCAGTGGTATTACAGTACGACTGCAAAGCTGAGGTCTCGGGTTCGATCCCCGGGTCGGGCAAAGTGATATTGAGTTTTTCTATTCAGTATCAGCTCGGAGTCTGGAATTTGTGCCCGATATGGCGATAGGCTCGCCCCCTATCACATCATGGGACGGAATACCGGCGAAAAGTGGGTGCACTAGTTGCACCTCTGCCTACCCCTTCGGAGATAACAGGCGTGAGTGTATGTATGTATGTAATTTTTTATAGAGCCATGTGCTAATACTACCTGTGCCCGTAGAAGCCACCACAACTACCACTGCAGCACTGCTCCCAACAGAACAGTCCACCCATACATTACCAGTAAGTTCAATCACACAGATATTGTAATTATCAATTAAAAACACTTAGAGTAGTCTCCTATTTATGTTGATCAATATAGAAATAAATGAAAGTAGACACCTATTTATATATTTTTTTTATAGGATGTATGTGCAGCCAGCCTCATTTGTAATTAGGCTCAATGCAGACTTACCACCTGAGGCGGCTCAAAGAAGTAATGCCCCGATCACCTCTTCATGTAAGGCTAACTTATTAATTATATTTGGTACTTAGGTCAGACAATTTAATTTTAAATAGTACTCCAGAATTTATTTAATATTATGTATACTTGAATACCTATAGCTTCAGTGCTTATAATATGCAGGTCATTGTGGCTCCGACCTGTGAATTGGGGGCGTTTGGAGAATTCCACCACGGTATTCCCTGCCTGTCGTAAAAGCCGACGAATAGGGGCCACCGGTTGTCGCGGGCGGGGCGTAAGGGGCTGTCCGCCTATTAGTTGGTTTAGCCAACTTTTGTGACCCCCGTGATGGACGGCAGCGTAACGTCACGCTGCCGTTGACGTCGTGGGCGTCCTTCGGTGCGCAGGGGCTTCTAAGCCCCTCCAGCAACAGGAGACGGACCGCACTAGCGGTATGCGGTTGCGGACAACTTAGACGTGAGTCAGAAAGCCCGCAGCCGTCCCTAATGTGCCGTAGATGGCCATCGCGGAGCTACCTCTGTCACCTCCCCTTGGAGGCTGAGCGGTAGTCACTTTTGCGGCGAAAAAAAAAGTTCATTGTGGCTGGTAGATGAAAATAGGTTTGCCACATGAAATTAATATACCTTGTCAAATGGTGGATCATAGTCTTCTGCCTAACCCTAGGAATGAAGATGTAATGTTACGCTATAATTAACTTTAATACATACCACAATTAATTAGAAAATTTCAAACACAAATGGACGTAAATATAAACGCACAACACCGTATATGTACACCTACTGCCATCTAGTAAGCGTTATAGTACAACTGTAGGCCCTCAGCTCTCAAGGGCATCGGCGACACTTAAAGTCTTAAGTTCGAGCAATAGATACGTAAGCTATATGCAATAATAATAAGCAAACAATTTTCGTTTCAAGAAGTGGCGTGCACACTTCCGTTCCGACTTTGTATGCAATGTGGTATTTTTTTATATAACATGTAAGCTTACGTTTGCCGACAATCTCGCTTGATGGTAAGTTATGATGTAGTAGTTATGTTAGTAGTTTACGCTTATTCACTCGTGACTTGAAGATGCCCAAGTCGTAATCATCACGATATGGCAGAGTTCCATTTTTAGTGGTGCGCATGATAAATGAGCAATTTATAGACAGAAACATATTTATACATTCTAAACAGGCAATAAGTTCAATAAATACTACCTTGTGGATAAAATTTAAAAGAAGTTACGAAGTTCGAATCCGAGATGTTATTACTCATTGTCCGATCTTTGAGAAAATAACGCGGACCCATTTATGGTGAAATTTAGTATAGATGTAGCTTGAGTATAAATACTGGTAGTAGGTCTCTCATATGTAAGAGTCCGTCTGGGTGGGTTGATACCCACCCAGACGGACTCTTACATATGAGAGACCTTGAGGTGTTCCCCAATGTTTATTTCTACCGCCAAGCACCAGTGTGCATGCACTGATGTGTTTTGGTTTGAAAGACATTATAGCCAGTGTAACTACTGGACATAATGAGACTTAACATCTTATGTCTTAGGATGACGAGCGCAGTGGAATGCCGAACAGTACTTTGTAACGCAAGGTACTGCATGGTGTTGCTACTGTTTATTAGTGGTCGTATCGCCTATCATCGGCGAACGGCGTACTTGTCTAGTCATTCAATGCAATATGAAAAATATTCATAATTATTAACCACTAGACTAGGGCAGCTAAAGGAGGGGAAACTAAACCGCGAAACATAAATAAATATGATAAATATAACATAATAAAAAAATATATATTAAGCTGGGTTCTCACTTAGCAGTGTTGCATGTAACGTATCACATACAATATCAACCTGTAAGTGGGTACGGCTCGTCCACAGTCTACCGTGTATCTAGCTCTATCTACTACGAGCACACTGCGAGCCGCCTTTGTGTTCGCAGTGATACCGCCACTCGGCGGGTCACTACAAACTTACAGCGCCCACGCGCGAGCGGCTCGCAGCGGGTTCGCGCCTACGTACTCACTTGATACCGTAGATCTGATACATTACATGCTGCACTGCTAAGTGAGTACCCAGCTTTGAGGTTTTGGTGCGGATATAATTATCTTAAACCATGATAATAAACATAAGATATTTGTCTTTAACCAATTCGTAACTAATTGAGACAAAGGATGAGAACTTAACCATGTATCTGTTCGTGATGTTAATGGAAAAATTGTGGAACGTGAGATTTACCACAAAATCTGAACCGCTTAAGAACCTTTTTTTATTACTAAGGTAACTCTAGGTATCGACTCATTAAACTTCAGTCGTGAATATTTTCTTGAAATGGAACATTAGGACCTACGTTAAAGTAATAAATACCATGAATAGTATTAAAAATCACCCGAGCAAGGCTCGGTCACCCAGGTACTACGTATGTATATATAAAAGATGAATCTAGCTAACTGATCAACGCACAGCCATAAGCATTGGGTCTAAAAGCATAAAAGTTTGCACATAGGCTCCTGAAATGTGGTGAGTATAAAGGAAGAATGTTTATAAATTCATCTCCTAAGGGATTAAAATAGGGAATGTCACTTTTGTATGAAAATGAAAACTTGGAAACGTCAAAACTAATTTCGAAAATTCTTTCAGTAGTACGTAGCTGCATAATTTACCCCTGAAACACATTACGCCTGTATGCTATATGCTACTTTTTATCCTAAGAATGGACATTGAACGCGTGCGGTACCGCCAATAAAAGCTAGTAGTGGCTAGCAGTCAAGATATTCCAGCTGTTTCAGAAACTATCCGGCAAAGATACAAATACTTAAAAACAACATCTATAGAGAAAAAAGAGGCGGTGGGGGGAGTGCGCAAAAGGCCGTAACTAAGGCTTCAGGGTAATAAAGACCAGTATAGTATTTTTGGCGTCCGTAATTAAAAATACCTGTATAATGTATTCAATATAAATATTTTCTGATTATAATTTAAATAAATCTATTTCTTAGCTTGCTACCCTTAGATGTCATCATACATACATACACACAGAGTTAGGCAGAAGCGCAACTAGTGCACTTTTCGCCTTGCAGATACCGTCCCATGATATGATATCGGGCAAGCCTATCGCCATATCGTGCACAAATTCCAGATTCCGAAATGATATTGAATAGAAAAACCCAATATCACTTTGCTCGAGCCGGGGATCGAATCAGTATTGCAGTCGGGTCGAAATACCGCCACCGCGGCAGCCAAAAAGTTTTGTTTGAAATGAAGACTTTTAGTAAATATTATTCTATGCTTACATCAACTGTGTCCAATGCAACAGGTCGCACCACTTGCTGGATTCGACGATAGCCTTAATAAACCATACCTGCAGTTCCGAATATTCCATGAAGAGACAAATATGTGACTGGTTATGAAAATTTTCAAATCAAACTAAATTTACGCTAAACGTACTAATTCATAATAACTGATAGCCACTGAATCGATTATAGAGGATTAAAGCACTTTATAAAGCAGAATTCATAAGCTACTTCCCTATTTTCATTATTGCATATTTTCAGTATAAAGGGTTCTCTGCATCGCTGAATATTCAATATATTTCATATTTGCATAAATAGCTCGTTCAGCGTCTTCATAAAATTATCGAGTTATCTGGCCTTATATTTTCTCGATATAATTTTCCGAGAGGTTTCAATTTTAAACTACACCATTTCTTGGCTTTATTTATTTATATTTAATCAGTATACAATAAGCGATTACAATGTTTTTTGCCTTCATTGAAACATGCACTATGTCGCAAATAGCTAAGGTTAATCATTATAGTGGGTCTACATATTTTCGAAAACGTTCAAGTTCACTAAAGTATTTTCTATATTTTACAGTAACACGTCGCCCTTTTTTGAAGACATAAAGAGAATAGTATAATTAACATATAAAGTAAAATTCGTCCTTACAAAATCTCTTGTTACAAGGTGCAACAAATTTACGCATAGAAAATCCTTTTACAACTGGCATCTTATCGGATTCCGAGCCGATTCTGATAATTTACAAAGATCCATCAGCCCCGAAAGATTTATAGTTAGTTTCTTTTTTTTATTATTTTATTAAAAGAAATATATCTTACTTGTTTCTGCTGCAGGAAGCAGTGCATCGCCTGTGTCACGTCAGCAGCGTGTACTGAGTTGTGGTACGGGTTGGTGCTGTGATAGCCCTCCTCGATGAGGCTGAACAGCTTCCAGGTCTTGGCGGCATCCAGTTTGAAATGCGAGATCAATCCGTAGATTTGAAACAGATGGACGCAAAGCACCGGGAGGCAGCGGCCTGCAGGAAGGGTACGTTGCTGTAGAAGTTATATTCGTGGTTGTGGATTGCTTATCGCGGATTTGTCGTCGTAATGCTTGTTTTTAATTGTTTGTAAAAAAGAAATTTCTTAGGTTCACCTGTATGTCTAATGTTTATTACTCTTATATATGACTTTATGACTAAGCGTTATAAACCAGAGTGTCTTGATTTAAAAACCTTAAGAAGGTATCCATATTTCCTCGGACTTTACGTTGTCATTCAAATCAGTGCTGTGTTTTGGTTGTCATAACAGCTTATGCTTAGATGGCCACCTTTTTTTTTTGTTAATGGCCCTACTGCCAGTAGCCTGACACGAGTCGGGTTTTTCTGGCCACACCGGTCTTTAGGGTAAACGCAGAAGGCGCTCGCAACCCTTTGAATTAAGTGACCATGCTGAGGGCAACCCACTAACGGGTTACGAACCTCGGCTCAGGACGGCCACTGAGAGAGGATGAGGAGCATCAACGATTAGGGAATGATTACATTTTAGGCCTAATCCTATTAGATGGTGTTGTCATCGGCACGCGGGCCGGAACTGCTAGGGGGGACGGGGGCGACGGGGAACGCGGCGAGTTCCTCGACGGCGAGGACGGAACTGCGGTCTTGTAGAGTAGATGGCCACCTAGTTTCCGTGCTTGGGAATATTTTTAAGCAATTTGTTTCATTTTTATACTAGCTATTGCCCGCGGCTACACCCGCATAAAGTTTTTCTTGTTTAAAAAATACTTTAAATTCAAACTATACATCTTCCCGGACCGAATTGTAAATCTGAACAATTTTCGAATACACCTGAATACACACAAAAGCATAAAGTGCCGTAGGGCGAAACGCGGCCTTCGACGCGATATTTATAAGTATTGCAAATTGCAATACTTATGCGAATCACGAAGAAATCGAAGGATGTTGTGCTTAGATGTGCAAAACCAAAAAGAATGCCTTTCGGTATTTTCGGGCAGTTTAATACAGATTTTACACACGCAATTTTGAATACTCGTAAATACAGTTTAAATAAACATGCATAACATATTGTTGTTGGCGCAATACAGCAATCCAGTAATTGTAGCCAAAAAAACATCGTTACCAAATTTATTTATCTTTATATTATTGTACCACTTCAATGTCTCACTCTAGGGTATTTATTATATTTACAAAATTGATGTTATTGATTCCGTTTCATCTTTCCCGCTCGGTTCTGAAACTGTACCTACATAGTATGTGTTGGCATGATGTGCGCGCCATCGTCGATTGCAGTGGCGGATGTGTCAACAAGGTATTTTAAATCTGCAGCCCGATATTTTCATCTGCCCTGAAGAAATACTCCGATTTTATAATTTCACTGGTACCGATTTATTATTTGTGGCAATATACCAAAAATAATACCAAACAGAGTACAAACAAACCGCTCACTCACGCCGCGCAATGGGATTGTAATGTATGGACAGTTATTTGGCCTTGTTCCATGTCTAAGAAGAAAAGCTTTCAAACAGCATAAAATCAAAATAGCTCAGGAAATGACTTTTCCACATCATATCAATAAGGCTCGGTTATTTTTAAACGTTGGAAGTCCTCGAAATCGTCAACAATCAACGACGCAGTAAATTTTCGTACTTAATTATATTTTGCATTGGCTTCCCTTTTGAATAATTTAACCCTCAGCCAAAAAATATAGAGGCCAAAGGTGTCAACCCTACTCGGGAAAATTGATAAGCTTACGATAAAGTTTCTAAATCACAACATAACTACAACACTGATAATAATTCTCATACATTATGACTTATAAACTAGGGCGATACAGTTGCTTTAATTTATTTAATTGAATATGTACCTTGGTAAATTGTTATTATATTTTCTACTTTGTCATGACTTGTCATAAGTGCTTTTTATATGTCTACATGATTAATAAATGTGTTTATTTTGTATGTTTTTCATTTGCATAAATTATTTTATGTCCAATGTATAGAAATGAAAATATGAAGGCAAAACTAGACTAAAATGAAAATTTAGAAGAAAAATGAATCTACAAAAAGGATTTCATAGCACGATGCCTACTGTTCATATGAACGTGTTTAATTAGGTCATATGAATGCACAAAAAAGATAATCTTGAACCGAACAAGACCACATTAGAGAAACTTGGGACAGATAAAGCAATTATGGGGGCAACGGTCAATTTCTAGGTTTTTGCAAGACAAATTAATGACTAGACAACAAATCGCTAGCCTGTAACACCTGTAAGTAAGTGATACGACCTCTCATAATCAGTAGCAATAGTCCGGTCAAGATAAACATTCGAGTTTGCATTAATTCCTAACCAGCTGGATTTTTGTACAGACCTTAAATACGTCATTACAAATGCTATGTCAAAAGTCCCCATCGATCCCGCTTGTGCGTTGTTTTTTATCCGAGGTTAAAAGCCCTAACTTTTAGTTCTTTGCGTATATCTCTGAAATGGTGAGAGCTATCGGAAAATGATTCGGAGAATGCTTATAGATCGTAAAGTTGTCTACAAAAAGGTATTAATAGTTAATTCTTACAAAGCACCGTTATACTTACTAATACTTTTTTGTAAACAACTTTACGATATATAAACATTCTCTGAATCATTTTCCGATAGCTCTCACCATTTCAGAGATATATGCAAAAAACTAAAAGTTAGGACCTTTAACCTCGGATAAAAAACAACGCACAAGCGAGATCGATGGGGACTTTTGACATAGCATTTGCAATGACGTATTTAAGGTCTGTACAAAAATTCAGCTTGTTAGGAATTAATGCAAACTCAGCACGTTTTTTTTTTTTGCATAACTTGACTACATCATCCATAACTGTGAACATTTAGCACTTCGTGTCATTCCACAGACTTGAAGGAAATAATGTGTACTGATTCTGATAATAGATAAACAACTGCAACAACAAAATGAACAACGTGAAATTCCAAACCCATGTATGTAATTATTAACTATTACCAAAATGCTATTGTTTTTATAGAAAAACTTTGAAAAGGTTTAAAGTTTGAGTGTGCGGGCATTTTGCTTTGAAATCACCAACAGTATATAGAACATAAGGGTCGAAACATAGTGCAACCAGCCAGCATTACTTATTGACTGTTAAAAATTTCAAACAAGGTGTAACATCACCCAAGCCGTCTTTGGTCGCTCGTATGCATCGACCCTCAAAAATCTTTACCCCCAGAGACGGTTTCTAATGTAAATGCATTGAATTGCCACATCGCCGCCTGGAACAGGATGCACTGTAACAATATTAAAAATCTTATTATTAACTTAAAATACGACCAGAACTTGCGTCATAATTCGCAAGTTGTCAAATCGGATATAACAGATCAAAACCACACGTTATAACCTTAAGATCCATATGTCTAGTATGTATTTCATCATTCGCTAAAGCTTTGAATTCGCATGTATAGTAATGTAATGCAAACACGTGCTAGTGGCTAAGCCGAGGATCCCAGCGCCATGCCGACGGATCGGCGCGCTCGTCGTAGTCTGTTTATAAAACTCTTGACGGTTTTACAACGAGTGGCTCCATCCGGAAGGAATTTTAACACCAGCCTTGAATATTTGGTGTATGCTACATGGTATGTATATAAATTGACACTTTCTTAACAACAGACGCAAGCAGGCGCTTTTAATAAAACGCACACCACCGTATGGTAGTTTATAATTTTAAATACAAATGGATGAAACAATATGTTTATCGCACACACACAAATGCCCCAATTCGCTCTGTCTTTCATTTAATTGTACAATTAAATACTTTTCAGAATAATTCTTAGAACTAGAATTTACGATCTTGCAGTTAATATGCATATTTTTTTAATACGCAAATAAACTCTCATTTAAACTCGTTTTTATGTTAAGATTTTTACTTTAAGCAATGTTGACTTTGCCAATTCGCATTTAAAAATATGCATATTTTTGGATGCGTCAAAGCATTAACGGGATTTAGGTATGTAACTCAACATTCATAAGAGCGCCAGCCGTCTTGCACAAACTACTTGGAAGGCAGAACGTCACGCTGCTATACGTCACATGAGCGTATAGAAGTACACATAGTGTGTGCGAACGCCTTATGAATACAAACAAATGGCATTAAAATTTGTGGTCATGTAGAGAATACACGCCCGCTGAGGACTCCGCAATGACCATGATCGGCGTACTATACTGTGTAAGGACAGAACGCATTGTTCTGCAACAGCCTACATAATGGTATGTAGATACTATGGAAACGTGATATTTGTATCTTAAATAGGTTTGCGGCGTTAAATAATTATTATAGTTCCAATTTCTAAAACAATTAGAACTAATTTCGAACTTGATCATGGAATTATAAATTCAACTGCCTCGGTGGCGTAGTTGTATTACGGTACGACTGCAATGCTGAGGTCTTGGGTTCGATCCCGGGGTCGGGCAAAGTGATATTGGATTTTTCCATTCAGTATCAACCCGGAGTTTGGTACTTGTGAGCGATATGCCGATAGGCTCGCACCCTAACACTTCATGGTACGAAATACGCACGGCGAAAAGTGGGGGTGCACTAGTTGCGCTTCTGCCTACCCTTTCGGGAATAAAAGGCGTGAATATTCGTATGCGTTATGAATTCAACTTAAAATTGCCTTTATAATGTGTAATTAATATTTTGAGAAAAGGCCCCTAGCTGGTTTCTATTATGTAAAGTATTTGGTAGTCACAGGGCTAATCACCACATCTAATATTAAAACGACCGATACATATTTCTTCAAGTTTCTACGGATGACAATAGCAGCATGATGGTCTTGAATGGCCTCAAAAACCGAAAAAGTGTAGGTAGATATGTAGATGCTGTCATAAATAATTGAGTATTGCGTATAATATGAGAGCGTAGAAAGCGAAACGGATTCAATATACTTACCTCCACCTGTCCATGCTGCAGGTCGTCAAGCAGCGCGCGCTCTGTGCTCAGTGATCGTGTGACCAGTGGCTTTTTGCGGCGTTTGTGCATTGTCAGGAACCGTCCCGTAGGCACCCCTCGCCCTACGATGGACTCTATCTCGACTATGCGATAGATCGAGAGGCAGGGCGAATTCAGCATATCATCCTGACCTGTAAACAATAAATTTAATTATTACTTTGCTTTACCTCGAGCTTTCGCTTACATACGCACGAAGTTGGTAAGTTAGTAACAGCTCGATTTTCTTTTTAGACAAAAATTATTGCAAACAAGGCCGTGAACCCTCGAGTTTTTCAACATTTGCATCGTCTTCTTTTTGTAAGAGTTTTGACGTTATTTCCCAATCTGATAGCAATACAATTACATATCAGAACGCATTGCTGTTATCTAACGTATTGTTTGCAAAAGCGTCGATAAAGGTAAGTAAAAGCTTACATGAAGCACGGCAAATAATAAAGTGTTGCGCTATGGCAGTCGATTATTAGCTCTCGTGCGAGTCGGTACCTACCACCTAAAACATATTATTACTAACTTCTGCTTGCGGCCCTGCTTGAGTGATCGCATTCTGCTGGTATTAAAAACCACCGTGCTCTTTGAGCTTTAGGAATCCAGTATGTTAATCCATGACTTGGTCAGTCTATCTCATTCAATCTACACACCTATAGGGTACAAGTTACAAAGCGTCGTAGGGCCCTACATGGCACTCATCTTTCCGAATATTAGATGTTGAAACTTATATTACCCAGTATTGATGCTGGCTATAATGTTCTTCGAAGCGGAAAGTTACCCCTACTATAATAATATAATAATAATACCAGCCCTGTATTATATACTGCTCACTGCTGAGCACGGGCCTCCTCTGCCACTGAGAGGGGTTAGGCCTTAGTCTACCACGCTGGCCTAGTGCGGGTTGGCAAACTTCACACACCCTCGAAATTCTTACGGAGAATTCTCAGGTATGTAGGTTTCCTCACGATGTTTTCCTTCACCGTTGAAGTGAACGATAATTGATAAACAATACACACGTAACTTTGAAAAGTCAGAGGTGTGTGCCTTGGGTTTCGAACCTCCGGACATTGTCTCGGCAGACCATTCCATTCCCAACTAGGCTATCGTCCACTAACCACTAACCTACTATGGTTAGCGGCACATATGGTGGTGGTATTTACCCAGGCGTATTCTCGCATACGATAGACCTACCATCTAGTGAGTTTACCACTTACCATGTTGTTGTTTCGGTATTTAGTTCTATATAAGAAACAGAAAAATGAAAAGCATTCGAATTCAGTAAAGCCGTTCAAGCAGACAGAGATTGTTCTCAAGACTTATATTGAAACAGCCAAACGCAAGAAATAAATTATGTGAAAAACCGCTGTGCCGTCTTCCTGTTGACAAACATCGTACTTCAAATGACTTCTACCTGGTAATTTTCACTTGTAAAGTATGGTTTATAAAAAAAGATACTAATGGAGAAAATATTTTGTTCGTTTTATTAAACTAAAATATTGCACTCAACATATGCAACAATATTGTTCAATAGACTGCCTCGGTGGCGTAGTTGTATTATGGTACGACTGCAATGCTGAGGTCTCGGGTTCGATTCCCGGGTCGGGCAAAGTGATATTGAGTTTTTCTATTCAGTATCAGCTCGGAGTCTGGAATTTGTGCCCGATATGGCGATAGGCTCGCCCCCTATCACATCATGGGACGGAAAAATGGTGTAAAGCGGGTGCACTAGTTGCGCCTCTGCCTACCCCTTCGGGGATAAAAGTGAGTCTATATGTATATATGTGTATGTAAAATATTGCAAACTATACAAATTTCTGCATCGTTTAAGAGCGTATACGCTATCCGTGCACTGTATGGCTTAAAAACAACAATAACTTTTCGAATCAGGTAATATCCATCGAAAAATATTTTAAAAACAACATAATTAGTAATCATTCTATATTAATTCGTTTAGAAAAAAAAATTGTTTTATAGAGGATTTGTGAATTCTATAATGATTACTGAACAGAAATTTAAGCGTTTGAGCGTCAATTTAGAAGCTTTAAATATCTCAAATCACTAAACAAAATCTAGACACGCGGCAGCGTGTCAAGTTCAAGCAAAAGAACTGGTTAGCCAGCGCCAAGTGTAATATTACAGGAACCACTTAGTGCCACTTTTCACCCTTCTATAACTCAAAACCTATTTAACGTAAACTCATGAAGTTTCATGAGTAGTTACGTGTGTATAATTATATCGATAAGGACATTTGGAAGCCCAAATTTCATGAAGCTTGCTCAAACGGTTATAAAGATATGAAGGTCGAAAAGTCGTAAATTTTAGTACTGACTGACTGACTGACATATAGTATCTAAACCTAACCCTACTTCCAGATGACCTAGAAGGATGAAATTTGGAATCCAGCTCTGTAATTGTGTGTAAGCGTAGGAAAAAATCTAAAAATAATAAAAGTAAAAGAATAGGGGGGGTCCCCATAGAAAAAAGAAATATTTTTAATGGTACCGTTGGAACCGTTACAAGAAAATATTTGAAACTATCCCAATAAATGTATTATTATATTTGCTATATAACAGAAATATAAAAATAAAGTTAAGTCAAAAAATTTGTGGTGTCCCCATACAAAAAACTTGTAATACGCGCTAAACAACCGGCCAACGGTGTGTCGACGGCGGCGCGCCGCACCACATAACTAAATATCTGTCTAGTTTTCTTTACAAAAAACGTAATGATATCCCACCAAAAACATAAATGTAAAAAAGGAGAGCCAAGTTCAATACAAAAATTATACTTGTGGGCTTCGCCGCAAAAAGAAAGAAGATCTAAATGAGTGCCAAGTTTTATGCAAAATCCAAATATGTATTTATAGGAAGAAAAGAACATTATGAACAAGTATTAAATTCTATTTCTTTGCTTTATTGGATACTTATAACAGTTGTTGTTGATTTAAAAATGTGAGATCAAGTAGGTTAGATTTGACTTGGCCAGTTTTTATCTGAATTAAATATATAATACACTCATTTGCAAAAAAAACGGGCGGTTTGGATTTTAATTCTTTTTTTTTTAAATACGGTACCAAAATGATTTCAATCATTTGTACATGTTACTGGCCGGTTTTAAAAATGCCGTGGTGTTTAAAACAGTACGTTCTAAATTAAAATTTTCGTTTGATGCTCGTTTTTACAGAAAACCACTTTTTATCCTACATTTTTGGTGCGAAGTTCCAAAAGATAATATCGGTTTTCATAACTTTTAGTAAATTTTTATGAATTTATTTCATATTCTTAATTGTCAAAGCTTCATTTATTGCTGTTTAGCTGTCTCAATAATGTTAGAGAAAGTGGTAAAAGCTACAAAAATTATTGCGCTGCTCGAAGAGGGCTGCAGCCAATGCTACGTGGCTCAGAGGCTAAGTGTGAGTCGCTCGACGGTTCAAAGGACCTGGCAGCGGTATCAAGACACCGGTTTCGTCGAGAGAAGGCCTGGTTCTGGAAGAAAACCATGTACCCAACCACGGGATGATCGTTTTCTTGTGAGTCGCGCATTGAGAAATCGCAAGTCTTCGTATGTGGACGTTAAGAACAACCTCGAAGAAGTAAGAAATGTGCATATTAGTCTATGGACGGTCAGGAAGAGGCTGCTCGCGGCCAATATACGCAGTCATCGCCCGGCCCGCGGCCCTAAGTTACTCCGTGAGCACAGAGTTGCCAGGCTTAGGTTTGCTCGAAATTGTGAGTCATGGACTCAAGAAGACTGGAATAGGGTATTGTTCTCCGATGAAGCCAGGATATCTCTGTTCGGTGAAGATCGACGTCGGCGAGTGCTACGAAGACGAGGAGAACGCTTTGCAGAGGCTTGTTTTGAAGAAATCACACCTTATGGTGGGGGCTCTATTATGTTTTGGGCAGGAATAAATTCAATGGATCGTACAGAGTTAGTCTTCATTGAAAACGGCTCACTGACTGGACATCGATACATAACGGAAGTTCTTATTCCTCATGCACAACCCGCATTGGCCGCTTTAGGCGAAGACTCAATTTTTATGGACGACAACGCTCGCGCCCACCGGTCTGGCGATGTGGAAGCGTATGTGCAAGAGGTCGGCATTCGTCGTTTGGATTGGCCAGCTCGAAGTCCCGACCTCAATCCTATAGAGCATGTCTGGGACGTTCTGAAACGACGCGTGAGATCAGTACAACCGGCTCCGCAAACCATCAGAGAGCTGAAGAATGTGATTACCGGGGAGTGGGAACGTATTCCGCAAGCAAGTATCCGGGATATCCTCGCTAGCATACCCAGACGAATTCAAGCTGTGATTTCAGCTAGAGGGTCACACTCGATACTTAACATTTATCTGCTTTTACTTTATTAAAGAAAAAACAAACAAAAATCTTTGTTAACTTTTACTTCACGAGCATATGCACTACTAACGAGCATACACTACTAGTGAACTTTAGCATTAAAACCCATAAATTTTATCAAAATTTTATGATAATACTGACGAAAACGATTATTTGCTTATTAATTTACAAAATTGTGAAAGTAAAACTACCTATAATTATCAAACAAACCAATAGTAACATTTGAAATGGTTCATTGCTTAGGTGCCCGTTTTTTTTGCAAATGAGTTTATATATGTTGAATAACTTTATAAAATAACTGATGTAATGAAAACTGGCCAAGTCAAATCTAACCTACTTTAAGATCTCACATTTTTAAATAACAGCAATTGTTATAGGTATCCCAATAAAGCAAAGAAATAGAGTTTTAATACTTGTTCATAATGTTATTTTGTTCCTATAAATAAATATTTGGATTTTGCATAAAACTTGGCACTCGTTTAGATCTCCATGCTTTTTGCGGCGAAGCCCACAAGCATAATTTTATATTGAACTTGGCTCTCCTTTTTTACATTTTATGTTTTTGGTGGATAATAATATCCTTAGGAACTGAGTAAATTAGAAAAAAAATCTTTTGGAACGAAGTTCCTTATCGCGCGTTGTGAAAGGGAGCTAGACGGAAAAAAATCTCACGAAAAGTTGTAACGACACTTTTATACTTGCCCTGTGAAACCAGCCAGTAACAATAAAGAACTGGCCGTAAAAGTGACATTCGAAATTTAAATAAAAAAGGCAATTTAAATGCTTTTTAGAGTAGTTTTTTTTTCGTTAGTTGTATGTTAATTTTAATGTCGATGCTTGCTTAGGTGATCATCGTGATTCGATGACATATCTATTGTGTAGGGAGAAGTTAATGTTTTCATTGATGTGGTAACGTTTTAATGAAATATACAATTCTTATTATAACTTAAAAGAAATAAAATTTTATTACAATATCTTCACTAATTAATCGAAAAGAACTTCATTCCATCCGGGTGTCCCTTGACACCTCTCAAGTCTTTATTTTTATGTTTAATTCATGGAAAATAAAAATTAAAAAAATGCGAAATTATATAATAAAATTATAAAGTACCGATTTTTTGCATATACAATAACATAAATAAAGCGAAACAAGAAAATGAATATTGTGATTAAAACCTTAGTTATAATAAACTAGGGTTCGCGGCTCCGCCCTCGTGATAAAGCTATTCCAGGATAAAAGTCCCGCTCTATATTTTCCCAGGATCTCAAACTATCTCCATACCGAATTTCATCGAAATCTGTTCAGTAGCTTCGGAGATGTGCTGAACAAATTCAAAATTTCAAATGACCTGCATGCTTTTGTGTTGTTACTAATCTTTTATTTCTCTTCACAAAAATAAAATGATAGAGATTTGCTTTACTTACTTCATACGTATATATTTTTTTTGTCAGTTTAACTTGACGAGTATGTAGGCAAATTATGATTTTATACAGATATTTATGCTGCTGACTGTACATACATACCGAGTTCTACTGCTTTATTATAGTTTAGATATAGATAAAGTGGAAACTAGTAGATTGTGACAATGACGATGATATGTAATCTGGAAATGCATAAATGAATAGAATAAAAGCTTTATTCACTTTAAATCCAGAATAAAACTATTTTGTTTGAAATAATAACTCAATAAATAAAAAAAATATTATTTGCTTGTTTTGCTCACCGTACAGTCTCTAGTAGGGACCAAATAGATTAATTTTGACATCTCAGACGAGTAACATCAATCCTTTCCTTACGTTGATCCCACTATAATTTTGCATATTTTATAACCTTTCAAATAAAGCACTTAGCTAGTGCCACCGTGATGATATGATAAAACAAGGTAAAATCGTATTTGACGCCTACGAACACTTAGGTTTGATCAAACAGAAAATTTTCTCAGTGCCGCATCAACGCTGTACAGCGCCCCGTAGCCCGTTGTCGTAGGTGAGCGATGGGACGCGATACATAGCGACGCGACGTAATGCGACTAATACTTCACGCGACGTGTGCCCTATATTGTAGTCATTCAAGAGAGCGACAAACTCGGCGATCTCAGCCTCTTTATTGTTTTAATCATGGGCATGTGCTGCGTTGTTACTCGAAAATTCATATTTTAAATACTTGGCCTACGAAAACTTTGTTAACAAAGAAGGAAAACAACAAATATCATATATTTAAAAAGAAATAACTTTGGAGAGTTTCATCATTTATATCCGAAACTAATAAATAATCCATAATTGTGGAGAGGTTGTAATTGACTTTAAGGTAAGAAAAACACTGGCCATTATAGTAGTAAATATTTATTTACTAATAAACTATTACGGTGCATAATTTGGATTGAAATTAGGAATGTTGCTTGGGGCCCGGGCTGATGATGATTATGGTGGTGTTTCGAGTTTTGCTACTTCATTCAAAAGCATATTTTCTTGTACGTTTGCCGAAACATAGGTTTCGAGTCATAAAATCCGCCTCAAGTCGCATCACTAGTTGTCACTTCACACTGCATCGCGTCTCGTCGCGCAAAAAACAAGTCCGCACTTCGTCGCGTCTTGTCGCACACTGATTAAGGCGACATCGTAGGCCACAAGTACATACAACGACTATTTGATATTGTCGTTCAGTGCTGCCAGATTAGGCGACTTTTCGCCATTTAGGCTATCTTGAAGAGTGTCGGGGCGACCAAAATTGCGAATGGCGACTGGTTGCCGTTTAGGCTACGCGAATGGTGATTAGTCGCCAATTTAGGCTACTTCGGAAAGTTCGTGTTTTATGCATTGTTTTTGTCGAATTTGAGGATATTTAAAATCCCCCTTACACACAATTATTGAAAACTGGGGACCTTTTTTTTTTTTTGCTCTCCGCGTCTCCACACATGTGGGCGACTTTAGGCTACTTCGAATTTTCTCCACTTTAGGCGACTTCAACCGTCAAACATCTGGCAACACTTTTGTCGTTCACCTAGGACAGTGGGTTATATCGCGACCAAGCGTGACATTACGAAGACTTGACAAAATGTAATCATGCTATAACCTGGGGCGTATTCTCATTACGGGGAATTCGAAAATAATTTTGCTAGATAACATTTTTTAATATCGTTCATTTCAATTATTAGCTTTTGTTCATGGCCGCTTCGACCTACTTGTAACTTAATAGTTACGGTCACTTCGGCTACCCCATATTAAGCTCGTTTACTGTTCATGTAAGTAACACGCTGAACTGGATGTCCTGTTGATCACGTTCTTGCCATCGCCCATCGCTCGGGCCCAGCTTCCTGGGTGGGGCAAATGGTTGAAAAAGGTAATAAGTAATCTATACTAATATTATAAAGCTGAAGAGTTTGTTTGTTTCTCAGGAACTACTGAACCGATTTTGAAAATTCTTTCACTAATAGGAAGCCTATTAGTGAAAGAATTTACATAACTCCTGAGTGCTATAGGCTACTTATTGTCCCAGGAAAATATTTTTGTCCCGGAAAAGCTTTTTCACGCGGGCGGAGCCGCGAGCACTACTAGTAGTAATATATTATGTCGCTTATATTAAGCATGAATGAATCGCGAAAATGTTTTAAACACGTTGGAAAGTATGTTTATTTGACTCTGATCTGTGCCTCTCGAAATTCCCAATTTTTAAAAGGATGAGGGACAAGATAGATATTATTATGGCATATACAGAAGTAAGGCACACGTAAGAAGTAAGACACTACACCTAGCCTGGACCTATGACTATATGACGAGCGGGGTCAGAAAACAAAGCGATCAACCGTTTGAGACAAAGATGTCTCAGATATTTTCCTCACTTTTAACCAGCCGAAAAATACACGAATACACTAATGTTAGTATGTCATTCATAAGCTTTTAAATCTTAACTAGTTTTATTTACTTTTAGTGTTTTAATGAAGTGGTTTCTTTGAACGAAGTTTGGAAGTACCATCTGCGGCGGAGAGACGAAGTAGGTAATGAATAACTTATTATCACGTTATGCACGGAGACGAGTTTTTAATAAAAAAGTTTCCAATGTTATATTTATCCATATTGTATATGTTCTAAGTATACTGTTCTATAATACATTCATATTAATGTATTACGCTTAACACAAGTATATTTATGCTAAACGCAGATTCTTCTTGTAACCTTATGGAATTTGTTGCGTAAATTAGTAAATCCAATCATTAAAGAATTTTAATTAATTAAGCTCGCAATAGCCAAAATATTTATTTATCTGGTCGGCGATTTAAGCTCTATTATGCTATTATGAGCTTTCTATATTACGCAAAACAGCACAGTTCAGAATTCAATTGTGATACGAATATTACGTTCTGCGAATCAAATAGTGACTACATCAGAATCAAAATATTAGTGGCACACAATGATTGGATGTATAATAGGTAACTGTTGACTAGTTTTCAGTAAAGGTTTTCCATAATAGGCAATGTGATCGATATTTTAGTGCCGAATGTTCATTTGGGATCCAGCGATAATAATTCCACAAACTACAATCATAAAATCGCTATTATCTTTCTCGGTTATATGAATACTACACATATCACTGTGTTATACTTCAAACTGCAACATACCCTCCGTAAACTCGGCAATCACTAATTGCAAAACGTCACATGCCGCAGATGCCGCGCATGGTTCCGGTATGCAGTCTTCTTATGTCGCCGAGCTAACCTGCCGGCATTGATCCGGCGGCTTTAGTGTGTAGATACCATTGGGGTACAGCTACTACGATATTATTTTGACACACACCTCAATGATATTACAACTATTCCGACCCTTGCAAGCTTAATATTCAAATAAACTACACTAGGTCTTAAGAATTGCCCTAATGCACGTCTTTTTATGTTACAATTTAGTGATTCGTTTTCACAATATTCAGTAAGCAAGCAGTATCAAGTGTCTACCCTATTCGGTAATCCGATCCCTTTACCAAAATATTTCTTATACAGTATTAGTGGTTGCGAATGGAGCCTTTGTTGTGTTTCAATACTACAGTTACATACCTAAACACTGAAATGGAATCCGAGATCAAAAATGTTAATAGAAGTTAATTATAAAGTATCTTGATAAGAATTTTAAGCCCGTTTTGGACATGTTCTTTTCAGTCAGATAGTCTAAATTTGTTAAAAACTGAATAATAAAACATTGGAACGCGCAAAGCGAATTTACCGAACGATCGCTGGACTGTACCGAAATACTCACGACGAACCGTGGCCTGTGAGCGTTACTGCATTAGTGGCGCTTCGCCCACCCCATTGACGAATGTGTCCTTCCTTACCAAGAAACGTACAAAAAGAAGGCGAAAATAATATTATTATACTTTTCCGTATTTTTAACTGCTACATGAAACAAAAAGTTTGGGATATTGTGAAAAATATAAAATTTCTATCACAAATATAATAAATTCACGATAATTTCCAAGTTAACAAATTTCCGCTTGTGTTTTATTAATAATCAAAGACCTTTTAGCTGGCGAAATCCCCGTTCAAAAAATGATGGCGCATGTCATGGTGGATGAAATCATCAATATTATATGGTATAAGTTTTTTGTTTCATTATTAATGTAATTTCTTTAAGTTTGAAGCTAGCTCCTTAACTGCGGCGCAAGTTTTCAATAGTGAAAACATGAACGCTTCTATTTCTATAGAAGACAGTGTGATATCCGCAGTACCGATCAGGTATTTACGATTCGCTACTTCATTATACTTCAGAAGTACTACTTCTTTACAATAAAGTTGCGAATATATCAACTATTACGGAGTTAAGACTAATAATAAATTAGTCATGCCATCACAACTGACATTACTAAACACGCGATAGATATGCCCGAGAAGAGAGACCGGACGCGCTGATGACCCAGGTACTGACGGGGCATGGAGGAGTGGGGCAGTACCTTCACAGGTTCCGGCTCAGGGAAACACCGTGGTGTATATGTGAGCCTGGAGCTGTGGAGGATGTCGCCCATCTGCTCATAGAATGCCCGCGTTTCTGCAGGGCTAGGTACGAGGTGGAGTGCGAGACCAACACGAACGTTGAAAAAGCCTCCTTGGCAGAGTTGCTGATGGGGGGCGGAACAAGGAGAAAATTTAAGGGTTTCGCCAGGAAAACAATATTTAAAGCTGGAAGGCAGAACGGCAGCACGGGAGCCTGGGACTAGCGCTCGGGAGGAAAAGACTTGGCAAATTTGGACCGTCTCCTTCGGTCCCTGTTATTTAATAATAATTATTTTTATTTTGTTACTTTAAGGATAACTAAATTTATATATAACAATCAATATGCAATTGTAACGCAGCCCCTGAATGAAAATCAGGGAAGATATGGTCTTTCTTAAATTAAAAAAAAAATGCGATGGGAGATGGTGGTTCGTCCCATAAAAAAAGAGTGCATATCAATATTTTACGAAGTCTATGCCGTTGACAATGTTTTACCTCCTTTCTGTTGGTGTAAATCAGACCCTATAGGACTAAGGTGGTAAATCTGGAGTCCCACATTTACCATCTTCGCTATGTATTTATTGCATTCGCCTTTCGGTCAAACTTAAGAAATCAAGATCAAGAAGATTCAAACTTAATATGACAACAGACAAATATTGTTACATTGATGCCAAGCGACGCGACGCCACCACGTATCACCGCAGAAACAAAAGCTTAATAATTTACAACATCCCAATGCACTATCTATTTGTGTAACAATTACCAGCGAAGACTTTCACTGTGATAAGAAGCTCGTCCTTCAATATGTGTCGTGTAATAACCATCGCTTGGTTGCGACGATTTCGCGCCTAGCTTGACACAGGGTCCTCTTCATAACGACTTTACATGTAGATCTAATTGCACCGGGGTATTTGAATTTATCTAGATATTTATTCATTCAATATGCCGGGGAATACTCGCGATGACCTTTCTGCAGAAACGTGTGCCGGAATTATGTCGGACACATTTACATGCTGAGTGGACATTACTATTGGTAGAAGTTTCGTCACTGACCCTCGTGAGTGTGATTGGTGAGATGATTATCTAATCAAGCTAAATCATTTTCTGTAGGGCCCGTACAAAGTTCAATAAGCTAAGTTCAATAGAAAAAGCGTGAATATGTATATTGTTGTTAGCAGTTGCAAGGTTTTACTCTGAAGTAGGTACGCTCGTATTTTAATCAAATGCCTGTGTTTTGCGTGTAATCTTAGAACGTTTGTAATAAATAACTAGCTATCCCCATGTAATATGGTCCATGAATGTAAATTCATTTTGGTTTAAGCAAGTGCGAAAATTAAGTATAGATAGATCAATAATATAACACGGAAAAGGCTCGGCAAGCCATCAATGATCTAGGCGCTCTTCTGTCTATGTTATTAGACTAATAAGCAAGAGCTTAATATGTATGTAATTAATACCTATCTAATAGAAGAAATGCCAAGTGTGAAAAAGTCGGTACATCTCCATTATAAGAGTGCTTGTCTAGATGTCTACCTAGATAAACAACGCTTTGTATATTTATGCCGCTAAACAAGTCTGGACTTATTAAATCAGGGCTAAGTACTTAATATTGTATTATATATAATATATTATTACTTAATATCTATTGAATAATGTATGGCACCTTAAGATGCTTGGTAATTCAGAGTGCATTATTACTGCAACAATAAGAGAATTCCCTTATTGTTGCAATAACAATGCTTACTAACAGTGCGGTGGACAAGCACAAAAATGTAAAATATGAAAAAACACACAGAAAAGAGAGAACTAGTAAGTTTGACGCGATACCGAATATCACAAATAAACCAGAAGGGTACCGCACTCGAAGTGGACATTATGTCAACAAACATAAATGTAACCACCGCAGGTGTCGTACAAAAACTATTTCTTATTATATTCAATCCAATACGAGAGACTTATTTTATACGACATACAATGTGCGATCACTCGCAAGTGACATTAATAATATTATGTGATATGTCCTAATTATCCATACATGTATTGTGTCAATACTGCCGACATAAATATTACCTCTGTTGGCATAAATATCTGCTTCGTGATAATTAGCCTCACGTGTTGTTTTTGTACTTCGTATGATCTCAATTAATCTATACTAATTAATATTAAACATACAAATCTTTCTTCTTTATAATTAAAGAAGAAAGATTTGTATTTTTGTATGTTTGTAACGAATAAAATAAATATAACTTATCCTATTTAAAGCATTCTAAAGGTAAAAGCTACATTATCATTTATCTGTGAGTAACATATAGCCTATGCTATGTTTTTGTCCCAGGAAAATATAAGGCGGGACTTTTTTCATCGGAAGTTATTCACGCGAGCAAATATCTAGTAGAAGATAATTTAAATATACTGATAAATATTCTAAATATAATACATTTCAATAAATTGAGTAATTTTCCCTCTATTATGTTATAAATGATGAGGACACCAAAACAATAGTTAAAAATGAAAATTCCACTACCAGCAAATGTTACGTATTTATATTACAAGTAGGTACCTACCGACGTAATAAAATATATAATGTAAAACGACCTATTGACCTCACTTACTTTCCGAGTAGAAAGTACGTGAGTATGTCATTTGCAAATTGTAGCGTTTCTCTGCATGATGAACTAAATGTTAGTGTTTGATTATGCGTTTTAAAGAACCTGGGCCCGCGGCAGCCACAATTCGCATGAAATATCAACTAAGCAATCCTTCATTAAATCTACGAGGGATTTTGGGTGAAACAAGATGAAATGCCTTAAAAGTAACCTCTGCACCAATACACGCTATCAGTGTTTTTTGGTAAGGTCATTCTGTTAGAATACCCTGCAAACTGCCATTTTAACTCCGCGACGCGACGTTTGATATAGATACGGGAACCAATACGGCCTAAAACTCTGAATAACAAGCTTCCACCCAATCAAATTCTACCATAGTCTAAGGATTATTCGAAATATACCATTTACCTCGGCAGAACTTCTAATACGTAAGAAAGCTAGCAAATGACTTGCCAAGGATGTCAGCTAACTGCCTAATAGAAGTTATACTTGAATTCATATTACCAACCATTGCATGGTTATGCACAGCTTTAAAATGCACTACAACTTGGGATTGGGGTTGATATTAAAGCTTTTAAAGATGTTTTCACTTTTGCTTCCCTGACGATAAGTCAGGTCAGAGGACGATGGTAACACGAATCATAACTATAGTTTCGCGAAGTGAGAGCACTCTATCGATATCTCGAAAGACCAAAACAAAACTCAGAAGATGTAAGCTGTAATTATAATTAGTGATGAATAGATGGGTCTATATTTCGTTGGCCTATGTTCTTAATATTATGGATTTTAAATTCTTGTTCTATTGATAAACATTTACATAATATTTTGTCTTAAAATAAACAAAACCACCATAACATTAAGATTCTTTTGATCCATCCCCTCTCGCCCTGTCTAGTGTATCTAAGGACATTTTTTTTATGATTATTTCTCTTCAACTTTTCTTCGTTAAGTAAAGACTGTATTTCTTAACCCATCCACCAAATTTCTACGCATAAAATCATATACAATACGCAATCTTTCTCATTATCTATCCATGTTTCTGCATCCCCTATGTCAACTACCACCTGCTTGCAATATGCAATACATAAAAGTACGTCGCTATGCGCGCATGTATGCATATTTATATTATAATATGTGCATTGTACATGTCCATTATTCATAATTAAAATATTAGGTGACTTTGATATCGAAACGTCTATTCATCAACAACGTTAAATGTCTGAGTATTTACAATCAAAGTTAAATGTAGACGTCCGCGTCACGCACATCTCTTAAATTAATAATTAGGAATTATAAGCAAACTGTCCAGTTACAAAGCAATGCGAGGTAATCATAGATATTTTAGACGATGGCGGTGTAATTGCTCGACTGTGATATCCACAGAGTGATATCTATAGTTAGAATTAAAATTCAAAAGTGGTAGGAAATCATTAAAGAAGAGATATAATTAACTGCCATACGATGATTTAATAACAATGCAATCAAATAAGTCACCATACGTTAACAAATCAGATGCCCACACAAGTCGCTTCGACCGTCGGCATACCTTTTCCACAATTACAAAATACAAAAGGAATATCAGCCATACTACATTGCTATCGATACAAGAATATAATTATGAATGACACATTTCAAAGACATTCTTCTAGTCTGTCATTTACGTACATCGTTCCATAATTAAACATTATCTCCTCAAAGAAGTTCTATATAAAAAGAGTATGCTAATACTATATATTACAGACGAGCAATTAAAGCGTCAATTGACGCAAACAACAAAGCTTCCTTTCATGCCGGCAATGCATGTCTCCTTTAATCGATAGCGGCGCAGTGACAAATCGGAAATAAGATTCATCTCAACACAATTTTCATCGCTACAGCGAGAATAACGTCGTCCTCAACTCAAAGGATTTATCTTGTAGCCGTTGATAAACAAAGTGCGCTTGGAGGAAATTGTTTGGGAGTTTCTAGAGCTCTGCTTATAATGATGTTGACGGAACTTTAAGTAGCTTCGGTGTTTATCGGTATTTGTCGGTTGCATCTTTTCCCTTGGCAAATTCGATTTACAAGTAACGCATAGGTTATCATAATACGTTAGTATCAGTATTTTTTACCGTAGAAAAATAAAAAGTGGTGTTATAAGTTTAGGGTGTGTATCTGTGTGTCTGAGTACCTATCTATGTATCTGTATGTCTGTGTCATCGTAGGTCTCAAACGAATGGGCCGATTTTGATGCGGTTTTTTTTTAAACCTGTTGTGATCGAGATGGTTTATAGCTATAATTTATAAAGATTTGTTTAGGCGTTTGAAGAAGATTATCAGCTCATTTCTAATATTCACAACTCCGATTGATTTTAAAGTTGGTGTAGGTACCGTGACTTCGGCAATGTTTTAAAGACATATTAACTTTGAGTTGATGCTGTAGCTTCAAGTTGTCTACTGGATACCCAACTCTTTAACAACTTATAGCAGGTATAGCGTGTGTGAGACATGGACTCATAAAATGGTCTCAGTGAGAAGGTGGTATATAGTTGATTATCAAAGCCCTATGATGGAGCACATAGTAATTTAAAATTTAGAGAACATAGTAAATTAATAACATTATTGAAGGGTGTTAATAAATTATTTCAGCAGGGCTCTAATGACGCAATAGAATATTAAAGGCCTCTATGTTTTTAAATCAATTTAGTAACTTCTTTTTGCCTATCTCCTAGCGCCACATGATACCTATGTTTTTGCTATCCGATGAGTATGATTTCATTACTGTCTCTCTAATAAGCTTCATGGCAAGTGAAAAAGGGAGGGCACAACATCGATTGCAGCACAATCTATCTCGGTTGGCAAGCACAGGCTCTCTTAAGGCGTCATTGAACCCGGAGCGACCAGTTTATGCCGCCTCTCGCATACGCTAGGCCATGCACTACGATTACTGCAAGAACTCGTTTACTCATGTTTTATGGACTTTTTATATTTTTAGAATTGTCTGCCTTAAAATCGTTCCAGAGAAAAGAAAAACATTTATTACCTTTTATTATTTTACAAAACGAAGCCTGCACACACTTTTTGTTTTTATGAAGGGCAAATATTTTTAAGGTTGACGATTAATTAATTATACAATGTGTTAAGTATAATTATTAAAAATTACTTATATCGATCACAAATACTTTACAAACCGGAGTTTTTAAACAAGCTGTGTCATAGATCACAGCCTTAGTTTCTAAGACCCACGTGTTAGATTATCCTCTTTGCGATTGTTACTATTCTAAAGATTATAATTACTACCAATCATTAGTTGACTGGAATGACCTTAGGCAATTGCTAGCAGCGGAGAGTTGCCGGATGGCTGGTGATAAGATATGGAGCGCAATCCACAGTGCTGGCATACATGGCCGCGGCACATTATGAAAAATAGCGTGTTTGATGCCTGTCCGGAAGTGGCCGGAACGTGAGCCGAAGTAATTGATTGCCTATGTTAGTAACATAAAACATAGATAGGTATGCGTGACCGGAATTGACCTGGAAAAGTCGGGATTAGTTGCTTATGCTATTAACAAGGGCGTACGGGTAAGTCGTTGCCGTGGTTAGAGATTCTGCCTGTTATCATCGAGAAGTTATCAAGTTCCTGATTGCTAAATTTTACACTAAACTTCCTTTGACAAAGACATGAGGAGGTATGCTTGTTATAATGCTCAAACCTTTTTTTCTGTAAATCCTGACCGGGAGCCCGGCAGACACGAAGTGACGGATAGCACACATTTAACAAATAAAAACGTGCAGGGATGAATATAAGGTCGCTTTTTACACAATAACATAGCAAAAATCACAATTTATGTGGAGCACCGCTTGATGTCATTATCGTAGAATGTAATGTAATGTAATGACAGCGATCGCAAGTCACATGGGTTTTAATAAAAGTTTATGACCAGTTGCGCATTTATGACCAACGAAGAGTTCGCCTGATCATCCCATCTCCTTATTAAATGCTCTAAGCTTCACACTCATGAATGTGATATTCTCGGGACGAGTTAAGTAACGTATAAAGCAAAACCCCGAGGGAGTCAGGTCCCTTACTTTAGAAGCGCAAAGTGAGCCTGTGATGTCTAAGGCCTGTGGTGATAGAGGTGCCCGAACTTTGTAGTATTCGTCAAGGGATACCTGTGAAATGGGTTTAGTATATATTTTTATCTATATCTATACTAATATTATAAAGTGGAAAGATTTGTATTTTGGTATGTTTGACAAGGATAAACCCAAAAATTACTGGACCGATTTCAAAAATTCTTTCACTATTAGAATGCTCCTGTATCCCTGAGTAACATAGTCTACTTTATATCCCGGGAAAATTGAAACCGGGACTTTTATCCCGGATTTTTTATTCTCGCGAGTCGTTACGGCCAAACATATAAACCGATTTCGATGAAATATGTAAGGGACATAGTTTAAGACCCTGGGAAAGACCTAGGCTACTTCTCATCCCGGGAAAAATAAACCGGGAATTTAATCCCGGAAAATATTTTCTTGCGGGTGGAACCGCAAACAAATAAGTATGGATATAGTTTGAGACCCAGGGTAGGACAGAAGCTACTGCTTATCCTGGAAAAATATAAACCGGGACTTTTGTCACAAAAAATATTTTTCTCGCGTTTGTAGCCGTCACTCTGAACCGATTTCGGTGAAAGTCCGTAGGAAGATAATTTAAAACCTTGAGAAGCACCTAGGCTATTGCTTCATAGGTTATTCACCAATGGACGCAGTGATTCAAGAGGAAGGTTTATGTGTATAATTCATAAGTATTTTGTACGACAGAAAATTTAATGTATAAATATTATGCTTTGCTACCTGTGCGAAGCCAGGGCGGGCCGCTAGTTCTATAATAAAGCAATAGAACCTTTGCCTGTACATTGAAAGAAATGTGATAAAAAACAAAGGTGGTGACTGAAGAAAAATAATGGAAAATAAATCAGCTATTTTTATAATTATTTTCTGTGTGTCTGTTCTTCTGTTTGTTTGTTATTGCACATCTCCGAACGGATTTCGATGAAATGGTACGGGGATAGTTAAAGATCTTGGGAACGACATAAGCGACATAGATACTTTTTATCTCGGGAAAATGTAAAGCGGGACTTTTATCCGAGAAAATCTGGATAAAAGTCCGATAAGAAAGAAATTCCGTAATTCTACCCCTTAAACGTAGAAAAAGGGGGGCAAGTTTGTACGGAACAACGTGATTCCTTGGTCCAATCTACTTCAATTTTTGCATAAATAAACCCTTTTAAGAGAAGCGATGGGAGACGTGTATCGTATTTTATTGAATTCATCCCCTAACGGGTTTAAGAGAAGAAGTAGAAATTAATTTTGGCATTGATTTGCCTCGACATTGATAGCAATACTCCTTAGTGTTTTTGATTACAAGCACATTCAATTAATTTCTTCAACTGATTCAAACACATGTTAGAAAACTTTAATAATTATTAATTATTAGAAAACTTTATTAATATGATACCAATTTGAATGCGAAAAAGGACGCTATTAGTCTTCGCACTCGAACCCCCATCTCAAAGTTAACATTTCCATGAAATCTACGTGAAAAATCGATTGGAAACGCGATAATACGTCGTATCGTCTAGTATCAATCTCCAGCACCACATTGACTGTCAACTAAATAGTACATGTAACACTTTGCGTAAACTGCAAAACAAAATTAAAAACAATATCGCCTACATAGGTGATAATTTGATATATAAATCTGATTGGAGATAATGATGTTATCGACACTATTTGCCAATAATAGGTCTTGAGAACATGTTTAAAATGTGGTTGTACACGATTTTACGAGCACAATTAGTGATCGATTTTATGTCAATTAATCTTAGAGGCTCATTATCGATAGATAAATATCATACAGATTATGTTATCGGATGATTATAAGTTTTGTATTCATGTGCTATGTTTTTAGTACGTAAGTATGTGACATTTGTCATGGACATGATTTACATGCTTAGTACGATTATATTTTACTAGCACTTCCACTAAAGTGAAAAATTGAAAAGTGAAAAGAAATTAATTAATTTACTTCTCTTTAGATGATGTTATCCTTCGAAGAATTTTATAAATATAAATACAGAATATGATTGAAACAAAAGTTAATAATGACAAAAGCCTGATCACGGTAAAAGTAAAATAAGCACGATTTGTACATGATGAAAATCAAATGTTATGACAAAGAAAGGTCTCTTTTATGGTGCATTTAAATAAGGCGTGATTATGCGAGTCGAATCATGGGCTGCATTATAAGCAAGCAGGTAATAACTACACGTAACGACCGTCGCGACAGTGCCTCCTGTTTTCGCCTAGTGGATCCACTGGGTAAGTGCCACGGGGCAGCGACGTGCATGTCGATTGTCGATAAAGGTTTACAGGGCTTGGTTGTATTGACGCCGAGGGCATCCTTCGGTGCGCGGGGGCTTCTGGGCTTTCACCTCTAACTCCTGTTAAAAGACTAAATCTTAACCGATCTCTCAAACTGTATCAGTTTATTGTCGCCGCAATTATAACGGATACTGTTAAAAAATTTATAGTTTGTATATAAAGTAGCTTTTATACAGGAAAACTCTTTAATAAGAGCGAAGCCGCGTGCAGAAGCTAGTTGCATATATTAAAATACATGGTATAATTGCCACTTAATCATCTTAAGGCTTTAACTAAGCATAATATAAGGTATATAAACTATTAACTAAGTACTTACTATATTCAGAATCATTGGACTCATTGGACAGCTTATCCTCGATCTTCTGCAAGAAAAAAATATTCAGCATGTGAACACTGTATGTAAATAATTCATATTGCTATTATCAATATTCCGTGCGTACTTCAAAACCTAAGAAAAAATAGCGCCTACTTCAAAAACCACTATAAAGTTAAAAATTACGTGTGCTTTGCTTATGGGTTATAAGGAAATTTAAATAATACCAATATTATATACAATGCCATTTATGTGACTACATTTATGTACAATGAATAAATCTTTGAAGTCTTCTAATTAAGTCTATGGGTTTTTTAATACATCAATGATCTATAAATAGATATTATAGTTAGACACTTTTTTTTTTCAATGGCCATCTTCGGCGCATTAGGGACGGCTGCGGGCTTCCTCCGACTCACGTCTAAGTTGTCGTCCGCAACCGCCCCTGCGCGTACCGCTGTTGCGGTCCTTTTCCTGTTGTTGCGGGGGCTCAGAAGCCACAGGGGTCACAGAAGTTGGCTAGACTAATAGGTGGGCAGAATTTTATGATAGCAATACAAGATATCTACGTTTCCACGATTTGACTTTTTTAATAAATAAGTGGTTTCGTATTCCTATTTATCCCTTACCATCTAGTGGAAGTCTCTTTTATTCGTATAAAGCGTCACGATGCATATGCATCTTTTATTCAATAAAAAATTGCTCTAATTTATGCATTGCTAATCAAGATTCGTAAGGGCACTTCTAAGTGGTTCGTCGTTGGGGGGGTGCGGATCCCCATCGGCTCTAGCATGAAGTATCTAGCTTTAGTCCTAGATAGCCGATGGCGATTCCGCACCCACTTTAAGAAGTTGAGGACGAAATTGTCCCGGGCAGCGGGCGCTCTTTCCGGCCTGCTGCCCAACCTGGAAGGTCCTGGCTTCCCTTGCCGGAGGCTGTATCACGGAGTCGTGCGGTCCATGGCCCTTTATGGCAGCCCCGTTTGGGCTGACTCCCTGGGCCGCCCTTGCGTCGCCCTACTGCGCGCCCCGCAGAGAGCTTTAGCGCAGCGGGGCGGGTCAGGGCGTACCGCACGGTCTCTTTCGAGGCGGCTTGCTTATTGGCCGGATTTCTGCCCTGGGACCTAGATGCCAAATCCCTTGCCGATGCATTCCATTGGCGGGAGGAGGCGTTCAGTCGCGGGGAGCGTCCGGCCCTGAAGGAGGTGGAGGCCAAGAGGGCCTCCTTACGGCGAGCCGCCGTGGAGGAGTGGCGTCTCAGGCTGGAGGCCCCGTCGTGGGGGCACAGGGTCGTAGAGCCAGTGCGTCCTGTCTTTGCCGAATGGCTGGACAGGCGGCACGGAGCGGCAAAATACCGCCTGACGCAGGTGCTCACCGGGCATGGCTGCTTCGGTGAGTTCCTGTTTCGGGTGGTGAGGATAGAGGAGTCGGCCGAGTGTCACTATTGTGACAACTGCCCAATGGACACGGCCCAACATACGTTGGAGTGTTGTCCAGCCTGGGATGAAGAACGCAGCGCTCTCAGAGCAGTCGTCGGAGAAGACCTCTCGCTGCCGGCCGTGGTCGCGTCCATGGTTGGCGGCCGGGAGGCCTGGCAGGCGGTGGCCCACTTCTGCGAGGCGGTCCTCTCGCGGAAGGAGAGTGCCGAGAGGGATCGCCAGCGCAGTGGTGATCCCTCCCGCCCCCAGACGAGACGTAGGAGGCGTCGGGTGGACGACTGACCGGCGTCTCCCGCCCTGTGGATTGGGGGCGTTTGGAGAATTCCACCACGGTATCCCCTGCCTGTCGTAAAAGGCGACTAATAGGGGCCTCCGGGGGTCACGGGTGGGCGGGAGGTGCCACCCACCTATTAGTCTAGCGAACTTCTGTGACCCCCGTGATGGACGGCGGCGTGTCTGACGCTGCCTCGGACGCCAGGGGCGTCCCTCGGTGTGCGGGGGCTTCGAGCCCCCGCAACAACAGGAAAAGGACCGCAACAGCGGTACGCGCAGGGGCGGTTGCGAACGACAACTTAGACGTGAGTCGGAGGAAGCCCGCAGCCGTCCCTAATGCGCCGAAGATGGCCACATAAAAAAAAGAAAAAAAAAACTTCTAAGTGGTCGAATGAAATTACTCGTCGTATGATTCAATATCAAGTATTTAAGTTTGTTCCTTAAAATAATGAACCCTAGACCAAAATATACCGAACATATCGAGACCCTAATTTAATAAATAAAAAAGAAATCAAAGAAATAGGCTTACAATTTTCAGAGAAATCAGTATAAATACAAATAAAAAAAAAAAACAAACAAATTGAGAACCTTGTCCTTTTTTGGAAGTCGGTTAAAAAGGAACAATGGGATCCACCAACCATCTGCTCGTCTGTCATAAGCTATTTTTTCAGAGCACTCGCGTGAGGTTTGAAAGGCATACGGATTACTTAATTATAATTAGCAGGCTGCATTTATCGATTCACGACTGAAGTTAAAAGAAAAAATACAATGTTTTAGTTTTACCACCACGTGAACCGTATGCTAAAAATAAAATGTTTTTCGACATGGTTTTATCATATAACCCATTATGTCACTGGAAGACTGATGTGTCGAGTGAAAGCTTTACGCATTTGTGTATAATTTATGCTCATTAAAGTTAAATAAGCTGACGCTGATATAAATCGAATTTTTCTGTTTCTAAATTATTATATGTATGGAGCGTGTACGAACCATAAGGGGCAGTAAAAATCGAAATAAGAGCCACATGTGAATAAAAAATAAACTGTTTTAGAACAATAATTTGTACATGTTCTTTTGATATGACAAAAATAAAATGATAAAATATTATGTGTTTCGGTAGATTATTGATATCCAGCGTGTCCAGAATAAGCTTTTTTTGTTTTAGATGAGAGCTAGTTATTTAAGCAAAATAGGAGGTTATGTTCATTTAACTACGAATTTTTTGTATTGAATACTATTTTCAAAACATATTTATTTTTATAAATTACGTAATGAGACATTTCTAAATGCCTTTGGAACGTATAACTATGTATGTTTTATACAGATTTTATTATTTTTGACGATTTTCACATAACCATGGAATATAAGTAGGTACTTAGGTACTGTTCTTGGGAACATAATATAATTTCACACCATTTGATTTGTTTATTTTGCTGTTTTGGACCATCCCGACACACAGCAATACATTATTAACAAATTAAATGGTATTTTTCATCCTTTTAATGAATATTTTACGTCAAAGCCAAGTATAGATGAGCTGAAAAAGAGTCAGATTGCGGCATTAGATGGCAGTGCCTTAGTAAACCTAACTAAAAGTAATCTCACTCGACAGTGTCCTTGAAATAATTACCTATAACCGCGCGGTACGTAAACACATCATAGGGCTGCCCGACTACAGTATGTTAATCTAAGATTTTTTTTTTACGCGGAGAAAGTGGCTTATTACTACCGCCCTGCATTCAAGAGGAACGGCTGAGTGGTTATGTTGGGTTCACCGTGCCTTACGACCCGACGTAGAGCCGCCCGGAGAGATGGAAAACGTTGGGCGACCGCCAGGCCGAGTCCCTAACCTATATACAACGCACAGCGTACCAATCAAAACTCGGCGGTGGCCATCTTCGGCGCATTAGGGACGGCTGCGGGATTCCTCCGACTCACTTTTAAATTGTCGTCCGCAACCGCCCCTAATCTAAGATGTTTGAGTTTCTTTCTAGTTTTGAGATTGTACATACATACACACTCACGCCTTTTATCACCGAAAGGGTAGGCAGAGGAGCAACTAGATACTATCCCGCTCTCACTGCAACTCCTGTAAGCCAGGACCAGCAGTGGCACGCATTTTATGAGACCGAGCGGTGAAGCTCGGCGAGTCTCAGGGAATACTAATATGTCTATAACCCGCAACGAAATTAATCAAAACATGGTGGAGTAATACATAGCGGCACGACGCTGTACCTCCAAATCGACTCCCAGTCGATACGCCCGCAAGGACAGGCAAAGCTTCCGTACTAACAGTTATATACGCCTTACACAAGAATATCAACGCCAGAGGTTGACTCTGGAGCAGTATTCTGCGCACAGCACCGATGGTAGCCCTATCGGCCCATACAGGTGATCCCTATGTAATACATGCTAAGTAAGTCGCTCCATAAATGACTTTGAGTGTAGTGAAAGATAGTCCCCACGTAGAAGTCGATATTCTTGTCAAAGCGTAAAAGTTCCTTTTTGATTTTTCTCCAACGTTTCTTATATGTTCCAGAAAAGAGAAATTTCTCTCTAAGATTAACCCTAAATAACAAACCGACTCTTTTCTCTTGACATTGATGTTATTAAATTAAATTCATGGTGGTGATTTTAATATTCCTTTTAAAAGCAGTTGGAACGTTTTCTGCGGTGCAAAGGTAAGGCGGTTTCTTACACCCCATTCGATATCAATTGTAAAGACGTCTCCGCCAAACTTTCTAGCCCCGATCTACTATTTGACTCTATGGTAATAGTCCGTCATCCGCATATCCGGTCAAAGTGCACCCCACAGGTAAAGGAATCGAAAGAAAATCATCGAAGCCCAAATTCCATAAATAAGGACCTACAACCGAACCTTGTGGACATCCCATCGTCAGCGGCTTCGACACGGCGTGGTGGCCAAGTTTCAGTTTGGTTGTTCCGTACGAGAAGTATGTGTAAATAAGGGAATATATATTCCTATAGCAACCTCGTATTTTTAACTTGAGAAGTATTGGCCACCAAGCATTATCGAAGGCACCAGAGATGTCTAGGAAGATACCGAGTACATATTTATGTTCCGAAGTACTCACCGTTCTTCTAACCGATATAGCGGCGTCAGTAGTCCACTTTTCGCCGTGCGTATTCCGTCCCATGATGTGTTATGGGGGAGCCTATCGCCATTTTGGGCACACATTCCAGACTCCGGGCAGATACTGAATATAAAAGTCCAATAACATTGTGCCCGACCTGGGGATCGAACCTCAGCGTTGCAGTCGTACCGTTATACAACTCCGCCACCGAGGCAGACAGTTTTGAGGTTGTAAAAGATATTATTTAAAATATGAATTAAATAAGAAGTGTTCTATCAAAATACATGTTGAGTTTTTTGAGTAGTAGGTACTGACTGATTTAATAAAAATAATAACACCTCTATAAATTTGAGACTGAAACATATTTGCACCTCGACTGAGACACAGGAAAAGCTTTTTTTTTTTAATTTAATAGTATAAAAATTCCGAATTTGGTTAAAAAGTTTAATTAAATATACTTTTGGGAAACATAAACATCAATTCAAGCAACCATAAACAGCACAATATAGTCTATAAATGCTGTTTGCCATATTAAGTAAATACATGTACTTATTTAATTAAAAAATCACAAAACGCACGCTTACTGCTTACAAAATCATCACACCGTTCATTCGTCACTGCGGCGCACTCACGACCGTTGTGTACTTAATGTGTACCAAAGTCGAGTCACGTAGGCATCACTAGCGTTCCGACAGTTAGTATGAAGATATTGTACTATATAGGATAAATTTATATTGTGGCAGTGCTTCCGACTTGCACGTGCCCTATAGACTAGGTGTTACACGCGGCGTCGCCCCCGTTTATAGCCATTCCCGCTAAAGTCCCCAAAACACTGTATTGATCCCTACATAGCGTCATCTGTACCACGCTAGCGTCGACTATTTAAATAGTATTAAAACATTAAACAGAAACAATTATATCCTACAGGAACAAATTATCAGGACAAAAAGGAACCGCACACGTTAATTTCGACCTAAAACACACACTGACTGCCTCGGTGGCGTAGTTGTATTACAGTACGACTGCAAAGCTGGGGTCTCGGATTCGTTCCCCGGGTCGGGCAAAGTGATATTGGATTTTTCTATTCAGTATCAGCCCGGAGACTGGAATTTGTGCCCGGTATGGCGATAGGCTCGCCCCCTAGCACATCATGGGACGGAATAACGGCGAAAAGTGGGTGCACTATTAGCGCCTCTGCCTACCCCTTCGGGGATAACAGGTGTGAGTGTGTGTGAGTGGGTGTGTGTGTGTAAAACACACACTGTATCGTTATATCATTCGACAGTGTCGCTAATAAGGATAAAATTCTGGGAAATAATGACATAATGTAAACTATAGGAAAGAACTCATTTTTAATAAATACGTTTTATTTTTCATATCCTTATTATTAGCGACACTGATGAAAGGTGTAACGATAAAGTGTGTTTATTTTTTTGGCAAACTCAACTAGTACAATTATAAGAGTATTAACTTTTCAAAAATACAATTATGCAATCTTAGTTTTCATCAAAATCTGCCCAGAGACTGCTTTGAGCATTTTTCGTTATTCCTCGGTTTCGGATTTCGCCCTCCACGACCATTTGAATAATTCACTCCGTGATTCACTCTATATAAATAATCTATGTACTTACTTAACTTTTGCGAGCATTAGAAGAACTTAGTGGTTGGGCGCACGTGCTATATTATCGGGTTTGCGGCATAAAAAGGTTGGAGTTGTATATAAAAAAAAATCGGTACGTGTATTTATGTACGCATGTGAGAAGTTATACTTCTTTGGCATCATTAAAAAAACTTAAAAAAAAACCGACTTCCAAACCACTGCACACCATAAAATAATTCAACTTTATATTCGCTTAGTATATCCGTATATTTGGAGTCAATGCCTAATTTAAATTGCCAGCTAAGCCAAGGAATTACAAGATCAAATATACGAAAACATTGTTAAATTTTTCTGGATATTAAAAAAGCTATAACAAAAAAATTAAACCGCCGAAGAAACTGAAAAGCAAAGAATAATAATTTTTTTTTTATTTAACCTAAATAACGAATAAATGCGTATATTTGGAGTCGATGCCTAATCTAAATATTACGGGGTGGCCCCAAACTTAACAATTCGACACGAAATAATCAATGTACCTAATTAATAAACCAAACTTTTCATCGCTTAAAATATAATTAACATGCCGAAGACACGCAGCAAAACGAGCACAAGCGACGCTTTAAACAAAGTTATGCGCTGGAATGAGGATTAACTTGTGGCACTTTCAGCTGCAGAACCTAGCTCTGGCGCACTTGAGGCCCAATTCCGGGTGTGGTGTAAAAGTGATGTCCGCTTGTATGGGTGCTGTGCTATGGGTGTAGGCCTCAAAATTTGAACAGGCTCAAACCTTAAAGTAGTCACAGAAGACCTGATTTGGTGCGGCCGCACCACGAACCTGGTGCGCCACCGGATAATAATTGACGGCGGTTCGTGCGCCACACGATCGAATATGGTCCGGTGGCGCACCAGAGAGGCTACTGCGAAAAACGAAATCCGAAACGTCGGTCCGAAACGAAGAAACGACGAACTTCGGATTTAACCTTACTAACAAATTACTTCGGATCCGTCACCGTTGAACGAAGTTTTCACGCAGTTTGCGACGCTTCCGACTTCGCTCAACACTTTCGTCACGCAACAACTCTTCATAAAGAAGTATCCGTAACACTTCGTAGTAAGAAAACGTGCGATCCGTCACTCGAAACTACGGATTTCGTTTTTCGCAGTAGCCTCTCAGGTTCGTGGTGCGGCCGCACCATATCAGGTCGTCTGTGACTAGTTTTAGGGATATTAAAGGGGGCAACATATGGATCTTAGAGCCATTAAAGAAATAGTTTTAGACCTCTCCATTCATAACCAACTTTTTTGATAACATTCATATTAAGCGTAGTTTTCAAGTCATACAAAATACGTATCAATAATGGTATGTACCTCTTTTACCTCTTCCACATTCATAGTTCTAATCATATATTTGGCCGATTATGGGCATCCCCTCCAGCCGTACCATCCAAATTCACTCGATAAATACCTATCGTAACTCTTATTTCAACCATCCTCTCTACGTGCCCAAATTATCTCAGTATACTTTTAGCTGTTAGCTACATAATCGTATAGCATAGATTCAGTAGACATGCCAACGTGCGATTGTATTGATTAATTACTATTTCGAGTAACGTAGTGTAAAGGAGTGCCGCAGCGGGTAGACGGCATGCTGCATCGCGTCTGAAGAATTCGGCATCGCAACTATTTATGATAGTGATATAATAGCGACGCAAAATGTTATGTTTCTAGGGGCGGTATAAATAAATCAATCTCAAGTTTGAGTTACATCTCAAGTAGTAATAGTTCAATACGATATTATGTCCACTTGAGAAACTCAAACTTGAGATTGATTTTTTATTACCGCCCTAGGTATACGAGCTGCAAAGTCAAACGACGACTACAGCGCGGGGTCGCGTGAGTGTATCGCAGCGATAGATTACCTGATACCTCCAATCGCAACAAATAGTCGCCGTGTTCGACTTCTCGTATAAATTATAATCGTTACATAATTCAATTTCCCTCAAATAAATCAATATAGCTATTATATTTTATGTCATTTACGAGATCGCTGCAGAACCTTATCAGGTCGAGCAGTAAAGAAGTAATGTCATCAATAATATTTACTCTAGATTATTATTATAGTAGGTACTTTCTCGTTCAAGATATCTAAATGTGTGAGGTTGCAAGGATCAGTCATAATAAAATAAAGTACTAAATAATATAACTTGCACATATTTTACTAGACAGTTCAAAATATTCAATAAATCCTACTAATATTATAAACGTGAGAGTTTGTAAGAATGTATGTATGGATGTAGGTTTGTTATTCTTTCAAGCAAAAACTACTGAACGGATTTTGATGAAATTTAGCACATTGGTAGGTCATGTCCTGGATTACGCCCCTGCGTCGCCCTTCTGCGCGCCCCGCAGAGAGCTTTAGCGCAGCGGGCGGTCAGGGCGTACCCCGCACGGTCTCTTTCGAGGCGGCTTGCTTATTGGCCGGATTTCTGCCCTGGGACCTGGACGCCAAATCCCTTGCCGATGCATTCTATTGGCAGGAGGAGGCGTTCAGTCGCGGGGAGCGTCCGGCCCTGAAGGAGGTGGAGGCCAAGAGGGCCTCCTTACGGCGAGCCGCCGTGGAGGAGTGGCGTCTCAGGCTGGAGGCCCCGTCGTGGGGGCACAGGGTCGTAGAGGCAGTGCGTCCTGTCTTTGCCGAATGGCTGGACAGGCGCCACGGAGCGGCAACATATAGTTTGCCGCCCACCTATTAGTCTAGCCAACTTCTGTGACCCCCGTGATGGACGGCAGCGTGTCTCACGCTGCCTCGGACGCCAAAAAGGCGTCCTGCGGTGTACGGGGGCTTCTGAGCCTCCGCAACAACAGGAAAAAGGACCGCAACAGCGGTACGCGCAGGGGCGGTTGCGGACATCTTAGACGTGAGTCGGAGGAAGCCCGCAGCCGTCCCTAATGCGCCGAAGATGGCCATTGTTAAAAAAAAAAATGTCCTGGATTAACACATAGGCTACTTTTATCCGGGAAAACGCTTTCACGCGGGCGGAGGCGAGCGCAAAAGCTAATACTATAATAAATTGCACACGGCGCGTCCTTTCTAGATAATGTAAGCTCTAATATTCTTCGAAAGAATTTTGAATTGAGTTTGAAGGAAGAAGATAAACATTCTGTAACTAAAATAGGTTTATAAACTGTCTGTGAATAAGGTTGTAGGTCTACAGCTGTTTAAAAGTAACCTCAAAATAAACATGAAAAATATATTCATTGTACGAAAACCCCACAATAAAACAGAATGATTGTTATTCTATTCAGAAGTCTTTGGGTATCTAGCAATGCAAAGGAGATAGGATGATCAGGTGAACCCTTCGTTGGTCATACATGCGCAGCTGGTCTAAACTTTTATTAAAACCTATGTGAATTGCGATCGCTGTCATTACATTCTACGATAATGACATTAAGCGGTGCTCCACAGAAAATGTGATTTTTGTTGTGTAAAAAGCGACCTTATATTCAGGCCTGCACGTGTGGTTTTTGTTTTGTAAATGTGTGCTATCCGTGTCTACCTCGCCCCCCGTCAGGATTAGCAGAAAAAATTGTTTGCGTATTATTGTCATATCGTGTCCATTGGTTAAATTAAATAGTCAATGTTAGAAGTAGGTAAATTATTACTTCTATTTTATATGTGTTTTAAGCTATCATATAAAAACTTTTTAACAAAAATATTAAACCGCCGATAAAACTGAAAAGCAAAAAATAATGATATTTTTTTTAACCTTAATAACTAATTTAATGTTATATTCGCTTAGTATATATACGTATATTTGGAGTCGGTGCCTAATTTAAATGTAAAATTGTTTTCGTATATTTGCGCTTGTATTTGCTTAGCTTAAGTGGCAATTTAAACTGGGCATCGACTCGCAATTATATAGGTCTATACTAAGCGAATATAAAGTTAAATTAGTTATTAAGATTAAGTATAAAATGTTTAACATTTTTTGCTTTTCAGTTTAGTAATAGTATCTTTATTACATTTTTTTTTTCGGAGGTTAAATTTTTTGTTAAAAAGTTTTTATTTAAGATTTATAGTGGCTATAAACTACTCGTTCTAAAAAATGATGTGCGGAAAAATTTGTTAGAAATGTCGTGTGGAAATATTTATTTGGTATTAGCAGAGATTACGCTGCATAGAATTACATTGTAGAACCAAACGTAGTACAATATTTTCCATCGCTATGGAAACCTCTATATGACAGATTAATATCAGCCAGCTAAATTGCATAGACATATAAAACCTTCAACAAAATTCCGGTATGTTACTCCGGGATAAAAAGTAACCTATGACCTTTTCTGGGTAAATCATCTCCATAGGGGCTTACAAGGGGCTAGGAGGGAGTCACGATAATTCTTACGTAAGATCGCAAAAATGCGCAAAGTTAAAACTTTGAAAAATCGATTGTTACAAGAAATCGAATTGTTAACGTATCAATACATCCCCAATTGATTGGAATACGAATTGTCAGTTAAATAAATGGTTGGACGAAGACTATCGATAAACGATTTCCAAAGTACAAATAAACATTTCTAAATTTTTTACTTCACTTCACTACATAGTATAAAACAAAGGCGCTTCCCGCTGTCTGTCCCTATGTATGCTTAGGTCTTTAAAACTACGCAACGGATTTTGATGCGGTTTTTTTTAATAGATAGAGTGATCAAATGGGATTATGTGCTTTTAGCCCGGAAAAAAATATTAACGCGGGCAAAGCCGCGGGCAAAATCTGGTTGAAAATAAACATTAAAACAAACCAAACTTGTATTTTTTTTTCCTTTAGATTCTTACGTAATAAATATGAGACAGGAGCGGGCGACTCCCTACCGAGGTCTCAGTTTTCTTATCTTTTCTAATAATAGGGGGGAGGGGGTCCAAAAATAGCGAAAACAATCTTACATAATAAATGAATGGCCCCCTAAACCTTACAGGCATCGTGGCTCCCTTCCAGGTGTGCACCTTTCAGGCTGCCAGTCTCTGCCCGGCAATGCCCTTCACTGAGGGTCCCGCCACTTTGACCTTGATTGATCGTTGCGACAGAAGCCAATAGAGGAGTTGTGCTCAGCCTGTGCGTTGAAAAACACACAAGCTACCAGGTCTTGTCTGACCACATACTCCCGCACCCCTCAGGCGGCGTCGCCTAGTTGGATACAGCATCGCTTATCTTACCTTGGCTATTCGTGACAGCTTCCACCCTAACAGTGGAAGTACTTATACAGGCTTAATTATTTGATTCCAGTCGGGCCGCTCAGAGAATATTTTATAGGTCTTTGAGCTTAATTATTTTTGTATTCAATTAGATAATAATTTTTAAATTTCCTCTTTTCATTCCTTATTCTTACCCTACTTTAAATTTAGTGCAGATTTAGTCACAATAATAAGTTAAATACTCAAATAATGCTTAATTACATCGACTATAGTACCAGCCCCCTATGTTTTTAAAGTTTAAGTTATTTAGTTTTTTTGTGAAAAACAGTAACTAACCTATTAAACATGAAAATACAACGATTTTATTGTATAGTAAATAAGGCATTTTAACAAATAATCATCATCTTCCTGCCCTGGTCCCAAATAACTTTGGGTCGGCGCAACATGTTTTTCTCTTCCATTCTCCTCTATCTTTCGTCATCAAATCATTCACACCTCTTCCTTCCTTCCTTCCTTCTTTTAACAAATAATTTCAGATTAAATTAAATGGGTGTTCTAATGGTATCATAACTATCAATATAGTACATAGTGGCTCATGCTCCTCTGTACACTTAAATGATCTGAGCCACTGTGTACTGAACCGCCATTTTTTTTATAACACTATTCATTAATTATATGAAGAGGCAATAATATACGCTCAAACCACCTTGATTACCCCAATTTTATTTTATTGTATTAAAATTTAAACAGTTAAAATGCGTATTAAAATTTTAACATTAAATCTGTCAAGATCAAATTACATAATTATTGTATCATCTACACAAGTAAATCTCGCGGTAAGTTATCTACATAATATAAAAAGTTTGATTCAATTTAAACTTTTTCTTTTCAGAGCGTTTAAATAAAATCTGTTACAAATCTGTTTTTTTTTAAGTTGGTAATCACATCTCTAATTACTATATTATAGTATAGCTATTCAACAACAGATGCGATTTTTAACAAATTTAACATTTGTTCTAAAATCACCAATTAGTACCTAATAACTCTTGGACGAATAATTTTTAGTATAGTCGACAAATTGACAATCGTCTAAAATTGAGATACTGCTCTTAAAATGTGTGCGATAGCTCATTAGATCCGGAATGACGCCGAGAAAATTTTTCTAAAAACGTTTATCCGCGCATAAAAAATTTAAAGTTATAAACAATTAAAGATGAAAACAAGGTATTTCGTTTTTCGCCAATATTATTTAAACTATTAATATTTAAGACATAAAAAAAAACATTCCGAAATAGAAGGAAATTTCCAATAAAAAACTCCGTACTCCCAGAACTCGATCTCAATTATTTATAATTTTAATTTAACGCTGAAAATAGGTCTCCGCGCGACATTTTTAGGTTGCGCGCTTGGCGTCAAAAGGGAATACGACACATTGATTATTATTTAAGATATTGAATTAAAAAAAAAATAGAAAAATTATGGTACATTTTTAATACTTAAAAAAAAATCCCGTTTGAAATTTTACTTAAAGCAAATTTTTCAACAAGTTAAAAGATTGTTAACTAACACAATTTTCTCGAACCTCCGTCGTCATTGTCAACGGCAAAAAAATATTGAATAATTGTCGTAAAAATGTTTCGCTTCGTGGAACCTTTCCTATATACATACTTAACAAGATCATGCCATAAAAGTTAAAAAAAAATCATACTTTTTTTATAATCATACTTATCTTTGTACTTGAACAAAAACTGATAAATCCAAGTAATGTTGTCACCACTCATGACGTCCACTGCTGGCATAGGCCTCCTCCAAAGATTTCCAGACGGACGTGTCAAAAGTGGCCTGCATCCAGCGTGTTCCGGCGACCTTCATCAAGTCGTCTGCCCACCTTGCAGGTAGACGGCTGACGCTGCGCTTGCCAGTACGTGGTCTCCACTTGAGAACTTTTTTCCCCGTCTGCCGTCAGGTCTTCGAACTATGTGCCCTGCCCGTTGTCACTTCAACTTGCTAATCCGTTGGGCTATGTCAGTGACTTTCGTTCTTCTACGAAATTCGATCGCGTAGAGAAACACCTAGCATAGCCCTCTCCATAGCTCGCTGAGTGACTGTGAGCAGTCTTAGCTGGCCCATAGTCAGAGGCCGTCTCAGTGCCGTATGTCAACACTGGTAAGTGGTAACACGCATTGATTGAAGACTTTTGTCTTCAGGCACTGAGGTATTTGGGACGAGAAGACCTTGCTTGGTTTCCCGAATGCTGCCCAAACGAGCTGGTTTCGACGGTTGACCTCTTTCTCAAAGTTGGACTTGCCTAGTTGGATTTCTTGACCTAAATAGACGTACTCGTCCACAGCTTCGAAAGTTGAGCTCCGAACGGTAATCGGGTTAGGCACAACATGAACATTCGACAGGATCTTGGTCTTGTCCATGTTCATCCTGAAGCCAACCAATTGAGAAACTCTGATGACGTCACTCAGAATTATACTGAGATCTTTCAGCAATTCTGCTAATACAACAGTGTCATCGGCAAAACGAAGTTGTGTGATGTATACGCCGTTGATGCCGAGTCTTTTTCAATCCAGAGATTATATCTTAATATCTTCAAGCGCGGCAGTGAACGGCACCCATGTTTGGGTCGAATTGCTGGGCAACCTCTGCGGGGCCCAGCAATTTACGGAAGCTGCAGCAAGTAGTGACCCAGCGCGATCAGGGCCTTACTCACGGTCTCGTCGAAGGCGGTTTTGAGTGCGGGTCGAATACCTATCGTGTGATCTGGACGCTAAAGATCTTTCCGCCACGTTCCACTGACAGGAATTAACATCCAGACGCCGACAGCATCCAGCTTCGAGAGAAGTGGAGGCCAAGCAAGCTTTCTTTCGGTGAGTCGTCATGCAAGACAGGCGTGTCAAGTTGAAGGGGGATCAGAGTCATTGGTATAGTACACTCTAACATCACCAAATAGCTGGACTCGCGGCACGGAGCGATGCAACGACTTCCCAATTTCCATAGTTTACAGATGGTAGTCATGGAATGCAGTTGCTCACTCTTGGGAGGTAGTCATATCACAGAAAGAGAATGCTAAGAGAAAACAGAAACGTACCAATATAATGTCAAAGGAGATTCTAGGCGGACGACTGACCGGCGTCTCCTGTCTTGTGGTATCCCATGCCTGTTGGAAGAATCGATTAATAGGGGTCATCGAGTGATTGTGGATGGTGAGGGGCTATCCACCATGGAACTTAATATAATTTCTGACTATATAAAAAGAAAATATATAAAAAGAAAGATCTATATAAAAAGAAAATGAATACCTACACCATTTTCATAACATTATAATATTGAAGATGTTTTAATTCTTTTGATGATAGCAGGCATGATAGCCAATATCAAACCTCGATACTAAAATTTAAATACAGTCAAATATTCTGATTCCTTTACTTAGGTCACATCACTAGAGAGTAAATGAAATATCTTTTGCCTGTGATTGCTGTAATGAATATTTATTGAGTGAGGCATAACAAGAGATTTGTAAGTTACAATACAATAACCGTCAACCTTGTAATTAGGGATCCCTTTGATTCGCCTACGTTTTTTTAAACTATTATTTTTTCGCATATTTGACGTTGCATAATATGTATTGGCATAATAGTACTATAGCATAGTAATATTTTGGCCTAATACTTTCTTGTCATAATAAACTATGGAATAATTTTAGCTTGACTAATTTGTATTAGACTAATACACATTTTGCATAATATGTATTTAGAATAAATTAGGTTAGCGAGGAGCGAAGCGACGAGCGTGTTAGGTTCACAAGAACCACCGCCAAATGCCAGAACCGACTTTAGGGCGTTTCCAACTCAGACAAAACCAAACACGAATGATGCTTATTTATTTTTATGACTTTTGATATTTATGCTATTTGACGTTAGTCGTTCTAATGGTTGTGCTTTTTGTATTTATGCTTTTTTATTTTATGCTAAAATAATTATGCGTAATGATTATTATGCACATTGATATTTAGGCTTAAAGCTAAAATGCGTAACAATATTATTACAAATACATTTATGCAATCCAATAGGGAACTCTTGTAATTATACCCAGTAGTGGTGTAACGAATATTCGTATTCGCATTCACGCAGTAATTTATACGAATATTTTGCGAATGTTTTTTGCAATGGCGTGTGAAAATAATTTATAAAATAACACTGTAACGGATTATATTCACAATGTATAAATAATAATTTAGTTAATATTTAAATTCGTCATACAAAATAACAACGATCTTAACTGCTTTAAATTATTTTTTACCGCGATCGCGACGTGATAGGATTTATATTATTTTATTTATACAAGATCTCTCTATACTTAGTCTATTATATAATTAAATGTAAAATGGTCTTTATATACATATATAATTCTTCTGTGCGTGTGTGTCACTGACCTCCTAAACAGCTGGACCGATTTTAATGTTTTTTTTTTATTTATTCAGGTGGATTCAAGAATGGTTTAGATTAAGAATTGGATCCGGTAGGTGACGCTGTGCTCGGGTTCTAGGAATTTAATTTCCTTTAGAGGGTAGGGCGTCTGTTGGGGCCGCTATGCATTTATAAATTTGAATTGAAAGTGTGACGGAGATATTGAAAGAAGAGTAAAAATGGGAAATAGTGTTAATGGCGCCTTGTACTCGATTATGGCTAACAAAAATATTTCTAATAGCGCTCGGTTAGCCATTCACCAAGGAGTCCTGGCGCCATCACTAATGTATGGGAGTGAGTCGTGGGTGTGGCAGAACAAGCATGAAAGTAAGATAAATGCAGTGGAGATGAGAGCTTTGAGAAGTATGTGTGGGCTGAAAGTAAGTGATAGAGTGAGGAATAGCGTGATAAAAGAAAAATGTGGATTGAAAGAAGATGTAGTGACTAAGATTGAGAAAGGAATGCTTCGGTGGTTTGGCCACATTGAAAGGATGGATGAAAGGAGAGTAACGAAAGAAATTTATATCGCGAAGGTGAGTGGTAGTGTCGGACGGGGACGTCCTAGACGTACCTTTATGGACCAAATTGACGACCTCTTAAAGAAGGGTCAAATAAGGAGTTCTCGTAACCGACGAGCATGTATGAAGAGACTGATGACTGTGGAAGAAGCGAAAGAGGTATGCTTGGATCGTAGCACTTGGCGCTCCATAGTCTCTGCCTACGCCAATGGGAGAAAGGCGTGAGTTTATGTATGTATGTATGTAAATTTGAATTGGAAATTATTTTCCAAAAAGAAGATATTTCAGATAAAAGTGGCCAATACGACAAAACGCCAATTTCAATTCCAAATCAGGACAAGTGGTAAGAGGAGGAAAGTCACCGACATATTTCAGACAGGCCGATCTATCTGGAGCTCATCACAGTTACTATCAGGTGCAGTAAGGTCACTTTGCCGTGCCTGTTTAAAAAAGTTGATGGAAATATACATAATTGTAATTTAACAAATCATGTGTATTTTTAACACGCTTTTGTTAGCTTCAGACGTATGTATGTAACTGACACTTTGAACATGATTTTGACCCCATCAAAACGCCGGATTAAATCGAAATTTGGCATACTTATCAGCACCGATGGACATTTAATATTTTAAACTAAAAACATGCTTATACAGTAAAAACAAGTAAAAAGTGAATAAACATTCGTTTATTTATTTTTAGTTGCATCTATTGGGCTATAGTAGAATTATAACTAAACTGGCTACTATTATGTGTAAAAAATTCTTATTTGTTTTTAGTAACTTCTGTTGGACAATAATAGAATAGGACTAAAAAATTAAAAACAGATAATAGTTTAAAAAAAACTAAAACAAGAAACGCTTTATAGAAAATCCAACTAAAAACAAAAAATAAATTTTAATAATTTTTGAATTAAGAATAGTGTAAATAAGAAAAAAAAGTATTTTATTGTAAAAAAAAAGCGTGGGGTGCATGGTGTCAATAGTTGTAAGTATTTTATTGACAGATAATATGAGTAGAAGGATTATCATTTTGATAATATCTTAAGAAGCATTTTCATAAATTTGATTATTAAAATTTATTTTCTATTTTATAGTTAATTTTTTTTTAAATTATAATTTATTATTGGACGATAACTTAGGGGGTCGTCCATTAATCAGGTGAGGCTTGAAAGAGGGGGAAGGGTTCGGTAAAAATCACGACATATCACAAAGGACGGTTCCGCCCAATACTTGCTCGATGCCTTGGATGGATTGCAGCGGCGGGCCATCCGCATTGTGGATGATGCAGACGTACCGAGCAACTTGGAGTCGCTACAATTGCGGAGGGATGTCGCTTCTCTAAGCGTGTTCTACCGTCTGTATCATGGCGAATGCTCTGAAGAATTGTTTAATCTGATCCCCTCCTCTCCTTTCCTCAGCAGAACCACGCGAGAACCACGCGTGCTGGCATGCGAAGCCACAGCTTGATGGTTAAAACCATCTCAGCCCGAACCAATAGGTTCGCCAAATCTTTTATTTGCCGCACCATCAAGCTTTGGAATAGTTTACCGGCGCACGTGTTCCCTCCTTCCTATAATCCTGGGTCTTTCCGCCGTAGCGTGAAGAAGCAGCTCAGTAGGCCGGCATGATTGTGTCGAATACCATGAGATAACCATCTGCTGCCATTCGATACTCTATCTGGACGGCATCGCGCTTACCATCAGGTGAGGTGCAGTCACTTTGCTGTGACCGATAATAAAAAAATTAAAAAAAAAATGGGGAGGGGGTGTAGTCATATATCACGTGTATTTATTTTTTCGCGCGTGATTCAAATTAAATTAGATTAGGTATACTTTAACCCGTATTTGAAAATAATACACTCAACATTGATAAGATACTTTGTACCTAAAACTAAAACCTAATCTTTGGTAGGGGGGGGTTGCCTAAAGCCTCACTACATATCATCAGAGAGCGGGAGGGGATAAAAAAAGTGGCTAAAACACATCACGTGATTAATGGATGGCCCTTAGGAGGGAATGGACCGGCCTGCTGAGACAATGTCCGGAGGTTCAAAACCCAAAGCAACCACCTCTGACTTTTTCAAAGTTACGTGTGTACTGTTTATCAATTATCGTTCGCTTTAACGGTGAAGGAAAAAATTATGAGGAAACCTGCATACCTAAGAAGCTTTTTATAAGAATTTCGAAGGTATGTGAAGTCTACCAACCTACAATAGGCCAGTGTGGTGGACTAAGGCCTAGACCCTCTCAGTAGTAGAGGAGGCCTGTGCCCAGCAGTGGGACAGTATTTAATACAGGGCTAGTATTATTATTATTTTTTTTTCAAATTGTACTTCATCTCAAAATTATTTATCGAAAAATCTATAATCAGCTTATTTCACGTAAGATAAAATCTTTTGGCGCCAAATAAATCTCCGATGTTCGCATTTGTGACTGTTGGAGATCGAACATTTGTTACATCACTAATACCTGTGACCTTAGGTACTTCATTACAATAATAATAACATTATCTGAACACATTGACGGAGAAACCACCACTCTAGATTTTTTTTATCCCATCTACCATCAGTTCTGGGAACTATGTGCCCTGCCCACTGCCACTTTGGGTTGCTAATCTGCTGGGCTATGTTAGAGACTGTCATTATTCTACAGATCTCCTCATTTCTGATTTGATTATGTAGAAAGAAACACCGAGGATAGTCCTCTCCATAGGTTGTGGGGTGATCATGAGTCATCTTAGCCCATAGTCAGAGGCCATGTCTTAGCCCATATATCATCACTGTATAATAACTTAGTATAAAGATCACTTGATTTCAATATTTATTTGGAATTTCCGTAAATTACTTTGAGAAGTTAATTACTATAACTTTCAAAGTATGTAAATGGGACACTGAGTTGCAATATTAGTTTATATCAATTGTATATAATTTCTCTAAAGTTGGTTCATTGTAAAATAATTATGTATACACTATAGTATTACAGTACAATATATTAAGATATAATAAAAGCGTGTTATCAAGAATTAATCATAGGTTTTTGTTTCAAGAGAATTTGATAAGCTAATAGATGCATTATAAAATAAATGTTCTACTACACTATAAGTATAAATGACTTTAGTGGACAATAATTGATGTTTTAATATTCCTTTGTATGTATGATTGTTATTCATAATAAATCAATTTAAATAGACATATATACTTTAGCTTTCAAAGACATTAAACAGTATAGTTAGTTATAGACTGGACATCAGGCCCAAATTATTCGTCCAAAACTTATTACCAATTCAAGTCCGTGTGACAATACGTCTTTGATGATTGTAGAACAAATGGTAAAAGTGTAAAAAATGGCATATGATGTTGAATACATATATTATTATATAGCCATTAAAGATGTGATATTTATTAATTTGAGTTATCAACAATATTTTTAGCCAACCTCAAAAGAGAGATTTTGTATTTAACCCATATTGATATGGTACCCAAACTTACAAACATACATGTTTGTAAGTCTAGGATTGTCTCAAAAACTACTGATCTGATGTATATTCTCAGGGAAGATTTAAGTATCGATAATATATTAGAATATGATGAAGACCTTTGGAGATAGACAATGGAACTTTTCAATAACTAACAGCAGATGACCTGCGAATGCTGCAATTGTATCTCTATAATGTATTGTTTACACCATTCCATAATTAACAAAAAAGCAATAGGTGCCTAAATAAAAACTTTAAAACACAAAATAATTTGGTTTGGGTAGTTTTTGGAATCAATTTTATTTTCCTACTAGTTGATTTTGAGAAATTGTTGATATAGGTACATGTTAACAGCTTGAATGTGGAATATTTTTATAAGTCTATAATATAATAACTTTTTTAGTTTTAAGATATTTATAACTGCAAATCATCAATATCTTAATGTTCTCTTATTTTGTGCTATCTATCGTTCAATAGCTGAGGTATGTTCTAAATTCGAATGCCTTTTACATAGGCCTTTGACTATTTCACGGTCGATTGAGTTACTGGCAAACAGGCTCAAAATGTTTGTAATAAAATTTCCCTAAAGTCCCTCTACATAATCTTAGAACTCTTTGATAGCTATCTTATTACATAAATTGCACTCAGACCGATCATACTAGAGTGTGCAGAAATTATGTTTATATATTATTATACATTTTCTTTTGTTATTTGTATCACTATGTCAATATCCTTTAATTTAAAATTAAAAAACTATAAAAACAAAACTAAACAAACATTTTTTAAACTATAATATCGAAAATGTGTATATTGCCACTTATTAAAATACCTACATGTAAAAAATATTATGTAGTATCAAGTGTAGTATTGACACCGTGATTGACACTGTTTGAAAATCATTTTGTACACCTACTTTGTTTTTATCTCTGCATTGCCCCAGGTTGAATATGTAGTATGCCTTAAGTCTGCCTTTACCTATTAAATATGTACACTACAAAGTACAAATAATTAAGTCACATAAACATTGTTCTGAACTTCTCACACTGATAGGTTATATACCTATTAAAGAATTTTATTTTAACTTACTTATATCATTATCATTGATATTCTACATATTTTGAAAGATATATTCAATAAAATTCACCATTAGATTAATTATATTATTGTTTATTAACCTAACATTGCGATTGAAAGCTTTATAACACCATTGTACATTAAAGTAATAAATCTCTGACTTATGAAAAACAAATTGAGAGAAAGCGAACAGAAATAACATACTTAACATAAAAACACATGTGCTAGTGCCTACATAATTACCAAATACATAATGTCGACAAGCACCTATAATAATAAAATGGGACAAAAATCACTATCTATGTTATTCTAAAGAGAAAATAAACTTTCACTTTAAAACCAGTACAATTTTATTATATAGAAAAAGATAGTCTCTGTCTAGATGGGCAGATATAAAACGGTAAACACAATAAATACGTATCTATATATCGACAATCGGCGTTAGATATCAAAATTATACAAGGGTATGAATGAAACAATTGTCCAAGGTGCCAGAAAAGTGTTATTGGAAGGTGAATAAAGGAAACAGTGTCAGTTACCAGGGTGTCTTGGTCTCCCAGCTCTCGGTAGTAGGACTCGGTGCTACCACGTCGGCTTCCAACGCACATTGCTCGCCGCAATAAACCAGAAAGCAGCGAGCAGAAACCACATTGTTGCATAGTTACACACAGTGTTACGGATAAAACGGACTTGTGTCTCAAAAAACGGCGAGCACCGTGCCGCCAAGATTTATCTCGCGTACATATAACAAATGGTCCCTCATATTTTGATTTTAAACCACGGCATGGGCAGAAAACAGGTTTGAGTCGTTGTATATCATGTTTACTTGTCAGCGAATAAAATTAATTTAATATTTAGTTGTGAACAGCGAGTTCTGTTAAGCGGAGACCGCGGTGGCTAACGAGCAACTACGGTTCACGAGTTGTGACTGGCGCGCGGCCAGCGGCCGTGCACAGTACACGATACAGCTGGTAACCTAGCGAGTTATGAATTAATGTGAAACACCAAATGCGAACTGCGTCGCACTCCCTCACTCATTGTATAATCGCGCGATGAAACTTTTAGCTCGCGCTTCACACAACGCGACGTAGATAGGTGATAGCTGATAGGAAGGTAGATATCTAATACTAGTGTTGTATCGATAGCCTGCTATCGATAGAAAATCGATTATCTATCGATAGTCAAGGTGACAGCAATAGTATCGATAGTCTATCGATTTTATTGCCATATGTCAACACTATCGATACTATCGATGGTATCGATAGCTCTCCATGTGCAATACTATTGATAACAACGATACTATTGATAATATTACAATTGATATCCTGAATAGTTTTCCAGGTCAACCATCGATAGTCAAACTATCGATGGTTCTGCAACACTACGCATTACCGTAGATAGAGTAAAAAATATAGACTACTAGATAAATCCAATTCGATACTGTAGAAAGGGATGGGACTATAAGGACCATATTAAGCTTAGACTATTTAACAAATGGACACGATATGGCCTTAATGCCCAAATATTTTTTTCTGCCAATCCTGATTCCTGACGGAGGGCGAGGTAGACACGGATAGCACACATTTAACAAAAAAATCCACACGTGCAAGGCTGAATATAAGATCGCTTTTTACACAAGAACACAAAAAAATATCGCAATATCTGTGAAGCACCGCTTAATGTTATTATCGTATAATGTATTGAAAGCGAAAGCAAGTCACATAGGTTTTAATAAACGTTTATGATCAGCTGCGCATGTATGACCAACGAAGGGTTCGCCTGGTCATTCCATCTCCTTTGCATTGCTAAATACTCAGACTATAAGCTTATGAAAGAAAGGGATAGATTATAGAATAGTTTTATTCCGTGATTCGCCCTGTAGTGCGTGCCGGTTTTTCCAAGGTCGGAAATGAAATTGAACACTTTGCCTCCGACGTAAAGTGGTTGTGCATAGTATCAGATCTTTTCAGAGTGCTATACCGGGTGGAAGGGAAACGCTCTCTATACCGGAACGGTAAGAGAGAAGAACCATAACATTAACGAAAAACTATATTCATTTGCAAAGCTAAGCGTTAATACTTACGATTTTAGTATTTCCGTAATTCATGCGCGCGCAATGTAAAGCGTACAAAGAACTGGGCGGCCGTCGCGCTGCGCCGGGACCGGCCCGCGGTCGTTAACCCGTCAGCTGATGTACGTGTTTCATTACGATTTTTTTGAAATATTGACCTTTTTTACTATGTTTTTCAGAATAATAGTTTGATTTATCTTTCCATACGTGAAGCTGTACAGAAATTTGAGAAAATCCTAATAAAATTGTAACAATGCGATCGCGATTTTTTTAGTGCCATCACGTCAGGAATCACCAATACTATCACCTGTATTCGTTTCCGAGAGCGTTTCCCTTCCACCCGGTATATCTATTAAAAGTGTCAATAACTTTACAAGATCCATTACAAAATGGTGCGGTAGCGTAACGCAGTAGATTTACTCAATTCACTTATCAAATTCTCTCTCTCATGTGGGCAAAAACATTTTAAAAATTCAAACTTAGAATCATTGTAAATGAACAATCACATTCTCATCCATAGAATAAAGACTAAAGCATAGAAGGAACCTAAATCACACTCATACACTTGTCCTATTTTTTTAAATAGGCGAAAAACATTGAAGAGACAGAGACAAATATTATGTTGTTAAGGACGGTTCACGTACACTGTACAAACGTCAAATTGAATACCTTTGGCTACCTTTACGATGCCGAATTAAAAAGCGAACTAATGTCAAATGATACAATTTGCCAACGCGCCCTTACAATTTGGTTACGATATACTTCCGTGTTAGTGGACGATAGCCTGGTTGAGAATGGAACGGTTTGCCGAGACAATATCCGGAGGTTCAAAACCCAAGGCACACACCTCTGACTTTTCGAAGTTACGTGTGTATTGTTTATCAATTAACGTTCGCTTTAACGGTGAAGGAAAACATTGTGAGGAATTCTGCATACCTAAGAAGTTCCTTATAAGAATTTCGAAGGTATGTGAAGTCTACCAAACCGCACTAGGCCAGCGTGGTGGACTAAGGCCTAAACCCCCTCAGTAGAGGAGGCCCGTGCTCAGCAGTGGGCAGTATAATAATGGGATCCCTTTGGTTCGCCTACTTTTTTTTAAACTATTACTTTTTCGCATAATTGGCTTTGCATAATATGTATTGGCATAATAGTACTATCGCATAGTAGTATTTTGGCCTACTACTTTTTTGTCATAATAAGCTATTGGAATAATTTTAGCTCGACTAATTTGTATTAGACTAATACACATTTTGCATAACATATTTAGAAAAAATTAGGTTAGCGAGAAGCGCAGCGACGAGCGTGTTAGGTGCATATGAACCACCGCACGAGCCGAGCGAGCGAAGCTTATTTTAATCGATGTTATACAAATATTGTTTATTATTTTTGACATGGTATATTATTCACGGAAATATGCTGATCCTCTTGTAACACTATTTTTTTTAAAACTGAAATGGCGGGAATTTTCTTCATAATGTCCACCATCTTATCGGACAGGGGTGCCAATTCACGCCATCGGTAAAAAGATTTGAAACGCACTCTACAAATAAGTCAGACTAGCATGTAATTTGGATATAACCTCAGAATAATAATGGCTTTAGTTATTGTTCTGACGAAACAGCTAAATATTTACGGTGTTTTTTTTAATTTAATTGCTGCCTACATTAATTTACTGCAATCTGATATTACGAAAAGCGAAAATTGCATAATGATGGTGGTTTTGTAAGCATGAAATTAACTTTTCAAGCGGATATAGTACAAGCTATTATAAGGTAATTATTAAAGGTATTCAGGTGACCGTAGCCATATAATAAACATTCTATAGGCTTAAGTCGTCATACATTAGGGAAAAAATATACGGGCGTAGCTGCGGTTCAAAATCTAGTTGATTATCAAAGTCATCGGAAGCTTACTAACACCGGTTTACACTTGTTAACTATAGGGTTTACAGAGTCGGTTGGAATTTTAAGAGCCGGGATTTCTGGTACTGTGCACTCACAGAATCGGGTATTCCCGGTTTTTTCGGTATATAATGTCCAGTAATTACTAATTACGTTGGCTACTGTGTTCTTCAAACAGAAAGACAATAGTGTATGTATACAGTATACTACCGTTGAGCGGCAAAGTAGACATTTCGGTCATACTACAAACTTATAACTTGGCAGCATGAACTTTGACCTTAGCCCGTTCCGTATGAATAAAATAAAAAAATCAACCTACTCAGCGGTGCCAACTTAACAGATTTTGCGTCTTATTTAGCGGATGTCGATACGATACGATATGAAAACTTTCCAGCAGCTCATGGGATATTCAACGGGACAAAAACTGTCTGCAGCTTAATATGCCTTGTTCATTTCTCAAAATGGGATGAGTTTTACATAAATTATTTTGTATGACGGCAATAAGGTCGATCAAGGAGGTGTTTTGTAAAACTGCAATGTTCATGGACTTTCCTGCATGCATTTTACACACTTGTTATGTTAGTTTTTATCAGTATTCAGTAACTAATATTGTGTTGAGTGATTGTTTCATTTGGATTGAAAACTCGGTTCTTAATATCCTCACTTTATTCTATCAGGAACTTCACCTTAGGATAGGGTAGGGCTTCAACGCTGGCTGCCAACGCAGTGGACAAGCGAGGTACCTATAACAGACCATAAGATACGCATAGTGTCAGACAGCGCTGCGGTACTACGAGCCCTTGACAGTGGAACTGTCCAATCTGGGCTCATACTAGAGTGCCACCTGGCATTGGAGGGTATAAGCAAGTCTAACTCCGTTACTCTACAATGGATTAAAGGACACAGTGGCTCTCTAGGTAATGACGCGGCAGATGAACTGGCGAAAAGGGGGTCAAACCAAGTGGTATTCGGACCTATTCCAATAGTACCACTACCTTTTTATCAGCTAAGATCATGGCTGCGTCGCAGAACACAAGAACAACACGCGGATCAATGGGCAAGTACTAGTGCATGTAGACAGTGCCGGGAAACAGTGCCACACCCGGACCGACGTCTGACGAGACGCCTTTTGTCTCTAGACAGGGCCTCTCTACGCACAATGGTGGGTATGATCACCGGACACTGCTCATTAAACAAACATTTATATGTTTTAGGTATTACCGACAGCCCCCTCTGCAGGGGATGCCTGTCGGCTGACGAAACAGCCTCCCACGTTGTCCTGGAATGCGAAGGAGTAGCTGCACAACGGGCTGAAACCCTCGGTACACCGGGGTCACTCCGAGAAGCCTGTGAAGGAACCAGGAAGATCCTGCGCTTCTGGAAGGAGTTGGGCTGGCTAGACTGCTAGCTGGCACATCACGCACAACGGCCCGACTTTATACGGGCTAAGTGCGGAAAAAGGAGCCCCACAACAGTAACAACAGTAACAGGGTAGGGCTTCTAGTGTGGCGAGTCTACTGTACTGTGCACCTGCTCCCCCCACATCCTCATAACCGCTCTGACCCGCCAACCCCTTTTGCCCCCTTGACCCCCCAATCTATTTTAACCCCCCTCGACAATCCAAAGCCATTATGACCCCCCAAACATATTTTGATCACCTCGAACCCCCGACCCTAATTGACCCCGTGACTCTCCTTGGCCCCACACCCATTTTTGACCTCTGACCCCTAGTTTGAAATAATTAAATTATTTAAAATTCAGAATATTTATTAAAAAATTAAATTATAAATGTTTGGAAATGTAAAGTTCTAAGCAATTATTGTTCAATGAATTTTAATTTTAAATAATATTCTTAAAAAAATATTACATATTAGCGTTTCTACTTTAGCGTAGGTAAGTAAGGTTTTTATCTACCTGTACTTCGCGCTACCTGAGAAAAGGCCCCGTTTTCAAGCTAATGGGTCTACATACCTCTTAAGAAGACGTTGTACTAATAATGCTGAAAATTTCAACTTTGCTAAAATAATGTAGGTCTGGGGCCTCTGGGATCTTGCTCTGCAATGGATGTCGCATGAACGCGCATCGGGGACGGACAGCATCGGGCTGAGCCAATCGTACCAATCGTACAGTCATAACGAATATCTAGTGACATCCTCAGAATAAAGCACAGAACAGAGATAGAGAAATAAGGACTCTATGGTGACATTATATTAATACTAAAATTCTTGTTTATTTGTCTCTGACTAAGAGTTTTGGCGAGAACGTGGAAGAGTCATGAGCTGCTCTTGTTTTAATTCATTATGTTGGTGATACTTAGTGTTATATTGCATAATTATGGTGGTATATTATCCAATATAGTTCTATTAAAGTGCTCAAATAAAGTGAATTGAAATAACTGTGCCAATCAAGTGTTTTTTCGTTGCCGCCAAAACTCCTTGATAAAGTCTTGGTAAGGTAGCCACTGCTTTACTACGACAACCAGAGATATCACTTAAGACGAGGCTGTATGGGCTTGAACCCTTTGCCTTCCCTGTAAGGGAGAATTATAAAAACAAAAAATAAATGTCTGACTAAAATGTCCGTTGCGCATCTGTCAAATGTGCGCGGTGCACTCCATGTTTGATATAGCACCTCATAAATTTAGGTCCCTGTATGATGATCCGACTCTTTAACGTAGTGATTATATTCTCTTTGGTGCACTCGCAGTAAATTGATGGTCCCCCGCAATACCTCACTGCAAAGAGCATTATAATACTACGGAAACCTCACTGCATCTCAAAGAGTATTGTATACATTGGGAACTGCATCTGCTGCACCCTTCAAATACATCAAAATCGTCTCTTTATAGCGCCTTAAATCTGGTACTAAATTTCTGCAAATTATGTTGAGATAGTTATCTAAATTTAACAATACATACATACATATACACTCACGCCTGTTATCCCCGAAGAGGTAGGTAGAGGCGCCATTCCGTCCCATGATGTGATAGGGGGCGAGCCTACCGCCATATCGGGCACAAATTCTAGACTCCGAGAGACTAAATTTAACAATGTTTTTACTTATTTCTACATAAATAAGTTTGACCATTTGACAAGTGTGGTCTGAGCGTATAGCTGCTAATAACTTCTCATAGTTGAAGAAGAACCGACGCCACTAATATTTTTATATCGTAGGATACAACAATGTGAAAGCTATAGCTACGCCCATGCTCCCAAGTGTCGACATGGGGCCGTAAGACTGTGTGAAACCAACATAACCGTTCCAATCACCCTCAGTGGTGGTAGCGATAAGGCGTTTATTTCCGCGAAGAAAAATATACTTACGTCCATAATTATCTAACGAATAAGCCGCGATGCACGTATCTATTTCCTTTAGACGACAATCCAGATAGTTTTAGGGAATAGATGGTTCTATACGAACCATCTATTCCCTAAAACTATCTGGATTGTCTGGATCTTCATCGGCTTAGGTATTTAACTAAATGTAAATAAATCATAACGCATTTTACCTGTCGTCTTTACAATATATGTCATTCTAAAATAAACTTCTTCACAAGCTACACACCACTTAAGTATCACTGTTATTCTCGTTTATTAAAGTTGTTTGCTTATAATAAAGTTATAGTTATTCAGGAATAAGCGCGAACACAATTTATTATCGTAAATTAGACTACTTTTATAAAGGATCTCGATCTGCCAATTGTACCTAAAACTGTGGTTCCGCAAGACGCGGCAGACGGCAGACGACGTCCAGCCGGGCGTCATTTGCCGTCGCGTCCGGAATCGGTCTCATACAATTTAACACTGAATAGTAGTGCCGTCTGCCGTCTGCCGCGTCCTGCGGAATCACAGCTTTAAAGAGCTAATATGACAGGCACTCTAAAACATTTTCCAATGGATCGTAATCACAGAACAGAGAAAGAGAGCACTACAAAATGTAAGACTACCACTGTCACGTAGCATGCCATTAAAACTAACCGGCATTTAATTTAATCAGTTAACTAGACACCAATTATCTATACATTTACGCATTGTAGAAATTTATTTATTTATCATAGTTTTCACTCTGTTTTTGATACTCATTGTTAGTTATTTGTTTTATTTACATACATATATATATATACATATACACTCACGCCTATTATCCCCGAAGGGGTAGGCAGAGGCGCAACTAGTGCACCCACTTTTCGCCGACATTCCGTCCCATGATGTGATAGGGGGCGAGCCTATCGCCATATCGGGCACAAATTCCAGACTCCGGACTGATACTGAATAGAAACACTCAATATCACTTTGCCCGACCCGGGGATCGAACCCGAGACCTCAGCTTTGCAGTCGTACTGTAATACAACTACGCCACCGAGGCAGTCTTTTATTTCTAAAGCGAATTTAATAATTTTAAGTGTTAGTTGTACGCCGTAGTTTCATTGACAGAACAGACTTCGTATATACTTTTGTAAGAAAATATTCGACTACCCGGGATTCATGTCATTTTTTGTTTACATTTAGTCAAATACCTAAACAGATGGAGTATTATTGTGTGGCTCTTCGTTGGTAATTTTCTGAATCTAGACATGGGCGCCGCCTAGGAAAAAGCCGGCGGCGGCGTGCTGGTAATTTTTGGTCGGCGGCGGCGTAGCGCCGGCGGCGTGGATTTTTCAATGAATATTGAATATATAGGCCACATATAAATTCCTCAGTTACATGTTCGTAGGTAGTTGGTAGCTCACGGAGTCGTGGCGTCCATGGCCCTATATGGCAGCCCCGTTTGGGCTGTCTCCCTGAGCCGCCCCTGCGTCGCCCTCCTGCGCAGTCCGCAGAGAGCTTTGAAGCAGCGGGCGATCAGGGCGTACTGCACGGTGTCTTTCGAGGCGGCTTGTTTGTTGGCCGGATGTCTGCCCTGGGACCAGGACGCCAAATCCCTCTCCGATGCCTTTCATTGGCGGGAGGAGGCGTCCAGTCGCGAGCAACGTCCGGCCCTGAAGGAGGAGGAGGCCATGAAGGTCTCCCTGCGGCGAGCCGCCGTGGAGGAGTGGCGTCTCAGGCTGGAGGCCCCGTCAGCAGGACAGCAGGGGGCTGTCCGTCTTTAGTTTTGTGCGTGTTTTTAGCACATTGCTGCGACCCCCGTGATGGACGGCAGCGTGGCAGGTAGGCCTCACGCTGCCGTTGACGCAGAGGGCGTCCTTCGGTGCACGGGAGCTTCTGAGCCCAACACAACAGGAGACGGGCCGCACTAGGCGGCACCGCACAGGGGCAGTTGCGGACGACAACTTAGACACTTCCGTCAGAGGAAGCCCGCAGCTGTCCCTAATGCCCCGAAGATGGCCACAGCAGAGTTTTGGTTTGTATGCCGTGCATTGTACATACGTTAAGCGGCCACTCCATGATTCCATCGCTCCGGGCGGCTCAACGTCGAGTCGTAAGGCACGCTGAACCCAGCATAACCGCTCAGTCGCCCCCCTTGAAGGTTGGGCGCTAGTAAGAAGTCACTTTCTCTGCGAAAAATAATAATAAAAAGACCCATGCTCCATGGCACTCGCGAGTCTTCATCTTGTTTCGCGGAGTAGATGAATTGACCATTAACGCCCTTTGGTGCCACCATCCCGATATCAAAATTGACTGCGCGATTATACCATTATCACCGCTTTTACGACCTAGCGTTACGCCACTTATAGAGATGGTAAGCATCGGGCAACACACCAAGCTGGACCAAGTCTTTTAGTCTTTTAATATTACTTCTTGATAGTGGCGGCCTTAGCCAACACAGGGCTTCGGGGGCAGATGTTTGCACGTGGCCTTTTTCTTTGTGCCCTTTGTCAACCGCGGGCTCAGCTGCCGCTAGGCCCGGGCGAGAGAAAAGTGGAAAATAAAAGGGGTCTCACAAAGCTGATGTCGCCGACGTCCACGTTTGGTCTAGCGCCGCCATTGTAAACTACCACTGCATACTAAATTATAACAAAGCACTTTGTTGTTCTCCACCTCATGCCTCAAATTTCTCTACTGCTGGCGGGAGGAGTCCGACCTTTCGTGTTCCTGCACCATCTCTTAATAAGAGGTCTACCTTCGTACTCTTAGGCCATCAAACATTAAAATCTCTTGCTGTGGTCTTGGTTAGCAACACAGCGACAGCGAGAGGCCTCGTCCTTTAAATGGCATGAAATCGCTATCCTCTCAATTAAGGCTAGCCAAAACTCCAATAAGTGTTAGGTTATATATTGGACCGTATATTGTAACCTCAAAGGCCGAGTGGACGGTTATGATGGGTTTGGGAAACCCCACGATCGCCTGATAGCCCCTATTAGTCGGCTTTTACGACAGACCGGGGATGCTGTAGTGAACTTCCCTAAACGCCCCCAATTCACAGGTCAGGACCAGGGATCAGGAGTCCCTAACGTCTCTGATGGCAGAGGGATTGGCCCGCAATCGATCTCTCGTAGCACTCTTTTTCTGATGGAGGACTTCTCCCAAAAAGTTAGCCACTGCAATCTAGAACCTCCGCCTGTCGACCATGGACCAGTAAAACACGATGACATGCACCTGCCCGTAAGACACCGCCGTTGGGCAGTTATAACAATAATAAAAATTAAATTAAAATTTAAATAACCCCCGACACAAAAAATCTCTAAAAAGTAAAATAATAATAGTGTCTTTGTCGTTTAAGTACCTAGTAATATTTTGACCCAAGCGTCGTCTCGTCGGGGGACCGCTAAAGAAGTATTTTCATCTCCCTGGTCCGGAGTACGGTCCCCCGACGTGAGGACGCTTGGGTCAAAATATTACTAGGTACTTAAACGACAAAGACACTATTATTATTTTACTTTTTAGAGATTTTTTGTGTCGGGGGTTATTTAAATTTTAATTTAATTTTTATTTCAAACTTTTTAAATTACTTTATTCTCCATCATGGGGCCTTGATAATCAACTATCTATAACCTACTCGTTGAGCCCATCCTTATGAGCCCCAACACACTATATCTGCTATAAGTTGCTAAGGAGTTGGGTATCCCGCAGACTACTTGATGCCGCAGCATCAGCTCATGTTTACAAATGTATTGAAAGTGACAGTACACCAAATTTAAAGTCAATTGGATTTTTTAAGTTGGAAATGAGCTGATAATCCTCAAACGCCTGAACAGATCTTCATAAATTATAGCTAAGAACCATCGCAGTCACATCAGCTTTCAAACAAAAAAAACCGCGTCCAAATTGGTCCATTCGTTTGAGAGCTACGATGCCACAGACAGACATACAGATACACAGATACACAGATACACACCCTAAACTTATAACTCCCCTCTTTTTTGTCGGGGGTTAAAAAGATATGACTTACGATTTGCCACAGATACTCTACGAAACAATGTTCTCCGATGAGTACATTTGTCAGTTGATGGTTGAACCATCGTCGCTTCGCATCATGGTGAAATCAGGGTGCACTACTAAAATATCTGAGCACCGAGGACGGGGTCTCCAGCCTGAGACCACATCCTCCATGGCAACTCCGCCGAAAGGAGCCCGCTTGGCCTCTATTTAGGAGCCGGACGCTGCTCCTCTATTTAGGAGCCGGACGCTGCTCGTGTGTGGAAGCTTCCTCGAGCCAGTGGAATGTGGCCGTAGGGCTTTGTGGTCCAGATCCTAGGCCGGTATCTAATCAACAAGTAAGTCACGTACAAGATCGTGTGGTACACTCTTGTTATCTGCTGCGGATTCCGCTGGAGAGCATTGCAGAGGGATTCGGAGGCCCAAGGTTTCGGCCGAAAAGGGACTGCTGTAAAGGATCATGGACTACATAACTCCGTGGCATAAAGTCTAGTTAGCGATGCCAGGACCTTTTAGGTTAGCCAGCAAGCTTGAAAGAGCGCAGGCACGTATGGGCGCATGAGCACAGAGGCCGTAGCCAAGATGCCTTTTACAATCGTTAACGCTGATAGTCGTTTTTCTGTTATTAACTTTAAAAAACCCAAGTCGGCCAATAGCTATGAATAAAATTTTAGAAGAAAAATGTTTTTTTTTTTTATTCCAAATCCACGCCGGCTTGGCTCCCATGTCTATATCGAACTATATATGACATTTGAGACCCAATCTATACTAATATTATAAAGCTGAAGAGTTTGTTTGTTTGTTTGTTTGTTTGAACGCGCTAATCTCAGGAACTACTGGTGCGAATTGAAAAATTCTTTTTGTGTTGAATAGACCATTTATCGAGGAAAGCTATAGGCTATATAACATCACGATGCAACTATTAGGAGCGAAGAAATAATGGAAAATGTGAAAAATGCGGGGAAAATTATTCATCCTTGAGGGCTTCCATTGCGTGCGCTGCGAAAACGGTTCAAGATACCAAAAATATATGTATGAAAGAATTATTCCTCTTGAAATGATCTAAAAAAAAGTCCGCGACAGTATATGTCTATCTTTTAAAATAAACTCTCTAGAACCGTTTTTATGGTAATCAAATTTGGTCGAAATTAATGCATTATTTGTTAAGAGTTGTATCAACGTCATAATATTAATCTTTATACAAATAAATGTGTTGGATAGAGTGATTCAACGGGAAGGTTTTTATGTATGTACTTTTAGCCCGGAAAACTTATTAACGCGGGCGAAGCCGTGGGCAAAAGCTAGTCATTAATAAAATTTGACAAAAAAAAATTAGAAGTATTCACAAAATCCACGCCGTTCAAGTTAGGCGGCGGCGGCGGCGGCGCGCGGGTGTTGTCCGGCGGCGTAACGCCGGCGCGGCGCCCATTTCTATCTGAATCATGACTATATAAGGTTCCTCTACTCAAGTACTCTAATCCAGTGTTTTTCAACGTGTGTGTCGCGACCCCATGGGGGGTCGCGAAACCTCTATAAGGGGGTCGCAGGAGGTCATGAAAACTACCTCAGTATTAATAAAGTTGAAAAAGATAGGATATTTGTATAATATTTACCCAAATTCTGATTGTACAATTGCATAATATTTTTAACATAATAAAATACATGAAAAATAGCTAAGGAAGAGGGCGGGGGTCGCGATATATTCATTTATATGCTACAGGGGTCGTGCCATGAAAAAGGTTGATAAACACTGCTCTAATCTATCAAGGGGATCAATAATTATACTCACTACTAATTATTACTTTAGATTCTTTATTACTCCGTTCTTTAATTTTTGTAAACATTAATGCAAAAATTTATTTCGAATAATTTCATAATACTTTTATATTTTTCAACCGTATTTTCCACCGCGGTCTTCCAATATAGTTGCTTGGACTCTTCATCTTGTATTTGGATTTTGAGTTGTTTTAATTCTGAAACAAAACCAAGTCGTGGTGAGGTAGTTTTGTTAACACATCGCAGTTGTTGACTATGAGTCTAGCCAACTTCTGTGACCCCCGTGATGGACGGCAGCGTGTCTCACGCTGCCTCGGACACCAAAAGGTGGACACGGTACGGTGTTTCGGGGGCTTCTGAGCCCCGCAACAGGAAAAGGACCGCAACAGCGGTACGCGCAGGGGCGGTTGCGGACGACAACTTAGACGTGAGTCGGAGGAAGCCCGCAGCCGTCCCTAATGCGCCGAAGATGGCCATACGAACAAAAAAAAGTTGTTGACTATGATGTAATGTCTTTAAAGTGTAAGCACTTATTGAAAATAGTTAAGTACATAATAATCATGTAATCTAATGTAAGTGGATGAAATAATGATTATCATATCAGCCCTTTATTACATACTGTCCCTCTGTTGGGCACGGGCCTCCTCTACTACCTAGAGATGAAATAATACTATAATCTATATTATTATGTCATCAATTTATGGAACAATAATTTTATGTCCCAACATACTGAAATCATTAGGGTCCATGCAGATGCCGCTTTTTACTTTTGCTACGAGCTGAGCCTATCGATGTGTTTTAATCGCAACTACAATCTCTTCTGCGCTTTTTTTTAAAAGACACCTTTGGAGGTAATTCGTAATTCGTTCGTTCGTTCATTTCGTCCATTCGTAAAAAAATTTTTTATCACCGATAGTTTTTAGACATGTTTTTATATAGTTTAAATTAATCTCATGTCGATGAGGTTAATTATTACTTATTATGCTCTAAGATTATAAGAGTCATGGGAAAATTCATGTTACGATTTATAATGAATAATCATTTAGTTTTCAGAAAAGTTTTAATTAACTACATTTTTATGTCGTAAATGATTACCTACTCGAACGTTCGCTAAAAGTCTAACATGTCACTGCTAAATTCGTTTTGTGATTTACCTATAAACAAAATTAAGATTTAATTTTAGAACACTTTATGAGGTTTAAAATGACTACTGTAAGCAAATTTTAAATTTACTGAAATAACATAAGTAATAAACTCCCGATCTCAAACTATCTCCATATTTATTTTCCCTCGGCTCCAATCGCAGAAATCCATTGTCCGAGATAAAAGTCCCGGTTTATAATTTTTCGGGATAAATAGCCATGTCCTTCCCAGGGCCTCAAACTATCTCCAAATTAAATTGCTCGCGGTTTCAACCAAGAATTTCCTTCCGGGATGAAAGTCCCCGTTTATATTTTCCCGGGATAAGAAGTTCCTCTGACCTTCCCGAGATTTCCAAACTATCTCCATAGACCCATAGTCCATATCAAATGTTATCCAAATCCGTTTGGTAGTTTTTAAGTTTATTGCGTTGAGACAGACAGACAGACGCGGGATTTAGTTTTATAATATTATTTATATGTGTTGCCATTCCACGGTAGAATGAATTACTTGCGCACAGGGTCAACATTTTTGAATGAAAATATTCCTAATCTCCGTTCGATATAATCTTAGAACTCTTTATAATTAAGCGACTTCGACGTGGAAGACAATTCAGGTGGTCGGTCTCCCGTTGTCGTAAACGCCAAAGGCGTTTTTATGAGTACGGGGGCTTTTTAGCCTCATAGAAAAGAGCCGCAATGCGGCATCGTATAGATACGGTCCCACTCAGCTATCTTAGTACAACAAGATACAGCAATCCGGGTTTTGGTTGGTATGCTGGTATAAGGGATAAAAGCCGTGAGTACGCACTGCACCGCGTATAGCGTAACCAGATAAGGCGGGAGAACTGGCTCTAATCTGAGTAGAATATAAAAATAACTACTTGAGTTTTTAATGACTCCGTGGCGCATACTTACTGTCGCAGACGCCACAGGACACAATGTCAAGCATGCTCATGAGATCTGCTTCATCTTGCACTCTGCCGATGTAGAAAAAGCGCACCAAATGCGGCATAAGCTCAAACACTAGCCGCAACGGATATGTTGCAAATCGCCATTGGTGAATACTGACGGTCACTGTTATTAAAAGCAGAATTAAATGACATTAAGTATAATTATCATGAAGATTGAAGCCTCGTTGAATATTTGTATAAAGCCAAAATAAAAAAATCTACTGGTCATCTGCTGTTAGTTATTGAAGAGTTCCATTGTCTTTTTCCGAAGATCTTTATCAGATCCTATTAAATTAAATACTAAAACCTTCCCTGTAAAATATACATTTGAAAAACCAAAACGCCATCAAAATTGGATCAGTAGTTTTTGGGAAAATCGCGGCCATACAAACTTACAGACTTAAGTACCTACATACATACATACGGATCGAATACAGAACCTCCGTTTTTGAAGTCGGTGAATAAGTATATTTCACATTTACCTAAGCTGTTAGCGAAATAGAATCCTATGTGACGAAAGAAACAGCTTGTATCCGAGTCTTGCCTTTGTTTCATTGACAAATCTATGCCGTACTGCAGGTGAATTTCTCTGAGAGGAATACTCGGTGACAGAAACCGTCTTGTGTTATCGTAATCTCGAATTTGATCTGAATAATAATGATCAAACACAAATTTAATATTGTAGGTTAGCATACAAAATATATTTAAGTCTACCAAGCCGAATAACCATTTCCAATAGTTACATTAGATGTTCAGTTTCATAATTCCCAGTAATTACTCTGACTAAAAGCCCATAATGACCATCAAACTGGAACACAATGTTATTTGCCGGCGGAAATGAACATCGCGGTGGTATCCACGCAGCTGGGCCGACATATACCTACGAGAAATCTACCACCTACATAAAACAATGACATACAAAAAGCAATGAGAAGATAAATATCCGGGCAAATTATTGAGACTCTTCTCCAAGCTGTGTCAGGTATGTCATAACCGCCTCCACCCAGCGCCGCGTCATTGCAACCTGGAGTTTGGTCATCACGGCAAATCAACTGTCAAAATGATACAAATATACATAAAATTGGTATATATTGACTAACGTTCTGATTTATTTTATCATTACCTTTTACTCAGGGCTCCGCCCGCGTGTAGATCCTTTTTTGGATTAGAATTAGCACTATGCATTTTTCAGAGATAAAAAGGTATGTTATGATTTATTCATATCTTACTCAAAAATAGATTTGGGATGTTAGCACAATGTACATTTTATCATAAGAAAGTTTAAGGAAAAAAAACAAAGGGCAGAAGCAGGAACCAAAAAAGACAAGACTGCATTATGTTGTAGGATTACCTACAACATAATTGTGAACAGAATCCCTCGACCAGTCATCATACCATAACGAAAGGATTCAATGCGTGAACCTTCTCTTCCCCGTTAAATCTCCTCGATAATATTACAGGTGGCAAGCCACGGAACCATTTTCTGTTCCGCAGGCAAGTCCGTCCTCATACCGTTGGCCAAAAGTATTAAGTAACAATTGTAGGCAATTCAAATGTATTTTTAGAATTGAAATATCACATTATATACATTTTTGTTACATTTCCTCTCAGACTAAATTTGGCGTTACACAAGGACAATCTAACGTCTTAAATTCTCTCAATGTGCAAATACACGACCGAACGCTAACCGTTGTTTGTTACAAAAAACGTTTTCTCTCTAATATATATCAAATTCTATAGCTACTGTAACTATGCTATCTATATTCTATTCAATATGTATACCTACCTGTAAACGAAAATGAGGTTTTTTCAAAATAGGCAACAACGAAAGTAAAGCATTGCCCGAGCCGTCCGCAATGTGCGAGTATTCCAAAGCAAGAATTCGGAGGTTCTTCAACTGTGCCAGGCTGCGCAGGAAACAATGTTTGGTGTCGGGTCGCGGTATATACTGACCACTACCTGAAGCAATATACGGCAATTAATATTACCATGGTTTCTTGTAATAATCTTGCTATGAATACTTACTTATGATTTAGGTATATAGATGGATTGATCTAATTGGTATTTATAGTTGGTATATGCCAACCAGAATTTTAAATGTAAATTTTATTATTGCTCGAATCAGGTTTCCTCTTGAGACTGATTGAGTTTAGACGTTAATCCACCAAACTAGCATAATGCTGGGGCCGGCCGCCCCGTAGCCAATCGTTAACAGCGTTAACCTATCGTTACGTATGAATATCATATCCTAGCGATTGATTTATCGATAGGATCTGTCATTCCCATACGTTTTAGTTTTGTGTTAGCGTTAATGATTGTAGAAAGGCATATTGGCTACGACCCGATGATAAACTCCACCTTGTGCACGATAGTCTAGTTGGGAATGGAACAGTCTGCCGACTCAGTACCAGTACCTAGACGGTTATCCGCATAGGTACATCTGCTTTTCGTGGTTATATTGTGTATTGTTTATTAATCATTGTGCACTTATTGTGAAGGAATACAACATCGTAAGTCTAGCCGCACACACAAACAATAATATTGTCAATGCAAGATTGTCTATAATTTTCCTCAATATATGGTCCTGCACACTACGCAATATTATTCACAATATTTTGCGGTACAATCTAAGTCGCTTAAAGCAGCTAGATTCGTGTGCTTACGGTTTATATAATGGATAGAAAGAAAAATGTCCTTGCATTGAGTATTGCAATAATTTTGTTTACTAAAATTATAGAAATCCAAATACAAAAAAGTTTTTTTTCTTTAATTTTGAATTGTAACACTCAATGCAAGGGCTTCTATCCATTATATAAAACGTGCGCACACGAATCCAGCTGCTAAGCGTCTACGTCAGATTGTACCGCAAAATATTGTCAATAATATTGCGTAGTGTGCGGGACCTTTATTGAGGAAAATTATCTTGCATTGACAAAATTGTCTGTGTGCGGTTAGCCTAAGAATTCTTCAAAAGTAATTTCGAAGGCATTTAAAGTGTGCCAACCAAATTATAATGCTCTTTGGTGCCAACCCACACTAGGTCACATATATTTAGGCCTAAACCCTCTCAGTGGTAGACGAGACCCATGCTCAGCTGTGAACAGTGCCTATATAATACAGGGCTGGTATTACTATTATACATTATATCCTTCGTAATTCTTAAGAATTTTTGATTCCTTTATATATTTCCTAACGATGTTTTCCATTACTGTTAAAGCGAGTGATTATAATTGATGATCAAAATAATATGCAACAAAAATATAATTCAAACTAAGTGCTTAATTAGATAAGACGTACAATCATTAATTTGTGTAAAAAATATACAATTACTATAAATACAGTTTGGGTAATAATAAAACGAAATCAATATATCCTGAAGAAGATATAAAAATTATTCAATTATCATCGTCAATTGCTGGAGAATTAATAGAGTGAGCATCCTGCAATATACTTGTAGCAGTCGTATTACAAATTTTCTTGTACTGAAAGTTTGGTAAATGTTTTTTAGCTGCATCAACAGTTTCTCTCAGACTGGCTAGTGTTGGTTGTTCGTTGCCTTGTTCCCGACATTCTTTCACCAGATTTTCCATGTCTTCTTCAGAAAGTGGCTCTGTCATATCACCTGCCTTTTGAAGATGACGTTTCAATTCATTATCGATGCATAGTAATTTTTCTTTATTGGAATGTGTTCTCCAAGGTTTCTTAGGATCTAGTGATGTTGTTTCAGTGCAACCACTAAGCTGATTTTTAGCTCTGAAAATATGCAAAATATATTTTAATCGTCCAACAAAACAATAAGTACAATTTCAATACTCTATTGATACGTATCTATACATATAAATAAAATTGGAGTGTCTGTTTGTGATATTGAAATAACCGTATTTTACTATATGTAGGTATATAAATATGTATACCGTACATACACCGAAATAACATTTTTTACAATTTTTGTCTGTCTGGCTGTTTGTTCCGGCTAATCTCTGAAATGGCTGGACCGATTTTGACGGGACTTTTGATGGCAGGTAGCTGATGTAATAAGGAGTAACTTAGGCTACTAAGTACCTAGTTATCAATAAAAAAAATTATTAAAGAATCGACTGTTAGACGGAACGAAGTTCGCCGGATCAGCTAGTATTATAATATAATCTAGATTTGAGTAGGCATATTGCAGGTAACAATTCTTACTTTCTACACGATTGTAGTTGACGTAATTTTTTTTCCGTTTCTTCCAGCATTTGCGGATCTACAATATATGGGTTAACGTAATCACTGGTCACCTCCTCGTTTGCCTCTTCTTCGATTTCTTTAATAAATTTTTGGCGGAGTTCCTTCATGACGTTTGAACATCGCTCTGACAATTTAGTTTCTTGTATTTCAATATTTTGTAAAAGCTTTGCTATTCTTTGTTTCTCTTCGTCGGTAGACATTTTGATATATTGGCTAAACTGTCGTTGCTTAGGAACGGTATTTCAGTGGCGTATTTATGAGTGTGGCTTATTATACTTTTTTCAACACTCCCTTAAATGATTAGGTACTGTCTCCTTATACGGTTAATCAAATAGGATTTTCATTTATTATAGCGTTCAGCTTGGAGTAAGCAAGCAGATTATAATGAGAAAATAAACCTCCTATATAAACGCCGAGCATGCTCAACAAAGCCGCACATGGTAACAGAAAGCAAAACAACTTAAAACTTGGACATAATATTAGCAAGGGAACACAGTTAATCATTTTTAGGACTATTTAGGTATTAATTACTATAGTTTTGTTATTTATTTCGTATTTTTACAATTGTATTAAAAATATTGAATATTTGTTTTTTTTTTATTTTTACGTTCTCCACAAAATAACTATGACAATGTCATAGAAGATAACGATGACATTTTTTTTACATTCTTAAGCAAGTACATAGGTAGATCATGTAAACAAACTTTTTACTACACAAAACTAAAATAATAAATTATGATGGCTATAATAGAGCAATGTCGGCAAAGAGTTGTAGATAGAGCAGGCTCCACATGCACGCCGCGAACATTCGTGAACACACGACCACGAGCGTGGATGTTGGTCGCGTGTCGAGCATGTTCCCCGATTTATAATATACTAGTTTCGTCCATTTCGGACAAGTACATGGACGTGACTGTTAAAATCGCGATTGTATAAGGGCCTTCTTTACGCGCAAGGTTCACGACTTGAATTCTCGCCGGGACTTCACGGCGTGAATGTGGAGCGTGCATTAGGAAAATCATTCACAATGAGCCTGTTCGTCAGTAATTCAATCTATCGTCAAACAGCAAAACACGTATGCAAAATGCATCAGTGGGGCTAGGACGAAAAAAAAAACACGATGCGTCTCCGCTTCGTTTTATTGTGATTGGTTGAGAGACTGACGTGTCGGTCTCTCAATCAATCACAAACATTAAAATACCGATACGTCAGTCACTCAACCAATCACAATAAAACGAAGCGGAGACGTATCGTATTTTTTTTACGTCCTAGCCCCACTGAACATACTTGAATAATGTACAAAATCGAACATATGAAAATGCCTAATTGCAAAGACGGATTTACATCATAGCCGAAATAGAGCCCCCTGACCTTGATACATTTTATGATCTTGCAATAAACATCTCGTCACAGAAATATAATAAAAGGGATTTACTTTACTCCACACAAATGAAAAAAATATATTTAACTCAACGCGTGCCTACTTATGATGATTTGAAATTTTGTGCCTCAGGCTGACTGTACACCTGATCATAACATAGTATAAAATAAACTCGCTTCCCGCTGTTCTGTCTATCTGTCCCTATGTATGTATGCTTAGATCCTTAAAACTACGCAACGGATTTTGATGCGGTTTTTTTTAATAGATAGTGATTCAAGAGGAAGGTTTATATGTACTTTTATCCCAGAAATACTTAATACCGCGGGAGGAGCCGCGTGCAAAAGCTAGTACTTAATAAACGAAGAACTGAGGGCGCGACATCTCAGTAGAGTAAGTAACTACTTACCTAGTTATCGCTTAGACTATTTAACCAATGGACACGATATGGAAATAATGCGCAAACCATTTTTCTGTCAATCCTGACGGGGGGCGAGGTAGACACGGATAGCATACATTTGACAAAAAAGGTCCACACGTGCAGGGCTGAATATAAGGTCGCTTTTTACACAATAACACAGCAAAAATTTCACCTCTTCTACATTCATAGTTTTCATCATATACTTTCGTCGATTATGGGCAAACCGTTCATCCGTACCATCCCCATTCGCTCTGGAAATACTTTTCGTGACTCGTCTTTCAACCTTCCTCTCCACGTGCCCAAGTTATCTCGTCATACTTCTTTTAATTTTAAACACCACATCATCTTTCAATTTATAACGTTCTCTTATCATATCATACTCGTGCGATAAAAAATAGTGACTCTACATAATATGTACTATAGTGCACTCCATTTCCACCCCATTCACTCGACTTTCGTGCTTCTTCTGCTAATCCGGCATTCACTTCGTCGCCAACACACAGTATTGCGATGCGCTATTCTTGTTCCCCTTACCCTGATACAGGCCTTGGAGTTCTCATTACACAGACTTCAATGCCCTTACCAGGCGGCCCTCAGTCCCGTACGTTAATGACAACGTTGATCACAGCTTATTCCTCGGCACATGATCCAAACCCATATTTGCGAAGTTTGCGAAGGCACAAAAGACTGTTTTGATTTGCCCAAAATTTGGCTTTAATTTTCCTCCGCAAATGTACCTCATGGAAAAGGCTTGGTAAATCAAACTCACAGTCCAAAATACTTTTCTGTATATACGAAATGTGACGTTCAAACAATACAGCTAATCTCAACTAATTGGGAGTTGGAACTCAACTCTTTTAAATCACTTTTCACCTTTGAGTATCTAGCATATCAATACTCAAAACTTTTCACTGACGAATTTCCATAACGATGGTATGAAGATAATTCATTAAAACGAATTCAAATACAAACACTGTCAAAAACTGAATAAAAATTGCATTACTAGATGCTCAAAGAAAATTGGTGAAAACTAAAAAAAGATGCTAACTCGCGCAGCGGTATGCAATGAAAGGAGGTAACATGAAATTATAATATACTCTTTGCGACCGCCACAAGGGCAACTGAAAAAGCTGTCAAATAAAAAGTAAAAACAATTGAATTTCACAGTATTTCGTTTACTACGTGCAATTAAATAATATCGCGACTATAAATTAAGATGTAAGCTATCCTATCTTTCAAGTTGGATCAAACTGCACACAGCGTGCAAATTTGATTAAAATCGTTTTTAGTAGTTTAGGAGTGCATCGCGGACAAACAACGTTATTTGTATATATTAGAGAAGATTAAATGTAAATAAACTTTGAAAAAAGGAGTCTTGAATTTTCATATAAAATGCGAAGAAACTTTTTACCTAACCTAATATTTAAAAATAAAAGAATACGTACCAGTTATATAACTGTAGTTAATCAATATAGGATTTTCGCAGGGTAAAACAAATCTCCACAGAAATAAATATTTAAGGGATTCTGCATTAAAACATGCTAGCTGTTGGATTAATCGAACACCTTCCAGTCGCCTACAACGCAAATTCTCTAATGACACCAGTTGTAGCTCATCCTGAAAACTATAGGGATCATTAATGAAAACCATAATAGAGATGATCTGGGGGTTTAGAATGTGAAAAAAAACACGATGCGTCTCCGCTTCGTTTTATTGTGATTGGTTGAAAGACTGACGTATAGGTCTCTTGATCAATCACAAACATCAAAGTACCGATACGTCATTCTCTCAACCAATCATAATAAAACGAATCGGAGACGTATCGTGTTTTTTTCACATTCTAAGCCCCCTGAGCGGAATTATAACGGATTTTTAACATCATCGTGTTATCTTGTTAGAAACGACGCGTAGTTTTTGTCGTTACGTCGCGACATAGGCTTAGTAAAAGAATCCTAGGCCATGAGCAGTCTTATGTTCCCATAAAAAGACATTTACTACAAAATTAAGATATATTTTTTTAACATGCATTCCGAAAATAAATTAATATTAAATGTAGAAACCAATTCTTAGCCTGCGCTACTATGAAAGGTGAGAGTGAAGATTACGTTTTTTTGCTCCCGCCTAATTAGGTAGGGATTCGGATATCACAACCAATAATAAAATACATTATAAACGGCTCCACATTTCAGCTCGCTCGTGTTTCTTGTAACTTGTTTACATACATATTTTAATTTTTTGTTACTATAATCGTAATCAGTGTTGAGCAATTTCATGGGTAAAGACTAGGGAATCAATTACATAGGAAAAGAATTTTATTTTCAACAAATCGTAGAAATAAGTGTTGTGGGATCGGCCAGTATTTAACACTTTATAATATGGAATGTTTTGAATCTTAATGTGACGTTGTCTAGTAGAAAATACAAAAGAATGGAAGGCTGACACAACAAGATTCACTATAATATGATTTTGGATATTACAATAAACACTGTAAATACTGTGCCTATTAGTTTTCTCCACCAACAATATCCAGCCGTCTTTCTATGTATCCCGCCTCGTATTACACTACTGTGTAATTGTCAAAAACTTCTGGTTTTTAAAATGGAACTTTGGACCTCAACCTTATAATCATAAAGATATTGCTATAAATCCGTGTAAGGAGCTAGTTTTTCGAGAATTTATTTTGAATGAATTGATGATATTTTACTTTAGTTTTTGTGTTGTAATACTTTATAGGGGACATATTTGTTATAATATTGATTTATTAAAGTAAAATAAAAGCAGTGATATCTGAAATAACATGTACAAAAACTATTACCATTAAAATCATCTTCTAATACCAATAAGTTTTTACAACTTATGCTCAAAAGGTCGTGCTCCTGCAGTCAGGCATGACCTTCATCTTCAGAAGGTGAATCGGCCAGCTAGGACCAATTCTAAGGCTACCACGATCACCTGATCTGAACCTCCTAGATTTCTTTTATTGGGTGTGCATAAAAGAAAAGTTTTAAATGAGCACCCTCTTACTACAGCGGAGCGATTGCGCCAACGAATTGACGAAACCGTAGCCTGGACCAACAATAAAATTTTTGGTTCACGTTTAATGGCTTCCTTTATACGAAGATAAAGGTCATTCATGACTTCAGGTGGATGACATTTCGTATCAGAAACTAAAAGTAGTCAATAAATTTTGTGTTATCATATGAATTACGAAGATAGTGAATAAATTTACTATTTTAATAAGTTATTAAGTATTTGGCAATCTGTAAAAAAAACAGATTTCAAAAACATTAATACTTATGTGTAGGAATACAATTAAAAAAGGGTTAGAATACGTGATTTAAAAAGAGGTTTTATGTCCAATTTCTTAATAACCATGGGTTTTAAAAATAATAACCAAATTTATTTTTATAATCCATTATTTACGGGACAAAATAATAAATAAATTGTTTTTTTTAAACCCATTAATATTTACGGGACACTGTGTATAATCATGTAAAAATAAGTTCAGAAATAAGCAAGAGATTACCTTAACACATTATTAAGGATACGAAGAAATGTTTTTCGTTTAAAATCATCTAAACGATCTAATTTTATTAACTGGTCCGAAAGAAGTAAACGATTTATTTGTATCTGCTGTGCTTCTATTTTCTGCAATTTTAATTTTATAATATTAGAAAAAAGTAATTTGTTTTTTGATTGTACTAAATTGCTGGCTGGTTCTTGGACAGTGGGTACTTACACCCGTATTCACGAACAACACTATGGGCGGTATTAATAAACCAATCTCAAGTTTGAGTTACATCTCAAGTAGATATAATGTTTTGAACTATTCATACATTATGTCTACTTGAGATGTAACTCAAACTTGAGATTGGTTTAATAATACCGCCGTATGAGGACGCACATTCTGCCCGAACGCATAGTGTCGCCATTTTCATAGTTTTTTTTTTTATTGGATAGAATGACGAAACCAGCATTCGCCCGTTGGTAAGCGATACGACCACGCATAAACAGTAGCAACACCATCCAACTTACAAAGTACAGTTTGGCATTCAACTCAAGGGCGGATCCAGCTTTGGCGCCAGGGGGGGGTCACATAGTCGTGGTCAAGTCACAAGAAGTTGTAATTTAATTTTGAAAAGTAAAAAGTAGGTATTCTATTAATGAATGTAATTACTGTAGGTACTTAAAAATACCTACCTATATTTAAATAACATTTTTTTAAGTCTTCTCCCGAAACGCGTTAATGTTTCCGTATTATTATAATGCTCTTTGTTTTAATTCACCAAGGAGTCCTGGCGCCATCACTAATGTATGGGAGTGAGTCGTGGGTGTGGCAGAACAAGCATGAAAGTAAGATAAATGCAGTGGAGATGAGAGCTTTGAGAAGTATGTGTGGGCTGAAAGTAAGTGATAGAGTGAGGAATAGCGTGATAAAAGAAAAATGTGGATTGAAAGAAGATGTAGTGACTAAGATTGAGAAAGGAATGCTTCGGTGGTTTGGCCACATTGAAAGGATGGATGAAAGGAGAGTAACGAAAGAAATTTATATCGCGAAGGTGAGTGGTAGTGTCGGACGGGGACGTCCTAGACGTACCTTTATGGACCAAATTGACGACCTCTTAAGGAAAGGTCAAATAAGGAGTTCTCGTAACCGACGAGCATGTATGAAGAGACTGATGACTGTGGAAGAAGCGAAAGAGGTATGCTTGGATCGTAGCACTTGGCGCTCCATAGTCTCTGCCTACCCCAATGGGAGAAAGGCGTGAGTTTATGTATGTATGTATGTCTTTGTTTTAATGCGTTCGTTCTTTTAAACGTTCCATTAGAGGTTAGTTCTAGTTAGACATTAGGCGTTAGTCGAAAAAAAGGGCGCACAAGTGTCACACGAAATTTGACATACGTAATATGAATGGTAGCGGCCGTGGCGGTGGCGCGACAAAATTCTTTTCGATGCGTTCGTTCCCGAATAATACGTTTGCCATCAAAGTATTATATTAAACTAGCTTTTGGTCGCAGCACCGCCCGCGTGAAAAAGATTTTCCGGTATAAAAGTCCCGCTTTATATTTTCAGGGAATAAAAAATAGCCTATGTATTAATCCAGGACATGATCTACCCACGTGCCAAATTTCATTGAAATGCGTTCAGTAATTTAGGAGATGTGCAGTAAGTAAAAAACAGAAAAACACACAGACAGACAGAAAAGAATTACAATAATCACTGCTTTGTGTTCCATTACTCTTCTGTAGTCACTGCCTTTCTTTTTTATCACATTTCTTTAAATGTACGGATATACTGATTCTACTGCTTATTAAATACACTTAGTATAGTACTATACAATCTTAGCTGGCTGGTATGACAATTCAAATTTTTCGCGACGCGAAAGCTTTGTGAGAACGTCTAACCAAAAATTCTAAAGTCGCCTACATAATTACAAATATTTATCATGTTTTCTATACATTATAAGAGATAGTATCATACTTATTTAACAGATTTGATTTAAAATTGTATAAATATACTGAAATAAAGAATAACATCTTGACTCTTATATCAACGCTTTTACAGTGTTGTATTTTTCAGTTTATGAGCGTAATGTTTCGAAAGTTTTAAATCGCTTGGTAACGAAACGTAAACGATTACTTTAAAAAATCTAAACTTTGGATGCAAATAAAACACAGCTGTATATTTAAAAATTATGTTGTAAGTATGTTTTACAAACATATTTGAACAATGAGTTAGATATTTAAATTTAGATATAGAAGACTGAAAATGAAGATCTCCAAAGTAAATAATTTACCGTACCACTAAATTTGTGATTTAAGTTTCAGTACACACATTATTTCTTTGTAATGTCCAATAATCAATTTAAATGTCATGAAAGGATAATCGTGAAATTCTATCGATAAATCAAAATGAACGACTAACAATAACTATTATAATAAAAAAACCTCTTGATTGTAATGTGTAAGATTTGATAGTAATCTAACTCTATTTACATACGATAACAAAATCCTTGAATATAAAATCAATTGCATTCAAAAATCGATTATTTCTTGCAACCGATTTTTTGTTCTCTTCCCTACACACTATCCGACCTATAAGGAGTATTGATATCTTACTGATACTTCGAAGCAAATCAATGCCAAAATAACTTTCTACTCCTTTTTTAGTCTAATCAACAAGTTCAAAAACGTGAAAAGTAGAAATAAAAGGCCTAAAAATATGAGCGATGGCTCATTCGATTCGTAATCACCTCTAGAAAAATGTTTTTGAAGGATTTCGGTGCAGGGTAAAAATTGCAATTGTTATTAACAAAATACGATGAAAAAAAAAATTATATTTCGTTTTTTGTTAATAACTCAAAAAATATTAACATTTAAGCAATTTTGAAATAAGCTCGTTAAAGAGGAGGAAATTTCCAATAAAAAAGTCCTAACTCCTGGAATTCTATCCCCATTATTTATAATTTTAAATAGACGTTGAAAATAGGGCTCCACGCGGCAGTTACGGCATGCGCGCACTGCCACTAAAGAGAGTTCAGCAATAAAAATAATTTATTTATAACATAAAATGTGATTTTAAAAATTTGAAAAAATTCTTGTATCTTCTTAACACTTGCAAGAATCGAGCCCTGAAGAAAAAAAAGTTAAATCACCATTTTTCAAAAAGTTATTCAATTGTTAATTAACCATTTTTTTCCCAATCTCCATTTGCATTAACAATGTGATGAAAGGTATAAATTATTGGGCTATAAATTTTAAACTTCGTGGAGCCCTTTTGATATATGTACTTTATAAGATCCTGCGGTAAATTTTCATTGAAGTTTATTAATTTATTAATTATGATTTTTTATAACGATTGAAAAATTACAAAATTGATAAAATTAAGTAGTTATAAAAAATCATAACTAACAAATTAATAAACTTATTTATACCTTTCATCACATTGTTTATGCCAATGGAGATTGGGAAAAAATTGGTTAGTTAACAATTGAATAACTTTTTGAAAAATGGTGATTAAACTTTTTTTCTTCAGTGCTCGATTCTTTCAAGTGTTAAGAAGATACAAGAATTTTTTTATATTATTAAAATCACATTTTATCTTATAAATAAATTATTTTTATTGCTGAACTCTCTTTAGCGGCAGCGCGCGCATGCCGTAACTGCCGCGCGGAGCCCTATTTTCAACGTCTATTTAAAATTATAAATAATGGAGATAGAATTCCAGGAGTTAGGACTTTTTTATTGGAAATTTCCTCTTCTTTAACGAGCTTATTTCAAAATTGCTTAAATGTTAATATTTTTCGAGTTATTAACAAAAAACGAAATATCATTTTTTTTCATCTTATTTTGTTAATGACAATTGCAATTTTTAACCTGCACCAAAATCCTTCAAAAACATTTTTTCTAGAGGTGATTACGAATCGAATGAGCCATCGCTCATATTTTTAGGCCCTTTATCTCTATTTTTCACGTTTTTGAATTTATTGATTGGACTATTTAACCCCATTAGGGAAGGAATTTCAATAAAATACGAAACATGTCTTCCATCAATTGTGTTAAAAAAGTTTACGCTAAATTTGAATTAGATTGGACCAAGGAATCGCGTTGCCCCATACAAACTGCCCCCCTTTTTCATCTCCTTAGGGGTAGAATTTCGGAAAATCCTTTCTTATCGGAAGCCTACGTCATACAAGGAACACACCCTCCAAGTTTCAGGTCTCTACGATCAGCGGTTTAGGCTGTGCGTTGATCCGTCAGTCAGTCAGGACTAAGCCTTTTATATGAATAGATTAATTAAATATTTAAAATACTTAAATAAAATCTATATTGTGACAAAAAATATATAAAAACATAATGTTTAATAATTTTAATTAGTGGTCCACCTAGGTTCTGGACTCCGTCCAGGGGAGGGTCATGACCCCCATGACCCCCCCCCTGGATCCGCCCTTGATTCAACTGTGCTCGTCATCCTGAGATATAAGATGTTAAGTCTCATAATGTCCAGTAGTTACACTGGCTGGGGCAGTTGCGGACGACAACTTAGACGTGAGTCGGAGGAAGCCCGCAGCCGTCCCTAATGCGCCGAAGATGGCCACCGCGGAGTTTTAGTTGGTATGCCGTGCGGTGTACATAGGTTAGGGACTCGGCCCGGCGGTCGCCCGACGTTTTCCATCTCTCCGGGCGGCTCAACGTCGGGTCGTAAGGCACGGTGAACCCAACATAACCGCTCAGTCGTTCCCCTTGAACACTGGGCGGTAGTAATGTCACTTTATGTGCGTCAAAAAAAAATGTTACACTGGCTACTAATTCCTTCAAACCGAAACACAATAGTGCATGCACACTGCTGCTTGGCGGTAGAAATAGACATTGCGGTGGTACCCACCCAGACGGACTCATACATATGAGCGACCTACCACCAGTAAAGTTTTCTTTGCCTCTATTCAGCGGCTTTATTCACCTTTGTTTATGTTACAGCGAAATGGAAGAAAGTTGACGCTCAATATTAGTCGATCACAGCGCCCATATGCCTATGCACTCCGAAGGCTGTCATTCACTGAAAACATTCTCAAAAACGTCCGCGAAAAAAGAGCGTACAATTTACAAAATGTGCGCTCATTGCAATTAGCAAGGAGCATTATAATACTACGGAAAGCAATTAGTATCGCGTCACTCGTGTCACAAAATGGAAGTCAAAAATGCAGAAATGTTATTTTTAAATTGTACCTCATTCAACGTATACTAACATGGTTATCGTACATACCTTCATAGTTATCTCTAGAGATTTATGAAATTCTTTTAAATATAAACGAGACGGCAATTTCATAGCAGTGTTCGCTCTCCAAAAATAGCTGCCAAGGCGAGTAGGCATTCTTAAGTTCGGGTATTGATAGGTAAAAAAAACCTTCTCACAATGAAGATCGCCAAGAAAATAGCGCTGTACGTCGTGTATGGACCAATAACGGGCGTTAGTACTCCTGGAGTATGGAGAAATTATTATATTACGTACAGACAGGAGCACGCACACACGCACGCATGCACGTACGCACACACACACGCGCGCGCCTTTTATCCCTGAAGGGGTATGCAGAGGTGCAACTAGAGCACCCACTTTTCGACGTGCGTATCTTATCCCATAATGAGATAGGGGGGCGGGCTTATAGCCATATCTGGGATTGAACCCGAGATCTCAGCATTGCAATCGTACCGTAATACAACTACGCCACTGAGGCTGCCAGTTAACGTACGTACTGTAATTATTTCTTGATAAATTATTTATACCTACTTAAGTAAAGTTAACACCTTCACTGTGGCAAAGAAATCATAAACTTTCATCTGGTGCGGCGGCAGGTTGAAATGTGCCCCCCACCTTTCCGCTATTGCGTGGCAGGTCTTTTTCGACCCACCAACACTAGGTTAGATTAAAATGCTATAACTTTGCGACAACGTGGTGTATAGATTTTTTTTTGTACCTACTGTTAGAAAGATTTTGAGCCGAATTTTTTTACGTTCAATTCGCTCCTGGATCTCCCAAATGGGAAATGAGAAATACACCAAGAAAAGGGGCGGCCCAATAACGACCTGACCCACACTAGAAAATATTTTGATTTAGTGATGGGACAGGCAAAAGTTAGGGTTATCGAAAATAAAGTAGAATTATCATGAAATACCTAAATAAAAAAGTGTATTTATTTAGTGCCTCCTTTTAAAACATTGCACGCACAGATTTTGGTTGCATTTTATGCAACATGTTTTTAACACGCCGGCGGCCTGTCAAGCTGGCCGGGCTGAAATAGGCGCGCTGCCGCACCGAGCGAATGTTTTTTATCGTCAGTGCGTGGCGGGCTGAAAAAGGCCTGCCGCGATTTTTTGATGCATAATATCTACAATTTTGACCACAAGCTGAAATATATATTTTTCTCTGTCGATTTCTTACAAATACATAAGATAATCGTTCCGCACCAGCAAGAAAGATATAGTTTTCACCGTACGCACCAAGCGTAGGCACCGCGGCGGGCCCATATGGCCTGTTCCGCAGTGAAGGTGTTAATAAAACGAATAGTTGCATCCGTTTCGTTGTGTCAGTAAGCAGCAAATGTCTCCAGGGAAGAATACCTACCAAAAAAAATCTCATTGTTTCCTACTGGGGGATAAACATATATTAAATGTATAGTAATACCAGCCCTGTATTATATACTGTCCCACTGCTGTCTCTGAGAGGGTTTAGGCCTTTTACACCACGCTGGCCTAGTGCAGTTTGGTAGACTTCACATATCTTCGAAATTCTTATAAAGAACTTCTTAGGTATGCAGGTTTCCTCACGATGTTTTCCTTCACCGTTAAAGCGAAAGATAATTGATAAACAATACACACGTAACTTTGAAAAAGTCAGAGGTGTGTTGCCTTGGGTTTTGAACCTCCGTACATTGTCTCGGCAGACCGTTCCATTCCCAACTAGGCTATCGTCCACTTCTACTTCACAACACACTACTTCTACGGGGGGATATCCAGAGCAAACTAACACTGTTTTATCCATGAGTGAGTATTTTCGCCATTACAGAAATCAACCTAATTTCAGTACTAAGTTGGCCTGGTAGCATGGTAGGCATACTAAGGTAGGCATGTGGTAAAAAGAACCTGTAACTTGGGGATGACGCGCTGGTGTTCTACCCAAAACATTTATTTGGCCAGAGAGTAGAGACCTTGCATAGAGTATCAATCAGCATAAATCCAGAACATAAAGCTGGTACTACCTGAGTACGTCATCATCTGCGAGCAAACCATCCGCGCTTTCAACGTAATGAAGCCAAATATAAGGATCTGTTGTCCAATCTCCGAGGGCTAAGTTTCCGGGGCTAGGATGGTAATTGTAATGCCAGTGAAGTAATTTTTCATGGTCCAAAAGGCCGATGATTTTCATGCATTTGCAGTCTACTGCAAATTCGGTCGGTTAACAAAATATCAAATAGATATAGGTGGTTCGCAGCAGTGCATGTAAAAAATAACATTATGTGTTTGAGTAGTGATGGATGGTTGCAATATCTCTATTATCCTACCAAAAACATAAATCGACGGTCTCATAGAACAAAATCGTACATGCAAAATGTTAGTTTTTCAGTAGAGCGCTTTGAAAGTCATTAGTTTGTATTCATGTGCGAATTAGTGCAATTTTCACACATTAGGTTCAAAGTTGTTACTGAACCCTTTAGATAATGTTTCCTTCATGTATAACTTATGATTTCCACAATTAACTTAGACTTTCAAAGCGCTCTACTGAAAAACTAACATTTTGCGTAATATTCGACTCTGTTCTATGGGACCGTCGAAATGTAAAAAAGGAGAGCCAATTTAAGTTCAATACAAAAATTATGCTTGGCTGTGGGCTTCGCCGCAAAAAGAATGGAGATCTAAATGAGTGACACCATTTTTTTAATCGACCTATCATCTGTTATGTTTCCTAAATCCTATCAAATTTGTTCCGATAATGAATCTTCATAGTTGTCGGGTAAAGGTGGTAGGGATCTATATTTGCGTCAAAAATTTACTTACTTACATGTTTAGCTATTTTTGGTCCGACTGAAAACTTGATTACAAGCTAATTTTAGAATCTTGTAACAGCCATCAGGCCTCAGGGTCAAATGAAAAAGAAATCTAAAAAACACGCTTTATAGAAAATCCAACAAATAAATAGATTTTTTTACACGTAACGATGAATAAAATGAGAAAAATGTGTGTTAGAAAAAATATGCGAACTTATACAGTTTCACTTGCTTGTAAACCATAGCGCGATCTATTTCTATGGTGGCCGGTTAAAATCTTTGCGTCTCTTTTCACTTTCGTAAAGGTGAAGGTATTGTGTCTATCATACAGCTTAAAACGTATTATTACGTATGTAAATTGTATTAAAAAAATACCGCATAACCGGAATGTTAATATTATTCACTCTCGCCATTTTTCTAATTTTGTCATGAGTATATTATGTATCAGCACTACATAGTATAAAACAAAGTCGCTTCCCGCTGTCTGTCCCTATGTCCTCATGTCCCTATGTATGCTTAAATCTTTAAAACTACGCAACGGATTTTGATGCGGTTTTTTTTAATAGATAGAGTGATTCGAGAGGAAGGTTTATATGTATAATACATGCATAATATACTAGAGGAACATAGATAATTTAAAAGGTATCTAATGTGATGTCGTAGATAAACATATTTTTTTGCGCTTACGTTGCAGACGCTGGCTAAACTCTACGAGATGGATCAAAAGAATGTAATACACTTTTGTACACCCTAAAAAGGTCTACAAAAAATTCCGCGATGGTATATGTCTATCCCTTAGGGATAACCCACAATAACCATTTTTTATCCTTTACTTTTGACGAGAAATAATGGCTTATTTATGAAACGATTTTAAGCAATACAGCATTAATCCTTATCCAATTAAGTACCATAAATACATTGCGCATTTAATATAGATCAATATGGCCCTTTACAACATGTAATTTAAATAAATATTTTCGAAGATATTAGGTACAGATTTAAAATGCAGGGACATAGCGGTCGCGGCGGTTCCGGCCGGGGGGTCGGCGGCGCGTTTCTATAAATGAGAAAGTATGGAGATAGTTTGAGGTCCTGAGGAGGACATAGGCTACTTTTATCCCGGAAGAACATAACCCGGGAATTTTATACCGGTTTTTATTTCTCGCGAGTGGGGCCGTCACGGCCTAACATGAAGAAAAGAAGAAGAGCGGAGGTGCAGCAAGGCGATTAGGTCATGTCACCATCAACTAAGGTCATGACGTCACAGTAGGCGGGGCCTAAAACTGTAGTCCCGAGTGAGTCGTCAGTGCGTTCGGATCGGATTCATCTGACGTTTAAATAGGTATAATTTTTTTTTAACCATGAAGTGAGCTGTTGCTGGGTGTAGAAATTGCTCAGGATCACAAATCAAACAAGATGGCATAACATTTCATTTGTAAGTCGTTTAAATTTATGATTATTTGCATTTTAAAACACATTTTATTGTTTTATTACAAAGTGACATCTGTCGTCAAAAAGTTTGGTTCTTTAGATTTCTCACTGATATCATGATTTTAACGTTATAAACGCATGTCATACGAATTTTCGGCAGAAAATAGTAAATTTAGCTTATTCTGCCTGCTAATATATTAATTATTTCAAAGATTTATTACTTAGTTACATAAAATGTGAAAAAATATAGTAAAACATGTAGTGACATCTGTGGGTAAGTATTCAGAAATAACGGATAGCGAAAAACATGTGCGTCATGCGAGCGACACCCAACATCGAATATAATTCGACGCTTGAAAGGCAATAATATCTAAGCGACAAATATACCGAAAATGAGTTATATACATATTTGGAATCGCCAAATTTTTTTGCGTCGATTGATCCGGGTTTCGTAGCTCTAGGACAACTTTTTTGGCGGTTAGATATTAGATGATTCCGGTAAATTTCACAACTTTTTTCTCGTTTACCGACAAGAAATTCACGACTTTTCGGATTTATAGTAGTTGGTACACTTAAGGAAATTGATTTTGAACTTATCGTGTCTCACTTGAAATCGTGATATTACTGTTTTGCATTAATATATGTTTACTTGAAATAAAAAAAAATGCTCACTATTTAATGAGTTGTTTATTACCTACACAACAAAATTATAGCATTGGCGTAGATATATATTTGCCTGCACCCATACTTACCATATTGATGTGCTTAGATATTTTCAGCTTAATAAGATATTTTGTTAATAGTACATATATACAACTTTACATAAAACAAAATAAAAAGAGATTAATCGGTTAGATAGTTTTACCTGAATAATATAAGTTCTATTTTTTATGCTTAGATATTTTTACTTGTCAACCTTTAACTTCAATGATGTCGCATAGTTAATTTTACCACCCGGTAAAATGTGTGTGCTTTCAGCAAAAATAAAATTTGAGTGAAAATTACGAGTTTCCAACACAATGAATAAATGATAATATTATTGTTTTCTAGTTCTGCTTGAGGCGAGAACCTCCCTCCAACGAAATTAGTTAACTATTAACAAATTCTATATCAATATGCTATATTTTGGATGTAAGTATGTTTATCTAACAATAAAATTTGATTTTCATTAAAGTTTGCTGTTTATTAAATAGTTTAATGTTGGTGCGAATAACAATATTTACAATATTGTGCACGTATTTATGTTTTTCTACTTTCGTGCGACCCAATAATTTAGCTATACATATTTTTAATTGATTTTATTAATATGTTTAGTTATCCTTATACGATTCTTACCAACTGCGCATTTTTAAATATTTGATATTTCTTTAAATTTACTTGTTACGGTATCCATAAAATTATCCATTTAGATGATTTTACCTGTTTGTAAATTAAGGTAATTTTTAACTAAGCGACAGTAACTTTTTAATTTATAATCGTCAAGGCTGTTGATTTAGGTCAAAAAATGACAAAAATTAAGAAGTTCCTAAAACAGTTACAATTATTTTTGTGCAGCAAATAGTTTAGTTATGATTTTTTTTGTCAAAATCAAAACTTTAAAACGCTCTACTGAAAAAAATAGCTAAATGTCGCTTAGATATGATTGCCTTTCAAGCGTCGATATTATTTTTATTAATTTCGTTGTATTTGTAAGTTTTTTTCGTGTTATTGATTTATTTGTTATCATTTTAGATGCCCCATTTTTTTTTGTTTTTGCGGAGAAAGTAACTTATTACTACCGATGCTGTAAATACAGAAAATAGAAATGCACGAATACGTGTTATGAATAGACGCAACAACTGGACACCAACAAAATATTCGAAAATATAAAATAATGCTTGAAATATAGTAAAAACAACAATTTCGCTTTTCTTTAGAAAATATTCCTACCTGTCAAACATTTGGTGTTCGTCCCGTCGTTTAGAAATCAATTAAATTTACAAGTTAAAATATTACTAAAAGTGGAGATTTATTCTTCTTGTTTTGGTTTTGAATGTCAAACGTTTAATATTCGTCCCATCGTTTAGAAATAAATTAAATTTAAAAGAATACTTTAGTTTTTTTATTTGTTTTTGACATTTGACGTTGACAACTAACAATTTCTGATCGCAACTATAATACGGACTTTGGCGGGAACCTGGACGTAAAGGTTGCGTTGTTTCGGTTGAATTTGATTTTTATGTGCATGATGCGGTTTGTTCAGTGGCCAATAAGGAATACATTCATTTTTATCATAATACTAGGTGTTTCTTGCGGCTTCATCCGCGTGTAAAGCCTTTCCGCTAAAAAAAAGTCCCTACGAAGAGATTAAAAATATGCATTATTTCCATGGGGGTAAATTACCGGGATAACAAGTAGACAATGTGTTAATCTAAGACATGATCTACTAGCGTGCCATTTCATCTAAATCCGTTTTGTTGTTTCTGTGTTTACTTCTAACACACATGTAAATATCCAAATATTTTTATGAACTTTCGCATTTATAATATCATCACAGGATACTGAAGTAGATATTAGTAAGATTATCGTAATTATTAATTTTAATCATTAAAGATTTTTTATCAACAACTTTAACAACTAATTTTATTTTGTTTATTCCTTAATTTTCCTGTACGTATGATAAAATAATTATAGACATATATAATTATTTTATCATATATGTGTCACCTATGTAATGTACCTATATGCTGAAAAAACGGCTAAGCGCCAGTAGAATAATAAATAATGTGGTCCGCCATACTAACGCACATAGAATCGTCTGGAACAAACACTTTTGCTTGTTACGCCATAGGGGTGAAAAGACGAACTAAATTATTGACAAGTTAGCTCTGTTACGCTGAAATAATGCCATTCACCGCTAGATGGATTTTGATTGGGGGGAGGAGCTATCGTTATATTTCATCCCCCGACCCCCCGCATTTAGCGACGCTACGTTCTAAAGAGATTTTGGCTTGACACACCTCCGCTCTTCTTCTTTTCTTCGTGCGGCCTAACCACTGAACCGATTTCGATGAAATGTGGTAGGGAGATAGTTTAACCCGTCAAGCCCCGCTTATATATAGATTTATGCGGAAACCCTATATACTAGAACGCCCGCATCCGTCGCGGGGCTTGACGAGTCAAGATCCTGGGACGGACCTAGGCTATATCTTATTCCGGGAAAAAATAAACCGAGACTTTTATTCCAGAAAATCTTTTTCTGCGTGTAGAACCGCAAGAAAATAAGTATGACGATAGTTTGAGATCCAGAGGTGGACATAGGCTACTTTGTCTCGGAAGAACATAAACCGGTAATTTTATCTCGTTTTTTTTTTCTCGCGAGTGGAACCGTCACTGTCACGCCACTGAACTGATTGCGATGAAATTTGGAAGGGACATAGCTTAAGACCCTGGGAAGGACCTAGATTAATTCTTATCTCGGAAAAACTTCACCAATGGATGGAGTGATTCAAGAGGAATGCTTATGTGTATATTACATAAATATTTTGTATGACAAAAAACTAATTTCAGCATGTAATATGCTTTGCTACCTGAGCGAAGCCAGGGCGGGCCGCTAGTAACCAATATATTATGATTAAAAAAGTTGCGTCACAGAAATCCTCAAGTTGGTTAGGTACCTATGTTGGAACAGTTAGTCTAAGGTTCGAACTGCGTACACTAGTCACTAATCGCGAGTCGAGCGAGCTACGGTAGCGGCCGGCGAGCGCCTGAAATATATGTTCAAGCGTAAAACTGCTCTTCGTACATTTTGAGGGTAGGCAGGTACACTATTTTAGTTTAGCATTATGAAAAAAAGGTTTTCGGCGAGACGCGAGAGTGCTCAATTTATAATTAGAGAGCATGTTTACACTGATTGCAACCTTTTTTGACCTCAAATCCTGTTACAATATTCTAAATTTTAACCTATAACCTTAGTAGAGTACTTAGTGTGTTAAATATTACTAAACAATTTTATATAATTTATAAATATTGATTACCTTCTTCTTCATCCATCACCCTTAAAAACACTAATCACAAAAGTATAACATAAGTCATTTTACCTATACCCGTTTCCTAAATTATAATAAATTAGATAATAATATTATAAACGTATTATGTAATAAATTACCAAAGGACGTCAATTTTTTATGGCTACAAGCAAAGACAAATAACTTGCAAATAACCTACAAGCAAAGAGAATATAATCACTTATACGTTATAGTCCAAGATCCCAGAGCGTTCGGACATAACTTATTTTCACATGGATGAAACCTTCACGAATTAGTAGCGTCTAGTATACTTTAAATACCTGCCTACTTGTGGAGCTTGCCCTGTGACACCTGGGCAGGTACCAGGTGAGAAAGGTAACTAAAAATATGAGTTATCTAACTTAAATTTGTATGGCTGATTTTTATATATATTCTGTAGAATATTATTCTAAACTAGAATTATAAAGTGTCAGACACTTTTCATGGACCAGAGCTTTTGTCAGACGCTTTAAAGCTCGACAAAAAATTAATGAACTTTACTTATTTTTTCATGTCTGACTTTTAAATATGTTATTCAAGTAACTATTACAAAGTTATATTTCATCAGTCAGACAAATTCCAGTGACCAAACATCCCCTAAACACAACATTATTCAGCCGGGAGTGCGAGCGCGAGAGCACTATGAATATATTATGAATGAACCTTTCTCTTGAATCCCTCTATCTATTAAAAAAAAACATCAAAATCCGTTTCGACTTTCGTAGTTTAAAGATCTAAGCATACATAGGAACAGACAGCGGAAGCGACTTTGCTTTATACTATGTTGAGATATCTATTACTAAAATATTAAAACTTTCCCGCACGATAAGTTAAGATGAATATTATAACATAAATATTATGCCTCGACGATTCGCAATGTAGTCAAGATAAATATTTGAGTTCGCATTAATTTACAAGCTGGATTTTTGTACAGACCTTAAATACGTCATTACAAATGTTATGCCAAAAGTCCCCATTGATCCCGCTTGTGCGTAGTGTTATTTTTTATACTCCATTCGACCGCGCCAAATGGAGACGGCCGCGATCCGTATTAACCGATCCAGAGGACGAAATCACTCTGGCCATCCGCCGTAAGAACGAGTTCTTCAAACTCCAACACTCTACAAGACCGCAGTTACGTCCTCGCCGTCGAGGACCCCCCTAGCAGTTCCGGCCCGCGTGCCGATGACAACACAATCCAATAGGATTAGGCCTAAAAACCAATCTTTCCCTAATCGTTAATGTCTCATCCTCTCTCAGTGGCCGTCCTGAGCCGAGGCTCGTAACCCGTTAGTGGGTTGCCCTTAGCATGGTCACTTAATTTAAAGGGTTGCGAGCGCCTTCTGCGTTCACCCTAAAGACTGGTGTGGCCAGAGAAGCCGACTCGCGTCAGGCTACCGGCAGTAGGGCCATTAACAAAAAAAGTCATCATAAGAAGAAGTAATCGCTCTAATCAAGGCACTCAAACGACGAAAAGCCCCCGGGGGCGACGGAATCCAAAGGGCCAGGCTATCCTGTTCACTCTGAAGAGGAGAGTCCATGTGCCTCACTTCCTAGTTCATAAAGAGGAAAAGTAAAATGTCCATCCGCACCAAGATTAGGATCTATACAACATGCATTAGGCCGATTATGACGTACGCGTCACCCGTGTTCGCCCACATACCGCCTGCTCGTCTTAAGCGTATGCAGGTATTGCAAAATATCTTTCTTCGACACGCTCTTGGTGCCCCGCAGTACGTTCATAACCGCAACCTCCACGTGGACACCGACCATCAGGCATTTTATGCAAACTACCAGCAAACGCTATTTCGATCGTGCAATTAACCACCCAAATACGCTCACCCGCAAAGCGTCGATATACATACACTCCATTCGACCGCACCAAATGTAGACGGTCGCGTTCAATTCTAACCGACCGGACCCAGAGGACGATATAACTGGTAGGTTAGCTAGGCTAGGACCTTTTTATCCTCGCCGGCGAGGACCGTGGCGTTTCCTTTCCTCGTAATGTAAAGATACTCCTTCCCTTTCTTTTATATCAGCTCCACTTCTCCTTTCCCTAGCCCTATTCCCGTCCCTAATGTCCGTGTCCTCTGTACCTATCAGCCCGTGCTGGTTGTTCGATATTTAACTTTAAATTACTTCATTGGTTTATTATGTACCTTTGTTATTGTGTCTACCTTCATGTCATGACCTGTCATAAGTGCTTTTTATAAGCCTATTTGACCAATAAATGATTTTATTTTTTTTATTTTTTTAGACTATCCGCCGCGCCGTAAGAACGAGTTCTTGAAGTTCACGTTAAGAACCATTCGTCAGTCCACCTTGGGGTTTCAACCGATATAAAATTCGCTCATATACAGAAAAAATCTGATAATTAAACAAATGCTTTGAGATACTTACAACTTACTCAAAGAATAAATGAGCTATTAGAAAAATCAGACTATTCACGATTGCCAGAAATGACGTAGGTACTTACGGGTTACAGTAACATCATCCGGTTTACCTATTTTTGCTTACTTTCGTAGCAATAGGTACCTTTCTACTTACTTGTCATATTGTGCTTTAGTACAGTTTTGCTTACAATCTGCACATTCCTTTTTATATACATTAGATATAGGGGGCAAACGAGCATACGGTTCAACTGATGGTAAGTGATCACCACCGCTCATGAACATCGGCAATACTACCAGGGGACATGGAGGTGCGTTGCCGGCTTTTTAGGTGGGAATAAAATCATTTTTTAAGGTCGCCATGTCGTATCTGTCCGGAAAATCTAGCCGATCGGAAAGACTACGGTCGTTGACGATACGAGCTGCCCGACGTTGAATGCGGTCAAGAGGGAGAAGCTGGTACTGGGGAGCCCCTGCCCAAAGATGGGAACAATATTCCACGTGAACGTGATAATACCCGACGTGACATACTGCTTCGATCTGTTGAACACACCAAACGTCTTTGAGGCCAATTTGGCCTTACGCTTTAAGTGACCGCGGAACTGAACGTCACTAGATATGTCGACACCAAGAATAATTCAGATACTGGCTGTGCTTAGGGGCGCCCGGGGCGTTAATAATATACTAACATCACCATTTAGCAGCAGAGTAGTATATTTTCCGTATAATGTCCGCGTAATATAGGTACACAGTTCATTTTGTAGAGAGCGACTTGTATGTACTTGTTTGGATTGGTTATGCACTTATACAGGACAAACTTAGAGGGAAGATAGCTTGAATGTAGCTCTCTACCAGACATCAGAAATGAAAATATCTTTATAAGTAACCATTTTCGAAATATTGAGGATTTTGTTTTTCGAAAAATGTCATTTCGTTAACTTATGTTTTGTTGTTGTACGCGCAAATAATCGGATATTTTCTTTACTTTTCTGCAGAGGACTCTGGAGTAGTGTGTCTACCATAACCCATAATCATTTAAACACCTTGAAAAAATATATTCCTTATTACGAATACTTAAGCCTAATTACAGGTTTTATAACATATTTTATTTGTACATTATAAACATTACCCAATTTGATATTAAATTAAAACAACAGTTATGTAAACAACCTCGCCTAGAGATTTATTTTATACAATATTTAAGATTAAGTAACTCGTTTAACTAAATTCTTTGTTGAATACATCGTTTTAATAGAATAATATCTCCCTTTCATTCAATACAGATCTACATAATTTAGTGTTAAATAATCTACTCATAATAGTTATGTATCATATTATGTACCCAACGCGTACAATATTATGATGATTACACTAACAGGAATATTCAGTAAAGATTTAAGACTTTTTTTTTTTCAAAATTTTATTTACATAACATACATAATAACTGACAAGAGTAGTTATAATAAAATAAACTCAGCAGCTAAGAAGAGTGCAAGGGAACGATAGGCATGGGCGCCGGGCAGAGCACACGTGGCAGTGCGCTTCATGCGGTCTATCGAGTAGCGCAAGTGACGCTAGACCGAGTACGAGTGCCCCACCGCGCACCTCGCTAGTTTCATCCTGCGCACTTGATTCACAAAATATTTGAGTCGATCATTACTGCTGAGGTGTTGTTATATTAAAATAACTAATATCTAAACAATAAATGTCTACAAAGAAATTTAACTGTTCCTAAAATTGCATTTTGAAATTTATAGAAAAAGCCAGAGAACAAATCAACTCAATTAAATTTCTGTTATCTCAAATATTTTTTTACGATTACATTACTTACTGGTTTAATAGTAGCTGTCTACGCCTACATACCAAAGAAAACAAAGTGATAAATGTATATATTATAATAAATCTTGTAACATCAAATTCAAAATCAAATTTTCATTTTATAGCATGTATATTATAAACGCCATTTCACGTCTAAGCAGTTAAAATTATTGCTAAACAAAACACGTCCCATACTCTGATATCATTAGTATATAGACATCAGATAAAACGCGAATTATAATTTCATTACCCTTATTACATTCTCCCATAATAATACATAACATCTTTTTTAATATATGTAGTTCAATATTATCTATTTAATTATTACTAGGCAGGTATATTTAGGTATTGTTTATTGCTATAAAAAATATTTCAGTTGGTGTTATAGGTCACACTTAGCATAGATATTATTTTTGAATGATCTCTGTTCACCAGATTGTTAGATACTGAAAAAATATCCACAAAATGCAGACAGCGCCAGTTTATTGAAAAAAAAAATACATAGAAACAGGGAGATTAGTTAAAACGAATGGAAATATTCATTAAATTTAACATATACAGGCATATTAAAATGAATAAACATTTGAGTGCAACACGGGAACTATTATTGCTCAATTCGATTATTCTATACATAGTAATATAGGCATTTAAAATATCGTTTACAAAAATAGATCAGACACAAAAGATATTCACAACACGTAAAACAATATCTTAAAATATTTAAACACATAATTTATTAATATATTCTCATATTATTATCAATTCTGTAATAAAAGGCAATAAATATACCCGATACCAAACAGTACTAAAATGTCATTGGAAATTAATTATCATTATCATTATAAATTCAATAACAAAAACAATAATGTAACATTACAATAAGAATAATAATAGGTATAATCCAGGAATCAAAATTACTTTCGAAGTCCCCACAACACCATTGTTACGAAGTAAACATTAAAGTTTAGAACAGACTACTTCACGAACACTAATAATTTAGTCACGGTAAATAAAAAAAGAGCATTATAAAAAAATGCAAATTAAATTAATGCCTTCCTGGAGATTTTGCTTAAGATATTGTTTCAAATTGCGCATAATATCGAAGCAAAAATTTAGAACCTTGATAAATAACTATCGCCTTTAAAAATATTATACACCTTTTCGTCTAGCATCTGTTAGATTAAGCATTACCATTGTAATAATAATATATCTATGATTTCCATGTAGGATGAATCTAATATATAAAAATATAGAAGACGTTTGGGGGTGCTTCTGCCGCGAGCAACGGTGCGAGAACGAGGGCATGGGCAGGGCCAGGGACAGGGCCGGGTGCGGGTTCAGGAGCAGGGGCAGGGGCGGGGGCGGTAGGGGCTTGCGCGGTCGCGTGCGGCAGCGGCGATGCAACCGCAGCGTTGCGCCCGCGTCAGTCCTCACTAGAGTCCTCGTTATCCGCTTCCTTGATGTTTGTGAAAAACGACGTCAGAGTCATCCTCAACACACCTGGACCAATAATCAAGTAATTGCTGTAATACACTTTTTTTTTCTCTCTAATGTTCAAATAAATTGTCAAATACACTACCAACCTTTTCCCTCTGGCTCCTTTTCTGACTCTTCCCATGCAATAAATCCTTCTAACGAAATTATGTATTGCTCATGTAAGTATTGGAATATTTCTAAAGTTAATCCTGTAACAAACATGATATTATTAAAACCTGGTTTTTGTAACAAACATTATTATATTTAAACCAGCCTGCATCATGCCTTTCCATACCTTGTGGATGTTCTAGCCTGTGTATTAACTGCTGAATTCCAAATAAGCAGCTGGCTTCCCTAGATTCTTTAGTCTCACCAAAATCTTGAATGAGACTAGCATATTTAGTCATTCGATCTTGATTAAAGTGTGGTACGTCGCGTCCTTCCGGGCCAAAAAAGGCATGTTCGCAAATTGCTTGAATTAATGCTCGCATGAACCAATCATCGTTGGAGGCTTTGCCGATTTTATCCTATTAAGAAAATATCAATTGTTAAATATAAATAAGGCAATGTAAGTTATCTATCAAACCTATGAGCTGTGTAATTTTGGACGAAAATATAAAATGCAGAGGTATAATAAAAATTATCCTTTTAACTAACCTGTACCCATCCTTTTATACAATCACTACTCTCATCTGCATTCATGAGTTGAAGTAGTTTAGCCTTAGTTTCCGCAGGCGTCAATATCTTTTTCGTGTCTTCAGAAGACTTCACACTTCCTTCGAGGAATTCGAACTTATTTTCTTCTATCCATTTCGCAACCTGAAAAACAAAATGGATTAACACATTTTATAACTACACAATACACATAAAGTCATTTAAAACATACAGTCCTATTCGAGCCATATCCTCACAATACTTGATAAAATATTTCCATTCCAATATTCTCCATTTAACAAATATCTAATGAAAGTGTATGTAGTTTACATATTTAATATTAAAGATATTTTATAATAGGTGTCACAAAGGTTGATCAATGATTAAATCAAGGAACAACTTCAATATCCACTGATAAGTGCAGATGTTACCTGTTGTTGCTATTGGTAGCTGGTGCATTCCTGCTATAGACAATGTCTACAGTGTTACTTCACCGTTCTTTTTATTTACAGACTATGATTATTAAAAGAATTTGTAGAGTAGTATCTACTAAATATTTTTGCACAGTTCATAGAGAACACTGAATATGGATCTTGAGTTACATTGTCAATAGATACACAGCTCTAAATAACTTATATTGCATTGAACTATTTACTTATAAAAAATATTGCTCTGGACTCTAAGAATTAAAATAATTAATTTCATCCGAGATATTTGCTGTTCAAATAGTTTTTTTATACATAGATACCTGATCTTCTTCCATCCACTGATTCAATTGTAACCCAGACTCTTGCCATTTGCTCTTTACAAACGTCGGTCCCATGCTTTCTTTTAAATCTCTAATTAGGGCTCTAAGGAATAAATGTCCATGGTTTGATGAAATTACATTTTCGCAAAGCCTGAATACTTGTAAAAATGTGATATGCTGGAAAAATAAAATTATTTATGTATTGTTATAAGCTTTTGTTAAACTATCAAGCAGGGTATTTTTTAACCGACTTCAAAAAAGGATGTTCTGTATTCGATTCGTATGTATGTATATAAATTTGTATGGCCGTGAGTTTCTCAAAAACTACTGATCCGATTGGGATGTGGTTTTTGACGTTCAAATGTATATTTTTCAGGAAAGGTTTTAGTATATAATTTATGAAGATCTGATGAAGTTTTTCGGAGATATACAATGAAACTCTTCAATGACTAACAGCAGATGACTTGCGAATGCTGCTATCGTATATCTATGATGTATTGTTTACATCATTCCATAATTAACTAAAAAAAGCAATAAATAAAAACATTTTAACAAAAAATAAACCAACACCAAAACCACTACAAATAAAAAAATAACTAAAATCCGTACTCGCTTAGTATATACGTATATTTGGAGTCGGTTTATTTTTTGTTATTATGGTATTGAATGACGAGAGGAGCATGCCATTGCGGTGGGTGCTACCCAAACGGACTCTTACATATGAGAGACCTACCACCATTAATCACTAATGTGAGGGGATCTGAAGGCATACTTCTAAAATGTATACAAGTTTAATTTGGGGAAATATGCAATATGCTTTAAAACACAATTACTTACGACCTTATTCAAAACCAGTTTAGAAACCCATGTTAGTAATCAAATGTTTCGTCTTCTTCGAAAAAAAAATTGAATTCAGTTTTAATGAAGAATAAAAAACATTCTACAACTAAAAGAGGTTTATGAACTGTTTTAAACAATCATTACACTATGAAACAGAGATGATCTGATCGGAATAAAAAAATATTATTAATTCTCTGAAATGCATAACACATACTATCCAAAAAAAAATGTATTATATTTTACTAACAGATGAGCTAATTAATAGCTTCCTAAGTGTTCCCTGTGCCTGTTATAATTATGGTTTCCCATGATGTGCCAGTTTAATTAAAACACACACATACCTTTTTCTCAATATGTGGTGCAACAAATTTGCCCAAATAATCATATAACATTGGAATATCAATGTACAGGTCTGGTGCAAACTCAAGTGTTTCCTTAATTCCAATAAGGAAGTTATCTGGAGAAATTGTATTTGTAGATACTAAATATAATAAAGACTTTGCAACACTTCCAATGTCCTTGGCTGACCTGAAGGAATATACAATTTTTATTACGAATACATTAACAACTGGAATAAATGTACATATTCAAAAGTATAATATGAAATATCTTACTTTTCTAGAACTACATTGAATATTTCGCTAACTACAGCAGCATGGAACTGCGGCTGGAAAAGTTGTTTAACCTCTCCCACCATTTCATCATCATCGGGATTAATGAGGCACAGTTCAATCATAGACTTGACAGATTTCTTCTTGGCATCAGGAAGAGGCTCCTGTGGCACGGCAGCCTGGTTAGAAGCCTGTGCGTCGGTCGGAGGCGCAGGCACCGGCAGCGCGGCACTAGTGCTGCGAGTGCCTGAGTTGGAGCGAGCGACACCAACTGATCCTGAACGATTGCCACCGCCGCTCACTGTGAAAATCAAATTAATTTGTATAATACTTACATACGTATTCCAAAAGTGTTCTATCTCTAAGAAATTTTATCCTTTTTGTTATGAGGTATTTTATGAATAGATAGACTATAATGTTAACTCCTAAGGTTCATTCAATTGGTTACCTTTACTGGTGGTAGGTCTCTCATATATAAGAGTCCGTCTGGGTGGGTGCCATTGCAGTGTCTATTTCTACTGCCCAGCAGCAGTGTGCATGCACTGATGTTTCGGTTTGAAGGACATTTTAGCCAGTGTAACTACTGGACATAATGAGATTTAACATCTTATGTCTCAGAATGACGAGCGCAGTACTTTGTAACTCAAGGTGCTGGATGGTGTCGGTACTGTTTATAGGTGGTCGTATCGCTTACCATCAGGCGAACAGCATGCTCGTCACGTACCCCCGTGATGGACATGTCCGAGGCAGCGTGTCTCACGCTGCCTCGGACACCAAAAGGCGGACACGGTACGGTGTTTCGGGGGCTTCTGAGCCCCCGCAACAGGAAAAGGACCGCAATAGCGGTACGTGCAGGGGCGGTTGCGGACGACAACTTAGACGTGAGTCGGAGGAAGCCCGCAGCCGTCCCTAATGCGCCGAAGATGGCATTTTATAAAAAAAAAAAAAAAAAATGCTCGTCACGTCATTCAATTAAATTTTTTATAAATGGAATAAATGTTTATTAATGCAAGTATTTAGTGGAAAATAATAAATGCAGCAGATTAGTCTCAGTATTGAAATGAGAAAATTAAAGTTTATAATATAACTTACTTATGTCACCTCTTGAATTAAATGTTGATCTTTCAATGGAGGCTCCCTTTGAATGGTAGCTTGGTGTCATATCACGTGTACCTTAAACATTTTATTTAAAATTTGTCAATTTAGACTATTTAACATTCAACAAAGGGCACCAGCGAGTTATAAGCTTATTAATAATATTAGTCGTCACATATTAAGCTGGAAACTTATGGAACATGCCAAAACATGTAAGGTCTATTCTCAGAATTGCATGACAATGATTCTGAAACCATAATATTGTTTTATATCTGTCTTTATCCCACTCTTAAATGGTGTCTGAAGATTAAACATCTGGTAAGCCCAGAGCCTCCCATTCCACATAATACTATCCTCAATCCTGTTACCACTAGATCAAAAAGGTGAAAATGATTTATGTTATACAGCTTTTGCCCGCGGCTCCACCCGCGTTAAAAAGTTTTTCCGGGATAAAAGTGCCGCTTTGTATTTTCCCGGGATAAATAGTAGGCTATGCCCTTTCTCAGGCTCTAGACTATCTATACCAAACTTCATTTAAATCGACTCAGTAGTTGTGGTGTGAAAGCGTGACAGACATAGTCACTTTCGTATTTATAATATTAGTAAGGATTAGTTACTAGCTAGCCCGACGAACTTCGTATCGCTTCAAAATCAATACATGTTGTGTAAAATTTCTTTTATTAAGATGAAATGAATTATATTAAAAAAAATACACACACAACAACCTCCTCCTTTTTTGGAAGTCGGTTAATTAATAAAGCTTAACAAATGTACAAAAAATCTAAATGAAAATATTTATATTCATACACAGAGACAGGTAGAAGAAGAGACTATTGAGCGCCATATGCCACGATATTGACATACCTCTTTCACATTTATAGTTCTCATCATACATTTGCAGATTATAGGCATCCTCTCCATCCGTACCATTCACACTCGCTCGATAAATAGCTTTCATAACTAGTCTTTCAACCATCCCCTCTACATACCCAAATTATGAGAGCATAATTCTTTTAAGGGGCTATGTCGAAAAAATATTGGACCATGATGGGCATGGCTTAGCGTATTTCAAGTGGGAGGCGCCCCGCAGACCGCTGCGACGGATCAAGCGCTTGACGTGATGAGGCTATGTGGGAACACCCAAAGGAGCGAGATTGGGGGCATGCGAATAATGATTAAATAACATGTGCCATTTGTCATCCCACAACTTCTGTTTGGAATAGGAGAAATGGATATGGAAATAAAACATTAATTACCTCTGAGTGAAGTTGGATCTGCCTGTACGTTTTCCAATACGCTGTACATATTTTTACTGATATTTATCATTGAGGTGTTGCTTCCAGCTGTTTGAGCAGTATTCTTTGTACCTGAACCATGATTCCATCCTAAGTTTTGGGGTGCTAACTTAATATTGCTTAAACTCTGCAAAAAAAATCATTATTATTTATAAACCCACAAAAACTAATACTGAATAGTATACAAACACAAGATCATTATCTATTTATGACCCATTCATGGCAGATTGTTTTAACAGTTGGTTAATACATTAAATAACATTTTTTTATAATGTTTAACTGATATCGAATACATGTTTATATAATTAATATCTCCCTAATTTCATTTGATGTACAATAGTGTAAGAATTTCGTAAAATAAAATTTGTTTACCAAAATTATGAACAGAAAAAAATAGTGCCGAAGCTCACGAATTGACGCAACAAAACACGGTGCAGATCGGACAGAACGTGTCGGTCAGTCTTTGTTTGATAGACAGCATGGTGCACCATATATAGCACCAACTCTTTCTTGACCTTCCATATTACTTTGAAGAATCGGTACCTTATCGCCTCAGATTGCCTTTCTAAGTTTAATATACACATATGAATATATAGAAATAGCGAAACATATTATTCAGGATACAAACCTTTTGTGACGCAGCTTTAAGTTTTGACGTGTCCACAGAGTAATTGGCTCTAGATGGTTTCCAAGTATTATCCATGTAATTGTTAGAATTTTGCCTTCGGCCTTCGCCGCGTTTGCCACGGCCTCCTTCGTCGCGGCGAAATCCGCCACCCATGGGACTGGCGTTAATAAGCTACAAAATAAAATACAGATAACATTAAATATATCACTCCCTTATTTAAGCACGCTAAACTTGTGTATGTATGCTAGCTTTTGCCCGCGACTTCGTCCGCGTAGAAGTCGAAAATGGGTCTAATAGGATTTTTAATTGTTTTTTACGTTATTCATTTTGTTAACATATAACTTATTATGTTTAAACGTTTCAATACTTGTTAATCATCTTTATTATAGTGTATTTAAAGATTTAAAGGATAAAAACAATGAACATGAAAATAAAATTTTGTTATATTTTGTGCACACGAAGCTCGGCCTTTGGATCTGGTGAAAGTTATTCGGGGGTATTAGCTTTTTACAACGAAATCGAAATACTGCACACCTACAACAGAACTTCTTTGTAAACAATGTTTTTTGTTTTTCCTTCAGGAGCTAGAATCACCAGGCTAATCTGTGTGCTTACTCTGGAACATGGCAAATACAACTGGCCATGAGAGAACCAGCTTTCCTTCAAGTCTATTCCCGCTACCTTAAGAGTTTGACCTTGAGCTTTTTTTTCCTTTACTTTTGACGACAAATATTGGCTTATTTACGAAGCGATTTTACGCAATATAGGATTAATCCTTATCCAATTAAGTACCTTAAATACATTGTGCATTTAATATAGATTAATATGAGACTTTACAGCATGTAATGTCAATAAATATTTTAGAAAATATGTCGCATTTAAAAAGGACATGGGGGTTGCGGTGGTACCGGCCGAGGGACCGCCGGCGTGTGCCTATCAATAGCGCGTCAAAGGCCGCGCTTCGCTCTTCAGCACCTTATGTTTTTTGTGTATTCCTCTTTCAGGCAGATTCAAAATGGTTTAAATTTGAAATTCGGTCCGAGATAATGTTTAGCCTATAGCATAGACTCTATGCTTATATAAAGATGAAATATTTCATTGTTTGTTTGTAATGGGTAAACTCAAAAACTAATAGGAAGCTACATTACTCCTGAGTGCTATAGGCTACTTTTTATTCAAACAACCCGGGACTTTTATCCTGGATTTTCTTTTCTCGCGAGTGGAGCTTTCACGGCCAGACCACTAAACCGATTTAGATGAAATTTGGTAGGGAGATAGTTTAAGACCATGGGAAGGACCAAGAGTACTTCTTATTCCGGAAAAATAACGCGGGACTTTTTAACCGCAAAATTGTCTTCTGTAAGTGGAGCCGCAATAGGGAGTGGAGATGCAAATATAATATTTATCAATATTTTGTAACGAAAATGTTAAAAAAAACATAAAATAAGGGCCACTACTACGTTTTTATTACAATTAACATCGATTTTTTAACAATAATTACGAATTGAAAGTAACGTCAAGGAACGTGTTTTAAAAAACAGATAATGGTCTTGTGACTTCACACATGCAAATTATCTCTCTCTTCGCAGCTTGGAACCACTTTTTTCTTAATTTCGGGTCAGAAGGTCCAATTAAAATTGTTTTTACTGGGAAACTTTGTTGAAACGATGGAAGCAGTGGCACAAAACGTGAATCAATGGATTGTTCATTTTTTATTAGTTCATAATAAAATTTATGTACTTACTTTATTCAAACAATATCTCAAAAGTCAAAACTTAGGCATCAAACATATCAAAGAATGCCAGTGGCGAGCAAATATGCCTAATGCCAGTGAATGACAGCTTACAGGTGTGACGTCACAGGGCGTGTAGCTCCGTTTGCGCGCAAATTTTTACTGTCATTTTGAAATCGCAATTTTTGGTAATAAATTATAGTATTTTAATTTTTTTATATACTCGTGATCACACATACATGAAATTCATTTAAATGAAAGAAAAATAAAAATTAAAAAATCACCCGAGAAAGGCTTGGTTGCCCAGGTACTCATTGTATTAATGACACCAATATAATCTTTCCAAAATCAATCATACCTCAATTTGGCGCTGCTGTTGTTCTGCTTCTTTCTGAATTTGATCCATCATCTTAGGTTGTGAATCTACAACGCTCTTGGTAACCCATTTTCTTTTTCGTAACAGAATAACATCTTGGATCATAAATCTATTAATTGAATAAAATATCATATTAAAATCCACACTACCAGTATACAATATAGTACTATTAATTAAAAGAAATAATTACTTCACACGGCTGCTTATTTTATTTGATTTTCTGTCGACAATCTCTTGCATTTTCTTGAAAATGATATCGAGTTGACCATGTACTTCATTTTCAATTTGTTCACCGATAGTAGTGAGTAACTTGCAAAGACACTCAAGTTTTTCTTCATCTAATTTGTCAATTAAATATTTCATGCAATAATCCATAATTTTGGATGTCAGCATTTTTAGTTTATACAGTTCACCTATAAAGAAACACAGTCATTATTTTTTTGGTGACTTATATGATATGAAAATATCAAGAAAATTGATTAGAGGCCTAAACCATATTCAGGGAAAGAAAACATAACAATACATGTTCCAAAATAACTATCCACTTTTTAATATTCTCTTTGTATTCTGATAAAGTGACAGATCTTAATTAAAGAATGGAAATTAAAGTATTCTTTGTATACATTAAAACATTTCAAACTCCGAATATGGTATACCAATAAACACGCAGGGTTTAATTTCGCTAAATGCATTATATGGAAATAATCAATAATTCATGTTGCAGCAGTTCGCTATAATACAATAAATAATGACAATCAAAATATATTCGCTGATGTTATTTTCATCATATTTACATTATTCGATATACAATAACAAGTGGATTTCAGCACAGCAAAATGGTATTTCAAAGATTGATTTGGACAGAAAACTAGCATAAATTCTCTATTCAAGCTTAATTTATACAACTCGCCATAGCTTTATAATATGCTTTACAGAACGCATGGTACAGTGGCAAAGACTAGTGTGCTAACAGCAACACATTAATTTTTCATGAGTAATCTAATTCTGATGTGCAAATGTGGTCCTAGATGTGTATTATTAGAACATTACTTGCAAAGTCTATCTATTAAACTTTTACATCACAATTAACACTATGCAAGCTGGGTATGACTTAAAAATTATATTACATAATATTAACGTCGTAGTTTAGTATTAACTTACCTATAAACCTGACATTTCCAACAGACCTCCTCCTCACCCTCCTATGTTCATCTTCTAACATAAGCTGTAGCTCTTTCTTCTTTACCTAAAATATTTAAATAAATGTTATGAAACCAACATTATTCTCGTAAAATGAATATATTTTATTATTTAGCAATATGGATAACGATATTACATCATTAGATTTGACATTATCATATTCAACAGCTAATGTATATAGTACTCATGTTTTGTCACTTTATTTATGTGACAACTAGCATTTATCGAGACTAGTAAATCTGACAATTTGTGTTGGCTCATCAAGCCCCGCTATGGACGCCGGCGTCCTAGTATATAGGGTTTCCCCATACATCTATATATTTAAGTGGGGTTTGACGGGTTAAAATTAAGAATGATACGAAAATTGATGCGATGTCATAGTATATAAATATTTCGTCAAACAGTGGAAGGAACGGGACGGTATCGCAACGCTGGCGGGACCGTGAGCAGTTTAATATGCTAGTTAATGTAGAATGTCACATAGAGCCGTTGCGCTTGGCGCACGATTTCACATACGAGTAGAGCGCCAGCGTCGCGTCGCCATACCACCCTGTCCGCTGTTTGATGAACTGTTGATATTTTATCACATTGTAAAACAAAGACTTATGAAAGCCCATGTTGTTTTATCAGTGGTCAAGTCAAGATAACGGTCTTATTACACTAGACGAGCGCGCAAAGCCTTCGCCTCGCTGTAATTTCGCTTGCAATTTGTCAGCATGGTAAGTGCCTTAACTTTAGCTGACTCCGAGCGAAACGACCCAGCGTAAGAGATTAATTATTTTTAACAAAATGGTTTTGTTTTTTATTCTACTTGAAAATACAAAATATTATGTTCGAAGTGTTTACTGAGTGGAATAACCTCAATGCAAATTAGGAATAAAAACTTATGATCAAAATTGTATGTTATAAAGGTGGTGAACAAATTTTAATAGGTGTTTGTGCATAACAGACCACTTAGTAAAAACTACTTCGTAAGTATCTCCTCAAATGTTTGTCTGTGTTAGTGCCACTATACTTTCAACTTCTAATGTACAGCAGTGTGCAAGCACCAATGTGGTCAGATTAATAGGATATTGGAACTATTGTAATATGAGTCATGTTTAGTATGACTTTGACGTTACACACACACTCACGCCTTTTATCCCCAACAGGGTAGGCGGAGACGCAACTAGTGCACCCACTGCACAAGTGCACTAGTGCTTTTCGACTTGCGGATTCTGTTCCATATTGTGATGGGTTCGAGCCTATCCCTATATTGGGCATACATTCCACAGTTCTTTGATGTTACATAATAAAAAAATCTCAGTACTTACAGGATCAGTGCATTCAGCAACCTCTTTCTCTAATTTCAAAACTTGTTCATCAACTTTATCGGTCACAAATTGATTTTGGCATTTATTAATTATAAGAGCTCTGAAATTTACACACTGATCTGGTACTGATGGATTATCAGCTGGCACCTAAAATATAAAAGTGTTAATACAAGGCTAGTGCAAAAGAAGCCTATGAAATTATCATCATTCTACGTACCTTGAGCTTTGATAACTTATTGCACATGGCCGCATAGGCTTCAGAAAAATTAGGCTCATCAATAGCCTTCTCAAATACCAAATCGATAACACCTTCTAAGCGTTTTTGATTATTAATCTCAAGTGTCTTAATCCTGTCAAGCAGTGTATCGAATTTTTGAGGTGTCAATTTGTTCAGAATCCCCCTGAACTTCTTGTAGAGTTCCTACAGAAAAAGTGATTATATGAATGAATGGATCGGTTGGTTGTATTTTACAAAAATAAAAGAATTTTTAATAACCTGGGTCTTCTGCTCCTCCTCAGTGAAGGTTTCCTGACGGAAACGGTTTGGCTTCCAAGCAGAATCAACTTCATTCAATTTAACATCCTCACGCAATATTATCGAGATCAGAGGTTTATGAGGACTGCTACCGCTGGGAGTTGATGGTAGTTTCATACTTCCCCTGCCTTTAATAATTTCATTAGATATCTACATTCTAGATGTCTAAAATACAATTTAGAATATAATACTAGGCTTACCACTTGGTGTCATATTTCTTCCTTCTTTTTTCATATCACGAGGGGTGTTATTTCTTGAACCCATACCAGAACTTTTCAAAAATGGTGGGAACAATGAATCATTCATGGGCCTTGAAATATTTGAGAAAGGAAGGGGCTCTTGCATTGGTGCAGTCTGTAAATATATCAAATAAATACCAGGTACTAACATTTAATGTTATGATGCATAGCATTTTTTATTGACTTCTTACCCTGATAACATTACAAGCTTCCAACAATGGTGCGTCAGGCTTATTTTTACACAATGGATCATCCTTAATTTGCATGAGCAAATCAATATCATAACATTTCTTGCCAGTCTTGTTGAAAGGTGACCATTGATCTAGAAATAGTCAAGAAGATATGTGTGCATTACAATTTATACTGATATATTTTGCAGAACTATAAGATACAGATTATACAAACCTTCACCATACTTGTATTTAGGTACAAATACAGGTTGTGCATGTGGTGCCTCTTTATTCTCTGCAACACTTTCTGTAATATCCTCTTGAACATTCTTTTCTACATTAACTACTTTATCAGTCTCATCTTTACCATTTTCATATGACTCTGTCTCTTTAAGATGAACTTCACTTGTGGCCATCTTGTTGGATTTTTTATTTGAATTCTTTGTATTCTTTACAACCTTCTCATTTTTATTGATATCCTCCTTTGCAGTCTCAGTTTTGTTCAATTCAGTACCGTTTCCATTAGCTGTATCGGCATCTATCAAAAATGAACAACAAAGGGTTTTTTTAAAAGAATATAAAATAAAAAGAATTTTACCTCAAAGAAGACCCATTCTAACCCAAAAATATGACATTTATTGCAATCAATCAGTTGAAAAGATGAATATCAAAAGTATAAATGGCTTTGCAGACATTGCTGCACATAATCTGGTATTGAATATCAAAAATTGGTTCAAAATGCCATAACTTGTTATAAACCTCTAGTCTAAACCAATAACCACACTATGGAAATTACCATTGATACTTTAAAACATTGATGATACACATTACTAGTAACAGAAAATAAGATCTTTTTCATGCAAAATTGACTGTGACAATCCTAAAGACTCAAAACTAGAGCTTCTCTTGAACTAAAAATAATCCTTACAATATAATATAGAGTACTTTTTCTTACAAAGAGCACCATTTCAGCTTAAACTACATTGATGCAAATTATTGATTTAAATTCCACAATAGTCTTTGAATAATTACACATTCCAAATAAGAAATTGAAATGAATAAAAAAAAAAATGTAAGTCATTGTTACAGATTTGGATGTTAAGGATATAATTATTGTACTCATTTTCAACCATGGTCACTTTGTTCAATCAACAAAACAAAAAAATTTGCTTACACAACTTTGTAGATTGGATTATTACAAAGGTTTCTAACAAGTCAAGACATAATTGTTTGTCTTTGTTTTTCTTAAATACAGGATATATAAACTTTTGATGATCACCTCATAGATGTGAAACCTTAACATACAGTAAATGATTAAAGATTCATTCCATAAATATAATGCTTAACTAAGGTGCAACTATGCCGATAACACTTTACATAAATGAAAAAAGTTATCATAACTAACCCGTAGTCTTATTATTAAGGTTAGTATCTTTCATTTTAGACTCAGCTTGATTGTTGCGAAGTACGCTTGACAGGCTTTGTGTTAGCTTAACTTGGGCTTCAATTGCACTCGAGGTTTCCTTTGTTTCAGATTTACTCTCGGGTTGCGGTTTTTCTTTAACAAGCTTCTCAATGCTTGCAGATAAAAGTTCCGTAGCAGTGAGGGTTAACTCACGTGCAGGCTGTTCACTCTTTGTAGCTACAGCTTTGGATTCAGCGGGCGCAATCGTTTTGGATTCAGGTGATGATTGTTTTGTTGGTACAAGATTCTTTTTAGATTCTGTATTTATTGCTTGATTGCTTTGACTAGTTAGTGGGTTGATAGTATCCAATAAACTATCAACTGAACTAATCGCTGTAAAAATATAAAAAAAACAGATAAGCCACAATTATTTATTACTTTAAATACATAACATATTTGTAAATAGCTACTAGGCATATTTTTGGTTTTATTTAAATTAATGTAAATTAGAATGTTAGTTGTATGAATATCAGGAATCACATGCACATCTAAAATCTGCAAAGTAACATTCAATATGTCACACCTTTAGGATGAAAATGACACAATTCAAAAAGACAGAAAATTGAGGTATCGTCATAAATTACTTAAAACAAAGTTCTCAATACAATAATAGTTCAAAAACAGCCATATTCAAGCAGGAAAAGGACAAATCTGTTATATTGGTCCCTTTTTTATAATATTTTTATAAATAAGGCACTAGTTTTTAGTCATTTAAAATTGACACCTAAATTTTCTATTTTTTGAATTGTGTAGTTTTCGTTCTAAAGGTGCGATGTATATGATAAAACAAAGAGAAGTAACAAAATCTGCCGGTCAACAATGGGTCAGTATGATGGATTGTCAATTGTATTCTTAATTTTGGGGGGAAATCTGTGCTTTTATATGGAAACTGATAGTATCCTGCAATACTGTAGATCATATTATTCCCAAATGCACGACTAATTTGTCATAAAGGACAACAGCACTAAAGGTACTGTAAAGTATGAATTGAAAGTAGGGTTTAAAATACCTATTTGCAGGCAATAAAGGTAGTACTAAATTGACTTGTTGAATATAGCAACCAACTTTGACCATATACTTGGACAACAGGCACAATCCATAAAATGCATCATAATTGCAAAATATGTAAATGGTTTTTATGCTAGATAAAAACCACATGTCATTATAACACCTTTTAGTTTACAAATGCAAAATTCATTACATATTATTTATATTGCACATTCACATCACACATATTATAGTCTATACCTATGCATTGAAACTATATTACATTTATAATGAATCTCAATTTTCTCCTTAATTTTAATCCCCTTTATGAAATATATAATATCATTATTGAGATACAGTACTCCGTTAGTAGTATGAATCAACAAAGCTGTTATGAGCAATATATTTTAGCTAGTCACAATTATCTGTTAATTGTACTATGTAGGTATAAAATGAATGGAGGTCACAATTTCGAAAGTTACATAGGTACGTAAAGAGTATATTATGGATAATAAAACATAATATATTGTGCTATTGCTACCCGCTGTAATGTAAATTATGCTACGGCCGTGGTAGGTATTGATTAGGAAAGGAACTATAGAAATTTATATGTAAAAGTAATGTATATGCACATCAGAAATGAATATGTTGACACTTACAGAGTCAAGTCGTGAAAAATTAACACACAGGCAAAGTATTAAGCTTGTGCATTTGATTTTTAATCCGGCCTATCAATTCTTGGTAAGCAAGTACGTTTTCTATAAATAGAGACGGGAGGTATTTCCACGTGGGAGTTTCGTACAGTACCTGGATATCATATATTATTGTGGCACTGGTAGCTAAATTATATCACAGTTACAAAATCCTTTAAATTCTTTACTAAAACTTCACTCAACTAAAATGTGATACGATAACGTAGCAATATGGTAAAAGAAAGTCTATCCAAAAGGTCACTCAAGGATCTAAAATGTCCGACTTTTAACACTCGTACACTTGTACCACAAAACTTGTTTTAAAGCTTAAATAAAAAAATATTATTACAAATGTTAAAATTAACTCGATTCAGCCGTAAAAAGTTGAGTAATAAAGTCTTAAATATTTAAATGGCAGCCATGCTCAACGTGACTGTGAAGTAAAAGCCGCCATATTGGATCGTTTCCATGCGGCAGGAAATAAGCAGCTAGTACTGTGCGCAAGTTCAGAATCGATCGATTTAACTTTTCTGAATCGAGTCGCGTTCTAGTTTGGTACGTTGCACTGGTTTTTTGTAAGTATTAGTAGTATTTATAAATATAAAACTATTTATTATTATGTAAACTGTTAAAAACTAAAATTATCGAATTTTAGAGCTAAAAAAATATATATAATACGCAGGATACGACTATAGCAGTCACAACCTAAAAATAGTTTTTTTTTATAGGGTACAGTCGACCACATTTTTTTGTCTTCACAAAATAAAAGGGATTTTCTTGAAATCACATAAAATAATATATTTTTGTATTGCATTTGAATGAGACAAGCACGCCACTCGTCTGATGATAAACGCAGTGGTCTCGGACGACAAAGTGTGAAATCGGTAGTTGCCACGAAAATTCGGTATATTTGAATAAAAAATCGGTATATGCAAAAAAACAAGCAATTTTTTTCTTTAACTCTAGGGAATATAATTCCAACAAAAGAAGGTAAATTCAAGTACCAAGAGTCACGCGGACACCCCCCCCCCCTGTCGTGAAAGTAAAAATATCAAACAAATTTTGTCGTCTCTGTACTGCCCCCCGCCGCCCCAAACGGTAACATATTAGGGGAGATCCACAAATTACGTGAGGTGTTTTTTTTTAATTTTCTGTCCCTCCCTCCCCCCCTGGTGAGATGTTGTGAGATTTTATTCAACCCCCTCCCCCATCCCCCAATCTCACGTGAGATTTTTCAAAATGTGCGTTTCTTAAATATGTAAACGTGTTGGAGTGTTATTGTAAAAAAAAAAAAATTTGCTTCGTACTTTTATTTACGACTAGTTAAGACTAGTAATCAATATTGCTGAGTTATAAGTGTAATAAAAATTTAACAATAGAAAACTTGAATCGTAACTTATGCGATTAAAAAAAAATATCTACTCTAATTCAGTCCATGGTGAATCATGCGTGGTCTCAAGAGAGACTATTGGAACCAACATGTCCATATGATTTTCAATAAAATCATCTGCTCCTTCAACTTCATTCTCATCTAGCCACTCTAAGCCGTTGACACTTGCGCACAGTAACTCATTAGCTCGTCTTGTAACAATCCGTGAGGGTCGCACTTTGCGGAACATACGCGCTTGCTTAGCTGGTGCAATGTGGGCTGCTCGCCTGTGCTCTGCAGCTCTTGTGATAGATGCAAAGTAAATGCCGCATGTACTGCAGCATCTTTTCTCTAAATCATCACGTACACTTGGGCAATAGAGATCATAAGGTGTGCTGATGAAGGCATTCAGCGGTTGAATCGGTAGACAGTGGCGTATTAGAAATGGAGCAAATGACTTTCCGTCATGCTCTTTAAAGTCCGGAATTGTCAAATGTCCATCAATCTGAGTGATAGGGTATGGAGGTGGCAGAAAACGGTCGTGAAGAATCATATGCAGATCACTTCGGCGTGGGCTGCAGCACTCCTGGTCATCGCATTTCACAACCTAAAAAAAAATTAAAAACAATTTCCCTTTGTAACTCTTAATAAAAATTTGTTGACGTTCGCGCTCGTTAAAAATAAAAAAAAAAAAAAATAAGCACGCATAAAATTTTGATATGAACCAACTGTAATGTATCTGGAGTAAATATTGGCTCTCTTTAACGTGCTCGGTGTACCATACTTCGGCTGGCAGGTCTGGAACGCTGGAGGTGTCATTATTCGGGTCTATATATTTAGCGACTACTTCGTGTCCGTCAATGCACACTGCAGACCATATTTCAGCCAAAATATTCCCTGCCTTTTTGAAATTATCCTTTTCCAGACTTTCGTCTAATGTTCTGCCGCTGGAATCAAGATGATTCCCAAAAGAATCATGGGGAAGAACAACGCCTGTTAGCTCTCGACTGAGTGGAGCCATGCGTCTCTCTACTCTGTTGAATGCGCTCCTGCCAGGGGCATTAGTCACAGTAAATACTGCGTCCAAATCATATTGTTTAAAATGCTCTATGGCGTGTGCGATCACTTTGCGATATCGCGGATTCTCGTCAGGCCCACCGTCACTTGAAATAATAAGAACAGGTTTAACTTTGCTGTCTATATTCTTTATAAATTTGGAAAAAGACTCAATTGTTAAAAGAGTGTCCAAGTCTTGAGCGTGACTAGTTGCAGTTGACGAAGAGTGCTTGCCACTTCGTATTGCTATATAAGTTGGTCCATTATATGAAACAGCTTCTGGTCGTCCCATCTCATTGGGTTTCACTTGACACAAAGCATATACGCTTGGAATTAATTTGTGCCCCGATGCAATCACAAAGTCGTGATCTGGTAACGACACTTTATACTCAACGTGCATTAATAATGGCGCCTGCTTGTTTGTTAAACAAATATGGTAGTTTGACAGTCAGTAGTAATGTATAACGTCGAAGTATGAATGAAATCATTTTCTTTCGAATGAATTAGTGAATGATCTTAATCGTATTACAGTTATGCTTAAATCTTAAGCATGTAAAGTCGTCCCGGACAGAAAGTCGCCGTCGGGAATCTTCGGGTTCTTCGGAAATCTACAGTTTCTTACGATTCCCGACGGTGACTTTCTGTCCGGGACGACTTTAGAATCTGGATAATGGGTCAAAATAGTATAGTTTTTTTTTTTGTTTCAATAAGAAAAAAAATTGCGTGATATTTGCCGAGATCCCCCCTCTCTCCAACGTAAGATTAGATGAGATTTGACTCGACCCCCCCTCCCCCTTAAACATCTCACGTAATTTGTGGATCTCCCCTTAACCATGGAATCGTAAAATAGAATACAAAAAGGGGATATTCACCCCGAATTGCTGAAAATCGGGAGAATCTTCTGGATCTCTAAAAATCGTAGAAAAATCATGTCATTTCGGTATTTCGGTAGGACAGACCCAATATCGGTAGAAATACCGAAAAATCGGTAGGTTCAATGTTGTGGGGCTCCTTTTCCACACTTAGCCCGTAAAGAGTGGGGCCGTTGTGCGTGATGTGCCAGCTAGCAGTCCAGCCAGCTCAACTTTCAGAAGCGCAGGATCTTCCTGGTTCCTTCACAGGCTTCTCGGAGTGACCCTGGTGTACCGAGGATTTCATACCGTTCTGCAGCTACTCCTTCGCATTCCAGGATAACGTGGGAGGCTGTTTCGTCAGCCGACAGGCATCCCCTGCATAGGGGGCTGTCGGTGATACCTTAAACATATAAATGTTTGTTTAATGAGCAGTGTCCGGTGATTATACCCACTATTGTGCGTAGAGAGGCCCTGTCTAGAGACAAAAGGCGTCTCGTCAGATGTCGGTCCGGGTGTGGCACTGTTTCCCGGGACTGTCTACATGCACTGGTACTTGCCCATTGATCCGCGTGTTGTTCTTGTGTTCTGCGACGCAGCCATGATCTTAGCTGATAAAAAGGTAGTGGTACTATTGGAATACCACTTGATTTGACCCCCTTTTAGCTAGTTCGTCTGCCGCGTCGTTACCTAGAGAGCCACTGTGCTCTTTAATCCATTGTAGAGTAACGGAGTTAGTCCTACTTATACCCTCCAATGCCAGGTGGCACTCTAGTATGAGCCCAGATTAGATAGTTCCACTGTCAAGGGTTCGTAGTACCGCAGCGCTGTCTGACACTATGCGTATCTTGTGGTCTGTTAGACCTCCCTTGTCCACTACGTTGACAGCCTGTGTGATGGCGATACATTCGCATAGGTATATGGAGCTGTGTTCGCCTAAGGCCATTGATACATTTATGCTGATATCCAGTGAGAACACTCCTGCTCCCGATCCTGTCCTGGTCTTTGAACCATCAGTGTATACATGCAGTTCGTGTGTTCCCGACCAGTCATTTTCTTGTCATTTTCTTCATTGTTCTTCAACAAGCTGGACATTGTAGCTTTTGTTGAAGATATGTTGTTTGGGCACTCTGTCGTTGGGGGCGGCTATCAGTGATTGATAGTTTATAGCCTCCTCAAGGATATCGCTGTGAGCCCCTTTCGTTGAACCCCAGAGCTTTAGTGTATTTAGTCTGATAGTTGCTGAGGCCGCCTCCTGTCGGATAAAAAGATTCAAGGGTGGTAGCCCCAGCAGTACTTCTAGTGCTACTGTGGGTGTGGTTTTCATGTAGCCCGTTATAGCTGTACAAGCTAATCTTCGGAATTTCTGCAGTTTGTTCCTAGTTGTGGTGAGTTTGGTCCTGGGCCACCATACTACGGCTCCGTAGATGATTGGCCGTATCACCTCTGTGTATAGCCAGCTCATGATCTTAGGGCGGACTCCCCAGGTTTTTCCGAGGAGTCTCTTACACTGCCAGGTGATACAGTCTTTGTCCAGTTTGTGCCCCAGATGTTTATTCCATAACAGCTTATCATCGAAAATTAAACCTAGATACTTTACCTCCTTCGTGAGGCACAGTGTGGTACCTTGGAGTTTAGGTAAGCGAAGGTTTTCAGGCATGCTCCGCTTCTTTGTGAACAAAACCAGTTCAGTTTTGGTTGGGTTTGCAGACAGTCCTTGTTCAGAACACCATCGTTCGACGATTTTGAGGGCGTCCTGCATGAGGTCACAAAGGATCCCCTCGAACTTTTACAAGGATCGCCATTCGCCACATCGTCTTCATAGCCAACAGTGTAGAAGCCCGACTCGTTTAGAGACCTAATCAGGTCGTCCACAACGAGGTTCCACAGTAAAGGTGGCAAAACCCCTCCCTGCGGGCAGCCTCTCGACACAATCGCTCTGACTGTGTCGTTGACTGTTACCTGCACCGCTCCCTTCTTTAGCATTTTGCCAATCCAGCTGGCTGTGATAGACCCCAGTCTAGTAATTTAGCAGCATTAGCCATGGCTGATGTTGCCAATTGCGTCTTGTCGAAGGCTCCTTCGACGTCTATGAAGACTACGAGCGCTGATGATTGCGTTGATAGTGCTGTCTCGATTGCCAAGATGACATTGTGAAGCGCTGATTCTGTTGATTTGCCTGAAAAGTAGGCATGCTGTTGGTCGTGTAACGGGTGGTACCTCAAAGCCTCATCCCGGAGGTCTCGATCGCAGAGTCTCTCCATTGTCCAGTAGAAAAGATGTGAGGCTTATCGGTAGGTTCGAGACCACTGGATAAATGATACCCATAGGCCATAAACAATAGCAACGCAGCACAGACCTCGAATACTTCTTGAATTGCCTTGGAGTTCTACGTTTGCGTGGCATTCCATTGCCCCTGTAAGCCCAACAATTACACTGGCTACAATGGTCTTTAAAACGAAACACAATAGTGTATGCACCCTGCTACTTGTCGGTAGAAATAGACATTGCTGTATGTCGTGTTTTATTTTTCGACATGGTAACAACTTTTTATTTCTAAGAATTCATATTTATGGTTTTGAATCTGCTATTATTACGTGACATTGGTGAAATCACCGATAGATAATCGGTGATTTCACCAATGTCTTTCACCATAATTTAAAAGTAGTAGTAGACATTGCAGTGATACCTACCCAGGCGTCCTGTCTCATACGAGAGATCTACCACCATATAGCAATTAGCATATAGGCGCTATATAGGTGTATACATTTGAAATATGGAATTTCTTCAACTTATCATGTGGGTTCAATACATAGAAGACTGGTTTGAAGTTTTGAGCCAGACTAGCGAACAGCCATAATTTTTTTTATATGTGGATAGATATTGTCCTATTAAGTTTCTTCGTTTTTATTATATATCGGGTAGTGTTCCTACTGAGGAAACCAAGCTAAAAAAGCGCCGAGTACACTACCTCAGAGGTGGTGTAGGAACATGTGCCCTTCAAGGCCCGCTTATATATATAGATGTGTGACAAACCCTATGTATATGGCCACCGATGTCCGTCGCGGACCTTGATAGACTACAAAGGAAAATACGACTTTCCTACGGTCTGAAATCGCGATAACTTGAGAACGGTGCTTCGTAAGAAAAAAGTATTAATACCTTTTTGCAGAGAATTTTACGATCTACAAACGTTCATTTTCCGATGAATAATAAATAGTAGCCCAATATAGTATGTTAAAGCTCAAACACATAGTATTTTAAGCTTTTTAGGAGATTTTGTATCGCGGGTTATTTACGGTGAGGTCAGTTAAGTTATTTTAAGAAATATATTAATTTTAGAACATTCATGAACATCAACATTTGGGGTAACATTTTTTAACACGCTTTTATTAGTTTCAGACGTATGTATGTATGTCTGTATCTATATAACTTACACTTTGAACATGATTTTGACCCACTTCAAAATGTTGGATTAAATCGAAATTAATTTTTTGATAGATTTTCTATAAAAGCGTGTTTTTAATTCAAAATATTGAATTGTCATCCAGTGACATCTGTTGGACCATAGTAGAATTATAACTAAACTGGCCACTCCTGTGTGTAAAAAATCCTACTTGTCACAAGATGGCGATTTCGTTTATTTTTAGTGACATCTGTATGACAATAGCAGAACAGAACTGACAACAGTAGAAGAGACTAAAAAAAACTAAAATACTAAAAAAAAAACAAAATAAATAATATTTAAAAAAAACTATAAGACACGCTTTGTAGAGAATCGTAACTCCAAAATAGAAAATAAATATTTGAATTTGAATTAAGAATAGTGTAAATGAGAAAAAAATAAATTTTATTATAAAAAAATCGTGGGGTGCATGAAATCCTCCTAGCCAGTTTCGGCCATGGCGGCCAATCTCAACGGAGATCTCAGATCAGCCAGGTACGCAGGAGATATTATAGTGCACAATTGTGTGCGTAATACACAGGTGCACTCGTTATTCCTTCACTCTCATAGTCCGGTGAGACGGCAATCCGACATGACCGGAGATAGATCAGGCGCAGGACCAACAGCTTTACGTGCTTTCCGAGGCACGGGGGTATCACACCGCCAACTTCCTGACTCCGGGCTGCGACTGAATCAATTTTTTAGGATGAAAAAACCCAGTCACAAGCCCGATCCGGAATTCGAATCCAGAACCTCAGCGCGCAAATTGTACTCGTAACGCGTACGCAATACAATTACTACGCCACCGAGGTAGTCAATAGTTATAAATATTTTATTGACAGATAACATGAGTAGAAGGATTATCATTTTGTGGCGTAGTTGTATTGCGGTACGACTGCAATGCTTTGGTCTCGGGTTCGATCCCCAGGGCGGGCAAAGTGATATTGGATTTTTCTATTCAGTATCAGCCCGGAATCTGGGATTTGTGGCCGATATTGCGATAGGATCGCCCCCTATAACAACATGAGACTGAATTCGCAGGGCGAAAAGTGGGTGCACTATAGTCCGCGCCAGATAACGTGGCAATAAAGCACATTGACCCTTCAGAACGCACTGACAGGTAAACTGTAGTAACTTAAAAACAAAATTAATAAAGAAATATTACGATTAAAATTGAATGCTAAAATACGTTTATTTTTTTAATTAATTTCACGTTGTTGATTTCCTCATAGTATTCACTGATTAAATTAGAAAACACATGTTTCTTGTCACATTAAAATAATTTATTTTATATTCAGTTTCATGACATGCGACAAATTATGCTTTTTAATTAATAACTATGAAATTTTAAATAATAAGGTTCAAAACACATTAATCCGTTTTTTACACTACACAAAATCACTGCCTTAAAATAAACAATACGCAAGTTACATCAATCTGTATATTACGGCAGGCGCTCGGAGTATACAACCATCGGGCCACCATTTTAATCTTGTGTTCATTCATTCGTGTTCGGATAGCGCTCGCTTTTGTGTACGATTTTGGGTGATTACTTGAATTTTGATTTTACGTTAAATTTTAACTATTACATTTGTAATATTTTTGTTATTGTTTCCAATATTGTTATTTCTGTATATAAGGACCGTTTTGGTGAAAGGACCTCATGTTTGTGTATATATCGCACCTTTAGAACGAAAACGACACAATTCAAAAAATTGAAAATTTCGTTGTCATTTTGAAATGACTTAAAACTAGTCCCTTATTTATAAAAATATAATCAAAAAGGGACCTAATATAATCTATATAATCAATAAATGCATTAATAAATTTTAATTTGGCATTCTTAACCAAAGGGGAGATATATTTCAGATCAATGTGGCTAGTACTACAAAACGCCAATTTCATGTAAAGGACCTAATAATAATAAATACATTTCTTTTTTTATTTAATTATATTAGGGCTGGTCGAATCACATCGCATAAAAAAAATCCTCTTGTCACTCTCATATTACTTGTTTATAGGCTAATTTGGCAAATACCCGCACTTTTATAACGTTGTCAAATTATTATTCCCTAAATAAATACATATATATATACACTCACGCCCTTCATCCCCGAAGGGGTAGGCAGAGGCGCAACTAGTGCACCCACTTTTCGCCGTTATTCCGTCCCATGGTGTGATAGGGGGCGAGCCTATCGCCATATCGGGCACAAATTCCAGACTCCGAGCTGATACTGAATAAAAAAACTCAATATAACTGCTCGATCCGGGGATCGAATCCGAGACCTCAGCATTGAAGTCATACCATAATGCAACGCCACGGAGGCAGTCGATAAGTCAATAAGAATGATACATTAATATGTATAATAACTGGGGGTGCTAAAATAGGGTAAGTTGTTATGAATTATTTCGTAAGTCGGGCATATCAAAATTCATCATCTATATTTTCAGTAAAATATTTCCTGCGTTTAAGACTAATGACAGTAAATGGAATTATTTATTAATTACTTACCTGCCTTCAATCTCCGTAATTATAGTATACTAGCTTTTGCCCACGGCTTCGCCCGCGTTAATAAGTTTTTTCCGGGCTAAAAGTACATAAAAACCTTCCCGTTGAATCACTCTATCCAACACATTTATTTGGATAAAGATTAATATTATGACGTTGATACAACTCTTAACAAATAATGCATTAATTTCGACCAAATTTTATTATCATAAAAACGGTTCTAGTGAGTTAATCTTGTTAGATAGACATATACTGTCGTGGACATTTTTTTAGATCATTTCAAGAGGAATAATTCTTTCATACATATATTTTTGGTATCTTGAACCGTTTTCGCAGCGCACGCAATGGAAGCCCTCAAGGATGAATAATTTTCCCCGTTTTTTTTCACATTTTCCATTATTTCTTCGCTCCTAATAGATGCATCGTGATGTTATATAGCCTAAAGCCTTCCTCGATAAATGGTCTATTCAACACAAAAAGAATTTTTCAATTCTAACCAGTAGTTCCTGAGATTAGCGCGTTCAAACAAACAAACAAACTCTTCAGCTTTATAATATTAGTATAGATATAGTATAGATATATACTACACTATACCTATGGTTAGCTCTAAATTACTCAGTAATTCTATAGTAAACAAGTTCAAAAACGTGAAAAATAGAGATAAAGGGCCTAAAAATATGAGCGATGGCTCATTCGATTCGTAATCACCTCTAGAAAAATGTTTTTGAAGGATTTTGGTGCAGGTTAAAAATTGCAATTGTTATTAACAAAATAAGATGAAAAAAAAATTATATTTCGTTTTTTGTTAATAACTCTTAAAATATTAACATTTAAGCAATTTTGAAAAAAGCTCCTTAAAGAGGAGGAAAATTCCAATAAAAAAGCCCTAACTCCCGGAATTCTATCTCTATTATTTATAATTTTAATTAGACGTTGAAAATAGGGCTCCGCGCGGGCAATTACGGCATGCGCGCGCTGCCGCCAAAAGTGAGTTCAGCAATAAAAATAATTTATTTATAGCATAAAATGTGATTTTATTAACAAAAAACGAAATATAATTATTTTTTTCATCTTATTTTGTTAATAACAATTGCAATTTTTAACCTGCACCAAAATCCTTCAAAAACATTTTTCTAGAGGTGATTACGAATCGAATGAGCCATCGCTCACATTTTTAGGCCCTTTATCTCTATTTTTCACGTTTTTGAACTTGTTTACTAGAGTACTACTTTGGCCTTCATTTGAGCATGAGCTGACTGTACTTCAAACATGATTAAAAAGGGAAATCCGTACTATTTTGTACCGACACGCTACGATGGCCATTTTGAAAGATTACAATAGAGAAGTGACATCTCAATTCATTATAGAAAAACTATACTAGGGATCATAGGATCGCTACTATAGACGTGAACATCGTTTTAGATTTATTTTTATTTCGAACTTTGTAAAACGAATGCTTTTTTTGTCGTAAAAATATACATTCCTATAAATGTTATTGCCCGTCACTATTGACAATAATGTACAGCATGTATTAGCCTCTTCAACGTAATTGTGAATTAAAACGAAACATCATAGCGGAAAAATGTCGAAATGGGCATCATATCGTGTGGGTACTATTATATGATAATTAATACAAAAGGCACTGTCTGTATGTTGCGCTTACACGGCTTAACGACTGAACGATTTTTATGAAAATATTTGGTACCGAATCAGCTTCAGCCGCAAGACCGGATATCATAAACACATGCTACTTTATTCAAATATATTTTTATTGTCTCTGAAGGTAGATGAGATTAGTTTACGACCTAATTGATGGTAAGTGGTCATCAACCGAATTCAACGCAGGTGAAGCCGTGTACAAATCTAATTTGCTATCGGTCATCCACACCTACTTAAAAATGCCTTTTAACAACATCTGTTACGAATATTTCACATTTCTGGCAGACAGGTAAATGAATCAAGCAGTGTGTGCAATTTAGATAATAATGTCGTACTTACCTAGTGACGTAGGACCATTGGGTTTACTTGATGTAGGCGGAGTTTCCTTTTCTTGTATTGAATCTGAATCTTTATTTTTATCTTTTTCTTCTGACTTGACTCTTTCCCTAGGCTCTCTTATTCTCTGCGGTTGGGGAGCGGGAGTAGCTAGAGAGGGCATTTGTGTGCTCGGAGGAACAATCGTGTGGGTGGGAGCAAGGACTGGCGCGGGTGCAGATGATACACTCGGAGACGTTGGGGGCTCTACCACATTAGTACTAATACTATCAGAAGACTTTTCTATATCATCATTTTGAGGCATATTTTTGCTTTTATGTTGATGATGTGGTTGAATATTTTTATTTGTATCTAGGACTAAAGATTGAATAGTTTGATCACTATTTTTTTGGAGTTGTTTAATGCTTACTGGCATTTTAGGCACTATAACAGGACTATCTGATATTGCTGAAACTATCGGAGTTTCGTTATGTTCCACAGCAACATCAGCTCCTAAACTTTTACTTTCGTTAACATTTAACATCTCAGACTTATGAGTATGATTATGATTAATTGAAGTTATTGCATTCAGTTGCGGTTGAATTGAACTCATCGTGGAAGATATCGGCAATTCGACATTCTTTGATATATAATTCGATTTCGTAACACTATCACTAGGCTGATTCGCAGCTTCGCTAACTCTTCTATTGAACTCTTCAACAACACTATGTGTTGGCTCCTGGGTAAAAAGAAATATAATATCATGAAATATTTACAATTCATTTCGTATATATCGTACCTTTAGGACGAAAACGACACAATAAAAAAAAATGCGTGTTATCCTCATAATATGACTTAAAAGTCCCGTTTTCTATAGAAATGGAATAAAAAGGGCTCGATATAACAGTTTAATCCTGTACCCACTTAAATATGGCTGTGGTTAAACTATTGTATTGAGAGCTTCGTTTCAACACATTTTATGTCGATAACTCAATTTTCGATTTTTTTGAAATTTATCGTTTTCGTTCTAAAGGTGCGATATATAGATTAAAATGTATCAACAGTTCATTACTACAAACATGACTTACGGGTTGCGGAGTGTGCCTATCACTCGAATCGCTGGTCACATAATTATCGTTCGATAACATATCGCTCAAAATATCTTTATCTGGGGAAAAATATTTTATTATAGTGTAAAAATCATAGCCAAATATATTTATTTAAAGTTAAATATTAGGGATGTTAACATTCTATTGGCGGTAACGCTTGTAGAAAAGCATCTGAGCTACGGGCCCGATATTATCGCCACTTCACATAGTTTCATTCAAGAGTTGCAGACACTTACAGGCACTTCTTTGAGCTTCCAGTAATCATTTATATTTTATGTAGTAGGTCTCTCGTATACGAGAGTCCGGCTAGAAAATGCCACAGAAATGTTAATTTCCGCCAGCAAGTAATATAACGTCATTATCAAACCAATATGTGCTATGTGCACGTTCTTTGAGATTTCAACATTCTGACTATTATGACTGATATAATATGAAACATGTAGGTATGTGATTCTAATCGTTACACGGTGAAACTATGAGTGCTACAAAAATGTGCTATGTGTAAATTTTGTCTCAATATTTTACATGAGACTGTTTTTACTCCGTATCTCAAAGATTAACTTTTTGCACATAGCAGATATTGGTATGACAACGACGATAAATTAGACAAGACCTGTTGTGTGCCAGTGTGAACGACATTTACCCAGTCAATCCAGTACAATTTTGTGACTACCCTAATAACGTAATTATATTAATGCTTTTCAACATAGCACTACGCAACACTTGCGAAATGTGGAGGTAATTCTTTAATTACTTGCTTATTTCTTGACGACCTATGACGTCAGCCAATTAACGACTCTTAGCTTTCGATTAGACATTACTGCTTACTCTTTTACGATTTCTTATAAAATAGTTTTCAAAAACTTGTCAACATCCCTATTATACGATATAGCTTACTTGTCTCTGGATGTATAATAGCCAGCCTGTGGCTTAGACGTTTATGGACAGCAGGTTGTATACCTAAAAATAAAAAAAACGTTTCATTATTTGGCTTGTATGCGATATGGATAATATATAAATATTAACATCTAAATGCCGCAAAAATACAGTATTCATAGATCATAATACTTATGTTCGACATTAAATAGAATTATAAGACTATATCATCTTTTGAATTAGTAACAATATCATCAAAACAGTTTTAGAGTAGGTGGTCCTCGAAAGCAATATCGGCCGTGACATCTGAATGGCACCAGCATGACTAGAACCAACATCATATTCACTAAAGTAATGGTAATAATGACAAAATATACTTTTACTAGCTTTTGCCTGCGGCTCCGCCCGCGTTAAAATGTTTTTCCGGGATAAAAGTCTCGCTTTATGTTTTCCCGGGATAAAAAGTAGCCTATGTGTTAATCCAGGTCATGATCTACCCTTGTGCCAAATTTCATCGAAATCCATTCAGTAGTTTTTGCGTGAAAGAGGAACAAACATCCATACATCCAGACATTCTTACAAACTTTCGCCTTTATAGTATTAGTAGGATTATTACCAGGCATCGGTTGGTGCATGTGTGTTGGCGCCTGAGGATGTGGTATAGTGGCGGCGGGCGCGGTCGCCGTAGCAGGAGTACCCTGGAGTCCAACTAGTGTGGTGGGATTGCTTCTTCCTTGCGCATTACCTTGAGGATTCTGGGTTGGCAGTTGGGGACTAGTAGATGGGTAGTAATCTGTCCATTCACATTAATTTTAGATGTAATATTCAACATGTGTGAGAATATGATGTTGATTATATTGTACAGTAAGCCACATAAGTAACTGAATAAATTCAAAACTTCAAATTGCCTATAAACCTTTTATGTTTCCTAACCAAATTTTATTTACTATTTAAAAAAATAACATAACATGGATTTACTTTACTTCACACAAAAAACAGTTAAGTATATTAAACTCAACGCGTATAGGTTAAATATTATAGGTTTAAAATTTTGTCTTTGTTCAGCTACCATGTGGCTGACTGTGCGTTAAATGAGTTTGCAAGGGCCATTATACCCTTCCCTCCCTTTATTTTTCTCACGAATTCAACAATACACTAACGATTATTTTCGTGTTTGTCTCACTTATAATGACTGTTAGTTTGTCACATTAGTTTAACAGTTATGAGATACATTGTATGATATTTTACCCGATGATTGCGGAAAAAGGGATATAAATTTATTTGACTATGTATGTGTTTGTATACATATATTAATATAATAATCTGTGAAACAACTTTATTACATCAGATAGCGTAAACAACTGAACTGATTTCAATAAATGAGGTGTATTTGGATCGGCTTTAATCTATAAAATACTGAAGATTTTATATCAGCGTCCCAGAGAGAACAGAATAAACTACTTTTGACCGTTGGATTTAATAATTAATACAACAGATGTCAATTTATTATAGTATGTATATAGCATTTATTTTACTAGCGACTAGCATCAATATCTTCACGCATAATTTAGTTACAGGCTGATCAAATACAGTTCATTTAAGGAATAGCAAATATTATGTTTGTATTAAATAAACATGCCACGAAAACATGCATTATAATAATTACATCAAAAATTAAATGATAATAATGCACATGCCAATTATTTAAACCTCCAAATTTATAAAAAGTGTCAACGGGTTCAAGAAATATTTGGTTATCATTGGCAGCGTTTGTCCACCGCTGCCTTGCTGTTGTCTCCAACCGATTTCGGTGATACATGGTGCTGTGATCGTACCTCCACCCCGGCCAAATTCGGTGTTCTTAGTTCGCTTTAAAATGTGTAGGTACATCAACGCCGTCATTGTCGGTAGTAATGAAGTCATTAGCAGTAGTTAGGTTGGGACTAGCTTTGAAATTTCGGCGTTACAACCCACACACACACACACGCCTGTTATCCCCGAAGGGGTAGGCAGAGGCGCAACTAGTGTACCCACTTTTCGCCATATCGGGCACAAATTCCAGAGTCCAGGCTGATACTGAATAGAAATACTCATTATCACTTTGCCCGACCCGGGGATCAAACCCGAGACCTCAGCTTTGCAGTCGTAAAGTAATACAACTACGCCACCGAGGCAGTCACCGAGGCGTTACAACCCGTAACTAAATAAAGCCGAATGGGGCATGAGCGCCAATCTTAAAGGCAGGAAGGAGTTACTACATGACACAGCACACTCAAATAATGAACGTACGGTGGACAAACGCTCTAAGGATTTAACGCCATGCATTTCCAGTTTGAATGTCTATATAAAAGTGATGACTCTGCAACACACTCAGACATTCTATGCAAATTTACACAGAAAAATAAGAATATGTAGTCATTTGCAAACGACTTATTATATTATAAAAATATTTGATCCATAAAATACTACAAGACATTAAGCTTCACATAAATAATGGTAAGTTGGATTTTTGTATAAACCTTCCTTTTTGTGGTCCTTGACAAAATATCGAGTCATCATAGGCACATGTGGCTATAATATTATTCGCTCAGAAAACTGCATTTCGTGGAAATTTCATCTTTATGTACCTAATAATTGGCAGTGGTTTTTAATCAATAAAAAGATGTTTATTTATTTTTCTGTACATCGACTCAATCTTGGCGGCTGTGAAGTTAGCTGCGAGCGCAGATCCGCACAGATACAATAAATTTTAAGTCGGCAATATATTTAAGTTCATTAAAATTTCTATACTTAATTATAAATATTTAAATATTAAAAGATGTATAAAATTATGTAATACTATTTTATTTTCTAATTTTGAAATGTTTTTGTAACATAAACACTCCGTTTGAATATATTTTTTTATCAGTCTGGACATCTTTATTTTGTAGAAAGTGAATTATACCTGTTCCTAATTGATGCCAAAGATTTTGTTCTGAGGTCCAAAATGTGCAAGGATCGCTTTTAACAATACAATTATGGAACTATTGAGTTCGGCAGAACATAAACAGGAACGCGCTGGTATTTTACCCGTCTAGAAAACCTGAACATGGTGAAATACATAACATAGCGGTTAGCCTGGGTCTAAAAAAGTTCCTACTCCTATCGAATCACTACTATGTTCTAATATTCGCAAGGTCCCTTTAGCGGAATCGAAACGTGAAAATATAAAGTGTGGCCACTGTGCATATTTCGTCTATTGGCTAGTCTTAATATTAACAAATCTATACTGGCTGACTCAGCGATTGTTATAATAGATTATTATTACATAATAATAATTATTTATACAGAGTGTAACACGATCGTCGGACCAAACAAGGCGTGCCGATAAAGGACCTCAATATATACCGATTTAATCCATATTTTTGTTATTGTGTGCTTCAAGCTATCTGGATTTATTATTAGTTGTGAAGTTTTAATGCAAATTAATAATTTCATTTTTCTTTAAATTCAAGGGGCTCTGAGAAAAATTTCCACGAATGTTTTTGCTTCATCCACATTGAAACTCAAAATTTCGTAAATACTCGCAGCGAAACATTACAATAAAAACATACGTATGCATAAGTCGGAATAAGTAAGGTGCCACACATCGGAATTAGTTCTTCGTGACACAAACTCAAATAAATTAGCAAATTGATTTTGGCAGTCTATACTACGTTAGAGAATAATAATTATGGTTACTAAATAATACAATGGAAATATGTAAAATAAATACATCCACCCAATAAACACACACAATTCGCAATTAATGGACTACAAATTATATTTGAGCCTGTCGAATACCTGCTTCCGTGGATCCGGCGATCGTGTTATACCCTGTATATTATAACAGAAAATATTTCATTAGGATTTAAAAAAAACTGCAATGTGGTGTAGAAGTATTATTCTATCGATTAAAATAATACTTACATTGCGGTGATGGTCCCGGCGGAGTGTTGTAACTTTGAATGTAACCCACGTAAGGGTAATGGTATCTGGTGACAAAATATATTAAAATCAGTTAACCCTTCAAGCCCCGCTTATATATATAGATGTATGGGAAAACCCTATACCGGGTGGAAGGGAGACGCTCTCGGAAACGAATACAGGTGATAGTATTGGTGATTCCTGACGTGATGGCACTAAAAAAATCGCGATCGCATTGTTACAATTTTAGTAGGATTTTCTCAAATTTCTGTACAGCTTCACGTATGGATAGATAAATCAAATTATTATTCTGAAAAACATAGTAAAAAAGGTGAATATTTAAAAAAATCGTAATGAAACACGAACATCAGCTGACGGGTTAACGACCGCGGGCCGGTGCCGGAGCAGCGCGGCGGCCGTCCAGTTTTTTGTACGCTTTACATTGCGTGCGCATGAATTACGAAAATACTAAAATCGTAAGTATTATCGCTTAGCTTTGCAAATGAATATAGTTTTTCGTTAATGTTATGGTTCTTCTCTCTTACCGTTCCGGTATAGAGAGCGTTTCCCTTCCACCCGGTATATGGACACCGGTGTCCGTCGCGGTTGACTCGTCAAACATATTTTATCATATTACTATAGGTATACTTATATACCTACAGAACTATGCTACCTCCGGAGGCTCTCAATTGGTGATTGGGTTAAAGAGCCAGATGCAGAAAAAAAAACGGTATTTCTGACCACGCCACGCATTGTGAGGAAATTCCTCAATTTGAATCTCTGACCACCGGTGGCTTGGGTATTGAGCCTCGCCATCGGAGGTGATTCACTTTTAAATAATTTTATATGTATTAATGTATTTTATTGTACATAATATAAAAGTGTAAAAAAGGAACATTTGGAATAAAGCGCACCATAATTATAATTCTATACAGTTTTCCCGCGTCTCCGCCCGCGAAATAGTTTTTCCGGGATAAAAGTCCCGCTTTATATTTTCCCGGGATAAAAAGTAACCTATACGGTAATCCAGGACATGATCTACTCGTATGCTAAATTACGTAGTGCTAATTACGTAGTTTTTGCGTGAAACAGTAACAAACATACACCCATACAAACATTCTTACAATCTTTCGCGTTTATAATATTAGTAGGATTTACAAACAATTTTCACAGCTGGAGAGCTAGTACTTTAAAAAAATTCCTGACAACGTAGGCGTTGTTAATTGGTTGTGTTCGAAATTATTCCGGCATATGATACATCAAAAATATTGACGGGGAAGTAAATTTTATTCCATGAAATGTTTGTTTAGAAGTGGAAACACTTTTAGAGTATCTTACAACAGAAGAATATTATTTTATAGTGATGTTTTTAGTTCACGGAATATTGCAAACACAAGAAGCGCTCGTCCCGCTTCGTGGCGTCGAAGTGGCAAGTTTTAGAGTGTGTGCGTGTGGAAAACAGTGCGTACGTCAAAACGCTTTGGCTCCTTTCAGTTTTTATTAGTTTTTACACAGCAAATGACAAGTCCTTTCTTTTCTAGTCCGTGGGCTGATCTCAGCGACCATACTGACTGATAGATCAGATGTAGGTTGTCGTTCAATATCTTCAAGTCAGTTGCAACTACAACTTTGAGCAGTAAACAATTCCACATTATCGATTTAATAAAATCTATACTAATACTATAAAGCTGGAGAGTTTGTTTGTTTGAACGCGCTAATCTCAGGAACTACTGAACCGATTTTGAAAATTCTTTCACTAATAGGAAGCTACATAACTCCTGAGTGCTGTAGGCTACTTTCCCGGGAAAATATATTTGTCCCGGAAAAACTTTTTCACGCGGGCGGAGCCGCGAGCACTACTAGTATATTATAATCGCCCCTTGCACTAAACAGTGGTGTTACAAAAACAGGGGGCTTAGGATGTGAAAAAAAATACGATACGTCTCCGCTTCGTTTTATTGTGATTGGTTGAGAGACTGACGTATCGGATCAATCACAAACATCAAAATACCCCCAGACTTCGGGTTTTCAGAAAAATAGCATTATAATATTATTCATATTTTTGTCAATATTTTGACTTAACCCGTCAAGCCCCGCTTATATATATAGATGTATGGAAAAACCCTATATATATGAACACCGGTGTCCATCGCGGGCCTTGACAGACTACTCAATTCATTTTTAAAAATTATCCAAATTCCTCTTATACAATTCAAACAATACAACAACAATTCCAGCCCTGTATAATATACTGCTCACTGCTGAGCACGGGCCTCCTCTACTACTGAGAGGGGTTAGGCCTTAGTCCACCACGCTGGCCTAGTGCGGGTTGGCAGACTTCACACACCCTCGAAATTCTTATGGAGAAATCGAATGAGAATTGTCAGGTATGTAGGTTTCTTCACGATGTTTTCCTTCACCGTTAAAGTGAACGATAATTGATAAACAATACACCTATTCCTCTTATACCGGCCATTATGTATTTAAAATTTTAGCATTGAGGAACATTATTTTCAAATCATAATTGCTTTCTTTCTGATTTAAGTGCATTTTATGTTACTTGTCATGCAATGTTAAACAACTAAGCAGTATATACTGCTTAGTTGTTTAACATTGCATGACAAGTGACGCACCCCATAAAAATAGTATTTCTGTGGCTACTTAAAACGTAATGATGATGACATGCCCAATCGTATTGAAGTACCCCACTTCCTCAAATCTCAGGTAGTTGTCAGAATTCATTATCCGACTTCAAAAAAAGCAGGAGGTTCTCAATTCAACGTGTATTTTTTTATGTTGGTCACCTCAGAACTCAGTTGTTTATTTGAAGCAAAATATTGGACATAAGGTGTCTAGGGATATAGTCGCTGGCTGGTCTGTAGCAACTATTGCGTGAGCCTAGGGTGCGAAGCGAGTGTGTCGCAGCTGCGGCCAATAACTGCCAGAATCAAAACGATGAATAAACAGGATTAACTAATTTGTTTACACAGGAATTTCGAGTTTAGATTTTCACTATCTGCGATGCCGCGTAACAAGAGCGATGATATTCTGTATTAACAAAAAATTGGTCTTTGTTATAAAACAAATCCCAACATAGAGCATGTAGACAAATAGAAAACAAAGTTATGCTTTAAAAATTACATTTCTCTAATCCTACATTCTACACATTTATAGCAGTTATTTATTATACAACTTTTCTATACTTATAAAGAGGAAAGATTTAATTGTCTGTCATGATAAACTCAAAAACTACTGGACCGATTTTGAAAATTCTATCACGAATAGGAAGCTACATTACTCCTGAATGGTATAGGTTACTTTTTATCCCGGAAAAACTTATTCACGCGGGCGGAGCCGTCATTAGAAGTGTAGTTATTAATAAATACGGATGACTTACTGTGTGCCAGATCTTGGCTGCTGGTAGGTCTGGAGGCTCACATGTGTCGGTTGGAACATCAGTGGATACATTACAGGCCCGGTCGGTGCTGCCGTCCCAGGGATGAAAGGCTGCTGTTGCCTGAATGTATGAAAAAAAAAAACTTCTACCGTAACGTGCAACACGAAATATATTCTATTCGACATCCCGCTTGGTCAAATTGTCACTACATGAGGTCCATTTTTATTTTCATTAACTGATAAACTGTGTAATGGCTTTCATTTTTAGGTATATTCGAGCATCCAGAAAGCTTTCCTTTAAATGTGAAACTGCATCAAGCTGCAGTGGAAGAGAACTGTTGCCTTTATTACGTCACAGCGTTCATCTTTATGCCGGGGTATTTTAGACTCCAGGAGGATTTATCCTACGATTTCTAACGTAAGCAATACATACACACTGATAAACTGGGTGCCTTTTAATAAGTTTTTCGTTATTCTTTACAGGCGACACAGGCTGTACAGTCATACCTACCGTAATATACCGGGTGGAAGGGAAACGCTCTAGGAAACGAATACAGGTGATAGTATTGGTGATTCCTGACGTGAGGGCACTAAAAAATCGCGATCGCATTGTTACAATTTTAGTAGGATTTTCTCAAATTTCTGTACAGCTTCACGTATGGATAGATAAATCAAACTATTATTCTGAAAAACATAGTAAAAAAGGTGAATATTTAAAAAAATCGTAATGAAACACGTAGATCAGCTGACGGGTTAACGACCGCAGGCCGGTGCCGGCGCAGCGTGGCGGCCGCCCAGTTTTTTGTACGCTTTACATTGCGCGCGCATGAATTACGGAAACACTAAAATCGTAAGTATTATCGCTTAGCTTTACAAATGAATATAGTTTTTCGTTAATGTTATGGTTCTTCTCTCTTACCGTTCCGGTATAGAGAGCGTTTCCCTTCCACCCGGTAATAAGGCCACCGAGACAGTCAAAACAAAATACTCAGAAATGATTACCGCTCGCCCCGAGGCGACTCTCCGGGGCCAGTTAGTGTAGCTACATGATAAATATCCTGTGGAGCAGGGCAGGTGAACTTCCAGAGATGCAGTCTTACTCAAAAGTCGGCAATATATTTGGAATGCACGGTATTTGCCATCTACATGTTTACCATGACGTATCAGAACGAAAAATCATTGAAATTTGCGCTGTTTCGAGGAATAATGGAATTCTCACTATTGACTTTCAATACTGTTAAGTAAATGAAAATAAAAACAGGTATTATACGAATTTAAAACCAACCCTTCACTCATGGGCTAGACCGCAACCGGCTACCGTACAGACAGCAGCATAAATACCTGTACAAAATCAAAATTTCAAATCGCCTATATACGCGTTAAGTTAAACTGAAAATAAATGTTCTTCGTATGAAGTAAAGCAAATCTCTTTTAATTCATTTTGTGAAGAGAAAAAAAAAGCGTTAGTAAGAACACAAAAGTATGTAGGCAATTTGAAATTTTGAATTTGTTCAGCTATTTTTGCTGATGACTCTACATCTAACCCGTGGGGGAAGCGACAGACAAGAAACAAACGAGTTCGTCCGAGTCTGGTTCGCGAATCAGATTTCAAGTTTGGTATCTTTTGTGAGCCCTACGCCGGACATGACCAAACAGCGCTTGGGTGTGCGTCGCCTGAATTGGTTGACTCGATAAGTTACTAACAATTTAGAAATGTTATGAATAAATTGTTCACTCACATTATAATATCATAAGCATTCATGAATTCCACATCTTTCAAAAGATTTAAATAACTTTATTCCGTTCGTTTTATAACTCCTTTCTTATCTCAATACATACGTTTTATATTGTCTTTTCTCCAATAAAATAATTATAGCATCGACGATTACAGCCTTGGGTAATAAAACCGGAGGGATACTTATACGAGGTCCACAACATTTGGCACATCGGCAGGAATTCGTTTTGTAACAGATCAACGCCTAGAGTGCAAGCTAAGCCGACTTGCACTCTAGGCGTTCATTTCAAAATTTCATCAAAATAGGTCGAGTCGTTCAGATGTAGAAGCGTAACAAACATATTATATTATTCTATAATTCACCTCAACTTACTGGCTAACTTGTTATCAAGATAATAGTAATAATAAGAATAAAAACAATATTTGCTGCAATAATATTATTAACAATTTGCTTACACTAATTTAAAGTACTTTTTCTGTGATACATAGGTACCTACAGTGGAAACCACTATTTAGCATTTTTATTCTGGTACTTATGACAGCCATACACAGTGCTTTCCAAATATAATAGGGACCAACAAGACTAAGCCAACTATTTAAATCAGAATGTTACCTTGGATGTGTCGATTGTCTTGAGTTATGTTGCGCCGCTCTGTACTGGTAGTTTTGATACTGCGGCCGTTGCTGTTGCGATTGATTCTGTGAGACGTAGTTATGACCAGCCTGAAAATCAATAACGATGTTCCAAAATCATTAAGTACATGTTACACTTAATTAATGTTGTTTATTTATGTTTTTATTCAAAGTGAATAAAATAAGCAACATAATTTTGTTGGGAATATTCACAATATTTTATTAACTACTAGTCGAATATTCGTAACCGCTCAGATAGCGACCACGTACATCACCATCATCAGCTTGATAACGTCCGCGATAAATAAATACGAAATGTATAATATTATTCTCTCATATATGCCAGTGGGCGTCTGGGTAGGTATCACCGCAATGTCTTTGTGTAGCGCCAAGCAGGAGTCTGTATGCACTTTTGTGTTCCGGTTTCAATGACATAATATTCAGCGTAATTTTTGAGCAATATGAGATTAACATGTTATGTCTCAGGGTGACAAGCGCAGTGGAGTACTTTACAAATCAAACTTCTGCGTACAGCATGCTAAAGAAACTGTTTAGTTCCATCAGTAAGGTAGTAAAAGGAGAATGGATTTGGATTAAATTAGGCACACGGTTAAACCATCCTGGACATTAAAACATAGGCTACTTTTTATTTTTGTAATCTCAGAAATTAGTCATATACTTGCAAAGGGGAGGCCACCGCAGTGTATACCTAGTATAGTACCTATATAGTTTGTAAATAAATATATAAATTATGAACTATACTCCATCGATTTAGGTATTTAACTAAATGTAAACAAACCATAAAAAATGTATTTTACCTGTCCATATATCTTTACAAAATACTTTATTCCAAAATAAACATCTCGATAACCTACAAAACACCTGTTATTCCCGTTTATCAAATTTGTTTAGTTATTATAAAGTTATAGTTATTTATTAATAAGCGCGAACATTAAAACTGCCCACCATTCAATTTAATCGGTTAACTAGAAACCAATTCACGATATATTTCCGCATTGTAGATTTATTTTTATATGTCATATTTCCTGTTTTGTTTCTGATAAGTAGTTGTTATAAGGTATTAGTTTTGTTTCTAAATTTTATAATTTTAAGGGTTTGTTGTATGTATGCCGTGGTTTCATTGACACAACAGTCTTCGAAAGAAAATGTTGACTAATCAGGAATCCTAGTATGTCATTTTTTGTTTACATTTAGTTAAATACCTAAACCGATGGAGTATAGCTGTGCCAACTACTTCGTCTGCGTGGATTACACCTATCTCAGCCTGTTATACTCTTCTCCTTCCGATAACACAGAACAACGGGTGTATTCAGACACCATTGTACACTAATATTATAAAGAGGAAAGGTTTGTATTTGTGTATGTTTGTAATGAATAAACTCAAAAGCTACTGGAAATTGTTACACCAATATGAAGCTTCATTATCAGCGAATATTATAGGGTACTTATTAACCCTCTTTTTCACTTTTTTAAGGGAACATAATATAAAGGGGGACTTTTATCCCGGAAAACTTATTCACGCGTGCGAAACCGCATGCATAAGCCATACAAAATAAAGCTTAAAATGTTCAATTATTACATTTTGAGTTCAATGATTGTAAAATAATTTTAAAGTTCTTATTTACGTTCTGTTACGTATCTCACGTCTTCCAAGTTTATTTTTGCCAAACATATTTAATGTATGCACAGACACGAAAAATCTGCGATTTTAATAAATGTATAAAATAATAATAAATAAATAAAATAATAAAATACTTTATTCATCACGTAGGCGAACATAGTTGCACTTATGATATGTCAAGATACATTCAATTAATAATTATTATTACAAATAGTCACTTATATAACTAAAGACATATTTAAAGGGAGCAAAATCAATGTAAACTAAATATAAAGAAGCCAAGCTCGGGCTGGCAGGAAAGAGATGAAAAAAGAATATTTTTTATTAAAATTAATGGGAGGCGCGCGTCGCGATCCTCACCGGTGAGGACACTACAGGCCCTAGCCTAGCTAACCTACCAGCCTTTCACTTAGGTAGCTAAGCGATGACTACCCGAAGAAGAAAGGCAGAAAGAAACTCCGGGCTTAATTTTTTGTCATCAATTGTCCATTGAATCTTTATATAATTCTTTTTCTTTCTTTTTTTTTTTTTTTCGAAGTCTTTTGCATACAATGTCAGATTAGTTATACATATAAGCTAATGCACACACATCACCGTTAAATAAGGATAAAATACAATTGAAGGAAATTTACAAAAATTTGTGTCCGGGTAGACTGGTTATTTCGGAGGGAAGTTTATTATAAAATTTAATTCCATTTGCTAAATATGATTTACTCGTTTTACAGAGCCTAAAATTTGGAACAACTAGTTTATTCTTATTTCTAGTGTTCAGACAGTGCAAGTCACTGTTTTTCATGAAAGTACTAAGGTTTTTGCGGACATACATAATATTCTGAAAAATGTATTCGGCCGGCAAAGTCAGTATATTGATCTCCTTAAACAGTTCTCTAAGAGAATCGCGAGAGCAAAGGTTATAAGTGGCACGAATAGCTCGCTTCTCTAAGATAAAAATGGTGCAATATGACATAATACTGTGGAAGTAAGCAAAATATACCAATCTTGCCGTAGCCACGTCAGTTAAATGTCTAATTTTCCTAATAGCAAAGACGGCAGAACTCAATTTGCTTGCAATTTATTGAATATGGGGTCCCCATTGCAATTTTTTATCGACTGAGACCCCGAGGAAGACCGTTGAGGTTACTAAATCTAGTTTATTCCCGTCTAAATCAATATTTACTTCATTTTTATTGTTGAGTAACGAGAATCGGACACATTTAGTTTTCGCCGCATTTAAAAGTAAATTATTCGCAGAAAACCAGTCGGAAATCAATTTGAGTACTTTACTTGGCTCTGTAAGATTCTCTTCCCTTCTATTTACCTTAAATATTAACGAAGTATCGTCAGCGAATAACACAACTTCAGCCATATTGTTAACCATATAGGGAAGATCATTTATATAGACCAGAAATAAAAAAGGAGCCAAAATGGACCCTTGGGGAACCCGAATCCTAACTAAGGACCCTGCGGAGAAGACGTTGTCGATAAACACTTGTTGTTTCCGATCTGTTAAATATGAAGATATTAGATTTAGTGCGTTTCCCCTAATACTATAACAACAAAGTTTTAAAATAAGGGTACTGTGATCGACGCAATCGAATGCCTTGGAAAGATCACAAAACACCCCTAGAGCATCCCGTGATCCCTCCCAGGCATTCAATACAGCTCTAACTAAAGCACGTCCAGCATCTTGTGTAGACCTGCCTTTTGTAAATCCAAACTGCCTATCATGTAATATTCTATTTTTATTAAAGAACACCAGCATTTGATTAAGCAATATATTTTCAAATACTTTACTTAAAGCTGGTAAAATAGAGATAGGCCTATAATTAGAAGGAGTGTTTGAGCAACCTGCTTTAAAAATTGGAACTACTTTACTAAACTTCATAAGATCAGGAAATATGCCGTCTCTAATGCAGGAATTAAAAATATTAGCAAGGATTGGGGCGATGCTAACTATTACTGACTGCAACGCTTTAACAGACAGAACCCAAAGATCTTCAGTGCTTTTCATGTGTAGGCTCTTAAACACTTTTATGATATCATATTGTGTAACAAACTCAAATTTGAAATTAGGTATTGATAAATCTAAATGGCGTTTTAAAAATTATTCAGCTGCTCCTGGTGAGGATGGCAGACAATTTGTTGTCTCAAACGGTATATTAGTAAAATAATTAGCCGTAATATATGTATCTGAAACTAGTTCGTCATTAATGTTCAATACAATCTTGTCATTAGACTTAGTTTTGCCAGTTTAAGTATTAATAATTTTCCAAGTTGTTTTAATTTTATTGTCAGAGTTTTTAATATTACTACTAATATAAGCAGCCTTAGCATACTTACACACACTTTTAAACATATTAGAGTATGATCTTACGTAATAAGTAAATTTGACGTCGGGTGTAAAGGACCTTCTATCATATAATTCGTAAAGAACATCTCTACTACGCCTTATACCTTTTGTTGCCCAAGCACTGAATGATATTTTATTTTTTAGTGGTACTGATTTTACACAGCATGTCTTATTAAATACATTTGTAATACCATTTAATAATTTTTCAAACATATTGTTTGGGTGGTCTGAGTCGCAAGTCAGCATAGGTAACACAGAGTTAAGTCTAGTGCTAAATTTCTGCAAATGATGTTGAGAAAGGGGTCTAAATTTAATAATGTTTTTACTTTTATTTTCTTTACAATTAAGTTTGACCATTTGACAAGTGTGGTCTGAGCGAACCCCGGCTAATAATTCTTTATAATTAAGTTTAAAATTTGTAATTACATTATCAATACAAGTGGCCGAAGTTGAAGTTTGTCTAGTTGGCTCTAGAAAGTGACAGTTAAGATTAAAAGATTGAAGCAAAGTCAAGAAAAGACTTTTTTCTGTGGAATCTATCAGTAAGTCTATATTAAAGTCACCGCAGACTAAAATCTTACTATTCATTTTAAGTTTTTTAAGAATATCCTCCATTTTAGAAATAAAAGTTAATATGTTAGCTGTAGGAGGCCTATATACGCATAATATGATATAATCTCCGGTCTCTGCACACGCAACCTCACATACTCATTCAACAGAAAGCTTTGTAATATCTTGTCTTTCCTTGTACAAGACACCATCTTTGATGAGAATCATAGTGCCCCCACCTTCTGCTGAAATCCTAATGAACGAGCTGGCAACTCTGTAACCATTAACACTAAATGCCATTCTATCTGGTTTCAACCATGTCTCCGTAAAACCACAAAATATCAACATTATATTTTTCTACAAATAATTCAATGTCAAGGACTTTGCCAGAGAAACGATTTATGTTTTGATGAGTTAATATTAAAAACATGTCATCTTTCTCTGTTGTCATACTTAATAGTTTAAATTATTGACTACAATAGTATTAGTAGTACTACTAAAACATGTAGATATCGAGGACTTCGTCATACTACTTATGACTGACTTAATATTATAAGCTAACAATGTAACAATACAATGTCTACATGTCTTTGCGAGATACACGGTATCTCTGGTCAAATTATAACTACATTTTCCAATAAAATTATTGACGTCCAGAAATATAAATTTATCACTATAATGAGCAACCAAGAAGTGCATCTGCTTATTAAGTGTATGGATATGATTGTTTACCCTATCAGACACATTTGACATATAAGGAAATGCGCAAAGTATTATTTTTTGACAATTAAAGCTTATCATAGAGGCTATACTATTAGAAATATCATTTTTGGTCAAATTACAACTATTCCCTACTAATATTGCAATACAAGACTCAGGAGTATATGTCTTGCTAACTACTTGTTTAATAATCTCTTTATAAAGCATTCCTGGGAAGCAATAACTCATAGCGGAGTGCTCTAGGTTATTGCTAAGAGATGCCCCAAAGCCTTTTCCTATACTGTCTGAGAACACAACAGTGGGAGGTACATTACAAGCCTTTATAGTTGTAGGATAGCTCTCATCTACCTGAGAGTTCACCAGGTTAGCGCTCTGAGAGTCAACAAGGCCAGGCATGTTCATCTCAACCACAGATGAAGTGTGTCCAGAGTCTTTACTATTAGAACATGAATGAGTACTACAATTATTGTTAGAATCCTTTATAAGTGCCATGAGATCATCAATTTTGTTTTTAGAAGTAAGAAAGTTATTATATGTTATACTCAGAGACTGTTCCAGTGTTTTAATTTCACACAATAACCGCTGTGTATCGACCTCATATATGTATAAGCTTACTATCTTCTAATTTAATTTCATAGTTTTTTTTATTTATCTAATAATGAACTACGTTCTTTAATTAAATTTGTATCTTTAGAAGGGCAATATCGTTTATTACTTATTTTTTTATATTTTTGAATGAATTTAGTTAATTTTATGTACTTTTTTAATTTATTGTGACTGAGACGATGCAAGTTGTAACTGTTTGATTTTTATACCTCTGAATCGTCTTTAGTGAGATCAACAATTATGTTTGATTTCAGTGGAAGGGAATTTGAACCACCACACATAAGTTAAAAGTATCAATAATATATCTCAGGATAAACAGGAGTCAAGTTTATATTGTGACCTTGTTCTAGAAGGTATAAACGTCCATCTTTGCCAGATTGTATTTTCTCTCTACACTAAACGGAAAGCAAGCGTAAAATCACAATTTTGCTACTGTATTTTGTTGGTGCGTGAAATTACTGAATAGTAAATTTTCCAGTGCCTAGTAAGTATGTATTTCTTAACACAATATTATATGACCGTCATCTCTCACCCAAGCTACGACGAGTCATTCAGTAATGGCTGGTCGTAGCATTTCCACATTTCTTTTTTTTTTCAATATTTTTTTTTCTCATATTATTCTTAATTCAAATTTATTTTCATTTTTTAGTTAGATTTTCTATAAATCGTGTTTTCTGTTTTTTAAGACATTATTTTTCATACTTTTTTCCTGCTTCCATTACGGAAGTCTACTTTTTAACTGGTGCTATAGCTTTTGACAATGATATTAGAAAAAGCCTAATTTGCGAATGGATGGTTTGTCCTCCAGTATGGCATTTTTCATCTTCAGGCCTCAGACGTTAAATTTCAAAATGCCTGGTAATTAGACTTTAAACCAGTACACAATTGCAGTGCTTGCTTACTCGTGCTTAGCTTCAGATAAAGAAAAGTCGGTGGCACTTAGCAGGTAGAATATGACCTTCACCTACATAGGAATTTCTTTCATGTATTGAGCTAAAATTTAAATGATACGTGATCAGACCATCACTTATATGATGAATAAATGTATAACATGATCTGATACAATGATATAGAGGATACAAACCATTGTGTTCTTCGACATGTCTTGCTGAGGTGCCGGTGGGGCTGAGGGTTGTGGCGTTGGTTGGCCTCTCAGCGACGTTTGGGCCGAGCTCTGCGAGCCGCCGGATGTGCTCGGCATGTATGTGGCTCCCGAAGCGCCTGAGGGGTGGTAACATTCCACCGGTCCTGTAATCATTTATATATATACTTAATACATTTTTATGGGAAACGATATACTCTTCATTTTCTTCATCTTGATGTTCATGATAACGAACACTCACGGTGTGGTGTTGATGCCCGTGGATAACTGCAAAGCGCTAAGGAAATTTGTGCATATTGTAAGTTAACAGTAAAATAATTTAGCAAATCTATGTAAAAATAAATAATACCAAAGTTTCAGCAACTGATTTATACGCATCACATGAAATTATGTATAAACAAAACACTGATCGCCATATAAAACAAAAATAAATGAAGGTACAAATGAAATTTGTTTATTCTTTTCACTTACTGGATTGTGTCAGCACTCTGTAATGATGCGACGGCAGCACGCAATTAGAGTTAGTATACCGGGAAGAAGATTGTTCATGTTTTAGAGAACTAGCGTTCGTTTGTTGCGGTATGAACTGTAGCGACACATTATTTAACGACTGCAAATTTATTTGATTTACGTTTATATGCTGTGACGATTGAGGCATATTTAACGATGTTTGTAAACTTTGCGCCACATCCATTGCCCTTTGCTGCGATTGATTTCCATGACTGATGCATGCATGCGATAAATTATTTGAACTGTTGTTTCCTCTTAATGCCACCATTTTAATTTCATGATATAGGTCTTTTAAAAATTGAATTAGCCAAATGTTAAACCATTCCCAAAATAATGGAGACAATATCATCGACATAGGGCAGGTCTTCTAAAATTATTATATCATAATATAGTATATATATGAAATTTATTTGACTCTCATTTAATATAGTTTAGTCCTTGTTACATGTAGTATAATATGTAAATATAAGTCGATTTTGTGCACTATTAACATTTGAACACTACACCACAATTGAGGTTATATTGTTGATATTTAAAAAAAACACGCATGTTGCAAAAATATTTGCAGTCCACCTTCACGATTTAAATAGTAATTTAATGCAGCATAGAGAAAATCGATAAGGAAACGGCGCGCTACATGCTACATCGGACTACAGTCGCACTCGTATAAGCCACCTCGATACTTTCACGCCGGTGCCCGCGTTATCGCCAGATCCTAGCTGTGTAAGATATCTTTTAATTATTCTAATATTTTAATAACAAACGCAATCGTGATCACCGCTGGAAATCGACAGACAAGAAGTAGCTTATGTGAACATATTGCTATACGTATACAGGGGATAGAATGCAAGAAAGAGACAAAAGTATGTATTAGTTCATCGCTAAAATTTGGGGCGTTCCCAGAGAGGCGCACTCACCCTTGTTGAACTACGGCAAAAGTAAATAATTTTGTGTCTGCTATTCAAACGATTTGAAAAACAAAATACACTCTGCAAATCAAACTATTATAAAACCATATTAGGCACTCAATTTTGAAATATAAGAGTTGCTAGATTAAAAAATTATGCAAGAGAACGTATCCCTAATACATCATTGATTTTTGTCAGTACTGCCAAGTTCACAACGGATCGGGCCAGTCTGCGACTGCGTACTACTAACTGTCAAGAATGTATTGTATTACTTATACATATTACTATGAAAAGTATCCGCCGTGGACAAGATTATTTCAGTTACCATATCATAATAGCCCTGTATTATATACTGCCCACTGCTAAGCACGGACCTCGTCTACAACTGAGAGGGTTAAGGCCATAGTCCACTACGCTGACCTAGTGTGGGTTGGCGGACTTCACATACCTTCGAAAGCCAGAGGACTTCTCAGGCATGCAGGTTTCCTCACGATGTTTTCCATCACCGTTAAAGCGAGCGATAATTCACAAAGAATACACAAACATATTAGAAAAAATAGAAAAGGGATAAATTATCTTCATCGCTCATCTTAAATAACTTAAACATTCATAAAGTGGTCATCTATAGGAAGTATCGAATAGTAATTAATGAACAGTTTTACAGCGATCAACTGATCGCGTAGCTCCGCGCGCGGTCTCCTTGTTCCCCCCGCACCGCTCACGAATGTTCACGATGCATTAGGAATTGTTGAAACTTTTAATTTCGTTTACCTAAAGTTTGGTCTAAAAAGTGGACGATAGGCTAGTTGGAAATGGAACGGTCTGCGAAGACAACGTCCGGAGGTTCAAAACCCAAGGCTGTTCAAAACCCAATCTCTGACTTTTCGGAGTTACGTGTGTGTTGTTTATCAATTATCGTTCGCTTTAACGGTGAAAGAAAACATCGTGGGGAAACCTGCATACCTGAGATTTCTTCATCTGAATTTCGAGGGTTTGTGAAATCTGCCAATCCGCACTCTCTGTAGTAGAGGAACCCCGTGCTCAGCAGTGGGCATTGCATTACCGTCTGCATGCATCGATGTGTGTTTTAATTAATGTTTTAAAGTCATTCCACTTTTTTAAATACGCTAAAACATTTTTACCATTCTTTGATGTGGTATTATTTTCTGTTACATATAAAATAATGTACAACATGAAATACTGAAAAGTACCCTATTTATAATTATTGAGTCAATGTATCAAAAATGTTTACAACATGTTTTAGTAAAACTACACGAAAACAATAAAAGTTGAAAAAAAAGAACTAAAAATACACGCTTTATAGAAAATTCCAGCTAAAAAATTGAAAATAATTTTTAATAAATTTGAATTAAGAATAGTGTAAATAAGAAAATATTTTTATTGTAAATAAAAGTGTAGGGTACTTTTTAAGATATAATCAAAATAATAATCCTTCTACTCATATTATCTGTCAATAAATAAATAACTATTGACACAATGCCCCCACGCTTGATTTTTCTTAATGCAAAATTTTATTGGACTTTCTATAAAGCGTGTTTTTTAGTTTTTTTAGACCGTTATTTATATTGATTTTTTTAGCTGTGTTCTACTATTGTCCAACAGATATCATTCAATAAAAAATAAACGAAAGCGCAATCTTGTGAAAAGTACGATTTATTACACATAAGAGTAGTTATAATTAGTTTTAATTCTACCAAAGTCCAACAGATGTCACTAAAAATAAATAACTATAATTTATCTAAGTTGGTTTTTGTATAAAAGCGTGTTTTCAGTTTAAAAAATTAAATATGACGGACCTTGATAAGTATGCAAAATTTCGATTTAATCCGACGTATTGAAGGGGGCAAAATCATGTTCAAAGTGTCAGTTATATTTATACATACATACGTCGGAAGCTAATAAAAACGCGTTAAAAATCGCATCGTTCATATCTCAACGGCTCGCGCCATTCTAACCCAGTCTCCCGCAAAAACCCGCTGTAAAAGTTTGACTGGAAGTCGTTTTTTTTTTATAACTGAAAAATGCAGTAAAGCATTAATTGTGCATGTTGTAAATTGACTTTTCAATCATCAGAAAACAGTTGCCGGCCATATAAGTTACAATTCGACAAAATATAAAAATAAAGACTGTCGCGGTGGCGTAGCTATACCTATTAAGGTACGTCAGCAGTGCTGAGGTCTTCGTTTCGATCGCCGGAACGGGCAAAGTGATACTAGGTTTTTCTATTCAGCATTAGCGCAGAGTCTGGAATTTGTGCCCAATATGGCGTTAGTCTCGTCCCCAATCACGTCATGGGATGGCACGGAAAACGCACGGCGAAAAGTGGGTGCACTAGTTACTAGAATAAATAAATGGAACTATTTCATTTATACAGGGATGTCCAGAGGCAGATTTCAAGGTATGAAAAATAAAAAAAAACTACAGCTTACATAAAGTTTATTCATAATAAATTAAAAACAACAATTGCGGATTTCATTTTTTTTTAATCACGTTCTTCAAATGGCGGCCATCAAGTCTGACACTCTTCTAGTCTAGCACGCATATTTTCAAAAACGCGTTTACAGAGTGACTGGGGAATCCTGGTGACTTCGGCTCGAATATTTTCTTAAAGTTGTATCACAGTGCTCGGATTTGTTTTGTAAACAACGAATTTCAAGTATCCGCATAACAAAAGTCAAATGGGCTTAAATCTGGTGACCTGGGTGGTCAAGGTATGATAGTTTCGGGATATGTGTTTTACTGGAAATAACTGCCGCACCACATTCCTGGACACATTAGCAGTATGAACTGTGGCCCCGTCCTGCTGGAACCATGTGTTTCGGTTGAAATATAGACTATTCTATAGTTCTAGTCTAAAAAAGGCATTGATCATCTCGACGTATCTCTCCGAGTTCACGGTTACAGTTTGGCCATGTTGATTTTCAAAGAAATAAGGCCCTATGATGGCAGATGCAGACATTGCACACCAGAGTGTGACTTTATGTTATGTTAGGCTCTTGATGCATTTTTCCTGGATTGCGGAGATCCCAGTAACGGAAATTTTAGTTATTCACATATCCTCTGATGTGAAAGTGAGCTTCGTCACTCAACAGCATAACCTCCGCGTAAGTTTTTCTTACTGCAAAGTCAGAATCGTGTAAATCTTGAACGATTTAAGTTTCATAAGCATGGAACTTAAGTTTTTTTCGCATTATTACCTGCAACGTTGATTTCGTAATTGCTAATATCGATGAACGTGCACGAAGTCAAAAACGCGGATTTTCAGTGATAGAAACCATAGTACGTTCAACATTTTCGTCCGTAGCTACCGTTGGTATAGGCCCTGGTTTGGGTCTATTTAATGTTGATCCCGTAGCTCTGAACTTTACAACCCACGACTGAATAAGGTTGATCGATGGTCCATCACGTAATCGACGAATACCGTAACGATTATGAGACAGCGAAAATCCACTCGAAATGTCAGCCTCAACAGCAAAAGCGCGGTGATCACCATTCTACTGTTCCAGACCATAAATTCGCAGCATATGTGCTTTAAACGACGCACTGTGGAACGTCCCCATAGAAAGGGCGTGACATGTACCGGTAGTACTGAATGTCTGATAACTGGAAACTGAAATGCATTGTGGAAAGGGGACAATATGACCTTTCAAGTTTTATAATTTTCACCCCTCTAATCACTTTATTTTACCTAATATATAGCATCAAAGTTGAAGTATCGAACACTGGTGAAAATGACCTCACTGTTTAAGAAAAATATTTGTGGTATTCGCAATAGTTTGGAGAAGTATTTTATAAATAAAACGGTTTAATAGGATACACTTATATAAATGCAACTGTTTCTTTTTAAAAAGACGCTTTATTTTATGGTTAAATTAAAGTTTAAAAAAGTAATCGAAGTGTTTGATAAAAGCTATCATATAATAAAAACGCCACGAAACCCCGACCTAATGATACTTGTGTTTGGTAGTTCAGAGTAATTAGGAAATTTTGCTAGAACATTATGTACCCCCCCCCCCCTCGTCCCCCTTTCGAAGAAAGTTAACAAAATAGGTCACACGCCTGATAAAATGTCAGAGCATCTACATTTTTCATCAAGCTGACTACATTTTGTGAATTATGAATATTTCATCAGGTGTTGATATTACACGAAAGCAATCAAGTAGGTTGGTGTAAATAATTTTTAACACGATGCTTTCAATTGTTGTGTCATTTTAATGCATCCTAATATAATAATATTACTCGAAATAAGTTTTTTAAAGTGTTAGGAAACGCCTGACAATTTATTTTGAGTAAAGTCCTCGAGATCGTAAATTTAGGCTATTTTAAGACATGTCTATTTTTCATTAATTAGGTTAAAATATACCCTATACTGTATTGTATTTCACTAGTTTAATTGCAATAATGACAAATTATTGTGTATCTATCCTTAATTTGGTTTTAAACTCCCTTGAAATATAGGCATATTTCAGTATTTTATTTCATAGTCATATCAGTATTTTTCAAATAAACTACATTGGTAATGGATAGGTCTATTATTCAATAATACACGTAAAAAAAATCAAATCTTTACGTTGTTCCGTTGTTGAGTTATCATAAGATATGTAAAAGATATACTTATGTCACGCCCTTTCTATAGGGACGTTCCACTGTGCGACGGCCCCGCGCCCCTCTCACGCGTTACGTTCGGAAACTAAGTTTGTTAAAACTTTGAAATCTTCTACAGGATACCCTGTACTTACTGTACTGTACTGTAGTTTGTCTTGCATTTTATCGGAAACTAAAAAATATATTTTGAAGATAATGTTTTAAATTTAGAGTGCCTTTCCATCAGAGATGTTCTATGCGGCTACGATGCGAGGATGTAAAAGCTATGCTACGAAACTATTGACCGTTTCCTTTGATGCTAAGATAATGCTATAGAGCGACTAAGATGTCCTATGAACATGCGCCGCCGCGCCACGAGGTGCATAGCTGTGCATACACCACTAGCGACCACTCATAATACGCATCCTTGCACGTCAATGATAAATAAAATATTATTATATTAATAAGACTTATTTTCTATTTTTTTTTATATCGAAACAAACCAAAACGAATGACGTTGCACTTTGTAAAAGCATCGAGCATGTTAGGTTTAGTATTTCAGGTGTGTGAAATATTGCTAACCCCACAAAATAATCCAAATTATACAAATGCCATTCAAATAAAATAACAATATTGTTAATTTATGTGCCTTTCAAAGCAATTATAATTACGTAATCATTACCTTTTAATATAAATGTGTGAGAATCGAATTAGGTGTAAAAATTATAGCATTTTAGAAACATTATGATGTACACGAGTTTTATAAATGTGGGGATATTTCGTTGTAATATATTTTTAAACAAATATTTTTAATGCTGGGTCTTTCTTACCAGAAATAATGTTTTTATATATATTTTTTAATTGACTGGAAATATTTAACGAACAACAGATAAAAAAGCAATACTTGTAGGAGCAGTATTGCAATAATTATTATGAGAAAGCATTATTTTTAAATTGTTACTCCTACATTTTGACAACCCTCAAGGTTTTCAAGAATAATTATAATCAAATTAGTTTTAAATAATGCAGTGTAGATGCCCCATTACGTTTTATCCATTATTTATAGGACATGATATTAGATAGAGAGCTGTTAAAACATTTTGGGGTAGGTGTTTCTGGATAGGTATATTGGTTTTATAAAAATTCAATGATTCAGTTTATAAAAAAAATATTCCTAGCCAAGAATCGAACCCATTGATTATCCTTCAATAGTACCGCTAATAAGGATCAAATTCTGGTGTCATACAGCAAACTAAAGGAAAGGGCTCATTTAATTAGTTTTTTTATTATTTTAGATACCCTGCTAACATCTGGAACAGGCTGGGACTAACTGACCTGTAATTTTTATTTTCCACTTCTTTAAATACTAAGATATTTCAATTTGAAAATGTGTCAATGTCCTTTAAAGCTAAAAATATTGTTTTTTTTTTATTATTCAAGAGTCGCATAAAACTTGCAACTCTTCAACCAGTAAGTAGACTTACTTTGGAAACAAAGAGTTTTAAGATGACATAGAGAGGACATTGGGAAAATATTCATAAAATAAATAATAGTTTAAAAAAACTAAAAAAACATGCTTTACATAAAATCTAACTAAATAGAAAATAAATTTGTATTACATAAAATAAAACACACATACGTCTGAAGCTAGTAAAAGCGTGTTAAAAATTTAAGCCTCATCGTCAGTCATTCAATCCACCGTGAAATAGCAAAACACCAATGTAAAAAATATGTAATGGGCTGGCCACATAATATGTTGCAGAACAGATAACCGCTGGAGTAAGCGTGTTCTGGCGTGGAGACCGCGTCTTGGTGAACGTAGCGTGGGACGGCCTCTAGCCAGATGGCGGGATGACTTGCACAAGAGGGCCGGCAGCAACTGGATGCATAAAGCAGCAGACCGGGCTCTGTGGCGTATCTTGGGAGAGGCCTATGTCCAGCAGTGGACTGCAACGGGATGATGATGATGAAAAAGCATTAGAACACACTTTGACATAATCTATAATCTACTAGCATATTTCATTCCCAACTATTGTTTTTTTTTTTACAAAGTTGGCGCTTGCCATGTGTGTCAGGTATAACAGGACTTATTGCCAATTGGTAATTGGAGTGCCTTAAGCGTTAGCCGGAAAGTCCGGTGTGGTCAGAAAAGCCGACTCGCGACGGGCTACTGACCGTAAAGTCACGTCTTATGACAAAAAAAAACTTTTAACCGAAAAATTTGGGTCTGATGTCCGGTCTATAACTAACTATACTGATGAATGTCTTTGTCTTGAAACCAATTCCAGTATCAAGAAAACACGAACTCGACGGTTTCAATTATTCCAATCTAGAAGTTATCGGTACTCTTGACCAAATCGAGTCCATTATGGGATTGAAATTGAAATCGAGTATGCTATCGGATATGCGTGGCCATACGTCATGATCTAATAAAATTTCAGTCAATAATTTAACACGTGTAATTTTAATTATTCCAGTCGAAAACGTGTCCTATAATTTAAGTTTTAAAGGACATGTTCTGGGAACTCATATAATAAAATACACCTTCTTTCGCAGTCGGATAATAAGCTGCAAGCCACGGTACATGTCCGATGTTTAGCTCGTATGTAAAGGAACAATTCACTTCACTCACAAGAGAGCCTGGGGTTTGCTACATCTCCGTATATACCTATTTATAGGTAGTGTCCGACCGAAACCTAAATTAGATTTTCTGACAGTTTCAGCCGAAACAGAAACTTCAAAGTTCAATTGGTATTATTTAGTGTATTTTAGACTAGGTTAGGCAAACCAATAATTATAATTTATGAAGTAACGGTCTGTTTTTAAAAACAATACAATTAATATACAAAATTTTAATTAATACCTTTTTTTTCTCTTGCAGAGAAAGCATAGTATATCAATACCGCCAACCTTCGTAGGGGGTGACAGGACCGTCATTTTGGGTGCCAAAATAAATAGCGATAAACGATTGAAAATTTTAAAATATCAAGTTATTTTCCTGACTTTTTCAGCACAACACCTTAAGATGGATGTAAAAAGAAATTATTTTAATTTATCACATAATATAAAATTTAATGAATTTGGTTATAATTTATCGGCAAAGCGAACGATAGCCTAGTTGGGAATAGAATGGTCTGCCGAGACAATGTCCGGACGTTCTAAACCCAAGGCACACGCCTCTGACTTTTCAAAGTTACGTGTGTATTGTTTATCAATTAATTATCGTTCACTTTAACGGTGAAGGAAAACATCGTGAGGAAACCTGCATACCCAAGAAGTTCTTTATAAGAATTTCGAAGGTATGTGAAGTCTACCAACCCGCACTAGGCTAGCGTGGTGGAATAAGGCCTCAATCTCTCAGTAGTAGAGAAGGCCCGTGCTCATCAGTGGGACAGTATATATTATTGTTATCGGCATATTATGATAATTACGCTATGACGGTAAGGAGCGAAGCAGAGACGCGAACGCTTTGTAACGGCGAGTATAAAACAATTTTTTCAAAGATATTTAAGAAGCATAGTCAGTGGCATAACGTCGTTGGGGCGGCAAAATGCGTAAAATAGAACCTTTTCCAAATATAAAGTTTTGATGACCGGAGGGTGCACGGGTGATTTATTTGTTGAAATCAGTTTTTTCTGGTTCCTTGGGATGGCAATAACCCACGATACGCCAATCAGTATAGTTTTTTGTTTTTGTTAAAAAAGGCGACAAAAATAGTTTTATCAATAATTATCGAAATATTCCGATATTTGCATTTTACTCGCGCAGTCGTAAACTCCATTCTACTACAACGTACCGATCATATCCAAAAGTTGCACGAAGGTTCACTAGTGTAATTTCGGCAGGATTTCTGATGGAACAGAAACATTGGTTAAGGCAGAAATTAAACTGACATTACTAATAGTAACACCGTTCATTTGCGCGAGGTCGAAAAACCGCGATAAATTCCATGCGCACGCGCACAATAATACCCCTCTTCGGTTTGATAAAGGCATATTATCATAAAAAAAAACAATTTCAGAGGAGAGTGTATTTTACCTCTTTAGAAATCATTGCGTCGTAAGTTTTTTTATTACTCAGTATTATTGCATGGGGGCTTCCGCGGAAAAAAGAAAAATCACGACATTATTAAACTTTTATAAATTATGTCTTAATTGATCAATACATTTAAAAGCACGTTTGAAAATATTTTTTAAATGTTTTTGCTACGAAATCAATATTAATTATTGTCCACCAGTCACGTGACTGATGGGTCACAAAGTCATAGTCAATTTAAAAAGGAATTTTATAAAATGGCGTCAAGTATGGCGTCGTTGACTGTACTTAAGCAAAATAGAACGATTCACATTACTTTCCAATTACGATTACACAGCCAACAATGTACCATGAACCATCTCTAATTTAAATCTCAAGAGACAAACAACAAATATAGTAAAATAGTCTTTTATCTGCTATTACGAATATGAATAAGCCCCATGGACATAGTTACAATTCATAATTCTGTAGTCAAATATCCCACCAGTCACAATGGAATGCCCCACGTGCAAAAAATAAAATCAACCTCAAGTTAGGTTCTGGGCAGTGATATAGCTCACGGCGGTTTTAATTATCAAATATATATGTGAACCGTTTATTTTAAAAGTGGTGTAAGTCCATTTTTGAGAAAAATGAGGTATCACGTAATTCATGCTTAATTTAATGTAATTTTTTTTATATAACTAGTCCGTGTTTAATTTCTCAAAAAAATTCCATGTTTTGTACAACTTAAAATCGGTCGGTAAATGAAATTGCATAATCATCGATCGATAATCATCGAAGTGGTGTAAGTCCAATAGGGTAGTTGACTACTTTTTTTTAAATACATTTGTCAAACATTTATGTCTTCTAAAATCTAGAGGAAAAAGAATTTTTGAAATACATGCAATAATAAATCTATACTAATATTATAAAGCTGAAGAGTTTGTTTGTTTGTTTGTTTGTTTGTTTGTTTGAACGCGCTAATCTCAGGAACTACTGGTTCGAATTGAAAAATTCTTTTTGTGTTGAATAGACCATTTATCGAGGAAGGCTATAGGCTATATAACATCACGATGCAACTATTAGGAGCGAAGAAATAATGGAAAATGTGAAACAAGCGGGGAAAATTATTCATCCTTGAGGGCTTCCATTGCGTGCGCTGCGAAAACGGTTCAAGATACTAAAAATATATGTATGAAGGAATTATTCCTCTTGAAATAATCTAAAAAAAAGTCCGCGACAGTATATGTCTATCTTTTAAGATTAACTCTCTAGAACCGTTTTTATGGTAATCAAATTTGGTCGAAATTAATGCATTATTTGTCAAGAGTTGTATCAACGTCATAATATTAATCTTTATCCAAATAAATGTGTTGGATAGAGTGATTCAACGGGAAGGTTTTTATGTATGTACTTTTAGCCCGGGAAAACTTATTAACGCGGGCGAAGCCGTGGGCAAAAGCTAGTAAGTTATAAAGCTTTGAAGTTTGGTGGAAGGAGCATCTGTCAGTTAACGGAAACAGCAGAATGTGACGTCACTGAGTGTCGCCAGCCATAACGCTGCGTGCGTGAGAAATAAATGACGGGATATCCCCACTACGTCCCTACTTATGCTCACAACAATATTTCAAATATGAATAACTGCTTTAGTTGTCAACCAATTTTGATTCTGATTTTACAGAAGAATTTGTTTCTCGTATTACTTTCTGTTACATATAAAATAATGTACCAAATCAAACATAGGAAGCTACCCTATGGACAGAGGTAGGTGGCATAGCAGATGGAATCCGATCAGTGTTTTGTTATTTTTCATTTATTTTATACTAGCTGTGTCCCGCGGTTTCACCCGCGGACGAAACAGATAAAAAATACTAATGGGGAACAGGTCAATTGGTTGCAAATATGTTGGTTGAGGTTCCTCAAAATTGCACCATATAGCATTTTTTATAAAACACCGATGACGGACGCAGAATTTAAAATTATCAATTTATTACCTCTACGTCCTGGAAGACCGTTAAAATTTGAAAAAATCGCCCTGGAGCCTTTGTACCAAAATGCCAGACTTATTATTACGTACGAAAAATATAAAGACATGAAGCAGCTACTACCCTATATACCTCCGGTGCATCATGCATATTTTGAAACACTACCGAGCAGAGAATAAGTAAATTCTTGTAATCTGTATCTTGTAATAACAATGTAATTGCCGTCTAAAATAAAATTTTATGTGTTGTTATGCGTATTTGTAAACAAAATTATATTAAAATGAATTCAATTTTAAGCGATATTTGATTTTTCAAAATTGAAATTAAATGATTTTTACAATTGTCTAATTTTGAAAATGGTGTAAGTCCATTTACAGCACATAAATATGTGTTATCGTAGTCTAATTAGCCAAAAACAAATTTATATAAACAATGTTGATAAAACAATAGAAACAATGCCAGACCTCATATGATTTGCCTGTATTTTTTTAATCAAAAAATATGGTAAGCTTTAATTTTCTCGAAACAAAAGAAAATGGACGTACACCACTTTCAAAATAAACGGTCGATATATATATTCGTCGTACTTGTCGCGTTATTGAAGCAAAGAGGCGAATTATATATTTCACGATGCGAGAGCACACAATGCAGAGCTCACTGGCTACAATGCCATTCAAATCAGGACACAACAGTGTTCGCAGAATACTCCCTAGCGGCAGAAATAGAGCCATTCGTGATATAATACAAAAAATATTATGTATTCTACATTCTCGTGGGAAAGTACTTTTGTAGTTACAGGACTTTATTTAGCTGCCCTTACTCCCCCATCTCAAAAATCTACCGTATTTCGAACTCTCCATTTTAATTTATTATTGAGAAATCTTAAAATCGCTAACAACAATAAAAAGTGGGTATTACGAAAATAATGTTCATTTAAAAAAAAGCTTCTTGACAAATAACAGTACAACGAGAAGCAACTGCAGTTAAAATGAGATTGCAATATATTATTATGAGTGCATCTCAATGATCATAATCATGGTCAGCTGTTTTTACGGCAATATTTAGATTTAGCTTATTGTATGCAATGCGAACTTGTTTTAATATGCATGTCATGTTGAAGATCCTTAATAGATACATAATTAATGAGCTAAGAGTTGATAAGATCATAATTATTGGAATATACAGGATCATTTTGACATTGCGTTAATAAATGAAACCACATACTTATCTCGTTGAATATAACACTTTTCAATAGTTTTTGCGTGAAAGAGTAACAAACATCCATACATCCAGACATTTTTACAAACTTTCGCCTTTATAATATTAGTAGGATTCTAATAAAAACTGGCCAAGTCAAATCTAACGTACTTTAAGATCTCATTAATTCTAATAAAAACTGACCAAGTCAAATCTAACCTACTTTAAGATCTCACATTCTTAAATAACAGCAACTGTTATAGGTATCCAATAAAGCAAAGAAATAAGTTTAATACTTGTTCATAATGTTATTTTGTTCCTATAAATACATATTTGGATTTTGCATAAAACTTGGCACTCATTTAGATCTCCATTCTTTTTGCAGGGAAGCCCTCAGCCAAGCATATTTATTATCGTAAGGAGAAATTCCGTTAATAAATTATACAAAGTGGCTACTTCCGTACAAAATTACCTATTTTGAATTTTTCGATTTTTTATCTAGTTTTCGGGATTTTTCTATTTTTTTTTTCTCATAAACCTACCCTGAACTGTCTCGAACAAGACAATCAAAGAATTATTTAAATCGGTCCCGCCGTTTTTGAGTTTTGAGAGAGACTAGCGAACAGGCATTATTTTTTTTATATATGGATATTGTCCTATTAAGTTTCCTCGTTCGTATTATATATCGGGGAGTGTTCCTAATGGGGAAACCAAGTTAAGAAAGCGCCGAGTACACTATCTCAGAGGTGGTGTATGAATATGTGCATAAAAAGGAAAATATGACTTTCCTACGGTCTGGAATCGCGATAACCTGAGAACGGTGTTTTGTAAGAAAAAGTACTAATACCTTTTTGTAGAGAATTTTACGATCTACAAACGTTCTCTAATTCATTTTCCGATAGCTCTCAACATTTTATAGATAAACGCAAAAAAGGAAAATTAGGCACCTTTAACCTCGAATATAAAACGAACGCACAAGCCGGATCGATGGAGACTTTTGACATAGCATTAATTGTAATGTCGTATTTAAGATGTGTACAAAAATCCAGCTTGTTAGGAATTAATGCAAACTCGAATGTTTAATTTCACCGGACTATAATCCACGCACGATGAGCACGGGATGGAGCCTTGTCATAGTAAATAACTAGGCTTCATCCTAAAAAACGAAATCCCCGCGCGAAGTAGCGTTTGTAAATTCCGAATTTAAATTCATAAATTAAATATACTTGTTTATTTTAATTTTTATTATTTTGTTAAACTAACTTTTGTTTGACTTTTTCACAGCTGAAAGAAACCGCAGAACCTAGAAATTTATTAAAATTAAAACTTGATACCTCGACACGTTCGGTAGAAAAAGGGCCTTGACAGACTGACAGACAGACGGCCTTAGCCTATAAAGCAAGGAAGAAATTAAAGATCTCGAATTTTCATTACTCATTAAATGAAAAATAATGATTATTACATATTACGTTCAACTAACGAATCGCGCTTTTACGCATGCTTGCTACTGGGTAGGATTGGAGGGGGAAGGGCTTGGCGGTGGGCTTTAAGAAAACTAGTAGCTGACAAACAAGATACATTACCCAACGAAATAAAGGATGACCAACTAAAAGAGATGAGATTATAATTATTATAAAAATAAAGGTGTCTAGTATTGAGACGGTCACTATAAATGCTGATATGTAGTTGATTAGATAACAATTTATAACAAAGTTTATGAATAGATGCTTCCATAGACACTAAATAAACCAACTTGGTTTTACATGAGATAATTGAGATATTACAACATTTTTATAATGAAAGAACTGCGTTGCGAGACTTTCTGCATTTGTTTTACATATGCTTTTGATGGGATCAATAATTACGTTATATTTCTATGTGCATAACTTCTAATGTACAGTTTACCCTACCTGCAGTTACATCAGTCACTAAATTGTACCAATAAGTACAATAAAATTAAACACATACTGGATATGTGTTACTGATTTGTTAATTGTACTGGTATAATTTTCGCCAGTCTGTGTCAGTCTGTACTGTGTGTCTCCAGAGAACATTTTTTCTACATACATGTTCACTCTAGAATGAACTTCCTCCCACAGAGATTCCTCAGCGCTACGATGTATTCTTCCTCAAACGAGGTTTAAACCACATTTTTTACAATAGGTAGTAGCTTAGTTCTGCCCTTGGCATTACTGACGTCCATGGGCAATGGTAACCACTTACCATCAGTTGGACTATTAGCGTGTCTGCCTTCGGATCCAATAAAAATAAAACAACTACAAAAAATGAGAGTATAATATACATATTAGTTAACATTTTAGAAAACTGCTTGTTCATACAGCATATCATATTGTTACCTGCTTTGGGGGTATAAGTAGCCTTAGTAGTGCCTTAGCACACAACTACCTCCTTAATAATAATATTATGTTACATAATATCGGAAATTTGTGATTAAGTTAAAAGATAAAGACTAAAAAGTCCTTATCCCTAGCTTTTTCACCTTCAGATAACATTTCTTAATGAGATAAAATAGAACACAATTACTCATGATTGTTTATAAATAGAAGCTACATAGCGCTAATGTTCATATTGGTAACTTTAAATATATCAAATATCTCTTAAAATTTCACCAATTTAACAATGTTATGGGATGGGAATTGGGATTAAATTTTCAACAAACCTTTCTTAGTGCTCTGCAACATTATGTGAGTAGCACTTGTGTAAAATTTCATGCTTTTAGATATCACTCTAGGCTCTCTGCTATCTATCAGGAAGACAGTATCTCTTTATATTTCTCTTACATTTTGAAGACTAAAGAATCATAATAATCTAATTAATATTGATATAATTTATAAACCAAAGAGATCATGTCTGGATTACTTTCTCCATATAATGGCTAAAGTAATTTTAGAATAAATTCTTAAGATGGCGGGATTGGTGATGATGTTATGATTGATGCAGGAAAACATTTATGTGAGAATTACAAACCACAAACTAAAATTAAATAAACCATTGAAACTGATGAAATTATTTTGTGCATGTATAATTTTAACAGTGGAAGAAAACATGAGGCATCTTACATACCTGAGTTCTCCATAAGAATTTCGAAGGTATTTGAAGTCTGCCAACCTGCACTAGACCTGCATTGTGCTCTAAGGCCTAAACCCTCAATAGTAGATGAGCCCATATTCAGTAGGAGGTAATATAAAACATAGGGCTGCTATTATTTATACATAACATTATTTTAAGGCGTACACTTGGCTTGACAGAAGCAATGGGATAGTTTTTCCTGCCTGATTTTGGACATTATTTTATAAGTAACAGAAAATAATACGAATTAGAAATCCTCCTGTGAAATTAGCATCGAAATTGAATGAAAAATAAAGTAGTTTTTTCATGTTAGAAATATTATTATCAGCAAAAGTGGGGAAGTGGAAGGAATATCGCACTATCACTTTCAGATGCATGCAGCGTTATGGCCGGTGACACTCAGTGACGTCATAGTCTGATATTATTGTCATTTGACAACTACCCCTTCCATCAAATTTCCAAAGTTTATAACTTACTAATTATTATTACACTAATTTTAAATAATAACAGATAAGCTTTAACTAATAACAGATTTGACTGTCAAGGATTTTGAATAGCTTTTTACATGGCTTTATTTGATACCCACTTCCCCATGTTACTCGTTATAACATTTCCTTTTAATTTTCTTTCATAGATGCCATTCTGAAATATTATAGCTTAACTTGCTACCATTAACATGAATCTACAACAAATTTTAAGTTAAATTCTGCTGCCACGGAAAATATAGCCATATATACATACACTCTATAAAATTACTATAGGTGGAGGTATGTATAAAGGTAATCCCAGAGGTAAAAAGAGACAACCTCTCTTTCATCTATTGATAAAATATATGTTTTAATACTCATAAAATCTACAAACTTTTTAATGAAATTGTGTTAGTATGTATTTGACGCTTAAATTCTCATTAAGAAATTGAGATTAAAAATGAAATGTGTGCAAAAGAAAGAGCTGAAGTGATAACCCCTCTCCTGCACACCAATATATTTGAAATAACAATAGCTGCCTCATTTCTGAACTAATTTTAATGCAGTTTTCACACAAGGGCTTGTTTTTCATACTATTTGTTGTTACATACAGAATACTGTACACAATCCAACAAAAAAAATATCCTATTATAATTGCAACTGGGTTCAGATCAAAGCAATTTAGATTTAGTAGATATTCAATATGAATGCTGTTTCAAATTAATATTATAAAAACTTATTCACTGTAATTGTATGTTCTCAGCCACTGTGATATATGTAATTAATGACAATTTTGAATAAACCATAATATATTCTTTTGCAAAAATGAACAATGCATAGTTTAAATTATTATTATAAACAAGTAACTTTAAATAACTATGCCCTTAAATTATGGCTTATCTGTGTAGAGCAAAGAGATCTCAACATGAAATTTTAAAATGACTAATCCACTAATTTCGCATTGACGCTTGAAAAAAAAGAAAGAAAAACTCGCTTTGCTCTACATTGAATAATAAAACTAAGGTAAACTAGTACTATGGCCAAAATAGGCACATTAATAATAATAATAATAAATACTATACATTGTCTGTATAGTATTGGGATAAAAATTATTTGTGTCAAAAATTTACTCATAATATACACCCCATATTAACTGGCCAAATTGTGAGACAACCCACTCCAAATATGTTTGTGAACAATAATGCTGCTACTTTCTAAGTAAAGTGTTGTTTGGAAAGTTGCTTGTTTTTTTGAAATATAATGGGTGTGACTTCTAGATGATCTCAAATTGAACACCTTCCCCTCATATTTCCAAGTAGAATCTGGTCATCCCTAAAAAGGGATAACATTTATGGCACACTCGCAAAACATATGAATAACAATGATATTGTTATTTTCAAGCATGTCTGAGTAAACAACAAAATTGTGCACATGTCACAGAACGTATTATGATGACGTCTAGCGTGATTGGTCCCATTTTTATCGTATTTTTGATTAATCTGTGGAGAAAAACAATATAAAATATAGACAAATACGATTTACATTACAATACATAATAATTCGCAATTGCGGCATAACCAGATGCTGAAGTGGCGTATATTACGTAAATATAATGATAATAGCACAGTAAACACCATTTGAAAAGGATACGGTACGGGCCCGCGCTGACTCGGCGCCAACGGCACCTGATTCCCGTTGCCACTCATATTCTTGGCAGCATAGGTATCGGGACACGTACACCACTCAAGGTGGCACGTAAAATCGCCCTAACCGATTGTAGGACACATCCGGCACTTATGTAGATGATACCGATGTCAGATTGACAAGTCACAGTATTTAATTTGTAGCCTTTGAAAACAACGTTTCTTGCAAAAACATTGTACACCACTTGAAAAATCACAATATTTATTTCCAGGAAACCGACAATAGCATCACTAGAAAAAAGATCCAGTCACTAAACAAACGACAGTACAAAATGGCGGATGTTAACCAAACCAATAAACAAACGTGACTGTCACTGAAATAATCAGAAAGTTGAGGTTTAGATTATTTAATTTTAACTTCGACGTTATGGTTTTATTTAATTAAAATAGAAAATATAAAATTTTACATTCAATTGCGTCCGTACGTATTTTTAAAAATCTCAAAACTGTCATTCAATCGTTTACGTCTCCGATTCTATTCACGTCATGTACATGTACATAAGCAAATTGCAATGCTGTAAGCTGTTCCCGCTGCCCGCATGTCATGATTTTTTTACGTGATAAAAGCCGAAGGAAATTAATCCATAAATTATTATTAAAGTTATTCCAATTTCTAAAAGTAAAGTCGATAAAATTATGCTCGAGGCTTCAATGGATTTCGCAATGTGAATTTGAATTATAAATTCAGGCCAAAATGTTTACAATCGCTATCTGAGCTTGAAAAAACTAAAGTTGCGTCCATCAGAGACAGGTCACGGGCCGGGCCGGGGCGCAATATACGGTTAACGACAAACTTTTTTTTACTTATAGTGCGATTCAAATATTTTTACCGATGGCTTGAATTGGCACCCCTGTCTCGCCGTTTCAGTTTTAAAAAATAGGGCTACCAGAGGATTAATGCATTTCCTTGAACAAAATACCATGCCAAAAATAATAAAAAAAAAATTGTATATTTCGGAGTTGGATGATAGAAGTATGGGCGAAGGTGGTATGTCCATGTTTTAGACTTCGTCATGATTTAGGTCTTCCATAATAATTAAAAGCAGGTTTTCTCGTATAAACGTAATATATTTCGTCTGAAAAACAATACAGAGTAATAACAACGTTCTGTTGAGCTTGAGGAGTTGAGGATTGGGGGCGTTTGGAGAATTCCGCCACGGTATCCCCTGCCTGTCGTAAAAGGTGACTACTAGGGGCCTCCGGGGGTCACGGGTGGGCGGGAGGAGTCGTCCACCTATTAGTCTAACCAACTTCTGTGACCCCCGTGATGGACGGCAGCGTGCCTCACGCTGCATCTGACGCCAAGGGCGTCCTTCGGTGTACGGGGGCTTCTGAGCCCCCGCAAGAACAGTAGAAGGACCGCAACAGCGGTACGCGCAGGGGCGGTTGCGGACGACAACTTAGACGTGAGTCGGAGGAAGCCCGCAGCTGTCCCTAATGCGCCGAAGATGACCACCGCGGAGTTTTAGTTGGTATGCCGTGCGGTGTACATAGGTTAGGGACTCGGCCCGGCGGTCGCCCGACGTTTTCCATCTCTCCGGGTGGCTCAACGTTGGGTCGTAAGGCACGGTGAACCCAACATAACCGCTCAGTCATTCCCCTTGAACACTGGGCGGTAGTAATGTCACTTTCTCCGCGTCAACAAAAAAAAAATGTAATTATAAAATTTCATAAAACTATGCTAAATAATAGGTTTTGTGTTTTTGATGTGAATCATCTATAGCTGCACGTAAAACCGATTTCTGGCATGGCGACGCATGCCGTGGCGACGCGTCGCCACGCTATATGATAGTATATATATACAGTCTATATACAGTAGTGTGTACGGTGTGGCGACGCGTCGCCATGCGCAAAATAATTTAATTTTTCTAATCATAATGGAATTTATAATTAAACATTCATTGTTGATATTTATAATTTACGGTCTTTAGTAATATATTGAAATAACTAGCTAAGATTCTTGAGTTTACTAATATATTGAAGCTTATTTAAAATTTTCTGTATATTTTAATAACTTTTTTTTCATAAACATTTCAAAACCCAACAATCATCACAAGGGTCACAAAATATTATTATTGAAACTGGACATCATCAAGATCAGTTAAAAGTGCCGTAAAAAGAATATTTTATTTTATCATTATGACATATTTAGTTCCTACCACAATCTGTTCTTTTCTGCATATTACTTTTACAAAATAATGCCGATGTTTCACATCTGCCAGGCGTCCCGTGCAAGAAGATTAATGTGTTTATTTATTAATGTATTATCTTAAATCCATAAATGTAGATAATAATGGTTTAGTAGATAAACATATTAAAGTTTATTTAGCTGCTACATATTTACCGATTCATCAATTATGTTTATACATGACTATAACGGTTACTCAGCGAGCTATGGAGAGTGCTATGCTAGGTGTTACTCTACGCGATCGAATTAGAAATGAGGAGATTCGTAGAAGAACGAAATTCACTGACATAGCCTAACGGTTAAGCACGCCGAAGTGGCAATGGGCAGGGCACATAGTTCGAATAAACTGACGGCAGTCGGGGCAAAAAAGTTCTCGAGTGGAGACCACGTACTGGCAAGCGCAGCGTCGGCCGTGCACCTGCAAGGTGGACCGATGACTTGGTAAAGGCTGCAGAAACGCGCTGGATGCAGGCCGCTTTTGACAGCTCCATCTGGAAATCTTTGGGGGAGGTCCATGTTCAGCAGTGGACGTCATGTGGCTGATGATGATGCTATGTTGTCCTACACCATACAGCTTAGAAAAAAATAAGTATTTGTAGGAAACTACAAAGCTGGTTAATCATTAAGTACTCACGGCAGAATTCAATAATTTTAATAGTAAATCATTTAAAAAGTGGGTAAATAGTTTACGCTTACCTGTATATTTTTCAATTTGATTTGAAAATATTTGTCTTTTGTTACTAGACACAACATGTTCCCATTACAAAAAAAAACTTTATTTCAAGATAACACAATTTGTGTGATGTTGCAGCACTCCATATACCTTGCTGACAACATAAAGCCATCGGATCTTAAAGGTAAAACGCACTATACAGATGTAGTATCGCTGAAAATAACCTTATTTCTGAAAAAAAAAATACAACTGATGACCGTAAAGGGAGAATTTGGTCACTATCAAGAAGACTATAATATTTCTATGGAGGCCTCGGTACACACATTTTTTTGAAGACAGAAAAATTACCTTTTGTGTTGTCTTCTATCTCACTCACTCTTTAAACTATGTTGCCAAAGTTTACTGATTATTTCCCCAACCAGCAAACAATATTAATACCGTTATTGCCGTCTCAATCATATATAATAGAATTTTTCCAATATATCTTATATAATGATATAAGTACTAATTTAATTTCAGAATTATTCTTGTTGAATAAGATATCCTTAAGGTTTTTTATCCTTATTAACATTTTAGTTTAACAAAATTTCCTCATTTAATTGGTAATTGCGAATACATACTTCGGCAACACTGTTATAAAACGTTAAGTTCGAATTCCATATAGTAGTAAAAAAAATGCTCACTTCGAAATTTTCTCCGTAATTATCTACAATAATAAGTGTGTTTTAATGATATTTTAATGTGAATTGTGTAGTTCACGGTTGCAGAAATATTGGGTATCCATCATTTAGTGTGAAATTCTACAGGTAAGTTCATTGTAATCAATATTGTGGAAATATTATAATTTTATCTATATTTATACGAATCGTAATAAAATACGTGAATATTTTATAAATGAACTGTAGAAAAACCTCGCTTAATGTGATTTGCTTTATATATGACTACATTTTTCATATTAACCTAATGTTAAATGTGATTTTTTGTATTGTAAATAGTGTATGTAAACAAGAGGCTAGGGTGACCATGGTGTAAGCTTTGATTGACCGGTTTGACGATGGTGCTAGAGTATTTGTAATACTAGCGGCCTTACTAATAAATATTATAAACCGTATTAATCTTTAAATAATCATCGTAAAAAAAACTGAGGATTCACAGTTAGAATCGAGTTCTCAGTGTATCCAGCATTGATAAAATCGAGTTTGTATTTATTTCTCTTTACAGATTTCTTAAAGACTTAGATAAGCCTGCCTGCAAGAATTACTAGTCTACATAGACAAGAATATTATGATTCTGAATGTGATAATGTGTCTTCTACTTCCCGGAATATGGCAGCAGATGTCAAAAATAATTATTTATCACCAGAAACTGATGCTGTAAGTATATTATTTTTTATCATTTCACTGGTCTAATTATGATCCACTTAGACTTTATTATTTACTAGCTTGTGCCCGCGGCTCCGCCCGTGTGAATGTGTTTTTCCGGGAAAAAATTCCGCTTTATATTTTCCCGGGATAAAAAGTAGCATATGTATTAATCCAGGACACAATCTACCCGTGTGCCAAATTTCATCGAAATCTGTTCAGTTGTTTTTGCGTGAAAGAGGAACAAACATCGGTACATCCATACATTCTTACAAACTTTCGCATTTATAATATAAGTAGGATAGGGCATTAAACTTGCGACCTACCAAATTTTAGAACGGCAGTAAGTTGGGTGATATCTGAGTGTACTAAATGACACCTCTGCTTTTGTCTAAAATGTAGGTATAGGTACTTAAATATATTATTATTGATTGATATTTATTTTTTACATTACATGTCAGCGAAATGAATATGAACCACCATTGAAACGTCAAGACTTGAAAGATTTCAATATATCAGTAAATGTGAAGATATCCTGTGAAATAAATTTAAAGAAATAAAAGAAAGTATTGCAGCACAAGATGAAGAGATAAAAGAAGAAAATGAATGACAAGTTATTTCTTATTAAAATTGAAAATGTTTTGCAGGGAAATTTTGCTAACATTTGAGATTTTTTTAAAAAGTATAGTAAGCAAAGAAAAATGACATAATATAATGATGACATAAAGACTTTTGCTTTAACGTTACACTTTTACTTACCTATGGAATTTCACTCTAGATGTTGGATTGCAAAGAATTCTGCAACCATGAATTACACAACTTATGAGTTAGTAGAATATCACAAAAACACAATGTGTATTATTGTGGATAATTACAGAAAAAAAAGTTCGCAGAATAGTTGCAAAAATTGTATCACACAAATTAAATATTCGTAATATTTCAAAATTACTCACGGAAAATTAGATTATTAACTTCCTAAATTTGTATTGTTTTTTCATGTATGGTTGTTTACTTTTATGAGTATATTTTTTTTTATTATTTTATTTAAATTTAACAGTAACTGTAGTTTTCATTTTTAAATATCCCAATGTCTAACCTTACAGTCTCCATATTTGGTTATAAAGGCCGGTAAACAACGTGAACATATCCAGTCGCGGGGGAAAGTAAGACATATCTAAAGAAAGGGGAAAGTAAAACAAATATAATGCGAGGCTGTGTGCCGAGCAAAAAAAAAGCAGGCGAAGCAAATAAATTTTTTTAACAGCCTTGTAGGTAAGATGCCAAAAAACGGTCCCCCAAGGCGCTGCAAGATGCCCTGTAACAGGGAGGCCCCAGGCGGTTTCCTGGTTCGCCCCCTCCTCCAAGGCCGCCACTGAATATACCACCGCGTGGTGAGGTATTTTTTTATGTAAGTGGAACTAGGTATGTGAATATGCCAATTTTGTTTGAAATAAACTTTGTAACTCAAATTATATTTTTTAAATATCAACTATTACTAGCCGCTGTAGTTGGTTTTCATAATTAATTTAAACTGCATTACTTTATAGAGATAAAAATAAATATTATGGTGCGATATCATATTATTACGCACTCACGCCTCTTATCCCCGAAGGGGTAGACAGAGGCGCAATTAGTGCACCCACTTTTTTGCCGTTATTCCATTCCATGATGTGATAGGGGGCGAGCCTATCGCCTTATCGTATACAAATTCCAGACTCCGAGCTGATACTGAATAGAAAAAAATCACTGCCCGACCCGACCGACCCGGGGATCGAACCCGAGACCTCAGCATTGCAGTCGTACCATAATACAACTACGCCACCGAGGCAGCCATATCATATCATACCATGTTATTATGGACAGTTAATTATGTTATGTCCTGGTTTTGAAAATAAACCTTTGTCACTCTAAAGAAATAGCAGATAACTGTGACGTCACATTTTATTCTTCAGTTTGTTAGACGGAATGCAGAATCCATGTGGGTATAAAATTCTTGATATCGATGGCTTAATTATCAAAGTTCGTAACTCCAGTTTTTGTCAAAATCATGTTTTAATGCCATCAGATGTAAAATACTGCGATGCATCGAATGGAATTATGCCCAAATCCATAAATGCCATAAAAAAATTGTTATTCACTTATTTTCCGAATGCGTAATTCCACGACGCTATTTTTAGTGATGCAATATTCGTAAGTCCCCCGTTTAGTACCGGGCTAGCCGTCAGATTTATGGTCGTATTATTTCTGCGTTTTTTTAGCATCTCGGCGCGTTTTCATCCCTTCTTATGATTGAAGTGAATAAATGGTAAGTAATTTGAACTATATTTATATATTTTGTGACATAATTGAATAAACTGAATCGAAATTAGTCTTATTTTCGAATGTGTTGGAGATACGTGTATTCATAAAATATCCGAGAGGAGTTACGTCAAGTATGTTTCAAAAGTAACGTAATATTGTTAAGATCTTGAACTGTATAGAACTTCTGTTTAATAATTTCACACGATATTAACGTTTCCTATAAATTTCTATATTAGAAACATTTTTGTACGATGCATTTTTAAGAATAATACCTGTCATCATTTATTATGAGGAGTTACGTATTTTTCTAGTGTGTTTTGACTGAAAGGTGTACCAACTGTGTGTTGAAAACCACACATCTCCAAAAGCTTAAAGTTTTGTTGTCCCCAAAATTACTTTACGCCATTTAAATTGTTGAAGTTATTTATTTTTATGAAATTTAATAAGTTATATATTGTATTTATTTAGTGATAAGTAATGAAATTTAATAGCTACCCTTACAATTAAGTTATCTGTGTATTTTAATTTTTTTAAGTTTCAGAATGAAACGCAGGGCATCTTTAAACTTGCACTGTGACTCACAATCATTGAAGTGTCAAAAATATTTATAAGGCCATTAAATCCTCGTACGTTTAAAATAATAAATAGCGTCTTGAGCCCTGAATCTCCATCTGAATGATTAGCACAACGTAGTCTACGTTAGTTTACATTGAACAAACTGATGGATGCTTGGTACTCAAAATGATAAAGAAAACACTATAAATGATATAAGTGGGACTCCCAAAGATATTATACTCTTAAAATATGAGAGTTCTTATCCAAGATGTAATTTTTTTCTTTTGAGTATTGTATTAATCCAAACATCGCAATGTTAATGATTGATGATGTGATTGTTATGAATGTCCCCCAGAGAATTTACGATATCAGCCAACATTTAATCAGTTTACTTGACGTTAGTTCTATTTCTAAAATAAATATTCATAATGCATCAAATTAAGTAAGACAGGAACTTACTACACTTATTAATTTTGTTACCGACCAAATAATACACCCTAAATACAATTGCAATTAAAATTATTGTGCCAAATGATCTAACTATAATTACTTAGACTACCAAAGAACGCATAGTTGATATAGTTTAACACCATCTCAGTCATGACTGACACAGCAACGCAAGAAACAATTACAGCAACCACTGAGACTGTAGCTTTGTTGTGCGAAGAAGTACGACAGAAAATAACTAAAAAAGACCTAATACATGGAGCATAAAAATTTATTAAAAAAGAAAATATAGGAAAAGGAGATCTTATTTTGGGAAAAAGAAAATAGATAATAATTGGAAATACCGTAATATGTCCAACAGAAACCAGAAAGAATTATAAAAGGAAGGTGCAATTTCAAGCTGAGTTTAAAAGAAGGAAGAAAGGTAAAATGTAACAAATGATCACAAGAAAAAAGGAGGAAGATATTTGAATAATTTGGGATTCTTGATTGGAAAGAATTTTTAGTCTTAATACGTTTACTTAATATAAAATAAATAATACGTCAATATCTTCTCGTTATTCTGATTTTAGTAAGTAATTTGAAGTATGTTAATTTTATTTTACTGAGCCTGATAACATGAATAAATGAATAATTTTCTAATATTTAATCGAATTTGGTTTAAAATTATTATTTGAATACATTGCATTTGAAAGACAATCCTAAAAGAAACTACGTATATCCATGCAAACTTCCTAAATTGTGAAAGGCTTGGAATTTCCAAGTGCGTAAGTCCATTTTAAATACTAGATCAAACGATTTATTGCATTATTTGATTGAAAATGAGTACATGAACAATTAAAATACTATACTGAATAAAAAAATTATATACATTTCCTTAAAAATTTTACAGCAGACAGTTTTTTTATTCCTCCTGTAAAATTTGGTTGAATGGAGTTACGATGTTTGATAATTAAGCCATCGATATGTATTATCTTTTACCCAAGATTACCTCAGAATAAGGACTAGTCTTTATTCTTTATTTTGCTTTAGTCTTTATTCTATGTCTTTTACTCAGAATCAACTCAGAATAATAAATAGAATAAAGACTAAACAAAATAAAGAATAAAGACTAGTCCTTATTCTGAGATAATAACAAAAGCCGTAGAAACCGCGCTAAAATAACAGTTGCGAAACATCAATCTTATTCATCTCTGATAATACAGCTTTTACACGAGTGTAAGTGAAACAGTGATTGGTTTTTATTTATTTCTAAAGAGTCACAACAGAAATGTCAATTTGGATACATTGGTTAGAATTATGCGCATAGAATAAAGACTAAAGTAACTAACTACATCCTTATTCTGAGATTTTGCGTCTAAATTAAAAATATACGTTCTTTATGTCATTTTTCGAAATGTCATGTCACATAAAATTTTTGGACCGCCATTTTCACTGACGCATCCAAACTCACTGATAGGGATCAGTGATGCGACTCGAGTCGTGTTTTTACTCGAGTGAGTTTGCGAAAATCAAACAAGGATATGATCTACCCGTGTTTCAAATGTCATCGTAATCCGTTCGGTAGTTTTTGCGTGAGAGTAACAAACTTACATCCAAACTTTCTTACAAACTTTCGCGCTTGTAATATTAGTAGGATAAGATGGAAAAAATTAACACCAAAATCTTCGATTTATATATATTTTTGAAGTTATACTTCTTTCGGCGCGTTATGAAAAATTGATGGGAGTGAAATGTTACGACGCGCGCGCATGTGTGACACAAAAACTTCTCACGGGAGAAGTTGCCCACTAAACCGCTCATTAAGGACATCATATCATAAAAGGCAGATTTAATGTTAGATTTAAAAAAAGTGGCCGCCATTTTGAATTTCTTTGTTTGAAGGCCAATCGACCTCAAAATAGATATCTGAGCATGGCTTTAGGTACAAAAGGCAGAACCAATGTTAGAAATGAAAAAAGTGGCCGCCATTTTTTATTTCTTTGTTTTAAGGCCAATCGACTTCAAATTCGACATTTGAGCATAGCTTTAGGCACAAAGGGCAAATCCAATGTAAGAAATGAAAAAAGTGGCCGCCATTTTGAACTTCCTTGTTTTAAGGCCAATCGACCTCAAAATCGATATCTGAGCATGGCCTTAAGTACAAAGGGCAGATCCAATGTTATAATGGAAAAAAGTGACCGCCATTTTGAATTTCTTTGTAAAACAAAGGACTATTGACGTCAAAATCGATACTTAGGGGTGGTTGCGGACGACAACTTAGACGTGAGTCGGAGGAAGCCCACAGCCATCCCTAATGCGCTGAAGATGGCCACCGCGGAGTTTTGGTTAGCATGCCGTGCGGTGTACATAGGTTAGGGAGTCGGCCCGGCGGTCGCCCGACGTTTTCCATCTCTCCGGGCGGCTCAACGTCGGGTCGTAAGGCACGGTGAACCCAACATAACCGCTCAGTCGTTCCCCTTGAACACTGGGCGGTAGTAATAAGTCACTTTGTCCGCGTTAACAAAAAGATAAATAAAAAAAAACGATACTTGGGCATGCCATAGATAGTAAAGGACATATCTAATATTATACTTAAGAAAATGGGTCACTATTTTGAACTTCTAGAAGTAGAAGAAGAAGTATAACTTCTCCCGCGCGTACATACATACACGCACCGTTTTTTTTAAATTATTGTATATTAATATTTTTTTTTATGTTTCATGTCAGTATGACAGCGGTTATTTCAAATTTCTTATTAGAATCCTTTAAGTAGGCGTGTAAAAAGGATTTTCGCTTAATTAGCAAGGGAATATTAAAAGGTTAATAAAGTTTTTTAAAACTGCTATAAAAAACCTCACTCGAGTTGCATGGCGTGAAAATAACAAATATTTGACTCGAGTGACTCGAAAACTCGAGTACAACTCGAGTAACTTACTGAAATTACTCGAGTAACTCTAGTCATAAAATCTGATTCGAGTCGCATCACTAATAGGGATTGCGTTGGTCAGGGTTACCAACCCCAAAAAAAAATAGCCCTAAAATCAATATGAAAAAGCCCCAAATAGCCCTGTACTGTCAATGTTACTTTTTATGGTGTAGTATATACCTATATCTAATAATAAAGTCCCTGTGTTATTAAGGTAAATAACACACAACTTAGTTTATTTTTAAACTGTGTAAATGATCTACATTGTCAATGATTAAATAAATAAAATAATAAAATACTTTATTCATCACGTAGGCAAACATGGTTGCACTTATGATATGTCAAGATACATTCAATTAATAATTATTATTGCAAATAGTCACTTACATAACTAAAGACATTTTTGAAGGCGGCAAAATCAATGAAAACTAAATATAAAGAAGCCAAGCTTGGGCTGGCAGGAAAGAGATTAAAAAAAGGATATTTTTTATTAAAATTAATGGGAGGCGCGCGTCGCGATCCTCACCGGTGAGGACAGTACAGATCCTAACCTACCAGCCTTTCACTAGATACCTAAGCGATGACTACCCGAAGAAGAAAGGCAGAAAGAAACTCCGGGCTTAATTTTTTGTCATCAACTGTCCATTGAATCTTTATATAATATATGATTGTAAAAAATTGTTGTGAATGCCGCCGTAGGATGGTGTGTCTTTGGTGGCATGCCCATAGAGGCCTTAGAGTATTATGCCAGACTAGCTTTTGCCCGCGGCTCCGCCCGCGTTAAAAAGTTTTTCCGGGATAAAAGTCCCGCTTTATGTTTTCCCGGGATAAAAAGTAGCCTATGTGTTAATCCAGGACATGATGTACCCGTGTGCCAAATTTCATCGAAATCCCTTCAGTAGTTTTTGCGCGAAAGAGGAACAAACATCCGTACATCCAAACATCCAAACATCCATACATCCATACATCCAAACATCCATACATTCTTACAAACTTTCGCCTTTATAATATTAGTAGGATAGGATTCTCGGATTCGTGAAGTCTCGTGCAGGTTTGTCGGCAAAGTGTATTTGGCATAATAGTATTACACCTTGTGTCAAAACTTGAACGTTTTGTCTTTCTTATTTTTTTATGTTCAGTCAAACAGCAATACATGAAATCATTTTTATGGCCCTAAAATTTATTTTGACGCTAACAAAAGCCCAATACACTTATTTGAGCTCTAAATTTAGGGCTTTTAGCCCTAAGTTGGGAAGCCTGCAGTATAGGGCTTTTTTTTGGGGTTTTTGAATTTTGCATTTAGGGCTATTTGGGGCTTTTTCATATTGATTTTAGGGCAATTTTTTTAGGAGTTGGTAACCCTGCATTCTGCCACCCTATCCAAGCCATAAGATAAAATAGCTTAGAATAATAACACATAGAACCCGTGAACACGCACGCTTAGTGAGGCAAGTAAAACTAAGCCTTTTGGCCTAGTTTCCGAACAGCCCGTGCCAGCAGCTCTCGATATTTCATTTTAATATGACGGTCTGTGCCATAAACGGATGTCACAGTACCACGGATAATCATAAGAAACATTGTTACATAATATTTCACATGTAAATATTACGTTTAATCTAATATTTTGACATAAAATAATCGACAAAGCAAAACCAATCATTCCTAATTTTTACAGACGACATTATATCAAAATGTTGCAAACGAAAGGAAAATTGTTACCCCAAAAGTTGATGTCTCTGTTCTAAAATTAATATGTCTAAAATTAACATATTTAATTAGCACTTTTGCATGCTTTGATATTGTGTTGCTAGAATTAGAAATATATTATTTCTAGTTCTTATTTCTTATTTCTAAGGCGGCTACTATTACAAATACTCTAGCACCGTCATTAAACCAGTCTACCAAAGCTGACACTATGGTCACCCTCTTGTTTACATGTACACTATTTACAATACAAAAAATCTCATTTAACATTACGTTTATATGAAATAGTAGTCATATATAAAGCAAATCACTATAAGCGAGATTTTTCTACGATTCATTTATAAAATATCCACGTATTTTATTACATTTCGTATAAATATTGCCAAAATTGTAATATTTACACAATATTGATTACAATGAACTTACCTGTAGGATTTCACACTAAATGATGGATGCCAAATATTTCTGCAACTATTAACTACACAACTCACATTAAAATATCACCAAAACACACTTATTATTGTAGATAATTACCTCAGAATAATAACTAAGGCCATAAGCTTTAGTTATTATGTACATACACTAGCGGCCCGCCCTGGCTTCGCACAGGTAGCAAAGCATAATATTATATGCCGAAATTTATTTTTCTCTCATACGAAACATTTATGTAATATACTCATAAATCTTCCTCTTGAATCAATCCGTCAACTGGTGAAAACATATGAAAATACGTTCGGTAGTTTTTGAGTTTATCAAAAGATAAAAGATAGTCTGTCCTGCCCTGGATCTCAAACTATCTTCATACGTATTCTCTCGTAGTTCCATCTGCAAGAAAATATCTCGGGTTATGTTTTTCCGAGATAAGAAGTAGCAAAGGTCCTTCCCAGGGTCTTAAACTATTTCTCTTTCAAATTTCATCGCAATCAATTCAGTGGTTTGACCGTGACGGCTACACTCGTGAGAAAAAAATCCGAGATAAATTTGCCTGTTTATGTTCTTCCGGGACAAAGTAATCAATGTCCTCCTCTGGATCTCAAACTATCTCCATACCACTTATTTTCTTGTGAAGGTTCCACACGCAGAAAAAGATTTCCCGGAATGAAAGTCCCGGTTTATTTTTTCCCGTAATAAGATATAGCGTAGGTCCGTCCCAGGGTCTTAAACTATCTCCCTATCAAATTTCATCGAAATTGGTTTAGTAGTCTGGCCGTGAAAGCTCCACGCGCGAAAAAAAAAACCGGGATAAAAGTCTTGGTTTAAATTTCTCCGGGATAAAAAGTAGCCTATAGCACTCAGGAGTAATGTATCTTCCTATTAGTGAAAGAATTTTAAAAATTGGTCCAGAACTTTTGAAGGTTATCCATTAAAAACAAACAAACAAACAATCAAATTTTTCCTCTTTATAATATTAGCATAAACTATATTATATTTTCGAGAAGCGTGTCCTACGACGCGCTATTTATAGGCACCCGCCGGCTGTCCCTGCATTTTAGTTGGATAAGGATTAATGTTGTATTGCATAAAATCGCTTCGTAAATAAGCCATTATATCTCGTAAAAAGTAACGGATAAAAATGGTTATTGTGGGTTATCCATAAGAGATATACCTATACCATCGCGGACTTTTTTGTAGACCTTTTTAAGGTGTATAATACTGTAGTACATTATTTTGATCTATCTCCTAGGGTTTAGCCAGCGTTTGCAATGTAGGCGCAAAGAAATGTGTTCATTTACGACATCACATTAGAAACCTCTAAAATTATCAGTGTTCCTGTACTATATTATGCATGTATAATACATAAAAACCTTCCTGTTGAATCACTCTATCAATTAAAAAAAACCGCATCAAAATCCATTGCGTAGTTTTAAAGATTTAAGCATACATAGGGACATAGGGACAGACAGTGGGAAGCGATTATGTTTTATACTCTTAACTAACATTTATACTATGTATTGATGATACACACTCACGCCTGTTATCCCCTAAGGGTTAGACAGCGGCGCAACTAGTGCACCCACTTTTCGCCGTCATTCCGTCCCATGATGTGATAGGAGGTGAGCCTATCGCCATATCGGGCACAAATTCCAGACTCCGAGCTGATACTGAATAGAAAAACTCAATATCACTTTGCCCAACCCGGGGATCGAACCCGAGACCTCAGCTTTGCAGTCGTACTGTAATACCACTACGCCATCGAGGCAGTCATTATTTATTATTCTGAGACAATTACAGAGAAAATTTCGAAGTGAACATTTTCCTGATAATGTTATATTGAATTCGAACTTAACGTTTTATAACAGTGTTGCCGAAGTATGTATTCGCAATTACCAATTAAATGAGGAAATTTAGTTAAACTAAAATGTTCATAACAAAAAAATCCTTAAGGATATATTATTCAACAAAGAACAATTCTGAAATGAAAATAGGGCTTATATAATATTACATAAGATATATTGGAAATATTCTATTACATATGATTGAGAGGACAATAACGGTATTAATATTTTTTGATGGTTGGGGAAATCATTCGTAAGCTTTGGCGACATAGGTTTAAGAATGAGTGAGATAGAAGACGAAACAAAAGGTAATTTTTTGTCTTCAAAAAAATGTGTGTACTGCATTGAGCATTCTCCATTAGATAATATATTATAATCTTCTTGAGTCGCATTTATACTTTATAGTTGGCTGTGCCATTAATTGCCTCTGGCAGTGCTGCCAGATTAGGCGACTTTTCGCCATTTAGGCTATCTTGAATAGTGTCGGGGCGACCAAAATTGCGAATGGCGACTGGTCGCCGTTTAGGCTACGCGAATGGTGATCAGTCGCCAATTTAGGCTACTTCGGAACATTCGTGTTTTATGCATTGTTTTTGTCGAATTTGAGGATATTTAAGATCCCCTTACACACAATTATTGAAAACTGGGGACCTTTTTTTTTTTTTTGCCCTCCGCGTCCTCACACACGTGGGCGACTTTAGGCTACTTCGAATTTTCTCGACTTTAGGCGACTTCTGATCTGGCAACACTGGTCTCTGGCTGTGACTGTTTGCTTTGTAAATATTTTATTTGGCAAAATTGATACGAAAATATACAAACAAGCGTGTATTTGTCATATTATATTTGTAATGTGTGAGTCCTAGTCCATAAGTGTTCAAAATAAGTGATAGGTATTTTTAAACTGGAATCATGTCTCGAAAAATATTTTTGAAGGTAAGATTTTATCCAAATATGCGGCTTGATTTTTTAACAGTTGTAGTACTTAGGTATTTTTTTCCAACAGTATATCTTTTGTAAGTCGGGGTTCCTTTCTATCGTCGCATGAAAAATTAGACATATACCCCCACATCTTATACTTTTATACCACTTTTGAGATGTCCATGCTGATTTCGTGTGGTACATACTCCATGTAGGAGTATGTACCACACGACATCATCTTGTTAAATGTTGCTCTTTATTGGATCCAATGCTACTCAGAACTAATTTCGTTTTATGAATTAATGCAACAAGTATTTAGGATTTTTGTTACGCACCAACAAGTAACTGATCTAATAGATTAGGTAGAGTGCTATGGTATAGCAAATGTATGTCTCTTGGAATATTTTGATAACAATGTTTAGAAGGCCAAACGTCAAGTCATTAATGGGATTCGCTTATAAAAAAAATATATATATTTCCTTAGTATCATTTTGATTATTTCTCCTTTGTTTCAGATACTAATACTTCTATTTATACTAAAGTTTGTCTCAATAGAGAGCAAGAAACAAAAAACAGCAGTAATAAGTGAAATAAGTGATATAAAAGATTTTAAAAAATTGCTAAGAACAAAAACAAATGTTTTGGTGCTGTATATTAATGAACCTAAATTATCACATTCCCTGGTGGAAGTTTTTAAAGATACAGCTGATATTATGAGGGGGCAGGCAACTCTACTTATTATGGATTGTAGTAACAGGTAAGCTTTTTGATAATCACATATTCTTAATAACATTCTATTTATATCGTTCAGATGCAGTAAAAAAAATATAGAAGTTAAATGTTGGATTAAACGGCATGGCTCTGAATTGTGGTTTATACTTTAATGATAGTACAACTCAAACAGTCCCCTCAAATTAACACACATCAACTTAGAGACATTCTACTATAAGTTAGTTAAAGACTGGACATCATGATGAAATTCGTTATCTAAATTTGATTACCAATGAACAGCAAATTGCTTAGTCTTAACCTCAAACATCCATGTAACAAGTTGTCTCAGTATGTTTCAAATTCGTAAAGAAAATAATGAACTATAACATTCTACTATATACTTATACAGATACATAGTTCACACTAATACAATTTAAATATCAATGTGGGACTTATACTAGGGGTGGTATTAATTTATGATGTTATTTACCTTAACAATGCTAAACTGAAAGGAATATTATGTAGGTGCATATTTATACATATTATAACTTTGTCTTTACATAAGAATGACCACACAAGATAAGTAAATGTATAATTTATTAAAACAATACACTAAATAATTTGTTGATAGGGAAAATAGTAGAGTAATGTAATAAAAGCAAAGCTGAATATCCTTTTCATGTTGATAAAATGATTTTTATTGTTACATTTATACATACATATTTGGAATTAGCTCATTTTGCTCCATATCGTGAACATATTATATAAATTTTAAAAAATCCTCTTAAATCAATTAGCCTTTCAATCTTTGATATGATTTTTGCTATTTATAGAGAGGTCCGTTAGTGACGCATGACATCAATGTTTTTGTATGACAATGTTTCGAAATCTATAGAATTGTAGAACTCTTTACATCTACCAAACTTTAATCATTTTTTTTTTTTTTTTATTTAATTCCCAAAAAATATATTTCACATAATAAGGTTTTGGTCCCCTGGCACCCAAACTAGGTTAAACCTGTATTTTGGGCGACAGTGTTCCTCCGCAAGTATACATGATTTGGGATTTATATCTACATTAGTAACATTTTAATCTGCTATGGAAATCTCAGTTTTTTTTGTTTTATTATGGGTAATGTGTGCGCGTGTGAATGTGTTTGTGTGTGTGTGTGGTGTGTGTGTGTGTGTGTGAAATGTGTTTGTTTTAGAATTTAGGAATTTCAAGTAGAGGAGAAGAGGCTTTCTATGTCATCATATGTTTGTTCCATGAGCCATGGCTGTACTTTGTTTTTAGTTATGTGTTTGTTAAGTCTATATATGGAGAGAATTTTATTAATTTTATTGTATAGCTTAGAACTAAGATAGTAAAACTGGTGTTTCATAAAGTTGGTATGATGTATAATAGGAGGGAAAACAATGTCAGCTCGACGCTTTTCGGATGTTATTAATGGTTCTCTGTGTTTTCTTAGTATACACTGTAGTACATATAATTTTCTCACCAATTCACCATACATGATCACTTAGGTCAACAGTAATCATTCACATCTTTTAAAACATTATGCGTAAAAGACAAGTAAATTACTTGAAGCAATTTTCTACCAAAGCTTTTCTTGTTTCTAACAAAGTATTTGCAATTATTTCAGTGAAACGAAGAAACTGTGTAGGAAAATGAAGGTGCCTGCAGATAAGTCTTACTGTATAAAACATTACAAGGATGGAGACTTTAACAAAGACTATGACAGAAGTGAAACTGTTACCTCAATGGCTAACTTTCTCCGGGATCCAACTGGAGATCTGCCATGGGAAGAGGACCCATCTGCCACAGACATTTTTCATCTCAGTGATAGTGAAGTAAGGATTTGTGATTCATGATCCATATCCGTAATACTGGATAAGCTAAATGTACAGAAAAACATTTTCTTGTCTATTTCTGAATTGTTAAATTAATAGAAACTCCAATGTTTAGTTATAGCTCTATATTGTTTCATGCATCAGTTGACATTACGTAGTACTTTTATGTGCTAAATTATGATAACGCGATTGTAGTAATATGCATGAAACATGCAAAAAACATTTGCAATATACCATTAAGGTAATTAAAAATAAAATAAAAAAATGAAGTAATTATAAACCGGGTAATTAAATTAAATAAGCATGATGATTTTGGAATGAATGTTTTATGATTAATATGACTCATAACATAACCAAGTTTCTGGCTTCATTTTAAACCCTCGCCTTTGACTTGTCAAGCCCCGTGACGGACGCCGGCGTTCATATATATATGGTTTCCCCATACAATTAATTAACCCGTCAAGCCCCACTTATATATATAAGCGGGGCGTGACGGGTTAATTAATATTGAATCTTGAATTTTTCTTGCTGGAATCTTGAATATGAGACACTTATGTTAAGACAAAATATTATCAAATAAATAATTTTCATCTGGGGGCACAGCATGGCAGTGCCTTGCCATGTTAAGCTCAGCGATACCATCCTTTTGTCGAAGCAACTCACATCACTTTTGACCTCCTTGTAACTTTCTTGTTGTGTTAAATACTTTATGCTAATTAATCCAAACAGTACATCTAGTACTGTTTGGATTTACGTAGTAATAGAAATTATAGATTATTCTTTTAAAATTATGGTGAAATGCGAGTGCCAAGTATTTATATTTATATAAATAAAGGTGTCTGATATCCATATGATCACTATAAATGTTCATACTTTTTTTTCATGAGATCTCACAACTTTTTGTAGTGAACTGCGTTGCGAGACTTGGCATCTTCATTTCATGTTTTTGATGGAATAATATAATTCTAGACTAGCTTGGAATAGAATACCATGTCTGTCATACAATACTATACAGAAAGTGTCAACTCTTATGACTATAGTGTTTTTAAAAGTGTCAATTTTAATATGTTTTCATAAATTTTTGAGTCAGTTTAAATATTTAATCAATTTAATAAAACAAATGATCATTGTAAAAGCAAATTCCTCTGACATATTAAGTAATTAGTAAAATTTATCAATGATTGTATTTGAAATCCTTAGTTTGTCATTGTTGCTAGCATACATGTTTATTTATTTTCCTTATTAGAACTACATTTTTGAACATATTATGCATAGCTATCATTAAGTCAATTATAATTTGCGAAAGTTGTTCATAGGTTTTTTCTTCTTAGATGTTGTGCTTATTGTTTTCGTATTTGTTTTTAATATGAAATTAATTCGCATGACCTTATTTATCTTAGCGAATATAAGTAATGGTAATGTTGTATTTCAACAGTTTTTAGCTATCATTGAATGTCTGTATATTTTATGAATTGCATTCATAAATAACAAATGTACATGGCAAGAAGCATCTAGAAATTCTTTGGTTTGATTTTTGAATTATTTGATTTTATATATTTTCTTCTTTTACACTGCAAAGCGAAGTATAATAAAAAACAAAGTGAACAATCATTTAAACAGTATATATCCGAATGTTTTTTAATCATGCATTCTTATTTTTCCATTTCTAATTACATTGCTAAGTATCATATGCATAGCAAACATATTTTTTTTTATCAGCGATTGTAATTTCATTACTACTCCCTAATATGTGATGGTTTTTTGGTGATGAATCGTGCTTATATTGACTAAGTCAGTGATGTAGTTATATTGCAGTATGGCAGTCTCATTGAGGTCTTGTGTATGAACCCCAAATCAAGTAAAGCAACATTGAGTTTCCCTGCTTTGTATTAGCTTGTAGTTTGGTATATGAACCAAATATAACAATAGGCACATCATCCTTTGTTACATCATGGGCTGGAATTAGCTTGGCGAAAATTAGTTCACTAGGTTCGCCTCTGTCCACCTCTTTGGGGATAAAAGGCGTGTGTGCATGTTTTGTGTATTACGTATGCGAAGTTTATCCTTGTTTTAAACTAATATTTACGTTATATCATTTCATTCACTATAAAAAGAAAAAATATTCTTATTTACAGGCACTCACCAAATTCTTGAAGAAAGGCCCTGGAGCATATAAAAAGTCTATGATAATGTTCTATGCCCCATGGTGTGGCTACTGCAAAACAATGAAGCCTGAATATGTTAATGCTGCTGCTGATTTGAAGGTAAATAATAAAGTATGGCATGGTTTGAAATGAAGCTGAATAACCACTTTAACACCAAGTACCTAGGTAGTCATCCGACAGCACTGCACGATTTTTTGCTCAGTTAAAATGATTTCCTAGTTAGTTTTTATTATGAAAAGACACATCTAATCCTGAATTTAACAGTTGGCTAGTAAAGATTACGTTTTGCACTATGAAGCAGTGATGTAAGCGTTTTTTTATATATTTTTTCTAATACGAATATACATTGACCAATGTTGACCAGATGGCGTCATAATTATCTCAATTTACTATGCCACATACATCTGGTGTTCGCGAATATTAATACAAATACCAATATTTGCCTTTTTGTCGCGGTGCCACGAGATTTTTTTATTGCATTGAATGACGAGACGAACATGCCGTTCGCCTGATGGTAAGCAATACGACCACCCATAAACTGTAGAAACACAATCCACCATATTGAGTTACAAAGTACTGTGTGGCATTCCACTACACTGTGGGATATTCTGGCGGCCGGTATAGCGCGCTCCTGCCGTACTATCATCCGCACAGCAATGTATGTCCTCGATTGAAAACACAAATCAGCAACATCAACGACGATTTTTATGGTCCAACCAACCAGAAAGCCGGTGATTCATTTGCTGAGTCCTACGGGGATTCCATATGAAGGTAGCTTCGAAAGAAGACCACTATGCCAGACCCTATCGCAGGGCTTTGCGATGTCGAGGCTTACAGCGAGCGCCTCGCCCTTACTCTCCACGGTTTCGGCCCAGAAGTGGGTGCGGTGTACAAGATCACCAGCTGAGCGACCATGGCGGAAAACGTACTGATGGTCGCTAATCAGCTGGTTCCTCTCAAGGTACCCCAAAAGCAGCGATGCCAGATATACGAGGAATCTCGTAACTTTACGAGATTTGCAGTCTCTATACGAGATACAAGAAATAAAAAATCTCGTACACTTTTTTAGAAGATTCGTAGCATTGTTGACTGCCTGCATCATGCATACAAACAAAAAGCATAAAAGAATATCCATGCCACAAACGATCGACTCAGCACATCGCTAGATTCATCACCCATCACTAATACTTATTATTGTCAATCAATCTTGTTTATTTTTCTATATCTATCAAGCTCTCTGGTTGCTGAGATCACAAATCTCAAATCCCATGCCGAATCAAAAAAAAACATTTGAAAAACAAACCTGGTTCATCGGGTCAACTCAAGGAATTTACCTAGTAATAGTACAATAAGGGAAAATTAAGGGTATTTATAAATGTATATTATAATAGTATTTACTTGTACGAGATTATGTTTTGAAAGTATTATATTATATTTGACAACCCTGTTACGAGAAAAAGCTTCGCCACCTGGCAACCCTGCCCAAAAGCTGGGTGTTAACTACCCGCTCCATCGCTTTGGAGCCCAAAGATGTGATCACAATAGGCCTATAGTTAGAAGGGTCCGACCGGTTACCCTTTTTGGGGATGGGGTGCACGTGAGCAACCTTTCACAAGGTTGGGACCCTATTGGTATCATAAGAAAGGCGATATAGTTGCGCAAGTACTTACAGGAGTCAACTCAGGGGCACATGTCTTGAGGACCACTGCAGGGATGCCGTCCGCCCCATTCCATTTATGGACGTTAAGAAACATGAGTTCCCGGCTGACTACACGCTCGGTAATGCGTAGGTATGTCAGGCATGGAACTCTTACACCTTGGGATGGTCGGTAGTACTGCTCCCTCATCGTCCACAGTCGAATTTGAGGCGAAGAGTTTGGTCAAGAGATCAGCTTTCTCTTTTGAACTGTGGGTCAAATCACCATCCGGTTTGTGCAGTGGTGGGAGACTAGACCGGGAGAACTTTTGCTCAGCAGCTTTGGCAAGCGACCAGAATACGCAGCTTCCACTAGGATAGCGCGTCAATCGCTCGCCAATCTGCCGACGTGATCCACCTCGCCCCAGCGATAACCCTTTTACCGAACATGGAGTTAAAATATCTTTCTATCCATATCAGCGACTGGATCTTGATGCCTTCTTGCATCATTCCTCGCTGCATATGCGGATCTTTTGAGATGCACAGCTTCCGCACTGGCTTTGTCGTACCAGGCGAAACTACGGCCTCCAATAGGTACCTGTGAATGCGGGAAGAAAAGTCGCATTCCTTGAATAACCACGTCGCTCAAGAGGCCCGCACAGGTATCCATATCGCGGGAAGAGAAGCAGAGCAGCTTCCATGGGTAAGGCGCAAAAAATTCGCGCAGTCCATCCCAATCTGCTGACTTGTATCGCCAGAGTATGCGAGACCCATTCGTTGACGACCGATTTAGGCTCGGTATGGGCGAAGCAGTTTGCACCGAGCAATGGTCAGACGATCCGAGTGGATCACCGACCACCACTCGGTACCCTAGTGGGCGTGTAGTCAGTAGAAGGTCTAACAGGGAAGGGCTTTGGCTCTCGATATCTTGACACGAGTGGGCTGTGTCACCAGATGCGAGAAGCCATAAGCCAGGGCAAATCGTATGCAGTCCGTTCCGACAGGCTAGTGATAGTCATGACCCACAGTCATGTTTGGGAATAGGGGAAAGCATAGGGAATAGTTCTGGCTCTCCAACCTAATCGCCGAAACACAGCAGAGCTGCTTGGCAGCGGACTCTAGTTGGAGGGTGGTTACCAGCCAGTCGAAGAATGTCCTACTACCGATTAATTTGGGCACCCGTTTAGCACCAACCAGGGGTCACATATCTCGAGGGTAAGACTTACGGAAGCGGCCGATACATTAAATAAAATAAAATAAAAAAATACATAAATCAAGTAAGTATGTAACACAACACTTTTCCTCAACTTTATTAAATTAAGTACCTACTAGTAAATAAAAAAATGATTAGTTATGAATGAGGTTATTTTATGATTTAGGTTTTCCTCATACTGTTCCAGTTAAAAAAACACTATGCTTTGATTTAAGGGCGAGTCTGTATTGGCTGCAATCGACGTGGCCAAGCCAGGCAACTCCAAAATTAGACAAATATACAATATTACCGGTTTCCCAACATTGCTGTATTATGAGTAAGTAACCATTGAAATAATGTTCCTTTAGTGAAATTAAGTAACATATTTTGTAATTAATTGTCTAATGTAGAGTCAACAGCATAAGTATCTGAACAAAATCAAAATTTCAAATCGCGTATATAATACGCGTTGAGTTAAAGTGATTGTTTTTTCTTCATTTGAAGTAAAGTAAATCTCTTTTATTTTATTTTTGTGAAGAGAAAAGAAAGATTAGTAATAACACAAAAGTATGTAGGCAATTTGTAATTTTTAATTTACGAAGCTACTTATAGACCGTGGGCCAGTAGCAAAATTTCGTCAGTCATTTTCTCCCGAACGATAATTGGTGAGATGCATCAGAGACGTGTATCATAAAGCCTCGTGAACGTCAGCTTCGGCTCCGTGGGTGCCATGAGCAGTGGTAGCCTCCCAAAGATGTAGAAAAAAATATATTATTCAGTCATTTCCTCCCAACTAAGAATCATTTTAAATTGTAGCTAACCCGATACCTCGAAGAAAAAAAATAATCAGCTGACTGTAACTTGGGGCATTATGCGTCAGCTGGTCAATCAAACATGTAAAAAAATATATCATTTCAGTGATTTCCTCTCAACTACAAATTTACCTGATGATAGCTTATACGCAACTATGAATAAATATATATGTCAGCTGGCTGTATGCCGGGGCAAAAACCGTCAGCTGATGCCTTGAAAGTTATAACGCAGGTGTTAGGCGAGAGCTTCTATTACATAATTACATGCATCAGCTGACAATGTTTCCCTCGAATTAATGATAGTAGATTCTCTTTATTAATTACAGCATTGTATTATCAATCTATACATGTAAAATGCCTTGTCCTGAATGACTTACTGACGCACAGCCTAAACCTCTGACCGTAGAGACCTGAAACTTGCAGGGTGTGTTCTTTGTATGCCATAGGCATCTAATGAGATTGAATTTTCCGAAAGTCTACCCCTAAGAGGGTGAAAAAGGGGGGCAAAGTTTGTATGGGCCAACGTGATTCCTTGGTCCAACCTACTTCAAATATTGCATAAACTTATTTTTAACAGAACTGATAGAAGACATGTTTCATGTTTTATTGAAATTCATCCCGTAATGTGTATAAAAACGAAAGGTCATTAACTCACTCATCACGAAATCTGAGAAGCTACACGTGCTAGGAGTCTCAAATTTTGTGGAGGTTCCTTTTAGGACGTTGGAGCTCACTAAGACGGGATTTTGCGAAATTCAACCCCTAATGGGGTAAAAAGATTGTATGCGATAAACTCAAAGACTATCAAACGGATTTTGATTAAATTTGGTATGGAGATAATTCGAGCATCTGGGAAACTGGAAAGTTTTAGGCTACTTCTTATCCCGTGAAAATGTATAAGTGGGACCTTTATAAAAAAAAAACTCTTTCTTACGACCGCGACTGCGGGCAAAAGCTAGTCAGCTTATAAATTTTCATCTGGGAAGATATAATGTATCTTAAATGTTTGACTTTACGCTCAGATATGAGTTTTCCGATGAAATGTATAAATACTTTACGACTAATACGTATATAATTAAATAACTGAAGAAATATTAAGAACAGTGATTATGAATTTATAGTTTATTGTACTCTCCGGAGTAAGATAAAGTGGTCAGCAGAAGACTTTTTAGATTAACACAACCTACTGCAGGTACCACCTTTGCAACACGTTTCTAATCTAAGGGTTAGAAAAGTGTTGCATGCCTACATCGCGTCATACAAGGAACACACCCTGCAAGTTTCAGATCTCTACGGTCAGAGGTTTGGGCTGTGCGTTTAACTGTCAGTCAGTCATTCAGGACAAAGCATTTTACATGTATAGATTGATAATACAATGCTGTAATTAATAAAGAGAATCTACTATCATTAATTCGAGGGAAACATTGTCAGCTGATGCATGTAATTATGTAATAGAAGCTCTCGCCTAACACCTGCGTTATAACTTTCAAGGCATCAGCTGACGGTTTTTGCCCCGGCATACAGCCAGCTGACATATTTATTTATTCATAGTTGCGTATAAGCTATCATCAGGTAAATTTGTAGTTGAGAGGAAATCACTGAAATGATATATTTTTTTTACATGTTTGATTGACCAGCTGACGCATAATGCCCCAAGTTACAGTCAGCTGATTATTTTTTTTCTTCAAGGTATCGGGTTAGCTACAATTTAAAATGATTCTTAGTTGGGAGGAAATGACTGAATAATATATTTTTTTCTACATCTTTGGGAGGCTACCACCGCTCATGGCACCCACGGAGCCGAAGCTGACGTTCACGAGGCTTTATGATACACGTCTCTGATGCGTCTCACCAATTATCGTTTGAGAGAAACTTGGTCATCGAAATCTGTCACTGGCCCACGGACCATTATGCTGCTGACTGTACTAAGAAATATTATTGTAAATTATTTTATGGTTACCGGTAGAAGAACAGTCGTACAACGTAATATAATAATAATTTTAGAAAGGGCCAGTACAAGTTCCCGTACAACAGTGAGAACAAGCGGCAAGCTATTGTTGACTTCATGAGGGATCCCACATCGCTAATGCATCAGAAGAAGAAAGAGGTGGTAGACGAGAGCTGGTCTCCAGACACTGATGTTGTTCATTTAACTGGTATGTATAGTTGACCATTCCCCAGAATTGACTGCCTCAGTGGCGTATGTTGTATTGCGTGCGCGTTTCGAGTATGATTTGTGTGCTGAGGCCCTGGTTTCGAATCCCAGGTCGGGCTAAAAACATGGTGACTGAGTTTTTCCATCTTAAAAATTACTCAGTCGCAGCTCGGAGTGAGGAAGTTGGCGGTGTGATACCCCCGTGCCGTTGGTCCTGCGCCTGATCTCTCTCCGGTCATGTCGGATTGCTGTCTCACCGGACTATGAGAGTGAAGGAATAGCGAGTGCACCTGTATATTGCGCACACATTTGTTTACTATAATATCTCCTGCGTACCTAGCTGATCCCGTTGAAATTGGCCGCCATGGCCGAAATCGGCTAGGAAGGGATAATAATTATGTATATTTCTTCGTTATTGATTATAGTATTTTCAATTTATTTATTTACTAGGTGTTGCGGTTAAGCTCGACTGAAAAGCCATTTCATTATTTCCCATGGCAGCAAATTACCGGTATAAAATGTCTATGTGTTAGTTCAGGACATAGTCTACCCGTGTGCTAAATTAAATATAAATCCGTTCAGATGTTACTTCTAACAAACATAAAAACATCACAATATTTTAACAAACTTTCTCATTTATAATATTAGTAAGAAGATCAGCAGTTATTTTGGCAAAATCGCTAACTTACATACGGGTCGAAAAGAGGACCTCTATTTTTGGAGGCGGTTAAAAGATTCTACAGAATGCACATTCGAACCAAAATAATACTTGAACATTGGAAAATCATTGCTTACACCTTCTACTGAAATTCAAAGACTTTTTTCAATGTTCTTTCAATCTTCTAAATGTGTGTTAGGATTTATATGAGGTAAATATTTGACAAACGTAAAAAAGAAAATGAGTCAAATACCTTATGTATTGAAAATATGTCTCTTTATACTTTTGTAGAAAGGACGTATCCAAAAACGGGACTAAAATTCTAACCAGTCATATATATTTGGATAGACTCCTAAAAACTAGACTTTCACAATAAATCGTTTAATTTTAAAGTCCTTTGATTTTGAAATTTATTCAATTTTATTTTGCTGAAAAACGACACTTAATAAGAACTTTTTTTTTAAATAGTTATAAATGGAGGGGTCTAAATTTTTTTTAATGGATCCATGATCCACATTCTGCCCCTTTAATATCCCTAAAGTTTGAGCCTGGTTAGATTTTGAGGCCCAGCACCCATACAAAAAACGGACATCTCCTTTTAATGTTGGTACGTAGCATTCAGTATTCTTTGATAATGGTTCCAAATACTGGCACGATTAAGTTGTTCTTTATAATATAAAGTTGTCATAATGGCAGTTGACGGAATATTACCTCATTTTTAGATTATTTGTGTTCACAACAATTTCGATAAAGGATATCTCATTTTGTATTATTCTACGGCACTATGAAAAAATGGCGGTCTTTGGCGCGTTGTTTGTTTAAAGGTATTTATGTATAACATTCTTTTATTTAGGAATTTACTTAATTAATATTATTGTTTGTTTTAGCGGATACGTTTGATCAGGCATTATCGAAAGTGGAACATGCTCTGGTGGTATTCTACGCACCGTGGTGTGGTCATTGTAAACGAATAAAGCCCGAGTTTGAGAAGGCGGCTACCAAAATAAAATCGGCAAAAGTAAGTCTTTACTTCTTAACATAGGTGCCGAAATGTGAGTGTGATACACCCCTGCCTACTCCTGAAAAGGAAAATATCGTGATGCTGTGTATGTAATTATTTTTATTATTGCTTGGGATAGCCCTATCTAATTTGGTTCAGCTGATTTAAAGATTTGGTCCGCAAAATTTTTTTATGATAACAAATAAAAAGACATAATTTGATATCCTTGATATTTTAAACCTTTTTTTGTTTAGTTGCCAGGCATCTTAGCAGCAGTGGATGCCACGAAACAGCCCGAGCTGGCGGCTCGTTTCGGGGTGAAGGGTTATCCTACCCTGAAGTACTTCAACTTCGGCGAGTACAAGTTCGATGCGAGCCACGCCAGGCAGGAGGAGCAGATCATTAGCTTTATTAAGGTATGATTATAATTTATTGCGTTCGGGAAACAAAGCAAGGTCTTCTCGTCCAAAATACCTCAGTGCCTGAAGACAGAAGTCTTCAATCAATGTGTGTTACCAATGATGAAATACGGCACTGAGACGTGGCCTCTGACTATAGGGCGCTTTAGACGGCTACTTAGGGAGCTATGGAGAGGGCTATGCTAGGTGTTTCTCTACGCGATCGAATTAGAAATGAGGAGAGCCGTAGAAGAACGAAAGTCACCGACATAGCCCAACGGATTAGCAAGCTGTAGTGGCAATGGGCAGGGCACATAGTTCGAATAACTGACGGCAAATGTGGCAAAATGTTCTCGAGTGGAGACCACGTACTGGCAAGCGCAGCGTCGGCCGTGCACCTGCCAGGTGGAGAGACGACTTGATAAAGGTCGCAGGAACGCGATGGATGCAGGCCGCTTCTGACAGGTCCATCTGGAAATCTTTGGGGGAGGCCTATGTTCAGCAGTGGACGTTATGTGGCTGATGATGATAATTTAATTTGGCGCTTCTTGCGGTTTTTACGGATTATATTTTCGAACGCAGCGTCTCCATAAATTAACAAGGGTAATGTTCCGTAACGAGTGGGGGGGGGGGGGGGAGTATTAGATAATAATATGTAATTTGGCGTCGAGTCATGAGTCGTGACCGTTAGCTTCAACGACTATAACTTATGCATGGTTATAGTTACAAAATTATTGTTTTACACAAACGCGGTTTTACCACTTTTCAGGGCATTTAACATTATAAACAATACCCACGAAGCGTGGAATCAAAGATATGCATCGAGCCGTGATCGTGCACGAATCTCGATTAATTTAAATACTTCATTTATTACGATTAAGTGCTCTTTCAACACCGTGGTTTGTGTTTTGTTGCGAATTTTACATTTTATAGTTTTTATTTTTGACAAGCAATCCATAGTAGCTAGGAAAACGAGCAGGTAAGTACAGTGATGATAACTGGTTACCATCACTCCTGATAACCTTTAATGTAAACAGGCATTATGGATGTTTTACCGACGGACGTTAAGGAGGTCGAAGTTAGTAATACCATAAAGCGTTACTGTGGCCCTGTGTACCATAGTCGTGCTAATCTTGGCTTTTCTAATATACCTAAACAAAACATAACTATTCAATGTTTTATCCGACTACGGCAAAGCAAGGAAGAGTAATGGTTTTAACTTCCCTATGTATTGTATGAATCTATTTTATGTTACACTCCAGCGTCGCTCCTATCAACCAATTTTGACAAATAAGACGTCCAGCGATTCGTATATATTGTGCGATGGCTATAAACCTTTTGGAGACATTCTAAGAACACAGCTGTTTTAGTTTACTTTGCACAAACACCCGCGTGTACAGTCACCAGCATAAGTAGCTGAACAAATTCAAAATTTCAAATAGCCTACATATTTTTGTATTGTTACTAATCTTTTTTTCTCATCACAAAAATAAAATAAGAGATTTGATTTATTTCATACGAAGAATTTTTTTTCAGTTTAACTTACGCGTTTATAGGCGATTTGAAATTTTGATTTTGTACAGATATTTATGCTGCTGACTGTACAATATCAAGATAACATAATATACTAGTTTTGCCCGCGGTTTCGCCCGCGTTAAAAAGTTTTTCCGGGATAAAAGTCCCGATTTATATTTTCCCGGAATAAAAAGTAGCTTATGTGTTAACCCAAGACATGATCTATCTGCATGCCAAATTTCATCGAAAACCATTCAGTAGTTTTAAAATTTTTTCGGGGTGAGCCACCCTTATCACTTAAGGGGATGAAATATAGATAAGAACCTATTCTCAGACCTATCAAGTGTGTGTATAAAATTTCATCAAAATCGGTTCCGCCGTTCCGGAGGAGTTTGGCAACAAACACCGCGACACGAGATTTTTATACATTAGAAGAAGATGTATGTGCAGGACCCGCAAGAGCCGCCGCCACCCCCGCCGCCGGAGCGGCCGTGGTCCGAGGAGGAGAGCCCCGTGCGACACCTCACCACCGCAACCTTCCGCAACACGATGCGCAAGATCAAGCACAGCATCGTCATGTTCTACGCACCATGTTAGTTATTTTGACTACTATTATGTGGGTGTGATACACCTCTGTCTACCCCTGAAAAGGGAAAAGACGTGATTCCGTATTATTAAGTATTAGTAATAGTGCTCTCAAGGCGGTATGCAGCGGCAACAATACGTGTAATTTCAAAGTCGCAGCCATAGATCGTTTTTTGAACCTCTTTTAAATCTTCATGAATTTACTACTGCTTTGGAAAGTGTTATCGGTATTACGAAAAAGCGACGCATGATCTGCCATAATAATAAAATATTACACAATGTTTGGATCGCTTTATGCGGATTTTATTGAACGCTAGATATTGAGGTAAGAAAGAACATGTGAGGAGAGGATGGGAAGGGGAGAAGCAAAATACGTTGACACGAAACTTCCCAATACGAAATTTCTTTTATGCAAACCCTGTTAAGTCTCAATTTTAAACTAGCAAGTATTGTACTCAATGTATTTTGTTCATCGATCTGTTGTAAATGTAACGCCAATTAAAGGTGCAAACGGCGAATGACTTGGGTTTGATTTAGTATTACCGCAGTATTCGTACCAAATAGGCTGTTCCAATTGGAACTATAAAAAATATTGCGATTCAGCATTTCTGTCTTGTGTGAGGACTTGTAGTCTGAGTTCTTGGGTTTGACTTATAGTAGCAATAACGGTTATTCTCTACCAAAAAAAGGGGTAAAATATTAAACCAAATCTGCAACATGATTTAAGGAGGTATATTGCGCAAATCTTACAATGTATTCAGATAAGGGCGGTTGGAAAATGGTTTTATTACCCCATCGTCAATAAAGAGTCTTCGTAACTACCATAATTTAGATATTAGATATTAGATTTTTTTAGGTAGGTAACATTATACCTGTGCTAAAAGGCTTAGTCTTATGTTAATATGTTATTATGTAAACGATTTCGCTTATGATAGATGCGCGGAGAATATAATTATAATTATGCGAGCCATCCCACTATTTGATATGATAATTATCTTTTCGAATGTTTGTTAAAAGTAAAAGATTTTGTTATGGAAAATTTGACGTTTATTCGTTTAAAACCGCTGTAATGAAATTGTAGGTTGAAATAACCGTGCGGTAATTTTCCACGTCGCAAATTTTAGGAAATCGCGACACGTATCAATCACAATTGCTAAACAATGTGTAGTGTGTATAGACAATTATTCTGATCTATCTTTTAGTCGTCCGAAACGCCAGTTCTTAGATATAATGCCACAGGTCTTCATGGGTGCCATAAGTCGTCCAGAAGATATAGATTACACACACACTCACGTCTTTTATCTCCAAAGGGGTAGGCAGAGGTGCAACTACGGCACCCACTTTTCGCCGTGCGTATTCCGTCTCATGATGTGATGGGAGCGATCCTGTCGCCATATCGGGCACAAATTCTAGACTCCGGGCTGATATTAAGTAGGAAAACCCAATATTACCGTGCCCGAACCGGAGATCGAAGCCGAGACCTCAGCATTGCAGTCGTACCGTAATACAACTACGCCACCGAGACCGTCGGCACCGAGATACAGATTAATCCAAAAAAAGTCGCCGATACAATCGATTTGCTACTAAGGCCGGCCCTTACTTTATAATGTATATTGGAACATAAATTTAATATTTTAGGGTGTGGCCACTGTAAAAGTACGAAGCCGGAGTTCGTGAAAGCCGCCGAGAAGTTTGTCGATGAACTCATAGTGTTGTTCGGTGCCGTGGATTGCACCGCGGAGCAAGAGTTGTGCGCTCAATACGACGTCAAGGGATATCCCACCATAAAGTACTTTAGCTACTTTGATAAACAGGTCAAGGAATACTCTGGCGGTAGGAAGGTGAGTTGTAAAATACAAAATCACTGGCAATAATGAAGGTTAATTTATCACGCTCTTATTTAAACGCGCTAAACTTGTATTTATATACATACATACATGTAATTGGTTTCTCGGAAACGGCTCGTCCGATTTGGATGAGATTTTGGATTTGGATGTATGAGCTCTAAAAATGTAATTGGGGTATTCAGTTATTTTATCACCCCCATACTTATGGGGTTTGAAAGGAGGAAATTAAACCGTTGAATCGATTGTAATTAAATTTGGTATGAGAATATCTAATACCTTAAAGATAACTACGAGATATTTTTTTTATAACCCTTAACTATGGGGGTTAAAAGACAGGAGAAAAAACTGTTGCACCGATTGTATTGCACAGTATCGGGATTGGGGATATCTTGAACCTTGAAAATTAGTATGAAATATAATTTTTTCACTAACTCCAAAATGAGAGGGGTAAAAGGTGCGAGAAATTAAACCTCTGTACCAATTCCACTTAAATTTTGTTTGGGGATCTCTTGAAATTTTATCAATTCGTAACTGAAACAAGGGATGAGAACCGAACCATGTAGCTGCCCGTGATGTAATTCAATATGGAAAAATTATAAAACCCGAGATTTAATATAAAATCTGAACCGATGAAGAACCGATTTTTTTTTTATTTGTAAGGTAACTGCAAGTATCGACTCATTTGACTTCATTAGTGAATATTTTCTTGAAATGGAAAACATTATTAGGACCTACTTTAAAGCAATAAATACCATGTATAGTATTAAAAAATCATCCGAGCAAGGCTCGGTCACTCAGGTACCATTCATATACATGGAATAAACGTGGAATTTAATATTATATACTTCTCTTTCTCACAAACAATTGTTACATTTTTAGTATATTTTACGTAACGTTCGATCTCCGAGTCTTTGTCATGCCCACCAATTCTAGTAGTTCTTTTCTATTCACATTGAGAGAAAACTTAACAATGCAAAATATATTCTCATGTAATTTTCGATGTGAATTTTAAATAAAATTGTTTGAACAGGAGGCGGATTTCGTGTCTTTCATACACAGTCAGATGGGTGACCATGAGACGTTGCAAAAGGTGAAAACGACACAAGACGCGGGCTTCGGAGGGAACGTGGTGCTGGCCTTTGATAATGACTTTGAGCAAATTATTGCCTCGCCGACACCCACTTTCGTCATGTTCTATGCCACTTGTAAGTATTTTGCAAACTAAACAATATATGTATTTTCCGCAAAGCTCCCTGTATAGACTTCGTTCTAAGAAGGGTTTCAACCGTCTGACTAATGGTTTTAATAAATAAAAAAATATTTTTTATAAGGTATAAAATGTAATGTAAAATATAGAAACTTACATTATTCGTATAGTTACAAATGAATAACGATTGCAAAAAAAATTATGTAATTTTAATAGTATTAATGTAATATGGTACATGTAAGACGATAATTACTTGCGATTGTACGTGAAATATTTATTTTTTCATCATTATCTTAATCCCATCTAAAATATTAAAATTATTATTTAAGATTCGTGAAGGTCTTGTAAAATGGCCTTATGGAATTATAAATTTATTGACTAAAATCAATCACTAGAAAAATTTAAAACGAACAAATCGAGCTGCAGCGTGTTGTGTTTATGACGGCTATTTATAAACAAAACAATTGCAAGGGAGTATTTTAATAAGCGTGTAATATTTTCTCACAATTTAAATGATTACCTCTCTTGATTACCCGTGACTTGACGTATCTGAGTGTTGATAGTGACGAAAGGCAATGAACTTTGGTACATACTTGCGTCCTGCGTGTGCGCATGCTTTGGCTCCAAGTCTCTCATTTTTGTCAGGCATTATCCATAACATTATTGTGGACTGTTTATGTATGGGTTGCCGATCTCTTGATATTATTTTTCAAACTAGTTGGTGCATGATTAGAATTACACATTGTAAATGTATTATGATGGCAATATACCCAACCACTTTTCTTGTCTACACTAATATTATAAAGGCGAAATTTTTCTGTTTGTAAAAAATAAACTAAAAAAGCTACTAGACCGATTTTATAAATTCTTTCACCAATATAAAGCTACATTATGAGCGAGTAACACAGGCTACTTTTAATTCCGGGAAAATATAAAGCGGGACTTCTATCCCGGAAAAACTATATCACGCGGGCGGAGTTGCGAGCAAAACTATACGTGATAGAAAAAGACGCGTCATACAATATAATATTACAAATTGTCATATAAACAATATTTAGACACACGACGATAAAAAGAAACAAAGAACTGTTTGATGATAAAATTTGATGTCAGGCATTAATATTTGTACTTTAATAGTAATGTTTTTATATTTTTATGGAAACATTGACTGCCTCGGTGGCGTAGTTGTATTACGGTATGACTGCAATGCTGAGGTCCCGGGTTCGATCCCCGGGTCGGGCAGTGATATTGAGTTTTTCTATTCAGTATCAGCTCGGAGTCTGGAATTTGTGCCCGATATGGCGATAGGCTCGCCCCCTATCACATCATGGGACGGAATGATGGCGAAAAGTGGGTGCACTAGTTGCGCCTTTGCTTACCCCTTCGGGGATAACAGGCGTGACTATATATGTATTTGTATGTATGTACATTGAAAAAGAAACAGTCGAAAGTAGAAATTGAACCCGCGACCTCCGGCGTACCGTGCCGTTGCTCTGCCAATTGAGCTATTTCGACCCTACCTTCGGCTGTCCAATTTCAAGTTCCCTATTTGATCTCTTAAAGGAGATGACCAGCGACATCTGTTACCAATTATTTAATTAAAATATAAAAACATCCACGCACTACATGGCCATTAACATGTATAAAAATCATAATATAGGACTTTAATAGTAATTTTATTTTGTAGGGTGCGGGCACTGTGTTACAGCAAAACCAGCGTTCAGCAAACTGGCAACATCGCTGAAAACAGAGAAATTGCCGGTGAAAGCGATCGCAGTAGAGGCGGCGGAGAATCCTAAAGTTGCCGACTTTGCCGGCATACAGACATTGCCCACGTTCAAAATATTCGCGGCGGGTAAATATGTCGCCGACTATGAAGGAGATCGCTCCCTTGAAGACATGCTTAACTTCTGCCGCTCTCATGTAAAGGTGAAAGACGAATTGTGATCTACGTAGTGTACCATAGTTTAGTTCATTCATCACATTTCCTTTCATTATCACGATATACGTCACAATTTGCTACCGCTTTTGTAAGTTAAAATTTGAAAACGCATTAATTTGATCACCTTTCAATTGGATCTATTAAGGGATCTTTTTAAACATCGTATAATAACATAGTTAAGAACTTAGGATAGTTGAATATATTTTTATACTCAATTTAGTTAGATCTCTTTAATAATAATGAATATATATATATATAGGTATTGGTACATATGGCATTTACAATACTGATATGAAAATCTCAGTGGTAAAATATTTTGATGCTTATTGTCGAGCGATTAATTGCTTCAATTAGTCGCACTACGATAAATTAGCGTTATTCTTCAACATTATAACGTAATTGGAAATTAATTTAAGAATAGTTATAATAGTATGCGATATTTATACTAATAATAACACTGTAACGAAGCGGCTGTTCCTTCTTCGCACTATAAAGTTAACAAAAAAAAAAAAATAAGTTGGATGATAATCCTGATAGGGTTTTGAGGACTACTACACATGAAACATTCTGTAAAATATTCAATTTAAGTAATCCTTACCGCGTGTGTGCATACATAGGTTAATAACCTGACCAGCAAGATAAACCTAACATTCTCTCCAGGATGAAGGTGTTATTCATGTTTTTGTGCGAAGTTGGTAATGGCAGCTGGTTATGTATTAAAAATATAGTCTAGGCATACTTATCACTTTAGCTCTCATTTTTTACATTGGAGTGCGTGTAATCCGATTTTTACTTGAAAATGTATATTAAAAAGGGTCTGTGTTTGTGTACTTAATCAATTATTATGATATCCGAAAATTACGTTATCTTCTAAAACATATGATAGAGTCTGATTAATATGTATTATTAAAGGGTCTCTTCGACTTATTAGCTAGATAGTCTTGCTTTCATCATTTCTAAATATGAAAAATGGGTTTATACTGTATTAGTGTGTGTATTAGTGTAATAAATAATAATTCTCAATCGTGTAGTCTAGTTCGCAATGAATCGTTAATTTTGGATGTTATTGTAAACGTTTGATGTTGAGATACTTATAAGGTAAACAATTATCTTTAAATCATATCTATTTACATGTGTTTGGACGAGGCCATTTTCGAGTTGGGTGTGGAAAAAATATTGTTATGAAAGTCTTAACTAATGCATTTATTTTTTTACTGCTAATTGATGAACACGTGTCGTGTGACTGTGTTATTTAATTTCTGTGAAATTACGATAAGTTTTAATAATTAATGCCCATCATTTTCATTTCATTTTAATATTGTGATGGAATTGTTATTTAATACCTGCCTCACGAATTTTCGCCAGTAAAATGCACTTTGAAAAAAATTATGCTTAGTCAAGTGTGCAACTTTGTGAGAAATGTTATTTGGATTTGGTTAATGTCACACATCAAGCTGTTGCGCAGGCGCATCACGCTCTGCATGTATCGGCTATTTTCGGCGTTGTTTTGAAATGCGGCGACCGTTGCAAATACACCTACGAGGCTGTATAGTGATATCATTAAAAAGTAAGATTCTGAAGTACGAAACGCATGATTGCTTTAAATCGCAAAATTATGTGTCGAATCTGGCCTCGTCGTTGTTACGAATTAAATATGTTTATCTCAAGAGTTACGTAGTTTAACTATAGTTTGAATGATGACAATACGATGAATTTTTATTATATAATTAAATGATTATTATACATTCCTTGTACTTAATAATCTGAGTACTTGTTTGCAGACTTAAATGGAACTATATTATAAACACTTACCCCGTGTTATATCAAGTAATATGCGTATGCGAGACATTTTTGCCTGCCTTATGGTGAGGATGATGCATTTATTATTTAGTACCTACTCGCATGTTTGTTTTACGTAGGTAATACATTATGTAATAGAGATGGGCTTCCAAGTTGTATATCGGATAAGATTGGGCGTAATATATTATAAAATATACGTTTTTTAATATTATTTATATGAATTCATTAAAATGTAACGTATTTTTTATTCATGTTTATATACAGTTAGTAATTAAATTTGTTTGTCAAATTACAGATGTAATAATTTCCATTGTGTTCGTAAACTATGGAAGAAGTTTACTTTTAACAATGGTGGTAGTCGAATTTCTATGCATTTGTGAGAGTTTGAACAATAGATACTAATAAAACCACGGATAGAAATAGTGCATGAAGCGAAAACAAACATCACCGAATTGATCATTTTAACATGTTTGTATTAATTTAGTGTTATTGTGACGCTAATAAATGCTTTATATGTTATTTAAAAATATTTGTTTTATTTCAATATGCATCTATACTAATATTATAAAGCTGAAGAGTTTGTTTGTTTGAACGCGCTAATCTCAGGAACTACTGATCCGATTTTGAAAATTCTTTCACTAATAGGAAGCAACATAACTCCTGAGTGCTATAGGCTACTTTTTATCCCGGGAAAATATTTTTGTCCCAGAAAAACTTTTCACGCGGGCGAAGCCGCGAGCACTACTAGTAAACCAATAAAAAGGCAAATATTTTTCATTCAATTCAATGAACTTTTATAGCTTAATGGTACATTGACACGAAATACATTGTTCGAATACCGCGAGCAACATTCTTGTGTATTGTTATCTGACGCGTCGGCTTCCAGCGCATAGGGCTGACCGGAAGAATCTGAGTCCAAAGGTAAGTAATATTGTTGGTAACAAAAATATGACAAAGTAAACCCTAAGAGGACTCCTGCCAATATATCCTCCCAATGATGGTGGTTGTCACACCATCGACTTATTGCCACCACACCTCCAATGAATAGAGGAATCAGGCAAGTTATTATCCGATATCCTTGCCCACGACTTCTAGAGAAAACTCCTAATTTTCCACACAGCCACATACTAAGAAAACCTAAAGAGCAAAACGAGAAACTACTGTGACCGCTTGGGAACGATTTTCTACCTTCGATATCGTCTTTGCAGTGAGATTTCATGTTGCCATCAGGGTAGCACCTGTAGAAATAATCTGGTCGCGGGCGACCGACGATCAGTTTAACTGTTTGAGTAATAATAGCGTTTATTAATAGTGCTAAAGTCCAGGCTAGTAATGCTTGAATTGCTTCTGCATAGTTCTTCAAAATGATTAGAGGCACGAAGATGACTATGGCAGGTAAAACTCCGATTAGAAGGATTGTCGCCCACGGAGTAATGTATGATTCCTGCCGAGGGCGCTTATAGTAAGTGTGAAGTTCTTCTTCGGTGATGTGATGCATGTGTGGCTTGAGAAACTGCATCCCACACACCACTGCCAGAAGAAATACCCTGACAAGAATTTCTGTAAGAATGTAATTTGTAAGCAGTGTTCGTCCACTACGCCTCATGGTTTTAAATATCTAATTGTTAAAAAGTATGATCTTAATTTTTAGGCACTGGTAAATTAATCAATTCGATTCAATTTATAAATTGTGGCTCCATCGTTATCAAACAATTTAACGATTTCCACGGAATAAAGGTAAGAATATTTTCATTCGGAATACGGGAATATGACACTTAACTTCAGAATTTTCTGTCGACCAAGAAGCTTACCTATACCCAAACTCAAATTGGGAACCCAAACTTCTTGCTGTCGATGTGATATATAGACTTTTTATACTTCTATAATCTATGAGGTGATAGAATCAAAGATGCCGCTTATTGTATGGGTGCTGGGTTTCCGTAGTATTATAATGCTCTTTGGTGCTGGGCCTCAAAATCTAACCAGGCCCAAACTTTAGGGATATTAAAGGGACAAAATATGGAATTTGGATCCATTAAAAATATTTTTAGACCCCTCCATTTATAACAAATTTTTTTAAAAAGTTCATATTAAGTGTAGTTTTTAAGCAAAATTAAATTACATCAATTCTGAAAATCGGAGATCTTTAAAATCAAACTATTTATTGTTGTTGTTAGGAGTGGTTGTCAGGAGCTTGTTTTTAGGAGTCCTAAACTGTCTTGGTTAGAATTAAGTTAGGCCCGTTTTTGAAAATAATCCTTTTAGTAGTATTATAATGCTCTTTACTATGGCATGACTGACTATGACTGCTTCGGTGGCGTAGTTGTATTACTGCAAAGCTGAGGTCTCGGGTTCGATCCCCGGGTCGGGCAAAGCGATATTGAGTTTTTCTATTCAGTATCTGCTCGGAGTCTGGAATTTGTGCCCGATATGGCGATAGGCTCGCTCCTATCACATCATGGGACGGAATAATGGTGAAAAGTGGGTGCGCTGGGTGCGCCTCTGCCTACCCCTTCGGGGATAACAGGCGTGGGTGTATATGTATGTATGTATTTATAATGCTCTTTGAAATCAAAGATATAATTTTCCGCAGTGTATTTAAATCTATGGTAGGAACTAGTAGGTATTATAATCTTTGAGTATTTTGTTATATACTCAAAGATTACTATCACAGTCGTAAAACTAAGAAGATTATACCCAATATACCTATACTTTTTGGATGGAATGGTGTATGTATGAAATTTCTTGCCATAAATTTTTTTGGTAGATAGGCTTGGCTGCGGATCTAGTTATACCTACCCACGCTGCAACATATTTATCTGTCCATAATAAAGCCAGTTCGCCAGCCACGTGTGCTACTCTAAGAGTAAATAAAACTATTAAGAAGAAGAAGAGCATTGTCTTCTCTTAAAAGTTAGATGTCTTCTAAAATGAGATTTTTTTTTATATCAAACTCAAACTCAAACTCAAACTCAAATCATTTATTATGTAATTAGGCCCCTAGGGGCACTTTTACACGTCATTGTTAACAATTTTTTTTTTAAACTATATGATTCTACCAGTGCTTCGGAAAAGCCCACTGACCTGAGAAGAAGCACCAAGAAACTCAGCGTGGTTATTTTTTTTCATCTTGTTTTTTTTTTTAACACATATTTAAATACAAATGTCATTTAACAATATAAATTCATATTATGAAACATGTGTGAATGCGAGCAACCTAATCCCAAGCATTTGTATCTTCCAAATAATCTCCTATTGTGTAATAGCCTTTTTTGTAAAGTCGTTCTTTGACAGTTGCTTTAAATTTTTTTATTGGAAGATTAACAATATGCATTGGAAGTTTATTGAAGAAGCGTACGCATTGACCAACAAAAGAATTGCTTATTTTATGGAGACGAGTAGCATGTACAACAAGTTTATTTTTATTCCTAGTATTTTTATTGTGAATATCGCATATTCGGTCAAAATTTGCAATATTTTTTCGAACATACATAAGATTTGCAAATATGTATTGCGATGATACGGTAAGAATGTTTATCTCTTTGAATTTTTCTCTAAGAGAAACACGAGGTCCGAGACAATAGATAGCTCTAATAGCTCTCTTTTGCAAGACGAATACTGTATTAATATCCGCAGCATTACCCCAAAGAAGAATACCGTACGACAGAATACTATGAAAGTAACTGAAATAAACAATTCTTGCCGTGTCTATATCAGTCAGACGTCTTATTTTTCTGACTGCATAAGCCGCTGAACTTAGTCTACCTGCCAATTTTGCTATATGCGGTCCCCACTGGAGTCTCGCGTCTAGTGTGATGCCCAGAAAAGTAGTTGACGCATCAGGATTCAACTCTTCCCCATTGATTTGTATATTGGTTTTTACTTGTCTTACATTGGGCATAGTAAATTTAATGCATTTAGTTTTTTTAGCATTTAGTAACAAGTTGTTTAAATTAAACCAATGCACAATTTTAGAGAGAGCATCGTTCACTTCGTCATAATTTTGTAACATTCTTTTAATTTTAAATATTAATGATGTATCATCCGCGAACAATACAATCTCATGATTATCCCTTACGTGGTAAGGTAAGTCATTAATATATACAAGAAATAGAAATGGTCCCAGAATTGAACCCTGTGGAACTCCCATAGTGACCGCAGATCCGGGTGAGATTTTTCCATTAATATCAACCCTCTGAATCCTGTTACTCAAATAGGATGTCAGAAGATATCAATCTATGTTCTCATGTTAAAATAAAAACATAATTTTAATTGATAAACTAATAAACTTTATCGGTTTTCCTACTTGTTACTGCATGAGTATTAGTTTGAATAGCATGGTAGAGCCGGAAGAATATTTGTCGGTGGGTAAGACGTGGCTATTCACTCGAGTGTAGGAAGATAACAACACGCCCCGCGAGGAGCGCGTACCGGATACTAGTTTTAGGAACAGGTCCAACCAACAGCTCGTTTCCTCACTTCCTGACTGCTGACTCGTACGCAGCTGGTCGCTTTCTACTTTGTGTCTTAACTTATATTAGATGTAAAGCAAATTTTCCGTTTATTGTAGATCATAAGAGCGACCCACCGGTCATCATATAGATCGTTTAGATAATTTTGTTTTATAAAAAGCAGTTACATCATATTAAAACTATAGCATAATGTCACGTTACGTTTTTACTATTATATGAATAGTGCCTGAGAATTTGTGTGTAATTTCGTCTCAAAACTTTGAAATTACAGACCTGTTACGCAATTCTAAAAAGCTACAATACTATGTAATCCAAAAGTTTATGTTTTAAAATGATCTGTAACTCTTATTTATATTTAGGTCAAAGCTTGCTTTCTAGTCCTCATCCTTTTTTATTAAGCAAGAATCTGAATACAATATTAATTCCGAGTCATTTCAGTTTAAAATTTTTATGCTTTTTGTGGATTGGTCATTTGTATGAAACGTATGTTAATGTGTGGGAAGTATAATATAAGTAATGTTCATAGAGGTCACACGTCCGTGCGGGCGCAGGGCAAGTTGCATAACATCAGCTGCGTCGGATACTTCCCCTCTCTAAAAATAAAAGTGAACGTACTCACGTAATCGTAACCATATATAATTATTTTTGTTATAAACACACTGAGAAATCTTCTATCATGATTCTTGGAGATGCATCGAGGAATCATTCATCTTACACTAGGTATTCATATGCAGTGGTAATAAGAATAAGAATCGCGTGTCTAATAATAATCAGGCGCGTCGGAACATCTCAATTACCAGGTCTGCATTGCGTTTCTTTTTTTATCAATAATAATTGATCTAAAATCTAAAGGTCAATGACAACGTATGCCATAGCATTTGGGAGGAGATTTCTGATTGAATAATGAACTCTTCATACTCAAAATCGTTGTGAAAGATAGTCTGATATAATATTATGCTTTACTAGGTAACAATATGATTTGGGACTTTATGTCGAGTGGTATAATAAAGAATTGCCTTGCTATATTTTTGGTTACATCGTTCAAAATGTACAGTATCCTCATTTAAAATGCTATATTATCGTAGCCCTGTTTTTGGGGCTTCATTATGAAACCTATGGTTACTTAATCATTATTATTAGCCATTAGCAGCAACTGATTAATTTTTGGAAGCATTTTAATATACCTACTTATAAACTAATATGAAATATTGAGATAGTACACTGTATATGTGCATGGTTGTTGATTGCTCTTTGTCAGTTCAACACAAGAAATAAAGCTGAGCGTTCACATGGGACATCCAATTTTGCAAGAACTGAGCATTAATTCAAGGATGTCGCGCCTACCAAGCAATGCGATTGCCATATTAACTGCTCTTTACTATAAAATTGCATGTACACTCCATGTCAGTGCGATACTCTAGTATAAGGTTGCGTGATGACTCTGCTTAATTGCGATAGCACCAAGTGAGATCGTTCATGGCATCATTTAATGCTTTTGCATTCAGTTCGTGTCCACTCGAGCCGAGCGCTTCTGCGGCGCAACGGCTCGGGGTGACCGCTTGACCGCTTTTATTAATCGTCAAAGCATCGGTCTATGATTACGAATGTTACCATAATAATTGTACTTGCCCATTTCTTACGTTGTATTATATTACTTCATAACTTTTAACCTATGTTTTGCTTATGTAACATACTTTATCTACAGTAAAAGTTATCGATCTGCTTAACACGTTCCTTGATACCTACTTTATCATAACATTGATCTCTCTCTGGTCGGTCCCTCATGTCTGAGGGTCGTAGTCGGCATCAGGGTTGCATCTGGAGCGGATGATCTGCCTCCATCGGTTTCGGTCCAGCGCGTCTCTTACGGCTGTGTAGAATTTAGAGGACGATGAGTCCTTCACTTGGTTAGTCCATCTTGTTGAAGAACGATCGCGCGATCTCTTGCCTTGGGTGTTCCTCATCACAATCAGTTTTTCTAAATTTTCCCCGCTTCTGCGCACTGTGTGGCCAAAATACAAGAGTATGCGTTGTTGGCATATGGACGACAAGCGGGTTTCTACTTGAAGTTGAGTCAAGATCGATACATTGGTGCGTTTTGCAGTCCAGGAGATTCTTAACATTCGCTTCCAGCACCACATTTCGAATGCACATGCATTTTGAATCCTTCGTCTTTCGCGGGTCAGTATTGTCCAGGTTTCAACTCCATACAGGAAGATAGGGAATACCAAAGCTCGTACTAATCTGATCTTGGTTTTGAGACCAATTCCCCTTCTTTTTTTCAGATGTTATTTAGACGAGTCATAGCATCTCTCGCGATCCTGATTCGCCTTTTTATCTCGGGGACACAGCTGCCGTCATTACAGATTTGGGAGCCCAGGTACGTATAGGAGTCGACGATGTTAATGCCAGGAATGTTGCAAGTGACATTTGTTAGCTTTTTGGCCCGGTCTACTATTATCACTTTAGTTTTCGCACTGTTTACTGCGAGACCAAAGCTAGCACGATGGTAAAATAAATTATAATTTTTTAAAATTAAAATTTGGTAAAGTAAAATATATTTTCCATAACATTGATGGAATGTGATAAATTTCATTAATATTTTATTCAGATTAAACCATTTGCGTCTTTATGTAAATAACCTTGAATTTTAGAATTTATCCGACGTCGGAAGTTAACAAAATGGGCACCTTATTAGTTTCTTTTCCAGGTGCTGCCTGGGCCGTTTTTTATCATGCAACAATTTATTATCTCCATAATTGCCTTGCCTAGTAAAGTATGTAAATGCTTTAATCTCCAAATTAAGACATCAATATATGACTTTATCCACTTACATAAAAATCGCGCTTTTACATTTGGCACAGGTAACAATTCACAGCTATGTATGGCACTCTCATCTGCAGTATTATGAAACCGGTGTGTTATGTGTGGGTGCATATCTAATAAAAGAATGGAGTTTGGAATTTGTTTTATTAATTAATTTTGATATTTTCATAATTTGATTACCTGACTGCCCCAGAATTTTAATACCACTTTTTATATTATATTGATTTTATTTGAATAGGTATACCGGGGTAGTATCGGATATGTTTGTAGGCCGTATAAGCTGCCGCCTAGGGACGGCAGCGGCCTAGGGCGCGACACACATGAGGTCAACTTTCTGCAAATGAATTTAATGTAAGACATTTTGTGCATCTAAACTTACCTTACTTGAGTACCTTTTTCAGGTCATCAGTTACCACCAACTTAAACAATAAATTAACAAATAATAAAACCGACTTCAATACCACTACAAACCAAAAATTTATTTATATTCATATATGTATATTGGGAGTCGGTGCCTAATTTAAACTGAACATTTTTTTTCGTATATTTCTTCGTGTATTTGCTTAGCTTAGCTGTCAATTTAAGTTAGGCACCGACTCCCAGTCTACGTATATAGAGTTAAATTGTGTTTTGGTTTGTAGTAGTTTTGAAGTCGGTTTCATTTTTTGTTAAAAAGGTTTTATTTATTGCGTTTTTGTTAGTTAATTATTGAATGGCGTAAACAATACATCCTAAATATACGATTGCAGCATACGTGGGTCATCTGCTGTTAGTTATTGAGGAGTTCCATTGTCTATCTCCGAAGATCTTCATCAGATCTTAACAAATTATACACTAAAACGTTTCTTGAAAAATATACATTTGAATAACGAACACCCCATCCAAATCGGATCAGTAGTTTTTGAGAAAATCGCGGACATACAAACTTACATACATACATAAGGGTCGAATACATAACCTCCTATTTTGAAGTCGGTTAAAATACGGAATTGGTTGTAATCAATATAGGAAGTACAAATCAAGTATAAATAAGCTAACTGAGGTATATTTCAATAAACTGTGAAATGACCCATTCTAAATCACTCCATCTACGGTTTACAGTTTAAACGAATCTTAAGAATACTCATATTATGTTTATAAATACATTCATTTGTTTAGGGCATATAGCGTACCCAAGCATTCGATACACATGTATAAATACAATGGAAAACATTATTCTTCTGGAGCAGTAACTTAAAAATTATGATTAAAATTAATAATAAGTAATAAAACTGCAGTGGAGCTAAATTATACAATTAAAAATAGATAGTTAATAAATACACACTAGTTATCTCCACAGTAATTTAAGGAGATTGGCGTAAAAATTACCTAACTAGTAAAACTAAACTAACATAAACTTTTTCGGTAGGCCAGCAAAGAATCTTCGCCGATCACAGGATAGCGGGTTGTTGATAATGGAGTTGATAATAAATCTCAAACTTTTATGAAGGATGTGCATACAAATAGACTTAACTGAGATAAATAATAAACTATAGGTGCATAAACATGTTACACAGTGCACACTATGTGGCTACTCACTATTGTATCAAATAACTCGAGTGTAATCAATCCAATCTGGCACACGTAGTTATGAATCAGCAGATTGACTTTTTAGTTTCATACCGCATGATGTAATATTGACAAGCGTAAACAATCTATCGAGTAATATGCATATTTATCGATCGCTGTCTGTGCTTAATAACTTATGTAACAGATATTTTTGTAGTATTAATATTTTTTAGTTTATGTTATGTTAATAATTCTAATGAATATTAATTATAACACACCGAACACACACGCACGCTTTTATCCGCGAAGGGGTAGGCAGAACCGCGACTAATGCATCCACTTTCCACCGTGCGTATTCCGTCCCATTTTGTGATATGGCCATGAGCATATTTTTATGCTGAGGAAAGCCATCAACGCAGGCGGAGGCGCGATAATAAACCATTTAGATACAACAAACTGTGGGCAAAAAATACATTAAAATATTTATTCTCTTGACTTTAAAGCTTTTAATTAATATGTCATCTTGGTCTTAACAAAAGCAAGTTGTATTAAATATCTATACGTAGTACACAATCATTTCAAGGTATTTACATCATCCTTGCTTTTCTTCATCACATCTCATCTTGGACGCAATATAAAATATAAAATTTAAAGTCGCAGTTTAGGCATAATTATTTCCTTAATATTAATAGATCACTTTAGGTGGCCACTGAAATCCAGCGCAGTATTGTGGCACACGTCGCAACACAGCATTATGCCGAGCTGGCCACCTATTGTCACATCGCAGGCGTGTAAATAGTGAAAAAAAGTGTCAATAGTACCAAGTGGAATAGTGCCAATTTCTGAAGGGAGTCATATGATCCTAATTCTAGAGCTGACAAAATAAGTACCGGTAAACTCTACCCTAACATGATAAATATTACGCAACAATTCTAAATATTATTAAGGACCTGCCTACTCCATGCTCATCTGATTCTGTCGTTATAATAGACTTCCGATCAATCCTAGCGTCAATTGTTAATCGAAGTATGTCATTGACAGCGTCAGTGCCGCCACCGTGTCTGCGCATTGGTATTAGCTAACATTGTGCTAACATAATCATAGTATCAGATATATAACTATTAATTAGGTAACACTGTAGCGTTATAGATTTTAACGCTAACAGCGCTCGCCTAGCTAGCGTTTTAGGTAAATCCTATACTATAAGGATACTGACGGATCATAAACACCCCACTTTACTCTTGATATAATGATTTGCAGATCTGATGTTAAAGGAAGCATTGAAGAAAAAATATAGGTCTTGTTTAGTAGCGTAAAAATATGACGAATGTCGATGTTTAGCGTAATGACAATGTTATTAATTACGCGATGCCACCAGAAAATAGAAAGAAAATTCCTACTAGAAAATAGATTTCTGGTAGGATGGGGAAGCGGAAAGAGCTTTTATTAATTTACTCTTTGAACTTAATGGAAATATGTTTCCCGATGGAGTATTAGAAGTTCATATTATTATTTAGCATCTTAAGTCCATATTATAATGTTTCAGATAATGGAGAAAATAAGTCAACAACCTGTAAAAGTATCGTTGTATAACTATCGTTTAATAATATACAAGGAAATCATGTATTAGTACAATTGACTTGGAAAGCTTTCATCCATTAAGTTACATGTTCTTGCGTATCACAATGGACACCAATGAGTTATCGACGCATGATCATATTACATTTTAGACACTACGTTTTTGTAATTATGTGCGGTCCTTGAGATGCAGTTGTCACTCGTATGGAAGGCAACAATTTTACTTTGATTTAAACCATCTACGCTGGAAGTTAGCATTTTGTTTCATTCCTATTTAGCCTATTATTTATAGGTACAACGAATTTTGGCTACAGTATTGCGCTAATTATGTTCTAGATAAAATGTTTAAATTCCAATAATCCTTCGTTAACATCGTAAGTAGTAATCAAACCTCGAGATCAATATAATAAAAATAAAAAGAGACAAATGATTTTCGATTGAATTTGATCAGTAACAAACAGTAAGCAAGCATACAAGCATGGATACACATCCTTATTTAAATTTTATTATATTATTAAATACTGGATTATTTTTCTTATGATTTTTTTAACGCCGGAGTAGGGGTTGGGGACATTCACTGTCATATAAAAGGCTAACGCGGGGCCAGAGCTTCATAAGAGTAGTTACGTTCGTTGGTTTGGCAGCAAACCGTGGTGCGGAAGAGTCAGTCGCAAAGTCATTTCACGCTCGCTCCCCCCGTGTCATGGCTTCTCCCATAGCCGTGAGTAACATTTGCACTTGACGCGAGAACGCGAATTTGTTACAGCTTCGCACACCCGTATACGTAGATGGGTTATTAATTATAAAAAGTGAATGAAAAAAACTAAGTCGATTCAGTAATACATGAATTCTTATTCTAAAAATACGCGTACTTGATGAATTACCAGCGTCATAAAAAAAAACAAACCAAGTCTGTTCATTGAGGTTTACATTTACAAAAAAAAAAAAAAAAATATATTTTTTTCATATTAATTAAACTAAATTTATAGACATTTTTAATATATTCGATATTTACAAAGTTAATACGCTTAACATTTTCCTCAATGTTTTGCATGTTCATTGCAATTTATTATTGAGTGATTAGTTATGTAAGCGAGCGGGGTGTTATCAATTACGTCTCTACATAGAGTATTTGTGCCATTTGAAACAAGAGTTACCATTATGTAGGCACAAGTTGCTTGGCCACTTTCAATTTCACGTAGAACATTAGTTTGAATTAAACAGAATCACAGCATATCTGTGCTTAATTTACTTTGCTTTCTTGACATTACTGTTATTATTTCAGCTGAGCTGTTTCCTACTGGCTTGCGTTGGCGTCTGCTTTGCGACTTTTGGAACTAAACAGTTAGTATTATTATGTTCGTATGTAATTAATATGTCAGTTGTCTCATTCCATCCTACTCCGGTAATAATTTGATGATTTTCTTTCATTTAAATGCCAATTAGTTACGCTGCATGGTATGTAAGCATAAAAATAGTGATGAAGTAATACCTACGTTTAACATTTCTGTAAGATATTCTCACGCGTCTCTTCATTGCGGTAAAAGGTGAAAATCGACCTATTGTTTTATAACAACAGATTACCCTTATACTTTGTTTTCTCTTGTAACTAGTTTGACTGCTGGCTTTGTGATACAATCATTATAACTTGTGTAGCGGTTTATAATGTAAGCGAACAAATAAATCTACTTAATTCCGTGACTAATATCAAAATATTTCTGTTGCAGTGTCCATATTCGGGTCCATATACCTGAAGAACATCACTCCTCAAAGGAAGTCGTAGTCCACGAACATCATGAAGATATTGGTCACATCGGTGGAGGTGGTTTTGGAGGTTATGGAGGAGGTGGCCACGGAGGCGGAAGCGGTGGCCACGGTGGCGGTTTAGCAGACCATCTTCATGGAGGCTTTGCGGACCATCTCAATAGCCATGGCGGAGGACACGGTGGTGGATTCGGCGGCGGCTTTGGAGGCGGATACGGTGGAGGTGACGGAGGCGGACACGGAGGCCATGATTTAGGAGGCGGTCACGGCGGATTCGATTTGGGAGGACATGGTGGTGGCGACTTTGGAAGCGGCCATGTAGGACATGATGTTGGAGGAGGTCACGGCGGTGGATTTGGAGGCGGTTACGGTGGTGGACTCGGTGGCGATCACGGTGGGCTGGGCGGTGGATTCGGCGGCGGTCACGGCGGTCTAGGAGACGACCATGGCGGCGGTTTTGGTGGAGGCCATGGCGGTGGATTCGGCGGAGGTCATGGTGGCGGATTTGGCGGAGGACATGGAGGCGGATTCGGCGGTAGTTATGACGGCGGTCACGGCGGTGGATTTGGCGGAGGCCATGACTCAGGATTAGGAGGACATGATCATGGATTTTCATCTGGAGGTCATGACAGTTACAGCGGTGGTGGCGGTGGATTCTCAGGCCATGACAGCTACAGCATAGGAAGTCAGGACAGCAATGGCTTACTTGGCGGCCACGATGGTGGAATTGGCGGTGGCCTCGGCGGTGGATTAGGTGGACATGACAGTTATAGTGTTGGTGGTCACGGTTTTGGTGGCGGCGACAGCCACGATAGTTACTCAGGTCACAGCAGTTACGATTCCTTCGGCGGTGGTGATGGCGGTCACGGCCACGGCGGTGACAGCTATAGTTTAGGAGGTGGAGGCGGCGGATCCCTGGGTGGCAATCATGGAGGCGGTTTCGGTGGTCATGGAGGAGACAGTTATAGCATCGTCGTAAGCGGACATGGAAGCGGTGGCGGACACGGTGGCAGTTTTGGAGGGGGCCATGGAGGTGGCTTTGGAGGTGGCCATGGAGGATTCAGCTTAGGTGATCTTGGTGGAGGCCACGGCGATCATGGCAGTTTTGGCGGTGACAGTTATACCAATGCAATAGGCGCTGGTCACGGAGGCGGTCCGTACCACAAAAGGAAGTAAGTCATACGTGATGGTTCACCAGCCAACTACCTAAGTCATAGTCTTCTTATTATTAATATGGATTACTCATCCAGTTTATAGTACAATGTGTTATTGTAAATAGTATATACTTTAAGTTATTGTTGCTTTATTTTAATACAGATTATTAAATTATATCTTTAAAAAAAGTGTTATTTTATACAAGTGTTTTATTATTCCAGTAGCCGTGATATTTCTTTCTCTAAAATATAAATCTATCAAATATAATAAAATAGAAAAAGAGACTCCATAATATTCTATGACTTATGTTTCTTGTGGGTAATAGAAGATTTTATAAACAACAGGTACAAGAATATGTCCATTAAACTATTGAACAACTTCATCCACTCCTATACTATGATTTTTATACATGTTAAGAGCCATGTAGTGCCTGGACAATTGTAATAATTGATTTAAAGTAAAATAATACACCTTTTAGTTACCCATTATCACGTTAAAATAAGGGTTAGGCGCAACAAATATCACACCACTAAAGCTACAATAGTTGTTTATTTATTTATAGTTGATGCAGAAGCCATTTACCTTAGTTGTGATCGTTTAACTAATGTCAAATACCTCTGGGAGATTCAATTTTTTGTGGAAGTGACGGATAGGTCAATTTAAATACTATGCAGTGCCTACAAAATATTACTATGATAACATTATGAGTAGTAAATAAAATCTAGATAATAACGCAATTGTTATAAAATGTAATATTTATGATATTTGTTTCTTTTCAATCTCGTAAACAGATTCATAGTTCCTTTTAGATTTACGTTTGTGGTAACATCGCATGGAGGTATGGTGAACAGTTAACATGAGGGTGACCCATCAGCTCATTTGTTGTATAATGAAATTCAAATACGTAATGATTTCTCATGTTTACGCGAATTAAAATACGTTTCAAGAATACAGAAATTTTAACATATTGGTTACAAAAAGATTAATACGTGTGGGCGAAGCGAAAAATCCGGTAACTTAACCAAAATTATGTAAGCCATATACTAACCACTGTTGCTCCCCCAACAGTGGCACTTAATCACACCGAGCCGTGAAACACGACGAATCTCAGTCTCAGGTAACACTAATCTGTCTTTAGTTTGCAACAAAGTTAATCAAATAGGAAGATAGGAAACAGGTGAAGTAGGAACACGTAGGGTAGTAATTGTCACCAATGATAACAATGGTGTCGCTGCTGATTTCGTATCCGCAACTGCTTAACAAGTAAATTTCAAACTCAGGCACTGCGTCATTGATGCTGTCCAATAAGCTGCTTTTGCAGTCATTTTACATAAAAAAATTGTTCTCATACTTATTAATATTTATGACTCACTCTGTTAACTCATGTAAATACCCTTACATAAAACAACATGTTTTTCGGTATGATTTATCGGCCACTTTGTTTCTGGGTTAATAATTGTTCCGTCGGTTTCTTCCGGCGAAAGGTGTATAAGGGAGTTTTAGAGGATTCACATATAATACTGTGAGAAATAATAATACATTAATAAGATTGTAATTCAACGTCATTTGTCTGTGTCACGTGTATCTACTTGTGTATTTATATTAGAACACGTCATTATATTTTACAACTAGCGTGAACATAAATGAACATGAACAGTTTTATTCCCATCTAAACAAACTTTCTTAGGTGAAGTGTTGTTCATCTCGGCCCGCGATTCGATAGGATCTTGAGTAGGTACCTGTTTGTTATATAACTGCACCCGGCGCGCCCTTCACTCGCAAGTCGCAGATCACACGCGCACTTCCCATAGTAGTTCCTCTACTTACTTTAATTGCATTGTCTCATTATGTTGTTTGTTTTGATTAGCTACGCTGTATTATTGGCTTACAGATGATTACAAAGGTTATTTCAATAAATTATTAGCGGAATAAAAATATAGCAGGCATTAAACTTGCGGGTATTAAAATATATGAGACACTGTTATAAGATGGATTTCAATCTTTTAGGTTTTAGTTGCCCCCATTTATGCTAGAGCTGTAATGGTCCATGCTAGAGGTATTAATACACATTATTTGAGCAATAGGAGCAACGATTCTGGCTACTTTTAATTAAAAATTAATCACTAAATTGCTATCTCTTTACTTAAAATATTTATAATATTCTTAGCAAACAGTCTAACTAAATGGCTTTAGCTTTTAATGCTTATTAATTCAAGTATTAATGTCATGCTTTATTAGCATACTTAAGACTCACCATATTAATAAATAGTTTAAGCGCCGATTTCACCGCTTGCTGATTAACGGTATTCATCACATAAAAATATAAGCCGACCAAATACAAATGTCAAACTCTAATCTATACAGCATATTATATAGTCCTCCTCAAAGTAGGAACTTTGAGGAGGACTTATATTATGAAAAAGGAAATTTTTACTGTCATAATACTTAAAATTATTATACTCTGGTGCAGAATTATTTACAAGTTGTAACGCTTAGAGCTGTTTTAAAAAACAACGAAACTTTTATTGAAATTTGTAACTATTATTTTATTTACATTTGTATTTTATTCTGTCAATTAGCTTAACAATTCGTATGAAATGCACAGATACATTTATCGTTCGCATTATATATATAGCTAATAATCACAGTCGATTATTTTAGCTATAACATGATATCTAAATAAATTATAAACTAACATAGAAGTGATAACAGATTTTAGATTTCATCAGTCTCATAGTTCATCTATGGTTTAGGAATAGTTAATTAAATACTTAAGTTTTGACTTGCTCACTTCTATTTTATATTTTGTCTCCATACTTCAGAGTACCCATTGTACTTGACGTTGCTTCGTTGTTCTTATACGAATAATTAAGGCCGTTTATTATTGTGCGCGTGAGCCCTGGCTTTTCTGGTAAACTAAAATCATTGATAGGAAGGTCTGAGTCCAGCATAGGATGCTTCTGTCTGTGATCTTTGTGAACGTCAATTTTTTTATCCTTTGGTCTGTGCCTTTGCCTTGTATCAGATTTGTAATCAATGGACTCTGTCACCGTAGCTTTCGTACTCTGGATTTCATAATGTTCTGGTGCCGGACCTGTTGTCGTCGCTAGAGATGACGGAAAGGGTGTCGTTGATGAGCTGGGTGCCTCAGCATACTGGAAGTTGTTATTTGAAGCCTCTGCTACCGACAACTGGTCACCATGTAGGGCCTTTACTGCCATGGCTGAATAGTATGGATGCACTGGCGACGTTTCTTTTATCGTAAATGGCGTAGACGTGGCGTAATCTGGTATTTTCGGTTGATCGTACTCATTGTAATGTTCTAAAGCAGTTGGAGAGTCGTCGTTCATTGATATAGCCGAAATGTCAGAATCTTCGAGATGATCAACGGTAGTGTGATGATCGAGTCCTCCAAAATTAATATTTTGTGTTGAAACAGATTTCTTTTTACCTCTTTGGCCTTGATACATCCATGATGGGTTTTCATTTTTTTCCTCATTTGTATTATATACATTAGCTGATGGTGACGCGTATGTGTCATATTCAAAGTTGTTGGAATAGCTATTGTCTTTGAAATGTAATAATGGATCTTGATATTTTGTGAACCCAGCTGGACTGGTAACGGATCCATGGTATGCCTTGGGCTTGTAGTCATGTACTATTGTAGAGGATACAGAGAAAGGCGCAGGGACACTCGCCTCGTGCTGTCGGTAATCAGTCACTTGTTTCCCACTGTTGAAATAAAGTGCTGGAACTACATTACGCGGTTTCGAATATCCCTTTTCTTTCAATTTAAACGATGGTGAAGGTCTGTAATCATCTAAATTTATTTCTGTTGAAGCCCCATAATGAGATGGCGAAATCGTTGGTTTTTGAATGTTCCTTATCCTGTTGTTTCGATTATACATATTTTCGTAGTAGGAATAACCGTTTACAACAGTTTGCTTTGCGGGTTTTGTGTATTTGTGAGAATATTTACTTTTGACTAATTTTGGCACCCCTCCAATCCGTAATCCTTGACTGTTATAAGAAACCTTTGGAGGTATTGATAGAGGGTCTCTGACTACGTCCATGTCAGGAGGAATTTCCCCGTGGTCGTGGAAAATGTGATCATGTGTAACTTCACGGGGGTTGTACGCCGCGTACTCCAGATGGGATGGCGTTCCCATGGAACCTATTGAGGCAAATTCTGCTACAGGATCCGATGGAAAAGCCAATAAAGTTTGTGGCTTTTTCATAGGCACTAGGGGATGCGGCGCTGAGAATGCAGAAATACCGTTAATGGGGTTCACTCCGACCATGCTGGTTATCTGAGTAGACCCGTCATCGAAAACTAACTTGTGGATGTGCTCTTCGCTGTATGTGTGTATGTGTTCGGTATCACCGTCGATTATTTTTTCAACTCGTTGCGGTTTCTTAATTTTTCTTATGGTCCCAGACCCGTCCAGGTCAGAATAAAACTGTTCGTGAAATGTCGATACCGGATGCTCCTCTTCCGGCTGTGGCCGTCCGCGTACAACAACCCTCTTCGGTTTCGTCTTCCGCCCCAACTTTTTGTGTGGTTGTTCGTTGACCTTTACCACTTTAACTCTCTTAGATGGGTTATTAGATGGGCCTGCTGCGGCTCCAGAAGGTGGTGAGTACGCACTCGGAACATACGTATGATCTGTCGGTTCCGGCGGGGGAGCCAAATCATACTCTTGGTCATCCCATTCAGTCGGTGGAGGGCCATAGTAACCACGCGCTCGATATAGGGGCAAAAGTTTAGATGACGCCGCCAGCATGCCAGGCATACGACCATGGGTCTCGTCATACACTTCAATTGAGTTGAGGGGCACGATTTTCGTAACTGCTGGCAGCGCGACGTTAGTTGGCACCGCCACCGCACCCTCAGCACTTGGCATGTAGGCTGGCGCGTACTGTGAGGATGCAGGATGATTCGTGATATATATCTTTTTGTGATGATGAATGTGTTTCACCTTTTGTGGTAAATGTATGCGGATCTTTTTCCTGAAACAAAATAAATACTTATTTATCGTTGTATACATAAGTAACAACATTACGATTGCACGCTTCGTGAATATGTTTTTGCTATGAAGTTGTTCCGTCTAGTGTGGAGTCATTGGCATAAAGCATGACGCGGTAGCGGCTTTCCCTCTCGACGAGCGGCGACGCAGCGAAGTCGCATACGTTTGGCGCCGCGAACGCTCTAGTCCCTCGTCCTCACCGACACGTAATCAGTGACACTACGCAGTGACGTGTGTATAGTACCGATTAACGTAATATTAAGCGACGATTAACAATTTTGATTAGTGCCACAAGTTTTCTAACATAATAAGCCGTCAGTCGATGTAGCGATGTAAAATTCGCACTTTCTAGGCAATGGACGATCATTAGCCGCCTGGTGGAGTCGGGTTCTTACCTTATCGAGTTCAACGTTCATGCAATTAGCACAGCGGTGAAACACAACAATTATGGAACATTAGGCGGCACACTGATATTGAACATTTATAGTTTCCATCGCTTTGCTTGTTGAATTAAAAATGAAATTACCATCGCAATTAGATAAGTAAAATGGAGATTATATCAAAAATGTACTCGAGTATTTGTGATTAACTAATAATATAACTACTAGCCGTGAAATAAATAATAAAATATAATTTGAAATTAATGAAAATGCTTTATTTATGAATTTAATACGTAAGCATTAACAAAATATATACATGTGAATTGTTGACATAATATTATATTTTATACCTTACAAATATTGTTTTAAATGATTAAAATTTTATGCACATTTTATTTGGACCAGAACTAAATAATTAGTTATCGTAGTACTTACTTAGGTCCTCCTGCCGTAACATGAATGGAAGCAACAGCAACCAAAACAGCGAACTGCAACAAATACACAATTATGTTGAAGCGATGTATTAATTCACCTTTACTATTGTGTTTAATATTGAATCAATTATTGTTAATTGATTAAAAACAATGGATTTACAAATTTAAGCCGTATTAAGGTACTTTTAAAAAAAATGACAACGAACTTGAGAATTTTTTTCTTCAGTCCTTAAAGGCATGACCTTTAAGGGAGTCAGGTTGGTTTTCTAGAATTTATATTTTCGATCGCTAGAAAATACTACATATTATATTACTCACTACTTTTTAAACTTTTCGTGGCTTTTGTTCTAATAATATAAATACTGAACGTCTTTGCAGTTTAGTTCAGCCAAAAAAGTAAGTACCTCTAATAAATCATTACTGAATATGTCCGTTTTGAAATAATTTGCAAAATAGGTACATCATATTTGATCGAATAGGTGTTTTTCACTTCATCAACAATTGTCATGGTCAGCCGAGAGATAATAATTCTTTTGGCTAGCTCACATATTGGCAATTAGAGCACAATATTTGGCTACTGTATGAAACTTCTACATTTATTTAATTAAATCTAATCCATCTGAAATAAGATATTATGTAAAATACCTAATATTATTGTATCAAAGACATAATATGGATAAAAATGTTATTAATTTCTAAACCCAAGTATACATAAATTATGTTACTTGTCAGAATTTTAATTATAAATTTAGCTCCAGGCTAATTTATTTAATGTTAAATGTAAATTAGATGGTTAATATATATTTTTTTTTCAAATCCAATCATTTAATTAATGTGGAAATTGGACTCCGCCTTTATTAAGCAAGAATAATAATTATAATTGTTTAAATCTCAGTTAATAGGAAACACTGTACTTTTAACACTTTTATTGGTATGAATCAACTCAAAACAGTTATATTGAATTATAAATATGTTTTTATAGTTGAATTTTATTTTATACATTTTTGATTAAATCAATTACAATGATCGTCTATTAGAATTTATAACCACCGGCATAATGCAACGGTATCGCCTAATGTTTGATAAAATTCTAATTTATTTATACGGTACCTAATGACTTGGTAGGTAAGTTTAACTTGCACGTTTCGGAACATAGAACGTTTACCAATCTGCATAACATTTAGCCGAAGTTCACGAACACAAAAATACCACTTGACAATGGTATCACTTTCACAATCCATAGTTTTCACAGAATATCACTACACGGGCGATACAGAACTTCATAAATATCCGTATGATACCGACCAACTTCAACCAATCCATTGCCGCCTCCTGCTGTTGACGGCCGCGGGACTAATGTTTGTTCAACTTTTTTCTAACCCCTTGTTGAAACCGCACTGGCCTTCAAGACCATATGATAATTTTTGCAGTGTGCCTGTTTATTTATAACATTCATTTTCACGGCTGAAAGAATCTTCGCGACGCGCGTATCGACGCATTCGTACTGCACCGGCCTGCTGGACGCATCGGCCAGTCATCACTATACTGTATTATAGGATAATAATTATATTATCAAGTGACAATAACTACACAGTTTGAAAAAAAATAAATGTTTTTAGTTTAACTAAATTGGTTTAGTATCAACAGAAAGACTGATTCAATACGTTCTGTACTAAACGCATCAAATTTATAGTCACATAGGATAAACTATTACTGCCGTATAAAAAATAAGGCAGGTTTGAAGATCTAGGAATGTAGAGTATGGGAGACGCTCTTATAATATTGGGTTGCACAATTTAGTAGTAGCTTATAGCTTACTGTTATATGAAAGGAAACTAGATAGGCTCTGGCTAAATCCAAGTTTTGGATGCTAAAAATAAACTGAAATCCTCGGTTGCTTCTATTGAAGACTTTGAGAAAGATAAAGGGGAGGGATTGAGGGCCGCTTAGGTTTTCTTGGATACTCCTCGCATTACCAGGTACAGAAAAGGTAAACACGTTACAAAGGATGAACATAGCGGGGCTCGATGCGACGCGACGTCGCGTCGTTTCTAATTGAAGACGTTGACTTTACTATTTGATTGAAATATCAACGGAAATATTTTAGTCACAATACCGACGTACACAACGTAGGACTATGAAAAACACCGGTGTCCAATCGCTGTGTCGATAATGCTAGTTTTCTAATTGAGGTGATTGCATAAAAAATCTACTTTATTTCGTTACGTTGGATATAAATCATTATAAAAAAGCCAATTAACTGCGGTAAAATTATAGACGACTCAAACGACACACGTCACGCATGTATCATTGTCAGGACTTTGTCGGCGCTTAGACAGCGAAGCTATAGTGGTCTGTTAACGCATCAACTAAGTATTGCACATTATAATTAATGAACTGTATAATTACAGAGATTAAAGTGAAACTCTAGCATTAAATAATTTATTGCAGTTGTATACTCAAATAATTTGTTGTAGATGTAAACGATATTTACTTGCGGGTGGTTTATTTATCCCTGGTAGTCATTTACATTATTTAATTTCCTTGAGATATTAGTATTATATCTTTTACGTAGATCTGTAATGATTGCTTCAAAAAATCGTAAATAATTACTAAACACTGTATGTGACTGTCACAGGCCGCTCTACAATTAATGACTCTATAATATTGAAGTTTTTGAGCCAATTTCAATGATATAATTGATATTCTGTATATTCTTATTTCTTTTTACACAATATCACCTTTAATTAATGCCAACTAGCACTCCTACAAGTATGCACCCTCACATTTATCTAAAATATATAAAATAAAATACGTCGGATATTATACAAACCTAAAGTATATTATTTTTGTGTATTTGATGGAATGTTTTAAATTTTAGCACATGCTCACTAAACCTCATTTTAATAATATCATAATTGAATCGGGCGTTTCTGATAGGGTAAATAAACGTCTAAATTATGATATAGGATGTATACAATAAATATTATATAACCGTTTAAATTAAATTCATCCTACTAATATTATAAAGGCGAAAGTTTGTAAGAATGTATGGATGTTTGGATGTTTGGATGTATGGATGTAAGGATGTTTGTTCCTCTTTCACGTAAAAACTACTGAACGGATTTCGATGAAATTTGGCACACGGGTAGATCATGTCCTGGATTAACACATAGGCTACTTTTTATCCCGGGAAAATATAAACCGGGACTTTCATCCCGGAAAAACTTTTTAATGCGGGCGGAGCCGCGGGCAAAGGCTAGTTATTTATAAAAATAAAACAAAATTACTTAGGGTCGTTTTAAACACTTGCTGATAAACAATATTTGCCTCATAAATATATAACGAACTAAGTACACAAGTTACTCTCTAATCTGTGCTACTAAGATTAGAGTAACGAATAGCGTTTCTCAGCAAGTGGTGTCGGCCCTAAGGATTATTGCTTATCCATTAACGTACCCTTGTCAATCATAGACTGTTATTTCTATCAACTATATACTAGTATTGTAATATTTGACAATCCTACCAATATTATAAACGCGAAAGTTTGTAAGAATGGATGGATGTCTGGATGTTTGTTCCTCTTTCACGCAAAAATTATTTATCGGATTTCGATAAAATTTGGCACAAAGGTAGTCATACCTTCGATTAACACATAGGCTACCTTTTATCCCGGGGAAATATAAACTGGGACTTTTATCCCGGAAAAACTTTTTAACGCGGGCAAAGCCGCGGGCAAAAGCTATTGTGATATTTGACAATATAGTAGTATTATAATGCAGGTAGGTTTTCACTGATAACACAGATACGATTACGCAGAGTGACAGATCCAGTTAAAAAAACGATCGCGTGTCGGGGCGTCGTCCGCACGCGATCTCGCATCCGCGTTTATAAACATTAACGTAACATACGTTTGTTTTCAAGGAAACACAACCATCGAAAGCCATTGTGATATATCAATTAATCAGCTTGATGAACAGAAGCTGTAATAAATACGTGGAACTTTATAAACGACGCGCCGTGAGGCTCTTAAATAAAATTATTAACAGTTTACCAGATTCAATACCTTATTAAATAAAATTAATGTTAAGTGTCTGAGACTTGGAGTATGGAATAAATGTCTTTTATATAATCCCTATGTGAGGACTAAGTACTGCAACAATAATTTCATTTCCCGTGTTTGCAAATGTTATAATGATACATTTTCCAACCTCGATATATTTAACCTAACTTTCAATCAGTTTTCATATGAAGTTTGTGACTTGTGTGGTAACTGCTTTCTGTGGCTGATTTGTTCAGACCGGCCAGGAGGTTCATTACGACATTACATGATTACAGGACTCTCCCTGGCCTCCTCTGAATTATTCCTGTACGTATTTGCCTATATAAATTATAATGATTTGTCAGTTTAGCGATAATAGCGAATTTAATTGTGGAAACTTAATTGAGCCATGTACCTACTGCCGAATTTGTTTTATCCTGTTTTTCTTTATTTGTATGTTTCCCATAAAAAACAATAAATAAAACAATGTTAATTATTTAATGTTATGACAATTTAATGTTAACAGTTTTATAATTTGCCCAACTATATTACATTTGATATGAGGGTGATTGTGATGTGATTAAAGATCTTTGTGCATCACTTATCACGTTCGGCGTAGCGCCGCCCTAGTCACATAATCACACACACATACACACACACACATACACACACACACACACTCACGCCTGTTATCCCCGAAGGGGTAAGCAGAGGCGCAATTAGTGCACCCACTTTTCGCCGTTATTCCGTCCCATGATGTGATAGGGGGTGAGCCTATCGCCATATCGGGCACAAATTCCAGAATCCGAGCTGATACTGAATAGAAAAACTCAATATCACTTTGCCCGATCCGGGGATCGAACCCGAGACCTCAGCTTTGCAGTCGTACTGTAATACAACTACGCTACCGAGGCAGTCACATACTCACAACGTGACATTGAATTTCTCTATACATACAATGAAGATTTATGCAATGCAACGTAATCAGCTCTGTATTATGTACTGCCCACTGCTGAGCGCGGGGCTTCTCTGCTACTGAGAGGGGTTGGCCTTAGTTCACCACGCTGGTTTAGTGCGGGTTGGTAGGCTTCACAAACCCTCGAAATTCTTATGGACAATTGTCACGTATGTAGGTTCAGGATGTTTTCTTTCATCATTAAAGTGAACGATAATTAATCGATTAACAATACACAGGTAACTTCAGAAAGTCAGAGGTTGGTGCCTTGGGCCTCCGGACATTATCTTAGTCAACCGTTCCATTCCCAACTGGGCTATCGCATATGCAGTGCACAATGCAGATTTATGGTATGATTGAATGATTTATGGTAGAATTTAAGATATATGTGGTGTTGATTATATTTGAAAAAAGAAATACGTTGTTAAATGTTGTTGGGCCGATGGCCTTAATATGGTCTTATATTCTGATCAAAGGGCACGGCATAGATCTACTCCAACGTTTGTTGTCTTGACATAGAAAAAACTTACAGAATTGATAAATATATTCATAACGGCTTATCTTACATTGCAATAAAGTATTTGTAATTAGTATATGTAAGCAAACGGAAATCAATATTAATCTATTTATTAATTCTTTTAAAATAAAAAGCAAATTAAACGCTGTCGTCTTTTAAATGATGAAATCTGACATATTTTGTACTTCTGTAATATCTTATAAACTTGTTATGTATAATTCAATTATGTAATCTCGTTATCGCGTTTATTATACTTTTATATGGACTGAAATAAAATTATGTAATACTGTGTATATTTTATTTCCGCTACTTTATTTTAGCACAGTCATATTATTGACAGTCATGTTGCTCACGCGATTTGGGGGCAGAGGCCTGTGCCCAATATACAGTACGCGCCCCAGTAGTGTGGCTATGAAGATATAACTATAATGAAGTTAACAGAACAGCCATTCTGCACCGTCCGCTGATACACGAGGATTACTATTTGATAATTTTATATAAAAAAAATTATATGCCTAAAATATAAATATTATTAAATATTTTTAGGTACGAAAATAGTCTTCAATTATTTCAATGTATGAGTGGAAGCATTTATCCCAGAGAGTATTATATAATACAATTCTCTTGCTAAATAGTAAAAAAATGATTTATGTTAGAATAGTCAGCCTCCGGTTGTCTATACTTACCGAAAATATGCCACAGTTACAAAATATACTCAAAATTTAATTTACGTGCTTACAAAGACGTTAACGTGCAACCTTAACCCGTTCTACTAATGTTTTTCTACATCTTAAAACATAAAATGCATTTTTTGTTTATTTCGTTTTAATGCGCGGCTATGCGGTGGTCTTCTCGTTAAAAACTACATAACTTAAACAAATAGTAGGAATGCTTGAAACACATACCTATACATATAAAGATAGGGTCAGTTATTAGGGTGCATTGACCACAACCGAGCGAACAGATACGCCATTTAAAAATTTTGGTCAACGCTAAGTTACATAAATCAATTAATTATACCGACGCCACGTAATATATTGTATAAAATAATGATATATATAAAATAATAGTCAATTAAAATAATTACCACTTCACGTCCAATTAGCTCTTGTCCGCTGATCCACGCACATGATTTATCAAGATTTTAAAATGACCGTTTTATGTTCTTGGTAGGGAGCGGTGCATTAAGATAGGATTTCTTGTAAGAACAGGATAATTATAAACTAATGTTAGATAGATAGGCGACTAGCCACCATTGAAATTGTTGAAATGAAATATTTATTCGAATCCATAAATGTTAAATACTATTTATATCAAGTCAGTAAATTTTGGTTGACTATTGTTTCAGCCATCGTGTTTGTGGTCCATAAATATTTATCGAAACATTTGCTGTAGTCTTCAATTGAGTCTTACAGAAACAAAATACCTCGAAAACTCTGAATGTATAATAAGTATTTTAATACGGGAATATTTTACTAGTGATTAATTAATATTAATACGAATTTGCATACTGCATCTCTCATTTAATGTGTAGTCTTAATAAAAATCGAAAAATAAAATGTGGTCATTGCTCATAGCTTTGAAAAAATACAAAATTAAATAGAATTTATATTAGGAAAAGTGTATCTGAAAATATTCTTTAGATTCTGCCGACGCCTAACACACTTATTCTTTGACAATCTCCTCATTCCAGGGGTTGTTTTACTCCGGTACTACGGTCAATTAAGCACAAAAGTATTTTATTATTAAATCCAGTACACTAGAAATGCTTTTATAAGGCAACAATAAAGATATATGAACACAAAAATGGCTTACATATTATGAGAAACGATAAAAAAAGCAAAAGTTTTTAAAGAGCTATAAAGGATTCTTATCAAATGAAGTCGTAGGCTTTTATGTGAAGCTTGAAAATAAATCAATCCTTTTCTAAAAATAAGAAACTTGGACCTAAATTATATGATAGCTCAGTAGGTGGTTAGCCGACTAATTAAATAAAGTAATTGTAGCCAATATACAACACTTACGTTATTTGTTGTAAATTTATCCAATAACCGGTAGCAAGTAATCATTATCAATTAAACTAATCATTGTTATAAACATATCATTATGTATTCAGAAATTCCCATTTTTCAATAAATCGATTAATACATGCTATTGCATGCAAATGCATTATTATATTTTATGAGAAATCATTTGCAGGTTTAACCGGTAACGTAATAATGATCAGCAATTTTTCTTCTGCGTTGCTACGGCGAAATCACCTGCTTCCCACTTTCTATCACTTTAACTAAGCCTTGTCCATCAACTGACGGGCAACGCTGCAACCACCAATAAAACATTTAGCTTCCTTTCTTTCCTGCTCACTTATAAAATTCCTAAGTCGATATGTATTTATATTAGGTAGTTTTGGTTGTATGGCTTTATTACCTTCGTTCGTTATGATAATTTATTTTTTGTTAATAGAGTTCTGTCGATGCGAAATTCAAAAAGAAAATTTATGTTACAAGATAAATCAAGATAAACAAACTAGAAAAAAGAAAACGAACATAATTTTTAAACAATATAAATAAATGCGGAGGGTTAGTTTTTAAAATAGTATTCAAATCGCTAATCACGAATTAGTCATACGCCGTTACAATTTCTTACGTTATGCATAATTATGAAATCTTTGATTTATTACTTTTTCATTTGCCTTATTTTTTCGTCATCCTTTAAGTATCCGGAAAGTGAGATTTAAACTCAACGTCGTATACACCATCAACGCATGTGGCAAAATTATTATAAATAATAATTATTATAATTTGGGCCTGTTTCACAACATTCAAGTAAATGTTATTCGCCAGTAAACGTATATAACAGTTCCCATTTATCCTGGAGTTTACTCTTTTATTTTGTCGCCCTATATCATATTTGACCATTAGCAAATGCTAATTAAACTCACACATTATGAAACAGGCCCTTAATAATTATCCTATTTGAATTTTATGTAAATAAATATTATTTCGTTACTTGGTACAATAACAAAAGTATGCGTTAGCAATCGAACCTGGATCAACTTGGAAGGTAACTATGCTCATTATTACACCAACATTTGTTGTAAGGTTCACTAAAGTAAAAATAACAAGATCTCGACTCTATGTACTATTTATTAGTTCTTCATTAGATTCACTTCTTCACAATCCTTGGTAATGTTAGCAATAAACATTATCGTTTTCAGTATAATTTCTGACATTTCTTTGGCTATAGGATAATCTTGTTTTTGTTTTTCGGAAATGGTGTTAACTAATCAACTCGTCAGTGTAATGGACTAATTTTGAAGTCAAAAAACAATCGATACAATCGATGCTAAACCTAGTTACCAAATACGGAAATAGATGTTAACGATGCTCTAGCAAAAAGATTTATAATTATTGATGATTGAGCAAAAAATTGCCTGAACGTATAAAGAAATCGACGTTGTATAGGAAACGGAAGAATACCCACTACCCTAGAGGCACTGTTACGTGTGATCTGATTGAAGAAAAGTATTCGATTATTCTTCTCCGTTTGGAGTCAATGGTAAATAAATTGACATTATATATACTTATTAATTATAATAAACATTGTTTTATAAATCCTGACGAGGCCCATTGCACGAATATGCAAATTATAATGTGGTTCAAAACAATTAAGCATATTTAAATAGTAGTAGGTACGTAGGTATCATTGTATACTTGTATATAAAGCTTGAGTTAATGTTTCTCGTTCAATTTTAATATTCCAGGTAACTTGGAATGTAAATTGGTCGCCTACGATACCGACAGGGTCTAGTGTAGGGACCAAGTAACAGTTTTTCATTTCCTATGATCTCAATTAAATTGTATTTTTATGTAACAATATATCAGTTTATTCTTTAAGTTCATAAGGAAAACATTCTACTTTTTTTGATGAATAAATTTGAATTGATACTGAAAATGACTAACTCTTCATATTTTTTCTATCGTCTCAGGTGGTGACTGCAGCAATGCATCAGTAAGTGCCTTATAATTCAATGTTACGATAATTTGACACCGTTTTATTTATTTTGAGGCCTACCACGAGGGTCTTAGTTTGAAACAACACGGATACTAGTTCAGTAATGTTAGCAAAAACTAAAGTAAAATATTGAGCATCGCATATAGTTTAAATAATAAAGTTAAATAACGTATCAACTAACTTATCTGGTTCCTTTACGTTGTGTAACTAAAATGTAACAGAATTTGCTAAAACTATTTCCTAGAAAAATTATATGAATTCTATATATCTGAATATGGTAAATCAAATTATCTATAATCGGCGTACGATAACGCAACACAATTATATGCAACATCTCTTCCAACTGTGGGAAGGCTATTAAAATGTTACGAGCCATTAACCAGAGTAATGGAACCAATTTGAACGTTTTTATTACTGCACAACGAAGTGTCTTTAACACGGATGGGTTACCTTTGAATTATGGTTACCAAAGCTATTTTAGGTTTGGCATTTAACGACCCAATCTTTTGTTGACCTACAAGACAACCTTTAAGGCTGAGTCAAATCATGTGATTGACTCTCCATGAGGGCGACAACGACATTCACTGCCATCAGTTCTTAATATGCGTGAGAATGCGGACATTTTTTTTTTATCGAAGGCTCGACAAAGTGGCTTCACTGCATCTGATGGTAAATGTAGTGAAGCCCAAAAAGTTATGTCGACCGGCAAGAGATAAACATGAAATTCTCATATATAGAATTTCTGTTATCCTCCTCGGATTATAGGTAGTTTGCTGAAGAATACAACGGGAAAAATTATTGGCCAGTGCTGAACAAACCACTAAAGCGAAATATAATGCCAAGTGTAAGAAAATAAAAATCTATAAATTAAAAACACCATAGAAGATTTTGGCTCTAAAAATCTGTATTGTTCATTAGATGAAACTGTTCATAGCTAGTCTTTTACTTGTTGGTGGGGTTCGAAGACAGGTCAAAATTGCGTTCACTTTTATCAGGCAGCTAATTTCGTACCGGATATATTACATTTCTACTTACGCATGTAAACATTCATTAATTGTGTAAACCTAATTATAAAGTCGGCAGCAGACATAATGTTGTAATATGTAAGTATCAATAACACATATACAAAGAAGTGTTTATAAAAAATAATTTATATTTGAGATTTTGTAGTTGAGGAATGATTTATGTATTAGTGATGACTGAGTAATAATTGAATGAATGTATGTAATTCATTATCACGTAATTTCTCCTGGGATCAATTTAGTCCTTGTTAGAAAGGCTCAGTCTACATTGTAATATTCACCCACCCAGTTTTACATCAAATAATTTGTATTCTTATTGTCGTATTTATAGCAAAAGTAAAAATAATACGTGTTTTTGTGTGAACTTCAACCGCTGTCACTTTTATGTTGTTGGCTTGTTAAATTCTTCCTCAAATAATCTTCTTCTCAAATGTCTTCCACATACCTCTGACTTCATCCACTCCTCTTTCCACGTTAAGTCCATTCTTCTGTGGAACGCGCTCCCTTCCGAAATAAGATCCACCATTACGCGGGCTGGTCAAGGGTTCGGAGACTGCTCCTTGATAGTTTGGCAGAATGTTCTCAACAGGTCAATGAATATTATATATTTAATATATGTATGTCTATAATATCTATATTTTGTTAGGTACCACTATTATTTGTTATTTTATAATACTTGGTAATATTATATTTATAAATATTATTAGTCTTAATGTGTTGTCCACTACCTTCTCACGTACGCATACCACCTTGTTTTGTCTCTGCATCACCCAAAGGTTGAATGGTAGAAAATGCCTTCGGCATTAAGTATGCCTTTATACTCGTTGAATATAAAGTGCAAATAAATAAATAAATCTATAAATGATTTTAATTTATTTATTTACGAACATTAACTACCATATTCCCTTTTTCGATAATTATAAAACAATGACACTATATTAGCGATGATTAATAATATAATTGAGACAATAGATTTTGGCATAGTTAATAAATCACTTTCTATGTATCGTTTCCCTGATAGCGTATTTTCATGAGTTTCACCGGCGCGAGTGTAAATACAGGAAGTGCGCCGCTCACGCAACTACCCGACTCAAAATACACACTTGATGAATGACGAATACGTACGATATTATACAAATAAGAATGACCAGCACATGTAAAATGATGTATCAAATCTTTAAGATCATTTTACTGTAAGGACGTATCAACTATATTGATTTATATAAGGACTTCAAGAGATTCTTGATTCTGTATTTATTATGGAGATATTTTATACAGCCACGTAGTGATTCGAGGTAACATTATAGTTGTTTTTATGTTTAAAATATTAAATAATAATATTATTTTATTGCATGTATGAAAAGATGGGCATGTGGCATGGGTTTGGAACCTGAGGACTGCCTCGGCATTCGGTACCATTTCCAACGAAGCTATTTCTCACTTTTACTTTTACGTTTGAAATCTTATGATGCTATAATAGAAGATCCTACTAATATTATAAAGGCGAAAGTTTGTAAGTATGTATGGATGTCTGGATATATGGATGTTTGTTACTCTTTCACGCAAAAACTGCTGACCGGATTACGATGAAATTTGGCACACGGGTAGGTCATGTCCTGGATTAACACATAGGCTACATTTTGTTCCGGGAAAATGAAAAGCGGGACTTTTATCCCGGAAAAACTTTTTAACGCGGGCGGAGCCGCGGGCAAAAGCTAGTAATTTATATAACGACTAGAAATTCATAATCACGTACTTTTCCATATTAAATAATTACAACAAGGAAGCCTTCTGTAATTGTTAGTTTTAATTTAAAAGCATGTCACGCAAAATTTTATAATCAATATTTGCTCTACTATACATACTTTTCCTATTAAAGACTTATTTATCACATTTAAAAACAACAAATGTTGCATCAAAACAGAATCAGAACAAACAATAATCATTCGTATTCAACTAATCCGAAAACATACTATAATAAGAATAAACAAAAAACAAGGCTATCAATGTAACACGTGGACATCGGAGTTCATTCACTGCTGCGTGTATCCATTTTAACGGTTCAAGCCCTTGAAAGCGACGCGACGTTTAAAGATAAAAAGTGGAAAAAGGCCTCGATAAGAGGTACCCTAGCAACAGTACCCGACAGAGGCATCAATCTAGAGCCATGCTAAAGCCCACCGGTACACTCCTTACTTTTTCTTTTTCTTATTATTAGGCCACATTAAAATGTAAGCCAGTGTTTCTCAAACTGTAGGGTCTTATTTACTTTTCTCAAACGATGTATTTATTATTTTTAATATGTTTGTTTATTTTTTTGTTAATATCATTTTTATTTTTTTTATTAAATAGAATGACAAGACGAGCATACCGTTTACCTGATGGTAAGCGATACGAATACCCATAAATAAACAGTAGGTACCAATACCATCCAGCACTTTGACTCACAAAATACTGCGTGGCATTCCACAGCGCTCGTCATCTTGAGACATGAGATCAAAGATGTTAAGTCTCATTATGTCCAGTAGTTACCCTGGCTACAATGTCCTTCAAAGCGAAACAAAACAGTGCATGCACACTGCTGATTGGGGGTAGAAATAGACATTGCGGTGGTACCCACCCAGACGGACTCACTACATATTATAACGGACTCGCTGGTGGTAGGTCTCTCACTGACCTACCACCTACTACCAGTAAAAGTCTTAAATAGCACAATGACATGATATGTCATTGTGCTATTTAAGACACTAGCTTTTAGTATAATAAGTATCAGCCTCGAGGCCCATATCTGACTTTATGCAAAACAGTAAAATTTAAATGAGACATATTTATTTAGACTGCCTCAGTGGCGTAGTTGTATTATGGTACGACTGCAATGCTGAGGTCTCGGGTTCGATTCCCGGGTCGGGCAAAGTGATATTAAGTTTTTCTATTAATTATCAGCTCGGAGTCTGGAATTTGTGCCCGATATGGCGATAGGCTCGTCCCCTATCACATCATGGGACGGAATAACGGCGAAAAGTGGGTGCACTAGTTGCGCCTCTGCCTACCCCTTCGGGGATAACAGGCGTGAGTGTATATGTATGTATATATATGAGACATATTTATGTAACGCCCAACTTGAAATTAGTAAGTTGTTTCGTACACATTCTACATTTAATATGGACAGCTTATGTTTAACGCTAGATTTGCATACTTTCATTTTACAATTTCTAAGTCTGTTTTGAACAGTAATGGCTTTATTCATAAATAGTTTACAAATATATTTTAGCCACCGAATATTTTGTCATTTTCGAACGAATTTTGAATTGAGTTTGAAGGAAGAAAACTGTTTATGAATAAGTTCTTAAAAGACTATAATGAGGCCTTGTGTGGTAAACATGGGTAACAATAAAGACTGCCTCGGTGCCGCAGTTGTATTGCGCGTGCGTTACGATTATCGCGCTGAAGTCTTGGGTTCGAATCCTGGGTCAGACAAAATTATATTGGGTTTATCTACTCAGTATGAGCCTAAACCCCCAAGCCGCTACCCCGTATTACATGTTACTTAACATAGCTGGTGAAATGAGAGTGTGTTACACCTTTGCCCACCCCTGAAAAGGCAAAGAGGTATGAATGTTGTTATATTGCATCTACCTACATGTTGCTATGTAGGTACCTATGTATAGTTTACTTTATAAAGTATTTTATAAAAAAAATCTTAACCCGTTCTTAATTCAAAATCATATACGAAATAACATAATTGCCAAATGTTGAGAAGAGCTGCGTTTAAAAAGAGGACTCCTTAAGATTTATTATGTACGAGGAAGAAGGCTCGGACTAGCGGGGTTTATTAGAAAGTCGGCTTATCTGAACATTTTTTGTATTACGATAATCGGCTTCTCAGCCGTTTCCTCAGCCTGTGGCAGTGCAGGCCGGCAGGCGGCAGCCGTCACGCCCGCGCGCCTCGCACACCCACCGCTCATACAACCTTTCCTCGTGACTCCTCTCGCGTTTAAGTTCGTTACAGTGATCAAAAATAGTCTATAGCTTTCTATTAGTGAAAGAATTTTGAAAATCTGAGCAGATCTCACAATAATATGGAAAAACCTTGTTTGAACCCAAATACATTAAACAGTATAATTATAGACAGGACATCAAGACCAAATTTTTCTTCCAAAAGTTATTACCGATTGGTAATAAGTTGCTGTCTTATCTGACACTTACGTGTAACAAGACGCCTGAATTTATGTTTAAATTTTGTGAAGAAAACAATATTTTGGAAGGAAATATGTCAATTTACGCATTACGACCATGTTAAAGTATATTCTAATTTTACATAGGTATTTTGTTATTTCACCGTAGGTTGGGTTTCTGACGAACAGGTTCAAAATTTCTGTATGACAATTTTCCCAAAGTCCGTTCTATATATTATAATCTCAGAACTCTTTGTTTAAACCAAAAACTTGGGAAACTTTTCAGATTCCTAGTAAGAATTTTATTTTTGGCAGTATTGTTAAATATTCTTGCAATGATAGCGCCATCTGTGGCATGTTTATTAAACCACTGCTAAGTGAAAGGAAGTCATGATATGCAAGTAAATTTTACATTTCAGTTAGCAGCATACTTCGTTTTATTATCGCAAGTAGTTTTGCTATGGTTTTATAGAGTACCACATTAATCGTTTAGATGGCGTTTTATCAACTTCAAAGTATTAATGAAATGTTGCGAATACACACGTCTGACTTTTCGAAGTTACGTGTGTATTGTTTATCAAATATTATTCGCTTTAACGGTGAAGGAAAACATCGTGAGGAAACCTAAACACCTGAGAATTCTCCATAAGAATTTCGAAGGTATGTGAAGTCTGCCAACCCGCACTGGGCCAGCGTGGTAGACTAAGGCCTAACCCCTCTCAGTAATAGAGGAGACCCGTGCTCAACACTGGGTAGTATTACAGGGCTGGTATGGTATGGTGGTGCGAATACTTCAAAATTCAAGCTGTGTGCTCTGAAAGTTGAACCGAACGGTGTCGTTGATGTTTTTCCTTGCAAGTATAATTCGAGTAGGTAGTTTAATATTATGTCCCACTGACACGCAAATTTAATTACGCTGTATCTAATGGGCACAGCGCCAGAAGTGGTTAACATCGGGACGAAGGCCGATTGTAATAGTTTAGCCATAATATTGTTTGCTTTTCATAAGACTTACGTATATTTCACAATAGCAGAATTTGTTTTAATCTGTTGATAAAAAGAATATCGCCTTCATACACGTCCAATATTAAGTTCCACTAAAAATGTTATTTCAATTCAACAAATGACTACTGTCATTGGTCAAGTGCTTAATTATTGTATTTCAAATGGTATTCTGTAAGTTAGAATAAACTGTCGTTTTGTGCGCGCAGGGGGGCTGGCGCCGACGTGGAGCTTTCCTACGCCACCCACCTCGACACCGCATGGGAATAATGTAATTGAAATAATTAACTCATATACACAGAGGATTTTGTACTTGTTCCAAAGTAAATTCTTTCGATAGAAGTCAGGAGTTGTGATTGACGGTATCGATCAAACAATCAAGAGCGAGAAATTTCGAGTTTCAATCTATGTTAATTTCGATTTTCTCAACAGAAAATAGGCGAAGGTTCAGGTCGGTCATCAGACAGAGGGTCGTTACCACCACTCTGAAAAAGTCGTGACTATGCAAAGCCGGGTGAATAAAAGGTGGTAAATAAATAGAGAAGAAGGAGGATATTTTAGACTTGGGACAGTAATTTTGTTTCGGTATTCCAGTATTTACATTCGCTATACAGCCGGCATGTAACACTGTGACCAACGGAGGCTGTATTCTCTTGTTTTTAATAATATTAGCATGCTATTATAAATAACGCTTGTGTTCTCAAATACGTGCAAAGGTTCGGTAGAGATCATACTCTCTATAATTTATGATTCCGTTGGTAGAATTTAAATTTATATTTTTTAAATCTTCAATGCTATTTAATGTGCAATAACAAATAATAAGTAAAATATGACTGAAATTGACGCGAATTTGTAATTTTTTGATTTTGTGCACACGTGAGAAACAAGGTGTAAAATTGAAATATTAAAATGATTAAATAAAACACAGTACATATTACATACGATTTGAAAACCTTCTCCTTTTTAAGAAGTCGGTTAAAAAGTAATCATTATAACACATGATATTTTTTGAATAATATAAGTAACTAGCGGTCCCGACAGACGTTGTCCTGCCCTAAAAAGGAAATAAAATCCTAGAACCCGAGTACAGCGCTACCTACCGGATAGAATTGTAATCTAAACCATTCTCGAATCCTCTTGGAGACACACAAAAAAATTTCATTAAAATCGGTCCAGCCGTTTTTCCGCGCAATTTTCTTAATTTTTTCTTTCATAAGAACCTTCTCCTGACAATAATAAACACATCAAAAAAAGAAATAACGAAATCAGTCCAGCCGTTCACGCGTGATGCCGTGACCAAGGAAAATAGGGATTCATTTTTATATAATAGATTAATTTATACATTAATGTCACTTATTATCTAATAATTTGTCGCTATTGCCTATATTACTACCTAACTACATTATTTTTAAGTTAAATCTCGTGGGAAAATAATGTTATTGAATGCACATGAGTGCGCCCGGAGTTGAAACAAGTTGTCAAACCGCATGCTTACATTATGTGTATTTTAACTAATAGAGCCGGATCGGTCGATGAAGATACATTACACGGGCGGGCCCGGCGACGCACCGGGCCGCATGTGAAAGTATACTCCCGGTTAATTTTTTTTTCGGCTAACTCCACTATTGATTATATCGGAATGCAGGGCGGTCCGCAGTGATGTTTTAAGGGCTTATTCAAAATAATGCGTTCCCCGAGTCACGGATAATTGATACTTTTTTGAGATTCCAATTTTATCTACTTACTATAAAAACTAATCCGAAAAATTGTAATAGCTTAGAAGCTTCAACTTAAGGCATTTATTTCTATATTTCAACGTGTAAGATTTTTGTAGTTTTAATTTTTATTTTTACTTTTGGGTGGGTGTAATAGTTATGTGCGCTTTAAATACTCGTTACAAAGAATAATAAATAATTATTTACGCTGTAATGGTGGTCGCTCCTTATATTTATATCGACTGGGCAACATCTATGGTAGAAAACATGAAACATGGCGGGGCACCATCACGAACTTTGACCGTAACCTTTACAGCAATATGCATAGAACTTATTATATCAGTAACGAGTTATCAAAAGTCATAATTATACAATCTTTTTAAATAATAGCTGCCCAAATGTTGCAACTTTTTGTATACACTACTGGCAAAAGGTCCCGTCGCTTTACAAAATACAAACACGGTAAATATAGATACATTTCTAGCAGCTAAAATTTTACATAAAGCAGACGCCTTCATCATTGCTCCTTTTTTTAAATTTAGGGCATACAGTTTTCTTTCTACTTTTGACTGTTAGCTAATAAGTGTTTAGCAGACCTCGACGACGTATAAATTGATATTTTAATACTACTTATATATCTATTAAATCACATTACAATACTAATAATTTGAATAGCGGAACCTACGTGAAAGCGTGTCTAGTACATAGTTGTTGCGCAACCAGGTGTAGTATTCAACGCCACGTCTATCAACTATGTGTTTTATTTTATTTTTAATCTAACGTAATGTCGGTCACGCTCCCTTTACTTTTAGATATTTCTTGGAATTAATAATATATAAGTCCTTCCAAACATTTCACAATATTTTTTTAGTTTTGGATGCTTCTTCTTTCTTACTTTTCTGTCTAATTCAACTGTCTTTACAGCTTGTATGCTGTTAAAACACCTCTCCAATCTTCTTTGACCACCGTCTTGTTAAACTTAGTGAGGGTCACTCCATTGCCTTACTGTTATCATCATGTTTTGCTGAGATGTTTACATAACTCCACCTAGGCTTAGATAGTCATCTAATCGCATCTTCATGTGTTATCGATATATATATTTTTAAGTATTCAATCTAAAATCTGTTTCGTTTAATGAGATACATACATAGATACATACACTCACGCCTGTTATCACTGAAGGGGTAGGCAGAGGCGCAACTAGTGCACCCACTTTTGGCCGTCATTCCATCCCAGGATGTGATAGGGGGCGAGCCTATCGCCATATCGGGCACAAATTCCAGACTCCGGGCTGATACTGAATAGAAAAACTCAATACATATCACTTTGCCCGACCCGGGGATCGAACCCAACACCTCAGCTTTGTAGTTATACTGTAATACAACTACGCCACCGAGGCAGTCTTAAGTGTAATGTCTGTGTGTACCCATTTTATCTGTGAAGCCCAAATTAGAAATCAACAAGAACTAACTAATAAATCAAACCATATCTCTTAATTTTATAACATAATTGACAACTGTATCATAAATCAATAATAACTATTAACTGCCTTTGCCAGGATGGAGAAGCTCTGTCTTTATAAGAGCGACTAACGCAGACCAAGCAGTTTTCAATAAACGATTACAATTTTAATCTTCGATCCCAGGCTCAACCAATCAAAATAAGTCATTTGTGATCCCGTCAAAGAAAGCTTAATTCTGATTGGTTCATTTTTTTCGATGGATCGAAAGCGATTGAAATCATCAATTGAAAATGGCGGTTTATAAATAAAAATCATGTCTGAATAATGGCGTATTTAGAATAGCAAGTTCTCGTGGGAATATAACTTCCCAACGCGGTTCCACTAGCGGCCATATTTCTATAAGTCTATAAGACTTACCGTAAGCCCTACAAGCCCCAAAATGTGCAGAAGTCAGCTTGCCGTGAATAATACGGGAACATAGCTTGCGGAATATAAGTTTTGCAACTTTTCTTGCTAATCTAAACCACGCTCAAAACTATCAGAATTCAAAACACAGACCAGAATGAGCTAACTTATGACTTGTTCACTCCTTTCTTGTCCAATCTGTAAGTCTCTGGAATTCGTTCCCTCTAGGAATCAGGATGTCTACGAATCCTTACGCGTTTATAGTTAAAGTTCGAGAACTACTTGCGAGCGAATTAGCGGCAACATCGTAAATTTTTAGTTTATGACTTCGATATCATATATTTTCAATTATATATTTTATATACTTATTATTGACATATTCATATAATTGTAAAACTTATATTAAGCATGGTACATATATCAAATAATTTTATTACCCAAAACATATGACTGTATTTCTTGACGTAGTGTTTACCTTAATTTACTATTTATTTTATTTTAATCGATACTATGATCCAAATTAGTTTCGTGCACCTTATATGATTTTGTCTCTAGACCATTACAGGTTGATTAGTAGAGAATGCCTTCTGCAGTAAGTCCGCTTTTACAATATGTTATTGTGTGAAATGCAAATAAATAAATGAGCGCCACATTTCACATCTACTCTAAACTGGACTGCATTATTCCCATTAAACAATGACTCTTTAAATTGGTATTGTCAAGTTCCAGGTATACCAATAATATGAACCAACATGATTATAATTGAGATATTACAAAACAATAACAGAGGCCGATTATTCGTAGAAAGGCTTTCCGTGATGTAAAACGAAAATAAAACAATCGATTTGTAAATAACGGCCTACTAAACTTGTTATACAATATTACGTTCAGAATTTGAAAATTACGCACACGCACGGTCAATATTAACGTACTGAACAATAACTTAATGTTTTATTGTTGTCGCATTTTATGTCTACAACAAAAAGTTCGTGGCTTTGTTTTATTGCACAATTTTTTTTCTGATAATTATGTAAGGTCTACCTAACGATACCTATAACGTTAATGGGTAAGCTTAGCATAACATAGGTTCTAAGTTTTTGTATTTAAGGGTGAAGTTGTACTTTGAGCGTCCGGCTATAATATTTTCACTTTATATCATTTACTTGGCGTTTAGTTTTCCATTACATAGGGAGACACAGACGTCTGACGTACAAAACGAGGTTCGTACCCCGTTAATGGGTTGCCCTCAGCATGGTCACTTAATTCAAAGGGTTGCGAGCGCCTTCTGCGTTCACCCTTAAGACCAATGTGGCCAGAAAAGCCGACTTATGTCAGGCTACTGGCAGTAGTCCCATTAAAAAAAAACGCTTAGCTTTTCCTGTAACATTAGTAAACCACAGAGAAGTTTAACAACAAACTATTGCGAGGCGATGCGTTGCTGACCTTGAAACTTCAGGTGCTAAATCTCATAAGGCCCTGTTACTCACTGGATTCAATGGCATTTAAACAGCAGCAAAATTTGCTACTACTCGCCGTCAAAAACACACAAGACTGTCATTCAGATGAACTATGGTGCACAGACCCACCAGTCTGTAATAGAATCGAAACATCGAAAAGCTGGATACTGGATTACTCAGAATACAGTTTTTGTACATGGATTCAAGAAGCCAACAGCAAGCATCCAATGGTTATTCAGATAATCCACATGGATAATACCGGTAAATACCACGGGGTAGTAGATTAAAATCCAGTAAGTAGGACATCCACGCAAGAGAATATGCGAACGAAACTGATCATATGAATTCCAGCATTTCAACTCAATTTGCATCTGTAAAAGGTCATATTATAGCACCTACCATCTCCTAAATAATTACCTTAATAATTTAACGTAATTGAGAACAGAGACATTTTTATTAATTCAGAAACTCTAGCTGTTTTTACAATAGGCAATAGACTAAGTGAAATCGTTCAATTATTTTTTGTATAGAATATGAAAATGCTGATATTTCTTCATTGACCTTCGTATTTGATGCAGGAAACTCTCTATTTCTCGCCGTCCGAGACGTTCCAATTGACTACGCGACCGAGCGGAAGTCTCTTCCAAGTTAAATGTCAATGGCCACGTTATTAGAGCCTTCGGGTAGTTATTTAGGAACGTGTATTAAGAGAACTTACAGTTGTGGTCATGTATATATACTGATTATAACAAACATACGATTATATTGTTATTTACAAATATCAGCAATGAAATTAATAAAAACAAATGTGCACGAGTGAACAATTCCTATTATAAAATGGTGATTTTTTGAAAATTGAATCTCCTGACGGTCATAGCTACAAAAATAAAGACAGAAAGTACACATACCACGAATGTGAATTTCTAAGTCATAGTTTGCCCTGTGTGTCATTGTCACTAAGGTAAGTGCGTACAATACAGTGCATATTGTAATATTATATCTGTTATTATAATCTCATCAGGTTCGCTCTCTGTGAAGTGATAGTAAAAGTGAGAGTGTCTTCCGTTCGCTCGCAATAGTCTTGTAAGCTGCATCCAACGAATGCAGGTCACGCGTATGTGCACGCACCTTTTGTTATTGATTTAAACCACAATTCAAGTGTGAAATATTGAACTAGAATGCTGTGCAACGAGAGCATGCGTATTACAGTAGTTCTAGATAGTTTTACAATATACTTAACTCATAATAAATGTTATGACGTGTTATATTATATGAGTAAAAAGGGCAACGATTCTATTTTTTTATGTCATCGAATGACGAGACGAGCATGCCGCTCGCCTTAGGGTAAGCGATACGACCACCCATAAATAGTAAAAATACCATCCAGCACCTTGAGTTACAAAGTACTGTGTGTCATTCCATTGCGCTTGTCATCGTCATGTTATGTCCTGTAGTTACCCTGGATACAATGCCCTTCAAACCGAAACACAACAGTGCATGCACACTGCTGTTTTGCGGTAGAAATAGACATTGTGGTGGTACCCAAACAGACGGACTCTTACATATGAGAGTCCTACCACCAGTAAAATTCTAGAGGGAGAACTTTAGCGTTCTCCCTTTTTAATACGCTTTTATTAGCTTCAGATGTATGTGTGTATGTATGTATTGTATATGTAACTGACACTTTGAACATGATATTGACTCATGGTGTCAATAGTTATAAATATTTTTTTTACAGATAATATGAGTAGAAGGATTATCATTTTGATAATATGTTAAAAAGCACCCCACCCCATCTTTACAATAAAATACTTCCTTTTCTTATTTACACTATTCTTATTTCAAATTTATTAAAATGTATTTTCTTTTTTTTTAGTTGGATTTTCTATAAAGCGTGTTTTTTAGTCTTTTTTAACTATTATTTTTAAAATAAGGCGACTGATCGCCTCTTTACATCCAGTTAAAAAACTGCCGTTGTGAGAGTTTATTTTATATTATTTCTACAATTTAATTTTAAGACCTTTGTGTTAGAGAAAATATATTTTATATAAGTATTATTTGTTTAGATTTTATAAAACTCTCACAAGAAGCGAATTGGCGATTAATTGTATGCACAAATAGTTTAGTTGCAGTTGTGGAATTTAGTATAGGCTTTGATTTTTCATAATTTTTTCTATAATTTCGATAGCGGTATGTAAATCCACTATTCGTTTAAAAGGATAAATAGTAAAGACTTCACACAACATACTTTTGTTGATCTGTCGAATGTCATTCTGAATACTGTTTATTATTGCAGTAATTTGTGTATACATTAGATATTCATGTCAACGCATTAATACATATTTTGCTGTAGTATTAGGGCGAAATACCTAATAATTGAAATACCAAACATTTAGCTGAAAATAGATTTAAAACTTCAAGGTCTGTTAATCCAAACAAATATAGTCACATCAAAATAATTTCTTTTAGACAAGTTATTTAAAAAGTGACATTGTTTTAAAATAATAATACTTATAAATGAATAGGGACTTAAGAAGATTAATGTAATCCTATACCAAATATTCATTGATATTTATTCAGAGGTTCCGTATTTCATATTAAGCTTCGTGATATTCCTGAAAATAATAATTGTCTATTTCATATACAGTTGTTATATCTGCCTCAACCTTTAATATAATATTCTTATTTCTATTCTAATACTACAATGAATACACTTAATTCATTGAGCGTCAGAATTGGAACTATTGTAAGTTCCTACTGGATAGCTTTTAATAAAAGCATTATAAGTTTTGAATATTGAGCTCTCCCCGTTTACAATAAAAATTGAATTCGCGCGATCTGAATCAAGTGTTGGTTTAGATTGACATCGCCAAGACGCAGCGTCGCGAAACTCGACCACGTTGCAATATAAAAGGAAGTTTTGTTTAAAATTATTTATCACATACAGACAGTCTGTTACAGCGTTTGGTTATTCCTCGGTGCAGTTCCATTCACATCATGTCTGCTCGATTTCTGGTGAGTTGACTGGCCTTTTTAATTTAAATATATTTTAATCACAAAACTAAGCATTATTTATAATAGTTAAAAATATTTAAGAGGACTATCTTTAAAAAATACTCGAAAATTAACATTTAGTATTTGTTAATAAGCTTTTAAATAATTAACTAATATTATAGGTGATTTGGTCAATTTCCGCTCAAAAAAAAATGTTATGGGAAACCTTAGGGCTGATTTCTTAATCATCAGATGATAGTGATTTGTAGAATAGATCACAACATGAAAACATAAAAAATTAAAGCTAGATCTATATAAATAAAAAGTTTCTTTTAATTTTTACAATGAAGTCTGGTTACAGTTTATTTTAAGTTAATAACTTAAATATGAAAAAAGGCCCTTAATCTGAAGCGTTTTGCTACTTATAACTTATTTAAATAGATTGAATAACTGCAATAAGCTAATAACGAAATCAGTGTTTAGCTTTAGATATAAGTTTTATTACAATATATTAAACAACAAAATTTTGACAACGTATTTCGTGTAGTTTAGTAAGAATTCATTCAGAGATATCAAATCCTTTAAAGACAATTCTTTGTTTCAAAAGATTCCATGTTTCATCTGAAAGAAAACTGAACTTTCCCATTAACAATACTACGGTGACGTCGAGAGCGAGTAAAAGTAAACGGCTCTCGTTTTGAATGTTTTTCTTTATTTTTTGCGTTGAGTTACACAACTGCCATTCGCATCGTCGCGGTCGAGACAAACTCCTTTAATAACTTTGCCGCTCAATGAGACCATATTTTTGTATCTTATATAATACCAAAAAACGTGATGGATTCAGTGTTTCCGTTCCATTTTTTACGATGTGTGTTATTATAATGTGCTACATATATAATTATCTTTAAATCTAATCGTAACCAAAAATACGCTTAGTAAGAATGAAAAAAAAATATATTCGGCTACGAAATTTGTATGATTATGGAGCAGAGATAAAATTCTATATCCTTAATATATTTATCTACGTAATTTATCGTATATTATAAAAGAAAAAGCTGGCGTGATAATCCCACTTTTATTATTATTTTAATCAATTTATATACCTAAAGATTAGAATTTAGTGATATATTCTCATTGCTATAACTTTTCTTGTGCACCAATATCTAGTCTACTTATATAGTATGCTTCTGTGCTTTGCGAGTTTTTTATGTGCTTAAGCGATATTTTACTTCTATCAACTTTAGTAATAATTGTAAATAATATTTTTTCCTATGATAGTACAAATACATAGTTACATTTGATTATGAAAGACTTTTAAGTTTTAATACTGTGTGTTGGAATTGCTTTCATTTGGATTATTACGCATTACAATGGCTACGCTTCTGAGGTAGTCAAAATACACATTAGGATAAATCTCTTCTTCTTTTCTTCGTGGGATAAATACACTCAAATACATGGTGTATTTTTAAAACAGTTCGATTTTTTAAATTATTAAATACTGCTATTCGTCGCTAGCATAAGTATACACACACACTCACGCCTTTTATCCCCGAAGGGGTAGGCAGAGGCGCAATTAGTGCACCCACCTTTCGTCGTTATTCCGTCCCATGATGTGATAAGGGGCGAGCCTATCGCCATATCGGGCACAAATTCCAGACTCCGAGCTGATACTGAGTTTCAATAAGATGTACGTATAGATAGTGAAAGAGAAGGTGCTAGACCTGGCGTGTTGATTGGTTAGGGCTTAGGTTTAAAGTTAAGGGAGATAAACGTGTGTAACATGTGAATAATGTAGTAGCGTACCAACACTCCTCATCATTAATTGTGTTAACCCTCTTTTTTTTGTACGCGTGGAAAAACTCATTATCGCTACCACCACCGTGGGGTGAGTGGGACGGTTATGTTGGTTTCACACAGTCTTACGGCCCAATGTCGACACTCGGGAGTATAGCTTCATCCGAGTGAGCATTAGACCGAGTCCCTAACGTACACCCTACACCGGCATACCAACCAAAACCCGCGGTGGCCTTCTTCGGCGCGTACGGGACGGCCCCGGGGTATCTTGTTGCACTAAGATAGCTGCACGGGACCGCGTGCGCGTGCGAACTGCGTAATGCCGCATTGCGGCCCCTCTCTAATCAGGGAGCTCAGATGCCTCCAAACTCTAAAGGACCCCTATGGCGTCTACGACAACGGGAGACCAACCAACCGCATTGTCGTCCACCTTGAAGTCACTAAAATTGGAGTGAGCAGCCCCCCACTGCTCACCCCGTGACTTTCTCCAAGCCCCATTTAGTCGCCTCTTACGACAGGCAGGGGATGAGGCACCGGTCAATCATCCACCCGGGCCCTCCGTCGTCTCCTCGGGCTGCGGGCGGGATCGTTCTGCTCACGATCCCACTCGGCACTCTCCTTCCGCGAGATGACGCATTCGCAGAAGGAGGATATCGCTCGCCATGACCTCCAGCCGCCGACCATGGCGGACACCACGGCCGGCAGTGATAGGTCTCCTCCGACGATTGCTCTAAGAGCGCTGCGTTGAAGGTCCCAGGCTGGGCACTCCTCGAGAGAATTGTGTTAACCCTCTGCTTATTAGGTATTTGAGTTACAACTATTACGAAATCTCTAACGTACATAATATATTTTAACAAATATATATTATATATATTATAAGATATGTTATATATTAATTTGTATTAAGAGTATGTAGTTAACAATATATGGTGTTTATTCCAGTTGGTGTTGGTGTGCGCCGCGGAGCTGACGTCGCTGATCGAGGCGGGAGGCGGCGGCGGCGGCCACAAAAAGGTGGTCATCCACGTGCCGCTGTTCGTGAAGCACCACCACCACAAACACACCATCGTGAAGCACGTGCACCACAAGAGCGGAGGCGGCGGCGGTGGTGACCACTACGAAGTCCTCGGATACACATACGGTGAACCTAAAGCGGCCCCTCATGGAGGAGGTATGTTATTCTGTTATAGTAAGTTTTTCTCGCGAGTCCTCCTGTAAAAGTGTTTTTCTGTGACTATAAGTTAGCATTTAGGGATAATTAGAAGCTTCATGGACGAATTAGTGACTGGAGGTTATACTTTCTATACCCCAGAAAACACACTCTATTTATTTATAATATTAACATAGGTTTTATCTTGGCGCAAGTACTGCAGTGTATATTTCATTATTGTTTAGACATTACTTCATTGAACCACAGGTATAATCTAATTATTAAAGGATCCAATATATTACAATTCCACAACTCAAATACAGGAACAAGTTGGATAACATAAGAAGCCTTCATAAATTATTTAAGTAAAACTTTAGACGTCCGTGGTATCACATTACTTACGCGTAAAGCAACTAAAGTCGTTCAACACTCAGACATAAAATTTATGTATCTCTACGCAATGGAAGGTCTGGTAATAAATTTTCGTCGTCCACATAGAACAGAGAGAATTACTTTGACGTCGAGTTACTGTCATGGTGTCATTCAATCCAGCCATAAATGCACCCACAAAGTAACAATTATGCATAAGCATTTGGAATGTTATGTTAAAACCGTTAAGACAAGCCTATTGCGGTATTTAGGTAGCATAGGTGGAAGTACTAATACATCACTTATGTAGGAGTGGCCCGTATACAGCTGTGGGAGTACCTTTTATATATACACATGCACTCACGCCTTTTATTCCCGAAGGGGTAGGTAGAGGCGCACTACTTTTCACCGTCCGTATTCTGTCCCATGATGCGATAGGGGGCGAGCCTATCGCCATATCGGGTGCAAATTCCAGACTCTGGGCTGATACTGAATTGAAAAATCCAAATCACTTTGCTCGACCCGGGCAATTAGGCACACGGGTAGATCATGTCCTGCATTAACATATAGGCTACTCTTTATACCAGGAAAATATAAAGCGGGACTTTTATTCCGGAAAAACGTTTTAACGCAGGCGGAGCCGGGGGGAAAAGCAAGTAATAATATAATATTTGGGCGAAAATTTAAATAGATCCGAATCAGTTTGAATGTGGTAGCGCCGCTATGCATACACACGTCTTGTCTACAGAATAAGTCAGTCTGTTTAACTGGGGTATTTAGTACAACTGTTTTGAAGAACCCAACGAGACTAGATGACTTGCTGAATGAAAGAAGTGTAATTTTTCTGGAGGCTTAAACCCCACGCTTCCCTTCCCAATGTTTTTTTTCTTTTCATCTATATAGTGTGATTCTAAACATACTGTGGCTTATGGACAGCAGAGATCACTTATCCTACGTTCCACGAACAAATGTCAAATAGTGCACTGGACAGTGAAGTAGTCACTTATGACCATATTTACTATTTTGCTGTACTATATATATATATATGTTTGATATAAGACATCGAACTGTAAATCATGTAAAAAGGTTAATTTTTAGATCCCAGCATTTGCAAGGTTACTAAATTATACTTTACCTAAAGATCTCAAATAAACTGTTGCAGGTCACGGATGGGGCATATCCGATGAAGGTCACGATGGTGGTTACGCTGATTCGCCTGTGAGCTTCGAGGGCAGTGAGGGCGGCAGCTATGGCTTGTCAGGCGCTGGGGAAGAGTACTCCGGGGGACACGAGGGCTACTGAACATCACCAGCCACGTCATAAGACTTACTGATAAGCCAGTATATTTATATAGATAGATCAACATGGTTGTAACTTAGTATTATGTGGGTAGGTACGATGTACCTGATAGAATTACAAATGAAATAGCATAGACAATATCAAGCCATGGCAAACGGATAAACTATTAATATAACGGAATATGTTATTACTTAACTTTTTATGTGATCATGTTCACATATTTAAATATTTCGATGGCTTTCGAGAATCGTTTCCCATTTGTCCCACTAATAACCTCATTTATAACGAATGCTCGACCCCGGGAATACAGATATTATTTTTTGTAAATAGTATATCCGTTATGAATAACAGTTGTATCTTAACTGATATCCATTATTCTAAATGTGATTATCATTACCTGTTACTATAGTTAAGTTTTTATTTAAGTTGTTGTGTTGTGAATTTGTATTCCGGTTGAGACGGAGTTTGTTGTTATTATTATACTTTTGTTAATTTATACCACATTTTATTTGGATCGTGTTTTATTATCCTTTTTTTATGATACCGCCGTGAAAACCTTTATTAATATCCATTCTTTTCTCCAACGATTTTTATAAGACCCACTAAATAAGGTCAATTCACACATTTTAATTTTGTAATGAATCTGTGTTTTCGTTATGGTTGCAGATAAATCAAAGCATATACCTTTTTATTTATTTTATTATTATGTTAGAGAACTTTTCGGAGTCGGATATAGGTAATTGTAGAGATGGCTCCCTTATATTCAAACTAGTAGTGCTCGCGGCTCCGCCCGCGTGAGAAAGTTTTTCCGGAATAAAAATATTTTCCCGGGATAAAAAAATAGCCTATAGCACTCAGGAGTAAAGTAGCTTCCTATTAGTGAAAGAATTTTCAAAATCGGTTCAGTAGTTCCTGAGATTAGCGCGTTCAAACAAACTCTTCAGCTTTATAATATTAGTATAGATTTAAAAAAATAACTCTTAATATTAAATCATTCCTATGTAGATTAACTATTATTAGATTTTATGTTAACCTATGGTTCACTGTAAATCCAACCTGTCGCTTTTATCATCATCATCAGCTACATGATGCCCACTACTGACCATAAGGCTCCCCTAAACATTTCCAGACCGACCTGTCAAAAGCGGCCTCTATCCAGCGTGTATCTGGCTTGCACAGACTCTAAAGGTACTACAGTTCTAAGAATACGGAAGTTGTTCGTTATTTTGAATTGTCTCAGAGAGAGTTATAGGGTGACAATCATATTTCTATTCCAAATATTAAAATGAAGATTTCATGAAAAAATATTTTTCTGGGTTAAAATAAGGGTTGTATTGGAATCTACAGAAGCATTAATATAGTCACGGCGCGTTGGATTTTCGTTATAATTTATAAAGCAACTAGTATTATAATAATAAATCTCAATACAACGGTCTGGCGCAGCGCGAAGAGTTGATCCCATAGGTTGGTATTACATATACAGATGCACTATTCAAGCATGTTGTTCTCTATCTCGAGTTCTTCCCCGAGCCGTTTCATTAGACCTAGTCCAAAAAATATTAGCTGCTTAAATATTATATGCTACCCAAGGTTTTCGTGTGTCACAATAGACTGTCACCAGTTACTATGTGTTTAAAAAAATAAGATTGGCCAGGGACATCCTGCAATCAGCAAACACTCTCGGAAGCGCTACTAAACGCTGGAAGGTTCCGACAATCCATACCGAATTTTATAAATTTGACTTCATGTGTCCCGTCTAATTTACTACGTAAGCCGTGCTATTTAGTACGCATACTCATATGCATACTCACGCCTTTTATCCCCAAAGGGGTAGGCAGACTAGTGCACCCACTTTTTGTCGTGCGTGTTCTGTCCCATGATATGATAAAGGGCTAGCCTATCGACATATCGGGCACAAACTCCAGACTCCAGGCTGATACTGAATAGAAAATCCATTTGTCCGAATCAATCAATCACTTTGTCCGAACCGAGAATCAAACTCGAGGCCTCAGTATTGTAGTGGTAACGTAATACAACTACGCTACCGAGGTGCTATTTAGTAGCACTAAGAATCACCAGATTCCGCGTCTGTACGAGGCTTATATCTTGACCGAATTTCTATATAGAGAATTTCAAGGAACTTTGGCTAAACTATGATGGATATATGAAGGGTCCCGTCTTGAGTGACTATCACAAAGGTGGACCAAGATCCAGTAGGCGTCGATGGCACCGTGGATGGCACAATATATCAGTGGGGGTAGGATGTGAAAAAAAAAACACGACGCGTCTCCGCTTTGTTTTATTGTGATTGGTTGAGTGTCTGACGTATCGGTATTTTGATGTTTGTGATTGATCGAGAATCCGACACATCAGTCTCTCAACCAATCACAATAAAACGAAGCGGAGACGCATCGTGTTTTTCTTTACACATCCTAGCTCCACAGAACTCGAGTGTTGTTGCAATGTGCCTTGCGAAGTTGTCTTAACAGGTACAACAGCTCGCCGATATTGCTGCCACTTTTATTCGATCGTGTTGTTATGAACCGTAAATTTCTTGGTTAAATTTTGAGGTCGGACAACAAATAATGTACGACAAGAAATCCCCAAATACTTATGAAGGCGAATATCATCAGTTAAGGCACTCAAATTAATTAATATAACCACCGCAACTACGAAAGCTCCGTGTTGCTTGGAAACTGAACCTATGTATACGTGCGTACTCCATCCCATGATGTAATAGGGGGCGAGCCTATCGCAATGTCGGGGAACACATCCAGGCTGATAGTGAGCATAAAAATCCAATATAATTTTGCCCGACCCGGAAATCGAATTTGAGACTTCAACACTGTAGTCGTACTGTAATACAAAATTGTCATTCCTATCAAGTTCCTCATTTATTAGTTGGTAGGTAGTACCTACCTACTTACTAAGTGCAGTTGCGGCACCAACGACCTTTGCTCTATTGATCCTATTAATAAAGTCCATGCTATACTATTTGAGTATATAGTTTTGTAGTTTCATGAGCGAAGTACGTACCTAAGAACAGTAAATATATGGATACATTATATTTTTAGGTTTATAGCGCCATTTATGTATAGCCGAGCTCGCTATACCGTCGCCTCGTTGTGAATTTGCTACCAATTTGGCAGTGTTGTAGGGGTTTAAGAACTCAAAATTTACCCAAAGCCTTTTTTTAACAAAATCGATAAAGGGGGTGAAGGGAGAGAAACTAAACCGATGCAACTATTATAATTATACATAGTTGGTATATGTATCTTGGTCCCTAAAAAATGAATGCCTAGTTTTTTGATAATATGATTGTAACTAACATGCGTGTAGTATTGACATCTTTCAAATCCTAACTAAGGGGTGGGAATTAGGAGAGAAGCTATACGATTCCAACGGCGATGAAATTTGGTATAGAAATAATTTGAAAGCTGAGAATTATAATGAACTATAAAAATATGCATTGTATAGAAATTCATTTCTCAAATCCTAGCAATGATCACAAGGCAGGTAGGTACTCGGTTTTTAATAAGCTCCTATAGGGAGGTTCCCTCTTTTTTTTACTTACGTAAAAATAGGAAAAGAACTAAATTGCTGAAGAAATTTCATAGAAACTTCCTATGGATATGAGAATAAATATAAAAAACCTTTTTTATGAACCTCCAACAGTAAGAAGTAGACCTGAGAAGTTGTACAACACCTGCTCTGATTATGGTAAAATTTGCCAGGGATGTATATACAAAATAATATATCTAGGTATATCTAGGTATACCTTTACATATTATTTTGAACAATGAGCATAACCGTTTTTTCAGCATATATTGAGGTGACATAGAGTAAAATTAAAAGCACCAAAGCGACTCTGAGGTTATTTTGTATGAAAGTATCTTTAACACTCATTAGTAACAGCATTTATTTTTCTTTTGATTTATTACCAAAATGAAAATAATATACATTAATTTGTCTTTTAATCTTTAAATCCAATTTTACTCGAATTTAACCATTTTTTATTTAGAAATGTGCATCCGTAATCAATGATGGAACTGAAATTGTAATTGAATTAAACTTTTTGTATCGGTAGTCCGTGAGTATATTCTTAAAGGCGAAATTTAAGTGATACCTACTATAAAGTAATATTTATCATAATATACATTACCTCAATTCATCCGAGGAAGGCTTGGTCACTGAGGTAGGTAATTATCATAATACTAGATTTGGATCGCGGCTCCGCCCGCGTGAATGACTTTTTCGATAGTCCTGCGCCATATTTTCTCGGGATAAAAAGTACCCTATTCCTTTCTATAATACCAAATTTCATTTAAATCGGTTCCGTAGTTTTTGCGTAAAAGTGCGACAGACAGACAGAGTTACTTTCGCATTTATAATATTAGTAAGTATTCTGTAATATTAGTAAGATTACGTTATGAGATAAAAATGGTTGTTATCAATATTATACAAACATTTCTAATGTATAAGGACGGAAGTGTGCAACTACGGAACATCATTAATCTCAGAGTAGATGATATAACAACTTTATTCTTTTTCTTATTATTTGTTATTTAACCATAGTTAGATTTGCGTTTGTAGACTTTTTTTAGTACACTCCGTGCAATTCCGGAACTAGGGCGTATCGCCGCGCATTTTTTGGTGCGGTAAATTATACTGTAACACGGTGACATAATAGCTTTCTGCTATTAATAATAATATAGGCAATAACATACACCCAATTAAACAGAGTATAAAGGCAAAGTAGATTTATGATATATTTAGATACTTCAATAAAATGCTTCGCAATGAACGGTCAATAAAATCACAAACAAAAAAAATATTATAATAATTTACTGTCAACAATAATTATATGGGAGCCAACTACAACTAAATGTATGAATTGCATACTTATTTTCGAACATTTATGTTTTTATTGATCTTTGTACTATATTTATAATAACTATAACATAGTTATACCAAATAGTAACAATATAAATAAGTAACAACTAATACAACACAGTCTCCACACTTCCCTTATTAAAAGTTTGTTGTATGCCCGCTTCTCGTGCAAAAGTTACTGGCGTGTCATCGGATAAACTTTGCGGAGCAGTGAATGAGATACCATCGCCTTCAACAAGTGTGAAAGAGTCTGGTTGCTCAATCCCGGAACTTCCTTGGAATGCCACTGGAAAATCAGCCGACGGTTTAACGCTAGAAAAGACAGTGTTATCAGCAGTGGGTGCAAATGGATCAACTTGAACCAACCCATTGGGGATAGCCTCTGCGGAGGCGAAAGGATCATGAGTGTTCGTCAAAGTATTCGTTTGAACTGGAAATGAGCCAAAAGTATTTTGTGCGACGGGTTGAGCCGCTGCTCCGCGGAGATATCCATACGTCGCTGGAAACGCTTGCTGGATGCCATTAACTGTGGTGAATACATCGTCATCGTCAGTATCCTGGCCTTCCTCAGTCACTTCATAACCATGCGAGCGGGTATTGGTGGGCACAACACCAGGTAAAGAATCGTATACTTTAACTTGCTTAACCGTATGGCTTACACCACGTACGTGTGGTGTCTGTGGCGCTAAACCTGTGTTATACGATGGTACAGATGGCGTGTACGACGATCCAAAGTCATCTTCAAATGTTGGCACTGCTGGTGGATCATAACTGTAAGTTGGTGCATCATGATGATGTCCATGACCGTGGTGACCGTGATGTCCGTGGTGGCTATGATGACCATTATGACCATGATGACCATGTCCATGATGCTTATGATGCCCATGCCCACCATGTTTTGTTACTGTAGTTTTGATACTATGAGAATTTTTATGGTGGTGATAATGATGGCCATGTGGGATGTGCGGCTTTTTGTGATGGTGGTGGTGGTGATGATGATGTTGTTCTTTCTTTGGTTTGTGGTGGTGATGATGTATCGTTACAACTTTTGTGTGATGATCGTGATGAATGAATTCAGGAACATGTAATTTGACATGATCACTGAAAAAAAAAATTAATTAATGTTCATAAATATACATTATAATGCTTTTATTATGTCTATGGATATGACAATACATAATAAGTATAACTTCGCTATGCACTTGAAGCTTCCAAATCTCTAGTACCACCTACCAGTGAATTTTAGAGCAAAATATTTTTTGTGCATTTTATTAGAAGACACTTATAAAGAGGCAGGTATTTAAAAAATAAAAATTAACATAATTAACATGCATTACATCGCCAAGCTTTAGTCGCAAGTATTGTTACAATTATATGCAAATAATTCAAAAAAGGAAAAATATTCTTAGCTGCGAATTAAGATTAGCTTTTGATTTTTGACCTATTATTACGGCTTAATATTATAAATAAATACAATTTCCAGGAGATTCTTACTGATGTTTTCCTCCATGGCCTCCTGTTTCCCCGCCCTCCAAACACAAAAGCACCAACACCGTGACGTATATTGTAAAGTCCATGTTTATCGTCAGCACGCACGCGAACGATTCACACCTCTTTTAATCGAAGTCAACTAAACAGCACTCAAACGCGCTCACATTTTGTTTTACACCATAATAAATATTTACTTTTATTCCCAATTGTTGGTTTTACTTTAAATAAATGGAGAGCACCGCACCGCCGCAATGCCGCATGGAATTGAATAGCGCAACATCATGAGATGACCATTTATCCAATTCCACTTAAATAAACCTGTAATATTACCAAAAAGACAACAATTGCTATTGTCGCTGGAGCATGCCAAAAGACCAAGTTGCCAGAGGGGGCGCGGGCGGGGCGGCGGCGGCTCAGCTGCGGTGCGTCAGATCGGCGATTGTCGATCTAATTTCTATTGGTGCAGGGTCCGGTTCAATCTAGGAAAACTAAGGCGCTTTTTTGTTGACAACTGTATGTAACAAGTATTACACTAACGTTCCAAAACAACGAAATCGAGCAGCCCGCACGATGGATGGCGTAACCCAGTCGTAGATTGTACGCAGAAACGTTCGCTCCTGCTGCTCATTTTTTAGCTAAAGGTCTCATTTTTTTTTTCTACATTTTCGAGTGTTATAAATTAATATTTGGCATCATGTTTAGACAGAGATGCGTTAAATAATTATTGTTGATAAATTCTAAATTAAAGAGTGTAGTAAGTACCCATAATAAAGTTAGAATACCTCATAAAAACCACCTACCCTACTGCAATATAGATTCACTGTAACACGCGTTTGTATTTATTAGTGTGCCAAGGGTCAAATTGCTGAACTCTTCTTACACAACGATTTGTTTATAACCCAGTATTAGCTTTTTTCAACACTGCAATGTTACTAAATTTCTATTTAGTATAAATATTGAAATAGCAGTTGATTTCGAATGAAATTAGAATCTCTCACAATTACAAATTAAATCAAATATCTCCTTAGTTTAGGTCAAAAAATCTTAGGGTGGGGTTCTATAAATAAAGTCCGTAGGCGTCAGATTGTACTCGTAAATACAACCAACTGTAAACGTATCCCATTAAAGTTTAATTATCCTTTACATTCAGATTTATTGATTTCCCTCGGGAACGAATTTTGTAGCTCCGTAAATATATATCTTCTATACGGGACGATTCGATTAAGATCTTGTCTTGTATAGGACGTCCCATAAGTTAAAGTTCAAACACACATTTATAACGAGATAAGTCAATGTCCGTGGAAAATATATATTACAGGCACAAGTTCTGAGATATGATCTTTTTGATGCTAGTTCGTGGAAAATTATTCTCCAATCCTTTATTTTTATACAGATTTTACCAATAAAATTTGATGACAGATTTTTTCGACTTACGGGTCATAGGCCTACTGTACGTACATGACCATTGATTTATACATAAAAATTAAAACGTGGAGAATCGTCATTTGAAAGATTTAATAAGACAATTTAAACCCAGGTAAGTTCAAAAAAGCAATGTATTTTTCAATAAATATTAACGTAAGTATAAGATTTAAACTTAGGCTAAAAGAATATTTTCAATTACATCTACATTTTTTGTTCTAAGAAAAGTAACTAAGGCGTCACGTAGACGCTGTTAACTTGTTGCCGAGAAACACAACTAACATTGCAGCAACTTCAGCAACTGTCAATTTCACAGCATTCTAATGCTTCTCAGCATCAAATTGACATCGCCTACGAAACGCCTTACATACTATAACGTACTTATAGAATTTAAATACCAGTACAAAACAATAATAATGTTTTAAAAAGAGCTTAAAGAAAATAATCAGTCTTATTTTATTTTTTTGTACAGTATTTTTGTGATGCTCCTCAAAGTACAATCTTTGGCCTTGTCTGAAAAGTAGTTTCTATTATTCAACAGAAATACAATATTTGGCTTTATACATATCAGAAACGTAAGGTATTATAAAATGTATGTACGCAGTACTTAAGATCTTAACATCATCATGTATACTAATTAATTTTAATAATTCCACAAACAAGATTGGATTTTACTTTTGATTGTGGTTAGCACTATTCAAGATGTTCGAGTACAATTAATTCTTCGGATCAATTCTTTTCTTGCGATAATCCCTGAAATCAATAAATATGATTGTTAAATTTGGTTCAAAAATTCCACAAACACACCTCTAAGGATATTGCGCCGAGCTGAACAAACTGCTTCCCGTGTTATTCCATTTATTAATATTTAATTTCATGGACCAAACAATAAGAAATTATAATATATGCGTTTTCGATTAACAAACCGGCAAATTCTTATTTGTGTCTGATAAATGTACTATTTCTTTAAACGATTTATTTGTACTATTCTGAAATGCTTTCATTACTTATGGACAGTAATACATACCTAGCTCCGTCTATACAACGGCAGAGCCAATCTCGAAGGTAACTTGGGGAACGCACGAGGTATATCCGGAATTTCAAGTGGTGCATTCAAAGCATCGGGCAGAAACTCTGGTATGCCTATGTCTGGAACTGGCTGGCTGTGCTGACCTGCTGATGGTTCGCTGTGTATATGCATGTGGTGGAAGTGCTCGTGCTCTTCCGATGGCGCCGAGCTGTGATCCAGGTGTGGTTCGTGGTGGGTGTGGTGGTGGTGCACCGTCTTGTAAATCGTGTGCGTGTGCTTCACCTTCTTCACTTTGTATGGTACGTGGATTACCACCTTCTTGCTGCGTCTGCCGAAATAATGTATAGGTTATTTATTTTTTGACAATACTAAGGACCGATTTCACCAGTCGCTGATAAACTCTATTTGTCACATAAATGTATAAGTCGACTAAATACCAAAGTCACACTTTTATCTATGCTCAAAATCTATGTACTACATTAGCTGTCCAATACGATAACTGTCAAATAGAATTTATTAGAAACTGATCCTTACTCATTGCCCTTAGGGTACTGTGGCGTAGAAATTGTCTTAAAGTTATCAGACACATACACCTGTTTCCTCGAAGAGGTAGACAGAGGCGCAACGAGTGACCCTACAATAACTTTCCATACTTAATTTTAATTTGTTGTCATTAAACATATTTACAATTTATTTGTTGAGTATAGACGAAGTTAGCAATGATCATTTATGATAACACATAAAACTAAAAAGTAATTGCCTGGGATAAGTAGGTAATAATATTGCTTATGTTAATTAATTATGTATTATCACGAAGAAAAGAAGAAGAGCGGAGGTGTGTCAAGCCAAAATCTCTTTAGAACGTAGCGTCGCTAAATGCGGGGGGTCGGGGGATGAAATATAACGATAGCTCCTCCCCCCAATCAAAATCCATCTAGCGGTGAATGGCATTATTACAGCGTAACAGAGCTAACTTGTCAATAATTTAGTTCGTCTTTTCACCCCTATGGCGTAACAAGCAAAAGTGTTTGTTCCAGACGATTCTATGTGCGTTAGTATGGCGGACCACATTATTTATTATTCTACTGGCGCTTAGCCGTTTTTTCAGCATATAGGTACATTACATAGGTGACACATATATGATAAAATAATTATATATGTCTATAATTATTTTATCATACGTACAGGAAAATTAAGGAATAAACAAAATAAAATAAGTTGTTAAAGTTGTTGATAAAAAATCTTTATTTTTTATCAACAACTTTAACAACTTATTTTATTTTATATTTTCGAATATTTTGTTGGTGTCCAGTTGTTGCGTCTATTCATAACACGTATTCATGCATTTCTATTTTCTGTATTTACAGCATCGGTAGTAATAAGTTACTTTCTCCGCAAAAACAAAAAAAAAATGGGGAATCTAAAATGATAACAAATAAATCAATAACACGAAAAAAACTTACAAATACAACGAAATTAATAAAAATAATATCGACGCTTGAAAGGCAATCATATCTAAGCGACATTTAGCTAATTTTTTCAGTAGAGCGTTTTAAAGTTTTGATTTTGACAAAAAAAATCATAACTAAACTATTTGCTGCACAAAAATAATTGTAACTGTTTTAGGAACTTCTTAATTTTTGTCATTTTTTGACCTAAATCAACAGCCTTGACGATTATAAATTAAAAAGTTACTGTCGCTTAGTTAAAAATGACCTTAATTTACAAACAGGTAAAATCATCTAAATGGATAATTTTATGGATACCGTAACAAGTAAATTTAAAGAAATATCAAATATTTAAAAATGCGCAGTTGGTAAGAATCGTATAAGGATAACTAAACATATTAATAAAATCAATTAAAAATATCTATAGCTAAATTATTGGGTCGCACGAAAGTAGAAAAACATAAATACGTGCACAATATTGTAAATATTGTTATTCGCACCAACATTAAACTATTTAATAAACAGCAAACTTTAATGAAAATCAAATTTTATTGTTAGATAAACATACTTACATCCAAAATATAGCATATTGATATAGAATTTGTTAGTAGTTAACTAATTTCGTTGGAGGGAGGTTCTCGCCTCAAGCAGAACTAGAAAACAATAATATTATCATTTATTCATTGTGTTGGAAACTCGTAATTTTCACTCAAATTTTATTTTTGCTGAAAGCACACACATACAACCTAACGCCCTTATCCCATACGGGTAGTCAGAGACTATGGAGCACCACATTCTACGATTTTGACATACGTCTTCCACAAAGGATTTTATAGTACTTTGCAAACACGAGAAAGAATGTGGGACGATGTAAAAGAGGCCATGGAATATAAGAAAAGTACATGGCTAGATGAGAATAGCCAACGACACTTTCAAAACACTAGGTGATTCGCAAGCGGGTGTATTTTCTTTATTACGAACAGGTGAATATCTCCTAACAATAAGTATAACCACCTGAACATACTCGGTAAAATTAACTATGCGACATCATTGAAGTTAAAGGTTGACTAGTAAAAATATCTAAGCATAAAAAATAGAACTTATATTATTCAGGTAAAACTATCTAACCGATTAATCTCTTTTTATTTTGTTTTATGTAAAGTTGTATATATGTACTATTAACAAAATATTTTATTAAGCTGAAAATATCTAAGCACATCAATATGGTGAGTATGGGTGCAGGCAAATATATATCTACGCCAATGCTATAATTTTGTTGTGTAGGTAATAAACAACTCATTAAATAGTGAAAATTTTTTTTTATTTCAAGTAAACATATATTAATGCAAAACAGTAATATCACGATTTCAAGTGAGACACGATAAGTTCAAAATCAATTTCCTTAAGTGTACCAACTACTATAAATCCGAAAAGTCGTGAATTTCTTGTCGGTAAACGAGAAAAAAGTTGTGAAATTTACCGGAATCATCTAATATCTAACCGCCAAAAAAGTTGTCCTAGAGCTACGAAACCCGGATCAATCGACGCAAAAAAATTTGGCGATTCCAAATATGTATATAACTCATTTTCGGTATATTTGTCGCTTAGATATTATTGCCTTTCAAGCGTCGAATTATATTCGATGTTGGGTGTCGCTCGCATGACGCACATGTTTTTCGCTATCCGTTATTTCTGAATACTTACCCACAGATGTCACTACATGTTTTAATATATTTTTTCACATTTTATGTAACTAAGTAATAAATCTTTGAAATAATTAATATATTGGCAGGCAGAATAAGCTAAATTTACTAATTTCTGCCGAAAATTCGTATGACATGCGTTTATAACGTTAAAATCATGATATCAGTGAGAAATCTAAAGAACCAAACTTTTTGACGACAGATGTCACTTTGTAATAAAACAATAAAATGTGTTTTAAAATGCAAATAATCATAAATTTAAACGACTTACAAATGAAATGTTATGCCATCTTGTTTGATTTGTGATCCTGAGCAATTTCTACACCCAGCAACAGCGCACTTCATGGTTAAAAAAAATTATACCTATTTAAACGTCAGATGAATCCGATCCGAACGCACTGACGACTCACTCGGGACTACAGTTTTAGGCCCCGCCTACTGTGACGTCATGACCTTAGTTGATGGTGACATGACCTAATCGCCTTGCGGCACCTCCGCTCTTCTTCTTTTCTTCGTGTGTATTATACATTTTCAAAAGTTTGATGACATCGACGTAAAATGAGAAAAACGTAAAAATAACAATACAATTGCTGCATGAGTGCACTAATGATCGGTAATCTACGTTGTATACAAACGTTTTATTGTTTATATTGCGCGCAGCCGAAGCCGTGGTTCCGTGATAAAGTAGTCATTTTAGGAGTTTCCTGGTTCGATGCGCGTGAGTGATATAACATTTTCTACAGCGGCGGGAAAACATGGCGATTGCACATACCATACATCTTATATTAAATTGAACCTTGAAAGCTAATTATACTAATTTTTAAGTATACGCAAATTCATTCCACCATAATTTATGTCTTTAAACTTGCAAAGGTATTCTAATAAAATATCAAGTTTCTAAATAGGTATTGACACAAGCTTTGCTTACGTTCTAACGAGTGAAATATTTTTCTTTAACTCATTAGTATTTCTTTTGCATGGATAGCGCTGAAGTATCATGTCGCTAATTAATAATTAAGCATATCAAAGTGAAGCTACTGCATTTTGTAATGCTTTTTAACTTTTGTGCAATAGAAGTTGTTCCTTAATTTTACGTTTCTGTTCATTTGGTGTGTCTTTTCTTCCATAGCATTTATCTCAGCTACTGAAAAGTAACATAATTCACAATTTGTGATATTTTCATTACAAAAAGTAATTTAATATTCTTGTTAATCAAATATGACAAATTCACGATTCTCGTCAACAATTGTAGAAAGGCACCTCGGCGATGACTCCAGCCTTTTTTTTTTTTGTTTACGCGGAGAAAGTGAATTATTACTACCGCCCAGTGTTCAAGGGGAACGACTGAGTGGTTATGTTGGGTTCACCGTGCCTTACGACCCGACGTTGAGCCGCCCGGAGAGATGGAAAACGTCGGGCGACCGCCGGGCCGAGTCCCTAACCTATGTACACCGCACGGCATACCAACCAAAACTCCGCGGTGGCCATCTTCAGCGCATTAGGGACGGCTGCGGGCTTCCTCCGACTAACGTCTAAGTTGTCGTCCGCAACCGCCCCTGCGCGTACCGCTATTGCGGTCCGTCTCCTGTTGTTGCAGCCATGTCCGGTGAGCACCTGCGTCAGGCGGTATGTTGCCGCTCCGAGGCGCCTGTCCAGCCAATCGGCAATGGCTCCAGCTTGAGGTTCGTTATAAAGCTCATCATTATACGTTAAATATGCAGTTAGTTTAATATAAATTATTGCCTTGGGCTTTATAAATACTTTCAGATCTCACTCATCCACCCATGCTTATACTACGCGACAAATCTACCATCAATTTATCCAGATAATTCAATGACCGTAAAGCAACTTCCATGAGTCACATATTGCGACATTTTAAAACTATGTCTATAGAAACAAAAAATCAGTTCTGTATACCGATTGAACAATATTATTGCAGCGCAATGTTATATGAAATCGATAGTAAAATTTATAGCATGATCGCACGCTCAGTCACGCATCAGGAGGTTGATCCGCCGCGATGGATTTACAAACACTTCTCGTCTTCAATAGATTTTACGTCATAAATATCAATAAAAAATATTATAGAGTACTAGCTTTTGCCCGCGGCTCCGCCCGCTTATAAAGTTTTTCCGGGATAAAAGTCCCGCTTTATACTTTCCCGGGATAAAAAGTAGCCTATATATTAATCCAGGACATGATCTACCCGTGTGCCAAATTTCATCGGAATCCGTTCAGTAGTTTTTGCGTGAAAGAGGAACAAACATCCTTACATCCAAACATCCAAACATCTAAACATCTAAACATCCAAACATCCATACATTCTTACAAACTTTCGCCTTTATAATATTAGTAGGATGTCGACATCGCATTTTAGATTTTACTTAAAATGAAGAATATAAAATGCTAGAATTTTAATCTTTTTCTGTGTTTTAAAAAGTATATTTATACGTCCTCACAGATACAGTATTCTTTTCCTACAGGAAATACTCATTTCCATTGGAAGGAGTATCACCTGTATTGAGCATGTGATCCAGTATAAGCACCTACTGGTAGTCTATAGTCTTTAAAAACTGCCTTTAAAAGTAATTTAATCTAGTTAAGCATTTAGGCACAATAACATATTAGCGATGGCGTGAGTATTATGCTCATAAACAAGATTTTACGCACTGCATTGGTTGCTTGTGTGCCTTTTTCCACAAATGTATTAATTCAGCTTTGAATTGTTTACGCAGTTCATTAAATATTGTAGGAGAAAAGTAGCCGAAGTTACTTCTTTCTAAGACAGAGCTGCATGTCAGTGAATGTGCCAGCAAAATGTATCTATGTAGAAGATTAGATACCAAAAAAAAATTTTCGCAGATACCACGTGATTTTACAATATAAAATTATCTTGAGCCTTAAACAGTTTTATGCGTACCCAATATCTATTACAATAAAATCTAAGCTTTAATGTTAGAACTCTATAAAAACAGAATTAACATAATCCTATGCGTGTGTTCCGATCTTGTAGTTTTCCTTCATTTTACACACGCATCTAAAAAGTATCTTATGTAAGCTTTTAACTACATCATTATTACAATTAGGATATGTTCTTTACATTATTATAACAAATACTTATTATGGCCTAAGTATAACAGTAAATTTTCATAACATGAACACTAATTGTAATTTAGATTAATTTATATCGTGAATATGTAAATAAACCCTAATACATCAATGATCGTTACGTAATAATATTCTTTGCTTGTGATATAACGCAGAATGCAGTGGACGTGCAAAAGCAAAAGCAGACGAAAGTGCAGTGGTTTCAACATTATGAGAACAATCGTTTATCGCTGCAATCTGTGTAATTATTGATAAAAAATTAAGAGAGTTGCACAACTTGTCTTGTGAGAACACGTTTCCAGGTTTAGTTTTTGTTAAATAAGTATGATACTTCGCAAATATGTATAAGCAGTGTTAATAGAATAGTTTGAATTTTTTTTTTTTTAATTTTGGAAATCAAAAGAAGTCTCTAAGCAGTAAACGATTGTGCTAACCACTTGAAGACGCAATGTAATTATACATGTGTTTTTAGAGTTATTGTTCTTTAATGTTAAGAAGAGGCTTAATTCGTTTTTTTACATTTTTATACTAGTTACTGTCCTTAAATATTGTAAAACAATGTCCCGTCGCCGCGTTTCTCTATATGAACGCGAGAAACTAGAAAAATAGCTGATAGATTTCGATAAAATTATGGCTATGTTTTATCCCGTAAAACCTCTTTCACGTGGGAGAAGCCGTGAGCAAAAGCTAGTTGTCTATGTATATTAGAGTCTATGCCTACTACTTACCCATACGTTTCTGTTACGAACAAAGCCAAAACGCCGAGCATACAAAGTAACAACTGGAAAAAACGAAACAAAAATCTATATTACAATATTATATTTCTTATACTAAAGCACAGCATTTATATTATTAACATAAAGTTATGTAAAATAAACCTTATAAGTTTTTGGAACTTCGCTCTCGGCTTAAAATTGTTGACACACAATATTTTTATTATTACATTTCAGACTTCAGTATAATTCATTGATGTTTTTAATACATCAATAGTACAATTAGACATAAATAGTAAAATATAGAAGGTCAATTATATTCATCTTAACTATAATCATAACAACAGACCAATTGACGGGGAAATTGCTTGATGTGTATACAGTCATATAGATAGCTTATTACACTGCAATGTAATTGTTTTGTTTAATAAACAAGTATGAACAAAAACTCACCACAGTTTTGCAATCCATTATCAAATATCTATTGTAATAAACAATGTACGGGAAAGCACTATTCAATCCGTTTATACAAAAAGCTCGTAGCGTGAGAATCAATGCGTATCTGAAAGCTTATGTAGTTTTAATTTGCGGAAAATTGCACTTTCCAAGTGCGCGAATAATGCGCTCGCGCCTAACGATGCTCTGACAATGAAAGGCGTTGCGCCAATCTAAACTTATATATGCCATACATGAATGAAACATGTAAACACCCAAACACACACGCCCATAACGCTTTTGATTGTTGATGATACCCCGCCATTTTCTTCTAATGATTCAAAAAAAATTTACGCACTGTCTGGTATTATCACGTCAAAAAGATTCATGATTTTCACAACAGGTATTTATGGACAAGATAATTTCAGTATTTTGAATACAAGTTTCGTCATCACGAAAACAGGTGCGAAATAACTGACGGTAATCCCTTGTCTGGAACAAAATTAGGATAAAAAGAAGCCATGATGTATTTTTGCAATAGAATTAATATTTATATTATTATTTAGTTTTTTAGCAAAACAACATTCGAGTTAGGCCACTAATCTAGCAAATCGTATCGATGTTTCTAAATTGCGTAAATCCATTAAAATTGGCATTCGTAAGTCATTATCACGCTGGGAAACCGTAGATTTTAAATTGCTGTAATAAAAACCATGAAGATTTTACTGCGATTCGTTCCTGGAATTACCTTGTTATATAACGGTGTTGTGACCTAGGTCTACTTTAGTCGATAAAGAATTAGGCAAGTCCTAGTATCTGCCAATCGAACAATTTATTACTAACACAATAAATCTATTAACCAACTGTCTGCAATTTGAAAATGCGAAATAGTGTCTCTTGATGAAATTGTAAATCTTTCCACGAGAAACTTTTATTCTTCAGTAACTTAATCTATAGTGCAATTTGTCAATAACCGAAATAAAAACAATCCTTTGTTTTAAGATGTTTCCCAATTTGAAATTTAATAACATTGTTACACTTAAGTATTACAAAACTTGGAAAATTTTAAAATCAGCGGCTGACAAGACAATGAGACAACAATTATGTGAAATATAATGTTGCGCATAATAATTAGTAAGACCTTTTTTAAATAAACACAAAGACAAAGAAAGAAGTGAGAGTTTAACAGTACATTGTTATTAATTTGTCGTTTGCAATTTTACAACACAGAGCATAAATTTTATACATTACCTCTTACTAATATTATAAAAGCGAAAGTTTGTAAGTACGTATGTATGTATGGATGTCTGGATGTATGGATGTTTGTAACTCTTTCACGCAAAAAGTACTGAACGGATTTCGATGAAATTTGGCACACGGGTAGATCATGTCCTGGATTAACACATAGGCATTTTTATTCCGGGAAAATATAAACCGGGCCTTTTATCCCGGAAAACTTTTTAATGCGGGCGGAGCCGCGGACAAAAGCTAGTACCTAATAAAAAAGCGGCGATAGCCTAGCTGGGAGTGGAACAGACAGCTGAGATGAATGTCCGCAAGTTCAAAACCCAAGAACACAGATCTCTGACTTTTCTAAAAAGTTATGTGTATTCTTTGTAAATTATCGCTCGCTTTAACGGTGAAGGAAAACATCGTGAGGATACCTGCATACCTGAGAAGTTCTCTGAATTTCGAAGGTATGTTAAGTCAGCCAACCTGCACAGGCCAGCGTGGTGGACTAAGGCCTTACCCTCTCAGTTGTAGAGGAGGCCCGTGCTCAGCAGTAGACGGTATATAATATAGGGCTGGTATGGTATGTTTCTTGCATGTCTATATTGTCTTTATAAATACTTAACAATTACAAAAGTACAATTAAGAAAATAATTGCCACAATGTGACTAAAATAATTTGAGTGTTGTTCTGTGTTCATAAATTTACTTTACATAATTTTTTTTTTTTGTTTTGTTCCCTTTAATACAGGGTGAAAAAATAAAATAGAGAAAACCCAAAAGAACGGGTAAAAAAATCAAATATAGTAATTTTCGTAAAAAATATAACACCATTGAATCCCATTAAAATAAAATTTTGTGAACTTATTGCTTGGGAAGACTGTAGAGTCTTCCCGTGAGTGTAATACATTGTACGATTAATTTACAGCAGGTGGCGGCTGGCGCACGTGTCATCCACGTCTCCTAAACCACCTAAATCTAATCGTATACAAAGACATTTTATGAATGTGGTTGGTTGATCCCAGCTTCAGGCATAGACCCGATAGGTGGCGATGTTGTAGAGATCTAAAAAGTTTTAAATTTATTCCACATAAAATGCGATCTACATAGAAGGCAGAACTACGACTGCCTAGACCACTAGTTACAAATAAAAAGGCACGTATAATGTATAGGTAATCATTAAGCTAAACAATTTTTTATTAAGTAATTACGTACTATACACCACAACTACACTTTGATATTTACTTTCATTAGGTAAATCACGGAAATAACTTCCTTTACTCTTGTAATCAAAATAGAAACGTAACCACCTATTAGTTGCACACAATCGTTTAATAAGTAAACATCATTAAAATTTATCATTGTAACTGCAATATCAAATTATTTTAAAATATAGATCATCATCATCATCAGCCTTTATCAGTCCACTGCTGGACATAGGCCTCCCCTAATGAGCGCCATAGCGCCCTGTCTTCAGCTTGCCGCATCCAGCATCTGCCTGCAGTCTTTCGCAGATCGTCATCCCACCTGGCCGGAGGGCGTCCTACACTACGTTTGCCCAGTCGCGGTCTCCACTCAAGAACACGTTTACCCCAGCGGTTGTCGGTTCTTCGTGAGATATGGCCAGCCCACTGCCACTTCAGCTTGCTAATTCTTTGAGCTATGTCGATAACTTTGGTTCTCTGTCGGATGTATTCGTTGCGAATACTATCCTTCAGAGTTATGCTAAACTGATGCATCGGGCTAGTTGCTTCTTTATGTGGGTTTTCCTCCGCTTATGATTATTTTCTAATTGAGATGTAGACCGCGTGCCAAATTACTTCACTTAAATACCTTATTAGGTTATTTAGTTATACATTATTGATTTTAATATCGCAAATCCATAGCCGGCGCCTTTTTACCCAATTTACTTTGTGATTTCTTTGGAGGAGCCTGAAATATTAATGAACAAAGTTTAATAATAATATTGTAACATAATATACTATATTTGCCCACGGCTCCGCCCGCGTTAAAAAGTTTTTCCGAGATAAAAGTCTCGTTTTTTATTTTTCCGGGATATAGCCTACGTTTATCCAGAACATGATCTACCCGTATGCCAAATTTCATCGAAATCCGATCAGAAGTTTTTGCGTGAAAGAGTAACAAACATTTATACATCGATACATACAGACCATACATACCTACATATTTTCGCGTTTATAATATTAGTAGGACTGAATGGATACAATATATAATAACCTGTACATCTTTGAAATGCTTCCACAGGCCGTATCGTAATTCCCAATCCTCGAAGAAAAGTGTCGGCTTGTTCCACGTGAGATGGTGATGGCCGATATTGTAAATTTGCATCAATGGTGGATTCAACTGTGGAGCCTCTTTGGCCCGTCTCGATATTATTTGATTTACGTATCTGTAAAGTACAGGCGCCTTGTGCACCCAGCAGATCAGAGACATGACTGATATTACTATCGCGTGCATCCAGTACCGACAGGTTGCGGTCAAGTTCTCTCCGTTGAGGGCAAAGTCCTGGATGGTCATGACTATGCAGGCGGCTGCTGCGGCAGTTAGGCCGCAAGGGACCTCCAAAACCACCAGACATACTACCACGAAAATAGCTTTCAGATTACCGCTATTGTTACAATGTAGCCTGACCGCCTTTAAGAAGAATTCGTGGAAATTTTCTCGATGATTTCGTATAAATGATTTATCGTTGCTGTCATAGCATCCTACTTTAAGTCGAACCTGAAAAGTATTATTGAGGATAAGACTTGTTTTAAATATTTAAGTACACGAATTTGTAATTTATCATGAGCATTTTAATTGACAGATCGTGTCCTAAATTAACGCACATAGTACTTTTAATTACAGTATTGTGCCTCTTGTAGGATTTTAATCCAGCAAAATAATCCACGCGCCACGTCCAAAACTATCAATATTTTGACGATAAGGTTCATGATGTATTAATAATCATTATAACCTATGACGATTATTATAAAGATAACATTTTGTAACAGACTTTATACAAACCTGAGAAAATTCATAGTATAGAGAAGGTACTGTCAAATACTCAGCATTTTTTTGACGATCTAAGAATCTGTGCAGTAAGCGACATCCCACAATGCTGTACAGTGAATTCTTCGATCCAACCAAATTTACTAACACGTGTTCAAAAACTCCTTCGCGAAAACTCTCTATGTATGGCCCTACTTTATACAACTCGGCAGCTCGGTCTAATAGAGAGGAAAAATCTAAGACGTCGTCATCGTTCATATTGACCATTGAAAACCAGTTGAGCATTGTTGTTATGATCATTAGACGATGTTGGTTTTCCACTCTTTCGAATATTCGGCGCAAGCACACTTCGAAACCCTTTCGTAGATAACCGTAAGCTGATATTTTCGAGTCACCTTTGGCTATGCTGTGAGCGAAAAAGTCTAGTAATCGAGTAACGAATGGCAACAGTTTCTGTTTCTCGATTATCCAATTAGTACTTTTAAGTAGTTCATAAAGTACTCTCATTCGATGCCTGGCGGACTTGATATCTTTAAATAAGACACAATGAATATCTGTAAGCATTAGGTTGAAAAGCGTAGTTTTCCCTCTATTATAGTAGAGTACTACTTCTAATATTTGCTCTACAAAACTTTCGAAGGGCCACAAAGACACTTCTGTAAAGAAATTCAACGTTATTTTTATAGTAACGTCGCTGCGTTCCGGATGCAGTTGGTCCATTGTCTTCTGGAAAACTGTCTCCGCTCTATTGAAGTGACGTTTTCCGCACCAGTAACCATAACGTGTAGTAAGTCGGCGCAATTTTAGTCTCATGCCGAAAAAATATATTAACGTCAGGGCACACAGGAGTAGTTCCTCGAAATCAGCGTCTTGTAACGTGCTGCGACTGGAGTGATGTAATATATACTCTAATTTCTTGATGGCATTTATTTTGCTGTGATAAAATACGGAGTTCAAATCCATAGGCATATATGCTTGATGCAATTGATTTATTTGCTCTTGTAGTTCTGCCCCAGTGAGTGATTTATGCCTGTGAGACATGAACATTCTGTGTTTACCTGTCCCTGTATGGCTAATCTGAAATCTCCTTCTAGGCTTGTACTAAGATATCTGTTGATCATAACACGTTACTGTTAATATTTATTTTAATAACTATTACGAACTAAAATTAATGGGAATTATAATAAATAAGCATTTAAAGTTAAAATGGAACGCAATGTAATGTTTATTTCCATTTGAAGTATACAATTAGGGTGAGTTTCCACCGAAGTAGAAAAAATCTATGCGTGTAGCAGTGTAAAGTGTTTTTTTTTAACCGTCATTAACAAAGAGCATTATAATATTACGTCATTAATTTACTACTGCCTCAGTGGCGTAGTTGTATTACAGTACGACTGCAAAGCTGAGGTCTCGGGTTCGATCCCCGGGTCGGGCAAAGTGATATTGAGTTTTTCTATTCAGTATCAGCTCGGAGTCTGGAATTTGTGCCCAATATGGCGATAGGCTCGCCCCCTATCACATCATGGGACTGAATAATGGCGAAAAGTGGGTGCACTAGTTGCGCCTCTGCCTACCCCTTCGGGGATAACAGGCGTGAGTGTATATGTATGTATGTAATTTACTACAATATGTCACGTGGGAATGCCATACATTATTTTATGTAGGTTACTAGTTTTTGGCCGTGACTTCGCCCGCGTAGAAGTCGAAAATGGTGCTAATAGGATTTTTAATTGAGTTTTTACGTTATTCATTTTATATTATACCAGATATTGCCCGCGGCTCCACCCGCGTTAAAAAGTTTTTACGGTATAAAAATCCCGCTTTTTATTTACCCGGAATAAAATGTAGCCTGTATGTTAATTCAGGACATGATGTACCCGTGTGCCAAATTTCATCGAAATCTGTTTTGCAGTTTTTGCGTGAAATAGTGACAAACATCCAGATATCCATACATACTTACAAACTTTCGCGTTTATAATATTAGTAGGATAGTGAATATACAAACGTCACTTGTCTTAACAACGAATTGTTTACGTCGCAATGAAGTCAAAAAACATATCATTATGTTTTATTGCATCTGTTCTCTCTCTGTTCCTCCAATTTTTAAATCTGAAACATTGTTTAACATGCTGTGTCAAACTTTATCAGTGTGAGTACTGTGAACGTGCCAGTCTTCGGTAATCAGCTTATACGACGAGTAGGTATATTCCTTATACATAAACTTTCAAAAGTGTCATTTCATTTAGGGTGAGGCCAGACGAGCGTAATTTTTTTGAGTTGTGAGTCGCGTAATTTCTGCTACATTCGGTTTCATACAAAAATCCTGTTTCGTTCATACGGTGACGCAAAATGAGTTGTCTGAAATGTGTGAAATGAAATTACGCGACCGAAATTACGCGACTCACAACTCAAAAAATTACGCTCGTCTGGCCTCACCTATAATGCATTATATACTTTGCAGTGAGGGACCTTATTTTACTTTCCTTTACTCTGTCGCACTCCGCAATACTCTATATCAGATTTAGTTGGAGATACGGGCTATGAACAATATTTTTAATTTTTCCTACTCGTTTTGTTTTCACTTAAGTGGAAAGGCACCCTTGTTTTCAAGAGACAATATTATTTTTAAATAAATTATTATAAATTTACTGAGGCAAAGAGTATGTAGTGTATCAACGCCATATCGTCGTACTCCTTGGTCTGTAGATACGTCTACCCTTTCCTTATTTATTAAAATTCTCTTTGATGTACCTCTAAGGTTTACCCAGGTCTACAAAGAGCATTATACACTACAAAAACAGGTCCTCGACCACGCATAAAAAGATTAACCAAAATTATCTACTCCAAGATCATATAAAAAAATCTTAATTAACACTTTCAATAGATTTTGTTTGTAGCAGGGGCCGGCAAACTAGGAAATAAGTAAGTCTTCTGACACTAAGAGCCTGTTTAACAACTTCTGAGTAAATGCTATTCGTCACGTAATGCATACGCTGACCAAATAAAAAATGCATACTCTAAATTCATGCTACGAAATAAATGGTAGTAAATGAGTACTTTCAACATTAGCTGTTTAAATACGAACAGGTCCTAAGTGAATAATACCCACAATACAAGAACAATTACCAGTCATTGACAACTTCGAAGGAAACAAATAGGGTTTGGGAAGGAAAAAGAGAATTGGGCCTCTAGAAATATCAGTCGAGCAGAAATAATTGGGTTTTATATTTTGTAAGGTAAATTTTTTGATTATATTTTTTATTTTATATTTTTTTAATTTTTTTTTACTCAAGTACTTAAAATTAATCTGGATGAAATAACAGCGGTTATAGTTCCATACCATTCTATATGGGGGTCATGAAATGCCCGCTAAATCAAGGGGACAGTATTTTCTGCATCAAGTACTAGCTACCATAGTGCTTGAGAAAGTATGGAATAGATACTTGCGTAAGAGCCGTTCTGCTCTACAGAACAACGCTTAACATCAAACAAGACCATGAAACCAAATACAATACAGAGTTGATAATGTACCGGCGCGACGGTGGCCTAGCTGTTTATGACGGAATTATCACATTAGAGGCATTGATGTATACATTGATTGGTTTTTAATACATCAATGATTAGAGGCTATTATAAATTGACAATTTCAACCCATAATAATTTCAACCCTGCGACAGAAGATGGCAGTGGCGAAGACTTAAACTGTTTAAAAGGCATTCCTATACGTTTACTTATCGCCACCGCTTAAAAATATAATAATGCAGGTATGTAAATGCAAGAGATCAATTTCGTTTATTTATAATTTTTACATATCATTGATTGCAAGCATATGGACAAATTAATGGTAAAGTAGAAACCAAGAATATATCAACAACTATAAATTCTAGGTATAATACCTAATGAAATATTACCTAGAATCTAGATATCTTAACCAACGACAAGTAAGTCATTAATCATAATGTATATATCGTAATACCTGTTATCAATAATAAAGGGGCGGTTTCTAAATATAATAATAATAAATAGATGACGCATCATCACAATCGGATTTTAGGTTTCCGAATCCGAAAAAATTTACTTCACTCAGTGCACTAAATGGAGTAAATACGCTGAGGCGTGAGCATATATTTTCATTGATGTAGCATAGTATCGCTGATATCGATAAGTACAATGAAAGCGTTTACGTAATGTTACTTCCTGCTAGTTTCCGAGTGGGTCCGACAGTAGTGCGTTCGTGCTGCGGCGAACACCGTCCGGGCGGCGATTACGACATCGACCGTGTACCATAATTACACACATAACTTGTGTATTGTTACAATTTCGTAACGGGTCTATTAGACGTTTGTGAAAGACTAGGTTTGTATACCAAATTCACTTATTTTTTTCGTGATGAGAATGTTTTGGTCTATGCTGATACATACCCGCCCGTGCCCTTCTCTACGTTTTATAAACATAGAAGTGTTTTGGAAGTACGGAATCGAAATAAAATAAACAGTTGTATTTGATATTTATTCAAAATGTTCCCACACATTATCTTAATCTATCAGTCTTCATCGAAAGCTTTTTAGAGTAAACCGACAAAACAGGCTATTATGTCGGTTTTTATTTGATGCGGATGCGAGTGCTGGTGAGGTTAAATACGTTGCCGCCCTTCCGCCACCAACACATCCAACACCAGTCGCATAATTTTATACAAACAACTTATTCCGATCGCACTTGACCGAAAATACGTTTTTACATTAAAATTGAAAACAGGTCGGCGCCGTTAGTTACGTTAAGTACCAATTACGGCGATCTTCTTTGTATAAAATATGAATGATTTTACAATCTAAAAATAATAATTATAATATGAAATAAATTACAGATAAAAAGATATAATCATTGGTGGCATTCTATAACTACATGCTAAACGCGAATGTCAACATCGTGTTTACTGTTTTGTGTTTTTGTCGGATTCTGGAGCGGCAGGTACTTGCTGTGCTACCGGGTAAGTTTGGGAGTAGGTCTGCCCTCCATAAGGTCGGGGTCCATTCTGTTCTAGAAGCTGTTCAGCTTCCTCAGGAGCGACAGGACACATGCAGGGGACAAGCTGCACATGCTGCAGTGAGACGGGAGTCAGGCTGGCTCCAGCCGGTATGCTGATGGGTATTGGAGCCATATTCTGCTGCATTGAAATCTCCTGCTGTGTGTACTGCGAGGGCATTTGGTATACTTTACGAGAGTCGTATGGGTTGTATGTGAACTGGTAACGGGTGACTGGAGAGACGTTCGGCGCCATTTGTTGAACCCACGTTCTCTGGGGCTGTGTTTGAGCACTGTAACAAGACGTGCTAAATAAGGCTATATTATAGTAGTTTGTTTTCTTTGCAGAAATTGCAGACAATCTTTTTTTTTTGTTAATGGCCCTACTGCCAGTAGCCTGACGCGAGTCGGCTTTTCTGGCCACACCGGTCTTTAGGGTGAACGCAGAAGGCGCTCGCATCCCTTTGAATTAAGTGACCATGCTGAGGGCAACCCACTAACGGGTTACGAACCTCGGCTCAGGACGGCCACTGAGAGAGGATGAGACATCAACGATTAGGGAAATATTGGTTTTTCGGCCTAATCCTATTAGATTGTGTTGTCATCGGCACGCGGGCCGGAACTGCTAGGAGGGTCGGAGGGGCGACGGGGAACGCGGCGAGGTCCTCGACGGCGAGGACGGAACTGCGGCCTTGTAGAGTGTTGGAGTTTCAAGAACTCGTTCTTACGGCGGATGGCCAGAGTGATTTCGTCCTCTGGATCGGTTAATACGGAACGCAGCCGTCTCCATTTGGCGCGGTCGAATGGGCAGACAATCGTGAATAATATTAGCTTATACAATTAATTTCGTTGCACAAATATCTTATTACTCTTGATCAATGTAATTGGGATAAAATTATTCCCAAGAGAAGATGATGTATTAGCATAACACTGTTTTCTTACTAATTATAATTATTTATACAAAGATATACACACACTCACTCACGCTTATTATCTCCGAAGGGGTAGGCAGAGGTGCAACTAGTGCACACACTTTTCCCCATTATTCCGGCCTATCGCCATATCGGGCACAAATTCCCGACTCCGAGCTGATACTGAATAGAAAAACTCAATATCACTTTGCCCGACCCGAGAATCGAACCCGAGACCTTAGCATTGCATTCGCACCATAATATAACTACGCCACCGAGGCAGTCAATGAGTGTGTGAGTGAGTTTTACAAAGATATGTTTAAAATTATAATTTATTTTTTAGTCACTACTGTAAATTCTTTTCATCGGAACGCTAAAGCAATATCAAAAACGAATTATAAATACGCAAACAATACGCAAAAGCAAACATACCAAAACGCAGAGCAAATAAAATCGCATGGCATAGATTTAAACATCTTTAAATATACATGAAACACATAATAATATATATAATTCATTTTAATAATACATACGAAGTATCGGAGCCCCATTTCAAGAAGAAAGCTTGTGATGATGCAATCAACACCAACATAAACAGGAAGTACATCTGAAAGTAAACGGCAATTAATTTTTGAGATCAAACGCTTATTGTGTTTATATCACTTTGACAAAAGAAGCTAATATGAAATTAAATGAGGTTGTTGCGTAATAAGAAATTGGATTAATATTTAATCATTTTGCGAAACCCAAGAGCACGGGAAATTCATAAAAGGATTTAGGCCGCCACGTAAAGGTGGTAGGGGGCAATGACGCTGTACCTCAAAAAATTTGCATACATTTAACAAGACAACGATTTTGAAATGCGTCGGATATAAATTATGTGCTGCTAGGTATTTACTAAATATTTTCTTTGTTTAAATAAATAAAATACTTTATTCGTCTAGTAGGCGAATATATAATAATAATTATTAATATCAAAGGTCACTTATATTAACTACCGACATTTTAATTGGGAGTAAAATTAATGATGACAAATAAACAAAAAAGCCAGCTCGGGCTGACTGACTGATAAGAGAATATTTTTATTAAATATAATGGGAGGAACGCGTCGCGATCCTCACCGGTGAGGCCCTAGCCTAGCTAACCTGCCAGCCTTTCTCTAGCTACCTAAGCGATGACGACCCGAAGAAGAAAGGCAGAAAAAAACTCCGGGCTTATTTTGTTGTCATCAATTGTTCATTGTTTGTTTTCTCTTTTTTTTTTTTATTCTTATTTTTCAATACTTGGGTGCTGTATACAAAGTCAGATTAGTTATATAAGTTAATGCACACAAATCACCGTAGAAATGAGATAATATCCAAATGTAGGGATTTAATACCTGGATTTAAAAAATGAGGAGACGTTTATAATTGTAGTACTTAGGTATGTAACCTAAGTACTACAATTATAAACATCCCCTCATTCATATAATATACATTTAGGGAAGACGACCGACCGATTATTTTATTGCGCTTGCCTCTATAAGTTTATTTTAGTACTTAGGTTACATACCTACTGGGACCGCCAAATACCTTGCCGATCTCTTTCATTGGCGGGAGGAGGCGTTCAGTCGCGGGCAACGTCCGGCCCTGAAGGAAGTGGAGGCCAAGAGGGCCTCCCTACGGCAAGCCGCCGTGGAGGAATGGCGTCTCAGGCTGGAAGCCCCGTCGTCAGGACTCAGGGTCATAGAGGCAGTGCGTCCTGTCTTTGCCGATTGGCTGGACAGGCGCCACGGAGCGGCAACGTTCCACCTGATGCAGATACGGCCCAACATACGTTGGAGTTTTGCCCAGCCTGGGACGAAGAGCGCAGCGCTCGCAGAACAGTCGTCGGAGGAGGCCTCTCGCTCCCGGCCGCGGTCGCTTCCATGGTCGGCGGCCGAAAGGTCTGGAAGACGGTGGCCCACTTCTGCGAGGTGGTACTCTCGCGGAAGGAGAGTGCCGAGAGGGATCGCCAGCGCAGTGGTGATCCCTCCCGCCGCCAGACGAGACGTAGAAGGCCTCGGGTGAACGACTGACCGACGTGTCCCGCCCTGTGGATTGGAGGCGTTTGGAGAATTCCACCACGGTATCCTCTGCTTGTCGTAAAAGGCGACTAATATGGGCCACCGGGGGTCGCGGGTGGGCGGAAGGGGCCGTCCACCTATTAGTTAGTCTAGTCAGCTTTGTGACCCCCGTGATGGACGGCAGCGTGGCAGATAGGCCTCACGCTGCCGTTGCTTCTGAGCCCCCCCAACAACAGGAGACGGACTGCACTAGCGGTACGCGTATGGGCAGTTGCGGACGAGAACTTAGACGTGAGTCGGAGGAAGCCCGCAGCTGTCCCTAATGCGCTGAAGATGGCCACCGCGGAGTTTTGGTTGGTATGCCGTGCGTTGTATATAGGTTAGGGACTCGGCCCGGCGGTCGCCCGACGTTTTCCATCTCTCCGAGCGGCTCAACGTCGGGTCGTAAGGCACGGTGAACCCAACAAAACCGCTAAGTCGTCCCCTTGAACGCTGGGCGGTAGTAATAAGTCACTTTCTACGCGTAAAAAAAAAGATTATATAAGATATATAGGCTACTTTTTATCCCGGGAAAATATTTTTGTCCCGGAAAAACATTTTCACGTGGGCGGAGTTGCGAGCACTACTAGTATGATATATAGGTACATGAGACAACTTTATGCAATCAATTACTAGTAAATGTTGACAGGGTTAGCCATGGTGTGTAGGACCACTTCTTCAAATCGTCTTATCATCGAGATAATCCGCTACATTGTAATACGCGTTAGACATTAACTCGCGCCTAACATAACACTTGAACTTGTGTCCAGGCAAATCGGGTACTTCGGAGAGAAGTTTATTGTTAAATTTAATGCTATGCGCTAAATATGATATACTTATTTCACAGAGACTAAAATTTGGAACAATTATATAATTTACTAGCTTTTGCCCGCGGCTCCACCCGCATTAAAAAGTTTTTCCGGGATAAAAGTCCCGGTTTACATTTTCCCGGGATAAAAAGTAGCCTATGTGTTAATCCAGGACATGATCTACCCGTGTGCCAAATTTCATCGAAATCCGTTCAGTAGTTTTTGCGTGAAAGAGGAACAAACATCCTTACATCCATACATCCAAACATCCATACATTCTTACAAACTTTCGCCGTTACTAATATTAGTAGGATTCTTATTTCTAGTGTTTGACTGACTTTGCCGGTTTATTATCTTCCTTAAACAGTTCCTTACGGGAAGCACGAGATCAAAGGTTGTAAATAACACGAATCGCTCGTTTCTGTAAGAAAAAATTGTCTGCAGATCTGCAGCAGAAAGAATGCAATATGGCATAATTCTGTGGAAGTAAGCAAAATATACTAACAATGCCGTAACCACGTCAGTTAAATGTCTGATCTTTCTTATCGCGAAGATGGCAGAACTTTACTCGAAATCCTCTGAATATGGGGTCCCCATTAAATTTATTATCTTCTGAAACCCCGAGGAAAACCGTTGAAGGAACTAATTCTAGTTTATTTCAATCTAAATCAATATTTGGTTAATTTTTATTAATCAGTAGCGAGAATCAGACACATTTAGTTTTTGCCGCATTTGATAGTAAATTGTTAGCTGAAAACCAGTTAGAAATCAAACTAAGTACTTTATTGTGCTCCACTAAAAAAAAATCCCTTCTATTTATCTTAAAAATTAACGAGTTGTCATCAGCGAATAATACTACATCCGCCATATTGTTAATCATGTAAGGCAGGTCATTAATGTAGACCAAAAATTAGAATGGACCTAAAATAATTGATCCTTGAGGAATCGCAATCCTAACTGCGGACCATAGACTGGAAACATTGTCTATAAACACTTTTTGTTTGCGGCCTGATAAATATGAAGATACTAGCTTTTGCCTGCGGCTCCGCCCGCGTTAAAAAGTTTTTCCGGGATTAAAGTCCCGCTTTATGTTTCCCCGGGATAAAAAATAGCCTATGTGTTAATCCAGAACATGATCTACCCGTGTGCCAAATTTCATCGAAATCCGTTCAGTAGTTTTTGCGTGAAAGAGGAACAAACATCCATACATCCAAACGTCCATACATTCTTACAAACTTTCGCCTTTATAATATTAGTAGGATTAGTTTAAGCCCTACTCCCTTAATAGTTAATACGATAATAGTGTAGCTTTAGGATGAGGGTACTGTGATCGACGCAATCGAATGCCTTGGAAAGATCACAAAATACCCCCAAAGTATCCTGTGGTCCCTACCAGGCATCCAACACAGCTTTTATTAATGCACATCCAGCATCTTGTGTGGACCTACCTTATTATATTATTATGATCTATTTAAACCCTAATCTGAAAATTTTATTTTATACTTATACATTAAAGATAACTAAGTAAAAATATTATTAAATGATAATTATTTTGTACGTCTTGCTTAAATGGCAGGTAAAAAACATTGACCCGAATTTATTCATAGCATCAACGCCAAACTTAGTTTTGTTTTCAATTGTATTGTTATATAATTTTGCATTGTTTGAATGCAGTCACCGAATAATGAATTAGTAGCAGAATTGAAAGATATCACCAGCGACTCACACGAGCGACTTACACTACCAAAAAAATCTCAAGTACGTTATAAGTTAGAAGATTTTTTGTTGTTTTTCTGGGAGCCTTAGAAACTAATAACGCCATAAAACGTAATAGCAAAGTTGGCGATGGATGATGGTTTGTAGAGTGCTCTACTACTAGTTTCTACTGTAGTTGGGATTCCGTTACTAGTGCCGTTGCTATTTGTCTGTAGACTTATTGACGTGCGATGATTCGAGTACCCTTACGAAAACAATGTAATAATTAAATTTAATGTGTATCATAATATTGTTGAAAGAGCGCTACATATATTTGAGTTATAATACCATTTTTTGACTTACATGGCCACGTTGAAATATTATACTATATTTTTGTGGGATGATCGAGTAAAAAGAAACTTAAGAGCATTAAATTATCACCATAAAATCAATTTACACTTGACTACACTATTTATGTATCGAAATTGCTATAATTTCGTCAACCAAATTCTATTCCATAATTATACAACCGCACACTATGTCTTTAACAACACAAGTAACTATTGTGTATCTATACCTTATCGTGAAGGAATACATTTTTTATAAACAAGCAATTACTATACCACCATTATACAAAGATTGATGGGTGTTCATTTTATAAATATTTCAACTGGCTTAATTAAGGACACTGTAATTACAGTTTTAAACAAACTCACATGTCAATCATATGCTCGTTGGACGGGTCTGCCTTCGCTAGATATTATAACAAAATATTTGAATGAAAATTTTAGTATTCATAACCTATTTCTTCTTAGGTATTTGGTGTGTGTTTTTAAATTATTGTCATTAAACAGGTACAGATTTATTAAGAACTCGAAATGCAAAAACCAGAAGAAGGGGTAAATAAATATTTACTATCAGATAATTATTATAATCTATTTTATATTTATTTATTATAATCAATCTTACAAAGCCATTTCAGACAGAGTGAGGCATTCGCTTTTACGTAATGATTTTGTTGGTCTAAATTGTAAGATTTGTAGGGAATAACAATTTTTTAAAATATTTAGATGGAATGTGAATGAACAATCACAGAAATTAATTATTAAAACAGATATTGCTTGGGCCTGAGCCGGCGTATTTTCTTTATGATATAAAATGTTGCTTAGAATGGCAATTCAGTTAGGGCTTCATTTAATTTAGCCCAGATCACTGACCTACTTAATACAACTTATAACAATAGAGTTTATTGAGCTAAACGTAAACAAAATATCCAGACTTAGGATATTTAACTTAATTATTATGGTTTGAACAATACTAAACTTATAGCTGAACGATTTGCATTACAAGTTCAAAGATGAACACTGAACTATAATATTCAAGTAAAGGTAACATAAAAACCTACATCACTATACATTTGACACGACTGTTTATCACACGCAATATCATACGTACAAGTTTGGGAAAGTTTTCTATGCAGCGCACAACGGATGCATCCAATTATTCGCTAGACGGAAACATTATAAAGTGATTTGAGGCGGTGCGTAGATAATCGTTAAATGGACCATCCTAGTCCCGAACTCATAAATATTTCATTTATTTTCATTATATCGCATCGTTCACGGGTCACCGACGCCGGATCGAATTTATAAATTAATTTATTTCTGTATAAATCTCTCACTTGAATTCTAAATAAAGCGAAAATTTATTTTTGTCCTTGTCCCGTTATAAAAAATTACAGATCATGTATTACGTTAAAAAATTAATGAAAAAGTCGACATTTGCTAGGTCATTGCAACTGGAATAATATTGGTTAATATTGAAATCACTGAAGCTATTTTTATAAGTCCATTGTAATACATCGGTGGCTGTCACAACTCAACACGGGTGAGATGTTTGATTACACAACGGGATGACTTGCAAGGTGTACCGCTTCAGCTTTTATCGCCTGAGCATTGATCCTTATTGACTATTAAATTGAAATGTTACTCCACAATGGACATTTCAATGGGATGCGTTCTTAGATAAACACATCAAAAATACCGCTTAATTTACCACATTGGTTATTTCTTGCTTTATTTCGAATTGAATGTGTATATTTCATTTAAAAATTATAAAGGTATTATCTTTATTTGTTATTAGGCAAGCGGCACGCGATAGGATTATTTAAGTAAAATTATCACTCGCATAAACATGTAGCGCATTTTTAGCAAATCTTATAAATTAACTTTTCTCAGTGCTTATAAATCCGCATGAAATTTATAGCGCCTACATAAAAAAACCGATTAAAATCTAATTTAATTATTTATCCTGAACTGCACTTATAGCGCATCTCGAAAGCTTAATATATGAAAGGTTCACATAGTCTGCACTTTTACTACAAAAATGTCCATAAGACTTAAATTTACATTGACATTCAATAAAGCATATTAAAAACCACCTTTTGGCAGGTAATCAGTCAGCAGTTTAATAAATATAATGATCGCTAATAAAAGTATTTGGAACTCACCATTCCGTTGGAATCCGGATGTATCGCACTACTGTAAATGGTCTTCTAAACAGAACTAAACAACTCGGACAACATTCACCCCCCGTGAGACTTGCCTCGAGACTACTATTAGTAGCAGAATGAAGGATTAAGATGGCTGAACACAAAAAAGAGTTTTTATTTTAGGGAACGAAGATGCGTGCACCCACTCCGGCCGCGGAATGACCGATCCCTGGAGTCCAGCCGTTTTTTATACACGATATCAGAAACATTCCGTCCTTAAAATCCGGTCCCCGACCTCAACATGAGGTATAATAATAATCTTATTAACTTATCTACACTTCTATCTTTACTTAGAACGTACCGTTATATTAGCCCGATTTTAAAAAGGACTCGTTGATACTACCCACTTAAGATAATTTCACACTTTTTTCGTAAAGTGGTTAAAGAATTTTGACGATGTTTTTTGAAGGAAATTATATCGGTCGAAGTGAGTACGGCGCTGAGTTCCATCGTACCTTAAGCCCAAGGAAAGGATGCAGTTGACATTCGTGTCGAATTACCGGGACGTGTCCATTACCGGTTGCACCTGAGTCTCCACTATCTGAGCCGGTGACTTGCTATACTATTCCATGCGTGAAATCTTAAATGGGTATAGTCAACAAAAGTACTTACGATATTGAAAAAATAAAAAACGGCTGCTTAGTTCCATTTATTTACTTAAATCATTTATACCGGATATTCAGAAAATGACATGCCAAAGCTGTGGCATGGCGTGGCGGTAGCGTTCATTGTGGCAAATTATAACGCAAACTGCCTTGGGTATAAGTAAAGTACTAGATACTGATGCACTTAGTTATACCAAATAGCTACAGTCGGAAAAGTGTATATGTATTTCATGTTCTTTGAAGTTGTGATTCTAATTAATATCACGTGGTCCATTTAAACGATTTCATTTACGGACAAAAAAAATGGTGAAGTCGTGCGCCGTCGCGCTGTACGGTTAGGGCAAAAACTGCAACGTGAATCTCGATGTACCTACATTCCGGCAATTCGACATTATACTTCTTGATTATAATAATAATTATTTATTTATTTTGTTTTTACTTGGCATAGCCGGCTCCGATCGATAGTGTACTTATATTGCATAGAATATTATGCACTACGTCGGGCAACTTGGAGACCCGCTGCTGATTAGCTTTAGCATAGATTTTAAAGGTTTAAAGGACGCCCAAGCTCAGCACTTAGTAGTAGACACTGTGGTAATGATGGTATAGGATATACATATTGTTACGGCTGGACCGAAAACCGCTCCACGATGAAACGGCATGACGCAATTATTATTTCATTATTGTGTCACGCGAATTCAGTGTGTGTTGGTAGTTACTTGCTAAAGAGGAGTTATTATAAGGGTTATCACCTTTTTATATACAAATAAAGTACATTGGCTATTTACAGATAATATTTTTTTCCTAACTTTATTGTATTACATAAAAACGTATTTTTTAAAACCTTTAGCAACAACTAATAAAATGATCTCTATTAAACAGCTGCACAGCATCTCTATAGTCTATATTTGAATAAAAGTAAAAAAGTGATTATTTTATTAACAGATTACTTATTATTTGTTAAAAAGCGCTTAAATCCGATTTTTAATCTCTAACTTCAGTAGTTTTCAAGTTACGACACTTTTCGAAAATATGATATATCTCTGTCCACCCTAAATAGACAAACTTTATGACTGTATATTCAGGTTGATGATATTTACTATAAATACAAAAGGTACGGATTTGTATTTATACATAATACACACATTATTGTTAGGGTTTCCTTATTAATGTTAAGGCATGCTTTATAAAAACAAAATATCTTTGAGTTTTTCTATTCAGTATCGGCTCGGAGCCTGGAACTTGTGCTCGATATGGCGATGGGCTCGCCCCCTATCACATATTGGGACGGAATAGTGGCGAAAAGTGGGTGCACTAGTTGCGCCTCTGCCTACCCCTTCAGGGATAAAAGGCGTGAGTGTATAATATGTATGTATGTATGTATATCTTAGTATACGGGGAAAATCTGTAGGAAAATAACCATAGAGATCGAATTCTGGCAATGCATATATAACTGTAAGGCCGTGTTTAAACTAGCAAGTTATTGCGCAAGAGCTTCCATATACGTTTACACTAACGGAAATATTTCTTGACAAAGCTTGCCATCCTTTTGTCTGATTTTTCCGAATCTAATTTAATGCTCTTTGGACGAACGAAACAATATTATCATACATACATACATATACACTCACGCCTGTTATCCCCGAAGGGGTAGGCAGAGGCGCAACTAGTGCACCCACTTTTCGCCGACATTCCGTCCCATGATGTGATAGGGGGCGAGCCTATCGCCATATCGGGCACAAATTCCAGACTCCGGACTGATACTGAATAGAAAAACTCAATATCACTTTGCCCGACCCGGGGATCGAACCCGAGACCTCAGCTTTGCAGTCGTACTATCGTCGTATTATCATCGCTTTAAAAGTACGTACCAACATAAAAAAAATTGGAATATGAAGCACTAGGAGGCATTCCACGGCGCTCGTCATCCTGAGTCATAAGAGTCTTATAATGCTCGGTAATTTCGTTGGCTAAAATATCCTTCAAACAGGAAAACAATAGTGCATGTATACAGTATACTTCTGATCGGCGAAAAATAAACATACCTATTATAGGTAATAGTACCAACTTAAAACTTTGCATCATGGTCTTTAACCTTAGCCCGTTCCGTATGGAACAAAAAAAGACATAATCTACTAGCTCAGCATGATAAAACGTTTACCTCCCGGGATGCCAAATTGGACCAGCGAATTCCAAAGAAGAATAGATTGGATAGCAAAAGAAGAGTGAGTGAAGTTAGAGCTATGAGAAGGACATTTTAGAAGATGATTACTAGAAGAGCGGTGGTTCCTATAGTGACTATTGCACAGGTATTGGAAATTAGAAGATAAGTAAGTAGGAGGTGTAGGGGAGGTAAGCAGAGAGAATAAAGTGGTAAGCGCCCGCCAGGAACGGCGCTGACGAATAGGTAGCCATTTTAGTTGAAGACGATAGGAAGAAATGTGGTCATATTTTCGAAGATTATACACGAATCGAATGCAGTTATTTAGAAGTCGGTCCAGTTTGTTGAGTTGGTCTGCATTCAGATCTAAATAGCACACATCACCATAATCGATAACAGGAAGGATTAACCCCTGGAATGCCGGGCTCAGTTTGCGTAAAAAACGCTTGCGTGCCGCCCATACATTTGAAAAAATCGGATTTTAGGTGTAAAGGATGTTCCAATTTATACACCATAAAATTCTTTTAGTACGAATTTTGAAATTATTTATTTACTTATTTATTATGGATCAATGGTCACTAAAATATTTAGAAACATTGTGAGATTTAGCATAGACGGCCGCCATTTTGAATTTCTTCGTTTTAAGGCCAATTGACTTCAAAATCGATATCTGGGCAGACCTTTAGGTACAGAAGACGGATCCAATGTTAGAATGGAAAAAAGTGGCCGCCATTTTGAATTTCTTTGTTTTAAGGCCAATCGACCTCAAAATCGATATCTGGGCAAGCCTTTAGGTACAGAAGACGGATCCAATGTTAGAATGGAAAAAAGTGGGCGCCATTTTAAATTTCTTTGTTTTAAGGCCAATCGACCTCAAAATCGATATCTGGGCAGACCTTTAGGTACAGAAGACGGATCCAATGTTAGAATGGAAAAAAGTGGCCGCCATTTTGAATTTCTTTGTTTTAAGGCCAATCGACCTCAAAATCGATATCTGGGCAGGCCTTTAGGTACAGAAGACGGATCCAAAGTTAGAATTGAAAAAAGTGGCCGCCATTTTGAATTTCTTTGTTTTAAGGCCAATCGACCTCAAAATCGATATCTGGGCAAGCCTTTAGGTACAGAAGATGGATCCAATGTTAGAATTGAAAAAAGTGGCCGCCATTTTGAATTTCTTTGTTTTAAGGCCAATCGACCTCAAAATCGATATCTGGGCAAGGCTGTATGTACAAAAGACGGATCCAATGTTAGAATTGAAAAAAGTGGCCGCCATTTTGAATTTCTTTGTTTTAAGGCCAATCGACCTCAAAATCGATATCTGAACAAGCCTTTAGGTACAGAAGACGGATCCAATGTTGGAATTGAAAAAAGTGGCTGCCATTTTGAATTTCTTTGTTTTAAGGCCAATCGGCCTCAAAATCGATATCTGGGCAGACCTTTAGGTACAAAAGACGGATCCAATGTTAGAATTGAAAAAAGTGGCCGCCATTTTGAATTTCTTTGTTTTAAGGCCAATCGACCTCAAAATCGATATCTGGGCAGGCCTTTAGGTACAGAAGACGGATCCAATGTTAGAATTGAAAAAAGTGGCCGCCATTTTGAATTTCTTTGTTTTAAGGCCAATCGACCTCAAAATCGATATCTGGGCAAGCCTTTAGGTACAGAAGATGGATCCAATGTTAGAATTGAAAAAAGTGGCCGCCATTTTGAATTTCTTTGTTTTAAGGCCAATCGACCTCAAAATCGATATCTGGGCAAGGCTGTATGTACAAAAGACGGATCCAATGTTAGAATTGAAAAAAGTGGCCGCCATTTTGAATTTCTTTGTTTTAAGGCCAATCGACCTCAAAATCGATATCTGAACAAGCCTTTAGGTACAGAAGACGGATCCAATGTTAGAATGGAAAAAAGTGGGCGCCATTTTAAATTTCTTTGTTTTAAGGCCAATCGACCTCAAAATCGATATCTGGGCAGACCTTTAGGTACAGAAGACGGATCCAATGTTAGAATGGAAAAAAGTGGCCGCCATTTTGAATTTCTTTGTTTTAAGGCCAATCGACCTCAAAATCGATATCTGGGCAGGCCTTTAGGTACAGAAGACGGATCCAAAGTTAGAATTGAAAAAAGTGGCCGCCATTTTGAATTTCTTTGTTTTAAGGCCAATCGACCTCAAAATCGATATCTGGGCAAGCCTTTAGGTACAGAAGATGGATCCAATGTTAGAATTGAAAAAAGTGGCCGCCATTTTGAATTTCTTTGTTTTAAGGCCAATCGACCTCAAAATCGATATCTGGGCAAGGCTGTATGTACAAAAGACGGATCCAATGTTAGAATTGAAAAAAGTGGCCGCCATTTTGAATTTCTTTGTTTTAAGGCCAATCGACCTCAAAATCGATATCTGAACAAGCCTTTAGGTACAGAAGACGGATCCAATGTTGGAATTGAAAAAAGTGGCTGCCATTTTGAATTTCTTTGTTTTAAGGCCAATCGGCCTCAAAATCGATATCTGGGCAGACCTTTAGGTACAAAAGACGGATCCAATGTTAGAATTGAAAAAAGTGGCCGCCATTTTGAATTTCTTTGTTTTAAGGCCAATCGACCTCAAAATCGATATCTGGGCAAGCCTTTAGGTACAGAAGACGGATCCAATGTTAGAATGGAAAAAGTGGCCGCCATTTTGAATTTCTTTGTTTTAAGGCTAATCGGCCTCAAAATCGATATCTGGGCAGGCCTGTAGGTACAAAAGACGGATCAAATGTTAGAATTGAAAAAGTGGCCGCCATTTTGAATTTCTTCGTTTTAAGACCAATTGACCTCAAAATCGATATCTGGGCAAGGCTGTATGTACAAAAGACGGATCCAATGTTAGAATTGAAAAAAGTGGCCGCCATTTTGAATTTCTTTGTTTTAAGGCCAATCGACGTCAAAATCGATATCTGGGCAAGCCTTTAGGTACAGAAGACGGATCCAATGTTGGAATTGAAAAAAGTGGCCGCCATTTTGAATTTCTTTGTTTTAAGACCAATCGGCCTCAAAATCGATATCTGGGCAGACCTTTAGGTACAAAAGACGGATCCAATGTTAGAATTGAAAAAAGTGGCCGCCATTTTAAATTTCTTTGTTTTAAGGCCAATCGACCTCAAAATCGATATCTGGGCAAGCCTTTAGGTACAGAAGACGGATCCAATGTTAGAATGGAAAAAGTGGCCGCCATTTTGAATTTCTTTGTTTTAAGGCTAATCGGCCTCAAAATCGATATCTGGGCAGGCCTGTAGGTACAAAAGACGGATCAAATGTTAGAATTGAAAAAGTGGCCGCCATTTTGAATTTCTTCGTTTTAAGACCAATTGACCTCAAAATCGATACTTGGGCATGCCATCGTTTTGTTTTAACACTAACGGGATTTAAAATAGATATTTGGGCTTGTCTTTAGCCAAACAGAATAAAATGAGGTTGTAATTTTACTAATTTAACAATTTAAATACGCAATCACATCAAAATTAGATACTTTTAAAAATGAATAAGGTAATCAACCTGAGTAACCTTTTAAGTCTAGTGATGGGGGGTAAATAAATAAAAAGATACAGTAATTTAATGGCCACCCAACAGGGCATAACGATGTGGGGGAAGAAAAATATAATAAGATAATTTCTACTACGCGGCTAATTATTCTTATAGCAATCGTTGAATTGTTAATGACTCCCTCATTTTTAACCGATTTTGATGCTTTCACAGAAGAATTTACTTTATTTGCTGTTTGCTGCCACGGGACACTTTTTTCTTCTTCAATTTTTTATTTTGCGACATAACAAAGCTGCGTTATTGAAGAGAATTGAATAAGCATTGATGGTGGCCATAATATTTAAAAAATCTATAATTAAAACGTACTATAGTTTGTGGCCATGTCCAGCGGGTTTTGATTTTAAAACCAATAGCCCTTAAAACAAGAACATTTAACATGGAATGCAGTTCCCGCTGCCAGACGAGACGTAGGGTGGACGACTGACCGACATCTCCCGCCCTGTGGATTGGGGGCGTTGGAGAATTCCACCACGGTATCCCCTGCCTGTCGTAAAAGGCGACTAATGGGGGCCTCCGGGGGTCACGGGTGGGAGGGAGGGGCCGTCCACCTATTAGTCTAGCCAACTTCTGTGACCCCCGTGATGGACGGCAGCGTGCCTCACGCTGCCTCGGACGCCAAGGGCGTCCTTCGGTGTACGGGGGCTTCTGAGCCCCCGCAACAACAGGAGACGGACCGCAACAGCGGTACGCGCAGGGGCGGTTGCGGACGACAACTTAGATGTGAGTCGGAGGAAGCCCGCAGCCGTCCCTAATACGCCAAAGATGGCCACCGCGGAAAAAAAATCTATATTAAATACAATCAGTCTTAAAACAAAGAAGTTCAAAATGGCGACCACTTTTCTTAAGTCTCACATTAAATAATTATGACTTTTACTATCAATGCCATGCCCAGTATCGATTTTGAGGTCAATTGGCCTTAAAACAAAGAAATTCAAAATGGCGACCACTTTTTCAATTCCAACATTGGATCTGTCTTTTGTACCTAAAGGCCTGCCCAGATATCGATTTTGAGGTCCATTGGCCTTAAAACAAAGAAATTCAAAATGGCGGCCATTTTTTTCAATTCTAACATTGGATCCGTCTTTTGTACATACAGCCTTGCCCAGATATCAATTTTGAGGTCAAATGGCCTTAAAACAAAGAAATTCTAAATGGCGACCACTTTTTTCAATTCTAACATTGGATCCGTCTTCTGTACCTAAAGGCCTGCCCAGCGGGGCTATCGGCTAATTTTGACGTTTCGAGTGAACAACGAAACATTGATGTCAACCGAACTTTGAAGTCAACCGAAATTTTATAGCCGTTGGTATTGCGTATGATGTTATAGCTACAGTCAACACGAGTGCCTATCAACGAACCATATGACATCTCTACTTTTTTTATCGACGTTACGCGGCTAAGTTATACACACCAATTATACGTACAGCCGTTATGGATGAATTGGTCTTTTTTATTTAGCGGTTTGACATTGTCAAAATCATTGCCTGACAGCGATGGAGGCATAACTTAAAAATATGTGAATTGAATTGAACGGTGCGTTTGAATCTTCAGAATAATATTGTGGAATATGGTGCGGAAATCGTAACAATATGAGAATTGTTTGTGCTCGTATGTGGAAGTACTTTTGGGTTAGATATAATTATACTGTGACATGTTTTTACGAAGAAACAAACCCCAAAGCCCATTTGACCCCCAATCGAGTCAATATACTAGTAATTATACAAACTTGGGAATCAGACGCTTTTAAACTTAATTCAGTAGCAGACAGTGTAAATCAATCAACGTAAGTATCAATATTATATTCAGTATGTAATAAAATTAATTCTTGTAGGTAATAATATCGTATGCCGTATCAGCCTGCTAAGGGCGTGGGCGCTTAACCATTTTTTGTCTTTGCACTAAAGAAACTATTCCTGTTGAGTACCAAACCGAAGATCAACCCATTTATTTATTCTGTGTGGTTGCAGCAGTATTCTCAACTAACCTAAACTAAAGGTTCTATTCAACATTCATGGAGAGTATTGCTTTTGTTAGCTGTTTTCATTTTGAGTATGCTGTATCTGTTGTGTACGAATGTGCCAAGTCTCCTAATTATAAACAACGCAAGACTTGTTTCTTAATACAATAAACATAACGGCATTGTGTAATGTACGAAAAATTAATGCATTTCTATAATTTTTAGAGTTGAAGAAGTGGAGGAACGGATTTTAGGCGGCTCCGATATTGAGAAGCACATGGCTGTCTTGAAAAGGATTGCTGTAGACCTGTGGTTGTGGAAAGACCTAGTACAATACATAATTGACAACAACTGTACACCTCAATATATAGAATTATACGTTATTATTGTGCCTTAATTAACCAATGTTGCATTTTTTATTTCTCTACCTTCTTAATGTGATAATGAATACAAATTTGAATTGTGTTTCTTTAATAAACATTATTAAATATATTTTACCTACATCATTTAGGAACTTACTCATTTTGTTAAGAATCTAAGGAGATCTATTTTTATTAAATTTATATATTTATTGCTATATTAGGTACATGTTATAATATTAACATTATCAAACAATAAATACATTTTATTACAAGTATAATTTATAAACAATACATATTTCATGTCTTCTCACATTATTAATCACATTATTCATAGTTTATAATATTATCAAGAACATCTATCGACGAGCGAGACTCGTACATAATACAAAAAATCTACAAATTGAAATAAGATTATTTTGTGGGTTTTATAGCGGTTTTTTAATTAAATTTTTTTTCTCCCGACGTGTCGAAGATAGAAGACTTTACAGCCTTCATGGTCACTGTGCAAATTTTGGCGTCGAAGAAAATATAACTTAAAACACCGCGATAAAATCCGCAAAATAGTTTTATTTCCAAGTCTAACATTCGCGTAAATAATATAAGAAATCATTAAATTGACAAATATTCGCGCTCATGTATAAATAAAATAAAGCTTGCGATTATAATCATTACAAATTAAAAATCTTAAATTTCTAAACGTTTCTATTTAGCTACTTTACTACGTTACTCGGCCGGGTAATAGTGTTAATCACTTTCCGAGGCAAAAACACTGCTATTGAATAGTGGCTTTCAGAAAAATGTTGACAGATACGGTGTCTATCAATTTGATGTCAACTTTGCTTAGACAATACCAATAGCTATAATTTTCCATAGCAATCCACACTATCGATATCCACCGTGACGTCACCGGTGACCATCAATGTTCATGAGCACCGCGAGTTGTCCACCGGTGTTAGCCAATACGAAATCGGTGATTTGACAGTTAATTGATGTACACTTCCACCGGTGCTTATCAGTTTTCGATGTCAACTGAGATACATAATAGCCCGGCAGATATCGATTTTGAGGTCGATTGGCCTTAAAACAAAGAAATTCAAAATGGCGGCCACTTTTTTCAATTCTAACATTGGAACCATCTTCTGTACCTAAAGGTTTGCCCAGATATCGATTTTGAGGTCAATTGGCCTTAAAACAAAGAAATTCAAAATGGCGGCCACTTTTTTCAATTCTAACATTGGATCCGTCTTCTGTACCTAAAGGCTTGCCCAGATATCGATTTTGAGGTCGATTGGCCTTAAAACAAAGAAATTCAAAATGGCGGCCACTTTTTTCAATTCTAACATTGGATCCATCTTCTGTACCTAAAGGCTTGCCCAGATATCGATTTTGAGGTCGATTGGCCTTAAAACAAAGAAATTCAAAATGGCGGCCACTTTTTTCAATTATAACATTGAATCCGTCTTTTGTACATACAGCCTTGCCCAGATATCGATTTTGAGGTCGATTGGCCTTAAAACAAAGAAATTCAAAATGGCGGCCACTTTTTTCCATTCTAACATTGGATCCGTCTTCTGTACCTAACAGCTTGCCCAGATATCGATTTTGAGGTCGATTGGTCTTAAAACAAAGAAATTCAAAATGGCGGCCACTTTTTTCAATTCTAACATTGGATCCGTCTTTTGTACATACAGCCTTGCCCAGATATCGATTTTGAGGTCGATTGGCTTTAAAACAAAGAAATTCAAAATGGCGACCACTTTTTTCAATTCTAACATTGGATCCGTCTTCTGTACCTAAAGGCTTGCCCAGATATCGATTTTGAGGTCGATTGGCCTTAAAACAAAGAAATTCAAAATGGCGGTCACTTTTTTCAATTCTAACATTGGATCCGTCTTCTGTACCTAAAGGCCTGCCCAGATATCGATTTTGAGGTCGATTGGCCTTAAAACAAAGAAATTCAAAATGGCGGCCACTTTTTTCAATTCTAACATTGGAGCCGTCTTTTGTACTTAAAGCCATGTCCAGGTATCGATTTTGAGGTCAATCGGCCTCAAAACAAAGAAGTTCAAAATGGCGGCCACTTTTCTCAATTCTCATATATGATTAAGATTTGCATCCAATGGAAACAAAAAATAAGCTAAAAAGAAACCACCTGTAGATGTTCAGTTTTCATACATTTTGCAGAAATCGGCCCGAGCGTGGATCCACGCTCCCGGCAGAGTTTGAACACTTTTTTTGAGCGTGGATCCACGCTCCCGGCACGCGAGGGCTTAAGGCTTGCACAAGCATAGTCTTGGTCATAGGCGGGAGGAAGTTCTTCAGGCGGTATAAAGAGCGAAGGGTACCGGTGACTCTCTGACAGACAGAGGTTACCTGGGGCTTCCAGCTCAGGGTGGAGTCGATGTGCAGACCGAGATTATGAACACTGGAGCTCCAAGGAATAATGTTTCCGTTAAATATAACGGGTGGAATGATGGAATTATCATCCCTGCTAATCATCCTTGAACTGCCTATGATAATGGCTTGGCATTTCGCAGGGTGATAATATTCAATACAAAAAAATCTGTACCCAATTAAGAGAACATAACTTCCTAATTCAGCTTAAATAACTATCTCCATCTAAAAAAAATCATATTCTGGACACGCTGGGTACCAACAACATTCGGCCGGTACACACATTTTCATATTAAAAGAATCATCATTTTTGTCATATTAAAAGAATATAAAAACAAATTATTGTTCCAGTTACCGTTTCTTTTTACCCGACTGCGGAAGAAGGATGGTTATGTTTTTCGAGTGAATGTATGTATATTTCTTTGGCATAAACGCAATCGCGGGCATCTGTTCCCTCCGAGATTTTGTTGCTCTATCTATATCACCAACCAAATTATGAGAAGTGAGTGTGTTATGCCTCCGACAGCGTTTGTGAACACCACGAAGTAAATGTGGTGAACACTATCAACTAAGATTATTCAAAACCAAAAAAATAATATTCAACTTAAAACTTTGTTTCTATATCTTTTCAGTTCTTCGATGAATTTCAGTCAGGTTTTTGGTTTTGTTTTAATAATTTTATTCACCTGTGGCTCTTGTGTCAAATTTGTGCTGCCCTCTATAGTTCTTGCACGTTCCCTGTAAAACGTGTTCTTTAGTTTTTCAAACTATTAATTAATTATTTATACCTATTGACACCATGCACCCCACACTTTTGTTATTAAATAATGTACATGTTTTTCTTATTTAAACTATTCATAATGAAAATTTATTTTAGTTTTTAATTTTTTTTTTCATTGTTAGTTCTGCTCTACTATTCTCCAACAGATGTCATTAAAAAATAAATAAAAGCGCCATCTTGTGACAAGCGGGATTGTTTTCACACATATGAGTAGCCTTAGCCTAGTTGCATTTTCTATAAAAGCGTATTTTTAGTTTAAAATACTGAATTGTCATTAGTCTTTGATAAGAACGACAAATTTCGATTTAATCCGACGTTTCGAGGGGGGTCAAAATCATGTTCAAAGTTTCCGTTACACACATACTAACAGCTAATAAAAGCGTGTTAAAAATATTAATGTCGAAACAGGACGATAAAAATCAGAGGCGCTTCACAGATTTCGCACACAGGCGCTGTCTTGGGTCGGGGCGGACCTGCTCGCCACAAGTTATCAACTTAGACTAACAACTTAATGTAAAACTTATGTTAAATTAAATTGACAGCCAAATTCTTATTATTATCTAAAAATTATTACAAATAATATATTACCTGAACAAGTTAATGATTAGCATTTATTATTATCAACATTAAAAAATTTGCATATCAATAAATTTGACAAAAGTTGATTGATCAGAAACAACTATTTAAGACCTGCATTGTACCAACTTTTTCGCAAATAAAGGATTCATTCATTCATTCATATCAAATGGTGTTTTCACATGTGACTTGCTAGAAGTCCTGCAAGCTTCAAATTAGATAAAAACAAAATTAGGTACCTGCTTTGGTTTATTGCAGTACGACCATGGCGCCAATGTCTTGAGTTCGATCCCCGGGTCCAAATATTAAATAATATTGGGGTTTTAGCCCGGTGTCCAGAATTTGTGCCCGATATGACGATGGATTAGTTGCCACTTATCACAATATATAGGATGCAATAAGTATGGCAAATAGTGAATGCACTATTTGTGCCTCTGCTAATCCTTCAGGAATGAACCCCACGGCGCGCCGCGGCGTGAGCGTGTTCGTGTGTATACGTGTGAGTGCGTGTGCTTGCGTGGGTGTGCTAGTGTGTTGTTGTGATCTTACATTATTATTCCGAAGTGCTTTTTTTTAAATATCTATTGCGATAAAGTATTATGGCGATAGGCTCGCCCCCTATCACATCATGGGACGGAATGACGGCGAAAAGTGGGTGCACTAGTTGCGCCTCTGCCTACCCCTTCGGGGATAACAGGCGTGAGTGTATGTGTGTGTATGTGTATCTATTGCGATTTTATTTACAATACAATAACATTAACAAGAGTTTATAAGGTGGTAATATATTCTTCATAATATTATAAAACATGTAAATTTTAATCTGATGCAGTGTTATCAAACTTGCTTATTATTTTAAGAAAATTGCTTTAAAATAAACTGTATTTTACGTTAAAAATTATGCTAGTAAACTTAAAATTACTTATTGGGTTTACATGTGAACATTTATAAAATTAATATTTACACATAGGTACATTTATTTACCAAAGTACATATCACAAAAAGATTATATTCATCGTAATTATTATACACAATTATTCATCATCGAAATTGAATCTTCTCATCCCATCGAAACGGAATCCGTATGCGGCTGCATTCTTCACGTCGACTAGCGCTGGGTTGCGATGCTTGTAGAAACTACCATGACCGTGCGCAGGTCTTGAAGAACCATTAGGAATACCGTGCGCCTCACGAGGGTAAAATGCTTCAAATTGTCCGGTAGATGGCAGTACATTCTTCAAGTCATCATCCTCTGGGTCGTATGGGCGTGACATAGATGGCGCTAACACCAATAAACAACATACCACGCAGAACACCGCTCGCATCTGAAAGTACAACCTTACGTACAACAAACTGATGTACATAATAATAAAATTTAATTAAATATACGTTTTACCTTTATTGTCGACAAGAAGTCAACTCAATTAGATTGATATCAATACTGGTTACGAAATGGCTGACCGCGTAGAAGACGCAATAGACGAAACTGGTATAGTGGCACGGGGGTCGAACCGCAGTTGATCACCTTGACGCCGAGCGACTCGTGCTAAAATCGGATATGCTCGGGAGTTGAGGCACGTGACCGCGCGCGATTTTGCAACACTATACTTTCCCTTTGAATAGCGTAGAGGTAATAACAGCGTTGTTGGCGGTTGTTAACAAACTGGTCATTTCGCTGCTGCGGTCGTGTTCATATACATATATATTTCGCACGTAGGTAACTTGGTTCTATTTTCTTTGCCATAAAGCTACAATATTTATTAGTCATCAAAAGGATTCTTTCTGTGATGCAACTTTTACCAATCATTATTCTATCTTTCTTATAGATGAGAGGTGCATGGCCGTTTTTTTTTTTAATTTCATATTAATTAGTGAAATGATACTTCGTTGCGGAGTTTGTACTCTGGAACGAAGCTTCTTACGTAACCATTACTGCAGTCACGCAGCACTATTCAATGTAGATTCATCGACATTGTTTTTAATAATTAGAGCGCATTACGAAACTCAACAATTAACATCTTACGTCTCCTAATGCAGAGCGCAATAATATTTAATGGTGATATAATAATATACAAAGGTGGAGAGAATGGTTTAGTGTAGAAACATATTAAAATAATACTTTAACCCTAAATAGGTAAACTCCTCGTTATGTACTTACCTTTATTATGTTCACGTTAAGGTGGCGAGAATGTGGGCCAACGTTCATGAACAAACACTCTAATATGATGAGCTAAGTTCAAATCAGGAGGAGACCGTGGATAAAAATTTACTGTTAACATTAAATCCGTACTAAAAATTATAGTATAGCTAGATGTTGATCGCGGCTTTACCCGCGTGAAAAGCCTTGCTCGCTATAAAGTCCCTAAAACAGTGGTTCCCAAAGTTGACCGGGCCGCGAGTCGCGACCCACCTAACAAAAACTTCCAAATTCTGACGTCCCCTCTTGGCTGCTGTGAAGTAATTTTAATAAATTTTTTTCGATTATTTTAGTTACTTTTCTCGTCTATCATAGGCTTTTCGGCTGTTGGCTTGGTCGGTTGATGTATTATTCTATTTCTTAGAGCCCACCCAATATTCCCTGGCGATCCACCAGTGGGACGCAACCCATAGTTTGGAAGGCGCTGTCCTAAAACGTTGTAACGATGTATAGCGCCACCTATACGACGCCAGCGTCATCTATAAAAAAATATATTATTTCCCATTTGAGCAAATTACGGGGATAAAAAGTAGCCTATTTGTTAATCCAGGACATAGTCTATATGCGTACCAAATTTCATCCAAATCCGTTTAGCTGTTTCTGCGTTTACTTCTAACAAACATTCCAAATCGCTAAAAGACCAACATCCAAACATAATTCACAAACTTTGCATTTATAATATTAGTAAGAAGATATGGTAAATTCAAATTAAAGGGAGTCCGTTGATTAAAAATTACTGTTAAGGAAACTTTCTTTGGAGACTATCCATCATTTTTGGAGGCAAAGATCTGCATTCAGATTTGGAATAAAATGTGTAATTTATGCTCAAACATTTTATTAACACCAATCGATCTGATTGCTAATAATGATCAAAAAACCCGTTGGGACCATTAGAAGTTTGCGAGTTTTAAAGACTCCAATTCGATTTTAAATTTTAAACGTATAGAGCAAGAGCCCACGAGGGCCAGACTTTCGTTATTTTATAAAAGTTGAAAGATTTTCTGTGCATGACCCCTATAGAGGTAAGAACGACCAGCGACTATCGAGTTTGGGTTGTGGTTACTTTGGCAGGTAACTTCTTCGGAATAACTTTACAAATCTCGTCATCTATTGCCGGACACAGAAAATATAAAAAAATTGAGCTTTATACTTTAACGAATTTTAGGTACTATTTTATACACCTTTACTACCTGTTACCTGTCAAAGTTTTCAATGACCTAGTCTTCTCTTTATACTTCGTTAGATCTAGTCCATATCGAGTCATTAACTGATTTCGTAACGTTTGTATCTCGACTCCTAGATCCGATATGGCCAAGTTTTAAGACATCAATGGGTTTAACATATTAAAATACTTACATTTAGTTATATATTTTATTTATTTTTCTTAAGGCCTAAATGCCCGGTTTTATACAATAATTACACCAAAATTAAGTTAATACTAATGAAAAATATTTATGTAGCTCAAGATAGCGAGACAGTTCAATGTTGATTTAAGTGAAGTATACCAAACGTTTAGATTTAGACATAGATTTAACAGTTTAACGATCACTGTCTGCAATACAAGGAGAAAATGTTAAACATATTTCTAAGTGATGAAACACACATTTTCAACCTATAATGGGTATACAGCTTTAATGTCGTTCACTTCCCAACACATTTGAACCCAACATCATGAGGTAACTGTTATAATTACATAATATTTAAAAAATACTTCGCATCGTGTAAGTCTATGCTAGAAGCATCTATTTCAGAACCATTAAGTAAATTTTAAACAGCATGTATAAAAATAACTATAGTTATTCTACAAATCATTATAATGAGTTTCGAAATATAGCTCTATATTTGGTAAATATAATTTAACATCTAAACTGTTTATTACGATTATGTTTCATTAAATATCATTATACTTACGAATGAAAACTTTAGGCTTACCTGCACCTGAGAATGTATTATTTATTTGTGACAAAGTATTATTATATTACTGTTTATTACGAATATGTTTCATTAAATATCAGTATACTTACGAATGAAAACTTTAGGCTTACCTGCACCTGAGAATGTATTATTTATTTGTGACAAAGTATTATTATATTACTCACTAGCTTTTACTCGCGGCTTCGTCCGCGTGAAAGGGTTGTTCCAGGATAAAAGTGCCGATTTTTATTTTCCCTGGATAAAAAGTATATCCTTTCTAGGTCTCCAACTATCTCCATACCAAATTTCATCGAAATCCGTTCAGTAGTTTCGGAGATGTGCAGTAGCAAACAAACAGAAAAACAGACAGAAAAGAATTATAAAAATGGCTAATTTATTTTCCATTCACTCTTCTATACTCCTCCCCTTTCTTTTTTATCAATTTCTTTCAATGTACAGACACAGCGGGATCTACTGCTTTATTATAGTATAGATTACACCATCGGACATTGAATAAGTTAGAGGCGGTTATAATCTGTAAATGGGGATGCGAAGAGGTGCAAGAGCCTTTTATAACCACTGTAGCTGACAGAGGATAATGCCAACAACACGTTTCCTTTGTGACAAAACTCTTAAAAATGCCATGATTTCTTTTCATAATGATTCCTTGTGGATACAATCCTCTAGTACAGTGGTTCCCAAAGTTGAATGGTCCGAGACCCACCTAGCAAAAACTACCAAATTCTGGACTCACCTCTCGGCTGTCATCATTTTTAATACCTTTTTCGAGAAATTTGGTTACTTTTCTCGTCCATCATTAGCCATCGGCTTTTGTGTCGGTTGGTTGATGTGTTGTTCTATTTTTCAGGGCACATTCAATATTCCTTGACGAACTACAGTTTGGGAAGCGCTGCTCTAGTAATGCCCATATAAGAGCAATAATTTGAAGCGCCGCAACAATAGGGTAGTTGATTACTTTTTTTTTAAACACATTTACCCAAAATTTTACGGTACATTGCGGTAGAAATACTTAACAGTAATATCAGTCTGTGACGTCACTGAGTGCCATCGGCCATAACGCTGCGAAAGTGATAGCACGATATCCCCACCACGCTCCCACTTTTGATCATAACAATATTTCAAATACGAATAACTGCTTTATACTTCGTCTGGCCATAAATACTGTTAAATTCTCCATACACTTGATATTAGTCAAATGTTTGTGTACTGGCCTATTAATAAGTACAATGAGAACTCCTCTGTTTGTGACAGTAAAATACCTGGCCATCCACGAAGTGTTCGTACGAAAAAGGTGGTCAAAGCAGTAAGAGAAAGAATTCGAAGAAACCCTGTCCGAAAGCAAAAGATTTGATCTCGGGAGATGAAGATAGCACCTAGAACTTTGTCACGTATTTCAAAAGATGACTTAGGATTTGCAGCCTATAAGAGATGCAGTAGTCATTTCTTAACTGATAATTTAAAAATGAATAGGGTGATAAAATCGAAACAACCACTGAAGCGGTACGCAAAGGGAGGTCACAGAAAAAAATTGTTTACGTTTGAATTTTTTTTCTACAATTAAGCAACATTTTAACAAACAAAATGACCGTATTTATGCTCAAAGCTCTAAGGAAGCAGCCCAATTAGCCGACAGAGTGCACCAGGGGCATTATCCGACTTCAGTGATGGTTTGGTGGGGTGTTAGCTATGAAGGAGTGATTGAGCCATATTTTTGTGGAAAAAGGTATCAAAACATCGGCACAAGTGTATCAAGATACCATTCTTGAGAAGGTAGTTAGCCCCTTAACAACACCATGTTCAATAACCTAGTATGGTGCATCCAGCAAGACTCGGCACCGGGTCATAAAGCCCGATCCACGCAGTCTTGGTTGGAAGCGAACGTTTCGGACTTCATCAGAGCTGAAGACTGGCCGTCGTCTAGGGCCGATCTTAATCCGCTGGATTATAATTTATGGTCAGTTTTAAATAGTACGGTTTGATCTAAACGCCATGATAATTTGGAGTCCCTAAAACAATCCATACGATTGGCAGTGAAGAATCTTCCCATGGAAAGAGTGCGTGCTTCTATTGATAACTGGTCTCAACGTTTAAAGGACTGTATTGCAGCCAATGGAGACCACTTTGAATAAGCTTTTTATATTTTAAACTGTTTTATATTTATGTATTAAACTAACACACTGTAAAAGTAATAAATGTTATTTGCCATTAAAAAAAATATTTTTTTATTGTTACAATATTTATGGCAAGACTAGGTATATCAACCAATTTTGATGCTGAATTCACCGTCTTTTTTGTAATATTTTCTGTTACATAAAAAACAATGTGCAAAATTAAACATAGGAAAACACCCTACTAAAGCTGAGAACTAATCATTTACACTCATTTGTGTTCTTAAGTTCTGAGCAGGCGGAGCCTTGCACTTTTCTACTGCACTAATGCTATCGCCTCATAGCCAATATAAATGTATAATTACTTATAACTTGTAAAATCGTAACCAGGAACATAGTGAAGAAACGAATCTATGTTTATGGAATATTACAGCTACATACGTGATACTAAAAGAGCAATGAGCTTAGATGAGACAGTAATCGCATCGACACGTTTGTGACGCATTGCTTTTCGCCACAGCGTCTTTGAAAAGGCGTGTAAAACAGCATAGCGATGAAAAAACACGAACGATAAAATTAATTGTAAGCTCAAGAAGGTAAGCTACAAGTTTTTGCTCAAAAGTAATTTATCATTTATTGAAAAAATATTTAGGCCAATTAAAATTTACCAGACTAACTTAGATATAACTAAGGTAATACTTGTTACAAGTTACATACTTATTATTTAAAAAAAAATCTATCTACAGATCATATTATTTCAATGTCACCGGGATTTAAAAACAAACTTAGTTTCCGGGGAATGGTAGGTGAATATTAATTACGGTCAAAGAATTTGGTAATTAACAAATTAATATACGTTGTAATATTATTATCAATTGTTTTCATTATATTCTGTTAGTACGCAAGAAGATTTGCGAACATTTGCTCACTCCTGCTAATAGAACATCTTTTATTTGAATGCCTCCACCTAATCCGAAAACTACCAGCTATCTGAAATAAGTGATATTTCTGACTTTCTACCTTCTCATTCTCTCTCTCTCTTACACTAATTCATTTTACTATTTTTCGCTTGAAGTACAACCATTGTATAAACTGTCAACGTTGCGAAAGGCCAGTGTTGCCAACTCGTGTTTTGAAAAGGGCGTAGACCATACTATAAATTTACGTAGATTTAGTTAAAGTTACGAATGAAAAGTTCGTTTATCTACGTACTTCTTTTCTATATGCAGTAAAGATGAGTAATATTAGATGAAACAAGTGCTTAACATCCAATTTATTTAAATTTTACATTGTTATTTTTAAACAAATTTCAATTTAGCCATTTGTTATATGTTTAATTTGGCCCTGCGAGGGCTTGCGGTTTTATTTAACCAATTTTCGTAATTCACTGGAAAATCAGTTTTTCGTATTTTGCATATACATATGTGGCAAATGGCAATGTTGATAAAATATGTGAAAATTGGGTCAAAATAAGAAACATTGCAGACCTTTTACCGTTTCTTATTTTTAAAATATGATCCCTGCGAGTTTCACAACAAAACGTTTCATTTTACAGTCACAGCTAAGTAGTGTTCCTCTTGTGGTCTGTATTGTGCTCTTTGTGATCATAGCTCTGCGCTATTAAAAATTTGCAAAATATAAATAAATTTTGGAATTTAATGATAAATTTTGGGATTTTGTTTAAATCTACAATGAATGGCATCAGACGTTACGTATAGTGTGATGAAGTGAGAGCATGTTAGTATGAAACAGAACTTTAATAATTGTTTTTGGTGGAGAATAGGCAACATGCCCATTTTGGAATGGCGAAAAATACGTAGATCTACGTAAAAAGCACAGAGTTGGCAACGCTGTCCGTAAGGCTTTGACGGACGCGTGGAGGGACGCCAAGTGTGTTTCATTTTTATGGTTACTAACAATTTAAAATATAGGTAATGTTTTTCGGTGCGTTCAAGACATTCAAACAGTTTAACGATTTAATTATAACTTTATTAGTGCTAGCGTTTTCAGAAAGGGTTTCATTAATTCGTATAACTGAAGTTCTATTGTTTAATTTAGAATTGTTTGGTACTACCGTGTGCATTACATTAGGTACATAATTATTATATTAGTCGATTTGTTTAGAATTATTTAACGTCACATTATATTCAATCATCATTCATACTTGTGGTATTTTTCTATTTAGTATGAGATAAATTCTTTTGAAGTTGTCGTATCACCACATTTCCTTATTATATAGCTTCTAAGATTAAATATCTTAAAAATATACAGAATTCAATATACAAATATATACTTAACATATATTTATTTGAAAATAAATAAGATGTCAAAGACAAAAAGTAATTTGAACCAATACCAGAAGTGTTTATTGATAGACACACTAGGCAAAAAAATATAAAATATACATTTAACCACCTTACAGATTTTCAAAAATACTTTACAATGGCCTTAGAAAATACAGCATATTTAATTCTCAAGAAGTATAACACTCTATTGTTTTATCTTATACTTAGTTTTTATATAAAATTGAGTAAGATTGTATAAGTTTCACCATGGACTAATAAGAGTATAGACTAACGATCCCCATACATTGAAGCGTACTTCGCTGTTTAGTACATTGAATTCAACTAGATGGCACTAAGATCCATAAAATCATTTGAAATGGTTATTTCAATGGCGCAAATGAGAGGATGGATAAAATAAACAACTATCGGTTTATCCGATAGTTATTATTACGCCTAGATGGCGCTATAAACTGTTTAGCTCACAGACTACTACAATTATTTTGAGTATTTATGGACTGCATTGGCACTTAAATACATCATTACTTTTTGTAAAGAAAACTAGGCAGGTATTAAGTTATGTGGTGCCACGCGCCGCCGACGACACATCGTTGGCCGGTTGTTTAGCGCGTATTACAAGTTTTTTATATGGGGACACCACTTCTTTTTTGACTGAACTTTATTTTTATATTTTTGTTATATAGCTAATATAATAATACATAATATATTGGGATAGTTTCAAATATCTGCTTGTAACGGTTCCAACGCTACAAAAAAATGATTTTTTTTTGTATGGGGACCCCCCCTTATTTTAAACTTTTTTTTATTTTTAGATTTTTTCCTACAGTTACACACAATTACGTTCCGTTCGTGTAATATTACACTCAGCGCTGGCTAGCCAGTTACTTTGCTTCAACTTGGCTTGACACGCTACCGCGTGTCTAGATATCTTTTTACACCAAAAAGGATACTAGATATTTTAAAAAAAATGTGTATTGAAAAAGTGGCCGATATTTTGGATTTCTTTGTTTTAAGGCCAATCAACCTCAAAATCGATACCTGGAAATGGTTTTAGGTACAAAGGACAAATCCAAACTTAGAATTGAAAAGTGGCCGCCATTTTGAATTTCTTTGTTTTAAGGCCAATTGACCTCAAAATCGGTATCTGGACATATATTTAGTTAAAAAAGACGGATCCGATGTCAGAACTGAAATATGAGGCCGCCATTTTGAATTTATTTGTTTTAAGACCAATCGACCTCATAATCGACCTTTGGGAATGGCTTTGGGCACAAATAGCATATCCTATATTATAATTGAAAAAAGTGGCCAATATTTAGGCTTCTTTATTTTTAGGCCAATTAACGTCAAAATCGATACTTGAGCATAAGAAAAGTGGTCGCCATTTTGAACTTCATTGTTTTAAGACTGATTGGATTTATATAGATATTTGGGCTTGTCTTTAGCCAAATAGAATAATTAATCGTGGTTGGAATTTTAAAACTTGCATTTCATGTAAATTTTTTTTGTTTAAGGGCTATTGGTTTTAAAATCAAAATACGCTGGACATGACTATAAACTATAGTAGGTAATATGGCCACTATCAAAGCTTGTTCAATTCTCTTCAATAACGATATCACAGCTTTGCTTTATCGCAAAATAAATAAATTGTCTTCGAATTTTAGAAGACGAAGTTCGAAGTCTTCGTGGCCTGTGGCAGCAAACAGGAAATAAAGTAAATGGTTCTGTGAAAGCATCAAAATTGGTAACAAAATTAGGGAGTCGTTAACCTTCATTTGAAATATTGCTATAAGCATAAGTAACCGCGTAGTAGAAATGATCTTACCATATTTTTCGTCCCCCATATCGTTTTGCCTTGTTAGGTGACCATTTAATTATTGTATCCCTTTTAACTTACCCCTTTTCACCAGACTTAAAAGGCTACTTAGGTTGATTACCTTATTGATTTTTAAAAGTATTTAATTTTGATGTGAAAATATATTTCAAGTTTTTCTATAATGGAAGGCAATCCAAAATATGTATGTTATAAATTCAGGGGATACAGTTTGGTGTCACTGCTATGTAGCATCTGTTATTACACCATCTATTGCTATTCTAATTATTCATTCTCATTTAATTTTTAAAAACTAAGCCATTAAAATAGTGTAAAATGTAGTAGAATAAAGTCAAACTATTGACATAACTTTGAAATTATTAACATAATGTGGGATGAACAGAAGTGAGCCAAGCAAGAAAGCTTTTTTTTTTAATTTTCAATATCCCACACTTCTGAAAGTCAGAAGTTTGCTTGATTTTACAATAACACTGGTTTCTGCAACGGGTGGTTATAATAAATTATTAAAATGCACATGAAGACGTGTGAAGGAGGTGGAGGCCAAGAGGGCCTCCTTACCGCGAGCCGCCGTGGAGGAGTGGCGTCTCAGGCTGGAGGCCCCGTCGTGGGGGCACAGGGTCGTAGAGGCAGTGCGTCCTGTCTTTGCCGAATGGCTGGACAGGCGCCACGGAGCGGCAACATACCGCCTGACGCAGGTGCTCACTGGGCATGGCTGCTTCGGTGAGTTCCTGTTTCGGGTGGTGGGGATAGAGGAGTCGGCCGTGTGTCACTATTGTGACAACTGCCCAACGGACACGGCCCAACACACGTTGGAGTTTTGCCCAGCCTGGGATGAAGAACGCAGCGTTCTCAGAGCAGTCGTCGGAGGAGACCTCTCGCTGCCGGCCGTGGTCGCTTCCATGGTCGGCGGTCGGGAGGCCTGGCAGGCGGTGGCCCACTTCTGCGAGGCGGTCCTCTCACGGAAGGAGAGTGCCGAGAGGGATCGCCAGCGCAGTGGTGATCCCTCCCGCCGCCAGACGAGACGTAGGAGGCGTCGGGTGGACGACTGACCGACGTCTCCCGCCCTGTGGATTGGGGGCGTTTGAAGAATTCCACCACGGTATCCCCTGCCTGTCGTAAAAGGCGACTAATTGGGGCCTCCGGGGGTCACGGGTGGGCGGGAGGTGCCGTCCACCTTTTAGTCTAGCCAACTTCTGTGACCCCCGTGATGGACGGCAGCGTGTCTCACGCTGCCTCGGACGCCAAGGGCGTCCTTCGGTGTACGGGGGCTTCTGAGCCCCCGCAACAACAGGAGAAGGACCGCAACAGCGGTACGCGCAGGGGCGGTTGCGGACGACAACTTAGACGTGAGTCGGAGGAAGCCCGCAGCCGTCCCTAATGCGCCGAAGATGGCCACCGCGGAGTTTTAGTTGGTATGCCGTGCGGTGTACATAGGTTAGGGACTCGGCCCGGCGGTCGCCCGACGTTTTCCATCTTTCCGGGCGGCTCAACGTCGGGTCGTAAGGCACGGTGAACCCAACATAACCGCTCAGTCGTTCCCCTTGAATACTGGGCGGTAGTAATAAGTCATGAAGATGAAGAACATGAAGAAGTGTTAACAGCTCACAGTTGTGGTCTCAACTAACTTGAAAATATTGAATAGTAAGCTACCGTTGCTATTTCAAACAAATCTGTTTCTGGAAGTCAATCTTCTATGAAACTTCTACACTTTACAGGCTGTATGGTTGATGGAAGACTTTGAAAACAAATAATTAATCCAACATGGTGCTCATTTTTATCACAATTAAAACGAATCATTATATTGTGGTTAAAGGCATGCCCAAATATCGATTTTAAAGCTAATGGGCCCTAAAACAAGTTCAAAATAGCGGTGCCTTCTCAATTATAACATTGGATCTGCCTTTTATAGATAAAAGCTAAAAAATTACTAGATATCGATTTTGAGGTCAATTGGCCTTAAAACGAAGAAATTCAAAATGCCGGCCACTTTTTCGATTCCGACATTGGATCTGTCTTTTATAATCAAAGATATACCCAGCTATCAATTTTGTGGTCAATTAGCCTTAAAACAAGGAAATTCAAAATGGTGGCCACTTTTATCAATTCTAGCCTTGGATCCGTCTTTTGTAACCAAAGATGTACCCAGCTATCAATTTTGAGGTCAATTGGCCTTTAAACAAAGAAATTCAAAATGGCGGCCACTTTTTTCAAATCTAGCCTTGGATCCGTCTTTTGTAACCAAAAATATACCCAGCTATCGATTTTGAGGTCAATTGGCCTTAAAACAAAGAAATTCACAATGGCGGCCTCTTTTTACAATTCCGACATTGGATCCATCTTTTGTAACTAAAGATATGCGCAGATATCGATTTTGAGGTCGATCGGCCTTAAAACAAAGAAATTCAAAATGGCGGCCACTTTTATCAATTCTAGCCTTGGATCCGTCTTTTGTAACTAAAGATGTACCCAGCTATTGATTTTGAGGTCAATTGGCCTTTAAACAAAGAAATTCAAAATGGCGGCTTCTTTTTACAATTCCGACATTGGATCCATCTTTTGTAACTAAAGATATGCGCAGATATTGATTTTGCGGTCGATTGGTCTTAAAATAAAGAAATTCAAAATGGCGGCCACTTTTATCAATTCTAGCCTTGGATCCGTCTCTCGTAACCAAAGATATTCCCAGCTAACGATTTTGAGGTCAATTAGCCTTAAAACAAAGAAATTCTAAATGGCGACCACTTCTTTCAATTCTAACATTGGATCTGCCCTTTAAGCCTAAAAAAATACTATAATAATCATGTAAACTTAACATAACCAACTGACTTTTGTAAGCTGATGCACCGCACATGCAAAATATTTGGTAAAAAATCAACAAAATCACGTTGATCCCCGGTTAAATCCAAATAGCTTGTGGCTCTGACATCGTCCCTGACGCGCCCCTGATTTAGGTGAAAAAGTATCTGAGCCTCCTCAATAGGTTCCGAGATATTGACCATGCGAAAGTTTACCCACTGTGATATTATGTTTGGTTTTTGTATATTCAAATTAGAAGAAATCACGCACAGCAGAACTCGCTGTGCCCATACCTAGCGTCTCGCCCGGCACCCGCGCGCGTGGTGCGGGGCAGTGTGTAAAGCGCCTTACTGCCATCTGTTGTATGTCGATTCTAATGCTAAACTATTTTGTTTTACGGTACAATGCCACCTAACGGGACATTTTTGAAACCCGGCAGATGTTGAAGTTTCCAGGCTAATTATCAGCGCCATCTAGCAATAAGCCGGGATTTTGCACTTTTTCAGGTGAACGCTTCAATGTATGGGGATCGTCAGTCTATACTCTTATTAGTCCATGGTTTCACATCTTCTAATATTGGCCCATACTATTATAAATAATTTGATCCCATAGCTGAGATGATTGCAAGGAAAAATACATTCTAATAACGAGAAACAATCAGAACCACGTAATAAAAAAAAACATATTACAAGTAAGCTTAACCGTCGCCTTTGCGCATTCTACATAGAATACGCGATTAAGTACAGTAATACAATGAAGCATGGAAGATCGTTAATTGGTACATGAAGATATTCTTATAAATTATTACAACAAAAGTGGTATTGAATTTATACTATTACAAAAAAACTACATCTCTATAAAAATGTACTTGGAAACTTAATTCGTGACAATTGATTGAACATAACGTCCTTTACGCTCATGTCCTTTAATGACAATATTGTAGAGCCATAAATAAGTTTACATAAACGACTATCACCTACAGATTAAACTTATGTAAACATGACAACTACGGGGTTAGGGTCAAGGAACATTGACGTAGAGTCGAAGCGACGTCGAATCCTACCAATGCTAATGCCATGATAGGGATAACTGATCCACTTGCGGCTACTAAAAATGGTGCATGGTAGGCTAAACGGTGTAAATGTATTATAATGCCGGCATAATTCTAGCAACTGTTGGAGGATACGTCGCTAATTATTCGAAATTTAAATTGTATTGTTCTATATGCATTGATGGTACATGCCGAATACATAATATTAGGTTGCTACAGCTGGCTGAACTTATGAATCGTTATTATTTCGTGTATATAATTTGGGGAAATTATATAGGTTAATATGTAAGATCGAGTTTTCCATAACTTAGGGCCTCAAAATGGCATTTAATTGGCATTTTCGTGTAGGTACCGCCTACTGTTCAAAGAAGTTTTAATGTACATTGGCTAGATGGAAATGGAAACACTGCGTTCACGATAAAAACGCACTAAAATGAATGCATGCGAACGTTTTCGGGACGCACAAACTGCCCTTGGACAATGACAACACTTACAAATGGATCTTCTTACGTAAACGGGGGAACTAACCCAGAACCTCACAAAATTTGACTTAGTAATAAAAAAGTTTTATAATAGCCTTTACTATTTTCATACACAGTTAATTGTCCAAATACCTCAGTTGTTACTTAACAATATACCAAACTTTACATCAGCCAAATAGTTGCAAAACAAAAATATTTCACTTTAAACATCAACGTGAAGAAAATATTTTATCATGCATTGGTTCCCGTTTGCGTAAGTAGGTCCATATATCAGTCAGTACGCTACACTCAGCAGTACCTATGATAAAAAAAAATAAAAAAAAAGTACCTATGATAGAATATATATATTAGTATATTTTAATATTATTATATATGTATTAGGAATTATTTAGTTCAATTTATTTTTTGTTTGTTTCTTTTCTTTTCTTGTTGTACACCGCTATCTATGTGTGTTTTTAGATTCTTTCCATACAAAGGTTGCCTGGAAGAGATCGCTTGTAGCGATAAGGCCGCCTATTGTACACCATAAATTTAAGGAAATTGTATGTATATATGTTTTTTTTTCCTATTTGAAATGGTTGCAATAAAGAATATTTGTATTGTATTGTATTAAAAACGCGTGGCATCAACTCTGCGTCAATAATATTGACTCTAAAATATCATGTTGTATTCAAAATAATTACCATAACCGTAAGATAGGTCTGATTTTATTTCTGGCAACACACACTCATTTAAAGCTAACTGCTAAATTATTTAAACATTGTAATACAAATCAGTGGTAAAGTGCTAAACCCATCCAACATTATTCATCTAAGCATTAAATAAATTAATTGCACATACTTAACATTTGTTCTTTTAAGATATGTTTCCTTAATTTTCAATTAAAATTGAAACATATTGCATTAATTAAACACAAAAAGAGAGATCATTGTATTGTAATATAGATTCTCATTAGGGTTTGGACAAATCTAACAGAATTTATATTGTGAAATTTCAGGAGGCGGGTGCATTGATTGTGCTCACATAAATGTGGACATTTTGGAATTTATATTATTATGAATTCCTAATTTTTCTAACGGAATACTATTTATTTTGGTATTTTTTGATATGCATTAGCATTAACAAATCAATCCGTAAAAAAATTAAATTTATATATCCCATCGTCAGGACATTACAACCCCTCGCGTAGATTTGTCCGTAGCCTATGAGATCACCACACATGATTGACATTCAAAAGCATGGAATATTTAAATTACATTAATAAATATATGTCTTGAATCTATTATATTCTTAAAATATTTTGTGATTTGAACTCTTAAATAGCACAAGTCCCGACGTCTATTATATATTCACAAAATTTAATAACAAGCTACGTTTAAACTACACTCAGACTCATTTTCCTTCGTTTGATATCATTGTGTGTTTACACATTTCACAGAAATCAATGACTACACACATTTTATATATCGTAAGTGCGAGAGTACATGAAGCTTACGAACGAAAAACCGGGAGTGATCCAACAAGAAACCATCCACGCACATATATCAGACATAGAGCCGTGACCGATTAATCAAAATCTGAGCGTTTCTACTTACATATAATTAACGACACTTCAACTCGTCAATCCGTAAAATTAACATTTGACAACCCTAACGTAGTAAATGCAATACATCTCGCCGGGTCCTCTACGATACAAATATACAGGCTCAAAAACATTTTCTGCTGCAAAAATAACGAAGAGTATTATGATGTTTGAGAACAAAAAAAAATCAACATACTTTGCAAGTGCACGAGATTGTATCAAAAAGTGCGAATTAGACGCGTGCGCTTTGTTGATGCGCGGACTCACTGCACTACATAATTCATATCTAAATGTTTCATAATGTTATTTTATTTCACATTTCTATAAACGGGAATCCGCAGTGACACTACACCGCATAAAGTTATTCAAAAAATTTAGGCCTCACATCAATTTCATACAAAAACATGACCTACAAAAATAACATCGCAAGAGACCCAGCTCTACAAACAACCTACTGGTAAATTGAGACAGCAGGCATAACCGACCATGGGGATAATTATTTACATCAACAAGTTAAATAATAATAATAGACTCATAGAGCACTTAGCGAATGACAACAAATAGCATAACTAATTTAGAACAGGAAATATTGCTTTATATTAATTGGGATAACGTTTAGCCACATCCGCACGAAAACTCTATTAAACTATTTAAAATATAAGGTTTAACTCAGCCCCAAATTAAGGTAATAATTTTGCTATTAACAGTAAAGGTAACACACACATCAACTGAAATGGGTCGTCATCGTCTCACATTATCACAAAATATATGGGAAATGAAAGTCTATCGCATGGATATATCATTCCCATTTTTTTTTATAGGGTTCGAATGTAAAATCCCTTGCACCCATATCGATTCGATTATAGGTCGGACTCGGCCAGCGCTGAAAGGCTAGGCGTCACTTGGCGGACGAGTAGACACTGTTTACTCCCAATCAGTTTGATGTTGAACGTCTAAGATAGATCTAATTGTCTCTCTATTCACAATACTTGAGATGTCTATCACAGCCATAGAAGTTGATGAAGATAAAGAAGAATAGAAAGAATCAGAATATGATATTATGTACACAATCAACAGAACGAGGTGGATAGGAAGAGAATTTCCAGCTACTAAAAAAATTATAGGTAATGAAAGGCGTACCTCGTGTTTTCATGTTGTCCCTGTAATGTGAATATTTTGTAATTGCTTCAAACAATGTCTCCCTTTCCATTGCCACTTGTTTTAATAATATTAAAGGGGAATGTTGGTGAAGTTGTTTCTTTGTATATTAGAAGTAAACACAGGAAGAGCCCCGGGCACCAGGCATTAAAGCGCTGATCCGATTCCGAGTTGATGTGCGTGCCATAACCATTAACTTCAAAATGTGTGACTTGACTCTTTTATACACTGTACAGGTAACTTTCAACTTTTGATTTTGGCGAAGGTTGGGTGAACGGTGAAAACCAAAAAATTGAAAAACGGCCAAAAACAGACTGGATACTCTTCCATCGAGATTTTCGCACCCAGCGCGCCTGCTCCTTCTTCAATTGTTCAATTCCCTGCAAAAATATGCATATAACAATCCAAGGTCTAATAATCCTAAATCAATAAGTGATCCCATTCGCTATTTTCACATTGATCCCAAGAATAAACTAACAACCATAGAATAAGTTGTCAATAAAAAAGTCGGTTAAAAAGAGAAAAATCTTTTAAATAATTTTCCCTAATATTCTGAACATAGCGGTTGGGATCGTTTATTGGTAGCAGCCGTTACATTCTTTTTTATTTTACATTAATTTGCATGTTTTCTTTTCTATACCTTAATCCACTATGTTTTAAGTTCCTTCATATTTCTTCTAATAGTAAGACTACACGAGCTCAGTGTGAAATTGAGTTTTATTTACACCAGACGTAAACAACGGACTGAGTAAGAGCTTCACAAAATCCTTACTAACATTATAAATGCGAAAGTAACTCTGTCTGTCTGTCGCGCTTTCACGCTAAAACTACTAATGCATTGCAATCAGCCCTGTATTATATACTGCCCACTGCTAAGCACGGGCCTCCTCTTTACTGAGAGGGGTTAGGCCTTAGTCCACCACGCTGGCCTAGTGCGGGTTGGTAGTCTTCACATACCTTGGAGATTCATAACAGAATTCTTAGGTATGTAGGTTTCCTCACGATGTTTACCTTCACCGTTAAAGCGAACGATAATTGATAACAATACGCATGGTATATAACTTCGAAAAACCAGAGGCCTTGGGTTTTGAACTTCCGGACACTGTCTCGGCAGACCTTTATGCTCTCAACTAGGCTATCGCCGTGTCAAACTACTGAACCGATTTAAATGAAAATTGGTACACAGATAGTCTAGAGCCTCAGAAAGGATGTAGGCTACTTTTTATCCCGGAAAAAAAAACGGGACTTTTACCCCGGGAAAACTTTAAAAACGCGGCTGGAGGCGCGGGCAAAAGCTAATCTACAATAAGAAAAATTTTATCCTAATTCAAGACTACTGCAATACGTGATACATCAATAACGAAAGTATAGCACTCACTGTCTCATCATTCCAAATGGCATGCAACTGTGTGCCGAGCATGACAGCGGTGAATATGGCGAACAGCAGGGCCTCGGCGATCAGGAACAGCAACAGCACGACGGTGGCGGGCGGCGAATACGTGCTGCAGTCGCGCCACTCGTGCCGAATGCACGTCACGAACTGGTATATAGCCAGCGCCACCGCGTGGACCGACAACGCAGCGATGTAGAACTGAAAATTATAATGTACATACATATACACTCACGCCTTTTATCCCCGAAGGGGTAGGCACAGGCGCAACTGAGTGCACCCACTTTTCGCCATTATTCCGTCCCATTATGTGATAGGGGGCGAGCCTATCGCCATATCGGGCACAAATTCTAGACTCCGAGCTGATACTGAATAGAAAAACTCAATATCACTTTGCCCGACCCGGGGATCGAACTCGAGACCTCAGCATTGCAGTTTACCATAATACCACTACGCCGTCGAATCAGTCAAAATTATAATGTAACCTGTATTTTTATGTCAAAAATACTTATATGTCACCGCGCAACTTTATTTACTACACATGTCTCGTGACCTCCAAAAATGGACTTGAACTGGAGTTTTTCAATAACACAAATGCAGTCGACCGAACGTTGTCAGTGGAAAATGCTATCAAGAGCAAAAAATATAGTTACAGTTGACCTGAAGAAGTCACTAGAGCTGAGATGTACACTATAGACAATTAAAAAAAGATACTCTGCGTTTTACCTGCTAATTAATTTAAACATTGATCACATTTGAATGTATTAACAGAATTGTTTTATACTAGCTTTTGCTCGCGGCACCGCCCGCATGAAAAAGATTTTCCTGGAAAATATAAAGTCCTGCTTTATATTTTCCTGGGATAAAAAGTAGGCGTAAAAGCGCGACAGACAGGCTAATATTAGTAAAGATTCACACAAAAACAAAATTCCAATAACAAATTTTCATACCGTGAAAAGCACGAAATATTTTTGGTTGTTTTCTCCCACACAGTTGTTCACCCACGGGCAGTGATGGTCCATCTTCCTGATGCATCGCTGGCACACGGAACAGTGATGCGCTCGCTCTGGCTTGATGCTGCAGCACTTGGTACATTTAAATATGACCTGACCTTCACGGAAACTCATCTGTTTGATCATCTCCTTGGTTGCGTTTCCTTTTGGTACTGCGCCCTAGAATATATTTGTTATTTACAAACCATAAATTATATAAATGGTTATTAATGTATTTCATTGTAACTAACTTCCATTTTAAATTTATTGTAATGAGCATTTGATTGCAAGGCGTCGCAAACAAGTTAAATTGAGATAATGTAAAACCATATGTGTGTAAAGGGATAATAATGGGATTGTGTCGTTATTCATGCAAAGTAGCGATATATAATAATGTATGTATGTAACGGAAACTTTGAATATGATTTTGACGCCTTTTAAACCGTACAATTAAATCGAAATTTGGCATACTTATCGAAGACCAATGCCCATTCAATATTTTAACCCTTCAAGGCCCGCTTATATATATATAGATATATGAGAAAACCCTATGTATATGGACACCGGTATCCGTCGCGGGCCTTGGCAGACTACACTAAAAAACACGCATTTATAGAAAATCCAATTAAAAAGTGAATAATTAATAATAGCTTATTTATTTTTAGTGACATATGTTGGACGAAAGTAGAATTATAACTAAACTGGCTACTCTTATGTGTAAAAAAATCCTACTTGTCACAAGATGGCACTTTCATTGGATTTTCTATAAAGCGTGTTTTTAGTTTTTTGAAACTATTATATAAAAGTAAACTTACAGGATCGGTGAACATTGTCCTCAAATGTGATGCGAACGCAAGGAATGCCAGTATCTGGAATATGAATATGTTGACGTAACTGTAGAACGGGTATGTCGACAAACTGGGCAGCAACATCACCATCATCACCACGAACTCCGCGTACAGTATCAGCAACCATGTCAGCACTGCACATATTATACCACATATATCCTGAAACAGATAATACATATTATACATAGTTTGTGACAGTATTTGGGTATTTCTTAGGAAATAACACTGAATTGATTTGGACGACACTAAACAGAGAGATAGACATGTCTTGCATTAATTGGAAAACTGTACTACTTCATTATCCTGTAGTGAACAGGTTCAGGCTGCAGACTAGCCTTACTAGATCGGTAAAAATGAAGTAATAGTACCCAGGATTTGATTCGTGGGTTCAAATCTGGGGCAACACTTGTGTGGTTTTCTATTCTGGATTAGAATTTTCGAGGTTGGAGTCAGGCTGGCGGCCGTTCGGAAGAACTGAGTCACATCTATTTATATGAAAATGTTGAAAATAATATGCCGACTCTATAATAAATTGAGATAAGGGGTGAAGGAAGAAGATTTTTCAACAAACCTTTATGCACCAGGCTTTGCCCCCACAGCACCGATTATGCATATCTTTGTCCGGCGGAGTCAGCACCAAGCACTCTGGATCAATCTGATACTGACTTTCCATGTCATCATCATCAGTACTATCGTAGAAGTCACGTATCATTGGTTGATTTTTTGATCTAGAACTATACATAAAAAGACAGTTTAAAATATACCATATTATGATTAAGTGAATTTGCTTGGTGACTCTTTTAAAACTTATTTATACTTATTATGGTGGCATGGGCAGTTGCAATACATAAAAACACATGAAAATAAATATATTAGCTAAGTTCTTCGAACTGCGCAAACACGGAAAATATACTTTTCAAGTAATCCAAAATGATTACTACTATTTTATTATTTATTATAATATGTATTTATTTATTTGTATATGCCTCCACAAGGACACAATTGCGCAATTTAGCTGGAAACGAAATGACATTATTCAATAACGAATTCGTAGTCGTGAAATCATACTACATAGTACGTAAGTATACAAACTAAGTTAAATAATGTACAACATACATCATATTCCTATGGCACCCTTCGTGAAGAATCCAATCCCATGGAAATGACGTCAGGGAAGCACACAATGATGCCTGACCTGGGAATCGAACCCCGCACATCTCAATTACATTTAGGTAGCATCAATTACTTGACAACGACAAACAACTTGTGGTATTGTAAATATTACGTCAAAAAGTATTGAAAATTACAATTAATATACCTCCATAACAACAGAATATAAAATTCTGCTTAAATAATGTAAAACAAATGTTTATACTATATACCTGCTGTATATAGCAATGTAGTATTATATATAGCAATATAGTAGCTTGAATGTTAGGGTATTTGAATATAGCATTCAATATTAATATTGCACATTATAAGTCTATCTCTATCAATGTGTTACATGTAAACTGCTTAATGCCTTTAACACAGACATAATGTTAAGGAATTTTAATTCTTAATAATTCTAGAAATTGCCTTGTGATATAACACAGGTCAATTCGAACACGGAACATGAACATTTTCCTCCATAAAGCACTTTAGGTTACTAATGAGTTCAAGTTTGTTAATATCTTTCTCAAACCTACCAGAGCATGATGTATTATTCATTTTAATGTTGATCCAACCAATTTTCAGTAAGAATGACGTCTCACAATCCCACCAGCATTAAATAATGCTAAACTATCAGTATCCACAGCACTTAAGATCTTCAGGTAGGCAGAGGTGCAACTATTGCACCCACTTTTCGCCATTATTCCGTCCCATAATGTGATAGAGAGCGAGCCTATCGCCATATTGGGCAAAACAAATTGCTCTGAGCTGATACTGAATAGAAAATTCATTATCACTTTGCCCGACCCAGGGATCGAACCCAAGACCTCAGCATTGCAGACGCACCATAATACAACTATGCCACCGAGGCAGTCTAAACTAAAGGTTAAATAATGGTGAACAAATTCTGAAGGTTGAACTTAACATATCCAGGTATTTAACAGTTATAAATAACTTCATAAACAATACAAATAAATTATGTTCCAACATAATGGGAATAATTCATCAATAATAACAATAGCCACTGTCAATAAAAAAATTTTGTTCAAGATCTAAAGCAAAACAGTTTTTATCTCAATCTAGTCCAGTTTAAGTCTTCAATTCCCCCAAAATGTAATTGTTCTCAAAAAAACCACTGTCCATTATCAATACTGTTTTCAACGTTTTTTGTCAGTATAATTTTAAATGGTTATAAGTAAAACTTTCCATAAAGAAAAAATATACTTGGCTTAATACACAATAATTGACACTATTATTTACAGTACATGATAAAAAGTGTTGTAGAGAGACTACTGTCATGTAACTCAATTTCTAATCCGTGACAATTGTTGATCAGAACTATCATTTTTTGGCTTGAGATCTCAAACCCACAAGACAGAATCCTAAAGATCACAGCAAATACAATGCCACCAAACTAGTGACGGAAAAATTTTAATCTGAACAATGCAAAGAAAAAAAAAACTTTGTTGTTCAAAAGAGCTAAAGCAGTTGAAGTTGTTAAACAAAATGATGCTGTTATGAAGCTTAGCTAAGTGACAAAATGTTTATGTTTTGAATGATAATATACTCTGAAGTACCATTGCCTTACCAATGATAGGCAATCTGTCATATAATTTTATCTCTTAACATTAAGTTTTTAGGTAAGTACAAAATATGTTGCAACAACAATATGTTACTTTGATACAGAATCACCCACATCAGTGTAAGTACTTAACATCAGTAAATAAAGTAAAAAACTTAAGTCAATAATCATCGATATAGTTGTCTATTGTATTGATTAACATTTCGGCGCGATTCGCATATAAGAATTGAACTTCAATTCATGTTATTTTTTATTTATATGAACATAGAATCAAGAATTTTCTGTCGCTAAGCATAGGATCAGTGCTAGATTAGGTAGCAATACTATGCATATTATAAATCGCAATGCATTTCTCAAGTAGGACAATCCACGCGCAGTGTTATACTTTGGCAAAGGTAAGTGAAAATTTTGGAAAATTTTGAAAATTCTTTTAAAGCAGTGACAATCAGTTCGCAAATCAAGGACAGCAATTATTAACAACGATTATTGCACATAGCTTACCTCTGCAAAAACACAATGCTTGTAAAGAAATAGCAACCAACCTAAATTTTAGCGTCGGTTGAAGATAATGTTTTCAGGAGTTTCATAGTTTTACTAGGTTTCCTATCGTATTGAGACTCAAAAAGAAGAAGTTTGCAGAAACAAATTTAAAGCTTTCTTACGCCACTCGGAATTTCATGGTAAGAATCATTCAAAAGATAGGTAAGTATTCAAAATCAATAAATGATACGAAATTGCTCTTTGTACGTATTTCACCACCACAGACTACTTTTTCGTAGTGATGCGATTTGAGTCGTGGTTCTACTCGAGTGACTTGCACGAATTTGTCAATCTCGTAATCGAGTGAATAAAGTTAAAATAATAATTATTCGAGTCCATTTGCACTCGAGTTGTCAAGATGACTCGGCGCACCGAATACCTTTGGTAACCGCTAAAAAATTCTAGAAGTCGCTAATTGTCTAGTCGCTGTCAACGTTGCGAAAGTTAATGCTACCAATTTTTTACGTAATCCATCTTTTTCCATGGGATAGAGTATGCAGAAATTGTGTTTATTTACTGGTCTATAATTATTATACTGTTTACTAGCTTTTGCTAGCGGCTCCAACCGCTTGAAAAAATTTTCCGGGACAAAAATTTTCCGCTTTTCATATTCTGAGGAAAAGTAGCCCATGTCCTTTCCCAGGCTTCATTTAAATCGGCGCAGTAGTTATGGCGTAAAAGCGCGACAGACGGACAGTGCTACTTTTTCATTTATAGTATTAATAACAATTATTTCATCTTCGGGCATATAAGAAATTATGGAGAGATATTTAAAAGTCCAACTCGAGTCAAAGGGTATGTAAATAGTCAACTAGAGTGACTCGAAAACTCGAGTACACTCGAGTGAAGTACTAAAATTACTCGAGCGACACGAGTCATAAAATTCTACTCGGGTCGCATCACTACTTTTCCGTAATTCGTAATAGAGGTGGACACACTGACTTCTATTATACTAGTACGCTGGACAGGATTTACGATACAAAATGACAGCTATATTTTGTGCCGATTTGAAACGCCCCTCTCGAGCGTCCAGGGAACTAAATTTGACATATAATGCATATGGCCGTCGTATTGTTGTGACAGCTCTCTGTTTTGTCAGTGCATTTTAACGAAATATTACGGTGAAACGTGTTTTTAAGTGTTATTTGTGTGTGGTTTTTAGTAATCCACAATGAGAGTTTGTGTGTGTTGTAAAACCCGTTACCAAAAGGGTAGTGGAGTAACATTTCACAAGTACGTACATTTACATAATCTTTTAGCTATTTATATTAAAGTTACTTATTGTAAAGATCAAATTATCATTTGCAAGTAAATAATAACTCAAATTAAACGTATTTATGCGATAATTTGTTTACAAATAGCAAATTTATAAAGTAAGTATATCTTGATAGGGTTGCCCAAGTTTCATATCGACAATGCATATCGATAAATTTTTGGTTTGGCTCTATTAGCATTTATACTTTTATACTGTACCTTTAAACACATAAAATCATAAATTAAGATTGATAATAAAATAAGGTTAGGAATGTATTATTCTATAAAGAATGTACTCTGTCTACTCCAGAAGAGGAACGATCAATCTAAAATCATAAAAATGTCATTATAAATGTTGTATCGTTACAGGTTTCCGACTGACTCAACTAAACAAAACCTATGGCTGAGAAACATGAAATTTGGAAATTGGTTTCCGAATAAAAAGAGTTATGTATGCTCTAAACATTTTAGGGAAAATTGTTTTATTAGACATGTTTCACGAACCCAATTGAAAAAGGACAGTGTGCCCACAATATTTTCTGGTGGGTATAATAATTTATATTATTCTATTGAGCATTTTATGTATACCGGGTGGAAGGGAAACGCTCTCGGAAACGAATACAGGTGATAGTATTAGTGATTCCTGACGTGATGGCACTAAAAAAAATCGTGATCGCATTGTTACAATTTTAGTAGGATTTTCTCAAGTATCTGTACAGCTTCACGTATGGATAGATAAATCAAACTATTACTCTGAAAAACATAGTAAAAAGTTAATATTTCAAAAAATTCGTAATGAAACACGTACATTAGCCGACGGGTTAACGACCGCGTGGCCGGCGCAGCGCGGCGGCCGCCGCCTTGCCGGCGTTTGCTTTGTAGTTTGTACCCTACCCAGTTTTTTGTACGCTTTACATGGCGCGCGCATGAATTACGGAAATACTAAAATCGTAAGTATTATCACTTAGCTTTGCAAATGAATATAGCGTTTCGTTAATGTTATGGTTCTTCACTCTTACCGTTCCGGTATAGAGAGCGTTTCCCTTCCACCCGTTATAGTATATTGTTACATGTTTTGCAACGGTGATGTTTTTATTGCAGATTTAGGTACTATGCCTGAGCAAAATAGAGAGGGAGAAGCAGATTTAATGAATAATGAATGCGGAGAAAACCAAATTGATGGCATGAATTTAGAAACAATGTCAGGTAAAATGTCAAATATTTTTGGCAAAAAACTCCGTACTAAATAAATAAGACTTACAAGTTTTCAGATTATTTTAAAGGTAGTTTAAAGTGTTTCATTTATACATAAAGTCAATGCACCTATTTACAAATATTACTAACTATAAGCTCAATAACTATTTTTCACTGTTGTCCATTTTGTAGCTACCATGTTCATAATTACTGCCTCGGTGGCGTAGTTGTATTACAGTACGACTGCAAAGTTGAGGTCTCGGGTTCGATCCCCGGGTCGGGCAAAGTGATATTGAGTTTTTCTATTCAGTATCAGCCCGGAGTCTGGAATTTGTGCCCGATATGGCGATAGGCTCGCCCCCTATCTCATCATGGGACGGAATAACGGCGAAAAGTAGGTGCACTAGTTGCGCCTCTGCCTACCCCTTCGGGGATAATAGGCGTGAGTGTGTGTGTGTGTATGTTCATAATTATTTTATTACTAACATGTTATTAATTAACATGGTTTATAATTGTTCCACATTACATTTTATTTATACCTTTAGCAAATAAACTTTATTTGGTAACCCTTTTGAGGCATCAACAGCTCCAATTTGTTTATAATTATTTTGTTTTACATGTAATGTTTTATTATTATTTCTCAACTAGTTTTTCTCTTTTATACTGTCTTATAGTTGACTTGCTTCGATTAATGTGATACTTTATTCTTACATTTTGTTTCTTAACGAAGTCAAACTGAATTATTTTTTTATATTCTTAACAGAACCCAGCACAAGCTACAACAAGGAACTAAACGAAACCCCGAAAAGGAAGCTGCCTTGTACCGAGATCTGTGAAAATATCAAACATGATCACCATTACGAAAATACTCCTAGGTCATCTAAAAAAGTGATGCAAAGAATACAAAAAGCCTTAAGAAGTTCTCAGACTCGTGTCAAAACTTTAAATCAACACGTGAAAAGATTGAAGATTAGAGTTTCTTCTTTGAAAACAGTAGTAAGTGAATTACAGAAAAAGAAATTAGTTACTGATGATTGTGTATATATGTTAAGCCAGTACAATGATTTTAATCTCTCGAACCCAGAGCGGTCACATTGGCCCAGTACGCGTGATCTGTCAACAAGCGAAAATCGACCTACACGCACACACATAAGGCGCGTCAACACGCACACATCGCGAGTTTGACAGCTGTCATACCGGTCCGATCGGACCGGTCGGGGCTCGACAGGTTAAACCACAATTATTTAAAAGGATGGCAAGAAATTCTGAAAATAATGTTAGTCATGCTAAGTATGCCCCAGAGTTAAGGGCTTTTGCAATTACTCTACATTTTTATTCGCCAAAGGCATATGCATATGTCCGTAAAAAATTTAATTTAGCCTTGCCTCATCCTCGAGTTATACGATCGTGGTACAGTTCGGTAGATGCAAACCCGGGTTTCACTACCGAAAGTTTTAATACCTTAAGGAATAAAAGTGAGCAAGCTAGAGCAAAAGGCGAAAAATTAATTTGCGCTTTAATGATTGACGAAATGAGCTTGAAAAAAAGTTGTACTAGAAGTCGTGATGGAGTAATACGTGGGCATGTTGATTTAGGAATCGATTCTGAAAACAATGATTTACCGTATTGTAAAGATGCCCTAGTTTTTATGATTGTGCCGTTAAAAGATCATTGGAAGCTGCCAATTGCATACTTTCTAATTAACGGACTATCTGCCGACACAAAAAGTAGCTTGATTAGGCAGGCTTTAATTCGTTTGCACGATTTATCAATTGAGATATGTTCCTTAACTTTGGATAGGCCACCTGAGCATTTTTCCGTAGTGTCTAAATTAGGAGCAGACCTACAAATAGGTTATAACACCAAACCCCTTTTTTTATCACCCAGTAGAGAAAAATACAAAAATTTACATAATTTTTGACCCATGTCATATGCTCAAGAATGTTAGAAATTGCTTAGGTGATGTCAAGGTATTAAAAGATCATGATGGTAATTTTATAAAATGGGAGTATATTGAAAAATTAGTAGCACTGCAAGAAACTGATGGACTTCGGTTAGGAAATAAATTAAGAAATTTACATCTCAATTATAAAAAAATGATAATGAAGGTTTATCTTGCTGCGCAAACACTCAGTAGCAGTGTAGCGGATGCTATTGAATTTTGCGACGAAATACTTCAACTGCCCGATTTTAAGGATTCTGCCCCCACAGTACGATTTATAAGAGCAGTAGATAGAATATTTAATTTCCTAAATGTTAGAAACCCGTGGGGTCGTGGATTTAAAAGTCCACTCAGACCCAGCAATGAGAAAAGATGGAGATCTAAAATATTAGGCGAAATACATTATCTTAGCCAGGTACGATTATATGACGATAAATTGTTGGTACACTCACGTCGCAAAGCAGGTTTTTTAGGATTTTATAATGCTGTTGTTTCAGTCATTAATATATATGATACATACGTCGCTTCACACATACCCGAACTTAAGTATCTTTTAACATATAAACTATGTCAAGACCACTTGGAACTATTTTTTTGTGCCGTACGTAGTCGGGGTGGTTGGTGCCCAAATCCGACAGCTGCTCAATTTGTTAGTGCCTATAAACAATTATTAGTTCATCACGAAATAAGCAATGCTACTGGCAATGTCAAATGCTAGCGATATAGCTATATTAACGACATCTAGTGGGTCAAAAACGCTAAAATTGACAAATATGATGTCAATGTATACAGTGAAGCTAAAAACATACGTACAATCAAGAAATATCGATTAGATGAGATTGAATCGTCATCTCTACAAGACGAAATAAGTGAATTTTTACATTTATTTTGGACGGTGCCCGATTCCCACGTAAACGAAACTTCAAAACAATGTGTCGGTTACATAGCGGGGTTTGTTATTCGATCAATTCGAAAAAAAATTAACTGTCAGGATTGTTTATCTGCTTGCGAATCTATATCTCAAGATCCTGTTTTGAACCGTAGAAACGGTATAGCTCTTGTGTTAAAAAAGCAAAGAGGTGGTTTGACAGTGCCTTCTGTAAGCGTGGTCAATATATGTTTACACGTTGAAACATTATTTCGCCAATCATGCAAAAATAACAACGGTAAACCGCCGATAGATATCAATTTTCCTGCAATATTAACTAATAAAGTTCTGAAGGATTTCATATTTAAAACAGACACACTATTTCCTGATTTACAAGATCATTTCAAAGAAACTTTGGTTTTGGATTACTTCAATAGTCACCTGCATATATTACTAAAACAAATTATTACGAAATATATAGATATTCGTTTATATGCAGCAACAAAAAACAACTCCCTTAATATTACAGGTGTAAATATACGAAATTATTTGTCGCGTAACATAATTTGGGCACGTCAGTGACTTAATATAATTAGACATATACTCCTGAGTCTACTCCTGAGCCTGGGAGGGATCACCGGATGCTCTAGGGGTGTTTTGTGATCTTTCCAAGGCATTCGATTGCGTCGATCACAGTACCCTTATTTTAAAACTTTGTTATTCTCGCGTTGACATATTATCATTTTGTTAATGATAACCGACCGATCATTGTGTTGCGCTTGCCTGTTATTAAACTTATAAATTATTTTAATTGTGCGTATTGATGTTTAAATTCGGATAATAAATCAACAAAAATTATGTTTGTAAATGTAGGCGTATGCACGTTGTACACCGTTTATTATAATTATTTATTTGTGGTCTCTCATTTTATTATGAAGGTATAGTGTTTTGTGTTTGTAAGTTTCCTTCAATTGTATTTTATCCTTATTTAACGGTGATGTGTGTGCATTAGCTTATATGACTAATCTGACTTTGTATGCAAAAGACTTGAAAAAAAAATAAAAAAAAATATTATATAAAGATTCAATGGACAATTGATGACAAAAAATTAAGCCCGGAGTTTCTTTCTGCCTATCTTCTTCGGGTAGTCATCGCTTAGGTAGCTAGTGAAAGGCTGGTAGGTTAGCTAGGCTAGGGCCTGTAGTGTCTTCAACGGTGAGGATCGCGACGCGTGCCTCCCATTAATTTTAATAAAAAATATTCTTTTTTTATCTCTTTCCTGGCAGTCCGAGCTTGGTTTCTTTATATTTAGTTTACATTGATTTTGCTCCCTTTAAATATGTCTTTAGTTATATAAGTGACTATTTGTAATAACTATTAATTGAATGTATCTTGACATATCATAAGTGCAACCATGTTCGCCTACGTGATGAATAAAGTATTTTATTTATTTATTTATTAATAAAATGTAACTTGGTCAACCGTCGAACTGTCTTTTTTTATCCCTTCCATAAATACAAAGTGAAGTACGTTAATTTTACCAATGCGAAAGTTTGCGTTTATGTGTACGTTCGCATGTATATTTGTTACGGCTTCGTTCTGCGTTCGGCTTCTATATTTTTAAACGAATTTGATGTGGTGGTAACTTACAAACTGAAATAAGACACAACTTTTTTCACGGATAATATATGGTATGTCAATAGCTTATACTTGGAATAAGATATGACTACTTTTTATTCCGTGGTAACGTGGGTTAAACTGCTAATATTCCCACAATAAATAAGTAACGACAGATTTGTCTGAATCTTCACTACACTGTAAATCCATTTGCCGTTATAATCATTTATCCGATCAGATGTTTGAGTCATATTTCAAATATTTATATTAATGAATTGTTATTTTTTTCAATTTATAAAACGCCGACTAATTCGTATGATTATCGATATATCAGCTGTTCCATGTCCCAACTCTATCGTTAGTTCCATGGACACTCGCTACTGCTATCAGCGCCAATATGGCGAAAATCAAATAGGCACACTTTTACGATTCGAATGTCCAGTCCAGCGTACTCACAGAACAGAGATAGAGATAGAACTATAATGTGGGCGTAACCTTTCACCCTCTAATTAGCAAGGCAGCACTAACTCCCGTTTGAGCGGTCTCAGTCGTCATTGCGCATTGTCAAAGCTTTAATAACTAGAAAAAATAGTTAAAAATATTAAAATGCCCTATTGTGCTATTCTGGAATGCAGAAATCATAGCTATAGCAAAAATGTGTCCCACAGAGGTATTTCACACCGTCGGTAAGTAATATTTTCTGGTTTATTGCTTATTTAACTGAAAAACGTATATTGATTTTCTATGTCAAATATGGCACAAAAATTACAATTTAAAGTGTTTCTTATTTCTTTCATCATAAGGTTAATTTTCGGAAACGAAAATCAGTTGTTCTAGAATGATTTGTCACCAATTCACAGTGTCACCGCTACTCAATTAGTGCATGCATGGTCGATAAAATGTTATCGATAATTATCAATTTTTCACTAAACCGCTATGTTGTAGCATAAAAACTTTCAAACCCCATACTCTAATTATTTTCGTAAAACATGAACGGATTGAAGGCTGTATGGTTGTGTACCTTGGCCTACAAGTCGTGTGTTGTAAAACAAGTGCGAGTAGTGTTGTCAGTTTTCCAGCTGCTTGTTTTGTTTGTATACAATAATAAATGCTACATACGTATTAAAAACTATGATTGCGTGTGCAGTATTTGTAATAATATTACTTTGATTTAAAACGTACATTTGAGAATTGTGAGTGGTCTGGTTCTAATTTTGGTTATATCAATTTCAGTTCATCTCTGGTTGGGATTGCAACCCTACCGGTGAACGACATCTCTTCGACCTCTTGAGTGGCAGCACCAAGCGTGTGAGCACGTAATTTCGTCGCTGGCTCGTATGTGCCCATAAATTACGAAGGCTTGGCCAAGGGCCCCGCGGAGTGTTCGCCATGATCAGCTGTACCTGTACTCTAGTGCACGATGAACATATCAGGAATCCTTCGCGGAAGTTGACAGGAGAATACTCGCCGGCCTGCCGATTTTGCGGGTTCTCTATTCATTCCCGGGAGTTTTACCTCAGGCACAATTATCATTCACTTTGTCTATCGCGGGTAGAGTTAAAACTGCCTGCATCACCAGAGAGTAGGATATCTTCCCCAGCTGCATAAAGCCTCAGCGATTCCTGACTCTGCATTATAGGATCGACGACACACTCTTATAGGTATTTTTCGAAATTAAACAACAAAAGTATTTAAATTACGAAAAAAGTATGTAACAAAACCGGGTTCCGGCTAATAAGGTAAGGTGGGAGAACTTACCTTATTAGCCGGAACCCGGTTTTGTTGTATTTCTGTCTTGAGCTAAGTTTAGCCGATAAGTAAATAAATATAATATCAACTTCAAAGGTGTGTATTGTTTTATTTAACCCACTGTTATAGTAGCAGATACATATTATATAGCTAACGATGTTATACAGAAAAATATAAAAAGTATAACTGAATACAAGTTTAACCTTTGATCATCCTCACACTTCCTGAGGTGAAGCACGTGCTGACTGCTGGCTTGCGAAACCATTGCTTAGTGTATTCTTCTATCTCAACCCGTAACAAAAGGTTAAGAACTTCGTAATTGTGCTATTAAACTGGAACAAACTTCAATGTCTTTTGTCCGGCCTACTAGGCCGGCATAATTGTGCCAACCGTTAAAAAATATTTTCTTCCCTTACCGGTTGACAGTGGACGATAGCCTAGTTGGGAATGGAACAGTCTACCGAGACAATGTCCGGAGGTTCGAAACCCAAGGCCTCTGACTTTTCAAAGTTACGTGTGTATTATTTATCAATTATCGTTCACTTTAACGGTGAAGGAAAACATCGTGAGGAAACCTGTTAACCTGAGAATCCTCCATAAGAATTTCGAGGGTGTGTGAAGTCTGCCAACCCGCACTAGGCTAGCGTGGTGGACTAAGGCCTTAAACCCTCTCAAGAGTAGAGGAGGCCCGTGCTCAGCAGTGAGCATTATATAATACAGGGCTGGTATTATTACCGGTTGACATTTTCCTTAAACTTTACTCTATTTAACTCCGGCAGTGAAATTACTATAATATGTATAAATACTCATTATAATTTATTGCAAACTAGCTATACTGTAATACTGTGTAGGTAATACATTATGTAATTTAACATACATGTTTGCAGTATTGAAATTTTAAATTAAGAATTTAAAATCTATACTAAAAATAAATTTTAATTTACTGAGTGAAAATTTTGTTCAAGATATTTTCAACATCTTTTCCGGCGCTTATCAAAATAATATTATATATTTTTGTAATAAGTCAATTTCATTAATTAATGTTATTTATAATTTTTAGCCATAAAATAAAAAACATCGATAGGTTTACAAAAAGGTATCATATGGGTGCAACACTATTAACGCATGCTTAGCGTACTTGGTGTCAATCAAAAACTTTTCTTAAATCGACAGCCATAGAGATCTTATGAATGCCATCACCATTATATGCCATCTAGCGTGGAGTAGTGGAATGAAATCGAATTAAAATCAAAATTCAGGCTGAAGGAATAATATCGTATGAATTTATGTGAATTTTTAAAATATGCAGTTTATGGAATGGCATTAAGGTTAAATTTAATGCAAATGATTTTGTATTATACGTTTTATGTTTATTGCTGATTTTGGCCAATCATAATGAAAAGTTGATAGTATGTGAATATACGCATGTGTGAGTTTGGCGACACTGGTTTTCTTAGTAAATTGATGCTAAACTCTATCCATTCTATCTTTAATCCATGAGCGTACTAGTATAATAGACGTCAGTGGGTGGACAGCAGTGCTGCCAACCCTACTGTTTTAACAGTAGATTTACTGTTTTTGCTTTTTCATCCCTGTTTTTTGTTTAGAGTAGAATTTTTACTGGTTTTTACGTGCATTTTCACTGTTTTTGTGTACAGATTAGTAAATTAGTACTACACAAAATGGTGCAGAAGCTTTTATTTTTTGGTCGCCACCCTATTGACTTACCCTACTTATCGGACTTTAATGAGGGAAAAATAGAAATCGAGGACCTTTTTTTAGCTCCTCTGTCAAAATCCCCGATTTACTGTTTTCTCCTTTTTTTTATAAGTCATCTGTTGTTTTTTGGTTACTTGGAGTTAGCAACAGTGGTGGACAGAATGGTCGTTGCGTACCATAGTTGTTAACAACTGCTATATTGCATCAATAGCTAAATAGCGACTTCGTGATTTGGAGAACTGTTAATTTTTGATAACTATAGGCTTTCGAGATTCTGAAAACTGACTATTTTCGATAACTAATTATTGGTGAATAACGCTAATTAATCACAGGTGAGACATTATAGTGATAGTGAGCAATGTTGATAAGAGATCAAACACACTCGTTTCTACTATTTTATCTGGGAAAGTTTTCCCATGTCATTATAATATAAATATACAATCAGATAAAACTAATAAATAACCATGCAACACAGTTATTGATAACAGTCAGAAAATCAATCCTACTTTCTTGATCCTACTAGTATTATAAACGCGAAAGTTTGTAAAAATGTATGGATATTTGTTCCTCTTTCACACAAAAACTACGGAACGGATGTCAAAGAAATTTGGCAAATGGGTAGATCATGTCCTGGATTAACAAATAGGCTACTTTTTATCCCGGGAAAATATAAAACGGGGTTTTTATCCCGAAAAACTCATTCACGCGGGCGGAGCCGCGGTCAAAAGCTAGTAATCAATATAATAAAAACCAGCTGGGTGTATAAACCGAAAAAAAAGCTTGTTATTAAAAATAGGTGGTTTTAGAAATTGCTATTGATAATTGTATTTATATCTAGAACATTGGCATATTTATATGATATAACGACCACAGATAACGACCCCCCTCTATTCCGTACCTACATGTTCGCAACAATAGCTGTTAAAAACTCAAGAAAAAGAGTAGGTATTATATACTCAAGAGCTACACCGATAATACTCCATAGTCTGTACTTCCAAAGCAAAGAGCATTATAATACTACGGGAATCCCAAAGTCTAATTCAAAAGTCGTATTATATCAGAATATGAGAAACGGAATTTAGATTCTGAAAAATGTATGCCTGTCTCAGTCTGAGGGCTGTTATCTAATATCTAAGTAAGGACAACCACGGAAAGACAATAATTACTTCAGCATGGATTTATATCAAATACCAATTTTAATTTGTTCATGGATTGAAGTACATAACAATAAAATTGTACCAGCCTATTTGAAAAATAATAAAAGTTTTCATTATCTTTCGTAGATAACTGTGAGAATGATTATTATTTGGAAAAAATCTGTGGAAAAAATCAACATGTGGGTGTAATGTCAAATATTTTGATACCCGCAGCATTCTGGCTTCAGCTATAAAAGAGATGATCGTTTTTGTATGGGCGCTGGGCCTCCAAATTTAAATAGACTCAAGTTTAATGGATATTAAAGAGGCAAATATATATATATATATATATATATATATATATTGTGTACCCCTTAAAAATATATTCTTAGACCCTCTATTTATAACCAACGTTTTTAAAAACGCTCATATTAAGACAACGAATTCTCAAGATAAATTTCAAAATATATCATTATTTTATATTAATAAAAAGGAAACATAGTAAAATAATATTATTTACCTTAGGCGAAACAAGCGTTGTATCAACATAACTGCGTCTACTCAGCTCCTGCAGTTAGTAAATATTAAAAAGTCATTCATAGTTATTATATTTGTGGGTAGTATAATTTTTTTATTTTGTATAGAAATCAAATAAGGGTAGTATAAAATCGAAACCAACCAAGTGTTTCCTATCTAAACGATATAATAAAGGAGATGTCCGTTTTTTGTATGGGTGCTGGGCCTCGAAATTTAAACAGGCTCAAACTTTAGGGGGCAACATGATTGGAACTTAGGTCCATTAAAAATATGTTTTTAGACCTCTCCATTCATAACCAACTTTTTTGAAAACATTCATATTAAGTGTAGTTTTCAAACCAAACAAAATTACATGCATCTCAAAATCGGAGGTCTTTAAAATTATTAAACGATTTATTGCAAAAGGCTAGTTTTAAGGAGTTCGATCCAAATATATATAAACTGCCTTATTTAGATTTACAGACCCAGTTTTGGACATGTCCTTTCTCTTAATCGTAAATCGTAGTGTACGTGAAATCTCGACTGCAAGCTATTTCTTGCAAGCCGCTGTTTGGACATGTCCTTTCTCTTAATCGTAAATCGTAGTGTAAATGAAATCTCGACTGCAAGCTATTTCTTGCAAGCGATGAAGCCAAACGCGCTTTATAGTGCGTTTCCTTTGATTAATAATACACGTTTCATTTTATTTTACCGATGGTGTGATGTGGCCGCAAGGTATATAGGCACAGTGCTGTGATATCACACAAAATTAGTTACCTTAAAATAAAAGTTTTTTTTGTGATGAGACCATGTTTTGTCTAAGAGCGAAACACTAATATTTACAAATCAAATTTTAAAATATATTAGCATACATTATGTGTAGACACTTTTCAAATAATGATTGTTAAAATCATTGAATTCTGCTGTAAGTACGTAATAATTAAATAGCTATGTAGTGTCCAAAAAATACTTGTTTTTTTACCCGACTGCGAAATAAGGAGGGTGTATGTGTATGTATGTATGTATATTTCTTTGGCACGGCTTAGAGCCTAAACGGCTTCTCGTATTTTTATATGAGTGGTGTCAGTAGATTCGTCTTAGCCGTGAAAGTGATACTGGGTACATCAAAATTAAAAAAAACTAAATTAAGGATTTTTGGCAGCAAAAATCCTTAAATAAAGAATTTTTAACGGTGATTACGAATATATATATAACTTATAGTTTTTACTAGAGTTTGGAACAGGAAATGCGTTTGTGTTAGTTTGTTGCTTCTTCGCGGTAAAACGGCTTGACGGATTTGGCTGAAACGACATGTCCAAAAATGGGCCTGAAAATTTAAACAAGACAATTTATATATATTTGGATAGAACTCCATAAAACTAGCCTTTTGCTACAAATCGTTTAATTTTAAAGACCTCCGATTTTGAGATGTACGTAGTTTTGTTTGGCTTGAAAACAGCACAAAGTTGGTTATGAATAGAGGGGTCTAAAAATATTTTTTCAATGGATCTAAGCTCCATATGATGCCCTCTTTAATAACCCCAAAGTTTGAGACTGTTTAGATTTTGAGGCCCAGCACCCATATAAAAAGTGGACTTCTCCTTTGGCACACTGGTAGTTTATAAAAAAAATAAAACTAAAAAGATGGAACTAAAAACAATTATTAAAAAAAAATAAAAAAACCCCGACTGCGTCAACATCTTCCATCTTTATTAAATTCATTGAAAAGCTGAAAAGATAGAAATAAGATTTTAATTTGAATATTTTATTTTGGTTTTGAATAATCTTAGTTGACAGTATTCACAAACGCGGTCGGAGGCATCTGCTCACTTCGAGATTTTATTGCCCTACCTGTATCACCCATAGACCTCAGAATAAGAGGTATCACCAACCAAATTATGAGAAGTGAGCGTTATAATAATTTCTGTGTCCGAAACATTAAGGAAAGGTGAAAGATGGACACCGTTGAAAGTGTAAAACCAGTATGATTATGAAAAAATAAAGAAACTCCACTTACTCCCTTATAATATGTTCAGGATCGTATTGCCGCTATTTCAATTATGGAGGGTAGTAGTAAGAAGTGCATCCATCCATCTCAGTGCATTAAAAAGTATCCGTTGAAAGGGAGCGAATTAAGGTGGTGCTATAGTAGCAAGTGGTTGAATTTCAAATAGAGCGCTAAAAATTATTAGAGTAAGATATTAAATTAAAAAAGCTACTGAATTAAAATTGATTCTATATTTTTCTTTTTGTATTAACAACAATAAAGTCGTTAAAATAACAAATCTGTATCAATAAAATTTCATAAAAAACAAATCACTATGCACGTTATTACCCGACTGCGAAAGAAGAAGGGCTATGTTTTTTTAGAAGTTTCATAGGTTATCATTTATTAAACAGTTGACTACGTAAATAGTTGAGATTTTAAATACTGTATATTTCTTACGTACCGAAGTCAAGAAAAATATAAAATTTTTCAACTCAGGACACTTCACTCCGTTTAAAACTTCAAAGCTCATATCATTTCCACTTCTTACACTAGCACTATTTCGGTGAGTGTGCGAATAATAATTATTGTGCTGTTTACAAGTGGACACTTTTTCGAATAATCCTACCACAGACTACTATAGATGCTACGCGACAGACTTTATCTGTAGAATTGCCACATGGAGTAGTGACATAACAATTTTGACGTTTTAGTTTTAAATCTTTCAGTTTTAGAGTTTCCCCAATTTTCGATTTCTCTCCGCAGAGCTGTGAATATCGAATTGAAAAGTAAAGGTGTTCTCTTATTATGAATATATGATAGGAAGTTTTATGCTCTATTCGTTGGTTGATGTACAGTCGATCGTACAATTTCTATAAGAAATATTAAAGGAACACTTAGCAGTCAGCTCTAAGACTTTTCAAAAACAGTCATGCCTCCCGTAAGTAATACGTCTGTTGTTAATAGTTGTATCGTGATATTCGTAACTATAAATAAATATTAACGATAACTTTGAGCTTTAACCACAATAACTATTTTTGCTTAAAGTAAGTGTTTTCGAAATCAGAATGCTGAAAAATAGTATCTTAAAAACTAAGAACTAGTTGATAAATATTTGTTGAATATATTTTAAAGTAAATATTCCAATATGTTTTTTTTCAGCCCCAGAAAGGAAAAGCACCCACTAAGGGGGCTAAACAAATTTTGGCCGAGAATTCTGCAACAGTGTCTTTTTACCGTAACATGTCATTAGGGGCATCTGCAGTCTATACAGCTGTTACTTTATTCTTTTATTATGAATATTTAACAGTATGGGTTATAGTAAGTACTATTTTTTTATCTGCCTCTATTCTCTATTTTATTCTTTTGACTACCTCGGTAGTTTGTATTACAGTACAACTGCAAAGCTGAGGTCTCGGGTTCGATCCCCGGGTCGGGCCAAGTGATATTGAGTTTTTCTATTCAGTATCAGTCCGGAGTCTGGAATTTGTGCCCGATATGGCGATAGGCTCGCCCCCTATCACATCATGGGACGGAAGGTCGGCGAAAAGGTGTGAGTGTATATGTATATGTATTTTTTATATAATTAATTGAAAATAAAAACAATATTCACTAGCTTTGTACTAGAAATAAAGACAAAAATCTATCTGCTTATTGATTATTTATATTGTTTTTAGTTTCATTTCATTATATGCAGTCGCACAGACAGGTGATCAATTCACTTTGTTGTACTATTACACCCTATGTCCCAGTTAGGGTGGAGCTGACTGATTAGATCTCTCCATCTAACATTTGTTTTTGTAACTATCTTCTTGATGTTTACTGCCTTCGTGACTTTTGCTGGTATAGGTAGCACAGCTCTAGTCCTATAAATATTTCATCAGCTGCCTCTCTTGCCAGCTCATCAGCCTTCCCATTGCCTATGTTACCTTGATGGCCTTGTACCCAGGCGATGATGACTTCTTTGTTGGCTGCTAGCTCTTCCACTTAGGGATGATGTTGTCTCTGGTTTGTCAAGTGCCTTTATGGCGGTTTGAATGTCACTGTAGATCAGTATTATGCTGATATCCTTATTGGTCATTTGCTTTGTGCAGTCAGTGCATTCCAGAATGGCCATTGTTCCCACCTGGAATATGCTTACTTACCTAGTTTTATTATTATTCTGTGTTGGATGGCATGGCTATAAATATTCCTGCCCCCAACAAGCCTGTCAATTCCTTCCTTGAGCCATCTGTGAAACATGCAATGCAATGCAATCAGCCCCGTATTATGTACTGCCTACTGCTGAGCATGGGCCTCCTCTACTACTGAGAGCGGTTAGGCCTTAGTCCACCACGCTGGCCTGGTGCAGGTTGGCAGACTTTACGTATCCTCAAAATCCTTATGGACAATTCTCAGATATTTAGGTTCCCTCACAATGTTTTCATTCACCATTAAAGTGAATGATTATAATTGATAAACTATACACACGTAACTTCGAAATGTGAGATGATTTAACTTTGGTCTTAATAAGGCATTCTTAATGGGCTAAGGAGAAATAAGATATGCTTTTATTCTTTGTGGCCATTGCAAGCATGGTCAGCCAATGCATGAGGTCCTCGGTTACTGCCCTGTTCACTACTCCCTAAGGCCATTGGTAGCTAGGTATTTGTTTACATTTGTAACACAATGCTTGTGACTACACATAACAATTATTCACATATATTTATATGTATAATTCTTCTGTGCATATGTATATCAATGAACTCCTCCTAAACAGTTGGACCGATTTAATGAAATTTTTTGTCTGTCTTCATGTGGATTTGAAAATGGTAATCCGTAATCCAAATGTCTTCTTATTGCTAGCTTATAAGAATAACGCCTCATTCTATAACTCGACAGTTCGCATTTGTGTCACTCGTATAATGATTTGGCAAAAGCAAACACTTCGACGTTATGAATGGCATATTTGCATCATTCTCAAGAGGTCTTCGAAAGTCATATTTACTGGTAATAGTTGTTGTTAAGTTACCCACATACTGCTCTTCTTTGTTTTATTTTTATTGTTAATTGTGTACAACTCAATAGTTTTAATTTATCTTAGTCCTTACCTTCTCTAATTTACCCATATAAGGCTGCATATTTTGGAATGCAATCTAGTTTTAATGGAAGCCTGCATGTTATATAAAATTGTCATGACTATATTCTGTTTTGCGATGTAATTAATTAAATAAGTAAAATAAAATTGTTTAGATTTACAATATAAATGTATAGTGGGACTTTTATCCAGGAAAAACCTTTGGTGCGTCCAGAGCTGCGGGCAAAAGCTTGTAAATATGTAAATTCCCACCAGGGCTTTCCCATGATAGTACATGTATGATATAGCCAAGATCATGTTTATTTTTTTTAGGTCATGAACATTTTTGTTATTGCCCTCTACATTACATGCTATCAAGTGATGAGATATATAAGTCGTCCTAGCTATTCTGATAATAGCCAACTCCTTGACCCTGGATTGGATTTGAACATGGAAGGTGGTATGGGAGAGTAAGTATAGCAATCTTAATTGTGTTATAGTTATTCATGTGTCAACCAAGTTACGAAATAACAGTAGCAATGGGCACTCTTCTTTTTATATTTATCATATGCCAATATTATATTTCATACTTGTTTCATTTATGGGTGACTAGTGATGTTTTAGTTTTTGATATTATATAATCCTATTAATATTATAGTTTGTAAGAATGTATGGATGTTTGTTCCTCTTTCACGCAAAAACTACTGATCGGATTTCGATGAAATTTGGCACACGGGTAGATCATGTCCTGGATTAACACATAGGCTACTTTTTATCCCGGTAAAACATAAAGCGGGACTTTTATCCCGGAAAAACTTTTTAACGCTGGTGGAGCCGCGGGCAAAAGCTAGTATGTTATAAAATGTATAAGTAGAAAGTCATGTTAAGAATGAATTAATTAGCATTTATATGAACTATCCCTTGGAATGCTAGCATGCCTGCAGGGTGTCTCTAATGTATCATATTACTAAGTATACTTCCCAATACTCATATGAATGGGTTCCTAATAAATATTCTTTCTGACTATTTCTTGACATCCATGAATAAAAATAATATTGTTTATTTTCAGACATGTAAAGGATATTGTTATACTGACGTCCATCACACATGTTCTAGCAATTTTTTCAAACTACTTTTGGTTACTTCTTCTCCTTCTTCCTGTAAGGGCTTTTTGGCTAGTGTGGGTCAATATCCTCGGCCCATGGTTTTTCCAAGAAGCACCCCAAGACACAGAGCAGGATGAAAAGAAACGGAAGAAAATGGAAAGGAAAATGAAGCGGTTCCAACAGTAGGCAATCATTAAATATTATTTATAAACTCATTTCATGCCACTGTATATATTATGTTTACTTCCTAACACATAATTTGAAATTAGGTGGATTTTTTTTTAATTAGCATACCTGAATAATTTAGGAAAGTTGATACATCAAGTATAATGTTAAGATAAAATAATGTTTGCAATGTTATTATGAATTAAACTGTAAACTGTCTCTTATTATCATATAGATCAAAGTACTTGTGCACTATTACTATTTAAGCTTTGTTGACTGATGAAATAAAAAATTGGATATGACAAATTTTATATTGTGTGATAAGTATTTGTTTTGTTTTTTTATTAAAAGTACAATATTTTATCCTTTTTTTACATTAGGTAGATTTTTCATCATTAGATAATTTTCAGCCAGATTATTAGTATATGTAAAAAAATATCCAAATTGTGTGTTGTTATAATCAGTCCAACTATTTATTTAACTTTTGAAAACTCTAGTACTAATCAATTTAATGAGTTTGATGTCCTAATGAGTTACCCATTCGATTTCTTATAATTAATTTAAATTATGAAGCATATATTACATGTATTAAATATATTTATATCATATATTTTATGTATTCAAATAAAACACTTGTTTAAAGCACTAAACGGTGTGAATAGAATGCAAATAAATATCCATCGATTATAATTAGTACTAGAGGTAAAGAGAAACTCGCTTCACTATTGTAAAGAAAAATTAATGTTCATGAAGTAGAAACTTTTTTGTTCATGATTGCCTCTGAGGTTGTTTGTTAATAATTATACAACTTAATAGGCGTGCTTATCACTTGACATTGGCAACATCACCGATGAAACGGTGGGGCTATTTTTAAAAAGAAGAAGAAGGCGTGCTTATGTCAAAGTTAAATAATGGTTGGACGGAGTATAGTGTTGTTATAATAATAACAATAAACAACTGTAATAATAACTTGATAATTAATAAATCTGGCCTTACTAATTAAAGATTCCATATTTTGTCATGCATTTTAAGATTTAAAAAAAGACATTTTGTTTAAGAACTACAACCACCAGTAAAAACTTCGAAGTCAATTCAACAATTTTGGAAAAAAAAAGCAGTAGGTAATTGATATTTTGTGAACTTTTTATTAGACTTTTAGATAATGGCATATAAAGGATTAAGCATAAATATATGAATAATTATTATGGTTTCGGCATTTCATGTATAGGGACAAATGTGGCCGCGCCATGTTTTCCCTTCATTAAACTCTATCGTTGTTTGTGGTCCTTGCAAAAATTAGGGAAAAAATTAATAATGGATTAGATTCCGCTCCAATGGTGTCGCTTGCATATTATGGAATACAGTTTGTAATTTCTTAAAATAGTTTTTTTATCTGTGCCTATGTGGGTATTGCCATAATTTTTACTGTTCAAATGTTGTGAATAATGTATGTATTTTTGATTATTTTTTGGGTCTACAGATAGCATTGTTATTTGTAATTGTTAACTGGTGCGTTTTTGTTATATTTGCAAATAGGGTGTTTCTCAGTAAACTGGGCTACTTGTGTAACTGTCTAGATCACTATTTTGGTTATGTATTTAATAAATCTTATTCGAGGAATAAATATCCATCTCTTTATTAATATATGACAGATCAACCAACATTTTTTCCACTACTTTACCTAAAACTCAGCATTTTCTGAAAAATCTGTAGGGGACTGTTGTCTATGTCAGGCTACTATGAACCTTAAATGAAAAATACAATTTCAGTACTAAAATTAAGTATTTTTTATTTTCATTAAGGTTTGTAGCTTAAGAATTATATAATAAAAATGTTCACAATAATAAACTTCTTAATATATTTAGTAATTCGACAAGTCTTTTTAAATTTTTGTGTTCTGTCATCAAATTCCTTGTAAGCAGGAGTGTTATTAACACGCGTCTGACATTCTCTAGACAAACATTCTCATTATAGCGGTCACAACACAGCTTCTGAAGTAATTTGATAGCTGTTATAGTTTAAAATTTTTCACTGAATAAGGCAGATAGTTTTAAGTCTATGTTTGAGTGGTCCACGCACAAACAAGTATCACGTTTATCAACTTTGGCCATGATGATCCAAAAAGGTTGCAGTTTGCAAAAGGTTTGATAACTCAGTGTGATATTTCTTTCTGTTATTTGAACTTCTTGTATAACCCCAATGAATTAAGCATTTATCACTTTTGTTTCCGTTCTGCTTTTCTCCATATGAATTATTTTAATCCCGTTCCGAATCTACTACTAGAATCATCTTCATAGAAATTTACAACTGCTCTTTCACATTTATCTGAAATTTTGTTTGTTCTTACCAGTCGATGTGCTGTTTTTCCTTTTTTATTCTATTGTGTGTTATCACAGCTATATTTTCCATTCGCTTTAACTTATGTTAATCAAATATCTTTTCTTTACCTATTTTTGCGAAAAGTCCTTTGTCTCTTACTGTTTTCGTCTTTGACAAATTATGTTTTTAATACTTGACCGAATCGTGTTTTTTGACAAGTACTCTCTAAATTCTGGAGTATTTTCCATGTTCTGTAAGTTAGTATTTGGTACATCTTTAGGCTACGTTTTGTTTTATTTTATTGCTGATAGTCGTTTATTGTACTTAATACTTTCTTCTTTAGAACTGAAATTTTTTCATTCTTTTTCTGCTTTTTTTATGGCATGAATGACGAGACGAGCATGCCGTTCGCCTGATGGTAAGCGATACGACCCTATAAATAGCAACACCATCCAGCACCTTGAGTTACAAAGTATCTACTGTGTGGCATTCCACTGCGCTCGTCATCATGAGACATAAGATGTTAAGTAAGTCTCATTATGTCCTGTAGTTGCACTGGCTACAATGCCCTTCAAACCGAAACACAACAGTGCTTGCACACTGCTGTTTGCCGGTAGAAATAGACATTGCGGTGGGACCCACCCAGACGGACTCTTACATACATCTTTATCTTAGTGTTTTCTCTTTACTATTATTTTTTAAATTGTCAGCAACTTCAGGCGTTAGCAGTTGAGTTGAACTAGATAAAGTTAGTAATATTTGCTAATACTTTTTCTTATTACGATACTAGGTGCAGTGCTTTTTCTTCTTCTTTGCATTCCGGTGTTCTCGTAAAGTCATATTTTCAACAAGCTCCCTAGTTATTTTTTCTTAAGATATTTCAAGCGTGAACTTTGTAACACCTGCAATTTATTTAATTTAGTTTAACTTTTGATCAGCGATTATCGATCATCATCCATATACAAAAGTACTCTGTGATTGAGATCAATAATACTGGCCGCATCGTATAAAATTTAAATTTCGTTAGGTTAATAATTTATTCAAATTTACTTAAAAATAAAAAGTGATATTGAGTTTTTCTATCCAGTATCAGCCCGGAGTCTGGAATTTGTGCCCGATATGGCGATAGGCTAGCCCCCTTTCACATCATGGGACGGAATGACGGCGGAAAGTGGGTGCACTAGTTGCGCCTCTGCCTACCCCTTCGGGGATAACAGGCGTGAGTGTATATGTATATGTATGTACTTAAAAATAAATGTAAATTATACCTAAATTCACTTTAACCTAGTCCTAAATTGCGAATAAATTTGGGTGTGATAATTTGTCTGCCTACCTCTGAAAGAGAAAAAGCTTAATACCAAATTATTGTATGTGTGAAATTGCGCGTAGCAAATGTCTACGAAAATGTCCTTCAAATCAAAACGCGACAGTGCATGCACACTGCTGCTTGGCGGTGGAAATATACATCGTGATGGTATGTACGTACCCAGAGGCACCCTCGCATACGAGAAAACATAGATTATGTAAATTGGGAGTTGCAGCGAAAGTAATAAATTGGTAATTGACCCATAGGTACATACATAATTCGCTGCTTTGCATGAATTCCAAAAAAGCAAATTTTACAGGACAGTCATTTGAAAATTTATTATTTATTTTTTTGTTGTAACTTTGTGTTTATTGAAGACACATACTCAAAGAATGTATTAATCAAAAGGGCATTCATCAATGTTTTGCTGAAATCCTGATTGTTATGTGCTCGGCTTTTACATACATACATACATAAACTCACGCCTTTCTCCCATTGGGGTAGGCAGAGACTATGGAGCGCCAAGTGCTACGATCCAAGCATACCTCTTTCGCTTCTTCCACAGTCATCAGTCTCTTCATACATGCTCGTCGGTTACGAGAACTCCTTATTTGACCGTTCCTTAAGAGGTCGTCAATTTGGTCCATAAAGGTACGTCTAGGACGTCCCCGTCCGACACTACCACTCACCTTCGCGATATAAATTTCTTTCGTTACTCTCCTTTCATCCATCCTTTCAATGTGGCCAAACCACCGAAGCATTCCTTTCTCAATCTTAGTCACTACATCTTCTTTCAATCCACATTTTTCTTTTATCACGCTATTCCTCACTCTATCACTTACTTTCAGCCCACACATACTTCTCAAAGCTCTCATCTCCACTGCATTTATCTTACTTTCATGCTTGTTCTGCCACACCCACGACTCACTCCCATACATTAGTGATGGCGCCAGGACTCCTTGGTGAATGGCTAACCGAGCGCTATTAGAAATATTCTTGTTAGCCATAATCGAGTACAAGGCGCCATTAACACTATTTCCCATTTTTACTCTTCTTTCAATATCTCCGTCACACTTTCCGTCTCGAGTGAACATACATCCTAAATAAACAAATTCATTCACTTGTTCCACTCTTTCATCTCCTATCATTATGTTACACTCGGTTCTCGATTCATCCCTCTCCAGAACCATTACTTTCGTCTTTTTTACGTTCACTTTCATACCTTTTCTCTCAAATGTCTCATTCACAATAGTGACCATATGTTGTAATTCGCACACCGACGATGCAAGGAGTACTTGATCGTCGGCATACAAAAGACACTTAATCACTAATCCTCCCATTCTTAATCCACAATCAGACTCTCTCAAATTGGTCAAACAACTGTCCATGAAGAGATTGAAGAGCCATGGTGATGCTACACAACCCTGTCTGACACCGCGTTCGATGTCAAACCAGGCCGTGCAGGCCCCATTTACTCTGACGCAGGCACTCGAACCCTCATATAAGGATTTGAGCGCCCGAATCAGATTGCTCTCCACGCCATACATGGACAGAGTTGCCCACAAATCATTCCTCACCACACGATCATAAGCCTTTTCCAGGTCAATAAAGGCGCAGAAAACCTTCTGGTGTTTCGCTAAGGTTTTCTCAGCTATGGAAAAAGATTTGATCCTTAGGGAAAAGATTTGATCCATACATCCCATCCCCTTTCGAAAACCTGCTTGTACATCCCAAATTTTCGTCTCTGTTACACGCATCACTCTTTCAATCAATATTCTAGCATACAATTTGCCTACTATACTGAGGAGGCTGATACCTCGATAGTTCCTACATTCCTGCTGTGATCCTTTCCCTTTAAACAAGGGCACAATGACGGCCTTGCACCAATCGTTTGGAACTCGACCGGACCGCCAACATTTGTTAAAGAGAAGGCACAGAAGGCGCACAATGTGGTCTCCTCCTTCCTTCAGCATTTCAGCCGAAATCCTGTCATAACCTGCGGCCTTTCCTCTTCTCGTATACTTTATTGCCGTTCTTATCTCATTCACCCACTCATATCTGCAGATATCACCTTCGTAACCTATCTCTTCATTCATATCTTCATTTATGCCATCACGACTTCCTGTGTCTGCTCTACATTCAAATACACTTTCAAAATATTCCTTCCATTCATTCAATACTTCACTCTCTCCTCTTAACACCCTACCTCGGCTTTTAATACAATAATTAATTACCTAATAACCGAAAATCAACCAACGATGTAAAGACATTTTGTCATGTCACTGTCCCATTTTTGCCGATATGACTGTGAGTTTTATTTAACATAAAATATAGGCTATTATGGATTGTATGGTGTTAAAAAAATGAAATCCAACAATTTTGGATAGTGTCGTTATTCATGCAAAGCAGCGATATAATTAATCATAATAACTAGTTATTTTATATAATATCACAGAATTACTTCTTGTATAATATCTTGGAAGACTGGCATAAAGTAATAAAACAAGTACTTATTAACTAATTTTGATCAGCTAGATTATGAATAATATCGGTAAGTATAAAGTTTTTAGAATATCATTGGTATAACGTTATTAATTTATCACATTGATAACTTATGACTGTGTCAGATATGAGATATGTATACATGTATATAGAAATACGAGAGCACAGACGTTACTGCGGTTTAATTGTTAAATTATTCGTAATCTATGTACCAGACAGTTATGATCGGCCTTTACTGACGTTTTGTGGTGACTAGTTAACAATATCAAGGAAAAAGCCTTGTTATTTTATTTATAAGTACTTAGTATCTGTTAGGATATTGTAAGTAAGCTGACGATTAATCACCTTTAAAAAATTTCGTACGTAAGTATTGCATTGTTTCTTAAAAGAGTTAGGTTAGTAGAACACACACACACACACACACTTACGCCTGTTATACCCGAAGGGGTAGGCAGAGGCGCAACTAGTGCACCATCTTTTCGCCATTATTCCGTCCCATGATGTGATAGGGGGCAAGCCTATCGCCATATCGGGCACAAATTCCAGACTCCGAGCTGATACTGAATAGAGAAACTCAAAATCACTTTGCCTGCTTATTATAATCAATCACCAAATGTGTGAAAAGAAGAATAAAGTTGAAGACTCCACGAGGAATACAATAAATGTACCAGTAGGCTCAAATAATATGAAAGAGTCCGTCAGGGTGGGTACCACCGCAATGTCTATTTCTATCGCCAAGCAGCCGTGTGCATGCACTGTTTTGTTTAGGTTTGAAGGACATTGTAGCTAGTCGAACTACTGGACTCAATGAGACTTATTTAACATCTTTTGTCTCAGGATGACGAGCGCAGTGGAATACCACACAGTATTTTGCAAGTTAAGGTGCTGGATAGTGTTGCTACTGTTTATGGGTGGTCGTATCCCATACCATCAGGCGAACGGCATGCTCGCCTCGTCATTAAATGCAATAAAGAAAGTCACTTCAATGAGTAGGTATATTATGGTTAATTATTTAATTAAATTAGTGATTTCAATGAAAAAAGACTCATATTAGGATATTGCTTTGCAAGTAGGTACCTTACAAAATAATAAGCATTTTTATTCCTACCTCTAAAGTACATATTCAACATAGGTACTTGCCTATAAGTAAATTGTTTTGGTTTTAGCTTATATTTTCATTTAAATAGGATACTTTTTATCCCGGAAAATCTTTTTCACACGGGCGGAGCAGTGTGCAGTAAATACTTCATACGTTACACTCTTGGCAGAGTGGTCGTGGTCGTCACGTCAGGGTTTGTGGCTCGCTTGACAATTCTGCGCAGTAAACACTAGTAGCTTTAGAAATGGGTACCTAATTTAATAACTAACCTACCTAATTTTGTATCGTTACCTGAGTGTAACCTGTATACTTAACTGGGATCTAACCTTTCATGTACTTAGTTACCCAAATACAGAAATTGGAAAAGACAGTTGTTCTATTTATTATAGAGAGACCCCACAAGAGGTCGAAATTACTATATTGGTAGACAAACGTGTTGTAATCTGCCGTGAGAGCCAAAACCTGATAAATTGTCTTACTTTTACAGGCTATTGAGCTATCAAGACCTAATTATAGAGGTATACATCGAAAAATCTGAGAAATTAAATTTCAGTTAACAAGGTTTGAATTTTTTTGTAACGGAGGTATTTCAATGCAAATTTCCAGGGCCCACCAATACAGATTTCACTATAAGTAGTAGATATTATCATGTAATACTACAGTACAACTTACGTAATTCTACTTGTGTGCTATACGTACTTAACTAATATAAGGTAGGTAATTAGATACCTACAGGATTATTGATAATTAGGTATGTATACTGTTACTTAAGGCCCGCGGCGGATGCTGGCATCCAGGTATATATTGCAGCAGTAGTCGCGGGCGTTGAAAAGTGTCATGTTCAATGTGCCATAAGTCTACGCTTAAACACAATGCAATTCGATGGAATAAGCCCTGTATTATATATACTACCCAGTGCTGAGCACGGACCTCCTCTACTACTGTGAGGTGTTAGGCCTTAGTCCATCACGCTCGCCTTGTGCGGGTTGGCAGACTTCACATACACTCGAATTCTTATGGAGAAATCTCAGGTATGTAGGTTTCCTCGGGATGTTTTCCTTCACAGTTAAAGCGAACGCCGATTCAATATATCGCACCTTTAGGATGAAAACGACACAATTCAAAAAGATAGAATATTGGGTTACCGTCATAAAATTACTTAAAACGAAGTACTTAATACAACAATAGTTCAAGCATAGTCATATTCAAGCAGGAAAAGGACAAAGCTGTTATATCGGTCCCTTTTTTATTATATTTTTATTAATAAGGGTTTTTAGACATTAAAAAATGATAACTCAGTTTTCTATTTTGAAATATGACTATAAGTTGAACAATATCTGTATTAACCGAGTAACTGAAGTAAGAGACTTAGGGATAGGTATATATATATCTTGACAGCAAGCTCTCATTTGCATGGCATATCGCCAAGATAACTGCTAAAGCTTACAAAATGCTCGGCTTTATTCTGCGTCAAAGTAAAGACTTTAAAATATTAACAATTATATTTTGCTGTATAATTCATTGGTCAAAAGTCACTTGGAATATACATCTACTGTGTGGAGTCCATTTTATTCAACTTATGAAGAGCAAATAGAAAGAATCTAATATAAATTTTTGAATAGATTGAAACATAGATTTAAGGGTCCTTTGCCGCAACTTACATCTTTGGAATTGCGACGTGAACACAGAGATCAATTGTTTATGTATAATATTATTCATAACTATGTCGATTCGCCATTTCTTCTAAAGAAGTCGTATATCTTTCAACTGCCTTAGATTGAATGCTCATTCTAACGCTATTTTCTCAGTTCCTTTTAATAGAACTAATTATGCTATAAATCGATTTCTGGTCAGAGCCTGTAGTACACACAACAATCTGTTACTCTCGCATTGATCTGTTCAATAGTAAACTTAGTGGAGATAAAGCGCTTGTCAGAAAAATGAGATGATGATGTTGTTTTCTTTTATGTTTGTCAATTTATTTATTTATATTTCTTCTGTATAAGCAAATTTAGTGTAAATTTATTTAAATTAATATTGTTAAACCTGAAATTGTCTTCACTTCAGAAAAATTATTAGTGAAAACTGTTTGGCTAGTGTAAAAGTTATTGTATTCAATTCATATGTTGTAATTTTGTGCTCTTTGTTTTCCTAAATAAATAAAAACCTTTACTTACTGATTGAGATAAGATGTGCGTGCGCGGCAACCGACACTCGGGCGTCGCGTCCTGTGTCCGATGGGGTAATGAGGGGTGAGGTTGGCAGGGATCCCAGATAGTGTCTCAGTAATACTGGTACAGAGGTCACTGAAAGTTGGTATTTCACCAAATTTCACCAAAAAAGATGGTACACGCTATAAAATATACAATCTCAGTGTACAATATTTCTAGCGACCATTTTTTTTAGGTCCCAAAAGGAGAATTTGTAACCAGTACAGCTACTTATACACTTATACGTCCTTGCTAATCTATGGTGTTCAGTGATATTAACAACAAAAAAATATTGTTAGTAAATTATTACAATAACCAATGATGTAATTATGCAACAAGAATCATTGATGTATTGGGTTTTTTAATACATCATTGACAAGAAATGATATATTCCTAGATACAAGAAAAAAAAATTTTGTCATTGATGTTGAAAGTTGGTACTTTTGCGTACCAACACAGGTTTTAGTTGGTACATGGTACAAGACCCTGAAAAATTGTACATGTACCAGGAAATTGGTGCGTCTGGCATCACTGGAGGTTGCAGCGCTCGTTTAAGAACTACTATCACTGCGGACACTTACCCACTTTCGCTATATGGCTCTAATTATAGCCCACCCTTGTTTCGTATGAATGCAATTTACATGATGTCCCTACCGTCAAAACACTAGTCCAGCGTTTCCCAAACTGTGGGCCGAGAGTCGAGACCCACTGGTGAGTTACAAAGGAATATTGGGTGGGTTCTCAAGAATAGTACAACACATCAATCGACCGGGCCAACAGCTGGACGACCAATGATGGACGAGAAAAGTAACTTAAATTATCAACAACAAAACCTCAACACTGTCTGTTAAAGTTATCCATTTTAAATCTATACAAGTAATAAAAGTTGAGAGAATGAGAGTTTCTAACTTATCAACAATCAATAGGACAATCCTGAGATAAACAACGATGGTCATGAAGTTCATTAAGGCGTTTGCAAGTTGCATCACGATTTTCTCAGTGTGGGCAAGCCTTGGTTTCATGCGCTTCGGCGCATATGGACAAGTTGGTGTCTCGATGGTGGCAAAACGTGATCGATAATTTAACAAGTTGCCCAATTTATAAATATACAATTTATCTTTAGTCGCAACTCGATAATTAGTTGTTGTTAGTTACTTAGGTATATGTTTTGTTTCTAAAGTGAATTCAATAATTTTAAGTGTTTGATGTACGCTATAGTTTCATTGACAGAACAGACTTCGTAAATACTTTCGTAAGAAATGTTGACTACTTGGGAATCGTGCCATTTTTTGTTTACATTTAGTTAAATACCTAAACCGATGCGAGTATAGGTATCTAATTACTTTTTTGGTACCTATAGTTAATTACTAAAAAAACTTCTATGAAATCCGCATAATATTTTTTTTTAAGAAAAATTCATAAGAAATCATTATATTCATCTATATTGTCTGAAGCCAGCATCATTTTCACGTTATGGCGCACCTAGGTGCATAACATTTTGACTAAATTCCTTATTGGAGTGAAGGTAGTGCCGTCATAACACTAGAATCTAGATAGAGTCTGAAGTCTAGACACGGAAATAATTAGGATCTTCATATACCTTGTGTGCACTGTGAAAGCCTAAAGATACGTGTGTTTCGGCGACCGTTTGCAACCATTGATGTACTTATTGGGTATTTTAATACATCAATGTTTGCAACTCATATTTATCCAGGGTTGTAAACGTTAATCTTTTTGAAATTAAGTACCTAATAATCATCGAAACAGGATGATAGTATTAGTAGTCAAAGTTCGGAAATGGATGATATGTGGTAGTAATTACTATTGCACAGAATTCGCAATGGCCATGGAAAGAAGACAGCTTGAATGCGCGGGCGTAGCCTGCCAGTGGAACATTTCACGTTCGCGCGTCAACGAGCACGACGTATCGCGATCGCGGAAAATATACTTACGCCCTCAAGAAAAACGTGAGTTACGTTTTTTTACTATTATTTCATTACAATTTATAAAATTATGAAATTATATGATTTACATTTTTGTGATACATTTATTCATGGTGATATTGTTGAATTTATCGATACTACCATTAATATGACAAATATCAAAATTGAAATACGTACTTTTTAACAATTCATAGATCGTATTTTATTGATAACTAGCTTTTGCCCGCGGCTCTGCCCGCGTGAATAAGTTTTCCAGGGATGAAAGTCCCGCTTTATATTTTCCCGGAATAAAATGCCTAGGTGTTAATCCAGGACATGATCTACCCGTGTGCCAAATTTCATCGAAATCCGTTACGTAGTTTTTGCGTGAAAGAGTAACAAACATCCGTACATCATCCATACATTCTTACAAACTTTCACGTTTATAATATTAGTAGGATTTTAAGTAAATACAATAATGACTACATTATTATAATTTAATTAATTAGAGTTACATAGCCCCGAAATTCACTTGTTAGGTACACAAACATAATATTCTTACTTGCCTGCTAGGTAGACTTCCTTGGAATCTATACTAATATTATAAAGCTGAAGAGTTTGTTTGTTTGTTTGTTTGTTTGAACGCGCTAATCTCAGGAACTACTGGTGCGAATTGAAAAATTCTTTTTGTGTTGAATAGACCATTTATCGAGGAAGGCTATAGGCTATATAACATCACGATGCAACTATTAGGAGCGAAGAAATAATGGAAAATGTGAAAAATGCGGGGAAAATTATTCATCCTTGAGGGCTTCCATTGCGTGCGCTGCGAAAATGGTTCAAGATACCAAAAATATATGTATGAAAGAATTATTCCTCTTGAAATGATCTAAAAAAAAGTCCGCGACAGTATAAGTCTGTCTTTTAAAATTAACTCTCTAGAACCGTTTTTATGTTAATCAAATTTGGTCGAAATTAATGCATTATTTGTTAAGAGTTGTATCAACGTCATAATATTAATCTTTATACAAATAAATGTGTTGGATAAAGTGATTCAACGGGAAGGTTTTTATGTATGTACTTTTAGCCCGGAAAAACTTATTAATGCGGGCGAAGCCGTGGGCAAAAGCTAGTTAATAATATACGTAATAGTTGAATACTAAGATGTGCTAGTCTGAATAATAACAGAATGAAGTCGGTAGATTTTATTACGGACTTACCAAGTCAATTACGTTCTTGATAATCGTCAGAATGTCACAGTCTACGACTATCAACAAGGCCTAAACGCACACGCAGAATATTGTTATGGGAAATATTTTATGCTTCAATTTTTCGAGTTGAATTCAATTATGATATCGTTAAAAAATTTAATGATTGTCATCTAATTTGAATCGGTGTATTGTTTCGTAAATCAACAAAATTTACGTGTGTAGTGTTGAGTGCGGTAACCTCACGTTGTGGTAGGTTTAATCTGAATCGATTTCATGTGCGTACATTTTGAACGGCCGAATTCGTACCATTTGTTGCTAAAATGGCGTAAGCCGTAAATAAATATGATATTGTACCTTTATTCAACAATGTGCGTTGCAATGAAAAATATATTAAAAAAAAAACAAAAAACCCGACTGCGTCAATCTGCCATCTTTATTGAATTAATTCATTGAAAAGATAGAAACAAGATTTTAATTTGAATATTTTATTTTGGTTTCGACTAATCTTAGTTGACAGTGTTCACAAACGCTGTCGGAATCATAACACGCTCACTTCTCATAAATTGGTTAGTGATATAGGCAGAGATTTTTTTTTAATGGCTCTACTGACACGAGTTGGCTTTTCTGGCCACACCGGTCTTTAGGGTGAACGCAGAAGGCGCTCGCAACCCTTTGAATTAAGTGACCGTGCTGAGGGCAACCCACTAACGGGTTACGAACCTCGGCTCAGGACGGCCACTGAGAGAGGATGAGACATCAACGATTAGGAAAAAATTGGTTTTTAGGCCTAATCCTATTAGATTGTGTTGTCATCGGCACGCGGGCCGGAACTGCTATTAGGGTCGGGCGAGGGGGCGACGGGGAACGCGGCGAGGTCCTCGACTGCGAGGATGGAACTGCGGTCTTGTGGAGTGTTGGAGTTTCAAGAACTCGTTCTTTCGGCGAATGGCCAGAGTGATTTCGTCCTCTGGATCGTTTAATACAGAACGCGGCCGTCTCCATTTGGCGCGGTCGAATGGAGTGTATATTGACGCTTTACGGACTAATGTGTTTGGGTGATTTACCGCCCGATCGAAGTAGCGTCTGCTGGCCCTATGCATGAAATGCCTGATGGTCGGCATGTTGGTGTCCACGTGGAGGTTGCGGTTACGAACGTACCACGGGGCACCAAGAGCGTGTCTGAGCATTCTATTTTGTAAGACCTGCATATGCTGAAAACGAGCAGGCGGTAAATGGGCGAATACGGGCGATGCGTACGTCATGATAGGTCAAATGCAAGTCGTAAAGATCCTAATTTTGTTGCGGATTGACATTTTACTTAGATGGGCCTATCGCGAAGTATCAAAATCTAACAGATCAACAAAATCTCGGGGTGAGCTGATGCATTCGCTGCGTTTGTGAAAACTGTCAACTAAGATTATTCGAAACCAAAATAAAATATTCAAATTAAAATCTTGTTTCTATCTTTTCAGTTCTTCAATTAATTTAATAAAGATGGCAGATACTCACGCAGTCGGGTTTTTTGTTTGTTTTTTTTTTCATTTCCATCTTTTTAGTTGTTTTCTTTTTTTTTTATAGACTTGACGTGTGTGCCAAATTTCAGTCAAATCCGTCAAGCCATTTTACGGCGAAGAAGTAACAAAACTAACACTAACTTCCCATTTATATTATTAGTGCGAAGTGTAATGTGATTTATTGGAATTTCTTATTCCAAACTCCAACAAAACATATGTTTCATTATAATATTCACAACTTATATAAGTTGTATATATATTCGTAATCGCCGTTAAAAATCCTCTATTTTGATACCATACTCGATGTATTTTGAAAACATCAATTTGTTTTAGATTACTTTTTGCCACCAAAAATCCTCAATTTGTTTTTTTCTAATTTTTATGTACCCAGTGTCATTCTCACGGCTAAGACGAATCTATCCTACTAATATTATATAGGCGAAAGTTTGTAAGAATGTCTGGATGTATGGATGTTTGTTACTCTTTCACGCAAAAACGACGGAACGGATTTCGATGAAATTTGGCACTCGGGTAGATCATGTCCTGGATTAACATATAGGATACTTTTTATCCCGGGGAAACATAAATCGGGACTTTTATCCCGGAAAAACTTATTAACGCGGGCGGAGCCGCGGGCAAAAGCTAGTTATTGTTAAATTAATCAATAATGATACAAAAAAATACTTAGCGTGAAAATTAAACGACATTGTAGAAAATTAGCTTAGCTGGCAATTTAAATTAGGCATCGACTCCAAATATACGTATTATACTCAGCAATTAAAAACTTTAATTATTTTTTGATTTGGTTTGCAGTGGTTTTTTAAAAGATTTGTAATAAGATATGGGAGTTGGCTATTATTATGGCTATTATCCGGCGGTTCTTTTGATTTTAACACAAAGCTCGGTTTTTTATATTTGTATATAAAAAACAAACTAGTGTTAGTCACATCGTTTACAACTCGAGAACGGTCAAACCGTTATCATGTTCTTTGATTTTTGACTCGTCAAGCCCCGTGACGGACACCGGTGTCCATAGGTATATATAGGGTTTTCCCATACATCTATATATATAAGCGGGGCTTGAAGGGTTAACCGACTTCAAAAAGGAGGTTCTGTATTCGATTTTAAATTAGGCATCGACTCCAAATATACGTATATACTAAGTGAATATAAAATTGCATTATTTTTTGGTTTGCAGTGGTTTTGAAGTCGGTTTATTTTTTGTTATTGGAATTTCTATCCCTTCGGAATAGCAGAATATCTATAAAAATGTGGAAAAAGTTCACGATCAAGGTTGATAACTACCTTGATGAGGAGAATTCTTTTTCTCATAAATTTTATTTGTGATTTAAAAAATGAACATGATGTTTTTAACCCCCGACAAAAAAGAGGGGTGTTATAAGTTTAGGGTGTGTATCTGGGTATCTGTGTATCTGTATGTCTGTCTGTGGCATCGTAGCTCTCAAACGAATGGACCGATTTGGACGCGGTTTTTTTTGTTTAAAAGCTGATGTGACTGTGATGGTTCTTAGCTGTAATTTATGAAGATCTGTTCAGGCGTTTGAGGATTATCAGCTCATTTCCAACTTAAAAAATCCGATTGACTTTAAATTTGGTGTACTGTGACATTCAATATATTTGTAAACATGAGCTGATGCTGCGGCATCAAGTAGTCTGCGGGATACCCAACTCCTTAGCAACTTATAGCAGATATAGTGTGTTTGGGCTCATAACGATGGGCTCAACGAGTAGGTGATAAATAGTTAATTATCAAGGCCCCATGATGGAGAATAAAGTAATTTAAAAAGTTTGAAATAAAAATTAAATTAAAATTTAAATAACCCCCGACACAAAAAATCTCTAAAAAGTAAAATAATAATAGTGTCTTTGTCGTTTAAGTACCTAGTAATATTTTGACCCAAGCGTCCTCACGTCGGGGGACCAAACTTCGGACCAGGGAGATGAAAATACTTCTTTAGCGGTCCCCTGACGCGACGACGGTTGGGTCAAAATATTACTAGGTACTTAAACGACAAAGACACTATTATTATTTTACTTTTTAGAGATTTTTTGTGTCGGGGGTTATTTAAATTTTAATATTTTTTTTTTGTTAAATATCCTTTGACAGCTGCTTCAGTTGAGCAGTCCCTTGGCGGTCGCAAAGAGGTCATATCACTGCCTCGACCTTCATTGCATGCCGTTGCGTTAGCCGTTGTGCAATTAATTAACATCTTTTATGAGTCTTTTATTTAGTCTTTTTTATCTCTTTTTGTCACCAATTTTTATTCAGTTTTCGACCGTGTCTGTATTTGAATTAGTTTTAATTAATTCTCTTCATACGATTTTTATCTAAAATTCATATGTGAAATGTGATTTCAAAGAGATGAGTTCCATCTCTCAATTTTTGTGATTAGCCGTTGTCATTGTGCACCCATTAAAAATTAATCCTTTCAATAGTATTATAAATGCTCTTTGATTAATTCAATCGGTAATTTGGGACTGAGGGTCGCCTGGTAAGGGCATTGAGGTCCCTGTCATGAGAACTCCAAAGCCTGTACCAGGGTAAAGTGACCAAGGTCCAAAAATGGGGATTCGCAGTAGGTAGGTACTGTGCTGTTGCCGACGCTTATGTGTGGAAGTGAATGCTGATTTAGCAGAAGAAACATGAGAGTCGAGTAATTGTGGTGGAAACGTACTCCCTACAGAGTATATGTGTGTGTATGTATATGTGTACATATGTTATGCGGAGTCACTATTTCTTATCGCAGAGGGGATGCCCACGTCCCGTAAACGGGCAAGTGACATTTCCTTCGTACCATGAAGTGAGCCGTCCGAACGAAATAACGTTTCTTAGACAATATCTTTCGAATTTTAACCAATAATTCAAAATAATTTGTATGCCTCAAAGTACTTCTAAGGTCAAGAAAGTTGGTTTATTGCAACTATGTTGATGTATCACAGTAGCAAATGTGATTAAACCAAATAAGAGATACAAACTACCATACCTACAATACATTTGCTATGTTTCGGATTGAATTAATTAATTAATTCACTCCGAAAACGGGCAATCGACGTTTTCTTCGTGCTAAACGATACCATGAATTGGTTCGTCCAAACGAAATATCGGCATTTTGGCAACGTTTCTTTTGAATTTTCAAAGTAAATGACGCGAAAGCGCAAGAGGTAACTTTTTATTTTCAGAAAATTTTATTATCATAGTTAAAAGTACTTTTATGGTTGTATGGGATGACTTTTCACAAATTAAAACTAACATATCTACGTGCTAACAGGCATCAATATTACACTTATTCGATACTAACTTTTGCCCGTGGCTTTACCCGCGTGAATAAGTTTTCCCAGGATAAAAGTCCCGCTTTATGTTTTCCCGGTATAAAAAGTAGCCTATGTGTTAACCCAGGATATGATCTACCCGTGTGCCAATTTTCATCGAAATCCGTTACGCAGTTTTTGCGTGAAAGAGTAACAAACATCCATACTTACAAACTTTCGCGTTTATAATATTCGTAGGATTGATTATCTTGATTCTCGGAGCATCTCCAAGAGCATAATTTTTTCTAAGAAAAATGTACATATTAGATCGATGGTCATGGTCATGGTTACAGTATTATCGCAATATTTTTAACATAAGAATAACTTTTTTGAATATAATTTAGGTGATACATAAAAACTTCATTTATTATTTCACCGAATATGCGATATTGTACAAATTGCATTATAAATATGAATCTCATAAACACTAATAGAATTCTCATGACATTAGTAGAAAATTCTGTTGAGATCTCTCCGTAAAGACGTATTAAATAAAGGCGCGCGCATAAATATTTAGATACGTATTGAATAGGCCGGTTTGACAGGTTATCACAGTCTCGTAGAGGATAAACGTGACCCTCCCAATTGTAGCGGAGGCCGGAGCGGGAGTTCTCAGCAGTGGGCAGTATTATACAGGGCTGGTCTGGACCCCTCGTTGTTGAGTTTCGCGCTCATTATGAATGAGATTTCGAAGGTGTACACTTTAAGCTCATAATGACCTGAAAATTCAATATCACTTTGCTCGCCCCGGGATCTCAGAGTGTTAGTCGCACAGCGCATGCAACACAAATACACCACCAAGGCAGCCAATAAAATAAAACTTATAATAAAGTAGATATTGTAATACAATTTTTATTATTACCCATATTTAATTAACACAAGATGAGGTGCAAAAGAAGCAACAACAGCTATAAGTGCAGAAAAACCAAAATATTTATATTCGATATCGCCCTATAAGTACAATAAACTATTCGTGTAATGCTCCTAATTTTCTTAGCACGTCTTGCGAGCAACTTCTCTTATGAGTGTTTATTCTAAGTTGCGTTGAGCTTCTGCAGCCACAATAATTGCCTGTGAGGAAAAACATATACTATCGGATATCTTATTGGAATACAAAACCTACAAGTTCCTCCGTATTGTTTTCTCTGTGGACACTTTGCTCTTGAAGAGCTGTAAAAAAATAACAACAATAATCAAAAATTAAAATAATTTCTACTTAGTACATAATAAAATATGTTGACATTACTAACAATGGCAATAGCATCACATTTAGTGCAGAAAAAAAACAATATATCGTTGAAAATTTAAGTTGTATTCAATGAGAAATGCCTATCATTACATAGTATGAAACAAAGTCGCCTTCCGCTGTCTGTCCCTATGTATGCTTAGATCTTTAAAACTACGCAACGGATTTTGATGCGTTTTTTTATTGGTAGAGTGATTCAAGAGGAAAGTTTATAAAGTTTATATAGTTAAATCGTGGGCAAAAGCTAGTATTAGATATAGGTAAGCGTTAACAATGTACCCACTTTTTACATAATTTATTATTAAAATCATTGAATTCGCCGCAAGTACGTAATAATTACTTCATTTTTTTTCTAAGATGTATGGTGCAGGCATTGATGTATTAAAAAACCCGCAGGACAACAAATAGTTATGTCACGAAAGTACACTACGGAATTAATCTGCAACTTACGGAAGTGAATCAAACACTATAAACATATTTAATTGATGGGTGGGTAGAGAATACATTAATAAATAAAACAAGACGAATATTTCTTTATCATAATGGAGTGACATTTTTTTTTAATGAGTTATGGAGGTAATCAATCAAGAACCTTATATCCAAATTATAATCTTCTTGTAAGCAATTATGATAAGACAGCACAAAAACCTCAGAATAAGGACTGCTTTAGTCTTATTAGTCGTATGACAAAAACACAAAACATACCTATTGATAAGCATTATAATACATTGTATAATTACACTGGCTATTTATTTATTGATATTTTAATCGGTGTTATATAATTATTGTTTATTATTTTTGGTATGGTATTTTATTCAAGGATATATACATTGATCCTCTGGTAGCCCTATTTTTTAAAACTGAAATGGCGGGAATTTTCTTCATAATGTCCACCATCTTGTCAGACAGGGGTACCGATTCACGCCTTCGGTATAAAGATTTGAAACGCACTATACCTCTGAATTTATTACAGCGCAGTATGCGAAAACGGACTATCATCTTTGGTTCGTTCACGAAAGAAATGCTATGAGCCCGAACGAAAGTTCGCAATTTCCGATGGACGTTTCATGGTAGCCTTGAGTTCATAACCTGTTAGCTAAGTTAGAACGGTAAAATTGTATAAGTACTAAACGGAGATAACTTATAATAGCATACGTCTACATTGTAATGTCAGGAGAGAAAACTACCGAACGGATTTCGATGAAATTTGGCACGCGGGTAGATCATGTCTTGGACCAACACATAGGCTATATTTTATCCCGGGAAAATAAAAAGCGGGACTTTATCTCGGAAAAACTTTTTAACGCGGGTGGAGCCGCGGGTTCAAGCTATAGGTAATATTAGTAAGATGTTTCTACTAATTTTATATTGTTCTTATATTACACCGGCAATATACCGGGTGGAAGGGAAACGCTCTGTATACCGGAACGGTAAGAGAGAAGAACCATAACATTAACGAAAAACTATATTCATTTGCAAAGCTAAGCGATAATACTTACGATTTTAGTATTTCCGTAATTCATGCGCGCGCAATGTAAAGCGTACAAAGAACTGGGCGGCCGTCGCGCTGCGCCGCGACCGGCCCGCGGTCGTTAACCCGTCAGCTGATGTACGTGTTTCATTACGATTTTTTTGAAATATTGACCTTTTTTACTATGTTTTTCAGAATAATAGTTTGATTTATCTATCCATACGCGAAGCTGTACAGAAATTTGAGAAAATCCTACTAAAATTGTAACAATGCGATCGCGATTTTTTTAGTGCCATCACGTCAGGAATCACCAATACTATCACCTGTATTCGTTTCCGAGAGCGTTTCCCTTCCACCCGGTATACCTACCTATGCTTATAATACATCTTATTGATATAATGATACATCATGACGTCATAAGAAGGAAATATGGTAAAGAAATAGGATGCAATTATAACATGAATAACAGGTTCTTGAACAAGTTTCTTAGCAATAAAATACGAAAAATATTTTATGATTCTTGTTTTTTTTACATATTTTAGTTATTATATATCATGTTTCGCATTATGTTTTGTTTTCTAAATGTTATTCTGTATGTTTGTTGGGTATACAATAAAAAGTTCTATTATTATTATTTTTGTATCTTTTGGAAGGCTTGCGTGGACATATGGATCCAAAACGTAGAATACTTCACTCTAGTTGAATCACAGAGTATTTTCTTAACTCCGTGAGTTCAGTGACTTGGTGGCGTAGTTGTATTGCGTATGTCCTGGGTTCGAATCGGGGTCGAGCCAAAAAACATTGTAACTAGGTTTTTCCACCTTAAAAATTACTCCGTCGCAGCTTGGAGTGAGGAAGTGGGCGGTGTGATACCCCCGTGCTTCGGAAAGCACGTAAAGCCGTTGGTCTTGCGCTTGATTTCTCTCCGGTCATGTCGGATTGCTATCTCACCGGACTATGAGAGTGAAGGAATAGTGACTGCACCTGTGTATTGCACACACACCTGTGCACTATAATATCTTCTGTGTACCTGTCTCATCTGCGTTGAGATTGGCCGCAGTAGCCGTAACTGCCTAGAAGGATTACGGATTAATCTAGTTGGGAAGTGTACACCTTGTAGGCACCCTCTCTGTCTGTATTTATAGAGGAAATACAGCTAAAGACAGCGCCCGCAAGGTGCAAAAACTATTGCAGAGAGGATGGGAACTATTTCGGGTATATGGATAGGATCTAGCTGGGCTATTGATTGAGACGACTGGACGCCTGCCATGCAAAATGTCTCATTCTTTTATCTTCAAGACAGTTAGTAACTTGCCCCCCACTAGATGGGCATCACAAAAGCGGCGTATGCTTAAGACGCAACATCGTTGTGGGTAGCTATATGGTGTCGAGAGGTGGTGTGCATCGATTTCACCATCACGGGTCGCTGACGCGTCCTGAAGCGGGTTTCCTCGCTATTACGCAGATTGAGCACTTCTACCCTGGAGCTCAGATTCTGAGCTCTAACGGCTTCCACCGCTAGCCGGCCAGTTAAGACAAGCCAAGGGTCAGGGGGTATCATTTAGCCCCCGCGGAATCCGGGTACCCGTTGTCGCCACTACCCGCGGCATGCCATAAAGCCCCCTCTGCGGGCTTATTATTATTATTTATACACATATACCTTTGCCTTTGCCTTTTATCCCCAAAGGGGTAGGCACAGGCGCGAATAGTGCATGCACTTTTCGCCGTTATTCCGTTACATGATATGATAGGGGGCGAGCCTATCGCCGTATCGGGCACACATTCCAGACTCCGAGCTGATAATGAATAGAAAAACCAAATATCACTTTGCCCGACCCGGGGATTGAACCCGAGACCTCAGCATTGCAGTCGTACCATAATACAACTAAGCCACCGAGGCAGCCTTATTATTATTCATATTATCATATATCTATGTTTATTTTTCTCTGTCCTATTTGGAGGTATGCAGGGTATTTACGGGCCGAAGCCAAAAGCAATGACAAATTGCTTAATACCGCTGCTTATGTAAAAGGGTGTTTAGCGTTTATACCGGGTGGAAGGGAAACGCTCTCGGAAACGAATACAGATGATAGTATTGGTGATTCCTGACGTGATGGCACTAAAAATATCGCGATCGCATTGTTACAATTTTAGTAGGATTTTGTCAAATTTTTATACAGCTTCACGTATGGATAGATAAATCAAACTATTATTCTGAAAAACATAGTAAAAAAGGTCAATATTTCAAAAAAATCGTAATGAAACACGTACATCAGCTGACGGGTTAACGACCGCGTGGCCGCCGCGCCGCCTTGTCGGCGTTTGCTTTGTAGTTTGTACCCTACCCAGTTTTTTGTACGCTTTACATTGCGCGCGCATGAATTACGGAAATACTAAAATCGAAAGTACTATCGCTTAGCTTTGCAAATGAATATAGTTTTTCGTTAATGTTATGGTTCTTCTCTCTTACCGTTCCGGTATAGAGAGCGTTTCCCTTCCACCCGGTATGAAGATCGAATGTAAGGCTAGTTAGTATGAGTTTTATGAATTACTCCTGTTGAAGATATTACAATAGATATGGTCCTAACAGTGATGGCGTTCCATTGTGTTAGTAATTTTATACATATGTATTTAACACTTTTTTCATTTATTATTATCATTGGTTATTCAGTATTAGCACGGAGTCTGGAAATGTACTCGGTAAATGGCAATAGGCTTGCCCCCTAGTAGGTTCATGGGACCCAAGTCACCTAATGTAGCTGGCAAAATGTGGGTGTCATACACCTCTGCCTACCACCGAAAAGCGAATAAAGCGTTATACTATGTACGCATTTTTGACTGTTTTTTTTTAATTGGCGTCCCCGTACACGCGATGATTCTGCCAATGTCGTTTTGACTGGTTAAACAGCCCTTTTCTGAATTTTTATCCTGATAAAAACAGGTTGACATTTTCGGAGTGTATTGAGATCACTGTTTAGATACCTTTACCGCTCAAGTTAGAGGAATCATTTTAGAGCCTGTTTGTAAATTTAGCAAGGAGCACAAAAATTGGCAAATTTATTTTTTTAATGCTTCTCGACCTTTTTACCAACTGAGGTCAGACTGTGCACCAAAAACACTACATACCTATACCTAAAAATGTTCCCTATAAATTTCATACGAAATATGACTATCTTATTTTTTAAAGATCAAAGATTATAGGATCGCTTTAGGTACCTTTATGAGGTCTCTACATTTCTTAACCTACAGTCACACACGATGACACCTACGTTATAGAACATACAATAATAAGGTTTTTGGTGCTTAATACCCGAAACGAAACATAATGAGAACATTGATTTATCGTAACTCTTAATCAAGGATCGACACGAAAGATAATATGTCGTCGAAAAGCCACCTACTCTATAACTAGCGAGTTATACTCTCGGACGCGGTCAGTTTCACAGCAAAAATTACATAGGTAAGTCATATTTGACCCACTGAGAACCATGTCGATGACACAACTCAGGGCCCAAGGCCAAAGGAATTGTTTCATGAGCATAAGAAAATAGTATATTCGCAGTTGTTGAAATTACTTGTTTAATTATATAATCTCCGTGTGTTTGTTTTTAATCTACGTTGGACGACGCAATGTCGCGGTACAAAAAATCACACGGAATGTCATGTTTATGTATGTTTATGTACATACACGAAAAAGGTGACATTGCGATTTGCGGTACTTATGCGATGGCTACAATGGCAAGTGGTTCTCAAAAGTAATTTTGTTACTGAAAAGCAGCTCGGTTGAGTACTGCACGCATTGCACTAATTAGATCTAGATTAAGGACTTACCGACCATAGTTTTTATACTATCGCAGATGGCATCAGTAATATTAGCCATGTGTAATAGCATACATTCAATCAATAGTCTACTAAAGCCGTTTCGAAATTGTGATGTGACTGTGATGCTTCAAAAATGGTGATAACGCCTTATTAGAGAATTTTAGACCCATCGCACTCTTAAGCCATGTTTATAAACTCTTTTAGAAGATTATCACGACGTCTCGAGCTCAGATTAGATAACTTCCAATAAATGCGGCAGGGAGACCTGGGCTGCGTTGCAGTTCCTCCAGCGGAGCCACATGACTATCGGTACATTGAAGGGGTGAGGTGCTTGTGCAATAACGCCATCATGTCAGGTCAAGTACAGGAGCAGCGCACAACGGCTATTCAACTACATAGATGCGTGAGACAAGGAGATGTTATTTCTCTGATATTGTTCACTGCCGCGTTAGATGATATCTTCAAGCTATTTGATTGGAAAGCATTTGCAAATAGCTTCAATGCCGAGTACATTACTTACGTACCAACCTTTGATTTGCCGACAATATTGTTGTGTTTCAGAATCATTTGAGGGCCATAGCGTTATGCTCAAAGATCTAAACCGAATTTCCCACTTAGTTGGCCTTAAAATGAACAAGACTAAAATCTTGTCCCATGCTAATTTTGTGCATATGGCGATTAGTGTTGAGAACGCAACTCTCGAAGTTTTTGATGAATCTGTCTATCTCTCTATTGAGAAGTGGTCCAGCTAGGCAGGTCCAACTTTAAGGTAGAGCTCAAAATCAGCTCGACTAAGCAGCGTTTGGCAAACTAGGCAAAGTTTTCTCATCCAAAATACCTCAGTGCTTGAAAACAAAGGCTTCAATCAATGTGTATTATTAGTGATGACGTACGGCTTTGAGACGCTCTGACTGTGGTCCACCCAAGACGGCTTACAATCACTCAAAGAGCTACGAAGAGGCCCGGCTATGCTCGGTATTTTAAATCTACAGTCTACACGATCAAATTGGAAATGAAGAGATTCGTAAGATAACAATTATATCTTTACAATAATCTCAGCATTCGTTAATTTTAAACACACACTCACGCCTGTTATCCCCGAAGGAGTAGGCAGAGGCGCAACTAGTGCACCCACTTTTCGCCGTTATTCCATCCCATGATGTGATAGGGGGCGAGCCTATCGCCGTATCGGGCACACATTCCAGACTCCGGGCTGATACTGAATAGAAAAACAGATTTGCAGTCGTACTGTAATACAACTACGCCACCGAGGCAGTCAGTTAATTTTAAAATCAACGCCTAAACAACACGATACACACAACTCATCTCAATAAATGTTTTGCCTAGAGATCTTGATTTGCATAGTATTATAGCAAAAAACTGAATAATTAGTAGTTTTGTCCTTGACGCACCTTTCGAACCGATGAAATTGCTATTAGGTATAAAATAATAAATAAAATAAAATACTTTATTCATCACGTAGGCGAACATAGTTGCACTTATGATAAGTCGAGACACATTTAATTAATTATTATTAGTCACTTATATAACTACAGATATTTTTATTAGGAGTAAAATAAATGATAAAAAATAAGAAGTCAGCTCGGGCTGGCAAGAACAGCAATATGAAACAAGAGATAATTTTGTTAACAAAAAAATATAATAATAATAGTAATGATAATGGGAGGAACGCATCGCGATCCTCACCGGTAAGGACACTAAAAGCCCTAGCCTAGCTAACCTACCAGCCTTTCACTAGCTACCTAAGCGATGACTACCCGAAGAAGAAAGGCAGAAAGCAACTCCGGGCTTACTTTTTTGTCATCATTTGTCCATAATTTGTCTTTATATTTTATTTTTTCTAGTCTTTTGCATACATAGTCAAATTAGTTATATAAGCTAATGCACACACATCACGGTTAAATTGCGATAAAATCCAATTGAAAGAATTTAACAAGCAGTAAACACTTCACCTAAGAATTCATAATAAAACGAGAGAACATAAGTAAATAATTATAATTGAACGGTGTAGAACGTGCATACGCCTACATTTACAAACAGAATTTTTATTGGTTTATTTTTATAATTTTCGTGATTTACACAATACGCGCAATTTCAATAATTTAAAAGTTTAAAGGCAAGCGCAACACAATGATCGGTCGGCCGTCATTAACAAAATTATAATAAGTAGATATGTCAATTATTGTCAACGCGAGGATAATTATGAGTTGTCACATAAAGATTTAATATTATAATGTCAATTCAATTCTGTAATGTCAACGTGATGTCAATAATGTAGGTATACACATCATTGATTTTTTAATACATCAATGATACACATGGAATATTCTATGCAATTAATTTCTATTATATTAATGTGTTATGGTTGGCCACTGTGTGCAGGACCAGTTTTCCAAACTGTCTGATCATCAAGGTAATCTGATACATTATAATACCCCTTAGACATTAACTCGCGCTTAACGTAACACTTGAATTTGTGTCCGGGTAGATTGGCTATTTCGGAGGGAAGATTATTATAAAATTTAATTCCATTTGCTAAATGTGATTTACTCGTTTTACAGAGCCTAAAATTTGGAACAACTAGAATAAATAGATAAATACTTTTAATATCTGAATATTAAAAGTATTTATCTATTTATTAACGTTATACTTACCACCTGATAACTTGAGTATTTTTCATAAATGTTTGCATAGGAATATGAATTCCGACTGATGAAGAATGAAGATATGTGAATATTATTAAATTCAAATAGACAACAAAAGATTTATCTATTTCACATGTTAAATTTCAATCGCCAAAACAATAGATGCCAACGAAACTAATACCAGCAATACCGTGCCTTAAAATCAACTTAAGTTTATAAGATTTACAAACATTCACAATAAAAGAAGACTTTCGAGACCATACGGGTATTTTTAAATCGGTAAAAAAGGTTTTATATGTTCTCAAAAGCAAAATACACCTTCAGGGTCACATTTAAACCTGGTGATAAAATATTAACAAGTTTGGTCTACGTGACGTAGCAGGCTACAATTGAAACATTAATAAAATATTAGATGGCTATCCAGTTGGATAGTTGCGCTGTGGATTAAGTGTTCTTCAGTCAGTAAAGTAACTTAAACAGTCTCGCTGTGTTCTGATACTATTACCTATATTTAGAATTCATCAGAAAAAGTTAGCAGTTAAGCAAAATGATATGTTTCGGGATTTTTTTAATATTTAATGTTATCAAATATATATGTGGCCTCACATGCAACGATGTATTGGAGTTGACTTCAGAGAAAAAGTTATCGGTAACACAATTGGAAACAATACCATCAAGTGAAATTGTGAAATGCATCGCTGATTTAACAAAATATAGATTAACCTTATCTGAATCTCAGTTTGTATGGCAGTCTATTAAAAAACATTACAAAGGCGTACAGCACGTACCTCCAGAAGCATTAATGGTGCTTCATTGGGCGACTCCTGCGATATCACCTGAAGAGTATCTTAATATGACTTTAGACGACATTGATGTGGTAGAAAATTTTGGTCTTGATTATAATTTGCAAAAGGATCAGCTTGCGGCTATTGCACGACGAATACGACAGAACTTTTCTCAAAAAAGACCAGAAGACTACACGTTTTACGATCTGTTGGCGTTAAGGAACATATTGTGTACTTTTAATAGAGATGAAATAGAGAGAATTCACCCGTCTGAATATAAAGAGGCAGCTATGATGATCGGGAAATTGGAACATTGCAGTGAAGAAGTTCTCGCTGCATTCGCTACACTAGCCACACATAAAGATGCATTTGGACCACATGACAAGTGGGATGGTGATGTGATTAAAATACTTGGCAAAGTTTCGAAATATGCATAAAAAAATAAACAATCATAAAGTAGTCGCAACATGATGGGTGATGCTCAACAAAATTGCGATAATAGCAGATTATAGTAATATAATTTTGAAGAAAAATATTTACTCTACTTATACATATAGGCTATATTATATAAAATTACATAGGTATAATTATCGATTGCTTTGTACGGATTGTGTATTTAAGTACTTATTATAAATAAGGGGCATCCGAATTACTTACGAAAGTATTTTGAAGAGTTGATAGTATGTTTGTATTTTCTTTCACTAGACAAAATAGGTAACTTTAATGCTATCAACTTAGGACATTACTTCTACTTGAATACTTTGAATACATAAGCTTAAACTCTGTTACATTATAAAAGTAATTTCGAGATAATTTCGAATGACATTCGAAAGCTTCCCTATTTTATTTAGTTACGGCATTTATTACATAATTTTTCGTCCAAATTGACCCTCGCAACAATATTTTTCCATACTAGCTTCTACAGTCTCTAAAGTAAATAAAAAAAAAAAATAGCTTATAAGCTTTCTATTAAATGTTTGGCTTATTTTGATAATCCAAAAATTCCGTATGCACAGGAATGTCAGCCGTGATCGCTCACAGCAACATGTGCTGATTGCAGATGGATGCGGATTAGCATTAGGACGGCGCGGCGGTTAGTCGAACACTGCTAGAGCAAAATATACTAAACGTTTGATAGAAATTTGCAATAAATATGAATATCCGGAAATCGGAATTAAGCCGTATGGACCATGCCTACTAAATCATCAGTATATTATCATGATTAGTGTTGGGGTGCCTGTGAGCCCGTTCGGCACTCACAGACGTGCTGGGCGTGAAGCTGAATTAATGAATTCAGTCGCCGGTACCGAGCCCGAATCACCCCCACACTATCAAAATGTTATTCACAAAATACTGACTAAAAACACATTACACTTAATTACTAAACAATGTCACTTTCACTTATATCATCCGTATCGTTCATATAATGTTCCTATAGTCTCTAGGGGGTCGGCACAACACTTAATCACTTAATATTATCACACTATATTGTTCTGAGGGGACGGCACGCGGCTAATGGGAGCCGGCGCGTCGCCAACAATTAGGTACATATATTCTACATGACAGGATTATATAATGTTCTATATATATATATACAACGCTATATATTATCGTCGTAAAACCAAATATTCATAATATTATCAAACACCCCTTTTCCTGTTCTCGGTGAACAATCGGTTATAGGTATAGGTAGTTATGTAGACACAAATAAAATCCTTTGCAAGAGAATGATGTTTTATTTCAATAAATATATTTACTAAGGAGTTAGCTGATGTTGACGCCAGTAATAAAATAAATGTTCAGCGGAAAAAAAATCATATTGAACACATTTAATTTTCTACTAATCCAGAACGGGTTTAGAAAAACGCACTTTTTCTTCATTGGGTGTTCAAAATGTTGACCAATCGCTTTGGTAATATCTACAATGCTAGGTGCCTGCGACGTTTTTGCCGTTTTACCTTCCTTACATTCACACAAATTCTCACGCCTTTTATGCCCGAAGGGGTAGGCACAAGCGCAATTAATGCACCCACTTTTTGCATTTATTTTTACCTTTCTTACCTTTGTTCTAATTAGGACTGGGTGGAAGACCCCGGTAATAGCAAATCATTTTTAAAATCACGGGACCTATACCTAGTCCAAAATCAATTTTAAACACCACGTAGTCGTAATTTAATACATTTTCAAACAGGAATATAATGTGTAAATTTATTGTAGTCGGGTTTTCGTTTTTGAAGATTAATTTCTCATTAAAGATGCACTCGGGAAAGGAAACCGAAGATATTTGGCAAATGTGAAAATTTAACATACCCACTTTTAAATACCTAACTTGAATGTCCAGGCGACATGGCGACGCCGCCGCAAAAGAGAAAATTTAGGTATATTTTAAATCACAATACAAGTTTTCGCAATGTTTATTGATTAATATCCAACATGTAGGAGAATTCCAAATATTACGTATTTGTTGTACAAATATTTGCATATCTCATGATGATTCGAATACTTGTAAATATTTATGCAAGATTAAAATTTAGAATTCAATAATAATAGCTATTTTTTATTAACAAAGTGTTTGCATGTACCTATTTTAGATTGTAGGTATAATCGTAGATACAGAGGATCTACGGCTATACGAAGTTTTTTTATGGTCGCAGCATTGGATATTATGATGAATCCTAATTATTCTGAATTAATATCTAAAAATATTTATGTTTATCTTAAAATCTTTCGGCAAAATACGTAAAATAGTATTTCGCAAAAACAATAAAAATCAAAGGAAAGTTAAGATTAATTCGGGAATAAAAAAAAATTCAATTTTATTTGCTCAATCTTAACCGTTGGTCTTTAATTCTTCATGACTTTAATAGCAACAAAATATCACCTGTTTTAATTGTTTTTATGACAATACGACGAACAAAATAAAGTGGCCTTACTTTAATTATTTTGCCCCCTCGTACATAGCAATAAATTAAAATAAACCCCTCAATGTCGGCCCGACGCACACTTCACTGCCTTTTCGTGACGTTTTCTGTTTTCCCACACCACTTAACATTGTTTATGCGGCCATAACTTGAAATTTGTACCATGTTCGTGAATGTTAACTGCGTTATGTAAACAATATTGCAAAAGCCCCTATTATTTCGACTTAGAGAAACAGTTTCTGGCCTATCGTTTATTAGTTATGTGATAAGATAGAGTCGTTTGTGCCAATGTTTGCCAACAATAATTATACTAACCGGGAGTAATTAAAACCACTATCACTTGTACATGATACAATATAATTTTAATATTATAAGGTGGAAAAAATTTTTTTTTGTGTGTTCATAACTTTAAACCTTTTTAACTGATTTTGATTGTCTGTTTGGTACCCCTGAGTGCTATAAGTTACTTTAATCCACTGGAGAGCCCGAATGCGGGCTTGAGGAACGTCACGACAGTGCGACCTGTCTTCTTAAGTGGGCTTGACAGGCGCCAAAGTGCGCCAACATTCCGTCAGACACAGGTACTGACGGGGCATGGGTGTTTCGGCTCGTTCCTGTGTCGGATCGGAAAAGAAGGGTCCGCCGTGTGCCACCACTGTGGCAACGGCCGCGAGGATACGGTCCAATACACTCTCGAGGAGTGCCCAGCCTGGGATCTACAACGCAGTGCTCTTAGACCAGTCGTCGGAGGAGATCTCTCGCTGCCGGCTTTGGTGTCTATCATGGTCGGCGGCTGGAGGTCTTGGCGTGCGAAGGTCTCCTTCCGCGAGTGCGTCATCTCGCAGAAGTAGAGCACCGGGCGGGATCGTGATCAGAACGATCCCGCCCGCAGCCAGAGGATATGTAGGAGGCGCCGGGTTGACGATTGACTGGCGTCTCGTGCCCTGTAGTCCGGGGGCATATAGAGAGTTCCGACACGGTATCCCCTGCCTGTCGTAAGAGGCGACTAAAGTAGTACGGGCTTCGAAAGAATCGCGGGGCGAGCAGCGGGGGGCTGCTCATTTCAATGTAAGCGACTCCGAGGTGGTTAAAAATAGGGGTGGTCGGTCTCCCGCTGTCGTAGACGCCAAAGGCGTCCTTTAGAGAGTGTGTCCTTTCGTCTTAGCCCCCTTGTATAGAGAGGGGCCATAACGGCATTGCGCAGGGACGGTCCCGTGCAGCTATCTTAGTGCAACAAGATACCCCGGGGCCGTCCCGTATGCACCCAAGAAGGCCACCGCGGGTTTTGGTTGGTATGCCGGTGTAGGGTGTACATAGTGTTAGGGACTAGTTCCAATGCCCGCTCGGATGATGCTATCATTCCGACTGTCGACATTGGGCTGTAAAACTGTGCGAAACCAACATAACCGTTCCACTCACCCCGAGTGGTGGTAGCGATAATGCGTTTTTCTCGCGAAAAAAAGGTTAATCCACCAAAATCTAGTATTACTGTATAAACTATCTTCGTTTTAATTGACATATTTTCTACAACCTAGAGTAATTTAGGTTATTGTAGGATAATTTTGAAGATTTGGCCTTTGCAAATTTTTATATATGGGTGCTTATATACTTCTAGATTTTATTCAGGTACCAATATACCTGTTATTCCACACAATGTTATGTACACCAGTGCGTATATCTTGAAGTTTGATATATAATTAATATTTAACCGACTTCAAAAATGAGGTTCTGTATTCGATCCGTATGTATGTATGTTTGTATGTATGTAAATTTGTATGGCCGCGTGTTTCTCAAAAACTACTGATTTAATTTGGATGTGATTTTCGATGTTCAAATGTATAGTTGTCAGGGAAGGTTTAGTACATAATTTATGAAGATCTTCGGAGATACACAATGGAACTTTGTAATAACTAACAGCAGATGAATCGCGAATGCTGCAATCGTATATCTATGATGTATTGTTTACACGATTTTATAATAAACTAACAAAAAAGCAACAAATAAAAAACTTTTTAACAAAAAATAAACCGACTTCAAAACCACTGCAAACCAAAAAATAATTCAATTTTATATTCGTTTCGTATATAGTGTACATTTGGAGTCGGTGCCTAATTTAAATTTCGTATATTTGATTTTGTATTTCCTTGGCTTAGCTGGCATTTTTAATATAATTATATATAATATTATTATGCAACAACATTGCATTCACTCTGGGTCACCCATATTGTGCAAGGTATTCAACAATCATAGGAAATGCCAAGATTTAATGTGTACATTCTGGTGTGTCAGTCACCTTTTTTAGGTCATCTGAATCGAGCAGAATGACGACTGCGAGTATTTTGTTGACCGTTACAACCACTTGGAACGTTACCAACGAAAAAAACGAAAAAGATGGTGGCTGTCTGGGGCACAGTCTAAGGATTGTGGTGGCTGATGCGGTGAAGGAACTCAGAGAGACGTCGAGCATCAAGGATCAGACGCTTCACATTATGCGGGATTGGATACAGCAAAACAATGACATTGTAAACGTACTCCAAGGTAAAGCACATACTTCTGTTTACGACAGAAACTTTAATAAAATTATTTGAAACGTTTTTTTTTTTTGTTTAATATACATGATGATATAATTATTTGCATGGCGACCGTCAGACATTTGCGTGACCTTTGAAAAAATATAATGGCTTTTGAAACCATGAACTTTTAAAATGCAGTTTATAACTACTTCCGGATTTACAATTTTATGCGAAATATTTGTCAAATTTGAGGATTTTTATTATACGAAAGCCAGGGCAACTAGCCAAGGGTGTAAAGTTAAATAAGATTAATTATAAAGTAGGGGCAGACAGTAAATTAAAGAAAAAAAAATATTGGCTTTTCAATAAAAAGGGTTAGAATCCTTTAGTAAATAATAGCTATATTAAAAATCAGGTTTAATCAGAGACGTCAGTAGATATTTAGGAATAATATTTTCAACGTTGGCGCAATAAATTTGAGCTTTTGGGAAGAGAATAAATAAGTAGCGACTAACAAGACGTTTTTAACATATTATTTTATCATGTTTTTCGTTTTTTACAGATGAAGCATTTTTGCTAAGGTTTCTGCGACACAAAAAGTATAGCGTACCTATGGCACAGCAGACACTGTTGAAATATCTGAGTCTTCGAAAATATTATCCTGCAATATTTACAAATTTAGATTGCGAAGATCCTAAAATTCAGGAAATTATAGACAATGGGTAATTGGGCTTCCGTTATTTTTACAAGCGATTCTTATTCTTATTCTTTAAGTAATGGTAAATGGTAATTGTTAGTTATTGCTCCGGTTATAGTACGAAGGTTAACGGTTATTATATATTTCAATAGTTACGTAAACTTCGTGTATTATAAATATGTATTTGTACATTTTAGGCGGCGATTTGTTTACGCGGGCCGTGTTTATCATTCGGATAATTAGAAAGTTTTCACGTGACGCCTTGAACTCCGTCGTGTTAGTTTTCTCGTTGCGTTGCGTGTTTGTTAGTAGCTCATGTTATTACTTATTGCGATGATATAATTTCCCGGTTGTCTGGATTACAAAACGTCTTCTTCATTTTCAGATACATAGTGGTTTCACCTGTGCGTGACAGCAAGGGTCGCCGGGTCATCGTATATAATATGAGTAAGAATCGTTTTGGATGATATGTTTCTTATTTTGTTAACCGACGAAAGTAAAACGGAGGAAGGTTCTCAAGTCAACATGTATATCTTTTATGTACGATCACGCTAACTTTTTAAAGAGTACCTAATAAGTCTTTTTAAGCTATTGCATAGCTTCTATCGCGGGCCTTGAGCGTGGAGGCCGAATCCAGAAATTCCGTAACGAAAAAATAACCTAACACCCCTCACTCCGACCGGCACAGCGATGATATTTTATTTTCAACTCTATCACAACCACGTAGAGTGTAAAATTCCATAAGTAAATTTAATATCGCAGTCTTATAATTTATTTTCAACCCTATCACAACCATGTAGAGTGTAAAATTCCATAAGTAAATTTAATATCGCAGTCTTGTAAGAATACAATATGTAAGAGGATATGAGCTGAATGTTCAACGATAAAAGGTCGAAATTACCGTGTATTTAAAAATGGTTCCAGTCAGTGAAACGTATCGAAATGTCAAACGCGCGCAGTTGATGAGAATGTCCCCGTGGCGGGATGACATGATTCTAAATTTGAATTTTTAAAAAGTTTTTATTTTATATCTGTTCAAAGAGGTTATACATATTAGAATTGCCTGCTTAGAGTTTCGGCGTTAGGACACGAGTGAAATTTGGACAATAGAAAAAAAAAAAAATAATTACATAAGTTGATAAAAAATGCTATGCAATAGATTTACCGCGGCAGTCTCCAAGTTGCATACGTCTTTTTTTAATAATATTTTTTTTATTGGATAGGGTATACCTCGTAGTTAGACCCATACAAAATTGGGAAAAAAATCTACCCTAAGGGTGGCCAAAAAGAGGTGATTTATTTTACTCACAGATTTTAGTGCTGAGATGTATATTATTAAGCATGTAGTTTATATATTTTACTTCTCAGGTTTTTCGGCGGTTTAATTTTTTTCTTATAAGTTTTTATTTAGTTTTTGTTATAATATGATGCAGTTATGCTTTGCGATTAAAATTTTTGATACTTTGTCAAATCTGTCATATTGCTATATTGCGAATTACATTTATCCAAGTGTAATTAATCTCAGCTCAAATTTGGTAATAATATTGCGAAATGCTACGTGGTAACTGGTTCGATAGAAAATATTTTTAACAATGCTGATGTACTTAAGTTTTTTATCTGTAACGCACTGAGCGATTGACGTACTTGACTCATCTCGAGTCAAAATTAATTCGTCGTTCTCCCGCAGGTAAATTCAATGCCAACAAGTTTGGGTGCTGGGACATGTGCCGCGCTCATATGGTGGTGTACGAAAGCCTTATGGATGACCCTATAGATCAGATATGCGGCTTCACTCACGTAGGGGATGGGACCGGTGTGACTGGCGCCCACGTCACCGCCTGGAACCCCACAGACTTCGCGAGGATAATGAAGTGGGGGGAGGTAAATGACCACTTGAAGTGTGTTCTTTTCTTACAAGTATGTATTGTAATTCGAAAACTTGAATATACCTGAGTAGAAGCATTATTATTTTGATAATACCTTAAAAGGCACCCCAAGCTTTTTTTGCAATCAAAATACATTTTTCTTGTTTACACTGTTCTTAAATCAAATTTAGAAAAAAATATTTACAATTTTTTATTTGGATTTTATATAAATCCAAATAAAAAATTGACCCCAGCCCAAATTGATACCCGAAACCCATTTTGACCCCTTTGACCCCCCAACCCGAATTGACCCTTCACATCCATTTTCGACCTTTAACCTCCTAGGTTAACATAATCCATACTTAATATAATTAAATTATTGAATGATGTCGAAAAAGTATAACTAGTAACGCGCGTAGGTACAGAAGTACACGCACCCTTTTTCTTTTTTAAGTACCTACTTAACGTATAAGTCGAAAGTATGTTTTGTAAGTAATTTAAGTACTAAATTATAATTTTATCATACTAAAAAATAGGTACTAATAGGAAATAATATTATTTAGGAATAGCTGAGCACTATAAACGACATTTTATCCCGTAATCGGACTTATACGCGGGCGAAACCGCGAGCAAAAACTATTTAAACAACGGTACAATAAGTACTTGTAAGAATATTCCAAGAGCTGGCCAAGAATTTTGGCAAGGTACTTTAGACGCTTCCAAACATTGAAAAAATAGTATGTTATGAATAGGAGAATCTCAAATCGTGACTCGGGCAGGGCAATTGCGGTTATTTTGCAACTGCGCAGTACATAGAATATGAAAAACATTCAAACAAAAACAATTATTAGGGGGAGGCGGTCGACCATGTCTTATTTTTGTTTTTTTATATTTTTAGTTGATTTTTGTACACATTCTATATACCTACTGCGCAGTGGCAAAATAACTGCAATTGCCCTGCCCGACTCACGATTTGAGATTCTCTTATTCATAAAATACCATTTTTTCAATGTTTGAAAGTGCCTAAAGTACCTTCATAAAATTCCTCGCCAGCTCTTGGAATATAACAACGAAATTATCTTAACTCTGCATGCATCTAAATACTAAACGAGATTACACAAGCCTCAGAACGACAAAAGATAATCGAGCTCACGTAAACAACGCAATGATTACAGCAATCACTCCCGATGCGTCACAAGGAGTTCCAGCTAATAAACGTACCGGGCGCTTTAAAATACATCATCGACTTCGCAATCAGTAAAGTGACACCAAAGATGGCTGAGAGACTTCACGTAAGTAATTCGAGATTCTTTGTATAGAATGAGGTAATTATTACGTATATTGTGGTACTACACTGCGACAACACAAACGGAGCTTGCCGGCGATAACACGAATCGATCCGATAACCAATTTTGACACAGATCTACCTTTTATGTTTTCATATTGGTTTTGTGTGCCAGACACTAAAATTTAATAAGGCCTGGTTGTAACATTTGTATTTGTTAATTCTATCTTGGCAACATGACGAAAAAATGACGAGTATTTTTATCATTTCAGATCTATACGCACGTGAAACATCTTCATAAACAAACCGACGTGGAGTGTCTTCCTACTATCTACGGAGGGCCACTAGAGTTACAAAACATGATAGTTTACACTAAACAATTACTAAGCGAGCAGAGGAAAAAAGTGCTCGCTTTAGACAAAATGGTCATTATAGACACCAGGGGAATTAAATCGTCCAGGGCCAAGAACATAAATACCGATTCAACCTCGGTCGAAGGAAGTTTCAGAAAGTTAGAAATAGACTAAAATCCTACCTTTTTAGTTATTTGTTCTCTATACATTAAGATCTAATCAACCCACATAAATGAACGTACTTATATTTTTTATTAAATTGCGTGTAATGTGTAACTAATCTAATTTATTAAATTTGTCACTACATAAAACATAGATTGGACAAAAACATGGTTTGTATCTTTTTTTAAATCGCGTTATTATTTAGTATAAGTATATTGGTAGGTACATGTGATAATATCGCGATCAGGGTATAGAATAATTTAGAGCTAAACTAGCGATGTATTACATAGTTGCGAAGCGATCATTGTTATATAATGTCTAAATAATACAACGATAATAATGTAATTAATGAGTTTGTTGCATGAGCTCGACAGAAGAGAGTGCTATCGCGAGGGAATGTTTGTCTCGTATATCGATATCACCTGTATTATAAACTTTAAGACAAGTGATAGTTTTTGTTTATACTTGCCCGTAAGCCTGCCCGCACACACACAATAATATAGTCAATATAATAATGTAAATTTTTTTTTATATTGAACAATACCGAAATACGCGTCGCACACATGCACAATTTTATGGACAACATGCAGTTTATTGACAATATTATTGTGTGTGTGCGGGCACCCTAAAGTGATGCCACTGCACCTGGAGGTAAGTGAAGTGAGGTCCAGGAGTGCCGACTGACGAGAGACCCCTCGTCAGCCGGCAAAATTATGTGTGAACCGGATACACACAGGGTTTTGGCGGGAATGTGGAAGTGTCATGAGGTGCTCTTGTTTTAATTCATTATTTTGGTGATACTGAGTGTTATATTGCATAATTATGGTGGTATATTATCCAATATAGTTCTATTAAAGTGCTCAAATGAAGTGAATTGAAATAACTGTGCCAATCAAGTGTTTTTTCGTTGCCGCCAAAACTCCTTGATAAAGTCTTGGTAAGGTAGCCACTGCTTTACTTCGACATATTAGTTAGGAGTTAGGACTGAGGATGAAAATATATGAAAGACGGGCTCAATGGACTAGTATCCAGAGCCGTAATAATTAATTTAAAAAAAAAACCGGATACCCAAACTGATCCCGAAACGTGACATACTTTATGGGTCACTATAACGGATCTTAACACCTTGACCTTGAATAGTGATGTCACCAGAATAACTTGCTTCACAAAAGTACCCTCCGTTCAAGCAACTGTATTTTATGGTAATAATGTGAATCCATCGTTTTTAGAGTGTTAATTTATTTTATGTCTGCATCTCCACTTACTAGTCTCATCTCTTCTCATCTCTCATCTCACATCTCCAGTTACTAGTACTTTGTTTCAATTTTTGTTCTCAATTCTCAATGATTAGTATATTCATTAAATAATTGTATTACCTTGATGCGCGTTACCATTTTGTTGCAACCATTTTTTTATTAATTAAATGTCAGCTTATGCTTCGGTCTTGACTTTACGTTATTTCAGTATATTGGAAAGTGAAGTACGTAAAATAGGAAGAATTAAATCTAAACGGTTGAATAGTAACGTAGGTAACTTAAATTGGGATTACGACATAAATAAACCAACTTATCTTTTAACTAAAGTTACTTAAATGTTTTATATAAAGTTTAAAAAAATATATCGATTACAATGCAATCGATTTATTAGTGTTCTATTCCTCCCTAGTATTGAAGTATATTGTATACCTACTTATCAAGACACGCGGCAGCGTGTCAAGCCAAGTTCAAGCAAAGGAACTGGCTAGCCAGCACCGAGTGTAATATTAGAAAAAGCACTTGGTGCCACTTTTCACCCTTCTATAACTCAAACCCTATTTAACGTAAACACATAAAACTACGTGTGTTTAATTATATCCATAAGGACATCTAGAAGCCCAAATTTCATGAAACTAGCTCAAACGATTATAAAGATATGAAGGTCAAAAAGTCGGAAATTTTAGTACTGACTGACTGATTTATAGTACCTAAACCTAACCTACTTCCAGGTGGCCTAGGAGCCCGTGATGGACGGCAGCGTGGCGGTTAGGCCTCACGCTGCCTTTGACGCCGAGGGCGTCCTTCGGTGTACGGGGGCTTCTGAGCCCCCCCAACAACGGGAGACGGACCGCAATAGCGGTACGCGCAGGGGCGGTTGCGGACGACAACTTAGACGTGAGTCGGAGGAAGCCCGCAGCCGTCCCTAATGCGCCGAAGATGGCCACCGCGGATTTTGGTTGGTATGCCGTGCGGTGTACATAGGTTAGGGACTCGGCCCGGCGGTCGCCCGACGTTTTCCATCTCTCCGGGCGGCTCAATGTCGGGTCGTAAGGCACGGTGAACCCAACATAACCGCTCAATCGTTCCCTTTGAACACTGGGCGGTAGTAATAATTCAATTTCTCCGCGTAAACTAAAAAAAAAATAAAAAAATGGTGGCCTAGGAGGATGAAATTTGGAATCCAGCTCGGTAATTGTGTGTAACCGTAAGGGAAAATCTAAAAAAAAGGTAAAAAATAGGGGGGTCCCCATACAAAAAAATAATGTTTTTTAATTGTAGCGTTGGAACCGTAACAAGCAGATATTTGAAACGATCACGATGTTATTTAAAAATGATCTTAAAGTAGGTTAGATTTGACTTAGCCAGTTTTCATTAAATCAGTCATTCTGATAAACAATTTATTTATTTATTAGCTCTGCCACGTTGTACATATTATAACATTTCAGGTAATTACTAATTATATTTAAAACAAAATAAAAAATAAAATACTTTATTCATCACGTAGGCGAACATAGTTGCACTCTTAGGTTGCACTCATGATAAGTCAAGATGCTATTAATATTAATAATCATTATTACAAAAAGTCACTTATATAACTACTCAATTTTATAGGGAGTAAAAGCAATGAAATATAAATAAAGAAGCCAAGCTCGGGCCGGCACGAAAGAGGAGATAGAAAAACGAATCATTTTTATTAAAAATAATGGGAAGAACGCGTCGTGGTCCTCACCGGTGAGGACAATACAGACCCTCACCTAGCTAACCTTCCAGCCTTTCACTAGTTACCTAAGCGATGACTACCCGAAGAAGAAAGGCAGAAAGAAATACCGGGCTTACTTTTTTTGTCATGAATTGACCATTGAATTTTATTTATTTTTTCCAAGTCTTTTGCATACAAAATCAAATCTATACTAATATTATAAAGCTGAAGAGTTTGTTTGTTTGTTTGTTTGTTTGTTTGTTTGAACGCGCTAATCTCAGGAACTACTGGTGCGAATTGAAAAATTCTTTTTGTGTTGAATAGACCATTTATCGAGGAAGGCTATAGGCTATATAACATCACGATGCAACTATTAGGAGCGAAGAAATAATGGAAAATGTGAAAAATGCGGGGAAAATTATTCATCCTTGAGGGCTTCCATTGCGTGCGCTGCGAAAACGGTTCAAGATACCAAAAATATATGTATGAAAGAATTATTCCTCTTGAAATGATCTAAAAAAAAGTCCGCGACAGTATATGTCTATCTTTTAAAATAAACTCTCTAGAACAGTTTTTATGGTAATCAAATTTGGTCGAAATTAATGCATTATTTGTTAAGAGTTGTATTAACGTCATAATATTAATCTTTATACAAATAAATGTGTTGGATAGAGTGATTCAACGGGAAGGTTTTTATGTATGTACTTTTAGCCCGGAAAAACTTATTAACGCGGGCGAAGCCGTGGGCAAAAGCTAGTGAATTATATAAGCTAATGCACACACAACATCGTTAAATAGGGAAAAAATCCAATAGAATGAATTTTACAAACACTAAATCACTACACCTAGAAAATCATAACAAAATTCGAGAACACAAATAATTATAATTACATTAGAATGAATATAATATAGATTAATATGTACAACAAGCACGGCGTACGTACATAACATTCGCCACAGTACTCAGCGAATCTATACTTAATATTATAAAGCTGAAGAGTTTGTTTGTTTGAACGCGCTAATCTCAGGAACTACTGAACCGATTTTGAAAATTCTTTCACTAATAGGAAGCTACATAACTCCTGAGTGCTATAGGCTACTTTTTATCCCGGAAAAACTTTGTCACGCGGGTGGAGCCGCGAGCGCTAATAGTTAATACATAAATTGAACATTGAAATAATAATGCTGTACTTAATGTTAATAGTTATAAACACATTAGTATCCATATAATTATATAGTATAGATACAGACAACAGTACCGTCATATGTGACTCATTAAAGATTTGGTGGTGCTAATTTTCGTGTATAATAATCTTAGACCTCATTATAAATTTGTTCTCGGTAACAATGTCGCGCTCGGAACCCATTATGACGACAGATAACATGCTGCGCGTACGACGGTTGAATAGCGACTGAACCAAATTATTAGTGTTCTGTGGACTGAACCCAGAACCACCAAAGTCCGAACGGTGCGGTGCGTCGGTCAGCAGACGGGATTTGGTACGGAGCGCACTAAATTCGGTGTGCAAACGACCGAAACAACCGTACCAACAATAATAATAATGAATTACGGCGGTTCGTGCGCCACACGATCGAATGTGGTCCGGTGGGGCACCAGGTTCGTGGTGCGGCCGTACCAAATTCGATCGTCTGTGCATAGTTTAACATTTCACCAAAATTTGAAGTTATTATTTAAATTACCAATTCTATCCTGATCAGCCACATGAAGTACCACACTGCTGACTATAGGTCTTTACCCTAAAGATTTCCATATGGACACGTCAAAAGCAAAACTTTATGGACACACATTATTTTCTTACTCTGTAGGTATACCGTTTGCTGATTGTTATTTTTAATACTTGACTCGTCAAGCCCCGCGACGGACGCCGGCGTCCAATATATAAGCGGGGCTTGACGGGTTAAATAAATAAAATAAGGAATAAAATAATGCATACATCAATATTTTGGTGTTTAAAATAAATAGGTTATAGAAAATAAGACTTCATATCGAATATTTTAGCGCGGTTCCAATGACTGTATGTTGCGCTGCGAAATTGTTATTTTGTACACTGTAGGCACTGTAGGTATTAAAAACCCAATACATCAATGACTAGGGCGTTTAATGCCATAGACGCGAAATGTCACTACTAAGATTCCAACCTTTTTTTTTTATTTGGCAAGGCGCATAGTTCCCAACCTTAGTAATGGTTGATAAATTTACATTACACTAGACTTTTGCTCGCAGCTAAGCCCGCGTGAATGAGTTTTTCCGGGATAAAAAGTAGCCTATGTTACTCGCTGATAATATAGCATTATATTGGTGAAAGGACCTTTGTATAGAAGTATAGATGCCCATTAATAATTATATTTAACAAACTCAATAAAACGTAGCTCTACCACATAATAAAATAAATAAACTGTGCATCACCGTTAGGTACTTAAAATAAATATACGCACGGACCACTCGCTCTACTTGGTGTATAGTTCCAATGACGGCGCTAGATGGTGCTAGTTAAAAAGTAGATCGCGCTATGGTTTAGTAAGAGGCGAAGTGTAAGTATACCTTCTGTCTTTTTCAATGCAACAAACAAACACACAAACGTAGTTTAATTCTAGCTTTTGCTCGCGGACTTAATCCGCATATTTTTAAAGAGTTGACCAGTGTATCTGCTGCTATCAACCGTATTGTTATAATTTGTTGGATCCGGTTGCAACTTGCATCAACACAAGTTGTATTCGTTTATTATTTTTATGAATATGATGGATCACAATGAAAGCGGCAGCCGCCCGACTACGCGCCTCCATACTTGCGGCAGCAGGGAAGGTAGACCTCGTAGGTACGTAGGCGTCCTTCGGTACGCGGGACCTTCTGAACCCCCCACAGCAGGAGACGAGCCGCATTTGGCGGACCCCACTGGAGCGGTTGCGGAACTTATAAAAAAAGTTTACCAGTTCTGATTATCCGCCGCGCGCTGTTCGAGCTGGATCGCTTGCTGCGGGCGCCAGCCGCGTTCTGCTAAACTCATATCCACATATTGGCTCGCGAGCTAATTGATCGTCTATTTCGATCAAAACATTGGCGCGCGCGGCTGCCGCGCATAGTTTATACGCACCTTAACAAACATCCATACTTACAAACTTTCGCGTTTATAACTCGCCTTGACTTCGCTCAGGTAGCAAAGCAAATTACATGCTGAAATTAGTTTTTTGTCATACAAAATATTTATGTAATATACACATAAGCATTCCTCTTGAATCACTCCATCCATTAGTGAAGTTTTTCCGAGATAAGAATTAGTCTAGGTCCTTTCCAGGGTCTTAAGCTATGTCGCTTCCAAATTTCATCGCAATCAGTTCAATGGCGTGACAGTGATGGCTCCACTCGCGAGAAAAAAAAACGAGATAAAATTACCGGTTTATGTTCTTCCGGGATAAAGTAGCCTATGTCCACCTCTGGATCTCAAACCATCGTCATACTTATTTTCTTGCGTTTCGACTCGCAGAAAAAGATTTTCCGGAATAAAAGTCTCGGTTTATTTTTTCCCGGAATAAGATATAGCCTAGGTCCGTCCCAGGATCTTGACTCGTCAAGCCCCGCGACGGATGCGGGCGTTCTAGTATATAGGGCTTCCGCATAAATTTATATATAAGCGGGGCTTGACGGGTTAAACTATCTCCCTACCAAATTTCATCGAAATCGGTTCAGTAGTTAGGCCGTGACGGCCCCACTCGCGAGAAATAAAAACCGGTATAAAATTCCCGGGTTATGTTCTTCCTGGATAAAAGTAGCCTATATCCTCCTCAGGATCTCAAACTATCTCCATACTTTCTCATTTAAGGACACGCGCCGCCGGCCCCCCGGCCGGTACCGCCGCGACCGCTATGTCCCTGCATTTTAAATCTGTAATATCTTCGAAAATATTTATTTCAATTACATGTTGTAAAGGGCCATATTGTTCTATATTAAATGCACAATGTATATATGGTACTTAATTGGATAAGGATTAATGCTGTATTGCTTAAAAATTATAATGATCTAACAATACTTGATATACAAAAAATATAATGATCTAACATACAAAAGATATAATGATTTATCAATCCTACTAATATTATAAAGGCGAAAGTTTGTAAGAATGTATGGATGTTTGTTCCTCTTTCACGCAAAAACTACTGAACGGATTTCGATGAAATTTGGCGCACGGGTAGGTCATGTCCAGGATTAACACATAGGCTACTTTTTATCTCGGGAAAATGTAAAGCGGGACTTTTATCCCGGAAAAACTTTTTAAGGCGGGCGGAGCCGCGGGCAAAAGCTAGTACTTAATATACAAAAAATATAATAATCTAACAACACTTAATACGCAAAAAATCATACAACGTAAGTAAATTTTAAATACCCAACGTCACAGTTAAAATTTTATAAATACGAGTCTCAAAACAATTATTTTAAACCATGAATTTATAATATAAGCCATTCGTTCAAGTTACTTGAACAGGAAAATAAGAAAGGTAAAATGAATTTTACTTCATAAAAACAATGCACAATCAAGAGGATTTTTTTGGTCACAATCTTACTTACTCATCCCTATTTAAATAAGTCTTCTGCAGTTTTCCTTCTTATTATTTTTATGTGGATAATATTGCCACGAAAAAATGTACCAGAATGGCTTATTATCTCCTCCATTAACATTTTTTTTAGTTCTATAATCAGCATACTATGCATTCGCTTAATGCACATTGCACACTAATTAATGCCAACACGCCACTTATAATATGCCTCACATAATCTTCATGGCACCTCATTTATATCCACAGTAAACAAAGTAATTACTTTAACATAGTTTCAATAATAATCTTAACAGCACTGGTGGTAGGTGTCTCATATGTAAGAAGTCCGTCTGGGTAGTGTAGCTACTGAACATAATGAGACTTAACATCTTATCTCAGGACGAGCGCACTGGAATGCCACAAGTACTTTGTAACTCAAGGTGTTGTATGGTGTTACTACTGTTTGTGGGTGGTCGTATCGCTTACCATTAGGTATACGGCATGTTCTTCTCGTCATTCAATGCCTTAAAAAAAGTACCGTCATTTAATAAAACAACACAAAGTGATATATTTTCTGGTAGATTTATTTACAGAATAAAAAGTAAATTATTATACTTTTTTATTTATAGACCATAACTCTTGGGCATTTTTACAAAATACATTTTAGCTTAATTTTCCGACTCTATAATAAATGTCACAAATATTATTATATTAGCTACAAATACGCAATGACATGAACCATTTGGTACCATTTCTAAAGAGCTACATACACAATACATCGTACAATTACAGCCTCTCGAAGATGGTCCTTGAAGTTAGTCACTATTGACGGAGATAGTCATTACTGGCGGCTAGTGGGTGATGACAGATGGAGTGTTCCGTACTTTTATTAATTTACAATTAGGTAATGCTGGCACAATACTACGGCATACAATTATTTATTTTCTATTATGAACGGATCTGTATCTGCCACAAAATCCCAACGCATCCTAAGCAGCCACAAGTGCTGCCACCCCGAACGTGCAATACAGACGTTCTCTCTCTTCCGTAAAAAGCAACCGCTTCGAACGCAACGTAGTTCTGTGCGCGCTGTGTCTTATATTCCAAACATTAACATTATTCCAAGAATAAACTAGTGATACGTGTGGTGCAATACTTGACGGCAATCAGCAACCTATGGCCATTCACCAACGCTGGGTACCCAGGGAAACGAGCGGTGCTGCACTTGCAGGTGAGTGGTAGATACAGTCCTCTATTTAACACCATCCGAAGGTCTGGTCGATTTCCCATACATTTTCTGGACCTTCGAACCGTATGTTCAAGTCATTGTGCTAGCATATTACTGGTTTAATTCCATTAAAGTTGTTTTTCGACACTTTAATTTGCTTAACCCGTGGAACCTACCCTCGGTTAGCAATTTGTTAAATTCCATTTGCCTAGGCTTAGCGTATTTGTTTTTCGACAATACCACTGCGTACTGTTTTTTCGAACGTACTAATTCATTTATCGAATGAATTACTAGGTAAAATAGCGAGTTTTACAATTTCCATTTTTTTTTTCTTAACTTGTGGGTATTCGTTCGGCCTATGCCACACCGTAAGCGCTCGCGTCGAACATTCCCGTCAAACGAGTTTAAATATCCAACGGCACGCGCGCCACTCCAAGCTACGATTTATTTACTACATTTACTATAATACACATATACATATTACATTACAATACTTATCAAGTCGTCTATGTATTTCGTACTAGACACACTACATCATTTCATATTTAATTTACAACCCGTATTTCGTACGGCAAAATAACTTTTTAACATTTCGTGTTAATAAGTTAAGCTTCGCTATACTATCAGTGTACTACTTACCTAACATTTATAATATTTCTATCATACAAATAACTATTGTCCATATTCATGGAGTTAGATCAATTGATATTCGAACGTGATATTTTCATGAACAGCATACAACGTATGGCTGATTGTGCTACAGATGAAGTGGAATTTCGTGCCCGTGTTAGGGAACTTAATAACATTAAAAAACAATTTTTCCTAGTACAAAGCAAAATAGAAAAATTATTAGCTAAAACCGGTGAATTTAAGTCTCAAGAACAATTAGATACACGTAACAATTTTGACACTTTATATTACAAAGTGCAAATCACAGCTGATCACTTAAAAGATATTCAACGCAGGCAAAGTGTAGCTAGCGTTCAGCCTACCCCTTGTTGTCATAGTCAAGGTCATACGAGAGATCAGTTGCCGATACTTACGTTACCCACCTTCCGTGGTGATTTAACTGAATGGAATGCATTTTATGATTTGTACTTATCGCTAGTTCATGATAACAAACATTTATCTGACGTAGAACGTTTCCGTTATTTACTTTTGTCCTTACGGGGTGAACCATATAACTTAATTAAATCGCTTCCCATCGCAGGGGATAATTATAATAATGCTTTGCGAGTTTTGTTAGATCGTTATCAAAACGACAGAATAATTGCAAATAAACATTTAGACAAAATCCTTGATATAGATCCAGTTATTGATAAAAATTACGAACATAGTTTGCGTAACATTCTGATGGTTTATAAAGAAAACTTAACAGCTTTAGAATCTTTTAACTTGCCAGTTACAGAATGGAGTTTCATTTTATTAAATATTTTGTTACGTAAGATTACACCTACTCTTCGTAAACGTTTTGAATTGTCGCTAAGTTCGCCTAGTACTATTCCGTGTGTCAATAATTTAATTGAGTTTTTAAATAAAGAGCTGGCTGCCACTGAGGCCATGTCAACTGCTTTGATGCCGTGTTCGCCCGCCTCCGGCTCCGAACTCGCGATCCGCCGCTCTCTTCCTGCCGCGTCGCCGCGCCACTGGGGCCGAGCCGTCGCGCGCTCCCACTCCGACGCAAACCGTACTAGCCGTACTACTACATCTATACATACCTCTGACGCGCCGTTTGCACATTCACGTCACTCGCGCTCGATGAGTATCCATGCTGCTACTTCAACTCCTTACGCTATTAATTATGTTAAGACATGCACTTATTGTAAACAAAATTCACATTCATTAAATAAGTGTATTAACTTCAGTAAATTAACTTTAACAGAAAAGAAAGATTTTATCGAACAAAATAAAGTTTGTAACAATTGTTTATCTGTTGGACACGAACTCAAGGATTGTAAATCTCGACACAATTGCCGTGTGTGTTCGAAACGTCATCATACTTCTATACATGATGATGTAATTTCTAATGTAGCATTAACTAGCGAATGTAACGTATCTTCCCCCGAGCTAATTTCGGCAGCGGAATCTTCTTCGTCACCCACATCAATGCGTAGTTTTTCTGATAAATTAAATTGTACGGTTCTACTCACCACCGCGTTGGTAAATATTCGCTCGACAGATGAAAATTCGAGTTCTCCTCGCCCTGTGCGCGCTCTAGTCGACCAAGGCTCCCAAGCCACACTCATTGCGGAGTCATGCGTCCAGCGACTGGGCTTAAAACGCTATCATGCTAAGACCAGCATGACAGTTACTGGCATAGGCGATAAAAGTGAGCAACCGCGTGGTTACGTATTATGTGAAGTTACGCCTCACAATAAATTAGAACCTAAATTAATTATCGAAGCTCTTATCTTACCCAAGTTAACGAGTTACTTACCTCGCATTCCAAGCTCTTTCGAGCACATTCCGCATCTAAAAAATTTACCCCTAGCGGACCCAGAATTACGTTCTGCGCGTCCAGTCGAACTTCTCCTAGGTTCAGACTATACCGATAGTATTTTATTACATGATAACATTAAAGGCCCACAGGGTACACCCGTGGCAATAAATAGTATTTTTGGTTACCTACTTAACGGTAAAATTTCCCATTCATTGCCAGCACAAGTCTGCATGAACGTTAGTACATATCAACTTGATATGCAATTGCAAAAAATTTGGGAGCTTGAGTCGATGCCTGATATCAAGCCTCTCACCAAAGAAGAAGCTCTTTGTGAGTCTATTTTCATTAATACCCACAAACGCGATAAATGCGGTAAATATATTGTTTCCCTTCCTTTTAAGGACAATGTACCCCCTCTCGGCGATTCTCGCCAAATTGCTCTTAATCGTTTTTACAAGCTTGAACAAAAGCTTTCTCGCGATCCTTCTTTGCAAGAAGAATATATTAAATGTCTCAGAGAATATGAAAACCTAGATCACATGGAACCGGTCACTGAGCACACGGTTTCAGATAAAATTCCTTACTATATCCCTCACCATTGCGTGGTCAAAAGGTCATCTGCTACAACTAAAGTTAGAGTTGTCTTTGATGCCTCTTGCAAAACTACTAATGGTCGTTCACTTAACGACGATTTACTTATTGGTCAAAAACTGCACCAAAATATAAACGTAGTACAATCTATTTCGTTACCGCGTCACGTGATTCCTAATCATAACGGAGACATACAAGTACATGGCTTTTCGGACGCATCCGAGAAGGCATACACTGCTTGTGTATATATACGTGTTATTGATTCTCACGGTATTGTTCATGTTCATCTCCTTCTTGCAAAGACAAAGGTCGCACCATTAAAACGTATCACGCTCCCCCGTTTAGAGCTGTGCGGAGCTGTACTTTTATCTAAACTTATTGAAAACATTCTCGTAACTTATACTAAACTTCTATCTATCGATAATGTTTACGCATGTAGTGATTCTTCGGTCACACTTGCATGGTTACGCTCGTCCTCCCACAAATGGCGCACCTTTGTGTCCAATCGTGTTGCGGAGACGACAAGCCGAGTTCCAGCTGCTCACTGGCGACACGTACGTTCCGAGGACAACCCCGCGGATCCTGCATCCCGAGGTGTGCTCCCGTCTAAGCTAGATCAGAACTTATGGTTTAATGGACCCATCTGGCTCAAACAGTCTCAATCTAATTGGCCTGTTTCGAACGTCGATCTACATACTGACGAAGAACGACGACAGCATATTCTTAGTAGCTCAAATGCATCAACTTTAGATTTACAATTTCTTGAAAGATTTTCGTCCATGCCAAAACTATTGCGCGTTGTTTCTTTAATTTTTCGCTTTTATCATAAATGCCGTAAGACACAATCTTACTCGCATCCGCATATTACGGTTTCTGAAACCAAATTCGCTTTAACAAGAGTTATCCGTCTCGTTCAGCAAGATCAGTTTGCTGAAGATATTTTACGTTTAAAAGATAACGACATTTGTTCAAATAAACTTCAAAAACTTAAACCGTTCATAGACGACACCGGACTTCTCAGGGTCGGCGGCAGGATACAACGTGCCCACATTTCTTATGATGCCAAGCATCAAATAATTTTACCCAAAAAACATTTCTTTACGTCATTACTTATAGACTATTTTCACAAATTATATTTGCACGTAGGTCCGCAAACATTACAATTTCTTTTATCTCAAACATATTGGATTATATCTGCCCGTGATGCAGTCCGTATGCGCACGCGTCGCTGCATTCAATGTTTTCGCACGCGACCTTCCGCTCCGCAGCCGCCAATGGCTCCTTTACCTGCTGCAAGAGTGAGCGCTCTTAGGCCATTCTTACACGTAGGCATAGATTTCGCCGGGCATTTTAATCTTAAATCTAGTAAATTTCGTAATTCCAAAATTTTCAAATCATATGTATGCGTCTTTGTATGCATGTCAACAAAGGCCGTACATCTTGAATTAGTTCCTGATTTAACAACGGATTCATTCCTTAACGCTTTACGCCGTTTTATTTCTCGACGCGGACTTTGTTCAGATATTTATTCCGATTGCGGTCGAAACTTTGTAGGCTGTTATAACTATTTAAAAGATTTGCGATCATTTCTACAAAATACGGCCCATCAATTACACATAAGTAAAAATTTAACAGACTTGTCCATAACGTGGCATTTTAACCCACCTTACGCAAGCCATTTCGGTGGTATATTCGAAGCTGCCGTTAAAAGCATGAAAACCCATCTTTATCGGGTCATAGGGCAACTAACTTTAACTTACGATGAATTTAACACACTTCTATGTCAAATAGAAGCCATACTTAATTCTAGACCACTTTGTACACAGAGTAATGATCCTTCAGATCCATTACCTCTTACTCCGGGACACTTTTTGGTCGGACAACCATTGACTTCATTGCCTGAAATTAATTTATCGGCTGAGAGTACTACTCGCCTTGTTCGATGGCAAATTATTCAACAAGCTGTCCAACACTTCTGGAAGCGATGGAGTGTTGAATACCTTCACCAACTTCAGCAAAGAAGTAAATGGTTTCACGACACTATGAAGACACCTCTCAACGTAGGTTCCGTAGTTGTGTTAGTTGACAACACATTACCTCCACTGCAGTGACGCTTGGCTCGCGTGCATCAGCTCCACCCGGGCGCTGACGGTGTTACTCGTGTTGTGACGGTACGCATTGGTAACACACTCACAAAACGACCTGTAGTGAAGGTCTGTCCCCTTCCTATTGATTAATTTCAAAGTGCCTAGTTCAGTTTAGCCCTATGTTAGTTTAGTTTTAGTATTTTGTTAAAATAGGTTATTTTAAGGTCGGCGGCATGTTCCGTACTTTTATTAATTTACAATTAGGTAATGCTGGCACAATACTACGGCATACAATTATTTATTTTCTATTATGAACGGATCTGTATCTGCCACAAAATCCGAACGCATCCTAAGCAGCCACAAGTGCTGCCACCCCGAACGTGCAATACAGACGTTCTCTCTCTTCCGTAAAAAGCAACCGCTTCGAACGCAACGTAGTTCTGTGCGCGCTGTGTCTTATATTCCAAACATTAACATTATTCCAAGAATAAACTAGTGATACGTGTGGTGCAATACTTGACGGCAATCAGCAACCTATGGCCATTCACCAACGCTGGGTACCCAGGGAAACGAGCGGTGCTGCACTTGCAGGTGAGTGGTAGATACAGTCCTCTATTTAACACCATCCGAAGGTCTGGTCGATTTCCCATACATGGAGAATGCGAGTGTCGTGGCTAACTTCAGGCCGCCCGGTTTGAACCGGCCGTATTTTAAGTAAGCTTATTTAGCAATATAATAGGTATCCGAAGTATTAAACCCCCCCTTCTATCATAATATAGATACTTACTAATAAATATGCAATTATGACAACTACTTACTACTAACATGCCTAGCCTATTCAAAACTACATTAAGAGTGAAGAGTCACAGCGTTTGATATCGCGATAGGACGACATCGCATCGCAAGAGCAGCACCCCTAGATTGTAGCATATTGATATAACACAACCCGAACGTCTGTGTCATTCGATTGTAGTTACTCGAAAGCATAAACATAATGTGACTATGCGGTGATATGTTTCGCGACAAATTCTAGGGGGTAGGGGCATCAGTGACAGCAGCAACGCGCCAGCAACAACTACCAACATCACGCAATCCAATGCTAGTTGTCTACGGAATCCTATGCTTTGCACGGAACGCCACATATAGCAAAGCCTCGGTAAGTTCAAGATGGTCTGTATGTGAACTGTTACATAGCTACGTTACCATTCAACGTGGGACTGTATCCTGGTACATTTAATGATGTTCCTATAACCTTAGCAGCAACATTTACCGTGCTGTATTTAGAGTAGACAGCATTTTATTGGAGAGAGCCAAGGAAATAAGCGGGTTCGAGAAAGAAATATGTGACAGAATTAGAATATCAATTTACTGGTGGTAGGACTCTCGTATGTAAGAGTCCGTCTGGGTGGGTACCACTGCAATGTCTATTACTTCTGCCAAGCAGCAGTGTGCATGCACTGTTGTGTTTTGGTTTGAAAGGCATTGTAGCCAGTGTAACTATGGGACATAATGAGACTTAACATCTTATGTCTCAGGATGACGAGTGCAGTGGAATGCCACACAGTACTTTGTAACTCAAGGTGCTGAATGGTGTTTCTACTGTTTTATATTCTGGTATAACGCCTTTAACGCCTTAACGGCCTTAGACAGAGAAAGCGAGAGAGGCCACTCAGAAGATGGGCTGACGAAATAAAGACTACAGCAGGAGGTTGGACAACAAGAACAAACGACAGATTAAAATGGAAGGAGTTGGAGGAGGCCTTTGCCTATAAGAGGCAGACATACGAAGTTGTCGACCGCTGCGCCCGTGTTATTTGATAATTGTGTTTGCGAAATCCAGAGGTAGACCAAAGACAACGTGGGAGGATGTAGTGTTGAGGTATGAGAACAGGTGAAGTTTTTTTATCGATGGCTCGACAATGTGGTGTCATTGCACCTGATGGTAAATGAAATGAAGCCCAAAACAATATCGACCGTCAAGAGATAAACATCCCTGGTCTGCACAGTTATGCCGGCCTACATAATTGCTTCTTCACGCTCCGCTTGAAGGACCCTTAATTATAGGTTTCCCAAGACAACGTTTTAGGATTGAGGAAAGTGGAGAAGAAAAGCTATTATAGCGACCGGGTGGAATGCATAGCATGGAATAGAAAGATTTATTTGGAATTTTATTTCAATGTATTTTTGTGTCTGCCAACCCGCACTAGACTAGCTCGGTGGACTAAAGCCTAAATAAACCGTCTTAGTATTACAGGCCCGTACTCAGCAGTGCGCTGTATATAATACAGGGCTGGTATGGTATTTATACACAAAATAATATCTGCATACGCTGCACACGTAGAAATAAACGCTGCAGTAGTACAGCAAGAAATATACGCTGTATTTTGTGTAGCCGAGGTGCCCACAACTATTGTGTTGGCCGCGTGTTCGAGGCGTTCATTTTGACACATTAGGCGTATGTAGCCACATGAACCTTCACGCTCGTTGTGCCGAGACAATGCCTAGTGTGTGGTTAATCACACCTGAGAATTATTCACTATCTAGCGCCGCCACTAACAAGAGGAACAAGTCTTTTTTCGATAAAATAAAAGATAAATTACTGCCGGCCCAAAATATATGGGTGATTGGATATTAAGTATAATATCCTCGCTATTTGCCGGACTTTGGTGTATTGTCATGACGATAATACATGATCGTATTGTTATTAATTTTACGGGCATCAAGCCAGTACACATTCTAATACTAGCTCATGAGCATGCACGTTTTGAGAACAGGAGTCTGCAAAAAGAGCACACTGAAAAATACACATATCACAGATATCAATAATCATGGGATATAAAATATTATAGTACTTATAAAACAAATATGCCTAATCCCTTTTTATTTTTTTTTTGCTGTTCGTGTTACTAATACGTACCTATCAGGGAATGTGGCCTTGACCAGCGTTATTTATATAGATGATTTAGCCCGTGTTGTTTCATCCGTAGTCAGTTAAAGTTAAGGCCCTTGTCACACTGGCGAATTCACAGCGTGGTGGTGTTTTTGGCGGGAACTTGGAAGTGTCATGAGGTGCTCTTGTTTTAATTCATTATTTTAGTGATACTTAGTGTTATATCGCATAATTATGGTGGTATATTATTATATAGTATAGTTATATTAAAGGGCTCCAATCAAGTGAATTGAAGTAACTGTGCTAACCAAGTTTTTTTAGACGCCAAACTCCTCGATAAAGTCTTGGTAAGGTAGCCACTGCTTTACTTCGACATAGTAGTTAGTGCTGAGAGTAAAAAAGAAACAAGAATTGTATCTTATGAAAGCCGGGCTCAATGGACTAGTATCCAGGGCCGTAAAATTTAAATAAAAAATAAACAGCTAGGTGAAGGCTTTGCACGATCGTCAAGTGCAATAAGTTCGTTAATTTACTTGAACACGAATAAAACAACACGAGCTTAGATTTACAATTATTATTTGCATACAATATTTTTTTGCCATCTAGGTGACACTAGGTTGGACTGAGCTGACATTGACACAGGATACGTAACACTTTTTAAATTGAACCCATAACTGACAAAAATGTAGTGTATTATGATTAAATTATACAACATTTGTAAATACAATACAAATATAAAAATTTCAATAGCTCCGCTACTCGAACAGCGGTTGTATATAATGTAGCTATAGTGACAGGAATTAAATGATTTCATAAGTCAACCCATTCCAATAAGACGACATATATTTCAAAACGTAATTCAAAATTAAGCAAATAATGTTGGCCATTGGAGGACCGAATAAAATGAAAAAAATAAAACTTTATGCCCTCAATAAACGTGCTTATTAGCATAAGTAATGTGTAAAATAATGAAAGTTAAAAAAAAAACAATAACGATGCATATAGGTAATATGGACTATAAATTATTATGTACCGCAATACAATTCTCTATGCGTTTTTTAAATCTACAATACCATAAAGCTAAAAGGTGGATAAGTACCCAAAATTCAAATACTTTATTTAATAGAACTTTGGACATTAAATCTCGAGTACGGATAAGTGGGGTAAAAGGAATAGAAATAGGGTAATTTCTACACAAATTGGTTAACAAAATTGTTATTTGATGCTTGACTATTGGCAACACAGTACTTTATTTGACATACAGTGTCATTTTGACATTGCGTTAATATTAATGAAACCACACACTCTTGTCTCTATTCGCTATTATTTAATCATGCTTAGGCTTTAACTATCATGCTTTATTCGTCATCTTTTAGATCTAAAAATATCATTAATTTTCATACTTTGACCACTTTGAGTATCAACTTTTCATATTGCACTTCAGGCCTGAACTTGTTATTGATCCTGTTAGGAAATAGTCAAATCTGAAGTTATGCTTTTTGACTTCCGTGTAACTCTATCTACATAAAGACATTGGCAAAATCACCGCTGCAACGGTGGAGCCATAACATAAAAGAAGAAGAAGAAACCACACACTAATCTCGTTGAAAATAACGTTTTCCATGAAGTCATCTTAACCATAAACGTAAAAAAAATGAGTAAGTTTCAAACAAAATAAATATCATAAAAAAGTAACTTTAAGTTTACACGCCCTAATGCCACTATGACTGCTCTAGGCGAGTTCGTCACAGCAGCAACATTGCACTTTCAGTCAGAAATAAACTTATGCACACACCATACTCGCACTAAATTACAAATTATCTAAAACTAGCTTTTGCCCGCGGCTCCGCCCGCATTAAAAAGTTTTTCCGGGATAAAAGTCCCGGTTTATATTTTCCCGGGATAAAAAGTAGCTTATGTGTTAATCCAGGACATGATCTACCCGTGTGCCAAATTTTATCGAAATCCGTTCAGTAGTTTTTGCGTGAAAGAGGAACAAACATCCTTACATCCATACATCCAAACATCCAAACATCCATACATTCTTACAAACTTTCGCCTTTATAATATTAGTAGGATTTGGAATACTACAATCGGGATTTTTGGCGAAAGTATTCGTTATTCATTGATGATTTTTGGCACAATGTTAGCAGAGGTATAGACGAATATGTGGTTTCATTTAGTAACGTAATGTACAAATGACCCTGTATAAATAAGAGTGAAATGAATGTATTCATATAGTGAAGGCACTTTTACAGTTGTAATTCGTAATTACCCTTTCATCACTATGCATCCGTTGACGATGCACTATTTACGTATCAGACAATTCGGTACTCCACTGTGACAGATTCATGAGGCTCAAGAATAGCTGTTTGGGAGTTGTCCTTGTTTTTTTCCCTATGATCAAATAGTCTGGATCTAAATATTGATGGCTCACAGATTCGGAGAAAAAGTTTATGGCCTCGTCTATCTGCCCGCGCGTCGCTGGGGTTTCAGTGAAATTACCTGCAATTCAAAACACCAATAAAAGTTATTGAAAACCTTTGTATAATATCGCACCTTTAGAACGAAAACGACACAATTCAAAAAATAGAAAATTGAGTTGTCATTTTTAAATGATTAAAAACTAGTCCCTTATTTATAAAAATATAATAAAAAAGGGACCGATATAACAGCTTTGTCGTTTTTCTACTCGAATATGGCTGTGTTTGAACCATTATTGTATTGAGAACTTCGTTTCAAGTAATTTTATGACGATAACTCAATTTTCTGTCTTCTTGAATTGTGTCGTTTTCATCCTAAAGGTGCGATATATTCCGTGTAAATCGAATAACCACCACGTCGCGTCAATCAGTATAATAAATATTAACTTTTAGAGTTTTTAGGTTGGAGTTTATTATGGACTAGACTTTTAGTCGTGGCTCCGCCCGCGTGAATCGAGTTATTCCGGGATAAAAGCACCGCTTTATATTTTCCCGACATAAAAACTAGCTTATGTGAGTACCTACATAAGCTAAACCGCAACTACAACAAAACTCTAATACAGCGCCGAAACCGAAACCAATACGTCGGTTGGACACTTTCGTTCTATTAATAACTAGGTTTTTTTCGCGGCTTAGAATAAAAGTGCCGTTGTATATTTTCCGAGGATAAAAAGTAGCCTAAGTCCTTACAGGGTCTAAAATCCATACCAAATAGGTATGTACCATATCATTTCATTGAAATTCATTAGGCAGTTTTAGAGTTTATCGCGTTCAGACAGACACGTGGCAGAGGATTTTGTTTTATAATATTATGTAAGAAATATACTCGGTGGCATAGTTGTTACGATGCGACTGCGGTGCTCAGGTCTCGGGTTCGATCCCCGGGTCCGGCAAAGTGATATTGGTTTTTTCTATTCAGTATCAGCCTGGCGTCTGGAATTTTGGAAGCTTTGGAATAGTTTACCGGCGCACGTGTTCCCTCCTTCCTATAATCCTGGGTCCTTCCGACGTAGCGTGAAGAAGCAGCTCAGTAGGCCGGCATGATTGTGTCGAATGGCATGAGATAACCATCTGCTGCCATTCGATACTCTATCTAGACGGCATCGCGCTTACCATCAGGTGAGGTGCAGTCACTTTGCCGTGCCCGAATAAAAAAAAAAAAAAAAATTTGAGCCCGATTTGGCGATAGGCTCGCCCCCTATCACATCATGGGACAGAGTGCGCACGGCAAAGGGTAGGTGCACTAATTGCGCCTCGGCCTGCCCCTTTGGGAATAAAAGGCGTGAGTATGCGTAAGATATAATTTAAGGATAATTATTGTGGACATTTTATAATGTAATTTGTAAACCTAATTATTCTAGTGATGTGAAAATATAATGGAACATACTGTACATACCTATAAAACCTAAAATTAATGCTGATTTTGAGTATTCTGGAAACATTGGAGACGTTCTGTGCCATCCTAGTGCTTCGTATGTCTGACCATTCGAAGAAACTAGAAAATTATACGGCAAATATTTCGAACCGTTTGCCAAGGCAGCCTTCTGAAATAAAATGGAATAAATAATTATTTATTTATAAATAATTATTTAAAAAATACATAACACATCGTTTAATTAGTTTTTATTTATATATTTTTTTATTAAACGATGCGTTATGTATCTTTTGTACTTGTATAATAAGTAAATTCGACACAATTTATTTATAATGTAAAGTTTATACACGATTAATTATATTTATGACTTTCTCGGTGGCGTAATTGTATTACGGTACGACTGCAATGCTGGGGTCTCAGGTTGGATCCCCGGGTTGGGCAAAGTGATGTTGGATTTTTCTATTCAGTATCAGCCCGGAGTCTGGAATTTATGCCCGATATGGCGATAGGCTCGCCCCCTATCACACATCACACACACATCATGGGAAGGAATACGCACGGTGAAAAGTGGGTGCAATAGTTGCGCCTCTGCCTACCCCTTTGAGGATAATAGGTGTGAGTTTATATGTATGTCTATGTATGTATGTAGGTACTTGTGTATATGTACATGACATGATATCGCTAGCTATGGAATTGTTTTAATTCGCGGGTAATAATTGTTTTGGATTTTATAATAACAACACGAATAAATAAATCGGCAATCTCAATAATTGACTCGATTTAAAAACCATCCCAATTTATAGACAAATCGGTACCAAACACGTACTAAATAGAATCCATATTGGTACATATACGAAAAATATGCTACAAGTGTTTATGTTTACAAATAAAAATCTCAGCACACTTTTTCCTACATCTCCCTCCGATCTAGGGTCTGAGTAACACACTTTTTGATGTTGTAGTTACACCTTTAACAAGTGCCAGAAGTTAGCTCCCTTTGGGCCATACAATCCCAGGAAAACCCATGAAATTAATGCTCTTTATGGGAATTTAACTCTAATCAGACCGTTCCGCCATCCGTGTATTAACTACGATGTCGACCACAAGCTAAGGTAATAAATAAAAAAATATTCGCATTAGCAAATTCGCGATAGCTTTGACCTCGAATCAAACTTGAATTTAGTATCGCGAAGCGCAGGCACGAAAGATTTGCAACAATTTTTTTTTACAGCGCCGACAAACCTCCACAACACCAAGAAAAGAACAGAGGTGAAGCTGGACTTGAAAACGAACACAGATTAGAGAAAGGCAAGGGGTCTTCATTAATCGGACTCAGCATATGATACGCAACAGCAGAAATAGGTATCTTCTACTCAGCGTGGTTCTGACACTTTTTTAAAAATAATTAGCTCTGCAATGTGACTTCACTGTGGTGAAGTACACCGAGGTGCACCTCGTGTTAAGTATCAACCGGCAAGGGACGAAATTATCTCCTGACGATCGGCACAATTACGCCGTCCTGCTAATTGCCTCTTGATCCACACTTGAAGGGACCCAAGGACCCACATGTCGTAAGACGGGAATACGTGTGCCGGCAAACTAGCCTACAGATTAATGTAAAGACAAAAGGGCGATTTACCGAACCTTGTAATTGTACCGGCCGGGCTGGAGGAGACGACGGAGCCATAGTTCTGCCAAGGGAAAGGTATGGTATAAGGTTAAACACCTTTTCAGAACACTCCAATCTTTAATCAGTTTGAAACTGATGGAAGTAAATGCATAGACAAAAAAAAATATTGCTTGAAATTGAAGTAATTGAAAGGAAAGAAATAAATTACATCTTTTTTAAACAGACAAAAGCAAACGAATAGGCCAGTTTCGATAAACAAACATTTCAAATAAATTATATAACACAAAAACTAGTTCGCTCGGTTTTCGCCAGTCCCAATTATTGAGGCCATGAATACCGCGCTCATAATATTCATGCGTAGGTATAATGTAGTTTAACGTAAATTCATCGGCCGTAGAGTGCGCCTCGGCCAATCCACTCGGGGAGTATCTTGAAATATGATACCGTAGCAATGACATCATTAGCCACAACCAACTTATTCGTTAGTATTGAATATTTCATTTTAATTAACAAATAAGTTACAGCGCATATTTCAAGTCTTTTGTTCTCATGTAAGTTAAAATCGCTTTTAATACGTCATTGACATTTATCGTGTAACATGTCATAATGTAAATGGGTAAACAAGAAAATCTCTTATCTACTCGTACAAGCAAACATTCATTATGATTAATTATTTATATACATTTTAATCAGGTGGTACGGAGTCGGTCTGTGATCGAATACCCCTGGATGGAGTAAACATGCAATGCAGCGCGAGTCACGGACGGTAATCCCCAAGTCCCATTTCAGCACACAACAGAACACACCCGCTTCAGTCGCTTTTCGATAATTTTTTTTTACGCACCATGCAATATCACAAATTGTTGTTGAATATTAATATTTGTAGCGAGTATTATGAGGAAAAGCATTTGGCTTTCAGTGACTAAAATGTTTCGCTCCAACTCATTTGTTTACATAGTAATAAAGTAACATAACCGGCAATTCTGGAAGTAATATTTAGATGTAGCATTATTGCCGAAGTAATTCAATCGCAATGCTGTCGTTGGACGAATTAAATTTATAGTAACCTAGACATATAGGAAAATAGATCGACAGCTATCAATCCGAACAGAATCAGAAGTTAATTTCATGGTATCTTTACCTCCATTTCTTGTAACAGTTCCACACAGGCTCTTGTATTGAAACACTGTCTTGTGTCAGTTTGAACTACAATTACTGATGTAGCCTTGAAGACAGGTGAAGACAACAGGAGCTGCGTGCTTTTACTATTACTGTCCCATTGTCTCCTGCTTACTAATTGTAATGGAATCTCCACCGGAGGTAGGACATTCTCTGGAATGAAAATAATAAAACATTGCGTACAAATATAATAAAAATGTATTTTATGAGAAATATGCCCTTTAAAATGGCATTAGGCTCGCCCTCTATTTTAAGTGTACTAACATAGCTGGCGAATGTGGGTGTGATGCATATCTGCCTAACTCTAATAAGGACAAAAGGCGCGATGTTATATGTACCTCAGATTTTTACAATAAAATACTTGAAAGAAGTACAATGCAAGTGAGTCACATGTAGTTAGAAGAAAAATAATTGTGTACAGGGCAACGCCCCAAAGTCGTCACCATTTGCCTCTGAGCGATTATGCGATATCCGAGGACAAAACGGGCACTCTACTATGTCAATATTAGACTTTATTAAAAATCGTCTTTTCGTAAAAATGACATGGTAATCAAGCAGGAGCAGGTTAATCTAGCGCAACTGTTAAGCCGTTTGTAAATTACGAATAAATCTCGTTATAACGACATACCTAAACAATGCTATAGAGATTGCTAATTGGTTTTGAGGTTCGACATCAAATTTCGTGTAGAGCATACACACAGCTGTTAGCTTTCTCAGACGTATAATCACTTGTAATGTTTGAGAGTGTGATTGAAGATGCGTGATATTGTATGCATGTGTATTTCGTACTTTGGACGCTTATGCGTTGAACAAGTTTACACAAGCAAGGTTTTTATCCCAGGTTTTATATTTCCGGTTGCAGCCCCAAAACTAAGCTTAGGTAGTTTAGCTTAGCTCGAAAAATATTATATAGCTGACTTAATATAACTATTGTAACACATATTATATTTGTAACACATATTATATTTGTAACACATATTATATTTGTAACACATATTGTAATAAATTGTATATTTATGCACATTTTCTCTATATGAACTTTAATTATGCCAAATCTGACCCTCATCCATTGGCGCAATGTGATTAAAAAGGGGTCCACAGATTTTTCTTCACGAATAAATATATAGTTTTGCGGTCTTCTGTACAAGTATGAAAATATATCTCATCTATATGAGCTAAATTAAGTTAGCTTAGTTTTCGGTCTGCAACAGGCATTATATATAAAGAGAAGAGATGACTGACTATTTGTAATAAATCTGCACTATTTAATAATTAATTCACTTCATTGCATAATTTCTGCAATACAGTCAAGATAATATAACTGTTTTGCATTAAAACAAAACAATTATTATGTGTTGAAGAAAACACACAGCATTGAGATGAAGAACGCAATCATTTGATTCGGTTAATCCAAAGATAATGTCAGTTCAATACATACCAGAATGTCCAATCTTGTTTCCCACAATTGCACCAGAAGGCGCTGCTCTACTTTCGAGCGCAACTCTAGCTGTCAACTCATAAAGTCTTCATCACCAGCAAGATCCTTGTACTAATGCTGTGTGTTTTCTTCAACACATAATAATTGTTTTGTTTTAATGCAAAACAGTTATATTATGTGTCTCCAAAAACACACAGCATTGAGATGAAGACCTGTTTGATATCTGCTGGTGTAATACAATCGACGCTATGTGAATATAAAAAGAAATAATTCACATGATTTGTGAATGTACTATTTTTTCTTCTAGAATTGTTTATGAAAAACTCCATAAAACAAACTTAACAAAAAGAAAGCTTGGATAAAACTAAAAAACTCTTATTAGTTATTTGTCATATTAAGAGATCATAGTAATAATAATTAAATTTTAAACACTTTATAGTTAAGTGGTATCTTATACACTCAAATCAAGAGTATCATGAGAAATGAGATCAAAAATTTATAAAAACAAAAAATTATACATTGAAACACTTTAAAAATTATCCTACAATAAAACATCAGTATGAACACTGAGTCTGTAAATCTCCTGACAAGATATCTTTCAATAAAGTGCTTACAGATTCCCGGTTAGCTCTTTTCAGAATATCTTCCATTATAATATTCATATTATACTACCCTTTTGATGCTACCGTTGATAGAATACTAGGTATACTGCTAAGCTGGGGCCTCATTGCGGCTACAATATTTTATAAATGGATGTGTACTTGACTGTTGTCTATGTATATACAATGTATTATTTGTAGTCAAATTAAACTTTTACTTCTATTTTATCTATCTATCTATCTACACAGAAATGCATGAATAGTAATTTGTTTAAAAATACAAATATTCAGCCAGCCACTCTGGTATTTGATGCTAATTTAACAGTTTCTATGACTGGTATAAAAAATAAAATAAAACATTTTTATGTCATTTAACTGCTCTGAGAGTTGAGACACATAATTTAGTTCTTTCACCTGAGTAGCTGAGATTATAATATGGGTTCTGGATACCTATTTAGCAACTGCCTGATAGTCTGGACACAGCTGTTTGTTCTTTACCCAGATCTTGGCCCATGAACCAGCCTGAGCAGAGTGGTAATCTCTTCCCCAACAGTTCCAAAATGGGGATCAGGGTATGAAATACATAGCCTGAAGTTAGTTATGATGTACTAGTGGTATTTATAATAAATCATGTGTTTGAAAATTATCATAGGTTATATATAGAAAAAATCTAGGATTTGTTGGATGACTCTTGATAACTTTTTTTTTTTTTTTTACAGTAGTTATACAAGCATCTAACATCATTAATTTGTGTAATAAAACAGTACTGCCTGCAAATTAAAATCAAGCTGCATCATGACTAGACCTTATGTCTTTTGATTTGTTATCATTGCACTAGACTAACAATTTTCTATTTGGACACTAAAGGTGGATAAGGTGGCGAAAGACCACTTTTCCTTAAATAAGTGATTTCTCTTCTCCTAGCTCCAAATAGCTATGCTCCACCCCCCCAGTTTTGCCTGATGAGACATTTTGTCAAGAACCTTCCGCAGGTTCAATCAATAAGAACCTTCCGCAGGTTCAATCACTAAGAACCTTCCGCAGGTTCAATCACTAAGAACCTTCTGCAGGTTCAATCACTAAGAACCCTCCGCAGGTTCAATCACTAAGAACCTTCCGCAGGTTCAATCAATAAGAACCTTCCACAGGTTCATTATTTGAATAATAGTGATTAATGTTGTTTACTAGTGAGATTCAATAAAAAAGAACTTTCTGCAGGTTCATTATTTGAATTATGCATGTTAATTTTCTCACCTACTAGTGAGGTTCAATCAATAACAACCTTTAGCAGGTTTATAATTTGAATTATGTATGTTAATGCTCTCACTTACTAGTGAGGTTTAATCAATAAGAACCTTCCGTAGGTTCATTATTTGAATTGGGTGAGTTAGTGCTTTCACTTAATAGTGAAGTACATACTACTACCACTACGCCTACTGTTTAAGGCGCTAAAAAGCACTGCGTCAATTTAATTGCCTATTATATATCCCTTCTGCACAGTTTAAATATGCAGGGACCTTGGGGTTCATGTGGGTGGCAGGCAACCCCCGTTGGCAATGTAATAAAACAGTATATAAAGTAAACAGTACATATTGCCAACCCATAATTATTTATAATTTGGGTTTGTGTAAACCTGTACAATAGTGGTATATTTTCTGTCAAATATTCGGACTTGACCTGAACTTCTAAGACAACCACCCTTTTTATTATAAAAAGTTGCCTCCGAGGCTGTTGGTAATAAGTGCCATTGTAGGTAGGTCCATCTCTTCAGAGATGATTTGCACCACTGTTTAGTCTGCTTGGTACCTATCAAGTAACAATGATGTCAATTTTATATATAGAGTGAACGCCACCTTACACAACCTATTGGTAATGTCCACTTGGTTGGGATTTTATGTTACAAGGCACTGACCACTGCTGGTACTACTGAGCATTAGAACATTATGTGGCTAATTCTTGAGCAGCTGCTCACATATTTTTTTTTTTTTTTGCATCGTAGAGTTTTACTGTTCTCCACTGTATCAAACCATCATTTAAGTTCCTGAGGTACTCCGTGAGGCAGTATCATTCTTTGGTCTCACAATGTGAATTCTTAAGAAAATAACTGTGTCTTGCAACAGTGTTTTACAGTACAGTCACCAATGGACTATTGCATGGTTTGCAAGGTTGATGCCTGCTCAATATACTTTGAAGTCAATTCAGAATATAGCTATTTAGCTGTAAAATGTTAGGTTGTTACAATTGATAATTAACATACCAAACCCAAGATTTCAAGGTTGCAAGCATCTCCGAGATCTTTGCAGCCTGCTTGGGTTTTTTTTTTTTTTTTTTTTTTTTTTAATATGCAGGTGAACCTTATTACCATATACATATTTGTTCCCTCTCTAGTGTAGGGTTTCTACAACCCAGTTCATAATTACTGCAAATTGTACATGGAGTTCAAGATAGGCCAAATCAAAAGTAGGTTAATTGGGCAATCTCTCCATTCTAAGTAACCAATGAAGGAGTGCACTTCTGCAATGCTTAGATAAAAAAGAGGGTGACGTTAACATAAAGTAGTACTAACCCAGGAGAAAATCTTTAACATCTCTCTCAGAGGTACAATTAATATAATGATAATAGCTGTTATGAAAAATATATTATCTTACTGCAAGGAATTGACCTTCTCTGCAAGTGAGAGGTTATAGGCCTTTGACCACCATATTGGTTTAGCGCTAGTTTGCAAACTTCACAACACACCAATTACTTTTTTGTAGAATTCTTAGGAAGGTACTTGTACTTTGTAGCTTGCATTGATAAGGCCGCTCTATTATACACCATAATATATTTAAGAAAATTGTATAATATTCAATTATTTTTCTGTTAAAATAGTTACAATAAAGAATATTTGTATTGTAGGTAATTCAGATGAGGTCCATGTATGAGTGCAAATAAATGGCAATTAAGCACCTGTTTTATTTTTTGAGTAATTGGCAGAGGGCTAATATATCTATTAATTCACCCTGTAAGGCTTAAAACATCCTTTCTCATCTGAAGTTCCCTGATAGGCCTGGTATTATCATTAATGTTACTGTGACAAAAGAAGACTAGCAAAAACAAAACTTTTAACACAACAAATCCAGAAAGTTACTGTAAGATAGACAGTAGTGTCTCTATATATTATACACAGGCAGTTTTGAAGCTGGTATATCATACAGTAAGGTAATTCTAAACCTGATATATTGGTTTGTTTAAGATCTGATTGTGTGGGCACATATTAGTCCCAGTTTCTTTATCTTTATTATTATTCAATAATTTGAAATAAAATATGTAAGCCAAATTTGGTTGGCCTCGGAGCTATAATCATTGATTATGCTCATTTATGGACTGCAATTCTATGTGCACTATTGTCAGTTCTACTTTACTACATAATACCATGTATAATCATAGTATTGTAATGGTAATTTAATAATAACCAATAATTTTATAAAAATGCCTTAATATATTACTGGTTTTTAAGCCTAAAAACATGATTGAGCTAAGCTTTTCACAACAGATTTGTAGGTTTACTTTGTGTTTATTCTATACATGTGAATGGAATGTCTTTATTTTCATATCAACTATATTCCAGATTGTCCCAAGGCAATATAGGTGTATCTAATAACAGGTTGTCTGGAGCTATCACGAAACCTATTATTGTTAAATGTAACTAACATGTTTATTAGGGACATATTAAGAAAATTTTGGTAATTGGAGCAAATAGTTTAAGAATAATTAGCTAAATAAAACTGAGTCATTAGCGAGTCGACACGCGTATCTGAACCTTACGCACATGTTTGTGCCTGTTCCTGCGCTAAGAAGTACTCGCACGTTTCATAGATAAGGGTGAAGCTATGCCCTCATATTTCAAGGATGAGGAAGTACCCACTCAATGATATCCGATATGCATGAGTTTCGAGTCGAGACTTGTTCCCCATAAAGTTCCGGGGCAACAAATTGGTGACCTACAGGTACCTATTTTGCATAAGCTTCGGGTCGTGATCTGTTCCCCATCCGAGGCAATATATTCTTGACCGGTACCTATTCTGTTTGCGCTTCTATTTCGCGTGTCGTCTTTACTAAATGGCTCCAAAAACTTACCAAAAATACAATGCTGTGTACAACACACACTTTAACACTTTTGTTGTCACTTATAATTAATATTTGGTAAATGTTTGGTAAAGTTTTAATTTGATTAATAACTTTACCGAACTGATCTGTTCGAATCAAAACGACGCTATGAGTTGACAGCTAGAGTTGCGCTCGAAAGTAGAGCAGCGCCTTCTGGTGCAATTGTGGGAAACAAGATTGGACATTCTGGTATGTATTGAACTGACATTATCTTTGGATTAACCGAATCAAATGATTGCGTTCTTCATCTCAATGCTGTGTGTTTTTGGAGACACATAATAAGTTTATATCTAGGCATGTACCATCTAAGAGCCTTAGATTTATATAGTTTATACATAAAAAGGCTAAATACTGAGGGTTAAGGGCGTGAGTAACGTAACGAAGAATGTGTTATCTAATTTTTTAAGCTTGGCTATAACATTCAGATTAAATTATCAGAGAAACTTATAGATTCTAAATGCAAATCCCGCTTATATTTCATCGCGAAAACTTATAAATGGATAGACGTATATGTGTTAATATTTCACGCAAAAACTACTGAAGCTGAGGGGATGTCGGCGAAATTTGGCACGCGGATAGATATGTCCTGGATTAACACATAGGCTACTTTTATCCCGGGAAAATATAAAGCGGGACTTTTATCCCGGCAAAACATTTTACGCAGGCAGAGCCACGGGCAAAAACTATAAATATAAACAAACATTTTATAAAGCAAATGTTTTCACTAACCCGCATTGTTCTGTAGAATGAGCAGATACACGCCAATAACGACGCCTGATGTCAATATTATAAGCAGTAAGCTTACTATTATCGTTGTAGATGTACTTCTTGGCGCCGGATTAATCTGCGGGAATCTGTGAAGCAGAGGTGTCTCTTCCGACAGTCTGCGATCGCGGTCATCACTTGCCCGATACGAGTTTTGACGAGCTTCATGATCTGAAATATTTTTTTTAATCCATAATATATTTTTAAAAGTTACTAATGTTAAATCCATTACAGCGCACGTTCATTTACAAATGACAACACAATACATGTATGGATTTATACGCTCGATCTGGAATAATGGGAAATCCGTATTCATTATCTCAAAAACAGGAAATTACTCTCAATAGTGTATGTGATAAAAATAAATTGACATTACAATGGAAGTCATGAAGGGGTATCTCTACCATGATAGTGAGATGGACTCAGACTATAATTCCGCATGAGATATCTCACACTAGCAGACCACTGATTATCAAACACTACCACCCTAGATACTAACTTTACGAATAGTGATTGGTAATTGATACGTACAAAATACACATGCAATGTGTTCATACAGATAACTATGTTTTTCAGATGTGGTATCAAATTACAAGGTATCAAATTTATATAGTTATTCAAATAAATACCTATTGTGTAGTAGATAGAATGACACATTATACCAGTTATTCAACAACGGAACTCGGTATTTAGCAAACTGTGTAGTTGAATTTATGTTTCACAATTAATTCCATGAATATAAATCTAATGAAAAAAAGTAACGAATTTTCTTGAGGCGATTGTCATCTACAAGGACTGGGTAAATAATTTTTTAATCATCATTCACAAAAACCATTCAAATATTGCATTAAAAAGTTTTATTCTGAATACTTGATAATGACTTTAACTATATTCAAATCATATTATTGTAATATGGGGATAACATGTCTGTAACCACAGATTGGGTTCATTTACGTGTGATAGTCAGCGTGATCATTAGTAGGGGGAAGGCTACTTATCTATATATAGGTATAACAAATTCATTGATTTTGTATGTCTGAACATAACATTAAAAAAAAAAACTGTTTGATGTAAGGAATAGGTAACAGAATGTATAACAACAATTTTATTGTCTTGCCTACAATGCAATGTTGGGGAAAGGCCTCCCCGACATCCTTCCATGAATTGTGATCCTGCACTATAGTGAAATCAACCATTAGCCTCATATGTAGAAAGTTCTTTGAAGAGTCAAAAGAACATTGCCATCTACCTTGGTTGAAACTGAGGTTATTGTTAGCCCCATTATTTCTATAATATATCCATCATAAAATTATATCACAATACACGTGAAGGGATACCCATTAATTTTACAGTATTCTTTAAGCTATGAAAAGATTGATTTAGAATCCATTTTAAACATCCAGTGCGACATTTACCAAAAAGTAAGCAATGTGTTTTTCTTAGCACACCAATATTTGAAAAATGTTATTATTCTAAACTTGTGTATAAATGAATAGTGTCATACATTTATTTATTTTTAAATTTAAAAGTTTTAAATAAGGCATGAATAAAATACATAAAGTATATAAATAGAGTATCATCAGCATCATCATGATCATAACATCACATCTACTACTATAAATTTACTATAAATTCAAACAGTTCTAACTTCCCATTGAATGTGATTGCCTCTATCAGTTTAAAGACAACTTTGCATTAGCAAAACTTGATATTAGTCAAGTGCATGAAGCAGAAAGCACCCATTTTACTTGAAACCAAACAATGTGAAATCTTAATTTTCCCAAAAATCTGAATACGAAAATGCACCATCTCAGATTGACCTGTAGAGAATGCCTACAGCATTAAGTCTACCTGTGTACTTATTAAGTTCTATGACTGTCTTGGTGGCGTAGTTGTATTGTGTACACGTTACGAGTACGATTTGCGCACTGAGGTTGTGGATTTGAATCCCGGGTTGAGCCAAAAATATTACCACTGGATTTTTCCATCTTAAAAATTACTCAGTTGCAGCTCAGTCTGGAAGTTGGTGCTATGATACCCCCGTCCCTCAGAAAGCATGTTAACTCATTGGTGCTGCGCTTGATCTCTCTGCGGTCATATTGGATTGCCATTTCAACGAACTATGAAAGTGAAGGAATAGCGAGTGCACCTGTATATTGCACACACACTTGTACACTATAATATCTCCTGAATACCTGGCTGATCTCCATTGAGATTGGCCGCCGTGGCTGAAACTGGCTAGGAGGATTACATTACATTAAGTGCTATAATATGTATTATATATTTGTCAGTTTTAAATATTTCATATAATATTAAATAAATACCTGTACACATATCATCATTTTACCATTAACAAAAAAAATTATTTTCCACTATTTCAATCCAATTTCCAATAGATGACTAATAAATATAATAAACAGTAATATTATTTGGTGTGAAAATTGTAGACATGAATGATAAAGCATTTTAATATGTAATAACCTAAGAAATAACAGGTTATTGGGAAAAGTTTTATGCTTAATCACTTTATGACACGTAAAAGTTATGAATATCGATGAAACTTATAAACAGTAGCTTGGAAATTTAAATATTTTATAATCTCCGTAAACATTTATGGATGTAATTTTTAAGACAAATTATAATATGTTGTATTAAGTTTATACTTGTTAAATGAAGCGCAAAAAAATTGACTCAAGGATTTATTCTTAAATGATTTTATTTGAGAGAATATTTAACTTACCAACTGATATTAAGGGCTGCATTATTAGTTCTTCATTAGCATTAACAAGGCCAATAATTATGAAAAGTTGAAGGAAACACAGTATATATTAGTTACATAAAATCTATATTAAATTACTATATTTGAATAATAAAATACAGAATACGGTTAATAATAAATGAACTCGACATGGTTGAATGTTGGTAGGTAGGAAAATTTTGTTATGACATTATTTGACATTGACAGTTATCTCTTAAGTTTTTTTACAAGGACAAGGAATATTGAGCATACATTCTATTTAGTAATATCAGTAAGTATAAAATATTGCAATGGGTATTTCTTTAAAATTATTATGAAATCACACGTATATTATAGTTAATTTTAGAAGTTTAAAACAAATTTAATTCACAATATTTTTAGCTAGGCGTAGTGGTAGTGGAACGCTAAAAATTACATAAAGTCTGCCTCACAAAAGAAGTCCCGCGGCAGTATGTGGAACTAATCATGACAGATGTCACAGATCGGCCCTGTTGTGTTTTTTTGGTGCTGTTTACGTGCAGTATCGCAGAAGTTCCCGATTTATCGGGAGATTTGGCGATTTTGATTGTAGTCTCCCGACATGTCGAATTTACTATCATATCTCCTGATCTATTGGCCTAAATTAAAATACTGAAATAAAACTAGATATTCGATTTCCCCCCCTTTTTTTTAATATTTCATTTTATATACGACATTTTGAAGAATTTGCAAGCTTGCTCGATTACTATGAAATGTTGCAAAGCATTCATAACGTTGCGAGTAAAATCAAATGGTAAACCCGTTCCGCTAACCCTAAATTCCCTACCTACCCTAAATCCCCCGTATCACAGATTCTTTGAATACAGTAATATTGTAAACTTTTCTTTTTAATAATCGCTAAAACATAATTGCACCGTAAACTGTTATTGATTTCGGGACGTTTAACGCCTTAAAGATAGCAACATTACGTCGCACGATTGTGGCGCTGCGTCTGCGGGACTTCTTTCGTGAGACAGACTTTACCTAATTTCACGAGATGTCGCTTGGCGTTATAAATTTACGTGAGGCTAGAAACACAGAGTAGTTATTTATTTATTTCATGGAACGGGGTTTTTAATACATCAATGATGGAACGATAAGAAAGTATTACTTGCTTCCATTATAATTATGTTGATTTTATGAATTTACCATGCTCTATATTTATTAAAATCGGCCAGCATTTGACACGAGAATTGCCTATTAGGTACTTACTTAGATCTGCTAGTCTAAGCTTAGAACATACTTGAGTTCGACGGTGTTTGCATTCTCAGTGAATTTTATTATAGATCTTGGTACGCAGAGAGACCTAGAAAATTTGTATGTATGTATTCTACCGCCTCTTCCAAGGGGAGTGATTAATATGGTGCCCGAGGTACCATTGTACCAACACAATATCACTCATCATTATAATAGTATTATTCATCCGTACTACGTTGAAACAGACCGTAGTAGCATGTGCGCTTTCAACGGGTTTTTTGCCGCGCTCATGCATACAGTGTGTTAGGGATAGTCTAAGGTTAGGGACAGCTCGGCGGTCACCCGATGTCTGCCATCTTTCCGGGCGACTCAGCGTCGGGTCGTAAGGCATGATGAACCCAACATAACCGCTCAGTCACCCCCACGAAGGCTGGCCGATAGTAGTAAAGGTCTTTCTCCGCGAAACAAAAAACCTGGCGTCAGGCTAAGCAGTTGCTACAACAATCTTGTTAGAGAACTTTCGACTATAGATTTATTTAATACATCAGCGTTTAGTCTGATAATGTTCTTTTATAGCTGCTCTTAGAGTAACTATGTTTTTGTTTTTTATTTTTAGTCATGAACAATAATGATTATAATCCGGTCAATTTAGACCAAAAAATGAGAGTGAAGTTACATAAAGTCCCAACAAGCTGAATTTCTGTGAAATTGTTCAAAACATAATTATAAACAATGTCTAGAAGTTCCCCATCATTCCCCTGTAAGGAAAAAAAAAATAGTTAATATTATGTTAGTTTGCATACATATTACATCACATGTCAACAGACCTAATTGTCAGCCGGTTTCATTATGGACCGCACAGGTAATGGCAAAGGCTTAGTAAAACCACAAGAAATACCACAGTTGCAATTTTGCTACATGTAACCAACTAACTTTTGCCTTTGCAGCCAGTAAGTAAACTGGCCGTTGGTGTGCTGTCTCTCAGGCGATAGTAATTTTATTAAGGGCTTATTGTCTAAAATACTTATCTGGGAAAACTTATAATTGGCTCAAAATTTTATAAATACGTAATAACTTATAATTTATTTGTTACCTAACTGTTACATATATACATATACACTCACGCCTGTTATCCCCGAAGGGGTAGGCAGAGGCGCAACTAGTGCACCCACTTTTCGCCATTATTCCGTCCCATGATGTGATAGGGGGCGAGCCTATCGACATATCGGGCACAAATTCCAGACTCCGAGCTGATACTGAATAGAAAAACTCAATATCACTTTGCCCGACCCGGGGATCGAACCCGACACCTCAGCTTTGCAGTCGTACTGTAATACAACTACGCCACCGAGGCAGTCTAACCTAAATGTTAGTTTCCCTAAAATACTTCAAAAGTCTACTGCTACACATAGGCCTTTCCCAAAGATTTCCTGAGCAACCTGTTGCAAGCGGTCTGCATCTAGCGGGTTCCAGCTTACAAAGCGTTCCTTGGAAAACATTCAAAAATACAAGCGTGTGTTCCAAATGACAACATTTTACAATTTGGGGCGCAAAATAATTGTCGAACAGGGTTTCAACGTAGGTACCTATACTTTTACTTTAACACGAATCATTATAGCATCACAATTCACAATTTACATATACAAAACGTCAAAATTATATCGAGGCCTCAGAATAATAACTGGTTATTATTCTGAGATCGAGGCTATCAAATTTACAGATTCAAGGATAAATAATATAAATATCAAAATTATTTTAATTCCATTTTTCACCGACTTCAAAAAAGGAGAAGGTTCTCAATTCAACGTGTATTCTTTTTTTTATTTCATTAAGTACATAACAAGGAAAAATTTGGTCTCATTATCTTGATTAAAATATATCTACCCGTGGGGGGGCCGGCAGCTAGTTTAATAATAATTAAACACATTTAATGGAAATAACAAGTAACTTTGAAACGAAAAACTCATATTACTGATTTTGGTGCTATAAATATTATAACATGAAATAGTATTTTCAAAAGTTACCTTTATCTTTAATATAATATCTTAGCACATGCGTGCGAGAAGTTTCTACATTTTCATACATTTTTAGCATGAGCTCTAAACATCATAATTCACTTCTTTATATTAGACAAGAAGTTACCTAAGTTTACGTGATGCATTGTGCGGTATCCACTTTCTTATTACATAAAAGCCGACGTATATTCCCGGTCCAGCATCGAGCATCGTGGCGACGCGATTACCAAATCTCGCTCAACATAATAACTATGGTAGTCACAGTGGGGTGTATGCATCGAATTCTAATTTTGTATAAAGCAGCCTACATGCAGGTACGCGCTAGTAGTTATATGGATGAGTGGATTATATAAACTATGTACTAATTTGGGCTCTCCTATAATTTGTTATTAGGTACATTTTTACTCTAGATGAAAACAAAAAATAAATATGTTTAATAATATCAACACTTTATATAGCATAAGTTAAATAATGTCACTTAAAGAAAAACAAACAAATATATACGAAAAAGACATTCTATACATGCAGACATTCAACAGTACTTATACTTAGTTAAGATGCATTTTATGTTTTACAGGGCAAGTATTAAGGTTTCACATTTTTTATTCGCACTTTGTTGTGTCCGTGTATCTATTATTTGGCTATTTTTGCTACCACCTAATTTCAAAGGCTTAGAAATGTTTATTTTTGAATGGATTTCGAAAATTGAATTTGTGCACAAGTTTTGATGACGTACAATTTTGGTGAAAATATAAAAAAAATAGGTACTTATAACAAAAACACAAATTGGAAAGAACAAACATAAAAACAAATAATTGCGACGAATTGATAAGGAACTTCTCTTCTTTGGAGTCGTTTCAAAACCCATTGTTATTAAGGTTTCAGTTAACGCTCCTATTATGTAATAACATAATTATATAAATCTAGCAAGTAATAAAGTCAGAACTGTAGCGGGCCTGCAAGACGCCAATTAAGGGCATTAATTCACCTAAGCCCGTTGCTAATATTCATAAGGCCTCTTCAATATTGTAACAATGGGCTCTATTTTAATTAATTGAATCATTGTTTCCTATGCAGAATGAAACTCAAATTAATATTATATTCGAGTAGTTTCAACTTATGATGCTTTAGACGCACAATAACGCCTGCTCAAGATAATGGAATCAATAGGATTATGATACCAGGAGATAACCCGAGACAATACTTGGGTGTTAGGTACTTGTAATTCGTAGGAATATAATTTTTAGGCTTCCGTACTTCAAAAGGTAAAAAAGAATCTTTATAGGATCACTTTGTTGTCCGTCTGTCGCTCTATACGTTTGTCAGTCTGTCTGCCAAGACCCCTTTGATCAGGAACGCCAAAAGGTATCAAGTTGAAAGGTATCAAGCTCAAAGTCTCTACAAGAGATGCAGAGACTTTGAGCTCGACATGCCACGATAATGAAATATCTCTTTCACGTCTTCTACATTCATAGTTCTCATCATACATTTGGCCAATAAATACGTTTCTCCTCTCCACGTGCCTAAACCACCCTTGTATTATATACTGTCCCTCTGCTGGGCACGGGCCTCGTGTACAACTGAGAGGGTTTAGGCCTTAGTCCACCATGCTGACCTAGTGCGTAATACCAGCACTGTATTATATACTGTTTGCTGCTGGGCACGGGCCTCCTCTACACCTGAGAGGGTCTCGACTCGTGCGCAATACACGCGAGTCGAGAGTCTGGCGTAGTGCACGCGATTTACGCGCGTATTTTGAATTCGCGCGATGCTTGTGGACGCGATGTATTGGCGTCTAGTATCTCACCAACGCGCGAATGATTTCGCGCGAAACGTTTCGCGGAGAATTCGCACTTTCTGGACAAGGTCTAAGCTTCTTTGGGAGCTGCTGTCAAACTTTGAGTATTGGTAAATACTCAATGCTGTCAAAGAAAAAATAACACAATACCATGTTCATTTCTTAAAAAAACGAATGAAATATATGGGAAAATGAATTTGCTTCATTATTTCCATTATTATGAACATTTTCCATAAGTTTATAGTTATTCTGCTTTTCCGAACGGATGCAAATCCAAAAAATCAAAAAGATTATAATTGGTTCGACCGTTTTCGAGTTACAAATGGTGTAAGTAACACAACTCTCTTTTACATAATATATGCCTATATAAGGTAGAAGATAGATTATTTGAATCAGTTAGCTATACGCTACGAAAGGCTTTGAATTGTGGAAGATAAAACTAGCCAAAGAGAATATTACAAAGAACTAAGCAGCCAAAGGAATCAGGAGATTACGGTGCACAAAGAAAATAATATGCTTATGAATCACGTATGCCCCATCTTTGTAGCCTACAGCACGCATTCAATGAACCCTTTGTCAATGCAGCTCAGTAAGTTAGACTAATACCCAGTCAAGATAAATAAATAATGATTAGGTATAAGACAAGCATAAGTCCGGGTGCATAGCTTTAATTTCCGTGCGCCTAATATTCAGTTTTATATGATAATTCATGCATGCACGTGTAGACATTAATGTGACAGGATTTCGACCATTTATTTATCTTCGCGCCCAAATTCCTTTTTTTGATGCACACTCAGTAATTATAATATAATAATATGTTTTATTTTATTTTATCCAGCCAGCTTACTGACAATAGCAGTTTTATCATTTGATTTTGAAATATTTATAATCTGTATATAATCCGTGACCGATGAGTGGGATGCGACTTTCCGGAACTGAGGCCGGTCAGTAGCGTCAGCAAAAACACGCTGATGTACGAGAGTTACTCATGAAATAAACACGAAAAGGTTTTGTTAATTTTTACATAACTTTTTTTAAAATTTTTTTTATACTGAATGGGCTCACGTTTTGTCCACTATCCGCCTGATGTTAAGCGATGATGCGAACTAAGGTGAAGTACGCTAACTTAATAACAATATAACTATATAATAATATAACTTTAATTACGTAATATAAATATGCGTATTTCGTACACATGTACCTACATACTCAGTATAGGAGGAGAAAATCTGCTAAAATCACCACCTCTTTTTAATTTTACAACACAATAATAACGCTGGTCGATATCGAAATAATAGCAAAAATATGTATATGTGGAGTTTATACATGGACCATAAATGTATTGGGTTTCAATGACATGGACACGGTAAATCCAAATACGTAGTCAGAATTTACCTAGCACGTACGACGACGACGCAATAAGCACTTTTTGTTTGTCCCAGAATTGTTTTCATATAGATGAAGGTAGAGATATATGTGTAGGGTCATTCGGGGCAACATCACGCAGTGGGTAAAATTTCGCACTGTCAATATCTCGGAACCTATCGAAGAATAAAGGAAGTTTAAAAATATAGTCCATATGATTCCATGTGTACTTATACAATTTGTAATTATATGCCTGTAGTTTACTTGCGTGCGAAGCTTACTCAGTATGCGAACTATTAACCGCATCTCTGCATAGTTTTACCCACATGATGGGTCAAGAGTACGAATTTCTCCCGCTGCACTTAAACATGTATTGCAAAAAACCGATGAAGCGATGGACAAAAACTCATTAAATAATGAAAGTAGAATAAATTTACTTTAAATGAAGTGTTAAAACGTTTATCAGGACCCTATATTTTTGTGTATAGAAAAAAAAGTGCGTACTTTTGAGCTGAATGACCCTACGTGGTACATATATTTTGTTGTGTTCTATCTTTACCTCTGTGTATCAGACAATAAGCTATTTTTATTACTGGCAAAGAGTTCTACGAGTAGGTATAATATAGAGCGGACACTGGGAAAATGTCATGCAATAATTTTGACCCTGTCGTCATGAACTGAATCTACCGCATTAATGTATTAAAAAACAATACATCAATGATTAGAACATACTTTGACATGATCGTGATGCGCAAATTGGCATATTTCTTTTTAAAATAATGAGACGATACGCGGACGTGTCAGTGGGGCTAGGACGTGAAAAAAACCACGATGCGTCTCCGCTTCGTCCTAGCCCTACAGATAAGACAGCGACTTATTACCAATTTGCAACACATTTTTGATGAAAAATTTGGTGCTGATGTCCGGAGTATAGCTAACTATATTGTTTCATGTCTTTGTTTACCACTAGCGATCATATAGTTTACCGCTAACTAAATGATATGGCTCATAGATAAAGATACAGTGGCATGTGGATCCCAGCAATGCGAGCTGATTTTTACTGGAAATAAATCGAGACACAGCAGATAAAATTTAAATAAGAATGGGATCTATCAAATTGTTGTTATATTTTATCTATGTTTTTTTTTTATTATTTTTGAATTCATTTTTTATCTTAATTTGTATTGTGTCTTAATATGTGTTGTCATCACACAGTGCGATATTTTTCTTTCTAATTTTAATACATATTTTGTATATCAATACCGACATTTTAGTTCAATATTAATAGCTGAAAAACTTAGACGTGATAGCTGAAATCTGTAATCAGATTTGAACTCAGCAAACCAAAGTCAATAAAAATCACATAGCAAGCTGTTTGCTGCCGGATTTTTTTTTTTGCCGCCCAGAGTATAATTATTAAAATTAACACTTTACGATCCCATTCTTATCGCGCGCTGATTACTTATATTTAAAGCAAAAGATTATGCTTGTCGTTTTTTGAAATGGCATCCCATTCTTAAACTTCATATATTTATTAAAAATCACACATAAAAACATTCTACTTCTTCTTCTTTTAGGTTAATGGCTCCACTGTTACAGCGGTGATTTTGCCAATGTTGAAAATGAAACATTCTTGAAAATGTATCAATCGTAGTCATCGGCCTGTGATAGATACATGCCCAGTACATACACATCTAGTGTATAAAAGACGACGTGGACAGACCAAGAGACATCAAACCTGATTGTTTTAGTAGCAATCACTGTCGCCAATAATCATTTACCGTGTAGCTTTACCAGAGCAACAGCCAACCGGCCGCTTTAGAACCGAACCTCTCAATAGCTCGTTTAATCAAAATGTCATAGCGCTGAGGAAACTATGTAAAGGTAAGTTTATTCCAACGTCCAATGTGGGGTTACCTATGTGACATGGAGAGGTGAATGGTTTCAACCTGACATGACCGTTTGATTAGAATTGTGAACAATGCGAGTTTACCCATCAGCAAGCAATCGAGTTAATGTAAATAGTATTATATAATAGGTACCAGATCTTGTTTCTTTCTTAGCACTAGTTAACTCTTATTATAACTATGATTAAATTTTGTTAACCGCGACTACTTTGTTTTCTGTGTTAAATCGAAAGTAAAATACCTTTAATCATAAAACAAGGATATGTAAAGGCAAACAGCACTAATTTGGCTAGACTCCATTTGCCGATGCCGAGGAGTTTCTGTCAACAAAGACTTTTCGAAATAAAATGTCTATTATAATGTTTTTTTTTTAATTCATCAATGATTATAATACACTTACAGCATTTAATAACATAATATTACATAATAAATGCACGGCTGCCTTGGTGGCGTAGTTTGTATTACAGTACGACTGCAGTGCTGAGGTCTCGGGTTCGATCCCCGTGTCGGGCAAAGTGATATTGAGTTTTTCTATTCAGTATCAGTCCGGTGTCTGGAATTTGTGCCCGATATGGCGATAGGCTCGCCCCCTATCACATCATGGGACGGAATAACGGCGAAAAGTGGGTGCACTAGTTGCGCCTCTGCCTACCCCTTCGGGGATAACAGGCATGAGTGTGTGTGTGTGTGTGTGTGTGTGTGTATTACATGATAAAGGCGGTGATCCGTAGAGATCTGAAACGTTACCTCGAAAAAGTGTATTTATTATTAAATTTAAACCTCGAAGATGAGCGTACTGGTTTAGAATCTAATAAATTAAGTAATTACTTACGTAAAAGAAATGTTCACATAAATAAAGCTGGCTACTGGGCAATATTCCTGTTAAATTACGCCTTGCAAGTTTAAGTTACTTTATCGTGTTTTTTTTTGGATGGATCGAGCACAAATAACTAATTGGGAGTTCTATTGATGTGTTAGTACATTGAGGGTCTGAACACCACTTATACATTTTCGAATTCATATTATTAACACACAAAATATCCAAATTATTTTAAAACGTCTAGCATTTACAACTGCTTAACTCGAACGTCAGAGGCAACACCATGAAAGATTGAATTATTATCGAATTTAGCGTGTTTTAAGTTATAAAAGTAAAATGTATTTATTTATACAAAATCTTTGTTTTAGTCAAAATATGATTTTCGTTATAACATATGTTTCCGAACATTATAAAACAGTTTTTTTAAAATCTGTCATCATGCCTATTAATTTTTTATTTTTTTTTATTATGGCCCTACTGCCAGTAGCCTGACGTGAATCGGCTTTTCTAGCCACACCGGTCTTTAGGGTGAACGCAAAAGGCGCTCGCAGCCTTTTGAATTACCACTAACGGGTTACGAACCTCGGCTCGACGGCCACTGAGAGAGGATGAGACATCAACGATTAGGGAAAGATTGGTTTTTAGGTCTAATCCTATTATGTAGATTGTGTTGTCATCGGCACGCGGGCCGGAACTGCTAGGGGGGTCGGGGGGCGACGGGGAACGCGGCGAGGTCTCTGGATCGGTTAATACGGAAAGCGGCCGTCTCCATTTGGCGCGGTCGATTGGAGTCCTGCCTATTCAGTTTGGTTGAAAATGTACACTATTAGTCATATTTAAGATATTAATGTCTGTAAACTTTACAGTAAAATTTCTTAAAATTCTATAAAATTTTCTCACGATTCAATTTTTAATAAAATTTTACAAACATCCCTATTACCTAAGCTTATTACTTTGGGAACACACGGTATGGGGACAGCATACATGGGAGTTTAATCTATGGATATTGAGTTCCCCCATCGGCCTGTTCTCGTTAGTCCGACGATCGTGTTACACTATAATATTATGTGCCCAAAAGACTAGTTCATTATTCTGACACCGACGTTTATTACGTAATTGAATAATTTATCACATTATAAAGAGGAAAGATTTGATAGTTTTTTCTTTGGTTGTAATGGATAACTAAAAAAATGATAATTTTTACATATTACTCGCACTAGATCACAAATTTGATCACGCTTTTTATTAGCTTCAGACGTATGTATGTAGGTAACGGAAACTTTGAACATGATTTTTACGCCCTTCAAAACGTCGGATTAAATCGAAATTTGGCATACTTAAACATGCTGGTCAGCATGTTCAAAAGCGAAGGGCACGCAACTCTGACTTTTCTGAAAAGTCATGTGTGTATTCTTTGTGAATAATCGCTCGATTTAACAGTGAAGGAAAAATATCGTGAGGAAACCTGGATATCTGAGAAGTTCTCTATAAGAATTTGGAAGTTATGTGAAGTCTGTATGTTATTACTGTGCCAGCATGATGGAATAAAGTCTAAACTCTCTCAGTAGTAGAGAAGGCCCGTGCTCAGCAGTAGGCAGCATACAGGGCTGGTATGATGTATGGTGATGGAATTTATAGAAATTCTCGAGGATTTAGTACCTAACCTTAATACTTATTATAATCCTGTCACAAACACTAATAGGACTATTTAATTAAGTAGAAAAGAGGTGATGTATTGTTTACTTCTTGTCGTTAATAGAGTCTGTTTTATTTATATTATATAATTGTTACGGATTAATTTAAACTTAGTGTCGTACGCGTTATAAATAACAAAGATAGAGCTCTATAGTCAGAAAATGTCTTTCGATGTGATTTTTAATGAATGGCGTATAGAACCAATAAAAACTTATGCCATTAAATTACTCACGCCTTTTATCCCCGAAAGAGAGGGCAGACGAGCAACTAGTACACTCACTTTTCACCGTGTGTATTCATCGGAATATACCTATTTATTAGTAATAGAGTGGGACGCGAGCCTATCGCGAATATTTGGAGATATTACATTTATTGTATTTTTACATTGCGTCACATATCACAATGATTAAAAAAAAGACATGAAACTTCTTCCTTGAAACCGTACATGTTTGGTAAAATATTGTTATGTAACTCCTTTACTTTCATAGAAAGATTAACCTTTATTTTGCTTCTTATTCTAGCAGATTTTCACAATTAACACTTTTCAATATCATGGCCGCTTCTGACAGGTTGGTCTGGAAATCTTTGTGGAATGCCTATGTTCAGCAGTGGACTTCTCAAGTCTTAAGATGAATATATTATTATGTACCAAATATAAAAGCACATTTTTTAATAATCTCCAGAACGAGATCTTCTTTTCTGTCTACCAGACGCTAAAATTGCGGAAAACGCCTAACGAATAAAAACTGTAACCGATATCATAATTTTGAATCGAACGCGAATGGAGCTTTTCACAGAAATAGTAAGTGCAGGTAGGTCATTGTTACAAGGCTTTCCAGGCCCGGTTGTTTTCCTGTGCTACCACACCATGACCGATTACTGATATATTTATCACATGGTATTGATTTTCTAGAATGCACACTTTCATTCTTCCTGCGTTAGAAGTACGGAGTAAAGATCTTTGTTCTGTGGTTAGGTTAGAAGTCTCAAGGCGGCGGTGGTTCATTCGCTACATTAGATAACATCATGCATTAAAATTTAATAATTAAATGATATCAGTTTGTTAATATTTGAGGGAATGCGCATAAACTAAACCTACCTATCTTCTATACCTATTTGAAATAAGAGTAACTATAATACCTTATCTATAAAGTCTGTAGATTGACAAAAATAATAAGGGTTAGCTGTACTGGAAAGTATATCAGAAACTCATAATAATATAATAAGGCAATGACCAATATCAAATTATCATATCGACCATCGGCGATCTGCTTTATAAGAGTGTTTACCAAAATAAATTGGCTAAATATTACCTGTGTGGAGATTTCCCCAACTTGTTAAAATTGCAGGTTCAACTTCAACTTTTTTTATAAAACTATTCCTAACTCGTTAATACTTACTCCAGAACGAAATGTTACAATTCGTTGAGTGCTTCCACTGCATGTAAAAATTAAAATTCTTAATTCATTTATATTCGGAAAAATGCAATTGCAATGCAATCAGCCCTGTTTTATATACTGCCCATTGCTGAGCACGGGTCTCTTCTACTACTGAGAGGGGTTAGGCCTTAGTCCACCACGATGACCTGGTGCGGGTTGGCAGACTTCACGTACCTTCGATATTCTTATAGAGAATTCTCAGGTATATAGGTTTCGTCACGATGTTTTATGTTACCTTCACCGTAAAATGAACGATAATTGATACCTAACAATACTCACGTAACTTCGAAAAGTCAGAGGTGTGTGCTTTGCGTTCTGAACCTCCGGACATAGTCTCGGCAGACCGTTCCATTCCCAACTAGGCTATCGTCGTATATTCCCAACTAGGCTACCGTTGAATGTCAATCGTCGAAATGCATTAAATTAAACATAATGCAATTAATAGCACTTATTTATTTATTTAGAATTATCAATGTTTTTCAATCAATCCTACTAATATTATAAACGCGAAAGTTTGTAAGATTGTATGGATGTATGGATGTATGGATGTCTGCATGTTTGTTCCTCTTTCACGCAAAAACTAGTGATCGGATTTCGATGAAATTTGGCACACGGGTAGGTCATATCCTGGATTAACACATAGGCTACTTTTTATCCCAGGAAAATATATGAGGAGACTTTTATACCGGGAAAAACTTTTTAACGCGGGCGGAGCCGCGGGCAAAAGCTAATGGTTTTACAGCTGGATTGGGAATGAAACGGACTGCCGAGACGAAGGTCTGTAAGTTCAAAACCCAACCTCGGAATTTTTTAAGTTACGTGTGCATTTTCTAGGTATTGTATATTATCGTTCGCTTAACAATAAGGAAAACATCGAGAAGAAACCCACTTAAGTACATACTTTAAAATTCTCCATGAGAATCCCGAAGTTATTTTAAATCTGCCAACCCGCACTAGGCCAGCGTGATGGGTAAGCTAAGGTGAAAACCCTCTGAGTATATGTCCCGTATCAAATTAATTTCACTTATTTATACTTTATCGATTGCCAGGCTATTGATACAGTACTAGTTACCTTGTCATATGTTCACCTCCCCACGTTTTTGCGTAGTAGCAAATGAAAGCGTTATTGTCGGCTCTGCTCCTACTCAGACCTTAACTATTGTTGAAAGCATCTATATATATTTTTTTCTCAATATTGAAGAACACGCTGAGATGTCGCTTGACAATCGTCAAAATTATATATAAATTTAAAAAATCATACATAAATAATTGGTGGTAGGTCTTTCATATATGAGTTCATCTGGGTGGGTACCACCGAAATGTCCTTTTCTACCGCCAAGCAGCAATGTGCATGCACTGTTGTGTTTCGGTTTGAAGAACATTGTAGCCAGTGTAACTACTGGACATAATGAGACTTAACATCTTATGTCTCAGGATGACGAGCGCAGTAGAATGCCACACAGTACTTTGTAAGTCAAGTTGCTGGATGGTGTTGCTACTGTTTATGGATGGTCGAATCGCTTACCATCAGGTGAACGGCATGCTCGTCTCGCCATTCAATTAAATAAAAAAAAATCATGAGATGTTTAAATTAAAACGATAATAAATGTTCTTATTTCATAATCATTATTATTTATTTCATTGGTTTCGCATGAAAACTAACTAGTACTACAAAGAAATAACAATAAAACTTAAAAACCTAATAAACAACAAAACACAAATCATCAGTGGTACAGATTATCGCAGATTGGGCAGTTATGTCAAAAATACAAACGAAGCATTAATATTCCAACATATTACTATAGAGTGTGGGTACAAATATACATATTTATTTAAACTACTACTCTTAAAGTAGTCTCAGATTACAGCACAAGTAGGTACTAAGACCGTTTCAGTTTTGTATGGGGGGTATCAGAATTTTTAAATGAGTTTATTTATTTATTTAGTTTATGAGTTTACAAGAAAAAATCTGACATATACTAAAACTAAATTTCATAAGTGTTTCGTCCATAGGCGTCAACTTAGTAGTGAAATACTATTGTCACGATGTCTTAGTAAGCTAGCCTCTATATTTGGGAACTTTACCACTTCGTTTCGATTTTCAACATAAATACCAGAATCATATAATTATGTCAACCTACAAATCAAACCACACAGCATTTACACATACTAGTCAGACTTATAGTGGTAACTACAGCAAACAAACTTAAAGCTTCAGCTGCTACAAAAAACAAGCTACATATTATTATGTCGAACGTTTGCCTGTCCTTTGTACAAACTGTATAATCGAATGGGAAGAAACAATCGCCTCGCTGGCTCACATTTCGCATCGCATGTACATTAATATTATTTTAGTAATATCATGATCATCGACCATACAGACATTTAGATTACCTAAGCCAAATCAATGTTGTTAATTCATGAGAGGCGACTCCATGGAATGTTTTCACAGTCTTAATCTTATATGGCAGCAATCGCTTGTGTTGTCAAGACGTTCAATATTAACCGAATTATCGGAATAAATAATCGACAAATGATTCCATAATAAGCTCAGAGTGTTTATGTGGGGAATTGCCACGTCGATTTTTCAGGCTGTTTTGGTGCAATATGCTGTGGTGGCTCCTTAACGGCTACCGATTTTTGGCTTGCAGCTAGATCATTGTCGCTTCGGTCCCATCCATGTGACTCGTGCACGTGTTCATGATGATCTGGGGATGGGAACCATTCAGATATCCAAACAGGACGCCAGATTTTCTTGACGCCTGGTACCCAGATATCTTTCCAGGCAGGTACCCAAATCTGTTTCCAGGCTTCCTTCCACTCTAGCTTTTTGTCTGGTACCCATATTAGTTTCTTCGATGGCTTCCAGATTTGTTGCCAAGCTTCTTTCCATACCAATTTCTTGTCGTCAACCCAAATTTGCTTTTTCTCGGTTTTCCAAATCTGCTTCCATTCGTCTTTCCAGACTAATTTCTTGTCAGGGATCCAAATTTGTTTTTTAGAGGGTTTCCAGTATTTCTTCCATTGAGGTTTCCACACGAGTTTTTTCTTCCAGAGGTCATGCGAGGTATATTCCCAACCATCATGATCTTTGCCCAAATATTTTTCACCAGGTATGCCGACTTTGACCCATTCAGGTACCCAGATTTTCTTCCATGCGGGAACTTGAATATCCTTCCAACCAGGCACTACAATATCCTTGTAAACGGGAACAGTTATCTTTTTCCAGTCTGGTACCTTCACTTCCTTCCAAGCTGGTACTTTAATAGGCTTCCATACGGGCTTGTATATCTTTTTCCAGTCAGGGACTTTAATTTCTTTCCAAACAGGGATCTTTGTGGGTACCCATATGGGCTTCCATATTTTTTTCCAAGAAGGTTTCCAAATTTGTTTTTTGACCGGCTTCCAGATTTTCTTCCATCCGGGTTTCCAGATAAGTTTCTTTTTCCAGTATCCTGGGTCATGATGATCATGATGATCGTGATAATCATGATGCTCCTCATGGTGTTCTTCAATGGGGTGCTCCTCATGGGGATCGTGGTGTTCATGGGCATCATGGTGGTCCCCGTGGTCGTCGTGGTGTTCGACTACGTCATGGTGATCGTCGTGCGCATGTAAATCATCGCTGTCTTGAAATGGGTTGAAGCCGTCGGACGGCGGCGCCGGGTAGTCGTACCCGTCACGTCTTTGAGCTTTCTTTTCACTAGCAGGTACTTGTACCACTTGAGATTGTGCTTGTTGATTTGGTTGAGGTAATGCCTTTCCAGAAACTAGAGCGATTTGAAAAATTACCGCTAGGGTAATCTGTAACAAAGAAAATATCATAAACTTAGCAGTAAAATAAAATATCGTCGAACGTACTTCTAATCTAAAACTATTAGTCTAAGTCTAAAACTAAACGCTCAGCTTTTAAATTAGTACACAAAAAAAAATGCGTAGCTCACAAATATCGCGTAGCATTATGCACACAGAGACATATTAATTTGATTAGGGGTAGATTAGAAATTAAAGTATTTTATACTTGTAAATAATACACATTATATCGCATAAAAGCATAATATAGGTAATGAAATTCATAACGCAACACAATATACCTAATAAAATAAATTGCATCATTTGGAGTATCTGTTACGTAATGAGAACATTTATGTATATCAAAAAAGAAAGTGTTCTCAAGACGAGTTATAAACGGCAAGGTGGGGACCGGAACGCGGTCCATCTGGTAACACACCTGACCTGACACCAGGAAGTGTTTACCTTCTACATAACCGTAATCAATTTACTATAATTTCCATGACATATTAAGAATTGCCGTAACCAATACCGCTACTAAAAGTTTTCGTTCCGTTTTATAGATAAAACATTTTTGGCGCATCAAAAACTTGAAGTCGTTGGTAACTAATAATAATTAAAGATATAACTGAAGTTTCCCGAAATTCAGTCCGGGACATAATGTTTTCTATCTAGAAATTATATAATTTATGCCACCGTAAAACAAAATTTATTAATTCTAGGAATAGGATTCTAGGATTCTTAGGGTACATTACGTTTCGTTGTCGACTGAATTTATTAAACTACAATAATTATTGTTCCTATACAAGGCGTTCGTAAGAAAAGTGCTGAAATACCTCCTTGAAAAGTATTAACTGCTGGTTATATTTTCTATTCGAAATATAATACTTTACAGTAATATTGCAGCAGCGTGTGTCAATAGACTTATGTAAAGGATCAGGGAAAATTTTATCGTGAAAGTTTACATTTACTTAGTACATTAGTGTATTTCACACTGTAACCATCTTACAGTGTGAAATACACTAACGATATGTATATATAGTACCAAGTCATAAATGGACGATATTATGCAATATTTACAGCACCATACCATGACAACGCTGACCAACAATTACAGCCTAATATAATACAATCGTTCTATACCTGTCAAGATACCAAACACGAGTGGAATATAAAGTGAGTCAGTGACTATTGTGTCGCTCGATGCCTAGCATTCATTAATAAAGCAAGAGAAAACACGCGTTATATTTTATACCTAAGCATTCATTCTTGTAATAATAGTTACGTTTTTAATATTTACTGGCCAATATATTATATTGAGTGTAAAATACCCATATTTTTTTATTAAAATTTATCTTTAACCAAATTCACTCTCTAAAAGCATTATAAGCAGTTGTGAAATTAAGCAGTAATTCAAGCGAAATCATAAACCGTAGGTATACATTCATCAGGCATATCTAGGAAAAATGACTGTTGAAAAATTCTTAAATAATAATGTAGTAAGCATGATGGTATTAAAACATAAATGCGTAAGTATTTAAAATTTGATATCGGAAACATTTCTAAATCGAGCGCTAGGAGACCGAAATTAGATTCGATAAAAATCGTTCATGAAGCGATGTGTTACATAAAACGTTTGAGTTCATCGTTATTAGTCATTGCGGCAACTCTGCACACTTCCTTATGGGTACAACTAAAACAACAATGGTGAGAAACTCAACGAAGATTAACAGGCTATCTCATATCGGTATCATTAAAAACAGACGATAATTATATTCTCGGTGAATAAATTGACCAGTCATCTACAACACACCTTGTTGTACTTGAAACAACACAGAATTATTTTGAAAACCAGTGGTATTATTGAACAAAGTGAATAATTGATGATACAGTAATTTTGGGAGCCTATGCCATGTCGCGTAAAAATTACATTAATAAAATTGTAATCGAATATTTACCAATTACCATTTTCCTGTACAATATTGAAATCCTCCTAGCCAGTTTCGGCCACGGCGGCCAATCTCAACGGAGATCAGCCAGGTACGCAGGAGATATTATAGTGCACAAGTGTGTGCGCAATACACAGGTGCACTCGCTATTCCTTCACTCTCATAGTCCGGTGAGACGGCAATCCGACATGACCGGAGAGAGATCAGGCGCAGGACCAACGGCTTTACGTGCTTTCCGAGGCACGGGGGTATCACACCGCCAACTTCCTGACTCCGAGCTGCGACTGAGTAAATTTTAAGATGGAAAAACCCAGTCACAATTTTTTTTTGGCTCGACCCGGGATTCGAACCCAGGACCTCAGCGCGCAAATCGTACTCGTAATGCGTACGCAATACCACTACGCCACCGAGGCAGTCAGTGTCAGTGTACAATATATTAAACACATATTAAGTGTGAAAAGAGAAGTACAAATTTAACTAAGCCTCACAGTCAATATTTAAATTGGCTACTTGAACAAATGTAAACAAGCTAATATCAACTTAACAGAACTCTGTCGGTAGCTCATAGATGTTATACACAGATAATCTCTCAGAGGCATTTTGACTAATGCCTTTAACTGGGTTAAATAGAGATAAAGGATCAAATCCAGATAATACTTACATTTAGTTAATTACACAGACAAAATCACTTCACATTAGTTAACATAAAAAAAGATTTTCAATCAATTTGCCCTATCCATTTGTGTACTAATATTATACTTACTCTAGATAATAATATTTTTTGTCCTGATTAGAATCCCTTTGTAACCCATATGACAATATTTAATTTAATTAAAATACAACTGTGCCTGATAGTATTAATGAAACTAATAATTAACTGTTGTAAAGGCTGCTAAAATCCTAAACGGAACGGAACTGCTCAGTATGGCACGACACGGACGGATATAGAAGCAGTGGTGAAAGCTGCACTTAACTTACAACTTGTTACGATTTAATTGCTTGGTTAACATGTTTTGCTCTTATTATTAGTCCTAACAATACTCTTTGTGTTGCAAAAGTTCACATACAATAAATAATTTACTTTAAATACACTAAAATTAAACGATTCCCGAATATGGTTTAGAGTAATTTGGACCACTGACCACTTGGCTCCAGATCCCTCGCATGATGGGGCGGGGAGCGGCCGTTCCACTTGGTGAGACGCCGAAACTCTTTTTACTCTATTAGTTGCCGTTGAGTATCGTTTTATATATGGCCTGGCCCACCCCATGCGCCCGCCGGTGGGGCGCGTGTCTGCGCTCACTTTTGCCCACCCCACTGCCCGCGGGCGCGCTTATGCCTCCGATGGCCCTCAGGAAGCGTGGGATGTTCACTGAAAAGGATCTATGGCTTTTATCTTAATCTTCATCTTTTTAGATACAACGACCGAAACTAAATACATACATTAAATAATTAATTAAGTTATGAATCTAACGTTTATTTAGGTCAAAATTTCTGTTTGATAACGTACCGGATGTCGCGAATAATATAAGAATGTTTGCGTGACCATCCGATCAACGCTGTTGCATATACCATATAATTAAATCCATGTCTAACTTATGAAAAAATATCTATGTCACCTTACGTATATCGTTTTTCACTGTGGGTCTACTAAGCAATTGTGCTAATTTGTTGAAATAAAGTATCACTATGTTAGCAATTATACCAGCCTTAAAAGTAACTTCTCTCAAAACTAGTACGTTTAAATAATAAAGATAATTTATATCTTTTATAGATTTCCGTCTGCCATTTCAAAAATACTTACATACCTTAAAGTATTAATAATAAATATCGCTTTTTACAATATATTTGATAATGGTAAATCGCCTAACGGTTGAAAAATTATCTTGTCCTACATTGCGAGAGGTGTCAAGAGTGCTAAGTCGTTTAAAAATGAATTGGATGTACCTATTCACCACCAGCGATCTGTTACATGTTTTAGACATAACAATTAGAAATATTATTATAATGATGTGTTATTAATTAATATTTTTATGATGTTTTAATTTCAGTAATATCAGTAGACTGCCTCGGTGGCGTAGTTGTATTACATTACGTCTGCAAAGCTGAGGTCTCGGGTTCGATCCCCGGGTCGGGCAAAGTGATATTGAGTTTTTCTATTCAGTATCAGTCCGGAGTCTGGAATTTGTGCCCGATATGGCGATAGGCTCGCCCCCTATCACATCATGGGACGGAATGTCGGCGAAAAGTGGGTGCACTAGTTGCGCCTCTGCCTACCCCTTCGGGGATAATAGGCGTGAGTGTATATGTATATGTAATATCAGTATCAGATTTGTTTTTAGGCAATTAATGACGGCACAAGTAATTCCGCTCACATCATAACACGACACGTCTGCCTATAGCTATTAGAACTTGAATTAGATAAGTTCAGAGGCCCTATTCAGTCTACGGGGGCGCCTTTTGCAATATCGGGAGTACTAAGCTAAGGTAGGTAAATAGCGTGAATTTTTAACTCTTACGCCCGTAATGGCAATAAGTCGGATATGCTGTCGTTGACGGAATAGGTCCCCATGACCTTATGATGTTAATTCTGAGAATGCCTGGTAGTTGCACCGGCTACAACGAACTTCAACCCCAAAAAATACTTCATGAGAGATTTAGACATTTTCGTGATACATACGCAGACATAAAGGTAGCAGAAACACGCTGGATGCAGGCCGCTTTTGACAGGTCCGTCTGGATATCTTTAGGGGCGGCCTATGTGCGGCAGTGTACGTCATGTGGCTGATGATAATGATACCCAGACAGGCTCTACTATAAAAAATACATTCCTCAAAAGATCTTCTAGGAATTTATTACGTAGAATCCCTCAACTCCGGAACAGCGGCCCAGTTTCGAAAAATCTCGCCAAACAAAATTACATTATCCCTGAGTAGACTAGGGGCTACGTATTGCCCCGAGGACAGAATTTTTCGCAGGCAGAGCAGCAATCAGAGGCTAAAATATTGCAGAAATCGTATAGAAAAATAAATGGGCGCTAAGTAGTATAAAGTACTTTTGAAGTTTTATGAATGCAAACCATTGTCGCATAAATATCGGTCGGAACTTGTTTGAGCTGATGAATAAAAATAAATTATTTATAAACTAACTATAGGTACTTTTTAATATCTTTGATAATAAGTATAATTTTATCAGATGCATATTACCGAAGCACGGCCCTCATATTGACTCGTGGTCGCGACACGGAGGACAGTTTGCCCAATTTGTTGACTGTGTTGTTTATGTGTGTGTGTGCAGTTCCCTACAACTGCAAACCCACAGCCTAGCCCCACAGCAGCTGCATTCGATGGTCATCGATGAATGAATCCTAATATGTAAATGCAAAATATTTTGCGTTTGAATCCAATATTCGGCATATGCAAAATAAATCCTACTAATATTATAAAGGCGAAAGTTTGTAAGAATGTATGGATGTTTGGATGTTTAGATGTTTGGATGTTTGGATGTAAGGATGTTTGTTCCTCTTTCACGCAAAAACTACTGAACGGATTTCGATGAAATTTGGCACACGGGTAGATCATGTCCTGGATTAACACATAGGCTACTTTTTATCCCGGGAAAATATAAAGCGGGACTTTTATCCCGGAAAAACTTTTTAAAGCGGGCGGAGCCGCGGGCAAAAGCTAGTAATTAATATTATCGCAAAATCACGATCTTCAAGTAAGTTTCAAACTACTAAGAATACTGACACAATAATGTACCGTCGCGTCGGCAACAAAGCGCGAAGTCTCTTATTATTGTCGGGGTGAAAATAGTTTTCCAATAGTACACATTTTTTAATCTGACAGCTTTTGAGCTTAATAAATGGTCTTGGCAAAATTGTATACGCTTTAATGATGTTTCTCACGTTACTGTGAAGGAACAGAGAGTGCCGTTTTGTGTTGCGCACACACTTAAGCACTATATAGTATCTGCGTACCTGGCTGATCTCCGTTAGGATGGCCGCCGTGGTCCGTAGTGTCAAGTTAATAGAGCGCATACCAGCAAGATAGATTACATCATTTGGGTAACAACACATCACAACCTTCCTGGGCAGGTAGTACTCTCGCCCTACGTATAGTTTACAGATTCACTTTTAAGGAAATGTTAGCAGTAAATCGAGGCAAAAGCTATCTGGAGTAAATTAGAAAGAAAAAATCTGTGGCGCGCATGTAATCCTTTCTAGGCTTTGTAATTGGGGCCGAAAATGGATTTGTTTGGTTTTACATCTTTCCTTTAGCTTTGGTGGAAATAATCCATTTGGAAATGGACTGCCCGGTCAGAGCTTATTTTTTTTTGTTTTATCTATGTTACGGCAAAGTGGCTTCACTGCACCTGCAGGAGGTTTTTTTTATGTCATCGAATGACAAGAAGAGCATGTCGTTCCCCTGAACGTAAGCAATACGACCACCCACAAACAGTAGAAACACCATCCAGCACCTTGAGTTACAAAGTACTGTATGGCATTCCACTGCGCTCGTCATTCTGAGACGTAAGATGTTAAGTCTCATTATGAGCTGTAGTTACACTGGCTACAATGCCCTTCAAACTGAAACACAACAGTGCATGTACACTGCTGCTTGGCGGTAGAAATGAACATTGCTGTGGTACCCACCCAGACGGACTCTTACATATGAGAGTCCTACCACCAGTGAGTAAAGATAACCGCAAAAACATGACGACCTGACGTTCGGAACAGTCATTTTAAGGGTTTGAGTTCGATATGGTAATAGGTTCGCCCTCTATCAAATCATGGGATGGAATACGCATGGCGAAAAATAGGCACATTTGTTGCGTCTCTGGGCTAGTACGGGTTAGCAGACATGACATCCCCGGAAATTATTATGAAGAATTCTTAGGTATGTAGGTTTCCTGACACAATACACATTGATAAGCAACACACATACAACTTCGAAAAGTCAGAGGTGTGTGTCTTCGATTTTGAACCTTCGGACCTTCGTCTCGACAGTCCATTGCATTCCCCACTAGACAGCGTGCTATTTTAGTTCATCATATTATTAATATCTATAAATAAGTATATTAGTCAAAAAATATAGATCACGTCGAGTTGTAAGTGGTTAATTATTTTATTACTATAGGTAACACTTTTCAAATTCAGAAGGTAAGGTAAGGAAGTAGTTATTCGACGGCCAGATACAAAACGAATTTAGTCCTGGGAATCCGCATTCGCTATTAGCTTACCTAACACAAACGAAAATAACCTTTGCGAATACAATACGAATATCTCAGATATCAAAGATAAATATTATGAATGGTCTAACTGCTTTTTGCAACAAGGTTTTTAAAGACATTGTTAAAGTAAATTAAAGGTTAATTACTTTAGCGAACGCACGGATCCTATAAGATATTTTAGCGCTGTTGCCTACAATTACCTATCGGTGTGCCGTCCAAAACAAAGGATTCGTTATCCGACGAATATAATCAATGAAGAATGGATTTTATGAATATAATAGTGGTGGGAAGAAAACCACATCCGCTAATTAGTAATATTATGTATGTAAAAAAACATGTTAATAATGTGACATCACAACATTACTGCCCCAGAATTAAAAACGTACACAACATGTTATTATGTTTTTGCGCAGATCCGTGACCAGTTGTATAACCGAACAATAATTTCATGTGTACATGTGCCACCTATCCACGTGGTGTAACCAACAAACTGTGAGATTATGCTAAATTTGAGCAATAGGGAGTTTCTCCTCTCGTACTTACATATGAGTAGGTGCAAATAAATTACAACGTAGAATAACATAATGTGACATAAGCGACAACACAATCGATATCTTCTTACATCTATTAGAGCCCAACGAAGCTTTGCTTGTAGTGTTTTGTAAATATCTGCAAAGAACTTAAGTAGCTTTTGAGATGCAGTACTGAGTGAATAGCATATTTAGTTTGTCTTGACTGTGATGGTTGAATTGGAATAGCTCTCCGATCTAAAATATACGTATATAGAGTTGGATAACACATGACAAGGAAGTGTTTGATATAGGTAGGAGAAACTTGTCTTTCAGTAGTTCCGACGTGAGGCAAGGAGAGCGGGCACAACACGCGGAACTTACCAAAGAGGTTCCTCTGCAAAACGGGTCGAATCACTTTCTCACTGTTTGCGTCCTACCACCCACCTTACACGACTTATCTCAGTTTAGCGAACTGTTGCGCAACCGCGAATAACGGCACTGTGTAAATGCGGTGGGTTGTTGTGTAGGTACATTGTTCCTTGTCTAGAAAAACACCGATGTGAAAGTGAAGCTTTAATGATTACAATCGACTTATCATCTTGCTGCGTGGTTTCTAACTATTTTAAAACAATAAAAGATGTTCTATTTTTACTGATCTAATTTAGCATACGCTGTAAACACAGGGGCCTTGTCATGTCAAGAACTGGCGCGGCGTGGATACCCGCCAGTCGGATTGTTTTTATTACTGCTCTATAAACGATATCAGGGTCAATTAAAAAAAAACTATTATGAAGAAATTTACATATTGAAAATTATTTAAAAATAGGATCTTATTTAAAAAAAGGATCCAAAATAATGACGCGATGGCATCAAATTATAATTATCGTTTGAAACACTTAATCAAAAAGACAAGTAAAAAACATCTCACTTCTAAAAACATGAAATTTTTATATATTTCAACATTTCAACCGTTAACTATATAATAAGAATTAATTATAGACAGAACTCTGCTTAAATTGTCACATAGTTCAAATTTCGCATTCGAATATAGAGCAACGACTTGCGAGCGCTTCCGTCGGCATTATGCGGAATAGATTAGTGAATTAACTTGCTTGTGGATCCCAGAATATTTTTATTTAAAAAAAAAACAATATTACATAAGTACCTACCAACTTCATAACATTTCACGTGGAATTTACACTCATTGACGAAATCACATGGCCTGTTAACAAAATTTATTGCATGTATACCTAAAGTGGTAATGATTTGATTATGGTTAGAACGAGATGCTTGAAGAATTTAATTATTAAAAAAAATATTAAAACAAAACTAAAAACCCGATTGCATCAAAATCTGCCATCTTTATAAAATTTATTGAAGAACTGAAAAGCTAGAAACAAAATATTAATTTGAATATTTTATTTTAGTTTTGAATAATCTTAGTTGACAGTGTTCACAAACGCTGTAGGAGGTATAACACGCTCATCTATACTAATATTATAAAGCTGAAGAGTTTGTTTGTTTGTTTGAACGCGCTAATCTCAGGAACTACTGAACCGATTTTGAAAATTCTTTCACTAATAGGAAGCTACTTTACTCCTAAGTGCTATAGGCTACTTTTTATCCCTTCACCCGGGCGGAGCCGCGAGCACTACTAGTATACTAATACTTATGTACTACCTATCTAGTACACGCTTCAGTTGTGCAAACAATAAGGTCTTGGCATAAATACATATCATATTTATAATTGACTAGCGGCCCCGACAGACGTTGTCCTGCCCTAAAAAGGAAATAAAATCCTAGAACCCGAGTCTAAACCATTCTGGAATCCACCTGAAGACACGCAAAAAAATTTCATTAAAATCGGTCCAGCCGTTTTTCCGCGCAATTTTCTTAATTTTTTCTTTCATAAGAACCTTCTCCTGACAATAATAAACACATCAAAAAAAGAAATAACGAAATCAGTCCAGCTGTTCACGCGTGATGCCGTGACCAGGAAAATAGGGATTCATTTTTATATAATAGATTTATAAATCTTTAGTTTGCTTCTATCACTGGAATTATTGTGTTTGTTTTGGCCAATGGCTAATTGTTTGACCAATAGCTAATAGGTATATTGATAGGGATGCTATTGATTCTCGATGTATAACAAATAATTCGTATATAGAAGAATGTCTTAGGGCTGACGCACTTTATGCCCCAATTTGACTCGAGCCGCGTACAGACGTGTAACTTACGATACATGTTGGTACGAATTGAGTGCGGACACTGGATGCGTTCAATCGTCTGTTCGCGAGCCACGGCTCTGTCCCACTAAAACACGTCAATGTTAATTTTTTACGTGCTAGATGAGTTTCTTCCGATTTTAGGCAGATTCATCATTAGGTGCTATCGTAGGTACAAGCTAATAAAATAATATGTCCAAAAACTTATTTTAAAGCCTGTTCAGAACGACGCGACGGACAAATGGGTGCGCTCTATATTTGTTTTAATATTTTTTAACTAAGTCATATTCATACGAATACGCTTCTTAAGGCCATCCCCCCAGCAAACGGCCTTGAGAATTCGTCCAATATATTTCAGCGTACGATTTACGGGCTGGTATATACAAAGATTTACGAATACTTTACCTACTTTACAAATCAATCCAGGTCTTTAAAAAAAATATCCACCAAATTATTTCTCACTGAATTGCCTAGCAAAATATGACGTGTTTGCATATTAAAATTATGTACATATACTTTAAGAGAATGCACGGAATCAACAATTTAAGTGGCATTTTCATGATAAAATGAACGAAAAAATATCCATATTATAAAAAAATAAACTAGTAAAGAGAGCGTACCTATTCCAGAAATATGACGTTTATAAATTTTTCTATACTTATAAATATGTATTTTGAAATATGTAACTTCTAAAAACTACATATAATACCGTTGTGTTACAAGGATCCCCTTAACAGCTCGGTAGCCTCCCTCACAGCACCGCCCAGCTCTCTACATTCCCTTTCAGTTGAAGAAGAGTTCGTCTTCTATCTACACTTATTTCTCCACGATATAGAATCAGTGCAACACACATTTTTAAACATGGTGCTGAAATGATTTGGCTTGATTTTTACGACCATATGTCTGTTTGACGTCAACCTCCTCTGAGGGGGATTACGTCCAAAAAAATAGATAAATCTTTCCCCAAACTAGCCTCAAGAGAACTAAAATAGATATTGCGTTTATTATAAAATATATGGTTTCGTAATAAAGAAGCGTCAGTCACCCGTTAGGCAAATTTGGACTTGTCCTTATTACTGCATTACATCAAATGGATGTTTGAACACGTCACACGCACCGTTATATAATCGCACCTTGTGAGTGTCGTGGGTCAGAGGCATTGCTCACGTCGCAAATGTACCTATAATGACATACTTTTAAAATTGATTGAGTAATAATGTGACATGATATGAGGTAATATCGGTCGTATTTACACGAGTACACACAATGTAGTTTACGCTAAATATTTACTCAACTCTCACGCTCAAATATAAATTTTACCATCAGGTATTTGAGATTGAATTTACCAATAATTTAAAATTATGATTTTATATAAAATCACTAGTTTTCAGTTAAGTTTGACGAAACATGAACAAACCTGTGGTACCTACTCTATATCTACACTACATATTAATTATTAACTCCATGATATCTACTTACCCTATACTATAGGTACTGGTACTAACTATATGAGTTATGACCACTACTATGAATTAGTTAATTAGACTAATTATAGTCAAAACTAAAGTTATTCATGGCAAGAAATAATAGTAACGACTTGGGAAAAGAATCCCTAATAAAAAGTTTTATCGATTTAGTTGACCTAAGAACGGAGATCCGGATTGACGACATTGACGTTGTCTTCCTTTTCCACTGAAATTTGACTCATGTTAAGATTTCCTGCGGTTAAGTCTTTGGTTTGACCCTCCCACGTATTAATAAAGGGAGGAAGGGGAAAGAAAATATTTGGATACAAAATTGTGAAACTTCTCGTTTAATCTGTAGGTACCAATGCTTCCGTTAGCTATAAAAAAAATGTGGTGCAGTATTCTTTAAAACTTGACCCTAGGGGATAACTTGAGTTTCGAAAGTTTGCATAGGAAGTATCCTAGAATCTAAGAATGTCTTTTATAAAGTTACAAATATGGAAATTGGTGTTGTTGGTTCCTGAGAAGTTGCCTTGCGCACGGCTATTTTCAAATAAACCTATACATACATATAAAACGCAAATGAATTAACTAGAATTGCATGTTAAAACATAATACTCATGAGACGATTATATTATGAGGTTTGCAGAAGGCCTGTCTTTGGAGTTAACATGTGTCGCACAAATGCAGGGCTCCGTGCACCTCTTTGTCGCCTTGTCAAAACGTATAATGAACTCTTTTTGGAATTACATTTGTTTTCCTCATCTCGAGTATGAGTTTCGAAAAAACGTGTTCATAATACGGTTAGATTTTGATGAGTAGATATTATTTATAGTTTGATGTGTCATCACTCATCACACAATATTTTTTCTTATTTTTCTTTGAATTGTAAATTATTCGCTCGTTCCTGAAAATTATACTTAGTTTATATTCGGTGAAGAACGTAGTTATAGGTTGTATAGTTATAAAATTTTATGTATGTCCTTATTTAGTCGTATCTAATGTACAACTGTTTGTTTTTCCTTATTCATTAATAAAATAAAATAATGATGTCAACCGGTACCCTTAATGACTGCACCAGTAATTTAACCTTGAGCGATTTAAGTATATTCATGATAAACAATGCCGCTCTGGGTGGTGTAGTGACTGCTTCGGAGGCGTATTTGTATACCATCCGCGCTACGACTACCGGTTTGAGTTCTTGGGTTCGAATCCTGGGTCAGGCAAAGTGATATTTAGTTATTCTTCTCAGTATAAGCCCGGAGTCTAGTATTTATACCACATAATATGATAGGCTCGCCCCCTATCACATCATGGGACTGGGAAAAATTGGTGCACTGGTTGTGCTTCTACCTACCGCTTCGGGGATAAAAGGCGTGAGGGTGTATAATAAATAATATTTAGTGCAGAATCTAGACCTCTTTTCGTTGATCTGAGGTGTTACTCGAGCTCAGGTTCCTTTTTTGGCCTCCTTCGGCACATACGAGTGCTCATGTACCTACTTATCTATAATTTAAACAAAATCGTCAAATAGTGGCAAAGTCCTAGGAGAAAACATGTGAATCAGTAAAATGGGATGAATAAGGCTTATGAAGGGTGAAAAAAAAATATTTAAATTAAAATTATGTAAAGGCTCTATACGGGAGCGCAGGTGGGTACATGATGATTCAGGCTCATTTGGACAGGTCTGTCCGGGATTATTAAGGGAGGCCTATGTTCAGCAATGAGATTTAGGTGGCTGATGATGATGATGTGAAACTCTATCCAGGGTGACTGGAAATTGGAAATATGATATTATGTTCTCCTTAAGAGCATAGGTATAGATTGGATTAAAAGTAATCGATTTTGTCACATGAACCCCTTTCCGAAACCGAATAGTTTTCAATCAATTTAAGATGTGTCTACTTATGAATTTTAAGATAAAGCACTTATACATACATATTACATATACATATTATAAGAAGTAGCCTAGGTCCTTCCCAGGGTCTGAAATTATCTCCCTACCAAATTGCATCGCAATCGGTTTCAGTGGTTTGGCTGTGACGGCTCCACTGGCGAGAAAATTAAATCCGGGATTTTTATTCCCGGGTAATGTTTTCCAGCATAAAAGTAGCCTATGTCCTCTGCTGAACCTCGAGCTATCTCTATACTTGTTTTCTTACGGTTCCACTCGCAGAAAACGATTTTCCGGAATAAAAGTCCCGGTTGATATTTTCCCGGGATAAGAAGTATCCTAGGTCCTTCCCAGGGTCTTAAACTATCTCCCTCATCGAAATCGGTCAGTGGTTTAGCTGTAACGACTCGCGAGAAAAAGAAAATCAGGGATAAAAGTCCCGCTTTATATTTTCCCGGGATAAAAAGTAGCCTGTGTTATTCTATGACATGATCTACGCGTCTGCCAAATTTCATCAAAATACATTCAGTAGTTCTTGGGTGAAAGAGTAACAAACGTCCATACATCCATCCATACTCACAAATATTCACGTTTATATTATTATAGTCCGTCCAACCATTTATTTACTTTTGACATATGCACGCCTATGAAATTTTATAATTCTTGACAAGGAATCGAAACAAAATAATTGAATACTTTAGGGACGCCAGTTTTTGTTTTCCATAGTGAAGGGACTTCTGTTCACCTCCGATATTATTTATCAATCGATATACGTGAAACCCACTGATTGTGTAACAAAAATATTTCCAAACTTTTACATTGAAAAATAAAATGTCGCAGTGTACATTTTTAAAAATCTTTTATTATATGCGTATGTATATAATAACCCATAAAATAAACTATTAAAGCTAAATTTTGCCAAATTGATATTGGATATAAAATATATACCTACAGAATAAATTTATAAACAGAAAATATACACATTTAAACGCTTAGGCATGTTTATAAAATAATACAAAATGTTGAGCAAAAATAACATTTCAATGTGTTTAATCGATCAAAACTTCTTCATAAATTAAATCGATTGCTGCAAGTAATCGAATCGGTAACGCATTAGTATATCCCCAATTGATTAGAAACCGAACTGTCCAAAGTTAAATAAATGGTTGGACGAACTATAGAAGGATATCATTTCGACTAGTGCTTATCAATTTTCGTTGTCAACACATACACAATAATAAACGCACAGCAACGAGTTTTTAACTTTTTACCACTTGTAGTGCAATTTGTTCCAAGCTGCCAAAGGAGATGTCCGCTTTATATATATTAGTCTAAGTTTATGTATGGGTGTTGGGCTTCAAAATCTAAACACGCTCAAACTTTAGGAATATTAAAATGGCAACATAGGGAACGTAGATCCATTAAAAAATATTTCTAGACCCCTCCATTTATAATCAACTTTTTTAAAAAATTCATATTAAGTGTAGTTTTCAAGCCAAACAAAATTACATGCATCTCAAAATCGGAGGTCTTTAAAATTTATCGATTTATTGTAAAAGGCTAGTTTTCAGGAGTTCTATCTAAATATATATTATACACTGTCTTGCTTAGATTTCAGGCCCATTTTTGGACATGTCCTTTATAACAATACTAGACTTCTGCTCGCGGCTTAGCCCGCGTGAATGAGTTTTTCCGGGGTAAAAGTCCCGCTTTATATTTCCCCGGGGTAAATTATACATATAAACCTTCCTCTTGAATTACTCTAACTATTAAAAAAAACCGCATCAAAATCCGTTGCGTAGTTTTAAAGATCTAAGCATACATAGGGACATAGGGACAGACAGCGGGAAGCGACTTTGTTTTATACTATGTAGTGATAATACTTAGATATAGTGAGTTTCAACTTTAAGTTCCGATGGCGTTATGTTGGTGACAGTGAGCAGATGCCAGGGTATATGCAGTGCAGCTACATCTAAGCCTGCCCGCACACACACAATAATATTGTCAATATTTCTTTTTTAATATGGAACAATATCGCAATACCAATGAATAAAGAAAGTAAGAGGAACTAACGTAAATTGCATATATAATTTTTTCTTATACAAATATGATGCAAAAATAAACTTTAATGTCAAAAATATATCAATCTCATTTTTATGCGGGTCAATCTACGTAAGTAAAAACAGATCAATAAAGTTACATAGACTACAATTTTCTGTTGTCAATTATTGCAATGTCAATTAGTCCCGCCTTGTAGCTCTATTTTTGACATGACGCCATTTTAAGTTAAAAATTCCATGCATATTTGTTAGTAGTTGACCTGTCAGTCTTGTATCATGCGAAGTTTGTTTTAAGTTTTACTGGGAACTGTGGCTGTGCTGAAGTGTTTTGATAGATATTCTAAGGATAGTTGAGCGAATTCTATTATGCCGAGGTGTTGTATCATAGGGTGCGATTCGAGTTATTGCAAAATTGACGAAATATTGTCATTTATTAGGTTAGTTTTAATTTTTCACCTAATCATAGTTACATTTAGTGAACATTACGTTTATTTGAATGTTAAATTATTTTTTCGTCGTTACACGCTATGTAAAATGACTAATACAAAATAGATTAAAATAAGTAAGTATTTGTAATGTTTACATAAAAAAATAGCGTTGTTCCAACCTGCAGTCACGTTTGGAAGTGTTTTGCGTATGTTTTCGCTATAATTTTGAAGGCTTTGCTGCACTTCATTGTCATGAAACAGATTCAAAAATCCAGAAATGTCGGGATGAAAATTGAAAATACATTCAGCGGCAGATGTGTTTACTATAAACAAACGTCAAAGCATTATTACAAACTCGCTATTATATTGATTTCACAGTAAAATTAAATAAATAATACAAATCGTTCGATATGCGTATTATTGTAATAAATAACAGTAACTACAACACTAAAATGTGGGCGGACTCGACGCCATTATAGAATAATTTTTGGTTTCAGGTCACGTGGTTTTACCTGATATAATCCATCATCTAAGCGCAATACGCGCCGCACACACACACACACAATATTATTGACATTATGCATTTTATTGACAATATTATTGTGTGTGTGCGGGAACCCTAAATTCACACAAAATGTGTTACCTTGAAATAAAGGAAATTTTATATATTTTTTGTAATGGGAACATGTTTTATCTAGTAACAAAACACTAATATTCTCAAATCAAATCAATTTTACCAATTTTCGGCAATTCGAATTTAAAATCCCCTTTTTCCTCAGAGTAAGTGTATACCTATAGAGGGCTAATATCGCATCGTGCGCCCACTACCCAGCGTAGGCAGGTGAACTATAGCTACTTATATAGAAATGTTGGCGACTGCTAGGGATGGGCACGCGAGCAGCACCAACGCAACAGTTATCGATAAGTACAGGTCCGGCGGCGCGGTACATATTGTTGTTAAAACATTGTGGTTCTATAAAATATGGCCTTGTGAGTAATTTTAAGCGTATTGCCTTAATATAGATAAAAGCTATGCTGCGAATTGGTGTAGTGCCATGTGGAATGATTTATAAACACGGTACCTCAAGAGCAGTTTTTACAAGCATTAAGAACCAATAATATTAATGGATATCCATTATAATTGAACCAATGGATATAAACCGAGCATCGCACCATGGATTTCTTAGCTAGTCTCCCCAAGCTTACAATAGTCACGTCTAGTTTTTGAAATATTTATTACCAATGTTAAAAAAATTACAAAGAAATATATCTTAATGATTGCCAACTTATACTGTCAAGACCCGCGATAAAAGCTATGCAATAGTTTAAAAATATTATCGTAATCAGTCAATTTTTAGGAACAGTAATTATTTCTTTCATTTCATAAACAAAAACGCAATTATTAATTGGCTTAAAAATCACACACAGACAAAAACAGTTACCTAAGCTACATTATATGAAGCATCGCCTTCGATAGTAATAAATACGTATGCTATAATATGAAAATATTACATCGATTCTGGTATCGACGCGTAACATCACTATCGAAAAAGCGGGATGCGGGGGGTACAAGTGTTCGCCTCCCGAGCGTCTTACATACCGCGACGCGTAATTTCAATTTTACCTAAAAATATGCTGAAATATGGCTTGCCTGTGAAACGTGATATTAGAATTCTGTTAAGTGTGTTTCCGAGTGTCGTTTTTACAAGATTCCACAGAACATTTAACCATTTTGCAGTATTAATAATCAAATATTCGCATAGATCTCACTCGCGTGTGCTCACGCCGTTCCTACTCGAGTGACTACAAGCGCTTGCGGCCGGCGCAGGTCGATGTTCCCACCCGTGCCTATTGTTCCCACTTGCATACGCGCTCTCTATAAGTATATACTTACTCTGAGCCTTTTTCTTTCATATTTTACGATTCCTTGGTTAAATATGATGCTATTTGGGCCGGCGCGCCGCAGCGGGGGACAACTTTTAAAAGGGTGGCAGAATCTATTTAAATTTTTGACTTCGATGACGGGGGAGGGTATGTTTTACTCTCGTTTGTTGAAATTACCTTCTTTTTGTGGTATAATAGTCCCTAGAGTTTAAAATTAAGGGGTTTGATTGAATATTAAGTTGTTTTTTTTGCATATACCGATTTTATTCGGCAACTCTACTGATTTCACAATTTGTCGTCCGAGACCACTGGCGCACTGGGAAGATTGTTAAAATATATTATGTCAATACCCGAGTTTTGGCGGGAACGTGGAAGTGTCATAAGGTGGTGATACTTATGGCAGTATTAATAAATAAATCTCAAGTTTGAGTTACATCTCAAGTAGACATAATGTATTGAATACATCTTCTATTAAAGGTCTCAAATGAAGTGAATTGAAATAGCTGTGTTTTTTCGTTTCCGCCAAAACTCCTCGATAAAGTCTTGGTAAGGTAGCCACTGTTTTACTACGACATAGTACATGGTAAAAAAAAAGACAACCAAAAATATCACATAAGACGAGGCTGTATGGGCTTGAGCCCTTTGCCTTCCCTATAAGGGTAAATTATTTAAAAAAAAACACTGTTTCATATTGATAAATAAATTGCTGTTAACAAAAATGTGCAATAAAGGTTTAAAAGTTGCCGAACTTTTTACCAAAGCTGTCGCTTCTACCAAATGTTTTGATCAAAATCTTCGTAAGGTATGCTAAATATGTATACTTAGGTAATGTAGTTTTTGTTGTTATGTTTTGCGTTACATAAATTTTTCCGTAGTATTATAATGCTCTTTGCATAAATTCTTTTCTTTGCCTAAAGTAGATGCAAGTTAAGCCTGTATTAACCTACTTACTCAATATCTATTTTTGTTTATAATAATCATGATAAATGATGCAGTCTCCCAGTTACTTGTACTTAGAAGTATAATAGTGGCCTTATATCTTTAAACAACTTCATTTCTATTACCTATACTTACCTTGCAATGGCGAAGGTAAACTGATTCTTGCAGGCATACCTTTGCAACCTTGTCAAATAAATATAATTGTTGATAAATTCATATAAACAATACTACAATCATAAGATTTTCGTACTTATTCTTGGTAACTAACATATAAAATTTTCTGAATCAAAATGCAAAATCAAAGACAAATTTATGTGACTTATTTGATAAGGTTTAACTGAGTAGCCCAGTGAAGAATTTGCTTCCCAAACTAGTGCCCTAGTTAGGTCTTTATCTACTGTTCTGGAATAAAAGGTGTTGGTTTATGTATATTACGCTTTATTCAGGTTAAGGTAGTATGTTGTGGAAGAGGTAAAATGGTGACAGAATTTCAAGTTGGTCCTGAGCACCTTAATCAGAGAGGAACCCTTCATGGGGGATTCATTGCACACCTTGTGGATGCCATTTCAACATATGCCTTAACTACTAATGAAAAAGTAGATACTAGAGGTGTATCTCTTGATTTAAGCATCAGGTATGTATACCTACATAATACATCCATATGAAGATTGATGGTAATTCTTTAATAAAAAAATACTTATGAAACATTTAGATATTAATAGCTATTTCATTATTGTTGGCAATCAGCTTTCCAGCCATAGCATTAAACCATAATATAAAACTTATAAAATGCAGGTATCATATTCACTTGTTAGCCAGTCTAAGCCGTAAATAGAAAGAAAATTATGTTTCATATTGTCAAAAAAAATTCATACAGATTATTTGAAATTAGATTAGTAGAAAGTAAATTAGTTTTATTTATGTGGTTGGTCTGCACTCTGCAAGGACTTGGCCATATGGTGCACCTGCAATTTCTATGATATGTTAAGCATGTTATTATATTGTGAATACCAGTTTAAGCCATCAGAAATTCTTAACGTTCTAGGATATATTCCATTAAATCAATAATTATTATTGTAATATTGTTTAGTTACTTGAGTGCCGCAAAAGAGGGTGACAATATTGAAGTAGAAGCAGTGACAGTTAAAACAGGTAAAAAGATTGCTTTTCTTGAGGTGCAAGTACGTAATAAGGATAAAAATCTGTTGTTAGCCACTGGTCGTCATACTAAATACATTGGAATTTAATTTGTGCTTTTAAGTATGTTACATTACATAATCATGTATTTTTATATAACATGACTAGCTTTTGCCCGCGGCTTCGCCCGCGTTAATAAGATTTTCCGGGCTAAAATTACATAAAAACCTTCCCGTTGAATCACTCTATCTATTAAAAAAAAACGCATCAAAATCCGTTGTGTAGTTTTAAAGATCTAAGCATACATAGGGACAGACAGCGGGAAGCGACTTTGTTTTATACTATGTAGTGATTTTTTTTATATTGTTAATTTTTTTTGTTTATCGTTTATCGTTTCTCGTTTATAGGTTGTCACAATAAACAGCTTTTCTTTCTTCTTTCATTAGTAGGAAAAAGTATTAGACATTGTTTAACATATTCAGTAAAAAGTAAGGTCAATGTATAATTCTGTTATGTTAAATCTATCAAAGTTAGCTCATATAAAAATATTACTTACATACCTTGACCAACCTTTGATTAATAAAAGTGATTGACCAAGGGCTTTAATTATTCTGAATTTGTTAATGTATATTGCATACCTACTATAAAAAACATCTTGTATCTCAGGATGATGAGCGCAGTGGAATGCCACACAGTAGATACTTTGTGTGTAAGGTGCTGAATTGTGTTGCTACTGTTTATGGGTAGTCGTGCCACTTACCATCAGGCGAACAACATGCTCATCTCGTCATTCATGCAATAAAAAAAAACCTCCATGATTTCTGTATGAATTTTTTACTATTTTGGTCATAGAATACCTATATAACAATTCAAGTTTGTGAATAACAGTTAACTATTTGCGAAATTCACATTTTATGCTACAATGTTTTATATGTAGAGGTTTTTAATGTGTACATTTATTATTTGTAGATAAACCAAATATCTGAAATAAAAAAAATCTTTCATTTCACAGTACCTCGATAGTTACTGGCCAGATCACACTGGATGGCGACTGATTCATTAGCGCCTTCGTTTTATTGTCGTCATTGGAAATCGTCCCAAAAGCAACTCAGTGGGGTTAGAATGTGAAAAAAAACACGATGCGTCTCCGCTTCGTTTTATTGTGATTGGTTGAGTGTTCGTTTTATTGTGATTGGTTGAGTGACTGACGTATCGGTATTTTGATGTTTGTGATTGATCGAGAGACTGACACGACACTCTCTCGACCAATCACAATAAAACGAAGCGGAGACGCATCGTGTTTTATTTTCACATCCTAGGCCCCACAGTATCACTAGCCAGTTGCCACTAACTCGTGACGAATTGTTTCGACATGAGATAGAGCATCAAGTAAGTTTTTTTTAAATTAAATTATGATTGTGTAGCGCTAAAGCAAAAGCGTCACAGAAGCAGCAGCAGCCACATCGTCGTCAATTCTCGATGAGCGCGCGAACTAAACTGCGAAGTGCGAACTACGAATACCTACCTTGCGAAGCTTTGCGAGTGTAAAGACAATCATTTTTCACAGTGTTAAAACGCAAAACTCTTGGCGTTTATCACGCTGTGTATTCGCGCCGCAGGTCGCGCGTGAGTGTAGAGCCGGGATAACAACTAAGTAATAGGCGAACGCATACACAGTGGCGCAGCGTAGCGTATTGGGGTAGGAAGGCGGCAAAATGCATAACATTTTACAAAATGTGTAAACTCGAATGTCCAATCTACTGAAAGTCAAAACGACGTGATTCACAGTAATCCAATATATATTAGCACGAATATAAATTTTATAAAATACAATTTCCTATTAACCACAAAGATGGAATGTGGCACATAGCCCACGTACCCAATGAAAGCTAATTTTTACTCCGAGAAAGAAGTTTCCAGTGGCAGGATTGCGCAAAAGCGAGTAAAATCATACGAAAATCTTGTTAAACAGATTAGTGCTTAGTGAACCTACATAATATCATAAAACTTTATGGCGCCTGGATCGGGGTGCTGAGTATGGAAAGCGAAGTCTTGTAATATCGATTAATGGACCAAAAAATACCTCCCTATTTATAATTTGGGAAAATAATTATAATATTATTAGAAATTGCTACGGTTTTGATTTAAATAAGAAACTGATTTTACAGAAATACTTTCACTAAAGCATCATGAATTGACTAACCGGTACGAGACTCAATGCTCATCTGTTTTTTTGTGTGAACCTAACGGCGTCAGGATATTGCAAGAGTTTCAAGAACTCGTTCTGACGACGGATGGCCAGAGTGCTATCGTCCTCTGGATCTGTTAAAACTGAACGCGGCCGTCTCCATTTGGCGTGTTCGAAAGGAGTGACTCGAACTGTAATTTTTTTTTTTTAATGGCCCTACTGCCAGTAGCCTTACACGAGTCGGCTTTTCTGGCCACACCGGTCTTTAGGGTGAACGCAGAAGGCGCTCGCAACCCTTTGAATTAAGTGACCATGCTGAGGGCAACCCACTAACGGGTTACGAACCTCGGCTCAGGACGGCCACTGAGAGAGGATGAGACATCAACGATTAGGGAAAGATTGGTTTTTAGCCCTAATCCTATTAGATTGTATTGTCATCGGCACGCGGGCCGGAACTGCTGGGTCAGGGGGGCGACGGGGAACGCGGCGAGGTCCTCGACGGCGAGGACGGAACTGCAGTCTTGTGGAGTGTTGGAGTTTCAAGAACTCGTTCTTACGGCGGATGGCCAGAGTGATTTCGTCATCTGGATCGGTTAATACGGTACGCGGCTGTCTCCATTTGACGCGGTCGAATGGATTATATATTGACGCTTTACGGACTAATGTGTTTGGGTGATTTACCGCCCGATCGAAGTAGCGTCTGCTGGCCATATGCATGAAATGCCTGATGGTGGCAATGCTGGTGTCCACGTAGAGGTTGCGGTTGCGAACGTACCACGGGGCACCAAGAGCATGTCTGAGCATTCTATTTTGTAAGACCTGCATACGCTGAAAACGAGCAGGCGGTAAATGGGCGAATACGGGCGATGCGTACGTCATGATAGGTCGAATGCAAGTCGTAAAGATCCTAATCTTGTTGCGGGTTGACATTTTACTTTTCCTGTTTAAGAGCCAATGCAACTGGCCCATGGCGAATGCGGCTCGCGCGCGTACCGCGTTTATGTATGGGGATGAAGGTCAACATCTGATCAAGGGTAACTCCTAGATATTTGGCTGTGTCCGTCCAGGGGATGACCTGGTTGGACATGCGGACGGACTGCAAACTGCGCACCACATTGTCGGGGTCTCTACGTGAGGCGTAGATTGCGGTGTCATCCGCGAAGAGCGCCAGATGGGCGTTCTTTGGTTTGGGGATATCACTGGTATACAGCGAGAAACGAAAGGGGGAGAGGGCAGAGCCTTGCGGGACTCCGGTCGTGATGGAGTGTCGGGAAGAGAGAGTTCCCTCCACGCGATATTTGAAACCGCGATTCGACAGAAAATCTCGTATGATGTGCACGAGTTGAGTGGGCACGTTGAGGAGTGTAAAGCTTGAAAAGCAAGCCGTTGTGCCACACCCTGTCGAATGCTTTTTCAATATCAAAGAAAAGAGCACTGGTAGGCATGCTGATTCGAAACTTGTCGTGAGCGTGCTCCGTGATGCGGAGCACCTGATTCACGCAACTGTGTCTAGCGCGGAAACCAAACTGTTCCGGAGGTATCAAGTTGTTGTGGGCGACTATTTTAAGGCGGTCGAGGACGATCCGCTCGTAAAGTTTGCCCTGCGTACTGAGCAGGCTGATTGGACTATAAGACGACGGTTCGGATGCGGGTTTTCCCGCCTTATGAATACCTATCACAACTGCCTCTTTCCAGACCTCTGGGAAGAGGCAGTTTCGAAAAGCAGCGTTGTAAATGGCAGTTAGAATTTTGACTAGATGCTCCGGGAGCATCTTAAGCATGCGGGCAGGGATCTGGTCGCCCCCGGGGGCTTTATGACGTTTGAGTGCCTTGATCAGAGTGATGATTTCTTCGATCGTCACGGGCGCAAGGGGATCAGGCTGTCGGCTAGTAGCTCCACTTTCTCGTCGTCATCAAACGCCGGGCGTTGATTTGGACGATTGAGCGGAAGCATGGAGGTCACATCGTTTCTTCTGAAGGAACGAACCAGCTGCCAGAAGGCCATGTGGGTCGGTCGGATTTCGTCTAGACGAGTTTCCCATCTCGAATCGACGACCTCTTTTATGCGACGTCTAACCTCTCGTTGGAGGTAGCTCGCAAGATGTCGTCGTTCCGGGGAGGGCCTCGTCGCGCAGGCTCTGAGCGCAGCGTTACGCAACCTCACCCACCACCGAACGTCGTCGGGACTTTGCCATTGACTGTGAACAGTCTCTGGCACCTTCTCGGAACTCTCGCTCAAGACGTTCTGTAAGTGGTTAGTGAAGGAGCGTATCGCGGCAGTCGTTTCCTCAGGAGTTTCGATGTTGGTCGGAATCGCGGAGAGATCTGTGGATGAGGTGTCCGCGAGCTTAGAACCTAGGAGTCGCCAATTCGTTTTCACCTTCATCGGTACATTAGGACCTGCGTCTGATGGACTGTGTTGGGGGACTAGATCTAGGATCACAGGGCTGTGGTCAGAGTCTAACTCTTGGAGCACTTGCATGGAACGCACGCGAAGGCTTTCGTTCCTTACCAGCGCCATGTCGAGTATGTCTGGTCGGTAGTTATCTTGGGGACTATAGTGTGTCGGTTCAGAGGGAACCAGGATAGACATATCTATTGTGTCAAGACAACTCTCCAGGACGGCACCTCTTCCTTTGGTCAAGTTGCAGCCCCAGAGAGTGTTCTTGGCATTGAGGTCTCCCGCCAGAATAACGGAATCCCCCATCTTAAATAAGGTCATCAGCTCGTTGGAGTGAAGCTCCTTTTGGGGCGAGAGGTAGACCGATATGATGGTGATCGGCGGATGTCCTGTCATAGCTAGCCTGCAAAGCGAAGCCTCAATGTTCCTTAAGCTTAAGGGTGACTGTAATGGTATGCAATGCAGAGACCTTTTATAATAAATTAGAATGCCTCCTAATGGGCCACTGGTACGATCGTTGCGTACCAGGTTGAAGTTGGGGATGTTGGGATCGCGGTGCGAGGGTTTGAGAAACGTTTCTCGGATGAGGAAAACGTCTAAATTATTTTCGCGGACAAAAGCAGAGTTCAGCTCGTTGGCCTCTAATACCATTGATATTGAAGAAACCCACTCTGAGGGAGCGGGGTTTGGTCCATTTGGGGACTTGGGCTACGTTATTCGCCATTTAAGATGACGATGGAATGCGCACAGCGTTAACTGTGGCTTGGAAGATCTGGTGCTGGATCTGATAGAACTCAGCGATGAGAATGGGGTCTTCTTCCCCAGAGCGGGTAAGAAGACGGGCGCGTTCGGCTAATTTGCCGTGGAGACTCATGATCTCCGGGGAGCCTAGTAAAAAGGCGACTGACGTGGAAGATTCGTTAGCCGCCGCCACCGTTACACAATTTACAATTTACCGCTGCACAATTTTTCAATTTTCTGATAAAAGTTTTTCATATTTTATCAATTTTTTTATGTTGTATTAACATAGGTAATTGTTCAAATAGTCACTTTTGTAATCAGTCACATTTATTTATTTTGAGTTTTATTAAAATAAAAAACCATAATTTTTCTATTTTATTTCATGATTCTTAATATAGACAATACCCATAATATATTGTGTAAAACTAACAGTTAATGTTAATATGTGTGTAAATGCATATCATATTACACATTATTATACTAAGACCAGAAAATTTGTTTACTATCTATAAAATCCTTGACTCTATCTTTGAATTCTTGCACATGATTTGAGAACGTTTTCTATATCTATAACATCAATACCATTGTTTAAGTGTCTGATTATAACATATTGAATATTTATTTCAGAGTTAAATAGTTGATAATTATTATTATGTATTATTACCTCGTATAATTAGCAAAGCCGTGTATTTAGGAGGATGCTATAACATAAAAAAAAATATTACTGAAATGGTAGGTAGGTACTGCAATGGAAATAATTTTGGAGCAGTTAGTACCTACACTGATATTGTTTAAGACTAGACTTTAGTAAATACATCGAAAATAATAACAGTGCAGTTCTTTTTCTTATATCAAAACTATATAATACTATATATTATAAAAAATAATTAGTTTAAGTCTCACTTTTTGGACCTCATAGGAAGAACTAGCACAAAGGGACATACATAATAGTAGATATATATGAGGGGTTCAAGTATAATATATAATAAAATAAATAATATAGTGTATATAGCATCATCTTTATCCCGATCCACAATTTCGTTCGAGAATGTTAATTTTTTTCTGCATCTGCTCGATAGTATCCAGTAGATGTTTCTGTATCTTTTCCAGGTTACTTAAACGATCTTCTTCGTCTGTGTCATGAGTAACTTGATTATCACTTGCCTCCCTTCGAACACTTCGCTTTTCTCTTTTGTAACCATCATTGTCATCGCATGATTCGCAATCGGCCCAAAATCGTAAATCCATTGAGGGCAAGTCTTCGCAAGAAGAGAGCCCATCTTGGACCTCGGGTAATAAAAATACATTTTCTCCAATAGTATCAATGTTGTCACCGTTATCGCACAAAATCCGAGCTAAGCTTGTTTGCCTTATTTGTCGCAGTTGATCCATCTTAAATACGCTAGGATTTTCGTACCACAATCTATCACCATCTCGTAAACGTGCAAATTGTTCTATCAGCAAACACCTGAAAAGTGGTCCTATTTTGCCGCCTTCGACTTGGTCCTCAAGAATGCCACCTACCCAAACATCAATATTGTGTACAGAACCGTAAAGCTCCTTCAATTTATCTCTGACGGTTTTATCACTTATTTCGTCGGCTAAGTCGTCAAAATCGTCAACTTCAGTCATGTTACAGAATTCTCGCCACTTTGTGTAAGGTGGTATACCGTGATCACGGCCTCTCTGAATGTTTATTGCAGCCAAGTCGAGAGCAACAGCGTGAGCACTATAGAAAAGCTTTTCGGTCAGTTCAGAATTCAAATTTTGAGTAGGAGTCTTCAATTTAGCGGGTGTTGTAAACATACCCCTCAATAAAGGATCTACTCCTCCTTCGTCAACTAGTCGCCATGGTGAGAAAAAGGCATGTCGAAGGAGTAGGTGGCCTTGGGGGATTGGCTCGAAATTTTCGTCATAACGATGCAGTACAGGGTTAATCATGGAATGTCCAAATCTCAAAGCAGCAGTGGCAAAAACATTTGAAATTGATGGATTTATATATGAGTCATATTCTTTGTATTTTCCTAACTGTTTATAACCTTCAGGCCCCAAGATAATAGGAAGCCAGTTTTCGTAAGTGATGTATTGTATTTCTGCACCTACTACTTTCCTGGCTTCTTGATATACTTTGTCCCCGTCCCAGAAAGGATTTAAAGCTTTTAACTGCAGAGCGATACGGTTATGTTCTCTCATCCAAATAGTATGCATAGCTGCTAAACCTATTTGTTCATTAGCTCTTATATCACCAGCGACAAAACAATTTCGAGTGCTTTCTTCTAGGTTAAGTCGGCAATCCATTCCATTTATTCCAACTGTGGGCAGCAGGGGTTTTCTGCCTGGAAATGTAGCACCCACACGTAACAGTCCATTATCGTTTGTTAAATCTCGAAGATCTTCAGCGACGGCTTCTTCAAAACCATAAACTTGTGATGCATCAATGAATGAAGTCAACTGGTTAATTTGCTCTCTGGGCTGCAATGTCCCGAAAAGTACTGATGTCATACCAGATCCACAAACCGCGCTTGTTCTAATAAAATCGATACACCTTCGATTAGTGACTCGCGGATCTTTCGGCGGAATGTCAATAGGGAAACAGGGTGGCGCGTAGTCACAAGTCTTTTTGCAATCTACTCCATCCCACGTCTGTGAACTAACTGAAGGCAATGCGTGATCTAAATCGTGGTCTAACCATTGACCCCATTGCATAGCCATATGAGTGATTTCTATATCTTGGGATATGTCTTTTGTAGTTATGATAGATGTTGATACTAAGCGCGCTTGAGGTAAAGCAAACCCATTGTACTTCAAGTCTTTATTCCATCCAACAGGTTGGCTGAAACCGTTTTCGTAGATGGGATAAAGAATACGTCTAAATCCAGTTAGCGAACTTCCCCAGGTTGGATGGGCGAAGTTATTGCAACTGCCGTCAACACTACGGTATTTACTGTGATAACACATGTCAGAGCAATCTTTAGTTTCTCTGTGGGCCACACATCCAGACAGTCTAGCGATGACCTCCAAGTGTTGGTTTGTTAAAACATTTTGATAATTAAATGGTTCTGCTGAAATAATTTTCTGGCTATTTTGGATATATTCTTTAACTTTATCCAAGGTCCTTTCATATATTTCGGCTGCGCGGGCAATCTCTCTCGCAGGCGCATTCGGAAATCTGGTCATTCTGTAAAGATCATGCATATCTACCTTAGAATTGTTATTGTTAAATATTTCTTCGATTGTTCGAGCGATGGCCTGATCAACGTCACGCGTAGCTTGAGTTAAAGCTATATTAACATACTCATCTCCAGGAAGCACGTGATCTTTTACTGTTAGAAAAACAGAAGTAGTGTCACGACCATATTCATTAAATGCTGAACATTCATATCGACCACTGTCAGCCACTGATACGTTTCTAATAATAAGGCTTCCAATAATTGTTATAGAAATTCTTTCATTGTCTAATATACGAGAACCATCCTTGGTCCATTCTACTGTTGCTGGAGGCTCGCTTTCTACCTCACAAGGCAATTGTACAGATGTCTCTTTATATGCGTCGGTATCTTCAGGCTTCAATACGATCTTAGGAGGAATTACCTCAATACCCTGGACTTTTAATATAGCCGAAGCTTCTACTTGTCCCTCTGTATTTTCTGCCCTACAGTGATAAATTCCTTCATCCTCATTCGTTACTGCGACTAGTGTCAAGTTTTGATGATCGTCATTAAAAATTACATTTTCGCCTGGCGGTAAGATCAAAGTGTTTCGGAACCATTTCAGTGTAGGATTAGGAATGCCTTTAGCGGAACACATAAACTCAGCATTATCTCCGAGAGCAACAGTTGCATTGTTCGGAACAACAAGAAATGATGGAGCAGCTGAAAAAAATGTTTTATTAATATTGAGATTTAAATTACAAGCAACATTATTATAATGTGTATTTAGAAAATGAATTTACCTTTTACTTCCAACGTAATTGTTGTAGCAACCTTTCCGTGCCTATTTTCAGCTTGGCAAGTATATTCGCCTGCATCGTTTTCTTGAACATTCTTTATCGACAAAGTGCCATTGCGATGAATAGACAGCCGTTCAGTTAATAATATTCTTTCGCCGTTAAGAAGCCACATTAGATGAGGCATTGGGAAGCCGTATGCTACACAGTCGAAACTTACAAGTGATTGGTTTACTTTGGCAATTTGTTTCTTGGGCAAGAGCGTAAATTCAGGTACACCTGAAATTATATATAAAACTTAACAATACAGATTATGAAGGATGTTAATTATATGAACGAGTCATATCCTTAAGTACTCACTACTTTCTCCTTGTGCATTACGTTGAACTATCATTTTTGCCGGTTTGGAATGCACAGCACCAGCAGAGTTTACAGCCATACATTCAAAGACTCCGACATCATTTTCATCAGGTTCATGAACCATGAGAGTTCCATTATCAAGAAGTTCGTAGCGGTTTCCGTCCAAAGGCACCGCAGTCGAATCACGCAACCAAATAATTTCAGGTTCGGGGTCTCCACTTGCAACGCATGTGAACATGGCATCCTCACCAAAATCGACTTGTGTATCTTGTGGATCAGTTTTAATCTCTGGATGTCCTGCAAAAATTTGTACTTAAAATCAAAAATTCGAAAAATGCTTGCCCTTTGGACCCGTGTACCTCTTCCGCACTATTTAGTGAATGCAAATTGGGCACCTAAAGGGTGTGGTTTGCACGGTTCTTATCACTAATCTATCCCATACACCTATAATTTTCCATTGGTATTCACGGTCATCTAAATCATAATATTAGCACTTGAATTCTTAGTTTGACTTTACTAATGTAAAATCTGTTGATTATAGTTTAGAATACTTATTACTTCGCCGTACCCCTATAGCACAGGGCATAATTTATTCCGACACGCCATTTTAAAATTTTTGTATGCTTATTATGCAATAATCTTTTAATATGAAACTATGTATGCGACCAGTGTAACGCGACGGATGTTGGGCGACGTAAATCAATCATGACTCATGATGTAAATAGTGTGACGAGGAACTGTGACCGATAACATTTAAAATTGTTATAAACCTTCGCTACGTAAAATATCCCTTAATGTACGATTGCCAAATTTATTTCTAATAACGAGAACCCTATTAAGAAAATCAAACCATTAAAAGAGAACCAGAAGAAAAAGGGCCGTTGGAAAATTATAATATCTAAGTATATTATAATTTTCCGACGGCCCTTTTTCTTCAGATAGAAATATTATATTTTGAAGATATTTTTCGTAACGCGGGTAACGTTGCACTAAGCAAGGTTTCTTATATAGGTGTACCTAATTCCCTGTACTAATTACCTATGAAATTCTCTTAGACTAGAAATTCTGTGTGGAACTGACACGGAATAATATTCTCGATCGAAGGTACCTAAGTGTGCAGTAATAAAACCATTAACTGGTAAGTTAATGGTGTGATAACACTTGGTATCATATTATTTGCTATATAAATACATTATTTTGTAACCAGAGACAATAGTTCGGAACTTAGATCGTGCTAGAATAATATAATTAAAAAGGTTATGAATGCATATTACATACGACATTTAAAATCGTGTTCGCTCATAGATGCCAAAGCAGTTCCAGTAACGCTGGCAGGTTGGTAGCACGTGGCGGCAACGTTCATATCACTGTGCTCAGCAAGCATTCGAACCAGCCACAGCATGGAGCAGTCGCAGACCAGAGCATTGCTGTCCAGGCGCAGTTTACGTAACTTCGGCATACCGCTAAACGAGCCCTTCGGAATGTTTCTCAAATGATTGTTATGCAAGTACCTAAAAATGCAAAAATGTTACGAGACCTTATAAAGTGAACACTTATGTCATTATGTTTTATTATGTAGATATTACCAATAATTATATCTATGGTGCAGTTACGTAGCAGCTTACATTAAAATGGAATAACAAATTATGATTATTATTAGCGATAGCCTAGCGTGAATTCAGTGTATATAGTCTCGTGTTTATCTCCACGACACCAGTCAAGGAACGAGTAGGTACTTTCTAACATACTTAACTCTGTTTTGTTACCTATTGTAATATATTGCTAAATTAATATCATAATTGCTTCAATGGCCGAGGTAGGTAAATATCGAAAAGAAACCTGCAAACCTGGTACTCTTCAGGAATTTTAAAGGTTTGTGAATTCTGTTGCAATCGTATTAAGTACCTATGTCCACTGATCCTTTGAATTAAATCCATCTGTATCAAGGAGGTTACTAGAATTTTGGTTTATAAATAGGTATTATGCGTTATTTTATATTAATCGCAAGTCTACCTAATGTATTTAATATAAGGTGGAAACACTAGATTAGGTAGATAATATTATTATTATCTTCTTACTATAAAAATATTTAAAACTATTTCTGCGTTTATGTTAGATAATGACTTATTTATTATATAGGTAGGTACATAATTGTCTTATTTGATGAATTAATCTGTACCTAATGATTACTTGGTTAGGTGAAGATCAGACTTCGCGAGGGCAATGGCGAGTAGCGCGCTGTTTTTGCATGTTACCTCTTATTATTGTGATATTATGATAAGTCGAATAAATATATTATATTAAAATAACTTACAGTCTTTCCAGACGCGGTATATTAGAGAAAGTCTCCGGCTTAATGTGGTGTATTTCGTTCACATGTAAATATCTGAAATGAAAAATATAGGATAAGCGAGAGATTGTTCTACTACCTGAGGCATCATAATTTACATAATATTAGATACTTTAACTTAGGAAACTGATAAGTATTTATATATGGTGAAAACAAATCCATCGATCACCTAAGAAAACTATACTGGAGATTGGAGAATTGTGATAAGTTCCTAAATAGATTCCCACAAAGTAAACGTTGGCATTATTTGATAGTGATGTGTTGTTTAAATAACTAACCTAATGTTAAAAAAAGATTCGTTGTTCTATAGTCTGATAAAACTTACACATTCATTAGATACCTTAAATATAACGTAAATAAATTTACAGTTCCATATAATATATGAGTACAATATTACTTGTTCACTTTTATAGTATTCAGCCAGGTTATAATTCGTGATAAAGGTATCTGATTGAAAAATCAGTCTAAACAGAAATCAGGCACGACAGAAACTCTTTAATTTATTTTAGGTGCGCCAAACTGTTCTAACACGGGTATAAACTAGAATAATATTACACATTAAATAAAATATTAAAACTAGGATTAGTAAGTAGGTACAGTCAGACAAAAAAAGGGTTTTAATTGAACTGAACGCGTAGCTATAGGCGGTTTGAAATATTAATCTTGTTCACCTACTTATGTGGCTGACTGTACTACAATTACATTATAGTTATAATTAATTACATAAAAAGAAAATCAATTCACATAGTTGAGCAAATTAAATTGAAGAATACGCTTATTATCGTAAGTGATATATTGCGGCTAAAAATAAGTAGGCACCAACATTCAAATTCCAACCGTTCACTTTCAATAATAAGCGTATTCTTCCATTTAATTTGCTCAACTATGTGAATTGATTTCTCCTTTGTGTAATTAATTAGAACTATAATGTAAGTGTAGTGTACACTTAGTATCTACAGTGCCTATCTACTTGACATTAGTCGTATATACCTAGCTACGTACTGCTAAGGTATTACACAACTCGTAAGTATCAGGATTTACAGACATTCAGGTGTTTCTCATGTCCGTATAAACTCAGGTGCCATGTGTGAAGTGCGAAGTTATTTCATTCAGACTACTGCTTACATTTGCCAGAAAATAAAATTATTTGGTTCCGCATATCCTGGAATTTGGAGTTAAACATTTTAGAATTTTCGTGGATATAAATTACTTCACAATTTATTTAGGTGTTTTTAAACAAGGTCGGATTTTGTATTTGGAATGTTTTTGCTTTTTATGCTGTCTACCAATTATGCGCACCTAAAGCTTACCTTAAAAAAAGCAAAGCTTACGTAAAACATTTTCGTTGCTTTTTTAACGCATTAAGTCCTATCATTGTTTTCAGTTATTACTTACATATATTGCATACGATATAAATACCTGCTGACACCTTTTGTTTGAAAAGTTGCCACCTAGTAGATGCCATTGGCCATTTTTAATATCAGGAATGTATCTACTTCAGTTCCTACTTTTATTGTGGCTCCTTTATCCATATTATTTATAGGTACCAGGTCATTTTTCAAAAATTACCCAAATTAACAAGCAAGGTTCAGAATCCGAAATATACCTAGGTGATGGGTGAAAAAGAAACAAAATATTTTTAAATATTTGCGACTTCTACCATCTACTCTTAGGACATTTTACGCATTTCGCTTCGGAACTCAATTGGTAACATACTAGGAGTGAGGACTAATTAACAAGTTTAATGACAGCTAATTATTTGTTAAATAAAAAGCGTCTTTAGAATAATTCAGACTGGCCAGAATATTCCCAAAGACAAGTCCAAGTCTGTAACAATTAAATAAGTAATGATTATGTTGATCCGAGAAAATATATGTTAATGATTATTTTGATCCGAAAAAATATATGTTATAGAGTACCTAACAGATTTTTTTTATTATTCTTGGGTTGAAAACAAGATACGTCTCTCGATCATGATAAAACAAAAGCATATATACCTACCTAATTTGGGAAATTTACAGAAATGTTCTACATCTCTAGTAAAGTCAGTAGTCCATACTACGTACTTACATACCCTTTATATTTCGTTTTATCATGCAAAAATAAAATCTAAAGGGAAACAAAAACTAGTTATTTCACGTAGGTACTAAGTGTTCAGATGAAAATAAATTATAAATAACGGCAGCTCATTACTCAGTTCGTAAAAATGAAATGACGTAAATCAATGTCGCTTAAAATCCGTCTTTTAAATTGCATAAATTATGGCTTATTTATGAATGGTTATGCGTTTAAAATTGAGGACAATTATTGTTATTGAACAGAACATAAGTGCCAAAAGATAAAATCGTCTTCTCATCAAACATCAATTAAATTAAGTAGGTCCTGTATCTAATGCACTCAAGCCTGAGAACAATAATTATAGTTCTAAAGACGAAATTATTATTTGGTTTCAATGAAGTTTCGTTTGCCCTTAAACAAGTGTTTGCGGTTAAATAAGCAATATTTATAACAAAACAATGACATCATTTTCTGGGGAAACCATTAATGTCTAGTAGATTCTCGTCATAGTTACATATCTCATTAGAGCATGCCATTTATAAACTCGCTCAGTTACTCCAATAACGATGTACGTAAACTTTTGCGCGCAGGTTCCGCTTATTGCAACGGTTAAATAACTTTGTGACAAGCAGTTAAATGCTAGACTGCTTAGATACTTTTAATAGCCTCTGTAGTATGTACACTATGTTTGCACGTACAATCATTGTTATTTGATTTAGAGATGGTTATTAGTAGGCTTATTATAAGAAAATAAAAAGTATCATTTATCAAACCGCTTAACTTTGTGAAGAGCATTTTTTATTGCATTGAATGACGAGACGAACATGCCGTTGGCCTGATGGCAAATACGACCACCCTTTAACAGTAGCAATACCATCCAGCATCTAGACTTACAATGTAGGTACTGTGTGGCATTCTACTGCGCTCGTCATCCTGAGACATAAAATGTTAAGTCTCATTATGTCCAGTAGTTACACTGGCTAATAATATAATAGTATTTAGCTCTGGATTCTAATTTTGACACAAAACTAATAATAGATTGTGACATTGAATGATACAGATATCAGAATACAACTAGATTTCAATAACAACACAGATACCTACGTATCAAATATTTTTGACATTATGATTAGCTAGACACTGGCTAAACATTAAATTCTATTATTTGAGAACGCGGTTATAATAAAGTAGAAAGCACTTATAATGACATCGGTTATACAGACGCACCGGTTATAATGACGAAATGTCAAAGTTCCAGCTTAATGTATAAAATAAAATATAATTTATAAACATAACATCCAGATTGCGTGCTCCCTTGTATGTCGTTATATCTGGATTTCACTTTGTTATGATACATCGATCTATAGGTTGTTGGTACATACCTACCAACAGAATGTATTTTAAGAGTTAGTACTTAGATTTTTGATATGATTTTTGACGGTGTAGTTATAGTCAGTTTTGGACTTGTCAACCGGCCTTATAGGCAACGGCCTAGGTGTGGCATATATAAGTCCATCTTTCAGAAAATGGTAAGCGGGAAATTTTCAATACAATAACTGAGTCGTGTTGTTAAAGTCACCAATCTGTTACTTATTAAGGAAAATATAAATATAGCACTGGATAAGCTCAATGAATATAATAAATTTAAATTCATTTTATCACAAGCTATTTTATAGTCAAGAATATATTTTACACGATGTATAATATTTGCTGGAGCGTCCGAGCGGCCAGGTGAAGCGATGAGTGAAGTCACAGAATTCTGTTTCTCTTATTTCATTTTATGTTTTTTTTGTACTTATACATAAAATGTTTTCCACTATCACGAACCGAGGAACAATTTCATATACATGTGTTATTGTCATTCATTCATTCGTTCATTAATTAATATGATAGACGTTTACTAGGCTAATTAATTGATAAGTTGATATACTAATTATAACAAAATAAATATTTAAAACATAGAAATAATAATGTTACATCATCATCATCATCAGCCACATGACGTCCACTGCTGAACATAGGCCTCCCCCAAAGATTTCCAGAATAATAAATAATTTATTGTTAAATACTTTATAATATAATTAAGGTATGAATGATCACATCCATACCTTACCATATGAATTTTGTAAAAAAATTACGCCATTTAAAATCTAAAACAAGATATATAGGAATCCGATGGAATGGGCTAATCGTCAAAAAACAATTAAAGTGCCTTAAAAACCACTAAGAACCGAAATATAATTAAACAAATTACCTACATACTATTCAATGTCACAAAAACAATTATAGTAATCTATCATACTCTATTATATTATTATCTTACAGGCGTCGTTCTTAAAATGAAATGTGATTTGAAATCTACGTTTTGTAGGACTAAGATCCTGCCTTAGTATAGGATCTACCTGCTATTTATACCCAGCGCTATCTCGGCCTCTTAGCGCAAGTATCTTATATAATTATTCAGTGATGCTGGGTTGGATCCGGGCCCGCTTTCTTATCAACAAGTAATTTAAAGAGTTTACCTAAATAAAATTTCTACCCTCAATAGTATTAAAAGTAGTTAGATTATCGTATTTGTGTCAAACCTTAGTACATCGAAATATGAGTAGATAATATAATATAGATATTTAATTCCATCGTTTCAAATATGTATCTACTTTGCCTATGTTTATATATTTAAATATAAGTTTAAATATTTTATGAAAACCCCATGCGCAAAGCCTCTCTCATACCTACATTATAGGCAGGTAATAGAATGTGAATACAAAAAATTTGTTCATTTTGCCAATATTCACGAGAAACTGTAATTTCAGTATCTTATCATTTGTGAAGGACCAGGATGGCACCAGGTTATCTGGCGCTGTAGCGGATTTAAGGAAATTCCACAACATTTTATCTGGTAGATTACGCAAGTGTTTAATACGTTGCGTGAGAAATTTTGGATACACGTGAATATAGTTATTCGCGGCCCAATTTAATCGAGCTAGACGATGGTTAGGATAAATAAAGATAACGAAAGATAGTCTGCACACTGTCCGTTAGACAGGAAGTTTGTTTGTACTTTGTCTATACTCGCACGCCAAACCGTAAAACTACTTTAGACTCACCATCAATTTAATATAATGGTTGCTTTGAACACTAGATCTTATCCACTTGTAGATAATAAGTAATCAGTGTGTTGTTTTAATATTTTGAAACATTTTAGTAATCCTTTAGTAAGTAGTAATAAATACCAATGTGTTATTAATTTTGTAGCCTGCATATTATTCAGTGTACACGTCTGCTTTTAAACTTTATTAAGTTACTAAACAAACGAATAGATTCACAGCAATATCTTATCAAAAGTTTTCTGTAAGCGAGAATATCTCTTTAGCAACATTTCAAGAACTTGTATGACCAAAAATAGTCCGCTTGAGGAAATTCTCTGTAAAACGGATGCAAATTGTACTTAACAAACAATTTTGTAATTGTGCTATGAAATGCAGACTACACTATGCATGAACTAGTATAGGGCTGTCGAAATTTCCATATTCGCTTATCTCCTTGTTCCGTGCGCTGAAAGAATGTGCCAATGTAAATATCGGAACTGAGATATACTCACAATTGTTCCAGGTGAACTAATTCCTGGAAAACATTGGCATCAATGTGTTGGATGCGGTTACGGTACAGATATAAATATTTAAGTCGCCGTAAGCCATGGAAAGCGCCCGTACGCAGCGTTCGCAACCGGTTGTCATTGAGTAGCAGCGATCGTAACTGGTGGAGGTGACTAAACACGCCAGGCTGCACATCATGGATCTTGTTGAAGCGAACATCCCTGTAATAAAAAATAAATGTTAAAATATTATTCAACACCAGGTGATCTTCAAAACCACTTTTGCAGGCACTTCCGTTTGCTGGTTAATAATTACGCAATCAAAATTTATTTTTCAATATTTGGGAAACAAACAGAAAATATTAAATGTAAATAATATTAATTGTACGAGCTAACTCGTACCTAAGCATAATAAGCACTTTGCGGCGTCAGCACTTTACGCCAACGTTAAATATTAAAGTTAGTTCGCAAATCAATACGACTGCGTTAGGTCGTGCGTGCTCATTAATTGTATCATCAACTCTATCATATATCTATTAAGGACTTTTGGCAATATATCAGTATCATACAATTCGGACTATCATTTTTATCAACTATCATAAACAAGGAGTGTATGGGTCCCGCAGTAGCCCGTACATTAATAATAATGTGTTGCAAAATCCAGTGAAGTTTCCATTAATAAATAACGTACAGATTAAAAAAGAGTAAAGAATAACATTATTTAAAATACAATGAAATAAAAATTAATATGTTTGTAAAGTATGCAACCAAAGGCTATTTTTAATTTAAATATTAATAATACAAAACGTTACTCTGATGTTTTTACTAGAGCAATAATTAATCATGTCTATTGGTGGTAAATCTCTCATATGTAAGAGTCCGTCTGGGTGGGTACCACCGCAATATCTATTTCTACCGCCAAGCAGCAGTGTGCATGCACTGTTGCTTTTCGGTTTGAAGGACATTGTTGCCAGTATAACTACTGGACACAATGAGACTTAGCATCGTATGTCTCAGGACGACAAGCGTAGTGGAATGCCACACAGTACTTTGTGACTCAAGGTGCTGCATGGTGTTGCTACTGCTTAAGGGTGGTCGTATCGCTTACCACCAGGTGAACGGAACGCTCGTCTCGTCATTTAATGCCGTAAAAAAAATGTGATTCGCATTATCGGGAAATACAACAAATAATGCGTTAGTCTGCTGATATTGATATTTACATAGCTAATACAAATTTGCAAATTGCCTTTCTATGAATAAGGCAAACAGTGTATTGATTGATTATCTCAATTTCATTAAATTATGTTACAGTTTATATGGGCATTACATTCAGATATTTTAAGTCAATTGTTAGATGTGGTTTTGTGGAAGTTTTGTAGAATTGGAACCTGTACCTGCACCCGGGAAATCTATTTAACATAGCACTAGACGAAGATCAGCCTTTTTCCCGAATAAGTTGACGTAAGAAAGCTACCGACCGTAAAAAACTAAGCTACATCTTTTCTGCAATATGTATGAATGAGAATATTACAGCAACCATGTATTGGAGATTTCGATGAGGATTATTATGATTAGAGAAGCATAATTGTATGTGTACGATCATAATTATTATAACTTCTAAAGGTTGTATTATGATAAACATTAACTATTCGAAATAAACACTTAAAGCAATCCGGCTATTGGTAAATATATTCTTATTTTAGTTACACGTGATGAAATATATATAGGGTGTCCCAGAATTACACAAGATTGGAATTTGCCGACATTTGTGCGGTAAAATGCTGGCAACGCTGAAAAATAACAATTTGACAGTTTAGTATTAGTAAAAATGGAGCGTAACACAATAGGATAGTGTATTAATTGTTAAAAATTATTTAAAAAAAATGAATGTTTGGCGGCCGCAGTTAGAAAATTTCATGCAACATATGGTCGGAATAGCGTTTTAACTTCATCAACTGTGAAGAAATTACTTAAAACCTTCAGGGAGATTGGATCAGTTGGAGACACTAAAGGCACTGGTCGTCCAAAAACAAGCCGTTCAAATGTCAATATCGAAGCAGTGGGTAAGAGTGTTGTTGAAAATTCAGGAGCATCAATTCGGCGTCCTGCACAAGAATTGCAAATTTCAAGAAGCTCTCTACAGCGTATAAGTTCACTAAAGATCTGGGTCTTCAAGCTTACAAAATTCAGTTAACACGACAATTGAAGCCAAGTGACCATGTACAGCGAGGACAGTTTATGAATGGATTATTGAACATCAACAAATGGATACTGATTTTATGAGCAAAATTATCCTTTAGAGGGCCATTTGCCCTATGTGTTATTCCATAAATCCTAACCCTATCCTATGTACTTTATAATTCAATAAAAATACTAAAAACTGTGTTTCCTATTTAATTCAAAACTTGCGAAATTTTTGGGACACCTATATTACAATTTGAATTACGGCATTTCAACGTATGGCTGGAAATTTTCCATTAATTATATTTTATTAAATGCCATGTTATTAAAAGTTTGTTATCAGGAAAACGCTTACCTATATTATGGTCATGTGGATTGTGTACTCAGAATGAATAAACACAAATGTGCTTAATGGAAACATGTTTCCCAAGTTTGAACAAAATTTTAGGCAAGCTTACTTGTCTGCTTGTATTATAAAGTAGTTGTGGTATTTTATACATGGGATGTTTTGTAGTCTTGCATCTTACTCCAATATCCTATTTCATATTTTGTTGTTTTGAAGCAATCCTACTAATATTATAAACGCGAAAGTTTGTAAGAATGTATCGATACATCCATGATGTTTGTTCCTCTTTCACGCAAAAACTACTGAACGGATTTCGTTGAAATTTGGCACACGGGTACACATCATGTTCTGGGTTAACACTTTTTATCCCGGGATAATATAAAGCGGAATTTTTATCCCGGAAAAACTTTATAAAGCGGGCGGAGCCGCGGGCAAATGCTAGTAATTTTATACAACAATAGATTTTTAAGGTGTGTGAAAATATTACAGAAATATCATCTGCGAAAAATGTACACTTATGGCTACATCATAAATATATTATTATATACATATTAAAAGCAATAAAGGTCCTAGAAAACTACCTTGGGGCACACAAAATATATTTTTCCTATATGTGAACCTGTATGATTTAGATATTAAACCCGAATCAGCACGGGTAATTTCTATATATTGTTGTCGATTTCTCATGTAACTATCTATCGACTATCCATTCCAAAGCCTTCGATGATTTAATAACTTCTCGATTGTTAAGGAGAACATACAGGTAACCAACCAAATATATATTATTTAGCTTCCAGAAACAATAAAAATAGTTGAGACAGAGCCAAGTGCTTAGAATATACTTAGTTTGTAAAACACACTTATTTCACCTTCAACAACTATGCGCGGGTCTTACGCTGGCTAATATCAGTTGGCCTTTCGCAGTTTCGATACTTATATAAAGGCGAAGCCGGATAAAGTTTCTTGAACGGAATGCTTACACTGAACAACAACTTGTTCCGAGCACCGATACAGTACCAATACGCCTTAGGATGCGTTCCTTTTACTCGTGAATTGTTTTTCTTTCCCGGTGATGCTCTATATCGAATGCATAAGCTGCGTATATTTTGCGGAGCTTTTTAATTTTTTTATGTCCGCCGGGGGAAGTCTTTATAAGACACGTCACACGAGTGAAACAGGTTTAACTTCACGAACGCAGTGAGTCGCGAAACGCATTCAGTTAATCGTCGAGTGACCTACTCCCTCTCAAATTAAATTTAAACACACATTGAAATTTCTAAATGAGCAATGCATGTTAAAGCAGCAACACAGGAACGCATACAATATACCGTATAGTTCACCTGCTCATTTTGATGCGTCAAGCTGTCCGGTACCCACTGTAAAGAGATTCGTAACGCCTAAAACACGTCAAAGCGCTGCGACATCGGCCTATTTCAGCATTAATTACATCACAGTACCACTTTGATGTGTGTTCGATGTTCGACTTTAGCCCGCCCTAACGTTATATTCAACAATGGTATCGAAGCACCTAACTGAAATACAGAGAATATAATATATCCATAAATAGCTCAGTATGGAGTAGAACCAAAACGAGACGGTCGGAGATTGAATCCTGCCTTCGAGACATGCGTCTGACTGCTCGAAGTTACGAGTATATTCATGCTTTAGCTATGAAAGAAAACAACGAGGAGCAACCTACATGAACGTTCTCCTTAAGTTTCACGAATGTTTATTTATTCAACATATATTCGGCATAGGCCACCACCCATGCTGTTGTAGTTAACTGTACCTACATTGATGTACATCGGAAAACAGAAGGAAGTCCTTGTACAGTCAGCCACATAAGTAGCTGATCAAATTCAAAACTAAAAATTGCGTTTACACTTTCTTGTTCTTACCAATTTTTGTTTTCTCTTCACAAAAATAAAATAAAGAGGATTAACTTTACTTCCCTTTAAGAAAAGTATGAATCAAACTTAACGCGTGGAATTGATTTGAAATTATGAATTTGCTCAGCTATTTATATGGCAGACTGTACAGTCAGCCACATAAGTGGCTGAACAAAATTTCAATTTGCCTCTACGCGTTAAGTTTAATTCAAATGATTTTTTTTCTTTAGATTTGGATTTGTTCAGCTATTTATGTAGCTGACTGTACATTTCACCATTACATGAATATTGTGACGATTGGCTAGTCGCAGTTTTGATTGGATGGTCCATCAAAGTGATATAAATAAAGTACTCACTATACGCCCATAATATTGACTATTGCACTGAAATTCACAATATTAATGTGAAGCGGATGAGCTTTGTAAACAGGAGGATTATTTTTTCCCGATGCAATATCAAAGGTAATCAATGAGTTTTCAGAATACTTTTTTAAATGCTCTTCAGGATTTTAACATGCCATAGTCCAAATGAAGCTACTTTTGAGGAGTAACCGTCGAAAAAATGAATAGTGATTCGCAATTTAGCTTACCTATTAGGTATTCGGTGCATTGTTCGGTGTGACTTTTATTTCAATATAATATGGTTGTTTAGCTCTCCATAGATATTCGGGAAACATTAACTTGTCGCAACCGGTTTACTGATAACATTTTTTCTTGGACTCTACCTAACTATTGTCTGTCGGACAGTTAGTGCTGCTTGTATTAAAATGTTCACACGTCAATGCGCTGTTGTTTATACAAAAATTTACTAATTTATATTCCCCAATGATATAAGGTATATTTTTCTTCCTAATATTATAAATATGAAATTTATATTATTTGGATTTTGGATACACGGATTTGGTTTAAATATTGCGTACAAATGGACCACCTTTTGAATTAACAAATAAGCTCCGTTTTATAAAATAACTAGCGGCCCCGACAGACGTTGTCCTGCCCTAAAAAGGAAATAAAATCCTAGAACCCGAGTCTAAACCATTCTGGAATCCACCTGAAGACACGCAAAAAATTTCATTAAAATCGGTCCAGCCGTTTTTCCGCGCAATTTTCTTAATTTTTTTCTTTCATAAGAACCTTCTCCTGACAATAATAAACACATCAAAAAAAGAAATAACGAAATCAGTCCAGCCGTTCACGCGTGATGCCGTGACCAGGAAAATAGGGATTCATTTTTATATAATAGACTAGCGGCCCCGACAGACGTTGTCCTGCCCTAAAAAGGAAATAAAATCCTAGAAGAATAAAATTCTGGAATCCACCTGAAGACACACAAAAAAATTTCATTTAAATCGGTCCAGCCGTTTTTCCGCGCAATTTTCTTAATTTTTTCTTTCATAAGAACCTTCTCCTGACAATAATAAACACATCAAAAAAGAAATAACGAAATCAGTCCAGCCGTTCACGCGTGATGCCGTGACCAAGGAAAATGGGATTCATTTTTATATAATAGATTTGAACGCGATCAATTCCTATTTACAAAAACATAATAAACTGATATTTTTCCTAAATTCAGTTTTTCCTTTCGTCCAGCAGAAGAAGAGAGATCTTTTTTTACATAACGATATTTTATGGACAGCAAACTTAGACTACTTTTCTCTGAGACTAATGCACGAAGAAGCTGTAAGTAATAAGCGAGCCCACTTCCATAGCTTCGTGTTGTATAGATGATTTAATAGTGAACAGCACTACTATGTCCTCTGGATACGTATTAACCCAGTTGCTTTATACATTGCCGAGTACAAGTTCCTTCAGCACTGCTCTCAAGAATTAAGGTAAAAGCTTTTTGAAGCAAGACTACCTGTAGTTTGAAAAGTTCTGCGATGGACATCTTACAAAAGTTTTAGAGCAGGATATGGTAGTCATTAGTATAATTGCTCCCAAAACTCTCATAAGTCCTGTTTGTCTTCAAACTATTTCAAGTAGTAAGCGCAGGGCCACTCTGCTTCAAATGTTTGTATAATTTTATTTTGATCGTCAGTCATTTCACTTAGGTAGATACTGAGAATTATTTCGTTCTCGGTTGCCAACGCAAAACTAATTATAGAGGGTGCTACCGAAATTGTATACAAACACATCACAGAAGTAGCGCAGCAAATTCCCACGTTTAGAAAGATTAATTTTATTAATTAACGATATGAAACTCGCCCAGTAATAAACAAAGAGGCTCCGGAAGCGTAGTGCGTGTACCAATATCAATGATCTAACAGACTTCAATGAATTTACACCTTTTAACGGTAACTATTAGTGGTATGTACCTTAAAAAAATCGATACTTTCGATCGATTAATTATAATTCATAGAAAGACATTATTTTATAGCACATATCTAAGCTCTCTTTGCTTATATCTTAGTATATTTTGGTATATTTAAATCATTCTCGTGATGCATCCGAATTACCCTGCTATGCTATTATTTGCGCAATGTCAATAGCACCGGTTGACACCAATAATTGTTGACACACACAACAAATTTCACTATGTCAGGGTTTTTTTACTTCAATGGATGTCAGTCAACCTATGTTTGTTTACCGTAGCGCCTCTGCCGCAAGAAATAGGCAATTTGTTCATAATCGCGATTTTCATAGTTCGCAGTGAATCATAAACACGTCCCGCCTACAAGTTAAGAAGTTGTCCACAATACAAGCAACTTCCAAGCACTATAAATGAGTGAACGCAAAAGTGATCCAAAAACAAAACTTTATGTTTTAGTGAAGTAGGCTTCTGGCTACACTTAGCGGTCTTGTTCGGAAACTACGTACATTGTAAATGATTATTAAGTCCCTGATAGCTTATTCGAAACTTATCCTCCATATAAACTACAACTTTCGGTTTCACAGGTCTAGAATAGAAACATCTGCCACAAAAAGTTTCTAGTAATGTGTTAGAAACTTTTTCTTAGATGGGAGCTAGTTATTTTTATGTTATCATACTCGTGAACGGCTGTTGATTGCGTGGACTGGTCAGCTCTGATTGGTGGTTGACTCTATTGTTTACTTAAAATTAAACATGTAGGTGGTTGCTTGACTTAGATACTCTCCGTTAATTTCGCATTTAATATCCACATTTAAAATTGAATTTGTATTGTTCCTTGTGATTTGAAAAAATATATACTATTTAAAAAAAATACGATGACAAAAGACCTACGCTGAGTTTCTTGGTGCTTCTTCTCAGGTCAGTAGGCTTTTCCGAATTATTGGTAGAATCTTTTAGATCATAAAAAGTATTGTAAAAAATGACGTGTAAAAACGCCCTTAGAGGCCTAATTACTTAATAAATGATTTGATTTGGTTATTGAAGCAAAATTAGGAAGTAATGTTCCCTTAATTACACATTTTTTTGTATTGAATATTGTCTTCAAATTTGTTTTTTTTTATAAATTACGTAATGAGACATTTCTAAATGCTTTTGGAACTCATTATTATGTATGTTTTACATAGTTTTCATTATTTTTGTCGATTTTCACATAACCATGGAATGTAAGTACTTGGGTATTATTCTTGAGAGCATAATAGAATTTCACACCATTTGATTTGTTTATTTTTATGTTTTGGAGCGTCCAGATATACAGCGAAACGTCATCAAAAAATTAAAAGTAATTTTTCATACTTTTAATATGAATATTTTACATCAATGCCAAGTATCGATGCTCTGAAAAAGTTTCAGATTGCGCTACCGGATGGCAGAGCTTACGACGTGCACGTTCCCTAAATCCCGATCAATGATTCAAGGCGTTTCAAAACCGCCTTAGTTTTTTGGGAATATAACAGAAATTTAATAAACTTTGCTACTGTAGATAAACTGATATAATTGTTTTTTAGGGTTTAGTACCTAACTCAAAAGGGAAAAGAGACCCTTTTTTCAGGAACGTCCAGAGATATCAAGTTGAAATTTATATCAAAATCGCGGGTCTGTGTCCTAAAAAATCAAACTTGTAAATCAACGCCGACAAAAGACATGACCGTTTATGTTGCATATTTTGCGATTTCGCCTGGGAATCAAAACCTATAGAGTACTCTCCTTTGACCTTACAGGACGTGTAAAGGAATAAAATCTGATAACCGTAATATTATAATGATGTAATCTAATAACAAAAAGCTAATTCTCTATTATAAACTTTAAAAAACGTATTATGATATGATATCTTACCTACACTTTCGTACGGGACCCTCGGTACGCGACTCCAGCTCGCACTTGTCTGGTTTTTTTATCTTTTACTGTTATACTTACATAGAATCAAGTTCGTAATAGTTAGTTTTTCAGTCATTATACTTCTTAACGTCAGAGCTATATGAAATGCGACATAAAAAGCTACTGTTATAAAAAATATGAATAACTAGGGGTTACACGCAGCATCGCCCGCGTGAAATAGAATTTCCGGACTCATCGAACGTCACTTCTGCCAGCGCCACGTATTCCCCGCAGCTTACAATTTCAAACAGGCGGTCACGCGCTTAAATATAATCTAGAAACAAAATTTTAACAATAAACCAGACTAAATAGCGATACAAATATTGTTCGTAAATTCATATTATTTCAATAATTGCTATAAAGTATTAACTTCTATGCCAACAATACGTACGAGACATAAGTACCTAGGTCGAGCTGCTTAAGCCCCCGTTTCCCTGAACTACGGGCTTGTTATAACAGGGGTAAGTAGTAAAACGGCATTTTTACCAGGAATTTTACCTTATAACGTATTTATTTTATTTTATCGTACAGGAAACAAACAGTACAATATACACAAACAAATTAATACAAAATACAACACATAATATCAAAAAAGCTTTCAACATCTAAAAGGAACAGATATATGTCTCGTCGGCAAAAAAGTAGCCTTAATTTGTCACAAGATTATCAACACAAATGAATTGTAAAGAGTTAAATACTACACATCAACTAGTTGACACTGAAATTAAACAAATATATAATACCTATACGAGGCATCTACCTTTCCACAGCGAAGACTTTTAGTGTTGCAAAAAATAAAGATCTAAACTTGTTTATGTTGTCATGAAAAATATAACAGCAATTGCAGGCCCATACAATAAACCTATTTTGCGATGCACCGTTCTTGTATAGGGAACGAACAATCTCTACATCGAGAAGTTGGTTTTCTACACCGTAATCCTGTATTGTTTAATAGATTTATTGTTTGTAACTCCATCTATTCTTACCTCTGTACCATCAATGCCCGTACCGCATCACGAGCTGTCATACTAGCGAGTATTCTAATTGATCCTGCCAGGCACAGTGACTGGATATGTGTATGAACGGAAATTTTGTAACAGTTTACATGAAATTATACTTTCGTTAAATTCTAGTTGACATTATTATTATTAGTGTTGACTATTTTACAACTTACAGTATCCTATAGGTATTTAAATATACTGGCTATATTTAATGTTGTTTTAATTTTTTTTAAATCATACCACAGTAATCCTGTAGTATGCTATTTTTTTCCACAAAATTTTGGGGCTTATTTTAACATGTTATAACTTGCTCCAGATAATACATACCAGATTTATTATCTTCTAACAAATGAGAATTATACAAGAGGGAATCAAACGAGCAAAATAGTCAAAGGTGTACTAATTGCGTTTTTTAACCCCCGACAGAAAGAGAAGGGAGTTATTAGTTTACAGTGTGTAGGTATCTGTATTTTTGTCTGTGGCATCGTAGCTCTCAAACGAATGCACCGATTTTAACGCAGGTTTTTTGTTGTTGTTTGAAAGCTGATGAGATCGAGGTGGTTCTTAGCTATAATTTATGAAGATCTGTTCAGGCGTTTGAAAATTATCGCTTCATTTCCAAATTTCAAAAGTCTGATTGATTTAAAATTTGTTTTACTGTGACTTCAGCAATATTTTAAGACATTTTAACCTAGAGCCGAGGCTGCAGCATCAAGTAGTCTGCGGAATTCCCAATTCTTTAGAAACTTATGGTAGATTTAGCGTGTGTGGGCTTATAAGAATGGTCTCAACGAATAGGTGTTATATAGTTGATTATCAAGGACCCGTGATGGAGAATATAGTAATTTAAAAAGTTTTAAATAAAAATTAAATTTAAATTAAAATAACCCCCGACACAAAAATCCTCTAAGAAGTAAAATAATACAAGTGTATTTTTCGTTTAAGTACTTAGTAATACTTTTATCCAAGCGTTGTCGCGTTGAGGGACTGCGAAAGAAGTATTTTCTTCTCCCTGGTCCGGAATTCAGTCAGTAGTAGGTAGTCGAATAGCATGACAATATTTCTGCATATTATCATGTTTCTTTACATAAAAATGTTCAGAAAAATAAGAATAACAAGAGTTCAATACTTAATTAGTTAATACCTGATTCAGTTTTCGGTGATTGTAAGGTTAGTTTAACTAATAAAGTAAGGCAAGGGGCGTCGCCAACAGCAACTTTTGCATTTGCGAGGCATTCGCAAAACGGTCGGAATATGGCGGTGGTGCTGTCAGTCAATCTTCCGAAAGTCCTCCTTCGCCCAATTCCACGATTCACGATGCCGTCACGCTTCAGTTACGAAACAGACGCGATACAAACGCGCAGCTGTCGCAATGCAACTTCGTTAGCTACAACTGTATTAATCGAAAGTGAACAATCGTGCAACTTTCTGCGGGAGCAATATTTTAGCAAAATGTTATTTTTCTACATGTTTGTTGATGAATGTACTCTTACGTCACGGGAGCAAAAATATCCTCACTAAGGATACATGACTTTTGGTTATGTAAAGCATGTTGAAAAGGGCCTCCCTAAGGCACTCCAATAAATAAAATCCTCACCCATAAGTGTTCAATAAGCTAGTCGCTTTATATAAATTTGAACGCCGCATGTGCAAGTCGCGCGTTTGTATTACTACAGTAGCGATTCTGTCGCGCGTTTGTATCGCTTCCGGTGCGCAATAGTAGTGATACAGGATGCGCGTCACCGTAAGGCGCGACAGCATCGCTCCAATAACTAGCTGAGAGCAAACTACTTAAAAAGATCTGAAGCTTTTAATTATTATGTTTATTTCTATAAATACGTATATCGAGTTGTGTTCTTAACAAAAGTTTGTGGTTCAGTATAAAATATACCTACATAGTAGAGGTATTTAAAAAAAATATCATATAAATTGACATATAAATAGGCTACTTTTTAATCCCAGTAATTTTTTCTCATGGGCAGTAATAGATTTTTTTATTTGATTCTTTGACTCGTCAAGCCCCGCGACGGACGCCGGCCCCTATATATTATATAGGATTTTCCCATACATCTATACAGGGTCATTTTTACATTGCGTTACTAAGAGAAACCACATATTTGTCTATACCTCTGCTAACATCGTGCTAAGAATTATCAATGAATTATGAATACTATCGCCAAAAATCCCGGTTGTAGGATTGTATTTTTTTTATCATTTTGTAGTTTAGTGTAAATATGATGTGTGCGTAAGTGTATTCCTGACTGAAAGTATAATGTTGCTGCTGCGACGAATTCTCCTAGAGCAGTCATAGTGGCATTAGGGCGTGTAAACTTAAAGTTACATTTTTTGTTATGTATTTTGTTCGAAACTAACACTTTTTTATTTTACATCCATTGTTAAAATAAATTAATGGAAAGTGTTATTTTCAACGAGATAAGTATGTGGTTTCATTTATTAACGCAATGTCAAAATAACCCTGTATATAAGTGGGGCTTGACGGGTTAAATTGAGTCGTGAATCACTACTGTGTTTTAAGAACTTTTGTAGAGCGAAAGGCTTTTCACATGAGCAAGGCCGCAAATATCACCTTCTTTTTAGTGAAATATTTAGCTTAGGTAATTTATTATTCTGCTTATTTTATTTTAGAACTTATTGTAAACCAACAAAAAAAAAGAAAATCACATACCTAAGTGGGTAGTATGTAGGTAAATAGATCACTAGAAAAATATGATGATTTAATAAATAAGTTTTGCAATATCCAGAGTTTTGATACGCACACGATTGGGTATGGCGCGCCACGCCTAACCCATTCATGGTCCAAAGAGCTGCTTGTGATATCAATCAGTCTATCAATTGCAGCTAATAACGTAGTCATATTGTATTTTAGAAGAGCGAGAAGCGTGACGGCCCTGCCTTCAACAAACATCGATGAAGGCCAACGGATTACTCGTTGATTACTTCAAATAAGTAAACAAGTACAGTTTAAACGTAGTTTGGCTACCAGGGGACCAAAACCATGTTAGTATGTTAAAATGTTTTTTTTTTGGAAATAAATAAATAAAGTAAAATAATGTGTACATAAGCTATGTCATATTCAAAATGCTAGTTAATGCAACTTTTTCAAAGTATACTTACAGCGACCGATTTGTTACGATAATTTGGTTTAACGTGGGCGAATTAATAAAAGTGATAAATTTAAATCAAGCCTTCGACTTCCTATTTATTAATTACTAGCTTTACGGGGATAAAAGTACATATAAACCTTCATCTTGAATCATTTTATCTATTAAAAAAAACCGCATCAAAATCCGTTGTGTAGTTTTAAAGATCTAAGCATACATAGGGATTAGGGACAGACAGCGGGAAGCGACTTTGTTTTATACTGTGATTACTCATTAATCGTAAAGTAGTAGAACTTTCACAGACAAAAATCCCGCTTTCGACAACCACTAAATGTTTTATAATTACTTGCTAGTGGAAACCTAGTGACAAGATCCAGAAAATGTAAGACTTACATAATGACCATCTAACCTATTACGACAGGGATGGTAAACATTTTTCTAATGGATTGTAATAGACAACACCCCAAAATTTTAGAGTATGAATGTCACGTGGCACGCCCTTAGAACTGACTGCCATTCAATTTATTCGGTTAACTAGACAATAATTATCGATACATTTTCGCATTGTAGAAATTTGTTTATTTATTATATTTTGTGCTTTGTTTCTAATAATTAGATGTTTTAGTTATTGTTTTGTTTCTAAAGTAAAAGCAATCAGTTTAAATGTTTGTTGTACGCTGTAGTTTCTTTGACGCAACAGTCTTCGTAAACACTTTAGTAAGAAAAGTTTGAGTAACCAGTAATCATATGTCATTATTTGTTTACCACACCATTAGCACGTGTACCTTCTACTTTTAAAAGTCAAACTTGACATTGGCAGAATTGTCGTAAAACCGATACGGCCAACCTATACAAATTGGAATTGGATTACCACACCATACCAGCCCTGTAGGTATTATATACTGCCCATTGCTGAGCACAAGTCTCCTCTACAATTGAGAGGGTTAAGGCCTTAGTCCACCACGCTGTTCTAGTGCAGGTTGGCAAACTTTTCGTACCTTTGAAATTCATTGAACTTCTCAGGCATGCCGCGCCGCTTTCATTTCAATAAATAATACATTCGAATAGTTAACCTGTTACTTTTGTGTAAAATTTATTTAAAAAAATGCATGATTTATTTTGTCCCTAAGGTGACGGAGCCTTGCTCTGGTGATTCTTTAATACTATACATGGTATTAAGTGAACGATAGCCTAGTTGGGAATGGAACGGTCTGCCGAGACAATATCCGGAGGTTCAAACCCATGACCCACACCTCTGACTTTTCGAAGTCATGTTTGTATTGTTTATCAATTATCGTTCGCTTTAGGTAACAGTGAAGGAAAACATCGTGAGGAAACCTACATGCCTGAGAGTTCTCCAGAAGAATTTCGAGGGTATGTGAAGTCTGCCAACCCGTACTAGGCCAGCGTGGTAGACTAATGCCTAAAACCCTCTCAGTAGTAGAGGAGGCCCGTGCTCAGCAGTGGGCAGTACATAATACATGGCTGGTATTATTATACATGGTATTTATTACTTTGATTCGTCAAGCCACGCGACGGACGCCGGCGTCCGAGTATATAGGGTTTCAGCATACATCTATACTAATATTATAAAGCTGAAGAGTTTGTTTGTTTGTTTGTTTGTTTGAACGCGCTAATCTCAGGAACTACTGGTTCGAATAGAAAAAATCTTTTTGTGTTGAATAGACCATTTATCGAGGAAGGCTTTAGGCTATATAACATCACGATGCAACTATTAGGAACGAAGATATAATGGAAAATGTGAAAAAAACGGAGAAAATTATTCACCCTTCAAGGCTTTCATTGCGTGCGCTGCGAAAACGGTTCAAGATACCAAAAATATATGTATGAAAGAATTATTCCTATTGAAATGATCTAAAAAAATGTCCGTGACAGTATATGTCTATCTTTTAAGATTAACTCACTAGAACCGTTTTTATGGTAATCAAATTTGGTCGAAATTAATGCATTATTTGTTAAGAGTTGTATCAACGTCATAATATTAATCTTTATCCAAATAAATGTGTTGGATAGAGTGATTCAACGGGAAGGTTTTTATGTACTTCTAGCCCGGAAAAACTTATTAACGCGGGCGAAGCCGTGGGCAAAAGCTAGTCTATATATATAATCGGGGCTTGACGGGTTAAAGTAGGTCCTAATAATATTTTCCATTTGAAAAAAATATTCACGACTGAAGGCAAACGAGTCGATACCTTAAGTTACCGTACTAGTTAAGAAAATGGGTTCTTCAGCGGTTTAGATTTGATATTAAATCTCAGGTTTCATATCATGGTTTAAGATACTTTATTATATCCGCACCAAACTTGGTCCTGATAACATGTTTCTCGGTTTAGTTTCTCCCCCTTTAGCTGCCCAATGGTAGTGGTTAATAAATATGAATATCCCATATCGAGTATAAATATGGGATATTCATATTTATTAATCACTACTCAAGGTAGATCTATATCTGTGGTGAAGGCCGGGGGTCCTGGCGTGCGGTAGCTGACTTTTGTGAGCAGTTAATCTCATAGAAGGAACGAGCTGAACGGGATCGGGAGCGCCACGATCCCGCCCGTCGCCACAGAAGACGTAGGAGACGCCGAGTGGATGACTGACCAGCGTCTCTCGACCTGTGGATGGGGGCGTTTGAAGAATTCCATCACGGTAACCTCTGCTTGTCGTATGGGGCGACTAAAAGGGGCCATCAGGGGTTGCGGGCGCGCAGTGGGGGACTGCGAGTGCGTCCGTTGTACTTTCGTACATAGCGCAACCTCGAGGTGGGCGCCAGTGCTATTCCATTAAGTATGACGATGGCATAGCACTGCCGCAGACGTCTAGGACGTCCTTCGGTGTGTGGGGGCTTCGGATCCCCTGCTACTGATAGACATGGGCTGCAAGGCGGCATTGCGCACAGACGGATGCGGTCTTTATGAGGGCGCCCTTTGCCTAAGGTGCCCGCAGCCACCCTTTATGTGCTAGAGAGGGCCACCGCGGGGTTTTAGTTGGTATGCCGGTGTAGGGTGTATATAAGTGTTAGAGACTCGGTCCAGCGTGATTGTCGATCGGATGTCATATTCCCGGACGATCTAATGTTGTGCCGTAAGACCGGTGAGCCCAACATAACCGTCTACCTTTCCCCAGGGACTGGACGGTATCGATACCATCGATTTCCCCGCGAAAGAAAAAAAAAGGTAGATCAAAATCAAATAATAAAATCAAATCAAATGTAATAATAATAAAACGTTTATTGCTCACTGTCTCATTTTAGGGTTAGTGAATAAATAATCATCATGATCAGGCACATGACGTCCACTGCTGAAAATAGGCCTACCCTAAAGATTTCCAGACGGATCTGTCAATAGCGGCCTGCATCCAGCGCGTTCCGCGCGAAAAACATTTTATCCGAATGCGGATTTTTTATACTATTAAATTTAACAATAAAGCTACTCATAGGTCTCAGTTGAGATCCAAGTGTTTTTCAGCCTCATAATTTTATAAAAGTGTTTTTTTTATTAAATCTACTAATCAAAAAACTCAATATGTATTTTAATTCATTCACAAAGGAATTCATTTTTTAAATAATATCGTTGACAATCTCAAAACTGCCTGCTTCGGTGGCGTAGTTGTATTACGGTACGATTGCAATGCTGAGGTCATGGCTTGAACCCCCGGGTCGGGCAAAGTGATTTTGAGTTTTTTTATTCAGTATTACCTATTCTTAATTTAGAAGAAATTTTAAAAGAAATATACAAAACATTATATTAATAATGCCTATTAAGGCAAAGGAGCACAAGTATTCGATTAATAAATGTCTGACACCAGTAAATTATCTTCAGAGCCATGGTCTTTCTTGTCTTTGAAATCTCTCAATGTGATCTCCTAAATTATCATCATGCCCTAACACCCTCGTAGTTTTTTATTAGACTACGAGGGTGTAACGTCATAATAAGTTAATTTTGTTCTAATTGAATAAACCAACGTATTATATTATCATGTCCTGAATTAACATAGTTATATAGGCTTACTATAAACTGGCACTATTATAGAGGACTGCCTCTGTAGCGTAATTGTATTGCGTACGCGTTACGAGTACGATTTGTGCGCTGAGGTCCAGGGTTCGAATCCCGGGTCGAGACAAAAACATTGTGACTTGGTTTTTCCATCTTAAAAATTACTTATAAATTACTCAGTCGCAGCTCGGAGTCAGGAAGTTGGCGGTGTGATACCCCCGTGCCTCGCAAAGTACGTAAAGCCGTTGGTCCCGCGCCTGATCTCTCTCCGGTCGTGTCGGATTACCGTCTCACCGGACTATGAGAGTAAAGGAATAGCGAATGCACCTGTGTATTGCACACACACTCGTGCACTATAATATCTCCTGCGTACCTGGCTGATCTCCGTTCAGGTTGGCTGCCGTGGCCGAAACCGACTAGGAGAATTACATTATAGCGGTTTTCACGCCAGCAGAACCCCCACATTACTCCTAGTGAATTTATCTATACTAATATTGTGAAGAGGAAAGATTTGTATTTTTATATGTGGGTAACGAATAACCTCATAAATTACTGGACGCTTTAAGAAAAATCTTTGACCAATGTAAAGCTACACTACCAGGGAGCAACAAAGGCTACTTTTTATCCCGGGAAAATATATAGCAGGACTTTTATACCGGAAAACGCATTCACGCGAGCGGAGACTCGAGCAAGTCTAGCCACTTATGTGCCGAGGCCAGGTTTCTTGTGGTCGTCTGATTTGCTCCATCGAAATTTAAGAATCTACATCTAACTAAATCTTGATATCTCCAAACTGCTAGTAATAAATAATTTGGAAGGGATCCTATGTGGGTAGGTATTTCGATCGTCTATTACTAGGTGGGTAGGTATTTCGTCGGCTAGAATCTGGTTTAGTAAGTAATCGCCGCTATTTCTGCAGTCAAGCGATATTATGCACAAATGAACCTAAATAGCCTATCGATGGGCGCAAATGTTACAGAGTGATTTTACAGTTATGAATCATTCATACCAACTATAGTTCAGATGACTCGTAAGGAGGATTCGTCACAAATGGTCATCATTAGAACTTTTGCATTAGTGTACATCTGAAGAATGTGTAGTTACGCTAAATTTAATAGATGTGTTATGAGTTGGTGTTGCGGGGAATGTCACCGTGTGCGTTCGTATGCACTAAATTTCCCGGGTTCTTACTCAGGTCGGAAGATTGGGTTTTTACCCATTATCTAATCACAGGGGCCCTGTGCCTTCAAAATAATAACTGAGCTTATATCTATCTAAGCACTGCGAAGGCTATCATACCGAAAACTCTGAGCAGCATACTTATTATCATAGCATTGCTCCGTCTTTAGCTAATAACTAACGTTTGTGAGTACAGTGCTTAGAACAGCTACGTTATTCTAAAAAAAATATGTTTTAAAATGTTAACTACGTTCACTTGGATACTTTTTTAAACCTTCAACTTGGAGACTCTTAATACCTGCAGAAAAAACGGAATAACAGCAGCTCTATCAATTGACAACTTAGAATTATATACGAGGTCTATTTAATAAACTAAGAAGAGGGATCACACGGCGGCATCGCGCCGGTAGACGCCGACTTTTCAAAGCATTCTGCAGAGAACTTATTTGTTTATGCAGTGCCCCTAATTAAGTAGACAGAACCTTATACCAATTTTTACCTAGGTAAAGTATATATTCGTTTTATGTCTTTCATAATAATTATATCACGAATGTGAAGCGCATTACTTATCAATGCATAAAAATTTACGGAAGAGTTGAGAAATAAATTCATTACTTATGGTAGTGGAATCTTGCAAATAAAGTAAATACGAATATGTGGATATTTCTTAAAAGCAAATACAAAAATCGCCGATGAGATTTGAATATGTTCGATACACAGATTAATATAATTATAGGTATTTTGTGGGTACGTTTCTGCTTCTTGTAGATTAATTCTCGAAAATGACACAGATTTATTTTAAAGACATTGCACGCGTATAGAGCTTAGAATAGGTATAGCTAGATACGCAATGAAAACCAATATCATTTTCAATTAAAAATTGATTCTCTATATTAGATTAATGACTAAGATTTTAGCAGAATCGTTTTGAGTATGCCACAGAACAATGACATCATATAAGCACCGCCGTGTCACCCACTAGCTTGCCCGATAACATGCCTAAAATAAATAAAAGACTGTGAACTTGTTTAGCGCGTTCATTCGCATCAGGATTCAGAGTATCGTCGGTCATCATAAATCTATTAGTTTATTGTTTAGCTTCGAGCGAAACGATGTTTTTAATTCAGTTTTTAATTTTTAAGAAGCTATTTTAATGAATCATAATAATTTGTAAGTGCCTACTTGAAGGGAAAAATATGTAAGTATTGCTCAACGTTTAGCTACGAACCGCTGACGTTACTTATATTGTTCGTATTTAAATTTTTCGAGCTCATTATGAGGACTATTTTATACATCGCTCAGCGTTTTATATTAATCGGGCATGTCTCGTAAGCACTAAAATAAGCCAAAGCAAAAGCATATGGTTTCGCAACAATAACATTTCGCTTTCGGCCGCAATCCACACGCTTGTTTCATACTTATTTATAAATCATAGCCGCAAGTTATAAATAAATGTAAACTGAGCATAAGTTAAAGACTTTTATAAACTTACAATGTGTGAGTATCGGCCGGCGTCTTGGGAACAATCAACAAATCTTGATGAAGGCACCCAACCTTGTTTCGGTTACATTGACATTTCGGTGGGCAGAATTTAACCGACCAAGATAAATGAAAAAAGTTAAAGAACAAGAGAAAACTAAAGAAAAATAAAAGTTTCATTATGACTGAACCGTTTTAAAATGTAGATTTCGTAAAGTTAAGGTGCGGAGGCGCGCGACACCGCCGAGCCGCGGTGCGAGTGACCGAGTGCGAGTCCCGGATGGCGACTGGCGATTCTGGCGGCAGACTGATCGCGGACGAGTCGGGAGATTTTCGTCAGTGCGTTGTTCACTGCTATCGGCTCTCTGCTCTCTCGCTTGCATCAAACCACAGTGGGATTCTCATTCCTGTATAAATTTTTTTAATAATATACTAAAACATATTCATTAGTCACCTTATAAATAATATTATTAGACTGCCTTGGTGGCGTAGTTTTATTACGGTACGACTGCAATGCTGAGGTCTCGGGTTTGATTCCCGAGTCGGACAAAAGTGATATTGGATTTTTCTATTCAGTGTCAGCTCGGAGTCTGGAATTTGTGCCCGATGTGGCGATAGGCTCGCCTCCTATCACGTCATGGGACGGAATACGCACGGCGAAAAGTGGGTGCACTAGTTGCGCCTCTGCCTAGCCCTTCGGGGATAAAAGGCATGGTAGAGTGTATGTAATATTATTATAATTACATACCTACTTTACAGCAAGGGCATTAGTGAAGCAATAACTGTAAAAAATGACTGGCTCTGACCTTAAAAACTACGTGAATTATTATTCCGTCAACTTCGATTTTACAAGGCAACTTTGTTAACATGATACGTTTATTTATCAACAACACACAACAAATCTTTTATGCGTTATAAAATAAACTGTGGAATTTGTAGAGCATTGACCATAATGTAACTGTGCTGAATTCTTTTTAAAATTACATCTAAGATAATACCAGAAAGTTACGTAGGAGATAAACTTCATTATATTATATATTAAGTGGTACTCAGAGGGCAAAGTCCAAAAATAATAACAATTGTCACTAAAGAAACAAATGCAAAACAACCAGGTATGAAGAGAAGAATTATGATCATTCATCATATTATATAATACGTCTGATTCCTGTTTTATTTATAAGCCTACATCTTACTCAATAAGGTAGTTTCGTATGTTTGATTTTGCAGATCATTTTATATGCCACATAAAATAATACAAAAAAAGCAATTCTTCTGTGAAACCAGCAACAAAATTGGTTGAAAAATAATGCAGTTCATCATATTTAAAATATTGTCTTGAGCAAAAGTGGGATGTAGAGGGGATATCGTACTATAGAATCTATTACGCACATACGCATCGTCATGGCTGGTGACACCTGGTGATGTCACAGACGCATAAGGGATATTTTTATTGGCATTGAATGACGAGGCGAGCACGCCGTTCGCCTGATGGTAAGCGATACGATCACCCATATACAGTAGCATCACCATCCAGCACATTGAGTTACAAAGTTCTGTGCGGCATTCCACTGCGCTCGTCATCCTGAGACATCAGATGTTAAGTCCCATTATGTCCAGTAGTTTCACTGGCTACAATGCCCTTCAAACCGAAACACAGCAGAGCATGCACTGTGATAGGGGGCGAGCCTATCGCCATATCGGGCACAAATTCCAGACTCCGGGCTGATACTGAATAGAAAAACTCAATATTACTCTGCCCGACCTGGGGATCGAACCCGAGACCTCAGCATTGCAGTCGTACCATAATACAACTACGCCACCGAGACAGTCAACTTTCAGATACTGATTGTATTAGAAGTACGTAGGTATGTATGTACCTAGACGTTTACAGGTTCATAATCATGAGATATCAGTATGTATTTTTTTTATAATGCTACTTTTTTTTCATAAATGACGAGACGAGCGTGCTGTTTGCCTGATGGTAAGCGGTACGACCACCCATAAACAGTAGCAACACCATCCAGCACCTTAAGTTACAAAGTAAGTACTGACCGTGTGGCATTCCACTGCGGTCGTCATGCTCAGACATAAGATGTTAAGTCTCATTATGTTCAGTATTTTCACTGGCTACAATGTCCTTCAAACCCAAACACGACAATGCAGGCGCACTGCTGCTTGGCAGTAGAAATAAGACATTGCGATGGTACCCAACCAGACGGGCTCTTACATATGACCTACCACCAGTGAAAATTCCTCAAAATCAAATAGGATTTTAATAATTCATTGTGATAGGTTCAATATAAATACTACTAAATTAAAAGTTTCGTTGTTGGACCCCGAAATTTTAAGGGACTTAAAATCAAATACGATTCTGACAATTATTTTTAAGTTAAGTGCAGTGCGTCTCCAAGGCCTTAGACTAACAGTGCGTCTACTTCAACATGCTATCATATTTATACAATATACATATAATAAAGCAGTAGAACAAGTGTGTCTGTAAGTTTAAAGAAATGTAATAAATAAGAAAGGGGTAACTATAGAAAGCAAGAACACAAATCAGCTATTTTTGTAATTCTTTTCTGTCTGTCTGTCTGTATTTCCGTTTGTTTGTTACTGCACGTCTCCAAATTTACTCATCGGATTTCGATGAAATTTGGCACACGATTAAATCATGTCCTAGATTAACACAGGGTAATCTTTGTCCCGGAAAAGAAAGCGGGATTTTTATCCCGGAAAAACTTAATCACGCGGGTGGAGCCGCGAGCAGAAACTAGTCAATAGTAATGTTATTTGACCTAAACTTTCAAAGATGCAGAAAGGAGCTCCTGAAGATCAAAAAGAATTTTGATGATTCTTTTTGCGTTTGCTTCAGTATAGCTTTAATATAGAACCATAATATTAATAATATTTTAATTTGTTACTTACTTGAATTTGTTTACTTTAGGCATGTAGGTGAATGTTTTTGTCGCTACGTTACAGGCGACTGTACCTCTACCGCCGCACTGTAGCTACTAGACGACGACGCGACGCGACGAGACGTGGAAACTGTCCGTAACTTTTAAATTGTTTAAACCTTATTTACCAAATTTTATAATCAGAACCATGTAGGTTCTGATTATAAAATTTGACGAATTTTATATATACAGGAAGGTTATTGAGCACGTTGTCCTCCAGTTACGTTAGTTATTGTTCTAGTCTAAGCTAATTAAAACATAATTGCTAATGCTTACTAATATAATCTTGCTAATATCATGTCGTACATACCAGGTATGTAGGTATGCAGGAGGTAGTAAGTAAGCACTCCAATGTATTATGAGGATTAATATTGACTGCCTCGGTGGCGTAGCTGTATAGGGGTGCGACTGCAATGCTGAAGTCTCGGGTTCGATCCCCGGTTCAGGCAAGTGATATTGGATTTTTCTATTCAATATCAGCTCGGAGTCTGGAATTTGTGCCCGATATGGCGATGGGCTCGCCCCCTGTCACATCATGGGACTGAATGCGAACGGCGAAAAGTGGGTGCACTAATTGCGCATCTGCCTAGCCCTTTGGGGATAAAATACGTGAATATGCGTATGCGATTAATATTGTAATACGAATATTATAATCTAGCGCTAATGATATTTAGCCTGTATTAAATAAACAAATGCCGATGGTAGGTACTCAATCTTCTATTACAAAAATATTTGTGAATACCTACTGTTCCAACTAATAAAGATAATATGTCAAATATACACTTTTTTATTATTTATACAGATTAGGGGCGAATAGAAAATTAACAATAACTACTTCATCAAATTTCTAAAAATTTAAAATTAAAATTTGACCAGCAGTCAGCACGGCTGGTAAGATTTTAAAGTAATGTTGATTCATTTTGTTTATTACATGTTTAATAAATTTACCAAAGCAAATATTGCTTTGGTTTACCAAAGCGCCACACATTTATATATATCTCTAATTCTATAGCTATACATATCATACTAAAATTATAAAGGCGAAAGTTTGTAAGAATGTATGGATGTCTGGATGTTTGTTCCTCTTTCACGCAAAAACTACTGAACGGATTTCGATGAAATTTAGCACACGGGCAGATCATATCCTAGATTAACACATAGGCTACTTTTTATCCCGGGAAAATATACACCAGGACTTTTATCCCGGAAAAACTTTTTAATGCGGGCGGAGCCGCGGGCAATAGCTAGTAAAATATAAATAAATACTGTACAAAGTAAAAGTCCCGGTTTATATTTCCCCGGGATATAAAATATCCTATGTGTTAATCCAGGACATGATCTACCCGTGTGCTAAATTTCATCGAAATCCGTTCAGTAGTTTTTGCGTGAAAGAGGAACAAATATCCATACATCCATACATTCTTACAAACTTTCGCCTTTATAATATTAGTAGGATGAATAACAATCTATAGAAAAATCAGAAATAAAATTATCCGTTATCTTTATCGTAATACTACGAACTATAGGTACCTTTGTTCATGATAATCGCCGTCCACTGCAGGAAGCTTCTGCAGTTGAATACAAGTATCATTATTTCTGAAAATCAATGTTTAAAAATTATTTTAATGAAATACTGGCGACCTATTAGCGTACGAATCTGAATGAAGAAGAAAGAAGAAAAGGAAGTTAAATATGAGAAAACTGTTTGCGGCCTCGACCGTTAATGGCTACAAATGACTACGTACCTATAGGTAACAATAAACGGTTGGATAATTTCAATTAAGATGTTTCAGATGTTTGCACGAATATGTACCGAATAGCAACATGTTTATAAAGGGCATGTCTAAAAACGGACTAAATATTTTAACCAAAATACTAATTTATAGATAAACTAGCGGCCCCGACAGACGTTGTCCTGCCCTAAAAAGGAAATAAAATCCTAGAACCCGAGTCTAAACCATTCTGAAATCCACCTGAGGACATGCAAAAAAAATTCATTAAAATCGGTCCAGCCGTTTTTCCGCGCAATTTTTTTTATTTTTTCTTTCATAAGAACCTTCTCCTGAAATAATAAACACATCAAAAAAGGAAATAACGAAATCAGTCCAGCCGTTCACGCGTGATGCCGTGACCAGGAAAATAGGGATTAATTTTTATATAATAGATATACTTTATTTGGATAGTACTACCCAAAACCAAGCCTTTGCAAGAAATCGTATAATTGTAAAGTCCTCGATGTCGAGATATATGTAATTTTATTTTGCTGTAAAACTACACTTACAATGAACGTTTTTAAAAAAGTTAGGTATAAATGAAGTCTAAAAATATTTTTGAATGGTACATTCTTCATTTTTGGCCCTTTAATATCGATAAAGTTTGAGCCTGGTTGAATTTTGTGGTCCAGCACCTATATAAAAATCGGACATCTTTGAATAGCAAATCATTAAACACTTTAATGGGCCTGCTGATGCAGCGGCGATGACCAAATCATCTCAGCCTTTATACCTTTCTAGATCCATTTACAAAATTCTGTGGGACTAAGTCTTCCGTACGACTAAATCCCACAATGATTAAATGTCAACATTATATCGTAGGGCGCGGGCGTGCGCTTTGGAAGGAGCCGCAGCTCTCGCGGCCCTCTGATTGAAACCTCGGACGAACTGCAAGGCGGGTGCACGTAGCCTTGTAGCTTTATGTCACCTTGTAAACTAGCAGGCAACTAGTCCGACTTCAGAGAGGTCGGAAGTCATCTGTCTAAGATTGACCAATAGGTGTGGGACAGGGGACTTCGACATTTATAATAGGTACGTATAGAAATTTCTGTTGCGTTGAACACGTTTGAGGCAAGAAAGGCAGACCGGGGAGGGAAAGGTAGATTAGTGAGCCGTATAGGCATGTAGCAGTTGTAATTTAAACATAAAACTTAATAATACGGCTGTTAACATCACTTCAGTTTCGATTGCTTCATACGAGTCGTACGGTGTATTTTGCAGGTACCCTAAAAATACAAAGGATAGGAATTAGGATGCTGTGAACAGAAACACCGACAAATTTAAAACAGGAAAATGATAGTTGAAAGTTTATAAGTTATAACACCACTTGTGTTGCGTCGTTGATATTAGACTAACAATAGATAAAATAAGATAGGTAACAAAATTACATACTTGCCATAGGTATTTGATAACATAATTTTATTAAAGGTTCAATAGTCCATTGAATATGTTATTAAGTACCGAGCTATCAATTTTTCTGCTTGTTATGCAAATTTTTACAGATGTCTAGAATTATAATGAGCACAATCGACTCAGTCAGCGATTTGTGCGATAACATGTCATATGACACCAGATCGAATGCGTCTAACGAGGCCAAGAAGCACGCGAACGGGTCAGCAAGTTTTCTTTTCCTGTTAGATTTTTTTAATCTTTAACTAATTATTTTAATACTTGATACTTACTTATCTACTCAATAGCAACAAACTGCATACAACATATGGCGATCGAAGCATTGAATATTTGGTAGAGACAATGGATAATAATAAGTATTTTAAGCGCCTCGACTTTCTGACAAATTTTCAGGTATGTTCATCAGATATATACCTAATATCTAACTGTCGCTCGCTCCTCCATATAAAATACCTCTCGCAAGGTCCATTGGGACAAATCTGATTGAAATTTCGGCGTTCACACAAACATTTTAACAAACTTTCACTTTTTTACTATTACTTAGTAAAATTATGGGTCCCATGATTTCTACCCAGAAATGCCCCTATCATTTTCATCGCGGTACTACGATTTCTGAGAAGCTAGGTGACACAAAATCTCCCTAACTAGTAGAGTTGAGAATCCTGTTTTATTTGTCAAACTGAATCTGGCACTATCTTCTTAACATAGTATAAAACAAAGTAGCTTCCCGCTGTCTGTACCTATGTTCGCAACGGATATTGATGCAGTTTTTTAATAGATAGAGCGATTCAAGAGGATGGTTTATATGTATAATACATGCCTAATATAGAAGTAGGACTGCCTCGGTGGCGTAGTTGTATTGCGTACGCGTTACAAGTACGATTTGCGCGCTGAGGTCCTGGGTTCGAATCCCAGGTCGGACAAAAAATCTTTGTGACTGGGTTTTTCCATCTTAAAAAAAAATTACTCAGTCGCAGCTCGGAGTCAGGAAGTTGGCGGTGTGATACCCCCGTCCTCGGAAAGCACGTAAAGCCGTTGGTCCTGCGCCTAATCTCTCTCCGGTCATGTCGGATTGCCGTCTCACCGGACTATGAGAGTGAAGGAATAGCGAGTGCACCTGTGTATAGCGCACACACTTGTGCACTATAATATCTCCTGCGTACCTGGCTGATCTCCGTTGAGATTGGCCGCCGTGGCCGAGACTGGCTAGGAGGATTTCATTTTCAATATAGCAGATAAATAATTTGTATGTTCTATTGTGACTGCGAGTGCTTTTCGGACAAAAGTCGGACATCTTCTTATACTGGACGGAAAGGCGTTTTATACCAAAGTGTCACTGACCGACTATATTGCAAGATCTCTCGATCTGTATAAATTTATTGTCGCCTGGTACTTGCAATTATAACGGATAGGCGCTGTTAAAAAAAAATACAGTTTTTGTATATGAAGTGACTTCTATACAAGAAAACCTCGTTAATGCGGGTAAAAGCTAGTCCTTTATAAAGAAGAAAGCATAGTACCTGTGCACAGCGATTTCTTATTAATACAAAAAATATGTGTATGATAGGGATCATTTAGACGATGATATTTTTGTTAACCTGATGTCAGAAGTCAAAGCAATTACGTGAACGATATTTGATTACTTCGCACTACGAGAGCAAACAGGTTCGGTACCTAAAGTGCAATATTAATATTATGCGAGTTGCGAGGCAGTTGTATACGTTTCGACTTTCTACCTACTTGACGCATCTTATGAAATTTCAGAGCACCTATGGAGTCACAATTTATATTTTCTCATAAATGTTCTGAAAAAGTTACTTTGAAATTCTCATATGCGAATGCAGTAAACCTTAAACTTCCTTTAAAACATTATTAAGCTATTGGAAATTTAAAGTTAAGTTATCCTTGAAATAAACTGTTAGGTACCTGCCAGAACCGAATCTCAGTGAACAATGGGACTATAGTTTATTGTTTTATTTTATTATTTTTGGGAAAACCAGCATTTTACAAAAAAAGAAGTAAGTACTGGTGATAGGACTCTCGTATGTAAGAGTCCGTCTGGGTGGGTACCTACCACCGCAATGTCTATTTCTACTGCCAAGCAGCAGTGCGCCTGCATTGTCGTGTTTGGGTTTGAAGGACATTGTAGCCAGTGCAAATACTGAACATAATGAGACTTAACATCTTATATCTCAGCATGACGAGCGCAGTGGAATGCCACACAGTCAGTATTTACTTTGTAACTTAAGGTGCTGGATGGTGTTGCTACTGTTTATGGGTGGTCGTATCGCTTACCATCAGGCAAACAGCACGCTCGTCTCGTCATTTATGAAAAAAAAGTACAATTATAAAAAAAAATACATACTGATATCTCATGATTATGAACCTGTAAACGTCTAGGTACATACATACCTACGTACTTATAATACAATAAGTATCTGAAAGTTGACTGCCTCGGTGGCGTAGTTGTATTATGGTACGACTGCAATGCTGAGGTCTCGGGTTCGATCCCCGGGTCGGGCAGAGTAATATTGAGTTTTTCTATTCAGTATCAGCCTGGAGTCTGGAATTTGTGCCCGATATGGCGATAGGCTCGCCCCCTATCACATCATGGGACGGAATAACGGCGAAAAGTAGGTGCTCTAGGTAACAGAGGCGTAAGTCTCTGCCTACCCCTTCGGGGATAATAGGCGTGAGTGTGTGTGTATCTGAATGTTATTAAATTAACAAAATAATTTTCATAAAATTACATTATTCAGTAGGTAATGGTAAAACTCATACATATTTTACAATAATTAATTCTTAATTGTGAGATAATAATTTTATATGAGTTCCGTATATAGCTTATTTACAATTACAAAAAATGATTAATAACGCCATATCAACAGCAATTTACTAAAACACCGATAAAAACTTAATATGCGTATTGCGTAAGTATTTAATTATACCTAAGACATGTAAATTATAATAACTGTATATCTCTATGTGCGGCTATTCTTGAGTTTATTAATTAGTTACCTACGTGGTTACCTAGCATATAGAGGTCTCGAAACAAATTAAGAAAATACGTCATGTTTTTAAAAGTTCTTCCTACATATTAGATTCATACAACATAATTCACACAACACCTGCCTTCGGTAAGACACATGGTGGATAATGCAACAAATAGTAAGACAATTACATACAGTATACAATACCATTACCAGCCCTGTATTATATACTGCTCACTGCTGAGTACGGGCCTCCTCTACAACTTAGAGGGTTAATGCTTTAGTCCACACTAGCCTAGTGCGGGTTGCAGACTTAACATACCTTTGAAATTCGGAGAACTAGGTTTCCTCACGATGTTCTTCCTTCACCGTTAAAGCGAGCGATAATTCACAGAGTAAAAAGTAAAATGCATACAGTATAACAAGAGCATAACCACCAATGTTCGTATTCATTATAATTAACGTCACTGCAAACAATACGATTCACGAGTCACGACTAGTAATATCTTTAAAGCCTTTGAGCTTTGTAAAATAACTAAATAACAAGTACCTGCAGATGCATACTATTATACTTAACTAAATCCCACACAATTTGGATTCCTGGTAGATGAGGCTTCCGGGAATTTAAATGTACTGTGCTGGGATGAGAAATACACAATTCGTATTATTGTATAGATCGGTCTTCGGATTAAGTTGTGTCATTATCTTCTTATTACAGATTCTATTTAATAATTATTATCAACTATCAAGTGATCTGTGATCCTCGGTCACCTTCGGTAATAATTTAATTATACCAACTAGCTACCTAATGACATTGTAGTTGCTTGGCTCTTTACTGGCACAGCATAGCTCTACCTACGTGTTCGTAGAGCTATGTTGTGCCAAGTGTTCAAGAGAAAATTTTGATTTCAAGGTATCGCAGATTCTATTTTTTATATCGATAAAATCCCAAAAGAAATACCTAAGGAAGTAAGAACTAAGAACTTTGTCTGTGGAATAGGTAATGCATCACACCGTTTTTAACCTCCGACAAAAAAGAGGGATGTTATACGTTTAGGGTGTGTATAATCTGAAGACATATAGATACACAGATGTGTATCTATATGTCTTCAGATTATTCAAAACAAAAATAAAATATTCAAATTAAAATCTTGTTTCTATCTTTTCAGTTCTTCAGTGAATTTAATAAAAACGGCAGATATTGACGCAGTCTGGTTTTTGTTTTTATTTTTTAATATCTTTTTTATATGCGTTCCAGTGATGTATTTGTTAGACAACAAAGCTTTTAAAAGCAAATTGAATGAAGAAGAAAATGAAATGAAGTTCTTTCATATTACATAGATTGTACACTACATTCAGTATCAGCCTGGAGTCTGGATTTTGTGCCCGATATGGCGACAGACTTCGGTCTCTGTCGTGTCGTGGGACGGAACGCACATAGTGAATAAATGGGTGCTCTGGTTGCAACCCTGCCTACCCCTTCGGCGATGGACGCAGTCTCATGAAACCTCGCCTAGAATTAAATATATTATTTATGTAACAGTATAATGATTTTCTCAAATAATATAATTATTATTTATTATTAAACATGCGAAACGGTTAATTTTAAATAATCTTAATTATTTAAAAGTTTATTAGGTCCACAGTCAGTTCTATCGTATTCATATTATGTAAGTCATGACCTTACACACTGATAAGAGTTTCCTGTGCCATTTCAATAACAAACGAATCATGTATCCTGATATCCTCTGCTTCTGCGAAAATTTCTTTTGCATCTTATAAAACGCCAAGAGCTAAATAGTATCGAAATTAACTTTTTATAAAAACAAAGCTTTTGCTCGCAATTCTGTCCCGTAAAAGATATGGTTGTGATACACGCAGTGGCGGCCTTATTAACGCGAGGCTCTGGGCGGCAGATCTTTGCGAGGCCTTTTTTCTTTTTGCCCCTTCCAGAGGCCTGTCTTAAACGGCGCGTTCTGCGCGCAGTTGGACATCACGCGTGGTCCCGCGGTAAAGCGCGAGGCTACCCTAAGCGCAAGAAAGGCTCCGGGCGGTTGCTAATGGTCGCCACTGTTTATATTGACATGGGAATATAAATCCATGACACCTGATGACAGGTGGTGACTCCTGATAGAGAATCGACTGGCGAGTGATGATTACCTATTGATTGCCTCATGCCTATCCCTTTCTAGTTACTGAGTTGGCTAAATTATCGGTCTATTTGTGACCAGATATACAGAAACACTATTGTGTTCCGGTTTTAAGACATCGTAAGGCTGGTTTTAGTGTCACGCGGACTGTTAGTACGGATCGTTCCGCGCGTACCTACGTGAACCGCACTGATCGTCCGCGTATACCAATTTTTTTAAGGGCTTCAGTTACGTAAATTTCGATTTTATGCCCACTTAAAAATATTTAAATAAAATAACCAGCGTATTTTGCGCAAATATATTTGGAAAATAAGTAGTACATGCTTTAGTCTTGTGATTTCTCGTACCATTTATTTGTTAAATACAAAACCGTGTATAAAATCTTAATTCATATCAGCCAAAATCCTCCAAAAGCATGTCTTATGTATATCGCTCACATTACGATCTCTGTGTTATTTGTTTGATTTCACTATACTATGATTTAATAATTACTCTGTTTTTAAAAGGTTTCTTGTTCTCTTTTTTAAATATCGTTATATACAACGAAATATATAATTATTTCTCAAAACACCTACTCAAACAACAGTTTATAGTAGTAATAGGAACATTTGCTTCAACGCACCGTCAGGCGTTTTCACCCAGTAATGTCAACGTTAATTATTATCTAGGACTTGTATACCATGTACTAATAAATATAAAATACTCTAAAATTGTATGTACATATTATAATAAAAAGAAAATCTAAAATTAAAATATAAAGAAATTACCTTGTGATTTGAACCTCTTCTAATTTACATTCGATGTCTTAGCCTTCCATACTAAATAAAAGTTTTTATTTTTTAGTATCCGGTAAGCCCTCGCGTGCCGGGAACGTACATACTGGCTTTCTTTCGCTATTTTTGGCTTGGCGTTGTATGCAGGATTTGATGAAAATAACATTTTTGGAGAAAAGTGGCCGCTATTATGAATTTCTTTGTTTTAAGGCCAATTGACCTCAAAATTGATATACAGATATAACTATGCATACGAAAGACCGATCCAACGTCTGAATTGAAAAAAGTGGCCGCTATTTTGAAATTCTTTGATTTAAGGCCAATTGACATCAAAATTAATATCTGTGTATAACTTTGGATACCAAAGTCTTATCCAAGTATTTTTATGTAGGCCTACGTATTAGAACAATTTACTAGTTACCTATTCAATAAGGGATATACCCACAAGCACAACTTTATGATTTTTAAGCAGCTTTTTAAAAAGATTGGTACACAAATACCTACTTAGTTAATTTTTGTTCGGTCGAACGGGTCAAACCCGCTAATCTCAGAAACTACTAAACTGATTTTGAAAAATCTTTCACTAATAAGAAGCTACATAACTCCTGAGTGCTATAGGCTACTTTTTATCCCGGGAAATATTTTTATCCCAGAAAAACCTATTCGCGCTGGCGGAGCCACGAGCACCACTTAGTTCTCAATAAACTTGATAGATGGCATAGTGCAAAAAACTATTTTATCTATAGGTATTATATACCCACTGCTCAAAACAGTAGGGTAGTTTCCTATATTTGATTTAGTATAATATTTTATATGTAAAAAAAATAATACGAAAAAGAAATTATTCTGTGAAATCAGCATAAAAATCTGTTGAAAAATAAAGTAGTTATAGGGAACGTGCACGTCGTAAGCTCTGCCATCTAGTGGCGCAATTTGAATCAACAAATTGTTATTTGACCTTATTTTACGTCAATGCTATGTAACGATGTGCTGAACTCAGCGACTATATAACCCAAGAAGTTTATAATATTATCTAAATAACATTCTTGATATAACCCCTAGACTCCTAATAACAGACCATCGGCTTCGGCCAACATATCTGACAAATAGATCCAATGTAGCTTACCGTTCAAAATCTTCAAGTCAGTTGCGACCACAACTGCGAGCTGTAAATACTTCCTTGTTTGCGAATAAATAACTATTGTAATGAACCCGTGCAAAATAAAATGGTGTGGTATAAATAGCCATAATTCAAATTTTCAGAAAAATTGCATTACATTTCACAGGTAAGGCAATAACGACACATAATCACATTTTATTTAATATTTTACGGAGTTCATCTTAGACTGGCCATTTGAGTGTTTACGCGCCATCTTGTTATATTTGCATCTCTTTCCGACGAAAGTACTTTTTACATTTTCTATTTCGTTTTGTTTTTTAACATTAAAAGTAAGTGATACACCAAAAGGATTTGTCGATAGTTCTATCGATAAAATTAAAAATAAAAGAAACTATCGCCCGAATACTCAAACGCTACTCAACTAATCAATTTATCTGAGGCCTATTTAATTTTAACAGGCTTCTTATTTTAAATGGTTAGTTCATTAGTAATAGTTAATTCATTTTAAAAATGATTAGGATATATTTTTGACTAGCGGTATCAGAAATAAATGTTATTAGGATAATTTTTTATTTTGTTTGTTGATCATAACGATTGTTTTGAGTTATTCTTTGTGTTATTCCTACAAGTCAGCTCAAATATTCTTGTTAATGTCGATGAGACTTACTAAGCGCCATCTGTCATTTGATAACTTAATGAGTTTCGTTAAAATATTAATATGTTTAATAAATAATAATAATATTACTATAAAACTTTATTACATAAAAGTAATATCGATAAAAAAATCGTGTTTTCATTTAACTCGTCCTATCCCTATGCCTATGTTTCCAAGGTTATATAATGCGATAAGGTGTTGGAAGAACCAATCATAATGCAGTACCCCGCTTCCTCAAACCTCAGGTAGTTGACAGAATTAATTTGAAGAGAAATTTGAACATTAGGAGTCTAGGGGTTATATAGTCGCTGGCTGAACTACTCGTGAACGGGTGCTGCTTGTGTGGACTGGTCTGCTCTGTTTGATGGTTGACTTTATTTTTTACTTAAAATTAAACATGTAGGTGGTTGTTTCACTTAGGTACTCTCCGTTAATTTTCGCATTTAATATCCATCTTTAAAATTGAAGTAATATTGTGATTTTCAAATTGTAAAATACACATATTTAAAAAAAAATTATAAAAGACCTACGCTGAGTTTCTTGGTGCTTCTTCTCAGGTCAGTGGGCTTTTCCGAAGCACCGGTAGAATCTTTTAGTATAACAACATTGTGAAAAATGAAAAATGACGTGTAAAAGTGCCCTTAGGGGCCTAATTACTGAATAAATGATTTGAATTTGAATTTGAAAAGGAGTCAGAATGTACATAATACTCTTTGGGAGTCAGATTGCGCCATCACATGGCAGAGCTTACGACGTGCACGTTTCCTATAATAGTACCTAATAGAGCAAGATCCCAGAACCCCTAGACCTACGTCATTTTAGCAAAGATGAAATTTGCAGGATTACTAGTACAATGTCTTGTTAAGAGGTATGCGTCCCCATTAGCTTGAAAACGAGGCCATTTCTCAGGTACCGCGAAGTACAGGTAGATAAAAACCCTACTTACCTACGAAGTAGAAACGCTAATTTTTAAATATGTTTTTAAGAATACTATTTAAAATTAATATTCGTTACTGCCAGACACTTTCCTTGGGCCATTACTTCTGCCAGACGTCTTGAAAGTTATGAAAAAATGGAGCATGAAGAAGTGGACACAAAATTATTTATCATGTTCAATATCGATACTCAAGCAAACATTGTCATCAAAGGTGTTCTGATACCGACGTATCAGTTATAATGTCGGTTCACATGCATCATTTAAGACGATAATTCTCATGTTTGGGTACTTACAGGCACCGGAAACAATCAAAGATATTATGTAGATTTGTCCAAAATCTACGGCAACTTGGGGTCGTCTGTATGTAGAAGCTTTATAGGCTTTCATGCTATTACAGGTGTGGCTATAATCCTGCTTTCTTTAAGAAAGGCAAGCAAAGGCCTTTTAAAATACTCAAAAAATCTCCTGAATATTAGCAAACTTTCCTTAAATTTGGTGATCTTGAATTATTTATTGATAAAGATAAGGAAAAGTAAAAATCCCGGAATAGCATTCCGGGATAAAAAGAAGCCTTTGTCCTTGCCAGAGACTCAAACTATCTCCATAATAAATTGCTGTCGGTTTCACAATATTTTTTCCGAGATGGTTTATATTTTCCCGGGATAAGAATAAGCTTATGTCCTTCTCGGGATTTCAAACAAATTTCATCGAAATCGATTCAGTTGTTTGACCCTGACGGCTCAGCAAGCGTGAAAAGATTTTCCGGGATTAAAGTCCCGCTTTGTATTTTCAGGGATAAAAAGTAACTTAAAGCCTTCACTGAGTCCGAAACTATCTCCATACCAAATTTCATCAATATCCGTTCGATAATTTTTGAGTTTATCTCGTTGAGACAGACAGACGCAGCGGTGGACTTTATTTTATAATACGTAAAGATGTCATTTTAACAAATATGTAAACATAATTTAGGTCTGAAAATTTTCTTTTTTTGTACACATTTGGCACTTCTGTCAGTTTTGTGCTGCCACCTATAGTTCGCACGTTCCCCATAGCGATAAGATTATGTGGTCCCTTCAATATCGCTATAACCGGTTTTGTTTGTATTAGCGTCCACGTTATAGTCGAAGGCTTGAAATAAATACACTCGTTTCGTTAATCTATGTGAACCTATACAGGTGCACACCGACTCACTCCACGGTAATTATTTTTATAATTATATTTTAATGGCGACAGAATATTACATTGAAATCCTTACAAGACTATCGCGTCCACCTGAAAGCTCAGTTGTGTATAAATGGTATAGTTATAGAGAACCATTACTTGTTTCTACCAGAATATGCTTATTTTTAAATATTGACACAATAATTGAAAATTACAATTTAATATTATAAGTGAATGAATTACAATGATTACAAATTTAAAACGTAACTAATAGATATTACAACTCGTATTTTTCTTACAATTTTCTAGTTTTCTATATTATAAACATACTTGAGATAGTTATTAATTTTACTTGTATAATATAGCACTAACTTACAACATAAATTGAGTCAGAATATTATTATATGTCATGATAAGTAAATATAAATAATGTTATAGGTAGGTACTATAAACCTATTGAGACAATAAAGAACAATTTGCTTTATTTATAATCCACGTATTTAGTTTAATTTCCTGCTCAAACATTTGGGAGTGAATGGCACAAATATTCCAATTTATTACGTTTTCATCAATTCCGACGGTACAAATATTTTCTACTTCCTTATTGCCTCAAATTAAAATTACATTAGATATTATACGATCGGATTAACTGTGATACTCCTTATAACTACAAATGTAAATGCACCTAACTTATTTAAGAGACGTAAGTATGGATAATACGGATAATATACAATTTCACAAGAATCCTGTTCTAACATGAAGTTCAAAACTGACAACACCGTACACCACACATGACAAGTGAAATACCAACACTAATTGCTCACGCATCACACTGAAACAGGCTCTACAATGGCTCGAAACTACGAATGGTAGAGAGAAGACTGAATGTCAAAATGTAAGCCTCGTGTCTAGGGTTGCCAGGTCGTCAAAAATAGCCGAACAGACCTGCCTGTTTAGCCGGACATTTGGGTAAAAAGGCCGGATACCCTAAATTATGAACGATTTTGTGTCTTAGTATTAACACGATTTTTCGAACCCCATTTTCCCGGCGACCTTTTTTTAGCTCCCTGGTGTATATCCATGGTACGTTTAATTTCACGCATATTGCTGACCACCTGGACAAATCCAGACACCGTTTAATTTGGCCGGAAACGCATTTTAAAAGCTTATGTCCGGCTTTATCCGGACGCCTGGCAACCCTACTCGTGTCTAATCTTACCAACAGCACTAGTAACTGTACGTACGCCTAGCATACACGCGATAGTCCACACGCCGACAAATCAGTACCCCGGGCACGAATTTACGCGCTATTGTATACCTATAGTAAACGTAATGGTTTCGTTTAAGTCAATTTTTGTATGGAAATTTGAACCGCACCCTGGTGAGCGTATTTAGAACTAAAATACGGTAGCATGAACATTGAGCGCGTGTAAAGTTCGAATAGTAAATCATCAATACGAATCTGTTAATTTGACGTATAATACTGTCAAACAATTACGTGAACGTTAACATAATCGATACAAATACGAAACGAACTCTGGAGACGAATATTATACGATATGCATAAATTCCTGCTATGGGTATTGAAGGCGCCGCGAGACCGGACATCTAAATCTTGAAATATATATCCATTTCCTAAATTATTAACTTCCTTATTCTTAAATCCTTATATTTGAATCTAATGGCAGTGATGGTCAGCAGTTGCGGGGAGGGATCAAGTCAACCGTCCCCAAGAATCGAACAAAAGAGTTTTACGACAACAAAACATTCTGGTTATTACCTATGAGCCGCGCTTCGCCCCCTCGCGACACGATGTCGTGATGTAAACGACCGCGTCCTCCTCCCGACTCGACTACTGCTAAAGTATCGTTGGCCGATACGTAACTACAATCATTTATTTAACACCTTATGATTATCATTTCAATGATATTTCATATATTTATGTATACTTTTTGACCTAACACTTATATTTAATATATTCTAATATTTATCATATCGAAATGTAGAGTTGTCAAACAATTAAAGCGCACTATTTATGACGTATTACCAAGCAGTAGCAAAGTAAAGTCTGAACCAATGGCCTAGCCAACATATCGTTCTAAGCACGCTAAGCAAGTCTAACAACTTTATTGCCGAGTTTTGTCTCTACTTAGCTTTTAACTCCTAACACTTTTATAGGCAGTTGGCTTCGGAATGACAATGGAATGTATCTTATAGTGAAACATTAAGTTACGACGTTGAGCCTGCTTCAGTGAGAACACCCGCTTAACTCGTACAGATATTAAAGACTCGACATTCTCTACAACCAGACATACGTCCGGACACTACGTAAATATATTCAACCAGATACATCTAAGGATAAATAAGGTAAAATGTGGGTATTTTGTGTTCAGCTAATGTAGATTTAACACGTCATATAATTAAATGTATATGTTAATATGATTCGACAGTGGACTCGTTGAATGTTGAATTATATTCGTTGAGTAGCACGTCACAACACGCACGCATTATATTTGGTGGTTCAGCAGACGCGAGGCGGCACATACTTCAACGTAAACTTATCGACATTTCATCAAACATGGACACAATCCAATTTAATATAATATATAAATTTTGAGTACATTCAATCCTAAATCTTAACAATTAATACAATATCAAAATTTTATGGACTATGAATTATTAATAACATGAAAAAACAGTCTTCCAGGCTTTTTCGTTTATCAAAACTTGTAAAATGTAAATTTGTCTTTGTAAAACCCAATAAAGTACAAGAATCTCAAAACAGTCTAACGATACACAACACCTCCGCCCACTTGTGTGATACGGCGGCGCTGACGACAAACAATTTGTCGTTCAATTATCTTATTATGATAACCAATTTTACTCCTTTTGGTTTTAATAAATCTATTTTTTTTTTCAATTATATAGTATTCGACAGTGTAAACTCTCCAATCGAATTGAAATATGAGCAAGAGGACCATGTTAGTTTCAGAGTATTCACGTTTACAGCGACGATATTGTTCAGTGATCAGCGACGTATTTATCGCGAGTCGAAAGTGTTCTTCGAGTTCATACTGACCGACTGTACATACATATGTCCATCGCATAAGTAGCTGCATAAATAAAAAATTCAAATCGCGTCTACGCATTAAGTTTGAAACATTTTGTTTTTCTTTGTGTAAATTACCTTTATTTTATTTTTGTGAAAAACCAGAATTGGTAAGAACACAAAAGTGTAGAGACGATTTGAAGTTCTAAATTTGTTCAGCTACTTATCTGGCAGATTGTAGTTTGTTCGGTGCTTCGTTTTATAAATAAATTAAAACCGTCTCATTCGTCTTTTTCTCAGAAGACCACAACACAATGAAGTTATATCAATTACGTAATGAATCATATTACTAGCCTCACGTACTTCCAATGACTGTTATACCTATTAACCTGTCAATATTCGCAACATGTTCACGGGGGATCATACGTCACTTGCCAATTAAGAGAAAGTCAATGCCAATTAAGAAATTTGAAATAACAGAGCTGTCAAACTGACATGGAATATTGAAGGGTTAAATCCTTAATTCGTTCCACCGACCAATAAAGTACGATGTTCAATATACTTTATGTGTGTGCAAGAGAACAAAACAATCATAACATGAACAAATCGTTTCAAAGCATAGTAAATTTATGTCCATATATAATATGTCGTCTACATGAACTGACACAATGCTATTTTATGACACATCAAGCAAAATCTATATTATATTTATAATAATAAAAATTAAACACACAATAATAATTATAAATAAGGACGCATTGGCATCCATGTCAACTGAAAGTACGGGAAAGACAAATGGATTTACGCGCTTATATTTTACAGAACTATTACGAGTCTGACTCCTAACTAACGCACAATCAACGTTGTGTGTTACCACGTGACCCGCGCCACACCCGCAACACCCGCGACATGCGCCGCGCTTTACTTCTCTTTCTCGTTGTCTTTCTCCTTCTCCTTCTTTTCTTCTGGCTCTTTCTCCATCTCCTTCTCGTCACCCTGTAAGTCACAATTTGCATTGCTTTATTTTATTTACTGATTTTCATTTGGACTTTGTCAAGTATGGATCAAGATCAAATATCCCATTCGGCGCTAGTACATAAAATGTAATGCCTTCTTTGAGTGCCCACAGTTTTTTGCACTAATCGCCATTTTTAATATCCTGTTTATAAATCGGGATTTATTTTATCAATATGATTACTTTTTACAATTAATGGAAATTGCGTAGTGGTTTTATCAATAGATCTGCATCGAACCTATTTTCCTTTCAGCGTGTTGGTTAAGCGACTAAGAGAAAGACGCGATATAATATCAAGTGAGGTATTTCTGACACTCACCTTGCCCTTTTCTGGTTCGTCAGGCAGCGGCTGTTTCTCGGCGGGGCCGGTGCCCTCCTTCGTCTCCTTGATCTCTTTCACTGGTTTCGGCGGGTGAGAGTTCAGGTCGAGGGTGCAGATGTCGTCCCAGTCGAGGAAGGCGCGCTCCTTGATGCGCGACACCAGCCCCACCAGGTTGGGGAACGACTCGTTCATAATGTCACGCAGCGGGTGTTCCACTTCCTTGTCGATGAACTGCAGCTGTGCCAGGTTCGAGAATGCGACCACATCCAGCTGTCAACAACAATATTATCTTTTAGCATTTGTACTTATGAATGTTTGGTTACTTAATTCTGGCTGTAATTGTTTTATAATATAGTGCGAAACTATTTCAGCGCTTTAAAAATGTGAAAGAAAGCAGCATGTTCTATTAGCAGCTTAAATTAAGTCGTCAGCAAGTTGAGCTCTTCTTATTATTTTACATGTATTTCAATTTAATTATTTTTAATGAAGGTGGTATACTTACTAGCGTCGGCTCATCACCAAAGAAAAATGGTCTGTCGGCGAGCAAATCAGAGAGCACGCGCAAGTCGTTTTTACCAAATTCAATGATTTCATCCTGGCTGTGAACACCGATGCCGTGTGCCTTGGCTTTCTTCATTGCCTTAAATAAAATCAATATATTAGGCTCGGAATGTGCGTGTATTCAACCATCGCTCTACATTATTTATCTCCATTCCGTATTTTTTTTTTATTTTCCTTGAATAAAAGCAATAGCTGCATATTATTTATAAATTAAACTTTGATTAAAATAGTAAGTAGGCGCGCGCATCCGCGACTAACATGAACTAAAGGTTAAATTATTACATTAAAGTTTGATGAGGATTTAGTGTCATTAAGATTTCTTAAGTCAGGTATCTGTATGCCTATAATAAATAACATATTACACCTTTATGACGAGGGCAAACCGTAAGCTAAAAGAGCATTCCAAATGTCACTTCACTACTCATATAAAATGATGAGCTAAAGACCACAAAGGAGATATCCCCTTTTTGTATGGGTGCTGGGCCTTATCTAATTAGGCTCAAAATTTAGTGATATTGATGGGGCAAAATAACATGGAACTGGGATCCATTAAAAATATTTTTAGACCCCTCGATTCCTAATTAACTTTTTTAAAACGTTCATAAGTGTAGTTTTTAAGCAAATAAAATTACATAAATCTCAAATCTGACGTCTTTAAACTTAAACGACTTATTGTAAAAGGCTACTTTTCAAGAGTCTATCCTAATGAATATAAACTTTCTTGGTAAGAATCTTGGCCCGTTTTTGGACATGTCCTTTGACTGTATCATTACGTTACACATAACAACAAAAAGGGTTGCGAGCGCCTTCTGCGTTCACCCTAAAGACCGGTGTGGCCAGAAAAGCCGACTCGCGTCAGGCTACTGGCAGTAGTGCCATTAACAAAAAAATTAAAACAAACCGTGAACAACGCTGAGCCGAATGACTATTAAATTATAATTTGCAAATCCCCTTACCTTGCGTCCATAGGTGAACTTGTAGCAGAAATTGAGTATGGAATTAGGCAGACGTGTATTGAGAGCATTCTGCAGATTGAGCTGATATCCCTTGATGACGCTGTCAGGGTACTTGGCGCGCCACCACAGAATCACCCACGAGAGGTGGTTTTCGATCATAGAGATCATGGCGTGCGATATCACTCGCTGCTCCGGCGATAGGGCTGCGTGTAAGGACAAACGATAAAGTGAAGCCCAGCTACTTCTCACATCTTTCGTGTGCACATGCGCAACGTCCCATTAATATCTAGGATACTAGTACTACCAGGTCACCTAAATCTATGCAGTTCAAAATAGCTAAAGCAAATCTACCTGACTTCCGTTTATCTAACCGATAGGTTATTACGATTTTTATTTTGACTCGTCAAGCTCCGCTACGGATGCCGGCGTCCGAGTATATAGGGTTTCCCCATACATCTATATAAGCGGGGTTTGACGGGTTAAACGTAGCAGATTCGCAGGCACCAAAGTTGTTAGTAGCACGCTACTATATTTAAATATTAAAGCAGCAAACGTAGAAATCATTGTACTCAAGCTTTCTATTTATAATCTTTAAGTTGTTACTAACTATGCTCATAACAAGCCTCTTACTACAAAGGGTATAAAATTACATTGTAATAACACGCTTGTCTCGCGATTGCGTTGTAGTGAAGCGTGACACTAATATGATATAATAAGGTAAAAATAAAATGTGCCACTCACCGGCATCGAGATCTTTGTTATATTTCTCCGAAAGCTCCTTGATAATGAACGTGCTGTCAGCTATTTCTTCACCATTCAGTTCCACAAAGGGTAATTGGCCCTTCTTAGAACGGTATTTCGCCCGGTGGTCAACATTCTGTGAACAATAAACGAATTGACTTTATACATGAAAAATATTTGCAAGTTGTTATAATAAACAACTATCATAATTAGTGGCGCAACCAAGTAATTCAATGAATTGCTGCTACTCAAATTTATTTGCCTTCGCAACGTTAGTCATGGTCACATAAGCTTAGGTGCATACAGTTAGTGCAGTCTTTATATTGTATATGCCTATACTAGAAAGACAGCAATGGGTAAGTGGGTCATCGGAAAGTAAGTGATGAAGGCATTCACGATTTCAAAGAAATGGAAGCTACGTGGCGGGAATAGGAATAGAGCCTCCCGGATCCGGCTACTATCTCACACAGTCTCTTACGATCAGTAACTTTACTGTTTTGAAAGCTTTCCATTTTATTGGATTGCATATCAACCGTCAGAGGAAAAACAAGATACAAAACAAGTTCACGATACTGGCACCCACTGCAACGCACCTCCACTTTGTATGGCATACGACTTCCTTATAGGGACACGCGTCTGCTTATAAATGATTTTATGAATATCTCTTCTAAAGGGGTGAACGATTGTCATGTTGATTGGAAATAAAATAAGTAATACAAAAAGTGTGAAATTGATGATATTATGTCAAGAACGTGAGTATGTATGTTCTGGCCTCTGGGGTTGAGATTTGATAAATATATTTCTTTAATTGACTACAGGAGATTAATAGATATAATTAGGTAAAGTTAAGCAGAAAGTAGCCATAATAATAAAAAGAAAATAAATGAAGCATGAGCATGGACATTGCATATGACTTGTATTTTCTCCATGTTTTCTTGCTAGATCTCTCGAGTTTACTAGTCCATCTAGGCACTACCACCACGTTTTCCATTTCTATCGCTAAGCAGCAGCTAGTGTGTTGGGGTTTAAAGGACATTGCAGCTTCGTCATTTGAAGCTCAGGGTAACCTTTCCATTTGGTATGGCGAGTCGTGGCATTTACCACCTCGAATTATTTATGATAACCAAGACCTAAAAAGTAACGCAAGAACTCCTCTCGTTTAACAGACATATATCCAGGCATCGCCGCAAGTAAGTATAAGTAACTTTATATTACATGTCAATAACTTTGGCAACTCGCTCCAAACACTGCGTGAAATGCTGATCAAAAATGGGCAGTCTTCATAAAAGATGTGTCATATTCGCACGGGTTCATGTCCGAGTATAACTACCCACATCAAATCAAAATTGGAATCCATAATAACTGCGTAATCCATAATAACTATGTATTGGCACTTGGCTCGATTCTTGCATGCTTCTCTCGGTTCCTTCACCTTCATCAATCTTACAATTCTTTTCATGCAATCCCGGCGCTTCAGGGTAACTTTGACATGGTCTTTACTAATAATGTCAGATATCGGTCATTCGAAGGTTTGGTCGACCCCTACCGACTCTTCCATCCACATTCGCCTTATATATCCTCTTTGTCAATCTCCTATCATCCATTCTCTTGAAATGCCCAAACCACCTTTGCATATCCTTTTTCATATTTGATCCCTACATCCTCTGTCACTTCAAACATATTCATCACCGTAGTATTCTACAGTCTATAATTAAATAGATATTGTTTTAGTGTAATTGGTAAATGCTGGTGGATATAAAATCGAAGCTAATAGGTTTAAAGTACCTAAAACACCCACTAGTTTATACAATATACATCTAAAATATACATTGTATTAAACGTCACTATTCGTGTCAGTCAGTTTCTCTGCTTATATCCAAACCACGCAAAGGATAAGATTTTCATAGTTTCATAATATAGACATTTTTAACGGAAGGTATTTAAACGTAACGGTTTGCAACAAAAAATAATGGAATATGGCACACAGATGACCATCTCCTAGATTACCATAGAACCTTTTCATATCCAGGTAACCTAACTCAGTGAGATTTTGTTGCCGAAAAGATGTTTGAACACGGGTGGAACCGGAGCTACCTTTAGTAATTTATAACTAGCTTTTATTAATTAAAAACATGGCATTTTTGGTGAATTATAGTTTCAACAATTCATTACGCGAAAACAAAAAATATTTTTATGACTGTATCGGGAATAATATGTCATGTTAATTTATTAACCCTTCGTGACGGAAGCAAATTATGAAGCTATTAGGTAGAACATATTATTTACATTAATGGGGACTAGGTTTCTACATTTTACCCAGTTTGCTATTGGACAATATGCCTACGTTTTCACTATCACGAGATTAATTACTTTAGGGCATTTGCGTAATCTTCGTTTTTTTCTATATTATCATATACTGTTGGAATAAGTGCTATTTAAATATAAATCTAGATCAAATTGACCGCCTTCTGAATTTAGATTGCACATCGTTTTGCCGCTAATATTTCCCCGGACATAATCGTCCAAGTGGCAAATAGACCGAGGTACTCTCTCATACGTACCGAGACCCATACCTACGTTAAAACAAACCTGTCCGCGTGCTTTTATATTTGTATGAATAGGTATAAAATATTAGGGAGGGTAAATAAGAACGTTTAGTACCGTAAAACAAATAATAGCGGCGGGAGAGTTCTTATTTCTGTTTGTACAAGTTGATCGATACGGGTGTCTATAGTTATCTATGACAGCCTGTCCTTATCATCAGTTCCAGTGTTGTCACTAGATGTCGCATAGTCAAGCGGACTCATGCCAGCTGAACATAAAAAGTACCACTAATACGCAGTTCCGGGAACCGACATCCACATACGGAAGTGATGTTATATTAATAATATGTATCACGGTTTCCCTAAATTAATTTGAAATTCCTGCATAAATTTCTGGGTCTATTGAACAGGTAGTTTGTATGTTGCCGTATACCGCTATGATGATATGATATGCAAAACACAAAATACTACAGATACGAATTGGATTTATAGAGCTTTTTCGAGCTTTAATCTGTATACACATACATAATAATTTAGTATATTACATATATATTTCTAATGAGAAAATGTTATTTGTCGTAGATTAGAAACATTTTCTTACTTCTCATATTATGTATCTTCTTATCTTATTCTTTAGCGCCATTTACACAAGAAGAGTTTCTCGAACGCAAGTGACGAAAAATCGTGACCGATTTTCGTATGCGAGAACTCTCCATGCAATTGTCTCCTGTGATTGTTTAAATTAGGATAAAAACGTGTAGCAATGAAGGGGTACTCGGATCCGAGTGTCAGAGGCGATACTCGCTCCTCTGAAATTGTTTACTACAGGCAAGTATTCGTAGGGTGATATTCGCATAAATAAAGTAACCTATTTTATCTTTACAATATCTATTAACTAATATTTAATTAGTTAGTACTGGCTGTATTTGATATTTTATGATATAGAATGGTTTTGAATCGGAATGTGACGTGGCTGGGGAGAATGTTTTACTAACGGCATTCACTTCATGTATTTTGGAATACAATACACATTCTCGCCTAGTGTAAACACTACTTGGACGAGATTCGCAAGTGTTGATGCTAGCCTCGAACATATCGTTCTGTAGTACTGATTTTGTACGAGACTCGCCATTCGAAATTTGAATGGCGAGATTCGTACGATTTGTTTACACACGCGGTGACTGAGGAGAGTTTATGGGGCGATACTTGCTTTCGAGAGACGACATTCGCATTGTTTATTTACACTAGACGATAGATCATCGCATAGCAAGAAAGTACCGGTCGTATGCGAAACACTATCGGATGAATGGCTGAGATGGATGAGTGATTTAGAGAATTTAAAAAGCAGAAAAGGCAATTCACGCAGTGGTAGCCCGATATTATACAATTTCATTAGACATGATTGATAACGCTGCAGCTCTTTAATTTACTACGCTCAAACCATGATCACCATGAAAATTGGTGATTAATATTTATTATTTTATTGTTTATTTATTTCATTAATTATTTATTTAACATGCTCAAGGAAATTACAAGTATTTGTTAGTAGATAACATCTAAAAACCACGAAGGTTTGTACTAATGCTATTAATATAATGTGTACCCATCGAAGCGGACATATTCGCGGCCAGAGCCGCGCGTGAAAGCTGTTGATTATAATAATTAATCAATGCAACAGATATTCTAAAAATATACTTGCCACAGTAAGTTATTTTTAGTCGTAATGTGATAACTCAAAAGCGTACGTATTTATCAACCATTACCAAGAATTAGATTTGTGATAATAATATTACCAGTCCTTTATTATATTATACACTGCGCAATGTTGAGCACGGGCCTCCTCTTTTACTTAGGCCTTAGGCAACTACCGGGTCCGCAGATTTCACATACCTTCGATATTTTTATGGATCATTCTCAGATAGTTATGTAACTTTCCTCACGGCGCAGCGTTTCCTTCTGGGTTTTGATGTTGAATTGTGATAAATCATATTATATTGGAATTATGTAAATTGTACATACACGCATATGTATTTTTCTATCTAATATCGACTTTCCTTTAAAGTTTCCTGGATTTTATGCCTATATTCAACTACATAAATCTCAACACTCGTTACATATACAAAATAGATAATTTATGCTTCCCGAAATAGCGAGGAATAAATTAAAATAATTTTAAAATACCCATAACGAGGCTCACACACAGTACTTTAATTTTGTTCTATACAATATGGATTCAAATATAACACAAAACCAATTAATAATTAAATTTTAGGTTAAAATTTAGTTTATTCCCATGTGACAACGACAATATGTGAATCATAATCAATTTTGTAACAAAAAGGGATGGGCTAAGTTTGGTTCATGTGTCTGGGAGCGGTCTGTTCGAGCTATAGGGGCAGGAAGTCAGCGGGGATGAGGCGCGTAGCGACCGCGGTGCGGGGGCAGGCAGCGGCGGCGGCGGGGGTGGGGGTGGAACGTCCCATCGACTGCGTTTATCTGGTCGCGTATCCATGGCGACCGGCTCCAGACGAGCGCAAGCTCGCCGGGCTCCGGGAGCAGCTGTATTGATTTTGACTGGTGAGTAGCGAAGTTCAGCGGCCGGGCACCAGACCACCACCTTGTTCCAGTTACATGCATCCCCTACAACTATGATTGGACATCGTAACAAAGAAAAGATAACTTTGACCCCGTATTTCCGTGAAATTTCAAAGTTAGCGTTATAATAAATGGTATTAGGCCGTTACGTTAGCGAACAAGCGGCGATAGCCTAGTTAGGAGTGGAACGGACTGCCAAGACGAATGTCCGCGGGTTCAAAACTCAAGGGCACACACCTTTGTCTTTTTTAAAAAATTACGTGTGTATTCTTTGTGAATTATCGCTCGCTTTAACGGTGAAGTAAAACATCGTGAGGAAACCTAAATACCTGAGAAGTTTTCTGAACTTCGGAGGTATGTGAAGTCTGGCAACCGGCACAAAGCCAGCGTGGTGGACTAAGGCCTTAACCCTCTCAGTTCCAAAGGAGGTCCGTGCCCAGCAGTGGGCAGTATATAATACAGGGCTAGTATGGTATGTATGGTAGGTTGTTACGTAAATGAATTTCGGTTAATATTGGAAGTCATACCTTGGAATTATTAAACAATATAATCCGTAAAACTATTTATAGTTGTCTAATGGTAATGAGATTGATTTCACTTTACTGCCTCGGTGGCGTAGTTATATTACGGTACCACTGCAATGCTGAGGTCTCGTTTCGATTTTTCTATTCAATATCAGCCCGGAGTCCGAAATTTGTGCCCGATATGGCGATAGGCTCGTCCCCTATCACATCAATACGCACGGCGCAGTGTGTACACTAGTTACGCCTCTACCTACCCCTTCGGAGATATAAGGCGTGAGTGTATGTGTGTGTGATTTCACTTTAATACCAAACTGTACGACCTAATATCATAAAGTTAAGTAGGGCGTGAATAAATTCATTCAACGTAATTACGATACTTTTTATGTAATTTTTGCTAGCTCTATTTTATAGAATTATTAATAACGCACGAAGCGGCTCTATCGGGTATTAAAGCTATTTATGAATGAGATTTAATAAGAAATAATTAGAATCAACAATAACTTAATAGATGATAAATTACTGAGGGTTGATTATAATACACTAACTCTTATTATAATAAACTAACTCTGATTATTAGGTTAGACTCTTATTAGGTTCTTTATATATATAAAAAAAATCACCAAATGATTCGTCGATTCCATTATAGAATGAATGTCATGACAATAGATGAACCTTATTTTAACGACGCTTGTAGACGGTCAAAATTTAAATATTTACCTACAAAATGAGATTGCAGTTGAATATATTGTACTATTGTTTGAGTTTATTATCAATTTCATGTAAATGAGCTTTGTTCATTATTTAAATTTCGACCGGAATATGTTTACGTTTTCTGCCTGTGTTCCCTACTTGACAGTGTCACTGCTCGAGGCAGTTGCTATTAATTAGTACAATGTCCCAAGTTAAGTAGCAGACAACCTATATTTTATGGCGTCGCTCCCAAATAATAAAGTTGAAGTCGAGGGCGCGCTGACGTCCCGGGCGGCACACCCTGGAATCGGAGGCGAGGGGTTGGTCGATGCCCGGGCGGGGTCGCGCAGGCGCCTCAGCAATACAGGTCGAAGCCCTCGCGGTTGCTGACCCCTGAGGCTAGAGGTATCAGCTTTGGAATTATGGAATTTTCCCGAACACTGTAGTTATATTCATTATATTGTGAAAATTACATTTTATTACAATCCTTGGTTCTAAACGGTACCAATTCGCTGTTTTAAGTTCCCATTTTGATTGTTTATTTAAATAATTATGCAGAATTATTTATACAATAAATCTATTATAGGTATAGTTAATCTTCAAAGTGTCGTGTCATTAACAAATTTATAACTACAGGCTAGAAATAGGATCATTCCTTATTATAAACAAGATTCTTTATAATCCTTTACAAGGATCGTACTAATTTTATGCGCCAGTATCTGTAACTAAACCGCTAGTGGGTATAAAACTTTGTGGTATTTAGAGTATATACACTAATTGAGAAACATACTATGGAAGAAATACCATTCAACGAATCGCAGCTAAATTTAACAACGCATGCTACTGTTATGTATAGAGTGTTAAGTAAACAACACTGCATCACACATTGTGTTAACCGTTACTTAAACACCAACGTTCGGGGAAACGCTATACCATTGTGCACCATACTCAAAGTTTCAGGTTTTCATGCACAGTCAATAAATTATTATTAGTGCCTGTTGCAGTTTCAGTTGAAACGATTTCTAAATTCATGCCATTCAGGTCGCTGTGAGTTTATGAACATAATAAACATTCCATAATCACGTACTAACAAATTTAAGTATTTTACTATCGACGTACAAGCTATAATACTATCGGTGAATCAACCGAAACATAGATCTGTCAATAAGTTAATACTAATAGTCATTTGGTTTTTGTGCAGTTTCAAATTAAAAAAGTGTACGAGACTAGTTAGGAATAGTATGATATATAATATGATCGCCGAGAAGAGGCTAAGGTCCGCAAGTTCAAAACCCATGGCACATACCGCTAACTTATCGAGGTTATGTGAGTATTATTTATGAATTAAATAATTATCGTCCGCTTTGACTTTAAAAGAAAACATAGTGAAGAAACCAAGAGATACCTGAAAATATTTCATAATAATTTCGAAGGTATGTGTAGTCTGCCAACCCTCTCGGTAGTAGAGAAGGCAGTGCTCAGCAGTGTAGTGGGTGGTACACATCATCCCATTAAACACATATTATAATGTAAAAAAATACAAAGTTACGCAACACAGTTCCTTCACTACAAAAACTGCGTGCGTGATGTGTTCCGACGCCGAACGAAGTAAAAATGCTGAGATCCGTATCCCGCCTCTGTCGCATAAGGATAGGCACTAGGCAGAGACTATAGATTGCCACTTTGCTCGATTCCGGCACAATACTTTCGCTTCCTCTACCTTCACCAATCTTTTCATCCTCTCCCGCTGGTTCAGGGTACTTTTGACCTGGCCTTTACTTACAATGTCAGATATTTGACATTCGAAGGTTCGACCCCTGCCAGCCCTTCCATCCACACTCGCCTTTATTATCCGCTTTGTCATTCTCCTATCATCCATCCTTTCCAAATGCCTAAACACCATAGTATTCCTCACCCTATCACACACAGTCACCCCCACACGTGCTTCTTAACGCTCTCTCATTTCCACTGCTTTGATCTTACGTTCGTGCTTTCTGTACGATATCCATCTTTCACTACCATACATCAGAGTTGGTAATAACACTCCTCTATAGACAGCCAGTCGTGTCTTTTTGGACACATTCCCGCTACCCAGCAAGGTGTGCAACGCTTCATTCACCCGATTATCTGCACTCATTCGTCTCTCAATATCACGGTCATACCAACCACCACTTGTGAAAACACATCCCAAATATACAATATCACTATTTGCTGTTCCCTGCCTTTACCTATATAACCTACCATATCCTTTCAAAATCCGGCTTGCACCTCCTATGTCTCTTTCATGATCCTTTCGATCAGAACTTTTGCATATAGTTTGCCCTCAACACTAAGAAGTTTAAGTTATACTGTACCTAGATCAGCGAATGTACGTATGGCACGTGCCCGCTGCCTGTTTGCCCTAACTCCCTGTCGCACAAATGCTGGGCTACGTTGCCCTATGCGCCGCATGATGGAATCCTATAACACTAACTTTGAAAAAATTGATATATTTCATTGTAAGAATTGTATGTTCAAAAAATTAATACTGAAGAATTGCTCCTGTACTAATATCGAATAGAATAAGAGTGGTGTATTTCAGGTTTTTATTGTGTTGTATCTTGTGCCACAGTACCTACTGTTATTATTGTAATAATATATTAGAGTGGGTGTAGCTCTAATAATAAAATATAATATATAAATAATTAATTAACATTGTGTACAGTCAGCCGCATAGGTGCCTGACCAGATTCGGTACTTCAAACCGCCTATACGCGTACAGTTCAATTAAACTTTTTTTTTATTTTATTTTATTTTTATAAAGAGAAAATGAAATTTGGTAAGATCCGAAAAGTGTGGGGCGGGGGGCGGTTTGAGGTCTTGAATTTGTTTGGCTTCCTGTGTGACTGTCTGTACCAATCCATGATGTCCTGTTTTGTTATGTTTTGTTTTGTTTTGTATTATGTTAAAATGGGAATAGTGTAGTGGGTTACAATTTTATTATAGCTCGTTACCCAAATATTTTGTTAAATTTATATGCACTTATTTTGTAACTGTTTGCTATTCCAAATAAATGAAAAAAAAAAAAAAAAAAAAAAAAAAAAAAGAAGGACCCATTCGACCGCGCCAAATGGAGACGGCCAAATGGAAATCACTCTGGCTATCCGCCGTAAGAACGAGTTCTTGAAACTCCAACACTCCACAAGACCGCAGTTCCGTCCTCGCCGCCGAGGACCTCGCCGCGTTCCCCGTCGCCCCCCGACCCCTCTAGCAGTTCCGGCCCGCGTGCCGATGACAACACAATCTAATAGGATTAGGCATAAAAACCAATCTTTCCCTAATCGTTGATGTCTCATCCTCTTTCAGTGGCCGTCCTGAGCCGAGGTTCGTAACCCGTTAGTGAGTTGCCCTCAGCATGGTCACTTAATTCAAAGGGTTGCGAGCGCCTTCTGCGTTCACACTATAGACCGGTGTGGCCAGAAAAGTCGACTCGCGTCAGGCTACTGGCAGTAGGGCCATTTAGAAAAAACAACAACTAAGAAGGCTAATGCCTCGGTAGCTCTGAAAGTCTTGCTGCGACCCCTTTCCCTTATATAGTGGTACAATTACGGCGCGGCACCAATCTTTCGGTACCACACCTGTGTTCTAGGACAAGTTCAAGAGGCGGCACAACAGACTTGCCACGATGCCCCTGTCCAGCCTTTACCATTTCGACAGACACCCTATCATACCCTGCTGCCTTACCTTAACTTCATGCTGTATAAATCTTTCACAATATCATGCATGTCTATTTTATCTTCTTTTTCTTCCCTTTCACCATCACATGTAAATCCTATGTCTTCTTTTTCAAACAAACTTTCAAAATATTCTTTCCATCTTTTTAATGCGAATCTTCCATTTACTAAATTCCCATTCACATCTCTGAGTTGTCTAAACTCCTAATGATCCAATCCGTATCCGAACCACGGATACATATTTTTGACGATCCGGCACATCTATACTAATATTATAAAGCTGAAGAGTTTGTTTGTTTGTTTGTTTGTTTGAACGCGCTAATCTCAGGAACTACTGGTTCGAATTGAAAAATTCTTTTTGTGTTGAATAGACCATTTATCGAGGAAGGCTATAGGCTATATAACATCACGATGCAACTATTAGGAGCGAAGAAATAATGGAAAATGTGAAAAAAGCGGGGAAAATTATTCATCCTTAAGGGCTTCCATTGCGTGCGCTGCGAAAACGGTTCAAGATATCAAAAATATATGTATGAAAGAATTATTCCTCTTGAAATTATCTAAAAAAATGTCCCCAACAGTATATGTCTATCTTTTAAGATTAACTTACTAGAACCGTTTTTATGGTAATGAAATTTGGTCGAAATTAATGCATTATTTGTTAAGAGTTGTATCAACGTCATAGTCATAGAGTGATTCAACGGGAAGGTTTTTATGTCCTTTTAGCCCGGAAAAACTTATTAACGCGGGCGAAGCCGTGGGAAGAAGCTAGTCATTAATACATACAGAAGTTATAAATTGTAACAAAAGTTGCACGTATCTATCTTCTTGTAAAAAGGTCTGCATTGTTTATACTTTAACAATCATTCAAAAGTTATTATCAACACCTCGTGCATTTTGGGCTCAAAATGTGTGCACAGGTCACGACGCGTTATGCGACGAGTGTGCTGTATCGACGATGGTTTTTTATCTATCCAGTGTAGTCACCAGCATAAGTAGCTGAGCAAATTCAAAATTTCAAATTACACATACACACATACTTTTGTGCTCTTACCAATCTTTTTTTTTTCACTTCACAAAAATAAAATAATAGAGATTGGCTTTATTTCATACGAAGATATTTTTTTTTCAGTTTAACTTAACGCCTATATAGGCGATTTGAAATTTTGATTTTGTACAGATATTTATGCTGCTGTCTGTACATGATGAATACGCGCCGTTGCACATGCCGGTCCCACTTTAATATAAATGATTACAGAAATATTTCGACTTACTCATCTCAAATGCTGACGCAATTCTTGTATGTTTACGATCGTAATAAATTGATATGTATCATGCGTAGACTGCATATTAACACGACTTGATAAGGGGGTTTAACGACCTTTTATATCTTGTAATATTGAATAACCGGATTCATAGGTAACCACATTTTTTGGATTCTGTCGTCAATTTATAGATTTGACTATACTAGGTCCATCAAACCACCTCCTTGTGATATTTCAAATCAGATTCAGATAAGAGACGACAAAGAGAATGGTAATTTTGCAAAAAAGAACTTGATCAGACGAAATACACCCATGAAGTAGAGTCACGCTTACTCACTAGGATAGCCAGTTTTAGGACATAGATAAAACTGAGAAATAGTGAATTTATTTTTTTTCCATTAACATAAACCTCTGTTTACGACTATTTGGGAAACCCCCAACAAGAATTGAGACCTACTATACACATTTCAAGACAAGTCATAAGCCAGATCTATAAAAAAATCGCAACAAGATAATGTAAACATATTATACAGGGTAATTTTGACATTGCGTTAATAAATGAAACTACATACTTATCTCGTTGAAAAGATCACTTTCTATTAAGTTATTTTAACCATTGATGTAAAATAAAAATGTGTAAATTTCGAACAAAATAAATATCAATAAATGTAACTTTAAGTTTACGCGCCCTAATGCCACTATAACTGCTCTAGGAGAATTCGTCGCAGCAACAACATTACACGTTCAGTCAGAAATACACTTACGCACACACCATATTCATTAAAATTGGAATAGTACATACGGGACTTTTGGCGAAAATATTCGTTATTCATTGATAATTATTAGCACGCTGTTAGCAGAGGTGTATACGACCATGTGGTTTAATTTAGTAATGCAATGTAAAAATGACCCTGTATGTAGTCAGCCACAAAAGTAGGTAGTTGAACATATTCATAACTTCTAAACGCTTCTTTACTTTATAAATTGAAACATTAGTTTTTCTTTATCTATACCTATATATAATACATTATTATAAAGTTGAAGAGATTGTTTGTCTGGTTCAAAGCGCTTATCTCAGGAACCACTGAACCTATTTTGAAAATTATTTCACTAATAGGAAGCTACATTACTCCTGAGAATTGACTACTATGGATAGGCTACTTTTTTCCCAGGAAAACATTTTTATCTCGGAAAAACTTTAAACCGCGGGCGGAGCCGCGAGTATTACCTAGTAAATTATAAGATTCAACATAGTCTAGTCCAGAAGTCTGAATATTGTATTTAAAAAGAAGTTTAATATTCCCACAAAACAGAATGATTTAGGCATTGATGTATTAAAGACCCGATTTAAGTAAAGATTTTTGTAGAGAAAGTTTAGAAGTCGGTCGCATCGCCCAGTAGCAAACTTTATTCCAGTTTCTCAATAGTAGCGCAAAAGTATATGTTTTTAAGATTTATCATTTCCAAAATAAGTCCTAACATACATTGTTGGTAACTTAGATACAATAATTATAATCATTTAAACGGACGAAGTGTAGAGTCATATTCCATCTTCAACAGAATAATACTTGATTATAATTAATGAATAGCAAAATATCTTAAAACATTATTTATGACCAGTGTTTTAAGGATAAGTAGTAAAACTAATTCTACACTCGTCACTTAGGAATGCAGCACAGAAACTTCATACGTAACACAATACTAATTATAATGAAAATTAATAAGCATCCGTTATTACGCTCGCCACACATACATAAGCAACAGAAACAAATTAGGTTACCGCGAAATATATGGTGTGGCTGTGCTCCTAACTGGGACTGAGTTGCGATATATCAACGAAGGACACAGTGTAACTGTGAAGGTGCTAGTTTTTATAGTAAAGATCCACCTGAATCGAATACGAATCAACGGCTTTGCAACGTAGTATTAAGCAACTCACAGTAAACTTCTGTCGTGCAAATGTAGCAGCGGTTAGCGGAGGGCTGTCCGCACTTCGCTGTCGACTGCCGAGCTCGACCCGCATTCCACCACCAAATACGTCGCGCCAAACAACGCTCCCGGTTGGAATAATAATCGCTTTGTAGTCGATCGCCTTGCGGACTGAGTGAAAATGATCACATGTAAAGATAACACTTATTCGGTACAATACCGAACTGTTTCCTAATTCTGCATGCCTTGCAGTTACCTATGCCGACAAAAATATGCCGTGTTCCTATTATGTAGTTTTTGTGATCATTTAAATTTTAATGAAATATCCATAGAGACTGGGATTAATAAATTTTGGTAATCAGTAAGTAACCCGAGCTGTGTTTTCTCCCTTTAACTTCCAAATTATTTATGGTAAGGAAGAAAGATACGAATCAGTTAAAATCAATTATTTTAAAGTCAATTATTTAAAACATTGATTATATTACCATCATTTATTCAAAGGGAAAAATGTTAATTTTATCATAACTAAACAAAGTCCAATTTAATCGAAATACTCATAATAGTTTTCGTATGCTTTCTCCAATTACTCGTGTGATTGACGGCTTTATTTATGTGACCGATATATTTACGCACATTGATCCTAACTAAACAAGCAGACGATTGGGCACCAATATACGTAGACAACAATATCTTCATCGACTACTTAGATAATGATGCTCTAATAGAATGGTACGTAAAAACGCATACAACTTGTTGGTGTCTAAAGTTTAGTAGCCGAATTACGATAAGTACCAACGATGTGAGTCAATTTATTGGCTTATGATGCTCTCGCCATAGACAAAACACATTAGACCCTTACATTGTTCGTGTAGCTGAGTCATAGCTGTTTTGTCCATTCCTAAGCATTCGCCGGATATTCACAATTGTGCTTGTTGTTAATAAGGGAGCGTGGTTTGTTACAAATCAGTGTACTGTGTTGATGCGAATTGGTTGACTATCATGGAGGATCTTTGTGTTTCAGTTTGGATTGAAGAGGATGTAAATAAAATTAGTAATTTAGAGCTCTGGGACGTAATTTAAAAGTGCATAATTAAACTTTTAAATACTATAAAAAGATTTTTGTTTTTCAAAATAATGCTTTTCAAAATTATTTATCATACTGAAAAATCACCTAGATTATTTATTCAAAAATATATTAAGAGATGTCCGCTTTTTGTATAGGTGCTGCGCCTCAAAATCTAAATAGTCTAAAACTAAGGAATATTAAAGGGGGCAACATATGGAATTTTATTCCGTTAAAAAAATATTTTTAGACCCCTCCATTCATAACCAGTTTTTTGATAACATTCATACTAAGTGTAGTTTTCAAGCCAAACAAAATTACATGTATCTCAAAATCGGAGGTCTTTAAAATTAAACAATTTATTGCAAAAGGCTAGTTTTCAGGAGTTTTATCCAAATATGTATAAACTGTCTTGTTTAGATTTTCAGGCCCATTTTTGGACATGTCCTTTGAATACTAATGACCGGGTGTGTATAACAAATAAATAATATATATGTAAGTATTGTGTACATAATATTCGATTTTATAATATCATTTAATTTAAAAAAAACGCTTTAAATTCAGTCTGCATAAAATTAAAATGGATGTTATACTATAAACTGAACATTCTTGGACACATATAAAGATCTATTCATGTCCATCTAAGTGTTTTATAGAGATAACATTTTATTTATGCTATTTATTTTATATCTCGCCACTAGAGGGCGATGTGATGCATAGACTCTTCTATCGTTAAATTAATCGCCATATAACAAGTTAATTCATATATCCAATTACCTACCCTGCTTATATCAAGATATGAGCAGGTAATTACAGAATGAATATTTTAGCGTTCGAAACAGTGGACAAAGACTAGTGACATGTTTAAAAAAATCTAAACAATGACATTACTATATTACTCCATAGTTTATAGTTTATAGTTTATACGTGTAGCAATTTTTTTGTAACCGATTTTTTCATATGTGCATAAATTATATAAAATGAATCGTCAAAGTATGTAAGTGCATAACTCTAGAACAAGGCACCAAATTGGATATATATATTTTTTTGTTATTGTCAGGACAAGATTTATATAAAAGAAATCTAACATTATTTTTTTTTATCTCATAATATTATGGACAGTTAGTGAGTGAATGAGATATAGGATTGTGAGAGACTTAAAGGATATTGTTTACACTGTCTACGGTGAGAGATCTTCGATATATTATTGATGAAACATTGACAGATTGACGTTTGAAATACTGACGTTCAGTTGTTCAGTTTAAATTAATTCATATTGTACACTTCTGCATTGGCAGAATAATTGCGCGTACGTCATATTTAAATACACATACACTCGAAAAACATAAACCTCCTTCTTTCGCAGTCGAGTAAAAAATAAAGTGTACAAAACGGTGTTCCGTGTGCGTTTGATGTGTGTTTTTGTCGGTTTATCGATGTGTCCATTAACAGTCCCAACTTTTTTTCGTGGTTGGCGGTGCATTTTTCCCTTTTTGGAATAAAACTTTAAAATATATCTAATTTCTTCATTAGATTAACTCACTTTGACACTTATTGCTAGATACTCCAAGCTTTGACAGAAATAAAAATAAATGAAAAAAATTGCTTAAAACAAAATGTTACAAATTTGTTTTTTTTAATGTCGTCTAAACCAGCTACATACAAATAGCACAGACAAAGAAATTTTAAAGTTAGTCATGAACTATACGTGAAAAGACTGCGCCACGTATTTCTAGACATGCATAAAAAATCCCGATTGGAAACTATCACAATTTAACCCTACATGAAAATGCCCGTGATTCAAGTAAGTCCCCCAAAGATAAAGGCGTGAGGCATAACGCGATTTTTCTCCGCGAAAAAAAAGACTTTTCACTTTTAGTTAGACGACCATGTAAAACAGGAGTAGGTATGTTAAATCTTCAACCTGCATAATATCTCTTAATAAAGGAATAATATTCCCTGTATTACTAATACGCGCTATCTTTAAGGAAACATTGAAACGAGACAACTTCTTCGGACAATAATGTTACTCATAAGGCCTTTTATAATTATAGTACTCCAATTGGCCCAGCTGCATTATATTGTACTTATACCCTTTTCTAAAAAATAAAACACAAAAATTTCGTCACTTTCTTCCCTAAGTCAAATAATTCGAGAATGAAACAGATAACACATCGAAAGTGGTTACGGCATTATATCGCGTACATAAATACATAAAATGTAAAAATAATATTTATAATTGAAACATGAATTTATATAATTTGGTGCAGAAACGCTAAACAGTGAACATGCACTTATACGTGAAAAGCGTGCAAGGCGTGCAAGTGTAATATCTGTATAAACGATACTCGTTCAAGTAGGCACAAGATAGAGTAGATAAGACGCGGCGTGGCCCGAGTTGAGAATGACCACGACGGTCGACGACCTCTTAAGTTCCACTAGAAAGCAATTTAATAAATAGTGGCCCACAGCAGCTCACAATCATTAATTTTCAAGATAGTTGTTATACATTTAAGTATCTCATGTAGGCAATGTCAGTTGTTTATGTTTGGCTCCACTTTTCATTCTGACTTCATTATTGATATAAACATATTGTAATAATAATTTATGTAAGAAATATTATTTTAAGGGAATATTTTAATCACACGCATTGTTGTGGTTAGAAGGACGGGGAAATAAGTCGTTTAATTTAACAATAATAATATTTATTAGTTAAACCATAATTAAATGCCAGTCTACAACGTTACTGAATTATTAAATTACGTATTCTGACGCACTGCACCCAGTTCCGTGTTCGAATACGCGTAACATCTGGAAGATTTATTTGAACTCCTTTCTAAAGCTTTACAAAAAAAGGGACAAAAACGTATCAGACATGCGGTGAAACGGGGTCCCCGCTTAGGTACAATAACATGTTAACTCCATTAACTTACAAATCTTAAGCGGTTTACAAACTTCAAGTAAAATTTAGATCCCTTTCTGTAACAAATTCATATATTATGAATTAGATACTTTAAACAAAATTGTTCTCATATGAAAGATTCAAAGCGACTCTATCTGGACCCCCCCCCCCCTCCGATTACCATTAGGTGCAGTGGGTCACTTTGCAGAGTCCGTTTAAAAAAAAAGGCAATAGGGTAATTTCCTATGTTTGAATTTGTACATTATTTATGATGTAACAGATAATAATACGAAAAATAAATTCTTCTGAAAAATCAGCAAATAAAATCGATTGAAAAAGCAGTTATTCAATTTTGAAATATTCTTATGAGCAAAAGTGGGGGCGTGGCGGGGATATCGCACTATCTCTTTCGCACGCACGCAGTGTTACGGCCGACGGCGCTTGGTGACGTCACAGCCTAGTATTGCTGTTATTTGACAGCTATGCCTTCCACCAAATTTCAATGCTTTATAAATTACTATTACACCAATTTTGAAAATTCTTTATCCATTAGATTTCGGATAGGATACATTTTTCATAATTGTGTTAAAAAAGAAGTAGTCAACTACTCTATTCAAAATTTAACGCCTACTCATTTTTTTTTTATTTGGAATGTCGACGTGCCTCATATCGGAAGGCAGGACAAAAAATAAAGTAGGTACAATCTATCGCTTTTTACACTGTATCTTATTTGCACTCTCTTTATTTGAATTATCGCGTAAATTTAGTTTTATAGGAAAATTACGAAATATTGATATCTCTCAGTGTAATATAGGTATTCGTATTGAATTTTCAATACTAACAGGTATATCTAAATTGATTGAATTTTTTATATACTATTGAGACAGTCTATTTCTTACTAACACAAAACAGCAAAAACAAATCATTTAAATAAACCGCCTTCAGAAACCACTAAATATCGAAAAATAATTTGAAATTACCTCTATACTGATTACCAATTTTGGAGTCGGTGACTGAAAAAAAAAAAAAATCCTCCTAGCCAGTTTCGGCCACGGCGGCCAATCTCAACGGAGATCAGCCCGGTACGCAGGAGATATTATAGTGCACAAGTGTGTGCGCAATACACAGGTGCACTCGCTATTCCTTCACTTTCATAGTCCGGTGAGACGGCAATCCGACATGACCGGAGAGAGATCAGGCGCAGGACCAACGGCTTTACGTGCTTTCCGAGGCACGGGGGTATCACACCGCCAACTTCCTGACTCCGAGCTGCGACTGAGTAAATTTTAAGATGGAAAAACCCAGTCACAATTTTTTTGGCTCGACCCGGGATTCGAACCCAGGACCTCAGCGCGCAAATCGTACTCGTAATGCGTACGCAATACCACTACGCCACCGAGGCAGTCGGTGACTAATTACTAGCTAAGCTAGCTACATTAACAATATACAAAAACAATATTTATTTTGATGCAATGCAATGCAATCAGCCCTATATTATATACTTGCCCACTGTTGAGCACGAGCCTCCTCTACTACTGAGAGGGGTTAGGCCTTAATCCAACACGTTGGCCTAGTGCGGGTTGGCATACTTCCCATACCCTCGAATATCTTAGGGAAAATTCTCAAGTATGTTGGTTTCCTCACAATGTTTTCCTTTACCGTTAAAGTAGTCGATAATTGATAATACACACATAACTTCGAAAAGTCAGAGGTGTGTGCCTTGGGTTTTGAACCGGCGGACATTGTCTCGGCAGACCGTTCCATTCCCAACAAGGATACCGCCCACTTTAATTTTGTTATGTTTTGATTATGTGATAGAAATATATACATAGGGAAAAACCCAAAATAAAAAAAAAAGGTTTTGATTTTAGGACTCGAAAGTGTTTATACTTATTAACCCGGTTAATAAATATAAATTCGCGAGCGCGCATACAATATGTGCAGTGCTCTACTGTATATCACGTTGCATTTTATATTCTGAGTAAAATAATGTAAGGATTGTTGGTGTGGAGATATGGTGGTAGAATTCTTATATGTAAGAGTCCGTCTGGGTGGGTACCACCGCAATGTCTATTTCCACCGCCAAGCAGCAGTGTGCATGCACTGTTGGGTTTCGGTTTGAAGGGCATTGTAGCCAGCGTAACTACGGGGCATAATGAGACTTAACATCTTGTCTCAAGATGACGAGCGTAGTGGAACGCCACACAGTACCTACTTTATAAGTCAAGATGCTGGATGGTATTGTTACTGTTTATGGGTGGTCGTATCGCTTACCATCAGGCGAACGGCATGCTCGTCTAGTCATTCAATGCCATAAAAAAACCTATTGTTCGTGCACGTTCCCTATTACTCATACTTGAGTTGAAATAATCAGGATAGTAAAGGAGATGTCCGCTTTTTGTATGTGTGCTGGGCCTTAAAATCTAAACAGGCTAAAACTTTGGGGATATTAAAGAGGGAATGGAACGGAAACGTATGGAATTTAGATCCATTAAAAATATTTTTAGACCCCTCCATTCATAACCATTTTTTTTATAATATTCATATTATATTAAGTGTAGTTTTCAAGCCTAATAAAATTACATGCATCTCAAGATCGGAGATCTTTACAATTAAACGATTTATTGCAAAAGGCTAGTTTTCAGGATTTCTATCCAAATATAATATACTAGCTTTTGCCCGCGGCTCCACCCGCGTTAAAAAGTTTTTTCTGGATACAAGTAGCCTATGTCCTTCTATGGATCTCAAACTATCTCCATACTTATTTTCTTGTAGTTCCACTCGCAGAAAACTATTTTCCGGGATTAAAGTCCCGGCTTATATTTTCCCGGGATAAGAAGTACCCTAGGTCCCTCCCAGGTTCTTAAACTATCTCCCTACCAAATTGCATCGTAATCGGTTCAGTGGTATGGTTGTGGTGGCTCCACTCGCGAGAACATAAATTCCGGGATAAAATTCCTGGGCAATGTTTTTCCGGGATAAAAGTAGCCTATGTCCTTTTCTGGATCTCGAACTATCTACATACTTTTTTCTTGTGGTTCCACTCGCAGAAAACTATTTTCCGGGATTCCCGGTTTATATTTTCCCGGGATGAGAAGTACCCTAAGTCCTTCCCAGGGTCTAGACTACCTGTGTACCAAATTTCATTTAAATCGGTTAAGTAGTTTTGGCGTGAAAGTTTAACAGACAGACAGACAGAGTTACATTCGCATTTATATTATAGTATTATGATATTATAGTATATAGTATGGATAAACTACCTTGTTTGTGCGTAATATTCAAATAATATAATGCGTTCGTGTTACATGGCCGGCTGCGGCGGCCTGAACATCTTTCATTTGAATATTTGCATTTCCATTGTATTTGCAATTTTCCATTGTAGCCAGTGTAACTACTGGACATAATGAGACTTAACATCTATGCCTCACAGGATGACGAGCGCAGTGGAATGTCACGCAGTACGTTGCATTTCAAGATGCTGGATGGTTTTGCTACTGTTTATGGGTGGTCGTATCGCTTACCATCAGGCGAACGACATGCTCGTCTCGTCATTCAATACAATAAAAAAGAATATACCTACCCTACCAATAACAACACGCGAAGCCGCCGCTGGACTTTAGAATTGCGAATCGCAGCACCGGGATGCGCCGGCATTCGCCCTGGCTCATGCGCGTTTATATTATGATTATAATAATAATACTATAATCACAATTTAATTTCGGTGTGCACAGTATTACTATGCGTCCTTTAAATAGTATATTTTCGGGCACGTCGAATTATGTCTCTAGTCTTCACCACCTCTCTTAGAATCGACAAGGCTGTTAGCACTTTATACACAAGAATCGGAAGAAACAAGTGTGTGGACTGTTACGGGATTGTGAACCGAAAATCCAATGCAGTAGATATTTACAGCACGGAACACACGACTTCAAACCGTATTCATTGACGTGGGTCATGAAGGAATGTTAACGCCACAGGCTTCAGGGCGGCGCGGCGTAGCATAATAAATAATAATACAGAATAATTGTAGTGCCTTTATTGTATTATGCACATATATTTTTTTTATAATTTTATGTGAAGATATGATGTATTTGATCTTTTAGTAAATAATTACCAAGAATGTTTTGCTGTGTTTCTTTTCACAACATTCAGAACTTTTAGACTGTGATTAAATAAAATTATATAGATCACATATCTCTAAGTTTCGTTAGTTCCCTGCTATCTTGATATCAAGATAGCAGTGACAGCTTTTTTTTTAAACGGCTTGAGCAACAAAATCGATATTGTGGTAACTAATTAGCAACAAATTAGCTACAAATTCTAAAATATATTTGATTTAATTCTGCTAAGTTGCTACTGCTATCTTGACAGAGCTCAGAAATATAAAAATTGCCAGCTAAGCTAAGGAAATACACAAACAAATATACGAAAACATTGTAAAATTTAAATTAGGCACCGACTCCAAATGTATGTATATACTAAGCGAATACAAACTTTAATTATTTTTTGATTTGTAGTGGTTTTGAAGTCGGTTTATTTTTTATTAAAAAGTTTTTATTTATTGCTTTTTTGTTAGTTAATTATAGAATGGTGAAAACAATACATCATAGATATATGATTGCAGCAATCGCGAGTCATCTGCTGTTAGTTATTGAAGAGTTCCATTGTGTATCACCGAAGATCTTCATCAGATCTTCATAAATCATATACTAAAACCTTCCCTGAAACATATACATTTGAATATCGAAAACCACATCCAAATCGGATCAGTAGTTTTTGAGAAACACGCGGCCATACACATTTACATACATACATACGGATCGAATACAGAACCTCCTTTTTGAAGTCGGTTAATTAGAACAGTTAATACTACGGGCACAAGTATAGTGACTAGATATGTGAACAAGGTTAATGCGAAAGGGCAATGTCCGCGGCCGGATATCGCTCGTCCTACACCCTCGTATGGTTGGCTAGTGAGACTGCACATGGCTTATTATTACTGTTATGAACATCCAATTGACAATAGCTTTTATTCATGTACCCATCTGTGGCACACTCTTATAAAAGACTAATTATCATAACAGGTCTAACCGCAGCATACTACAGTTAAATGTCTATATTATGGGTATATATTATGTTGTTCTGTTATTCTACAATCTATTTATGAAAACAATATTTGCAATGTGAGTAATTTATAACTCTTTTCCTTCTATACAAACCGTTTAAACTTATATCATGGGTTTGCGTACGTGCTTGCTGCTCCCTATAATGATACTTACTTATGACCTACAGCGTCACATGGAAGCAAAATATATATTAATTTAAATATAAAATATTAATAAGGCAGGAAATAGATTGAGAGCAATTTTTACAAAAACACAATAATTGTAATAGTACAAGCAACGTAACTGTTCTGTTTTGAATATTCTGACGATGATTTCAAACTTAGCTGGTAGAAGACATGATATTTGTAAAGTTGGAAACTACCCATGACCAAAATATATGCGTTTACCGAGAAGTACCTTCTTAAAAATTTGAAGAAAAAAATATTCATCCTACTAATATTATAAAGGCGAAAGTTTGTAAGAATGTATGGATGTTTGGATGTTTGGATGTATGGATGTAAGGATGTTTGTTCCTCTTTCACGCAAAAACTACTGAACGGATTTCGATGAAATTTGGCACACGGGTAGATCATGTCCTGGATTAACACATAGACTACTTTTACTTACTTACTTACTTTTTTCATCCCGGGAAAATATAAGCCGGGACTTTTATCCCGGAAAAACTTTTTAATGCGGGCGGAGCCGCGGGCAAAGGCTAGTCCTAGATGTGTGTGAAAGATCACGTCGGGATGCGTAATCTTTATTACAGTGCATCCGTCAGTCTAGTCGTGCAGTTGATCTGCCAATATTATAGAGTAAGGACCTTGATAAGGACGGGATAAACTTTCTATTTTTGAAAAGGCGTCGAATATATTATTATCATTACACTCGGGGCCCGTTTCATACGTTTCAAGTAAATTTTAATTGACAATTATCGTATAAAGCCTTTGAGTATCTAGCAATGCAAAGGAGATGGGATGACCAAGCGAACCCTTCGTTGGTCATACATCGCAGCTGGTCATAAACTTATTAAAACCTAATGTGACTTCCGATCGCTGTCATACATTCTACGATAGTGACATTAAGCTGTGCTCCACAGAAATTGTAATTTTTGTTATGTTATTATGTAAAAGCGACCTTATATTCAGCCCTGCACGTGTGGATTTTTTTTTTGTTAAATGTGTGCTATCCGTGTCTGCCTCGCCCCCCGTCAGGATTGGCAGAAAAAAATGTTTGCGCATTATTGCCACAACGTCTCCATTGGTTAAATAGTCTAAGTATAAAGCAGCTAATGTAGATAATACTCTTACCATTTACTTCGGAACATAATATAATATTATAGTGAGACTTTTGTACTTGGTCTGCTTATACATCTATACTAATATCTGAAGAGTTTGTTTGTTTGTTTGAACGCGCTAATCTCAGGAACTACTGAACCGATTTTGAAAATTCTTTCACTAATAGGAAGCTACATAACTCCTGAGTGCTATAGGCTACTTTTTATCTCGGGAAAATATTTTTGTCCCGGAAAAACTTTTTCACGCGGGCGGAGCCGCGAGCACTACTAGTTTATAATATGACTAGTGACATCACAGAGTAGCATTTATTCAAAAGCTGTGAAAGTTGCTCTTAGCTTTGTTGAATACTGAGCTTTCTACATACCAATTTAAGTTTTTCTTACATATGAATCCTAAATCAGACACAACGATGAAGACTGGGAGACAAGAAAGTGGACTAAGGAGCAAGTACTCATTGCGATAAACTCGGAATAATGTTATCACCTAGTCCATGGGATTTGAGTATTGAGAGATCCAAAATGTCACTGTTTAAAGGTCATATTATCTGGTTATACATTGTGTATGTAATTCTTTATACTATAGAATCATAAATACATGTTCGGCGACGCCTCATAATCGATGCAGTCAACTCCTGTTTTCGATATGTTCGTAGGTATCTTGACACCGGTATACACAAATAACTAACCTTTTATAGTACAAGCCTGTATATGTTTGCACAAAGTCCAGCATGTTTAAAATACATAATGAGCTTAGCCCTTTATGGTGCAGTCAAATCGTCCAAGAATAAACTAGGCCTCAGTTTAAATGTGTAACCTTTGTTCAAGTATAAAAACAAAGACAATTCCAAATCTGGTACACGAATTTTAGTTCATGTTTATGATACATTGTATATTTAACATGTTATTAGTATGCATGTGATGGAGTACTAAAAACTAATTTATTTTAAGCTTTAAGTATACAATTTACACAACTTGCAAATAACCTAATTTCGGCTCCTCACACTGAACAAATTTAAAATTTTTAAATATTTTTTTTACTATATTTATTCACCAAACACGAAGCCAGTGGCGATGGACTATTCTAAAATTACTATTTTACATAGCTTTTAAAAACTTACGTGTTACAAGCATTGGTTACAAGTTATACCATACCGCGACCAAACTTCAATCAAAAGTTTAAGACAGACAAGTTAATCTACAAGCCATAGCTACAATATTTATAGGATTCAATGACTATCTACAATTGGTGTACCTTCGTTTAAAAACCTAAGCTAAGTTCCCATATCACATATTTGCCATAGCCCAGCAACCAAGGCAATATTATGCTCGTGAAGATTCTTAATTCCTGTTATCCATTAACCGCCATTTTATAATATAAACTACCCCAATCGTTTTTACCCATCGGAAAATGGCCCAATCAGAACAAAGTTATTTCACATGTTTACACATTTATTTATTTATTTAATTAAGAAGCAAAACAGAGTACAATCATGATAATTTTATGTAACACTAGATTTCTGCTCGCGGCTCCAACCGCATATAAAGGTTTTTCCGGGATAAAAATATTTACTCGGGATGAAAAATAGTCTATAACACTCAGGACTAATGAGATAAATAATACGATACAGACTTACATTAAAACTAGATTGCATTCCAAAATACGCGCCCTTATATGGGTAAATTACAGAAAGTTTAATTAAGTTACATTACAAATTACTTATTTTAATTGGTGTATCCTCAGTATCTAATCGACAATTAAGATTTCGCTCGTTAATTGAAAACGGGTATTAGCAATGCCTGAAAATGTATCTTTAGAACTTCAGCTAGCTTCTGGTTGAGAGGACATCAAAACGCGAGTCCAAAATAATGTTCCCTGTATCACTGTATTTGCCTTACATAAACAAGAAGTGTCAACACTTCTTAGCAGACGTACCATAATACATATAAACGGTTATTAGGTATATGGATGGATCCCACCCTGCTCCGTACATTAGAATGTTTCTCGTAAAAACTAGAAAAACAGATTGTCCGTGTCAGGGCGAATGGTAGTCCAGAAAATTGATAACCGAAGAGGACAGAAAATAGATCCTAGAGAGTAAGAAATTACCGCTAAATGCAAACTTTATGACCGAGTTAAATATTATGGGCGACAAAAATGTCGCAGATTTCACTGGCTTTTGTAAGAATTTCAAGAATATAGAGTTGTCAAGTGCGCTTATTTTGGAATTACGAATTGTTGCTGTCCCCTCAGCCCGCTAAACCAAATTCAAAAAACGTCCAGAATGGTGCTGGCATAAATACAAGGTATGGTATGAAGTAGTTGTAGACGGATTGAAGTGTACAGAGTAAAAAAATAAAAGAATTTTGTGACTAGTACTTACTTTTCATACAGAGATCGTTCTCCTCACCTCTACCTACCATACATATTACAAACATAAGAGTCTTGACGGATATTAAAATTTTTTACTGGTGGTAAGTCTCACGTATGGTGGGGCTGTCAGGATAGGTACCACCGCTATGTCTATTTATACCGCGAACATTGATGTATTGGGTTTTTAATACATCTTGTACGGGGGCTTCTGAGCCCCCGCAACAACAGTAGAAGGACCGCAACAGCGGTACGCGCAGGGGCGGTTGCGGACGACAACTTAGACGTGAGTCGGAGGAAGCCCGCAGCCATCCCTAATGCGCCGAAGATGGCCACCGCGGAGTTTTAGTTGGTATGCCGTGCGGTGTACATAGGTTAGGGACTCGGCCCGGCGGTCGCCCGACGTAAGAACACTGGGCGGTAGTAATAAGTCACTTTCTCCGCGTCAACAAAAAAAAAAAACGGCCGGACCACAAACCCGGTGCGCCACCGAACTATATTCGATGGTGTGGCGCACGGTACGCCGCACATTATGATTGTTATTGTTGGTACGGTTGGTTCGGTCGCTTGCACATCGAATTTGGTGCGCCCCGTACCAAACCCCGTCGTCGTCTGGACGACACATAGCACCGTTCTACGGTTCAGTCGCTATTCAAGCTTCGCACGCAAGGCACGTTATCTGTCTGGGTTCCAAGCGCGACATTGTTACCAAGAACAAAATCATAATTAGGTCGAAGACATACACGAAAATTATCACCATCAAATCTTTAATGAGTCACATATGCCTGTACTGTTGTCTGTATCTATCTTGAGTATTTAACCATATACTCAAAGATATCTATACTATAGATATATATATAAAGCTGAAGAGTTTGGCTGAACGCGCTAATCTCACGGACTACTGCTCCACCATCTGAATAGTCCATTTATCGAGGAAGGATATAGGCTATATACCATCACGCTACGACCAATAGGAGCGTAACATTAATGTAAAATGGAAAAATATTCATTTTGAAAGCTTCCGATGCGTGTGATGCCCAAATGGTTAAAGTTACGCAAAAAATATGTCTGAAGTAATTATTCCCCCTTAAAAGTTAAAAAAGGTCCGCTAAAGTATATACTATACATATCTTTTAAGTTTGACTCAGTATAACCTTTTTTGTGGCAATCAAATTTTGGAAGGTGCTTTTATAAATATTGTATTGATCCTTATCTAAATAAATACGTTATTCATCACAAGTATTTCAAATTGCGCTCGACATTATGTGATTTTAATGAACATCTTTGGAGATATCATAGTTATTTTAAAACTAATTAAATTAATACTATAACTCCGCCACAAAATAATGATCAAGTACAGCGCGCGCTTTTATGAAGGCGCTAAACTCAGGAACTAATGAACCGATTTTAAAAATTATTTCACTAATAAGAAGCTACATTATTCTCATGTCCTATATGGTACTTTTATCCGCAATGCTCGCAGCTTTGCCCGCGTGGTTAAGTGTTTTCCGAGATAAAAGTCCCGCTATATATTTGTCTGGAATAAAAAGTGACCTATATGTTATTCCAAACTATAATCTCCATATTAGTTTTTCGTCAATAGGTATCTTATAATGTAGCCTTTTTCGAGAGAATAGAAGGCATACTGTGAGGTGTTCACGCATTGCGAGCACAGAAACTGGACGGTGTGACTGCGTAGTACGGTGCGGTGGTGTGGCGTGAAGACCGCTCCGCACAACGAATTGGTGGGGCCGCACCAAATTCGATCGTCTGTTCGTCCTATTAGAGCCGTATGTTTCAGGGTAGGGTTGCTTGGCGTCCGGATAAAGCCGGACTTAGAACAGTTAGTCTTTTTGAATGCATGTCCGTCCAAATTTAACGGTGTCCGGCTTTTGTTAGGCTTTTTACATTTGACCAGTGACATTTAGGGGGCGGCAAAATTCGTAAAATTTAACGGTGATGGAAATACACTTTGGAGCTAAAAAAGGTCGTTGGAAACTGGTTGGTTTGTCCGACTATTAGGTTTAACGATCTGCAAACCCTAATTCAGGGTGATGTGTGCAGTGGAATGCCTCGCAGCACTTTGAATTTCAAAGTTCTGTATGGTATTGCTACTGTTTATGGGCGGGCGTATCCCTTACCATCCGGCGAGCGCCATGCTCGTATCGTCATAAAATAATTGCGACAATAATTATAATTGATCCGTCTAAATGAGGCTTTTGTTACTCGTATCTCAGACAGCGACCCATTTGCGGACATTGCGAGGGAAAAATACGTCAACATCAGAAATCTTTTATAATATAAACATGTAGAAGATATCTCTTCGAATCAAGAACAAAGAGCGTCCGTGTCGAGAATATCAGGCAAATAACTAATAGTAGGTATGACAATTAGTGTTCAAGAAAAATCTCTGGTGCTCTAAAGAACAAAAGTTGTGGATATTCTGTTAGTTAAAAAATTCTAAATTTTGCTAGTGTAATATGTAATAGCTTCCAATTTGAATCCCGAGATTATAGATATCATATCTATTTTCGTAATAGGTTTTATACGATAATAGCGATGTTTGATCGGCTAGACGCTACTACCGCGCGCCGCCGCGTCTGCCCAACCCCGTCCTCGTACCTACCACACCACCAGGGTGACCACCCTCTGCATATTATATAGCTACGCCACCGCGTTGTCTACATAAATACGTCATATCCATTGATGTCTTGAAAAATACATCAATGGTCATATCGTATCTATTTTAATTTAGTTAAATTGTATAAAATAAATTCCTTCTTTTTATATCGCAGCAAATTCCAAAAATCATTATTTTTCGTTGATTATGCCTCGAATTACAATAATTAACACTAGGGTTGCTCTTACTTCCTGGTTTTCCTAGAAATATAACTTGAGCACCTACTCTGTGGCTAGTAGCCAGCAAAGGTCGTCGTCACTCGGTCATGATACGGGAGCTCCAAACCGCCGAGCAGTAGCCAGGCACACACTGGGGCGGTTCCCTCCTTCCACCAACAAACTTATTGAAACGCTGAAGTATAACTTTTCTACACTCCAATAAAACAATATTCAGTTTCAATATTCGTTAATAGTAACTAAGCCTGTGTTTTATATTATAAATTATAATATATCAGCTCTGGCATTATACAAAAATAAATTTTCCTATCTGATACAAGTTTCCTACCCTAAAGCAAACATAGCCAGCCATTGTAATGAAAATGAACTCTTACGGAATACAAAACAATACATTCATACCTATTTAATAGAACTATTCGATAAACAAAACTTAAAATAATATCGAGACAAAACAATGAACGAATGTGCCTATTCCGGTTATTGTTACCTATATTATCTACCTGAACGTAAAAATAATAATGATAATATGAACCCTAAACATTTCACGTGTTGATTAATTTAAATAAGTGTAAGGTTTAAGGCTAGTTTAAAAGTTGAAACCTTGTAAACGTTTAAATCATATAAAACTACAGATAGGTACAACTTACAAGAAATTCAGAAGATATTCAGAAATTCTTTCGCAATGCACAATTCGCAAAGGAGCTTTTAATTGTTTACTCAATCCCACTCATACATCAAGCGCAGCTTTTGTTTCAAGAAATATAAATACAACTCCTACCCAACTTTACAAAATAACGCGCAAAGAAGTTTCACTGAAATAAACAAAAGAAACATAATAATATAATGTAGATAATAATGTTACTTACCTCATATTTTATGCCGGCCAAACGGAGCCATGTTTCTACTTTCAAACAGAAAGATGATGTTGACGGTAACAAAGGATTTCGTGGAAATTGGTACAGATAGACAACATCTTTCTCGAAATTGGCTTTGCGGACAGTCGGTTTCGGCTGGGAAAGTTCAACTTTTTTCTCTTCGGTCTTTTCTTCAACTTTCTCCCCAGAAGCCGGTGCCTCCTCTTTAGTTTGGCCATTATCCACTGGCGTGTCCTCCTTCATGATCTTCTCTTTCTCCGGATTCTCCGGAACGTTATTGGTGGTATCAACAGTCATTGTGATACGTTAATATATATTTCAAACTTTTAAAACAACCCACACGCACAACAAATTGCACAAAATTCCCCGTGAGCAATTTATGAATTTCGCTTCACCGCTGTTTAACGACGGAGCGCAACGTAGTATATCGCCTAACTGACGAGCCGATCTGCCGGGTGTCGCTGCCGCCGCACCACTTGTACGAAGCTTCTACCTCTTGCCGCATCCGCTAGGGTGCATTAGTCACCAAATAACAAGTCGTTGCCAGGCCACGCGATCAAATCAACGCTTGGCTTACAAAATGGCGCCTAACTTTAGATTTAAACTGAACTTTGTAAATTAATTGTAATTAAATACAATTTAAGAAGAGTTGGCGGCGCCACTATTTTACTTTCTTAATATAATATTTTGATTGATATAGTATTTCTTTTAATAAAGCAAAATTGAAAAAGGTACTTGTGTTGACTTTTACTTTGATAGCGGGAAATACAAAAATAGTGCTTACGACCTACGGGCACTTATTTGCTAAATAAAAATTTGTCGTACAATTATAGCTATTTAAAATCCTAATATATATTTTCACACCTAAAGCTCTTGATAGTAAGTACCTATGTTTACAAGTGTTCGAATATAAACCTTTTAAATAATTTACACATATTTAAATAATTTACGACTGCAAAGCTGAGGTCTCGGATTCGATCTCCGGGTCGAGCAAAGTGATATTGGGTTTTTCTATTCAGTATCAGCCCGGAGTCTGTAATTTGTGCCCAATATGGTGATAGGCTCGCCCCCTATCATATCATAGCACGGAATGCGCGCCGCGAAAAGTGGGTGCACTAGTTGCGCCTCTGCCTACCCCTTCGGGGCTAATATGCGTGAGGGTGTGTGAGTGTGTGTGTGTATTTTACATACGTTGTTCACATAATATAAAGATATGTCACCGGAAATGAGTAAAATGCAGGCATTCTATATTATAATGCCTAGGTAATGTATAGAGTGCCTGTTAAGTAAACACATAGGCTATATAATACACACACACATATATATACATAGCATCACGCCTTTTTCCCTGTTCAGAGGTAGGCAGAGGTGTATCATAGCCACATTTCGCCATCTATGTCAGATCCCCTTACGGGCGTAGCTATAGCTTTTACATAGGGCGGGTCCAAGGATACCAAAATGTCAGTGAGGTAGCGTGGGTTCTTGCCACCTCATCACACAAAAAAGTAATAAGTCACACGCTTTATAACTTCCTTATTATTGCGTCAATTTAGAAAATTCTTTTTCCGTTAGCTTTCGGGTAGCATACATTTGTTAAATATATATATTTTTTTTATTTGTCAGTCAGTTACCCTATTACCAAATGGTTATAATCAGTACGGAGTTTGAAACTCCGAACTAATACTGTATATGCAAAAAAAATCCAATATCTCTTTGCCCGACCCGGGAATAAAACCCAAGACCTCAGCACCGTACCATGCAGTCGTACCATAATACAACTACGCTACTGACGCAGTCTAAGCACAGGACTGGATTAAGAATGTCAGGCCACTAGACATTAACCCCTTTTCTCTTCTTTTGCATTCCACTTTTTTTTTCTACCGCAACTTATCCAAGCGTACTTATGCAAATAAATAAGTACTTACTTAGCTATGTTTTTTTAATAACTTAAATGTATTGAAATATAATGTAAAAGACAATCAAGGTAATATAAATTGTCATCGGATATTGGGTTTATTAAATACGTATGTTAAAATATATAATTTTCACATTTTTTTTTCCCGGTTACGAACCTCGGCTCAGGACAGTCACTGGAAGGGGATGAGACATCAGCGATTAGTGTGAAGATTGGGTTTTTGCCTAATCTATCCATTGCTTTCGTCGGCACAGGGCATGAGCTACTTGTAACTACTTTCATTATTTGTTGGAAAAAAATCTTGTCACCGTTTTGTCTGGTTTATTGGTAATAAGGGGTTCATATGCCATGATATTTGGCACGCACTAAAATATAAATAACTACAGGAATAACCTGACAGTTTTTCAACTTTAGGGGGGCTAGTTCCGGCATAGTCTTTTTAAACGACACATTGATTGGTTCATATAGCTATCTATACTATATATAATACATACTGCCAGCTAACTATATATACAATGACCACTGCTGAACAAGGGCCTCATCTACTGAGAGGGTTTAGGGTATTAGTCCACCATGCTGACCTACTGCGGATTAGCAAACCCGACATTTACCTTCCTTTTTGATGTTGACAGTAATTAAAACTCCGAAGGCAATAAAATATTCACGAGGTAGTAATTAAAATATTTATTTTCTTAGTCTTAATCATATAAATATGATGAAAATCTTTACATTATATTCAGAATTAGTATAAATTATGCAGAAATCACATCATTACTATTTGTATGATTACAATGTTGTTTAATACTCCATTTCCGTATTAAATTACATTTTCATTGCGTTAAAAGGCAAGGTATGATAAAGATAATATGGTGTCACTTAATCGGAGAACAGGTAGGTAACTGGTAAATAACATCTGTTCATAATAGTGACTACCAAACAACCAAAATGGAGAAAGTTATGTATTAGTAATAATCAGATAAAATACGATAAATTATCTTAAATCATGTTAAAATATAATATACATATTCTGTATAATATGTTTAAACTATAAGAACTATAAAGCATGTGCAAAAATTTTAATATTAAAGTTTTATATCTATAGTCTATACCCACTTACATAGAGGTGCGTTGTTTTATGGTTTAAAACTAATTCTTATTCGAATGTACTAGAGACCGACTCGTAACTGTATCATTAACAAGTTTAAAATATATGATCTAAGCAATACATTTCATATTATTCGAAAATTGGTAGGCATCATGTGTCAGTTATAATGATTATTATATTTCTTAATTCTCTAGCCTATCTGCGCTGTGGATTGGGAGGTCCTGAGTTTGATACCCAGATCGGGAACACTTTATATGTGTTTATCTAATGCTAGGGCCACACTAATGTGTAATGAGCCGAAGTGTAAGTGTAGCAACAACTCGATGCGACTCTTTCACAACAGAATTCGTTGTCATTTAAACATTTTATAATTCTATTGTTAGTGTGGCTGTAGAATAACACGATCAGTTCGAGATCGGATTCCACTGAGGACCTTGATGTCAAACAGGCAGCCGGTTATAAAAACTAAATCCAAATATTTTACAGCAACATGCGGGAAAATTTGTGTTGCGCCGAATCATCCACATTGGAGTGAAAAACGGACAGATAGAAAATGAAGATAACGTGTAGTCAAAACAATCAAAACTGCAATGCATACGATTGCATAACAGGACAGATATTTTAACATTTACTATTTCGCAATTAAAGGGCGGTAGGTGTCTCCGCCATCCATAATATAATGTAAACGTTATTTATGAATAAACCTGTATGGCACCTTTAAAAAACACCACCTACTTACTCATCATGCATTATTCTGTGAATTGCACTTGTGAGTTGCGATCTATATTTCATACTAGTAGAACTTATAAAAGTTAGAATATTATTTTATTGCCTATAATACAAGTGGATTCCAATATTTTAAAGCACTTTATTTTATTCTGAGATGAAATATTTTTATAAAATAAATTTGGCCTTAAGATGAAAAAACACATTAGTTAAATAACATATTATTCCATGCAAGTTCTATTGAGATAAAGTATGCACATTTTGTAATTAGATTAAACAAGTCTAGCGCAACACAATGAATCAGTCAGTTTATCTATTATAACGCTGTTAGATTAAAATAAATAATACCTATTATTTGACTATATAAACCACTACATGTGATGTAAGTAGCTTAAATAATAAATAACGAATTAACATAAAATACCTACGACTTCCACATGTCATCGACAATAACAATACTCAATTCCTTAGGTTCTTACAATTAGATGTATTCTAATCGATTTAAGGCAACCTTATTTATCTGACCACCTTGATCAATAAATTAAAAATTACGCAAATGTCTTAACATTGTATTCTTGAGTGTATTTATTATGCTGAAACAGCTAAAATGTGTACCATATATTTTGTCAGTTTAAAAGAAATATCCGCTTTTCTATGGGTGCTGGGCTCAAACTTTATAGATATTAAAAGAGCAAAAATACGGATCATGGATACATCAAAAAAATATTTTAAGACCCCTCCATTTATAACTAACTTTTTTAAACGCGTTCATTGTAAATGTAGTTTTTGAGCAAAATAAAGTTATATCAATTTCAACATCGAGGACTTTAAAATTATACGATTTATTGCAAAGGCCTAGTTTTTGGGGGTACTATCCAAATATATAAAGTGGGTATCTTGGTTAGAATTTTCAGCCCGTTTTTGGACATGTCCTTCCTTTGTTTTAAAAAGAAAGTAGAAAAAAAAAACGTAAATTACTTTTGAACGTCTGTTAATTGAATTACAAGAAAAGAAAATACGACTATTACTCGTAACGAAAACTAAGTACTTGAATGAGATCACGCTATAAAATAAGTATCAAGTATGTAGCGATAATTAAGTTTCAAAATATTTATGGCCTATTTCTCCTGAAGAAACTTTTGTTAATGGTTAAAGCTTTTAATATGTTTTACTCAAAAATCTAATCGCCTGAACACACTCAAGCTGTTTCATACAGTATGAGGATAATCATATGATGGTCTATGTTAGAACATTATAAAATGAAAAGAAAAATGTTTGGACTGCATGTGCACTACTTTGAATTGTAATGAAACAAATATTAACATAATATCTTGCTGTCAAGATAGTGGCTAATGCCGGTCATAGTTATGGTTTAGAACACGGAACACTTTCAAGCCAATACAGACGTTTCAATGAGCTGACGACGCATTTCAAGCGTAACCTAAACGCGATTCAGTTGGGAAATGCGCACTTTTACATACGTGCTTCGACGCGTATGACATGTGCCGTCTGCATAGGCCTTAATGTACACATGTATTTTGAATATTACGTTTCGTTACAAGTCCAAAATATGCCATTAGCGGTCCAGACTTGCGGAAATGATATAAGTTAAATTGTCACATTTATCTAATGGCAGTATAAATTAACTATGAAGGCAGTGAGGTCATAGGTTTGTTTCCAACAAGGGATTCTATCTTGAATATCCGGACCCATAAGACCGACGTCATTTAGGCTGAAGTGCGTCATCCTATAAGGTTATTGACCCTTATTGTAATGTAGCAAAATTGCTACTGCCTATCAATGTTTTTGAAAATGTTCAAATACTTCGATTTCATAATACGATTTTTTAGTTGTTTTCTAATTTCATTCCTATTCAAATTTTTCGTATCGTCATACAATTATAAAGACCGGCAAGTGCGAGTGGAACTTGCGTACCGAGACTTGTTAAGGTGTCCAAGTATATAAGTTCAATAGCTCGCCAAAATAATTTAATAAATTAATCAAATTTAAAAAGATTGTAAGTAATAGTAAATTCGCTTTTTTGTAATTAACGAACATATTTACGGCTATACATTTTTCCCAGCGACTATATAACCCCTAGACTCCTAATGTTCAATATTTCTCTTCAAATTAATTCTGTCAACTACCTGAGGTTTGAGGAAGCGGGGTACTGCATTATGATTGGTTCTTCCAACACCTTATCGCATTATATAACCTTGGAAACAGTAGCATAAGGATGGGATAAGTTTAATGAAAACACGATTTTTTTATCGATATTACTTTTATGTAATAAAGTTTTATAGTAATATTATTATTATTTATTAAACATATTAATATTTTAACGAAACTATTTATGTTATCGAATGACAATGGCGCTTAGTAAGTCTCATCGACATTAACAAGAATATTTGAGCTGACTTGTAGGAATAACACAAAGAATAACTCAAAACAATCGTTATCCTAATAACATTTATTTCTGATACCGCTAGTCAAAAATATATCCTAATCATTTTTATAATAAATTAACTATTACTAATGAACTAACCATTTAAAATAAGAAGCCTGTTAAAATTAAATAGGCCTCAGATAAATTGATTAGTTGAGTATTCGGGAGATAGTTTCTCTTATTTTTAATTTTATCGATAGAACTATCGACCAATCCTTTTGGTGTATCACTTGCTTTTAATGTTAAAAAGCAAAACGAAATAGAAAATATAAAAAGTACTTTCGTCGGAAAGAGATGCAAATATAACAAGATGGCGCGTAAACACCCAAATGGCCAGTCTAAGATGAACTCCGTAAAATTTTAAATAAAATGTGATTGTGTGTCGTTATTGACTTACCTGTGAAATGTAATGCCATTTTTCTGAAAATTTGAATTACGGCTATTTATACCACACCATTTTATTGTGCACGGGGCCATTACAATAGTTATTTATTCGCAAACACGGAAGTATTTACAGCTCACAGTTGTGGTCGCAACTGACTTGAAGATTTTGAACGGTAAGCTACATTGGATCTATTTGTCAGATGTGTTGCCCGAAGCCGATCGTCTGTTATTAGGAGTCTAGGGGTTATATAGTCGCTGATTTTTCCTTTGCATGTGCTGAAGACCTTGCTTCTTACCAAATTTCAGGATTCTAGGTCAACGGGAAATAGCCTATATGTAAACTCCCTTGCGAAGTCATATTTTTTGATCGCGTTGACTTACAAGTTTTATCACGGCGGAGAGACCATTGGCCCGAGATTTGATACAAATGTCAACTTGATATCTCTATGCGTTCCTAAGAAAAAGGGTCCTCACAGACAGACAGATGGATGACTAAGTGATCCTATAAGGTTACTTTTTCTTTTGAGGTACGGAACCCTAAAATTATGCCAATTACCTTATCGGCGTAAAACTATGTTCTGGATTGGATAGATATTCTTAGTTAATCCCATAATTTCGATTGCATATTTACAGTTATTACTAAAATATTTTCTACCTTAACCAGTATAAAAATATATTGTGTCATAATTACTCGCAGCGTTGGGATGAAGCATAGAAATGATCACAAAACAAATCCAGTCACTTTTGCCTTAGTATTAAACTCTTGTACTCTAACTATTGCTTTCAATTGTAAATATCTTATTACATTCATTGAAACGATTGTAAAAATGTAAAATTTACGTTGTATAAAAACGTAAAGTATGCTAGCAAATTAAAAATTCATTTTTATAACTACAATGTAAAACGGCTTAAAAAATATTAGACATATTAACACCAATTGTAAATAAAATGTGATATTGCCCGTCATTCTCCTTATTGAACTAGTTAATAGTAACTTCTCACTAACTATATCTACTTATTCTACAAAAGCCACAATACATATTTTGTGATAGTTTATTACATTACATTGTTTGATCGAAATCATAATTTGCGCCCTTGTATTACTAAATTGCATTGTCTATGTGTCTCATAGTATACCAAAGCTTCATGACAAATAACACATTGTAAGCTTAATGGTAAGTACACATAATGAGTAACAAACAACTATAAAATATAAACACGTGATTTGTCCGTAAACATTAATAGTTTTATAATTATTCAATATTTACAACTAGAGCTCCTTATGTCTCTTATGATAATGAGGCGTCAAAGTTTGTTCTAATTAATTCAGCCCTCACGGAATACAGTGATGTGTCTGATCGTATTCGTGGCGCGAATCTAGCTGAATTAACATTCTCATTACATTGTATTATCTGGATCATATCCTACTATTCAGTCAACAGGTTTAAAGTTACAAAAGATGTCTAAAATAACGTACTTTATGCTATTTTTATTGCATTTATTTCGATGCACCAAAACTATTGCAGCAAATACTATGGTTCCACCTATGTCTAGAGCCGCACATATTTTTTTACAAAAGCGTATAGTGAACTCAAACTGTCAGTACAGTTATGTAAATCGTTACAAACAAGATAAAAATCCTTAGATATGGGCTCGCAGACCTAATCCGTGGTGCATTTTATTCATGCGCGATAACAAAATGGCATCCACGCACGCACAAACCTATTACTGACAATATTTGTTACACTTAATGAATTGACTTCCGACAGTAAATATTGTAATATGGTTTACTGCAATATTTGTGCATTTGGTTTTGTACAAAGGCAACTTTAGTAAGACTAGTCTAGTTTCGCTCACTAACGTTAGTTAACCTATGTATGTTAAACATCTCAGTGAGTGACAAACAAATGAATGACGTACGTACACATAAAGCGAGGTTTACATTAGCAAAACTTGCAGAAGTAAACTTCCGCAAGGGATTTTGACCGAACAATCGTGGCAAGCTTACCTCTGCAAATTTTGATGGATACAGGATTGCAACGAGCAACATGTTGATAGAATTATTGATATATTGCCGCAATTATAAACACATCTAGAAGTTCTAGCGCGACATACTGCTGCGAGGACTTGCTAACCTAAACTTAGCTTAACAAACATTTACATGTACAGTCACCAGCAAAAGTAGCTGAACAAATTCATAATTTCAAATTGCCTACATACTTTTGTGCTCTTACTAATCTTTTTTCCTCTTCACAAAAATAAAACAAAAGAGATTTGCTTTACTTCATACGAAGAAAAAAAAAATCAGTTTAACTTAACGCGAATATAGGCAATTTGAAATTCTGATTTTGTACAGATATTTATGGTGCTGACTGTTCGACAGATCACTTACTACAGCGTTGCCATCATTCGGAGCTGGAGCTCGAGCTGGACGGCGTGTAGCTGTAGTAATCGTTCTGCTAGGCGGTGTTTATCTGTTCCACGTTCAAATGAGTTATGAACCGCAACCGCATCTGCAGCGCCGGACGTAGTTTGCGGATGACACTCTCAACTTCATTCTTCATCGTATCCCCAACGAACATGTATTTTATGTGATAGCTGGTTTGTGATTAAGGATTATGTTCATTGTTCGCTATAGCCTGGATATAAAACCTTGAACACGCATATTATGTAGTCACCAGCATAAGCAGCTGAACAAATTCAATATTTTAAATTGCCTACATACTTTTGTGTTCTTACTAATCTATTTTTTCTCTTCACAAAAATAAAATGAACGAGATTTGCTTGACATCATACGAAGACAAACTTTTTTCAGTTTAACTTAACGCGTATATAGACGATTTGAAATTTTGATTTTATACAGATATTTATGCTGCTGACTGTACATACATAACATACAAGTCTTACATTCACATGCATGTAAGATGATTATTATCATACATCACCATAGCCTGATGATCCACTAAGAGGACTCAGAGTAAAATGGCCTATTGCTATTAATTAATAGAATGGTGAATCAAGCGAGCAATTAAGTCGTCTCATCATTCAATTTTCAAAAAAATAACAATTACTTTTAATAAACATAATGAATAAGTCATATTTAATGTTACTGGGCTAAGTCGGTAAGCACATTAATAGTTACGTAATAAATGCTATTTTTAAACACGTCCATGAGACAAAAAGGATACAGTAAGTCACAGATGGGGTCGATAAACTGCAGATGTGGCTGATTTTTGTCTATGTGGGCCAGCAGCTCGTACAGTGTGATTGTGATGTCCATGACGGCCCGGGACAAATCAGAATTAAACCTCTGCAGGAAAGGTCCCACCATGTGACACAAAAACAGTAACTGGATCTCCATGTGAACTTCTACTGCGAGCTTCTCTTTTATGAACCTGAAACATTTGTACGCAAAATAGTAAGTATATCGAATAATGAAATAGGGTGTTTTAAAATACAATGACGTCATAAGCCATATTAATATCAAAACATTAAATTGATTGCTCCGGTATTTAAGATAACATCGTACCCATCAAAATCGGTTCAGTGATTTAGCTGTAACAGCGCAAACGGCAGACAGAGTTACTTTCACATTTATAATACTAGAATGGATATGAACTAACGATATTTTTTTTTATTTGTCCCAATAGAAATTTAACTAGTTTGACAGAGTCCATAAAACTAGTTTAATTTCATCGTCTAACATTCGCGTAAACATAAGAAATAATATTATATACATATATACATATACACTCACGCCTTTCATCCCCGAAGGGGTAGGCAGAGGCGCAACTAGTGCACCCACTTTTCGCCATTATTCCGTCCCATGATGTGATAGGGGTGCAAATTCCAGACTCCGAGCTGATACTGAATAGAAAAACTCAATATCACTTTGCCCGACCCGGGGATCGAACCCGAGACCTCAGCATTGCAGTCGTGCCATAACACAATTACGCCACCGAGGCAGTCAAAAATATCAGAAATAATATTGTTACTGTTAATATACAGAATAGTAAAACTAATATTTACTCACTGAGGTATTTGCATAATTTGTCCGACAACAGCATGGTACCATATAGCGTGAGCGAGTGCCAGCGTCAGGCTGTATTTGTTCTCGAGCATGGCGTCATTCGTGGTGGTCAGGCTGAAGAGCTGGAATGGCGTATGAGGGTAAGGCCAGTCCGTCAGGTCGCTGCCGGTGATCAGGTCCAGCAGACGGTCATGCAGCACCGTCCAGTAGGGATCAGGCAGCGCGGCCATCACGAGACCGATCGCGTTTATCCAAAGCTGGATTTTTGTTGCAGGAATAACCACAAACCCCTTCGTAACCACGTCCAACATGCTATTACCCACGAAGTTGGGTGCAACTGGAAGTGACATGAGCTCCACACAAGTAACATAAAGGGAATGCGCTGAGGGATTGGGGTATTCATTGAATCGCCAATCTGTATTAGGAAAATGGGATGTTCCTGTCATCGCTGCGGTAACGTTAAAGAAATATATCAATTACACTGATTTGTTTCCAGTAGTTTATGGTTTAGAGTATAAAGGTAAAAAAAATTGAAGCAGATGAACGAGTCGAGAACACTCGCTTATATGTCGATAACCGAAAGCTGGCACGTTCACAGTACACACAGATACAATTTTATGCAGTTGTTAACCAAATACATAAATTATTAAAATTGGAGGGATAGATACACATGCAATTATACATGATGCTAAATTTTTTGACTTCATTGTGACGTAAACAATGCGTTGTTAAGACATGTAACGTTTGTATATTGACAGAGACTACACACTCTTAACTTGTGAATGTGTTGTACGCGCCAGGTTTCGGTGACCAACCTATACGAAGAAACACCCCAGATACTCATCACTTTATCTCGTAATTGATGGAAGGTATAAGTCTGAAACTATTTTTTATTATTCTTTGTGAATCAATATTATCACTTGTTTCATTTATTGTCTACTAATTAAATCGGCTTCCCGTATACATATCATATTTCATTTAAAACATGACGGTGTTAATGTAACTTCCATCACTACAATGACAAAAGATTATTATTTACTAGTGTCGCTCGCGACTCCGATAAAAAAAAAATCCTCGGATGATAAGTAGCCTATACCAATCAGGAGTAATGTAACTTCCTATTAGTGAAAGAATTATCAAAATAGGTTCAGTAGTTTCTGAGATTAGCGCTTTCAACCAAACAAACAAACTCTTCAGCCTTATATTATAGTATAGATTAGAGCTAATCGATTTTAATCTGTGGCTACCCCGGAGTCTGGAATCGTGCTCATTATAGCGATAGGCTCGCCCCCTATCACATCATGGGACGGAATACGCACGGCGAAAAGTGGGTGCACTAGTTGCACCTCTGCCTACCGCTTCGGAGATAAAAGGCGTGAATGCGCGCGCTCTCGTGTGTGTGTGTGTGTGTGTGTGTGTGTGTATGTGTGTGTGTGTGTGTGTGTGTGTGTGTGTGTGTGTGTGGTGTGTGTGTGTGAGTTGTGTGTGTGAGTTGTGTGTGTGTGAGTTGTGTGTGTGTGTGTGAGTTGTGTGTGTGTGAGTTGTGTGTGTGTGTGTGTGTGTGTGAGTTGTGTGTGTGTGTGTGTGTGTGTGTGTGTGTGTGAGTTGTGTGTGTGTGTGTGTGTGTGTGAGTTGTGTGTGCGTGAGCGTGCATGCGTGAGTGTGTGCTATAATACCATAAGGTGTATTTGAAAAGGATACTGTCAACCATTCTGTTAACCAGACTCAGATAGTAGTTGAGGTCTGGCACCCACGCCGTTGCGTCGACGTCAGACTTTGCCAAATACGCCTGGAACGCCTCAGTGGTGGCCCAGCCGGCCGGGCGGACCTCTTTCAATGAGCCTAGTACTGCATTCACGAGTTTCCTTTTCAATAATGGTTTATCACGAAGCTTTCTTTCGTAATAATGTAGTGTATTGTAAAGAAACGTTATTGGACGATCTGAAATGTCCATTACATTAACAAATGTAATATACAATTTTATTTTATGTGCTTGGAGTATGCGGACCAACATTCCGTTGCAAATAATGCCGCGTAAGTAAAAAAAAATAAGAAATAAAATCAGCTTTTCGGTAATTACTTTACTCAGAGATAGATATATTATTGCATTCATAAATCCGTATCATTTTTTATCTATACAATTTTGTCAACGAGATAAACATCACATATCATCTTTCAAAGATCTATAAAAATCACTACGAGGCGATTGTAGTAATCAGACCGCACTTCATAAAATGCCACCAACTTAAACTCACCATGAAATTTGTATAGATATCCGAGATGCTCGAGCAGTTGCTCCAAGTTCTTGCTCACTTGCGGTATCTCCAGATGTCTGTGCACCACTATGTCCAGAACTGGAATGAATCTGAGACACACATTGCTCAAGTAGACGGGAATCGGTCCGCCGTACGCATTGGTCGCCTCTTCCGGTGCGAACTTCTCTGGGTACTTTCTGTGAAAAGCTAAATGCTTATCATACCTGGAAAAAGATTTTGATGAAAAATATACATTATTAAGGGGTGACAATCGCGTAGGGGGTGCTAGTGTACATCCTATAGTTTATGTATTTAGTTTAGTTATATTTTGTTTATTATCCTATAGTTTATGTATATATTCTGTCTATATTTATTATATAAATTGAACAGAAGTTTGTTATGTATTTTAGAACAAACCTGATACATCATACAGATAAGTATGTCTATGGCTTTAAGGTTGCCTTTAGTAAAGCTGTATTATAGAGAGCGTAAATAAATAAATAAATATACTTTACCTATGACTGGACACTTACCAGTTATTTTGTTTCCAATGCTCGGGAGAGTTTTCTTTCACAAAATCTTGTGCTCTGTTCCTCAATTCGGATCCCTTTAGTAATAGTAACTGTATAATGTAAAGGCACACTTGGCTTTCATTTCCGTCTGGATTAGGACGCAATACCTTAAAAGAAGAAATTGAAATAATATACATGTATAATAAAAAAAGATTTGATTAAGTATTCTTAGCCTGTTCCTGTGACGAAGCAACATTACCGTACAACTGCCGGGCTGAGCTCATGGGCTTATTCCCTGGGTAATCCTACAAATCCTGCTAATATTATAAACGCGAAAGTTTGTAAGTATGTATGGATGTCTGGATGTATGGATGTTAGTTACTGTTTTCACGCAAAAATTACTGAACGGATTTCGATGAAATTTGGCACACGGGTAGATCATGTCCTGGATTAACACATAGGCTACATTTTATCTCGGGAAATTACGAAGCGGGATTTTTATCCCGGAAAAACTTTTTAACGCGGGCGGAGCCGCTAATCAAATAAAATCTAGTGTTATATATATCTAATCAGTATCAACTCGGAATCTGATTGCAATCCAGGAAATAGCAATAGGCTCACCCCCGTTACATGAGATCTAACATAGTGACAACTGATAACACTGCTTATACCTGAAATGGGGAAAAGGCGTCATACTTGGCACATGTATGTAACAACATACATACAGCCACATAAATAGCTGAACAAATTCCAAATTTCAAATCATTTCCACGCGTTAAGTTTAATTGAAACTTTTTTTTTTCTTTATGGGAAGTAAAGTTAATCGCCTTTATTTTATTTTTGTGAAGAGAAAACAAAAATCGGTAAGAACACGAAAGTGTAGACGCGATTTGAAGTTTTGAATTTGTTCAGATACTTACGTGGCTGACTGTACATACATTCATACATAAATAATACAAGCTTTGCGTATTTTGGGGCCTAATACAATTGTCAAACAGCTGTCAAATACACATTAAAAATATCTGTTAAACACCAACAATTTTATACCACTCATTGTTTAGAATATTGTGGGTAATTCTACGTTGTGCCAAATAAAAAAATATTATTTATACATCGCATCTTTAGAACGAAAACGACACAATTAAAAAAAATCGGAATTTGAGTTATCATCATAAAATGACTTAAAAGTGGTCTTTTTTTCATAAAAATATAATTTAAAAGGCCCGATAAAACAGTTTGGACCTTTTCCCACATGAATACGGCTGTGTTTGAGCTATTGTAGTATTGAGAACTTAGCTCTTCAAGGCCCGCTTATATATATAGATGTATGAGAAAACCCTATGTATATGGACACCGGTGTCCGTCGCGGGCCTTGACAGACTACGTCATTTTATAACGACAACTCAATTTTTGATGTTTTTGAATTGTGTCGTTTTCGTTCTAAAGGTGCGATATATACCAAACACAGGACGAGCCTATCGATGGTGACTATGTTGTACTTCCATATGATGTCGTTGATGGCGTCCACACACTTGTTGATGTGCGGCCCGCCCGCCGGGTTCGTCACCTCGAACACGAGGTAATCGCAAAACTTACGCAAATGAGCTGAGAGAGCTCTGGCGCCTATCCGCTCCAAAATCCTGCAGAAAAATACATTTTTAATACAATTTTCCCGTAATCAGGTTTTGTGTGTTCGCTTTGCATGCCTTGGTCACAATATTTTTTTTTTATGGAAGAATAATTAATGTTGACAGAATACATAGAAAACTAATATTGAGTGCATGGCCGTGGGTCTCGAATAGAGGAAAAAACAATATTCAAATCTGAAGAAGAGAATTTCACTATTATGTTTTTAGTTTATGTGCCTATTCTTATTTTTCAATAAAATTACACCGAATAAATTTTACATCACGAAAAATCACGTGTAGTAATACCTCACGTGTAATATCATATTCATCATGTAATATTAATAAATTAGTTCAAACCTAGCATATATTTAACTTACTTGAATGCGATAGGGTTGATTCTATTCGTTTCAAATATCATCTTCCATAAAAGGCACAGAAAGAGTGGAGGAGTGCCATGGACGGAGAAATGTGTTATGATGTCATTGTCGTTCGCCATAGAAGTCCACTTGCGATACTCCTCTTCGACTGACTTCTTTAAAAGTTGTTTATTCTCTTTTGGGGCTGGATTCTGAAAATAATATATTGCCCACAAAAAGTATTACTTTATCAAGAAATATAAACACGAAATATATACACACCATATAATATTATAAGGTTAAATATTAAATAGCGTAATACTATTATATTGTAAAAATGTTGCGTAAAGACATACCAATACACACAAACCTGTTCAAAAAACTCAACCAGCACTGGCGGGAAACACTGCAACGTGTGTTGGGACCACATGTGCGGGGTGTTCGTCATTATAGTGGTTAGCAATTCCTTTACCGCAGCACCGTCGCTGCCTGTTCAGAACGAATTTCATGTGTTTATTACATTAAAAATAGGATTATAAATTCTAGATGGTAAGTATCTCGTATGCAAAATTCCTTAGTCATTTTTCATTTAGTCATTTGCTCATTCGTCAATAAAGGGTAACTACAAGAGTACACTAATCAAAATAAGTCATTAGTAAACATCTCAAACTATTCTAATAGTGCGATTTGCGATTGCGATAGTTTATTAAAATGAAGCGCGAATTGAAATATCGATATATAAAGGAAGCGGATTTAAAAAAAGTATTTTATCAATTGTTTGTGGAATGAATGTGAAAAGTAGATGTAGGTACTATTTACACATTTGCCTACCCCTTCAGAGATTAAGGCGTGAGTGTGTTGTGTGTTGAACTACACATACATTGTACCTATTTCTGCCTTTATTGATTTTAATAATAATAAGTATATCTTAGGTGTAGAATAAACGATATATGAATAAAATAAATAAATACCAGCCCCAGTCATGTATAGGCCGCGTGCCAACGTCAGCACCAGTACGCGGTTGAGTTCCTCACTCTCCGACGATACAAGCGACTTCGGCTCGGAGACTACTCGCGACATTTGCAGTTGGACACCCGAACTACCCAAGCTCGTTATCAAACGCAGGGCAGTACTCTCGAAACTGAAATACGTGGTATATAAAATTCATTTCAAAAATATTTGGTGTCACTACGTATAATAAATATGCTTCTTGTATTCTTTTTTCGCAGTAATATAAAGTTTGCAAATGATCGAAGTATCGTGATCATTGTCAGAGGAATTATAAGTTTAATTTTCATTACCTAAACATCCTCTGCCTACCTCTGTGGTGATAGTAAGATAAGGCGTTGGCGCGAACAAAATAAAATTATTTATCGGGGGAAAAGAAGTACACCCATGAGAAGGATGGATCGACCGGGGTAGTAGCACACTCTCACTGATGTGCCGGCCTATGCAATAGAAAAGCTGCCCAAATACTTTTTGAAAACAACTTTTGCCATCATTTTAAAGTTATATGTATGACATTGATATAATAAGTTGGGGAAAAAGTCTTTGCGGATTAGTATGTATAAACTTGTAATAAAGTCTCTTTGGCTGTACTATTTGTATCTGGTTGGTTTTGTTGACATTAGAAAGGTTACATTTAAAAAAAAAACAAATTAGTAAAATGTTGTTTTAAGCTATTTTTCATTTATTTTACTTTCTGTCAAAGTAAGTGAGTCTAACAAGAAGTTTATAATATTATCTAATGGAGAGAGCGGTACACACATTTTTGTGAAGACAAAAAAACTACCTTTTGTGTTGTATTCTATCTCACTCACTCTTTAACCTATGTTGCCAAAGCTTACGGATTATTTCCCTACCCATAAAAAAATATCAATACCGTTATTGTCGTCTCAATCATGTATATATAAATATTTCCAACATATCTTATATAATGATATAAGTACTATTTTCATTTCAGAATTATTCTTGTTGAATAAGATATCCTTAAGGTTTTTTATCCTTATTAACATTTTAGTTTAAAAAATTTCCTCATTTAATTGTAATTGCGAATACATACTTCGGCAACACTGTTATAAAACGTTAAGTTCGATGTCAATGTAGTTGTCAAATAAATGTTCACTTCGAAATTTTCTCCGTATGTATCTACAATAATAAGTGTGTTTTAGTTATATTTTAATGTGAATTGTGTAGTTCACGGTTGCAGAAATATTTGGTATCCATCATTTAGTGTGAAATTCTACAGGTAAGTTCATTGTAATCAATATTGTGTAAATATTATAATTTGATCAATATTTATACGAATCGTAATAAAATACGTGAATATTTTATAAATGAACTGTAGAAAAACCTCGCTTAATGTGATTTGCTTTATATATGACTACTTTTTTCATATTAACGTAATGTTAAATGTGATTTTTTGTATTGTAAATAGTGTATGTAAACAAGAGGCTAGGGTGACCATGGTGTAAGCTTTGGTGGACCGGTTTGACAATGGTGCTAGAGTATTTGTAATACTAGCCGCCTTACTCATGAATATTATAAAGCTTATTAATCTTTAAATAATCATCGTAAATAAAAACTGAGGATCAACAGTTACAATCGAGTTCTCAGTGTATCCAGCATTGATTTATTGAAACTTTTATTTAAAATAAAATCGAGTTTGTATTTCTCTTTACAGATTTCTTAAAGATCTAGATAAGCAAAAACGTGGTTAAATATAAATACCATTAAAAGGTCAATTTGATGTCTGCAAGAATTACTAGTCAACATTTAAAGACAGAAGATTATGATTCTGAATGTGATAATGTGTCTTCTACTTCTGGGAATATGGCAGTAGATGTCAAAAATAATTATTTATTACCAGAAACTCATCCTGTAAGTATATTATTTTTTATCATTTCACTGGTATAATTATGATCCACTTAGACTTTATTATTTACTAGCTTTTGCCCGCGGCTCCGCCCGCGTGAATGTGTTTTTCCGGGATAAAAGTCACTGTTTATATTTTACTGGGATGAAAAGTAGCCTATGTGCTAATCCAGGACATGATCTACCCGTGTGCCATATTTCATCGAAATCCGTTCAGTAGTTTTTGCATGAAAAAAACATCCATACATCCAGACATTCTTACAAACTTTCGCCTTTATAATATAATAAGATTAGTAGGATAGGGCATTAAGCTTGCGACCCACCAAATTTTATAACGGCGGTACATTGGGTGATATCTGAGTGTACTAAATGGCACCTCTGCCTCTGTCTAAAATGTATAGGTACTTAAATATATTATTATTGATTGATATTTACTTTTTACATTACATGTCAGCGAAATGAATATGAACCACCATTGAAACGTCAAGACTTGAAAGATTTCAATATATCAGTTAATGTGAAGACATCCAGTGAAATAAGTTTAAAGAAATAAAAGAAAGTATTGCAGCAGAAGATGAAGAGATAAAAGAAGAAAATTAATTACAAGTTATTTCTTATTAAAGTTGTTCATGATTATACAGTCTGAAATTGAAAATATTTTGCAGTGAAATTTTGCTAATATTTGAGATTTTTTTTAAAAGTATATTCCAAGTAGCAAGCAAAGAAAAATTACATATAGTGATGACATAAAGACTTTTGCTTTAACATTACACTTTTAGTCGCCGAAAACATTTTTGTTTTATAAATTCAAAGATATATTTGCCGAAAGAGAGCACATTATGGTGATCTTTAGCAAACTTTAATTGTTTTGTTGGCTTCTTCACAGAAGTTTTAGAATATTAAAAATAAATTTAAGGACGAAACCTCACCCGCAGAATGTAGCGTTAATTTTTGATTCCATGGCTCTCAAACAAGAATTTATTTGGTATTGTAATTTGTAAAACATCCACGTGTTTATTACTTTTGCTATAAATATCTACACAACTTTGTTTACAGTCAACTTACCTATGGAATTTCACACTAGATGTTGGATTGCAAATAATTCTGCAACCATGAATTACACAACTCATAGTAGAATATCTCTAAAACACAATATGTATTATTATGGATAATTACAGAAAAAAAGTTCGCAGAATACTCGCAAAAATTGTAAAATCACACAAAATAGATATTCGTAATATTTCAAAATTACTTACTGAAAATTAGGTTATTAACTTCCTAAATGTGTATTATTTTTTTATGTATGATTGGTTACTTTTATGAGTATGTTTTTTATTTTTTTTTATTATATTTAAATTTAACAATAACTGTAGTTTTCATTTTTAAATATCCCAATGTTTTTCTGTCTAACCTTACAGTCTCCATATTTGGTTATAAAGGCCGGCAAACAACGTGAACATATCCAGTCGCGGGGGAAAGTAAAACATATACAATGTGAGGCTGTGTGCCGAGCAAAATAAAAAGCACGCGGGGCCCCGTGCGAAGCAAATATTTTTTTTTAACAGCTTTGTAAGTAAGGTGCCAAAAAACGGGCCCCCAAGGAGCTGCAAGATGCCCCTGTAACTGCGAGGCCCCAGGCGGTTGCCTGGTTCGCCCCCCTCCTCCAAGGCCGCCACTGAATTCACCGCGTGGTGAGGTATTTTTTTTTATGTAAGTGGAACTAGTAGTTCCGAACTACACTTACCAAAAGAGTATGTAAATATGCAAATTTTGTTTGGAATAAACTTTCTAACTCAAATTATATTTTTCAAATATCGACTATTACTAGCCGCTGTAGTTGGTTTTCATAATTAATTTAAACCGCATTACTTTATAGAGATAAAAATAAATATTATGGTGCGATATAATATTATTACACACTAAAACACTCACGCCTCTTAATCCCCGAAGGGGTAGACAGAGGCGCAATTAGTGCACCCACTTTTTTGCCGTTATTCCGTTCCATGATGTGATAGGGGGCGAGCCTATCGCCTTATCGTGTACAAATTCCAGACTCCGAGCTGATACTGAATAGAAAAAAAACACTTTGCCCGACCCGACCGACCCGGGATCGAACCCGAGACCTCAGCATTGCAGTCGTACCATAATACAACTACGCCACCGAGGCAGCCATATTATATCATATAATATTATTATGGACAGTTAATTATGTTACGTCCTGGTTTTGAAAATAAACCTTTGTCACTCTAAAGAGAGAGACAGCAGATAGCTGTGACGTCACATTTTATTCTTCAGTTTGTTAAACGGAATGAAAAATCCATATGGGTATAACATTCTTGGAGTCTAATGAAGAAATTAATAGACGCCATTTTTTTAAAAAATGGAGCCAGATCGACATTTCAGTAGCTACGACATAGCTGAAGAACTTAGAATTGACCACAACAGTTTTGACCCATTTGAAAAAACTCGAGAAGTTCGATATTTGGGCGCCACACGACCTCACTGAAAGAAACCTAATGAACCGTGTATTTGTGATTCTTTATTGAGACGTAATCAAACTAAATCGTTTTTGAAGAGATTGATAACTGGTGATGAAAAGTGGATCACATACGAAAATGGTCGTGGTCAAGGGCGCTCAGGCTTCAGAGACTGACAAAACCCGGGTTAATTTTTATTTTTTAATATATTATATTATTATCCTAGTACAGGAAACAAACAGTAAAATATAGACAAATTAATACAAAGTATCTTAACCCGTCAAGCCCCGCTTATATATATAAGCGGGGTTTGACAAAAGACTACAAGTTTGAGTCTCCAATCTCCATACAACAAAGTTTCTGAATCAGACGTTAAAACTTGCAATGCCACCAGCGCGCCTCCACCACGCACACTACGTACACAATCGCGCTCAACACTACACTCTGAACGGTCAGCACGGTACCCTGTATAACGTGAATCAAAGAGCTCACAGTCAAAAATACCAGGCAATAGCCAAGTTTCACTCAAACATTGTTGTTATTACGGAGCACATTTTGTAGGAATACGTTTGTTTTAGTTCGTAATCCACGAACAATTTGATAATAGATTCTAATACTCATTATTATAATATAATTCGCAATACCTATACAACATCGCCTATGTTGTGTGTAAGATGGGATTGAAAGGGAATTTTCCATTATGAGTTTCTACCGCCAGGCAAGACTATCGATTCGGATGTCTACTGCCAACAACTAATGAGATTAAACCAAGAAGTTGAGAGAAAGTGGCCGGAATTGATCAATAGAAAGAGTGTGGTCTTTCATCACGATAATTCTAGACCACACACATCTTCAACCACTCAGCAAAAATTAAGAGAGTATGGCTGGGAGGTGTTAATGCATACACCATATAGCCCAGACCTTGCAATTATAATTTCCACATGTTTCAGTCTTTTCAGAATTCTTTAGGCAGTGTCAGGTTAACATCAAGAGAGGACTGCCTACTACTTTCGCGTTTTTTTGATAGTTCCAAATTTTCTACAGCAACGTGATCATGGCCCTACCTACAAGATGGCAGAAAGGCATCGAACAAAATTGCACATATGCACTGTAATTATAATTATATAAATAAACATTGAGAAAAGAAGACCTTGGTTTTCATATAAAATGCGAAGAAACTTTTTCCCCAACCTAATATTAATTTCGAAACATACCACAACTGCAACTGGGTCTGATTGGCTTGAGGGTAGGCTGACAACGAATGTATATTGGACAGAAGCTGTACTCTATAATGTGGCTGTATGTGATGAATGCGATACGAAAACATATCCAGTAGGTTGTGGAGTATCCCCCATGCATGCGACTTGAACACATTTGGCAATAATTGATCTGTAATATAAAAATATTATATAAAACTAATATAACAGAGCCTAATACAAAAAAATCAAGTGTAAGTGGCTGCTTTCTTTCTCAACACTTACTGATGAATCCCTTAATGCCTAAAGACTCTATTTCAGTATACACAAGTAGCCTGCTATAAGTCTCAACGAGGGCTGGTGCCATCATGCTACTACTACCAGGTATATTTGTCTTATTTTGAGCCAATTTAGCAACGTGAGTTACGATGGAGTGGATCAAAGACATTTTACAATGAAGAGTCAATCTATCAAGGATACACATTGACAGGGGAACGGTTGGTAGAGGCGTCCCTGGATTCCCATTTGGCATAGCTTTCTGATTTCCAAACAGAGTCTCAATTATAATTCCCATGGGTCTCGCATAATATTCCTGATTTGTTGAATAGGCGTTACAAAGCAAGGCTATACGATAATCTGAACCCATTATCGTTGGCGTACTGTTGGAGCTCATAAGGTGTTGCAAAAATCTGAAAGAGAAAAAGAAATAATTTGTTATTTAATTAAACTGGTAACTTTCTTTTGGAGAGCCCACAGTATAATTATAACAAACTTACTCATACTGAACTTTCAGATTTGGTGGCATGGAAATTGTCTTATGTTCTGTCTCCGCCTTTTTCAACAAGTGCATCCAAATGCAAACAACCGCCATTTGGTGTGTACAATGCGCTTTTGTGTAGTCTGGTACAGGTAGAGGTTCTTTTTCAGGGTATAACAATTCATGTAGCTTTATAATGGGTAAGAAATTAGACAACGGGTTTCTCTGAATGCTACCTGATATAAACTGTAGGAGCACCCACATGAGGTGATCCCGTCCCTTCTTCATATCATGCCCAATTAACTTGTTGTGAAGACCCATAACAATATTGGGAAAAGACGCAAACCCAATGAGTATCAAATATATAACTTGCGATGACAAATGTAGCCAACACCAATGTGTTGATGACATTTCGTCATCTTCATTTTCCTGTTCACTCTTTTCCATGGGCAATATCATTAGTTCAACTAATTGATCTTCTAAGGCAATACACCTCTGTTTGTGTTGCTTCTGCAAGCCCAACATGGAGCACATCATGTCTCTGGAATAGGGTTGTTGGAGAACATGCCTCAACAATCCTATTTGAGGTTTAAGGAGTTCATCATCATATGGTAAGTTCCCCTTTAAAGAAAATTTCAATGTTGTGGGGTCTAAGCGCCATGGGTTAACAAGATGATCTGCATAACCAGAAAATTCTACTACAGGCAGCATATTGGAATGTCCTATGATTGAAACCATTTGTGCACATGGCTTGAAGCTTTCAACAAAACTAGTTAAAAGCTTAGCCAGTTGCTGAAATATAAATGAAATTATGTCAATACTTTCTTATATTCAGTTTGCTTCCATTTCTATTCCTTATATTAGTAATTTTGATTTTAATAATTATATTAGAATAAATTATTACCCAATGCGGCCAATGGTTATTGTCTGGATAATCTTTTTGGATTTCTGTGACTATGAAATATGCAGGCAGCAATGAGGCATTTCGGTCAAAAATATATTCTATAACATTATACAGAGCTTTTAACTGAGGCATCGTACTAGAGTTTAACCTTACTGGTAATGTGTGTGCTTTCTCTCTACAACCCTGAAATAAAATTGTATACTTCATCTTAATTTTGTAATATTGACAATCCTCATTGTCATCCAATCTTCATTAATTGGGACAATAATTCACCGAGTTATCGCGCAATTTAATCAACCTACAGATTGGCACCCGCGATGGCGTTAGATTTTAATGAGTCAAGCAATTAAATTAATGTGCGAGTTATACATTGTTCTCTGAACCAATCACAATCAAACGATATATGGTATTTATATATTAATGTCGAGTTTCCTATTACCTTCTAGAGGCGCTGTGGTCGTGGCCATAGTTAAGAAACAGTTATGGTGACAAAAAACACTAGTAGGAATGGGTGCATATTAATCACCCTGTGATCAATAAAAATATAAAAATTAATTATATTTAAATGTTTGCAGCTCCTTTACCTTCATTATTTCTCTTACACCTTTGTAATCAACACCTCCAATTATTCTTCTTATTAAACTAAAACATTCTATCCAAAAATCGGCATTCTGATAAGCAAGTTTATCGTTAGTAAGAATACAATCACAGAGCATCCTGCAATGACAAAATTAATATTTAAAGTTCAATCTCATTGTTAAGACTGTGCTGCAAATGGGTGTTAATATAAATATCTGTAACCGTTTATAGGTACTTAATAAATACTATCTCAAATCTATCATGTACAAATGGAAATGTGGACTAACTATAATAATTTTTTTTTTTTTTTTTTTTTTTTTTGTTTCTCTCTGCTATATGGCTATCTGTGTTTAACACAATGAGCCACTTCGTTGACCGTAATACTGTTGAATATTTTAAGTCGTTAGAACGAGTCTCCAGTGAGACTCCTCCTACTATATGCTGACCAATTTAATTAAATCTGTTTGTTAATGAGTAGACACTGTGTCTCTTCAACCTGGTGTGCTTTACACTCTTTGCTCCTTCTAGTTTAGTGACCAGTTCATTGCAGTGTGTGGATAGTCTATGTTGATAGTTCTTGCTAAATTTCGTAATTTCGTTGACCGTAATACTGTTGAATATTTTAAGTCGTTAGAACGAGTCTCCAGTGAGACTCCTCCTACTATATGCTGACCAATTTAATTAAATCTGTTTGTTAATGAGTAGACACTGTGTCTCTTCAACCTGGTGTGCTTTACACTCTTTGCTCCTTCTAGTTTAGTGACCAGTTCATTGCAGTGTGTGGATAGTCTATGTTGATAGTTCTTGCTAAATTTCGTAATTTCCTGTTTAACTGTATTTAGACCCAGGTCCATGTGGATGTATTTATTGCTAACATAAAAAGGAATGTTCAGCATAGTTCTCAGAGTTTTGTTTTGGAATCTTTCCAAAATTTCTATGTTACTGTGACTTGCAGTACCCCATAGCTGTATTCCGTAACTCCATATTGGCTTGAGGATAGCTTTATATATCACTATTTTGCTTGTATTGGAGAGTCGTGAGTTACGACCTACCAACCAGTACATGGATCGCAGCCTAGTGTCAAGTTGTTTACGTTTGCTCCAAATATGTTTCCTCCAAGTAAGACGTCGGTCTAAGTGAACGCCTAGATATTTGGCGTCATCGGCCTGTGGTATTTCCATATTATACAGTCGGACGGGCGGGCAGGTTTGTTTTCTCAGGGTAAAGGTTACGTGAACGGACTTATTCTGGTTTACTTTTATGCGCCACTTGTTTAGCCATATCTCCACGCATGACAAATGTTGCTGAAGCTTAGTTGAGGCAGTTTGGTGATTGTCACTCACAGATAATAGAGCCGTATCGTCTGCATATGTGGCAGTTATGGTTTCGGAATGTGTCGGTAGGTCTACAGTATACAGGAGGTACAGGATAGGGCCCAGTATACTTCCCTGTGGGACACCAGAGAGGATGTGACCAAGTTGAGAGGTCTCGTTACTGTATTTAACTTCAAAGGCTCTCATACTAAGGTATGACTTTAAGATCAAAAAGAAGCAATGTGGAAGCATGTTTTTAATTTTGTAAAGGAGACCCTCATGCCATACTTTGTCAAAGGCCTGTCCAATATCGAGAAATACGGCTGAACAGTATTTTTTATTTTCAAGAGTTTGTCCTATGGTGTCAGTTAGTCTATGGACCTGTTCTATGGTCCCGTGGCCTTCGCGAAAACCAAACTGATGTTCAGGTATTACGGCATCTAGGTGTGGACGCATTCTGTTCAATATGATTCTTTCTAGGAGTTTTCCTATCACTGGCAGAAGGCTGATAGGTCGATAGGACCCTATTTCGTGTGTAGGTTTTCCAGGTTTTGGTATCATTATTACTTGTGCGATTTTCCATTGGGCGGGATATATTGACAGTCTCAAACATGCATTAAAGATTATTGTTAGTAGCATTATTCCCTTTTTGGGCAGGTGCTTCAGCAAAGTAGCGTCGATCATGTCGTAACCCGGCGCCTTACCTTCCTGCAATCTAGTAATTTCTCTTTGAACTTCTTTTGGAGTCACACATTGTAGTGGCAAGCACATCTGTAGAGGACTTTCTAGGTGTTTTGTGACTTCCTCGTCATTTTCTGGAAAGACACTCGGGTGTGGCTGGAAAACTACTGCTAGATGTTCAGAAAAGGCTTTACACTTTTCAGTAATCGATCTGGCCCACGTACCAGCGGGTGTTTTAAGTGGCGGTATTTGGTTTTTTGGCCTTTTTATATTTTTGGTAGCTCTCCATAGCGAGTAGTTCGTATCTTTTGTCGCGGAGAGACTCCTTAGATAAGTTTGGAGTTGTTCATTAATGTTTTGATCAATAGTTTTCTTTAAATCCTCTGATGCCTTGTTGAAGTTTCTTTTGTCGCTAGGATAGCCGGTATTGTGCCATATTTTTCTTAGTCTTCGTCTTTCATTGACTTTGTCTTTAATTAGTTTTGGGTACTTTTTTAACTTAAGGGTATTATTGGTCTTGGGTGTTGGTGTTGAGTTCTTTGCAGCCTGATGGACTAATTTATTAAAAGATTCAATTGCTGTTTCAACTTCGTCTGGAGTTTTTAAAGGAATTTTTAGGTTCCCGTTATTAGTAATTATATTTTTAAATACTGTCCAGTTTGTTTTGTTGTTATACAACTTGGTAGGGACTTCGACTTCCATAACTTTGCATCTGATGTTTAGAATAACAGGGGTATGGTCCGATGATAAATCGACAGATTCTTCCACGCTAATATTATTTTGAGGAATATTGTTTAAGATAAAAAAGTCCAGGAGATCAGGAACTTTATTGCTGTCGGTAGGCCAGTAAGTAGGTATTCCATGACTAGAGAAGATAAGATTGAGATCATTTGCAGCAGAATAAAGCTGCCTTCCTCTTGGGAGTGTTAATCGAGATCCCCAGAAAACATGTTTAGCGTTCCAGTCGCCGGCACATATAAATCTTTTCCCTAGTCCCGAAAAGTAGGTAATAAAATCTTCTTTGGTTATTGTGTTTCTTGGAGGGCAGTATACAGCTGATAAGGTAGTCTCTGTGTGGTTTTCTTTGATTCGTACAGATGTTGCCTGAATTTTCTCTGTGCTATATTGACTATAACTATAATAACTATAATAATCAATTTCTTTTTTTACCTGACTGCGTTTATCATAAGTTATGTACAATGTACTTATTTTTATTACTAGTGTACATAATTTTATGTTGCAACACAATTCATTTGTAATTCCATAATATTACTCATATATGATAAATAAATAATTGTAGATATTTAAACACAGTTTATACACTCTAAAGATAGAGATAAAGACATGTATCAGGATGGGCCTTTGTCCAACAGTAGACTGTTATGGACTGATAGTGATGATGAAATAATATTTAAATAATTTACCGTGCTGAAAGTATATTTGTGTTCACTAAATTCTCCAACAGGGTAAGCAGTTGTTTCATTTTGTATCTGTTGGTCAAAACTGCAGTGAGCGTCAAGTACTGCCTTATAGCAGACTCCTGCAACTCTACACTAAGGGTTGTCATGATAGTCGACAGCTTCTTCTGATACATTGCCAGTCTCTCATTTTCTTGTTCAGGTTTATGGATTAGAAAACAACTAAATGCTTCTTCTACTGCTTCCACTCTCTGAAAAAAAATTGAAAATGTAACAGTTGTTATCACTTGTAAATTGTTGTATGTTTATTATTATCATTTTTCTTTTTTATTTTCAGTTTCAGTTTTTTAGTATTCCTAAAACATTTATTAATATATTGTACACCTAGAAACATATTGTCCAACAAACCATTCTTTTTGAGATTATTTAGCACAACAGTTTGCTTCATATACATAGTTAACTACGGGACATAATGAGACTTAACATCTTATGTCTCAGAATGATGAGCACAGGTACATTATAACTCAAGGTGCTGTGTGGTGTAGCTACTGTTTATGGGTGGTCATATCGCTTACTATCAACGGCATGCTCGTGTCGTCATTCAATGCGATGAAAAAAGTTGCACTTGTACCTAACGAAGCTGATGAAATGTGTCGTGGCACCTCTGCCTACCCATAATAACGGAAAGACATGTGATGCTAAGTATGTATCTATGTTATAAGTTCAAAAATGGCTTAACAATACAACACTTAATCATTGATTTTTTTTTTTAATGGCCCTACTGCCATTAGCCTGACACGAGTCGTCTTTTCTGGCCACACCGGTCTTTAGGGTGAACGCAGAAGGCGCTCGCAACCCTTTGAATTAAGTGATCATGCTGAGGGCAACCCACTAACGGGTTACGAACCTCGGCTCAGGACGGCTACTGAGAGAGGATGAGACATCAACGATTAGGGAAAGATTGGTTTTTAGGCCTAATCCTATTAGATTGTGTTGTCATCGGCACGCGAGCCGGAACTGCTAGGGAGGGCGACGGGGAACGCGGCGAGGACGGAACTGCGGTCTTGTGGAGTGTTGGAGTTTCAAGAACTCGTTCTTACGACGGATGGCCAGAGTGATTTCGTCCTCTGGATCGGTTAATACGGAACGCGGCCGGCTCCATTTGGCGCGGTCGAATGGAGTATATATTGACGCTTTACGGACTAACGTGTTTGGGTGATTTACCGCCCGATCGAAGTAGCGTCTGCTGTCCATATGTATGAAATGCCTAATGGTCGGCATGTTGGTGTCCACGTGGAGGTTACGGTTGCGAGCGTACCACGGGGCACCAAGAGCATGTCTGAGCATTCTATTTTGTAAGACCTGCATACGCTGAAAACGAGCAGGCGGTAAATGTGCGAATACGGGCGATGCGTACGTCATGATAGGTCGAATGCAAGTCGTAAAGATCCTAATATTGTTATGTTGCGGATTGACATTTTACTTTTCCTGTATGCAATAGGCCCATCGCGAATGCGGCTCGCACGCGTACCGCATTTATGCGGGATGAAGATCAACCTCTGATCAAGGGTAACTCCTAGATATTTGGCTGTGTCCGTTCCAGGGGATGACCTGGTTGGACATGCGGACTGAGGTGTGGGGCACATGGACTATCTTTTTCTTAGTGAAAAGGATAGCCTGACTTTTGGTGGGATTGACGGTGATTCGCCATTTGCGGAACCACTCGCCGAGCTTGTCGGCGGCGGCCTGCAAAGTGCGCACCACATTGTCGGGATCTCTACGTGAGGCGTAGATTGCGGTGTCGTCTGGGAAGAGCGCAAGATGGGCGTTCTGTGGTTTGGGGATATCACTGGTATACAGCGAGAAAAGAAAGGGGGAGAGGGCAGAGCCTTGCGGGACTCCGGCCGTGATGGAGTGTCGGGAAGAGAGAGTTCCCTCCACGCGATACTTGAAACCGCGATTCGACAGGAAATCTCGTATGATGTGCACGAGTTGAGTGGGCACGTTGAGAGTGTACAGCTTGAAAAGCAAGCCGTTGTGCCACACCCTGTCGAATGCTTTTTCAATATCGAAGAAAAGAGCACCAGTAGGCATACCGATTCGAAACTTGTCGTGAACGTGCTCCGTGATGCGGAGCACCTGATTCACGCAACTGTGTCTAGCGTGAAAACCAAACTGTTCCGGAGGGATCAGGTTGTGATTGTGGGCGACTATTTTGAGGCGGTCGAGAACGATCCGCTCGTAAATTTTGCCCAGAGTACTGAGCAGGCTTATTGGTCTATAGGCAGACGACGGTTCGGATGCGGGTTTTCCCGGCTTATGAATACCTATTACAACTGCCTCTTTCCAGACCTCTGGGAAGAGGCAGTTTCGAAAAGCGGCGTTATAGATGGCGGTTAGAATTTTGACTAGATGCTCCGGGAGCATCTTAAGCATGCGGGTGGGGATCTAGTCGCCCCCGGGGGCTTTGCGACGTTTGAGTGCCTTGATCAGAGCGATGACTTCTTCGATCGTCACTGGTGCAAGGGGGTCGGGCGGCGGCGGGTCGACGTCCGGGTCGACGTTGGCGTTGTCGTTTTGGTTTTGGTTTAGCGGTCGCGAAATAGAGACTAGCGGTGGCCGGACCGCGTTCCTACTTTCGATGAATGAATTAACCGCAACAAGATCGTCGTGGTCTACAGGTATTGGTGAGAGAGAACATTGAGCCTCCAGGCTGTCGGCCAGTAGCTCCGCTTTCTCGCCGTCATCAAACGCCGGGCGTTGATTTGGACGATTGACCGGAGGCATGGAGGTCACATCGTTTCTCCTGAAGGAACGAACCAGCTGCCAGAAGGCCATGTGGGTCGGTCGGATTTCGTCTAGACGAGTTTCCCATCTCGAATCGACGACCTCTTTTATGCGACGTCTAATCTCGCGTTAGAGGTAGCGCGCAAGATGTCGTCGTTCCGGGGAGGGCAGCGTCGCGCAGGGTCTGAGCGCAGCGCTACGCAACCTCACCCACCACCGAACGTCGTCGGGAATTTGCCATTGACTGTGAACAGTCTCTAGCACCTTCTCGGAGCTTTCGCTCAAGACGTTCTCTAGGTGGTTGGTGAAGGAGCATATCGCGCCAGTCGTTTCCTCAGGAGACTCGATGTTGGTCGGAATCGCGGAGAGATCTGTGGATGAGGTGTCCGCGAGCTTGGTGTCTAGGGGGCGCCAGTTCGTTTTCACCTTCATCGGTACATTAGGACCTGCGTCTGATGGACTGTGTTGGAGGACTAGATCTAGGATCACAGATCTGTGGTCAGAGTCTAACTCTTGTAGCACTTGCATGGAACGCACGCGAAGGCTTACGTTCCTTATCAGCGCTACGTCGAGTATGTCTGGTCGGTAGTTGTCTTGGAGACTATAGTGTGTTGGCTCAGAGGGAACCAGGATAGACATGTCTATTGTGTCAAGACAACTCTCTAGGAAGGCACCTCTCGCGTTGGTCAAGTTGCAGTTCCAGAGAGTGTTCTTGGCATTGAGGTCTCCCGCCAGAATGACGGAATCCCCCATCTCAAATAGGGTCATCAGTTCATTCGAGTGAAGCTCCTTTGAGGGCGAGAGGTAGGCCGATATGATGGTGATCGGCGGATGTCCTGTCATGGCTAGCCTGCAGACCGAGGCCTCAATGTTCCTCAAGCTTATGGGTGACTCTAATGGTATTCAATGTAGGGACTTTTTGTAGTAGATGAGAGTGCCTCCTAACGGGCCACTGGTGCGATCGTTGCGTACCAGATTGAAGTTGGAAATGTTGGGATCGCGGTGTGAGGGTTTGAGGAACGTTTCCTGGATGAGGAAAACGTCTAAACTATTTTCGCGGACAAAAGTAGAGAGTTCGGCTCGTTGGCCTCTAATAATGAAAAATGAAAAATAATTTATTTAAAACAGTAACAAGTTTACAATATAACACAATAGAAACCATAACAACTGCATTAGTATAAACTGTGTCGCAGTTATTAGGCCCACCACGAGACATGATTAAAAATAAAACCGATCCTTGTAAAGTTCAGTTGAAATAATAGCCAAAAAATAAATAAATGACGACATAGATAAATAATAATACGTAAGAATATAAATATGTGTATATATACATATATATAAATATAAATTAGTTAAGTGCAATTACAGTTTATGAACAATACCATTGATATTGAAGAACCCCACTCTAAGGGAGCGGGGGTTTGGTCCGCTTGGGGGGTTGAGCTGCGTTATTCGCCATTTATGATGACGATGGAATGCGCACAGCGTTAACTGTGGCTTGGAAGATCTGGTGCTGGATCTGATAGATCTCAGCGATGAGGTCTTCTTCCCCAGAGCGGGTAAGAAAACGGGCGCGTTCGGCTAACTTGCCGTGGAGACTCATGATCTCCGGGGAGCCTAGTAAAAAGGCGACTGACATGGAAGATTCGTTAGCCGCCGCCACCGTTACCGACTTAGGTGGGTTTGCATTTGGAGAGGGAGCCGTAGGCGAAGGAATAGGGACAGGGGAGGGTTGAATTGTGGCCGGGGTGGCGGGAGTGACTCCGCTGCGGGCCTGTAGTCGGGGGTCAGCGCGTGCCGTGGGTGGAAACCACGGGTTGCGCACTGGCGCAGGTGCCAGCTTGAAAGTGGCCTGAGGGACTGGGGTGGCCGCAGCTTTGGCGTTCTTTTTCGGGGCCCTAGGGCATCCGCGGTAGTTCGCGGGATGGCCAGACTGGCGGCAGTTTGTGCACGAATGCGGCTCCGTTCACTGGGATCGGTCCTTTGGACGGGGGCACTCCGATGTGCCATGTTCGCCGAGGCACTTAACGCACCGGGCGGGGAGGCGACAGGCACGAGAGTTGTGGCCGTATTTCTGGGAGATATGACACTGCCCTAACTGACCTGACTTATGTGGGGTCTCGACGGTGAAGCCGCCTAGACCCGAGATGTCGCGAATCTCATAGAGTCGCTTGACGTCTGCGGGGCACTAAACGACTACGAGGACCATCTCGTATTCGATACCTGGTCGTGTGGCACGGGACTGGCGGTGCATCCTGTGCACTTCTAGGGCTGAGATGCCCTTTTCTATGAGGCCCTCTATGACCTCTTGGGTGGACATCTGGGTAGGGATACCGCGGATGACGTAGCGGAAGCGACGTTCATTCGGAAGCGCGTATGTAAAATTGTGATAGTGCCTAGAGTCTAGGATCTTAGTTAACGCTCTGTGATCCGCGACTGAAGCGGGCTGCAGAGCCAGAAGTTTATGGATTTTATGCCACGAATTGGAACTGATGGAGATGCGCTGATTGCGCAGCTCCTCGAAAATGTCCCGAATGGACATGTTTGAGGGTAGTTGTAAGTTCAACCGTGGGGGTTGTTTAGGCCCCTTTGGTCGAGTCGGTGGCGGTGGCGGCGGCGACAAGGTCGAAGCTGCAGGCGCCGGAGGCGCGGAGGGCGCTCAAGGCGCAGTAGGTGCTGAAAGCGCGAGGGTAGGGACGATGGCGTCCGGGTTTTGGGGAACGGCCCTCTTCTTCCTTCTCCCACGCTTCACCGACGTGAAGCCTTCGTCGCCGATGCTTCCGCCTGCGATTCGCAGGAGGAGGAGGAAGAAGATGGGACGGGACGTTTTAGAGACCCCGTCGTGGTGGTCTCCATGGCCTCGTCGGAACCGTCTGAGGTTTCGGTCGCTTGATTGGCGACCGGGGTCCCAGACGGGCCCGGCACATGCTCCCTCACATTGTGAAGAAGACCCAACATATAGTCCCTGAACTCGGCGTCCAGGACTATAAGGTTCCTGAGGGCAGCCTTTAACTCCGACATTGTGAAGCCGGCGGTTATGAGAGGGTTGTTTTTTGGTTCCGTGGACGTGGAACCTGCCATTTTAGTGGCTGGGTCCACGTCCATGGTTGCTTTATATTTGGGGAGGGCACGTGTGTTCGCTATCCCCGGGTGCGTTCCGCCTGTAAAGAACACACAAGAAACCAGGCGGCACTCACACTATTGTTCGAACGCGGATCGCGGACGCGGTATTGAACGCGAGAACTAAGTCCCCGGGTGGGTGTGCCCGGGGGTGAGTTAGGTGCGTGGCCTTCCTCGCCGGGTATAGGAGAGGGGGTGTACTTAAAGTAAGTGTGCCCTAAGCTTGTTAGCCTTTTGCCAATCTTAATGTGCAAAAGGGGTCCCTATCAAGCCGTGTATCGTAGGCGGTATTGGTCCGAGGACCGCACGCTCAACCGATACATGGGATGGATTTAAGGATGGGTAGGGTTAGGAGGGCGATATGCGGAAGAAACTGTGGTATGTCTCCACAGCCTCCTAAACCACACCCGTCCGGCTTTGCCTTGCCCTGAGGAGGCGCAGCGCGTGGCCGGGTCACCGCTAGCTCGGCTTGTTTACACTGGTAGGTTAACCACCGTGCTAGCCCTGAAGGGGCAAAAATAAACACTTTTGACGTGAATTGGGCGTAACCCTGTCCTGAGAAGGACGCGGTTAGGCCCGAAATAGGCTTTCAGGTAGCAACAGGACAATAGCCCTGTTGTTGCCCGTCGGCCTTGACGGGCAACAACAGGGCTATTTACTATTATTGCATAATTATGGTGGTATATTAGACTAATTACCAAATAGTTTATGAGATCTACTATTCATATTACTTATTATGTAAAATACAATTCATAAAATATGTCTACTAAATCATAACCTCAAATCTTTAAAGTAAAAAATCTTTAGTTTTAGACTTTTTTGACTAATAATCTTGATACATAATTGTTTAAGCATTGCTGCTGAATTGTTATATATTTTTTTACTTCTAAACGCTTCACATTTACATCAACTAAAATCATGTATGGAGACCTGCCATTGTCCTTTATTTGTTAAGACACATCTCCAAATCTATTGAACGGATTTTTATGTAGTTTTCACTGGGGGACAGATAATTATTATTGAGAGCAGAATATATGCTATGTTTGATCAAAATAGTATATGAGTAAAAGTTTTCCACAGATAGTTTATAATATTAGTAGTTTATAATATTAGAGCACAAATAGTTTATAATATTAGTACATAAGATAGTACTATATACCAATATCACTATATCTTGTGTACCAATGGTATTTTTTGTTTTCTTTCAGAGATGCCAAATAGTGTCTCAGTAATACTGGTACAGAGATCACTGAAAGTTGATATTTCACCAAATTTTACCAAAAAAGATGGTACACGCTATAAAATATACAAGAAAATAAAAAAAATTGTCATTGATGTTGAAAGTTGGTACTTTTACGTACCAACACAGGTTTTACTTGGTACAAGACCTTGAAAAATGGTACATGTACCAGGAAATTGGTGAGCCGAAGACTACTACGTACGCACTAATAAGATTAGGTTTAAACCATATTTCCCCAAACGCTGATGTCTTATCCTCTCAGTGGCCGCCCTGAGCCGAGGTCGTGACCCATTAGTGGGTCGCCCTCAGCGTGGTCGCTTAAATTTAAGGGTTGCGAGCGCCTTCTGCGCTCACCCACAAGACCGGTGTTCTTGTATAAGCCGACTCTCGTCAACTCTTGAGTCAGGGGAAAAAAAAAAAAAAAAAAAAAAAAAAACATCTGGCATCACTGTTTCCATTATCAACTTACTAACAGTTGGACAAACTGAACTTAAAACATAAACATAATAGTTATGCATATGTTATGTACAATTTGAAGCTCCATAGCCTCAATTTCTTTGAGCTCATTATAAACAGTAATTAAATGAACTTAGATATTGCATATAACAGTATTTATTTGTAATTGAAATGAATGCCTAGTAATTTCCGTTTGTGACAAATATCAGGTAAAAAATGTAATCACTGGTGCTTAAGGCCTATGTGGAGGTTTGAATGGATATTAATTTTTCCATACTGTTTCACATAAAATAAACTACAAAAATATATTTGTATCAAATTAATAACACTAATCAATATTGTTTATACCGTGCAAACCTTACAAAATATAATATATAATTATTTTTGAAAAATGATTAGCTTACCAATATTTCATTAACTATATTAGCTACTTGTGTATCAGCCATATCGCCCATGTGATTCATGAAGACTATATTTTCAAAACCGTAAATTGTTTAATATTCGCAATAAAGCATCACTCAACGCGGCACCGTTTATAATTTCAACACCAGTTCAACACTATTGACTATAAGGCATAATTCAAAATGGCAGGCGTCATGTCTCAAAAAGCATTTACTTTAATTAGTAGGCATTTAGTTATTGCAATTATTAATACAATTTTAATTACTAAGTTGAAAACATTACAAACAATTAAAATAAATCGTATCTCCATCAACCATGATTGAATTGCACTAGTGATGTTAGAATTGTTAGACGATGATGATTGCATGATGCACTTTTGAAATAAACATCGATAAGTTATGATCGATGTTTTGGATCCCCTCTTAAGAACATTATGCATTCTAAGTCTGCTGTCTCACAGTAAGATTTGGTATCTTTGAGTATCTAGCAATGCAAAGGAGATGGGATGACCAGGCGAACCCTTCATTGGTCATACATGCGTGATACGCAGCTTGTCATAAACTTTTATTAAAACCTGTGTGATATGCGATCGCTGTCATTACTATACATTCTACGATAATGACATTAAGCGGTGCTCCACAGAAACTGCGATTTTTTGTATTGTGTAAAAACTAAAAAGCGACCTTATATTCAGCCCTGCATGTGTGGTTTTTTTTTGTTAAATGTGTGCTATCCGTGTCTACTTCACTCCCTGACAGGATTAGGAGAAAAAATTGTTTGCGCATTATTGCCATATCGTGTCCATTGATTAAATAGTTTAATTTTGACACAATGCTGTCAGCAAACAACTTGTCCGCGCATCGAATGAACGATTGGCCTAAATCAGGCATCGTTTGCTTCGTGCACCCCGCTTAAGCCCGTGATTACGTTATTTTTCCACACAGCGGTACGTCAATTTTTTTTGTCATACAAGTTAGTTGAAGGTGTTATACCCTAGAGCTAGTTTGACAGCATCTATTTATATAAAGATTGGGAAAAGTAATGTAATGTTGTTTTTCAAATGCATTAAATGAAATAAAACATATTATTATTTATTGTGTAATTTTTACAACCTTAAAACAAGGATCATAGAATGTCAGCTTCTGATAGTAGAATAATACCACAACTAAAATTCAAAAAGCGTATAATATACTAATAAATGGTGGTCTAATTTCTATGTTTTTGGTCCATCACTATAGTGCGCTTTTTTTTTATTGCCGATGGCGTGGATTGGAACCAGTGGTCTCGGCCGACAAAATGTGAAATCGGTAGATTTGCCAAGTAAAATCGGTATATTTGGGTTTCTTTAATAATTATTTGCCTTCATGGCCTCAGAATAATGACTAATTAGTATAGTAGAAACACAACTGTATAAATAAATTGCAACCGTAACATAAAGAATCTGTATAAAAATTTTCCGGCGACCTTTTTTTTAATGCGTACCAACATGGTACATGGTACAACACTTTGAAAAATGATACAGATACCAGGAAATTAGTACGCCTGGCATCCCTGCTCTCATCCCTACGATGAAACCACAGGCATAAAAAAACAACAAAGGAGATGTCCGCTTTTTGTATGGGTGTTGGGCAAGAATTTTATACCCAATATGGATTTTTCATTCCGTTCAACAAACTGAAGAATAAAATGTGACGTCACAACTGTCTGCTGTCTCTCTCTTTAGAGTGACAAAGGTTTATTTTCAAAACCAGGACGTAACATAATTAACTGTCCATAATAATATGATATGATATAATATGGCTGCCTCGGTGGCGTAGTTGTATTATGGTACGACTGCAATGCTGAGATCTCGGGTTCGATCCCCGGGTTAGTCGGGTCGGGCAAAGTGATTATTTTCCATTCAGTATCAGCTCGGAGTCTGGAATTTGTACACGATAAGGCGATAGGCTCGCCCCCTATCACAGCATGGAACGGAATAACGGCAAAAAGTGGGTGCACTAATTGCGCCTCTGTCTACCCGGGGGATGAGAGGCGTGAGTGTGTAATAATATGATATCGCACCATAATATTTATTTTTATCTCTATAAAGTAATGCGGTTTAAATTAATTATGAAAACCAACTACAGCGGCTAGTAATAGTTGATATTTAAAAAATATAATTTGAGTTAGAAAGTTTATTCCAAACAAAATTGGCATATTTACATACTTTTTTGGTATGTGTAGTTCGGAACTACTAGTTCCACTTACATAAAAAAAATACCTCACCACGCGGTGGTGAATTCAGTGGCGGCCTTGGAGGAGGGGGGCGAACCAGGCAACCGCCTGGGGCCTCGCAGTTACAGGGGCATCTTGCAGCTCCTTGGGGGCCCGTTTTTTGGCACCTTACTTACAAAGCTGTTAAAAAAAATTATTTGCTTCGCACGGGGCCTCGCGTGCTTTTTTTTTGCTCGGCACACAGCCTCACATTGTATATGTTTTACTTTCCCCCGCGACTGGATATCTTCACGTTGTTTGCCGGCCTTTATAACCAAATATGGAGACTGTAAGGTTAGACAGAAAAACATTGGGATATTTAAAAATGAAAACTACAGTTATTGTTGAATTTAAATATAATAAAAAAAAAATAAAAAACATACTCATAAAAGTAAACAATCATACATAAAAAAATAATACACATTTAGGAAGTTAATAACCTAATTTTCCGTAAGTAATTTTGAAATATTAAGAATATCTATTTTATCTATCTAAATATCTATTTTTTACAATTTTTGCGAGTATTCTGCGAACTTTTTTTCTGTAATTATCCATAATAATACATATTGTGTTTTAGAGATATTCTACTATGAGTTGTGTAATTCATGGTTGCAGAATTATTTGCAATCCAACATCTAGTGTGAAATTCCATAGGTAAGTTGATTGTAAACAAAGTTGTGTAGATATTTATAGCAAAAGTAATAAACACGTGGATGTTTTACAAATTACAATACCAAATAAATTCTTGTTTGAGAGCCATGGAATCAAAAATTAACGCTACATTCTGCGGGTGAGGTTTCGTCCTTAAATTTATTTTTAATATTCTAAAACTTCTGTGAAGAAGCCAACAAAACAATTAAAGATTGCTAAAGATCACCATAATGTGCTCTCTTTCGGCAAATATATCTTTGAATTTATAAAACAAAAATGTTTTCGGCGACTAAAAGTGTAATGTTAAAGCAAAAGTCTTTATGTTATCACTATATGTAATTTTTCTTTGCTTGCTACTTGGAATATACTTTTTAAAAAAATCTCAAATATTAGCAAAATTTCACTGCAAAATATTTTCAATTTCAGACTGTATAATCATGAACAACTTTAATAAGAAATAACTTGTAATTAATTTTCTTCTTTTATCTCTTCATCTTCTGCTGCAATACTTTCTTTTATTTCTTTAAACTTATTTCACTGGATGTCTTCACATTAACTGATATATTGAAATCTTTCAAGTCTTGACGTTTCAATGGTGGTTCATATTCATTTCGCTGACATGTAACGTAAAAAGTAAATATCAATCAATAATAATATATTTAAGTACCTATACATTTTAGACAGAGGCAGAGGTGCCATTTAGTACACTCAGATATCACCCAATGTACCGCCGTTATAAAATTTGGTGGGTCGCAAGCTTAATGCCCTATCCTACTAATCTTATTATATTATAAAGGCGAAAGTTTGTAAGAATGTCTGGATGTATGGATGTTTCTTTCATGCAAAAACTACTAAACGGATTTCGATGAAATATGGCACACGGGTAGATCATGTCCTGGATTAGCACATAGGCTACTTTTCATCCCAGTAAAATATAAACAGTGACTTTTATCCCGGAAAAACACATTCACGCGGGCGGAGCCGCGCGCAAAAGCTAGTAAATAATAAAGTCTAAGTGGATCATAATTATACCAGTGAAATGATAAAAAATAATATACTTACAGCATGAGTTTCTGGTAATAAATAATTATTTTTGACATCTACTGCCATATTCCGAGAAGTAGAAGACACATTATCACATTCAGAATCATAATCTTCTGTCTTTAAATGTTGACTAGTAATTCTTGCAGACATCAAATTGACCTTTTAATGGTATTTATATTTAACCACGTTTTTGCTTATCTAGATCTTTAAGAAATCTGTAAAGAGAAATACAAACTCGATTTTATTTTAAATAAAAGTTTCAATAAATCAATGCTGGATACACTGAGAACTCGATTGTAACTGTTGATCCTCAGTTTTTATTTACGATGATTATTTAAAGATTAATAAGCTTTATAATATTCATTAGTAAGGCGGCTAGTATTACAAATACTCTAGCACCATTGTCAAACCGGTCCACCAAAGCTTACACCATGGTCACCCTAGCCTCTTGTTTATATACACTATTTACAATACAAAAAATCACATTACGTTAATATGAAAAAAGTAGTCATATATAAAGCAAATCACATTAAGCGATATTTTTCTACAGTTCATTTATAAAATATTCACGTATTTTATTACATTTCGTATAAATATTGATAAAATTATAATATTTACACAATATTGATTACAATGAACTTACCTGTAGAATTTCACATTAAATGATGGATGCCAAATATTTCTGCAACCATGAACTACACAATTCACATTAAAATATCACTAAAACACACTTATTATTATAGATAATTACAGAGAAAATTTCGAAGTGAACATTTATTTGACAACTATATTGACATCGAACTTAACGTTTTATAACAGTGTGGCCGAAATATGTATTCGCAATTACCAATTAAATGAGGAAATTTTGTTTAACTAAAATGTTAATAAGGATAAAAAACCTTAAGGATATCGTATTCAACAAGAATAATTCTGAAATGAAAATGGTACTTATATCATTATATAAGATATGTTGGAAATATGTATATATAAATGATTGAGACGACAATAACGGTATTGATATTTTTTTATGGGTGGGGAAATAATCCGTAAGCTTTGGCAACATAGGTTAAAGAGTGAGTGAGATAGAAGACAAAACAAAAGGTAATTTTTTTGTCTTCAAAAAAATGTGTGTACTGCGGTCTCCAGTAGTTATATTATAAACTTCTTGGTGCTGGGCCTCAAAATCTAAACAGGCTCAAACTTTGGGGATATTAAAGGGGCAACATATGGAGTTCAAATCCATTAAAAATATATTTTTAGACCCCTCCATTCATAACCAACTTTTTTAAAAACATTCATACTAAGTGTAGTTTTCAAGCTAAACAAAATTACATAAATCTCATAATCGGAGGTCTTTAAAATTAAATGGTTTATTGTAAAAGTCTAGTTTTTAGGTGTTCTATCCAAATATATATAAACTATCGTGTTTAGATTTTCAGGCCCATTTTTGGATGTCCTTTGCCTTGGCGAACTGCGAAACAGTGTAGCCAGCTTAGAAGTTTTCTCTCCAAACTAGCGGTAAAAAGTTCATGAGTTTTAATTTTTGCATATTATGTATGTAATTGGTACATGCCGTAGGGTTTCATCGTTAAAAAAAAATCGATACGTATACTTTTGTGCGCGCGTGAGAAGCTATACTTCTTTGGCATCATTAAAAAATATTTTTTAATTGCATGCAAATAATTAATTAAAATAAAATGATAAAAGGACTGGAAAAGGATAGCCAACACAGTTCAAAGTTCAGTTCAAATTTGAAATATAAATAAAAGTAAATAAATAAAATTTATAATAAATACAAAAATGGAATTTAAGTTTATTCATTTTTTAAATATTTATTATTGTCTTAATTTCGTATTATTCACTTTAATTTTTATCGAAAAGTTCTCATTTATCCGTCAACGGTCAAACACCGCTTATATAAATAGATTTATGGGGAAACCCTATATACTCATCGGCGCGTCCGTAGCGGAGTTTGACGAGTCAAACAGCTACAACCTTTTTCGTTACAGTAATGCGCGCGCATCTTAAAATTTCACTCATAATTTTTCATGACGCACCTAAAGAAATGTAACTTTAATAAATCAACGAGATACATAACGTACATTGAAGCAAGCTAACTGGCAAAGAAAAAGTTGACAGTACCTCAAATATTTTTTTTTGCTGCTGCGTATTTTCTTGGCGTAGAGGGTTTTAGGGGCTTTTTTAAGTAACCTTTGGGGCGTTCAAATTTTAAATGTTGGCGACACTGCAACGAAGTCAATAGACATCGTAATTCATAAAAATTCTCTTTGGGAACAGAAGTGATTGAATTTTACCATGTGTTATCGTGTTTTTTTATGAGATATAATAATTTTAGTGTGTTTTGTGTTTTCTACATGATATTTATAATAATATAGTTTCTGGGGTAATGGAGTCACCACCCTTCTCGACACATTCCGAAGCGCCTCCTTTAAGTGAAGACAGTGGTTTACTGATCACAAGTGGCTCTTTTTCAAGTGATTCTGCAAGCGGATGGCATCACGTTGCATCGGAGGTATGATAATGCACAAATCATATTTTTACATTAGAAGTCTTTAAATCACTCATGAATTTCGACAAACCAGATAACCCACAATCTTAGTTTTTTTTTTCGCACAGCATATTACGTTTCACTACAGACTATTGACACAAATGCACATCTCCATTTAGATGACTTTGTGTAGATATATTTATGACGTTTTAGTATATAAACAAAGATTTTATAATTTACACTGATTTGCTGTGTGCTATATTTTATTATGGATATCAGTTGTATATGGAATATGGATTTGTAAATTTGAAATCTAAATGAACTTATCATGTTAATTCTGATCATAACAAAGCATCAGTTTTGACATATAAGATAATTTAGTGAAAGGACATGTCCAGAAATGGTCTTAAAATTCTGACCAAGATCTTTATATATATTTGCAATAAATCATATCATTCAAGTCCTCCCATTTTGAGATTCACATAATTTTATTATACTCGAAAGTTAGTTATAAATCGAGGGTCTAAATATATTTTTCAATTGTATCCAAGATCTACATTTTTGCCTCTTTAATATCCGTAAAGTTTGAGCCTGGTAAGCCTGCCCCATATAAAAAGCGGACATCTCCTTTAGTGCCTATGCATGTTTTAAAATCATGTAAGGTAGTTTGGTTTGTGTTTATGTTCCCTGGTAAATAACATTATCAATCCAAATTAATTAAAAAAGACTTTTTTGGACTAATGAAAATAAATATTGAGTCTATTATAAAAATATAGTATCCCAAATGTGAATAAGGCAACAACTTATAAGAATAAAATATTATGAGTTAGTCAGATTATGTAGAATATTCTGTTCCTAAAATCATTCCTTGATGTAAATGTTACCGAACAATAGGGAAGATGCAGATAAAATATTTATCAATATTTTGTGTCTAAAATGTAAAAAAAAAAACACAAAAGAAGGGCCACTGTAACATTTTTATTATAATTTGTATAGATTTATAATATAAATTGAAGGTAACATGAAAAAGATTGTGTTATAATACATTAATCAACTTCTGGTGACATTATATTATCTGTTATGACAACTTGTTCAAGATAAGATTTGTAAAGGTAAATATTCTTTAATTGCAAAAATTAATTGCTCTTAGAATAGAAATGGATGTTGGGTTCATAAAAGAAGAGCCCAAAAATCTACCGAAAGTTTATGTTGATGTGGTTGCAATTTTTTGTTGTTAAAACTACAGAGTTTTCAAGTCTAGAAATAAACTACTATGGTATGAATGAGTTGCAGTGAAACTTACTTCTATTTTATTCAGCAGCTTCTACACATAGCAGGAATTTCAGGTCAAGAAAGTAATCTTATGGTGACTTGTGTAATTGGTTATATACAAATCAAAAGAAATGGAAAATTGCATAACTTTAAAAGTCGAGTTATTCCAGAGCATAAAGTACATAAAGAAGGTTACTATGTGACAACCATTACATTACATTAACAAGTACTTATATGTTTAGATGTTCTCATGTGGGTGGAAAATATACATTTAATACCTTTGTCATTGTTCTTTTTACTCTTATCCAACAATTCCATACAAAGAGTATTTATATACATTGGGTCAAAGAACATTTTACATTATTATACTACGGAAACATTGGGTATACTAATAACGTCATTTAACATTATCCATTCTCAACTAAATCCGGTTCCGGTAGATTAGATTTACTTTATTGTTTATGACCGTTATAGTCTCCGTAGTTAGAAACATCCTATCCAAAAGAGCATCAATAATTTTTGTTACCTTTATTTTTATTTTTGGTTAAAGAAAAAAAACTAATTATATTTATATACATGTCATTAATTTCCATAGTTTATATATTGATCACTTTGAGTTTCAACTTTTCATATGATACTTCAGGCCGGATTTTGTCATTGATCCTGATAGTAAATTGTCAAATCTGAAGTTATGCTTTTCGACTTTTGAGTAACTTCATTTACATGAAGACATTGGCAAAATCACCGCTGCAACGGTGGAGCTATAACCTAAAAGAATAAGAAGAAGAAATTCTATTTACAAATGGGTGTGCAATGTCCATTGTTACGACTAAGTACATGATGTTGATATATTGTCCTTTCTTGTTAGTTCATAGGAACATTCATATATTTATTCAAAAAACATGTTGTCAGTCCAAACTTATGCATTTATGAATGCCACCGGTGAACAAATGTCTTCAGTGTGACATCACTGGGCTTGTAGCTCCGTTTACCCGCGAAAATTTAAACTGTCAGTTTTAAACTGCAATTTTTACCATTAAATTATAGTATTTTAATTTCTTAACACACTCTTGATCTATTTTACATTAAAATCATTCAAATGAAAGCAACAATAAAAATATTGTATCTTCCCTATTGCAACAATCAAAACTCATCCTACTAATATTATAAATGCGAAAGTTTGTAAGATTCTTTCACGCTAAAACTGCTAACCGGATATCGATGTAATTTGGCACATAGGTAGATTATGTCCTAGATTAACACATAAGCTACTTTTCATGCAAGCAAAATATAAAGCAGGATTTTTATCCTGGAATTTTTTTTTAACGTGGGCTGAGCCACGGGCAAAACCTAGTGTGTAATAATTCTAGTATGATGAAAAAAAAATTCATTATGTTTGTATTAGTTAATAATGAGACATGAAACTTTATTTATAATTACAAGTTACAGTATTAACCCGTAAAGCCCAACTTATATAATATATAGATGTATGGAAAAACCCTATATATATGAACACCGGTGTCCGTCGCGGGGCTTGACAGATTAATTCTGTATATTGTACCTATAGCAATGGCCCAACGAAATGTATTGTCACAAATAAAGAATTTTAACTCATAATAAACACTAAAAGAGATTATTTCTTTTAGTATTTATTATGAGTTAAAATTCTTTCGAACTATATATGATATATTTGGGAATTTTGTTGCTCATAATTTTCATCTGCATAACTTGGCGAATTGTTTTGTTTTATTGGTTGAGTCAAAATTATTCCAAAGCGATTGTTTTTACACCTCTCAATAGTTCGATATTAATCTATGTAATTTAGTACAATTATTCTGAAGTTTATTTATGAACCATACTATTTAAAAAAAAAACAAATATTTTTGTTGAATTCTTTGCTAAGTAAGTTTAATTGATTGTAAATTTTTTTTTATTATACCATTCTATTTTAGCTGGCTTATTATACGGTATATTCTTGTTATTTTATTAATTACTGATTAAATGCTGGCATAACTGTTTGCTTTTGCATTATTCCCACTATAGTGCTATTTTGTTTAATTTGTACTACTTTCTTGCATTAAACATGACATGTGTTTTCTAACTGCCTATTCTTAAACTTATTTAAACGGAGCAATTATCACTTGCAATATGATGCATATATATGAGTGTTTAACAGATTAACAGTCTTTAAAAAATAATATTTGTAAAAGACTCATATATATGCCAATGCTTGCAAGAACTGCCTCGCCATTTTCCATATTCAGATGGCTTAACTTTTTATAGAAATAATTGCATATGATTATATTATATACATATTGATATTTATTAATTGATACATTTGAATGAGTCTTTATTCTTGTGTTACACATTTTGTGTATGTGTGTCATGAAATTTTATATAGCCATAAATTTTTTCAAGCTACTGAAGTACATAGTTATTAGTTTAGTTTGTTTAGTCACATCAGAATGAGTCATTATAAACGTATAAAATATGTAAATTTGTTCATTGTATAATAATATTCATACAATGTTTGGTAATTAACAATATATTATTATTATGAAACCAAAATAGTATAAATACACCATTCTAATGGTGCCTGTACCTGATGACGTAGAGCTATGAGTCTAATGTCATTGTCCCATCAATAAGCTTAGGCCTGATTGTATATACATTGTAAAGTCTACCAGATTAACAACTTTGCACTTTTCTACAGGAAACTGGGTATTGTGTCAGCCATTAATGTAATGAGAGCTATTTAAAAGTTGAAAAATAACAGCCCCAAGTCAATCATACTAGATACCTATTGTTCTGTTTAAGATTTGTGGATAATGAACTTTTCTGCCTGAGCCTCATTTACCACTACACTCTTATTGCATTACTTGTTAAAAATGATTGCAGTAGAGCGACTGTTAAAATGTTGAATTGGGATACTATTATGGTTCTATACTTTTTGTATCTATGTAACATTTCGTATGTTATGTTATTATTTTGCTTAGCGACTATTTATCATAATATTTAATATTATTACGCCGACATAGGTATTATATTTAAATGAAATTATTCATTCTGTTTATGCCTTATTTTTCGGCAGTTACAAGAAAGTGATTTTGATGAGAGGTCACTTTCGCTCTGCGAATCTACTGAAACTTCAGAGCGTATGTGTGGAGATTTTTTCAATACAGTAAAGAAAGGCCCTGGAAAAGTAGTTTTAACTACCATAGAACCACCACCAGAATTTCAGGTACATGATATATAGAGTAGATTATCCTTAGACGTTTTTGAGCACGCCACTATCTATTCCATATTATAAGTTTTAATAGGTTTACAGTCATTCTAATGAACTATTATGAGATTCAATTTTGATCAGCCATTTTCATTCGACGACAGCATCAAATAAAATCCGATTGCTGATTGTGTATTTGTAGCACAAAGTAACCAAGCTATTCGTGACAAGTATAACTACCGCCGCGGTTACCTTAGAAGGTCAAGTGGAGTACGCGAAGATCGACTGAGAATCAGTAGAGTGATTCTCACGCTGTCTGCATTTATAATGTGTCTACGATGGGTGATTAGTACTAGCAAATACGCGTAATTGTATTATAGATTACAGTAGCGTATCTATAGGGTGGCATGACGGCAAAAATTCACGGGCTCCCAACCACAGGGAAAAGGTACAGGAAAATCCTAAAAAAGGTCGTTGGATTTTGTACTGCCGAGGAGCCCCATTCCATGGATTTGGCACAGGCTTACACGGGTGTTGTTACGAAACCTTTAGATTAGGTACCATTTTCATTAATATGGCACTCAAGTACGCAAATTTTATATGATGATTGATGACACACGTGGAAAAACAGCAATAAGGTATTCTAGCCACAGATACCTACCCGTACTTGCTTGTATGTCTATCACCTACTTTATTGCCCAATTCCTATAAACGAACTTATCTGCTACCGTCAGTTTCATTATTAAAATGGACCAATCAAAATAAAGGTTGTGTTTGACACATTCATAGGTTCCTTATTTTGATTGGTTTATTTTTGTCATTGATGCGAAGTTAGAGAGCTAGATCGTTTATTAATATCGGCCATAATCTATACTAATATTATGAAGCTGAAGAGTTTGTTTGTTTGTTTGTTTGAACGCGCTAATCTCAGGAACTACTGGTTCGAATTGAAAAATTATTTTTGTGTTGAATAGACCATTTATCGAGGAAGGCTTTAGGATATATAACATCACGATGCAACTATTAGGAGCGAAGAAATAATGGAAAATGCGAAAAAAACGGGGAAAATTATTCATCCTTGAGGGCTTCCATTGCGTGCGCTGCGAAAACGGTTCAAGATACCAAAAATATATGTATGAAAGAATTATTCCTCTTGAAATGATCTAAAAAAATGTCCGCGACAGTATATGTCTATCTCTTAAGATTAACTCACTAGAACCGTTTTTATGTTAATCAAATTTGGTCGAAATTAATGCATTATTTGTTAAGAGTTGTATCAACTTCATAGTCATAGAGTGATTCAACGGGAAGGTTTTTATGTACTTTTAGACCGGAAAAACTTATTAACGCGGGCGAAGCCGTGGGCAAAAGCTAGTTAATTGATAAGTTGATATACTAATTATAACAAAATAAATATTTAAAACATAGAAATAATAATGTTACATCATCATCATCATCAGCCACATGACGTCCACTGCTGAACATAGGCCTCCCCCAAAGATTTCCAGAATAATAAATAATTTAATGTTAAATACTTTATAATATAATTAAGGTATGAATGATCACATCCATACCTTACCATATGAATTTTGTAAAAAAATTACGTCATTTAAAATCTAAAACAAGATATATAGGGGGCAAAAGCTAGTTGCTTCTATATAGGCTTAACTATCTTTCTAGAGACTGCCACCAACCTTTTGAGGCTTTACCGGCTTCGCTTTGAAGATAGCCAGAGGTTCTTATTTCCGTAATATTTAAATTGACATGTTTTCTTTTTAGTTATGTTTTGATATATCCTTATTCTAGGAGCTTTCTCCTTGGTGTAGTTTTAGTTTAGGATTTTGAAAATAAAATCCCCTTAGATTTGCCTATTACTCGTTTTAGTGGGTACATCATGGGCGTAGCTAGAGTAATTATCCAGAGGGGCTAAAGTCCTAAACTAAAAAAAAAATGCCTTCCGTGCGCTTGCAGATTTTAATATTTTGATAGTTTTAAATGGTCATCTGGAAATCTTTGGGGGAGGCCTATGTTCAGCAGTGGACGTCATGTGGCTGATGATGATGATGATGAAATAGTCATAGTAGTCGCAGGCTGCCTCAAAATCCTGTAGGTGGGCACCAAGCAATTCTGGGATGGTCACGGACAACCCTGCCGCCCACCATATTTATACGCCTATGGGCTACATCCATCGATGGTACAGACTACAGCCTCATCTTTCTAATTAAGGCTGATATGTGCCAACGATAGTAAAAGTAACTTTTTTTGTATCTTTACGCACTTAATTCGCTATTTCTTTTACGTGTTGCTTTTCCGACTGTCATTTTAAGGTCTTATTGCGGTTTACAAGTCAGGATTTGTGTTAAGTTGTTCAACTGGGACAACTTTGCGATTATATATTATTGCGATAATGTAATCTACTCCAATAGCAAAATAACCATTTTTGAGGTGACTCAGATATTATTTGACTCACTCAGACAATGAATGTAATGATATGTTGTAATAAGTCGTCAAACCCCGCTTATACCGGGTGAAGGGAAACGCTCTCTATACTGGAACGGTAAGAGAGAAGAACCATAACATTAACGAAAACTATATTCATTTGCAAAGCTAAGCGATAATACTTACGATTTTAGTATTTCCGTAATTCATGCGCGCGCAATGTAAAGCGTACAAAAAACTGGGCGGCCGCCGCGCTGCGCCGCCACCGGCCTGCGGTCGTTAACCCGTCAGCTAATGTACGTGTTTCATTACGATTTTTTTTTAATATTGACCTTTTTTACTATGTTTTTCAGAATAATAGTTTGATTTATCTATCCATACGTGAAGCTGTAGAGAAATTTGAGAAAATCCTATCAAAATTGTAACAATGCGATCGCGATTTTTTTAGTGCCATCACGTCAGGAATCACCAATACTATCACCTGTATTCGTTTCCGAGAGCGTTTCCCTTCCACCCGGTATATTTATATAGATGTATGGGGAAACCCTATATACACAGACGCCGGCGTCCGTAGCGGGGTTTGAGGAGTCAAAATATGGTCATGTAGTTTATGAAGCAATGAAAATTATGTTTGAATTTTATGTAATACATGCTTGGTGGATCAGGGTGGTGGTGAGTCGGCTACGAAGCGTGAGGCTGTGAATTTTGCGGTACCGAAAGAATCTCATAATCCCCTATATCAATAATGCAAGAGACTATTTTTTTACATGTCAGTGACATTATTATTATATGAATCCCAATACAATTACTTCAAATGTTATAATATGTACAACGTGGCAGTGCTAATAAATAAATAAATATTATAACGTAGCTTCTTTATAAAAAGTAACGACTACAATTCATACAAAGTAATTTATATTTTGTTTTCATTACAGGATATACCTGCTTCAGTAAATGTGGATAAATGTACGGCTGTGTATGTGCCTCCATCTGTTGTTTTTACCAATGACTCTATAAGTAAATTAAAAACGTCGAACTTAGATGTATCTAGTAGTACAAGGCGATTGTCGCCTCTGTACCCAAGGAAATTGAAACCTGAGGGTTTGTATGAACGCCGTCAAGGTCTAAACCACAGATTTGCAAGCCCGAGACTGTTGCACTTGAGCCCTTGTCGCGGGACCAGACCATCGTCGCGGAATTCGTTGTCGTCGCGGCTGTCCAGCAGCCACAACTCACTCGTTACACAATTCCAAGCGGATGACTCAAGTTTTATAACCCAGGCGATATCACATGACACTTTGTCGGCTCAGAAGTCTGATATAACTGACATGTACAATGTTCCTTTCGACAGCGACATTTATGCTGTCCCTATAGACGTGGTTCACCCTAGTCATAGTAATATGAGAAATAAAGTTAAAAAAGGTGCAAGAAATAACAAGAAACGTGTGAAAAGTACTCCGCAGGGTACTGCCGTTAACGATTCTGTAGAAAAGAATCAGAAACCAAAGGAATCGAATAGACACAAAGACGTTAAAACTAAAAGACATAGTTTACCGAGCTCTTCGTATAAAAAAAGCGCCACAGATTCCGATACGGACTCACTACATTTGACGTTAAGAGAAATGAGGAAGTACTTGCATACCCTCTATTCTAGTTCTAGTGATTCAGAATGTAGAAATACCATAAATAAAAAGAATAACACAATAGTAACAAGTGTCGGAATACATTCTAGACATGTCAATAAAGAAGCCAGCTCGGCTGTTTTCTTGAAAGAAAATGTTGATATCTCGAGGACTATCGAAACGAATAATAATCATAAAAAAACTGCAAAAAATTCGTTTGGTATGAATACGAAGCATATAAAACATAAAGAGAACATTACGAAAGACATATTGGAAGTTAGCAAAAATGAAAAACTGGTGAAGAAAAATATTTCTAATCAGAACCAGAAAGCGAAGTTGTCGCCTGTTAGAATTTTGTCCATTAATTTAAAACAAAGTTTCTGTAATCTTTTTCGATGGCGAAGGCAGCCTGTAGTAGAGAATGTTACGGAAATAGCAAGAGTGGACGGGAAAGAAGACACGCCTCCAGCAGTTGTACGTCGAGCTTTGCCGCCGCTGCCGCAGTCTCACTCCACTTCGCACTCGTCAAGGCGACCTGCTAACGAGGATGATACTGTTATGGATTTTGCCACGTCGATACAGAAGGTCAAAGACGTAAGCATCCAATTATTTTTAATATGTTACGCACTACTTACAATCGCTTTCAAGATTAAACGTTAGGGGAAAGATACATCTTTAAGTTATTCATGTTCCTCTACGATACATAATTGGTCTGACTTCAAATATGCGCTTTTAAATATGATCCTAATTAGTTTTCCTGATAACTTGGAATATTTAATTAGTAGCACAATCTATAATATTTTTTGGCTTTTGCATATCGATATATAAGAATCCGTCACTGAGTTATATTTTCGTATATTATGTTCATAATATTTTTTATCATTGCAGTATGGCTGGTACTGGGGCCCGATATCAGTAGAAACAGCAGAAAAAATACTTTCCAATGAGCCGGACGGTTCGTTTATAGTGCGGGATAGCAGCGATGATCATTACATATTTACGTTAACATTCAAGTTGAATGGCCTTAGGCATGTGCGGATAGAACATGACCAGGGTAAGAAGGATTACTACTTATAAAGTATTTCTCTCATTCGATACTTCGTTTTATTTTAATTAGATCAAAAGACTGTGTTTGATGAACGCGAACGTAGCGTGCGTCCAGATCTAGTGAAAATGCCTTGCCACAAACACGCGCAACTGTTTTAGACCATTTTTAAGTTGTTACGAAATGTGTCAACATTTTGTGGACAACAGCTGTAATTTTAACTCTAAATTCTAAACCATAAAACACAGTTCTGTGTACGAAGCCAACTAGTCGATAATTAAACTGTTATGTACTGCGTGTGCATCGATATTCCACCTCAACTGCTATATGATTTCAGGTAACTTCTGTTTTGGAGGCTGTACAATGTTCAAGGCGCAGACTATAGTAGAGTTCATAGAGAATGCTGTTGAAACGTCCCGTAGCGGGAGGTATCTGTTCTTCTTGAATTTGCGACCGTTGCTGGGCCCCGTGCGGGTACAACTTCTCTACCCTGTGTCCAGGTTTAAACGAGTGCAGAGCTTACAGCATATGTGCAGGTGATTATTACCACTTTCTTTCTGTCTGGCGTTTTATATGGCCCTGGGCTGGGGTATGTTTGGCTTCTGCCTATACCTGATGCCTTCAGTTGCTCAATTTTGGGCATCCTCTTTAGTAAAAGAAGAGTAGAGTATGCTATGAAGATAATAGTTAATACATATCACTGCATAGTATAAAAGAAAGTCGCTTCCCACTGTCTGTCCCTATATATGCTTATAATATAATAACAATACCAGCCCTGTATTATTATACTGCCCACAGCTAAGCACGGGCCTCCTCTACTGAGGGGGTTTAGGCCTTAGTCCACCACGCTGGCCTAGTGCGGGTTGGTAGACTTCACATACCTTCGAAATTCTTATAAGGAACTTCTTAGGTATGCAGCTTTCCTCACCATGTTTTCCTTCACCGTTAAAGCGAACGATAATTGATAAACAATACACACGTAACTTTGAAAAGTCAGAGACGTGTGCCTTGGGTTTCGGACCTCCGGACATTGTCTCGGCAGACCGTTCCATTCCCAACTAGGCTGTCGTCTGGCTATGTATGCTTAGATCTTTAAAACTACAAAACGGATTTTGATGCGGTTTTTTTTAATAGGTAGAGTGATTCAAGAGGAAGGTTTATATTTACTTTTATCCTTAAAAACCTTATTAATGTGGGCGAATCCGTGGGCAAAAGCTAGTTGTATAATATTCATGAAACGATGTTGTTAAAAATTTAAAGATGTTGATTGGACTAGTATGTTTTTACTACCAAGATTAGTAGAACTGAAAATATATCCATTTTAGTTGTATTTTTGGTTTAACATTTACGCTTTCCGTCACACAAACTTGCGCTGAAGAGGTGTGGAGTGCGGCTTCTGAATAACTATATGACGTTTTGTTTCAGATTTGTGATACTGAAGTACGTTCGTCGCGACCTTATAAGTAACCTGCCTCTGCCCAGGCGGCTACTTGATTACTTAAGCGCTACGCATTATTACTCGGAGCTTCTCGCTGATATTTAGTATCAAGTGTCGAGTGCTGAAGGCTGTCTTGCCATGTCTTTGACATTCTGCAACTCACCTATATATGTGAGGTTGAGTAATTGCGATGAGTTACGTTGATTTGTAAGTATTACAGGCGTATAACTTTAAGTGGAAAAGTATTTATACGTATTTATTAAAGTCGTTTAATTTATTTGTTAATAGAACGTTCACATGTGATTCTTGAGAGTTCTTCAATACATATTTTGTAAAGAGTTTGATAAAAACACTTTTTTATGAACGTGTATTACACCGACATGGTAACGTAGTGTTTGGTTGGCTTGTTGTGGCACATCGGCAATTTATACGGATATTGGTGTACATAAATACAAATTATTTTGATAATGAATCGTGTATATACATATAAGTGTTATTCACTAATTGACATTAACTCACGTTGCGAATTTACACTGATATGAATCCAGGCCCGGTCACAAAGGTCGTAGATGTACCGAAATAATTAGTAAGCAGATAGAAGCGTGTCGAACGATGATTGCCAGCACGGGTATGCCTGTCTTCACTGACTATAACACACCTAATACTTAAATAACTGTTCAGGAAGTACACACAAAAGAAAGTTACACCCATAGTATAAGATTAACTGAAGTTGTTACACCAGTTTTGGCTTAAATAGCGTTATGTTAATAAAGCCCCTAGACAATTTCAAGTCACTTCAGTATTCAAATATATTAATAAACATTCGATTGGGTATAAAATCATTTTCAGGAGTAAAAGTTGCCTATTCAGTAAGGGTTGTTAACTAAAGTTATTATATTGTGTTGAAACCTCAAAAAGACACTGAACACTGTAATTTTAATCTTATTCAAAATATAGTTTGCTGTATATAACAAAAATCTACCGAAATATTAACGAAATTTTTCTATTAGACTTTCCAATGTAATTAATAATATTTATTTTTTGTGTCTGAGATTTGGTGTCCTTAATAATAACCATTAAAATATCGATAAGTCGTAAGTCTGGCGCGGCGGTTTGTTACACTCCAGATACCGCCAATCATCTTTAAACTAAATTTGGTACTCTGTCATCGACGGGAGGCTATATCATTGATGTGCTGTGTGGTGTCGCTGTCTTGGTGAACACGGGCATTACTCCTAATATATAAATGAGCTAATATTGTGATAACTGTGGTTTACTCGATGATAGTTTGCAACAGACGTATGTAAAAGTCAAATTAATACATGCAACATTTACTCAATTTGCTGTGAGCCTATAGATATATTCGAATATTTTGTATGAATTGTATGAAATATTTTTAATACCTATACCGGTGCGAGAAAATGCGACACATCATAAAAATGCTTTTTAAAGCCACAATTATTACAATCACGTTAATTAGTTGCTCAGCGTGGCTTAAAAATTTATTACAATTTAGATTATATTTTGTAGGTGATAATTGAATGGTTTTCTAATAATGTATTATAATTTTATGTTGTATCGTGGTTGTATAGTTTTACAACGAAAGTCTTTTTATTATTATAAAAGTTGGAACAACTTAGTGTGTTCAACTCATTGTTTCGTTACATTGAAGGTTGTTACTTATCTTATGAGTGTTATCAAAATTAAAGCGACTCACGCATAAAATTATATAAACTACTTAGAAAATCATTGACCATACAATTTTAACGGAAATGTACTACAATATGCCTGAAGTTTCATTTTTATCGTACTCCTTGAAGAACGTCAGTGTAAGCTAACGTTATAATCGCCTGACAGCTTAGATTATATTTAAAGGACGCGGCTTCTATGATATTTTCTTTCTGCGAAAGTATAAGGAATAGGTACTCATGCACACGTTTATAAAGACTTGTATTTGGCAAATCATTGTACGTAAAACAGAAAAATGCTTAAAATTTATTTATGTGTGCGTTCTTAACGACACAAAACAGTATAAGTGTGTTGCACTTTCTGTGTAGCAGTTACCTACATCGAAATTGACAGATTTTCGTGTTCGCAGCAATTATGACATGGCGTGTCCTTTGTAAATAGTCTAAGCCTGACACCCATAATTAAAATTGTTCCTTTCTGTATAGCACGTTTCGTATAAATATAGCGTTATAACATTGTTATCGTGCGCTGCGATTTTATTAAATTAGTTAATGAACTAAATACAATTACTTTTAATACACAAGTAAAGGAACAGTAGCAAACGCGCGTAGAATCGGCGTCTTTGTATAAGTACACTACTCGCGTGTTTGTTTAAATTGAATATGAGTGACGAAAGAAATATTTTAAAATTTTAAATTCACCTACATTAATATTTGCGACTTATATTTACGTATTTTGTCAAGTAGTATAAATATCCGCAGTATCAACTTACAAGTTACAAGACATTTCGGACAAGTGGACGACGGCAAGTGTTAGCACTCTACGAAATAAAGTTTACAAAAATCAGAGATTAATCATTTAGCACCGAGAAACGTACGCCGATAAAATTTATTATGAATAATAATAATTATTATTATAATCAATACATAATTAAGTCAGACTGATATAATTCAAGTGACTATCCAGGGAGGCATTGTTGCGTAGTCGACTTTATGTAATGAGTCATGACTACACTGAATGTGGCGATGGGCTTACCGTAGTCACTTTGCAGAGCGTATAAATAAAAAGAAAACTGAAAACAAAGCGAAGTTTCGCTGGTGATATTTTAAGATTTTTCAACGCAGATATTGTGAGGCTGTGAGATACATTGTTATCATCTTGACACTGGTATTTTAGCCCATTTAACAGAGAGTCCAATTTTAAGAAACTTCTTTTTTTTTAAATACTTTAAACTGATCAGATACTTTAACACAAATTACATCATTTTTAGGGATCTTGAACGGGTTTAAAATTTACAGGTTTACCAAGCATTTCTAAATCTCCTGGGCAAATTTACTTATTGCACCGGTACAGCAATGCTAAGGCAACTCCATAGGTACTCTTGGACTGTGACACCTCCACTGTTTTACTACAGGTGCGTCCAAATCTCGTAAGCAATTACTGCAAGTTTTCGTGCGCATTTTACTTGACTCACGTAAAGAAAGCATACTGCGACCTCGCACGTTTTTTTATACTCAATTCGCTCCTTAACTTTGATTGCTTTTTATTTGTCACGATAACATCAGTGCCACTCGCGCTTTGTGGACAGAATGTTACGCGAACTATGAAACTTGCGCATACACGTGCACTCGTCAGATTTGGACGCACATCTGGATTTGAACAACTTGAAAACTAAGCGGTTAGCGCTTCACGCTGGACATACGCAAAGGTGGATCACCAATTGTTTTGACGTCGTACTCATAACTCAATATTATACTACTCAACAAAGACTAGGGTTCTCCATTCGACCGCGCCAAATGGAGACGGCCGCGTTCCGTATTAACCGATCCATAGGACGAAATCACTCTGGCCTTACGCCGTAAGAATGAGTTCTTGAAACTCCCAAAACTCCACAAGACCGCAGTTCCGTCCTCGCCGTCGAGGACCTCGCCGCGTTCCTCTTAGCCCCGCGATCCCTAGCAGTTCCGGCCCGCGTGCCGATGACAACACAATCTGATACGATTAGGCCTAAAAACCAATCTTTCCCTAATCGTTGATGTCTCATCCTCTCTCAGTGGCCGTCCTGAGCCGAGGTTCGTAATCCGTTAGTGGGTTGCCCTCAGCATGGTCACTTAATTCAAAGGGTTGCGAGCTCCTTCTGCGTTCACCCTAAAGACCGGTGTGGCCAGAAAAGCCGACTCGCGTCAGGCTACTGGCAGTAGGACCATTAACAAAAAAAAAGTCTAGAGAACAAGCCAAGTATATCAATTAATTTGTGAACCCTCTTTAAAAAAAGTACTGTCCACTAAAATATAAAAATGTAGGCTGGAAGTGCATTATATATTGATATTAAAATAAACAATATTTTTCCCTTGTTCCCTAGACTTTGTTGAGTAGTGTAGAATAACTACAGCCCCCTTATGACACACGTTATTTTCACCGCTCGTAGCAAGCTTGTGACGTAACTCATCGCGTTTATCACTATGGAAATTGGCATACAGAATACAATGTAAAGTTAGTTACATTAAGTTAACGAAGCACAGTCGCGTTACGAGTTACACTGTCAGAGAATAAGGAGGCTGAAATGAGCTATCGCACCCTTCCGAAGCTTGTCCTCAATTAAATGTCATTGTGAATGTAAGTTGCACTGCGTATGTTTTGACACACCAAAGATCATGGAAATGGGTTAGTTATGTCACTATGGTTTACAGTATACACCGAATGTTCTTTTTGATGTATCAACGGGAGCTTGTGAATCTTTTTTTTAACCAACTTCAAAAAGGAGGTTCTGTATTCGATCCGTATGTATGTATGTAAATTTGTATGGCCGCGAGTTTCTCAAAAACTACTGATCCGATTTTTTGTATTTAATATTATCTTGTAATTTATTAACACGAAGGTCGTCGAGTAACTAAAAAACACTTATGCTATTATTACCACCGTACATTTATATTGTAAGTTCTTACATTATAAGATATTGCAATTAACATATCACCATAATTGTTATAAATACTTTTGCTCGCGATATGATTTGTAACCAAAATTATTTGTATATCTAGGTTATTACAAACACTTAATTATTATTTGCATTTTCGTTTTTGTTATTTTTATTATATCACCTTATACATACATAAAATATCTTCAATAAAGCTTATTATTATATTATGTAAATACAGCGTGTGTGTGAAGCCGAGTCTCCAGTGACGATGTTTTTGTTATAAACTACACTTATATTAGGGACTCGGGATCGAGATTTTCATTGACTCAGGATGTCTTCTTTATCCAAAGATTATTGTGCGCTGAAAAAAGGCAATAATACACAATATTATTAACTAAGTAAGAGACAACAGTCACTTGGTCTAACGCTGTTCGTATTTGTACCTGCTTGCACAGTATAATCTTTTATGCTATTTTTACAAGACGTGTCTTTAACTATGTGTCGGTGTTATACAATAATTATAATTAATTACAAATAATAAAACACCAATTTTAGATCGTAAGTAAACCTGCGCAGTGCGTCTATTTCAGTGTGTTTGGCACAATTTATACTAGACGGACTTCGACGAATGTTAATTAAAAATATATTTTAGAAATTCAATTCTAAAACGTGAGTACAAATATCCATGCGATCGAAGTCACTAGTGGAAGTGTTCGGCGTGCGGTAGGCACGGCCGGACAGATTTTTTACCAATTTGTTCTGTAATGTGAATACGGCTCGACAATGTCTAATAGATTTTTGTGGCTGTACACGCTTTTGACATATGTATATTATGATAGTACCGTAAAATTGTAATTAAGTAGTACATAAGCGTTTTTAGTATTGTAATTTTTTGCATATATCGCAATAGCAACATAGTTGTGTATTGTAACTGCTCGTGATAACTGGAAGCAATCCCTGAGTAATGGTTATACCGATAATATATAAAGTATTTAGTTAATTTTGCGTTGGCGAAACTTGTGCTAATTATTGTGGTATGCTGATCACGTGCTTTTGGTGCATGGACTGTTCGAATCATGCGCTGTTTGCAGCCGTGATATTTCTCAAGTAACATAAGATATTATATTGAGACCAATAATAGTATTTGTACATCCTATTTGTTTACAAGGGCTGCTAGAAATATACGAGACAAACATCGTTATAAATGAAGGTTGTTATTCGCATGACTGACGTAAGAAATTTTATTGAGCTTGTAACGAACCGGAGTTTGTATGACATCATTGCAAGGCGTCATGCGTACACATTCTAAACATATCAATAATATTCAAACGCAATACCTGAGTCTGTACAGTTGTAATATAATTAGGAGGAATTGATTTCTTTTAAATTCGTTTTAAAGTGATTAACGTTCTTCCTTGAATTATATTTGACGCACAAAATACGCACATGAGTACAAATAGAATTCTTGCCAGAGTAGCGTACGATATGAATACAATTATAATTTAGATACATCAGTGGTTTATGTATATTCTCGTTCGATAAAATGTAATTACTGAGGCACTTGCCTTGATCTACGTTTATATAACTGTACCATAAAGCATAATTAATGTATTATGTAAGGTTAATATTTTAAACCAGACGAGATAGAGCTGTCTTAATGTAGCTGATTTTTTTTAAATAAATCATGCAAATATTGAATTCCCGGATTGATAAATGAGTAGTGGAAAAGAAAATAACGTTGTGTAAGTAAACAAAAAGGCCGTTAACGATATTCTAGATCACGTGCCATGTTAAATATGTACATAAGGAAAACGCATTTCAATGTTAATTCCGGTTCAGAGACAAATCTTTAGTAAAATAAATTACGAGAATTATAATTTAGGCCGTTGGCGCCCAACACACAACAATGAGTTTATTATACAGGGTCATTTTGACACCATTATACTTATTGTTCGTCATAGCATCAGCTCACGTTTTACAAAAATTGAGCGGAGAACTTTTAGAAAGTCACGAAACTTTCGAAAAATTACGATAATTTTTGAAATAAATTTATCTCGATACAATACGCAACGCGAATTAATAAATTTTATGCGAAGTCAATGGAAAGAAAAATGAGTCAATAGGATACGTACTCCCCCACATTTAAACAAAACAGTAACTAACAAATATTTAAATACCTAACCAGTCACTAGGCAGATAATTAAATGATTTTCATTTATGAGCATATTTGCAAGCATGGAAACACAACACGAAATAAGTTACTCATGATGTTGTTTATAAACCTTTGAAAGTCGTAATTATCAAGAGAGACACCACACACAAGTTGCCATAACGGCTTGTATAACATTGTCCTGTTTCCTTTGCTCTTGCAGTCTTTAACTAAGTTATCTATGATCTATGGTAAACTTGTAACGTGAACAGCGAGTTTCTAAAGTTACGATCTTTGTTTCACATTCAACGCAAAATGTTATCGTCGTGTGTTGCTAACAATGCTAACTGCTAAGGTTATGGTAATCAAGAGTCAGGGACAATTAAGAAAAGTATTCTTTATTATGTTTATGCAACTACAAATTTGTATTAAATATATTATTATAATATTTTTTCATACAAAATCCTATGAGACATCACACTAAGTAAAGAAACGAAGGTCACAAAATTACATTAAAAGGTTTTATATAAGAAATAGATGTTCAATATAGCGGTAATTTTCGTTGTGAAAGCTTTGTAATTAATGGCATTGGGAACCAAAAAATATTTTATAACAAAATACAATGAGACATAATATTATAGGTATGGAGCTTGGTTCAAATGTCTCCAACTAACGAGACTTACGTAATTAAACATTGCGCTATGTAGGTACATATTATGAAATTAAATTTTACGACAGTCACATTTTTATTACGAAGCAATCTCATTTAACATAGTTGTAACTATAGACGCAGAGTGTTTATAAGTCCTTGCCAAAGATGGCTCTACTAGTGCCATCACAGGGTCTTTGAAGGAACATAACAGGGCTCGGGCTGTTCGCGGTACCAGTATAGCAGTTATGCAGGTGATTGGTCTGACGGTAGTTGCGACGCGGACATCTAAGAATGTTTTGTATTTCCTCAGGCTTTTAGGTACATTATTTTCACCAGAGTATGCTCAGCACTAGAGGACATTAATAGTTGCTGAGAGGGCTTAGTACTGGGTAGTCATACGGACTTTGAAGCAACACCAATCTTGGTCTGAGATAAAGATGATCGCCATTTGGAAAAACACGTTCACCAGGCTCAAGGCAACGTAGCTTCTGAGTAACAAACCCCTTTTTAAACTGAAAGTTGTGTAAATTAGCATCCACATTAAAACGGGCTTTCCAAAATGAATACACAATATTAGCCCGAATTTCAAATATACAGTAGAAGAAGAAGCTTACCTACACTACTTCATATTGGTGGAGCCACTATAGAGATTTCATTATCTACTAACATGAAGTACAGGTATGAGAAGGATAGGTCGACCGGGGTAGTAGCGCACTGTCGCTTGTGTGCCGGCCCATGCAATAAATAAATAGTTAAAATAACTAAAAAACACGCTTTTAAAGAAAATCCAACTATTGATTTTCTATAAAAGCGTCCTTTTTAGTTTTTTTACCCGACTGCGAAAGAAGGAAGCTTATTAAACTATTTTCTTGTTGGATTCTCTATAAAGGCGTGCTTTTTAGTTCAAAATATTGCATTGTCATCGGTTGTTAATAAGTATACCAAATTTTGATTTAATCCGACGTTTTGAAGGGGTTCAAAATCATGTTCAGTTTCCGTTACTTACATACATACTAACATACATAAGAAGCTGATAAAAGCGTGTTAAAAAACTCCCATATGCTTTTTACCCGACTGCGAAAGACGGAGGGTTATGTTTTTCGATTGTATATATGTATGTATATTTCTTTGGCACGACCTAGAGCCTAAACGCCTTGTCGTATTTTTATATGAGTAGTGTCAATAGATTCGCCTTAGTCGTGAGAGTGACACTGGGTACATCAATATTAAAAAAAAAACAAAATTCAGGGTTTATGACGGAAAAAGTAATCTTTTTTTTTCAAAATACATCGAGTGGTATCAAAATAAAGAATTTTTAACGGTAATAACGAATATATATATACACATGACTTATATGTTTTATTTGAGTTTGTAATAGGAAATGCTAATAAATCACAACACACTTCACACTAATAATATAACGAAGTTTGTGTGAATTTGTTACTTCTTCACGGTAAAACAGCTTGACGGGTTTGGTTGAAATTTGGCACACAGGTAGTTTATAATCTAGACTAACACATAAGACACTTTTTATCCCGGTATTCCTGCGGGAACGGGTAAAACAGGATAAAACATCTTTTACCATCATATTCAACTTATACGTATGACATTGATATAATAGGTCGTGGAAAAAGTCTTTTCGCATAAGTATAGTATGTATAAACTTGTAATAAAATCTCTTCGACTGTACCATTTAAATATGGATGGTTTTGATGCCGTTAAAAAAGTTACATAAAAAAAAACTAGTAAAATGTTTGTTACCTATTTTTATTCTTTTATTTTTCATTCTGTCAAAATGAGTGGCACATATAATATATATACAAATTCATATATACAAAATGGCACATGTGTATTGTAATGAAATATAAATAAATTTGAAAACAGAAGTTTTGAGTTTTCATAAAAAATGCAAAGAAACTTTTTCCCCAACCTAATATAAAAACCCTTATGACGTAATTCTCGTTAGTAGTGGATATTTATACTAACTTCTTACATGATCGTCTTTTGTCTACAGTAATCGAGTATGTAAGTATGAAATATGAGGTATTTGAGGACATTTGAGTACCTAAATTATGTCTCTATTAGGTACTATATACATCCTCAAATTAGTACAAGTTGTTTCAAAATTAATAACACAAGTGTTACGTTATTGCTGGTCCCAAATCCCAATTCTAGAACAGTAATGTTTCACAAATGACCCCGTATACATATAAATAAATAGCCGGTCAGTAATAGACAACGACCAAAGATAAATGAGAAATATTGCCAAATTTAAAAAAATCTGCTGTCTCCAATTATCGATGGAGTGATGGACCTTGGTAAGACTTTATTGATTGACTGTGATGTAGCACGAATCGCGAGTCTGTTTCGCATAGCATCACTACTTTATTGAGAATACATTATTATATAGCGCCTTATTCGAATACAATGGACTGTGAATATATAATAACATCGTGTAGGTATATAAAGATTTTATACGTAAATCGTACTAGTTGCCAATTTTTATTCCGACAAATGATCTCAATTAATAGCGAAATATGAATACTTTTCGTGTATTCATGCTAAATGATAACATTTTATAATAATTGTGGCTGTGGCTATATCGATCATATATACAGTCATAAATTCTCAGTTGTAACTTGTAAGTGATACGAATTATTCAAATAGTTATTTTATTACTGTAATCCATAGATAATCATTTAATCAAAATAATAGAAAAAGACGCGCTTACATACATTTGAATATCCTGCATACAATTTACTAAAATATTGTTTTATAGAAACAAAAAATAGATATAATGCTCGTTTCATACTATCTATACTTGATGCTCAAGTAATCTTGGAAAAAGTTTCTTTAGTTTTTCAGTAACATTTTTGAAATCAGATAGACCACCTGCAAAAGCTTGATGGGCTGCAGATTAAGTACAGCTAGGGCTGCCATCCGTCCGGATTTCCCCGGATTTGTCCTAGTTTGAAGGGCGTCCGGGGGCCGTCCGGCCGGGGTTTTAAAAATTGTCCGGGCAAAACCCGGACACTTTTGTTGTCAGGGGAAATCCATTTTTTTTTGATGAGCGACAAATTTAAATAAATCTTAGTTAAAACTTCATGCATTTCCCCGCATTCAGGAAGGAACGGCAAAATATTTTTTCAGAGGTGTCCGGGGAAATACCCATATTTCGCCCAAATGTCCGGGGTTTTTGCCGTGTTAATCCGGCGTCAGCAATTTAGATGATGGCAGCCCTAAGTACAGCTAATCTAAACGGCTGTTTAATTTTATTTCATGTAGATAAGTATGCTTATTACCTACCGCTTCAATGAATAACAATTATCTCTTCATTCGAGTTAGGTACTTGGTCCGCTTTGAAATGTGGCTTCATTGTGTCTAAAAATGCATTTTGTTACGAGATTCCTAGAGATAGTCTAAGCTCGTTTGTGTCTCTCGATAAATTATTGTTCGATATGACGTATAGCAAATTTTATATTATAATATTAGTAAAGTTAAGGAGTTGGCGGAGGCTGACAGCAGTTTTGGCGGAATTAGGCCAGTACTAGCCGCCATTCTCAGCTTCGTCATTTATTGAGCTTAATTCACTAGATAGTACTAGTTGTCCACGAGTACGTCCGTGTAGAATTTTAAAGTATTCACTCTGGAATAAGTATCTTGTGTCCTCCATACTTTCTTGTAGATGTAATTTGACTTTCTGCTTTGGTCGCCTTTTATTCAGACCATCGCGTCGAAGTCTCGCGCCTCATTGGCCTTAGGGAAACCCAACCTCTGGTGATGCTAAATTGTGTAATAATTATTCTTTGATAATATAACATTTTAGAATTGTCAGTTATTAACCACTCTTAAGGCCAATCGCTAAACCGTATAGGTCAGCATATTTTGGAATTATAATGGAGGAAATATTTCATCAGCACAAGCCCTTTCTTCTTCAAGTAAATGCGGCATGATTATGACGATATTGTCGTTACTTCCTGTTCTATTAGATAACTGATATAGTAATCCAACTTCATAGTCGCAAATCATAATACGTAGTCAATAAAAATTTCAATTTAAAGTAACACATTATACGGAATATCGAGTGTATTGTGTGCTCTATAATTCAATATACTTGAGAAGATGCAGATGAAAAACGTGCCGTCGAAAACTATTATTATTACCAACACGTTTATTGTGTTGGCAGCAGATACCTAGTACCTACGTGCTAAATTCGACCCACGTTGTCTTTAGAAATCCTTTACTCATTCTAGGTACCCTGGAACTAATATATATATATATATGTGTGTGTGTGTTGAATATAGTGCAAAGCTACGTGTATTCTCATCAAATGATGGTGGATAAAGCATTCAAAAACGAGTGCCGAAATTTTAATAACTAATGCGAGACTTCGTTAACTATGACATGTGAAAAATGTAGATTTCATAATATTGAATAGCATCCTTGTAATAGTTTCTGTGTAAGAGTAATTTGCTCCGATCATAATTGGACAACTTGACACTGACGACAAACTTGGAAGTATGAATCTAGGACAGTTCACGGATTATGAAAATTGAAATGTTTATATTTCTATACGAGTTTATTATACTAATCACTAGTAGTATAATAGAGCAAGTATTGTTACTACAAACGTATTTGTCAATTGCCAAAATCTACCTAATTAATGCCCGGATGTGACAACAAAGTTTTATGAGAAATCTATCAAACGATTTTACGTTAATGGAACAACGAGCGTCTTTTACCAGTCATAGCATCAAAAAGTCGAGCATATACTATTGCGCGATTTGAGTGAAAAAGTTTGATCACAACCTTCCTTCGCTATGTCGAGAATAACTCTACAATGGTGTGTGATTTTCGTGTATTACGCAATATATTTTAAACATATTTTTATACTACATTAATAATGCATTACATTCGTGATTAAAGAACTGTAATACTAATTACAGAATAGATTCGGTTCCTGCAGTGAATCTTATCGCCACGGTCGTAGAAACCGCATTACAAAGGGTTTCATTATGGACGAAAATCATCTTTACTTACATATTTTATACCTTTAATGACAGTGCAATATTTTTAGAATATATTATTATGATACGTACTAAGCCTGGTCTGAAAGTTGGCCATATTTTAAGTCAGCTGTCGTATCATGTAGGTATGTATATATAAAATTAATGTCAAAACAAATTTATTTGCCACGAGGTAAGCGATATAACATGCAACATAATACAATGAAATCTAAACATCGTTTTTATATGAATGAAAATATACAAGTATGTTTAATAAACATTGTTATGCAAGTCAATGTGACGTTCACGTTACGTATGTATGATACTGTGGTTTGATTTTTTTACCTGGGCACGGCAAAATGCCTCTGCGCCTGATAGTAAGTGGAGAGGGTCCAGATAGTGTCAACTGACGAGAGATGATTTTTCCTAATTATCATAGGCGAAGCTGGGGGGGGGGGGGGGGGGTCAAGAGTGGTCAGTGACTACCCTAGAAACATTTTTGCACACCTTAGAAAGAGTCTGCGCTTACAGAGGCCTCGCGTGGTGCACACCTTTTCTTGAATTCGCCGTCCCTTTTTTGCTTCCAACAGATTACACCCCCCCCCCCCCCCCGCCCATATATACACATGCTGAACCTGGAACACTACACACTTGCTTAGACAACTTTGGCGGGCTTCATTTTTGTACGGTGGCCGCTATCCGCGCGGATACATATTGTGGTATCCTACCAACCACAAATATATCATGTTTCTTATGTTTTCATATAAAATGAAATGTATCACGTATATTACTCTATATACGTTGCATACGTGGGACAAATTTGTTCTTGCGTTTATTTTATGCACTAACACCTGTCTATGATTTCCAATCACCTTACACTTCTGAGGAACAATACTACACGTAGGTATTTTATGTTTGACGAATGATGAACACATTGTTACTTGAAGACAATGTACTGTGTTGATGAAGGTTGTACTTGTAAACTATGTAACGAAGTTAAAAGTTGGAATAATTGGCAACGAAAATATTTTTAACTGTCGAAAATGCTGTGTAATAAATGCAATACCGATTGGCGATTATAATTAGATTATCATCTTGGTACTGAAACAATGTATACTCGAATAGATTGCACAAAAAAATTATATACACATGTGTGTTTTTGAGACGGGGCAGTGACGGTAGCTTGGTAACAATTCTTAGGGGGTCTCTCGGATAGATTTTTGATCCTTTAATAAAATAGGGTTGTTTGGTATCAAAAGAAGTTTTAGTATTTTCTCCATAACCTGAATGCAGACGAAAATACCTACTATTCAAAATGAAACAATAGACTTCTAAATCTAAAGCGAGGTTTAAATTAGCCAGAAAAGTTTCTGAAGTTCACTTCGGCAAGTAATTTTTACAGTGTAAACAATCACAGCAAACCGACTTTTGCAGTTTCATGCTTGCAGGACTTGCGGCGATTCGCAGGTGCATAGAATTATTGAAATATTGCCACTAGTGTAAACGCTCCTGGAAATTCTTGCACAATATATTGCTGCTAGAACTTTTTCAATCGGTACCTAGGTGGTGAAGCAGCCCTAACTGCCTTATCTCATAAAATCACCTATTCATTAAATAAATATGGCATTATCTTGCCTTCATTCACTCAAGTATTCAATAAATTATTGCGATACATGGTTTTCTAACTCTGAAATAATTCGTTCTAAATTGTTAACGATTATGTTTAATGGTGCCATGCCATGGACGTTGGAGTGCTGGGACTGCGAGTGGCATGCGGTGCGCCACTCGCTATTTAATTATCCGTCTACGCCCCACAGTGCGGTTAATTAATATGGACACGCACTGTAAAGTACTAAATTTAGGCTGGCGTTAGAAATAAAACCTGCGCTTTGAGTGCGAGTCCTCTAGCACTGCCACACATCTTTTATCAGGTGCCATTAAATGTATGTCGTAGGTACCTAATTCTAAAAGATTTCTCATGAAAATATTAGTTTTATGGAGTATTTTGATTTACATTATCGTTCTGAGTTCGACTCGTGTGAGAACGGTTAATTAGGACACCTTATGCATATACATTTACATGTGACTGCCGTTTACAAATGAACGTCTAGTAAACAATAGCGTATTACTTCATCCCTTTAAACTTCATGTACAATTATACAAAAATTATAATATTTAAAACGTTTTAAATGTTATTTGAAAATTGGGTAATATTATATTGTAGTTACTTAGTTATTTGAAGAAATATGCTATAAAAATACGTGTTCCGTTCGATGTTTCATATTCTAATAACATTGTTTAGTTAAGTACTGCAGTTGTCCCTATTAATTTATATGCGGTCGTTTCCAAAGCACAAATAAGTTAAACTTTATAGTCTAATCTGTAATTATTTGTTTACTAACGTTATAGTAACTTATGTATTTGTTACATAAAATGATATATCACAGTTAACGTAACGCATGTAATGCACTTTTGTGTAATAATTTAATTGTAAGTTAGTTCATTCTGTTTTATAAAAATGGAACTTAGGAATAAATAGGTTCCACATTAAACATAGTTTTATTTATATAAAACGCATCAAAGTATTAAATATACTTTTAACCATGGTGTAAATAACGTAGTATTTTGTTTTTCCATAAATAGTTTGATAGATCCATAGTTTTTGTTACATATTTAGCATACACTACCTACTAGGCATACTGTTGTACCCGCAAATCATTTGGGGCTTCTATTCAATGATACGCAGCCAAGGAAAGATCTATCATCCAGCCGATTATAGAATCTCGTAACAATTAACCGACTCCCTACACCAGTGTCCCAACTAAAACTCTACTACACTCTACAGTGCCAGCTCGAAGGACATTTCTGTTCCTTGCTGCTAATTATTGAAGCGCGGTGGCGCTTTGTGATCCATCTTTATCTTTAAAATATGCTTAAGAACCTACTTATAAAAATGTGGCATAAGCCGAGCGTACCTAAAGGTGCCTTCTCTCTACACCTTACAACAGGATTCTAAGGAACAACGCATTTTAGATTTAGTTTCCGATATTCAGTTCAAAAGCCGCACCAGCCGTCGCGACAGCGGCACAGGTTTTTGTTGCAATACGCTTGTGCTAACAAAACATAAGACGTCAAAAATTTGGACTGTTGATTAAAACCTGTAAATTAGATACATACACAAATATATTTTAGTGACTGAAACATTTAATATAGGATATCACATAAACAAATAAAATATGTTTCATAATTTCACCAACTCTTAGAAGTTGTTTTCTTACGCAGTAGTTTTGACCCACATTTATGAAGCGCTTAAAAGAGGTAGATAAGTACATGTCGTGTAACTAACTGATAGTAACACAGTGTTTTTTCTTTATATTGAACCTCACATATCCAAGTGAGATGTGTTGTAGAACCTATCATGCATGTGTTAAGTGCTTACCTACAACTATAAAGAAATTCATGAATAGTGAGGCTCTATGATGATAGAGTCTTCATTATAGAGCCTCACTATTGACCTAATGATAAAGCCTTACGTGCAATGAATGACACATAAGTAAAATACTTGATCAGCACGAAGTCCACCAGCTATGCTGCTGTCCTCTCTAAGATTTTAAAAATGTAAAATAGGCGTAATGAAATATAACTACTTACAAGCATAAAACATTAAAGTCGAAATCCGTAAACTCTCGCAATACATAATTAGAATTTTATCAGCGATTATAAAAATAATAAAATTATTTTCCCAATGAAAGTTACAGATATATGATTTTTATCTATAAAATTTTATGTTATAAATATAGGTAGACCCTCAATCATCAATCCTACACTAAGGTACATGCATTTAAGGTTTTCAGAATTTATATTGAATGCTACACTCAACAGAAAGCAACTTTTGGGGCTTGACATAGATGTTAGTCTAAGGACATAGACAATCACCTACAGGACAAAATACTGATAAAGCATTTGAGACATTCAAGCTCCTACAAGCAAAGATTATATTAGGTCACGCCCACTGCATGCGATCCAATGAAGTTCTACCGAAGTACGGGGTTGATGTAATGCTCCGCCCCTAGGGTGGCCACCACGTCTGTTGCCACCCCGGCATTAAGGTTAGCGCTGAGAATATTATCATTTGGTGTTGGCTGATTGTCGCGCTGTCCTGCCCTAACAAAAACATCTGCATCAGGTAACATTTTTTTTCACATATTTAGTAGCTTTATATATAATATTTTTTTTCGATTTATTATATGATTTAATTGAAGTGGGTTGCAAATAATGTATTATTTTTTAAGTTCACAAATGAAAAAACATTTTTTTTTCAATGTAATCTCCTTTTAGTTCGATACACTTGACCTAGCGATGCTTCAACTTCTTTAACCCGTCTGAAAAAAGGTATCTCGAGGTCTGCAAAGTAGTCCTGTATGGCCGCTTTTATTTCCTCATTCGAGTCAAATTTCCGCCTGGCTAGTGATTTTTCAAGTTGAGAAACAAAAATAAGTCGCACGGGGCCGAGTCTGGGGAATAAGGTGGACGGGGCAGCAGTTCGTAGCCCAATTTGGCGAGTGCGGAGGTGTGAGCTGGTGCATTATCGTGGTAGAAGAGCACTTTTTTCTTCGCCAAATGGGGTCGTTTTTTTTTTAATTCTTCGTCAAATAGGCCCAATTATTCAACATAGTACTGCCCTTCTCCAGGTAGTCAATGTATATCACACCTTGGAGATCCCAGAAAACAGTGGCTATCACCTTTCCGGCCGATGGGAAAGTCTTCGCCTTGTTCGGAGCAGATTCACCGGTTAAAGTCCATTGTTTCGACTATTCCTTGGTCTCTGGTGTGTACCAGTGGATCCATGTTCCGTCGACGATCATGTAACGACGCAAAAACTCTTTCGGATTACGCTTAAACAGCGCCAAACACTGTTCTGAAGTGGTCACAAGGTTGCGCTTGTTATTCGGAGGGAGCAACGCGGCAGCCATGTTACTGACAGCTTTCTCATACCAAAAATTTCATGTAGGATATGCGCTAAGCGGTCTTTTGAGTTGCCTACTATTTCAGCTATCTCGCGTACCTTCAACCGACGGTCTGCCAAAACGAGATCGTGGATTTTCGTCACATTATACTCAGTTGTTGCTGTTTTCGAGGCACCTGGGCGTGGCTGATCAAAAACCCACGTGCGACCACGTTGAAATTCGTTGAACCAATTTTTGACGGTCGCCATCGAAGGAAAAGCGTCCCCATACACTGCATACAAGCGCTCTATGATTTCACTGTGCGATTTCCCTTCCAAAAACAAAAATCGAATCACCGACCGATATTACTCCTTTTCCATTGTTTTTTAAATCAACGGACATGCTTGCTTTCACACGCTCTCAAAACAGAACTACTAGTTCGATCCGGCTGAAATTTCGTCAGTAGACTTCTACAGAAAGGTACTACACTATAGGGTATTTCTCTTGCGAATTGCGATAATGGCACCATCGGGCAGTGAGGCTAAGTAGGTACTTATCGGACCGCCCGGCCGCGGCCCAGGTATTAGGTAATATAATCATATTGCTCTCTATTTGTTTACTGTTATATTAACACTGTTAATTACACTTAGCTAGTCGATGTAAATTAATCATACATTATCCTTCATAATATTTCCATAAAAGTTTATGTAAATATTTTTTACTGCATTAAACTTTCGCATGCAGTAATATTCAAGTTTTGGAGAGATTTTAACGCGAGATATTGATATAGTGTTATGTATACTGTAAAGTTAGACGAATATTATAGGTACTTCATATTTTGGAAGTAATAGTGGAAGTAGTGTTATCGGATGTTAATAAAATCAAAGCCTATAATTATTCCCTACTAGCTTGGCCCGGCGAACTTCGTATCGCTTCAGAATCAATGAATGTTATGTTTTTTACCCGACTGCGAGAGAAAGAGGGTTATGTTTTTCGAGTGTATGTATGTATGTATGTTTCTTTGGCGACCCTTGAGCCTAAACGGCTTGTCGTATTTTTATGTCAGTAGTATCAATAGATTCGTCTTAGCCGTGAGAGTGACACTGGGTATATCAAAATTTAAAAAAATCAATATTAAGGATTTTTAGCGGCAAAAAGTAATCTAAAAAAAATAATGTTTTCAAAGTACATCAAGTATGGTATCAAAATAAAGATTTTTTAACGGTGATTACGAAAATATATATAACTTATATGTTCTATTGGAGTTTGGAATAGAAAACCCTTATAAATCACATCACACTTCACACTAATAATATAAATTCTTTTGTGTTAGTTTGTTACTTCTTCACGGTAAAACGGCTTGACGAATTTGGCTGAAATTTGGCACACAGGTAGTTTATAAAAAAAGAAAACTAAAATGATGGAAATAAAAAAATATATTAAAAAGAAACAAAAAACCCGACTGCGTCAAGTTAGAAGAAATTAGAAGAAGTGAGCGTGTTATGCCTCCGACAGCGTTTGTGAACACTTTCAACTAAGATTAGGTATTCAAAACCAAATTAAAATATTCAAATTAAAATCTTGTTGCCATCTTTTCAGTTCTGGCGTGAATTTAATAAAGATGGCAGATATTGACGCAGTCGGGTTTTTTGTTTCTTTTGAATATATATTTTTTTATTAATATTGTATGAATTAACAAAATGAATTAAACTCAACAAATGTACAAAAATTAAAATGAAAAGTTATGTAAATTCATAGACAGAGACAGAAAAAAGCAGAGACAATAGAGAGATTGAAGAGAAATTCTTTCACATTCATACTTCTCATCATACATTTTCGCCGGTTATGGGCATCCCTTCCATCCGTACCATCCAGATTCGCTCGATAAATACTTTTCGTGAATCGTGTCATCCATCCTCTCTACGTGCCCAAATTATCTCAGCATACTTCATTAAATTTTTTTGGTCATCATATCCTTCAATTTATAATTTTCTCTTATCATACTATCCCATGCGATTAGAAATAGTGACTTCAAAATAATATACTTTGTAAGGTGTGCATTTCCACCGCATTTACTTGACTTTTTTGCTTCTTCTGCCAAACTAGCACTTCATTTCCATGTATATGCGTCGGCAACAGTACAGTATTGCGATCCCTATTCTGCTCCCTTTACCCTGATACTTTGGCTGACTGGCTTTGGAGTTCTCATTACCGAGACTTCAATGCCCTCACCAGGCGGCCTCAGCTCCATACGATAATGACACCGTTTACCACAGCTTACTCCTCGGCACATGATTATAAGCCTTTTCCAAGCTTACGAAGACACAAAAGACTGTTTTGATTTGGCCAAATGTTTCTCCGCCATGTACCTTGTGGAAAAGACTTGGTAAATCTAATACACAGCCCAAAATACTTTTCTGTGTATACGAAAATTGTCGTCTAAACGATACGGCTAATCTCAACGAATTGAGTGTTGGAACTTAAATGTTTGAAATCACTTTTCACTGACGAATTTCCGAAACAAGCGTATGAAGACAATTCATTAAAACGAATTCAAATACAAACACGGTCGAAAACAATAAAATATGATGAAAACTAAAAAATAATAAATGATAACTCGTGGGACGGTATGCAATGAGAAAAGGTAACATAACATCAGAATATATTCTTTGTGACCGCCACACGGACTGCGCAACTGAAACAGCTGTTAATGGACAAAATAAACAACGCCATGTTCATTTTTTAAAATTACAAATGAATTGTGTGAGCTAATTTTTCTGCATTATTTTGCTTGATCGTGAACTTTTTCCAAATTTGATAGTTGTTCTGGTATTCGGAAGGTATACAGATCCAAAAAATCAAAGAACATGATAATAGGTTCGGCCGTTCTCGAGTTATAAATGGTGTAACTAACACAACTTTCTTTTATGTTACATGTATAGATAACTTCAATTCAAAACCCACGCACGAAAATAAAACACGTCTATTGTGTGATACACGCTGGTATATGAGATTTTGATATTTCACATATTATGCCGATGCAAACCAAGACTATTTTCGAAATGAATGTCTATGAGATTGAAATTCAGAGTGAAAATATAATGAAAAGTTTTCCCTGCTCGATTGAAAATACATTTAGCACTGGAGATAAAAAGGAGCAAATATAGACAGCTTGAAGTATAAAGAAGGATAGGATGTATTGATATCTTTAATTAATGAATAGTAGGTGAAATAATCGATAAAAGTAAACGTAACACGGATCACGGAAGCCAGCAATGCGAAATCCTGCGATGCGATTTTTACTCAGAGCATTGGATTATTAAAGTTTGAATTATTAGTATCTAAGACGCACAGCGAATGCACAGTTATTGTTGGTTTATAAATAGTTCTAGATCACGTAAGATCACGGTACCTAATCATAACATATTAATCAATAAAAATAAGAAAATATTTAGACATTTACTCTAAATTTATCCAAATATAATTACAAATTGACCTAACAAACTATGATGCTTTTTTGATTAAATACTTGTTCAAATTTGGAAAAATGCGACAATCGGTATTTCAAACATTTACAGGGTGAAATTGAATTCATGTGCATCCTTTGACACTTAGACATTATTCATGATGCTCATTTAGAAAATGAGACTAAAATTACGCAAATCAAGATTATTAATAGTGTAATATGACAAACCCAGAAGGGGCTTAAAGCCTAATCCAATAGATTACTTCCTTACTTGCAAATAAATATACCAGAAAAAAAAACACTTAATAAATTTCCAAATATCAAAGTCGAGAAGCATTTTGAGCTGTTTTATGCGGCGCGGCGTGGAACAAAACCGTCTGAAAAAGTAATATGGGTCTACTCATATTTTAGATGATTTCTAAGTATTACTATTAAGTAGGTTAATATTTAATATTAGGTTTATTTATTGCCATGGGCGTAGCTATGGCTTTCTCATGGGGGGGTCCGAGGCCACCAAAATGTAACACCTGGGTCGGTTGTTTTGATTTCTGTGATGTTTTTGCGTTGGGTTTTGTTGGGTCTACTAGATCTTATTATAAATGCGAAAGTTCGTGAAAATTATTGGATGTTTGTACGAAGTGCACATAGGTACCTATTGTAGTGTGTGCATGTTTTGTGGCCCGGATTATTTTTGTTGTAAGCTAGGGGGGGATCCGGACCCCCAAAAAGGGGGTGGGGGCTTATACACGCCCATGCTTAATGTCCATGACTTCAATTTCACCCTGTATATATAAAACAAATTTGTGATAGTTACACCATCTATAACTCGAGAACGGTCGAACCTATTATCATGTTCTTTGATTTTTTTTTATTTGTTTCCCTTCCGAATAGCAGAATAACTATGAAAATATGGAAAAAGTTCACGTTCAACGAACTGTTTCAGTTGCGCAGTTCCTGTGTCGATCACAAAGAGTATATTCACAGAAGTATATTATAATGCCAAGTTACCTCCTTTCATTGCGTACCGTTGTGCGAGTTAGCATCTTTTTAACCGACTTCAAAAAGGAGGTTCTGTATTCGATCCGTATGTATGTTTGTATGCATGTATGTATGTAAATTTGTATGGCCGCGAGTTTCTCAAAAGCTACTGATCCGATTTGGACGTGGTTTTCGATATTTAAATATATATTTTTCAGAGAAGGTTTTAGTATATAATTTATGAAGATCTGATGCAAATCTTTGGAGATATATAATGGAACTCTTCAATAACTAACAGCAGATGACTCGCGAATGCTGCAATCGCATATTCTTACACCATTACACCATTCTATAATTAACTAACAAAAAAGCAATAAATAAAAACTTTTGAACAAATAATAATCCGACTTCAAAACCACTACAAATAAAAAAATTAATTAATATTTGTATTCGCTTAGTAAATAAGTACTTATATTTGGAGACGGTGCCTAATTTAAATTGAACAATGTTTTCATATATTTGTCCGAGTATTTCCTTAGCTTAGCTGGCAATTTAATATTAAGTTAATATTATATGAGTTTGTTTTTTTGATTGAACGCACTAATCTCAGGAACTTCTGAACTGATTTTGAAAATTATTTCACAAATTATACGAAGCTATATTAGGTACTCCTGCGTGCTATAAGGCTACTTTTTACCCCGGTAATATATTTTTATCGCGGAAAAAACTCTCACGCGGGTGGAGCCGCAGGCAAAAGCTAGTTATAGATAATATCATCTACGATGAGGCGTATAATTTCCTTAATCGCTTATAATCCAAGTGTGCAACCTTGCACTTGTGTTTTAAATCTATAAATACGCACTTATTACCCATGAGTCTACATGCATACCTACTACAATTAATAATCAAAGTGCTTTTTTCTACGAAACGCTCCATTAATAAAAACCTTTTTAACAAAAAATTAAACCGCCTTCTAAAATGACTAAAAAAGCTAAAAGCCAAAAAATGATTAATAGAAATAAATATACGATAGCATTACTCATATACTGATAACCAATTTTGGAGTCAGTGCCTGTTTAAAATTAAACATTGTTTTTGCATATTTATTAATGTATCTATCTAGCTTAGCTAGCTAGTAATTTTATTTTATTAACCGACTTCATTGCATTACTTTTATGGCTAGGTAGAATCAGTGCTCGAAAAAGTGGCAGGACATCCATCAGACAATCAAGGTCTTTTTCAGAAGCGTTTTCTTTTGCAGTCATAAAATTATGTCTATTATGTTTCGATTTACTTCCGTAAGGTGGAGATTACTCCCATACTGTAATGTCTTGACTTAACAATTTGTATTTCTGCACCATACATCTTAGAAAGAAAAAGAAGCATTTTTTGGAAACTACATAGCTAGTGAATTATTACTTAGTTATAATTCACTAGCTATATTCACTGGCTAGTTATATTCACTGGCAGAATTTCAAGATTCTAATAATTTTGAAAGTGGGTTCATAATTTATGAAATATACATTTTTAAATTTGATTGGAAAACATTTTGGTTTTCTAAACGAAACATGTCCCTATTAGAAAAAAATCGAAATTTCCTTGATTTCAAGTTAAAACATTTTGTGTGGTATAGCAACACTGCATTGGTATACATTGCTGCCATCGGAAGTCCAATCTTAATCGCACTATAATAACTGGTTTAATAAATAAATTTACCCGTCAAGTCAGAGTTCAAATGTCATAATATGATTGAATGTCGAACTGTATCACCCTTTGACTCAGCGCTATTCAAAGCGGGCTGGGGGTGGCTGTAGTTACATAATTATCCTGATTTATAATTCTAACAATAATGTAGGTAGGTACTGGTGATATTATCACATGTAGAGGGGGACAAGAAAGGTCTAGCCGTCAATTTTGTCATGGACAAGCAACAGTACCTACTTATGTCCTATCGCATAGGTATAGGTAGTCCATAGTAAACACTGTATATAATAACTAGTACATACAATACTTAAATGTTATTTAAAATATGTAAAATACGAGTAAAAATTTTACTCGTGGTGACATCTTTTAATCATTCTAAAGAACTATCTGAATATGATACCTATACAAACCTTCGAAGCCCTAAGCCATTCGGATCGCGTTGCTGTGGGCCGCAGACCACGTCACCCAACCCTTACATCCCTGTCGCCGCGAAAAGGCCCTTGCTTCTTCGATATGATAATCAAGTCATGCACATAATATTACTCATAGGTTAAGTCTTAGAATAATAACACCTATGGCGTTAGGGTTAAGTGATGAAAGATATGATAAACTGTACAAATTGTTGCCAGATTTGGGTAATGACTATAAGACTCAAAGAAACAAGCATTCCATCGCAATACTCAGCCAATCGACTATACTTAACAAAGGAGATGTCCGCTTTTTATATGGATGCTGGCCGCTGGGCCTCAAAATCTATCTAGGCTCAAACTTTATGGACATTAAAGGGACAAAAACATGGATCCTGAATCTCTTAAAAAAATATTATTAGACCACTCCATTATAACAAACTTTTTAAAAACGTTTATTTTAAGTGTAGTTTTTAAAATAAACTGACACGAATCTCAAAATATCCTCGATTTTGCATTGGCTATAAATAACATAACTTCATTGTTGCACGTATATACCTTTAAAGTCACTTTAACAAGTTGTGTGTGGCGTAACAGTATGCGGCATTTATCATTAATAGATAATAAGTATAGAAAGGCCCTCGCTACCCCAGCGCAGACGGTGTAATTGTGACTTTCGTCATGCCGCAATTACGAAAATATGTTAACATTTTGTTTACATTATCATATGCAGTTGTTTGTGTTTTTTTTGCCCTTTTCATTCTATGCCATAGCTGTCAGATAAAATGGTCAAAGATAGAGTCCAGTATGCGGAATAGTTGGTAAATGATCTAATGGAATAGTAGTAACTTAGCAGTCTTACCCTAATAAGGGGCCATTCATTTATTACGCTTAGACTAACAATTATTACGTATAACTATTTTCGCTAGTTTTGGACCCTCTCCCCCCTATTATAAAAAAAAATAAGAATAGGCCGATTTCCTCTCCCATTTAACATTTATTACGTAAGAATCTAAAGGTAAAATGATTACCCGTTTGGTTTGTTTAATGTTTATTTTTCATAGTAAAAATTTAAATATCGATACACATCCGAGCGAAACTCGGCACTTGCGGGGTTCTCCGCGCTTTAACAAAGAATAATTTTAACTTTTCGTATTTTTGTGATCTTACGTAAGAAGTATATATTGAGACTCCCTCCCACCTCCGCTTAAGAAAAAATAAGACATGGTCGACTCCCTGAATCGTCTTACGTAATAAACGAATAGCCCCAACGTATATTTTGAAGATCGGCTTCACTAAATATCATGATGTTCTGTGAAATCACCTATTACGATTAACCAAAGGATATCTGAGAATCGCGTCGCCCGCGTGAGAGAGTTTTTATGGGATAAAAAGTAGCATAATATGCGATCTCAAACTATCTCCATATCAATTTTCATAGAAATCCCTTTAGTGGTTTCGGAGATGTACGCTACATAAACAGAAAAACAGAACGACAGACAGTAAAGAATTCTAAAAATCGGTGATTTGTGTTCTTCATTAGTCGACCTTTTACTTTTTAATTAAGACTACAGACACACCGGGTGACTGCTGGTTTATTATACGTATAGATAAAAAGTTTAAACTAATACATTTATTAAATAAATAAATCTACACACCGATACAAGTTACTATAAAAACAAAACAAAAAACCCGACTGCGTCAAAATCTGACATCTTTATAAAATTTATTGAAGAACTGAAAAGATAGAAACAAGATTTTAATTTGAATATTTTATTTTGGTTTTGAATAATCGTAGTTGACAGTGTTCACAAACGCTGTCGGAGGCATAACACGCTCGCTTCTCATAATTTGGTTGGTGATATAGGTAAAGCAACAAATTCTAGGAGGGAGCAGATGCCTCCGACTGCGTTGCCTATATATTATCCAGGAATAAAAGTCCCGCTATATACATTCCCGGGATAAAAAGTAGTCTATATCCTTCTCTGGGTCTCAAACTATCTTCATACTTATTTTCTCTCGGTTCCAATTGCAGAAATCTATTTTCCGTGATAAGAAGTAGCCTATGTCTTTTCCGGGATTTCGAACTATCTCCATACCAAATTTCATCGAAATCGGTTCAGTGGTTTAGCCGTGACGGCTCTGCAGTCTGCACGCGTGGAACAAAAAGAATGAAAATATGTTAGCGGAAAGTCACTTACCCTTGGCTCCAGAAGCGTGGGAAAGCCGACACCCGCTGCTGAACAATTACCTACCCCCAGACAATTACGGCATATCTGACATACGGGAAGCCCTCGGCGAGCTATAATTTACAGGCTTCAAGCTTAGTTTATCGCGTTCACCACAAGTGTTTTATGAACCTTTCACACCTAGCCCAGAAACAATGGAGCATCCATAGTTCTTCATTGATATTATATCTTTGCTGTGTTAGAATACCAATGGAGCCAGTTTACAAAAAAGCAAGTACATTTCACAAAAATATATACAACTGCTCACCCTGAAAAATGAATGCAGAATCTCATCGTATTCATAGATAATCGATATCGTACGCTGTCGCAGATTATTGCTGTTTGATTTCAGCTCTTCCAACTAGAATGCTACATACTCAGAATAATAGTTTTTATTCTGAGGCTACATAGACCAAATTAGACGTTTTTATATTGCGGAGAAAGTGCATTCTTTACCACTACCGCTTGAAGTCGCCCGTCATCGATTGTTGTGTGCTCAACGTCAACTAACAACGGAGAGCTCCTACCGATTTGGATCGCTACAATAATTTATAGAATTTTGTAGCGGGAAAGACTTTTTACGTGGACAAAACCGCGACCAAACACCTAGTGTATTTATAAATCTGGCCTTCCTTATCTATAAAAGCATATTCTACAGAACCATTTACTATCTACTTCGGGCTAGGGGTTATATTTCGCTCCAACGACAACGTACATTATTATGTTAATAGAATAAAACTAGCATCGAACTCACATTCATCGTGGCTGCCACAAGTAACTTATTTTTTATAGTTTCATTACAATATGATAATATTTCGCGACACCGGTGTCTCCACATTAGAATAATCAATCGATTATTGATGCCTTCCGTCGATGATACAGCAATATTCTTTCAAACTTCGCACATTCTTATCAGCAAGGGTGCCGTGACAGTTTTGATGAAAATTTGATTGAGCTATTGTGATGAAATTATTTGCGCACGCGATAAATTATGTAGGTAATTTTTTAAAATTTGAATAGTACCTATATTTCGTTGCTCTTTATGCTCTAGCTATTTATAAACAATCAAGTTAAACGTTTGCAAAATCACATCTTCCTTAAAGTATAAGTGATAATATAGTGGTAATATATAAATTCCTACTTAAGTGAAACTATACATTATATATTTACTTACTTTCATTAATTATATCCATTTTATCCTGAGTAAAAGAAGAGAATTAAAGAATAAGGTCCTTTAAATATTATTTTTTTCCACACTTTACTATATTAATTTTAGTTTTAACGTGTAGCCACAGCGTCCGTTATTAAACTAAAACGTGCGCCGACGGGAATGACTATTATAGAATTTGCATAGAGTGTGGTCCTTTTTAACAGTTTCCGGTAGGTAGAACTGAGCTATTTTATTTGGTCTTAATTTATTAATGAAGGTAAATCTCAACAGATATGGACACCAACAGTAATAAATCGGAAGCAATGTGCCGAGTGTGTGGGGACAAAGCTTCAGGGAAGCACTATGGCGTACCGTCCTGTGATGGATGCAGAGGATTTTTCAAACGAAGCATACGACGGTAGCTAATTATTTAAACTTCATAAAAAATTCTCAATTTTGTCATTTTTGCGTCAAATATAAATTACGCAGTATCAAATTTCTCGAAAATTCTTAAATCCTTCACAATTGGTACAAAATGCATTTTATTACCTACGTGTAAATAAGTAATATCGAAAGATTTTATCATATTTTATACATACTAACTTAATTTAATAAACATTAATAACATTATAGGTAAAGTCATCCACGTTGACGCGCACCTATAATTTTCCCAATAGTCCATCATCTCGCTCTAGAAGTTAAACTCTCTTCTCGATACTGAAGTTCAACCTTAAAATTATGAACACCACGCTGTATCAATGGACAATCGTCAAAATATATTTATGAAATACTTAAATGATGTGTCGTATATTTCAGTAATTTAGATTATATTTGCAAAGAAAATGGACGGTGTATAGTGGACGTGACAAGGCGAAATCAATGCCAAGCTTGCCGTTTCGCGAAATGTCTAAGAGTTAATATGAAGAAGGAAGGTAATGTCTTTTTGAAGCAAATGCTTTATGTTCATAATATGCCGCTTATATACATTACGTAATGCGTATAGTATTATTTAACATTTTACTTTACTTTAAATACCTATACAAAGTTAAGGTAGGTAGGCCTATAGGTATATTTTTTCTACTGTGAGAAAATGGAAATAGCGCACTAAACGACATTTAGCGACCATCAATAGAGAACATTGCCGGGTACTTGTCTCAATAAAGTATTTATCCAGGGCTCCTTCATCGTAGCATGTCTTTTCCATTAGGAAACACTTCAAGTATTTGCGGTACACGAGTGTCAGATAAGTGGTGAGAGAAAAACGCGGGGGAAACATAACCGAACCCCACCCGATTTCTCCTTTTACCTTATGAACAAATTTTGGTTCACACAAAGTTGTTTGGCGGTTTTTAAGAAAGCCTCCTAACTAATGCAAATTTTAAAGGAATCCCAAACGTTGACCGTAAAAAAATACATATCTAACGCAATGTGTTTCTCTTATATTGTTTTAAAAATATTTAACACACGATTCATAGGCCATAGGTTACCAAAAGCTAATGTAAAGCACTTACTGCCAAAAAAAAATTAAAGTCAACACATCTCACCGAAACCGACCTGTCAGCAGCAGCCGATATTCACACAGATATTTATTTACTTACGAAATTGATTGCACCCCGTTTCATAACCGACGACGCTGTGCCACGGCGCGACATGATGTGTACATTGACACTATGAATAGGTATTCTTCACCCTAATGTGCTGTTTGCAAACCACTTGTAATTTTAGGCTCGAGATTTGTTTACCTTTGCTTTTATAAATTGATTTGTTATAAAGATTGTTTTAGAACAGCTGATGTTTTTGCCGCAATTATAGAAGCACTTTTATCGCAATTAAAATACAGTTCTAATAAAACCTTAACTCTTTAACCTCATATAATATAGAGTTGCAATGAAACTGATCTACGTTTTAGCTCGTACACGTATACCTATCCGTCAACCAAAAAATACAATCTTACTGATGATGCGCCTTTCTATCAAGTTTTATTGTCAGTGGTATTAAAAACGGATACCTTCTGTATAGGTAGATATTTAGACATGTAAGTATCTAAGTAGGTACTTAACATCTTTGAAGAAACTGTATGTGGCAATAACAAATACTTATTTTTTTTTTTTTAGAAAATAGGCATTGTAAAAATATATTTTATATTTGTTATGTTATCCACAGCTGTTCAGCACGAAAGAGCTCCGCGCCCAGTAATGTCTGACCAACACCAAATACCGCTACAAAAAGTTGGCTACAATTTTTCACGACAGCAACCATTTATGCCCGCCCCCGCGCCCTTACCTTTCCACGCTTTTCCACACTTACAAACATTCAATGGACTTGTACCTGCTTTTTCCGAGTCGAATGTACACAATTCCTTCCTAGACAGATCGCCGTTTCAAGATTTCCCGCCTTCAAAATTTCCTGATACCATAGCTGAGGTTCCGCAATTGAATCCCCTTTTAGGAACTCAAATCGGTTCACTGAATTCGCTCAGTCCATTTAAAATACCGCTGTTTTCAACAGCATTGCGCTATCCTGTGTCACATCCCGGATATTTGTCCACAAATATATTTTACCCAGCTGTCATACCCACGGATGCGTCACCGTCTTCAGGATCTACTTTAGATAGTAAGTTTAACATGGTTTCACTTCTCTGAATAGTTCGTAAATATTATGTGCAATGCAAGTAGGTACGTGAATGAAAAATAAAGAATGCGCTCTTATCATAAAACCTATTTTAGAACATGTTGAGAATGAAGTAAATCCAACGCTGACATCTTCAATACACGGAAACGACATCCAACAGAAACCGGACTCACAACTTTCTGAAAAACTTAAAGAAGACGAAGTGTCTAGTTCAGAAGAAATTTTTAAGACTGTTTGGAAGAGCGATGATGTTAGCAAAGAAGGTAAACCTAATACGATGCAAATAGATACTATAGTCCTCGCGGAATTTCTAATTAGTTCATGCAGTACCTATGTGAGTGCCGACTGTTTGCAGAGCATGTTTGTATGTGGCTGCCCGTGACGTAGGTACTCCCCTGGTAGTAATCAATCCCTTTACTCAAACATTACACATGTGACGTGACTCACAATTGCAAATAACTTCACTTTACCCATTGATGCATTAAAAACCCTTTACCTATATTTAAATACGTTTTGACAAACTGTAAATTATAGTAAGAAATAATTACTAAAGCATCATTTTAGATTTCGTAAATAATTTAATAAATTATAATGGGCTTAATTCCGTTTTTTATACTTCAAAAACTATAGTACAGGACCTATTGTTGAATGCCTTTTTTATACTTACTTTCTGATACCACGTGCTAATATTATTGTAGATTCAAGAAACATCACATCCAATTCTTCTAGTTATTCCAATCCATCGTCGCACAATAAGACAGATTCAGAACAACTTGATCCGCATTCACGTGAATTGAACCAGAAACCCCCTAGGGTCATTGACTATTACAATGAACGACAAACGTTTGAACGGTTTACAGAAAATACAAAAAGATATTACGAAGGTATACAGACGGAACCGAAAAAGTTATCTCTTCAAGACAATTGGAAACTAATGAGTGACACCCTCTACGATCCAGTTGTAAAATTACTAGTGGCTACTGTTAAATGGCTGCACGGACTCGGATCTTTTGTACAAATGAAAAATACTGAACAAATTTCTTTATTACACAATAATTGGAAAGAATTATTCATCCTTACAGCTGCGCAGTACTCTTTCTTTTTCCATGAAGGTGAGCACATGGTTCCATAAATATTACACGGTACCAGTCTGAGAAAGAAAAACCTCGGTATGCCAGTCTAGGTTTTTCTTAAGTGTGAATTCAGCGACGCAATGTTAACTTGATGTGAACACAGTTATTGTTACTGCTAAACTTTCTAAATAGTCCCTTCGGCTTAGCGAGGACATTTAAGAGCCTGTAACCAAGATGTTTTCTAAAAGCGTTAACGGCTAACGCCAATCGAATGTAAACAATTGCATGGAAATGACGTATCCTTGCGCTAGACTTGTCGATAAGATATGTTTTCGCATTCACATACAACTTTTCTATTCTATGGACGTCAACGCTTGTAGAAAACAAGCTCCAAAGCCACACTTTTCTTGGCCACAGGCCCTGCGCTCTTTACGCTCAGCTCCGTTCTAGCTAGCATAAAATAATATTATGTCCTCTCTTTGTAGAAGCAAATTCCTCGCTAAGCACTCTTCTCTCAGCTCCGCCTTCATTTTGTCTTCCCCGCTACTCATCACCGCTTCTCGCCTCTCTCTAACCATAAATACCTACCTATAAGTTATCTTTAATATGTTTTCAACTTTCAAGTGACACGATGATGTAGGTATACAGGTATCTTTTTATATTTCAGAACATTTAAGTCCGGAAATCACTTCAAAATGGCCCAATGTTAAAGACGATCTCAAGAAATTGACTTATCTACTGAAAAGAATATCTCAACAAAGATTAGATAAAACCGAGTACGAATGGGTTAAAGCCGTATTATTGTATCGGACAGGTAAAAACTGTTTAAAACAAAAATGTGTGTAAAATAATTTTAACAAGAGACGAAAGGGACTGCATCTGTGGCGTATTTTTATTACGTACAGACTACGGGGTACAACTGCTGTATTGTGGTCTCGGGTTTGATCCCCGAGTCGGTTAATGTTATTGGACTTTTATGCTAAACTAGCGGCCCCGACAGACGTTGTCCTGCCCTAAAAAGGAAATGAAATCCTAGAACCCGAGTACAGCGCCACCTACCGGATCTAATTATTAATCGAAACTATTCTCAAACCCACCTGAGGACACAAAAAAATCATTAAAATCGGTCCAGCCGCTTAGGAGGAATTCAGTGACATACACGTTTAATATGGCGGTTAAGTATTCTTAAATTTTCAAATTTTCCGCGTAATTTTCTTGCAAAAAAACTCCCTGCCACCAAATGAGTCCTTATTTAACGAAATTTTAAAATCCCTAAACACCCCCACCCCCCGTAAATAATACCTAACCATATTTTTTTCCGGAAAAAAATACCGAATAAAATTCCCGGTGTCTGTTTTCCGGGATAATAATAGCCTATGGGCGGTATTAATAGGTCAATCTCAAGTTTGAGTTACATCTCAAGTAGACATAATGTATTGAACTGTTCATACATTATGTCTACTTGAGATGTAACTCAAACTTGAGGTTGATTTCCTTTGGATCACAAACTATCTCCATACTTATTTTCATACGGTTCCACTGGCAAAAAACTATTTTCCGGGATTATGGTCCCGGTTTATATTTTCCCGGGATATGAAGTAGCCTAGATTCTTCCCAGGGTTTTAAACTATCTCCCTGCCCAATTGCATCGCCATCGGTTCAGTGGTTTAGTCGTGGCGGCTCGATATAATTCCCGGTTTATCTTTTTCCGGGATAAGAGTAATTATGTCCTCAACTGGATCTCGAAATATCTCTATACTTGTTTTCTTGCGGTTCCACTGGCAGAAAACAATTATCCGGGATAAAATTCCCGGTTTATATTTTCCCGGGATAAAAAGTATCCTATGTCCGTCTCCTGGTTCTAAGCTACCTCTCCACCAATTTTCAGCTAAATCCGTTAAGCCATTCTTGAGTTATAAGTGGTGTAACTAACACCACTTTCTTTTATATATATATATGCTAAATATCAGTCCGAATTGTATAAACTTACAACTGGCCCTCTATAACGTGGCATGTATCATAGCTGTCATTAAGTCTTTTTAGTAAACCACTGCCCCCGTTTCCTCAAAAAGAGAAAAAGTGTGTTGTTATTGTTATATGATGTAAAAGACGCATTTCTCATAACGTAAAAATTAAAACTTCATGACTCTCCTGGGTTCATGGTTATCAATCGTTAATGTAGGTTAAGTTCACACGTAGTCGAGAAATGGATATTGAATATCTACGTACTTAGGTACTCTAAAATATAAGTCATCAAACTACTAAATTGTCGTTTTTTGGCATCTAATAATTATAATAGAAAATATCCTGAGGTCGTCTGTCTTCTAGATTTGAGCAACATACCTACTATACACATGACAATTATTTTATAAATCTTATTGACAGGTATTACTGAAAGTCCATTATCTTTGAACATAGAAATGTTACAAGAGCAAATACTAATTCTGTTGCAAAAACATTGCGCAATGAAAGAAGTGATAAGATTCGGACGAATCATGCTACTCCTGCCCAGCATATGCTGTTACGCAAGGTGTAACGTGCTTGAAAGGATTCTATTCCCATCTTCTACCGTTGACGAAATAAACACCACTCTGTCACGTATCCTGCTGTATACTTCAATGTGAAGAATGAAGTTATACAATATTTATTATGCCAGGTAAATCTAGTTCAATTATAAAAAAATACTAATGACACCTAATAATATAATAAGTAACTTTTTATGAGTTCCAAGGCGTGGGCTAATTATGTTGCAAAATAATTAAATCTATATAACAAGGCAAATGGAAAGATGTCGTTGAAAGACCTAGGGCGGTTATAGCCAAGACGCCTTTCTGCAATCGTCAACGCCAATACAAAACAAAAAATCTATAGGAGTGACGTATCCGTGCGAAAGACTTTTCGACCGCATGTTATTCGCATTCATAAGTAGCTGAACAAATACAAAATTTCAAATTGCCTTCATACTTTTTTGTTCTTACTAATGTTTTTTCTCTTCCCAAAAACGAAATAAAAGAGATTTGCTTTACTTCATACGAAGAAATTTGTTTTCAGTTTAACTTAACGCGTATATAGGCGATTTGAAAATTTGATTTCGTACAGATATTTATGCTGCTGACTGTTGGAAGAGGTACTTAAATAATTATTAATTATAATTGGAAGTCCGCACATTCGGTATTCATCTTATTAGGATGGCATCCTAAAAAATATCAAGTTCAAGTGTAATTGCATCTGGCATGAACAGAGGATAAGTTTGCTTTTTGTGTTCAGAGTGGCACCAAGAAATAAATTCTTATTTGAGCCATATAGGAAGTGTCGAAGGATAAAATACAAAAAGAAAGCAGACACTAATTGCTATTTTATCCTACTAATATTATAAACGCGAATGTTTGTGAGTATGGATATGTGGATGGATGTATGGATGTTTGTTAATCTTTCACGCAAAACTACTAAACGGATTTCGATGAAATTAAGCGCACGGGTAGGTCGTGTCCTAAATTAACATATAGGCTACTTTATATCCCGGGAAAATATAAAGCAGGACTTTTATCTCGGATTTTCTCTTTCTCGCGAGTCCTTACAGCTAAACCAATGACCGATTTCGTTAACATTTGGTAGGCAGATAGTTTAAGACCCTGGGAAGGCCTAGAATACTTCTTATCCCGGGAAAATATAAACCGGGACTTTTATCCCGGAAAATCGTTTTCTGCGAGTGGAACCGCAAGAAAACAAGTAAAGAGATAGCTCGAGATCCAGAGAAGGACATAGGCTACTTTTATCCCGGAAAAACATATACCTACAAAGTTTGTACCCCGAACTTTTTAATCTCGCCGTTGGAGCCGTAACGACCAAACCAATTAATCTGTTTCAATGAAATTTAGTAAGGAGATAGCTTAAGACCCTGGGAAGGACCTAGGCTACTTCTTATCCGATGAAAGCTGCGGGCAAAAGCTTTGCCCGCAGCTTCGCCCGCGTTAAAAAGTTTTCCGGGATAAAAGCCTCGGTTTATATTTTCATCGGATAAGAAGTAGCCTAGGTCCTTCCCAGGGTCTTAAGCTATCTCCTTACTAAATTTCATTGAAACAGATTAATTGGTTTGGTCGTTACGGCTCCAACGGCGAGATTAAAAAGTTCGGGGTACAAACTTTGTAGGTATATGTTTTTCCGGGATAAAAGTAGCCTATGTCCTTCTCTGGATCTCGAGCTATCTCTTTACTTGTTTTCTTGCGGTTCCACTCGCAGAAAACGATTTTCCGGGATAAAAGTCCCGGTTTATATTTTCCCGGGATAAGAAGTATTCTAGGCCTTCCCAGGGTCTTAAACTATCTGCCTACCAAATGTTAACGAAATCGGTCATTGGTTTAGCTGTAAGGACTCGCGAGAAAGAGAAAATCCGAGATAAAAGTCCTGCTTTATATTTTCCCGGGATATAAAGTAGCCTATATGTTAATTTAGGACACGACCTACCCGTGCGCTTAATTTCATCGAAATCCGTTTAGTAGTTTTGCGTGAAAGATTAACAAACATCCATACATCCATCCACATATCCATACTCACAAACATTCGCGTTTATAATATTAGTAGGATAAAATAGCAATTAGTGTCTGCTTTCTTTTTGTATTTTATCCTTCGACACTTCCTATATGGCTCAAATAAGAATTTATTTCTTGGTGCCACTCTGAACACAAAAAGCAAACTTATCCTCTGTTCATGCCAGATGCAATTACACTTGAACTTGATATTTTTTAGGATGCCATCCTAATAAGATGAATACCGAATGTGCGGACTTCCAATTATAATTAATAATTATTTAAGTACCTCTTCCAACAAGTTCACTTGTACATCCGAAATAAATTACAAGTTTGTAACTATTAAAGGAGAAGACAAAACTTACCTAAACACTTTTGATTTTTGTGCGTATGTCATTTTTATTAATAATTTTTTCTAATAACCCTCCTTCTTTCGCAGTCGGGTAATATAAGAAATGGTGCAAAACTAATTGTTTTTACAACATTTCTGACTGAACTGAGACTTATCCCAAAAAGCTTTTTTTCGCGAGCGTAACTTCGAGCAAAAACTAGTCGTTGATAAATGGGCAGATAAGCTAATATTATAATTGTTTACATGAATAGGACAAAACTGGTGAATATGACTTAAAAAATATGCTCTTAAAATCCCCTTGCAGTGTGCACATAAGCGTGAAAAATAAATGAAATACCTATAACTATAATAACCGATATTTCGTAATGGATTTAGCCATCCAGGTGCTAAATTGTGCCCAAGCAAAACACATCAATTACTAAATTGTATAAGGTCATTATACGACCAATATTGCCATTCACTATAATGATGTTACTCTAGGATGGCATCCTCTCGGAGCAGTTCAGCTGGGTCAGGAGTCAAGGCACACTCACGCCAGCCGGCTACGAGGCAGTGAATTGTCTACGCATTACAAGCAATGAAGAAATTTCTTCGCGTTTTTCTCCACGTCCAATACATAAAGATCGGATCGTTTTGAAGAGTTTTTAATAAATAGAGACGGTAATTTTGTTTGAAGCACTGGGACTTCTCGATTACTTCAAGACAGCTTCAAGTTTCAACCAATAGAACAGTATATAATAGAAAAATTAACTGTATGCATTAGTAGTGTGCTATATAGTAAGTATTCCTCCAGTACCAGAGCAGTGATTCTAGTTATTACTTATTTGGTTCTACACGGCTCCACAGGGCCGGTGTAGCGTGTTCTGACTCAGGTGTCCTTTTATATAACCAGAGATCCCTGGATCAGTGTCTGAACTCGCTAACTGTATCTTAACTCCGATATTTGATGCAAGATTGCGTCCATGTAAAATGTTTTCACGAATACTTTATTTGTACTTTTCATGAAAGCGCATGTCCCATCACTCACCGATGTCTCATTATCTGTAATACGAAAGTTACTCTTGGTCACCAAAAAATAATGTAATTTCAGAAAATAATTTAAATTGATTTTCATCCAAACATCTAGACACGCAGCACCGTCTCAGCCAAGATTAAAAAGCCAGATACTGTAGCCTTCCGGGGGTCACGAGTGGGCGGGAGGGGCCGTCCACCTATTAGTCTAGCCAACTTCTGTGACCCCCGTGATGGACGGCAGTGTGTCTCACGCTGCCTCGGACGCCAAGGGCGTCCTTCGGTGTACGGAGGCTTCTGAGCCCCCGCAACAACAGGAGAAGGACCGCAACAGCGGTACGCGCAGGGGCGGTTGCAGACGACAACTTAGACGTGAGTCGGAGGAAGCCCGCAGCCGTCCCTATTGCGCCGAAGATGGCCACCGCGGAGTTTTAGTTGGTATGCCGTGCGGTGTACATAGGTTAGGGACTCGGCCCGGCGGTCGCCCGACGTTTTGCATCTTTCCGGGCGGCTCAACGTCGGGTCGTAAGGCACGGTGAACCCAACATAACCGCTCAGTCGTTCCCCTTGAACACTGGGCGGTAGTAATAAATCACTTTCTCCGCGTCAACAAAAAAAAAAAAAAAAGATACTGTAGCCTAGTGTAATTGTTCGCGAACCTTTTGGAGCTACTTTTGATGGCCCTATAACTTAAAATCTGTTTGCATTAAACATATGAAATTTGGTTTACTTATTGAAGCCCCATAAATACAGCTCAAACGGTTATTGAATTATAGGTATAGATCAAAAACCCAATCCATTTCCAGATAACTTAAAAGTTGAAATTTGATGTCCAGCTGATAAATTGTGTGTAGGTATAGAAGAGAAAGAATTTATACTATTTCAATTTTTTCCATGCAATCGTTTTTTATTAACACCTAGCGCCTTTCGAATTTTTTTTTTATTTAATTATTACGGCTCTGGATACTAGTCCATTGAGCCCGTCTTTCATATATTTTCATCCTCAGTCCTAACTCCTAACTAATATGTCGAAGTAAAGCAGTGGCTACCTTACCAAGACTTTATCAAGGAGTTTTGGCGGCAACGAAAAAACACTTGATTGGCACAGTTATTTCAATTCACTTCATTTGAGCACTTTAAAGAACTATATTGGATAATATACCACCATAATTATGCAATATAACACTAAGTATCACCAAAATAATGAATTAAAACAAGAGCACCTCATGACACTTCCACATTCCCGCCAAAACTCCGCCTTTCGAAATTATAAAAGCGACAAAAACATTTTTTTTTTTTCGCTGGAGAAAAGGTTCCGTGATAAAAGGTTATACTTACTATATATTATACTAACAGTTAACAGACCGACCGACCAGCCGTGTAGTAGTTTTGTATACTTACACAACTACTTAAAATATACGTGAAATTTTAAGTTTCAGGATTATCTAAAACTCTTTACGCCCATTTAGATCTCAATTCTTTTATCTGCGGAGTCTACAACCCCGTATATTATTAATATCAGCATTTACTACCATATCTCACATTTATGTTTAGAATAATTAGATACTTAATCTTAGAAACAACGTACCTGCAAAATCAATAAAACTAATATCAGAAATAAATGAGCTAGGATATAAGTAATGTACCTACATTAAAATTTACAGTTAAAAAGGACTATTCAAAAAATATATTTTGTAAGGACTTAAGCTGTGTAAATAAACTAACATATAAAATTCACATGTCCTGGTGTTTGTTGCCAAACTCCACCGAAATGACTCGACCAATTTTCGTGAAATTTTGTGTGCATATTGGGTAGGTCTGAGAATCGGTCAACTGAACGGGTTTCGATGAAATTTGGCATACAGATAGATCGTGTCCTGGATTAATACATAGGCTACTTTTTATCCCAGGAAAACATAAAGCGGGACTTTTATCCCGGGAAAATCTTTTTAACGCAGGCAGAGCGGCGGGCAAAAGCTAGTAGAATATAAAGTATTGAGTACGTTTCCATGGAGCAGGGAATAAAGACAAGAAGGTGTGGAACATATTTCTTGTGACCTCGCATCCTACGCAACATACTAGGTACTTACAGAAAAATCGATTTCAAATTAACACAATATATTTAATATTGCTGTCGTGGACATTTTACGGGACGAAATGTGTAGAATAACCAGTAAGTATGGGAACATGAACTGCACGCCCAATTGTTAAAAACACCTTTTTATTATTCCCTCCACCAAGGTACTTACCTTCTAGTCATATTATTATATTAGGTAACTACATAAGTACAGTCAGCAGCATAAATATCTGTACAAAATCAAAATTTTAAATCGCTTATATACGCGTTAATTTAAACTGAAAAAAATATATTTTCGTATGAGGTAAACCACATCTCTATTTTATTTTTGTGTAGAGAAAAAAAAATTTGTAAGAACACAAAAGTATGTAGGCAATTTGAAATTTTGTTCAGCTAGTTATGCTGGTGTTCATTGTCCACGTAAAACTATGTACCTAGTAAAAAATTGGTTACATTATAATTAATACTTCAATATAATAATGATAATTAAATAGAGTTAATTATATTTGCATTGTTCTGTTTTCACATACAAAGACACCTTTATACTGTAAAGAACACTATCAATAGTGTGACAACTTCTCCCCAGGATTGGTTTAAAAAAACAACTAAGTAAATAGGTGAGGAAAAATTTGAGACCAATATGGCCATAAACTCGCTCCCTATCACATCATAACCATGTGGCGGATAATTTTTATTTATTTATTTTTTATTTATTAATTATACTGTATAGGCTTAAACCACGAAGAAAAGAAGAAGAGGCTTAAACTAACATGTCTAGGTAAGTTCAACGAAGTGTGAGTGTACCTCACAGACTACTACACAGAGTACTTTATAATATACTGAAAGACTACTATAGATGCTACGCATGTGTACCTACTAGTGGCGTTTCTCCCGACACTCTCCGGCATAAGGGTAGGGAGCGAGCGTTGATTTGCCAACATTCAATTATTAGGAGAAACTTAATAAAAATATTGTACCAATATATATTTTTTTCTTTTATTAAAATAAAATATGAATTTGTCCCTGTTTTACACACCTTCGTACCTATCGCTTGAAACCTATAGTAAATACAAATAGGATAGTCAGAGTTAAGTATACATTTGCTTTTAAATTCAATACTAGGTAATAGAGATTCATTGTTAAAAAAATTATGAGTAAAGTGGTCTTCCAGCTGGCTGAAACTTTTAGCTGTGCTCATGATACGTCTTAATTACTATAATATAACCTGTCCATTGCGCCACCACGGGTCAAAAATATAGGCATTCTTATTTCTTTAACCTTTTTTTATTTTAAGCCAATATAATAACTATTGTATGTATATTCAACCTTAAACCATTTACAACGGGAAACACACATAAATATAAAATTAACCAATATAAAATATCATACAACATCAACGCTAATCCGGCACCTACCAATCCTTTTGTTGCAGCTAATATGCTTACAAACAATGCGATCGTGAAATCAACAAAAAAATATACTACGCCGCACCATAAGTATACCAAAATCAACACCTCATTATAAGTAATACCCGCGACAAAAAGTATTGCGTGCGCTAGGCATAGTAATATTCCTAACACAGCGTAAATGTGAACTACAATCTCTGCCACAATGTGAGGAATTCCAAGCCTTTCTAGAAATATTACTCCATAGTGAAATAACAATATCAACATAATACTAGGCACGCATCCGATGATTGATATAATGATAGTGCCCATCCTGAGTGATATGCAAAAACAACATCTTTTCGACAAAGGGCAGTAGTAGTTCAATATGCTCTGCCCCATAGCTTTACCAAAACTTTTTCAAAGAAATAGGTGGTTTTACACCAGTAGAGCCACCAGTGGAAGCCTGTAATTAAAAATATTAATTGAGATCACGGGTTTGATGGGGTCGGGTAACGTCATAATTTGGGCTTTTCTGTTAAGTGTGAGCCCAGGGCCTGGAATCTACTTACTGCCAGTTACGCGTAATTTCTTACGATCGACATTTAATATTGTATGTTATACTAGGAGATGCTCGCGGCTCTGCCGGCATGAAAAAGATTTCCAGGATAAATATTTTTCCGGGTTATTAAGTACCTAGCCTACAGCATTCAGGAGTTTTGTAGCCTTAGACTAACAGTTGTAGCTTCCTATTAGTGGAAGAATTTTCAAAACTGGTTCTGTAGTTCCTGAGATGAATGCGTTCAACCAAACATAAAAACAAACCAACTCCTCAGCTTTATAATAACATATAACAGAAATCAAATCGAGCTATAAGTAAATATAGTATTTTCGCGTACTTTATTGATGTCATAAAGTATAGAGTACAATAAAATTACCCAAAACAACATACAATCCTACTTAATATTATAAACGCGAAAGGTTGTAAGAATGCATGGATGTTTGTTAATCTTTCACGCAGAAACTACTGAACGAATTTTGATGAAATTTGGCACACGGGTAGATTATGTTCTGGATTAACACATAGGCTACATTTTATCCCGGGATAATATAAAGCGAGACTTTATATACCGGGAAAACTCATTCACGCGGGCGGAGCCGCGGGCAAAAGCTATTACTTAATAATAAAGAACGGGTGGCAACGCTGGTGAATTACAATATATTGTGATGGGTAGCGCCTCCGATTCTTATTTGGCAGCCGAGGCTTACTAGAAACTTTATTAGAAACTAAACTCAAAAAAAAAAAATGAAAAATCTGTATTTACCTAAGTGATAATAGTTTACGAATTATTATCGCCAAGCAGTTTAGGTACCTTCCTAGTAAGTAGTAGCGTAACGTAGTACCTATTGAGTTGTAAAAAACTTGGAATTAAGAGCAAATTTAGAATATACTACCATTGAAAAAATATTTATACTTATTGCCAAAATAATATTTCTAACGTAGTGTTATATTCTCTTTGATAATATCAAAGAGCATTATAATCAAAGAGCATTATAATACTACGGAAAATTATTATGTTCATAGTTCATAACCATGATGGTTATAAATAGGTATGTTTTCAACAAATCTACTTCCTACCTATTTACTCAAGTATTTGTTGCAAAAAGTATTAACGGCAATAGTTGACACTAGAGGTGGTGCGTATTTACGCAACCAGGTTTTCACACTAGGTATTTGCTTGCAAGTACGCCGACCAGGTGCCGACCTGAAATACTTGCAAGACTTGAAAGTATTTTACTCCGCGCTCAGGCGTCATCGTCCGCAAATGCAATTATGGTTCGTATTTCAACCAGCTAGTGAACAATTTCCTATGCAAGTATTGAAGTGTTAAAAGTATTATACATATTTGTTAACGCGATTGTGCTCCTTACTCGTGCCCAGATATGGGTCAATATTCTATGCAGTAAAAAATACTTGAAAATATTTCGATTTTCGACTATCCAAGTGCTATAAGTACTTTCTTTACAAACGCGATTGTGCTCCTTATGCGTATTGAAATACGGATCACTTTCCTATACAGAAATAAAATACTTAGTATTTATGAATTGAAGTATTCGAAGTTTTTATTTGTGAGCGCGATTATGTTCCTTATTTGTACGGATGCACGGATTAATTTCCTATGCAGAAATAAAATACTTGAAAGTATTTCGAACCCTGGTTTTTGGCGCTGGTTTTTTTCGGCGGACTTATTTGTAAGCCCTGGTTCACGATTTTGCAAGTATGACCCATGCCTAACTGACGGCGCGTTGGCAAATTGTATCATTTGACATTAATTCGTTTTTTAATTCGGCATCGTAAAGGTAGCCAAAGGTATCCAATTTGGCGTTTGTACAATGTACACGAACCGTCCTTAACAACATAATATTTTTCTCTGTCTCTTCAATGGTTTTGTCCTATTTAAAAAAATAGGACAAGTATATGAGTGTGATTTAGGTTCCTTCTATGCATTAGTCTTTATACTATGTGACAGACAGACCTCAGAATAAGGACTATAGGTTTGACCAGGCACTAGGCGGTGGCACACAGAGAGTATTATGGCTACGTTCCACTAAGCACTCACGACGATCACGCTCACGACCACGAGTTTTCCCGTTCCACTAAGTCCTGAGAAGGTCCTGAGCGTTGTTATCGTAAACCCAAGTGGAATGGATTGTGGAGCGTTTTGGGCGTTGAGGAAATAATACAAATGGCGAGCTAGAAAAAATAAAGCAATAGCTTTAATAGGTTAGGCTACCATTATTTAGTTTTAATGAGTTTTAAGTGTAAATTTTAATAATTATAAGTGAAGTTGGTTTATGTCGAAAAATAAATATATAATTCAATTTTTATATGTAATTTCAATTAAGTGTTCAATTATTTTACATTCAAATATATTCAAAATGTCTTTAGCGACAACACTAGGTTATTTGATGATGCGTGCAAGCAATAATACTGTCGAAAGTACTAGTTCATCCAGTTCAGATGAAGAATGGAATACAATTTTAGAAAATTATAATCGTGAAAATAGAAAACTTCGACCTATTAGTTTTGACAACTTTGCTATTTTTCTCAACGCTCACTTCGACCCACCTCCAGAGATGGGTCGTTGTGGGCTTCTCGTGAGCTTGAGTTATGACGTCATTAATGACGTTTTCGCCGCGACCACAACGATCGTAGTCGCCATGTGGAACGGCCAAAAGAGTATTTTGGGCGTTGTGAACGCTTAGTGGAACGCACCCTATATACATTGGGAAGTGGCACATTTAGAACTTGTCAAGAAACGGTAGATATTGAGTTTATTATAATATTTTTTTGGAGCTAAAGTATGTACTTGACCGCCACGGTTAATACTTAAGCATAGATTATAGACTAGTTAAAAAATAATAAATTCCATAGACCATAAAAATTTTATAGGTTAGGGCGGCAAATATTCAACGTCGATCAACCATCAGCAACTGCAAGCTCGCAGTAAAAGAGCATTATAATACTACGAAAACTCGCTGAAGTGCTAGGTAGTTTGTTTTCGTAAATGTGCTCCGTGGAAATTGGTCGAGGATAAAATTTAAATGAACTCTCAGACTTTTATTTTTAATGCTGCTGTTTATTCGTAAGTGAAGTTTATAAGTTCAGTAATCATGTCAACGAGTACCGATGAAACGTATGTTATGGTGAGTTTTATGCACATTTATAATTTAGCTTTTGGGAAAGATCAGTGTGTTTCATAAATAAATGTAGTGATATACCAAAGCCTTCACTCATGCTATTTTCTTTGCTATAAGACGTAATAACAGCATGGTATTGGCACACTAACAGCAAGTTAAATTACTTGTATTAGGTGATGGCTAAAATTGTAATCCTGTTTTAGATAATACAAGAATTACACAATAAATAATAAATAAGTAATTATTATTATCACTTTTAATTAGATTGTTTTTTAATTCATGGATTTAAATCTGAGATAAAGTTTATTATTACTATTATAAATTATGTCGTTGTAACTCACAATACGCGTGGAAACTGGAAACTTTGGTTATGTTTACATAAATTACAAACAAGATTCTTGTATTTATTTTATAAATACTGCTTTAATTAATTCTATACTGTTGTATTTCTAATTTTATGAGTGTCTTAAATATCTGTTATTCTAATGTAAAAAATGGCTTTACTTATATCTTAAATATGTAACATAAAAAATTAGAAAATAAAATTAAGATTCTATAAACTGTAGTAGTTACTTCTATTCAAACTGTTATAACTTAGCAGTATAAATTTTCAAGGTAGTATTTAGAGATACAATATATCTAATAGGTTCAACCACTGCTTCATGGCCCATCATAATATATCCCATTTATTCAGTTACTTATAACAGTTGAAGTAAATAAAATACTTAGCATTGACTCGTCAAGACCTGCAATGGATGCCGGCATCCGAGTATACTATAGGATTTCCGCATACGTCTATACATATATAAGTGGGACTTGACGGGTTGAAAAACCAATATTATTATTATTCACAATAGAAATATTATAACATATCCTAAAAAAAAATTGATTTTGAGTTTTGTCAATAAAGCCAAGGATTATGTCTAGGATTCAGGAACATAATTACTTGCATTAAATACTTTCAAGTTGAGAATATTTTATTGTTTTATTTTAATTATTATTATTTGTACCGTAATAAATGTAAATATTGTGTTTTGTAAATATGCATGGCTAAGCTTTTTACATTATGGAGATAAATCAGCGACCATAAGCCTCTAGACATCTAATAACAAGCAATCGGTTTCAGGAAACACATCTGGCTACTATTAGCCAAACTACTTACTATAAATGAAAAGCTACATCTAATCTATATCAGATGTAGCTTTTCGTTTAATGTCTTTAAGTCAATTGTAACCACAATTGTGAGTCATAAACACTGCCACGTTATTGATTTAACAAATATTATAATTGCCTCTTGCACAAAACATTGGGATTACAAAAACAAACATACTTTGGGTTTTCAGAAAAATAGCATTATATGTATGTATATCATATTTATGTTAATAATTTGACTCAGAGTACATTTACAATAAATTAAAGAAATACATCTTATATGGGCCATATAAGATGTATTTCTTTAAGTGCATTTTACACTATCTCTTTTCCTTAGTTGTTTAGGTTTACATGACAAGTGACGAAACCAATAAAAATAGTATTTCTATAGCTACGTAAAATGTAATGATGCTGGCACGGCCAATCGTAATGGAGTACAGTAATACACCGACTTACGCTACCTCGACTTACGCGAATTCGGAGTTACACGATTTAATTTTCTGGTTGTTTTGAACGCCGCGCAGTCAAGGTCAAGCGGCGACGTTCGTTTTTGTCTCCCTAATCCTCCTGATTCTTTGGACCCAGTTCAATTAGAAGATCAAATGACAGTTCAAAACTTGACAGAAGCCCTCAGTGCAATTGAAAAAGGCAAAATACTTTATATGCAAAAATGTACCCCGACTTACGCGAATTCGACTTACACGGATAAGCTCGGTCCCACCTATCGCGTAAGTCGGTATTACTGTACCCCGCTTTCTCAAACCAAACTGAAAATAAAAAATGTTCAAAAGCATAGAATTTTTGTATTATATAGGCTATAGCCTCAGTCCCATAATGTCATATCTATTAACCCAGAATTACCGTATTAAATTACTTGAGTATTTCTACTTCTTCATTATATGGGTTGCATTATATAAAAATTATTAACAAGTTGTAAATAAAAAGTCGTATACATCGTAATAATAAACACAAACACTGATATTCTCTTTCACTTACTTTGTAATGGCTTTTGCCCGCGGCTCTGCCCGCGTTATAAAGTTTTTTCGGAATAAAAGTCTTGCTTTATATTTTCCCAGGAGAAAAGGTAGTCTATAATGTTAATCCAGGACATGGTCTACCCGTGTGGCAAATTTCATCCAAATCCGTTCTGTAGTTTTTGCGTGAAAGAGTACCATCCATACATCCATACAAATTTTCGCGTATATAATATTAGTAGGATAGTGACGTAAAGATGATGCAAGTAAACGAGGGATAGCCTTGTAATTTAAACATTATTTTGTTGTTTATAATTCAGCATCTCATATTACATTATGATAAATCATACGATATCAGTTGACCTTAAAATTACAACATCATCCTTATCAAACTTGTAACTTTATTTACCCTCAAAACTTCTAAATTATGTGATTATAGATTGCTAATTATATGTTATTAATATTTTGGGAAAGAAATGAGTATTGGTCTTCATCCTATTAATATTTAATAATATAAAGCCTTAATCAGAAACTTATGACTACGATGAATTATTTAGTTTAGGCTTACAATTAATGTTGTCAAGAATATTAGTTGATTAACTTGCAGAATACAAATACTAATAAAATATCTTTGGCTTTCAGTATGATAAAAAACGTCCATGGTACAAATATATTACTGTGGAGCCTTCTATGTTCTTCTATATGATGGCGTATATGATAACAAATGTAATTGAACAAACATTTTATGTATATCAAACATGTAGAGTGAACCATGGATACAGTTCTGAAATATGTTACAACATCAGTGATTATAAGGACATCAATCAAGAAGTACAGGTAATGTGTATTATTTAATACGTCTGAAATACTAGGTGATGTTCTGAGGCGCCGCCCGTGTGAAAAAGATTTTCCCGGATAAAATTATTTTCACTCGATAAAAAGTAGCCTGTAGAGTGATTTAGCTTACTAAAAGCGAAAGAATTTTCATAATCGGTTCAGTAGTTTCCGAGATTAGCGCGTTCAACCAAACTTATGAACAACCAAACCTTAGATTAGACTACTAAAAGTAGGTACCTGGTAATTGCTTTTTTAAATTCATTTCATTTCAAGTGCTCACTAATAACACCATGTGAAGTACTTGGTCCATAATAGAAAAAGCCACACTTTTTTTTATACCATTGAATGACGAGACGAGCATGCCGTTCGCCTGATGGCAAGCAATACGACCACCCATAAACAGTAGAAACACCATCCAGAACCTTGATTAACAAAGTACTGTGTGGCATTCCACTGCGCTCGTCATCCTGAGACATAAGATGTTAAGTCTCATTATGTCCTGTAGTTACACTGGCTACAATGTACTCAAACCGAAACACAACAGTGCATGCACACTGCTGATTGGCGGTAGAAATAAACATTGCGGTGGTACCCACCCAGACGGATTCTTACATATGAGAGTCCTACCACTAGTAAGATATGTACCATTAAAACAAACATTTTACTTATTATTATTAGTCAACTTCAAATAAGGAGATTTATAGTTAGTTCAATGTGTTTTTTATGTTTGTTATATAATAAAAACTCAGTAATTTCATTTAAAACGATTTGAAGAATTCTTTTTTATTTGAAAGTATATGCTTCCAGATTGGTCCCATAGCAATTGTTCCAAAATCAGTTTAGTTGTCTGGTATTTAAGTCAAAATAACTGGAATAAGTAGGTATGTCATCGAAGTAAACGAAAATGTAAATTTTGCTTTCCTGTGTGGCGTTATTGCATTGTGTTTTTTAATTACGTAATACTAGCCCGCGGCTCCGCCAGTGTTAAGAAGTTTTTCCGGTATAAAAGTAGGCTACGTGCTCTTTTGGATTTCCAACTACCTCTATACTTATTTTCTTGCGGTTCCACTCGCAGAAGACGATTTTCCGAGATTAAACTCCTGGTTTATATTTTCCAGGGATAAACAGTTCCCTAGATCCTTCCCAAGGTCTTAAACTATCGCCCTATAAAATTGCATCGCAATCGGTTCAATGGTTTGGCTGTGACGGCTTCACTCGCGAGAAAATTAAATCCGGGATACAATTTCCGGTTAATGTTTTTCCGGGATAAAAGTAGCCTATGTCCTCTTCTGGATCTCGAACTATCTCTATACTTGTTTTCTTGCGGATAATAAGTACCCTAGGTCCTTCCCAGTGTCTTAAACTATCTCCCTACCAAAATCAATCGAAATCGATTAGTAGTTTAGCCGTAACGACTCGCGAGAAAAGTCCCGCTTTATATTTTTCCCGGGATAAAAAGTAGACTATGTGTTAATCCACGACATGATCTACCTTTGTACCAAATTTCATCGAAATCCGTTCAGTAGTTTTTGCGTGAAAGAGTAATAAACATCCATACATCCATTTATCCATTCTTACAAACTTTCGCATTTATAACATTAGTAGGTTAAAATATAAACCAAAATGTTTATAATATTTGAATGGTTGAAGGCCTTAAATTGTCTCTAGAACTTCACTTACAAAACCAATTTCATTTCCTTGTGGTAATCATTAAAGCCAACGAATAAAGTGCAGTTTAACTAGGTAAGCATATTTGAACAGCACTAAATTGTTTCAATGTTTTATGTGTAAATATACTTTATGATCATAAGAATGGTTAATCCCACACAAAAGTAACACAATTCTACACCGCCTAATAAAAAAGGTATCTCCATAAAGCAGCATGTTGCACAAACACAGGTTTATTTTACAGGTATTACGTCTCATAATTATTAAATAAATTGTTGTTTCGACCATAAGGTTATAGCTATAGCCCTCATTTTCACACGCTAAGCGTGTTTTATGCCTGTTGATGCCGCTCTAGTGTCCGAGTTCGCTACGCTATTGCAAGAAAAAACATTTCGCGTGTAATTAGCCACAGATATATTTATACTGTGCCGTTGGGCATTCATTCAGTCTATGTTTATAAATCTTTAAACAAGTTTTTATCGTTGTTATCTATATAATATTTCTACATAACGTTGCGTACGTGAGACCAATTTATATTTTCCTTCATAATATTCTAAAAATGTATTATAAAATTTTTCACTCTTTAAAAGATTAGGAAATTATTATCAAACTATACAAGTAACTAACTAACAAGAAACGTACTAATCTCAGCGGATTTTACGTAAATTAACTATACTGTAAGTGTGTGTGTGTATGTTTTGTGGGGATGTATGCAGTCGCAGACGGGTGATCAGTTCGCCTGTTAGAGCTATTTCACCCTTAGTCCCAGTTTAGGTGGCGCTATCAGTTTCAGTTTGGATCAGCCCAAGGGCCGCATTCACCATAGGGAGTTTCGGCTGTGGCTCAGCTAGGCCTTGGAGGCATCGTGGCTATACATACCTGTATACACACCTGGAAGGAAGAGGGTCAGAAGCCTGGGCAGAAGCCCAGCACTGTCCTCCGCTGAGAGTCCCGTAACTTTGACTTTGATCATTGCGGCAGGAGCCAACAGGGAAGTTGCACTCAGCATGTGCGTTGAAGGACGTGACGTGAATGATGTGACAAAAATACTTATGTCATAAGGACACACTTATAATAATTAATTTCAATTGAATAAAAAGATTGCTGTACGACAGTGTACAAAATGTTGTCGGTGCAGCGAAGACATTGCGCACTCGTGGCGTGTTCACTGCATTTCCGCTACATTGAGAATTCGCTCGCAAATCGCCAGTGTGATAAGAGCCTTGATATTTATACATTATTTTAATGTATACAATACTAGCAAAGTTCCAAATACTGTTCTTACATAAGTGTAATAAAAATGAAGCAAGTGGTATTTCCAAGAATTGATAGAATAATTGTATGACCATGAAACAAGTTTGCCATCTGCCTGAGCCACGATCGGCTTCTGTCTTTGCAGTTATGTCAAAGCCCTAAGAGCCATCGTTTTATTTCGCACAAGTGTAATATGGTCACGGCTCTCCTCACGTAATTGTTTATTCCTTGGATACAGAGAAATTTTATGCCATTCACGACTAATGACGATAGGAGAAGTATATTATAATAGTAATAGCAAATAACACAGTAGATTTAGATTCTTAATTTATTTATTGGATTAATACATTTTTTCACTCGGTAGTACATACTACGTACCAACTTTCTACTTACGGTCTATTTCAAATGGCAGAAAAATGGTTATCTAAGTCTCTTGTATGCAACACTTTGTTTAGGTAAGCTGCAAAGGGCCAACTCAAGTGTGTTCGGTTTTGAGAATATTGTAACCAGTGTTATTGTTGAATCAAAATGTATGCTACATTATTATATTATAATCCGTATAAAGTCAAACGTCGATAGTCTGGTTGGGAGTGTAACGGACTGCCGAGACGAATATCCGCAGGTTCCAAACCCAATTATTGTTAGGTCCAAGACCACACACGTATGACTTTTCTAAAAAAATTATGTGTGTATTCTTTGTGTCATTTATCGCTTGCATTAACAGCGAAGGAAAACATCGTGAGAGAAGTTCTCTGAACTTCAAAGGTATATAAAGTCTGCCAACCCGCTCTTGGCCAGCGTGGTGAACTAAGACCTAACCCCTCCCAGTAATAAAGGAGGCCTGTGCTCAGCAGTGGGGAGTATATAATACAGGGCTGGTATAGTAACGTCAAACGACTGAAAGTCTATCGACAGTCACCATGATTTTACCGGCCAGACGTACTAAATACACTGTTTAACCCTGTAACTGAACTCTACAGTACGATGCGGTATGGCGGGTTTTGCCTTTATGTGTACAGTGGACTCTTCCCGCATATTCAGCTTATTACCTCAATTTATTGTAATTGGTACTTCGTTAACAGGCAACAGTATCAACATTCCATCAGTGGAACGGCATAGCGAGTCACGTGGTCCCGCTTTTCCTTGCATTTTTCCTGGGATCGTATAGCGATAAACGAGGTCGAAAGTTTATATTGCTTGCGGGCCTTATTGGCAAACTTTATTTCTCCCTGATGATTACTGTTAATACTATGAATGGTAAGGGTATTTTTATCTTAAGATTGTATTGTTTTATATCACTTATTGCTTAGAGTCGAAAGTCCATGACGATTGACACGTTTACAAATTACTTTTCACTAGGTAGTAAGTCTCGTCTGGGTCTCTGGTGGTTGTAATTCAAAGTTATGAATTATGAGCGGTGAAGTGGCGGTTACCATCAGGCGAGCAGTTTTTCGTATAAAAATACATCGTATAAATAATATTAAACTCGAAAAGCTTCTTAAATATCTTCTTAAAATGCATGGTATGTGAATTTGAATAAGAATCAAGAATTAGCCATAATAACAGCATGCTTTGTTTAACATGAAGTCTATTTTATTTCTCCTCATTGACTTGTAACAATATTTTATAATAAAATTGATTGATTGAATGCGTAATTCATCGTGATTTTTCGATAGAACGTATTATATTGTTTTCTGTTTTAGAATGGCCAGTGGAGTATGTGATATACACGGCGGCTTTGCCCAGTGCTCTCACGGGCTCCGATTTGGCAATATTCGCCGGTTGTTTCGCTTACATAGCGGATGTTTCTTCTGTTAAGAACAGGACTCTTAGAGTCGGTATCCTTGATGTGGTGTACCTCAGTACCATGCCTTTAGGCGTTGCTATTGGTAAGTGTATCATTTCTACTAACAGCGTTGTATAATTGTCTCAACTTCTTTGAATGCCCCAAAGTTAGTGACAAGTGGCTTCACTGCACCTGAGTAATGCAATGCGAACAGCCCTGTATTATATACTTCACACTGCTGAGCACAGGCCTCCTCTACTAGTGAAAGGAGTTAGGGCTTAGTCCACCACGCTGGCCTAGAGTAATAAATAAACAATGATAAATACTTATGATTTTACCCCTGTGTGTTGTGGTTAATGGTGCTTTAGTGAAATAAGGATAGTGGATGCGTTGTCTTTATCTTATTGCAATATAATTTACCAGTCGAACAGTTCCTATATTTATTTTATATTTAGCGTTCATTGCGAAATAAACTGTCACTATTTTATTGATATGCATATTTATGTTTGTCTATATACATACATAATTATTCATGTCACGTGTCTGGCCGCCTATTATGCGGAAGCGAAAATTGGTCTCCGAACTTTTGTGTAACCGCTTAAGTTTGGCGTATGGACTAAGAGGGCCCCTAAAGCTCGCTGGCCCCATAATGTCATTGCGACGGCTGGTACAACGCTACGCCCCTGTAAATATCTGAATTGTAATTGAAAAAAAGTCACACAATATGTCTTATCTAGAAATGCCTTGCTGTTAACACAATTTGAAAATTAAAATACATAATAATTTATAGTAATATCAGTTAAGGTTACTTATATAATATACATGTCATACTATTTCTACCTAATACTATTCAGTATTCTGTGATGTCACTTAATACTTATAATGCAAAATCTTAGTTCTAGTTCGCATAGTTTAGTGTATTTATACATTTATTTGTTGTTAATAAATTGACTGCGACCCACACAGCTGTTGTGTTTTTAAGGGCGTAACGCAAAATGTGTTATATAAAGAAATAAGTTATGCAGGTGTACGGGAGCGTTAAAAAGAGCGCTACATTGCATTAGTGCGTAAAAACACATAGTCTGTGTTTTGTGTAGTTGGTGTAAACACACCGGTTGTGATGGCCGCCAGCTCGTAGCGCCTTTTTAAACACGTACAGCGTATGCCGTCGCGCTGGCGCTACCGTCGGATTCGCTACGCAAGTGTGTGACAACACACCTGACTTGATACGTAAGCCGACCATGCACAGCTGGAATATTCATTGTAATGGCACCACCCACAGTCAACACTTTCATCGAATCATTTTACTTTTATCTTACTTCGTAATATTATAAATGCGAAAGATAAAGAATTGTTTTGGACGTTCGGATGGTTGTTTGAAGTAAACGCAAAAACAGCCGAACGGATTTGGATGAAATTTGACACACAGATAGACCATGATTGACGTATAGGCTTCTTTTTATCCCGGTAATTTGCTCGCATGGGACATATTTTTTTTTTTAATAGATGCCGCTGTCGTACTTGTGTCGCTATAAATCGCTACATTGTTTTAGGGACTTTTGTGGCGGGAAAGACATTTAACGCGGGTGAAACTGCGCGCAACACCTAGTTAGTAGATAATGCATTGTTTGCTTTTAGATAACATCAATTCCTAGCGTGATTTTAATGTGTTATTGTGAATTACGAACGTGACGATATTTCATTAGGTATAATAGGCCTTAGCGAAATGAAGTAACGCGTAGCCTGGCACATAATATGTATATACTAGATAGACATAAATGCGAATTTTGTGGGCTTCATTTAGCCACATCCTTACTATCAATATGTGCAGCGAATGTTTGCTATTATTACAAAAGCGTTAGCGAAACAAAAAAAATGCAAAGGTCATTCCCATTTCTATTCTGATGTACCTAAATAAAGTCAAGATTTTTCAATTTGCTGTTAAAGCAGGTATTAAGTATATCCGTAATGGTAAGGACAGATTAAATCAACTATCAATTATTTTGTTTTCAGGAAATGTATTATACACAAAGGTATTAAATAAATCATTTACGGCCATGTTTAGTATCAATACGTCCTTCATGGTGCTGGCCACTTTACACGCGCTGCTGTTTTTGGAATGGCAAACGAGACCCGAGCAGAAATCCCTGAAAGAAGCCGGCGTGAAAAATCCCATCACAGACTTTTTCGACACAAACAACATCTTTATGACAGTGAAAACTTTAACGAAAAGGAGATCAAATAACCGAAGACTGTTTTTATGGTTCCTGTTAATATCGATGGCGTTTTATACTTTCCAAAGAGGTAATTATGTTAATTATCCTGGTAAAAAAAATAATGGTCCCCAACAGATCATAATATATTATTTCATCATCATATAACTAGAAATAGATTCTCATATGTATGTCTGTAATATATTGTATTGTAACGATAAGTATTGACGTGTTATTTTATCTCAATTGTATGTCGATTCACAAGTATGCCGGTGTACGATGTAACAATGAATTCAGACAAACACTTCATGCATCCGAAACCATATCATTCAATATCGCCTTAGAGAAGATATAAATGATTCCAAAAAATACTTCATCGTGATCTTTTATTACATAAATTTGCCAATAAATGCATGCAAAACTGCATAAAAATACATTATTTAAATAACTCCTCCAGTAATGCTATTGCCAGTTGCCACACAAGCGATAATTAAGCAATAAGACACTCAGTACGTTGACAAATCGGTTAATGAAAAATATACTTATTTCATGTGCCTAATTTACATAATTATTGGCGGATAATTCATTGAGTACGTGTACGAATATTCACCTATGAATGCTTAGTATGTAACGAATAGACCGGAATAAGCTGTTTAAACACTAAGCCCGGGTTTTTTTACCATGGTTAGGGTAATCCTCGGTGTTAAACTGGATGCGTTCGCAGAGCTTCGAGTGTTACGGCGTGAGGCGTTGCAAATGCGTCCAGCTTAATAAGACCCGGAGAAAAGGATAACCACGGTTGAAAAAGGGTTCTTATTCGTGAGACATGACTAGTTCTGTAATCAGAAAGTATCTAAATCAGGAGTCACATGTCTCAATAGAAACACAATTCACGTCTACCAATCAGATATAAATGTTAGATTAGAAGTGTTCTAAAATTCGTTTCGCTTTATTCGACGCGTCTGTTTTTAACCTTCCGCCTAATGAATAAATATTTCGCATGTGTCACGGTTGAATGTATTTTTGTTTGTAGACGAGCGTCCTGTTATGTACTTGTACGCGTCGTCGGTGTTTCAATGGGATGCGACAACGTTCAGCCACTTTCGCACTTATCTGAGCACCCTGTATGTCCTGGCTATGTTGGTCGGCATCCCTCTCATGACGAAGATTCTTCACATTAGAGACACGGTTGGTAGCTTTGGATTTTTGCAAAAAGCCCAGATGTCTGAACAGGGGTCCTACCACCATCTTTTACGAAACCATCATATCGCAGGAACGTTTTATTTCAAGCTTAAAGTAATATTACTCAGATTCGTACTATGAGCTTATAAAGCAGTATTGAAACAATAATGTTTTACTCCTGCGTAGTGATGTAAAAGATCGAATGATTGTCAAAGACGGCATTTAATTTTTATTTACGTTCCAAGTCACGCATATAGTGAATAACTTTTATGTATGTTGAAGTCAAAATTATATAATTTTGTCTTCGTTTTATAAGTGCTTTATGTTTAAAAAAAAAATTGTATAATTTTAAATTAACTTTTTGCTTCTTTAAGCAGAAATTTACAAACTCAGGCGTGTTTTTAGTGACTGCAACGAGAACGGAACGGTTTACAATATGATTAGGCGCAAGTTTGTTTATAACTCTTTGAGTTCGCGGTTGCAGTTTAAAAGTTTTCCTAAGTGGCAGTGGTGCAATAAAATATTTATTAAAGTTGAGCAGTGTTTTAATTTGGAATTCTCGATATCATGTCAAGCAGCGAGTGAGTATAATGTGTTTTAATGCTTTAAGGATAGAACAATGAAGTAACTAACGCATTACAATATTTTGACCGCATTTTGATAATCACTATTATATATTTGATAACAGTATTATTTATGTAATTAAATAATTACAGTGAATATGACGTAATATACTATAATGTCTAAAAATTGAAGAAAATACCAATAAAACAATGAAATCATACAATCATGAGAACTCGATGCGACGCTGGAATTTCAAGTGGTTTATTTTTTCAAGTGGCTTAATTTTTTTTGCAGTGTTAGAGTTCGGAGAGTTTCGGGGCAACAGCTCGACTTACTGTGGGAGTATTTAAATTCTCACACAGAAATTGCTAAGGCCATCAATCGATCCCTGCAGGCAAAGGAGTATTCTAAACAAAAGTGGACCGAGATTGCAGGGATCTTAAACTCTCAAGGCGAAGGCACATACAAAGATTGGAAAGGGTGGTCTATTACTTGGGGATGATTATAGTCAAGGGTTGCCTGGTGTACTAGTGGAACCTTTCATAGAAGTAAGTGTTAAAAACATTCAGCATTTAGATAAATTAATTCTTAATTTTGCTGACACATAATTAATTATAATTTTTTTCTACATTAACAGCATGCAGAAAATGCTGATGATGTTGGAGAATCCCCATCCCACCTAGAGATATTGCCTGATGCTCTAGTTATCCCATTCCAAGAGGTGTCCGGTGGTACAGCACTAGCCCTCTCTCCATGCCGGACACCTTCACCACCTGCAGAGCCTGTATCAATATCATCAGCACAAACAACGCCACGACGGTCGCCACGCCGCCGACTTCTGCACACAGGTCCTCCTTCACTCTCTCAGCCACCAACAGTGGCGGGGACAATGACCCACAACCGGCGTCGCCACAGGAGAGTACAGCATATGTCACAAGAGGCTGCCAGGCGTGCCCTCGTCCAATCATCCCAAGACAAAGCCGAAGCTGCAGTTAAAAGTGCTCGAGCTTTGGAGGTGATCGGAGAGGGTATAGTGGGCATAAATAATAAATTGGGTAATTTGAAAGGTATAATATTACTTTATTTCATAAAAAAATGATGTAAAAATGATGTGAAATAATATAATGCACCCTCTTTTCAGAATTTTGACATCTATAGATGCCGCCTTGTCCAGAGCTCCTGAATGAGAGTCCTTCGTGCAGCGCTACCATGCTGCAAGGCGACATTGCTGCTGCGTGTGTGCTGAACGGTTGTATCACTTGTATTATTGAGTTGTAATTGGACTTCTTGGTTCTGTTCTTCGTTGCTCAATTGCACCAAAGGAGTGTTAGCTCTATTGCAAATGTTGTGTAATATTACACAAGCATTAACAATAGATCCTGCCACATCAGGTGCGTAGTGCAAGACTCTGTGTACAAGTAAGCAACGAAAACGTGCCTTAAGAAGTCCAATGGTTCGCTCAATAATGTTCCTGGTGCGAACATGCAAATTTGTGTAGTGTGCTTCAGGTGTGTCTGGTACTGCATCCAATATGGGAGTCATCATGGTTTTCCTTAGTGGATACCCAGAATCACCTGAAAATTATAAAATATTATTAATTAATCATTATTGAGCAAGACAAAAAAGCATAAGAAATTTCAAAAAGACTAATATTAAAGTCAAGAAATTTTTGTGTAGAAACAAAGTCTAAGTCATACCTAGAAACCAAATATTTTCATTGTTGCTTAGATCTTCCAAGTGTCTTCTAAGTGGATGATGAGACCATATAAAGGAGTCATGAGTAGCACCACCATGACTTGCATCTACACTCATAATTTGCATGTTTGCATCACAAATCTGAAAGAATAAAATGAGACTGAATGAAGTATTGTTTCTATAATTGTTTCTTGTTTTTTGTAATAACAAGACTTTTAAACAATATATTCTTTAAATTGTTAACCTTATTTTATTGAACATTGTCTTTTGAGTATGCATTACTATGTTATACTATAATAATAAACAGCTATTAGGTATTAAGGGATAACTTGAGCATTTTTCTATTTACAAAAGTTGCATTAACATCAATTCAGTAATTTATGAACATTCAAAGGTATATCACAGACTTAGATATATAGACTAACCTTCATAATTTATTTATAAAAATGACTTACCACTTGAACATTCAATGAATGGTAATGCTTGCGACAGTAATAGCGCTCTTCATGGACCACAGGTCTTACTATGGCCACTTGGGTACAGTCTATACACCCTAAGACCCCAGGCATTTGAAATTTATTGTAGAATCTGAAATGGTCAAAAACATTTATGTGTGTAATATAACTTAATTATTTGATAAATAAACTGTAGATAAAATTATCATGAGGCAATTTTATATTACCTATAATGCTTGGCGAATATTATTCAGTTGGATGTAATAGGTCATAAATTACTATCTTATCTTTGTATCTTTTAATCATTATCTCAAGCAGATGCAAACTAAGGTAGAAACTGGTACTGCACAACAATGTCTAGTCTAATATAAAAAAAAATATTCTAGGGTTAAATTTATACTAATTACATATTATTATAAAGAGGTCTAAAAATAATTTACTATCAAATAACTATTACTTAAATCAATTACTGGTATATTACTTACTCTGCTTTTATTCTGTTACGTTCTTGGTCAGTTGAGGGAAAGTGTATATATTTTTGCCTCAATTCAATGGAGTTCAGACAGGCAGTAACTTGAGCAATCACCGAGGAAACTGTTTGTTGGGCTAAGAAGTGACCTTCTTGCTGGCCCACTGGACGTTGGTAGGAGCCCGTTGCGTAAAAAGACAGAGCAGTTAGTACCTATAAATGTGCATAAGTTTTTTTAGAAAACATCAATAGGTACATAATATGTTAAAAATCCTTAACTTTGATGCCCATTAAGTAATTATAAGATATTATTAAAGCATGTGTGTACGTGAATAACATAGTTACCTTTGATTCTACAGACAAATCTGTGGATCTTCTAGGTTTATTAAACAAAGGCCTCAATTCTTCGCAAAGATTTTGCGCGAGTTCCTTTGTCAGTCGATATCTACCAATAAACTCGGACTCGTCTAGGTTGAAGGGATCACATTCCTCTCGCAATCGCCTTCGTCTTAGCCTGTTCGCCGAGTTACTGGTAGAATTATCAGCTTCTAGAAATTCGAACATTTCGAATTCATTGGCCATCTAAAACACATCACATATATAATATTATTGAGCCCTTTTTGGACGAGATACCGTTATAACACATATTATTAATATTAAAAATAGTTACGTAACTGTTTTTAATTACTTTTCATACAATAAATCAAAGAAAATCGAATAATAATGTTAAAAAAGTTGTGAAGGAGCAACTTTTTTAAGACTGCAAAATTTGACATAAAAACAATATTACTTACTGTCAAAAGACACTTCATGGTACGGTTAGAATGAATGATTTGCGATGACGTCACACAAAACTGCTAGATAAAACATGATGGTTTTAAGCTTGTTTTAAGCTCGTCATGGTATGAAATTTCTAAGTAAGATTATAATAATACTGCTATAAGAGATGGTGGTAAGGCCCCAGATTTTGTCGTATGAAAAGAAGTATCATATATAATTATAAGGATGTTTTGTTATCGTCTGTCACGGTGGCGGAATTGTATTGCAGTATGAATGCCGTGTTGAGGTCTTGGGTTCAATCCCCGACTCAAATAAGGTATGCTAGGTAAGTTAAGAAATGTGCCAGGTAAATGGCAATAGACTGCCTCTATCTTATTGAAATGTGGTGTCCTATAATTATGATGCGTTAACGAAAAACCTTAACGGTGCAGCTGCGAAATTAAGGCCTAATTTCACCATGCCCTGTTAGTTACTTTAACAGCATATTAACTGTCTTAACAAACTGTTAAGGTTTATGAGTGTCCCACGATAGCCTAGCAGGTGACTATCTTCCTTAACTAGACGTCCTTTCATGGGACGCGCGATACTTTAACATTCGCGTAAGTTTTAATTCCTGATTAACTAATGCCCGTTAAATAAGAAATTGGTGAAATTAGACCATAGCTATTTAGATTAGGTAATCATCGATTAAGGAAAACCTTTTTACTATAAGGATTCTAGTCCATTTAATTAGAAACCAAAGATGTTAGCCCAGTTAGGAATGGAACGATCTGCCGAGCCAATGTCCGTAAAGTATTCTCTAAAGTATACTCTAAATTGTATCATCACAAGTCTCTTATGAGACTTGTGATGATACAATTTAGAGTGACACACATGTGTTTTATGTTTTAGTTAATAGTGATGCTGGGGGCTACGTCTCACATAATCGGTCATCTCATATATGCGCATGTGACGATCGACAAGATGATGTACTTGGGAGCTACGGCGGCGGCGTTGGGCCCTTGCGTAGCGCCCCTAATCCGATCCATGACTTCGAAAGTACTGCCAGCTGATGAAAGAGGTGTATATATATCTATTAGTCTTATGTATGTACTTACATTTTATTTAATCACTAGACTTCTGGTCGCTACTGCGCCCGCGTATTAAAGTTTTCCTAAAAGATGCCTATAGCACTCGGGAGTAATGTAGCTTCCTATTAGTGAAATAATTTTCAAAATCGGTCCAGTAGTTTTTGAGTTTATCCATTACAAACAAACAACCAAATATTTCCTTTTTATAATATTACCTACTACTGAGAGGCCTTAGTCCACCACGCTGGCCTAGTGCGGGTTGGCAGACTTCACATACCTTCGAATTTCTTATAAAGGGCTTCTTAGATACCTAAGAAGCTCTGTAAGTTTCTTCGCCATGTTTTCCTTCACCGTTAAAGCGAACGATAATTGATAAACAATACACACGTAACTTTGAAAACTCAGAGGTGTGTGCCTTGGGTTTTGAACCTCCGGACATTGTCTGCAACCCACTATTCAGGTAATTAAAAAAGAAGTAATAACTGAAATATTTGTGTTCAGGCGTGGCGTACGCGTTCCTGTCGGTGATGGAGAATGCAGTGGCGATGTTCGCATCGGTGGTGTACTCGCAGATCTACAAGGCCACGCTCGGCACTCACTACATCAACTCCATCTTCTACTTCACTATATCTACGCAAGTCGCCGTGTTCATGTGTGCTTTGTGAGTATAACGCATACAATTCGGGCGCGAGATTCGAAAAATTTATGGAATTTAGATGATTGAATGATTGTTGTTCCTCGGAGTTTGAACCCCATGCAAAATTTGAGACTCCTAGCACTTGTAGTTTCTGAGATTTCGTGTTGACTGTGAACTTTCGCTTTTTTAAATATATAATAATAATAACTTTTATTGAGCACCAGAAATTAAACATACAAATTCCATTGTGGTACAATCTCCTGAACTAGGTTCCCAGGAGAGAGACTTATACTTATCTTTTGTTCGCGGCTCCGGCGCATGAAAGTTTTTCCGGAATAAAAGTCCCGCTTTATATTTTCCCGAGATAAAGTAGCCTATGTGCCAATCCAGGACATGATCTACCCGTGTGTCAAATTTCATCGAAATCCGTTCAGTAATTATGGAGATAGAGACAGACAGAAAGGAATTATAAAAATCGCTGATTTGATTTCCATTACTTTTCTTTCGTCATCCCCTTTTTAACACGGTTTTATTAGCTTCAGACTTATGTATGTATGTCTGTATCTGTATGTAACTTACACTTTGAACATGATTTTGACCCACTTCAAAACGTCGGATTAAATCGAATTTTGGCAAACTTATCAAGGACCGATGGTAATACAATATTTTAAACTAAAAAATACGTTTTTATAGAAATCCAACTAAATAAATAACACTTAAGTTTTCCTTGTGCTTCGATAGACGGCGCCACCGTAGAATTAGATCGCGCTATGGTTTACAAGCAAGTGAAACTATATAAGTTCGCAATTTTTAAAATCCTACTTGTTTTTAGTGAACTAAAAAATAAAAAAATAAATAACAGTTTATAAAAACTAAAAAAAAAAACACGCTTTATAAAAATCCAACTAAAAATAAAAAAAATTTTTTAGTAAACTTAAAATGAGATTTGAGAATAGTGTAGACTTTAAATAAGAAAATCATGTTATTTATTGTAAAAAGAAGCGTAGGGTGCATGGTGCCAATAGTTATAAATATTTTATTGACAGATAATATGAGTAGAAGGATTATCATTCTGATAATATCTTAAAAAGTATCCCACGCTTTTTATTACAATAACATCATTGATGTATTAGGGTTTTTAATGCATGAATGAATAACATACAATATGTTTTTCTTATTTGCACTATTCTCAATTAAAGTTTATTAAAAAATATTTTCTTTTTTTTTAGTTGGATTTTTATAAAGCGTGTTTTTTTTTGTTTTTATAATTGTATTACATTTCTTTAAATGTACAGACACACCGGTTCTACTGCTTTGCTATATGTATAGATTATCCAATTTCCAATAGGTTTTACTTGGTTACTTATAGTCATTCGTATTTTTGACATATTGATTAGATTATATCAGTTGTAGATAAAATGTTAGGCATCATTGTCATGTGTAAAGTGTGATTAGATCTCATGTATATAGACCGAGGATATTACCCGTAGCTCTTAAGATTTCAAGCGCATTTTTTTTAATAATCTATTATTTTTTAAACGATCACGGAAAAGGTATTAATTATTAAACCTACTTCACATCTCGTTTTCTATCCCATTAGTATAAATATTGTATGATATAAACACTGTCAACTAAGATTATTCAAAACCAAAATAAATTTGTAATTGAAATTAAAATCTTGTTTCTATCTTTTCAGTTCCTCAATGAATTTAATAAACATGGCAGATTAGATATTGACGCAGTCGGGCTTTTTGTTTTGTTTTTAAACATATTTTTTAGTTCTGTTCTACTATAGTCCAACAGATCTACCTAAAAATAGATAAACTATTTATTGTTCATTTTTTAGTGTGATTTTCTATAAAAGCATGTTTATTAGTTTATAATATTGAATTGTCATCGGTCCTCGATAAGCATGTCAAATTTCGATTTAATCCGAAGTTTTGAAGGGGGTGAAAATTTTGTTCAAAGTTTCCGTTATATATATATACATACTTATGAAGCTAATAAAAGCGTCTAAAAATTAGTGGGGCGCATCATCGTAGAGGACATTACCTCAGCGACCATATAGGGCTATATAGGCGCTGCGTTATATATGTTATCAGAAGATAATTATTATGTACTAGCTTTTGCCCACGGCTTCGCCCGTGTTAATAAGTTTTTCATTGCTAAAAGTACATAAAAACCTTCCCGTTGAATCACTCTATCCAACACATTTATTTGGATAAAGATTAATATTATGACGTTGATGCAACTCTTAACAAATAATGCATTACTTTCGACCAAATTTGATTACCATAAAAACGGGTCTAGTGAGTTAATCTTAAAAGATAGACATATACTGTCGCGGACATTTTTTTAGATCATTTCAAGAGGAATAATTCTTTAATACATATATTTTTGGTATCTTGAACCGTTTTCGCAGCGCACGCAATGGAAGCCCTCAAGGATGAATAATTTTCCCCGTTTTTTTCACATTCTCCATTATTTCTTCGCTCCTAATAGTTGAATCGTGATGTTATATAGCCTAAAGCCTTCCTCGATAAATGCTCTATTCAACACAAAAAGAATTTTTCAATTGGAACCACTAGTTCCTGAGATTAGCGCGTTCAAACAAACAAACAAACTCTTCAGCTTTATAATATTAGTATAGATTTAAAATCAAAATTTTTTATACTTGAGACCGGGACTTGAGTAAAGGCTTTCAATTTTTTAATTATGATTGATTGAAGCGGTGTCTCCTCATCTATAAATTATCTATGTCTCAGGATAGTGTTTCAAGTGCTACCTAGGTAACCTAGGCAATCATTTAATTGTAATTCCTAATAATTGTTATATATTATATCATGGATAATTTTCAGTGTAATGGATCTCATGCTCAAAGGGCGGAAGCTGGAATCCATCACAGCAGAACAGCAACCAGAAAAAGAAATACCATCTTGATTAGAATATTGGGTTGTACTTCCATAATAAGCTCAAAAAATAATGCAATCGAATAGATGGTAAAGTGCCTTTCCTATTTCACTTGTGATATTTTTAAAATAAATTGTTTACTTATATTAAAAAAAAATTATGGAGCATTAAAATCCGAATTGCTTGTTACTGAAGCTTTTAAGTGTTGTTTTTTATATTAACTCTCAACGGCATTTTTTTTTACATAAGTCACTTCAACATCAATTATAATTATTTCTAGATGTTATACTTTCAAAACCAATGCAAATATGATTTTTAAGGGTATAAGCCAGGGATGTTATGGAGCTCCGTTACCGTAACTGAAACTATCGGATATCCGAAATAAAAATATATGCGTAACCGTATCCGTTAAAAACATTTAGGATATTTTCGGATAATGGCGGAGTCTAAATAAAACATGTTACGACAGGTTTTTGTTTCACCGCTCGCGTTCAACGTGAATCATAAATATATAGTTTGTTATTTCTAGTCATGACAAACGTCAGTCATAACTAGTATTTTTTTTATTTACGAGTAGGTACTTAATTTAATAAAGTAAAGGAAAAGTGTTGTGTTACATAGTACATACTAAATAGATTTATATATCTTTTTGATTTTATTTAGTGGGGGTTGATGTATCCCTCTTCCGTAAGTCTTACCTTCGAGACCCTATATGTGTCCCCTGGGTGGTGCTAAACGGGTTGCAAAATTAATCGGTAGTAGAACATTTCTCGACTGGCTGGTGACCACCCTCCAATTAGAGTCCGCTGCCAAGAAGCTCTGCTATGTTTCGGCGGTTAGGTTAGAGAGCCAGAACTATTACTCATCCTTTCCCCTATTTCCGAACGCGACTGTATGACTCATGACTAGTATCGGAATCTGAGAGATCGGGAACTCAAGTTTCTTAACGTCCATAAATGTAAGGGGCCGGACGGGATCCCTGTAGTGGTCCTCAAGACATGCGCCCCTGAGTTGACTCCTGTAGGTACTTGCGCACCTGTATCGCCTTTCTTGTGATACCAATGTGGAACCAATTCCATTGTGGAAGGTTGCTCACGTGCGCCCGATCCCCAAAAAAGGTGACCGGTAGGACCTTTCGAACTATAGGCCTATCGCGATCACATCTTTGGTTTCCAAAGTGATGGAGCGGATAGTTGATATCCAGCTTTTGGGATACTTTGACTAACACCAGCAGATTATCATCTATCAATACGGTTTCCGCCATGGTTGCTCAGCTGATGATCTTCTTGTGTACCTCACTCACTTCTGGGCCGAAGCCGTGGAAAGTAAGGGCGAGGCGCTTGCTGTAAGCCTCGACATCGCAAAGGCCTTCAATAGGGTCTGGCATAGTGGTCTTCTTTTGAAGCTACCTTCATATGGAATCCCCACGGGACTCGGCAAGTGTATTGCCAGCTTTCTGGATGGTCGGAGCATAAAAGTCGTCGTTGATGGCAGTATCGCCGAGACCAAGACCATTAACACTAGGAAAACCGAAATTTTGAACTACCTGGAACGGCCAAAAGCGGTCAAATGACGTATTTTGAGTTGTGATGTATTATTTATGTGTTATGTCATTATATTTGTGTTTTATTCGTTGTTAAAGTAAAGAATAAAAAAGAAATGAACGAATTTATTAATTAGTGAAAACAAATTGTTTTAATAGACACAATGAAAATGGGTCTGAAAATATTTTTTAACAGATATAATTCCATATGTTGCCCCTTTTAATATAGGCATATTAAAGTTTTAGACTGTTTAGATTTTGAGGCCCAGCACCCATACAAAAAGCGGACATCTCCTTTCACTCATCATTTTTTCATAAGGCGCCTAAAGAAGTATAACTTAAAATTTGACAAAATGCGTCCAAACTAAAGTTTAATTTAGAAATTTTTTGATCAAGCTAATGTAGATTCAGCGAATTGTAAATCTAGGCTAGAGAGAACTTAGAAGTCAAACCAAATTATTACATTTCATTTTACTTTATCTAATATCCGTAACCGAAATTATCCGAAACTACCGGATAATCCGAAATAATTACATATCCGAAACCGATATAATTTTATTCCAATATCCGTATCCGGGTCCGAAATTTCATATCCATAACATCCCTGGTATAAGCTACAAGACGTCTTAACACGGTTTTCTTTTAACAGTATTGAAAAAAATAGTTATACATTTTAAGAATTCCTTTATGGAAAACACTGTAATGCAACATTAAGCTGATTTATTATATATGATTAGTTTTTAATGCTCCATTTATATTTTATTCCTGCAAGTATTATATAGATATTGTCTAAAAATGACAAACGGAATGTGATTATACTTTATATCAAATATGTGCTATACAATCTTGTTGAATTTTTAATGTTAAGTTTTGACAATGTGAAACAGTTTTGGTATTCAATAAACTCCACTATATTCCTGTTACATTGTTATTATTTACTTTTCTCATCACTAGTATCAACTAATAGACATCGAATTAAATAAATAATCATATTACAATGTAAGACAACTTAAGAATTTCAATAAAACAAAAGGCTAATTACAATTGAGTATTTTAATATGTATAAAAAGGATGGACAACATAATATTTTATGCATATTAAAAATATTCCAGTAACAAAATACGAAACGAACATCATGTGAAAGTGTCTTTATTGTTTTCTTTCTATGTGTTCTACCCATTCATGGTTCTACCATATTTTGTAGTAAATATAAAACAATCTAGATTTCACTCTTAAATTAAATGTTGTCTCTTATAACACTATATTCTTGCATCTTATAAATTCAGTAGAGATTCTTAGTAAATTAATCAGATTTAAAATAACCTCAGAAGACATTGTGCTACTGTTTTAACCATTTGGTAAGGAGCTCATCGATTTTCAACCGAGCTTCTACTAGATCAATAGAGTCTTTTTCACTTGGTGGATACATGTTGGCACAGTGGGCAGTTCCTGAAAATACACAAAATATCAGTATACCAGTCAAGAAAAATACTTCTGTGTACGAACAACGGGCAGCCAGCCAGTACAAAGAATATAAAGAAACATCTCCCCACTTATGAATGACTATGTGTTGCTCGCAGCTTCCCACGTGGAAAGTCTAATAACACGCTACAAAAGACCCTAAAACACTAGCGATGTATAGTGCGACCAGTAGAGCGCCAGCGTCGTCTATTAAATAATCCCATTTACCATGGGAGAAAATTCCCGGGATAAGCAGTGGCTTATGTGCTTATCTAGGACATGTCTGTGTGTCAAATTTCATCCAAATACACAAAACTAGTGTTAGTGTTTTATGAGAATTCTTTGTATTAGTTATGTCAGGTGTTCATATGAGTAGGGATAAAAGTGGACAACACATTCCACATTATGTAAATTCATGACATACTATTAAAAAATGCAATCATAAATTACTCAACCATAAATTTGTATCAATAGGGTAGATGACTACCAATAACAGGGTAGTTGGGTATTTTTTTTAAATACAATTATGACAAATGTATGCAATCCAAAATCTAAGGGAAAAAGAATTTTCAAAATTGGCGCAATAGTAAGTTGTATAGCTTTGAAATTTGGTGGAATGGGGAGTTGTCAAATAACAGCAAAACTAGGCTGTGATGTCACCAAGCGCCGTCGGCCATAACGCTGCATGCGTGCGAAAGAGATAGCGCGATATGCCCGCCACACCCCCACTTTTGCTCACAAGAATATTTCAAAGTTGAATAACTGCTTTACTTTTCAACTGATTTTGATGCTGATTTCACAGAAGAATTACTTTTTCTATTATTTTCTGTTACATCTAAAATAATGTACAAAATCTAACATAGAAAACTACCCTATTGTTATGTATTTACATTAGGAGACTAACATAACATTGTTTTATTAAGTTCAATAAATAATTGTGATTCCTATGTTTGGATGTAGACTTTGATTGTTAAGATGACATAAATGGAATAACTATTAATGCAGTTCTACACAATACCGTGCAAAGCCCAATTAACTGGATATTAATATATTTTCTAGAGTCCTAATGTAGCAAGAAACTAATATAATAGAGATGACTAACCACGTATGAATATAGCAGGAGCGTCTTTATTCGTGCTATTGGTGATCCCGAGCGCATGCCAGGGGTCCACCGACCCATGCACAAACACAACCCTTGACACAGATATGTCTAGCGCGCCGTAGTCACTATTGGTCCACACAGCTGCCTTTTGGATGAAGTCAGATCCGTACCTGACACAAAATTTAACAGTGTGTATTACAGTGAATAATATAGATGTAAAGTTTAAAGTATACTCAAATGTCTCTGAGATTTAGTACTTATTTTGAATTGAGTCAAATCATAATATCATAAGAGCTAAATACTCTTAATATTAGGCATACAAGCATCTGATAAAATATAAAAAAAAATAATTAATTTTATCTGTCATGCACCACTTTCTTGAAAGTTATGAAAATAATAATTTTTATTTACTACTGAGATTACTTTTTTCCAAAAATATCCTGGCATTGTTGTATAAAGAAATCGAGTTTAAATTTGTCTCCAAACACTTCTGTCGTCCCTGACGATGTTTGGTAAAAACCAAATTCTGTGCATGTTTGGTACATCCATTGACGACCTGCAAAATACATATTATATATACAGCGTATGAGCGTACAGAATACTCATTTTAATATGTGAAGTTAGTATAATGTCATAACTTTTAAGGGTACCTACCTCCTTCAGACCCCCATGTCATGTTGCGCATTTCTTTAATCATATTATCATAAGAGTAATCCAAGCATGTTTGGTTAGATTTTTCTAATATAATGGAATTAAAAGCTGCTAACTTTTTATACGCGGGCACATCGCCCTTTGCAGTTAGCATATCGCAAACCTGTGGAACAGGAAAAAAATAACCATAAATTATAATACGTAATTGTATGAGGAAAGTCTGTTTAATTAGGTACTCTAATCTATAAAAAAAATAAAATATATAGATACGTATATTATACAAAAGCGTAAGACCATGCATTTACTTATCGTGGAGTGTTAGAACCTAAGAAGCCATGAAATTATGTTTTACGCTAAAATGAGTTTATTGTAGGCGCATACTTATATTGATCTCATGGGTATTACAACCCTCTTTTAAATGGATTTTGAAAGGTACACCTTTCTACGTCCTCTACACCGACTCACTTACTCCTTCATCTGACATCGGCATAACAACTAAACGATGGAGTATAGACCAAAACCCGGCGACTGAGTGCTTAATCGCGTAAAAAAGGCTCCTCAATACCAGGCCAAAAAGCACTTCAATAGAATAATACATTAAAAGTTTTAACTATATTTTTGCTGCCAGTGTCTAATAGTAGTTAACATAATCTTGAAAAGATGAAGTTTTCTTTCTATGGGTAATGGCTGATTGTTGTAACTCTGGATCAAGACAAGGACGTCTTTATGTACGATAAGAGAAGTTCAGAGATGTGTTATTCTATTGAAGTGCTTTTTGGCCTGGTACTGAGGAGCCTTTTTTACGCGATTAAGTCTATGTGCTAATTTAGGACATGGTCTACTCATGTGCCAAATTTCATCCAAATCCATTCAGTTGTTTCTGCATTTACTGGTAACAAATATACAAACCATTTTCACAAACTTCCGCATTTATATTATTATGAGAATGAAGATATTAATGAATCAGAGAATGTCAATCAAGAAGTTTATATATTGTATCTAATGAAGATTGCAACGGAAACTGGAAAGTCTGGCACTTAACGTTGGCCAAATCACTGATAATCGGTGGAAACCACAAAAGGAAAAGAAGAAGAATATAAGATTTTTTAGGCACATTAAGAGCAACAGGCTCTATTTATGAAGATATAAATTTGTTAGGTGTTATAATATTTTTTTTTGACAAAGCAAATTGGATGACAAATCAGAATAATAATAAAAATCTTACTGTATTAATTGTAAGGTTCTTGTATTTTTTGTCTGCGCTTATTCTATTGTCTTCATTGTATTGCACTACATCAGCAAAATCATCCGCAATTGAGTTGTAGAAATTATTTATGTCCTTGCTAGATGCTAAATTGAATTTATTGCAAACTCTAGAATAAAAAAAATGGTCATCCATAACCAATCTGTACATGGGCCCATGTTTTTGTTTAAAGGGCATGTCCAAAAACTTACTTAAAATTCTAACCAATATACTTTATATATATTTGGATAGTACTCCGAAAAATTAGGTCTTCGCAACAAATCGTATAATTTTAAAGCCCTCCAGCTTTGAGATTTATGTAATTTTATTACGATTTTTTATACATGTCAATGGCCATGTAGTGCCTGGTTAATGATTTTATATTTTTATAGAATCCTGAAAAAGAAACAGTCGAAGGCGGGACTCGAACCCACGACCTCCGGCGTACCGTGCCGGTGCTCTTCCAATTGAGCTACTCCGACCCTCGCCATCAATTGCCAATTTCAGGATCCGTATTTAATTCTCTTAAAGGAGATGACCAGCGACATCTGTTAGCAGTTATTACAACTAGGAGTAAGTAACCGAAACGATTGGAAGAGCACCGGCACGGTACGCCGGAGGTCGTGGGTTCGAGTCCCGCCTTCGACTGTTTCTTTTTCAGGATTCTATAAAAATATAAAATCATTAATTTTATTTTGCTTGACTATACATAAGTTGAACGTTTATAAAAAAGTTAGTTATAAATGAAGGGGTCTAAAAATGTGTTTTCAATAAATTCAAGATCCATATATTTCAATATCCATAAAGTTGGAGCCTTTTAGATTTTGAGGCCCAGCACACATACAATAAGCAGACACCTGCTTTTCCAGTACATTTTATCAAATATGGACATTGAAATTGGTAGGTTACATAAAATTTTTATTACCTGTAACCTTAAAATCTATGTAGCAGATCACTTTTAACCACCTCTCATACTCCAGATAATTTTTAAATCTCTTTTGTTTGTATACTTACTTAAACTCCTTTTCAATGATTTCAGGTTTACTTTGGATTAACTCATCAATTTGCTTATGAGCTTCTTTTAGTACAGAGACACAATCTTCACTGGAAGTCTTTTCATGCAATGCATTAACCACAACTTGAAAGTATTCTGGAAAATGTTATTATGTTAAAAAATTTACTCTTTTAACAAACATACCCATAACTCAAAGAAAATGTAGTCATAAGCATAACATAAAAAGTATTCTAACATACATTGCAATAATTGAATTAAATTATTAATACACATATAATATGAATTCAGGGCCGAATTAAGAATTTCGAGGCCCCTAGGCATTGCCTCCTTGGGGTTCATTTACCCTTTCCTGACTTTCCTAAAATATTATTTTTCTACCACAACCAACTGAAAAGAGAAATATGTTTTGTTTTAATAACTTGAAATATGTTCCAAAATGTATTGAGATGTAATGTAATAGATAATCATGGAAATATTATTGTCATCAGGTAACTGCTTAATTAAGTACAAATTGATGAATTTAATTTTCACATTTTTCTATTGGGACGAAGGGCCCTCAGCTGTGTTGAGCCCCTAGGTAATTGCCTAATTTGCCTTTAAGCTAATCCGGCCCTGCATGCATCACACTATATTTAAAGCAGTAAACACAACTAAGAAAGGATAACATTTTTTTTAAATAATGTAACTGTGAAGCACTATGAGATTTATGTAATGTAATTAAGTTCTGATCATAACACAAAACTATTTATTTATTACTTGGGATACAATCATTAAGAAACACAAAATAACAATAACCAACAAAATAAATATTGTTATCAGAAAAATATAGTGGCTAGTAACAATTTATTTGAAAAATCTGGTTCAATGAGTAGTTAATATATTATGTAAACAATGTCTGTGTAATTTATCAGGGATCTAAGTTCATGCATTATGTCATAAGTAGGTTGTGCATAGTATCTAGTTTAAATCCACATATTATTTTTATAACTAATTTGTATTTAGCAAACAAATATTTATAACAAGCACCAAATTGCAAGCTCAGTTTAAATGAGTCTAGACAACTCATTTAAACTGAGATACATTACATATAAATGTTTTGTAATATGTACCTGAAAAGTCAACCTTTGCTAACAGTGGACCACTGGATGATACAGCTGCATGTACTAGATGTGGATATTTAAGCCGAAGCCAAGCCGCAAGCGATCCCGGGTATGAGCCACCAAAAGCTATCCATTTTACATCTTTGTTAAGCTTGTATTTAATGTTCATGGCATTGATGAAGTTGGCCAAGTCAGAAAGCGCTTGATAAGACGACAAGTACTGTAGGTTCTTAACACTCAAATCACTGGAACAGATAAATTACTATTATACAGGGCTTGACTCGCCAAGCCCCGCTATGGATGACGGCGTCCGAGTATATAGGGTTTCCCCATACATCTATATATACAAGCAGAGTTTGATGGGTTAAAAGTTTTATACAGAAAATTACATAACAAAAAGAAATGAAACTAGAATTTTGACATTATGGATAACATCATTACTATCTTGTTATTTTCTTGTAAGTTCTTGTTGAAATAATAATGACATCAACTAACAATAAGAAATTAATAATGATCTTACTTGACAGGATGGCTTTCCCCATAATAACGGTGCTCTAAATTAATGCAAAGCGCATTGTATTTCTTCGCATATAGTATCCAGGTGCCTTTTACCATCCAACGTGGATCTGCTGGGCCTTCACCTCCAATCATCAAAAACACTGGTCCAGGATTATCAAAGTCATAGAAGGTATCATTGACAAAGTAACGCTGTAATCAAAGTTATGCTAAGATGATTAAAATACTATTTCCAATGACAATTACTGCACTAAAATAGTTACGAATTATCATTGAAGGTTTTATATAAAGGCATCAAATCAATTCAAAAAATACTTTCATGCTTCATTGCCTCAGAGCATAATAGTCAAGTAGATCTATGGAAATACACACCTGCTTCCATGTTCTTAAATCGGATGATGTGGAATGGTCCAGCTTTTGTATGAACCACTGAGGTGGTGGTAAATTTTCATTTTTGTAATCTCCCGGCGCACCTAGATTTCCGCCTCTACGACGACCAAGGTGAAAGTGTTTTCCACCAGAGGTTGCGGTTATCAGAGGAATTATTATCAAAACCAATAGACGCATTATGAATAGCTGTTTAGAAAAATAATTGAATCACAACACAAAGTTGTGATTACACCAGTAACCACCACAGAACCACCACAGACTACTCTTTCCGTAGTATTATAATGCTCTTTGGTATTATAATGCTCTTTGGACTACTCAGAAGAACAACGTTACTACGGTAACCTTAACGTAGTGATTATATTTGATTATATTCTCTTTGCGGTAACCAATTTGCTAGTGACCCATAAGCGCACATTACACGCTCACACAACCAGCATTCAATTCCATAATGCGCGCTTTAGACGCTCACTCAAACGGCGTAGTGTTGGGTAGGACATACAAGAGGCGGTACATTTGTCCCGTACATGACGTCAAAATGTAAGAGCGGCTCAACATTTTTTATTGTACTACTTCAAATTTCATGTCGCGGTAGTCGCGAATTCGTGGTACTCACTATCTATCTCAGTAAAACTATAAGACAAGGACAGAGAGGGAGCGAAAGGCATGCTACAAATTACAATAATACGTTATTCTTCAATGAAAATATGTCATATTTGTACTCGTTACTTCAAATGTATCACCGAGCTTCATTACGCCTCGCCTCATTTGAAGTGGGACATTGTACTGGCTAAGTGAAAAAAGAGGCTACTCTTACAAACTCTTTTTTTATATCTTGTCCTACCCAACACTAAAACGGCATTCAATTCCATTAAGCGCGCATTAGACAGTAGGTTTTGCTGTCCGTTTTACTACAGTCACGTCCGTGAGTGACGAATAACCTATCGTCTAATGTGGTGATTGACGGTCGAGTGACGAATATCTGAATTTTTTGATATGCGCGTCGCGCAACCATCAGTCATGACTTTTGCGGCATCGTCTAAAAGCATTTCGTCCCGCAAACGTCAGTCAGCGCGCGGACAGCGGTGGAGTGGGACATATTGTGTTGAGTCGAAGAAGCGCTAGCGTACCCGCGCGGCCTTCTCCGACCTTTACGAATTACCTTCTCCGACAGTCGCAGAAAAAAATTATTTTAAGTTTTGAAACAATCCCTGAATGGTGGTATACCACGAATCTTTAGTAGTTAGTCTATACTAATGTTATAAAGAGGAAAGATTTGTTTCATTTTGTAAATTCTTTCACTAATAAGAAGATACATTAGTCCTCAGTACTATAGGGTATTTTTTCTTTCTTCTTCTTCTTCTTCTTCTTTTAGGTTGTGGCTCCACCGTTGCAGCGGTGATTTTGCCAATGTCTTAATGTAGATAGAGTTACTCGGAAGTCAAAAAGCGTAACTTCAGATTTGACTATTTCAGGATCAATAACAAGATCCGGCCTGAAGTGCAATATGAAAAGTTGATACTCAAAGTGAACAAAGTATGAAAATTAATGATATTTTTAGATCTAAAAGATGACGAATAAAGCATGATAGTTAAAGCCTAAGCATGATTAAGTAATAGCGAATAGAGACAAGGAACTATTCAATGCAAGACGAAAAGGAGAGATAAAAAAAAAAAAAAAATTAAGGTGTCAAATTATTGATGCTCTTTTGGATAGGATGTTTCAAACTACGGGGACTATAACGGCCATAGATAAACAATAAAGTAATACTAAGCTACCGGAACCGGTATTTTTTCTTTATTATCTTATTAGATAATTTTATCCAATAAGATAATAAAAAAAATTGTTGTCATACTTTTGTATCTCGTATTTCAGACTAAATTTATGTATAGGTACCAATATAATAATTGCGAAAACTTTGATGACCAGACACCAAAGACTAAAGAGCATTATATAATACTACAGACACTGCTTTAGTCTTTATTCTATGCTTAACGTAGTGGTTATATTCTCTTTGGTCTATGCATTATACAATATATTTACATTGGTTTCCGTATAGTAGGTATCAAAACACCAAAGAGAATATAAACACTACGTTAGGTGGGAACCCCAGTACAGTGTTGGCTAGGACATACAAAAGGCGGTACATTTGTCCCGTACATGTAACATGACGCCAAAGTGTAAGAGCGGCTCAACATTTTTTGTTGTACTACCACTGTTGCCAACTCCAAGAAACCATAAAACAACAGATGACTTATAAAAAAAACAGGAGAAAACAGTAGATCGGGGATTTTGACCGAGGAGCTAAAAAAAAAGGTCCTCGATTTCTATTTTTCCCTCAATAACGTCCGAGAAGTATGGTTAATGGTAGGTCCATAGGGTGGGGACTAAAATAAAAAAAAAGCTCCTGCATCATTGTATGAGTACAAATTTACTAACCTGTAAACAAAATGTAATGTAAAACCAGTAAAAAATCTTTAAAACAAAAAAACAGTAAAAATTGGACTCTAACTAAAAAACAGGAATGAAAAAGCAAAAACAGTAAATCTACTGTTAAAACAGTAGGGCTGGCAGCACTGTGGACTACTTCAAATTTCATGTCGCGGTAGTCGCAAAGTCGTGTTACTCACTATCCATCTCAGTAAAACTCTAAGACGGGGACGGAGAGGGAGCGAAAGGCATGCTACAAAATACTATAGTCTGTTATTCTTCAATGAAAATATGTCATACTAGCTTTTGCCTGCGGCTCCGCCCGCATTAAAAAGTTTTTCATCGAAATCCGATCAGTAGTTTTTGCGTGAAAGAGGAACAAACATCCATACATTCTTACAAACTTTCGCGTTTATAATATTAGCAGGATTTGTACTTGTTACTTAAAACGTATCGCCGAGCTTCATTACGTGTTTCGTAACCGTAGTTTCATTTTCATATAATATTTGCATTGTCTATCCACAAATTCGCGTGATTGTGGGATGTGTGTGAGGGCGAAGGCGATTCAAATTCGCACACATTTGCCGCCAACTAAACGGGTCAATCCCGATAACCAACGGGAGGCAGCGCGCCCGCGCCATCTAGTGGATGGAACTTAGTAACGAATGTCGGCGCATCTATGGCGGCACAATCGTCGGCGTGCTTCATAATTCAATGAATTTGGAGTAGATTTTTTTTTTCAAAACATTTAAATAAAATAGAAGAATCCCAAACACGTTTCCTACTTCAGTTACCACAAGCCAATTATTACTGAAATTGAGTCTACTGATTAAGTTTATATTACATTATATTTGTTAATAACAAAAAAATATTATAACTGAAAGAAGTTAAATTTTATTACAATTCCTTCACTGATTAATCGAAAGTAACTTCGTTCCATCCGGGTGTCCCTTGAGACCTCTCAAGTTTTTTTGTTTATTATCTTTGATATGGTAGTTTATTCAAGGAAAAAGGTACATTGATTATCTGGTAATCCTATTTTTTAAAACTGAAATGGCGGGAATTTTCTTCATAATGTCCACGATCTTGTCAGACAGGGGTGCCAATTCACGCCATTGGTAAAAAGATTTGCAACGCACTGTACACATCCGTGAGCCGTCAGCCATAGTGTTATAAAGGGGTTTATTCACGGTCCAACTTGACGTACAGCATGCTGTACGTTAAGCGCCCATTACACGCTCACACAACTGGCATTCAATTCCATAGCTCATGATTGACGCGTGAATAATGAAAACGAATCGACATTACACAATCACTCAAAAGATTTTTTTTGGCCCGTCGTTGAGTTGGACAACACTCGTGTTCTACTTCACGGCTGTTCTTTCGAATATTTCAGTATCGTATTTTATATTTTCTTTTTGTCTTTGTCAAAATATTTGTTGTGTTTTGTCTCTACTAACATTTATTAAATAAAATACTAATCTATAACATATTTATTTTATTTTGCATTATTTAACTATTTGTAGGGTAGACTAAAAAAAAAATTATTATTTATAACACAGTGATAACTTATTGTTTAGTCATTTGAATAATATGGAGATTGGGGAGGACGAACCTCCAGATGGAGGTGGAAGGGCTGATCCCTCCAATCTTCCCCTTTCTTCAAATAAGGCTGCCAAACGCCCTATCAATTTAGAAAATGATTGTGATTCTATTCCCCCCAAAAAAATCACTTCTCCCGCTTTAAATGTTCAGGATGTTTTCACCTGCCCAGACTATGATGATCATTTTCTTTACACTTATGCAGATAAGGCCCCCTTCATAGTCATGGTATCTGGTGATGCCAACCCCCCTATACAGACCTTGAAGCTTGCGAAAATATTATTTCAAAATAACGTCTCAGGCATTTCTCAAGGTGGTGTTAAATCTGCAGGCCGTGGTAAAATTTCTGTGTCATTTGACTCTGCGGATTCAGCTAACAAATTCCTAAAGTCCCCGGTTATCTCCCTTCATAAACTTGCCGCCACTATTCCTAGATTCCACCTTTCTCGCATGGGTATTGTAAGGAATATCCCTAATGATTGGTCTCTTGAGGAACTGGTTGCGGGCCTTCATTACCCAAACAATTGCGGTCAGGTCCTCAAGGCTCGACGTCTCAATAAAAAGATCATGAACAATGGTATTACAGAATGGTCCCCCTCCACTACTGTAGTCCTAACTTTCAGGGGTCGAGTCCTCCCAGAGAGAGTATTTTGTTTCAACTCATCCCTTCCCATCTCCCTCTACCAACTTCCTTCAATCCAATGCCGGCAATGCTGCAGATTTGGGCATGTGACTTCACAATGTAGATCTATGGCTCGTTGCTACCGTTGCTCCCAACAACATATGGGAAATACATGTTCTGTCCCTGATTCTCAGGCTACCTGCTTATTTTGTTCAGGCAATCATACTGCCACTTTTTCCAACTGTCCGGAGCACTCGAGGCAAAGGGCTATAAAGTTGGTTATGTCGGAAGAGAATATATCTTTTTCAGAAGCTTCTCTTAGATTCCGCCCTATCCGAAAAACCTTTGCTGATGTTGTAAAACCTCCCAACCCCCCAAATCCTAATATCCCTCAACATTTCCAAGCTCCCACTAGTCAATCCTACAAAAAAACCATCTTCATTGACCGCCGTCCTAGTCCTCCTAAGGGCAAGGGTTTTGATTCCCATGCCCACTCGAACATAATCTTAACCCCTAAATCATCCCTTCCCAATGGCTGCGCCCTAGCCAACGCCTCTTCAGATGAACCTTCCCCCCCTTTTTCTTCTGACTCCTCTTCTGCCAATAGGCTATCATTTTCATCCCTTTCCCCGAATGACAATCTTTTAGAACTTCTCTTATCTCTTCTCATTAATATTTCCCACAAATTTGGTGATGCCCTTTCCCCTAACGTCATTCCAATGATTCAACAACTTCTCAATCAACTTATCTCTCATAATGGGTCAAACATTCCTACAATGGAACTGTAGAAACATTCGCCACAAAAAACATGAAATCATTCATTTGTTAAACTGTCACAGTCCCCTCGTCTTTGCCGTCTCAGAGACTTGGTTGCGACCTAATTTACCCTTTAGAGTGACGGGTTACTGCTGTCTTAGGGACGACAGAGATGATGGGTGGGCTGGTTGTGCCCTTCTTATCAAAAAATCTTTATCTTATTCTCAAATCGACCTCCTTCCTCACAACTCTTTCCAAATTGTTGCAGCTAGAATCCTAAATATATCTTTTATATCCCTTTATATTCCTCACCCTAGTGTAATCATAATAAATAATCTGCGTAATGTCCTCCTAGCTATCCCTCCCCCCCTATTTGTCATGGGTGATTTCAACTCTCACAATGCTCTTTGGGGTTCTCTACACAACGACGCCCACTCCTCAGCTCTTATACAGTTATTTGACGAACTGAATGTTTGTGTCCTTAATGACGGCTGTTCAACAAGACGTGTCTCACCAAGCCAGAGTGTTAGTGCAGTTGACCTCACCCTTGCCTCTACTAACCTTTCTTCCTCCATATCCTGGTCTATCCTCCCCCATTCCTTCGGTAGCGATCATTTTCCTATTCTTTCCCTGTGGTCAAACTCCTACTCCCCTCAGCCAGACCCTGAGCCTCTTTTAAAGTACAGACTTTGTAAAGCTGACTGGTCTAATTTCAGATCAAACCTAGACAGTTTAATCTCAACCATTCCCCACATAATTTCAAATGATAACTACCTGTCTGTATATTTGGAATTCTCGAAGGCTCTGTTATCAGCTGCTGACCAGGCAATTCCTCTCAAAAACTCGGCCTTAGCTAAAATTCCATCGCCTCCATGGTGGGATTCAGTTTGCACGGAAGCGGTTCGTAGGCGAAATGCGGATGAGTCTGAGTTTGCATCAAACATGACAATGGAAAACTTTTTAACATTTAAAAAGTCCCAGGCTCTATCTAAGAGGATTCTGTCAAAGAAAAAGTCTCAGGGCTGGACCAATTTCTGTAACTCCTTGTCGCCCTGCTCTCCACCTTCCCTAGTATGGAAAAAATTACGCCTATTCCGTAGATCGATGAACCATTCTCCAACCCCTTCCTCAAATACCTCCGACCTTTGGGTTCATGAATTCCTTGGCAAATTAGCTCCTCCTACTGCTCCCTCCAAGGAATGCTTCCCATGCCCTCTTTCCCCTAATCCTAACAACACCCTTAATGATGCCTTCTCCCTCGCCGAGTTTACCTGTGTGCTCGAACGGGTCAAGGATTCTGCTCCGGGTATTGATGGCATCCCTTACTCTTTCATCACCAAGTCCTCCTCGTCCACTAAATCTTTCTTTCTTGACATCCTTAACCAAATATTTCTCAACGGGGTTGTTCCCGACTCCTGGAAATCGCAGATTATTCTTCCCATCTTGAAGCCAGGCAAACCTCCTTCTTTAGCCTCTTCCTATCGCCCTATCGCTCTTTCTTCAACACTTGCTAAGTTAATGGAACACCTTGTCAAGAACCGTCTAGAATGGTATATTGAAAATAAGGGCCTCTTATCCCATTCTCAGTTTGGTTTTAGACGTGGAATGAGCACCATGGACAATTTGTCAATTCTCACCTCCGACATCCGTCTTTCTTTCTCTAACGATGAAAATGTCATTGGAGTCTTCCTGGACATTTCTTCGGCTTACGATAATGTTCACCTTCCCATCCTCAGGCAGAAAATGCTCCAGCTGAGTATCCCGGAAAGGTTGATCAATATAGTCTGTAGCCTTTTGTATGGTCGCTCAATTGTCCTTGGTGCTCATTATGGTTCTCAATCTCCAAGGGTGGTCTGGCAAGGTCTCCCTCAGGGCTCGGTCCTTAGCCCATTACTATACAACGTATATACAGCTGATCTTGACAAATCAGTCAACTGTTTTGTCAAAATTCTTCAATATGCTGATGATGTTGTTTTATACTCTTCGTCGAAATCGCTAAGTGAGGCATCTGATAGATTAAATTCAGCGCTGTTTTATTTAGACCAATGGCTCTCTAACCACCACCTCTCTCTGTCTATTTCTAAAAGCGTTGCTACCGTTTTTTCCCGTAAAAGATTTATCCCCCCCCTTTCCATATCTGTTAATAACCAAAATATAGTCTTTAAAAACCAAGTTAAATTCCTTGGTGTAGTTTTAGATTCCAAGTTATCTGGTTCCCCTTACCTAAAATCCATAGCTAACAAGTGTGAAAAAGGTATTAATGTTCTAAGAGCGGTCTCTGGGGTACGATGGGGTTCTCACCCATATAATCAGAAATTACTTTACAATGCAATAATTCGCAGCCACTTTGATTATGGGTGTTTCCTTCTGGAGCCCTGCAATAAAGCGGCCTTAAGCCTTCTTGATAAAGTTCAGTCAAAATGCTTACGCTTAATAACTGGAGCCATGCAATCCTCGCCTATTAACGCCATGCAGGTCGAATGTCTGGAACCTCCTTTGCTATTACGCAGGCAATACCTCTGTGATCGTTTTTTCTATAAATCCCTTGAAAGATCTTCCCACCCCCTCCACTCTATTCTTCCCCCTTTATCCCAACTAGTTGAAAATTCCAGGTATTGGTCACATAAATCTAGCCCTCTCCTTGTAAATAGTTACAATAAATTTAATAACTCTTCTCTACAAATCTTCCAATCTAATATTCATTTCCTCTTTTCATTTGAATTTCAAGCTCTTATCTTCAAACCTAATATTATTCTTCATTTTGGTATCCACAAAAATGATCCAAATGCTGCCATTATTTTTCACCAAATTGTGTCTGAGGGTTGGGGGGATTGGCTGCATCTGTTCACAGATGCATCCAGGTCCTCAGACTTGGTCCCGGTTGGTGCAGCTGTTTGGATTCCTAAATATAAAATCATTCTTAGTTTTAAATGTCCCTCCCAATACTCCATTTTTTCTGGGGAGGCAGTAGCTATCCTGGAAGCTGTCCAATATTCTCTTTCTCATGGCCTCAACAAAAGTATAATTTTTTCAGACTCTCTCAGCCTGCTTCAGGATCTTCTGAATTCTCCTTTTCACAAATCCCAATCCTATTTGACTTTAAAGATCAAAGACACATTGTTCAAATGTCATGTGGCTGGATTAGAGGTGGTTTTAGCTTGGATACCTAGTCATTGTGGTATCCCTGGTAATGAAATGGCTGACCATTGCGCTCATGAGGCTGTCTCAATTGGGTTGGATGTTCATAGGGTCTGTTACTCCAGCGATCTATTCTCTGAACTGAGTCATGATTTTCAGTCTTCCTGGAATGAACAGTGGCAGGTTTCGAGAACTCTTAAGGGCTCCCATTATGGTTTATTACAGCCTGATATTCCGATAAGGCCCTGGTTTTTTAAGTACAGGCGTATTAACAAAAAGATTACTTCTGCAATAATCCGTCTGCGGTTAGGCCATGTTTGCTCACCTGTATTTTTAAATAAGATTCGCGTTCGTGATCACTCCCTGTGTGAATGTGGTCTGGACGAGGGATCGGTTGATCACTTGTTCTTCAACTGCCCCAGAGTCTCCTCTACTATTTATGATGTCCTTCCTTCAGATTTCCCCCGTCCTATAAGTGTAAATGTTTTATTGTGCTCGGTTTTTTCCTATCACATCAAATACCTCGCTAAATTTATAAAAAATAACAACCTCTACCTATGAGGGCTTTTTTTCTCTTCTCTCTTGTCTTTCCTCTCATACTATAAAGTTTTTGTTCTCTCTCTAATTTCTTGCCTTTTTTTTTATTTATATACCTGTTCTATTTTTTAGTATAATTAAATGTTTTATAATTCCTATGTATTTTTATTTTCTAAGTATAAATTTATTCATATAATAAATATATAATGTTGATTATCTATTATCCAAATTACTTGGTAACTTCGGGCCGAAATTCTAAAATTTAAAAAGCATAGTGTCATTCTGGTGTCATTTGTATCTGCTATTATTACTTGACATTGGCGAAATCACCGATAGATAATCGGTGGAAGCCATAATTTAAAAGAAGAAGAAGAAGAAGAATCACTCAAAATCACCTTCAGACATACTCAAGATTTTGCGGGTAAATACGCACCACCTCTAAAATGAATGTTTTTAAAAAAGTGTGTGGTCAATGGAGGGGTCCAAAAATATTTTTTAATTAATCCAAGATCCATGTTTCTGCCTCTTACATAAAGTTTGATTCTGGTTAGATTTTGAAGCCAAGCACCCATACAAAAAGGAAACATTCATTGTTATTCACTCATGGAAAAACTGAACATGTTTGTGAGGCAAGCATCCATTTTACAGATTCTGACTCCGTGTATGAATTCAAAATTTGAAAAATGAATGAATAAGCACGGCCTAAACTGACAGCTGACATACTGCTTACACAGTTTGACTGCTGTGCCGTGTGTATGCGCCAAGCCGTGTGAGTCGTCAAGTCAGCCAACATTGCCAATTTTCCACTTGCGAATGCGATCGATCGCGAGCAAGGTGTGGTGTAGTTGTGTGCGGTAGTTGGCGCTCGGTGGGTTCAAAAATGGCTCTGTTCAGGATCACGTCTGTAAGATTAGCTGAAGTACAGGTAATTATTCAAGCTTTCTCTTAAAGCCTACTTAAACATGCAACTTTTAAGATTCTCCTACAGGAATATTTTTGGAATAGCATTTTATAACCTTGTTATCCACATTTTTAGTTCGAAGTTATGTAATATGAATAAAAACTATTTCGGGGTTTATTAAAGCGATTTGTGATGCTAGAAGTTTAAAAAGTATCCTGACAAAACAGTTAAAAGCGTGTACAAAGAAGGTCGTTACTTCTTTTAAAAAAAAGCCCGGTAATTTTGGTACGGTATACATTGCCATCGTCTTTCATTAGTAATATAATATTATTAATCAAAGGCTGTCGTAATAGAGAACTTCATCGTCTAGCCGAAAGAACCTTTTTTTTATTTATTTTTCAAAACCCACGTGATTCTCCATGTGAAATTTTTACTGCTAGATTATTCTAATGCTCTTTGGCTAGATATTTATTATTTCTTTTATTTGGCATATTTAATAAAGTATTATGTATTTATACATAATTGTATGGTAGTTCATATTCTAATTCCGTGGCATTTCCAGTTAGAGAATAAAGAAAAATTCAGAATATCATATATTTTGTAAAGAGAATCACTAAAATTACAGAGCCCAATTTGTTTTTAACTATGGTAGAAATCTTTTGAGTAAGCTCCATTTATTACAATGTGAGCAGCCATTTGAAATGCAATTTATGAAATAGTAGGTATCTACTTTTGACTTTACTTAAATATCTATAATTTTAAAATATGTTGAAGTTTCATGGCACAAGTTACAAGAGAGAACTTTTTTGTAATATGACATTATTTTCATACTATTATTTCTTATTTCATAATATTACAGGGTGTTGCTTTGTTAGAATATTAATAAAAGTAGTACCTATTTTAATAGAGTTTAACTAAGAAGTCTTAATACTTTATATACTAATACTGTTTACATCATTCTAATCAATTCTGTTAGACCCTACTAATTTGGAGCTATGTATGATGAAAATAAAGAAGGCATCCATATCTTATACCTGTACTTACTTGGAAATATTTTAGATCTGGAATAATAACGAAGTTAGATAAGTTAATAAAAAGGATCCAAATACTTAGAGCATTCATTTAACAAGGAGATGGGATGACCAGGTGATCCCTTCGTTCGTCATAAATGTGCAGTTGGTCATAAACTTTTATTAAAACCTATGTGACTTGCGATTGCTGTCATTACATTCTACGATAATGACATTAAGCAGTGTTCCACAGAAATTGTTATTTTTGCAGTGTTATTGTGTAAAAAGCGACATTATATTCAGATGTTTTTGTTAAATCTGTGCTGTGTGTTGTTGTTGTGTGTTTTATGTGTGTGTGTTTTTGTTAATTGCCATATTAAATAGAAGTAAGTCCAAATAGTAATTTATTACTTTTAAAAAGATTTTAATCTTTTTTAGGTAAAGGCGAAAATATTGCTTTAGTCACCTAACTGGTTGGTTTCATGTCATTTCACAATATCATATTATTATTTATAAATCTGGTATTTATACCTTTTTCTTTGTAGACCTACTACTGTCAGTTTTGACATTGGAAGTAATATTATTTTCATAAGGAGCCTTAAGTACCTTATATATGTTCCATCTTGGTTTACAGCCAACCAAGGTCATGTACAATGCAAAATGACTGAATAGTCTTGATGTAATGTCAATAATTATTATTATTTGCTCTCTGGACTTGCATTGTCCCACCTGTGGCTCCATTACCAGTGTTGCCAGCTGGCTGTAAGTAAGTACTAAATGCATCATAAAAGTTGGCAAATTCTTCATTTGTTCTGCTAAAAAAAGCAACATTTTTATACTTAAGGAAAGTACTGAAATAATAATAAAAGCCTTGTGAGGTTAATTTTGGGTTAGATTAGCAACAAGACTTGTGTGAAATGCCTTAATAAACTAACACAATTGTTTTAATAATACATTTTAGATTTAGTAAAATAATGTATTCAACTAATGCACCCGCCACTCCGAGCATCATGCTGATACACAATTATTTATTATATTTTAGCATGTAACCGAAAACGTCTAAATCTGTATAAATTGTTCACAAATTGTAAATATTTGTACAAATATCTGCATTCATTTCCTATCTGTATAATGTGTTAAAAATCTGTATAAATGCCATTGACTGGAGAGTAAAGATAAATACAGATAAATCTGTATTGTCCATACTCCCATCACTTACTGATGGTAGGTCTCTCATATGCGAAAATCCGTCTGGGTGGGTACCACTGCAATGTCTATTTCTACCACCAAGCAGCAGTGTGCATGCATTGTTGTGTTTTGGTTTGAAAGACATTGTAGCCAGTGTAACTTTTGGACATAATGAGACTTAACATCTTCTCTCGGGATGAAAAGCGCAGTGGAATGCCAAACAGTACTTTGTAACTCAAAGTGCTGGATGTTGTTGCTACTGTTTATGGGTATTCATATCGCTTACCATCAGGCAAAATGTGAATAACAATGGAATTATTTTTATTTGTTATTAAAAAAATAATTATGAGATTGAATTATGAGATCACTTTCAAAATTTTTAATAGGGAATATTTGAAATCCGAACTATTATTTTTCATTTCTATACGAAAGTATTATTGTATTAGTAAATCCTACTAATATTATAAAGGCGAAAGTTTGTAAGAATGTATGTTCAATGAAATTTGGCACACGGGTAGATCATGTCCTGCATTAACACATAGGCTACTTTTTATCCCGGGAAAATATAAAGCGGGACTTTTATCCCGGAAACCCTTTTTTAAGCGGGCGGAGCGGCGGGCAAAAGCTAGTATAAAAATAATATCTATTATATAGTTTATTATAGAAGCAGCGTAATTTTAATGCTGTGCAGATCTTTAAGAAGCGAGAGCAAAAATATATTTTGAATTTATCAAACTATATTTTGTATTATCATATTTTGAAAAATATGTTGTAACCTGCTTTTGCACTTATTAATTATAGTGCTCGCGGCTCCGTCCGCGTGAAAAAGTTTTTCCGGGACAAAAATATTTTCCCGGGATAAAAAGTAGCCTATAGCACTCAGGAGTTATGTAGCTTCCTATTAGTGAAAGAATTTTCAAAATCGGTTCAGTAGTTCCTGAGATTAGCGCGTTCAAACAAACTCTTCAGCTTTATAATATTAGTATAGATACTAGTATTATAAAGCTGAAGAGTTTGTTTGTTTGTTTGTTTGAACGCGCGAGAATTTTTCAATTCGAACCAGTCGTTCCTGAGATTATCAGGAATTACTGGTTCGAATTGAAAAAATCTTTTTGTGTTGAATAGACCATTTATCGAGGAAGGCTTTAGGCTATATAACACCACGATGCAACTATTAGGAGCGAATAAATAATGGAAAATGTGAAAAAAACGGGGAAAATTATTCATCCTTGAGGGCTTCCATTGCGCGCGCTGTGAAAACGGTTCAAGATACCAAAAATATATGTATGAAAGAATTATTCCTCTTGAAATGATCTAAAAAAATGTCCGTGACAGTATATGTCTATCTTTTAAGATTAACTCACTAGAACCGTTTTTATAGTAATCAAATTTGGTCGAAATTAATGCATTATTTGTTAAGAGTTGTATCAACGTCATAATATATACTTTATCCAAATGAATGTGTTGGATAGAGCGATTCAACGGGAAGGTTTTTATGTACTTTTAGCCCGGAAAAACTTATTAACGCGGGCGAAGCCGTGGGCAAAAGCTAGTATTAGTATAAATGTAAATATCAAAGTATTAATATAGAGTAAAATTCACATAATGTATTACTAGTGGCTAATATAGTTTGATCTTACGTATTCGCCTTTGTTGGCGGGTTTCAAATATTTAAAATAAAAACTACCACAACATGATAATCCTTTAAGTATATCAAGAGCTTTAAGACATAATATTTTGGTTAATCAGTTAATATTCAAATGATTGATATGTTTGCATCATGTCATGTGAGTTTTGTGATTATTGTACGACAGTGGCAATAGCAATGGCCTTGAGAAATCTATGTCAGTGTCGCACGGTGGATGGCGCCTGACTTGATAACCGCTGCCAGCTCAGCTTGAGCTTCTGCATAGTATTGCCAGTCATGTGTGCACGTGATCTATGTGTCCGGCACATCTTGAAGTTACTTCGAGATTTCGAGTTGTGGCCAGTTGCCACCATATTCGTTCATTCATTGAACTGTCTATAACTGTTTCCTCGTCTACACTGCCATAATAATAAAAAAAAGTCATTTTATCTTTTAACCTTGATGTTGTAGTTCTAATACAAAAACAAAGCCTTTTTTTACTAATCACGTGTTTGCGATCAGGCGTGACATCGCAATACGGGGCCTTAAACATTATGGCGGGTATTTTCCGTAAAAATATTTTCATATTAGCTCCCGGCAATGCAAGTACAGCTACGAATTTAAAGTATATATGCATCTTAAAATGAGATACAAGAGTCGTAACCGGAAAAGTTCGAGATTATTTATTATCACTCTCTAGGTATCAATAACAATATTTTATCAGTAAAATACTGTAACTAAGGAATGACATCAATGACATTCACGATGCGTGTCCTCTGCAATGCTCCCACTCTAAAGATAACACAGGTCAACCGGCACTCATCGGGCACACGCCCAAATGTATTCTGTCTGTAACGCTACAGGAGTTGAAAAGTTACAAAACAATTATTCACCCGTTCTTAGCAACACAATCGAAAATTATGTAAAATATTACGAGTTCTGGTCTGCGACGTAAAATGGTCAGGGTCGCCAGCGGCGTCCGGCTATGGCTTCTAATAGTAACTAGGCACGTGCTCATATTTACACACCCGTTCATCGCGATACTTACGATTTACCTATTCGGACGCTTCAAATTCCGCAGATGGTCTGGCTTAAAAAAAGCAATAAAATATTACAAAATTTTAAGAGACAGGATTTCTCCTTTTAAATTTTCTGAATTATTATCTTATCTATACATATATCGACGATGGAAAGCGTAAACGCTGTTACCCTCAAAGTAATACTTTCAGGGTAACAGCGTTTATGCTTTCCAGCGTCGATATATAAAAGAGAGTTGTGTTAGTTACATCATTTATAACTCGAGCATGGCCGAACCGACTATATCTTTCTTTGATTTGTATCCCTTCCGAATAGCAGAATAACTATAAAAATGTGGAATAAGTTCAAAATCAAGGAAATTATGAAGAAAATTCAATTTCTCGTACATTTTATTCGTAATTTAAAGAATGAACACGGCGTTGTTTATTTTATCCATTGACAACTGCTTCAGTTGCGCAGTCCCAGTGGCGGTCGCAAAGAGAAGGTATATATATTATTATAATGTTATGTTACTTCCTTTCATTGCATACCGTTGTGCAAGTTTTTTTCAGTTTTCATCAATATTTCTTCAGTTTATGACCGTGTTTGTCTGTGAATTCGTTTTAATTAATTCTCTTCATACGGTTGTTTCTGAAATTCGTCAGTGAAAGGGATTTCAAAGAAGTGTTGTGTACGGCTAATCCGCCGTATAGTTTAAACGACAATTTTCGTATAGGTACATAGAAAAGTACTTTGGAAGGTATGTTTGATTTACCAATGTTATTTACAATGCCGCGAACCAGAAAAATAAGAAGATCAAGTCCATTCTATAAGGTACACATGGCGGAGAAACATATGGCCATATCAAAACAGTTTTTTGTGCCTTCGTAAACTTGGAAAAGGCCTAAGATCGTGCGCTGTCCTCATCGTGTGTTTACCACAGCTTATTCCTATAAGCTATATACCTATAAGCTGTGGTCAATGTTGCCATTAACGTATGAGACTGAGGTCCGCCTGGTGAGCGCATTGAAGTCTCGTTAATAAGAACTCCAAAGCCTATATCAGGGTAAAGGGAGCAGAATAGGGTTTTGCAATACTGTGCTGTTACCGATGCTTATGTATGGAAGCGAATGCTCGTTTGGCAGAAAACGCACGAAACTCTAGTACCTAAATGCGGTGGAAATGCACTCCTTACAGAGTATATTATGTGGAGTCATTACTTATCGCATGGGGATGGTATAGGAAGAAAACGTTACAAATTTAAGGATGGTGTAATGACTAAAATTAAAAGAAATATGCTGAGATATTTGGGCACGTTAGAGAGAATGATATAAAGGCGGGTTACGAAAGGTATTTATCGAGCGATTGTGGACGGTACAGATGGAGGGGATGCCCACAATCGGCAAAAAAGTATGATGAGAACTATGAATGTGAAAAAGGTGAAAGGATTTTGTCATTATCGTAGCATGTCGGTCTCAATAGTTCAAATTCAAATCAAATTCAAATCATTTATTCAGTAACTAGCTTTTGCCCACGGCTTCGCCCGCGTTAATAAGTTTTTCCGGGCTAAAAGTACATAAAAACCTTCTCGTTGAATCACTCTATGACTATGATGTTGATACAACTCTTAAAAAATAATGCATTAATTTCGACCAAATTTGATTACCATAAAAACGGTTCTAGTGAGTTAATCTAAAAACATAGACATATACTGTCGCGGAAATTTTATTAGATCATATCAAGAGGAATAATTCTTTCATACATATATTTTTGGTATCTTGAACCGTTTTCGCAGCGCACGCAATGGAAGCCCTCAAGGATGAATAATTTTCCCCGTTTTTTTCATTCCATTATTTCTTCGCTCCTAATAGTTGCATCGTGATATTATATAGCCTAAAGCCTTCCTCGATAAATGGTCTATTCAACACAAAAAGATTTTTTCAATTCGAACCAGTAGTTCCTGAGATTAGCGCGTTCAAACAAACAAACAAACTCTTCAGCTTTATAATATTAGTATAGATTAGGCCCCTAGGGGCACTTTTACACGTTATTTTTCACAATGTTGTTTTACTAAAAGATTCTACCGGTCTAGTCTCTGCTTCACCCGATCTCTGTGTGTGTATATATGACTTTTTCATTTTAATTTTTGTTCATTAGTAGAGCTCTATTCATTTCATCTTAATAAAAAATCCAATAAGTTAACACGACATTAATTGAATCTGAAGCGATACGAAGTTTGCCGGGCCAGCTAGTATCTTATTTTCAAAAGATACAATATTTATCATTGTTTATTTGTGTTTCGAACGTACAATCTCCCAGATGAACAGTTTTTTCAAGATTTCGAATCCCTCTAGACTGTATGCGAATTGAGTGGTAATGCTAGGCCAGTTTTGAAGTATCTTTGAAACAAATGACGGCTTAATTCCCGCAAGTATGTAATGATTACTTACATGCAGGTGTCTTGCGACGTCCATTTACTTGAGATAAAGGCTCTACTGTGACGTCTGCAAATGGGCACTTAACGTACGTACGTTTTGGTATAGATACGTATCAATACCAAGAAATCTGCCCCATAATGCTTAAGCATGACCACAAGCTTACAGTAAACTGACTGAAGTAACCGCCATGGTGGTATGTATGGGGGTCAGTGAAAATACGCGAGGTAAACAAACATTCAAATCGTCATTTGTCGGGAATGGGCCGTCATGGCATTATTGGTGTTTAATGTTCATCGAGCGCTTGTCGCTTAATATCACGTCATGACCCTCTTGATCAGTTTGCTGACCTTATTACGATACGATGGCACGCCGCGCCGGGCGACGAGTAATCTTTTTGATAATCCTAGAAGTTACGCGGCAATTATAATTCATACTTACAATAATATTATATTATGTAATAAACTATCATGTCTTGTTTAGGTTATGATTTGTTTAACTTAGTAGCGTGGATTGGACGTGACAATAATGTTATTATAATAAAATGTTTCGGTTCAGAAACTTATCAGTAATCTAATAATTAAAACTCATGTACCTATAATATAAAGATAATGCGCAAATGCCACCACCTGTGTTCTCGTTACTCGCATGAACGTGATTATGTAGAATAGTTTATCTTATAATTTCATTCTAGAATTACTTACATTACTCAGTGCGCTTTTTTACGTAGCTTAGTTGTTTTTCTATGTTTATGCCTTATAGCATTGCTCGCGGCTCCGCCCGCGTGAAAAAGTTTTTCCGGGATAAAAATATTTTTCCAGGATAGAAGAATCCTATAGCACTCAGGATATACATACTCTAAGACTCAGGAGTAATACACCTTCCTATTAGTGAAAGACTTTTTAAAATCGGTTCAGTAGTTCTTAAGCTTGGCGCGTACAACCAAACAAACAAACGGACAAACAAACTCTTCAGCTATATAATATTATAGTATATTAGTATTTATCTATATTATTCTGTATATATAAAATTCTTATTTTTTATTAATTTATTTACACTTTATACATGAAGTATAAAGTTTAAAGTTTTATCTCATTATATGAACAGTGACTAAGTGAATGAAACAGAAGACTTTGAGAGATCTTCAATATATTGACAAACCATTGACAGATTGGCGTTTAGTTGTTCAGTTTTATAAGCAATTCATTTACAAATCGAGATTGGCAGAATCATTGCGCGCACGGGAACGCCATATTAAAAAAAACAGCAGAACAGTGTTTTGGTTTCATTTTGGGTGTTTAGAGGTTTATCGACGTGTTGTTTATTTTTATTCATGAAATAATGCCAGCAGTGTGGCGTAAAAATTTCGGTCAGGCATTACAATAGTTATGGTAAAATTATTGAATTTTAATTTTAGTTTCATTTTTAATTTGACGGGTTAATCACTTCTTATACAACAAACGTGTCAATATATGGAATTATTGATAACCCAACTGATTTGAATTTACCGGAAGCGCTACATTTTCTTTGTCCGCGACTGGGGAAAAAATGGCGGTACGTAGTTCGCCGGGTCAGGTAGTATTTGTATAAATATTAGAGCGTAAACATTCAGTACTTTGTTCTCTTTAGTCACAAGTAGTAGAATGAAAACTTCCCCGTCTACGAATGGGGATTTACATAAAAGGTAAGTCACGTATGAGTCGTAAATACCGACACGAGACATGTGACCGCACTTTGTAAAATATTTTCTCAACTCACAAGTTCAACTATGAATATTATAGAATACATAATCGAACTAAAAGCGTGCGGGTCCACGACTGACTACAAGACAGTTTTGATGTTATTACATTTTCTGGTTGTAATGTATACAGAAATGCTATTGCAAGAAATGTAATTTTACAGTTCTATATATCTAGTAACCAACGTGAAAGTCCGGAAAAATAAAGTCCAGGTACTATGTATTTTTGCGGGATATAAGTAGCCGTTACCCTAATTTAATACGTTTCTGCGTTTATTTTTAACAAACGACCAAACTTCTTAACCATCCTACATCTTAGCTATCCTTCGCATTATGACTATTGGGGAAACATAGTGCAATAGTGCAACACATAAAATATTAGTAACTTTAATTTCATTACATTTTATTATGTACCTAACTACATATAATCACGATTATTTAATTAAAATAAAAAAAAAAACAATATTACATGTAAACACGGAGGCTTCTTTTCTTCGTGGATGTAAATGATATCGAGAACAAACAAACAACAAGAAGTCAGCAAACAAATTTGGATTTATTTAGCTACTTGCAGCAAATTGAATTTTTTCCTCCCACAGTTCGGTGGAAAAGTTAGTGAATAACATACAAGGAAACTCGTGATTTAACCGCGTACTTTACATAATTATAGCTGTGACCTTAATTCCAATGGCCTTTGATGGCTAAGAATTGTGTCCTCGCTTGAAGATAATGACAACACCAGGACGAGCAAAGTTCTAACTGTTCACTTTCCTTGCTTTTGTATTTTTATTTCAGTATACTAATCTCGTAGTTACTGTAAGTCATAACCAATTTACGTCATCGTGTTGTCATGTGACGTCGGAAGTGAATTGTAAATTACAATTTATTCTTTGGCACTTTGCCCCTTAAGGCGTAGTTGTCGCGTTAGTTTGATAAGATAGGCATTAACGCATTCTTAAGTATTCAGGTTTATGAATTAACTAGCTTCTGCCCGCGTTAACAAGTTTTTCCGGGCTAAAAGTAGGTACATATAAACCATCCCCTTGAATCACTATCTATTAAAAAATAAACGCATCAAAATCCGTTGCGTTGTTTTAAAAATCTAAGCATACATAGGGACAGACAGCGGGAAGCGACTTTGTTTAATACTATAGAGTGATAATATACTTATTGTCACGGGTGGAAAGTTTAGTTTAAAATGATGAACTAATAACACATTATCATTAATTGAATAACAGTTGTGCATCAGGTTATCAATATCACATTTGGCTGATACAGGGAAAATTTCATTGATAATATTTTTACCACATGACAGTTATCATTACAATAAGTTGTTTATAATAAGTATGTTAATGTTGTTTTTATCGCCCAATTAGTAAACTATTTAATGAGTTTGGGTACAATAACACATCAATCAATTAATACATATTTAATTACTTTGTAACAATTTGCCGGTGCCAACAGAGATACGTACACCGACAGGAGCATGACAATATAATTCGGGTATACCTATAATAAATTAAGAATATATTATGTAAATAAAAGATCGCCAGAAAAGCTCTCCTGAATAGCTAAGGCAGGCCTTGGACGAAATATTAATATAATAATCCTGCTAATATTATAAAGGCGAAAGTTTGTAAGAATGTATGGATGTTTGTTCCTCTTTCACGCAAAAATTACTGAACAGATTTCGATGAAATTTGGCACACGGGTAGATTGTGTTCTGGATTAACACATAGGCTACTTTTTATCCCGGGAAAATATAAAGCGGGACTTTTATCCCGGAAAAACTCATTCACGGGGGCGGAGCCGCGGGCAAAAGCTAGTTATATATCATTTTATTTTTCATTAATATTACCTAGCACGTTAACCTAAATGGGTTCGCCTGGACAATGGTCTATACTCTATGCTTTACAATATGTTAATTATAAAAATCTTAAGTACTTAAAGACTTCAATACACCTTGTACCATTGTTTCTTTTGGTGGAATTCTCCAACGCCCCCAATCCAGTTGTAACCTGTGTAGTGTAGTTTTCATGCGTTTCACACACAATCTGGAGCAATATGTTTTCGAACACCTGAGAGGATGATAATAATACACATAATATTATCTCATACCTATTGTACAGCGATAACGTAAGGCATTTGACAACTGTAAAAGGCATAACTTTGCTTTATGTAATCGTGCACCAACTTTGCATTATTGTCGATATTTGATCCTTTTGCAGCGTATCTATAGATGAACCCTTAAAATTCGTATACCTAGCTATATAACACCTGCAAGTAATCTAATGTTTGAAAGTTGACTCGTCAAGCCCCGCTACGGACGCCGGCGTCCGAGTATATAGGGTAAATGGTTTCCCCATACATCTATATTATATTAGCGGGGTTTAACGGGTTAAAAGTCGAAACTACATACTTAAAGTAATTCAATAATTAATCATAACAGTAAAAATCCAGATCATATTACATTTTCAAGAAAGGCATAGGTTCCCCTGAAGACATTCATTAGGTATGTGAAACTCTATACTGCAATGCACACTAATACATCGTGTTCCAGTCGGATCACGTCAGAACTTACCATAATCACTAAATGAGTCTGAGATTACTAGCGCTGTTTTGTAGTTTCGTAAATGCTAAGGGAGTAACATTCATTTTTTTCCTCAATGTAGGTACAGTCAGCCACATAAGTAACTGAACAAAGTCAAAAATACAAATCGCCTCTATACTTTTGTGTTCTTATCAATTTTAGTTTTCTCTTCACAAAAACGTTCAAATAAACTTAAATCATTTCAAATTAACTTAATGCGTAGAGGTGAACTGAAATATTGTATTTGTTCAGCCATTTATGTGGCTGACTGTAAATACCACTCACATTTAAACGGCAAAAAATATAATATACCATGTCCTCTAAGTCTGGGTACAAACAAAAAAACAGCTATTTTGTGTAGAAGAAAATGAAACAAACTAAAACGAAATCTCCACCTTACTACCCACTGTCCGGCGCTAACTTGGTTGCTAGACGGGAGTTCACATAAAATTCCTTTCACTACACTGACCATAAGTACCAAATTACTTTGTAGCTCTTCGGCAAATAAAGGCCGTGGGGTCAGAGACTCCCTAATATATCTACCTAGCTTTTACCCGCGGCTTCGCCAGCGTGAAGGTGGTTTTCCGGGATAAAAGTCCCGCTTAATATTTTGCCGGGATGATAACTAGCCTACAACCTTCTCAAGGTCTCAAATTATTTCCATACCTAATTTAATTGAAATCCGTTCTGTAGTCTTGTTTATCGCGCAGACGCGGCGGGCGATTTTGTTCTATAGGCAGCTACTATGTAAGAAGGAAGGAAGGATGCAGGTAGCCGCCCCCCACGCGCGGTGCCACACCAATGCAATTTTTGTGTCTTGAAGACACGACTAAAAAGTCTTTACCTAATATAATAATGCTGCTTATTTGTATTTATCAACGAGGATATATTGTAAATCGCTATAAAAATATCTACGGTTGGCAGGCTAATTGACTTAAGCGACATTTTTTAATCGAAAAATTTTAACATGTTAAAAAAATAGAGCAAAAAGTGCTGATTTCAAATATGTATAAAACTCAATATCGCAAAGTGAATTAGACCTGGAACCGTCGATATAATCGGTTTTTGTCTACTACCTGAAATACATCTATATTCTGCGTTGTAATAGAGATTAACACCCGAAATTCATTATAATAGGTAGACATTACAGAATAATACCAATATAAGTCATAATTATAATAGCTTTCACATGTTTATTTTCTTAAAAAATATAATAAGAGCAACAGCATACAAGTACCTACATAATATTGTTATTATGAATAACATTATTAGTTGTAATAACAGTACCAAAAATAAGGATATGAAAATAAGGTATTAATAATATAATAGTAGTAATAATTATATATTAATAATAACAAGGTATTATTGTTAAAAAAAGACCCAGTTAACTTGTGTTGAAGATTTCATTTCAAACTGTTTGCCCTTTCCATTGAATTTTGTTCTGTTTGTTCGACACAAATCTTTGTACTATTGACATTGCTAAGTACTTGTACAAATAAAACAATCGCACCGGCAGGGAATCAAAGTCAGCTGTTCCATATAATTTTATCTACGCATTGTTCTAATGGCCTGTTTTTTCTTTTGTTTAGAAATTATGTCCGACGACAACGATTTTATTGAGAAATCTAAGTGCGGAACAGACTAATTTGAAGAGTGTGCTTCAAGAGAAGATCCCCAAGGAACAGGAAAAGATCCGTGAATTCCGCAAAAAGCATGGCTCTACCAAAGTTGGAGAGGTCACCGTTGACATGGTAAGTCGCTCTTTCTTTTATTATTTCTCATTAACTATGTTTAAGAAAGATTAATCTTAACGTCGATAATACATTAAACCATCAGTACTTATAGTATTTACATACATATACACTCACGCCTTTTATCCCCGAAAGAGTAGGCAGAGGCGCAACTAGTGCACCCACTTTTCACCGTTATTCCGTCTCATGATGTGATAGCTCCCCCCTATCACCATATCGGGCACAAATTCCAGACTCCGAGCTGATACTGAATAGAAAAACTCGATATCACTGCCCGACCCGGGGAACTAACCCGAGACCTCGGCATTGAAGTCATACCATAATACAACTACGCCACCGAGGCAGTCATATATTGTTTATTATACTAAACCGGAGCTATAGGCCAGAACTGCGTCGATATCTGCAGATGAATGAGTACGCGTTGACCTTGATCTTTGTTCCCAAATTCAATTATGTTTTAATCACACACTGTGCTGTCCGTAGCGATATAATTGATTATAAAATACATAGAGGCAGAGTTGTTAAATCAATTCTACCATTCAATTGCTGTATGTTCAATAAAATATAAACACGTCTGATATATCCTTATTTGACAAATAGGTACATTATAAGTGGTTGTTGGTTAAGGCCTTTTAATCTGTTATTTTTATAGGACGATGAACCAGGATAAGGCAGCAAATATCTAATATTTTTCACACACTATCTGTGACTTACGTACCTTACAGGTTGAAACTGTTTACACAGGTGAACTTTTCAGGTGTGATGTATTGTTAAAACTACAGGAAAATTTACACTGGTTGCTTTGTAGGTAGATAACTTTTCAATAGTCATTAAGTCACTGAATTTAGCTTTGTATAAAATAAACTAAGTGGGTACTAAAAATAGTTATACCCACATAATATCATTGTTTTTTAACTGTTGCAAAAACACGTGATGTATTTTTATTGCACAATGAAGAGGGTCTTGAAATCTTCTTCAAATTATAATATGCTAAACAGTAATTTAAAATGACGTTCTCGACAAAAAAATCATTTCATCGCTAAAGTCTAGTTTGGACTACACGAGTATATTAATTTTTAGTCAAGTAGCGAATAATAGTAACTATACGTGTCTGAACATCAGCAATTTAGTCGAATACAGACAAGTTTTGTTACTAAATAACTCGCTATTCCCTTAAAATGCTTAGGTAGTCTGAACTACGCTTTATTTGTTTTACTATGTATCATGGCGACTTCTTTTTAGATATTGCATTTAACGATACATTACCAAAATGTCCCTGTAGTGTGGAGTTCAATAAACTCAAATGTATGATGTCCCGCGGCTAATTTATACGGCTATGCTCATAAACATATGCATGGTTGTATTTTAATTCACTGGTCATTTTACTTTTTATCATGATTTTAAGCACGTATAGGCTCTATGCCTAATATAATACATTCGTAAATATACGTCATACTTGTAGTTCAAAGAGAATTTATAATACAACTGAAAGTGTAGTTGTATATTGAAGGCCTTGTAAATACATTTTTGCCAGTGATCATTTTCCAAGAAGGAGTTTTGTCTCTCAATCCCAAATTACCTATTTGATTAATTTAAATACTAATCAATATTAGTCTAATATGTTGTAAATGCAATCTACATTGAAAACATATTGTGCAGATGTACGGTGGCATGCGAGGCATTAAAGGCCTTGTATGGGAAACATCTGTGCTGGATGCCGACGAGGGTATTCGCTTCCGAGGCATGTCTATCCCCGAGTGCCAAAAGCAACTCCCCAAAGCCAAGGGTGGAGAGGAGCCCCTCCCTGAGGGTCTGTTCTGGCTTCTTGTCACGGGAGAAATTCCTACAGAGGCTCAGGTCAAAGCAGTCTCAAAAGAATGGGCCCAAAGGTAAGAAATATACTGCTATTAACTATATTCATGGAAAATATTTACAGGTGGTAGGTCTCTCATATGTGAGAGTCCACTTGGGTGGATATCACCGCATGTCTATTTCTACCGCCAAGCAGCAGTGTGCATGCACTGTTGCGTTTCGGCTTGAAGGACATTGTAGCCAGTGTAACTACAGGACATAATGAGACTTAACATCTTATGTCTCAGGATGACGAGCGCAGTGGAATGCCACACAGTACTTTGTAACTCGAGGTGCGGGATAGTGTTGCTACTGTTTATGGGTGGTCGTATAGCTTGCCATCAGGCGAACGGCATGCTCGTCTCGTCCTTGAATGCCAAAAAAAAATTGAAACTATCATTAGAATATGCCTCAGAAATAGACACAGTAGACCAGTTAAGTCTAGTAAGCCATTTGGGTGAGATCACGGTGGTGAGCACGGGACAAGATGGTTGGCGTATGGTCAGGGAGTATTTAGTACGTACAGACTGACTGAAGGTTATTCAATTTGAAATGGTATGTTTATACAATAAGAGAACAGAACAAGTACTCACGTGTATATAAATAAATTTAATGGAAGCCAACAGGAGCTGCATAGCGTGTGTGAGGCGAATGATCGATCCGAACCGACGCGGCGTTTCGTCCGGAACGTTTTTAAATGACTCATTTGAATACTTACGCCTATATTTTATTATGTAATGGGGAATTTATTTTAATGAGTATCATCAGGCTCTATAATATTCTTGCCTCATTTGGAAACGTAAATCCTCGCGTTATACTAGTAAGTTATAAAAATAATTTATTATACGTACTTATGTACATACAGGACATGAATAAGAACCAGATGGTTAATTTCACAAATTCCGGTATACATAGTAACAAAATACTCATCTATTTCGAAGCAGCCCTACATGAGAATAAGACGGCACAAGACGGCAACCTAGATAGTGTAAAGATGGCCAACTATCGATCGTTGTGACCCGGTAGCATAAATAAATAGGCCGTTGAGGGAGGACGCAAGGGGTGCTACTTCAGCGTGCTGTAATTTCTTCTTGGTATTATATAATAGGAGCGCAGTTATCGCCGCATGAGCAGTTTCAATAATACAGAGCGCTAGTGCTTTAGGGCATTTCTTGGCCCATACGCTAAAGCAAAGCGAATGTCCAAAAGTCTCCCACAAATGTTGATATAGGGGTAATATTAAGGTACACCACTGTAAACTGTTAGGTAGTAATGGTGACTGTTCCATTTGCAGAGCCGAGCTGCCCGCTCACGTGGTGACCATGTTGAACAACATGCCTAGCAAGTTGCACCCCATGTCACAATTCTCGGCTGCCGTCACCGCCCTCAACAGCGAGTCCAAGTTCGCGCAGGCTTACGCCGAGGGAGTACACAAATCCAAATACTGGGAGGTGAGCCATCAAGATTTTTATTTATGTGTAAACCTTTAATTGAATTATGAATTGATGTTTATATATTAGTATTATTTAAATCTTGTTAGGGGTCGTCCATTAATCACGTGAGGCTTGAAAGGGGGAAGGGGGTTCGACAAAAATCACGAAATATCACAAGGGGGTGGGGGTTTAGTGATATATCACGTATATTTATTTTTTCGCGCGTGATTCAAATTAGATTAGGTATGATGTATTCCGGCCAGGTGGGATGACGATCTGCGAAAGACTGCAGGCAGATGCTGGATGCGGCAAGCTGAAGACAGGGCACTATGGCGCTCATTAGGGGAGGCCTATGTCCAGCAGTGGACTGATAAATGCTGATGATGAGGATGATTCTAACACTAACATTAAACATTGTTAAGATACTTCGTAAAAAAAATACACGTGATCTTTGGTGGTGGGGGGGGGGGGTGTTGTCTAAAACCTCACTACATATCACCAGAGGGGAGGGACGGGGTAAAAAATGCTAAAAACATATCACGTGATTAATGTACGACCCCTTAGCACCATATTAACGATTTGTTCTGTAGTACGTGTACGAAGACTCGATGAACCTGATCGCCAAGCTGCCTGTGATCGCGGCGACAATCTACCGCAACACGTACCGCGACGGCAAGGGCATCGGCGCCATCGACGACAACAAGGACTGGTCCGCAAACTACTGCACGATGTTGGGCTACGATAACCCCCAGTTCACGGAATTGATGCGCCTTTACCTCACCATCCACAGGTGAGCGTCGTTAACCAACTTCAAAAATAAGTATTCTGTAGTTTATTGGATAAGTTTGAATATGAATCACGATGAACCGAAGGCGTCGGGTTTATGTAACTGTCAAAACATGTGCGTATTTTATTTATTTAATTTAAACTCTTTATTGTACAGTCAGCAGCATAAATATCTGTACAAAATCAAAATTTCAAATCGCCTATATACGCGTTAAATTAAACTGAAAAAATAATTTCTTCGTATGACGTAGTGATTCTCTTTTATTTTATATAAAAAAAAGATTAGTAAGAACACAAAAGTATGTAGGCAATTTGAAATTTTGAATTTGTTCAACTACTTATGCTTGTAACTGTACATCAAAGTGTAAACATTTTGTAATAATTAAATGTTATTTTGTAATAAAACAATGCACCTTATTCTTTTAGCTAACTAATAAAGATGCAATTCAACCGTTCTACAAAATTGGCTTCTTGGTACCAAAGTTGTAAATAGGTTTCAGGTTGCATATGTTCCTATACGTATCGTGTTACAGAATGATAATGACAGTGCTTACTAATAATTCTGGACAATATCTTACTATATTTTAATTTTGTCTCTCGCTTGGTACTTTAATTTTATTGCGCTCATTAATTTATTGTCAGAAGATTTGTATTTTGGGTAAAATTATGTTATTTTGCTTAGTTAAGTACCTAGTTTAACTAGTATTTCAGGTCTTTTGTCGCAGTATTATCAGAAACAAAGCTAAATAATTTCTACGTATTGTAACTAAAACCTATATTGATATTAAATTTAATACAATTGTATTGTCTTGATGTTCAATAAAATGAGAATTTGACTATATCATAAGTGACACCAGTAATACAGTAAGCTCTAGAAATCGTTGGACATAATTGCCTTTGAGAATCCATATTGTCTGTAACCGAGTGGGAAGCCGACAAAGGGATATTAGTTTCTTGTTAAACATCATTGTTACTCGCGATACATTAACATCCTGCTATTTGCGATCGTTTCATTGTTCTACTGACAGTGCACTCGTGCTGTGGTTATCGAGGTTCTTGGTCCAATTCCTGGTTTCAACAAAAAAATGTGATTAACGCATATATAATGCCCAGGATGGTATTTACCTCCGATATCTCGATAGGCTAGCTACCTATCATGCCCTGGGACGGAAATAAGTCCGGCGCGCCGTGACTATGTATTCGTCGATAAACTAATGTATGTTGCAAACAATAGTAACAAATACATTTGAAGCGTTGCGAATGTATGTCAGAATAACACATATTCCTGTCGTTGCTGAATGCGAATCATTATATTGCATGTTTTCATTGTTTGTGAGCGATGTTGCCTTGTTTTATAAATGTACCTAATTGTGTTGGTTTGTACGATCTTATTTCCTTAAAAACGAGTCTGCAAATAATCCAATAATTTTCATTATAATACAAACATTTAGGCATAAAAAAGAACACATCGATGAACTTTAGCCAATACCTAATCTTATTACTTATAGATTAGGTACATTAATGTGTATTTCTTATCATTTTGTATACGCACTTTGAGACTACTTATTTTCAATATCTATTGGTTTTAAATATGCATTGGCCAATAGACTTGTGTAGTTGAAACATCTCGCTATTTGTTTCACACGCATGCGCTATAACGTCAGTGCCGTCACTTCTTAGTGTACCATATTTCTATCCCTTGAAAGTTACAAGATTTCCATATTTAATTCCATTTGTTGCAGTGAAAATATTGTTACATTTTACAACACACAAATTATGACTAATAATAACAATTGATAAAATCAGCTTAAGTAATCGAATGACACCTTATTGAATCAACAATAAAATAACCCAGTTAGCCATACTGTTAATTTAAATATTAGCTTATGTAGAACATCGATGAACGCTGAAGATTGAAGCAGGACATTCTATTTCTTACTAAAGAAACCAGTTGCAAATATGGATGGATGGCGTGCGTTTATTGGCCTACATTTATTTGCTCTGCGAAATGAATACTTATTAAACTAACATTTTTCATAACCCACTGCGCGTAGGTACGACCCACGCGTATTACGTAATGAATAACGTGTCAAAGATGTGACCAATTTTATCATTACCTACGCCGATTACACGAATTGCTGAATTTAACAAATTGTGAAATAAGTTCATACACAATCTCATGTTAACAATAACCATATATTTACTTTAATGTATACATACAGCGTAATGTGGCATGCTGTCACGTAAAGTTCTCGTTACTAATGAATAGATTCGTGTATAAGTTGAGTGGAATTTTTTAACAGTAATAGATCACGGCACGCATTCGCGCTTGTTGCTAATACATATGTCCTCCACCAGTTATGTAACATAACACATGCGAACGCTATCTAATGCCTGTAGCACTAACTAAAATGTGTTATCGTGTATTCACTTTATCAAGCTTGTAATCGTGGATATGAAGCTACGATTGTACCTATCCACAAGTGGAGCTGATTTACAATGTATGAGATAATGTCAGTTTTATGTAATATGATCTCCATTGTTTACGACTTGATGTCACGTAAAAGATTATGCATAAGTTACCGAAAATTATGGCGCGGCATAATATTATAGCATATCGGCAATATATATCTAAGGATCCGGTTCATTCGCATTCATTTTCTTTTAGCCGTTAAGCAGTTTTGTTCGTACAAAGTTGATTAATGCGACACTTGATATGTATAAATGTTTCGTTCCACTTGAGTTACATTGATACTTAACACGTGAACCTCATGAAATATTTATTTTTAATTTACGAAGTGTAAACTGATGACGTGGTTGGTATGCGCAGCGTTAAATGCTGTGTAGGTACTTATTCTCTCCTCACACTGTGTTTCGTTATCATTATTTATTATTTACTGATAAACGAAGGCTATAATTGCTGAGCATACCTTTTCTTAACAAAGTTGCAATTTGGAGCATGACGTCGTTGTCAAACCAATATCTGCTATGTGCACTTTTTTGAGGTTTCAACATTCTGACTAGTTTGCTACTCAATGACTAGTTTGCCATTCAAACTTTGATGTATAAAACCCGTATGTGATTCTAATCGTTACACGGTGAAACTATGAGCGCTAGAAAAAATATGCTATGTGCAAATTTTGTCTCAATGTTTTACATGAGAATGTTTTTACTCCGTATCTCAAAATTTACATTTTGCACATAGTAGATATTTGTATGACAACGACGATATATAGATAGTTCCTGTATTTAGTTGTTTAAAGATTATCCACGCCGTCATACTTTTAATGAAACAATAAAACTATTCGTCGTAATACTCATGATGTTTGTAACAACTTTAAAGATTCTTTGTGCTTTATAAATACTGATTATTAGCAAGCCAACATAAAATGCTAGTTTAAAGTGAGAATAGCGAAGTCAATAGTTTTATCTATGGTACAATATTATAATTTATTTCACTGCACACGTAATAACATTACAAGTCTGAAAATGCAGTACGTAAATGTTGATCGCAATGCGCTCGGTTGCATATCCACGTGTTTAAAATGTGATCAGTTTGATGAACATTGCATTATGATTGTCCGTAGCGACCACGAGGGTGGCAACGTCTCTGCCCACACAACTCATTTGGTGGGATCAGCACTCAGCGACCCGTACTTGTCTTTCGCCGCCGGACTCAACGGTCTTGCTGGACCTCTGCACGGCCTTGCCAACCAGGAGGTAAGATTCATTTATACATAACTAGCTTTTACCCCCAGCTCCGCCTGGGTGAATGAGTTTTTCCGATGTAAAAGTCCCGCTTTATGTTTTCCCGGGATAAACAGTAGCCTATGTGTTAATCCAGGACATGATCTACCTTTGTGACAAATTTCATCGAAATCCGTTCAGTAGTTTTTGTGTGAAAGAGTAAACATCATCCATACATTCTTACAAACTTTCGCATTTATAATATTAGTAGGATAATCAATTTTTCACCGTGTATGTTCCGTCCCATGATGTGATAGGGGCGAACCTATCGCTTAATCGGGCACAAATTCCAGACTCCGGCTTGATACTGTGTAGAAACCCACAATGTTTCTTTGATCCGGTATTCGAATCCGGGACTTTAAAACAGTGGTGGTACCAAGATTAATTCATGTAATTTTGAAATGGTTTTAATTTGACAAAGGCGAAAAGCGAGCGCACTAATTGCCCCTCTGCTTACCCCTTCGGAGAGGAAAAACTTTAGTATGTGTGTGTGTGTGTGTGCTCTCGATTGGTTGTAATGCGATTTCGTGCATGGTGCAGCCATATACCAAGTGTCCCTTTCGAAATATTCTCTGTACAGAATATTAAATTTAAAAATACCTACTCATCTAATTTGTATTCAGTGATAGCAATGGCGTTGAAGTTTTATTTTATACATAAATTGAGTACGAGGTTTTTTAATCAATTTGTTGGTTTATCACTGTTTAAGCAAATATGTTAATTTTAATAGCCACAATTTCCTGCCCGGCTTCGGTGTGAGTCCAAAGTATAAACCGCGCGATTCGAACTACTTGCCACTGTTTTTGGCCGATCATAGGCTGATGATGTCATGCATACACAAATAAAAAATATAGTACAATGTTTCGGTTACAAACATTGTGCTTGTTATATTTTATGAATAGACATAAATGTTTTCAAAACAATTAGGTATTTATTTTAATTCCGCTATATTATATTATTTGGACAAAGTAACATAAAACTATAATTCAATATTGTTCTCTAACGTTACGTTTACAACGATTCATCATAGTCATGTGAATATATCAAACAAAAATTCCAAGATCCATCATCCATCACAAAATGATAACTAGAAGATCTCCCACTTTACTTTATCTCTTACTAAAGATGATGGAATCACATGATGTAAGTTTGTATCCATGCAGATATTCATAAATTTTTTTAATACCAAATCAAAATAAAATATGCAGAGAAAGCTTTGTTGCTTCCTGATAAGGTAAAAACAAATATTTGGCTTTTTATATCAATATTTTCGCAATGCTATTTACGATCTCAATCGAATGTGATAGAGATTTATAGATGTAGGTATAAATAAATGTTACAGTTCTCAGTTACAACGCGTTTTCTCTAGTTAAGACTAGATTTTACTAAATGCCTTTGCTAAAACTAAAATTTCTTATTTATAACTAGAATTAACTGTTTTATATATTTACATTTTAGATATAACTAGTTCTAACTTTGAACCTTACTTAATACTAATACTAGTTGTATTAGAAAACTTGTTGGTAATCTAACTTTCATATGCAAAATCCCTTGTCCTGAATAGGGGAGACAGAGAAAAGCCTAACCTAACGTGCCAATAATAACAACGCAAGATTGAGCGCGCGGGTGGCTAGCGCTCGTATTCGAGTCGACTACCCACGCGTCGAATCAGGTGACATCTCTCGTCTATGAAGCACGATAAAATTTGACCTCGGTTGAAACAGTTTTAACTGAATCTTTTCACAAAACGTGTTTTGTCTAGTTAGAACTAGTTTTCACTGATAGTATTTTTACCAGCAGTTAATTCTAGTTGTAACAAAGGCACTTAGTGATAACTAGCTGAAACTATAGAAAACGCGTTGTAACTAAGAACAGGTTCTAACTGTAACATAAATAATTCTTAATCATAAAACTAATTAAAGTTAATGCCTAAATAATCTCGTACGGTCATATTTTACCACTTGACATAGTTTTCGTTAAAGGAAACAGCACGAACGGATACTTTAGAAATTAGAACCATCTGCATTGTTGATATTTATTTAAGAATATAACACTTATTATATATTTTGAACCTAGGTGCTTGTCTGGCTGGAGAAACTCCGCAAACAGGTCGGCGACAACTTCACTGAGGATCAGCTGAAGGAGTTCATCTGGAAGACCCTCAAATCTGGACAGGTGGTGCCTGGTTACGGTCACGCCGTACTGAGGAAGACTGACCCCAGGTGAAAACATAAAATAACAAAAATGACGAGTTGTGGCCACGTTGAGCGATTTAATTGACATTTTTGGAAAGTACCATCTAAGAATTATAAAATATAATAAACCAATCTCAAGTTTGAGTTACATCTCATGTAGTAAGGGCGATATTAATAAATCGATCTCAAGTTAGAGTTACATCTCAAGTAGACATAATTCAGTACATTATCTCTACTTAAGATGTAACTCAAACTTGAGATTGATTTATTAATAGTACCGTAATAGTTCAATACATTGTCTACTTGAGATGTAACTCAAACTTGAGATTGATTTATTGATACCGCCCTAAAAGAGTTTTGATTTATAATTAGGCTATGTCTCTTAAATCTCATGATATCAAATTATAACATAATAAAGTATTCATGACTATAGTAAACTACTTAGAGTTGATAACTGACCAATCTTTCGTTGTATATGCTCACATTTACTATGTTTAGGTACACATGCCAGCGTGAGTTCGCCCTGAAGCACTTACCTAACGACCCGCTGTTCAAGCTGGTCGCTGCAGTGTACAAGGTGGTGCCTCCGATCCTCACTGAGCTCGGCAAGGTCAAGAACCCATGGCCCAATGTAGACTCGCACTCCGGTGTTCTCTTGCAGGTAATGTTTAAAATAAAGCAGATGGCGTTTTCATTTGTATTTAATAAAATATCGAGAGTTTATTCACCGTCAGTGCACACTACACAGGTGCATTTTTTCGAACATGCTAATTCAATTATATAGAGAAGGATAATCGTGTTTCGTGAATTGGTATCTGACTGCCGCGTACTATTAGGTGCAGTGGATTCAGTGTCATGTCCGTATATAGAAAAAATTAAAATGGAGTTATCGTTATAAAACGACTTAAAACAAAGTTCTCAACACAATAGCTCAAACACAGCCATATTCAACCAGGAAAGGACCAAACTGTTATAAGTCCTTTTTTTATTATAGCTGTTATTATGAAAAAGGGACCATGGGGCTAGGACGTGAAAAAAAAACACGTTGCGTCTCCGCTTCGTTTTATTGTGATTGGTTGAGAGACTGACGTATCGTCGGTATTTTGATGTTTGTGATTGATCGAGAGACCGACACGTCAGTTTCTCAAGTTCTCAACCAATCACAATAAAACGAAGCGGAGACGCATCATGTTTTATTTTCTCATGCTAAACCCACAGTTTTAAGTCATTTTATGACGATACGTCAATTTACGAATTTTTCGAATGATGTAGTTGATGTTTTTTTTTTCTTTTGTTGATGTGCAGTCCTTTTTCAGTATTACGGTCTGACGGAGATGAACTACTACACGGTGATGTTCGGCGTGTCGCGCGCGCTGGGCGTGCTCGCGCAGCTGATCTGGTCGCGCGCGCTCGGCTTCCCCATCGAGCGGCCCAAGTCTCTCAGCACCGACCACCTCATCAAGCAGCTCGGCAAGTAGGGCGCCGCTCACGGGTCACCCGTATCGAATACGCTTCGATTAGCCGCACGCGCCAATGCCCTAGTATACAGTATGATTCACACAAACACCAACGGTCAATTGATTTTATTTTTGTTCAATTATGATTGTAATATTTAAATGTTCCGATTTTATTAGTAGTTTTAAGTGTAGTGATTTTTTTATTTGTTTAATTATTTTTGTAATTATTGTTGCATAGTTGTATTAAGAATCCATTCTATGATTATCGATTATACCTTTTGTATTAATTGTTATAATTCAATTTATTTACGTTATTATAAGAGGTAAAAATCATGTTAATTATATGAATAATTCTGTCAGAGAATAATCGTGTACAACGATATAAATCGCATAAAGTGTTAATTGACTAACTTGGTGGTGTGATTCAACTGCGATTCTCACATAGATTCTAGAACTGGACAGTAGTCGAAACTGCGTTTCGAGTCGTTTTAATATTCAAGGTTTTAGCGGATTTTTTAAAGATAGTGGTAGTGTGCCGTGCACACTGTCGTATTTTTAAAGTAGATCAATAAAGATTATTGTTTCGAGTAAAAATAATCGGCCATTCATTACAAAATGAATGGTGGGCGGTGAAGTATTTTTTCCCTTTATTGTACTTAGCTTCGTGCTAACGGTCTTAATAGGTACTTAGATAAATAATTAGCTCATCAGACAATAAGATTTACTGTGACTTCTACCTTTAAAATATTCTTTTAGTAATTTATTTAATCATGTTTAAATATTGCTTTTATTTATTATCAAGTTACCAAAGTACTTGTATAATTGTTAACAGACACGTATTGTAAAGTTATCCCTGTAAAGCAATATTAACAATGCTTAGTGGATGAATTACGTGAAGAATAATAAAAACATAATATTGTAATTGAATTTCTTCTGTGAGTATTGTTGATATCGCGTGTAAATGAATGTTCGTTATTTTGTCATTGTTACCCATACTTGTTCATTAATTTACCTTTGGCATTAATTTATTACCATTTTTTTTGGCATCACCAACATTTCACAATTTGACAATACTAAAATAAATTGGTATGGTGTAGTAAAAATGTGTTTTTCATTGGACCTTCTTCGTATTATTATTTGTATGCCCACAACTTCGTACCTATACATGAACCTAGATAAATGTTTTCCGGTTTCCCATAGTCTTATAATTTCTGATATTATCTAATTTTAATAAAACAAACGCTATATTCAGCTCCCAATTATACTTTTTCCATGTGTTAAAACTGCTTGAAAATCAGTTTAGTAGCTACTCGGTGATGCGAGAAAGGATAATGACATCCTATATATGTATGTAACCATACACGAGCTTTTGCCCGCGCCTTCACCCACACGAAAGAGCTGTTCATGGATAAAAGTCTCGCTGTATATAGTATAAAAACTAGCCCAAAAACCATTCCAGGGTCTCGAACTATCTTCATACCAAATTTTAATAAAAGGTAGCCCATGCAAAATTTGAGAATCCTAGCACTTGTAGTTTCTGAGATTTTGTGATGAGTGAGTGACCTTTCGCTTTCAATAAAAATATTTTTACGGGACAAAAAATACCCTATAGCTTTCCGTAGTATTATAATGCTCTTTGCCTATAGCACTCAGGAGTAATGTAGCTTCCTATTGGTGGAAGAATTTTCAAAATCGTTCTAGTAGTTTTTCAGTTTATGCGTTACAACCAAACAAAAAATCTTTCCTTTTTATAGCATTAGTATAGATCAAGATCAGTAATTTTCATTGGATCCTAACGGAGATTAATAAATTATTAAGGGCTGAGGAATTACTTTAAAATATATAGACTAATTGAGACTCAAGGTAACTCTTCAGTCATTTATATTTATAACAAAATATGTATAAAACATATGTATGTAAATTATGTATAAAACATATGTGTCAATTGCACGGCTTATGTTAAGTGGTCTTCCCACTTTCATATTATTTTCCTTTGTATAATATTTCTTAGCTTAGCACTTAGTAATTGACTTCGATTTATCTTCTCTATTAACCGATCATTGGCGTAATATTATTGGCGTGTTTACGATTTGTTGTCTGCCTTAACTGCGGATACTTCTGGTTCAATTGTAAATTCTCCCCTTCTAGTTTGATCATCTGGATGCAGTTCATCATCAATGATGTCTCCAAATGAATCTACTTTCGAACCGGAATCTCTTCTGAGTCCATAACCAGTTCCTCTTTCTTCGATCGATATTCGCCGGGCTGGTAATTGCGAACCTGATATGCGCCACTCGTCAACTATGAGTAGATGTTTGCTTAAATCCCAACCTATTAAAATGAATGTTAAATGTGGTAGAGTCTACACTTTTTTGGACGATAGACACGACTGCCTTGGTGGCGTAGTTGTATTACGTAAGCGAAAATAAAATTCGATCAAAACCTGTTCATTACAGTACAAAAAAAAAGTTTTGATCGAATTTTATTTTCGCGGCATCTTTATTTCAGTGTTACAACACACAAAAAGAAATAAAAAGTCAATGCTGTCGAAAGTGGAATAATCAAGTTTTGAAAAGAACCTTCCTCAATTGTCAAATTGGCCTGGAGGCAATTCGATATGCGCCGATCTGTTGAATATGGTTACGAAACCTACCACATGTCAATAATTATTATTTTCATTTTAAATATAATTGCACTTATAATTGCGAAAAATAAGTAGAGATGTACCATTGATATCTAAATAATGACCCTAGAAGACTGCGCCGGCGTGACGGTCCAGTGACAGAAAAAGTGACGAGTTTTGTGTGACGATTTTTTTAACATCGATTTCTCCCGTACGTCGATAAAGAAGTTTCACTTCAAAAATTGATAAGAATTACTTCATCATTCTGTTTAAAGCTTACCCATGTGTTTCAATACCGGATTAATTCTATTCCATTCTTTTTGTACAATTTTATCAACATGTTTCATCAAATCATAGGAAGGCGCGTATCTCAACCCGCTAAGCAATGTACCATGTGTCTCTTCCCGACTCCACTCAACCGATTTCAAAGTGAGACAAATTTTCGCAAAAGGATTTGGATTTGCAGTGTTTTCCAAAATTGCCTAAAAAAATATTAATAAATTAATCTGAAGACTTATTCATAAACAGTGGGCCTAGAACGTGACAAAAAAAAACACGTCACGACTCTGTTTCGTTTTTATTAGGATTGGTTGAGAGACTAACACGTGACTGACGTGGGTCTTTCGATCAATCAAAACCATCAAAATTAAACATCGTTATAAGAGTTTCGTCTTTTTGCCACATTCTAAGCCCACTGTTTATAAACTTGTTTTAGTAATAGAATGTTTTGTCTTTTTCCTTCAAACTAAATTTTAAATTCGTTTAATTCTTCAGATTACTGAAATTAAATGAGGTAATTTTTTGCTCTTACCAATGGTTCGCCATTTATAGAACAGGTGACAATAGACAGTAGCACAGAGTGAAAGTATGCACACAATGTGTCTTCTGAGGTCGCATTCTCTCTGAGTAGTACAAACATAACTTTCTGTTGGACATCAGGTAGCAACATATAACTTCTGTCTTCATAAATCTCTTTAACTCGTTTTATGTGTAATGCGTTTGGATTATCCTTTGCAACATCTTTTATGGATTGTCCAAGTTTTATTGTAAATCCACATACCTTCTCATCTGCAGGAAAAATGGTAGTTAATATTTAATTGTGGATAAAAATAACCTTACTTGTTAACCTTTTGCTACCTAACATATTAGGTCCCATCTGATAAAAGAAGATTGGTTCTTTTCGATTTATATCAGAAACTGTAGCAATTACTTCATTCTCAAGATACACATCAATTAGTTGCAAAAACCTTGGTTCGTTTAGCGTCTTTAAGCACACTGCTCTCACAGCAAAATAGTTGAAAATTATATGCAGTATTATCATGAAAATAAAAATTAGAATGGAATCCCTGAAACAAAGGATTTATAATTGTATAGAAATGTTACAGAAAAAATTTACAAAGCATTCATAAAAGAATAAGCATGGATAAGCAAAGATAAGCACTGAAAGTAGAAAAATGTTCCAACCTAAACAGATAGATAATGAAAAGGGCAGTAAATGAAGCGATTAGATTAACAGCGGTTTCCTGTGCTGAATCTTTGGCAGATACATCAGCCAAGTTCCCACGGAGCGCGTGGTGTTGTGTCATTGCAGCTCTAGTGGCTCCACCTGCAAGATATATGCTGCTGTTGCAAATATAGAAATTTTTATCTCCCGATTAGATTACTAACATATCTTACGATATGCAATACACCTACTGCATTACAACACACCCCTCAAAGGTAGATTTGATTACAGTTCTGATAACCAGTGATTATATATAGCAAATAAAATCTGTAGATTACAGAACATTGTCATGGTAGGTATCTACCTAGTGTTTATATACAGTTCCAACAACTACAGAATTTAATGATTGCACGCAGACTATGATCGAAGTACACTGCAATTGTGCATTAACTCATTTGCAGATTTAATGATAAATCAATTTTGTTTGCAGGTTATGGTGACCAATGCCGAATAGAAATTATCAAAATCATCTAGATAATCCTTTGGAGAATGTGTTTATTATAATCAATATAAAAAATCCAATCAGTGACTAGTAAATTATCAATAATCTATAATAGTATAGATATTTAATTAATGTAATGGAAACAAAAAAATTATTGATACCTGCTACTCCAACAATAGCTTTTAATAGAGTACTGGTACATAAAATAATAGTTGTGTAATTTTTAAACAGTGGCAGTGTCAGTTCAATACACATTGCGACATCATTTAAAAAGTCAGCACATAGTCTCCATTTCTTACTGTATGCATCTAGATATGTACTGCAAAAAATTCTAGTGTTAATATTTCTTATCAACTATCTCAACTAATACATCGCACCTTTAGAAAACGACACAATTAAAAAAATAGAAAGTTGAGTTGTCATTTTTAAATGACTAAAAACTAGTCACTTATTTATAAAAATATAATAAAAAAAGGATTGATCTAAAAGTTTTATCCTTTTCCTGTTGGAATATGCTGCTGTGTTTGAACTATTGTTGTATTGAGAACTTCGTTTTAAGTAATTTTAAGACGATAACAAAATTTTCTATCTTTTTGGATTGTGTGGTTTTCATCCTAAAGGTGTGACATATAACACAATGTAATATCGGACAAACTTTGGTTACAAGTTTTGCAAAATAGACTTGCTAACTGCCATAAGAATAAAAATAATGATACTAAAAATCTTATACAAGTTAAAGCGTTTAAAAAGCATCATGTTCAAGCTATCATAATATACTTTTATCATAAATTGCACTGACTCATCAAGCCCCGCGACGGACGCCGGCGTCCGAGTATATAGGATTTCCCCATACATCTATAATATATGTAAGCAGGGTTTGATGGGTTAAGTTGGGTATTTGACTGACACAGTCATTTCACCACTTAGGTGCACATAATGTTATCAAATAGACCAATATGCTAATATTCATAATATGTTATCTCACCCATGAGAATATGCAAATAATATTCTGCCCAAATGTCCAAATCCATCTTTAACAACCCATGTAATGGTAGCTGACAGTGGTGTTGCTGTAGTGTCCCCAACACCAACACCTGTTAGTACTGCTTGGGTTGCCAGAGTGCCTTAAAAGGAGATGTGAACTTTTTGTATGGGGGCTGGACTTCTTAAATGATACTTTAAGGATATGAAAGGGATAAAAATATGGATCTTGGATCCATTAAAAAATATTTTTAGACCCTCCAATAACAAATTTTTTAAGAAACATTCACATTAGGTGTAGTTTTTAAGCAAAATAAAATTACACAAATCTTAAAATTGGAGGACTTTAAAATTATACGATTTATACCAAGGGCCTAGTTTTTGGGCGTACAATCCAAATATCCAAATATGAAACACTCCATCTGGGTGAGTACCACTGCCATGTCTATTTCTACTGAGAAGCAACAGTGTGCATGCACTGTTGTGATTCGCTTTAAAGGACATTGTAGCCAATGCAACTACTGGATATAACAATTAACATCTTATGTCTCAGGATGCAAGTGCGGTGGAATGCCACACAGTACTTTGTAACTCAAGGTGCTGAATGGTGTTGCTACTGTTTATGGGTAGTGGTATCGCTTACCATCAGGCAAACGGCTTGCTCGTCTATCATTAAATGCCATCCAGTTAATCAGCCTTAAGCTAGCTCACTAATATTAGAGCTAGATTACAGTCTTATCAGAGGCAATGCTTAAAGCTGCATTTATATCACATTTTCTGTATTAGTTGTATTTATTTCATATGCATTGATATAGTAGTTTTCAATTTGTTTAGCACATTAAGGGTTGCGAGCGCCTTCTGCACTCACCCAAAAGACCGGTGTTCTTTCATAAGCCGACCCTCGTCAGGCTAGAAAGAGTAATGTCAGGGAAAAAAAAAAAAAAAAAAAGTTTAGCACACATAATATAGTCACACACATACAGTTGCCTATTGCTAAAGTGGTTTTCAATTTTTTTTATATATTAACACACAACACGAAACATATAGCAATAACTATATCAACGCTTTTGTCTTCTCCTACTAGAAAAAGGTTGTTCTGGGATAAAAGTCTCACTTTATATTTTCCTGGGACAAAAACCTATGTCCTTTCCAGGATCTCAAACTATTGTCATACCAAATTTCATCATGATTAGTTCAGTACTTCCAGAGATTACTTCCTAAAAACAAACTCACAAACTTACATTCTTAACCTGTTTATAATAATAGTGTATTGATCTACTAATTTCATGTCTCTAATTTTAGACATAGTGTCCTGTGATATTTTACAAGATAAATGTAAAGTTTGGATGTTACCTAGAAATAATTCGTGTGTAGAACCAATTATGCAGGCCGGCATTACTGTGCTAACCGACCAGGGATAGCTAGTTATCTCTCACTGGTCGGCATTTTTTGGCCTTCACTTACCAAATTGTCGAGGCAATTTGTCGAGCCATTGATAAAACAAAACACTAATGATCATCAGTTTCGGATGAGACGTGATTTAAGATGGATTTAGATGACTGGATTAACATAATATACTATTCCAGAAACACACAGTACACAGTGGGATTAATTTTTCCAAAAAAGTTTTTCACAGTGGCAGTGCTGCAAGCCAAACTAAGCTTAATATTAACTTTAGTATAGTATGTTGTAATTACCACTTATAGTGCTACAGAATGCCTGGGCCGTGTCCCATATTTGATAAGCTATATAGTCTCCACTGACACTGTCTGGATATCCTTGAGGCAGAAGTATCTTAGTAAACCAATTAGTTACATTATTCGTGTTTTCCTCATCCAAGAATACTATATTAGCTTGTTCTGTAATTTCGAAAACCATTAGTTCATTCTTCCACAGAATGAAATCAATATGTTGTTTATTACCTACCTGGGGGTTTAATATAATATCTTTCTTTAGCCATTGAACCATATTTCTCTTTAAGAAGGATTTCTCCCTCGTGTACTATATACATGATTATAGGTTTACACTGCAAAATTAACAATAAAGGCGATTCGGAATATTAATTAAATAATTTACGAACTATTCTTTAGGTTACTATTTTAGATAAAGAACTTTTACGAACCGAGCTTGTAATAGTTTACTATAAAAAAAGTTATTGTGGTTAGATGTAGCGTTTTGTAAATTGGAACTTGAAACTTCATATATTTTAGTTAATTATAATGTTACGAGTGCAACAACTAGTAAAATTAATAAGTAAAAAGAAGATAATGTTTTAGACAATGAGAAAACTAAAGTAAAGAAATAAGATAACAGAATATTGAAAACATTGTGAAACTAAAGTGTAAAATGCTGTAAAATAAAGTCAGTGCTGCCAACTGGTACCACCAGAGGTACCACTTTTCCCAAGTATTATAATACTCTTTGGGTACCACCAACCTAGTAGTAAAGAGTTGCTAGATTCCCCAAATTTTCTGCTAGAAGCTGCTAAAACATGTAAGAAAATTATTGAAATACTAATAATTAAACAGCTCCAACCTTTTTCGTTACATGATGCGCGCATCTCATAATTTCACTCTCATCATTTTTTCATAACGCGCCTCAAGAAGTATAACTTCAAAAATTGCTAGCAAATGTAGTAAACTTGATGATTTGGAACAGCGGATAGAGGAATTTATAAATTCACATTTGGCAACACCACAAAATGCAGTGATGATTTGGAACCGGACAGAGTAATTTAGCCTCAGAATTAAGGGCTATAAACACATAAACGCCTGGCACACTGACTTCTATTATACTAGTTATAATAGAAGTCAGTGGCTTGGCAGCACCACAAAATGTTATGTCAAATACGTTAGGGAGGCTGTACACCATCTGGTTTCCTGGTATCGACGTTTTATAAAGAAAGCTAGAATTGCGAAAATCAAAAGTTAAATTAAAGTTAAATTATTTTAAATAATAAAGTTATTGTTAAGTTGGAGTTAAAATATTGAACAATTTTTGCCGGCCCTTTAAAAATACTGCCCCCCGCCGCCCCAAACAGCAACATATTTAACCAAAGAATCGCAAAATATGAAAGAAAAAGGGGAATTTAGCATCGAATCGCTGAAAATCGGTAGAATCTTTTAGCTTTCAAAAAATCCTTGAAAAATCATGTCATTTCGGTAAGCCAGGCCCAAAATCGGTAGAAATACCGAAAAATCGGTAGGTTCGAGAACTTCGAGACCACTGGTCTGATTGTACCGCAGAATATTGTCAATAATATTGCGTAGTGTGCCACATATTCAGGAAAATTATTGACTTATTGATTGATTATTGTGATTTGTGTGTGTGCGGCCAGCCTTAGAATTTAGTTTGTGGTTCTTGGTTTGTCAAGGACCTTGAGTATGACTGAAGACAATTTTGAGTGATAGTGTAATATCAATTTGTTTTCATCAATCACCCGTCAATCATGAGTAATGGAATTGAATGCCGTTTGTGTGAGCGTGTAATGGGCGCTTTATGGTGAACCGTAGGTATGCAAATTGCAAAAAGCGTTGTAATTCACAACTCCATTCGACTGCGCCAAATGGAGACGGCCGCGTTCCGTATTAACCGATCCAGAGGACGAAATCACTCTGGCCATCCGCCGTAAGAACGAGTTCTTGAAACTCCAACACTCTACAAGACCGCAGTTTCATCCTCGCCGTTGAGGACCTCGCCGCGTTCCCCGTCGCCCTACCGAACCCCCTAGCAGTTCCGGCCCGCGTACCGATGACAACACAATCTAATAGGATTAGGCCTAATCGTTAATGTCTCTTCCTCTCTCAGTGGCCGTCGTGAGCCGAGGTTCGTAACCCGTTAGTGGGTTGCCCTCAGCATGGTCATTTAATTCAAACGGTTGCGAGCGCCTTCTGCGTTCACCCTAAAGACCGATGTGGCCAGAAAAGCCAACTCGTATCAGGCTACTGGTAGTAGGGCCATTAAGAAAAAGAAAAAAAAGTCACACAACCGGCATTCAATGCCATAACTAATGATTGACGCGTTAATGATGAAAATAAAACGACATTACACAATCACTCAAAATCACTTTCAGTCATACACAAGTTTATGACAACTTTTTTCTTTATTATCTTATTGCATAAAGTTATTTTCTCGGGACAGAAAGTAGCCTATAGTACTAAGGAGTAATGTATCTTCCTATTACTGAAAGAATTTACAAAATGAAACAAATCTTTCCTCTTTATAACATTAGTATAGACTATTAAAGATTCGTGGTATACCACAACTCAGGGATTGTTTCAAAATTAAAATATATTTTTTCTGCGACTGTAGCATAAAGCATAATGTTAGTTCGGAGAAGGTAATTGGCCGCGCGGATGCGCCAGCGCCTCCGATTCAACACAATATGTCCAACTCCACCGCTGTCCGCACGCTGAGTGACGTTTGCCGGACGAAATGCCATTAGACGATCGGGCAAAAGTCATGATTGATGGTTGCGCGGCGCGCAAATCAATAAATCCAGATTTTCGTCAATCACCGCCACTCAACCGTCAATCACCACATTAGACGATAGCGCACCTTTAGGATGAAAACGACACAATTCAAAAAGATAGAAAATTGTGTTATAGTCATAAAATTACTTAAAACGAAGTAGTCAATACAACAATAGTTCAAACACAGCCATATTCAAGCAGGACAAAGCTGTTATATCGGTCCCTTTTTTATTATATTTTTATAAATAAGGGACCCGTTTTTAGAGATTTAAAAATGACAACTCAATTTTCTATTTTTTGAATTGTGTCGTTTTCGTTCTAAAGGTGCGATAGGTTATTCGTCACTCACAGACGTGACTGTGGTAAAACTGACAGCAAAACCTACCGTCTAATGGCCGCTTAATTGGTTGTAATGGGTACCTACGGAAAACCGTAAGTATAGATTATAGACTTCATGCTATTTTCGCCTTTATCTCAAACAGTTACTCCTTCAAATTCTTTGTGTTTGTCTAATTTATTATGATAATATTTTATTTGATGATATTTGATAAAAACTTCTATGATAACCAAGAAAGCAATAATGTAAATATTTATAGGTAAATCTATTATCATTCAACACAAAAATGTGTAGTCTGAATAATAGGTATGATAATAAAATAAGGATACGTATTAGTGCTAACTAAATTTGTGCACCAATGCTATGATGCTAAGAAGTCGAAAAATGGCCTTAGAAGCAAGTTCAAATAACAATGGGGACAATCTTGGTATAAAAGTAAAAGGCGACCTAGGTGACTTCCAAATTATTGAGGAGAAAAGTGATAGTGATGGGGAGGAAGTGTTTGAAGATAACAGTTCAAGGACGATGGGTTGTATGTCTAAATTTCCACCAGGAGTTATCCACTCTTCAACTTCACCCAACATTAATAGTGTCATTGTAAAAGACTCTGACAATGTGCAATTTGGTAACAACACTCACTTCCATGGGCCTGTGACTATAAAACAAGTGATACGTAATGGCGAATTCGATAATTCTGCATATACAACGACAGAAAACGAAAGTGTGACCCCTGTAACTCGTAAAGAAGAAGACCCAAGTAATGATGTTTTAGGTAAATTGCATATCACATTATATTTTATGAGAATGTTACATTTACACAATTTAAATATTATGTAACTTTTTAACCTACTAAAGTTTATTTAGTAGTCTTATATTGGTAATCAACATAATCAATTCAATACTGACAAAATAAAATATTTAAAAATTTAGTAAATTCGAAAAGTTTGTAAAGTAAAAACATTATTATATTGCAATCCACAGCACCAAGGAGATTTAAATTCCAAGCTTGGCATAAAATTACATTATCTGCATTGTGCTTAGCAGTTATTGCAGGTATATGTGCAGTTTTATCCGTAATACTAAGTGATTCAACAAAAGATGAAAAAACCACAACTTATTTCAAAGATGATGAGACAAGTAAGTTTGTTTGTAATGTATTGGATAGTGAAGTTATAACATGGTTTTAGTCATTGGGAAGTTTTTATATGTTTGTCTACTAAACACAATACATTTTTAACTAGAATTATGAGAAAATCAAACCGGCATTTGGATTCACAAATTATATGCCATTATGTAATAGTGGGTTTTGTGTGAAACAAAACATGTCAAAGTATTTATTTTTATTTCCGCCCAGTACCTCTATTTGGTGAAAGAAAGAAGTTCACAGTGTGTTAAGGTTTTTTTTTCAACCACTCAGAAGCTCTTACAGTGAAAGAATCAAGTCAGGCTCACCTTCCATCCCCGTCCCCTCCCCTCAACTCTAATTCAGTCTTTTTGATTTAAAATATTTACTGATAAAAGCTCTTAAGCTGAGGTAGCTCTAGAGAGGTAATTCCCACAACATGTTATCATAATGTTTCCTTAATAGAGAATGTGACAAATATGAGTATTGGATACATGAATAACATAATTATTATTACAAGTTGCATAACACACAACATGGGGATTCAATATTTTTGTACTACATCATATATTTAAAAATTACCCCCAGGAGTGATCTTTGTTTCAGACAAATTATTTATGCAATGCTTGAAGGTACATTCTGGATAGCTATCCTAACCAAGGTCCCAAAGTTAGTAGGAAGCTAACAATATGTATGAGTCATGTGTAGTCAATTGTGCTGTCGTAATACTCTAATTTATGATAACATTACTTTGCACAATATATTAAATGAATTTCAGGCGTTGGTAACTGTTGACATGTCCATTCGATAATCTATAAGTAGATATTTTTATTCATATGATTTTTGAGTAACTTCTAATGTATGTTAAAATTACATAATAGCTCTTTAATAAATATTTGTGCACCTATAAAGCCATTGCACTCATAGCCTCAACATTCTCCAAGATTAAAATATGTGGGAAGTGTTCTATCTCTCTGAAATGCAAAATTCACCCATTTGGCATTTTCTTGTAGTACCACATCCATTGAGTACTTGCAAATATGATAGAATGACAGATTTAACTTTAAGCATCAGCCTCATTGTTTTGCCAGGGTTCAATAATTAAAAGGACTTGTGTTGGCAAAATCAAAACATGGCAACTGATAACTTTGTTGTGGACGACTTATTGAAAACCAAATGTTTATAGTGGTACCATTAACGTTATAATTGATTTGGATTAACTTGAACTGACTAATTGTGTGACTTACGAAAAAAGATTAAAGAACTGATACCTTTCTAGACCCAAATACCAAAGAATCTGAAATCAATTTGAACTGATGCTGTACTTATAACGGGTGTATTTCATAGAGCAGAGAAATGTGATCAATTTTGTTAGCCAATTTAGAGTAAATCATAATCAATGATATTTTTACAAGCAAAGAGCAAGTAACATTTTATGACAGTCCATGACAAGTGTTTCAGAAACACATTGGTTCAAAATTTGAAATGTGAAGTATCACAACGCTAATATAAAAAATAAATGTAGTTACCAAAACTCTGTTATAACTTCAACTATGCATATTAATATTGTTAATTTTATAACTTTATTAATGTAATCTGTGGAAATGGTTTAATTCATCAATGGTGAAGGTGTCCACAATACTGTTTCATAAATGATAGTATATACTGAATCACTGTAAATATGTAAATATATTATTACGCATTCACCCTATTGCTCTTGAAATGAGTGTATTAGTTTTAAGATATTTCTCCATTACTTTTTCTTAAAGGAATTTGTGTTTGCATTTGCTTTGTAGGCTTATTATGTTATCATTTCAGAATGCATTCTGGTGGCAGACCAATCATATCATACAACTCACAAGATATTCACAATAACAATTTCCCTTTTTATTGTTGTACTGCTAACACACTTTATAATGCATTTCAAGCTATACAATGCAGCTCCGGAAGTTAAGGAGACAGGTACTTTAAGTTTTTTGGCCAATAAATACTAAAATAGCATATAATTATGGTGTTAATGGTTGCTTGTAATACATTTTTTTTAATTGTTGCGATCTGTGGAGAATAGGTAATGTTAAACATTTATTAAATCATGAATTCTGATGAACATAAATGCTTTCATATTTTTATATTGTGTGTTGTGCTTACAATGCAATACATAAGAAATATGAACTCAAACATGTTATCTACATCTGTTGCATATCTATGGAAAAATGCATTTAACTAATGAGTACCTATGCTTACTGATTTTCAATTCTACCTAGTCAATTTCAAGTTTTCGTCACATGGTAAGCACGGAAATGTTATTTGTTCAAACATGTTTAACGTTATATGTATGATGTGATATATTACATTAGTTTTATTTGTCAATATTTTATATAGATGACCCATTGCTGATTGCACAAGACCATTTGCGAATAGTGTCACGAACAGACTGGCTTGCTCAACCTGTTGAGAAAAAATTAGATGACATGAAACATCCAGTGCCTTGGGTCATAATAACACACACAGCTACAGAAGAATGCTCCAGTCAGGTATAAATAATTTTGTCAATATTGACAATTAATTTTATCTATACTAATATTATAAAGCTGAAGAGTTTGTTTGTACGCGCTAATCTCAGGAACTACTGAACCGATTTTGAAAATTCTTACACTAATAGGAAGCTACATAACTCCTGAGTGCTATAGGCTACTTTTTATCCCGGGAAAATATTTTTGTCCCGGAAAAACTTTTTCACGCGGGCGGAGCCGCGAGCGCTAATAGTTCTTCATAAAGGTCGCAGGAATGCGCTGGATGCAGGCTGCTTCTGACAGGTCCATCTGGAAATCTTTGGGGGAGGCCTATGTTCAGCAGTGGACGTCATGTGGCTGATGATGATGATGTCAATTAAGATATTGATTTATGTTTCAGTTACAATATTATTACATAGTTTATAACTGCCCTAATTGTACTGATTTAGAAAATAAAACTATGATGTCATCTTCCGCAATAGAACTTATACAATATTCACTTTTATATTATAGAATTTTATAAATAAGATTTAACAATAATTCAGTTACATTTAAAATTGCACACAGGTAGGGGAAAAAGTTTCTTCGCATTTTATATGAAAACTCAAGATATGTTTTTCAAAGTCTATTCAATTACAGTATGTATGTGCAATTTTGTTCAATGACTTTCTGACATCTTGTAGGTAGTGTAGTGTCACGATGCCGTTGCTGTAGAATTTTTGAGACTTCTGTTAAAAAAAACACGACATGTAGTTTTGGCAGTCCTCTCTTGATGTTAACCTAACACTGCCTAAAGAATTCCGAAGAGACCGAAACAGGTGGAAATCTGAAGGTGCAAGGACTGGGCTATATGGTGGATGCATTAACACCTCCCAGCCACTCTCTTAAATTTGCTGTGTGGCTAAAAATGTGTGAAAGAAAGACCACGCCCTTCAACTCCAGCTACTTTCTTTCAACTTTTTGCTTTAATCACATTAGTTGTTGGCAGTAAAGATCCGAATCGTTGGTACTGCCCGGCGGTAAAAGCTCATAATGAACAATGCCATTCCAATCCCACCATACACACAACATCGCCTTACTGTGAGTTAACCCACAGTCTGTGAAGCCCGACTGACCTTTAACAACAAGCGTTGTCGTACGTGATCCACTTTTTATCACCAGTTATCAATCTCTTCAAAAACATGTCGATTTCATTACGTCTCAATGAAGAATCGCAACTGAGTACACGGTTCAATAGATTTCTTTCAGAGAGCGCGTGTGGCACCCAAATATGGAGCATTTTTGTGTACTCATCCACCTTTTTTCAAGTGTGCCAAAACTGTGTTGTGTTCAATTCTCAATTCTTCAGCTATGTCGTAACTACTGATATGTTTATCTCGCTCCGAAATGGTATCTACTTTAAACGTAACAGCGCGACCAGAGCGAAGTGCGTCTTTGGCATCAAATTTCCCGGATTGAATACGCTTAAACCTACTTTGTGCTACTTTTACTGACACTGCATTAGGTCCATAAAGGCAGTGTTTATATTCTCTTTGCATAAAGGTCACTAATTTATTTCGCGGTTTACGGTGCATTTTTTTTTTGGAACGAAGTTCCTTATCGCGCGTTGCGAAAGGGGAGTAGACGGAACGGTAAAAATTAAGACCAAAAGTTGTAACGACACTTTTTTTTTATACTTACCCTGTGAAACCAGCCAGGAACAATAAAGAACTGGCCGTAAAAGTGACATTCAAAATTTAAATAAAAAAAAGACAATTTAAATGCTTTTTTGAGTAGTTTTTTTTTCAAGACATGAAATAGAATCCCAAACATATGTTTCCTACTTCAGTTACCACAAGCCAATTATTACTAAAATTGAGCCTACTGATTAAGTTTATATTACATTATATTTGTTAATAATAAAAAAAAATATTATAGCTTAAAAGAAATAAAATTTTATTACAATTCCTTCACTAATTAATCGAAAGGAACTTCGTTCCACTCGGGTGTCCCTTGACACCTGTCAAGTTTTTCATACTAAATTTTTAAATGTATCGATGTTCTTCATTAAGTTGTCATTTTGACAGAAAGAAAAATAGCTGAAAACAACATTTTACTAATTCATTTCTTTTTTTGCAATGTAACCTTTTTAATGTCATCGAAACCAGCCAGATACAAATAGTACAGCGAAAGAGATTTTATTACAAGTTTATAGTTATACATACCTACTACATGCGAAAAGCCTTTTTTCCCAACCTATTATATTATATTTTTTTTACAACCAATGATTTTTATATTTTCACAATATTAAAGGAGTAAATATGTCATTAGCACATGCAGTCTAAACACTTGAAATTCCCACAATTGGGATGTTTGCTTATATTACACTTCAATACAAGTTCTAGTTGACGTTTTTGTTCTTACTGGTTTAAATACGTCATCTTTTTCACAAGACATGTCCATATAGTGAAATGTAGAAAAAACAGTATGTGCATATAGATTAATTTTTCTTTCAATATGGCATAGGTATCTATTTTAAATGTCATTGGGTAGAATCCGATTAGTTAACAATTTGCCATTTCTTATTAACCTGTGAGGTTATTGTAGTAGACCATACAGTATACCCTGATTTAAACATAAATCTTTAATGGGTAGGCGGGCTATATTTATGACCCAGATATCTAAATTTAATGAGGCTATAAAATGTCATAGATATCGGCCAAGCGTAGTAACACTATTCGTTTTAGGGATCACAAGGCTATTATTGAGTTGTGAAGAATAAAAGGGCATTGTGCTATTTCAGGTTTTCAAGTGATCATTGTCTATATCGAAATTTTTATTGTGTTTCAGAGTGCATGTGTCCTCCGAGTCCGGCTCATTCAAACCTTTCATATTGAATCAAAAGATTGGTTTGATATCGGATACAACTTCTTGGTAGGTGGCGACGGTTCTGCGTACTATGGCCGTGGCTGGGATTATGTAGGAGCTCACACTTACGGATACAATAGCGTCAGCATCGGTATTGCGTTCATTGGGACGTTCAATACCAAGCGACCACCGAAGAAACAGTTGGAAGCTTGTCAAAAACTGATCAATAGAGGCGTGAGGATGGGTAAACTCGCCAAAGATTATAAATTGTTCGCTCATCGGCAACTGGCATCGACACTTAGTCCAGGCGATGTGTTATTCAATATAATCAAAACTTGGCCTCATTTTGCACAGAACATCACCGACCCAAAAGATTTGATGCCAAGAACATAAATCGGTTGTAGTAAGTACTACTGCTACGTCTGCCTCTGCGAAATTGTTTGTTGAAACGGATTGGAATGTATAGATATTGATATGTTGCAGCGCGATCTAGTGGCGAATTTCTGAATTATAACAAAACAATAAACTTTTAAGTTCCCAAAATATGTTTATTATCCCTAAGAGGTCCTCTTTATTGTCAGATATGTGTATTGGCACATCACTGTAGATAATATGTCTTTTAAGGGTTTGGCATAGATAATATGTATGCGCAAAGAACGCGTGTCTGTGGTTCGTTTATTCATATAGGTACTATTATAGACTGAGTGCGCTCCATTTACCTTGATATAGGCTTTGGAGTTGTCATTGGAGATATTTTAATCATGAGTCCCATATGGTAATGACAACCTTGATCACAGCTCGATCCTCGACATTCGATATTCAGTCTTTTCCAAATATATGAAGGCACAAAAGACTTTTTGAACTGGAACAATGCGTTTTCGTTATGCACCTAAAAGACTTGATCTGTGCAACCCTTTTCTTTTCTAAAACCTGCTTGCACACCCCACATTTTTTCTTCAGTCTTATTAAGTATAAGAAAAAAACTAAAAAGATAAATAATCCGTATATAACGCCATGTTAATTTTTGTTTCTGTTATTTGTCAGAGATGGCTTCGTATACAAAATGTATGAGAAAATGATTTTACTTCACAATTTTTGTTTTCGTAAACTTTTCCGATCTTTTTATAGTGATCCTGCTATTCAGGACAGATACAAATCCAAAAAGTCAAAGAACATAAAACTCGGTCCAGTCGTTCTTCAGTTATAAATGGTGTAACTAACCCCATTTTTTTCTTTATGTAGATAGGCCTTTATAATAAAAAGAAGATATATTTTGTGAAATGAGGGCTTTTATTTTTATCGTGAGTAAAAATGATGTGTCATACTTTACAAAAATATATCAACCACTGAATGTATTTTAAAGTTGATGGGACCAAAAAGCGTACTGCCACTTCACGATTACGTCAATGTTTATTGTACAATTTGTTAGGGTTTTAATGCTTTATATGTCATGATGTGGATAAGTAATGTTCTTGGTGCTAAAATTTATTAGGGATGTATTTTATGAAATGTATTGAGTAAGTATATGAAAAGCATTTAAATTATGTATATTATGGAATGTACATCATATATTTTTTTATATACTTACAAGAAATGTAGTCGGTTTTTCACAACATTTTCAAAAAACGTTTTTTATTCACAAACTTTGAAATCGTTTATCATTTCTAGTATTATTATTCTAAATGTATAATCTTTGTAAATGCATTATTTTTAGTTTCAGCTAGAGCGTTTTTAAAAGTATTTATGCAATATTAGTTCTAAATAAATTTAATCGTTAAGTATTTATCACAGTATCACATATTGACATAATATGCTATTGCAAAGAGCTTTATAATCTCAGAATAAGGACTATAAGCCTTTATTCTATGTTTATAATACTACGGAAATTGGCATTACTACCCGACTTGTAACGTCTATGATCGAAACTTCAACTAAAAAGTATTTGCACAATAACAAATTTCATTTGAGTACGGATTAATTTATCTTAGATCTTAGCTCACACAGCGATGACTTTTCAAGGTTTACATTATTTTTCCAGCCTTATTGGCAACATTATTCGTCATAACACATATTGTTTCAACCTAAAATTATATTTTTATCTTTATACTAGCTTTTGCCCACGGCTTCGCCCGCGTTAATAAGTTTTTCCGGGCTAAAAGTACATACATAAAAACCTTCCCGTTGAATCACTCTATCCAACACATTTATTTGTATAAAGATTAATATTATGACGTTGATACAACTCTTAACAAATAATGCATTAATTTCGACCAAATTTGATTACCATAAAAACGGTTCTAGAGAGTTTATTTTAAAAGATAGACATATACTGTCGCGGACTTTTTTTTAGATCATTTCAAGAGGAATAATTCTTTCATACATATATTTTTGGTATCTTGAACCGTTTTCGCAGCGCACGCAATGGAAGCCCTCAAGGATGAATAATTTTCCCCGCTTTTTTCACATTTTCCATTATTTCTTCGCTCCTAATAGTTGCATCGTGATGTTATATAGCCTAAAGCCTTCCTCAATAAATGGTCTATTCAACACAAAAAGAATTTTTCAATTCGTACCAGTAGTTCCTGAGATTAGCGCGTTCAAACAAACAAACAAACAAACTCTTCAGCTTTATAATATTAGTATAGATGACAATATGAATACATGTGCTCAGTAGGTTTTTGTACCTTAATATAATTTACGTGTTATATATGCCCAGTTATTAATGTTGCTTAAATAACCTTTATATTTTTTTACTTTTAAATATGTAGTAGTAGTATTAAGATAACTATTTGTAAATGACCTCTTCCATAGAATAAGTAGGATAGAAAAATATGTGCCCGCCCGTCTCGTACACGAGCGCTTTAACCTATAAGAACTATTTTATGTTACATGTTAGTTATTTTGTTGGTGCTATATGTAATCACATTATAGGATTAGAAGTTAGTATCTTCGTATGATACCAGTAATTACTAGTAAAATCTATAATAGTAGTATATATATGGTGTTATAATAATTTTAAATTATACTGTGAAACTGATGCATTTTAATAGTTATCATGTATGGAAAATGGCTGTTTATAGTATCCTACTAATACATATTATAAACGCAAAAATGTGGATGTATGGCTGCATGGATGTTAATTACTCTATTGCGTAAAAACTCAAACGGGTACCAACCCACAAGCTCATAAGATTTAACATGGTCATAAACCAACTGTCACAAGTGGACGTAGTTTAGCAGTAAGGACTCAACCCAGAATATGTTATTCTTGAGTTATCGATGTTTTAAGTTTAGGTGTGTATTGCTGTAATGATGTTGTATTTGGAATATTTTGAGATATTATTACTTAAGTTATCGACTGCCTCGGTGGCGTAGTTGTATTATGGTACGACTGCAATGCTGAGGTCTCGGGTTCGATTCCCGGGTCGGGCAAAGTGATATTGAATTTTTCTATTCAATATCAGCTCGGAGTCTGGAATTTGTGCCTGATATGGCGATAGGCTCGCCCCCTATCACATTATGGGACGGAATAACGGCGAAAAGTGGGTGCACTAGTTGCGCCTCTGCCTACCCCTTCTGGGATAAAAGGCGTGAGTGTATATGTATGTAGGATTACTTAAGGGGAATATATGTAGCAAATTTATGAGTCAATTTGTAGTAACATAGACCAACTTATTTTCGAGTTATTGGGAAAAAATTTGGTTTGAGTAGTTTCTGCTAAATTGATTTTATCATTAGGCAGTGTTTCTTTTAATTTCTCAAAAAAGACCAAGTAACAAAAAATTGTAAACAGATTTTAATAAAAAAGATTTGTTATTTAGCAGATTACGTATATATAAAAGAAAATACAATGTTCTTAAAATCAAATTTCTATTCTCCCTCATCATTACTCAGCTCCGGCTCCACCTAGAAATGTGGTTCCGCGCCGAACCCATCCACATCTTCCTCAGATTCTTTTCGTTTTAACGACTTGGTAAAAGTCCAGACAGTCTTTAGGGGTAAGATGAAATATTGATGTTAAATCGTCCAATTTTACCTGTGCAATATCTTTGCCATTAGGCCAAAGAAAACTGAAATCATCCTCAGAAATATCTAAGGCTTTTCCTCTAACTTTTTTTTCAATGTTGAGCTCTTTAACTGCTCCATCTATATCCATAAAAATAGAATGCTTAAAATTATTTTTAATACAAATTTCTTTTGTCTTTAGTCAATTCACTTTTACTTTCAAAATAAATGTTTTTCTGTTTAATATTTTCTTTTCAATTTTAGACGTGGATACAAAATCTTTCATCTGCATCCTGTAAACTTTAAGACGATTCTTCCTTCTGCAGCTTTTCATTACGTTACTGCAATCTTCGGCAGTATATATTATTCTTTCATGGAATTTTAGCTGTGGTTGGCTGTTGGCATGGATGTACAATTGTGGCATACATGCTGGCTCCAATGACACCGGCCACTGTCACGTATGGTTGGAAGGTGAAGCCGGTCGAGGAGCACAAGAGGACTTTATAAAATTCCAAACATTTTATATCAACCAACTAGTTGTAAAGCAAAAATATTTGAGTTTAAACCAGGGATGTTATGGATATGAAATTTCGGATCTGGATACGGATATGGATATAGGAATAAAATTATATCGGTTTCGGATATGTAATTATTTCAGATTATCCGTTAGTTTCGGATAGTTTCGGTTATAGATATTAGATAAAAGTACAATAAAAAGAGTATGTAATAATTTGGTTTTATTTCTAGGTGTTATCTAGTCTAGGTTTACATTTTACAGAATTTACATTAACTTGATCAAAAAATGTCCAAATTAAGATAGATTTTGAACGCATTTTGTCCATATAAGTTAATTTAGTACGTAACACAACACTTTTCATTTACTTTATTAAATTAAGCACCCAATCTTAAGTAAAAAAATGACTAGTTATGAATGAGGTTATGTTATGACTAGAAATAACAAACTAACTATGCAAGATTCACGTAGAGAGCGAGCGGAAAAACAAAAACTTGTAACATGTTTTATTTATACTCCGCCCTTATCCGAAACTTTTGTGACGGATACGGTTATTGTAATCTTTTTATATCGGATATACGATAGTTTCGGTGTCTGTTACGGAACTCCATAACATTCCTGGTGTAAACATCAAAGAGTAGAAAATGTTTTGGTGTGGGTAGGTGCCCTTTTGCGTAATAGGTCTGATTAGCGTGCCAGGAAAATGTGCAACGTCAAAGCGGATCCTCTAATATTTCGCGAGTGTTATTTGCTTGCTATAATATGTATTTAATATGAAACTTTAAAAGCGCCGAGCCCACAGGACGTAATTTTTTTATGAACTAGCTTTTGCCCGCGGCTCCGCCCGCGTTAAGAAGTTTTTCCGAGATAAAAGTCCCGGTTTATATTTTCCCGGGATAAGAAGTAACCTAGGTCCTTCCCAGGGTCTTAAAATATCTTTTTACGAATTTAAATTTATTGGTTTGGTTGTTACGACTCCAACGGCGAGATTAAAACGTCCGGTAGGTATATAATTCCCGGTGTGTGTTTTTTCGAGATAAAAGTAGCCTATGTCCTCTGGATCTCAAACTATCCTTACTGATTTTCTTGCGGTTCCACTTGCAGAAGATGATTTTCCGGGATTGAAGTCCCAGTTTATATTTTCCCGGGATAAAAACTTACTTAGATCCTTCCCAAGAACTATCTCCCTACCAAATTGCATCGCAATCGGTTTAGTAGTTTGGCTGTGACGGCTCCACTCGCGAGAAAATTAGATCCGGGATACAATTCCCGGGTAATATTTTGCCAGGATAAAGTAGCCTATGTCCTCTTCTGGATCTCTAACTATCCCCATATTTGTTTTCTTACGGTTCCACTCGCGTAAAACAATTTTCCGGGATAAAAGTCTCAGTTTATGTTTTCCCGGGATAAGACATGATCTGTCCGTGTGCCAAATTTCATAGAGATCCCTTCGGTAGTTTTTGTGCGAAAGAGGAACAAACATCCATACATTCTTACAAACTTACGCGTTTATAATATCAGTAGGATAAGGTCTTGTGTTCTGAGGCCGAGCAGAATTATCGCGCTTACGGAATAAATGCAACTCCGATAAGACTATCTGACGCCAGCTTTAATTACATACTCCTTGGCATAGTTCTGTATGCGACTATTATGAACATTTTGGTTATTTAGCTGTGCCCCTCTCTCTACATACACAGCAATGTGCGGGAATATGTACAAAGTGAGTGCACTATGCCTAAAGCGGCATAAGTATCTGAACAAAATCAAAATTCCAAATCGCCTATTTACGTGCTAAGTTAAACTGAAAATAAAATCTTCGTTTGAAGTAAAGTAAATCGTTTTTTATTTTTGTGAATAAAAAGTATGTAGGCAATTAGAAATTTTGAATTTGTTCATCTACTTATGCTGCTAACTGTACATATACCGGCACTTTGCTGAGACAAATGTGGTTCATATTCAATATAATAGTATTCAAAAATTTTCAAATATTACTTGTATTTAACTATATACGCTACCGTAATACCAAAATGGATACCGTATAAATAGCTACGAAATAGCGGAAATTGTTTTGTAAATAGGCAATGTTGAATAATGTACTTGTTATAGGCTGATGAGTATTTGTAACGTTCCACTTATTAAATTACTGATTACAATGTAATTAAAGTACTTGATGAATGTTCTATGTTTTGTTTATATAACTTTAATAAATAGAACATAATTATATCGATAACTGATTTTTGAAATTGTAAATCACCCCTCTATATTGTCTCTAGTGATTTACGGTGCGAGTGGAGATTTTTTTTTGTAAAATTGTAAGTTTTTTTATATTAATGGACAAACGTTGGTGCATAGGCCTACGTTAGATTGGCTCATTGGCCGAATGTTTCAAATATATAGGTAGAATGATAACATAATAATAAATGTTAATGATAGTGTTTACCAAATAATGATCTATGATGCCAGTTTAATATGTACGTAATAATGTTGTAACTTGTAAGCAATGGTTTCAAAATATATATCAAGTGTTCAATAAATATAAATCATTGAACTTCGAATAACTACTGTTGACTATTTTGGTTATACCTTGTTGCCGAAATCTAGCTCGTTCTGAAGTTGCTGCAAAAAAACCACGCATGCGCACTCACTCCAGGGATGCCAGTAGTACCAATTTCCTGGTATCTGTACCATTTCTCAGAATCTTGTACCTTGTCCCATGTACCAAGTAAAAGTTGTGTTGGTACGCAATAATACCAACTTTCAACATCAGTCACTATTTTGTTTTCTTGTATGTAGTAATATATCAAGTCCCTGTTGCATGGCTTCATGCTTTAAAAACGAAAATAGTAGTACGTGGACCTAAAAAACTGGATACAGATTTTTCACGGTAGAAAGAACGTACTAGAAACTAGGCAGTACTGGTTACAATTGTACTTTTGGGACCGGAAAAAATATATACCGAATCTTTATGTCATAGTTGCCATTAATTTGTTATTGTGTGTGTGTACCATATATACCAACTTTCTGTGACATCTGTACCAGTACCTATTACTGAGACACTATCTGGAATCCCTGACTCACTCGTACATATCTTAATATTATAACTATGACATGACGACACAAGCACGTGGCTATTGCATTATTTTATGCGGCCACTGCAATGGGTCTCTATTACACCTGATAGGAAGATGTGTGTCGTCCAGAATTAAGAGTATCTACTGATTGATAGAAATGTTTATTCCTACGACGATCGAAACTACTTCAGAGCGATTATCGGAAATATTTGTATGAAATATTAAACGTTGATTTTTTATTATTGCACCAAAAAAGTCGTATCTAGTTTGCACGAATATTCCCGGAAGAATGTTATATAACAGAGAAAAAAAATCATTACGTATATATAATACTCATTAAATTTACTTAAATATATGTGATGGTGGGAGATATAAAAGCCAAAAAGTACAGCATCTTTCTAAAACCTGTTGTAATATTAGATCACACTTATAGTGTAGAGATACCACGCCGTCAATCTGTCGGATTGGTTCAGGTTTGGCACGGGGATGGCTTTGGCTTTGTAAAACACTTATGCCGCAACTGTTTATTAAATGTGATAATTGGTGTGCAAGGGGCTAGCAATACAATATAAGAAAGGTTTTACTATAGTCTTCGAGAAGACTTGCGACTGGGCCCGTCAGCAGTGCATTCTTCGTGCTATGGTAAAATATTTTTTATTACAATTTAGATTAAAACTTGCAAGCCAATTTTCAGATTTTTGACAGTAGTTGCTACATTCATGTTTTTTATAGAAAGCTGGCCCTGTGCCCCAACCGCAAAGGTATCAAGTAGACTGTTGGCAGGATATTGGTCGGCACCATAAATGTAATATCACAAAAACATGGTATCGAGCGAAGTGGTGTGCCACGCAATAGTTTGATTTCAAGGTTCTGTATGGTATTATTCAAAGAGCAGTGTCAAAATGAAAGTATTGCTACTGTTTATTTGCGGGTGTTTTGGCGCTGACTTCAGATTATACAGTCATAACTGTGTATGTAAATCTAGAGATGTTATATTATTATGTTTAAGAAAGGATGACATACGTATGCTCAATTTTGTTTTTGAAGAGATTTTATGAATTATTTATACGAGGAATAAAAAATACGTATGAATTTACTATGGTAATTTTATTTATTCAAGTGTTGTGGAAAATATTATACACATACACACATACACACACGGCCTTTATCCCTGAAGGGGTTAGAAGACGCACGGCGAAAAGTACTAGTTAGTGCACCCACTTTTCGGCGTGCGTATTCCGTCCCTGGATGAATTTGATTTGTTGAAACAAAAAGATTTTTACTATTTTAGGAACATTTTACAAATTCACGTCGACAAAGCCTGGTTTACCAATGGTTTAACCCATTAGCATAAATTTTGCTGGGTAAAAAGTTTATTGTTAACTATTAGTTTTGGAACATTTCATCATCATCATCAGCCACATGACGTCCACTGCTGAACATAGGCCTCCCCTAAAGATTTCCAGACGGACCGGTTGAAAGTTGGAACATTTATTTATCTATAAATTAAATAAAACAAGAAACAGACTATATAGGATATAGGAGTACAGTTACAGTACTGGGTGAAAAGGGTTGGAGTTCGATGATTTCCATCGGGCATGGATATCAAAAACTCTAAAATAGTTGATTAGTTTTTACCCAGCCAACATCTCAGTGGGAGGATTGAAATGTGTCTTAACCCAAGCGTGGGTTTTACGTGGGCGGTTACCCATGTATAGCCGCCACCCGTCATTTATTTTACACTAAATATATTTTCGTGAAAACGGAGCCCAAATATTCAGACAGCCAATTCACATTATGACATTTTTGCTCCATTCCCATTGATGTAGGGTTTTTTTACATCAAGGTCCATTCCGTATATTTATATCCCGACGGTTCCAATTATAGGTAAGTCCGTGGTTTGCAACTTAAGTCTTCTTGAAAATATTGGAAATCTATTCATAGCGTCTTATTCAATAAACGGCCCGAATGGCTTTTTTAATTCATTGCGAAGATGGACCGATCAGCTTTCATAACAAAAATTTCATGGCAGGCTTACAAATCACTTACCTATTTGGATTGGCATTCCCGGAATCGGATTAAAGATTTTAATCTTTATCGGGATTGTTTATTGAAAACGATCGGTTACATGATAATAAATATTAAAATAGTGAACGGGTTGTACGTGTTTCCACTCGACGGGTAATTAGTTTCAACCCTTTTTGTGTACGCGATTAGCGTTATGAATGAATAGTTAATAACTTTTGCCCATTGTCGAGCAAGGTTAATTGTTTTAATCGTATCCATATCTGTTCGTGGGTTTATCAGTAGTCTGATAAATGTTTTTTATCATTATCGAGATGTATATACATAGGATTTGTTCGCGGCTCCGCCCGCGTGAATAAGTTTTTCTACAGTGTCGAGACTAAAAAATAAATTCTGTGTAGGTATTTGAATTTTGAAGTATTGATAAGTTTGGCAGGGCACATAGTTCGAAGAACTGACGGGAGATGGGGCAAAAAAGTTCTCGAGTGGAGAACACGTACTGGCAAGCGCAGCGTCGCATCGGCCGTCCAACTGCAAGGTGGACCGATGACTTGGTAGGGGTCTCAGGAACGCGCTGGATGCGGGCCGCTTTTAACAGGTCCATCTGGAAATCTTTTGGGAGGCCTATGTTCAGCAGTGGACGTCATGTGGCTGATGATGATGATGATGATGACAAGTTTGGTCCTATTAAAAAATTATCGTAGTAGTATGATGCTTCAAAAGCCTGTGGGTGGGCACCACGTAATTCTGAGGTGGGTACGGACCAACCTCTGTATACGCCTATGGTATGTTGTACAAACTATAATTGCCCTTACTGTATTTATTAATACAGAAACTGTGCACGAGCTGCTGGCGTTATCTTTGTTAGATCTTGGCTCTATAATTACGGCTTCGTGTCTTGTTGACCAATAATGACCATATTTCATGCAGCGGGGACAGTCCTGTCGTATTAGCTTGTGAAAGTACCTAAAAATGGTTCTCAGTAAAGTTGATAAAATTCGTGTAAAATCAATCAGTTTCAAGAAGCAGAAACACCCAGAAAAAGATGTGTCCAGAAAAAAAAATTGTTGGCGTAAATTTATTGAGTTTTGTAAGCGTACTGATTTGCACGGCTTCAAATATATTGTGATGGAAGATTTGAATATCGTTGAAAGGTACGCTATATTATTTAAGCTGATAATATAAGTGTTCAAACTATTTTAAAATGGTAATAGGTAATAAATTAGTCGCGGTAAGCTTATTTTAAAGTAGCTGTATTAGTTTCTAGTTCGGTAATTGATACCAATAAAGCCGTCTGATGGTATGAAAATACATAATTATAATGTAGATAGTAGATACCATACTAATAGTACATTAGGTATTTGAGTTTGCGGAGATGTTTCTGGAATAAACCGCTGTATACATTGGCACATTTTGCACAGTTAGACATTTACTTACCCATTAATGTGAACCTGCATTCAGTCTTATTGCAGTGTCATCTTATAGCTGTATATTTATACAGGGATATATTTATAGGAGTTGTTGGGGACTAGCCATAGCAGTTAGTATTCTGTGCACTGCATTCTTCATAGTCACCGCTTACAGATGGTATGCTAGAAACCCGATAGTAACTGTAAGTATCTGAATCGAATATTAATTTAATTTGAAGATTTCATGTCGGCTATTTTTTTTAAATACTTTTGAATCTGTGCCACGTGGCTACCCACTGTTTAATCAATGCTTTAGTGGGATTATGGCTTAACTATACCGGGTGGAAGGGAAACGCTCTCGGAAACGAATACAGGTGATAGTATTGGTGATTCCTGACGAGATGGCACTAAAAAAATCGCGATCGCATTGTTACAATTTTAGTAGGATTTTTTCAAATTTCTGTACAGCTTCACGTATGGATAGATAAACTATTATTCTGAAAAACACAGTAAAAAAGGTCAATATTTAAAAAAAATCGTAATGTAACACGTACATCAGCTGACGGGTTAACGACCGCGTGGCCGGCGCAGCGCGGCGGCCGCTGCCTTGTCGGCGTTTGCTTTGTATTTTGTACCCTACCCGGTTTTTTGTACGCTTTACATTGCGCGCGCATGAATTACGGAAATTCTAAAATCGTAAGTATTATCGCTTAGCTTTGCAAATGAATATAGTTTTTCGTTAATGTTATGGTTCTTCTCTCTTACCGTTCCGGTATAGAGAGCGTTTCCCTTCCACCCGGTAATTGTTAAAGTCTACTACTCTATGCCAAGCTCGATTACCTGCAAATGTTTTTAAAACGAAAATAATATATTATTATTATGGTTACAATATTTTTCTTGGTGCTCGTCAGATTTCACATCAAATTTTACTTAAATTTCACTTATAACAATGTTTTGATAATCATAATGTTATGATATGTTTTTTATAGGTCATCGAAAGTACCCAGGGCGCCATTTGGGACGTGCCCTTTCCAGCTGTGACGATTTGCGATTTAAATGTTGTATCACGCAGTGCAGCGCGGACTCTCGCTAATAACTTGTTAGTTTATATTTAGTGATGTAACGTGCTATGAATTAGTTATTGCCCTTTTATAAATACTTTTAGATTTGTTTCATAATAATGATTTAGTTTTAAATTCTAGGAATTAAGTACTACTATTTTTCAATGAAAACGTAACTTATCAGTGAAAATTACTTTTTTGGTTTTGTGCCTTTTTCGTTATTGTGTTTATTGGAATGTATATTTCCTTCTGAATACGAAGTGGTTTGTTACATAGTACATTAGGTATATGCAATCATGTATTCTTGAGATGAATAATACATTTTACAAATTTGCTTAGATAAAAAAAGGACTGACCCAAATAAAAATACAGTACTCAGTTACTATATGTACTGGATACCTCCTGAAAATTTCAAGAATAAAGGATACAAAGTAATGAGATAACTTTCCAGAACTCTTCCAGAAAATATAACAAAGGAATTTATCTTCGAAACATTACATCTGATTCCATTACTACATTCTACTTACACAGCGAATTACGAGCAAAAGCAAGATTTGAATCAACTACAGGTTGTGTTGGATCTTAATAACATATCTATCGAGAGCCTTTTTAGAAAAGTAAGTGGAACTAGATTAAAATTAAAAGCTGTGCCATCACTCAATTCTTATAGGGAACGTGCACGTCGTAAGCTCTGCCATCTTGTAGCGCAATCTGTTCTTTCAGCCTATCGATAATTGGCATTGACGTAAAATATTCATATTAAAAGTATCAAAAATAACATATAATTTGTTGATAATGTATTGCTGGGTATATGGATGCTCCAAAACATAAACAAATTAAATGGTGTAAAATTCTATAACATTCAACAATGTGATCTGTGTGAATGAGCAGCAATAAAACTTTTTTTTATGGCATTAATGACTAGACGAGCATGCCGTTCGCCTGATGGTAAGCGATACGACCACCCATTAACAGTAGAAACATCAAGAACCTTGGGTTACAAAGGGTGTGGCATTCCACTACGCTCGTCATCCTGAGACGTAAGATGTTAAGTCTCATTATGTCCCTGTAGTCTAATTATGAAAGAACTTTTACAATGGCTACAATGACCTTCAAACCAAAACACAACAGTGCATGCACACTAGTGCTTGGCGGTAGAAATAGACATTGCGGTGGTACCCACTCAGACGGTATCTTACGTAGGAGAGTCCTACCACCAATATTCAATATATATAGTAATATTTCAGCTATCACCAGCAGCTTCATGCAGCCATTTGGTGGAAAGATGTATGTGGAAGAACGCCATATATCGCTGCGATCAGCTTTTCCAACAAGTTTTCACTTTGATTAATCTCTGCTGTACATTTAATTACTACGCCGTAGAGTCTATGGATAAGTAAGTTTAATATCATTTACGTAATGCAGGCTTTTAAACTTATATCTATCTGAGCCGATTTAAAAATTACCTTTTCCGATATCCGATTCTAATAAAACAGTGCCTATACCCGCTTCCAATTATTTATTCTGTCCTGTGAAGTCTACATGAAAATCCGATTAGTAGTTTCGGTAATGTGGGCTTACAAACTTATAGAAAAACAGAGAAAAACCTATTCTAAAAATTGTGATTTCTGTTCAATTACTCTTCTTGACTTTAGTACCTTTTTCTTTTTATATTACTTTTTTCCATGTACACAGTACAGACAGCGCATTGTGTTGTTTTATTGTCAACTAGCGGTCCGCCCTGGCTTCGCGCAGGCAGCAAAGCATAATACTATACGCCTACATAATTATGGTTTTCTGCCGTAAATAAAAAGCAGCCTATTTTCTTCCCAGTGCTTTAAAGTATCTTCCTACCAAATTTCATCAAAATCGGTTCAGTGGTTTGGCCGTGATTGCTCCACACCCGTGTATCCAGAATAAAAGTCCCCTTTTTAACTTTTCCGGGATATAAAATAGCTTATGTTAATCAGGGATACTGTAGCATTCTTATTGTGAAAGAACTTTTGAAATCGGTGCAGTAGTCTACAACACGCTTATAAAATTTGAGGAATCAGTAGTTTTCAATTATCACAGTGTCCCTTAGTGCACCTATGCATTAGCGGTTGGTCGCCTAGGGGAAACGTTTGAGTGGCCAGCCGTCTGACGCAGTTGAAACAGTGGCTCATCGCTGAGACGGCCAACCGCCATGAAACCGCGTTCACCGCGGGTAGCTGACCGCTTGTCCAGTTTAATATGTAACTGCTTGTGACTGTACGCACTTCACCGCCCCAAAATTACAACCGCGGCGTTTGAATAGAGAGCCGCGGCCGCTTCGCCGCTCTCTCCATCTTGTTTATACGCCCTGGCGATTCAAGTTTGCGCCGAGCCGCCTATGATTTTCACATTTCAGTTACGTAGTTATGAACTTCGACGCAGAGAAATTAATTGTTGAAATTCAATAACGAGAAGCTATTTGGAATTTTGAAGCAGTGGCATATAAGCATAGATATATAAAACGAAAACAATGGGAATCATTATTTTAGTAGATATTTTCGGAAAAGAGGAGACGACAACAGAGGATCGTTCCATGTTTCTGGTAAAGGATAGATTTAGTATTTTTTTATTACTTCTTCTTTGTTTTTTTTTGAAAGTAAAAATACATAACACAAGCTACTTCAACGACGTCCATTTCGTTTATGGACCAACACACCTTCGAGCGGTCCAAACGCTTAACGCGGTTTCACGGCGGTTGACCGCCACAGCGGTGATCCCCTAGTGCGCAGGAGCGCTTACTCACTTCCTTGATCTGGTCTATTGTGTATTATCAAAATATTATAGTTTTACCTGAACATTTTCGCTACGATTAAAACATTTTATATGCTTTTGTAGCATGCTTTTAATAAGTGCATAATGCTGATACCCAACACATGTATAATATAAACATGATTGTTAATGTAATAATTATTAATTAATAATTATTAATGGTTGTTAATATTTGGGGGTCAATCGCCTTGAGTAAGCCAGTTCGCCAAGCTGGTTTAATTTGGCATCCTGGGAGTAATCTTTTTTTTTTTGTATGGCCATCTTCGGCGCAATAGGGACGGCTGCGGGCTTCCTCCGACTCACGTCTAAGTTGTCCGCAACCGCTCCTGCGCGTACCGCTGTTGCGGTCCTTCTCCTGTTGTGGGAGTAATCCTTGCCGATGAAACCAACTCAAAGGCATGATAATATAATAATTATAATACTTAGTATACAACAACGCCTATGCGATAGTACATCCCCCTACTTACATATATAGCTACCTCCGATTTCAGATACAAATATTTAAATATTTTTCAATATCACGTTAAAATATTCAATGCTTATGATATTTCAATATAAACTATCGCTTTTCAATCGTAATTATAGTATACAGAGTAATATTACCCAGTAGAGAAGAATTTCGGAAAACAATACAATGCATTATATTTATTTGTCATCAGGGATAATACCGAAAGTGACGAATGGTTTCATGTGTCACCGCCAAGGCGCGTGACGTCGTGCGGGTATCAGACAGCGCTCACGGTGCTCCTTCGTACCGATCCTGATGACTATTACAGCTCTTCAGTCGCCTCGCAGGGTGCAATGGTTTGTTTTATTTACTTTTGGTATCTATACTATAATATTATAACGCTGAAGAGTTTGTTTGTTTGAACGCGCTAATCTCAGGCACTACTGGTTCGAATTGAAAAATTCTTTTTGTGTTGAATAGACCATTTATCGAGGAAGGCTTTAGGCTATATAACATCACGATGCAACTATTAGGAGCGAAGAAATAATGGAAAATGTGAAAAAAAAACGGGGAAAATTATTCATCCTTGAAGGCTTCCATTGCGTGCGCTGCGAAAACGGTTTAAGATACCAAAAATATACGTATGAAAGAATTATTCCTCTTGAAATGATCTAAAAAAATGTCCGCGACAGTATATGTCTATCTACTCACTAGAACCGTTTTTATGGTAATCAAATTTGGTCGAAATTAATGCGTTATTTGTTAAGAGTTGTATCAACGCCATAATATTAATCTTTATCCAAATAAATGTGTTGGATAGAGTGATTCAACGGGAAGGTTTTTATGTATGTACATTTAGCCCGAAAAACTTATTAACGCGGGCGAAGCCGTGGGCAAAAGCTATTCAATAATAAATTAAGACTGGCCTCCACAAGAGCAGAATCGAAGCGCTTTCCATTTATACCGCACTAGATGTTGCTCGCGGCTTCGGCTGCGTGAAAAGCGTTTCTCGCGACAAAAGTCCCCAAAATCCAGTATGACATCAACGTCATCTACTTAAAAAAATAGACTTCCATTATTTCCCATAGCCTATATGTTACAGAATGTCAATGTTTTTGTAGGTGTTTATAGACAATGCATACAACATACCTGATTTGGACTCTCCCATGCGTATGGTGAACCCTTCCACGGAGGTGTTGATAGCATTGTCTCCCGAGAGCACCTACACCACGCCAGGAGTCAAAGCATTCAGTCCTGAGCAGCGACAATGCTACTACAACGACGAGGTACAGTCATTGAATACGCTTCATGAATTACCTAGCTGCTTGCGGCTTTGCTTGTGTGTAAGACCTTTTTCAGAATATAATTCCCACCGTGTGGGGACACTATAATATTTTGCTAATCCTAAAATATGATAGACTAGCGCGGGCTAGTTTATATAAATATAAATGTATGCCATATTTATTTATTTAAAACTAAAACATATTTTATTGGTAAATTTTTTTAGACATTCTATATACTGCGCAGTGCGCAGTTGCAAAATAACTGCAATTACCTTGCCCGACTCACAATTTGAGATTCTCCTATTCATAAAATAAATTTTTATGTGTTTCTATGTTTAAAGTGTCTAAAGTACCTTATCAAAGCTCGTCGCCAGCTCTTGGAATTTATGAATGTGTGTATCTGTGTATGTGTGTGTCTGTCTGTAGCATCCACAGACTACTTAGAGATACTACGTATATAGCATCGTAGTATATAGCAACGAAAGGAAAGGACCGATTTCGATAAAGATTTTTTGTTTGTTTGTAAGTTGATCGAGATGGTTCTTAGCTATAATTTGTAAGGTAGGTACTATTACCATTACATCCTTCAAAACTTTTCAGATAAAACTTGCCGAATATCGTCAGTATTCGTTCCATAACTGCATGGGGTATCAGAAAGTTCTTGCAGTAAAAAACGCCTGCGATTGTGTACCATTCTATTTCCCTTTAAAAGGTAAACAAAGCGAGTAAAGACATTTAACCAAGTTAACCGAGAGAAGCAGCTCTGCTAATAAAACATTTACGTTTCAGAGTATCATCGCACGTGCAATTTTAACGACATGGATTGTTTGGAATACGTTTTAAGTAAATATTTCTCATGTGATATGTTTTCTCCCCAGATTTAATAATGAAATATGTTAAATTAACATCATGGAGTAATGTTACTGTAATTTTGCAAAAAATTACCCAAATCCCACTAATTCTACCTGCAGTTACTTAATCTCCTCCCAATGCACTCGTATAAGACTAAATTGGCGCAGTTACCGCCCAACTTTTTCAATATTATATTAAATAGCTTTTAATGAGGCATTACCTTGAGTAACATTAATACCAGCATAATTTGGCGTAATTTCTGTCAGTCAGTAATACCTAACATTTAAATTTTTCAGCACCGGACCCCCAAAAGGTTGACGGTATATATTTCGATACGTTTCAATGCTTACCTGAGTGTGAACATTACGAATATCCTTTAGAGGTCGCCGTTGGGAAGCTCGCCAATAATATAAAAAGCAGTGAACTACCTTTTTTGTGAGTTATGTAATACAGACTAGACTGTTTTGTTCGTTTCAAACGTTCTATTTATATTCGACCACAAATTTCCGTCTGAAGGCCAATCAATAATTGTTTTTTGGCATTTATTACATAACTTTACAGTATTGAAAAGTTCAGCGATCATTTAATGAAAATAGCTCGGTAGTAGCGTCTACAATAATCCAATAACTTATGATTTGATTACGAAATAAGGAAATATAGTCTTGATATTTTTCCAGTAAAGACGTCAATATAGAGAATCGTTCTCTATTGAATGTATTCTTCAACGACTTGGTATCCACCAGATACAGACGTGATGTTTATTTGAACTGGCAAAATATTTTAGGTACGTGCACTGATGATGTATTTATATTGCGATGTGAGTCATCCTGATTCAATACTGATATATTTTGTATGGATACTTTTAGAAGTGGGTATGGGAGAGCAGATAGGATTCGTACAGCCCTATATAATAAAAACTAAACGTCATTTCAAAATAGTTTTAATGGTACTATATTACCGGTATATCTGGCTTAAAAAGTGGAATAGTTCTATATAAATACAAAGTCGCCAACATAATTATGTATGCTTTTCTAAAAACTAGAATGTGTGCTCTTTATAATAAAGTTGTAAAGCTGATATCGATGTATTTAATGATTCTTTTAAAGTATTTAAAGGTAAGATACTGGATTATCACAAAAATCTTGTACGTAATTAGATTTGGACTATACTCGCTAACTCTATGGTCTATGGTCTTTCCTGTTGCCTACATTTTACTTTTTTAGTGTTGTAACCTAATTAATTATATGTTTTAATTCAAGTATGTTGTCTGTAGTGAATGCTGTGTACGCCTATAAGTAGCATACATATCAGATGTTGTACCTTATTGTGTTTGCTGTTTTATGATGTTATAATATGTAGTGCTGTTGGTGTACCTTATAACAATAAATAAATAAATAAACATTCAGTATCAACACGGAGTCTGCAAGTTGTACCCGAAATGACCATAGGTTCCCCCTATCACGTCATGGGACGGAATACGCACGGCGAAAAGCGGGTGCACCAGTTGCGCCTCTGCCTACCTGTGATAAAAAGGCGTGAGTGTGTATGAATATACAAACTCAAAACTAGAAAGAAACTCAAATATCTTAGATTGAAATACTATAGACGAGCAGTCTATGCGTGTTTACGTAGTGGCCGAGTGAGACTGCTTCTATTTAGATTAACTTTTCCCGGGGTTAGGACATGCTTATGAACGGGCCTGACGCACATAAATACGAACGCTTTGAAGTGTTTTGTATTTTAGACACTATAAATTAAGCCCACAGTTTCTTTCTGCCTATCTTCGGGTCGTCATCGCTAAGGTAGTTAGTGAAAGGCTGGTAGGTTAGCTAGGCTAGGACCTTTTTATCTTCGCCGGCGAGGACAGTGGCGTTTCCTTTTCTCGCAATGTTAAGATACTCCTTCACTTTCTTTTATATCAGCTCCACTTCTCCTTCCTTAGCCCTATTTCCGTCCCCGATGTCCGTGTTCTCTGTACCTATCAGCCCGCGTTGGTTGTTCATTATTTAATGTACTTTAAATTATATAAATGGTATATGTATGTACCTTTGTAAATTTATTATTGTCTCTATCTTGTTATGACTTGTGATAAGCGCTTTTTATAAACCTACTTGATTAATAAATGTTGTTTTTATTTTTTTTATTACATGACTACTGTACGAATGCTACCTGCTTTCCCCTAGGTTATTTTAGCATAAGACTAATAAATACTATTACGGTACTTACATATTTTAGGGAATTAATTTATATCAACTTTTCAGCCGTATGTATAAACATGTATTCTTGTATTTTTACATGTGCCAAAGCTAAATTATAACGGCTGTGTACAGTATATCCATGCACATATTGTGTTAGTCAGGTAATGCTTGAAATACAACTAAAATATTTTTGTTTAATTTATATTTTTATTTTGTTTCCAGCGGCTTTCGGCGGACTGCTCAGCTTGATGCTCGGCTTCACTTTGATATCAGGCTTCGATCTGATACTATTCCTCATACTCCGTGTGGTATTTGTTACTACTAAAAATAACACTAATAATAAAGTAAGATCTGGGGAGTCCCAGAAGAAAGAGGCTTGGGTGGAATTGTCTATGAACCATAAGGCGAATGACAGTATAAAGAAATGGCACAAGCAGACATATTGATCGCAGACTCATTATTGAACGAAAGTTCACGTTACATATTACACCCCTTGTTAATGGAGTAGTGTCGTCTGTTAAAAGATTCACAGAAAAAAGAGTACCGATTTTCATTACTTCTAATATGTTCTATGTATTACACTAGGTGATACTCGCGACTCCGCCTGCGTGAATTTTTTTTTCCGGTATAAAAATAGCACTTGGGAGTAATGTCCTATTAGTGAAAGAATTTTCAAAATCGATTCAGTAGTTCCTGAGATAAGCGCGTTCAAACAAACAAACTCTTCAGCTTTATAATAATAATATTATCCTACTAATATTATAAAGGCGAAAGTTTGTAAGAATGTATGGATGTTTGGATGTTTGGATATTTGGATATTTGGATGTTTGGATGTAAGGATGTTTGTTCCTCTTTCACGCAAAAACTACTGAACGGATTTCGATGAAATTTGGCACACGGGTAGATCATGTCCTGGATTAACACATAGGCTACTTTTTATCCCGGGAAAATATAAAGCGGGACTTTTATCCCGGAAAATCTTTTTAAAGCGGGCGGAGCCGCGGGCAAAAGCTAGTAGTATATAAAAATCAATGAACAAAATAACATTTGAGAGCTATTAAATTATTCTATTAAAATTATTTTATTTTTATTTCCCTGTTACTTGTAAGAGAAATTTAACCTAATATAATTTACGCCCAAGATAATGAACGATCGCAACTACACAGCCTAGTAATAGGTGTTACCGCCAAATTGAAAAATTTGAAAGATTAGATAAGAGCCAATTAATAGGTTATTCATGAACAAGGGTTTTACTTTATGTGTACATGAACTATGTTAAATTGTTTAGTAAATATTCGATACCATACCATTCCAGCTCTGTAATAATACCCACTGCTAGGCACGGGCCTCCTCTACAACTGAGAGAGTTAAGACCATATTCTACGACGCTGCTAGTGCGGGTTGGCAGACTTCACATACCGTCGAAATTCAGAGAACTTCTCAGGTATGAAGGTTTCCTCACGATGCATTTTCCTTCACTGTTAAAGCGAGCGATAATTCACAAAGAACACTATAATAATTTTTAGAAAAGTCTGAGGTGTGTGCCCTTGGGTTTTGAACCAGTGGACATTCGTCTCGGCAGTCCGTTCCACTCCCCACTAGGCTGTCGCCGCTTTTTAAGTAAATATTCATATAACGAAAAATGGACACTGAAACCCCGGTAAGGACATGTTAATAAATAGTTTTAGTATTAACATAAACTATCTCATGTAAAAGAAAATGGAAAAGATAACCATGTCTATCGAGTTTTTATTCTGCAGCTATCGTAGATAAGAATATATATTAGGAACGGTAAAGACATCTAAATATGGAAATGACAGTTTATTAGTAATATACATGAATTAGGTACTGAATCTTATTATTATAGATGAAGATTTTATTTTGGAATTCTTTGCAGTTTCTGAACAAACATTTGGAACTGTCGGAACGTTTTTTTATACTGACGCGTGAAATTGACCTTGTGGCACATGATGGTACGCTAAGGGGGTCCAAATAGAGTGCGGTGACGAGCAAGGACTATCTCTCATCAGTTCAAACATTTATGCTGGCTTTTTGTAACTCGATATACACAGGAACAGAATTGCGGAATGCGGCACACTTACGTACGCCCCTATAGTGGGTTTTACATCTTATGTACGGTGGTGGCTATTCAAATCCCACCACCACTTGGGTACCTATTGCAAAATGGCCCGTAAATAAGGAAAAACAAGTGGGTACAGCTTCTATTAATATTATTAATTTGGTGCAATGTAAACAAAGATCGTCGAGATATACTTACCGATAGATAGGCTTTGGTAATGTTTCTTGATTAAATAAAGTGATTCGTGAATGTTTTTACTGCAGAGTGACGCAGAATAATGTCTTAATTATTTGATAACAAAGCGATGTCTTTCGACGATGATTTCGGCTGGTTATAGAAACACCTTTTTTATACAACTCGCCTGGCGATAAGCGACATGTTGTGTTGGCCCGAAGTCCATAAATAATTGCAGCACCATCTAAATTTTTTAGTTTCAATCCAGTGTGTGGCATTAGAAATGCTTGAGCGTTATTTTAACCAGAACATATTAGTTATTTGGCCACAGATAGACATTGCGGTAACTACCCTCTTGGTATATATTCTACTTACAAGGGTTGTAACCTCCAATACTCGTAATTTTTATGACATCCTTAAAATTATTCAATTTTAAACTTTTTAGGATCTGCCGTTCCCACGTTTCCTTTCATGCTGATTACTAGAGACCAGATTATATGCATTTACATATTTAAGCCATTCTCATCGCTAATAGTATATTTTATCTAAAATAAAACAATACTGAAAAATTAATAAAAGTGTGCAAAGCAATAACAGCAATAACATGCGTAATACGTGGGAGGATTACTGCGGTAGGCGCGCGCCGCGCATGACTGTCTTTTGTTTCTTTCATTTTATTATCGTATACCAAAACAAAAGATGAATGCGAATGCTGGTGAATGCGCTGCGGTCGAAAAATATTGAAAATGTATCGATAATATGCATCGTATCTATATTTTAGACAATATATACTGTTAGTGATGAGAATGGCTTAAATATGCAAATGTATATGGGTAATTCTCACCAAATTCCGAAATTATTGTCCTTAGAGCTTTAAAAAATATGTAAGAGATATATAACGGCTACCAATATTTCTTTGCAACCTAAATTACTGTAGCTAGAAGTTCCATTTATCACTTTGTATTTTATATGTGTAAATAAAAAAACTCATCTATATAATATCCCTAAAATCATTCCCTCACTATGTCCCAATCACCAAATTTAATTCCTTTTGTATCATTAGACGAACGAAATATTGTAACAATGCTTTGCAACTTTTTCTTATCGAATAAAAATATAACAGATTAAGGAAAAACGAAACACAATTTGGACTAAAAAGTTAGGAAATGGTTTAAAAAAATAATCTCCATGTGTCTCATAAAAATAAATCATTCCCTCACATTTTTCTGTCAAACAAACTGTGAACGCATTTTTAATAAAATTTGAACACAGCCATTCGGGTTTGACAGTTGGTAGTACTGGCAATGTAACAAAATGGCGAATTTTACGTGAGCTTGTTGGAGTTTGCGCTGAAAAAACAATTAGTCTTTATTTTATTGAAATTACATTTCTGATCGTCATTCCATCACAGCCTGGAAAAAACAAAGGTAAATACTTTTGATATTTACTAATAACACAATGAAATAGGCCATTGAGAGTATTAAACTTATACATAAAATTTCTTTTTAAAGTGAGGTTATGTTGGGAGTTTTTTTAAATAATTCTTTGTTTCGTCATTCCCTCACCGTCATTACCTCATGTTAATTTGTAGTGAGGGAATGATGGTTTATGAGGGAATGACTTTTGACTGGGTTAGCTTGCTTAATTGATTGTTTGCTTTAGCTTACTATTGAATTTACCGCTGCTATTTTGTTATAGGTTCAAATAATGGCTCGTAAAAAGAAGATGAGTCATGAAGAAGCTAAATTAAAAAAGAAAGAATATGATAGGAAGCGCAGGGAGAAAATAAAATCCAATCCTGTAAGTTTTGAATTACTTCGCGAAAAAGAAAGACTTAAATACTTAAAGAAAAAAGAAAAAGGCCAAGTGAAGCTTATATCTGACATGAGTTTTAGAGAAAGAAGGCAAAAAAGAAAAAACTGGAAGAAAAACAGTCAAACGTATAGAGAAAAAACAGCAAAAGTACGTAAAGATTTATCAAGATTTTTAGACGAGACACCGCCTGCTAGCCCCGTACTTGCCATTCAAAATAATAATGAGTTAAGGGACCTGGTAGCTCTAAGGAGAAGGCAACAACTGAGAAGACGCAGAGGAATACTTTATTCGAAAATAGCTAGATTACAGGAGAGATTGAAAAATGAAATAAGGAAAAAAGAGAAATTTCGTAAGAGATGTCAAAGGCAAATCAAGAATATTCAGACGTCTCCTGAAGCTAGAGTATCAGCACTCTTAAAAAACGTCAAAGCTCCTGAAATTGTCAGAAAAAAGCTTCTTTTCTCCGAGGTCATAACTAAAGAACTTAAAAACAGGTACAGTGGCTTAAAAAAACACATCGAGAAAAAGAAATACTTTGACATAATTAAACCAGATCTTTTGAAGAAGCATAAATTGCTACACTTGTCAAGACAGTTTTTCAGACACGACACATACAAAAAGACCCGTTCCAGGAAAATAAATGCTCGATTAATGAAACTCAAAAAAGATATAGTAAATTTTTTAGAAAATGATGAGAACACCCGGATGTGCCCAGGAAAGAAAGACTTTGTTAGGTTTAAGGGAGAAATAAAACAGAAACGTGTATTGTGTGACACCCTGAGAAATTTGTACAGAAAATTCCTGACCAGGTTTGAATATCAAGTGAGCCTGGCAACCTTCTGCAGGTTTCGTCCTTTTTGGGTGACATGGGCAAATATAAAAGAGCGAAACACATGCAGTTGTGTGATTCATACCAATGTTTTACTGATAATTATGAAATTGCACGAAAATAAAGCATTGCCTTTCTCTAACCTAACAAGATTTCTAGCTATGGTAACATGTAATATCCATTCAACTAAATGTTTGTTACGAGAATGCGAGGGTTGTTCTAACAAAATGGTGCAATATTTTCTTCCACAGCCAAATCAAATAGTGACCTACCATCAGTGGATGTATGAAACTACATCCTACGAGAATAATGGAAAAATGAAGGTAGTAAGAAAACCTGTTAAAAAAGAGATTAAGGTTCCACTAAGAAAACTTGTACTGCATTTAGAAGAAATGTTGCCTTCATTCTTTAAACATGTTGCTACAATAACTCACCAGTATCAGGCTATTGCAGAAATTAAAAAGAATTTGACAGAAAATGAAGTTCTTATACATATTGATTTCAGTGAGAATTATTCTTGTAAATACAATGAAGAAATTCAAGCAGTTCATTTTGGAGGAGCAAGGCAACAGGTGACACTACATACAGGAGTGTTATATTTACGTGATAATGATAAAATTAGACCTCACACCTTTTGTTCTCTTTCTGATAATAACAGGCACGATACTATGGCGGTATGGGCACACTTGGTACCAGTTTTTGAATGGATAAAAAATCAGAATTCAAATATTCATAGGATAAACATACTAAGTGATAGTCCAGTAAATCAGTATAAGAATAAGTACATGTTCCATATTGTATCTCGTCATATAAATGACTTATTTCCAGGCACGACATTTTTTTCATGGCATTATTCAGAACCGGGCCATGGTAAGGGTGCACCGGATGGAGTAGGTGGTACATTAAAAAGAACTGCTGACAAAGCGGTGGCTGAAGGCCAAGACATTGTAAATTTGAGTTCACTCAAAAGCATTTTGCTGGCTAGATGTTCTTCCATAATGCTCTTTGAAGTTACCACTGATAATATCACAGATATAGAGGGCTTAGTTAAGCAATCACCAAATGTCGCTCCATTTCGTGGAACACAACAAATTCGCCAATTTGTCTTTACAGGTGGCCTCCTAGAGTTTAGAAGCCTTTCATGTTCTGAATGTGAAGAAAAATGTAGACATTATCATATGGGTTATTACTCTTCTCCAAAACCTTCCACTAACAGAATAAAACGCAGAGAAGTACAAACACGAACTGATTTGCACGATCGCCATTCATCAAAAGATATGATTTCTACAGTTGACAACAACAGTTACAATATAGGTAACCATGTCCTTATTAAATGGGACGGAAACGTTTATCCAGGGGAAATATTATCATTTTCTGAGGAAGGTGCTTTAGTAAAGTGCATGAAAAAAGGAACCAAATCTTGGAGATGGCCAGTAATCAAGGATGAACAGTTGTATACCTGGGATGATATTCTGCACAAGATAGAACCTCCAAAATTAATCAAAAGGGGATGTTATTCCGTAAAAGAATTAGACTTTTAAAATATGTAACTGACATGAGACTATTTTAGTAACTTTAAGACTGAATAGGTTAAAAATAGAACTTTTTGTTTGTTGATTTTAAGTTAAGTAATTGACAATGTTTAGTTTACGTTCTTCAAGATGTTATTTGTTTTATTTGAGGCTAAATATAGTTTAAAAGGAGAAATACTTCACTGGTAGAATGCCAGTTAATTGTTTATAAGCAAAGCATTTTTATTACTTTTTTTTATTATTTCTAATTTCATTGTTTAATGATTTTATTTTTAATGGATGCCTATTGACAAATAAACAACACTATTATTTATAATTGTTCTTGAATGTCTTGTAACGGTCATTCCCTCACCTAAGTCATCATTCCCTCACTTATGCTTTTTTTTTTATTCTTGTAATTCTCATAAAACACGTTTATTCTAGGGACCACTATATAATTTAAACTTATAAACATCAATACTACCAAATCCACAAAAAATATGTACAAATTCATTTGAGTGTTATTTGTCAGTTTGTAATGACCGAAATTCGGAATTTGGTGAGAATTACCCATATAATCCTTTCTCTACTAATTACATTAAACTGGTAACTGGATGCAAGATTTTCTTGAACATTCAAGAAGCCATTTTCGTAAAAAATATATGGCAGCCTATATTTGCTCGTGTGACTTTACTAACAAAGTTCTGGCTCATGCACATGTCTAGTTTGCGTAGGTAGCTTTAATTACCTTTAAGTGGCGTTTGTCCTATTTTAGTCATGAAATATGGCTTAATTCCAAAGACACTCAACAGTTATAATCTTAGAACTCTGCTTGATTCTAACAACTTTCTTTGGTATTTGTTTTACTGAAATATAAAGTAAAGAATTTAATTACGTTTTGTTCATGGCTTTTATTTAATATGTAAATGAAACCTTTCATTCGATTGACGTGATTTCTATGTAAAAACTTATTAAAAAGTTTTTGTACAGATTCATTCTAAGCAATAAAATTAAATTCTAAATAAAAACTGCAAAAAACTTCGCGGTACGATGAATTGTGGGCTTGAAGCCCGCCTTTGTTATCACAAAACTCAGCCTGGTTGTATGGGTACACAGAGGTCAAATCGTCAAAGTTATTGTCACGAGGAAAATCGTCATCACCATGTTTGTACATTAAAAATAAAATAATAAGAAAAAGCTCCAAGTTTGCTTTAAGTATGGATATGTAGCACTGACTAGTGATTGTCGGCGTTAGAACTTAGAACAGACCAAAATGTTGTCCCAATTATTGTAATGCTATGAGATTAAATTGTGTAGGTAACACCTATCAACATAAGTTCAATGACACAGGTTTTTATCTCTTGAGCACAGCGCATGTAATATTATTAACTTGAAAATCGAGAAGATTTTCAAAGGACCTAAAAACCAAATTTCACAATATTTATGTAAAATATATTAAAATAGTTTTGAATTAGTGAAACAGGCATCACAGAACTAGGCCGAAGTTCGGATAGTAGTCAGCATCACAAGGCGGCCCGCCTCGGGCGGCACTGTCTGCGGGTGGCAAAACGTATAAAATAAAACCATTAAAAATTTAAATTGAAACATTTTTTTCATTGTTTCATGTATAGTAAATCACTTATAATATTTTAATTTTATGAAAAAAAAAGAAAATATTTGTAAGAACCCAAATGCGTATCCTCTGATTAATAATACACGTATCTTTAAACTTTTGAATTTGTTCAGCTGTTTATGTGGCTGACTGTAGATAGCTAGGGAGGGGCACATAATTCTTATTTATCGATATTAACTTTTTCTTTCTGTTGGCCGCTGGGTGGTGGTGGTATTTTAGTTCTGCCCCGAGTGACAAGAACGCAAGCTACGCCACTATATAACAATGTAGTATAGTAAATTTACAAGAGCGCAAGTAGCTTTCAGTTTAGGTATTTACCTGAAATATTTCATAGGGGTAGTTTGGTACCAACACAGAGAAAAATGAAATCTATATCCGAAGAGTTCAGAGATTAGAATACAGGTGAATGTCTTTGTTTATAAAAACACACAAACACACACACATACTCACGCCATTTACATCCGAAGGGGTAGGCAGAAGCGAAATTAATGCACCCACTTTTTGCCGTGCGTATTTCGTCCCATGACGTGATAGAGGGCGAGCCTATTGCGGTATCGGGCACAAATTCCAGCCTCCGGGCTGATACTGAATAGAATAATCCAATATCACTTTATCCGACCCGGGGATCGAACCCGAGACCCCAGCATTGCAGTCGTACCGTAATATGTATACGCCATCGAGGCAGTCTTTGTTTATATCACAATCAGTACTATATTATTTAATGATGACAATGTAAGCAAGATAATTGTCGGGGGACATTTATCACAAAACAATAGCAGACGTACCTGCAGTAAAGGGCCCAATACTCTAGAAGTGAAGAGCAGTAATGCACTCGCCCAAGGTCAGTGTGTTCAGCATTCAATGTAGCCGGTCACTAGCATTGGCTGTATTTTTTTTCGCTGCCCCTACGCCACGCATCATTATGAGCTGCTACAGTTGCTAAAATGTACAGTACGCAACATAAATATCTGTACAAAATCAAAATTTCAAATCGCCTATATACCCGTTAAGTTAAACTGAAAAAAAAATTCGTGTGAAGTAAAGCAAATCACTTATTTTATTTTTGTGAACAGGATTAAAGATTAGTAAGAACACAAAAGTATGTAGGCAATTTGAAATTTTGAATTTGTTCAGTTACTTATGCTGGCGACTGTACATGTCAGAATCTAATGTAAATATATTAGAATTTACAATATCGGTTGCAGTGGAAAAGCTGATGCATTCACAATTTACTGGGTTTATTTCCATTCCGTAATGCATTTAAGACTTATTTAAGTTTAATTAGTCACCAATTCTAAAATTGGTTATCAGTATGCAGGTAATGTTTAATTATTTTTCGATTTTTAGTAGTTTTTGAAGATGCTTTTATTTTTTGCTAACAAGGTTTGCTTTTCGCTTATTTGTGTTTATAAAAAAAGAAAGTACATGAAAAACATTGTGTGTGCCTATAAAATTTGAGGGTTGTCCTTGATTTTCTGTGGGATCCTATCATTAGATTCCGAATTATACCTTCCACCGTCAGCTTAGCAACATGAGATTATTATTATGACGCACAAATATCAGAATTTTGAAAATCGGTCATCAATTGGCGTAGAAATCGGTAAACACACAAAAAAAGAATACACAGACTTACATAGAACCTCCTCCTTTTATGAAGTCTGCTTAAACTGAAATTAGGTGAAATAATAATGATAATATTCCAAAAACATAGATATGATATTAGCAATACTAACTATACATAATTTTTAAAAATCATTATAAACTACGCCACCTGATAAATAAGAGGACATCGGGTACAAATAGTGAAATCATAACTGCTCCATACACATTATGTATAATAATATGAATTAATGCATATATTTTTTGATAAAAAATATTTGCACTACGTAAATTTTATAGAAACACAAGATATTTAGATGCGCTAATACTTTATAATTGTCTAAAGTGTTTATTATTCGACAAAACTTTAGTGAAATTGAAGGGCCTAGAGAATGTTTAGCAATGATTTATCAAACAATATACGTTATTGGTGTAATAATTTTATGTTAATCATCTTAAAAACGTATTATACCTAAAAAATTAAAGCTTACCTATCTGTGCTGTCCGCCGCAAGATATCTGTGCCGGGGCCACGAGAGGAGACGGGCTGCATTAAGCCGCACTGCGTAGGGGCGGTTGCGGGCCCGTCCCTAATGCGCCGAAGAGGAAAAATAAGGGTCCTGGTCTCCCTTATACCGTGAGTTCAAAGCAAATAGGTCAATTAATATGGCCAATATACAAAACATTTTAATTAATAACACCTATACTACTGGTGGTGAGGCGACAACGGAAGTCCTACTGAAAACGCGATACTGAGTACCACAAGCAAATTAGAATGTAGGCTGCGGAGCTACCAAGTACACCGTATTCAGATTTCTTAACTTGCGATGAGCTTATTAATGTCATTAATTCTTAACCTCTTAAACAAAGTCTCTCCGTCTTTGGCGAAAATGTAGACTAAAGGTTATTTATGGAGGATTGGAATGGGAGCTGATACTATCGAAGCCGTAAGAAGAAAATTGCTCCATAGCCAGCGCTTGGCGTTGATATTCTTGTGTAAGAACAATTAGCACAGAAGCTTTGCGTGTCCTCGCGGGTGTACTCTCAGTCGAGCTGGAGGTGCAGCGTCGCACCGCTATGTATTACTCCACTAGAGATGATGTTGACAAAAGCTTTTTGACATCTCGCGAACTTTTAAAAGTTAACAGATCGACGGCTCCGTAGAACAAAGTCGTATATGCAAAATGTTAGCTTTTCAGTAGAGCGCTTTGAAAGTCGTTAGTTTGTATTCATGTGCGAATTAGTGCTATTTTCACACATTAAGTTCAAAATTGTTACTGAACCCTATAGAATATAATGTTTTGTTCACTATAACTTGTGATTTTCACAATTAACTTAGTCTTTCAAAGCGCTCTACTGAAAAGCTTCATTTTGCATATACGACTTTGTTCTACGGAGCCGTCGAGATTATTTAAGCCAAGTTCAGGTATTATTAACGATCGACTAGAGGAATGGCAGTGTAGGTGGGGTATGTCTTTTCATCAATTTTTCCTTCTGTTCGAGACCGTAGTGTTTCGCAATTCCTTACTGGCGCTGATAATTTTAAGTGCAAATTGTTTTCCTTTAGTTTGGTTGATTCGCCAGCATGTCCATGTTCGCCTACCGCCTGCAACTACGAATAATCTGCGCATCACATACTTAGAGAGTTGTATTCTTTGTCAAAATGTGCGTGTGGCAACTTTCTGTATGTTAGTATGCAAATAATATCTGAAATTGTGTATATACTACATGGACCTTGTGGAGACTGGGCAGAATTTCCTTGTCAAGTCTAATAGCTCAAATGATAGGACACTTTTAATTTTATCCGTGCTTTACATTTGGAGTTCTAGTTGCAAAAGTTATTTTTAAGCTTCACAATAATTAAGGTTAAAAATAACTTTTTTAGTTCATTATTTTGTCGCCCACTTTGCTATGGAGGGAAGTGGAAAATATATAACTCCTACCTATTTTTCTTCTATTTGATTAACTTCGTTACTGGTTAAGACTAATTAGAGCTCCCAGAGACTCGCCGAGCTTCACCGGTCGTGTCATAAAATGTGTGCCACTGTCGATCCTGGCTTACAAGATACAAGAGTTGCAGTGGTGGGTGTGGGGGCGGGATAGCCTCGTAGGCTTCACATGCGCACCCCGCGAACATCGATATAAGGGAGAGAGAGTAGAATGGCGGGGTTTTGAACCGGTGAGTCCGGCAGAAATCTGTAAATGGATTTCCCCATGTTAAAAAAAGAAATGTAGATACTGAGAATAATTTTAGTTTACTTACCTACATTCTGGCATCGATACTTAAAATGCTTTGTGGTTCCCTTACTGTACAATCTGCGAATCTTGCAATTAGCGCGAAAACTTTACTCAAAGTAGCACTTGAACTTGAACATTTTGAATTCGTATAACTATTTTTCCTGTACCTTTCTATCTCGTACCTTAATATGCTTAGCGACACAGCTGCACAGCTCGTTATTATTGAAAAATGAACACAAAATAAACCTTTCGCAGAATCTGAACGCAGCCAATCGTTGACTGACTTATTTTACCGACTCGACTTTACAATAATACTGAACAAATAAAATGCTTTATATTAATGTGGTAGCGTAACAACATTTATAAGTAAACGCGTGCATCACTGACGTGCGACGGCATAATTGTATCTACTAATCGCTTCAAAGAAGTTTCTTATCAAATTAGATTATCCACTTAAAAACCTCTGGTATTGATATGTTTTATTCAGTGTCGTGATGGAATCCTTGATGATTGCAGACTAGTAGCTGCCACTGACATCGTGCTTATTCACGAAATGTTTTGTATAAACTAGTTTCTGATATCATTGTGCTAAAGTGTCTGTTGCAATGTAAGTAGCCATTGTACTCTTGTTTATCTATCGTTATAGTCATAATTATGTGGTTATTTCTCTAGTAGCTCCGAAGGTAAACACAGTAAGTTAGAACGACTATGTACCTACTTATTTTATCGTGCCGTCAATCTATAATTTCTTTTTATAGTTTCTAAGTAATTTTTATGCTTATACACACTAAATATTCCAAGAGCAGGCGAGGAATTTTGAGAAGGTGCTTTAGACTTGTTCAAACATTGAAAAAATTGTATTTTATGGATAGGCGAATCTCAAAACGTGAGTCGGGCAGGGTGATTGCGGTTACTTCGCAACTGCGCAGTACCTATATAGAATAATATGTAAAAAAATCCACCAGCAAAATATGTTTTAGGCAACTTGGAATCATTTATATTTTTTACTTTAGAATATATTTAGTTCAGGTATAAACACGTCAGACTATTTTGTCGGTTTTAAAGTATAACCCGATTCACCTAACTGTCTAAAAATATATTTTAGATTCTGAAGTTTTTATAGCTTTGTTAAAATACTACATGCATCTTGAAAAGTTGCTAAGTTTCTCATTTCTTCTGCTAAAAAATCCTTGTAATGCAGGGAATTTACTGAAATAATAATAGTAATAAAAAACCTTCTTTGCCCATATTTGGCAAGAGGCTTGTGTGAAATGCACTAATAAAGTAACACAATTGTTTTAAAAGTACATTTTAAATTTAATAATTCCAAGGAGAGACCCGCCAAAACGAGCATTCTGCTGATAGACAATAAATAAATATTTTAGTCCGTAACCGAAAAATACATTTAAATCCATGTAAATTATTCCCGAATTGTAAATATCTGGATCATTTCATACATATATCACGTGTTAAAAATCTGTATGACGTTGACCAGTATAGATAAATACAAATAAAACTGTATACCTGGCACTCCTGGCAGCAATCAAGATGGAACGTTAACAAAGGGCTTATAGTTGAGACAAAGTAAGCTGGCTGGTATGACTATTTATTGACACTTCACGGAATAGTAGGTATGTGTAGGGAAGAGATCAAAAAACCTTACTTTACTTTTTTACTTTCTTCGGCGCTACAACCCTTTGTGGGTCTTGGCCTCTTCTACAATGGACTGCCATATCCTCCTCCAGTTGGTGAACCTTCTAAGAGCCTCGAGATCCTCATTGATGTTCATAGATCCTTATAGATCAAAAAACCGGTTGTTTTTTTTATCCAAGGTTTTTATTATCGTATGTAAATAGAGTTAGATTATTTCTATAAATCTGACACATTGCAATCATGAGTTTTTTTTACTACAGTAGTTAGGTAAAATTAGTCGTTTCTTTTGAATTTCCGATAAAATTTCACGTCTATCCTTTCATAACTTTTAAATTGTTTATTAGTCATACACACACTGACGATTTTTATCCCTGAAGACAGAGGCGCAACTAGTTTGCCCACTTTTCGCCGTGCGTCCCATGGTGTGATAGGCGACGTGCTATCGCCATATCGGACACAGATTTCATACTCCGAACAGTGTTTATTTACATCCACAGCTTCGATGTTTTAGTAATCGGTTACGTTTAGTTGCCAAGCGATTTGAAACTTCCCAACACTACGACCATAAACTGCATTATAGGTACAACATTTTAAAAGCATCGTGTTGATATAGGAGTCAAGATTATGTTCTTTATTTCAGTATATTTTTAGAATATTAATTCCAATATTATGTTAAATAAGTATGATAAATACTCTGATATAATGTATGGATAACATGATAAGATTAGGGAAGGTGTAATATTTTTATATTTGCTTTCATTTGAATTAATTTCATGTAGGTAGATCACGTATATAAAAATAAATATTGCAAAAAATTACGGTTTGAAACTAACAGTTTAAATTTTCGCGCGCAAACGGAGCTACACGCCCAGTGACGTCACACTTGTGTCACTGGCCAGTGGCCATATTTGTACGCCGGTGGCATTCATAACTAGTTTGAACTTACAAGATATTTTTTGGATAAATACATCAATGTTACTATGAATTAATAAAAAACGGACAGTGTACCAACATCAGGTACTTGATCATAACAATGCATATTGCGCACCCACCTAGAAATAGATTAAAATGACAATATTTGTGCTATAGCTCCATAATCTTCGCATTGGCAGCACTGAACGAAGCCTTGCGTTCCATATATAATGGTGGACACACGGTAACCTTCTTTAGGGGACATTCGTTTATTATGTAGTACTATTCTTGCTTGTTTTTTAGCTCCTCCCCCCTATTATAGAAAAGGGTGCGTGTAGTTATGTACGCGCGTGAGAAATTACATATTTTTGGCATCATTAAACATTGTAATTTTTAGTATTAATTATATTAAACTAGAGGGGTCAAGGGTCAAAAATGGGTGTGCGGGGCCAGAGGTTCAGAAGGTCAATTTGAGTTTGAGGGCCAGGGGGTCAAGTTGGGTTGGAGAATTAAGGGGGTTCAAAATGGGTTTGAGAGGTCAAGGGGTCAAATTGGGTTAGGGGTCAAGTGGGTTTGGAGGGTTAAGGACAGTCAAATGCACAGTGCAGTAGACCCGCCACACTAGAAGCCCTACCCTATCCTCTAAGGTGAAGTTCCTGATAAAATAAAGTTCCTGAAAGAATAAAGTGAGGATATTAATATAAATGAAGAAAATAAAAAAAATGAGAACCTGTAACACGTCATATAAAAAAAGTAGTTCCATCACATCGGCAAGAGATGGCGCTACTATGGAGACACAGGGCGGTATTAATAAATCAATCTCAAGTTTGAGATACATCTCAAGTGGACAGAATTTATTGAGCTATTCATACGTTATGTCTACTTGAGATGTAATTCAAACTTGAGATTGATTTATTAATTCCGCCCATACAAATGTAAATCGCGATATCAAGATTCTCCGGCGAAATATGACGTGCGGAGGAATTATGTGAATTGATATGGTTTTATCTGGCATTGAATGCCGTTCGCCTTATGGGAAGCGATACGACCACCCCTAAACAGTCGACTGTAGACACACCATTCGGAACCTTGAGCTACAAAGTAGTAAGTACTGTGTGGTATTTCACTGCGCTCATCCAGAAGTCAGAACCATATGATGTTTAGTTTCATTATGTCCTGTAGTTACATTGTCGTTCAAACCGAAACACAACAGTGCAGGCACACTGCTGCTTGGCGGTAGCTATTTCTACCGTCTTAACCTCTTACTCTTATGAGAGACCTATCACCAGTGTGAATTCTAAAAATCGGTGATTTGTGTTCTATTTCTCTTCTCTAGTTATCTCCTTACTTTTGTAAATATTTTTTTCCAATGTGCAGACACACCGGGTTCTACTTCTTTATTATATGTATAGATTTAATGCAACATTTTATGCACAACATGATTTGCAACATCCTACGCAACATAGGGCTTTCATTTCGAGACTCTCGGTCTCGAAAATTTCGAGAGTCTCGACGATTTTTTTGTATTTTCGAGACTCGAGACTGCTGCCTCCAGTCTCGGGAAAAACGAGACTTTCGAAACTAACATCAAATAATAATTATTATTGGAAAAATTACTAAACTATTAGGATCTTTTTAATGCGGATCAGTGGCGATATAGAAAAATTATTTTTTTGATAATCTCTCGGAAGTCGCAACCTAACCTTGTTGAAACATATACGGGTCTTTATAATTAAGTACATTATTGTTATGATAAATTGGGAAAAGATCTCTTTTTGACAATGGTAGCGATAGGGGAAAATACTCAAACCATTGCTAAATCCCTGCTAATTATGGTTTGAAAAGTTACGAAAATCTCAGGACATGAGGCAACCCAAAGCATTCATATAACATTATAGTTAAGCATGTCGAAGGTCACGGAGTGCACATGTGCATGCTGTCGCAACTTTCGTAGGAGTCTGCTCTTGAGTCTCTCGCTGTTTGAAGATGAGACTCGAATAAAATGTCAAATAAGTATGAAACACTACGCGGCACCCTCATACACTTTATTTATACGGTAGCGGGTCACCGATCGCCCAACCGCCGTCTGCAGGCCGGTTTTAAAAGAGGCTGGAGACGTCTCGTCTACGTCTACTATAGCGTGACATGTTTCGACCCTAAAAACCTGCGAGGCGAGACTATTAAAAATACAAAAAGTCCCGATACTTTGAGACACGAGATGACCTGGGACCCAAACACTAATGCTAATCTATACGTACTTCTAGCGTAGAATTAGAGATTTTTTTTCTTATGCGATTTACTCAATTAAAAATTATAAAACAAAACCCCCCACTGAGTCTGTATGTATGTCTTAACGCCAAATTACTCAAATACCACTGAACAGATTTCGTTGAATTTTGGTATGAAGATAGTTGGACACTCTGAAAAGGCTATAGGCTACTTTTTGTCCTTGTAAAACTATTTCACATGGTCGAAGCGGTGAGCAAAAGCTAGTTTGTAATAAAATCAAATCCTCTCTTTGAAAGTAATTATCCAACGCTCTTTATCTTTTACGGGACAGATATAAAAATTGAAAAGTCGTATAAGTAATTGGTAATTTAACTTCCATATGGCTTTATAATAGTGTGATTTATAAAGTACTTTATCGATATATCTTGTATTGACTGTCTTAAAAGTCTTTAATCGTGGCCTACGAGTATAATGACTATTTTTTAAATAGTCTTGAAAGTCTCGTTTTTTTTCGAGACCGGACCAAGTCTCGTTTTTTTTTCCCGAGACTCGTAAATGTACCGAGACTGAAAGCCCTAACGCAACAACGTGTTGCTTCACGAGATGATACGCAACGTGTATCTACTTCATATAATATTATTTACGTATGTGTCATCATGCTAGGTGATTATGGTATAATTGATCACAGACTCACCATATGGCTTGATGATTTGATAAGTATGATCAGAAAACTTTAGATCAAGGTTTTACCAGAGTGGATTGACGCGTTAATAGGCAAAATTAGCGAAACAAGTGCTTTTATTGATAATCTCCTCGATATCCAGTAGAGTCCCATAAAAGTCAATTTGTATCAGCTTGATCTAGAATGATCTCACTGCTTAAACATTGATCGCGTAATGGTAAGGTAGCATCTGATTAATCCTTAAACTTGGATGAAGGTTGCAAAAACTTACACTCACTTTCTTAAATACTTCTCTAAGGAAACTACTTTTCTACCTAAAAACACTGAGAGAACATAACTTCGCTTTTATTTCAGTTTCACTATTACTTATTAGCATATCCTTATAAATAAAGTTGCTCTTTAGAACCCCTCATACTAGTCCAAGTAGGTAAATGTGTCGCGTTACGGCATTAGGCTGTGGGCTGTGATTATATGATTCCGAACAGTCTCGACTCGCAAGGTATAATTTCATTTTTTGTCAGTCGATAAGTACTCTAAACGCTACTGTACTGACGACCAGTTGCAGTGAAGCTACTTTACTGTACCCGTATAAAAAAATTAGAGACCGAATACAGAAAAAAAATATTTACATACCTACAATAGGCACAAAATTATTTTCAACTGAATGTTTACAAAACTAATTAGGACTTTGATTACTAGGGTCAGCATTCAGTTGAAAATTGTTGCGAAGAAAACATAACATGTCCAATGTGTCGTTTCCAATACGCCAAATCAATCCCGCAATCCCGCGACGATAATCCAGTAACGCGCGGGACTTGAAAATGACTCGGTATCGCGGAATTGGAAGCCCTACGTCATACTAGTGACAAGTATTTAATCTGCATATACCATTAGATTAGGTATTTAATTGATAAAGGGTATCAGGACTTTCGTCTATCCGACTTATTATTATTTTTTATTTTTTCAAAAGAGAGCAGATTTCCAAAAGAAATTAGAATATACGGGTATTGTACAGTCAACCACAAAAGTATCTGAACAATTTCAAAATTTCAAAATTTCAAATCGCCTTTACGCGTTCAATTTAATTAAAACATTATTTTTTCTTTGTGTTAAGTAGAGTAAATCCCTTTAATTTTATTTTTATGAAGAGAAAATGAAAATTGGTAAGAACACAAAAGTGTAGAGGTGATTTGAAGTTTTAAATTTGACTACATAGAATACAGATACGATATGCAAGCATCAGATCTTAAGCCCTATACTGGTTTATAAATTTAGCTTCGTACAAAGTATAAGGGAAAATTATTAAAAATATATCATAGGGAAGGCAAAGGTTTCATGCCCACACAGCCTCGACTTATGTGATATTTTTGGTTCTTTTTTTTAACTATGTACTATGTCGTAGTAAAGCAGTGGCTACCTTACCAAGACTTTATCGAAGAGTTTTGGCGGCAACGAAAAAACACTTGATTGGCACAGTTATTTCAATTCACTTCATTTGAGCCCATAAATAGAATTATTATTCAAGGGCTTATATGCAATGTAATACGGTACGTACAGAATATGTACGGCGAATAGTGAGTGCACTAGCTGTGTCTCTGCCTACCCCTTCGGGGGATAAAAAGGCGTCCGTGGCTATGTTTCATGTTAGTGATAAACGGTCAGAAGTATATTTTAGATTACCACCGGCTTGTGTTTACAAACTTGTTAAAATGGCATACATTGCCAATGAATTAAATGACAAAAAAAGATTGGCATCCTGTAAAAAAATTTCAACCTTTGTCACTGTTCGATACTAATGCTAAAGTTTATTATATCCTTCTACCTGCTTGGCGACAGATAGGATAGTTTCTTGGTATGTACATACCTAATTATTACATATCTATCATGTTGATCTAACTAACGAGAGATAACTATTATTTAGTATAAAAAAAGTTTTTTTTTTACACTGTCGTCTGCGTAAATAATGATAACATAAATTCATATCATCTAATTAAGAGACAACGAATACGAAACATAACAATCAGAGGGGCTACTGCGAAAAACGAAATCCGTAGTTTCGGGTGACGGATCGCACGTTTTCTTACTACGAAGTGTTACGGATCCTTCTTTATGAAGAGTTGTTGCGTGACGAAAGTGTTGAACGAAGTCGGAAGCGTCGCAAACTGCGTGAAACCTTCGTTCAACGGTGACGGATCCGAAGTAATCTGGTAGTAAGGTTAAATCCGAAGTTCGTCGTTTCTTCGTTTCGGACCGACGTTCCGGATTTCCAGGTAACGAATCACTTTGATGTTACCAATAGACAAAATCCTTCTAATTCGTTGATGCGTTATATTTTATAATAATACTTTTTTGCATTAATAATGATGATTATGATATAAAATACTAGTGTTATGTAGTTTGTATGAAATTACTATAATTGCTTTGATATAATCAAATGTCAAGTGGATGATAGCTGGTTGGGAATGGAACGGTCTGCCGAGACAATGTCAGGCGGTTCAAAACCCAAGGCACACACCTCTGACTTTTTCGAATGTACGTGTGTATTGTTAATCAATTATCGTTCGCTTTAACAGTGAAGGAAAACATCGTGAGGAAACCTACATACCTGAGAATTGTCAGTAAGAATCTTTAGGGTATGTGAAGTCTGCCAACCCGCACTATGTCAGTGTAGTGGACTAAGTCCTAACCCAGTTGTAGAGGAGGCCCTTGCTCAGTAGTGGGCACTATATAATATAGGGCTGATTGCATTTCCTTGCATTGCAATCAAATATCGTTAAAAATCATGTTATATCAGTGACACAAAGGTTACGAATAAAATTTTGTTACAAATTAAGCTACACATATGATAGATGTATAATTATTTACATAAACATTTGTATCTGCTTATCTAAATTGAGCCAATCAATCAATTCCAATATACGTCAATTGGATAATTGACGCATATTGGAATAGATTGATTATCTTTAATCACGAATTTCAAATATGTTTCATGCCTATTACGACAAAGCTTAATATTATCCAAACGTGAGATCACTTTGGTAATCCGAATGTTATTTGTATTATATTATGCTTAATTTCACAATAATTTGTTACAGCTATAGTAAATTAATAAATTGGTTAAAACAACGCATTTGCTATGGCAGTCATGCAATTAAGTGCTATTGTGGGCATTCTGTCAGTTCTGCACTGTGCCTCTACTACGACTGCCATCGAGGATTTTAGTGAGTATTAAAAGTAATTATAAAATAAAGAAGCAAATATTTACTAGAAACTTCGGCTCTCCTGTCCTGTTTCTTCCATATATGAACAGGGTATGATGTTCGAAAATGCTATCGAAAATGCGATTGGCTCATCGATGGCTATTATCGCTATTGATACTTTCTGATAGACACTGTGATTTAGTGATCGATTTTCCGTACCAACAGAGATGTTCTCTGCGTACCTGGGTTTATTCAATAAGGCTAGGGCTGCCATCATCTAAATTGCCGACGCCGGATAAACACGGCAAAAATCCCGGACATTTGGGTGAAATATGGGTATTTCCCCGGACATCTCTGAAAAATATTTTGCCGCTCCTTCTTGAATGCGGGGAAATGCATGAAGTTTTAACTAAGATTTATTTCAATTTGTCGCTCATCTATAAAAAATGGATTTCCCCTGACAACAAAAGTGTCCGGGTTTTGCCTGGACAATTTTTAAAACCCCGGCCGGACGGCCCCCGGACTCCCTTCAAACTAGGACAAATCCGGGGAAATCCGGACGGATGGCAGCCCTAAATAAGGCCCAAATAAATTTATTCCTAAAAATATATTATTTTTTAGGCGTATACAACGGTACTGCTTTGTTATCAATCAATAGAAATGGCAAAACTTTATTAATGAAAGAAGCATTAATGTCGAAACTGGACGAAGAACAATCAAGATGGCACTGGACGCCGTGGATACGCACCAGAATAGAAGTGTTTGATAACCTTATACGTGAGATAGATTGTTTGGCACGAGATTCTATAGATAGTTTCCCCGATGGAATATTTACAGGTAAGCGGCGGATATGTTTACATTTGATTTTAATCTGTTGTGTGTGTCACGTGGTCTTATCTATTATAGGTACAAAGGCTTTTAAGTGGGCTACCTGATGGATGTGCCGGGTTAGCATAAAGATAAACATTTTATGGACTATAATCTCTCCTTAGTAATGAAAACTTGCTGTATTTATCTAAAACCCGATTTTCTATGATTAGGTATAGGAATTTACGTAATTGTTATTTGTAAATTAATATGATAATTCAATGCGAACAAGCTACCATTCTCGACTTTACTGATTAATGCTTGAAACGAAAAAATAATGTGACTATTTCTTCATTAAAATTTTTACTCGTATTTTACATACAGTATTTTATCATTGGATGGACAAAAATAAGCTTTCAGCTAATTTCTATGCAACAGCTAATAAAAAGTTTTTCTTTAATCATAGAACATAATTAAACATAATATGAGTAAGGTTCACTTGGATTATATTTAAAATTATATCTTAACTAAATATCGAGCCTCAAACGATGTTTATTTTGAGTATTGCAGAATAGTTCGCTGCACAGTTTAGAATGGTCTATTCAAGTACCAATAAATTAGCAATAGCTATTTCTGGATAGGCTTTGTGTAAATAATAATGTTTTGATATTTTAATTGAACGTTGTTGCAGATGAACAGCTGCGGCAAGGCGCCTTCCTGTTATACGTTCTGTTTGGCATATACGCATTTACATTACTCGCAATAGTTTGTAATGATTATTTTATTCCGTGTGTTGAGCTCATCTGCGAAGACTTGAAAATACCACAGGTTTGTACATAAGTTACATATATTTATTATAATCAATATTTTATAATTTATCGCACGCGAATGACGAAACGAGAATGCTGATCACTTTATAGAAAGGTATACGATCGCTTATAAACACAAGAAAAACCATAAAGAACTTTGAATTACAAAGTATTGATTGCATGGCACTCTACTGCGCTTGTCACCTTAATATTCGAGATATGAAGTAATGTCCAGTAATTACGCTGGCTAAATATTCTTCAAACTGGAACACAAAAGTACTGCTTGGTGGTACATTGCGTATAGGAAATATTTAGAAAGAAATGCTTGAACGTAATAGATCAATGAAAAATAAGTAATAAATTAGGATTGCGCCGTATATAATTCATTTATTTTAATCGTTGTTTATATAAGCTAATAGTAGTTTCCTATGTTTGATTTTGTACATTACTATAGATGTAGTAGAATATAATATGAAAAAGAAATTCTTCTGTGAAATCAGCATCAAAATCGATGGAAAAATTTTGAAATATTCTTGTGAGTAAAAGTGGGGGCATGGAGCGGATATTGCGCTATTTCTTTCGCACGCAGGCAGCATTATGGCCCACGGCGCTTGATGACGTCACATCCTAGTATCGATGTTATTTGACACACCTTTCACCGAATTTCAAAGCTTTATAAGAACTTACTATTGCGCCAATTTTGAAAATTCTTTTTCCAATAGATTTTGGATGGCATACATTTTTCACAATTATGTTTAAAAATATTAGTCAACTACCCTATTGCGTGCTATTATTTCGTGTCCATAAAAACCTTCACGAAGACGCGATAAGCATTCTGCTTCTCTTATTTTCTTACATGATCGACCTCAATTCTCTTCTACATGGTAAAGTCTCATTGTACTTACTTTATCTGTAACATGAATGCAAAGGTTCTAAGATACTACTGTCTAATAGAAACAAACGTGAATATCTGCTTTGGTATTACGGAACGTAGAAAACACCTCTCTCTACTAGATAATATATCTTTTTTAGAATGTAGCTGCAGCCACATTCATGTCGGTGGCGACCTCATGCCCCGAGTTCTTTGTGAACGTTATCTCAACGTTTCTGACCGAGTCTGACATGGGTATTGGTACTATCGTTGGCTCTGCTCTCTTCAATGCACTAGGTGTTGCCGCGATCGGAGGCCTTGCTGCAATAGTCGTAAGATAACAAATTTATTTGATATTGTACTAACCATTTTGTGTGCATTACTGATTGACACTTTTATTTCAGCCTATAAAAATTGATAGGCGGCCAGTCACAAGGGATGTCATCATTTACATGATAAACGTCAGCGTGCTGGTAATATTTGTATGGGATGGTCAAATAGATTGGTACGAGTCAATGGTTTTAGGAATCCTGTATATCGTATACTTCATTGTTATGTTTAATAGTATGAGACTTTTCGCCTTATGCGATAAGCTTTATGTTGTATGTTGTAAAAGAACATCATATGAAAGTAAGTATTGAAAAGAGGTACCTAAAAATAAAAAAGTCTAGTGAAATTGAAATATTGTAGTGACAAAGTAATTATTGACTTGCAGACGCGATTATCGATAACACAGTATCTGTAGAAGAAGGGATAGATAACAAGGCATTTCCCAAGTCTGATGCCGTATCAAGTGACAATAACAATTCAGAAAAAGTGGCTGTCGTTGAAAAATCAGGTCAGTGTAGTAGTAAGCAAATAGTTTATTAGATTAACTGAATGTAATTAATAAACATTGTTGTTTTCAGAGCAAGATAAACCTAAAAAAAGTATTTGGATATTTCCGAGCCATAAGTCGGTTTTCTATAAGATATGGTGGTTGTACGTGTGGCCTTTAAAATGTATTCTCGGAAGCACAATTCCGTCGCCAATAACATACAGAAGATTTTATCCCTTTGCGTTTTTAATGTGTATTGTTTGGATTGGGATAAACTCCTATTTCGTCTCTTGGAGTATGACAGTTATTGGTACGTATGTGTCTTTTTATATCGTGTAGTTTTCCTTGATCATGAAATGTTTTTCCCCGTCATTCATAACTTCGAGCGTAATCTACTAATACATATAAATACTTATGTATAATGGAAAATTCTTAGAAAGTTTGGATATTGGGAGTAATTTTAAACGACGAATCAAATTTTGAAAGTTAACTCACTAATAGTAACTCAGTGCTACTTATATGTATATGAAATATTTATACACTAGACAACGATTTGGCTGTGGCCTTAGTATGGCCGATGTTCCTGAACGGTGGTGGTCGCTTATTACTCTATGTACACATTCATCGGCAACAACAAAACACGTATTTATCACATGCAATACTGTGAATTCGGAAGCTATAGCAGTAATCCAATCTACAAACAATTCCAACTTCTAAATACGGATTGATGTCAAGGAAAAATTATTTATAATAAGTCATCTGTACAACCATGTAAAAAAGAAATATCGTGATAAGTCCATTCTCGTTGTCGGTCTTCAAGTACAGCGGTATGATTGTTTATGGATAGCGACCATTAATCGAACTGTGTGTTAGAACGTTGTGATTTGCGAATCAAAGTTAGATTATGTTAATTGCATAATCGAGAGACTGATTCGCCTGAATCATATTATGAACAAATATCCTGGAACCAGATAGTACGATTAGAATACACACGATCGGAGTAAATTTATGTCCAATGATATGATGGTAAGCTTATTCGGCGTATTGGACACAAATTAAAATTTTCGATACCTAATTCTAGTACATATAACATAATATTGTTTTTGAACTTGTTGATACTGATATTTAAGTTTTTCTAGGGTTAAGTCGGTTTCTTCGCTATTAGAACAAAATGCTGATGAGTTAAATTTGTCATAACATAATAATGTTACTTTCCAGGACATACGTTCTTCATACCAGAGTCCGTGATGGGAATGACGTTTTTGGCTTTCGGAGGTTGCTTGCCTGAAGCGTGCTCGATATTCATTATGTCTAGACGAGGTAAGTTTAATTCAATAATAATAGCCATGCAGTTCATTTTTATCATTTATTTGAGCGATGTTGTGGCGATGTGAATTGCCATAACATCGCTCATAATAATCGCACACCTGTAAAGAGTTATGTTGATAAAATATACGAGGTCAATACTATCGCACCGCAGTGACAAACAATTTGAACACTAATTAAACCTCTTTTCACTTCGAATGTTATTATACTAACGTTGATTATGATAATAAATGACTGATAATACGTTGAGATTGATTTTTATCAAGGTATTTTATCATTATTGTGTGTGTAAGGTTGTAAGTACGTGTAGTTTTAATATAGCTACTGCGAATTTTTAATAAGGGAGTTGCTGTACATTTTTTATGCTTTGCGATTCCCTTTAATTAAACTATTGTAAATTATTACTTTATAATACTTAGCAACGGCAATGCGAAATGCAAAGCGACTTAAGCGACGGGCTCGCGCTGCAACCAAATCAGTTCCTATTATTGTTGTAATCTGCATAGGCTTAAAGTCAGGGTTCCGAGTCCTGTGATCACATGTTTTTCTGACTACTTAGAAAAAAAAATAAAAAAAGGTTATAATTATACGAAAAATTATCTATGTCTTTTCATAGAAAAGTGTCAAAGGGGGCGAAGTTCCGCTACGTGATACATAGTTCACCCCCCTCGATTACAGCAATTAGAAAGGACACATAAAAATTATTATAATACATAAAAAAATAACATTACTAAAACTAACACACACATAAGTAAGTATATAATATTATAATTAATATCTACCCTCTCCAGAAGCATGAGCTGATAAAATCAAACTTAGTAGCTAGCGCACCAGGTTACTATTGTCAGGGAGAAGTTTTTAACACTGTCACGTCACGTCTCCAAAGCGAACTGCGTCAGCGACAGTGACGTTTTGTGTCGATACTTTATTTTATTTATTTTCTTTCAGCTTTTTCTAATATGGTGCTGGTCTCTTTCTACTTCTTCTATAAGCATATAATTAACAATATCGTCCTCATGCAAGTTGAAGTTTTTTCGGAGATGTTGACGCCTTCTTTAAAGCAGCAGTATGTATGCACTGTTGTGTTTCGGTTTGAAGGACATTGTAGCCAGTGTAACTACTGGACATAATGAGACTTAACATCTGATGTGTCCGAATGACAAGCGCAGTGGAATGCCACACAGTACTTTGTAACTCAAGGTGCTGTGTGGTGTTACTACCGTTTATGGGTGATCGTATCGCTTACCATCAGGCGAACGGCATGTTCATCTCGTCATTCAATGCCAAAAAATGAAACTTATAGTTGTATTAGATATATTTATAATATTGGTCTATTCGGATAAAATGCTCTGTTTCAAATTTTTGTGCCAAATTAATAAAAACAAAATGTACTCGTCGTGGAATTGTGAGGTAGTTTCTCAAATACACATTCCAATTATCAGTAACCTTGTTTCTTGCTAGATCTAAATCTTTTAAACGATATTATAATTCAATCAAATAATGTTATCTTCTTAGACTACAATGATGTCGTTGTCATGTCATGAATTAAATTATGCTGAATTAGGTAGGTACCTATTAATAAATATAAACAAAAATAGCCTTTATTGCTGTTCCAATTTTACGTTAAGTTTTGTTAAATACGTTATATGTTACCGATTTACTAAATTTTATTGTTTTATAATTACCTACAATTGATTTACTCTTGATCAGCGAGCAGTTCTGTTTCTTCTTGAACAGGTTGTCCTTCGACAAAGGCCTCCTCTAAAGATTTCCAATATTCCCTATCTTTTGCTATTCAGAACAAACGATGGGAAGATGACGTAAAAAAGTGGCGGGATCATAACGGACCAGAATAAAAAAAAACCAACGTTTATTAATTAATAATTATTATATCTACCTACAATATGTGGTCATTTTTCAATAATAAATTTTTAGATGTCGCTAAGTAATAGTAAGAGTAACTTAGTGTATTTTTTTATGTAATTTTATCCCACGGTAAAATGAGTCGAAATTAGTTTAGGAATGTCCATACCGCTTCAGGCCCGCGTGGTCGCATGCGACCATGACAGCTCCTATCATAAAAGCGAAAATCGTCGTTCCTACCCACGTAATAAGGTTTTAGTATAAAAATAAAAAAAAACAAATGTCAGCTGTCAAACTGGTGGTCCCGGATAGGTATATTTCCGTCAGTCTGCCCGGCCTACCTGTGTGCCACTTTTACCTACTGGACCTCTCTCTTGTACTAATTAATGTAAAGTTGGGAAGATGCTCGATAATTTAAAAAATATCTACGCGCATCTAAAATTTAATTGGATTTGGATGAAAAAAATGAAAGACAAGTTGTAATGTTTGTAAGTAAAATTATTTTTAACGCGAGATTAATTCAAAAATAAAGACACTAAATCCAAAAAATAATGTAACATTACCTATATTCCGTGACTAATTAAAATTCCTAGCTAAGCATGACAAATATATATACTAATATACTGGTTACCAATTTTATAGACGGTTCCTCCTCCTTTTTTGCAGTCGGTTATTAAAATATAAGATAAGAACACTAAAATTACTTATTCAAATATGCCATTTCAATCTGATTTAATATCCAAAGGCTTCCCACTTTCTTTTTCATTCTATGAAAATTAAAAGTCAAACAACTGTAATTAAGTAATAAAAAAAGGTTTACTTAAACGTTGTCGTCCATTTATTTCGTTTGAAGTAATGAGGCACGGTATTTTATACTAATAATGTTTCAACAAATTCTAAATTAATTTTCATACTTATAAAGATTATAATAATATACTTCGAAAAAACTATTCCATTCCGACATCATCATAGCAGATTGTGGGCCATTATGTGCAACCGTAGGCTTGGCAATTCAAGCGGAAAATAAAGTAAAGTATTCACTGGAAGTATAATTTATTGCAACCAGCCATCAACTCGATGTAAACTCCTCTCCGACACGGCCTTCCTGACGCCCCACGAAGTCAGCCATCAACTCGATGCGGACTCCTCTCCGTCAAGGCCTTCCTGACGACTTACGAAGTCAGCCAACAACTACCTCAGAAATACCCGGGTGACCAAGCCTTGCTCGGGTGATTTTTAACCGATGAAAAAAGAAACGGAGGGAGGTTCTCAAGTCAACGTGTTTGTATTTTTTTTATGTACAACCACTTTTTACAGAGTAGCCCGACAGATATTCGACAGATATTATATTTTCCACTTCCCTCCATAGCAAAGCTATGGAGGGAAGTGGAAAATATATTTCTAACTCCTCCCTATTCTTCTGTTTGATTAACTTCGTTGCGGGTTAAGACTAATTAGTGTTCCCTGAGACTCGCCGAGCTTCACCGCTCGGTGTCATAAAATGCGTGCCACTGCTGATCTTGGCTTACAGGAGTTGCAGTGGTGGGTGTGAGGGCGGGATAGTAGAGTAGCCCGATTTTAATAATTCGTTTTCTATTGGACTATTTTTTTTCTATTGTATACCTCGAACTTGGTCCCATTTAAATTTGAAAAAAATATACTCTAAGGGTGGGAAAAAAGAAGTGATTTATTGTTCTGCTTATATTGATAAGCATGTAGTTTATACCTATACACACACACACACACACATTCACGCCATTTAACCCCGAAAGGGTAGGCAGAGGCGTAATTAATGCACCCACTTTCCCACCCAAATTCCAAACTCCAGGCTGATACTGAGTAGAAATATCCAATATTATTTCATCCGGGATTGAACCCGAAACCTCAGCTTTGCCGTCGTACCGGTTTACAACTACGCCGCCGAGGCAGTCATGTAGTTTATAGCCACAAAAATATATAAAGAGTTAGTTAATGGCCATAGCTAACAAATGAAAAATAAACCGATGTAAAATAGAGTGAGATACAGTAGATATTTATGACGATTCTATCACCTTCAAAAATATTAGGTATCATTTTAGGACAGGAAGCGCAACATTGTTTTTATTGCATTGAATGACGAGACAAGCATGCCGTTCACCTGATGGTAAGGGATACGACCACATAAACAGTAGAAACACCATCCAGCACCTTGAGTAAAAAAGTACTGTGTGGCATACCACTGCGCTCGTCATCCTGAGACATAAGATGTTAAGTCTCACTATGTTCCGTAGTTACACTGGCTACAATGTCCTTCAAAACGAATCACATGTGCATGCACACTGCTGCTTGGTGGTATAAATAGACATTGCGGTGGTAACCACCTAGACGGACTCTTAAATATAAGAGACCTACCACCAGTGGTGGATCTACCATAAGAGGGTATATTTTAGGTAAAATTAAATACAGTGCTTTGGAATGTTTCATTACGAGCGTCACCTCAAAAAACATCATGGTTAAAATTTTAAACGGCTTCTACGTGGAAAACGATTGTGTGAAATAAAGAAAATATGGAAATTAAAACCTAGCTAAAATATCTTTGTGTGTGTTTTTGTAACACGTTGAAATATCTCCTCATTGGTATAAATTAGACATCTAAGAGCATTGTTTACATGTTACAGATATTCTGAATCAATGACAATGTTACCAATATCCTGTTGGGAAATACTACATTAATAATTATCGTAACGTGAGATCCGAATAGGTAATGAAATACTATCAGTGTATAAATATCTGTTATCGTTGGTACATGCATTGAATTTGTGCGATAAGACGAGTTATTATTTATTAACGAGCTATTGTTACCGGCATGGCACCTTCGCGCTCGTGATCTTTGGTTTATACGAGCCAGCGCCATCTTTGGTTTATATTCTTTTTTTAAACTTTATGCTTACTCCAGTGCATAGTGCTTTGAAATATGAATCGTTGAAATTTATGTAAGGGCGTGACTTTAGAACGACTGCACCAAATTGGATAATTCTATTTTTTGTGATCGTTATTTCCAGCACTAGGTTTCTATAAGAATACGAACTTAAAAAAAAAACAAACAGCTTTTTTTAAAGCTCTTAATATGAAAAGTGAGGGAGTGAATTAGACGGAAGACAGTGAGAAATCTTCAATATCTTAGAATGATCAATATATTGACAAAACATTGACAGATTCAGTTTTGAAAGATTGACGTTCATTTTTCCGTAGTATTATAATCAAGAACTTTATACCCACAAATTATAATGCTCTGCGTTCAGTTTACATTAATTCGTATTATACAATTCATCCGTTTCCGTTCCGCTAATGACGCCAAAAAAAGGTAGGTATACAATTACCACTTCTTTCGCAACAGCAAAACGGTGTTTTGTTATGTGTCTTTAGAGGTTTTTCGTCGTGTTATTTCTTGTTATTGATAAGAAAATATCAAAATATCGGTCAGGCATTACAAGAATTATGGTCGAATTCTTTAATCCACAACGTTCAGAGTGCCACTGCTGGGTATTATAGACCTTTCGGCTTTCTCATATTATTATCATGCCATATCTTTTTTGGTCTCGAGCCAATCTCATCCCGGTCCGACCCGTGATCTGTACATTGTAAATAGAATACCTGTTGGTCTCATTTTTTGTTACTAACATTTCCGGTATTTTTTTTATTTGACACTTCCGAGACATCAAACATGTCAATAGGGAGCGTTCACGAACTACAGAAGGCAGCACAAAATCAACACAAGAGCCACATGTGGATAAAAAAGAAAGTTTAAAGAACAATTATTTATTTATTATATTCTTTTAATATGACAAAAATGATAAAATGTGTTCCAACTTAATATTATTGATACCCAGTGTGTCCACAATAGTTTTTTTTTACATTGAAGTTAGTTATTTAAGCAAAATTAGGAGGTTATGTTCCCTTAATTATAGATTTTTTTGTATTGAATATTATGTTCAAAACTTTATTTTTATAAATTACATAATGAGACATTTTCAAATGCTTTTGAAACTCATAACTACATACGTTTTATACAGCTTTTATTTTTTTTGTCAATTTTCACATAATCATGGAATGTGTGTTGGAATGGGTATTAGACTTAGCAAAATAATAAGATTTCACAACATGTGATTTGTTTATTTTTATGTTTTGGAGCATTCAAATACACAGCATGATCAGCAGATTAAATGTTATTTTTCATCCTTTTAATACGAATATTTTACGTCAATGCCAAGTATCGATGTGCTGAAAAGAAGTCAGATTGCCCCACCAGATGGCAGAGCTTACGACGTGCACGTTCCGTACATATGGAGTTATTGATAAACTAACTGATTTGAATTTACCGAAAGTGCTACATATCCTTATCCGCGACTGGAAAAAATGGACGGCACGAATTTCGTAGGGTCAGCTAGTAAGGAATACAAATGCCAATTTTTCTGCCAGAGGCGCTATAGTGAATCAATTGCTGCAATGTAGTAAACTTATATTGACATTGTGATAATGGTTGTTTGTGCATCAAATCCGTACTGTTCATGTGAAAATACTTGATAAATATGCATCAGTGCTGTGAATATCGATGCCTGTTGCATCCGAATAATGTTATGAATATTTTTTTTGCAAAGCAAAGACGGAGCTATTTATGTTAGCTATGTACGTATTGATTAACTTTAATATTTAGTAATATGTGAAAATGATATAAACTATAAGACATATAACTATAAAAAATGCAACTGCAGTGTGCATTGAAATAACACGGTTCATAAAAATGCAATTTATAACATTAAGATTCATGAATTTTCTTTCTTTTTATGTAGCTTGTGTTACTCTAGCGACAAATATAGTGACTAAATGCTGTCAAAAGAGACAAATTAGAGTTAAACTTTTTTTTATTAGTGTGATATTAAAAGTATCAGATACGTACACCTGTATTAAAACATATTTTTAAGTATGCCGCCTAAGTTCTGTTTACATTAAATATCCGTAGCACTCTCTCCAATTATTAATTTTACGTTTTAAATTGGTTAAAAAAAGCATTTTAAGGTCAAAGTTATGGCAGATTTCGTTTTATATTATGTTAGTGACTAATTTCCACGTAAAAAATTAAGTGTATAGCTTGTCTTAAATTAACTATTTTGAGCAAGGATATTCTACCTCAAAATAAGCCAAGGACTGCTCGATTAACGATAAAAAAAAATTCCGCGTTATACTTAGGTAGAGATTAATCGATAATGGAATTGAATAAGGGGAGTATTATTACGTCAAAATTAACAAGACATGCTTCGATAATTTTAATTTTGCTTGTAACGTCAAGAGTCAAAACACGCTAGAGACTGTTGTAAGAGGAGTGTTTATGTAAGTCTTAGACTAGCAATGTAAGTGTAGATGACAACGAATTTTAGGAATTGTTTGTCATATATTTCACGAAATGTAGCTAAAGTATGCAATTTTTTTCATTACGAAATATGTAGAGGTCAATATGTCTGAATAAAACGCCAAGTGTCGAGTCTGAGCCTTGGACCAATTCCAATAGTACCTAATCGTACATACTACTTTATTGCGAACTGTAATCGATTCCGGTCAAGTGAATGAATGACCTTTCCCGGAACAAAAGGCCTGCAGGAGCTTTGTTTTTTTCGACATATTTATTTAAGCTTATTTATCTTATGCAAATAATACGTTTATGCTCCTTGCATCTAAAAAAAAACACATATAAGAAGTTGATATATTTTCTTTCTCGGCATCGAAATTTAAAGTAGGTAAAATTTAAACAACCTCTAAAAAATAGAATAATAATAGTGTATTTGTCGTTTAAGTACCTAGTAATATTTAGACCCAAGCGTCCTCGCCGCGTCGGGGGATTGCTAAAGAAGTATTTTCATCATTCTGGTCCTGAGTTCAGATATATCTGCTATAAGTTGCTAAAGAGTTGGGTATCCCGCAGACTACTTGATGCTGCAGCATAAAAATACAATCGCTTGTGACTAATTACTTTTTAAGAAGTTCCATTGCTGTAGAAATTAGAGTTTTATCTACTTTCGTGAATAAGCATAGAGTACGGGCGCCGCCAGAATTATTTAAAGTTTTCTTTTATTTTAAACTGCATCTGCACCTGAATAATATCCTACTAATATCATAAACGCGAAAGTTTGTAAGAATGTATGGATGTTTGTTACTCTTTCACGCAATAATTACTGAACGGATTTCGATGAAATTTGGCACACGGATCACATATCCTGGATTAACACACAGGCTACTTTTTATCCCGGGAAAATATAAAGCGGGACTTTTATCCCGGAAAAACTCATTCACGCGGGCGGAGCCGCGGGCAAAAGCTAGTATTGAATAATATCATAATTCAAATTCATTTTGTAACTGGTATTTGAATATGCTTGATCTCAGTAGTCAATAATTGTATTAATTATAGAAGTTTTTATAAGAGTTTTCCATCAGGAACCTAATATTTTTGTTGTACCTATGTTTTCTTTCTAGCCTGGGTGGTACAAGTGCACCCCTTTCTGGGCGCTCATGATACTGCATAATATTTCTGTGCTCCGCTAATGTGAGTACTTGATGATTGTAAATACTGACTAGGTATTTTCTTGTTTCAGGGGAAGGAGGCATAGGCGTCTCAAACGCGCTTGGAGCGAACTCTCTGGCGATCCTGTTTGCTCTGGGTCTGCCTTGGCTTATCAAGAGCGTTTCTTTGGAACTACAGGGCGCGGAGAACTCAGCTGTTTTCATAAACTCTGCTGGAATCGATTTTGTTGTCGCTTCGCTTCTTGTGGCGGTTACCTGCCTATGGATTACCTTATACATAGGCAAATTTACACTAAGACGAAGCGTCGGCGGTGTATTGATAATGCTATATCTAATCTTCATAAGTTTCGCCATTCTTGTGGAAATGGGCATAATTTTGGACAGGGGAATAGAAGAATACAACGCGTGTTGACGTTAGTCTTTTCGAACCTTGTTATCAACTGTGTAGTTCATTAAGGGAATGTGATGATTGCATTATTGCGGTTATAAGCGAAATGTTGACAAAGAATACAATATGTAGGTGAAGAAAAGACTTTATTTGGAAGGTCCGAAAGGACATTTTTTGAGAATTAAGCGATAAATTGTCGCAAATTTAACAAACAAATCTTGTAACTATATGTTACAGTAAAAACCCGTTCTCGGTTACAGCGCGTTTTCTCTAGTTAAAACTTGTTTCGACTAAATGGCTTTGTTACAACTAGAACTCCTTAGTAATGACTAGAATTTACTGTTTTATATAACACTAGTAGTGCTCGCGGCTCCGCCCGCGTGAAATAGTTTTTCCGGGACAAAAATATTTTCCCGGATAAAAAGTAGCCTATAGCACTTAGGAGTTATGTAGCTTCCTATTAGTGAAAGAATTTTCAAAATCGGTTCAGTAGTTCCTGAGATTAGCGCGTTCAAACAAACAAACTCTTCAGCTTTATAAAATTAGTATAGTATAGATTTTAAACAAAACCAGTTCTAACTTTGAACCTTAGTAAATTATAGTACTAATACTAGTTGTATTAGAAAAACTTGTTGGTAACCTAACCTATCATATATAAAATCCCTTGTCCTGGATAGGGGGGACAGAAAAAGAACCTAGCCTAATGTACTTATTGGAATGATAACACAGGAATGAGCTCGCGGATGGCTAGATTTCAACCAATCATGAAGCCCGATGAACTTTGACCTCGATTGAAACAGTTTTAATTGAATCTTTTCGACAAAACGTGTTTTCCCTAGTCAGAACTAGTTTTCACTGATAGTCATTTTTACCATCAGTTAATTCTAGTTGTAAAAAGGTATTTAGTGAAAATTAAATTTAACTAGGAAAAACGCGTTGTAACTAATGACGAGTTTTTACAGTAGCATATACTTTGAGTATGTACCAAAAAAGTATAATAATAACATTTGTGATGTTTCTATGCGTTTACGTTATGAATTGAAACAGCTGTTGCCGTCGGCATTTACTTATTTTTTTTTTGATGTGGGCGTAGTAGGTCACATTAGGTGAAAAACCGACGCGCGAGTTGTATCGGATAGGGAACGTGCACGAACTATAGGGGGAAGCATGAAGTCGACACAAGAGCCACATGTGGATAAAAAAGGAACTTTTCAAAGCTGTAGTTTACCGTTATTGTGTTAAAATTGATAAAACATAGCTTCCGGCTGAATATTATTGATACCTAGCGTGGCCAGAATAAGTTTTTTTAGACGGGTGCTACTTAGTTATTTTTATGTTATTGAAGCAACATTAAGAGGATATGTTCCCTTAATTATAGATATGTTTGTATTGAATATTATCTTCAAATCATCTTTATTTTTATAAATTAAGTACGTAATGCGACATTTCTAAATGCTTTTGGAACTCATAATTATACTATGTTTGTCTACAGTATTTTAATTTAATCTAAGATACTCATTCTTTCTAGTTTTGAAATTATACATGTACACACTCACGCCTTTTATTCCCGAAGGGATAGGCAGAGGCGCAACTAGTGCACTCTCTTCGCCGTGCGTATTCCGTCCCATGATGTGATAGGTGGCGAGCCTATCGCCATTTCGGGCATAAATTCCAGGATCCGGGCTGATACTGAACAGAAAAATCTGCTTTGCCCGACCCGGAGATCGAACCCGAGACCTCAGCATTGCAGTCGTACCGTAATACAACTACGCCACCGGAGCAGGCAGTGTTGAGATTGTTAAATAAAAAATGAATTTCTTTGTGAACGAAATAAGAACAGTTTATTTTTTTTTATTAGTAGATTTAATAAAAAGAAAACATCTTTATAAATTCGAGACTGAAAAATATTCGCGCCTCGACTAAGACGTACGAAAAGCATTGTTGATAAACTGAATAGTATAAATAATCTGCATTCGGATAAAAAGGTTAATTAAATATACTTTTGGGAAACATGGACTAGAATTCAAGCAACCAAAAACAGCGCAATATAGTCTATAATAGCTCTTTGCCATATTAAGTACGTACTTGAATTTATTTAATTCAAACATTCGCAAAATGCACGCTTATTGCTTACAAAACATTTACATAAATGTTACAAAACCATCACACTGGTCGTCAAGGGTTGCGAGCGCCTTCTGCACTCACCCAAAAGACCGGTGTTCTTTCATAAGCCGACCCTCGTTAGGCTAGAAAGAGTAATGTCAGGGACAAGAAAAAAAACACTGGTCGTTCGTCATTGCGGCGCCCTCTCGACTGTTTGTGTACTTAATGTGTACCAAACTCGAGGTACGTAGGCATCACTCGCGTTCCGACCATTTATATGAAGATTTTCTACTATAAAGATAGATATATTTATACTGTGATTATACCTAGGTGACTTTATATGTAATTGAATGAACAAGAAATCATTGTGTTTTATTTATTAGTGTTTTTGTGTAAAGAGGCATCGCAACCACCATTGGTAGATCAGATATTTATTTTAAGGATATTATAATAAAATACATGAATACTCGGCTCTTGGGTTTTAATGCAGTGTTTTACATATATTGCAGTTGTAATTTAATATTAGTTGATTTTTGTGTTGATCTTTTAATTCCGGTAATATGCTCACATGGAAAATAATGGATATTTTTAATCTTATTCTTTATGTGGATAGCCCTGGCGTTTTACTATGTTTTATGGACCTTTTTTAGCGGGAACGACTTCTCAAACGGTCGAAGTCGCAAAGAACACCTAGTATTACATAAACAGCAATCTACTTAACACTTGGGAATATATTTTCCACTTCCTTTCATAGCAAAGTGGGAGACAAAATAATGAACTAAAATGATATTTTTATCCTTAATTATAGGGACTTTTGCAATAGAGAATGCCATATGTAAAGCACCACGGGTAAAATTTAAAGAGTCCTATCATTTGAGCTGTTAGATTGGGTTCCATTAGTAGGCCATAAACACCGGAAAGTAAGGAAATTCTACGTAATCTCTACAAGGTCCTTGTAGTTTACAATTTCAAATGTTATTTGTATACTATCCAACATAATGTTGGGATCCTTTTGCCAAAGACAACACTTCCAAAGTATGTCGTGCACTGATGTTACTAATTGTAGTCAATAGGCGAATATAGATAGATACACAGGCCAATCAAAGAACTTAAAGGAGAATAGCTTGCAGTGAAAATGACCACGGTTTGCAGTTGAAATTGCAATGAGATACTATAAATTTTTTTTAAAAAGAAAACAAAAAACCAGATTGCGTCAATATCTGCCATCTTTATTAAAGTAATTGAAGATCTGAAAGACTGTACCAAGATTTTAATTTGCATATTTGATTTTGGTTTTGAATAATCTTAGTCGACAGTGTTCACAAACGCATCTGATCACCCCGAAATTTTGTTCCTCTACCTGTCTTATGCCTCCGACAGCGTTTGTGAACACTGTCAACTAAGATTATTCTAAAATCTAAACCAATACAAAATATTCAAACTAAAATTTTGTTTCGTTCTTTTCAGTTCTTCAATGAATGGCAGATATTGACGCAGTCGGGTTTTTTGTTTTATTTTAAATATTTTTTTTATTTCCGTCTTTTTAGTTTTCAAACAGCCTTATTAGCATTTTCTATTCCAAACTCCAATAAAACATATAAGCTATATACATATTCGTAATCACCGATAAAATCATTTATTTTGATACCACCGTCGATGTACTTTGAAAACATATTTTTTTTAGATCACCTTTTACTGCCAAAAATCGTTAACTTTGTTTTTCTTTTTAATTTTAATGTATCCAGTGTGACTCTTACGACTATGACGAATCTATTGACACCACTCATGTAAAAGTACGACAACCCGTTTAGGCTCTAGGGCGTGCCAAAGAAATATACATATGTGGCGTCACCACACCACTTGGAAAGAAAACAGTTTACATTCCACGTACAAGACGCCGGCCTTGGGAAACTTAAGCGCGGAAACAGGTCACCACTCAACGTACAAGTGGCCCAAGAGCTTCACTGGCGGCCCCATCACAATCTACAATCATATTGTATTTATATATAAGATTTACGCATATCATTTCTCACCCTCTCACAAACTGTCTTTATAACAACTCGCTTACTCTGTACTCGGTCTAATACATAACCTTGAATCTGTCACTGAATTTCATTTAAAAGTCGGACAATACTCTACACATACATACATACATACACACACTCGAAAAACATAACCCTCCTTATAATAGGTACATTAATTATTAGAATAGGTACATACCAAGAATTTTGCTAATGGTATAAAATAATATTGCACGAAGCGTAATGAATTGAAAATGTAATCTAAAGTGGCAATCGATGTATTGTAGGCGAGAATTAATTCAACTAATGTTAATTAGATTAGATCTGATTGTGCTGAATACTGATGTCCTGTAGCGCGTGATTGTTGCTGAAAGCATTGGTTGGCGCGTATGCTTTTAATTAAATAATGTTTGGCTGTTGCATACAAAACACATTGCTTCGGATGTGAAAAGTTTTTTTAGAAGTAGGTTGTGTTGTGTAAATTACATATAAGCTGTATATATTATTTATAGATAAATATTTGGGTTGGGTGCTAAATTTTCGATATTATAAAGAAAAAAAAATACAAACATACGAATTGAGAACTCATAGGTACACATACATACACTCACGCCTGTTATCCCCGAAGGGGTAGGCAGAGGCGAAACTAGTGCACCCACTTTTCGCCGTCATTCCGTCCCATGATGTGATAGGGGGCGAGCCTATCGCCAAATCGGGCACAAATTCCAGACTCCGGACTGATACTGAATAGAAAAACTCAATATCAGTTTGCCCGACCCGGTGATCGAACCCGAGACCTCAGCTTTGCAGTCGTACTGTAATACAACTACGCCACCGAGGCAGTCCTTGTACTGAGAACCTGCTCCTTTTTTGACAGTCGGTTAAAAATAGAGGCCATATTTTTTTTCATTACATTGAATGACGAGACATGCATGCCGTTCGCCTGATGGTAAGCGATACGACCACCCATAAACAGTAGCAACACTATCTAGCACCTTGAGTCACAAAGTACTGTGTGGTATTCCACCGCGGTCGTCATCCTGAGACATAAGATGTTAAGTTTCATAAAGTCCAGTATTTATACTGGCTACAATGTCCTTCAAATCGAAACACAACAGTGCATGCACCCTGCTGCTGGGTGATAGAAATCGACATTGCGGTGGTACCCACCCAGACGGACTCTTACATATGAGAGACCTACCACCAGTAAGTTTCGGAAATCACTATTTTAGTTAATGAGTAAATAAAGGATTTTTGTAAAGACATTACATATTTTTTACTTCAATGAACATACTTTGGAATACGTAATTGTAGTATTTCGATAGGTTCATGAGAAGTATAGTGGTGGACGTTAGCCTAGTCGGGAATGGAACGGTCTGCCGAGACAATGTCCGGAGGTTCGAAACCCAAGGCACACACCTCTGACTTTTCAAAGTTACGTGTGTATTATTTAATTTTATCAATAGGGTAGTTGACTACTTTTTTTAAACACATTTATCAAAAATGTATGTCTTCTAAATTCAAGAGGAAAAATATTTTTTAAAATACAAGCATTAATAAATGAGTTAAAAGCTTTGAAGTTTGGTGGAAGGGGCATCTGTCAGATAACGGAAACGGCAGAATGTGACGTCACCGAGTGTCGTCAGCCATAACACTGCGTGCGTGCAAAACAGATGAAGTGATATCCCCACTACACCCCCACTTTTGCTCACAACAATATTTCAAATATGAATAACTGCTTTAGTTGTCAACCAATTTTGATTCTGATTTTACAGAAGAATTTAGTTTTCGTATTATGTTCTGTTACATATAAAATAATGTACAAAATCAAACATAGGAAACTACCCTAATATCGTTCACTTTAACGGTGAAGGAAAACATCGTGAGGAAACCTACATACCTGAGGATTCTCCATAAGAATTTCGAGGGTGTGTGAAGTCTGCCAACCCGCACTAGGCCAGCTTGGTGGACTAAGGCCTAAATCCTCTCAGTAGTAGAGGAGGCCCGTGCTCAGCAGTGAGCAGTATATTATATACTGCAGCCCTGTATAATATACTGCCCATTGCTGACCACGGGGCTCCTCTACAACTCAGAGGGTTTAGGCCTTAGTCCACCACACTGGCCTAGTCCGTGTTGGCAGACTTAACGATCGTAAAAATCTTAGTCGAGATTGCTGCCGATGATTTATTTTCCTGTGTTATGTGACAAATTTAATTTCGTGGTCTTTAATAGGTATTCAGAATACGGTTATATACATACGGTTATATCTATATTATATTATATTGACTGCCTCGGTGGCGTAGTGGTATTGCGTACGCATTACGAGTACGATTTGCGCGCTGAGGTCCTGGGTTCGAATCCCGGGTCGAGCCAAAAAAAACATTGTGACTGGGTTTTTCCATCTTAAAATTTACTCAGTCGCAGCTCGGAGTCAGGAAGTTGGCGGTGTGATACCCCCGTGCCTCGGAAAGCACGCAAAGCCGTTGGTCCTGCGCCTGATCTCTCTCCGGTCATGTCGGATTGCCGTCTCACCGGACTATGAGAGTGAAGGAATAGCGAGTGCACCTGTGTATTGCGCACACACTTGTGCACTATAATATCTCCTGCGTACCTGGCTGATCTCCGTTGAGATTGGCCGCCGTGGCCGAAACTGGCTAGGAGGATTTCATTTCATATTACATCAATTATACGAGATATTTGTATAACATTATGCGGTTTGCATGCAGACGGCGTATCACGTCATTACCACACGATGAAGTAATATTGGTAATATTGCGTGTATCCAAATATGATTTTATAATATGACCATATATTTTTTTTGCTCTTTGCAAGTCAGATGATTTATTCGTAATCGAATAACTGGAAATAAAAAAATAGCGACATTAAATGCATCATTATCATGAAGTGTTCAGTCTGAGCATAGATTGGCATGTTATATGTGGTTTGCATGTACAGGTGTATGTTCGCTTGTAGCGTACAAGCCGAAAAGGACTAAGTATTTGTCGAAGTTGTTTCTCCATCTATACATTTTATATTGCTCCGTCATTGTCTGTTTAGAGGTTGTCGACAGTAAGCCATCGGCTTATCCATGGTTATCTCACCGCGCGATAACACTGAGCCTAAGGCGTAGTCGAAGGCTTTCCTGGCCACAATAAGGTTGGGGGAAATCGGACTTGCAATAAAGGAAATGACTTTATTTTCAGAAGAGTGAAAACTGGTGATTATGTGGTGACTTTTGCAATAAGACTTGGTCTGCAATGCGGCTTTTATAAATTTCCATATTTGTGCAGCCTTTTTATATATTTAAATACAATTTGTATAAGCGGGACCAAAGGGCGGACAAGAACTGTACTTTAACAGCGATATGTAGCAATTTTCTAGGTAATATAATTTTAAAATTGTATTATGTAAATGTTATGCAAAATCATAACAGATTGATGATCATCAATTGCCGATGATGATCTAACTCTATTTTGTAAAATCTACGTCGTAGAGCATCGCGCTGCGACAGGACTAAGGAGTCAGGACTTATGCGGGTTACACGTCGAAAAGTGAGCTATTCAGTTTAGCTTAGCTAGCATAGTTGATATGTCGTCATACTTTTGTGCAAATGTAAACTATGTTCTATGTGTAATTACCTCGTCTATGCGAGTTGAGTTAAACTATCTTAGCTTAGTTTTCAGTCAGTAATCTGCTTGTGAGACTTTGGCATAGTCCAGGGGAAGTAACTATTAAGTTACTCGTATTATATGTGTGTGTGTGTTAAAGAAAATACAAAAAATGTGAGCTACTTTATTTCTTACATAAAATACATTAATCTCATTCTACCTAATAATACACTCATTACCCACATGTAAAGTTTTAAAATTATTAATACATCAATTTCATTAATAGGTACCTACCATAAATACCATTTTAAAATTACTTTTCTAATTTTAAACAATTGTATTATGTTGTGTATTATAAATAAATTTTTATTTACGAGTGTACACACTTGAGATGATGTGTTCTAAAACTGCGAACACGGAATAGTGAACATACACATATTACTATGTAGTAGGTATGCCGTGAATTTATTAGGCATTGATAATTCTGGAAAATGACTTACAGGCAGGAAATATAAAAACTATGATCAGTATTCTAATCTCAGTTCTTAAGACCATACAATTATGAGGTCGACAACAACAGTGTTTATTTAACAATAATGAACAATCATGCAGGAAAGATATTTTCAAACAGTTGGCTTCGTATTTATTTTCTGACATTTGGTTAACCAAAAATAAAAGTAGGTAAGCATTTAAAATCTGTTATCAAAATAGTGGCTAAATTATTATTAAAGTTTGGCAATACGATAATTTACTGAGTAATTTGATTATGATTTAACTGAGATACAATAATGTTCACACAAATTTCACATCAATTTTTAGCCTGTAATAGTTGGAGTTATTTAAAGTTGTCTTTAATTGCTAGTCTATTCTAAGCAGCAAAGTGCTTGGTCAGACGTGGCTGCACTCCTCATATGTACCGTTAAAGGTTTACACAATGTTCTCGCGGGTGTTCGCCAAGCTTTCACCGCCAGTGACACCTGAAATCTCACATTTGTTAGGCCCCCGGTTCCTGAAACGCTGATCAACGAAAGTATTAACTAATAAACTTTAACACTTCTTGGTACATTTAGAATTAGGTCTTCCTTGCTTATTGGGTATTTTTGTCAAGTTGTTAGCTAACAGAGTTGTCGTATTATTTTACAGAACCACATCATATTTTTCTGAAACTATAATTATTTCAGTTTTGCCTAATTATTGAACAAGATTTTCGTCCAGAAACTGGGTGTTAATCAGCTTAACAAAAACGGTATAGCCAGTCCAGTGAAGGAATGGATTGCTTTCAGCGGCTTTGGCTACGAATGGAGTTATTTAAAGTTGTCTTCAAAGAGGAAGGAAAATATGAAATTAACCAATGTCTGTGGATTTCTACGGGTTGCGATTACCAATCCATATTTGGCTATTAGAGTGCATATCGCATATTCAAATTATTCAGAAACTCTGGAATAATTTATTACAAGATGTTTTTTGTTCATTTAATTAGGCAAAATCTACCTCTAAGCTACAGATATAGGATTGTTAACGTTAGAAGAAGCTTAGTACATTACATACCAGTGTACATACCCGTCAAAGCAACTATTTCATTTCCCCTCCAGTAGCGAATGAACTGAGACCGAATAGCCATCAGTACATCATGGTTGGTGAAGCAGAACAATATAGCCAAACTAAATCCCTACAAAAAAAACAAAAGTCAATGTAATAATATTTTGGTAAAGCAGAGATTGTTCAAATATCAACAATGAATAAGACATTTTGTGCTACAAATAATTGCACAATATTCTTGTTATCCTAGAGCTATATTGGTAGCTTGGAGATATAATTACTACTGATTTTATTTAAAATAGTAATCAATCAAAATCAATCGTAAATGTGACCAGAAAATTTGTAAATGGTGATTCTACATGTGTCCATGTGAAATTCTCCTAGCCAGTTTCGGCCACGGCGGCCAATCTCAACGGAGATCAGCCAGGTACGCAGGAGATATTATAGTGCACAAGTGTGTGCGCAATACACAGGTGCACTCGCTATTCCTTCACTCTCATAGTCCGGTGAGACGGCAATCCGACATGACCGGAGAGAGATCAGGCGCAGGACCAACGGCTTTACGTGCTTTCCGAGGCACGGGGGTATCACACCGCCAACTTCCTGACTCCGAGCTGCGACTGAGTAAATTTTAAGATGGAAAAACCTAGTCACAATTTTTTTGGCTCGACCCGGGATTCGAACCCAGGACCTCAGCGCGCAAATGGTACTAGTAATGCGTACGCAATACCACTACGCCACCGAGGCAGTCCATGTACAATTATCTAGTAGATGTTCTGATCGATGTCAACAATTTGTATGTGTATAATGCTAATCGCCGGCTCAACTTGTTAACACGTCAGTTATTCCTGATCAATACATATAAAATCACAATTTATCGGTAATGTATACCTAACGATTGTCGCTTAATATTATTTCTATTTATCTTTTATCTCAATTTTTTAAATAGTAAGAAACGCTTCTATTTAGGAAATGTATGTTATAATAATTACATCAACACTAGTTAATAATTTATATTCTCGGAGACTCCGCTGTGGGATAAAGGTGCTTCGCAATCACAATACACAAGCAGCGTAATAAAGTTACAGGGATTAATGAACACCCTACTTAATTATTCAAGAAGCATTATGTGAAAGAGATTTACTGAATAAAATTGGCACATAACGATCGACTTTTGCTCACTGTACCTTTTTGTTACTCGGGCAACGTTACAAAATAATGATTAAACATCGGATTATATTTTATGCACTATTAAAGTGTCAAAATATGCACTAAAAAGGGGGGAAACATGCACAAAATATGCACAATAAAAAAAATTATTACAAGAATTTACGTTTATTTTCACATTATAATTATATGTTATATGTACATATATACACACACACTCACGCCTTTTATCACCGAGGGGGCAGGCAGAGGCGCAACTAGTGCACCCACTTTTCGCCGTTATTCCATCCCATGGTGTGATAGGGGGCGAGCCTATCGCCATATCGGGCACAAATTCCAGACTCCGAGCTGATACTGAATAGAAAAACCCAATATCACTTTGACCGACCCGGGAATCGAACCCAAGACCTCAGCATTGCAGTCGTACCACAATACAACTACGCCACCGAGGCAGTATATTAATATTAAGTACATATATTCCAAGAAACATTATTATTATTATCATATAATAAACGATTATATTATATCAATTGATCTATTTATGCAGAGACCTCTTCCGGCAGAGTTTGTCCGGTGCCGCTGATAAATGCGTCAATTTTCTTTATTCCTTCAAGGCTAGAGTTTAAACTGCTGACTGTTTTTGACTGAATTTCATTTGCCACGAACCTTCGCCGATAGAGAACTCGGAAAGGTATTAGGTACTGTGTTCAAACATTTTTTCTAATATTTCCAAAGACTTGACAGGGGAAGTTTTCTAGTTTCTCAATTACATCGGGTATATTGCTGGAATATGTTGGTTGCAATAAAAGCAATATTCTTATTATTGAAGGATCTTCAAATGCCAGCTGGCTTGAATTGATTGCAATGGCGTCTGATCTGTCAAATCTGGCGGATGTGTCGACGGCTAATACAACACACCTAACACGTATAGGTAACTACTAAAATAAGCACTGTTAATGAAAAAGTACTAAAGCATGAAATAACGCTATAAAAATAGAATTATATGCATTTGCATATGTTAATATGCAAATGCATATAATCCTATGTCTAATAATGATATACACGGTTAATGCTTCATCAATATAAATTATGACACCATTGCGCTGTAGGTCATTGGATTAATTAATGAATGTAATTAAAATATTAAGTATTTTGCGTTGATTGAATTGTTTTCATTATTTCAGTTTCGCTCAGCCTTTCTGACTCTAAATTCGTTTTGTAAAATTGTGTAGTCGTTTTTCTTTGAAGAAAAAACTATAAATTAGATAATTGGCATCAATAATTCTCGGTACTTAGACCGAGGCTTTCTAATCAACAATTAATCAGTATCGGCCTTAACTAACGCAAGGCTGAGGGCGGCAGATCTTTAAGAGGTATTTTTACCCGATTCCCAAAGGAGGCTATTGTTTTTTCTTTGCAAGCCTAAGACCCCCAGCGTGAGGCCCTTGGCAGTTACCGCTTATCCCTTAAAGCCACTGCAATTTATTCTATCATTTCAATTTTTAGAATCTTGTTCCAGCCACAAGTCATCATAAACTTGAGACTTATTGTTAATACAGGTAGATATGTACACAATAAAATAAATGATACTTCTCGGCTATTAACGAGCACTTATTCCTGCGGTGAATGAAGTTTCTGTCTTTGATTAATAATACACTAGATAGAGTCACGTGTATTATTAATCAAAGGTTTCTGTCAATATCAAGTGATTCCGATTATACGTCCTCGCTCACGAGTACAATTCATAGATTCTAACATGGTGATATTAACGGTGAAGGAAAATATTGCATCGTGAGAAATACGTGAGGAAATCAATACCTGAGAATTCCTGAAAAAAAAATCCAATGTATGTGAAGTCTGCCAACACGCACTAAGGGCTAAACCCTCTCAGTTGTAGAGGAGTCATAATAATTTTGCAAATTGGCTTTTTAAACGTAAGCATTTTGTAATAATATTACCAAGTTTTTGGTTTCTCAAAGTGCAGCCTTATTCTTTTTATATCAAATTAATCTTAGGCTCTATGTTTCAATATTATAATGCATCAGTAAAAATAATAATATTAGACAACATAAGGTATAGCAACCAAAACATAACGGCCCTGTATTACATACTGCCCACTGCTGAGCAAGGGCCTCTACTACTGAGAGGGTTAAGGCCATAGTCTACGACGCTGGGCTAGTGCGGGTTGGCAGATTTCACATACCTTCGAAAGTCCGAGGACTTCTTAGGTATAATAACATAACCAGGAATAAATAATGGATGTCAAAAAAATTTACGCCAATTTTTTTTTGTAAACCTCATTCGTGGGCATTCATTATCCCGAATCATAGGTATTAAGAATTACCATAAGTTCATATTATCAGATGTAACTTAAGTGATAATTTCAAACCGAAGCGGGAAGCAGCTCATGTATGACAAAATCATTGCTGTGCTTTACCTTCGCGATGCACTCTATCAAATTAGCTCTTTTGATGTAGCATGAGCGAGAGCGGGACATATTTGAACCTTTATTTTGTAAATAGTTGTAAACTATTTACGAAAAACATATTTATTTTGCAAATATACTAAGAAGGTAGGTACCAAAATTATATTGGGTGTATACACTAACTAAAAAGTAATACTATCTTCGTTGCAAAATTCGTGAAATAGATTAAAACTCTTCATGGAAGCTTTAAATTTTTGCAACACAATATTGAATTTCGCTGTCACACTAACAATCCAAAAAGGTTTTGAACGTTTCCGATATATTGATTGAGAATGATGAAGTAACAATAGTGTAGCGCAGTGCTGTCATAGTAAAAAAAATAAATGTTAAGCATGGTTCAAAGATGTTAGTATAAAGGTGTGTTCAATGGTACCCCATTCTTCTCTACGTCTCATTTGCTGTCCCGGTCGCAAATAATATAATTTTAGGTAACAAATCTTCCTGAAATGTCGCGTTTTATGGTTGATGTGAATGCAAAATATCTTGTTTCTTGTACAGCGCCGGAGTGAATTATGTATGAGCTCATGAGTATCTTTTGTTATGTGCACGTTACATTAAAAAAGTTAATGAAACAATTCGCTATTGCAGGATTAATTCGGAATGTTACCTACAAATATCAGAGTATCACCTGCATGCTGGTGACAACGGCGGAGACGACGTCGTAAATCTTCTCCCCAATGGTGCCAGGAGTGGGGTGCAGGGGCATCATCATGTAGTGCAGGCCGAACAGGGGAATCTGTACAAAAGTGTTTCCAAAATGAAATAACAGTATAATAATTATCCTTGAGGAATAATAATGAAGTTTGAAACTCTTTTTGATCTAGACGTCGAATAATTTTTACACTCGAGTAAAAATTTTATGTCGTGAACTTCGCACTAAATTGAATAAACACACAAAATAAAACAATAAATTGTTTATATCATCGTAGGAAATACTCTTGGACATCATTGGTTCATTTTCTTCCTTATTCTTGGTTGTGAAACAAGAGCTAATGTAAATAAATTGAATGCTTTATTATAAGCTACGTGTTACGAGAATGTGTGTGTGACCTCTTACTAGTATCAGTGTAGCTCGAGCAGCTTTTTTAGCGGCAACGGACGTGTCTCTATTGCATGTTGGACGTAGTTTAGTCACAAGAACCCGAATGACGTTTACCAGAAACACTGAAATGAAACAATGCTTTAAAATATAAAATTACCTAAAAATGTTACCGACCTTATTCATAAACATTTTATAAACCTATTACGTCTTCTGCCTTCAAACTTAGTTCAAAATTTATTTTAAAAACACAAAACATCCGACAATTAGAATAGGTTTAAACTTTGCTTCGCCTACTTTTTTTTAAACTATTATTTTTACGCATAATTTGTATTGGCATAATAGTACTATCGCATAGTAATATTTTGGCGTACTACTTTTTTGTCATAATAAGCTATTGCAATAATTTTAGCTCGACTAATTTGTATTAGACTAATACTCATTTTGCATAACATGTATTTAGAATAAATTAGGTTAGCGAGGAGTGAAGCGACGAGCGTGTTAGGTGCATATGAACCACCGCACGAGCCGAGCGAGCGTGCCGCGGCAGCGGCCGGCGAGTGCCAGAACCGACTTTAAGTCGTTTCCAACTCAGACAAAACCAAACATGAATGATGCTTATTTATTTTAATGAATTATGATATTCATGTTTTTTGACGTTAGTCGTTCTGATGGTTGTGCTTTTTGTATTTATGCTTTTTTATGCTAAAACAATTATGCGTAATGATTATTATGCACATTGATATTTAGGCTGAAAGCTAAGATGCGTAACAATACTATTACAAAAAATGTATGCAATCCAATAGGGAACTAAATTAATACAAGCACACGAATTGAGAACCTCCTCCTTTTTTGGAAGTCCGTTAAAAAAGCTGTAAATCTATAACAATGCAGTACCTAAAACTAGAAAAGAGCAGCTCTTAATATTATAAATAAACAGCAATATTGTTTATTATTTTATTTAAAGAGTCGTTACGCAACCAAATTTAACTGTATTTTATTGTTTAAGTGATTTATAACATAAGATATACCAATTAGATACCGTGTATTGATAAACTTGGCATGATGGTATTTTGTTAAAATAAATCATATCCTTTAGCGAATAAAAACGTTGAGTGAATATAGTATGACAGGGCTATTATTGTATCACTAAACTTGCGATCTTCTCGCATGACCAATGCCTTTGTCTTTGTCTTTTATGTACACCCAAATTAGTAGTTTCAGCTGTTCCATCGTTGAATTGAGTTAGTTAAAACAAAACGTATTTACTGCAACCCAAACACGAATGACTACGTCCTTACATAAAATAATTTTAGATAGTTTACTGTTTATTTCATTGTATAAGCTTAGAAATAAAACTACTTATACGGATATTCTTGCGATGATTTGTTTAATTTTTACTCCTCTCGTTTCGCAGACTTAACAGCCTTCATCGTCACTGTATTAGAATGAATAAATACTTTACCCAAAGACGCGACCAAAGATGTCAAAACCGGAGCAGTTATAATCCAAAATGTCTCGCTGTAGTCCATCCAGCATCTGAAATTAAAATGCTTTCTAGGAGCTTATGCGTATAAAGATTTCAAACGAGCTGGCAATGCGCTTCAAAGGCACCTAACGCGTTGCACCCGGAAAATGTGAGGCGGCCGTAGCCAAGCTCCTTTGTAAAAGCGTTTACGTCAATCCTACTAGAATATTATAAACGCGAAAGTTTGTAAGAATGTATGTATGGATGTATGTTTGTTACTCTTTCACACAAAAACTACTGAAAGGATTTCAATAAAATTTGGCACACGGGTAGATCACACTTTTTATCCTGGAAAAATATAAAGCGGGACTTTTATACCGGAAAAACTTTTTAACGCGGACGGAGCCGCGGACAAAAGCTAGTTAGTAATGATATAACTAAATTACATACTATTCATATTTGCAAACAAACTGTGGAGTTACGTGGTCTAGTGTTCGACGTAGGAAAATGAGTGATGTAATTAAGTCGACGCAGCAAATGCGTTTTTCCCTTTCCCAATATATTTTGGTTTTGTTATTGCTTAAAAAGTAATAAGTGTTTTATAAATTTATTTCATACTAGCTTTTGCCCGCGGCTCCGCCCGCTTTAAAAAGTTTTTCCGGGATAAAAGTCCCGCTTTATATTTTCCCGGGATAAAAAGTAGCCTATGTGTTAATCCAGGACATGATCTACCCGTGTGCCAAATTTCATCGAAATGCGTTCAGTAGTTTTTGCGTGAAAGAGGAACAAACATCCTTACATCCAAACATCCAAACATCTAAACATCCAAACATCCATACATTCTTACAAACTTTCGCCTTTATAATATTAGTAGGATTTAGTCACAAAAGTTTATCGTCGTCTCCGCTTGCATTCATTATTTTGAATTCCAAATGGCGGCCACTTTTTTCAGTTCTAACATTGGATCTGGCCTTTGTACCTAAAGCCATGCTCTGATATCGATTTTGAGGTCGATTGGCCTTAAAATAAATAAATTCAAAATGACGACCATTTTTTTCAATTCTTGTGTTGGATCTGTCTTGAAACCAAAGATATACCCAGATATCGATGTGATGTGAAATTATAAAATGTACTTTCGTAACGTCAGGTAAGTACCTAATGTAAAACTTGTACAAAAAAATAGCGATCCGGGTCTGTAACGGTCGACCTTTTTGAAAAACGCCCTTTTACTATATTGAATATTCCAAGCATTTTTTAGCCAAATCAATAAATAATTAAACAGCAGGAATAATTTTACTGTATTATTTTCACTATAATATGAATTTAATTTACACTTCAGCCTAAGTAACACGTGGCCGGCTATGCTAACACCAAAAATTTTAAAAATAAAAACAATTGAATTTCACAGTATTTCGTCTACTACTTGCAATAAAATAATATTGCGACTCTAAATTAAGATGTAAGATATCCTATCTTTCAAGTTGGATCAAACTGCACACGGTGTGCAAATTTGATTAAAATCGGTTAAGTAGTTTAGGAGTCCATCGTGGACAAACAACGTGCCCCGTAATTTATATATATTAAGATAATGTTTTTGGTAGGATGCCATTACTTTAATTAACAGATTAGTATTAGTTTCCGCTGCCCTTGAAAATAGTACACGATATTATTTTTCTGTGATACATATTTCGTGTTTACGAAGATAATGGAATAAATATTGTATAATTAATTAGTTCATCGTCACCGCCAGCGAGTTTCTTTCTATTCATTGATCAAATTGTCTCGTTGAAACTCGAGACTGTATTCAATTTGCGCAACCCGAGATCTCAACCATTCAGATACCATTAAAAGGGGTACAGGGAACCAATTATATTCACGATTCGCCAGTACATCTAGTCTGTTGAGTACATGAGAGCCACATAGAGCTTTATTATTCTCTATAATTCTAACATGTTATGTCAATTCTATTTGTATCGCTTGAACATGCAGAGGTGGAACTGAGGGCGTAACCAATGGTGACTCCTCCGTCTAGACGAAACATGATAAGTTAGGTGTCATCAAAAATATTTTATTACGAAAACTATTAACAGAATTTTATAAGGCAAATATCTTACCTATAATTTAACAGGGTAAGTGTCTTATAGCCAAATGCCCTATTTCAGGATTTATATTAATTGTACATAGTAAGCAATACGGGCAAACATTTTATTTACAAATTGAAGAAATTTCTACGTAATCTCGTGAGTCGTAAGACTCATATAATTTATATGCAAAAATCATCTTGCAAAATGTACGAAAGCAATAAGAACGAATGAAATCTGCAATAGGGTAGTTGATTACTTTTTTAAAATACATTTATCGAAAACGAATGCCATTGAAAATCTAAC